>HG992311.1:2746250-5480000 GCA_905220615.1 Tinea trinotella
TTTGACTGATACTGTTTACTTTAAAGCATTTATGTTACAAGGCGAGTCCATCCGTCCGTGATATTATTGTGACTCGACATATGACAGCACCCCGCCCGATGTTAAGCTGGAGTGCAGATTATGAATGGAGGTGACAGCTACATCCACTATACCAGCCTAGTTGAAACCGGCAACTTACAAGCTGATCCTGAATCGCGACTAAGGTACTTCACGATCTGTACTACCCCGAATCGGCTGTACCACTAATAGGTTGAATTCACTTAAATACATTAGGCCCATTAAAGGCAAGTGGAACATTGTTCCTAGATGGGAAAATGTGGACATTGAAAAAGCAAGGACCGCCGCCGTGTTCATGTTGCCAGTTCCAACTAGGGCGGCATAGTGGATGCTACTTGTAGTAGTTTAACTATAGTAGCAGACATCTCTAGTTTAACATCAGGCGGATATGTTAAGTCACAATAAAAACATATTAAAAAAGCTAGTGAAAGGATAAAACGGAGCTGACCCTGAACATTGTTCGTAGATGGGAAAATATGGTCATTGAAAAAGCAAGGGCCGCCGCCGCGCCGTGTCTATAACGATAGAGTCTGTATTAGAGAATTATAAATAAAGGTGCTTGCTTGATGCGCACGTAAAGGTTATACTCGTGACACTAATTCGTTTGTTACCTAAATACAACAACGAAATTACTAAAAGGTTCTATATAAAGTAAAGCAACAGATACAAATGCGTGTGTAACAAAGGGAGGGGCGGGGGGGGATATATTGCCATATGTAAAATATATTTATTAAACTAATGTCGCCAGAACAAAATTTTTTTTTTTTATTGTGCCTCCACATATGACAGCACCCCGCTTGATGTTAAGCCAAAGTGTGATCCATGAATAAATGTCACTTAATAAATTCAATAACTGTGACTAGCAATCACATCCACTATGCCGGTCTAGATAGAACCGGCAACTTACAAGTTGATCCCGAAACATGACCAAATCACTTCACGGTCCGTATACTTGTAAGTAGTGGTACTACCCCGGATCGGCAAAGGAATGGAAAGTAATGGAATGTATGGAAGTGAAGGTTGGGTATGGCAGAAGAAGCATGAGGGTAGAATTAACGCTGTAGATATGCGGTCGTTAAGGAGTGCATGTAGAATGACGATAGCGGATAGAATAAGCATCGCATTTTGAACAGCCATCCGTGACTTTTGGGACACCGTTCATTTCATTACCCTTGTGCGGTCTTCTCTCAATATCTTCATCACACTATACTAAGCTACTAAAATGCTTGTATCATAAAAACAGAAGAACCAAAGTATATATATTAAAGATACATTGGTACCAGTGAGTGGTTTCGAACCCGTGCTTACGTAGCCATTGCACTGCCAATACACCACGGTCGCCGTTTTAATTGTGGATGTGAGAGAAACAAGTTGTGTCATGATTGTGGCAATTAGCGTCTTATTATTTCTGCCTATCCCTGAGGGAAAAGGCGTGACAATTTGATTGATTGATTGACATATCTTAACTATAGTGCGACCAATACCGCTGTACCGCTCCTTGGTAGGTGCGCGGCGAGGTGGGGGCCGGGAAGGAAAGAGCATGACTTTACATGAGATTGATATTGTCGGATAGATCTTACGATATCAGTTTACAGTTCTAAAGCACGCCAGTTTTTTACACGCCAAATGTTGTGCATAGGCTGTATGCAAAAGAATTTCATAGTCTGTGGACATTAAAATAATGTTCTACTTCTTGTCACTGTCTGTGTTAGTTATGGATGTTACTCTGCTAAAATACGTATAAATAATGTATATACATATATGTATATACAAATATGTACTAAATTAGCGAAAGTTATTTTAAACTAGATTCTGCTTCAACTTCATCTTCCATTTCGCCATCAACATCATAACGCACGACCCATCTTTGAATATTTGTCTCATGTGCTTTTGACATAAACAGTCGACAGTCGAGCGCAACAGCCGATGGTGCCCCCCGCTTCGCCGCGCACATACCCAAGGCGCGGTACAGCGGTAATGGTCAAACTATAATACTATACTACACTATATAAGTATATCAAAAGAAAATAAATAGAGTGCAATACTCTCACAGTACTAAATAATGTGAAATGATATTTACAAAACATAAAACATAATTTTAAATAAATTCTATGTCAAACTTATTATAATAAATGTAAGAATATTGTAATTGAATATCTGTCGTGTTACATAACACCGTCCACTTTGCTGAATTAATTAATTTCAACCTATTGTGTTCCTGAAAATCTACCTCGCTTGTAAATACATAAACAATATAATTTTATATTGTATTACGTAAAATTGTTTTATTAAAATTAGTTCCTGTTTAACCTTTTTTTTTGACCCTCTAAAATCTAATATGGAATTTATCATATTTTAGGCAACAATGAAAGGAAGACTCTTTCCGCGCAAGTGTCGTAGCTGACGGACTTGTGTCGGTCAAGAAATTTATGCTACATCAGATATCGATTGCGAGTCATTGGTCAAATGCTTTGTATTATGGCTTTTGTAGCACCGCCCGTCTAGTTGCGTCTTGCCAAAACCGCTACATAACTGTAATTTTTAATTCCTGTTGCTTAATAGTTGAACATATCAATGCTTATTTTAGGTTATTTTGTCTTTGTCTATCGTTGTGTGAAAAAAGCGATTTTTTTTTTTTCATTTTTTTATTTGGGGTATATAAAATTAAAAAAAACAAATATATAATATAAATAAAAAAATTAACTTAAATTATACAAACCCCTATTTATAAAATATATTGGAATTAAAACTCTAAAAATCATTTTAACTATACTGAAAATACTTAATATTATTGTAAAATAAAGTTGTAAATTTATAAGTGAACAGGTCAAAACTATAACCTCTAAAAATAACGACACTTTTTAGAAGGCTTTTTGATCCTAATTAGGGAATCCGAAATAAATCCGTTTGTCAGTCAGCTGCTCTGATTTACCGATTATTTCCACTTGTATCAAATTGTATTAACAATTTATAAAACGGTTTGTGTAAAGATAAAGGTAATTGGAAGGAATTTGGAAAATTATGGAAACCCCAAAACTTTCCTATTAATTTGTCTTTTTGTTTTATTTTAGTAGTACATTCAAATCTGATGTGGATGGATGCGTTAAACAAGGCAGGCCCAGGAGGGTGTTTTCCGACCAAATCCTTAAAAAGCTGGGTCGCTTAGTGCCCATAACCACAGAGCCTGTATGAAAAGAATTGTGGATGTGAAGAAAGTGAGGGAGTTATGTAAGGATCGTGGCAAGTGGCGCTCCATTGTCTCTGCCTGACCCTGTGGGAAAAGGCATGACAATTTAATTGATTGATTGATATTTGTAATATTAAATAGCTGAATGGTCTCCACTCAAGAACCTTTCTTCCCCATCGGTATCGGTTCTTCGTAGCTAGCCTATTGCCACTTCAGCTTGCATATCCTAAGAGTTTCCACAGTCGTCGACACTCCTGGACCTCCTCTTGCTTGCCATCAGACGGGTCGAGGTCAAAAGTCGAGTCACAATAAAAAATAGAAAAGAAGTCATTTCGGTAAGTCTGGTTCTTTGGCGAATATCCTCGTTACGGATTCTATCGCGCAAACATACTCCAAGCATAGCTCTCTCTATTGCCAGCTGAGCTACTTTCAGCTTTTCCAACAGGCCAACAGTTAAATATACCATATACTAAAATGACTAAAATACGATGATTCAGTTTTCGGTTGCCATTATGCCGGCTAAAGGTACTTTTCAAAGATCTCTCGCTTTCGGTTGTATTTAGAGCAATGGTCAAAAGCGAGAGTTCATGGAGAGCAGTCTCACAATTCTGCGAGATTGTTCTCATGCGTAAAGAGGTAGCGGAGAGAGAGAGAGAGAGAAGCAACCTCCACTCTTCCCATTCGGCGTCCTAAAATAGGGAGAAAAAGGCGCGATTACCCGTATATCCACCTCCTTTTCCTTTAAATATTAGGGAGAGACATCAGGCTCGGGGTTAGCCTGTCGCTTCTAGCGAGAAGTGGCGACAACAGCCGGCACCACTGGAGATGTCGGATGAATGTACCCCAGCTCCCAATCCAGCGTTCGTGATGACGGAGGCCACCGTGGGGTTCAGTGGCGTTGCGTGGCGGGGGCAGAGGGCGCGGCCCGCCTCAGGCGGCACAATTAGGGGGCGGCAAAATTTATAAAAACTGAAATAAATCGTTAAAATTAGAACCTGAAATTCATATTTTTGTTGTACCTATAATTGAAACTTCTAAATAAGGGGGCGGCAAATTTTTTTTCCGCTCCGGGCGGCCGACTTCCGCCACTGGTGGGGTTTTAGCCGGTACGAGTCCGGCATAAACCTGGTTATTACCCCGAGAAACCAGGAGTATCCATGAGGATTTCCCCACGAAAAAAAATGCCTCGCTTAAAGGATCCAAGGTTCTATATTATTATGACAATATTCTTATTATTATGATAAAGTATGATATTTTATTACGATTTATTTATGTTAGAATAAAGTAAAATACAAACGGCCTACTTATTGAATAGAGATCAAATGTAAATATTTAGCAATGGGTAAAGTTTGATTGTGTTTCACTGAGTTTGTGTTACTTTGTTTCAAGTTACAAAAGTTAACTTTATTTGTTTACTTATAAACTCTTAGTACTCTTTGTTGTTAACTAATTTTCTTTCTAAAAAAATACTCATCATCATCAGCCAGAAGGCGTCCACTGCTGATCATAGGCCTTTCCTCTAGAACGCCATTCCAAACGACAAGATGCCAGTTGCATCCACCGGTTACCTGTCACTTTCACTGTGTCGTTAGTCCACCTAGTTGGAGGCCTACCTACGCTGCATCTTCCGGTTCGTGGTCTCCACTCTAGAACCTTTCTTCCCCATCGGTTGTCGGTTCTTCGAGCGAAAAAGACTCACTTGCTAAACTCCATGGGAACACTTTACTTTCATATTGGCATTTTTTTATATTATTTATTATGACTCGACATATGACAGCACCCCGCTTGATGTTAAGCTGAAGTGTGGTCCATGAATGGATTGCACGGCTACTGCAATTCAAAAACTGTAGGTAGCACCTACCGGCCTAGTTGGAACCGGCAACTTACAAGCTGATCCCGAAACGCAACCAAGTCACTTCACGGTCTGTATACTTGTAAGGCATGACAAATAACCGCTTGATGTTAAGCTTGATTAAAAGCTGATTCTGAAATGCGTCACTTCACGGTACTACTCTTATAAGTAGGGGTATTATACTAAAATAAAAAATATATAAAATTTGCCTCCACCGGGAATCGTACTAACCAATACGCCACGCCTGTCGTCAAAAGCCCATGTGTCCTCCCCATCCTACAATCTTGGATCCTTCAAGCAAAGCGTAAAAAGCACCTTCCCTCTTACTTACCACCAAGGAATCGGATGTCAGAAGTGCCGATAACAATGAAGGAAGAACATTGTTCTCCTCTTGACGGAACAGCCCAGCAGATCAGTCAAATGACTATTAACTGTCTACCTACCACTCCTTGTATAATGTGAACCGTGATGAATCCATACAATGAGTAGTATGTAGCCTGGGGCAGGTAATTAGGTAGCTGTCTACGTCGGACATTAATAGATTTGTAAGATTGATGAATTTACTACAAAAGAAATTCGCACGCAAAAACCGACTTCGGGAAACCTTTTGTTCTACTATTATATTCCACTAATGATCCGATTGAGGTAAACATGGATGTTTAAAAAGCATTCACGCACGTCATACTTTAATGTATTGATAGAGAAAAGAAATAATAAAAATAGGATTAACAAAATTAAAGTGTTCAAATCGTATGACTGACGGAAATCTAACCCAGCTTTTTGTTCACTGAGCTACACAGTGTTCATGTAACTCGCGTCGAAATTCTCTTAGTGTTAGGCAGATAGACTGACTCAGTCGGTCGACTTTGGTTGGTACCACTTCTTCCAAGAGTACAGTACAGACCGTAAAGAGACTCATTTGCGTTTCAGGATCAGTAAATTCAGATTTTTCAACGATTGTCAGAATAACTATTTTATTAAAAGAACTGCAAGATGAAAAAATAAGATAGAAGAATTTCGTTCAATACGAGGACGTAGGCGCTATGTAGTTCAGTGGTCAGAGCTGTCGCGCATTTAACGACACTCGCCAGTTTCAATTTCCGATGTACACACGTAAATGTTTTCTATCCAATTTCCATTATTATAAAAAAAGCATCCGTGGACTCTCTGTGCGGATGCAATGCATGGCAGGACTTGTGACTGACATGTAGGTGTACCTTCACTGCCCTCACCATCCCCTCTACCCAACCAAATAATATGAGTATAATAAAAGTTATACTCGTACTTCATTATAAGAAATAATATTAGAAGTGCAATATTTAAATTAACTAGAGTTTTCTGCAAACGAAGAGATATTTAGTGAGTTAAAGAATAATAATAAATATCCTATTAAAAAATAAATTATCTTTCGTATTAAAACTTAATTTATAAGATAAATGATAAGAAAAAGATACGTAGTAGTATATAAATTGGTACCTAGTCATTGAATATATATATCTACGAGTAGTAATAGATAATATTAAGTTTCGTCAGCTATCCGAATGAAATGATTGATGGTAATAGCATTGCGTTTTTATTTTCCTACCAAATAAATCATCTACGTCTCAATTAATGTTCATGTCGACACTTTCCTGGATTGGGCAGGCGTCTTCCCGCTGATTGATAATGGAATTGAATGCTTTACGGCTCACTTCCTTTTCTACAATATACCAGAAGCATAAATATATAATTTCTTTTTCTGTTGGTATTTTTCCTAAATAATCATAATTATTTATTTATGTCTAAGTCAACTAGTAAGTGGTGTAATCACTTCTGCTTATTAGTCATATAAATAATATGTAATAAACTATCTAATAAACTTCTTTACTAATTTTATACAATAAGCTTTAAATAAAACCAACAACCCGTTTTATTTTGGCTACAAATGCAAGTAGCAATCGCTTTCACTTATAAGGGCCACGACTTATTTACTTCACGGTATGGGTTAAAGTGATTGTTGGGCAAACTAGGCAAATAACCATCAACTGTATTAGAGTCTATGACGCGCCCCTCCCTGCATTCACGCACACGATCAAATATAAAATATGGATGCAACACACCAAAAATGCAATTGTAATTGGTCATTCAGTCGCTGGTTAGACACAAAAGGAGGAGCACGCTGATAAGTATTATAGTTACTAATATTTGCATTCACACATTTAACTAAACTAATAAAGTAGAGAGGCGCGTCATTTATAGTTAGATCATTTATCGTAGATAAGCTATACCTGCCACTTTTATCCCACAAGCTACATTGGTCTGTTATCAAAAATCTTTGATACCTAATAATAACCGTGGTGTAGTGATGCAATGGTCACACAAGCCGAGAGCTCCCAGTTCTTGAACCACTTGCCGGTACCAATGTCACTTTGATAATTTACAAAGGCGACCGTGGCAGTGCACTGGTTACGCAAATCGAGAGCACGAGTTCGAAACCACTTTCTGATACCAATGTATCTTTGATATATGTACTTTGATTGTCCTGTTTCTATGATACAAGCACTTCAGTAGCTTAGTATAGCAATGTAAATAAATACGATACATAACTTTTTTTCTTTTCATTTCTATACTAAGCTACTAAAGTGCTTGTATCATAGAAACAGGACAACTAAAGTACATATATCAAAAATACTTTGGTACCGGTGGGTGTTCTCGAACTCGTGCTCTCCGGTTTGTGTAACCATTGCACTGCCACTACACCACGGTTGCCTTCTACATAATGTTTTGTTTTTTTGTAATGTAAAAGTCATGGCTACCCTAAGTATAAGGTGCACCGAGTGAGCACTTTCGGTTGCATGATGAGTAGTGGTGACACTCCTGGCACCTCAGACACATTTCCACCGGGATATTAGCCAACGCAAGCAACGAATCTCTGTTATAAAACAAAGATCTAATTCTGGATAAATTGGATTGTAGAATAATAAATTTAAAACGGAATACAATTTTATTTTATTTCATTTTAAATACATGTATTATCATAATCAGCCAGAAGACGTCCACTGCTGAACATACATATAGCTTATAGTTCACACACTTTGAGCTATTATATACAGTAGAACCTCGATAAGTTAAAGTCCAAGGGAAACACAAAATATTTTAAGTTATAGAGGTTTTAAGTTATCAAGGGTTTATGTTAGGTAAAGGTTAATATAGAGGTATGTACATGTTTCTATGTACCCTTGCCCCCATTTTGACTCGAATGCATCAGAAGGATGGGTTCAATAAAATACTGAAAATTAAATATGTAATCATATTTATTCACATTACTTACATTACATAAAAATAAAACAACAACTAAAGGTTTAGTCTACTTAAAAAAATCTGTGATTTTCTTTTGTTCTTTTAGTTACTGAGGGCCTATACAGAGATTATTTATTTAAGTTATAGAGGTTGCGTATTTTAAGTTATAGAGGTTTTGGGCTCTGATGGGAAGGGAACATAGTATTTTTTGAAGTAACAGAGGTTTTTATGTTACCGAGGTTTAAGTTATCGAGGTTCTACTGTATTTTTTTATAATGATTAAAGCGACCGTGATGTTGGATAGTAGTTGTGGAATGAGCTTGCAACCCTCTTGGGTTCCTTCGGTTCCAAACCACTTGCCGGTAATTGTACTATGGAGTGCTACTCTGGAATAGAGGCGACTCCTACTATGTAAATAACTGTAAGTAGCAGTTGCATTCATAATATATTTTTTACTATACAAGTAGCATAAGGTTAATTGCCACTGATACTAAGTAACTGCACGGCGACAGTGGTGTAGTGGCAGTGCAATGGCTACGTAAGCCGAGTGGCACGGGTTTGAAACCACACATCGGTACCAATGTATCTTTGATATATGTACTTTAGTTGTCCTGTTTCTATGATACAAGCACTTTAGTATCTTGGTATAGAAATGTATAATAAAAAACATAATAAAAAAAATATATAAAAAAAAGCTGCAAGTAGAAGACTATGCCGGCCCACTTAATAAATTAATTGTACAGTATTTTTTAAATTCTCTAGTTCATTTTTAATGTTTTGTTTTTTTGATCAACGAAGCTTATTCAATACTCAGTTTTTTTATCTTAATTATTTATCAATCTAAATTCGTTACAACGTGAAGCAAGAATGATATCCGTGTACATTATTTCAGTGAGCATTGTTTGTAATAACTGAGGGTAGTAAGATGTTCTGGCAGAGTGATAATGTCGGCTCTTCATTCTCTGTTTTGTTATTAACTCACCTCCGAGCAAAAGCTTTAACCACTCTTAAACCAACCAACCAGACCCGGAGCCAATATACGCCCTTTTTCAACAAACATTTGCAAATTTAACATAAATATTAAATATTACAAATAACAGCTATGAAACAAATATTTGCTCCGACCGGCAATCGAACCCGTGACTTTACGCATAACGATTTGGTGCACTAACTAATTCGCCACGCTACAAATGGTAGTAACGTGGTCTAGTGGTAGTAAACTAAGTCAATTCACGGCCTATATAATGCCGAATTAAAATAAGAATAGGACCAGATCGGCGCCATTTTGTGACGTCTAACTCTCCAACCAACTTCACTTTAGTATGGTGTCTCTTCCTTTGCGCACCGTCAAGAAAAATACACATTTGAATCAGTCAAGTGAAGTTAGTCAACAGCCCGTCCTATTTTTATTCAAAAGCATTATACACCTTTTATTATGACTCGACATATGACGGCAACCATTCCTCTGTTTAGCTATAATGATTTCCAAGAATAAAGGCGATTGCTAATATAATAACTGTAACTAGCAATCGTATCCACTATTCCAGTTGAGCCTACTTCACGGTCTTAAAGAGATAATAATATTTTTTTAAATTTTTTTTCTTTATTGTGACTCGACATATGAGAGCACTAGAGGATCCAATCCCAAACCATTCTTGATCCCAAAAATTTCGGGATTGTGTTTGGCTGATCCCGGGATATACGGGATTGCAACAAAACTCTGATAACATTATTGCGTGAAATGTAACGCATTCATTGTTTAACATTTGGCAGCGGCTACGGTTAATAATCTAGGCTTGTGGCTTGACAGTTTGTTTGGCGGTGATAAGTGATAAGACGTGTAATTTTTAACTATATATAAAGCTTGTGTTTCTGGAATATTAATGTGTGGAATCGTTACCCAGTAATCATTTTTAAGTTGCTCGAGTATAGACAAGTGATTGAAAGCGGTGTTCGTATTCCCTTCAAGACTCCGTCGGAAGTGTTTTAGTAAAGCTATTTCACTGCTTTACTAAAACCATAACCAGCCATTTTCACCCTTATGTAATGGATGAAACACTGAAGTATATCCTCTTTATCCACTAAAGAATTTGTCATATGGATCTCGTTCGCATTGATGAATCTTTAACAGCGAGACCTGTGTTTGTATTTTCCAAGAGCGCCATCTCACTAGATATTGATATTGTGTTCAAATGTTTAAAATGACATACATCATCATGTTGTATGTCATTTTAAAGTGATCGATTTTCTCTACATTTAGCTGTTAACATTTATTTCATTGCAAACACCGTGATTAATATTTTTATAAGTTAGGAATCATAACACTTTTAAACGAGTTTACCTACTTAAAAGAAACGATACCTTTAACTAGTCTAATATTGTATTATAATACTAATATATAATATTCCCTAAACTATATATAAATAGTATAATATAAATCTTATCACAATACTAAAATGAAAGCAATCATTCCTAACATTACACGTTATTCGAGAAAATCGAAAATAAAAGGAACAAAAACACAAATGATTATCTAAGAAATATCTTTTCGTATACATAACTATTATTGTATATAGGTACGTTCAGAAACATGACAAAGACTGAAATGGTTGTACGTACTCAAACGCTTATTCTAGCTTTTTGTCGACATTAAATTATATTTGTTTGTGTAGTTGTTTGTTATATTGAGGTAAACAATTCTGAGAACTTGTAAGAAAATAAAAAATATTACTATTTTCACACATGATCCTTTTTACGAGTATTACATTTTATAATAAATAGCCAAACATACGTATTTGTATAAGTCACTAGTATAAATCTATTTTTTTATTGCTATAGTTTTATTGGACTTGCCTCATGGTAAGAAAGAGAAGTTACGAGAGTGCCGACGAATGACGAATTCCATGATATACTACGCTAAGTAACTTATCCGCGATTCAGGATCAGCTTGTAAGTGGCCGATTCCCTAGTGGGCATAGTTGATGCGACTGCCGCTATTCTTTAACTGTAGGAGCAGTCGCCTCTATTCATTGACCGAAATCCAGCTTAACATCAGGTCACGCCAATAAATAACATTTTCTTTTTGTTATTTTAATTAAATAAATACATGAAAGGTTGTGCTTCTTCTCTTTTTATAAGAATAGGCCTTCATTGTCCCAAGCTTTAGATATTCCAAATGGCCCTTATCTATGCTAAGAATATCTCTCAACATTCAGCAAAAACCATGCCGAGACAAAATCACTAATATATACTTACAAAGAACGTTTATTTTTTAATAAATTTTATTTTTAAGCCACTTTCCCCAACCCAGATACGACTTCCTCGTTTCCCTCACATCCACAATTCTCTAAGTATATCGTTCTATGTATATAAAAATTTAACAACGAAATATGTACCTGCATAATAAACAAGAACGTAACTTTAAGTGCGGGCAGTGCGGCGATTTTTTCTGAGAACCTCTAGCTGCGCAAATAAGCCAACCTCGGTACAGGTTATGAATTTGCGCCGTTTGAGGCCAGACGCTGGATCTACAGCCTATGGAGTTGTCTAAGCAGCTGACGGAGAAGTCTGAAAACAGGAAGGCTGGCAATTTCTGTCAACGTATACTAGCCTCGCTATACAAAGAGGAAATGTTGCCAGTCTTCTCTGTTGGGATGTCTTTTGAGTATATATTTTATTTGTAGATCAATATTATAGTATATAAAAACTAAAAGAACGTAAATTAATTTATATCGTAATTTGTAAACATAAGTTCATAGTAGTGAACAATACCATTGTTGCAGTATTTCGTGCTTTCCATCAATAACAAAATTATATATCTCGGTGATTTATTCAAATTTTAAAATGGCCGCCCTAACTGAAATAGCATTAGATTCTATTTGATAACTTAGCACTCAAGATTTATGTAGTCTGCATTATTATTTAAAGGTATGAATGACCTTTTCATGTGTTTTATAAATAAATCTATCTAAAAATAAAAATATATTTTTTCTTTAAAGTCTAAAATTTAATTTAAATTAACATAAAATATAAAACCTCAGTATCCATAACGAACAATCAGAAACATCCTCAAGAAAGCTGAATTGCCTAGTGCCCATAACCGTAGAGCTTGCATAAAAAGAATTGTGGATGTGAAGGAAGCGAGGGAGTTGTGTCAGGATCGTGGCAAATGGCGCTCCATTGTCTCTGTCTATCCCTGTGGAAGGAAGGCGTGACAATTTGATTAAATATCCACACCGATAAGCAGGAGCATCAGAGTGCTACTTTTTAAAGTCCTGAAACAACACCCTTCAAACAGAATACTTTTTAAGCATGTCTCTAGTTTCTTAAGAGAAGATTCTTCTGGATCTTCCCTATCCTACAAGGTTCTAAATAAAGACATAAAAAGTAAAGACCTTTATGTCTTTATTAAAGGTCATTCTCTAGACTTAACTTGGACACTAAAAAGTAATACGTTTCGATGAAAGTAACGAATTGGTAATTATTTATAATTCTTGCAAGTGTTTGACTTCTTTATCAATCATTAAATCTTTATCTAGACCTTTCAGTGGACCACGATCGCCTACACATTGACACATTGATTTTCTTTTTTATTGAAGCTCTGTTATCTGTGCCTGTCCCTATGGGGAAAAGGCGTGACAATTTGATTATTGTAGTTCGACATATTAAGCTGGAGTATGGTCCATGAATGTAGGTGAATGCTACTTACAGTAGTTAAATAACTGTTAGTAGTATTCACATCCACTATGCCGGCATACTTTTTTTTCACTTACTAAATTGGTTTGGTTTGTTACGCGTAAAGTCCCGGGTTCGATTCCCGGTCGGTGCAAATCTTTGTTTCATAGCTTTTATTTGTAACATTGAATAATTATATTAAATATCGTAAATATTTGTTCACAAAAAAGAGGCAGATTTTTGTTTCGGGTCTGGTCATCAAAGAGTGATAGGCAGTGGCAGTGGTAAGTCTGCCTATCACCACTTACAAGTATACATACCGTGAAGTGATTCGTTTACGTTTCGGGATCAGCTTGTAAGTTGCCGGTTCCAACTAGGCTGGCATAGTGGATGTGATTGCTACTCACATTTATTGAATTGTAGTAGCAGTGACATCCATTCATGAACCACACTCCGGCTTAACATCAAGCGGGGTGCTGTCATGTCGAGTCACAATAAAATAAAATAAAAATACAATAATTTAGAAACATTTCCAATATAAATAGTTATGATGAGGAAGTATTGTATCCGTTTCCATCGGGGAAATAAGCAATGTTGGAGTATTGCCAGATGTTGATATGTTGCAGACCTCCTGTTAATATAACAAACGAGTATATGCACATCTTGCGCGGATTTCAGGAATATTATTTTATAAAATTCGTTGAATATAATGAAGTTTAATAATAATAGGTTTATTTTGTATTATAGTTAGGTAAATGTATAATTATATTCAATCAATTAAATTGTCACGCCACAGAGACAATGGAGCGCCACTTGCCACGATCCTGACACAACTCCCTCGCTTCCTTCACATCCACAATTCTCCTTATACCAGCTCTACGGTTATGGGAACTAGGCAACCAAATTCCTATTCCATAAATCCTATGCCAATCCGATGTTTGGCGCCCATCGGGTACTAGATAATTGTCCCACTCCGATTTGCTCTCGTAAGTTTAAAAATCACCATTCGCCTGTACCACGAAAAATGTTCCGAGGAGCTCTTTAACCTTGCTCCTACCTCGTCTTTTCACACCCGTAATACCCGCACTAGTCGGGAGAAGCATCCGCATTTTGTCGACCGAATCGGCAGTTGAACTAAAATGTTCGGTGCGTCCTTTCTTTGTAGAACAACTGACAAGTGGAATGTTTTACCAGCCTATATGTTCTCTCCATCCTATGACCTTGGATCCTTCAAGCGATGCGTGAAGAAGCACCTTTGGCCGGCATAGTTCCGGCGACTGAGGCAGCCATGAACTAACTTGGTTGTTTCAGTCGTCGTCACTCTCGGATCTCCTCTTGCTTATCATCAGGCGGGTCACAATAAAAAAAAACTAATTTAGTACCTATTAGATTTTTTCTTCAATTATTTGATCTTAATGTTATATTCTTATGAAAAATCTAATTTTATTAGATTCTTTGGCTTTAATTTCATATGATTAAAGGAAATTAATTTAAGGAATGTAGGTACGCTTTTTATAGTACAAGTGATATAAGATGTTTCTAAATTAAAATTGTAACCTTTAAATTCATTTTTTTTAAATGTGACTGAACATATGACTTCGACCTGCTTGACGAAGGATGATGGAGCTCGTCGTTTACTTCAGATCCACAATTCATATCCATAATTATGCAAGCTCTTTATAGTTAATAATGGGCACTGCGATCCGTGCTCCGTTTTCGCTTTCTATCACTGAGGAAAGTGAAGCGCGGAAATTCGTTTGATTGATTATTTGAACCAAAATCACTCATATAGTTCATGTCACGTTAACCCTAATAAATTAATATCTCCAAGAAGAACCAAATTCATAGAACGCTTATCAAAACAAAAACGCCGTGCATTCGTTCTAGCTAGATAGCCCCTTAGATAATATGCATATAGAGTGCACGTGACGGAGTGTAAACCGAAACCACATGTTCATACTTATATATTTTTTTTCTTTTTTATTATAGATTTCTATACTACAGAACAGGACAACCAAAGTACATATATCAAAGTACATATATTGGTACCGGTGAGTAGTTTAGAACCCGTGCTCTTCCGTTTGCGTAACCATTACGCCACTACACGATATTATAATTTCCGTTTTCCCGTTCCGTTTGGTCCCCTTTTGTCATATTATAATTAAAATCATATATTAAATACCTGTATTATAAAATGGTTTCCAGAATGATTATTCCCCGTCCATTGCAGCTGTATTCAAAACAGAGAAACCCTCATGATTGCCAACCTTCGATAGAAGTATTGTTTGTTTACGTAAATTGTTTACGTAGATTATTTGAATTTATTGTGGTGCATGACCATTCTTTGAGACATATAACAGGCTTCTTGTAATGTTACGTGTGGTTTTGTTCTGGGTATGTTAATTTTAATAATAATATAGCGGTATTTTTTTTAAAAGTGTCTTTTATTATTAATGTTCAAATGTCAAATATAAAAAAATCTGTACAAATGTTATCTTGAACATAATGCCAAAATATAAAGATTGCATTTGTACTAATAAATTGTTTTTTTTAGAACAATAGGTTTTTAATATTTATATTACATTAAAGTATTTTTTATTAAATGTCCTTAATGGCTTCGCAACATAAATATTCAACTAGAATATTTATTTTGCTGAATACTAAATATCTGGCTGAATATAAGGGCCTGCTTACGATCCGCACACAATGAGCGAACAGTTATAGCAGCTCTCTATAGATTTACTTATAGTATAAGTGCTAGCCCATTTATATAAATATCTAGTGGCGGAAAAACTCGGGGCCCGGATTAAGTCGCGCGTCGTACATTATGGGAACATCCGCATTATATTTCACTGAGTGGCATGAATTATGTAGCATCGGACCGCAGCGGTGTAAAGTTGCTCTTAATCAGCCGATGAATTTATACTTTAATTCTAACTTCATAATAATTTTTCTTTGAATTTATTACGGCTTGTTAAGCCGTTACAGTTTTTACGATTTATTTCTTTACTTTCTTGTTCTATGGCCGGTTTAGTTTTAATGCCAGAATACAATAACCGCACACTCGCTGATGTTTTGCTATCCAACTACTGGCGACTAGTCCGCTATGTGTATGTAGGTCCCGGGTTCAATTCCCGGTCGGAGCAAAGATTTATTTCATAGCATTTATTTTTAATATTATTTGCTCCGGGATAGTAGCAATAATAGTAGCATAGGATAGATGCTATCTGGGATAGTAGTAGTACCACCACTTAAAAGTGTACAAACAGGAAAATACTTATGCTGGCTAAGTGGATGCGACTGCTACTTGCAGTTATTTAATTGTAGTAGAAGACACCTCCATTGATAGATCGCACTCAAGATTAACATCAGGTGGAGCGCTAATTTCAAGCGACAATAAATAAATAACAATGTAGATATGTATATGTACCTTCATGAATATTTATCGTATCTCGCCTTCTTCTCAGGGTTGCCACTAAATCAGTTTAAATTTAAAAATATGTTACATCATAAATATTAAATAGCATATCATAAATTTTATTATACTCTATGTTATATAGCTACCAGGGCGTGTGGGAAGAATTGCGGCTAATAATTTTGTTTGGTTGCCGTAAGGGTTGTCTAAGGGGAAAGAATCGGTTATTTAAATAGAAATGCTAGTTACTATACCGTGTTTTTTCTTACTTGGCACAAATAGTAAATAAACATAAAAATCACCATTTATCTAAAGAAAATGTTTTACTCGTATTCTATAGATAAACACGCAATGTACTAAATGCACAAAAGTTATGATAACACACATATTATATACATTATTTTTATATGGAAACGGTAAATTTACAAATGCCAAATGTTGTGCCCCAATATTATTATTATTAATAAAAAAAAACATTTTCACAGTAATTCATAGATTTTTTATATATTCGTATTGATTCGCGTCAATAGTAATTGTTTTTAATTGTTAATTCGTCATTATGCCAAGTTTGTTTACTACTTTTGCCAAGTAAAGAAAGATGAACTATAGTAAACAATTTTTTTATACTTAATTATACATCAGTTTTTTTCTAGTTTTAGCAATTGCCTCAGTCGCTGTTACTATGCCGGCCATCACTTAAAGGATCCTAGGTTATATAATAGAGAGGACACATAGGAGAACTGTGATTCAAATCGCAGCGAACATTCCTGGGAAGCCTCTTATTCCCAGAAATGTTCCATTGCTCCTCATATGAGACGACTGCTACCATAATACATTAGTTTCTATTTCATTCAAAAGTTGTTTAGAAGAAATACTATTTACAGGCATAGAACCTGCGGTACTGGAGCGGTGTGGAAATAATCACACGTAACCGACAACACGCTCCTACACCGCTCCACTAACCACAGAATCATCCCCAGTTAGGGGATGATTCTGCTAGTGGTCTAGTAATAAGTTTGACCCTAATATCACTATGTTGATATCTGTAAGTCTTATTTAAGTTAATTATATTGCACAATCAATCAAATTCATACGCCTTTTTCCCACAGGGATAGGCAGTGACAACGGAGCGCTTGCCACGATGTGATACAACTCACTCGCTTTCCTCACATTCACAATTCTCTTTTACAAGCTCTACGGTTATGGGCATTAGGCAACCCTGATTTCTTCAGGATGTCTCCGTTTTGGTGATAAAACCTTCTAAGTCTGCCTCTTTCAACGCAACCATCCACATTAGATTTATAAATTCCCTTCGTCGATCTACTTTCACTTATTCTTTTCATATACCCAAACCATTAAAGCATTCCCTGCACAATGAAGATATTAAATATTTATTATTAGTTGCGAGAATTGTTGGTAATAATCAAACTACGCAATAAAGACATTTCATACAATGTTTAGATACATATCTATCTATAGTATATTAGTACACACGCAGTTACAGATGTTATTTACGTTTGTTTATTCAACTCCGTTCGCCTCTGTTTGCTGTCCCAATAAGAAGTAACTCATAAAGCAGCGCCGCACGAACGAATCCCTAATTTGATCTGCCTTTGATTAGTGAAGGAGTCACATGCTCAGTCGAGGGATGCCGGTTGTCTGTCTCTCTATAAGATAAACTTGCTAATACATTGAACTTATCAGTGGAAATGATTTATTCACGCATTATTTTTTCTCAATATTATTATGAACTTATTTCTTAGGAGTTAGGAGTTTGTTATTTAACTCATAAAGGGCTGGACCGATTTAGATATAAGTGTGAGTGTATATTTTAATAGGTTCCTGGATGACTGGATAACACAATTTTATTTGCTGTACAAGTAACATTAACAGAATTGCATAATTTTAAGCGGTACTTTTATTGCCTTGCTAAAAAGATTAGAAAATTATAAGTTACCGGCTACACTTCCAACATAGAAAATTTGGAAGAAAATGAAGAAATAAATAATTAGGACATAGACCATGGTAAAAAGTAAGATATACAAATGATGACTCAGATGTAGATTCGTTAAAAGTAATTATTGAAACACAAAATTAAAATACCATCAAATGTTAAATTTACGAGTGAAATATAATTTAATAATGTATAACTTCTATGATTCAATATTATCATCAAAGATAATGATATTAAGAAAAACAGAACACAACTTTTTTATATAAAAGAAAACAATCCTAACAAATTTCTGAACGCAAAAGCCGAACAAGTTGAGAATGGTGGCGCACAATGGCTTTGTATGTCGAGCAGTTTCTTAGTTCAAAAGGCGGTTACAGAAGCGTATCATAGCAGGACAGTACAGACGTCCGGCCACATAATTCATACACCGCATACACAGTTCCGGCTGTAAAAACCAAGCTCACCCGTATGCGATAAGCGGCCCCACACTCCCCTTTCTGTTATTAAATTCAATTCTAGTGCTTCGTTATTTATTATGAAACTTTTGTGTTTGTTTTTAAATTATTCCTTTGATGACTCTATATTTAAATTTAGAATTTTGTTCTTTTTAATCTTACACTTGAAAAAGTACACATTGAATTGTTCAGACCGTAAAGTGACTTAATTTCAGGGATCATCATCAGCCAGAAGGCGCCCAATGCTGAACATAGACCTCCCCCTTATTCCATCGCGCAGAGACACACCAAGCATAGCTCTCTCCATTGCCCGCTGAGCGACTCTGAGCTTTTCCAACAGGCCAACATTTAGGGGCCACGTCTCAGTTTTGCCACGTTTGGGGTTCAGCTGGTTCTAATTAGGCCAGCAAGCAACTGCTACTAACTGTAGTAGCAGTAGGCTTCAATATGGACTGCACTCCAGTTTAATTAACATCAGGCAGGGTGCTGTCATGAGTTTTTCATAATAATATATTTGTATTATTATGAAAAATAATTTGTTATTAAAACGTAAGTAATATTTATTACATTCCATTACGAAATCACATCAAGTAATGGAAGATATGTAATATAATAAATAAATAAATATTCCATTACATTTCTACTCGTATTCAATTGTCAATAAACAATACTAGGAGAGCACTTCAGTTTCAGATTTCTATATATTACATTGTACATCAAATGATATTACATTACGCTAAGTGATATAAATATAGTTCTTTTTGTGAAATATTTTATGTGAATATAATGGCTTTTTTTCATTACTATACCTAAACGTGCTGTAACATTGAAACAGAACGCCCAAAGTACATGTATCAAAGATACATTGGCAACAAGTTTTGAACTGGAGGCTGATGGTTTGAGCGCCACTCTTCGTAGTCTCTGTGGGAATATAATCCGAATTAAAGCGTAACAATTGGTTGGATCCGGGGTAAGTGATGGTACTTACTAGTAGACAGACTGTAAAGTGACATTGTCGCGTTTCGGGATTAGCTTGTAAGTTGCCGATTCCAACTAGACGGGCATAGTTGATGAGACGGCTACTTATAGTTATTTAACTCTAGTACCAGTCACCTCTATTCATGGACCGAACTCCAGCTTGACATCAGGCGGGGTGCTGTTATATGTAAATAAAAAATATTATATTTTTATATGTTTCAGGCAAAATATGTTTATTAATATGGATGTTTGTAAGAAGCGAATAACAATCCTCGTGTCTATACCCTTACCTCGATGCCTCTATCTATCCCCTTGGGAATAGTAGCGTGTCTTTTCGAAGACACAGACCATTTAGATTGATTCAAACTCAGGCGATTTAAATTTGTTTCCACAATATTGTATACATTGTTTGTATATTTCTAATTTCTGTCGAAATCTCCAGATAAACCACGGTTTCATTTTAAAATATATTTAAATGGGTTAAATCTTGAACCCAAAACTTTGAACCACACGTTTTTATTCGATTAAATAAGAAGTTTTGGTAATAATTTCAACAATACAATTTTAAGTGAAATGAATTCTAAAAATTAAACGATATGACTAGATATATTAGTGTGCTTATGAACGAAACAATGAACAGAAGCACAGAAATGTATTGTAAGAATATCTAGAAAATGTTAGAAATCGTGACCATTTATCAGTTGGTGAGATTAATGAGCCGATTTGCTTTAATCCCTGTTTGCGTGATAATATATTGCACGAATAATAATACACTACATGTATTCCTTTACCGCTTAGTACTTTTATATCACTTATAAAAGTACTTGATTGATTCTATTAGGGACTATAATCAGTTATGCCCATGTGTTATCTCTTTCCTATAACCTTGGATCCTTCAAGAATAAATGTGGATATTTGCTCCGGGTTTGGTTATGAAAGAGTGGTAAGCAGTGGTGCCTAGACAGCCGATCCGGGGTAGTACCACCACTTACAAGTATACAGACCGTGAAGTGATTTGGTCACGTTTCGGGATCAGCTTGTAAGTTGCCGGTTTTTATCTAGGCCGGCATAAAGGATGTGATTGCTACTCACAGTTATTGAATTGTAGTAGCAGTGACATTCATTCATGGACCACACTTCGGCTTAACATCTAGCGGGGTGCTGTCATATGTCAAGTCACAATAAAAATAATAAAAATAAAAAAACAGTTATGCCCACGTGTTATCTTCATCCTATAACTATAACATCCTATAACATCCTAATCCTTCAAGAATAAATGTGGATATTTGCTCCGGGTTTGGTTATGAAATAGTGGTAGGCAGTGGTGCCTAGACAGCCGATCCGGGTTAGTAGCACCACTTATAAGTATACAGACCGTAAAGTGATCGCGGTCGCGTTCGAGAGCAGCTTGTATTTTGCCGGTTCCAACTAGGCCAGCTTAGTAAATGTGATTGCTACTTACAGTTATTAAATTGTAGTAGCAGTGACATCCATTCATGGACCACACTCCAGCTTAACATCAAGCGAGGTGCTGCAAATGTCGGGTCAAAATAAATTAACAATTCACGTTTAAAAAATAATATTTTTTAAAAATCAGTTACTTTTTTTCATACTTTATGCTAGTAGTTGTCGGTAACTTGGCTTACGAGGAATATTTTATAAGAACGGGTTTGACCTACGGCTGGTAGTTAATTTAACTGTTCGTATCAAAAACGATCCTTTTGACAGAATAGGAACCGGGCAGTAGTCGCGTTTCGGGATCAGCTTATAATACATAATATCATTTATATTTGTATACCACAACTAAAATACTAACAACTAGCTAATTTCTAAACAAGTTTCCACAACAATTTACTTCGAATTGGTAGTCGAAAATGTGCTTGAATAGTATAAAATAACTGCTGAAATAATGTTGTGGAGTAAGTGGAGGGACGTGTGTGTAATATTATTTGGAATAATCGTGGCTAAGTATAATAGAGAGGACGGCATGTCACATCTCCATTTCACGCTCGTGAGCACAGCCAGCGCTTGCAACGGCACGCGCTTCTACCCACTTCATACGAGATGTATCTCTGCAGACACTAGTGTAACCAAACTTACGATTTCGTACATAAGTATTATGTGTAATAATATAAAAACGTATGTAATTTAAAAATTATTACTCAAAATTGTAAAATTAAAGTTATAGAACAATTTTTTATTTTTAAAAACTTCATCTTTATATTTAATTCCTTTATTGCACCAAAATCAATTTAAAAATAGGTACATAGGCGAGTTTAATGCCTATTAGACATTCTCTAACAACTAACCTTTGGGATGATGAGAAATTATGGGCAGGGTGCAAATATACTACAAACTACAATTACTTAAACTACTTATATATAGGTAAAAATAAACATACACAATTATATTTTGTGACAAATTATTTAATATGAACTAGATGCCGTCAGCTCCTGTTTATCAAGAAACAAGTTGATGACTAATCGTTTAAAGACATTGACAGACGATGCATATCTAAATTCATGCCTTGATTCTTACAGAGATAGGCAGAGACAATGGAGCGCCATTTGCCACGATTCTGACTGACACAACTCCCTCGCTTCCCTCACAGCCACTAATCCTAACGAAGTTACTATTGTTACCATTTCTAGAATATTCTTTTTTTTATGTTATTTTCATTTTACCCGCGGTGTAACTAATGATAATAAAGGACATCATTCATTTTGTATGGGGACTTGGGCTTAATTGTACTAAAAGTGGGAAATGTACAATAAAATGGTTCGATACAACAATATTTTAATGTGCTTGGCTAAATATCCTATATTTTGCATAGTTTAGATGTACGAAATGATCAAACTATAATCATGACAGTTCAATGCAGAAACCATTAAGTTCACTGCCATCCCAAAAAAAAGTCGTCAATCACTTTTTAATTAAAAAAAAAACATCAGGCAGTCGATCCATGGGGTCTCGACTCTCGTTCAAGGTTATGGCGTGATAGCGTTTCTTCCGGTTTGATCTTCCTACCAAATGTTTAGGCATCGCAAACGTCATCAATATAATACTGTCGTTAAACATTTTGAAACTAGTAAAAAATAGAGTAAAAGTATAAATTAATTTTTTTTAAATTATCTCCTGTTGTGCTAGTAATTAGCATACATATTTTTAGTGATACTATTGTCTTGAAAAGTAAGTTGGAATTAAATAAAAAAGATAATGTTTTATAAAAAGTCGTTTTATTCATCTAATTAGATTATTTCCTGCTGAGTAAGGTTCACTTTCACCAACATCCCAACATTTTAGTTCGCGTGATATTCCGTCGTGGCGTCTCTAATTGCCACTTGTTGTCTATGGCAGTCGAGCTTCTTCTCTTGAGTACAATGTTCCTTGGTCAACTGTGTGTGACATTTATTTTTTAATATGTCTTTTCCGCGTGGTTTAGAAACTAAAAATAATCATTTTTATTTTCCAAATAACTCAATCGTACAGCAATTAAAAGCAAAATTGCTATTAGTTTTGTCAATACGAGTATCAAACCTACCATTTATATATATTTTTATCATCGGCCGTGACAAAAGTGTTACAATAAAAGTCCAAAATGAATGATGTCCTTTGTGTTCTAAATATATATATTTTATTGTGGCTCGACGTCTGACCTTGACCTGCCCGATTGTAAGCATGATAGAGATCCAAGAGTGTCGACGACTGAAAAAACCGTCTCAGTTTACGGCTGCCTCAGTCACCGTCGCTTTACGCATCGCTTGGAGGATACAAGTATATAGGATAAGGAGAACAAATAGGCTGGCAAAGCATTCCACTTGTCGATTATTCTACAAAGAAACGACGCACCGAACCTTTTACATTTACTGCAATACATTTCTTCCATAAAACGACAAAAACCGTTTACCGACAAAAATATTTTCTTAGATTTTGCGCGAATATTATTTAATGAATTAAACAAATTTTATGCGGCTTATAATCGCGTTTATTTTGGTTTTGATTTAACATTTTTATTTTATTTTATTATTCCGACGTTTCGAGAAAGGACTCGAAACGTCTGTGACCACGTTGACTGCAAAGCTGCAGTCAACGTGGTCACAGAGAGAAATAAAATTGTAAAATCAAAACCAAGATAAACGCGATAGTAAGCCGCATAAAATTTGTTTAATTCATTACGTAAGCATAATTTGCAAAGCAAACAACTTCTAAAAGTGTTTTAATTCCACAACATAATTTGTTTGTTTTGAGAGCTCATTGTATAGCTCTCCAACAAAACGCACTGTTATATTGCCAAGCACGTGGTATGGGAGGCAGCAGCGCATCTGACGTTTTCAGCAAATTATTTTAATTAATATACGGAAGTTACACCGCACGTCGCGTTACCGCCCGCTGCCTAAGCCCCGCAAAAACTAATTCAACTTTACGTGCTATGAGACATATAGTCGCTTGTCGACACTCTTCGATAATTAGACGCAACTTTAATCATCACCAAAACTAAAATTATATAAAGTTCAACATTTCAACTCGTGTTTTAACTTTTGACTCAAAAAAGTCTATACTCAAGAGTTTTTAATTAAACTTTCCAACCTATGATGTTATTTTTTATTTCCCAACAGCAAGCTTTAAATTACTTTGTGTATTAATTAAAATTCTTTTTCGGCATATTAAAACGTTCTATGAAAAGAAACGTCTTGACAAAATTAATTATTCATACGCACAAAAGGAATATTTTATGTACAAGAGATAATTAAATAAACGACGCTAAGTATAATATATATTTCTTAAACAAAGCCGCCTCGAAACAAAACATTTTGGACCACAAATTCATCAAGATTGTAAAATGTCTAGTAACCGCATAAATCTGTATCTCGTTACTGAAACAGAACGCAGAACCTCTTGATATTAAGATCCGGCGAGCAATTTAATAACGTCGAAGAATCCGGAAGGAAATGTGGAAGCGTACGGCATAAGTTAATTACACTAATGAACAAGAGAGGGGGAAGGTGCGCCGAAAAAAATTCACCCAAAGATCGCTCCAAATTCTTTTCTGCGTTATTCAGCGCTCGGTTCATTAGCGCCTTTCGATATACGCTTGGCTTACATGGAGTTACAGGATGACGTGCATTGAATGCATATCGACGTTGGTGAACTAATTTACATTATACTATAAAGCGATTTTAATTGTATCATAGGTAATTTTTGTCATAAAAATGGACATATATTTATACTTTTTTTTAGTGTGACTCGACATATGACAGCACCCCGCTTGATGTTAAGCTGGAGTGTGGTCCATGAAAGGATGCCACACCCCTACTACAATTCAATAACTGTGAGTAGCTATCACCTCCAACTGGCAACTTACAAGCTGATCCCGAAACGTGACCAAATCACTTCACGGTCTGTATACTTGTAAGTGGTGGTACTACCCCGGATTGGCAGACTGGGTACCACTGCCTACCACTCCTTATTAACCAGACCCGACAAATATCCACCTCTTTTGTTTATTAACAAATATTTGATGAATTATCAAATATTAATCTATAAGGTTTTTAATAAAATAATTAAAATAAATACATGTGTTGCATTATGAATAAAATAACATACTAAACCCTTATATAAAAAAACATATTTCATCGAGAAAGATAAATTTTATTGTCGACTTTCAAGTAATAATGTCAACCCTCTCTCCCCGACATAATATTGGACAAACAATGATGGATCACGCAATCTTCACGTGTACCAACTTTTATTACGTAGTTGCTCACCTATATCAATATGATATGTTGAGATTGAGGCTCTTTTATCGACGAAAACCCAACCCTTAGCTTCACCAACTTTATTATTAAACGTGGTATTTTCTTTATAAATTAAAGATAAACTATGTTTCAAAATTATTAAATAGGTAATTTGAAAGGAGGTTATCATAATACGTTTTTCATTTTTAATATGTTTTTTTTAATGTGGATGGATGCGAGACAGACCCAGGAGGGTATTTTCCGACCAAATTGGAGACATCTTCAAGGACGCAGGGTTGCCTAGTGCGCATAACCGTATGCTTGTATGAAGAGAATCGTGGATTTGAGGGTAGCCAGGGAGTTGTGCCAGAATCGTGGCGAGTGGCGCTCTATTGTCACTGCCTATCCCTTTGAGAAAAAGGCGTAAAATTTGATTTGATCTTTAATGAAGAAAATAACAACTCAGTTTTCCAGTCGTTAGCGCTTATATATCTTTTGTCATCCAACCTTTTTTTTCTCAGACCAAAACTAGAAAATCTTTTCGAACAGTCTTTATGAGCGACGGGCAAAGTGATTGCTTTTTAGAACAATGTTTTTAGTCTTTAAATAACACTAAATAACGATATATACAAATTTTCCTTGGGCCGTCATAGTAACGGCGGCTGGGGCACAGGGCAACCTTACTCGGTTCTTTTTTCAGTCGTCGGCACTCTTGGATCTCCTCTTGCTTACCATCAGGCGAAGCAATGTAAATTATCAAGTCACAATAAAAAAATAAAGAAATGATATTGAGATAAAACTTATAAAACAATTTTAAATTTTATGTCCTATAAATATCTATCTATACTTTCGTTTTCAACCTCATACCAACAACAATTCTATTATAAGGTCATTAAATAATTAGAAAAAGTAGACACATGTAAATCCATCTTTTTATATAAAGTGGTACGTTCATTAGTGGACCGAGCCGAGACGAAGGGCCGTGGGGTTGAACTATGAGCTAAAGACTTTTTGTCGCAGGCCACAAAAAAGTCCTGCAAAACTTACGATTGCATAAAAGATTACTAATACCCTTATAAATTATGATTATAAGGGTATTAGTTATCTTTAAATTTTAGAGTTTAAATCTTGACGACAAATTTTGGAGTTTAAAACTTTTATGTGAAAAATTTTTGTAAACTTTTTTTACGTCTTATGCGCGATTTCACCAAATTGCCTATTTCTAACAAAATGCCATATTTTTCCCGTATACTATCATCTTAGATAATTCAAGCAAAGTGAGAAAAAGCACCGTTGGCCGGCATAGTGAGGACGACTGAGGCAACTGTAAGATGAGACGTAGTCGGCTAAGTTTAGATGTCGCAAAAATATACAAGAAAACATTTAGTGCATGACCGTGCGTTTAAAAATTTGGCTGTAGTGTATAATCCAAATCGTATGGGGCCAAATCGTAGACATCCTCAAAAAAGCTTAACGATTTCATGGACCGCACTCCAACTTAACATCAGGCGCAGTGCAGTCTTATGTCGAGCCACAATAAAATAATGTAAATTGCAGACCTTACAAGAGATTTTCCTTTACAATATTATGAATATTTGAATAAGTTTTTCTACAATACGAATACAATTTAATATACATATTTAGGAGTTCTTTTCTTCTATATTCAGATGTAGGAATAATGAATTGAAAACATTGTCTTTGAAGTCGTTTTAAAATAAAATAACATATGAAAGAGAGTTCAATTTTCTTCCTAACAACACTCTTCAGGCAACTTGTAAGGAGTGATAATGGCACATCCCTTTAACATAGACTTCAGAAGTATGCGACAAAATAAAATTTTCTTTATTTATGATCTTATGAAGTGCTCAACAAAGGACATCATTCATTTTGGGCTTCTATGTACTACTTGTTGAGAACTATAAGTAAAATGTCAGTTTTGACTTTTGACAAGAAATATTACTCAAAACTCAATGTTGTTTTATTGTAAAGAGAAACGAATATATTAATTTTCTCTATTCACAACACTACTTTTGTTATGTCCGATGATGACAAAATATATATTCACGAAAATATAATTCGTGAGTGCAGTCCATCGTAAATGCGGGTGACTGCTACTACAGTTAAACAACTGCAAGTAGTAGTCGCATTCATGATGCTGGCCTGGTTAGCACCAGCAACTTACAGGCTGATCCCGCAACGCGACTAAGACACATTATGGTCTGTACATTTGTAAGTGGTGGTATCACTCTTTACCATTTTCATCGTAGGCTTAGTATATTTGCTTCGTAAAATGGGGCTGATCTGTGTCTATCTGCGGACGACCGTTTCGTAACCATATATACAATCCGTTTACTATTATAGTTTCAATATTCCTAAACATCAATTATTGTATTTTAAATATTACAATTGGTTTAGGAGACCGGTTACAAATGTCGCGCGACATTCT
This sequence comes from Tinea trinotella, assembly GCA_905220615.1. Classification (NCBI taxonomy): domain Eukaryota; kingdom Metazoa; phylum Arthropoda; class Insecta; order Lepidoptera; family Tineidae; genus Tinea; species Tinea trinotella. The sequence continues at coordinate 2,774,283 of HG992311.1, forward strand.
GGTCTCTACAATCAGAAATGTACCTGAACATTTTGTCGTCGAAAGACTCAAGCTTCGTTCTCGTGACAAGTAATTCGTCCATCATGCGATGCAAATTGAATCACGTTTTTCATCTACGCTTACAAGTGGAAGGCTGTATTACTACAATGTTGCGATGCTATGTCCTCGTTCTAATAAAATGTTAAACAAAATTGTCATACAGATATCTAAGTTGCCACTGAGAACATCTTTATATTAGGGGTTTATTTTCATTGAGGCTCGACAAATGACATAAGCCCGTCTGATATTAAGCAGGAGTGCGGTCCATAAATGATGGCAACTGCTACTACAATTAAATACTAATAAGTAGCAGTGGCATCTACTTTTCCGGCATATTGAAAGATCCCGAAAGTAACTTGGTCCTGTAACTGGTCCTGGTAACTAAGTCTGTACACTTAAATGTGGTGGTACTACCCCGGACCGGCAGACTGGACAAATGACCACCATTCTTATACAACCATCAGACAATAATATAATAGGAAATTCCTTATATATATAATCCGACTAATTATGGAAGTTGATATGTAATTTGAATAGATCTCTACCTAATTGTATAATATGGAAGTCTTTTGAGGACAAAGAATAATAAATTAAATCAGAACATTTGTTGGCCTTGTGCGCTTTTACAAAGTAAAATGATTCTACAAGTACTATGGTTTGGAAACCTCCGTTAAAAAGAAACATGACATTATTGCCTGTCAAAAGTGTTAGTAGTTATTAATACATTTACAACCTAAAAAACAATAAAAATAGTAAACGGTAACTATATTTACGTATACATGTATACTCTACGCAGTAGAAGTCGGTGCAAGGGGAATACCTGCAAAATCATTACATTTTGATTTATTAATTTTATTGTGACTCGACATATGACAGCACCCAGTTTGATGTTAAGCTGGAGTGTGGTCAATGAATGGATGTCACCACCACTCTTTGATAACCAGACCCGAAGCAAATATCCGCCTCTTTTTTTATTAACTAATATTTGTAATATTTAATATAATTATTAAATATTACAAATAATATTTAATAATTTGTAATATTTAATATAATTATTAAATATTACAAATAAAAGTTATGAAACAAAAATTTGCTCTGACCTGGAATCGAACCCGGGACTATACGCGCAACAAACCAATCGCTAACCGTTCGTCCACGCCTGTCGTCTTTTCCAAGTGCTTGCAGTGGTTGCTTAGGTAAAGGAGGGAGTGAGGTAACCGTAGACATATCGTAAAGGCCTTAAACCAACTTACCCATCACAAGTCCGGAACGTTGACTCCACTCTTCCGCCTGTCACGCGATGGACCTGGCGGACCCGATGGACGCTGAGAATCCATGGATGCTAAGACAATTGTCTCTCTTTTGCAAAAGACATAAATAGGCTACAAATAAAAATTTAATATTGAAATATAGAAATGTATTTTAATGCCTTCGTTAGGTATTTTCTTTATAAAGTTCTCTTCATCCATCAATATTCTGCGAACAAAGCATTTGGACAAGTTCTATGGGACAACGCGGATGCTTTGCTTGCAAACACCGGAACCTGCACAACGGAATAGGGTAGCAATTTATTCTATATTTTAATATAATCTTTATAAAAAATAATACTTTCTATCCATGTGTTCATGTTACTTACCTCCTCCTAAACGACTGAACCGATTTTAATGAACATTTGTGTTTGTGTGTGTTAAATGGGTTCCTAGATAGTTTTGATTTACAATTGAACCTGGTAGGTGGCGATGCAATAGGTTTTTGTTTTACTTTCGGAAAGAACTACGTCTTTCGGGTCCTCAAGTATTTAGTCAATCAGTCAGTTAAATTGTCCTGCTTTTGCCCCACAGGGATAGGAAGAGAGGTGTGCCACTTGCCACGATCCTGACACAACTTCCTCGCTTCCCTGACATCCACACTTATCTTCATACAGGCTCGTATTATTATTATTATTGTTGTGTCTCGACATATGCCAACACCACGCCTGATTATAAGCTGAAATGCGGTCTATGAACTGCATGGAGCATTATTATACATACACTATGGCGGTCTATTTGCACCTTTCAACTATTAAGCTGATCTCGAAACGCGACTGAAACACTTCACAGTCTGTACCAACACATTCATCATCGTCATTATCATTATCACCAGCAGCCAGAAGGCATTCACTTCTGAACATAGGCCTCCCCCTTAGAACGCCATTCCGAACGACTAGATGCCAGTTGCATCCACCGGTTATTCGTGACTTTCACTGTGTCGTCAGTCCACCTAGTGGGAGCCTACCTACGCTGCGTCTTCCGGTTCGTGGTCTCCACTCTAGAATCTTTCTTTCCCATCGGTTGTCGGTTCTTCGAGCGATGTTTACAGCCACTTCAGTTCGCAAATCCTACGAGCTATGTCGGTAACACCGGTTCTTTGGTAAATATCCTCGTTCCGGATTCTATTGCGCAGAGACATACCAAGCATAGCTCTCTCCATTGCTCTCCAACACTTCACAAACACTGTCACAATAAATTATTACATTTCTAATTAAGTTCCTGCAATCTCAAACGTATGGTTGCCCTATAATGGCGAAGGAGAACTCCGCTTTGTTCCTAAACAATGCTCACGACGAGAAAGTTTCACATAAAAGTTATTTCAAAAATGGACTCGGATCAGTTGGAAAGATGGAATATGGAATTATACTTCGATGATATTCCTACTAAGATTCCAACTTTAGTGGAGAAACAAGGAAATCCTTATTACTTTACTAAGTTCATTGGATGAATGTATAGGTACTTATTTTGATGATCTTTATTAAATTTATAGGTATTTGTATAAAGTATTTACGAGTTACGGTTTTACTTTTAAAACTATTCTGGGCTCTTCAATCAATCAATTCATCGAATTTGCACCGTGGAATAGCCTCGCAAACCCAGAGCCATCGTTTTGGTTGAAAACCACATGGTGTTCCCAAAGTATATTTGATATATGTACTTTGGTCGTCCTGTTTCTATGATACAACCACGTATAGTAGCTTAGTATAGAAATGTAAAAACAAAATATGAGACATTATATTATTACGCCACAGGGATAGGTAGAGACAACGAAGAACCACTTTCCACGATCCCGAATAAAACAATTTTCGTCATACAGCTATGGTATGATCTAGGCCGTCCCCGTTCTATCCTTTTACTCACAGGATGCCCATTAAGGATCCATTGTAAGGCAAAGGAAAGACGTGTTTAGGAAGTTCGTTTTACAGACTGCTAAACGTGATCGTGAAAAACGTTTACGAACGTGTATTAAGTAGCATTGTAAACGTATCTATAAAAAGTATTTTAATACTTTTTTAATATTCATATAACGCAATCGCCAGTCTCAAGAGCCTAAGACGTTTGGAACAATGTTTCATCTGGTGAGCGTTACTGAGGCTGACATCCGCCATGCTCTCAAACGTCTCTCACCTAAAAATACCCTAACCCTGATGCCATTCTGACACCGCCTTGGTTATTATTTTTTTTTTTTTTTTTTTTTTATTGTGACACGACATTTGACTTCGTCCCGCCTGATGATAAGCAAGAGGAGATCCAAGAGTGAGGACGACTGAGAAAACCGAGTCTGTTCTCGGCCGCCTCAGCCGCCGTCACTATGCCGGCCAAAGGTGCTTCTTCACGCATCGCTTGAAGGATCCAAGGTCATAGGATGGAGAGAACACATGGGCAGGCAAAGCATTCCACTTGTCGATTGATCTACAAAGAAAAGACGCACCAAACTTTTTAGTTCGACTGCCGATTCGGTCGATAAAGTGCGGATGCTTCCCCCGACCTGTGCGGGTATTACGGGAGTGAAATGATGAGGTAGGAACAAGGTTAAAGAGCTCCTCGGAACATTCCCCGTGGTATAGGCGATAGAGGACGCACAGAGCCGCCATGTCTCTGCGTAGTTGCAGGGGCTCCAGATTTCGCGAGACCTCTGCATCACCTATAATTCGGACAGCTCGGCGCTGCAATGAATCCAGGGCATTTAGAAGATACTTGGCAGAGCCGTCCCAGAGGTGCGAACAGTACTCCGCACAAGAGCGAATCTGCGCCTTGTACAATAGCAGGCGAAGCTCTGGCATTCACCGGCATTCACCGACATCCTGCGCGATGCGCTTCCATCCACAACGATGCGTATGGAGCGTTCACGCAGGAAGTCAGCTATCCAACCCCGCAGACGGTCAGGTAAACCGTATGCCTCGAGCTTGGATAAAAGGCCCCTGTGCCAGACCCTGTCAAACGCTTTGGAGATGTCCAAGCCGATGGCAAGGGCTTCTCCATTACCATCCAACGCTTCACCCCAGACGTGCGTGGTGTACGCCAGAAGGTCACCAGTTGACCGTTTCGGCCTGAAGCCATATTGACGGTCATTGATCAGCTGGTGACCCTCCAGGTAGGCCATGAGGCGAACATTAATTATTCGCTCCATGACCTTGCATAGCACTGAGGTTACAGCTATCGGACGGTAGTTCGCCGGGTCTGAACGGTCGCCCTTTTTTGGGACCGGTTGCACATTGGCCTCCTTCCAAGCCCGAGGCACACAGCCCGATGCGTACGAGAGCCGGTATAGCCTCGTCAAGACGGGAGTCAATTCCGCTGCACAAGTCTTAAGCACAAGCGCTGGGACACCATCGGGACCACTGGACTTTCGGATATCGAGCGATCGTAGCTCCATGCGGACATCGCGTTGTCTGATACGAATCTCAGGCATCGTATGCCCGCATGGACGCAGAGTGGGTGGTTCTGCACCACGATCGTCGAAACGCGAATTTGTGGCAAAGACTTCGGCCAGTAGATCGGCCTTTGCCTTCGCCGTATGCGCCAGTGAGCCATCAGGCTGCCTCAGCGGTGGCAGTACAGAACGACAGAAGTTAGATTCTACAGTCTTGGCGAGACTCCAAAAGCTGCGACTACCCGTTGGGTGCGCTAATAGACTCTCGCCAATCCTGGAAACGCGCTGTGCCTCCGCTTTTTTAAAGACCTTTCTGCAAGACTTGGTGGCACGATTATAGGCTGCTTTCAACTCATCCACGTGAGGGTCATGATTTATTCGACCCCTGGCCCACGCGCTGTGAGCTGCGTTTTTCGCTGAAACAGCAGCCGCGCAGTCACTGTTGTACCAGGGCCTGCTCCGGTCGTTACGAGATGCACAGTTGGATGGAACGTAATATTCCATCCCCAGTGCTATCTCATCAGCAACGGCCGAGGCACACGTGGATGGATCCTCGGAGTTGAAGCAGCGCTGCCACCAAGGGAGCGAAGCGAAATAATTTCGCATTCCCTCCCAATCCGCTGACCTGTAGTGCCACAAACGTCGCACCTCTTTCCTGGCAGGAGGAGGCACGACGCGCGGCACTATCGTCTCGACCAGGCAGTGGTCAGAAGTCCCTAGAGGGGCCTTGACCGAAATTTTATACCCGGTCGGACGAGTGGTCAGTAGAAGGTCCAGCAGAGAGGGGGCATGACCGACAATGTCTGGTACCCGGGTGGGCTGGGTAACCAGCTGCGTCAGGTCATGCAGAAGGGCGAAGGCATGAGCGGCCCTTCCCGCGTGGTCGGTCCTCTGGGACCCCAACCACACCTCATTGTGTGCGTTGAAGTCCCCCAAGACAACGACCTCCGCGGTCGGGAACCGCTCCAGCGCTTCATCTGTCGCCCGGCTCAGAGAATCGAAGAGCCGGGTTGTCTCCGAATCCTTGTGGTGGGAACGATAAAGGCACCCGTAGATCCTGGTTTGGGAACCAAGATCCACGTGTACCCAGAGGATGGACAGGGAAGGATCCTCCAAGCAAAGCAGACGGAGACAACAGATATCGGACCGGATGTACACACATACCCCGGCTTTCGCGAGGAATCTTTCCTCAAGCGAATAGCCGGGGTAATGAAGGTACGAGGTGTCAGCCGGAGCCTTTATCTGCGTCTCCGTCAAGAAGAGCAGAGCGGGCTGTGCCGTCTCAAGATGGTGATGGACGGCACTGAGATTGGCATGGATTCCACGTATATTCGTGAAATCCACGCCAAACTCCTTTGTAATGGGGGTTTTTGTTGCCGCTGGAAAAACTCTATTTTTCTTGTTGTGTGCTTGCATATGGAGGGGGGGGGGTGCGTGAAAATGTTGGGGGTTGTTTCTTCGGCAGAGACGAAAGTGCAGCTATCCGCTTAGCCACATGCATCCCGGCGGTGTGAGTTTGCTGATCCGTCGGACGGAAGGGCCCCCGTACCCTCCCGGAAATGATCGCCTGGACCCCATATCCGATCACCAATCGGCAAGACGAATCACCCCGAGATTATGCGCCGCATGGTGGGGCAGCCTCCCTCCGTGGTTAGCGGTGGGCTCAGGCCCCTGTACTATACGGCGGGCGGCCAGCGGTGAACCGTTGCTACGGGTCTCCCTGGCCGACGGGTCAACAAACTCTCACCGGGATACTGCAGGTCAGCAGGATGCCACTGTCCCTAACCGAATCCACAACCCCCAACGCAACTGGTGCTACACAAACTAGTCCCCGAACGCGACTTGGTCACTATGGGGGGATTTGCACCTGTGTAGGGTGGTAATTTCAACCAGCTGAGGACACTTAATGCACCGGAAGTGTCCTCTCCCACTCTCAAAATGCTATTTGTAACGTTATTAGGTATTTAAAACAATATTTTAACCCAAGCTTTCAATTATAACTTCGAATATATCGCTAATTCTATCCGACTGATAACACATAATAAAACATTATTTTTATCATTTTGGCACAACACAATGCCTGATATTAAGCTGGGGTGCGATCCACGAATAGATACTATGTTGGTCCAGCAAAACTTCGGTAATTTTGATGCTAATCTCGGAACACTTCACGGTCACTTCACGGTCTATAAGTAGTGGTAGTACTAGTATATTGGGCAGATGACTACTGACTAACCTTTCACTCTTAAAAACAAAATATAAAATGTATTTATGTATTTATTATTTTTGATGCGAGCAATTTTGATTAATTTGAGAATCTCGGCGCTATAATCGGCTTTAGGGCGAACAACTTTTCCAATAACTTTATTGATCGCGAAACCAATTACAAAATACAACTTGAAATATACAGAAATATCAAAGTTACAATGTTGATAAAACAATAAAGTAGTTTTAAAAGCAATCGAGAACAGTAATTATTTTGAAAATGAAAATTATTGATAGATAAAAACGTGTACATTTTATGTTGCTGGGCGAATAGCTTTATTCGAACATTACTAGTTTTTGTTTGATCCAACTTACACTTTCTGTATTTGCTTGGTTCGGGCGAATTATTACCCATTCCGTTTCTGATTATTTAGATTGTAATTACAGGAAATGGTCACTATAATGAATGCGGAATTAGAAAAGAAAGGTATGAAAGTGAATGTAAGTAAAACTAAGGTAATGGTTTTGGAGAGAGAGGATGAAATGACAGAATGTGAGATAATGATAGACGGAAAGAAAGTGGAACAAGTCAAACAATTTGTTTACTTGGGAAGTATGTTTACTAGGGATGGAAAGTGTGATGAAGATATTGAGAGAAGAGTGCAAAAGGGTAACGTAGTGAACGGTGCCATCCATAGTATAATGAGCAGCCAAATAATGTCCCAAAAGTCACGGATGGCTGTTCATAATGCGGTGCTTGTTCCTACATTAATGTATGGAAGTGAAGGGTGGGTATGGCAGAAGAAGCATGAGAGTAGAATTAACGCTGTAGAAATGCGGTCGTTAAGGAGTGTATGTGGAGTGACGATAGCTGATAGAATAAGGAATAGCACACTGCGTGATAGATGTGGTTTAAAAGAAGATGTAGTGACAAGGATTGACAAAGGAATGCTTCGATGGTTTGGGCACATGGAAAGGATGAGTGAAAGTAGATTGACGAAAGGAATTTATAAATCTGATGTGGATGGATGCGTTAAACAAGGCAGGCCTAGGAGAGTGTTTTCCGACCAAATCTGAGACATCCTTAAGAAAGCTAGGTTGCCTAGTGCCCATAACCATAGGGCCTGTATGAGGAGAATTGTGGATGTGAAGGAAGCAAGGGAGTTGTGTAAGGATCGTGGTAAGTGGCGCTCCATTGTCTCTGCCTATCCCTGTGAGAAAAAGGCGTGACAATTTGATTGATTTGATTGATAATTAGACATAATAAGCATAGACAAATCGCCACGAGAAAAAATTCAATTAACTCTCAAAGATAACTCTTAATTTCAAACTAAATTTTAAGGCGATCCACGCGGCGCGCGAAACATAAGGGACATGGTGACATATAAAGATAACAGTCCCGAAATTATATAAAGTAAAAAGAAAGAGAAATTATATATGTATGAACTAAAGTAGAATTTATCCTTGACATGTATGTACTAAAACGTTTTTCAAGCATTTTTTTTAATATTTATTCGTGTTTAAGTAGTATTAGTAGCTGTTCAATAGTAGCTGAGATGTCGCACAATATGTGCGAGTTGTGTATAGACAAACAGGTACTATACTCACATAACTTGTCTGTGATTGATGATCGAATGATTACTATATTCCCTGACTGAGTTCCGCACATTTTCTATCACGGACACTATTTTGCTTACACGCACACGCCCAACATGTAATATGGCATACAAGACGAATTCCATATGTGACAACAGGCGTGGCGTAGTGGTTAGCACACCAGTCCGTTCCGCGTAAAGTCAAGGGTTCGATTCCCGGTCGGAGCAAATATTTGTTTCATAGCTTTTATTTGTAATATTCATTAATTACATTAAATATTGCAAATATTTGTTAATAAATTAAAGAGGTGGATATTTGCTTCGGGTCTGGTTATCAAAGAGTGGTGCCCAGTCTGCCGATCCGGGGTAGTACCACCACTTAGAGTACAGACCGTAAAGTGATTTGGTCGCGTTTCGGGATCAGCTTGTAAGTTGCCGGTTCCAACTAGGCCGGCATAATGGATTTGATTGCTACTTTTTGTGGCAGTGGCATCCATTTATGGACCACACTCCAGCTTAACATCAAGCGGGGTGCTGTTATATGTCGAGTCACAATAAAGAATAAAAAAAAACAGGTTTATAGGACGGGAAGAACGCATATGCTGGCAAAGAATTCCACTTGTCGATTGACCGACAAAAAAACGACGCGCCAAACCGTTTAGTTTGACTGATATTCAGTTTTATAGTTCTAATGTTTGTATTTTGTAATTATTATAGAGAATCTATTTTATATATTTTTGTTTGATTTATATTTTTATTTAGTAGTTTTTAATTGCTATTACTTGCATGCATTAAAATTCTTCTAAAACTTTGCAAATTTATGTATGTTTTACTCCTTTGACTTTTGTTTTACTTTTATCTATTTTATTATTTATTTATTTTATTCTAAAACTTTATGCACTGAGTACAAAGGCGAACTTAATACCGCTAGACATTCTTTGCTAGTTAACCTTAGCAACCAACAGAACGATCAAAATAAATTATTACATAATTATTGTATGTTTCCTTAATTGTAAAATAAATTGTAAACGATAATAAACACCGACGTAAAATAGCACCCAATAGCACCCAACAGCACCCAATAGTTAAGTCCGTAAGCACATGACAAGACAATTAATTTTATTTATGTGTATTTGTTTATGTGTATTTTTAAATCCATTTTTTGCCTGTAATTTGTGTTGACTGTTAAATGGCCCTATATTAGTTTAATATATCTTGTTTATATTCTACATTCTACTAGCTGTAAGTCAACCATAAATAAATAAGCAGCCTAATTAAAAAAAAACCATTGGAATTGAATTTTTGAATCAAAAATGAAACGATTCATTATTATTGGAATGGAGGTAAATAAACTGTTAAGAAAAGTTTTTACTAAAATAGCGGTAAATGAAATCAAGCATAGAGACTAAAAGATTTCTTTCTAAGTGAAATTAACTGCCGGGAATCGCCTTTCGAAGTGGATAAGTCTTGCTCAGACCATCTATTACACTTGCAGACCGACATACATAGATAAGTCTTCTTAACGTTACAAAATCTTTACATAACGATAAACTCGTTAATATTTAACGATTTTTTTATTGTGACTCAACATAATTATGACAGCACCCCGCTTGATGCTAAGCTGGAGTGCGGTCCATGAATAGATGTCACTGCTACTACAATTCAATAACTGTAAGTAGCAGTCACATTTACTATACCGGTCTAGTTGGAACCGGCAACTTACAAACTAATCCCGAAACGCGACTAAATCACTTTACGGTCTGTATAAGTATAAGTGTAAGTGGTGGTACGAATCAGCAGACTATAGATTACCGTACAAAAACTATAGATTATTTTATCTAGACACTAAGACGACCATGGTGTAGTGGTAGTGCAATAGTCATACATACCAATAGCATGGGCTCTAAACCACTTTCCAGTACCAATGTATAGTATAGAAATGTATAATAAAAAATATATATACAGGGCTGTACCTCGCGTAGTTGCCAAATCAGCAACATTAAGAACAATTGTGAAAACCAACATCTATCCAACGCGTATCAAACAATGTTCGCTCTGCCTAGTGTTAAATGTCGACAGAGTGCCATCCCTAGGTAAGTCTCTGCCTTTTATCATTCTGTAGCATTCACCTTCTCGAGAATCCAGCGAGTTTCGAAGCTTTCTGCCGGCCAGGGACCGAACTCGGCCTGACATTGGAGGTGGATGAATGCGTCAACGATAGTTTTACATGGCGTGTCAACCAAATATACAGTCCACTGCCTCTATCTCCTATCCCCAATCGAATGGTGTGTGTCCATCTCAGCCTTCTGTTCAAATATGCACCATATAATATGTACTATGGTCGTCCTGTATCTATGAAGCACGTTTAGAGTAGTTTGGTATAATAATGTATTTATAAAATAATAAATATCAGCAAAATATCGAGATAATATTCTACAGAATGCCTGAACTAATGCTTTACCTATGGATATTTTTCACTCATAGCTTCAGTCGGGGACGACTCAGGGGATTGTTTCTCAATTAAGTAGAGATTAGTTAAACATTTTAGGATTGCTGTACGGTATCTTCTGTACACGCTTATCGAGTATACCTTTTACTTTATTTTTACATTTCTTTACTAAGCTGCTAAAAAAAAAATTTTTGTGAGAAGAATTGCTGTATTCTATTCGGATATATCAGCGCGATTAAGTGGAGGACCCCCGTGAAGCGGGTGATCCATAGAATCGACTCCAAAGTCGAGTGAAGCCCGACTTTGGAGTCAATGAATGTAAGGTATGCTGGGGGAACTAGTTGGCAAAAGAGGGAAAGGGGGTGGAAGTGGGCGAGGCCTCTTCCCTCGAGTCTTCCTGTGGGAAGAGATTTAAGGTTTTGGCTTTGGCGGTGGTGGAGGTGTGCAGCTAAACATGCTTGTATCATACAGGACGACCAAAGTACATATATCAAATATACATTGGTATTGGCTAGTGGTTTTGAACCAGAAGCTCTTGGTTTGCGAGACCATTTGGTTACCATCATGTAGCTTATTAACATGTGGATTGAAAAAAACTTCTTTATCTCTGAGAAAATAATAAAATAAAACTATTAAATGAACTTCAATTAAAACTCATGTCTGACTAATGATCCAGAATGAGAATACTAAGCCACAACACATCGGTGGTTTTTATGTTGTGAATAAAAGTTTAGAAATTTGGGCTATTTCACTCACTTTGCACATCTGGGAACGACCGATGTCCACAGCTCAACGATATTCTCGTACAATTCAAAACGAATTAAGATTGTGAAATAAAAGTACAAACAGTGAAGTGACTTAGTCGCGTTTCGAGATCAACTTATAAGTTGTCGGTTTCCACTATGGCGGCAAAGTGGATGCGACTGCTACTTGCTTAAAGAAATCTACCACAATTTAACAACTTAAACTACGTCAAGCTTATACAGAAGTAAAATTAATCAGTGCTAAAATTAATCGTTTAACGTAAATTTCTGGTTTCTACTAGGCCGGCATAGTGGATGTGATTGCTACTTACAGTTATAAACTGTGGTAGCGGTCACCTCTAGCTTAACATCAGGCGGGGCGCTGACATCTACACGACAGTTAATCCACAAAATGTTTATATATGCACATAACTAAAGCGCCAAAGAATCGCGCCCCCTGTTAGTATTAAAGTGTGAAATCCGAGAGACATTTTCCGGATATCCTTTGCTACGTAACTGGGCGCGCATTTATCTAAGCGCACTGGGAGTTACGTTAAATGCCTAACACTTTATGTACATTTATGTGACTTTTTACTGCTCAATTGGCGTCTTTGTTCTGCTTCGACTGCGTTAATTGCTCCACTTGGTTAATAGATAATTCATAATTTGATAAAATGCAAAAAATATGGTAATATATTTTTTTATTTATTTATTTAATTTGGCATATTAAATAATAATATAATAACTGTAAAACATCAATTTTAATGATCAAGTTAAATCGAATCGTCACACCTTTTTCCCACAAGGATAGTCAGAGACAAAAGAGCTTAGCAAAAGGAACTTACCACAACTCCCTCGCTTCCCTCACATCCACAATACTCTTCATACAAGCTGTACAGTTCTAGGCACTAGGCAACCTAGCTTTCTTGAGGGTGTCTCCGAAACCGATCGGTAAACACCCTCCCGGGCCTGCCTTGTTTAACGCCACAATAAATCCACATCAGATTTATAAAGGCCATCATTCATTTTGTATGGGGACTTGGGCTTAATTGTATTAACAGTTGCATATACAATTTAAAATAGTTTGATGTATGTACGAAGATTACAATATTATTGGAATATATCCTTTATTTTTCATAGTTTAGGTGTGCAAAATGATCAAACTATAATTATGACAGTTCAAAGCAGAACAAATATGGCGTTGATTGACAGACGATACAAAATCCATATCTTATTTTCCAAATTTGGGTTATTTTGGGCACAGCAATTAAAAGCAAAATTGTTATTAGTTTTATCAATGCAAGTATACATTACAAAACTAGTACATAGAGGCCCAAAATGAATGATGTCATTTCTTTCGTAAATCCTATTGTAGGTATATATAAAAATAATAAAACAATTTTAGAGAACAACTAAAAGACCAAAGTATTTATGTAAATAAAATTCAAAACTAAAATGTAACTAAAACATTACACATAAATCAATTCCAGTCCACATAGCGGTGCCATGCGCCAAAACTAGAATTCAAGTAAAGTATCAATCTCTTTAGTGACCCTATCTATAAACGATTCCCCGTGAAATACTGCCAAATCTCAGACGTAAGAAAGTTTCTATTTTATATCATTTTCACCATACATTTGTGACCCGTTTTCATTATTATTTTGGAAATCTTACATAGTTTTACATACACAAATGTAATATGCTTATAAGGCGACCGTGGTATAGGGGCTGGTATAGCTTGTCTAACTATAAATGACGCGCCCCTCCACTTTATTAGTTTATTTAAATGTGTGAATGCAAATATTACTAACTATACTATTATACTTTATCAGCGTGATCCTCCTTTTGTGTCTAACCAGCAACTGAATGACCAATTGCAATTGCATTTTCGGTGTGTTGCATTCTTATTTTATGTTTTCTCGTGTGCGCAAATGTGGTGGAGGGGCGCGTCGTTTCGGCTTAGACAGACTATACCAATGTACTTTGGACGTCCGGTTTCTTACTATTGAAATGTCGCTACACTGATCGCCTTTAAACGAATAATCAATCAAATTATCACTTGATTAAACGAATTAAACAAATATGCGGCTTACTATCGCGTTTCTTTTTAGATTTTTAATTTTTTTATTATTCCGACGTATTAAGAGCTTTGCAGCCACTGTGGTCACGGAGTTCATTATTCAATGTTTTCGCAAAATCCAAGCAAATACTATTACTTGATTATGAATAACTTGGAAGATTTAACAAATTTGCAAACGTAGAAAGCCTTTTGGGTTACAACGTAAAAATATAATGCGACCCAAACTTTAGAAATAGCTTAATGTTCACAAAATTTGTAACTTGCAACAATGAATCACAACTTTCGATAGTTTCTATTACAATTTAGAATAGACTAGCTTAATAAAATTAATCTTTACTTCACAAACTATGATTTCAAACTTCAATATCTATGATTTCAAACTTCAATATCTATGTTTAATATGGACCATTAATTATTTCTATACCATCATTTGCACTCATTAAACTTGTAACTTACAAGCTAATCCTGGAACGCGACTGAGTCACTCACGGTCAATATACTAAGTGCTGCTGCTACCCGGATCGGCAGACTGGGCAATAATGAGACACTATAAATCGGACCTTTTTTTTATTGTGACACGACATTTGACATCGACCTGCCTGATGATAAGCAAGAGGAGATCCAAAAGTGCCGACGACTGAAACAACCGAGTTAGTACAAGGCTGTCTCAGCCGCCGTCACTATGCCGGCCAAAGATGCTTCTACACGCATCGCTTGAAGGATCCAAGGTTATAGGAGGGAGGTTATATGATTCGGACAGCTCGGCGCTGCAATGAATCAAGGGCATTGAGAAGATACTTGGCAAAGCCGTCCCAAAGATGTGAACAGTACTCCGCGCAAGAGCGAATTTGAGCTTTGTATAAAAGCAGGCGAAGCTCTGGCGCGAAGAACCGCCGCACCTTGTTCAGGATGCCAAGGTGTTCTTAATAGCCCGCTCAATGTGATCCCTGTGATTCAGGTCGCTGCGAAGGGACATCCCTAAGATATCCAGTATGTCCGAAGTATCTGTCCGACCTATCAATCAATTAAACTATCACGCCTTTTTCCCACAGGGATAGGCAGAGACAATGAAGCGCCACTTGCCACAATCCTGACTCAACTCCCTCGCCTCCCTAATAATATCCACAATTCTCTTCATACAAGCTCTACGGTTATGGCCACTAAGCAATCCAGCTATCTTGAGGATGTCTCCGATTTGGTCGGAAAACACCCTCCTGTGCCTCGTTTAAAGCATCCATCCACATCAGATTAATAAATTACTTTTGACAATCTACTTTCATTCATTCTTTTCATCGAAGTATTCCTTTGTCAATCCTTGTTACTACATCTAAGTAGGTCCAAGACCCAAGTATGTATAAATTTAATAAAACCATTTTAATTAAATTCATAATATTTCTTAAATATAGTCTTAATTATAATTAATTCTAATCTATGTCAAAATTAATAACTTTATTAAGTATCCAATTAATAATATCATTGATAATTTTCATAACTTATTCTAAATTATTATATTTTTCATAAAATTATGTCTATTAGACTAATACTCGTAAAAAAATTTGACCAAATGGGCAAGTATTTTTTTTTGTGCATCGACATTTAAGAGTGGTACCCAGTCTGCCGATCCGGGGTAGTACCACCACTTACCAAGTATACATGCAGACCGTGAAGTGATTTGATTGCGTTTCGGGATCAGCTTGTAAGTTGCTGGGAACTAGGCCGGTATAGTAGATGTGATTGCTACTTACAGTTATTGAATTGTTGTAGCAATAACATCCATTCATGGACCACACTCCAGCTTAACATCAGGCGAGGTGCTGTCATACGTCGAGTCACAATAAAAAAACATATGACAGCACCTCGCTGTTTAAGCTGGAGTGTGGTGTAATCAATGAATGGAGGCGATACAGTCAAAAAACTGCAAGTGGCTGTCGCATTTACCATGCCGGCCTATCAATGTAAGCCCGAAAAGCGACTAAGTTACTTTACAGACAAATCGGCATACTGGCCAAATCCCTACAACTTCTAGACCAAATTTACATTTTATTATATTTGTAAAGCAAATTACATACCTCAAAAAAGTTGGATTCCCTGGTGCCTATAACCGTGCGGCTTGTATGAAGAGAATTGTGGATGTCAGAAAAAAATCGTGGATGTAAGAGAGTTGTCTCAAGATCGGAACAAATGGCGCTTCTTTGGCCTATCCCTGAAGCAAAAAGGCGTGACAATTTATTGATGATTTGAATTACATAGCAAAGATCTTTTGACTCATATATATTCATATACAAAATGTGATAGTATGATATATAATATACATAGTTTGATAACGGATACGACAAAGGAGTCTTATAAATAAGAGGTGAATAAAAGGATTGTTCCAGAAAAATGTTTCTTGTTTAAATCGCGAGTATACATAACCAAAGAGCTTATATGAAGAGAATTGTGGATGTGAAGGAAGCGAGAGATTTACGAGTATGTCAGAATTCGTGGCGCTTCATAGGAATTATTCCTATTCTAACACGTATTTTTTTAAGAGTGGAAAATCTACTGTCTCCGCTTATCTCTGTAAGAATGAAGACGTGACAACTTGATTGATTGATTTGTTGTTGACCCTAAGATTGGTTGTTTTTTACTTGCGAATTAGATCAACAATAATATAAAAAAGGATAACGTTTATCTTTCTCTTAAAGGCAATATCTTCAACCTAACAAAGCCTATATAACAGTGAATTCTTTTCAGCACGGTTGAATCGACGGCACCTGGCCACAAACACTCCTTATCGAACCTTATTAAACAACCTTAACCCTACAAACACTTGCCGGGTTTTTTTTTTATTTATTTGAGATGCGTCCTCTAACTTCTATTTGTCTAATTTATATTTAAATCATTTATTGCACCAAAATAAACTTAAAATTAGCTACATAGGCAAGTTTAATTCTCTCTCAACTAACTAATATTCTCTAACAACTAACCGATGAGATGATGAGAAATTATGGGCAGGGTACAAATATACTACAATTACATAAACTACATACTAGTATCACAAGTATATATATACATATATGTAGGTAAAAATAAATACATAAACATATAATATATAAAATACATAAACATACACATTAATATTTTGTGCCAAATTATTTAATATGAACTAGATGTCGTGAGCTCCTGTTTATCAAGAAACAAGTTGATGACTACTCGTAATTGTTGAAAAACATTGACAGACGGTGCGCGTCTAATATTCAGCGGTAGCTTGTTCCACTGGCGGGCTGCAGACACAGTAAAGGAATCTGAATATCTGCTTGAGAAGTGAGAAGAGGAATTTAAAGTACCACCACTTACAAATATACAGACTGTGAAATGACTTAGTTGCACTTGGGATCAGCTTGTAAGTTGCTTGTTCCAACTAGGCCGGCATAGTAGATGTGATTGCTACCTACAGTTATTAAATTGTAGTAGCAGTGACATCCATTCATGGACCACATTGCAGCTTAACATTAGGCGGGGTGCTGTCATATGTCGAGTCACAATCAAAAAAAGCGGGGTGTTGTCAAATGACGAGTTATAATTTAGAAACATACCTTTCTAGTGTTAAGGAACCATAAGAACCGTGAATTCCGATCACGTAGACAATTATCCGAGTTAAGTGCGCGGGCTTGAATCACTAACCTGAAGGAACGTCTAACTTTTACAATAAATCCATCCAGTATTCGACACTTAATCAGCCCCCACGATAAAGACCGTAATCTGAGACCGAAGAACTGTTACCTCAATGAGCTATTAAGACACAAGACGCCTATACAATTATAACGTGACTTATTTTTTTGGAGATTGATTGGTATAACTCGAAAGCCATCTCTATACATATTTTGTTGTCATATGACAGCACCCCGCCTGATGTTAAACTGGAGTGCAGTTTATCAATGGATGCCAACTGCAAATAGCAGTTGCATCCACTATTCCGGCCTAGTTGGAACAGGCGACTTATATGAGTCGCTTATATTAAAAAATCGTAAATATATGTATACAATTTTTATTAGGAATTCGAGTTGTGGGTAAACAGTCATTTGTCCAATCTGCCGAAACAGGATAGTGCTACTTTTTTATAGTACAAATCTAATTTTATGGTATAGAGGTGGAAATATAAAGGCAATATAATATAATTGTCTAATCGTATAATATAATATATCGTATCGTATAGTATAATATAAAAGCGAACGTGGCGTATCTAAATACTCAGTCGTTTACCTAATTAAGGCGACCGTGGTGTAGTGGCAGTGCAATGGCTACGTAGGCCGAGTGGCACGGGTTTGAAACCACTCATCGGTACCAATGTATCTTTGATATATGTACTTTGGTTGTCCTGTTTCTATTATACAAGCACTTTAGTAGCTTAGCATAGAAATGTATAATAAAAAAATTACAATTATAATATAAACTTATAATTAAAAGAATTTGAAGACACGTTAATTTATTGTATACGTATATAAGTTCAGCATTAATGTACGTTCATAGGTAGATAGGTCTTAAATAAATAATCAGAAACAAGGGTAGGAGGGGCCTTAAGTGCGGGACATTAACAAGGGTTCAGTCCAATTTTCGTCCTGTCCACGTTGATATATCGAGGGGCCGGGATAGAACCGCGATGGCTACTCGACGACACAACGCATTTACTTTAAAAAAAACATGTTACGGCCAATATACACTAAAGTACAAGGTTCTTTTAATTAAATAATTTATGCAGTAATTAGTAAAACATAAAAAAAAGCTCGAAGGACCGACAACCGATGGGCAAGAAAGGTTCTAGAGTGGAGACCACGAACCGGAAGACGCAGCGTAGGTAGGCCTCCCTCTAGAGCCTAGATGGACTGACGACATAGTGAAAGTCACAGGTAACCAGTGGATGCAACTGGCATCTTGTCGTTCGGAATAGCGTTCTAAGGGGGAGAACTATGTTCAGCAGTGGACGCCTTCTGGCTGATAATGATGATGGCGAAAAGAAAGATGGGTTGCCTAGTGCCCATAACCGTAGAGCTTGTATGAAGAGAATTGTGGATGTGAAGGAGCAGCGTCTTTTTTTTATTGTGACTCGACATATGACAGCACCCCCCTTGATGTTAAGCCGAGGTGTGGTCCATGAATGAATGTCACTGCTACTACAATTCAATAACTGAGTAGCAATCACATCCACTATGCCGGCCTAGTTGGAACCGACAACTTACAGGCTGATCCTGAAACGTGACCAAATCACTTCACGGTCCGTATACTGGTACCACTGCCAACCACTCTTTGATAACCAGACCCGAAACAAATATCCATCTCTTTTTTTTATTATTAACAAATATTCGCAATATTTATTATGATTATTAAATATTACAAATAAAAGCTATAAAACAAATATTTGCTCCGACCGGGAATCGAACCCGGGACTTTACGCGCAACAAACCAATCGCTAAGCCGTTCGTCCACGCCTGTCGTCACTGTTCTAGTTAGTCTATTGGTAATAGTGGCGACAGTGGACTATAAATATATATCAAAAAACCTTTCTGCTATTTCCGTGCTAATATTTTCTGTAGGATAAATAAAGTTTGTAGAGTGGTAGGCAGATAGTTGCCATTTAGGCATTAGTCTGTCTAAGCCGAAATGACGCGCCCCTCCACTGCATTTGCGTACACGAGAAAACATAAAATATGAATGCAACATACCAAAAATGCAATTGTAATTGGTCATTCAGTTGCTGGTTAAACACAAAAGGAGGAGCACGCTGATAAAGTATAGTTAGAAATATTTGCATTCACACATTTAAATAAACTAATAAAGTAGAGGGGCGCGTCATTTATAGTTAGACAATCTATACCCAGTTTGCTAATCCAATACTTGCGCTTCACAGACTTTGTCGCATTTTAGTATCAGCTCGAGATTGCCGGCTCCAACTAGGCCAGCAGAGTAGGAGCAGTCATACGTCGAGCCATAAATAAAAAAATATAAATAATTATATTGTAACCAATGCGTTCAATATAAGGTTTTTTTTAATGTTAAAAAATACGATTCCTTGTGTGTTATCACCATTATACTTTATCCTGTTTTCCCGTAAAATTTCCGATAATTTAATGGGGACATTGATTCATTAATCGGGTTTTATGAATCGTTAATTTTCTAATAGCCAATCGATCTTTACTAGACATTAAATAAAATATATTTTGTAGGTAATGTTATTAATCATACGTTTATTATTTCTTTATCCTACGTAATGTTTAATTACTTTCGACGGGATTTCGCTTGATATTAAGCTGGAGTGCTCTACCTAAAGTAGAATAACTGCAAATAGCAATTGCATCCAATATGCCGGCCTAGTTGGAACCACTAATTGGTAACTTTTAAGCTGATCCGAAACATAACTAAGTAGAAATCTATAAAGGATCGGCAGACTGGGTACTACTGCCTACCACTCTTTGATAACCAGACCCGAAACATTTTTTTTAATTATACATTTCTATACTAAGCTACTAAAGTGCTTGTATCATAGAAACAGGACATCCAAAGTACATATATCAAAGATACATTGGGTACCGGTGAGTGATTTCGAACCCGTGCTCTCGGTTTGCGTAACCATTGCACTGATACTACACCACGGTCGCCTTAATATGCCTCTTTTTTTATTAACAAATATTTGCAATATTTACTTAATATAATTATTAAATATTGCAAATAAAAGCTATGAAACAAATAATTGCTCCGACCGGGAATCGACCCGGGGACTTTACGCGCAACGAACCAATCGCTAACCGTTCGGCTACGCCTTTCGTCAAAACCTTTTTATACTATTTTAAATAACCAAGGCATTTTCATACGAAAATATTTAATCAATTTATGGCTTAAAAAAGGTTTTCAAACACTTTCTTTATCTTTTAATAACTATAAGAACATTTCAAAGCTATTATTAAATCAAATAAGTTGACCAACAATACTCGGGCTGTCAAAAGTAAAATAAACGAATGAAAATAGTACAGTTATAGATTTTCTAGTCCATAAATATATAACTATAGTATACAAACTGGAATGTACAATGCATTAACTGCAAGTAACTTCTACCATTGGCTGCAGTTTGGTCAGAGATCCAAAATTAACAAAACCGCTTTCCCTAACTTTACTGCATTGTTGTCCCAAAATAGAAATAATTGTTGAACGACGCGACGCGACGTCCAAAATAATATTTAATAAGCTTGTGTACGTCGTCAATTATAATGGTTGGCTTAGATAATATTTATATGCAAAGCCCTCGTAAGTCTTTTTATAAATTTCTATACTAAGCTACTAAAAATGCTTGTATAGAACTAACAGGACAAACCAAACCATCAACTCTCGCTTCCCACACATCCACAATTCTTTTCATACAGGCTCTACTATAATGGTCACTAGGCAACCCAGCTTTTTTAAGGATGTTTTCGATTTGGTTAGAAAAGAGATTTGGTACCCAGTCTGCCGATCCGGGGTAGTACCACCACTTACAAGTATACAGACCGTGAAGTGATTTGGTCGCGTTTCGGGATCACCTTGTAAGTTGCCGGTTCCATCTAGGCCAGCATAGTGGATGTGATTGCTACTCACAGTTATTGAATTGTATTAGCAGTGACATTCATTCATGGACCACACTTTAGCTTAACATCAAGCAGGGTGCTGTGATATGTCGAGACACAATAAAAAATAACCCTCTGGGTCTGCCTCGTAACGCATCTTTTATAAATTCCTTCCTTTCCATGTGCCTGAACCATCGAAGAATTTCTTTGTAAATACTTGTCACTACATTTTCTTTTAAACCACATCTATCGCGTAGTGAAATTAATAAAATTAAAAAAAATATATTATTTAAAGTAAAGAGAACACATTTATTTTTTAAACCTACAAAATTGACTTAGCATTATCCAAACAACAATTCACAGTTTATTTTATAAACGAGGTTTTACTTCATTAAGTACGCTGAAGCAGAGTTTTAAATATTAAAACGAGGTATGGTTAAACCATAATTAAATTTACAAAATGAAATCCAAAAGTTAAGGAACCATTTTAACTTTGCTATAAAAGTCAATATCAGTCTCGTTGGATCTACTTAGAGAATAGAATGAAAAACATTTTTAATTTATTTTATTGTGACTCGACATCTGACCTCGACCCGCCTGATGGTAAGGAAGAAGAGGTGCAAGAGTGCTGACGACTCCAAAAACCGAGTCTTCACGGCTGCCCCAGTCGCCGTCACTATGCCGGCCAAAGGTGCGTCTTTACGCATCGATAAAGAAAAACAATTGTGATGACGATGGAGGCAAGATGAGGCGGGTTTTCCAGTCGTCGGCGTTCTTGGACTTTCCTTGCTTACCATCGGGCAAGTCGAGTTCAGATGTCGGGCATCAAAAGAAAAGACTTACACATTGACTTACAAATTGTTATAAAAGTAATAATTAATATGGTAGCGTTTTGTGATCGCCTTGAAGCTTACGAAGCAAGAGGATGTAAGAGTGGATGCGACTGATTCTCATAGGCAGACAGACATTCTTAGAGATTAGACATTCTATTAGCAATCATACGAGTAGGTATGTCAGTTACTATAGTTTGTACGCTGTAGCATGGTTCGGATGACAGGTAGGTAGGCATAGTGATATTACATGATGTTAATCGCAGAAGTATTCACAAGTAAAACGTAACGGTTCGTCAAATGTCATTCGCACCATGCTACAGCGCACAAACAGTAATGTCATGTCAATATAATAAAAACATTTAGATATTGAATTGAACTAGGCAATATTTTAGTTATTTATTCTTTAAACTAGAATACTGATTAAAATTTATTGATGATTTTCCCCCGACCTGTGCGGTTATTACGGGTGTGAAAAGAAGAGGTAAGTACAAGGTTAAAGAACTCCTCGGAACATTCTCCGTGATATAGGCGATAGAGGACGCACACACCTGAGTCTTGTTTGCGTTGAACTTAACTAGGTTCTCGTCGCTCCAGTGGGAAATACATCCAAGAACCCGGTTCAGCTCCGCTACAACAGATTCTCTCATATCAGCTATCTACTGTTTTCCGGCTGCGGGGCGGGTAGTGTAGCGTCCGTGCACCGTGCTGTCCTCTGCATAGCAATGAATGCTAGATCCAAGGTCCAGCATGCCTTTGATTACAAAAGGAACACGGTCAAGTAAACCGTATGTTTCGAGCTTGGAAAGAAGGGCCTTGTGCCAGACCCTGTCACAAAGGCTTGGACACGATGAGTCAAAGTAGATTGCGGTTGCTTAGTAAGAGCTTATATTGGGAAGGGATTGTGGGTGCGAGGGAGTTGTGTTAGGATTAGGATCGTGGCAAGTGGCGGTCCATTGTCTCTGCCTATCCCTGTAGGAAAAAGGCGTGACAATTCAATAAATCAATTCAAATAGATTCAAAATAAGATCAATTTCAGGCGTTATGCTATTAAACTATTAATAACAAATTAAACAATGTTAATAACCTAGAAACTTAAATTTAATCATGTTGACTTTTTAGCGGCCGTAAGTTATAAATTATTCGTAAGAAGTAATGTAAAAATATTCTATATTTTATTGGTGGCATTACAAAATATAACATAACCTAAAAATATATATAATACAACTCGAAAAATAAAAGAGTAAGAAATTTTTTTATTTTTAATACTTAAAGTAATAAATTTTACCTATCGATCGGTTATAGATATTTATAGAGAATCTAAAATTTCACCGGCTGGGGTGGCGTTGGTATGGACATGTCTGTCTGAAAGGTAGTCTTTGTAGAGTTTTTAGCGGGCAACTGCAAGTGACAGGACGCGCAATTTTTAATTATTTGAAAAAGCTTGTGATTTTCTTAAATATTAATGTGTTATAATGCTAGAATTGTTATCCAGTAATCATTTTTAAGTTGATCAATTATAAACAAGTAATTTAAAGCTGTAAAAAGTGTTTCTACGTGTTCCCTCCAAGACTCCTTTCGAAGTTTTAGTAAAGGCTTTCCGCCACTTTACTAAAACGATGATCATCAACCTCACTATCATTGTCATCTTGTTATAAATCACTCGCCTGCTTCATCTTCATATTTACTTGACAATGTTTTAACATTGAACCCTCAGAGTAATAATATACTAGAGGGAGTGTATGGCAATAATCGCCCAATGCATGTCGTAGACGAGTGATCTATAGATATTTATATTTATGAATATGAATGTGTAGTGATGTATAATGCACTCCGTACCGTGTTATCGATAGGCGGGTATGCAAACAGTAATGTGTTTATTAGTAAAACATTATTATTCATATTTATTTGATAAGTATTAAATTTATTAAACGTATAAAAGGTTAAAAATAAAAATGGGTAACACACCAGGCTGGAGCAGATATGTTTTATACTTAGCTTTTTTTATTGTAATTCGACTTATGAAAGCACCCGTCTGATGTTAAGCTGAAGTGCAGTTCATGAATAAAGGTGACTGCTACTACAGTTCGATAAAAGTAAGTAGTAATCACATCGATTATTCCGGCGTAGTTGAAACCGGCAACTTACAAGTTGATCCCGAATCGCGGCTAAGTCAATTCACGGTCTCTATACTTGTAAGTGGCGGTACTACCCCGGATCGGCAGACTGGGTAGTACCGCCACATCGGCAGGTAGCGTCCTACTACTGTTTGACAACCAGATCCGAAGCAAACCCGCTGCCTCTTTTTTTAAATTAAAAATAATAAAAGGTTTAATTTTACTATTAAATATTACAAATAATAGCTTTGAAACAAATATTTGCTTCGACCGAAAATAGAACCCGGGACACCCGTGTAACGAACTAGTAGCACAACACGCCACGCTTGTCGCCAATGTTCGCTAGTACAGTAAAATAACAGTAACAGCGGTCACATTCACTATGCCAGCCTAGTTAAAATCGGCAACTTACAAGGTGATCCTGAAACTCACACTAAGTCACTACACGATCTGTATACTGTCTACACATCTGTGGTAGGCAGTGGAGCACTTTGATAACCAAACCTTTGTAATAATAATATTTAATAAAAAAAATATGAAACAAATATTTGCTTCGGTCGGGAATCGAAACCGGGACGTAACGCGTGGTTTGCTGACCAATGCGCCAGGCCTGTCATTAAAATACATTAATAAATTACTTGTATATTTTTCAACGCTTTTTTTTAAAATAGTCAACAATAATAGTTTTTTAATTTATTTGCATTCTACAATAAAACTAAGTTACGTAACCTAGGTACCAATAAAAATATATCGACGTTGCACCAATTGTCACATCACTACGGGGGGCGGGTTGGTGCGGCCGCACTTTTGTCCGTCCCGCGTCCCCCGCCATGTCCCCTTCGCCCCCGCGATGCATGATTTTTATTAAGTTTAAAAGTACTTAAAACATGCTTATTGGTCAAATGTCACGCCAGATTTCTGTTTACAATATTTGCTAGTATCGTTTTTGCAAGAATTTATAGCACTTTTATTCTTTTATACCAAATAAATAAAAAAAAGATTCCTCCGTAATGCGCGTCTGGGCGCCCACTCCTAATACTCGTTGACGACTACTAGCGTTTGGAAACGAAAAGCCGCGATGTTCCCACCTGCGTTTATAGTTCACACTCGGATACTAGTGCTCTTCTTAATGGGAACTCTGTGATTGAACCATATATTTTACTTTGACACTGCCAAGTTAAATACTAAAGCCATAAACAAGAATAAAAAAAAGAAAAAGTTGTCTGTAGTCCATCGGGTCTCGACTCTCGTTCAAGGTCATGGCGATGAGCTCGTTTCTTCCGGTTTGATCTTCGCACCAAATGTTTAGGCATCGCAAACGTCATCAATATAATACTGTCGTTAAACATTTTGAAACTAGTAAAAAATAGATTAAAAGTATGAATTAAATTTTAAAAAAATTATCTCCTGTTATGCATGTTAAATTTAATTTGTCAGTTTTAGAATTCGGAGCGCAGACCATAAGCACTTTTAGATCGTGTCGGAATGCTGCGATTGTAAACAAAATGGCGACGTTAGTAAAAGCTGTTGAGTGTGTTCTTTGATTTTGCACCTGATTTTTACCAATTATGTTGTTTTTTTTGCGCTAATCATCGAGTTTATTATTAATACTTTGTTTTATTTGCATTAAGTTATACCTAATTGTGTAAAAAGTGTTCTTAGGATAGTGACTTTATTGTATTCCATGTAAACCCATTGTGTTGAAGAAGTGACTTTATTATGTTTTATTTTATTGAGATAGTGATTTTATTATGATGTTAACTAGTAATTAACATACATATTTTTAGTGATACTATTGTCTTGAAAAGTAAGTTGGAATTAAATAAAAAAAATAATGTTTTATAAAAAGTCGTTTTATTGATCTAATTAGATTATTTCCTACTGAGTAAGGTTCACTTTCACCGACATCTTAAATACGTCTAATATTCATTGTTGTATTATTATACGTATTTAGGATGTGAAAGTGGACCTAATATGTTTACAAATACGCAATATCAACCAGGCCATTT
The DNA here is from genome assembly GCA_905220615.1 of Tinea trinotella. Taxonomy (NCBI): domain Eukaryota; kingdom Metazoa; phylum Arthropoda; class Insecta; order Lepidoptera; family Tineidae; genus Tinea; species Tinea trinotella. The sequence continues at coordinate 2,800,607 of HG992311.1, forward strand.
TAAAATTGCCACCATTTTTAGTTCGAGTGAGATTCCGTCGTGGCGTCTCTAATTGCCACGTGTTGTCTATGGCAGTCGAGCTTCTTCTCTTGAGTACAATGTTCCTTGTCTGTAGTCTGTGGCGTAACCTTCTCTATTGATTTTTCAACAAATAAGTGGTTATTATAAAGGAAAATTATTACTCAAGAGTTATTATTAACAAGAAAATATGGAATACTGCAGCTATCAACCATATTTGGTGTTAATGAAGCCGGTAACGAGTGAGCTCGTGACTTACGAAGTAGTTCCAATCCAAGAAAGCCCGGTAAGCAATTTGGGTTTTTTGAATATGTATCTATGATTTGGTTTATTCTTGAAGACTTTGGTAACTCAATAGTTTTAAATAGGCTTGTATTGAATCTTGTTACCTAATACTCAGTATTTTAAATACTTATTGTGATAATTGCGCATATTCAATCATGTCGGTCCATTGCTGGACATATTCCTCCCCCTGCAATCTCGTCAGTGGCTTCTTCACGGCTGCCCCAGTCGCCATCACTATGCGGGCCAAAGGTACTTCTTCACACATAGCTTTAAGGATCCAAGGCTATAGGATAGAGAGAACACATGTTCTGATAAAACATTTCATTTGTCGATTGTTCTACAAAGAAAAGACGCACTGTATTTTTTAGTTCGACCACCGATTCGGTCGACAAAATGCGGATGCTTCCCCCAACCTGTGCAGTCAACATTCTCCATGAATTTACCATGTTGTCAGTCGTTATTGGTGGCTATAATGACATATACAGACATATATGCTGCGTTTTCCCATTCATTCTCTCTATTTGTGAACTCCCAACAGTTTTTTATTAATTGTGCTCGACATATGATAGTGCGCCAGCCTATACTTTGTAAAATGTAGCTTGGGTCCTGTGACACATGAGAAATTTTCGGACGACTTATCATTGTAGCAGCGTCTCTCTTAGATCGTTCATTTCAAAGTTATTTATTTTCGTATTCACAACCATAGCTTACCAATAATATAATACAATAATAACAATAATTTTTAAAACAAACAACAATAAATCAAATAAATCATGTAACAAAAAGAAATCTTGCCGCTCCGTCAAGGTTACATCTGTTAACAAAAATACGAGTACTATAATAGTGATTGGACTAGTAAAGTCATTTTAGCATCTGTCATAGGAACCAAGCTTACTTTTACAAAGGTTAGTATAAACCAGCAACTTCCGAGTTAAGTTTTTTTTTTACATTTCAATACCAAGCTACTAAAGTGCATGTATCATAGATCATAGAAACAGGACAACCAAAGTACATATTATATTAAAGATACATTGGTACCGGCAAGTAGTTTTGAACCTGTGCCCCCAGTAACAATTGCACTGCCACTGCACCACAGTAGCCTTAGCTCATCCTGAAATACAACCACAATGCCAGCCTAGTTGGAACCGGCAACTTCCAAACTGATCCTGAAACGTGACTGAGTCACTTCATGGTCTGTACACTTGAAATTGGTGACAACACTTAATAACAATCAACTATTAATTAAAATTACAGTTGACAATTGGCCGTGGTACTAACAATAATTTGGTGTTGTGTGACTTGACAGTGTCGAGGAGACATTGTGTGATTGTAAAAAAAAGATACAAATGTTTTATACAAGATACAAGCACATTGGGGACATATGTGAATAATAAATTGGTCAAATGCAAATCAATAAAATTAAAACCCTACGATATCATTAAACTTGATATAAATGGCACATTCACATTCCAATTTAATGAAGAAAATACAGGGGCACCAAACACAAGGAGTAACAGGCATTATACTCAAATGTTTGAATCAATATTTGATCGGAATCCAAATAATGATGATCTTAGGAGACCAATTGATGGAGAACAGAAGGTGAAGATCCTCAACCACGCAATGCAGATCAAAGTGGAAGCTAAGATCAAACACATGGAGAAGCAGTTTCAAATGAAGATAAAGGAGTTACAGGGAGAGAATGAAAGAGTGCGAAAAGAAAATATTGCTATTGTAAAAGCGAGAAGTCGTGAATTGATTTTGAGTCAAAACAAAGTTGCTGTGAGTATTTAGATTTTGTTTTCTTTTCGTTTATTTACATTTCTATACTAAGCTACTAAAATACTGGTATAATAGAAACAGGAGAAACTTTGTACAATAAATTCAAAATATATTATTACAAGTAGGCTGCAATACAGCACTTTTGTAAGTCTACATTAAAATAGTAAAAAATAATAATATTAAATAATTAATGGATTGAATATATATCAATGTATAGTAGTATAATAGTAGCTGCTGTAAAAGGGCATTGTCAACTTATAAAACTAAACTAAACAAAGCAGTTATTGTAGCTGCCGTAAAAAAGCATTGCGAACATATAGAATAATGATATATATAATAATAATATACGAGTATATGTATATTAAATATACAAATGCATTATCAACCTGTGATAGATACAATGATTGTGAAACTCATAGTTTACGTATAACACAATTTATTGTACCACTATATCCATGGACTCTTATTAATGATATATTCTTCAATTGTATAATATGCTTTTTGGGACAGTTTTTTTTTTATGAAATTTTTAAATTTGTTTTTAGGAAAATTTTAGATATTATCAGGAATTTTATTATAAAACTCAATAGAGGAAACCATAAATGTTTTCTTTACTAATGTCAATCTAAATCTAGGCATTGTTAGTCTACTCCTAAAATGTAGGTTATTTGGACAAGTATCACTGCGCGTTGTAAAAGAAGATATATTTTTCCTCACATACATAATATTTTCAAATATATATTGACTACTCACTGTGAGAATTTTGATTTCTTTAAATTTTTCCCTTAGCGAAGTCCTAGAGAAGAGTTGATAGATAGCTCGAATTTCACGTATCTGCAGAACGAAAATTGTATTTATGTCTGCAGCTCTTCCCCACAACAGAATGCCGTACGACATCACGCTGTGAAAGTAGCTAAAATAAACTAATCTAGCAGTTTTGATGTCAGTTAATTGTTTAATTTTTTTAACGGCACAAGCAGCAGAACTTTGTTTAGTTGTCAGTCTATCAACTGCCAGTCTTCCACTGTAACTTTGAATCAATTGTTAAGCCAAGGAAGACAGTGTTGTCAACTAGTTCTAACCTATTATTATCTATAACTCTATCAGTTTTCACCTGTTTAACATTTGGAAGGCAAAACTTAATAAAATTTTTTTTAGATTCAGGAACAGATTATTGACTGTACCAATTCCATATGGAATCTAGGGTTTTGTTTATATTACTTAAATTATGTTCTTGGCGTTTAGCTTTAAATATAAGGGAAGTGTCATCAGCGAATAATACAATGTCAGATTGTTTTTCTACCATATATGGTTAGTCATTTATGTATAGATGGGGAACGAGTTAAATAGATTCGGGGGCTGAGGTGCGGTGGGGCGTCAAAAATCCGCCACCCGTATCACGGCGATGTCATTTAATATCGATAAAAACGTGTCCATATTTTCTTTGTTTGATTATTGAAAAATTAGTAAGTTAATTGAATAAAAGAGAGTCGTCATCCGTGGTCAGGCTAGAATTATTATTAGAAACGTGATTAAAATGTGTGAAAAAAAAAAAATATGCAGTCACTATTCTCAAAATTAAATTAATTAATACATAATTCATTAAAAATTGTTGCTGTCTTATGTTTATACTTCAGTTAAATACACATTTATATAATAATTTTTAATAACTAAATTTATTTGCTTTTTGAGGAAAGTATGTGTTTATCGTTATCAACATTTTGCATGTTACTTCACTATCCATAATAGACACGTGACCATGACGTCACAACTGCATTCCTACCGCGTTTAATTAGCTCGTTCCCCAACAGTAAATAAGAAACAAAAAAGGCCCAAGTATGGACCCCTGCGGGACACCAATATTTATAGTGGAGCCAGATGAAACAACCCTATTTACTGCAACTTTTTGAAACATATTAGTCTGCTTATATAAGTGTACTACACAATAGAGTGATAGGCAGATAGTTTTTTTATTATTGTGACTTAACATATGTATGTATATGTCATACATGACAGCACCTCACTTGATTTTAAGCTGGAGTGCGGTCCATGAATGGATCCCACTGCTACTACAATTCAATATCTGTAAGTAGCAGTGACATCCACTATGCCAGTCTAATTGGAACCGGCAACTTACAAGCTGATCCTAAAACGCGACTAAATCACTTCGCGGTCTGTGGTGGTACTACCTTGGATCGGCAGTTGGTGGTTGGTTGCAGTACAGCTACTTTCAAATGTATAGACTGTAAAGTGACTCAGTCACGCTTCGGGATCAGCTTGAAAGTTGCTTGTTCCATTTGGGCTGGTATAGTGGATGCGACTGCAGTTGGCTGTTGCATAACCTGCAACACACCAGCTTAACATTAGTCATGTAAAGCCTCATAATAAACAAAATGGTGTAGTGGCAGTGCAATGGTTACGCAAGCCGATATCACGGGTTCGAAACCACTCACCCGTGGATATACGTACTTCGGTTGTCCTGTTTCTATAATACAAGCACTTTAGTAACTTTTTTATTGTGACTCGACATTTGACATCGACCTGCCTGATGATAAGCAAGAGGAGATCCAAAAGTGCAGACGATTGAGACAACCGAGTTTGTTCACGGCTGTCTCAGCCGCCGTCACTATGCCGGCCAAAGGTGCTTCTTCACGCATCGTTGAAGGATCCAAGGTTATAGGAGGGAGAGAACACATGGGCTGGCAAAGCATTCCACTTGTCGATTGTTCTACAAAGAAAAGATGCACCGAACTTTTTAGTTCGACTACCGATTCTGTCGACAAAATGTGAATGCTTCCCCCGACCAGTGCGGGTGTTACGGGTGTGAAAAGACGAGATAGGAACAAGGTTAAAGAGCTCCTCGAAACATTCTCCGTGGTATAGGCGATAGAGGACGTACAGAGCCGCCATGTCTCTGCGTAATTGCAGAGGCTCCAGAGTTCGCGTAACCTTAGTTTTATTATACTTAGTATAGAAATGTATAATAAAATATAAAAAAATATAGGCACAGAGAATGAAGGCCCCTTCCATAATCTTTTTGGCAAAAGGCGTGGCGCAGTATGTTACGCGTAAAATCGTACACGCGTGTTTTATCCTTATATTCCTTTTTACTTGACAATGTTTTCACATTTATGAACATAATTTTTTACTTTAACACTGGCAAGTTTAAAAACCCACAAAGAAGAAAATAGTAAAAGTACGGTACCTTCCGTTGTGTGCATCTAATATAGATATATTTTATAAAGGTTCTGGAGTGCAGTCGGCGAACCAGCAGACGCAATGTAGGTAGGCCTCCCACTAGGTGGACTGACTACATATTATATGAAAGGCCAACCAAACGTGATAAAAAGGTAAACAAACTTGTTACTTCACAAAATTAACCCTTTACGGCGCTAAATTGCAGGTCTGCATCATACTATTCGAACTCTTAAAGTAATTCAAACAAACGAATAAACACCTTATAACGCAACAATGCATATTTACAACAAAGCTCTCTATCGAACTAGTCACCCACATTCGTGCTAGATGACATTACTTTTATTTTATTGCTACTCGAACTGAGAAACCTGTTAAAAACTGGTTTGTGCAGTTTGCGTGCGAATTAAATAGCTTTTTATTGTGTACTGAAACAGCTCAAAAAGAATGTAAAAAGTGTGGCATAGCTTTATTTTTTTAATAAGAATTATAATTGTTTTAAATGTTTTCACACTTCGTAATTTTTCACTTTGTTTGACACCATGATGCACTTCAGCAGCATCATGTTTTTTTTTTGAAAAACAAATAATACTTTAAATACTTTATTCTACGTAATAAATAAATACTTTTAAATACTTTTTCTCACCTATTTCTAATAAAAAATATTTAAAACAAATCTTGCGCCGTAAAGAGTTAACACTTCCCTTATAGATTTAGATAAAATCATACGTTTACTACATTGTGTTTGTGTTTTTCCTTAGCTGTAATTATGAATGTATTTCACTGCAAGAATAATGATATATAAACGTTTATTTCATTGCGGAAACTAATGTCACATTTTTTTTTATTTTTTACATTTCTATACTAAGCTATTAAAGGACTTGTATCATAGAAATAAGACAACCAAATTATATAGTTGATAGTTATTTGCGGGCTCGTTTTCGCACTTGAAGTCCTCTTCTGTTTCTTTATATTCCTCTTATCTTACCAAAATATATATATCAAAGATACATTGGTACCGGTGGGTGGTTGCGAACTCGTGCTCTCGGTTTGTTTAACATTGCACTTCCACTAAACCACGGTCGCCTTAACTCGAACTTTCATAATCTGTCAAACTGTTTCTTTTTCTAATTCTGTTTGTCTATGAAATTGTAGTAGTAATTAAGGAAATGATATTGTAAGTTATGAATTAACCAATTGAATATATTTTTAAAAAACGTAGCCAGTTCAGGTATCTTTGATCAAAGTTACATAAAAGCTTTAATACTTTATTATAAATGGCACACTGCTTTGTAATTTTATTAATGTAACTGCGTAAATTGGAACGCAAAGTTTTCATAGACAAACATTTGTTTACTTTTTTTATCACGTTTGGTTGGCTATAGGTATAGTAAAAGTCACAATTAACTAGTGGATGCAACTAGCATCTTGTCATTCGAAATGGCCTTTTAATGAGGAATTTTAAATGGGCCTATGTTCAACAGTGGACGCCTTCTGGCTGATGATGATGATAAAAGTATTATAGGTATATGCCCGGCAGATAAAAAGAGTGCTGGCATTAAAGCTGTTTTGTTACCTACTTTACGCATGTCTATGAAATTTTAAATATTATTAATTACTAGCTGTTCCCTGCGCTTTTACACGCATTTAACCAGCTTATTATAGCTCAGATATAAGCTAATAAAAAGTAAAAAAAGCAGTATTCAGATTCTTTCAATCCTAATGATCCTTTTTTTCATTTTCATTTTATATCACAACTGAGAATAAGCACAGCCCCATACATTTGGCAATAGATTTTTATTTATATAGATTATAATATTTTCGCCTGGTCTTTAAGTTTCCTCTGAATGATTCAGCGATTCATTTTTATGTCTGATTATTTTGTTCTATCGTCAATAGTTTTCGCAGCGTACGCGATTTAGGAAGTTTACGTTACTCGCGAAGAATGTAGCTCTCTAATGGTGAAAGAATTTTTGAAATCGGCCCAGTAGTTTCTGTGCCTATTCATTACAAACTTACAAATGTTTCATCTTTATATATTATTTTTATATTGTGACACGACATTTGACTACGACCCGCCTGATTATAAGCAAGAGCAGGTCCGAGAGTGACGACGACTGAAAAAACGAGTCAGTTCACGGCTGCTCCAGTCGCCATCATTATGCCAACCAAAGAATTACGTGCAGACGGACTTGCTCCAACCGAAATCCACAAATAATAAATCTACACAATAACAAAATATATTACGAATAACAGATAAAATAGAAGTGTGACTTTATGCGCCACAAATTCACTACTTTAATTCACCTAAATTAAAGTAGAATTTATTATTTCAGGAAGAGACTGCTGTTAAAGAATCAACTGAATCCATTTCCAAAGCATCAAATCTGAAGCGTCAATCGGATTCTATTTCAGAGCATATAGAACAAGTAATATTTCATTATATTGTGAACCAGCTAGCGGATAAGACTGTTGCTTGCTTGTATTGCATGTGGTCTAAGTTGAGCTTTGCATTGTACCAGGGATGTTGCGAATATTTGCATCCGATTTAGACATCCCCATCCGCATAAATCGATGTGGATGTGTAGAAAGAAAGGGCCTAGTAAGATAAAGAAAGAATAATTGTTACTTTTAATTATTTTTTTGTACAGATTTGCATATTTGGATGTGGGTCTCTTAAAATCCGCATGCGAAAAAATCTGCATCTGCAACAGCCCTAATTTGTGTGAGTGATTAAAGACCAAAAGTAAAGTCAGAAACCTGTACAAACCGGTTTAAACCAAGCAAAGGCCGAAGTCAAACAAATGCAAAGTTCAGCTTAGGCTTCGCGGATTGTACATAATGCGACCGTCCGTGCCAGCGGGACGCTATAATGGCCGTTTTGACTGTACATAAAGTTTTGTATAATTTAATTACATGTGAAGGGATAAATTGTCGTTTTTTATTAATTCATACGAAACTTTATGAACGGTTAAAACGTCAAAACGACTAACATAGCTTGCCGCTGGTATAGTACTCATGTAACGTTTTTTTAAAATGTGACACTACATATGACCTCCATCCGCCTGATGAGGAGGTTAAAGAATGATGACGACTGAAAAAAACGAATTAGTTCACGGCTGCCTCAGTCGCCGTCACTATGCCGGCCACGCATCGCTTGAAGAATCCAAAGTCATAGACATAGGCTGGCAAAGCATTCCACTTATCAATTGTTCTACTAAGAAAAGACGCACCGAACTATTTAGCTCGACTGCCGATAAAATGCGGATGCTTTCCCGACCTGTGCGCTAACCTGCCGGATTTCCGGCCAAACCACTATCCGTTTCTAGTAATTGATCCTTATGGTCAGAGCGTTTTAGATCAGCCGCGTGAATTTATACTTTTATTGTGATACGACATCTGACTTCGACCCTCCTGATGATAAGCAAGAGGAGGTCTAAGAGTCACGACAACTGAGAAATCCGAGTTTGTTCACGGCTGCTTCAGTCGCCGTCACTATGCCGGCCATTTATACACTAACAAAAATAATGTTTTTCCATAGATGGAGAATGAATTGCAGTGTTCTATTTGCTCGGAACTCTTCATAAATGCAACCACGCTTAAGTGTTCGCATTCTTTTTGCTCATTCTGTATCAAAGAATGGGCGAAGAAAAACAAAAATTGTCCAAATTGCAGGTAAGTTCATTTTTTATTATCATTCTATTTAATTTTTACAATACTATAATAATATAAAAAATAGTTGTCCACTGGCATCGGGAACAGGGTCCAAGCCACCGGTGGTCAGCGGGGTTAGGTTGGCAAGTTAAAACGATCTCTCGTCAAAATAATAAAAGCTAGGCTAAATCCAATAAAACGAGACTATTAATCGTTGTGACGAATATCGTCTGTGCGACGACACGTTTGATCATTATCATCAATAGTCTGAATTTAATGGATTTAGCCTAACTTTTATTATTTTGCCAATCGTCGACGAGAGACGATAATCGTTTTAACTTGCCCAACCTAACCCCGCAGGGCTCCTGAGAAAGGAACCACCTAACAATACGCGCCATGTCCAGGAGTACCGCTTTCTGAATCAAACGCTTGATCCAGCTACCTAACGAGAGCCTCTCCAGGTGTTCATCGAGGCTCTTGGCTATTAAGCCATTGGCAGTCACTGCGTAACCATTGTACTACCACTACACAACGGTCGTTTATTTTTATATACTAAATGTTTCCGATACGTGAAAGTATCCGATAGTGTGATCGTTTGCAGTATTGTTTTCTTTTTTGCAGATCCAAAATTACTGCCCTTTGCCCCAGTTTAGTTCTGAACAAATTGATTGAACAAATGGTGGATCAGATGCCGTGTGAAGCTAAGGCAGACAGGGAAACGCTAATTGCTAACCGTGAACGAGGTATGGGATTTCTAAAAAAAATATATATCATACAAAGAAATATTTATTAGGCATATTTATGTTCTTTTGCCAACATGTAACCAATTACAAATATGCACAACATTTAAAAACATACAAATATTAAATCTATACAGTTAAAATTAATTATAATTACATACTAAATTAAACTATCTAAATCACAATAAACTATAGTTAATAATTTTAAATTAAATATTTGAAGAAACTTTGCGATTTAGAGCTGCCTTGGAATTTTCTTTTTTTATTTCATTCTTGTAGCACAAAACTACCCACATTTTGTGCGAAGCGGTTTTGCACCGCGCCTTTCAGTTCTTTCCCCATTCCTTCGGTCGTGCCCAGGCTGCAGATCCGGGGTAGTATCACCACTTACAAGTATACAGACCGTGAAGTGATTTAATCGCGTTTCGGGATCAGCTTGTAAGTTGCCGGTTCCAACTAGGCCGGCATAGTGGATGTGACTGCTACTTACAGTTATTGAATTGTAGTAGAACCATTCTTGGACCACACTCCTACAGCCTAGCATCAGGCGGGGTGCTGTCATATGACAGCACCCCATAATAAAAAATGTCGAGTCACAATATAAAATAGTCATATGAATAACCTGTGATTATTTGTTGTTATAGCTAAAACTAATATAGTTTGTTTTAATTATAGATGTGCAAGCAGCAATAGAAAAAGGGCAAAAGAAAAAGCGAAAGCTTAAGTAAGGTAAGAAATGGTCAATCCAATTGTCACGCCCTTTTTCCACAGGGATAGGCAGAGACAATAGAGCGCCACTTGCCACAATCCTGACACAACTCCTTCGCTTCCATCTCAACCACAATTCTCTTCATACAAGCTCTACGGTTATGGGCGCTAGGCAATCCAGATTTCTTAAGGATGTCTCCGATTTGGTCGGAAGACACCTTCCTGGGTCTGCCTTGTTTAACGTATCCATCCACATCAGATTTATGAATTTCTTTCGTCAATCTGCTTCCACCCATCCTTTCCATGTGCCCAAACCATCGAAGCATTCCTTTAAAGCAGGGGTTCCCAAACTTTTTTCTCTAAATATGTATTTAGAATTTTATCAAAATGAAGTATCTCATAATAATAATAAATAACATAATGTCTTCTAATGACAAGCCACTGCATTGTCAAAACATATGACAGTTGTTTAACCATCAATGCAATTAGAATGCGATAATGGCGCCGTGACAATTACGTGAAAGTCAAGCCAAAATCCATTTCGCTGAAATATATTAAGAGAATCGGGCCCCTGATAGTAAACAAGGGAGACTTTATTATTTTTTTATTATAATAACTAGTTTTTTTTTTTTCAAATATTTGTAGATATTTTGTTTTGGACATAATATTTATTGCGGTAAAAATAAAGTTTTATTATTTTTCAGATGTTACTGCTATCAGCCAGAACACCAAGTTGAAAGTTATATCAATAAACGGATTTATTTATTTATCTATTCGTATTTACCCCACAATGTCACTGCCAAAGTTATAACAACAAATATATATTATTAAAGTAAAATATAACTACGGAATTGTACGTATTTATGTACTAACTACTGTTATCTAAAAGTAGTAAGACTTTTCAATTTAAAATTCCCGGTTCAAATTAGTTCGGTCGAATATAGTTATTAAGGCGCATGTGACATAGGCTACTCGTAGGTTTAATTTAATTTACTTTTTTATATTTAATATTTTCTTGTTCTAGTTTAGTATTTGTTATTCATTTTCTATTCTATTTAACTTTTATTTGTGATATTTTTTTTGTAAATTAGGTGTAAGTTTCCTTATTATTCGAGTCCCACCAATTGGTTTAGTAAGCCTACTAGGAGAGTGGTCTAATGTATTCGCAAGTTTTGCAGTGGTTGAAATTGCTTAAGGGAGATTGGGAAGAAGTGGTTGACAAACCCTTTCCAGACTTTCCCAGAACAAGTGATCTCCTGTACCCATGACCTATGTGTTTGAAAAAAACCAAACCATGAATGCTGCACTGCTTTTACAGAACGGGTGATCTCCCGTACTCATGACCTATGTATTTGAAACATCCATTAACATTTTCTTACGTACTCCACAAAATGTATTTTTGTATTGTACTTTTTTTCAATTTAATAATTATTTCTTTATATAAAAATGTATCGATTTGTTTGACTGCTTCACTATTTGTGCATGCATATTATATAAAACCCAAGGGCGGTATATTTTAGGATAAAATGTTTGTTGTAAATTGTAGTGTTTTGTAGTCGTCGGTATTTCGATATATAATATATATTATTTACATTTCTATACTAAGCTACTAAAGTGTTTGTATCATAGAAACAGGACAACCAAAGTACATATATCAAAGATACATTGGTACCAGTGAGTGGTCTCGAACTCGTGTTCTCTGTTTGCGTAACCATTGCACTGCCACTACACCACGGTCGCTTCATTATTACAATATACTAATATTGTATTTAAATATTATGTATAAAATAATTAATTACTGATTGTTGTAGTAATTAAGATTAATATTAAGTAATTATGATAATGGTTAATTCATAATGGTAGTGAAGGAAGCTGGATAGTTGTGACAGCTGCTTTATAGATAACTTGATGATGTGGATGGATGCGTTAAACAAGGCAGGCCCAGGAGGGTGTTTTCCGACCAAATCGGAGACATCTTCAAAAAAGCTGGGTTGCCTAGTGCCCATAACCACAGGCCTGTATGAAGAGAATTGTGGATGTGAAGGAAGTAAGGGAGTTGTGTAAGGATCGTGGCAAGTTGCGCTCCATTATCTCTGCCTATCCCTGTGGGAAAAAGGCGTGACAATTTGATTGGTTTATTGATGGATTGTTAAAAAAATCTTAGAAATTCACCCCTGATTCTATATTCTCCAACTTGCCTATCAAGATGGAAGTGGATACCGTATCGAAACGTCATTTTCAATCTCAAAATACTCCAACGCACTCCTCTTTGTTATTAAGTTTGTCAATGATAATACTGCGATTTTCGGTTCTGGTTTCCTCCCTAAAGCCAAATTCTTAGAAGGATAGTAAATTATATTTTTCTAGATTTTAGATTATTTATTGCCTTTTCCATAGAGGTGTATGGAAATGGGCCTGTAATTATTTATATTATCTATATCTCCGCAAAGATCAATCAATCAAATTGTCACGCCTTGTCCCCATAGGGATAGGAAGCGCCACGATCCTGACATAACGCCCTCGCTTCCACAATCCTTTTCATTTTCATCCACGCTCTAAGGTTATTGGCACTAGGCAACCTAGCTTTCTTAAGGAAGTCGCCGATTTGGTCGGAAAACATCCTCCTTTTTAACGCATTCATCCACATCAGATTTATAAATTCATTTCCTCAATCCGCTTTCATCCTTTCCATGTGCCCAAACCATCAAAGCATTCCTTTAAAGGGTCTAGCCGTACTTTCATGGTGAAAGTGCCCTCAATAAGAACCTATATCGTATCCTATGTTATACTGTAGAGCAGCCTTTTCCAAGGGCGGACCCCGTAGCACCACCTTACCAGGACCCTTAAATAAATGAGCAGTACTCACATAGGTCAATATATTTTATGCTCAAATTTTTAATTAAACTTTAATGCAGTATTTTTGTATGTAAAAGGCTAGCCATAGGTGGCCATTGACACATTATTCCACCTTGAAACTGAAAAAGGCAAAATGGTTAACTAAATTTGGCTGCATCACTATGCTTTCGTAAATTTCTTGTTTTGTCCGCGGACCCCAAGGTGTTCTAGGACCCCAGGTTGGGAAAGGCTGCTGTAGAGAGCGCTAATAGTAGTTCATCGAGTAGATTACAATGTAGCTTTATGTCTTAGTTTATTAAGGCGCTATGTAAAAAAATTGTGTCTAAAGACAATTTTATAACAATAAAGTTTCTATTACTATAAGATCTTATAGAAATACTATTTAGATTTATTTTTTTGTAATTTTTGTCTTGCCAAGTTTAATTAAAATCCAAAAAGTGCGACATGAAAAAAAAATGTAAGGACCACCTTACGACTACTGTGTTGACGCTGTCAGTAAATTTATTTTCCTAGCTTTAAAATTAACAAAGAGATCTTTACTTCAAATATAGTTAGTAAGTTTAAGTAAAAATGATATATTAATACTAGTCACTTTTCATTCAATCGATGTTGTATTGTATTTTACTCGTTACTTGAATCAATTTTGACTCGTCTCTTGACCTTAAGCTTTGGTCTCTTGATACGCAGCGTCATGACGCCGCTGCGTTTACTGTCTCTCTGGAAAAAGTGTTCAGTTAATGTTGCCAGATACCGTGTTTTATTTAACTTCTGAACTATCTCCCTCCAGCAATTATCTTTGACTATTAAACTTGAGTACCCGCTCCCTTCGCCACTGACGCATATTGCGACGGAACAAGTAACCTTTCTAGACGTTTTTCATACGTTTATGTGTTCGGCACCGCATACCGCAGCGTTGTGCGGTACGATCAAGAGACCATAGCTTTACACAGGAACACGCAGCCGTAGGACGTACAGCAATAATAAATAATAAAAAAATATATATATTATTATTTATTATAGCAATATTTATAAGTTTTTGATAATTTAATGTCGTTTGCCAAAAAGAAAAGTCTTGCGGCTTTAAGTATGTCTTCTTTGCTGAGTGCAAAGTTACGGTCTTTTTATAGCTTTTTTTTTCGAAACTTATATCCATTATATCAGTCTTATTTATATTTATTTTAAGTTTATTTCCAAATTCGTGTTTATACCGATTAAGCCTTTTTTGGTTTCATTTTTTTCTATTGGCACATTTTTAATTCTTTGCGAATTTTCTATTCTATAATATAATCATCTTTCTTTTCCAATTCCAATTTTTTTTCGATGCGCTTCATCAGCATTTTGTTCTGTTAAGAAAAGACACTAAGATATCAATTTTAGTATTTGCCGTTTGTATATCTTTAAGTATAGCTTCTGTATTTGCAAATCCTAACTAGCAGACCAAGCAGCAAACATTTCTTTAATTTCGCTCTTCAAGTTTGAAATTTCTTCACTTGGCTCCTGAACTGGTCTCTTGCTTTTTGTCCTTCCGGAAACATTTGTTCCATACGCATAAGCTTCTGAATTGTGGGTATTAACCGACTAAAACAATATGTATTTAATATACAGTAGTAGACTATTGCATAAACAACTATTCAAATTATTCGTATTGCCACACCACCGAGCGTTCCAGTGTTACCATGTTCGATCGCTCGTAGTGTTTTGAGTTTTGTTTTCATCTACCTGAACTTTTCTGGACCGACAACACGCTTAATAATGACCAATAACATGACATTTTTTGCACTTGACATTTAATGCAGGACACTTGTACCGATAGACTTGAGCACATCTCCCACATATAGCTTCTTTATCACCTGGTGACTTGTGACGCCTGTAATCTTGTGATTTTGAACTTGACCTCCTATAATTTGATCTATTGACGGCGGCTAGCATGTACTTCATTATACATTACAGAACTTGATTGTTCTTGTTTTAACACACTAGCGTGCCTGTTTGATGCTTCTAAGTTTCTAGCCATTAAAGTTGCTTTATTCAATGTCAAATCTTGTTCCAAGAGCAATTTCTCTCTTATATATTGGTACTTTTCATGTAAGTTGCATATAAATATATCTTTTACCAACCTTTCCGTGCCAAACTCATATGTTTTACTTTTTCCTTTTAAGTTTGTGATGAATGCATCGATTGACTCGCCTTATTTTTGGTTTCAAATAAAGAATTTATGGCTTTCGTATGTCACATTAGATTTTGGAACAAAGTACTCTTCAAAGTATTTGGTTACCTGCTTATATGTAATTTTGGACTATCTATGTCAAATGTGTTAAATATTTCTTATCCTTTTTCTCCAATAAAGTGTAGAAACAAAGCAACATTTTATTTTCAGCCTCATCTTCTAAATCACTTGGGCAGCCTCCGATCCTTCGTAGGTGTTTATGAGTCGTTGTTTGATAGCTTCGTATTGGTTGGATTCATTCGGTGATCTTAATAAATCGCTAATTTGTTCTACATCTTGTCGCTCGAGGTGCGTTAAAACCATGCGTGCCAACTCTGAGCTTCCCGCTTTAAGGCGGTGAGTGGCGGCTTTGAATGTCAAAAACCACAGCCTCGGGTCGTCTCGCTAGAATTGCGGGATTTTTCCATACGTTGACACGCCGGCAATGTCGAGTTTCGAATCTTCCATGGATGCGGTGTGTCTTCTCTAGCGTTGGGGTCACCAGTTTAGCGCTCTTCAATGAAATAAACGGTGTCGATGAATGACGTTTATTGAACTTCTTCAAACACGCTTCCGGTCCCTATCCTGTCTTCCTTGCTCCCACGGAACGGCGTTGTTGGTCGTTCTTCCTCCTGTTCTCGCGGCCGACGTTACTTGCTTTTCCTTGTCCTCTGGAGTTGGGTGGTTGCGTTCCTCTTCCTTACACGTTGCTGCAGCTTGTAGTAGATACCAGTTAGTGAAGGATGACGACCCTAATCCTTGCGGACTTATATATTATGGTTGTCGTCGGAACTACTGGGCGCTACAGGATTTCTAGTTTCTAGAAAGATCTCCTTCGATGGCCAACGGAGTAACCGAACCGGCTATGTTCACTCTGCTTTTTACGCTCGACGAACATTCTTTTGTTGTCATTTTTTTGTAAAATATCGCAATATACTTGAATTTAACCACTTCTGATACCATCCAAGTATTAGAGCAGTGTTTCCCAACGTTGGGCCCACGCCCCACAGGGGGGCAATTTGATAGTTGGGGGGTCTCTTGCATTTAAATAATCCAAACTCTCGCTTTGGATTATTTAAATGCAATGCTCGATATCTTTGACAAATTTAACAAAAAAGGCAAATTAGAAAAATAAAAAAAAAATTCTTAAGGGAACAAAACTATTTTTAAAGGATAAAAAATATGTATGGGGGCATAAAAAATTTAGAAATGTTAAGGTGGGGCATGGCCTAAAAAAGGTTAGGAAACACCGTATTAGAGGGTCTTATTATGCAAAATAAAACATTTCTGATTACGTATTATAGGTTATATTTCGACACGCTAGATATTATTCCCTGTGTTTGTCCATAGACTATATCTATTAAAAACATATTACTCGTATAAGTCACAATAAAAAAAAAAATTACTTTATCATCAAATGTGTCAATAGTTATAGGAAGTGACACTAGGGAGGCGTATTGCCAGTCGACTATTGATCTATTTATAAGTTGTGGTTGTATCTGTTGTACATAGCGAATACCTTAAATATCTAAATAAAATAAAAAATAAATGTATGTGTATGTAGAAAGTGATTGGTGTTTTATTTTTAATAGATTTAGATTTAATAGATCGATTATATATTTTTAATAGATACATAATGTCATAAAAGTCTCCGCGACTCCCCGCCTGCTTTGCATAGAAAATAGTAAGTCGTAAGTAGAGTCTTCAATCAAAGGACTGGAGTCGCTTGATGAATGGGTAAGAAGAAGGTGATTGCTACTACAGGTAAATAACTGCAAGTAGCAGTGTCATCTTTGCCGGCCTAGTTGAAATCTGAAACATGCAAGCTGATCCCGAAACGCGACTTAGTCACTTTACGGTCTGTATATGTATACTATCCCGGATCGGCAGACTGGGCACTACTGTTTACCACTCTGACAACCGACCCGCAGCAACATCCTCCTTTTTTGTTAACTTATTAAATAAAACAAAAATTATGAAACAATTCTTCGCTCCGACCGGGAATCGAACCCGAGACTTCACGCGTAACGTACTGGTATGCTAACCAATCATCACGCCTGTCGTCAAAGGTAGAAGATTATAAATATCTATTAGTGGTCTATAAAGTAAGTAATCGTATATATTGAAATACTTGATAAATTTTATTTGCCGTAATAGCAGTGAAAAACTACGCTATCTTATCACAAATTAGAACACAATAAGATTTCAAATATAGTTCGTGAATAGATAACGCTTTGTGACTGATTTGAATCTTAACATTAGATAATTATGAAGAAGAGCGATTTATTTAAACTACCTACCTATCTGTTCTTCATTATTTAATTTTGAATAACGTGGTTATTAAAAAAATATATAATAACTACGTTATTTAAATGAGTTAAACAAATTTTATGCGGCTTACTATCGCGTTTATTTTGGTTTAGATTTTAATTTTTTTATTATTACGGCAATAGTAAGCCGCATAAAATTTGTTTAATTCATTAATCAATGTTCGCACAAAATCTAAGAAAAAACTACGATATTTAAAATTAAATAATAAGGTAATTCTCAGACATATTGAATATAAAATGATATATATTATTATGCATAAAATCCAGAGATAACAATTCTATAAAAACAAAAGCAAGGATATGTAAAAATAACAGGAAAAACAATTATCTAAACATATATTAATATAAAGATAGCAAGTATATAAGGGTTAATGCCCGATAAGAACCTTCTAAAGGAGCAATTGAAACGCGACGAGTTTCTTGTGGCTTTCTCGTCATACGCCTTTCCGAAGCCATTGTAGAATCTGACTATGATCAAGTGCATTCTAATAAATTAATTTCATTTAATGACATTTAACTATCACTATTTCGAATATTTCAAAATCATTTTTCTTCCATTTCTATCTCGAGATAAGGACACGCTAGTGACGGCGACGGAGGCAACCGTAAACACACTTGGTTTTGTCAGTAGTTGGTACTCTTTGATCTCCTCTTACTTACTATCAGGCAGGTGGAAGTCAGATGTGGACACGACGACAGGCGTGGACGAACGGTTTAGCGATTGGTTTGTTGCGCGTAAATTCCGGGTTCGATCGGTCGGAGCAAATATTCGTTTCATAGCTTTTATTTATAATATTTAATATTAAATATTGCAAATATTTGTATTAGCAGTGGCATCCATTCATGGACCACACTTCAGCTTAACATCAAGCGGGGTGCTGTCATATGCAGTGGCGGGCAAGACCTAAATTTGATGTGGGTAAGACAGATTTCGCGAGGCCTTGTTAATAAGTCTCGACTCCCGAAATCGTAACTCCATTATTTATAATTTTAAACGAACGCTGCCGCCTAATAAAGTGTCATAAAAAAATTTAAGGCGCGAGGCCGTGTGCCCACGTCGCCCACGCCTTACGCCGCCACTGGTCATATGTCGAGTCACAATAATAAAAAAACAAAGTATATTCACAATTAAATAATATATATTTAAACAACAATCACACATTACAATAAACAACTTTGCACCAGACGCTGCTTCTTATTATTCTAAGTACAATTTACATAATGAAAAATAAACGGCTATTATTTATTAATGGCTGCGTATACATAACTATGTTTTATATAAAGAATAATCAGAAATATTTTTATGTTAAGTTTCCGGTTGATGGATGGAAGCGACTGCTACTGCAGTTAAATAACTTTTTTATTGTCGCACGACATCTGACCTCGACCCGCCTGATGATAAGCAAGAGGAGGTCCAAGAGTGACGACGACTGAAAAAACCGAGCTAGTTCCCGGCTACCACAGTCGCCGTCATTATGCCGGCCTAAAGTGCTTCTTTACGCATCGCTTGAAGGATCCAAGGTCATAGGATGGAGAGAACACAGGGGCATTCCACTTGTCAATTGTTCTACAAAGAAAATACTTTTTAGTTCGACTGGCGATTCGGACGATAGAATGCGGATGCTTTCCCCGACCTGTGTCGACCCGACCCGACCTTTTACGGGTGTGAAAGGACGAGGTAGGAGCAAGGTTAAAGAGATCTTTAGAACATTCTCCGTGGTATAGGCAAGCAGGCCTGAGCTACTTCATAGTCTTTACAATTGAACGGATCAGCAGACTGGGCAAATAACCACCAACTGTCTGTCTACCGCTTTTAAAGATCAAGTTTTAAAACTACTAAAGTATATATTATTATTTATATGTATATGTATTATATTTCTAGTATGTAGTATGTTAGATGCTTCTATATTATTTATTTCGCACCTACCTCATACAAAAAAGTGCGTTATATTGTTCCTAAGGTAGGCTAGTAAGAATGCCTAGCGGCATTAAGTCCGCCTTTGTAAATAGTGCATAAAGTTTTTAAATAAATAAATAATAATGGATAGAGCCCTTTAAGATTTGCCAGCTCCGTAGCTCCTACTAAAACATAACACAAAACCTATCTTAAGTTTTATTGGAAGGGAAAAATTCATTACAAAATTTATAGCAAAGACCCAGTAACACTAAACTAAATTTATAAAAAAACACAGCACATTAAAAAAAAACTTATAATCAAGTATACGCAACAAATATGTACATAAAATTTAAAAATTAATAAATACCATAGTTTGAATTTAACCAAAAAAAAAAACTGTCAACTGTAATACTTTAGAGGTAAACTTGAGAAATGTTATCTAACAATAATTTAAAGATAAAAATAAATCTTATTTGTACTATTAAATTGAAGAAGATATTGTGAATGATAAATGAACATACATTTGGGGAAAGATATGCTGTAAAGCTAATAAAGATCATACAATTTTGTTTAATCAGCATATAATTATGTATTTGCCCATTCGTCTTTCATTACAAATTAACACAATGAGGTCCGAGTACTTGAGATGTCACAAAATCTACCAGAAGACTCAAAATTTAAAATACAGAATCATAAGTATTATTATTTATCAAAAGCAAATAAACATATTTCCCCAATTATACTTTATTCAGAAAAAATACACTACTTAAATTAATAGTATAATGCTATTAGAATAAGAATAGGACGGGCTGTTGACTAACTTCACTTGACTGATTTAAAGGTGTCTTTTTCTTGGCGGTCCGCAAAGAAAAAGACACCATACTACAGTGAAGTTGGTTGGATAGTTAGACGTCACAAAATGGCGCCGATTCCGTCCTATTCTTATTTTATTTGCATTATACCCAACGCTTCAAGGGTTACATAATAATCTTTATTTTAATGTTTTTGGTTGAACAACAGAAACTTTAAATAGGTTTTAAATTACTTTAGGTAGTGTATTAAAAGTAAAAATACAAACAATAAGTATAAAAGCAGAATAGTTGCACCAAAATTAAGGCAACTAAGAACAAACTTTATTGCATGTCAAAAGGTAAGATTTTTGCGTTTAACTAGGTTTTCATTTTAGGCCTGTTCAGATACCAGACGATATTACCTGGAACTGTGGTCTATATCCCGGAAGATAAAAAAAAGATATACATACGTTTCATTTTTTTAATGTGTATAATTTCAAAATCGTATCAATATGTGTACGACTGTACAGATACGCGGTGTTGATAAAATTTAGCCGATCATTATACTGCGCAGCTTGAAACTCAATACTCTTTTTATCTGCCTATAGTATACTGCGCAGAATAATCGGCTCTTTGAACTTCGCCTTTATTTTAGCTAAATCGTAATACTGCGTAGCTTGAAACTTAGCGCTCTATTTACCTGCCGATAGTTTACTAAGCAGCTCGAACTTCGCGCTGTTTTTTACCTGTCGATTGTTAAACTGCGCAGCTTGAAACTTACAATACATATATATTATATAGCGATAAATACCAAACGCCTTCCGGGTGGATACATTTTTGAACGCGAGATACATTTGCTTGTTTTGCAAAGTTACGTCACTAGAAGAAAAATCTAATTCAAAATTCGCTTAGGTTTTCCGTTACCCACAGCGTTAGTAATATCGCTGACTATATTTATGTCTGAATAGGCCTAAAAGATGCGTCTTTTTATAATAGTTTTTACTTACAATAAATTTCTTTTCTTGGTATTCCATGCTATTCAATCTACATAGAACTAATATCTCGGAAAAAAAATCTAATGAGAAATATAAACATAATGTAATAATTTGATCAATTAATCATTTTTCTTGTCTGCCGGCTCTGACGATTCACTGCTTTCTATAGCGCGAACATCCTGTTTGCCTTTGACTTGCTCCTCCATTTCCCCAGAGAAACCAAACTCATTGACCCTCTTGTGGTCAACCTTGTAAATCCAACGCTGATACAGGAATATGAAGAATACAATATCTGTTTGGAAGAAAAAATACTTATTAACCTCCTAATATGGAAAATGCATGCTAGGATTCTACCAATTACATGACAGCGACGCTTTTTAGGCTTGACTATCACGTAATTGTCATGGCGCCATAATCGCATTGTATTATTGGCAAGTTCAGTGCGTCTCTTCTTTGTAGAACAATTAACAAGTGGAATGCTTTGCCTGCCCATGTGTTCTCTCCATCCTATGACCTTGGATCCTTCAAGCGATGCGTGAAGAGGCACCTTTGGCCGGCATAGAGACGGCGGCTGAGGCAATCGTGAACAAACTCGGTTTTCTCAGTCGTCGTCACTCTTGGACCTTCTCTTGCTTATCAGGCGGGACAAGGTCAGATGTCGTGTCACAATAAAAAAAAATTGTAACGTTTTATACCAGGCCCCAGGTTTGTACCAGTCTTACACAGGTGAACACTAGGAATCCACATTAGACGCCGTTTTTTTTTAAATTATTATTATACATTTCTATACTAAGCTACTAATGTGCTTGTATCATAGAAACAGAACAACCAAACTACATGTATCAAAGATACATTGGTACCGGTGAGTGGTTTCAAACACGTGCCACTCGGCTTATGTAGCCACTGCACTGCTACTACACCGCGGTCATCACAAAATATTAGGAGACTAAGGTCCAGGAATCATTGTGAGTATGAAGGTAGATTCGGAATAATCTTCATTATAATAGAACGAGCTTATCTAGTTTTATTTATTTTGGTTTGACATATGACAGCACTCCGCCTGATGTTAGTGGTCCATGAACTGATACTACGATTAAATAACTGTAAGTAGCAGTGGCATCCACTATTAGACCTAATTGGAACCAATAACTTTCAAGCTAATTCTGAAATGCAACTTAGCCATTTCAGTCTAGAATATAGTTTCAAAAGTGGTGGTACTCTTGAAAATGATTTACAGACTAGCTAAGTGACCATGAACTGTATGCCTAACAACATGTCGACCAGAGCAAACATCTGCCTCATTATTTTCATTGTTAAGAAGATGGCATAACAATAAGTATATCTAATTACTAAATATTAAAAAATAAAGGCTATAAGGAAATGTTTGCTCTAACCGGTAATCAAACCTGGGACTTATGCAAAGGCGACTGTGGTGTAGTGGCAGTGCAATGGTTACACAAACCGATATCATGGGTTCGAGACCACCCACCAATACCAATGTATCTTTGATATACGTACTTTGGTTGTCCTGATTCTATGATACAAGCAATACTTTAGTAGCTTAGTATAGAAATGTAAAATAATAATAATAAATGCAAAGTGGTCTGAATGGTCAACCAATGCACCATGGTTACCATCATCACAATGAGAATATTGTGATCAAGGTTCGATTCCTGATCCCAGAGGAAATTAAATCATAAATAAGGAACACAAATGAAAAAAAAGAACAACTCACCATCCCTAAAGCATCCTATTCTGTACATAGTTGGCATCTTGATGACAAATGCAAACATATCATCTATGAATGTGTTCAGGAACTTGTATGTCATCATTCTCCATGGAAGATGAGCGACTGACTTTAATTTATAATTAATAAAGAGCTGAGGAGTCATCATTATGAAGCCAAATGTTAATAAATAACCGTACATCATGTTTAATATGAATGAATACCATCCCTTGTGTTCCTGGTAGATTAATGAGTAGACACCATAACCTATGAGCAGCGGGAAGCAAGCCCAGCTGAGGTATCGGAATGCCAACATGTCATATTGCTTCGTACTAGACTCAACATAAGATCCTTTGTCAGTTAAACTGATTTTCGGAATAAGACCAAACCATTTAACCTCTCTATTCACTTTCACGTCCATAACTTTATTAATCTTCCATACTTCTATAAACAGTCCAATGAAACATGAGATTCTGACCATGACATTAGTCTCATTGTCGAGCACATACAAAAGCACAACCGTAGACTGGAATACATTGAAGAAAACTGAACGGACAGACAAGCCCTCCAATGACTGGCGATTATTCCAAAACTGTATATCATTTTTGAATGCCAACAATTCAAATATTGAATGTACTATAGATACAGTAACTGTAATGGCTAATAAGTATAGGGAGGTATCTAAAAGGAGTTCCTTAACAACATCCTGTTCCTCATCCTGCTCGTCAGCGTTCAAAGCCGAGAACACATTCAGCTCTTTCCTCATTGCTTGGGCTGTATACAATTGCCATTTGAACAAACTCAAGGGCTGGTACGTCATTCTCAATTGTAAAGTGTCTGTAGTCTTATTAATTGGTACATAATCTCTCATCATGTTCCAATAATCATTCAAAAATATAGCTGGCTTATATTCCTTTCCATCCATTGTAAATACAATGAACTCGTCCAAAGGTGGTACAACACTACCCTCGACCCAGTTTGTTTGATCAGTAACTAAGTTAATAGTAATATTTGGATGCCAGTGTGATACAATCTCCTCCTTCATTGTCTCTGCTTTTTTTAACTCCTCAGCTGACTTCTCAGACAGTCCTGTGATTAAATTATGAGTTTTCAAATATTTTAATTTCTTAAATTTATTTAGCATTTTCTTTCCATGTGTTATGTATGGTCCACCATAGTTCTCTTGGTCGGCTGGGTCGGGCGATTTGCCAGCTTTCACCACAAATACATGAAGGAATATTGAACCATTGTTTTTCAATGAATTTGATGGTGTAATATTCAACTGATGTGTGAAGGAGCCATCGCCATCTTTACCACCATACCAATCACCATATGTGAGACCCGTGTGCTTCCAAACTAAACTATTTTCCTCAAAATTTCTAAAATATTCCTTTTCCGATACATAACAATATAAATCGAGTGTTGTGCCATTTGCGAATATATTTGTAGCTGGTATTTTTGGAATTTGGCTATTATCATTTTTAATATTAGTAGTGGGCTTTGATTGGCGAAAAAATGAAGCAATAAAATACAATATCAAAGCTCTAGCAATAAGTGATTTAGTTATAGAAAAGAATGAATCCCACTTTGTGACTTGTGGTGCTTGTTGTGCTGACCCCTGAGCTGCTCTCACTTGCGCTTGCTGGAAGTAACCAAAATATATTTTTATGATTTAAACCGACATTTAGTAATATATAATTAGTAATTATATATTTTTATATAAAAAAAACTCGCCAAGGTTTAGAATCAAGGTTGCAATTTTTGCTAACCTACGAAGTGTAACAAAAAGTATGTCAGAATATTGTCTTACTTGCACAATTTACTTTGATGATTTTAAAGATATCTATTTAAAATACTCACGTCCTCGCCCGATTGTGCTGCAACAGCTGTATCTGCGGATTCCCCCGCTAATAAACCCTCACTCTCAGACATTTTAACAAACCTTTTTTCCTTACACTTCACACAATTATTGCTTTAAATTAAAAGACAAAATTCACAAATTAATTTAAAGATCAACCATTCACGTTGAGTGACATTTTGCTTTTATCACTGAGCCCATTTGGGCGAAAGAGAGAAAGAGACAACAATATCGCCCGATCTTCGAGTTGACAGATGACCAACATAAGAAAAATTTTATAGTGATGTGTTCCATTATGTACGGTTCATTGGATCAATGATGTTGAACCTTGAAAATCTATTTACGTTTACTGCTCAATAATCAGATCGTAGACTAGACTATATATTCATCTAATTAAGATTATTGTAATGAATATTAATTTTATAATGAGCTAGTCGTCGTACGCAGAGCCAATTCCATTACAAGACTCATAATATATGTTATTCATCAATAAGATACAGCTGCGCCGGCGCGGCGGCCGGTTAATATCGCGACAGAGTCGATTAACCGATTCATTGCCGATGAATCAGATTTGATTCCTGTCAAACTTCTTGGGTGACAGCTTAGTTCTTAAAGTTCACACGAAGCGCTGCACAAAGTACGAAGTAGCGATGTGCAAGTCGAATGATTTCATTAATCGAATAACCAATTGATTATTGAACTAATATAATCAAATGATAATACTAATATTAGTAGCAACAGCAGTAGTGGAGAACTTACAAAAACATAATCATCCTTGTATAGCACATACTATAAATTTAACGAAATAAATACTAGTGATGAATGTGTTTCCCTGTGGGCACATTTTGATCAAAAGTTTTCCCAAAAAAATACCTCTGAAACCCCCAGTATTACGGCTTATATAATGGTAAAAAAATATAAAGATATGGCTCTGATAGATAGAAACACGAATCCTCTAACATTTTGGGAAGACCAAGACCAAAATGACAGATATATAATATAAATTAGCCAAAAAATATTTATATATTCCTGCAACATCTGTCCCAACTGAAAGACTTTTTCCAAAAGCAGGATGTTTAACTGATCGGCGTAATCGGTTAAGTCCAGAGAAGCTAGATTCTTTCAAAATGATAATGTCTAAATAATTTTTAGATATGTATTTTCTTTAAAATGATTTTCCAACTAAATAGTTATGTTGATAATTTACATGTTAACTTCTATTTAAATTATTCGAATCGGATCTTTGGTTTAGATGTTACGACGACAGGTATAAAAATGTCTTTCGAATGACAGATGTTTCCATACATAAATGCTGTGGTACGAGCGAACAAATCTATGCTTAGTTTGGTTTATTTATTACTAATAACTTACTTACACATTTTATTTTTATCTGATTATGTTAACCCGTCGTATTCCATTGTCGCAGATCTACGACAAACAAAAACAACTTTTTTTTTATTCATTTCTTTGTGTCTAATTAAACGATTGTTTTTATATATTAGTTTTGTTTTACTTTAATACGTGTCTTGCTCGGACACGCTTTTTGTTTAATAAAACAGTAGTAGTTGCAATAAATCGAAATCCATAATACTAATTTTTAATCAATTTATTCGAATTGTCGAAAAGCTAATTTTTTAAACAAATGTATGCTAGTAAATAATTACAACGGAGTTTATTGTTCTTAACGCTAAAGTTAGTAACTAATCCCTATTAACAAACGACTAAGTCGAATGATTACTGAAATCAATTAATTCGATTATGCACATCACTACTGTGGAGTGAAAATGGCGTTCGCGTTCGCTAGCGCTGCGTGTGAACTTTTAGAACTATAATAACTAATGTCAAAGCAGCTGTCCATCTGTCAAATAGTGAATTTGACGTGGCAATGAATCGGTTAAGTGTACGATCGAGGTGTCACGTTACTAGTTATGTTAAGCTGTGTTAAAACAAGTTTTAAACCGATTGAGAACACGCCAAAGTGTTTTTCCACACAATATCTTTGACGTTAGTTTGATCGAACTCTTGGCGCATTAACCATCTAGTTTTGTTTCAGATCTGCAGGCCAAATGATATCAATTTCGGTAGTTTGTTGTGGTTTCCCAACAGATTTAATTGTTAAAAATGATTTGAATATTGTTAAAATAATTGAGAGCAATCTACGTTTTGATTTTATCCAATAGTCACGTTTACACCACTTTAACTGCGGTCTTTCTCTACTTGGTCCCTTGATTCGTGCTTATATCATAACTGCGCAATAATCGAATTTTTTAGAGCAAGATTTTTCAAAGAGTGGTACCCAGTCTGCCGATCCGAGGTAGTACTACCACTTACAATTATACAGACCGTAAAGTGATTTGATCGCGTTTCGGGAGCAGCTTGTAAGTTGCCGGTTCCAACTAGGATGTGATTGTTACTTACAGTTATTGAATTGTAGTAGCAGTGACATCTATTCATGGACCACACTCCCTTACAGCCTTACATCAAGCGAGGTGATGTTATATGTCGGCACAATTTAAAAAAAAACATATTGATTGGTGTATTAGAAGTTTTGAAAGGTTCAGGGCATCAGGTGGGATAAATAAAATAAAATATACGAATTAATGAAATTAATTTTAATTATTACTGAAAAACATTTAAACAATAAAATTAATCCAGCAATATGAACTCGTTCTAAAATTAACATGCATTCTGTATCTTGTGACGACAGGGAAAGCTCTAACAGAACGATCTATCAAGCTATAAAAAATCTTTCATTCATCATCTTACACATGACTAAGGCATCCCTATGGCCACAAGATTAGAAAAAAAACGAGTAAACTCCTCCGTTTCGCGTATCACTCAAACCTAGTGTGCGAACTACATGTATTTGTCTCACAAAATACAAGAGTATACATTTTAAATTATCAACACAAGTTATTATAGTCAATACGATAATACAAGAGCCATGCTACACTGAGATAATATTTAAAAAAACATATTGGCGCGAATTCCAATTTAAATTCAATGTCGCCATATTTAAGTCGTACAATGCTTGTTTCCGTTTACATCCGTCCCATTTTTATTTAAAACAGCTTTTAGTATCTAAAATTGCGATTCAATGCATTAACGGTTGTACAATAAATTCTCATTACAGACAATTATGGAAGAATTATAACTACTAAATAAGTACAATATGAACTGATTATCATATCATTATATTGTTAAAAAAATGGAATTATGATTTTTATAAAATACTGAATATAACTAAGTATGCTCTCAACGAAAAACAAACCTGATTTAAGGAACTTACTTCATACATTTTGACATTCTGATTTTTAATTAGAACTTAAATTACTAAATAAATAAATGCCATCATTTACAAATAATTAACACGCTGCAAATCGTTAAACCGCGTAAGTAATTTTATATTTTTTAAACATAAAAGTAAGTTCCGTTAGCGCTAGTGATGTAGAACATTGGATTCTTAGGTAGCGACACTTTCTATAGTCCCTATTTTAGAATGCGTTCCGCGTATATTTTAACTTAATTCGATTCACTAAACTTGGAGAACCTAAAAGATAAATCATATTTGATTCCGACTTTATTATCTGCAATATTTTACGTATCGAAAATTATATTTTAACTATTGTTTCGATAATTTTGATAAAGAGCCTTAAACCACAAAAAGTTTTCTATTTAGATAATTTTAGAACATACTGCATTATCCCCGAGGGTTACTAATGCGCTGAAACGTTGTCATAGTAATAAAACGTGACGTATTCAATGAATTGTTTTGCTAATGGTAGTAGTGTTGTCCTATGACGCTATCCAATGCGTCGATTAAAGTGCATTAGCAACTGTCGGGGATAGTATCTATTTTTTATAACTTATAAGCCGTTACAAACTCGATAACAATAATCAATTCAACTAAAACCGCCTTAACAGTACATATAAAAAACAAGACAGATGTTGGAGACAATTATTAATCGGGACGCCCTCAACTGAACACATGCGGTCCGTTTTTAGGCTAACCTCCATAAGTATAAGATGCTTTGGGCCATAGTGTGAGTTATAGTAACGTTCTCACTGCGTTTTAATAATACTTACAGCCAATCACACAATCTTATTGTGACGAATGTCGTCTGTCATTGTTCGTGTTCGGGCGGCAGCACAATTTTAACATGAAGAAGAAGCGATGACCGCCTTTTTATGTCGCGGAAAAACGAAATTTTTAATCGAAACTTGGAACGCACGCTGTAAACTAACAACAAAATTTTGTAGGCACGTTAATATATTATAGTTAAAATATAGTAGTCGTATTTTAATTACGATCGAAAATTGAATTTAAAATGCATGAATTACAACACTATTTAGACAATTTGGTCAACCTGTCAGTTTGCTGTTTGAGAGTTAACAAGCTACCTGTGATTTTACTTAAGTTTTAATTAAAGACCAACTATAGCAGTTACCTACAGCGACTAATAGACTACAGCGTAAGGTTAACAACCAGTAGCGATGCTAAAAGTTCGAAATAATTCGAATGT
This sequence comes from Tinea trinotella, assembly GCA_905220615.1. Taxonomy (NCBI): domain Eukaryota; kingdom Metazoa; phylum Arthropoda; class Insecta; order Lepidoptera; family Tineidae; genus Tinea; species Tinea trinotella. The sequence continues at coordinate 2,830,171 of HG992311.1, forward strand.
CAAAATTAAATAAAGAGTGGTTCAGCTTATAGTAACATTTGAAGGTCAGACAGTGACCAGCGCGAGACCTTGTGCATAATAAAAATAACTTTTTGGGGACGAAATATAACATTATCCGATGACATCCAGCAGTACCAACTTAATAAATGAAATGAGTCATATTACCCGTTAAAGCAATTGTATTGCAAGTTGAGTGCTTCTCAAAACACATTTTTAGAAAATATTTTTAAGAACCACTAATTCAATCACCACTGAATTGGTACTAAACTAGCCTCTACTTAGGTATTATCTGTAATTATTTATCAAAATGTACCACCATGACATTTGCTATAGTACATTTTTTCTTACTTGGCAAAAGCAGTAAACAAACTTTCGGCATAATGATAAAAAAAAACAATTACTATTGACGCGAATCAATACGAATATATAAAAATATCTATAAATTACTGTGAAAATGCTTTATAATTATTATTATTGGTGCATAACATTTGTCATTTGTAAATTTACAGATTCCACATAAATGGTCTTTGATAAAAACAATGTATGTATAGGCGTGTGATTTTAATTACTGTTGTGCATTTGTTACAATGTGTATGTTTATTCTATAGAATAAAACAGTTTCCTTATAAAAAGGGCATGGGAAATGGTGATTTTCATGTTTGTTTACTACTTGTGCCAAGTAAGAAGAAACACAGTATAGTCACTAAAGTAGTGGATACAATAATACATATCTAAGTAAAGCCTTTACTTTAGTGGGACATTAACTTAAGTATAGTTCATACAAGCATCTGTAATTATATATTGACAAACCAATTGGTAAAATTGGGTGTAGTTGTGGTTTGAAATAGCAGTCCTGGTTAGCATTGTTTAATCCTGCATTTCTTCTAGTATTTCGTGTGGGTTTAGGATACCAGGCACGGACATCTGGACGCGTCGCTTCTCATCTTGCGCTTGTCGTAATGCTAACAACCTCTCTTCAAGATATAGGTCACTATCATCCTCGCCAGTGTATTCCTGCATGAAGAAATTATTATATACAGGCTGTCATATCAACAATCGTGGTTTGGGGAATAATAAACCCCCTGTACCGTTTGTGTACCATTCATATTAATGCAACTTTTTATTTCTGCTTTTCTCCTCATTCATTTGAAATTTAAAGTATGATTTTTTATAGATTACATACAATTATACAAATTGTATCTCTGTGTACTATTCTACCTCTTGTGCCTGTATAAAGAATGCAAAAGAAACTAACTTTTTTGAAAATTTTTTGGTTGCCCAAGAAAACACGCGAGGGGAATCCCATCAATAGCATTTGTCGATTTACTAAAGAAAAACTGAAACTATCACAACGTTTATCTCTTATTTGTTACTATTAATTAATAAATATTGCCTACAATTGTCTCGAATAAACCAATGCAATTAGAAAAACAATAAAGGGCTCGCAACAATGGCGCACACGAAACACTGAAGGAACTACACATCTCTAGGTCAGAAAACAAGAGCTAATAATGTTTACATCTAAAAAATCGATTAAATTGTATAATTAAATTACTAATAAATTATATTTACATTAAAACAAATGTTTTGTATACTCACTCTAATCTGCACTAAAAAGTCTCTGAGATGATCCTTGAAGGCAGGTATATCCTGGTCCAAATTAAATAAGCCTTGCACTGTAATCTTAATTTGATTATCATTAAGATGGGGGAATGCATTTTTCAGTAGATTTGCAACATATTCCTGAAATAGAAATAATTTTACAAGTCATTAATGTCTTATGTCTTAAATAATAGGGATTTTAAAGAAATATAAGATTATAGATAAATAGCCTATATGTATATTTAAAAAAAAGCTCTATAAATATTAATTCTATATTATCGTGTTACAATTCTAACATTATAGAGGTTTTATGCAATTTTATTTATTACTATCAACAAAATCAAACTCTAGGATTAAGTATATAAATGTTTGTCGGAGTCTGTAATTTAACTGTTGCCCTTCCTTGTGACTAACCTAAAGACACTTCACACTGACAGAATTGTTATATTGTGGATTAGGTTTACGAATTATAGCGCCATTAAAAAAAAATATATATAAGTGAAGTGTTCACCTGTATGAATAGAACATTGTCTGGTATAGGGCCGAGCGGTGCTGCAACACGTCCAGCTTCAACCAATGAGAACACATGAGCCAATATTGTCGCATGCATTGTCAGACCAGCGCCATGCGACGTGTCAGTGACAACACTCAGCACATGCTCCACAATGTCACATAAGTAAGTCTGGTAGAAACTCTGCGCAGCCTGAGGATGCAACTCAACATTCTGTAACAATCTGTACAATATTTGCAGTCCAGTGTCTGCTACGTTACGCATTGTGTGCTTGAACGCCCATATTATAGAATCCAAAACCAACTTGAACTGAGCAGGTGGAATGCTCAAGAACGCTTTGAAACAGTGCGTGTTCACAGCCTGAAGCAACAAGAAGAACTCTGTCCTGTGTTCGGGATACTCTTCAAAGTCTTTGTTTATCATCTCGAGCGTACACTCAAACACTGCGTCAAATATCTTGGGGACCTCTGAGGTTATATTTGATCCCAGCTTGTGTACAATTGCAGACATGCAAGACAATACTTCTGGTTCTCTCGCTTCAGGCACAGAGGTGCGTTGGTAGTCGAGAAGGACAGCATCTAGTAGCGGAGGAATAAAGTTCTCCAACACCATGTTATGGTCAGTTGAACGTGATACCCATCCAGCTATCAGATTTAAGGTCTCCTTCTTTATTATTCGCATGTTCTTGATGAGAAGTTGCTTAGTAACACCCACACCATTCGTTGCGATTGCTTGGCTGATATTCTCTGACATAACTTTATAGACATTGAGCATGTCCAAGTATATTCTACCAAGTTGTATGACATAGGGATGTCCCAGAGCACGACACGCTCGCACGTTAGTTTTTAGAATACTAACCAATTGCTTCACAGCTTCTGGGTCCTTAAGTATGTCCACATTGTGAGACGCCTGGGAAATTATATCATCCCATACTTGATTGGGCAATTGCATGTATTTCTCTATCAATTGTTCCTGCGCCACTTGATCAGCATGAGCGCCAATCATATAACCGACTGCTTCGTAAAACGTATGTACTTGTAATGTTTGTAGGTCACATATTATAGAACTGATTGTGCTTAGTATTTCCTCAATGAATGGACAGGCCTCGCCAACCTGTGTTGTCACAAATTGTCGACGACATTTCAGTGCTATTTTTATAAAAGTATCACACGCCATATCCTGTACCCCATCATGGGTTTCATGCATGAATTCAAAGAGCTTATTGACAACGGTTTTTAAGAATTTCCAATGAGCTCTTAAGAATCTTGGGTATTGTCCCACTACATACATAATGTTACTGGCTATGATTGCCTTGTTGTCCTTGCCCTTCTTCTGTTCACATAAACCTAGCAGCTCTTTTATTACCACCACCAAAAACCTTTTTTCGTCCTCCTCCATCATAGCTCCAGATATTGAACCTATGGCCCAACAAAGAGTGTTCAGATTCTTCCAGGACCATGCACTACCATGAACTATGTCCTGCAAATTGTGGGTCATTATTCTTTCAGTATCTTGGTAATCTAAATGTGTTAAGTACACCAGAGTCTCCCTCATGTTCTTATAGAGATTAATTGAGTCAGTATCTTTAAGGAATTCCCTGACCACCTCCCCATTTTCATTCTCTACCACCAGAACTTCCTCAGGTTTGGCCATGCGGGAAATCATAATATAGCGAACACTACTCAAAACATCAGCATAATAATCCTTTCTCCCTTTCGGTGAACTAGCCAGACTCGATGCATGAGTGCATGGTACTACTTTATACAAATCTGAGCTAAGATTATTCCAGAACTCCAAACAAATTTTGAATATTTCCACCTCCTCAACTTCTGAGATTAAAACCAAATACCGTAATGTATTCATAAAAGTTTGGTTCAGCCCCCTTCTTTCTATGAGTTGTCCATGTTCCTTTAGATATGTGCAGAGGAATAGGGCTAGGTTCTGAATAAACACTTGCTCCTGATCACGGCCAGCAGCATATGCCTCCCGGATGTTAGTGGAGAGTGGCAACATGGTCTCCAACTGCTGCATGCTCCTCACTAAGAGCTGCACAAACTGCTCCTCATAGTTACTAGCAGTCACACCTGCAATCTCAGTCAGACAACTTAATGTTACATTACGGAACATAGGGACATTTAAGAATTTCAATGTTAAGGTATCTATAAGCTTCATTTCAAATATGTAGCCCAGTGGTATCCAATTCAGAAATCTTAAGAGCGTATGAAGTGTCGCTTCCACTAGGGGTGCATTGTGTGAGTTCTCCAACACAAACTGACACAGCTGGAATATTTGATTGAATTCCGAACACATGGAGTCCTTTAAATGCTTTGCTTTAGTTTGTGTCAGTTGACCACTGCCATACACAAACACCTCTTCGCTAAGTAACTTTAAGATGACCATATTGTTTTGACAGAGGCTCTCATTGGTCTTGGAGGCGCCCACAATGTCACTTATAAATGATTCCCAATTGTGCGGCCACTCACGTTTCAATACTTCAATTAGAATCATATTCAGTTTATTAAGGTATACTTTGTTATTCTCCATAGTGGTGCTGTCCGATGAGTTCTTAATAATAAGTCCAACTATATATTTCTTGATGCCCTCGCATTGATTCCTTGGTAAGACTTTCCATCTTGTTTGTATCACCTGTTCTAATATTTGTAATGCATAATACCTTGTTTCTTGATTCTGTGAGAATTCTAGAATAGTGTCTACCCTGGTCCAGGCGTCCGGGTGTTCCTTGAGGGCTGTCAATATATTTTGGGCGTACCGTTGCTGATCACCCACAGAGGAATAGAGGCACCCAACAATGTTGTCTAGTAAGTTTATATCAAGTTTCTGATTGAAATCTAGAAGTTGGGTAGCTACTTGTTCAAGGTTTGCCATATTTATTGATTTGTGTGAAATAATTAAATAAATTATAAGCTTGTTCCCTTATATAAATATGTATTGAGAAATAGTTTCATTCATTCCTTTCAAAACGCCACACTGAAAACAATATTACAATAGGCTTAATTATTATGGTAAATTAAACAAGATCTACTATGCAGAAATTAATCTATAAATAGAATAAACAAACTCTGCGAATTTGAAATAGTAATGATTGGTGCCTAGGTTTAAACCTATGCAAATTATTATTGAATAAAAAATTGAATCTTAAAAACACATTTATAAAAATCTTGCAAATGGTGATTTCATATAACATCAAACAAAACTGAATAGGTTTTTTCAACTTTGAAAAAAGAAACAATATTATGTATAAATTGGGTCAATGTGAAGTAAGCAGGACAGTTGTGTTTGGGTCATGGGAAACAGTACTCCATTGTCTCTGCCTATCCCTATTTTAATTGATTATATAAAAGGCATTCTATTTTGTTAGGCTACCAAACGTCCAACATAAAGAATTATAACCTAACAGAGGTAAGCAGATCATAACTATTTCTTATTTACAAAATATACAAAGTAAGCGTTTTGCAAGTTATTTATAATCTATAAATGGTACTTTTGTTTTATGTCTTGTTTACAACTTACTAAAGCAGTAATTATCACAAATAAACACAAACTAAACAAATTGCTGACATTCGTGTTGGGAACAGCAAATACGCTGTTTGTACCGCGATTTGTATGTTTATGCAGAATCAAAAAGGCAGCCATGTTGAAATATACGTTTATGTTGTAAAACATGACTATTTCACTGCATTTTTATAGAAAATTTGTCATACTCTCTATATACTTAAAAGTAAGGTTATATTTTTTTGTTATTTTATAAAACTTTTTGTAAAAGGCGCGTAATAATTGTTGCTCTAAAATGTTCACAAATCGCTTTTACATCTTTCAAATATCCTATAATAATGATATACATACCGTTATATCGAAAAATTTGATCAATTGCATGAATTATTCTATATTTTCGTAAAACGACCATAAAGCCCACACCCCGTAAGCGAGAAATCGTACAGTTTTACCAATAAATCACTCATAATATTGATTTATCATATATTCTAAACTTAGTTTATACAATGTTAACGTTTGATATGCTATTAAATCATCACAATATATACTTACCCAAAAAAATAGTTGCGGCGCAATCACCTAACGCACTTCCATCCATACACACTAGAGCCCGTTGTTTTCGTGACGCTTCGAAAAGCGGACATTCACATTCGATGTTTCTGAATAATAGTAATCAATTAATATTTGATTATTCTTTTATAAATAAAAACATAAGTAAATATAATTATTTATTTTAAAATATGTAGATAATATGGGTAAAAATATAAAAGGAAGTTAATAAAAAACATTTTGTATTTTATTTATTTATTTATTCGTTTTTTGGCGCTTCGTAGATCGACGTCAATTTAAATTATTTAAAAAACACATCTACTACATTGTTGTTTAATGTGAGCGATAAAAAAATGGCAAAGTATAAAATAATTATACAATTACTTTGTCATTATCAAGAATTCGGTATCGTAAGAAACCATAAATTAGAATGTTATCTTTAATGTTATGTTCAAAAACTTTTTATTGTGATAAAACGTTAAACACGGTTTTAATTAGTATTAAGCAATTTTAATTGAACTGTAACGGTAATTTCATTGCTTTTACTACGTATAAAAGTATTGTCGCTGATATTTTATGTTAATTTTCAGCGATTACAAGTACCACTATGAAACCGATCACTTTCGGATTATATATTTTTTTATTATTTAATGTTGGAAATGGTATGTTTGATAAACTTATTTAAAATATATTTTATATATTTAATTTAACTATCTATGATTGACTAAGATAGTTACGCGCCATTTAAAAATTCTGCACAATAATAGCGCGGCACATTGACGCACTCGTGTGAAGTTGCTGGTCTCCTATCGAGCGCGTCCCCTGGGTGGCGGATAGGGGAACGCCGCAAGTATTCTTGCGGTATCGGTTTTACCGACGCAGACCATGCATGTATGAGGGCCCATGTTGTCTCCCGAGCGCAGCACGCTTGCCCCCCCCTGTCTGGCCGCAAGACGGAGCTCGATAGAAGCCCGCTTGCCGGCCCTTTCCTTCCCCTCTCTTAGCCGCTCTGATAAATCTGTTATGGAGTACAGAAAAAAGCATTGGCGCAACCAGTTCGTTATTTAAAAAAATCAATCAATCAAATTGTCACGCTTTTTTCCCACGGGGATAGGCAGAGACAATGGAGCGCCACTTGCCACGATCCTTACACGACTTCCTTTCTCACATCCACAATTCTCTTCATACAGGCTCTGTGGTTATGGGCCCTAGGCAACCTAGCTTTCTTGAGGATGTCTCCGATTTGGTCGGAAAACACTCTACTGGGCCTGCTTGTTTTACGCATCCATCCACATGAAATTTATAAATTCCTTTCGTCGATCTACCTTCACTCATCCTTTCCATGTGCCCAAACCATCGAAGCATTCCTTTGCCATTTCGAACGACAAGATGCCAGTTGCATCCACTGGTTATTTGAGACTTTCACTATGCCAGTCCACCTAGTGGGAGGCCTATCTACGCTGCGTCTGCCGGTTCGTGGTTTCCACTCTAGAACCTTTCTTCCTCATCGGTTGTCCGTTTTTTGAGCGATGTTTCCATTCAATATATAACAAATAATATCTATGAAACCTTTCTTTTCGAAACCGACCAAGAACGAATCTGATGATGCCCAGTCTGCCGTTTTGGGATCAGCTTGTAAGTTGCCGGTTTCAACTATGATGGCATATTGGATGCGACTAATGCTGACAATTACTAACCCCCATTCATTATCAAACTCCAGCTTAACATAAGTAGGGGTGCTGTCATTTGTCGAGCCACATGTCCGTCCGTTATTCGTTGTTGTACTCAGGTTCTCACCTCTGGGATGGCTCTGCCAAGTATCTTTTCAATGCTCTGGATGCAATCCAGCGCCGAGCTGTCTGAATTATAGGTGATGTAGAGGTCACGCGAACTCTGGAGCTCCTGCAACTACGCAGACATGGCGGGTCTGTGCGTCCTCTATCGCCTATACCACGGATAATGCTTCGAGGAGCTCTTTATCCTTGTTTCTACCTCGTCACCCGTAATACCCGCAGAGGTCGAGAAAAGCATCCGCGGTCTATCGACCGAATCGGCAGTCAAACTAAAAAGTTCGGTGCGTCTTTCCTTTGTAGATCAATTGACAAGTGGAGTGCTTTGCCAGCCATGTGATTCTTCAAGCGATTCGTGAAGAAGCACCTTTGGCCTGCATAGTGACCTCGACTGAGGCAGCTGTGAACAAACTCGTTTTTTTTTTCAGTAGTCGACACTCTTGAACCTCCTCTTGCTTATCATCAGGCGGGTCGAGGTCAGATGTCGTGTCACAATAAAAAAACACTGGGTTTTTGTTGGCGCTTTTCTGCGCCAACGAATATTGTCGATGCTACTTACCGATATTTAGGATCTTAGAATAGAATTAAAGATACTTATTTTAAAATAATATATGTATCTTCTTCAAAATAATAATCTATTATATAATATTTAGGCAAACTCAATGTCTATGGGGACGGATATGGTGTGGAATGGATTTTCTTTCCCGATGGCGACGGTTATCTACATTTCGTGAATTTGACAGAGGAAGTTCATGATGCAAACGTGATGTTAAGATCTAATAGTGATATTGATATAGAATATAGACTTTATACAAGGTATATATACACTTTTAGAACCAATTTATTAAGCCAAATACGTGATGTACCAAGTGGTTGTACATCACCGTGGCGACCGTGGTGTAGTGCAAACCGAGAGCACGCCGGTAAAGTGGCAAGTGGTTTAAAACCACTTTTCGGTACCAATGTATCTTTAATATATGTACTTTAGCAGCTAAATATAAATAGCAAAGTTGAACAGACCCCACCTACATTCTTAGTACTAAACTATTTTAATGTACGTTTTTAACTCACATTCCAGGGCCCCGATACTCTTAATACATTGTTTCGACGGGAAAGCAGTGAAATTGCGTCGCTGTCGCAAGTGACCAATCAACGTAGTTTACCAAACGATTTGTTATTCGCTGATTGGTTACGAAGATGTCAAAAATCTTGCATGTTCGTCATTTTGCTGTCATCTTGTTGTTTTATTTGAAGGCAAAGGGATCGAGCCCATTCAGCCAAAAAATAATTTTGCGTAGATGTATTAAGAGGTCACTACTGCACTCGCTATGCTAACTGTAAACACGACCATTGATCAGAGTGATCTTGCTGAGACTAGTACATTATTAGGCCAGTATAGTGGATATAGTTGGATTATTGTGACTCGACATATGACAGCAACCCACCTGTGTTAAGCTGGAGTGCGGAACATGAATAGAGGTAATAGCTACTACTGTTAAATAGCTGTAGTAGCAGACAAATTCGCTATGCCGACCTATATAAAATCGGCAACATACAAGCTGATCCCGAAATGCGACTAAGTCACTTCACGGTGTGTATACTTGAATGTGGTGGTACAACACCGGATCGACAGACTGGGCAACACTACCTAACAATCAAAACGTGCACTTATTTTACTGTGGCAGCAATCGCCCTTCTTCATGGACTGCAGCAGTCCAGTGTGGTGATTCCGCCGGCGACTGCGGCTGCACTACTTGTTTGTATGAGATTGATTCCGTGCAAGGCATAAATAGTCTGCAGCTGCCGCATTGATATTGTTTCATCATCATCATCATCATCATCAGCCAGAAGGCGTCCACTGCTGAACATAGGCCTCCACCTTAGAACGCCATTCCGAATGACAAGATGCCAGCTGCATCCACCGGTTACCCGTGACTTTTACTATGCCGTCAGTCTACCTGGTGGGAGGCCTACCTACGCTGCGTTTTCTGGTTCGTGGTCTCCACTCTAGAACCTTTCTTCCCCATCGGTTGTCGGTTCTTCGAGCGATGTTTATAATCTATGACTTAGCAAATGCTGATTGTCGCAATAGTGTCGCCTTGCACGAAATCAATCTCATACAAACCAGTAGTGCAGTCTGCAGTCGCCGGCGGAACAAGCCACAATAAAAAAATGCTTAGTAATAATTAATATAGGTAATAATAACAAATATAGGTATTGATTTACAGGAATAACAAGGATACATTTGAATTAATAGATAATAATGGAGTTGTACAAAATGAAATTTGTGAGAAAGGTTGCTTTAAACCTAACGCTCCAGTGAAATTGGTGACACACGGCTGGATGTCCGCTGCAGATCGAAGCGCTGTCATGCTTATAAAAGACGCTTATTTGAAAAAATACGACTATAACGTTATAGGGGTCGACTGGGCTAGTATATCCATAAACTTTAAATATCCCTTCGTGGCGAAAGAAACGAAACAAGTAGGCAACTTGGTTGGAAGATTTTTGAAAGCCATGACTCAAAAGTATGGTATAAAAGGGGAACAAATTCATCTGATAGGTCACAGCCTTGGAGCCCATGTCATGGGTAATGCGGCTGTGGCCAGTGGACTTAAAATCGGCAGAATTACTGGTAACTATTTGATCTTCATACCTAAAAAGAATTCTATTAATAAATAATGTGCTGTATAATTTCATCCTTTCATGTTTTTTTAATAAAAAAAAATTTTAGGTCTTGACCCTGCAAGACCTTTATTCGAATTCCCGCTAAAAGAGGATAAATCAGAAAGATTAGATCCGAGTGATGCTGAATTTGTTGATATTGTTCATACGTGTGGTGGTGTCCTTGGTGTTGAAGGACAATACGGCCATGCAGATTTTTACCCAAATAGTGGAGCTCCGCCACAGCCTGGGTGTTCTGGGTTTCAAGCAATGCTGGGTAAGTTTTAAATGCGGCGCTGTTTTTAGTTGTCAATTTAAGTAATTCTTGTAACATTTTTAGGGTTACGTAGAACAAACGGAACCCTTATAGATCCGTCATGTCTGTCTGTCCGTCCGTATGTCACAGCCACTTTTTTCCGAAACTATAAGAACTATACTGTTGAACCTTGGTAAATAGACGTATTCTGTGAACCACATTAAGATTTTCACACAAAAATAGAAAAAAAAAACAATAAATTTTGGGGGTTCCCCATACTTAGAACTGAAACTCAAAAATTCTTTTTTCATCAAACCCTTACGTGTAAGATATCTATAGATAGGTCTTCAAAAATGATATTGAGGTTTCTAATATCATTTTTTTAAAGTGAATTGTTTGCGCGAGAGATACTTTCAAAGTGGTAAAATGTGCACCCCCCCCCCCTGTAACTTCTAAAATAAGAGAATGATAAAACTAACAAAAATATATGGTGTACATTACCATGCAAACTTCCACCGAAAATTGGTTTGAACGAGATCTAGTAGGTAGTTTTTTTTAATACGTCATAAATCGAAAACCACAATTTACCTTTCATTCAACAACTCAAATATAAAAACCGATCAACGAACTACAAGAACTTTTATATTATGTTACTTGCTGCTACGGAACCCTTCATGCGCGAGTCTGACTCGTACTTGGCCGCTTTTTTTGTTATTATGGCATGGCATGAAACCTCAAATGGATAGTAAGCAGCGGTTAAGATCCATGAGCACCGACGACTATGGTCTCCGCAGATTGCAGAATTTTTAATATTATTCTTTTTATTATTATTATTGTGACACATTTGACCTAGACCCGCCTGATGATAAGCAAGAGGAGGTCCAAGAGTGACGACGAGTGAAAAAACAGTGTCAGTTTCCGGCTGCCTCAGTCGCCGTCATTATGCCGGCGGCGTTCATTTCAGAATGAATTTAGTTACACTTAGATTTTATTAATTAGCCTTAATAATCTAGCGGAGACCATGTATTATTCTAAGGAATTTACTAATGAATTAGAGATCCCGGTAAAAAAAGCTACATTTATCTGCACAATAACCAATTTCATAACGCTTAGGTATTTATGTAATTCTATTGAACGCTTTTTTTCTTCATAAATTCATATTCATGGGGTTAACTTAACATTCTGCCGAAAGTCCAGCAGTTTAATTGCGACTATTGACTTATTCACAGTTCACATTAAAGCAGTGTTTCCCTCCGTGAACCTCACGCACCACAGGGAGGCATTTTGATAGTTAAGGAGGGCTATTTATAGACTCGACACGACTTTAACCCTTTCGCTTTGGGTTATTTAAATGCAATGCTAGATGTCGGTGACAAATTTAAGAAAAAAGGCAAATTCCTAAAAAATGCTGTAATCATTTGTATTTGTTAAGGGAACAAAACAATTTTTAACGTATGTATGGGGGGGGGGGGGCATAAAAAATTTGGAAATGTTAAGGTGGGGCATGGCCTAAAAAAGGTTAGGAATTACCTTTTTTAAAGTACAGTTTTGGCTGGCAAAGTGACGGCGACTGGCACAATTGAAAATAAAACGGTTTTCCAGTCAGCGGTGCTCTTGGACGAAGTCAGATCAGATGTCATGTCTCAATAAAAAAAGCCATTACCGTTTAGTTTCGTAAATTTGTAGTTATTATATTTTATTGACCTTGCCTTGTTGGTTGAGTAAAATCTTGCAATTGAATTGTAAAACAGTTATTCACAACCAAATGAGCAAAAATTTAGCATACACGTTTTTTTTGATAACAATGCATGGTTAAGCCAAGTGACGTCATACTAAAACTTATTTTATTTATAGTTACCTCGACATATAGCACCCCGCTTGATGTTAAGCTGGAGTGCGGTCCATTAATGAAGGTGACTGCTTCTATAGTTCAATAACTGTAAGTAGCAGTCACATCTACTACGCCGGTCTAGTTGGAACCAGCAACTTACAAGCTGATCCCGAAACATGACTAAGTCAGATTGCGGTTTGTATACTAGTAAGCGGAGGTACTGTACTTCCTTGGATCCCACTGCCTACAATTCTTTGGTAGGCAGTGGTCTCCAGATAGTGGTCTCTCAAAGACGACGGGTCAGTTATTGTTGAAATAGATTCTATACATGGGTTATACAGAGGTTTGTTGACTCTGATTGCTTATGTATCTCTATGAAATGTATCATTATGTAAGGTTTGCTGAGCATACGAAAAGTGATATGATGACGTCACACTTAATTCAATATGGCGGACAATTTTTCGTTATCTACCTACAATAATGATTTGCCTAGTGCCCATAATTATTGAGCTTTTATGAAGAGAATTGTGAATGCGAAGGAAGCGAGGGAGTTGTGTCAGGATCGTGGCAAGTGGCGCTCCATTGTCTCTGTCTATCCCTGTGGGAAAATGCGTGACAATTTAATTTGAATAATGATTTGGGTATCAAATAAAAAGGTTATATAAGAATTATTTAAATAAAAGTTAAGTTATTAATTTCCTTGGACGCTTAGTGACTGCGATTGTAACGTAAAATGAAACGGTGTTTGTTGTAGTTCCCCTTGCTTACTACCAGGCAAGTCAAGGACAGTCGCTTTCCCAATAATAAAATAAAATTTTACCTACTTACTGTAAGGCAACGAGCTAAATAAACGCGCTAGGAATGCAGTTGTGACGTCATGGTCACGTGTCTATTATGAATAGTGAAGTAAAATGCAAAATGTCGATCACGATAAACACACACTTTCCTCAAAACGTAAATAGATTTAGTTATTTAAAATTATAATTGGGTATTAAACTGGAGTATAAACATTAGACAGCAACAATTTTTAATACATTAATTTAATTTTGGGAATAGTGACTGCATGTTTTTGTTCTTTTTACACATTTTTTCACGTTTATAATAATGATTCTAGCCTGACTGGACACGTGTTTATCGATATTAAGTGACATCGCCGAGCTATGCTCGACACTAATAGCGATCATTAAGATACGGGTGGGGGTTGTTTGACGCCCCACCGCACCTCAGCCCCCGAATCCATTTAACTCGTTCCCCATCTATAGTTTGGAATGTTTTTTTTTATACTTAGAGAAAAGCAAAAGGAGAAGATGCGGCATGCGCTTTATTGTTCACTACAAAATGTGAAACCCCCACTACACGCAGTCAAACCCACAGTTGCATCTCCGATTTGGTTAACGACAAACTTAACGAAAGAGATAGAACATTTTGTCACAGTGAGACACGAGTGAGACAGAATGCATGAGAGTAGGTGTGCTCTGCTCTAACGGCATTGGGTCGTTCTTTGGATTCAAGTGCGTTAGTTAGACGTAGTATGCCATTTCCGCGCGTATTGTGTTCGATACCCTTTTGTTAAATCAATGTTTTATATTATTTTTAGAGGCATGCAGTCATGGCCGAGCACACGCATACTTCGCTGAGGCAATAGAAAAGCCCCACGGATTCCCTTCACACAAATGCAAAGATTGGAATGAATATATAACAAATAAATGCGACAAAAATATAGTTTACATGGGTGAAAATGTCGACAAAAACTTAAGAGGCTCCTATTATCTGTCTACAAATGCATATACGCCTTTTGCTTTAAATAATTTTTGATATGAATGTATACTAAAACTATTTACTACAATGTATATCACATAAGTTAATAAAAAGGCTTCAAAAAAACAAATCATTTTTTTATTGTGACTCGACATATGACAGCACTCAGCTTGAGGTTAAACTGGAGTGTGGTCCATAAATGGATGTCACTGCTACTACAATTCAATATCTGAAAGTAGCAGTCACATAGTTGGACTGCTACTTTCTAGTAGCAGTCCACCGGCCTGGTTGGAACCGGCAACTTACAAGCTAATTACGAAACGTGACTTAATCACTGCGGTCTGTATACTAACCCGGATCGGCAGATCACTCTTTGATTACCAGACCTGAAGCAAATATCCGCCTCTTTTCATTAACAAATGAAATTTTTAATATTACTATTAATGCCTATAAAACAAATATTTGCTCCGACCGGGAATCGAAACATTACGCGCAACAAACCATTTGCTAACCGTTCGGCTCCGCCTGTAGTCAAAAGCTTTGTTCAGCATAGTGATAGCGACTGAGTCACTCGTATACTGCATCGGTTATTGCTGCCACGCGCTTGTATTTTCAGTTTTTGTCGATCACATCTGTAGATGTGCACTGGGGCAGCCACAGACTTGGTTTTCGCAGTCGTCGGCACTCTTGGACCCCTTCTTGCATACTATCAGGCGGGTCGAGGTCAGACGTCAAACCACAATAAAAAGTTATGGGAAAATGCCAAGTGTTTTTTATCGTATTAGATTCTCTTCCCACATGCCTAAAGAAGTTTCACTACTTCAAAAATGAAACAAAAATGGTGTTAAAATACTTTTATTAATACCAATAATAATAAGTTTTGTACATCAAAAATAATGAGAACTTAAAAACTAAATTTTGGAATAAAATGCATACATAGAATACCTAATAACTATAAGATAAAAATTAACAAAAAATGCTTTCGATATATCATGATTATGTTGGAAATGTTCAAAGTAAGATTAAAATTAGTTGTGCAGAAAACTCTTAAGTTACAGTAAGTTAGGGACGCCTAACAAGCCGTTAGCATGTATTGAAAATTAGAAAGACAGCTTACTAAAGAAATGTTTTTGAGTGTGAAACGTTTATTAAGCCTATCTCTGGAGTAAGGACCTTTTAATTTCTTTTTCTTGTTTATGGCTTAATATTTAACTTGCCAGTGTCAAAGTAAAACCTCATATTCAATGTAGTAAAAAATGAAGATGAAACAAGCGAGTGATTCATCACAAGATGAGGATGATGGTAAGGTTGATGACGATCCTCTTAGTAAAGCGGCGGAAAGCCTTTACTAAAACTTGGAAGGAACACGAAGAAACACGCTTCACAGCTTTCAATCACTTGTCTATACTTGATTAAATTTTAATGGATTACTCGATAACAATTCCACCATTATTATTTATGAAAACACGAGCTTGTAAAATAATTCAAAATTGGGAATCCTGGCACTTGCAGTTTCCTGTTAAAAACAGAGTAAGCCATGATGATAAGGCCTCATATACACAGGATGTGGCTAAGACAACTGCAGCCATATGCTTGTTTATTAGTTTTCTTCGATGTCTCACATCTGAGGGTAACCTGTGACATGACATCTCGTTTTATAATTTAAATATATAATTAAGTAACTTAAATGTTGTTATTAGTTTTCTGCATAACTTAATTACAGTATTATTAGACGTTCGCTCAACCCTGCATAATGAGGTGAACAAAGTTTTCATAATTAATGTTCCCCTGGGAATCTTCTTGGCCTTGGAGGAGTTGCTCAACCTGCAATTTATAGAAATATCTTTAATTTAAAATATTAATTTATGCCAAACAAGCAGTGCAGGTCTTTATTATGGAAACAAGCCTAATAATTTATTTATTTATTGCAGCTTAACATGTGACAGCACCCTGCCTGGTGTTAAGCGTGCGGATGGAGTGCAGATTATCATATATCAGTGGTAACCACTATGCTGGCTTAGTTAAAAGTGGTGGTACTACCTCAGATCGGCAGTTTGGGCATCACTGCCTACCACTCTTTAACAACTAGACCCAGACCAAATACTCTTTTTCATTAATAAAATATTTGTAATATTCCCGGAAAGTCCCGGGAATCAAACCCGGTACTTTCCGCGTAACGAACTGGTGTGTTAACCAATACACAACTAAATATATAGACATGTTTTAAAACTAGATGCAAAATGTTTTTAAAAACTTATTAAAATACAGTAAAGAAATTACTTAGTTATTGAAATAATTGCAAAATAAAAATCTAGAATAGAGATTGTTACCTCATCATCACTCAACTTCTCCCCAAGAGTTGACAACAGGTGACGCAGCTCAGCTGATGATATAAAACCATTGCCATCCTTGTCGAAATGGCGGAGACCTTCTATGAAATCATTTGCTGTGTCGCCAGAACGAGCTTTCAATATGGCCTAGAACATAGGATAACCATTATCAATTTCATTCCATCAATAGGAAATGGGAACAATAGGTAACCCTCTTGCTTCCTACTAGTGATATGACGGATCATTAAAAATGTAGATCTGCAGATAGGGATCATTGGTGTTTTAACTTAATCGGTGTCAGTGCGATTGTGAATTTTACAACTGGCAGGACTTTTGTTGCGCAGGCCTTTTTTCAGGGCTGCCACTTGTATGATTTAAATCATATTTTTACTATTATTTTATGTACGTTTTACGGACGACCCAATGTCTCAAACATTGAAATAGTATGTAAAGTTTACGACTACAATTAAAGTGTTTTTTTTTATAATGTTCAAATACTCTGATTTTGTCTGACAACAATTTCACAATAAACCATGAGCTCAAAAAGTATGATTCTAGAGCCATCCCACCATTATTCAACAACAATAAAACACCATAGAACCCTTTCGTTTTGCTTAAAACAATAAAAGTTTCTAATTAGGGAGTACCATAGATTTATTACACATAGGAGTATAGTAAGGCGACCATGGTGTAGTGGCAGTGCAATGGCTACATAAGTTGAGTGGCACGGGTCGAAACTACTCACCGGTACCAATGTATCTTTGATATATGTACTTTGTATGTATGTTGTCCTGTTTCTATGATTCAAGCACTTTAGTAGCTTAGTATAGAAATGTATAATAATAAAAAATAAAATAGTTATATAGTAATTAGTAAATCTATGTTGAGTACAGTTAATAGTTCATATTTGTTTCACACATATTGGACCTCTTTTTGCTTACCATCAGGCGGGTCAAGGTCAGATGTCAAATCACTATAAAAAACGTAGTATACTAAATAACCTACCTGATAAATGGGAAGAAACACTTCAAAGGATATCCTCTCATCCTGCTGCAAGTGATGTGTGCATTTCTTCACATCAGACTCAGTTGGGTTCTGTCCCATAGCACGGAGAGCATCACCAATTTGAGCAACATGGATCTTCCCATCACCACGGGAATCAAACAGCTGGAATGCTTCTTGGAATTCTATCAGAAAGATCTTTAATAAGTGTAAAACTTATGCCTGGTACCTATATCTGTCAAACTGATTCTTATAAGAACAGTTAAATGATTTACCAGCAATAGAGCAAACTCATTTTTATAAAATACGCCTCATAAGTAAAGTTACTAATAACTACTAGCATAATGTATAAAAAAGAGTAAAAGTAGTAGAAAAAGAGTATTTTCTAATGCTACAGCCACACTATGCTCTTCGCACTGCCGTGAATATTGCCCTAACAGCCACACACTTCCCTACTTGCAATGTTCATCGCGTTGCTTCGATGGAAGACAACATTGTAACTTTGACTCGCACTAAAAAAACGACAAAAAATGAATCACCAGGCATGACGAGCGGCATGATGAGCAGCAGCCACACTACGTCTCTGCACATATCCCTCACTATTCGTCGAGTGTGTGGCCGTAGGGTAACGACAGTGAATTGTGAGGTGAACATTGAATGGTTATTACTGTTACTGATGATGGATAGTTTATTATAGGAACTCAGCATTAATAAGTAAATCTTGTTCCTACTTCAACTTCTTGCTTTTGTGATACTCACACAGACCAGAGGCAGCATCTACATCCTGTTAAATCACCAACCAAACTAAATGATTCAGTAAATTACATCAGATGACAAGTGGAATGCTTTACTCACCCATGCGCTTTTCCCATCCTATAACTTTGAATCCTACAGGCAAAGTATATAAAAGCACCTCTGGCTGGCATAGTGACATCAAGTTAGTGTTTTTTTGGGCACTGTTCTGTGGTGTTTTTATTAAACTTGAAAAACCGACAACCGATGGGGAAGAAAGGTTCTTATGTGAAGGCCATGAACCGGAAGATGCAGCGTAAGTAGGCCTCCCTACGACATACTGAAAGTCATGAATAACCAGCGGATGCAACTGGCATCTTGTCTTTCAAGATGGTGTTATAAGAGGGAGGCCTATGTTCAGCAGTGGACACCTTCTAACTGTGACTATTGTACCTTGCCTTGTTTACCAAGTTAAGATCAGATGTAACATCATAATAATCTGAGAAGACAATATTTACCTGAAGGTATATTATATCCTTAATTGTTATATAGTGGATAATAAGCAATTTATTGATAGACTAATATATGTAAATAACATTTTAGCTTCTACAGATGTTATATTAAGGTTATTTACCTTCGACCGAGTTCAGTTTAGGCTTGCCAGGGGGTTCGTACATAAACATAATTTCACAGTATTTTAGGGCACTTTTAAGACACCTATATCCACAACGTGATTACAACACACTGCAAAAAGCAGCGCCGACCAAAAGCGGCGTGCATTGCTTTAAAATGCTAACCTTATAAGGAAACTAGGGCATTTGCAATAGCAGCCGTTTTCGTCGAGAGAACAAGATGTTGATTGACATGACTCATGGATTACGCGGTACACTTTATAAACTTTCCCGTTTAATTCTGTAGTAAATAATTATATAGTTTAAAATAAATAACATCTTATAAATTACTGTTTTATACAAGAAATCGGACCCAGGTGGTTATTTCAATAAAAACTGGATTTCCTCGACACTGTAAGTAAACAGGTATGAACAATGCAATTGGTACTACTCACCAGCTAACTGATCCTCTGTGTAGTTGGCCTGCAATTAATTGTGTAAATAAATTATCAGTCAAAAAACAATTATAATAAATTGTATATTGTAAATACTAACCATTTTATTCTAATAAGTACTAACGCCTAAACAATTTCAATTCTCAAAATCAATTTCCGTCTCTGTCATTCATTAGATTACACATCAATAAGGAATGACGACAAAAAACCGGTTATTTAAAAGAACATTTTGAAATTTAAAATAAATATTTTATTAGATAATTTACCATTTAATATTAAATTATTTTAAGTTAATTATAGTACTATAGTTTGTTTAAAGCATATTTGACTAAAATTGACACAAAAATAAAATAAGAATTATTTATTAATTTTAATATAATAATAATCACAGAAATTAAATCGAAAAATCGATATTGTGCCGAAATCAATATTAGACAAATCCAAGCTCATGCATGTTATTAGAAAAATAATATGATTGCTATATTGTATATACACGACCGATTTATTACGTACTATGTTGTTAATTATTAAACTTAATCACTAATATTAAGTTAAACGACTTCATCATCACCAGCAATCAAAAGACGTCCACTGCTGAACATAGAACTCTCCTTAGTAGTTAGAACATACTAAATAAATATTCGCCGTCGTGTACAATGTGGACTCACATGATTAATTGTTCGTAAAATAAATGTTGTGATTGTGAAGTTTTAAATTGCTTTAATTTTTATAAATCTTAAATAAAATATCATTAATTAGATGTATCACTCAATAATAAAACACATATTACATAAAAAAAATTAATATGGATCCAAACGTCGAGAAAAACCTTAGATACAAAAGGAAATATAAATACCTGAAAAGAAATATTAAAACCTATATTATAGTACGTGAATTTATTTTTCAAATATTTTATTGCAATTTGGCAAGACCTTTTTGATAAGTCTGTAATATGTAACTAATTGCATGAAGAAATCCTAACTTCGTTTATAAAAGCTTATAGAACTCTGGACATGGACTATTTCCACGAAAGTAAAGTAATATTACTGTTTTGTAATGAAAATTGGATATTAAAATTAAACCAAATGACAGACAGTAGGTTCCGTGCTCGGTCGCAGTGGACCGACGTGCACGGGTGATTATTTCTATTCAAATTTCATTACAAATTACAGTAATACACCTAGTTCTAAACTTTATGGTGTCTCTGAAGTTAGCTGTTAATGCGATTTCTTGCATGCGCCTGCATGCACTCAATAATAAGTTCTGTCACCATTATGCACAAAGAATTTAAGTAGGAAAATAAGCCTGTAAATAACATAGCAGGCTCTGACACCTACTTGGAACCCTGCTATAGCATATTTGATGATTGTGCTTTAACTTACACCTAACTTTGAGATGCTATTAAGTGTAGTTCTAAGTAGTAGTAGTGCAATGGTATTGTTATACCAATTCCCTGAGTACACATATGATCATCATT
The DNA here is from genome assembly GCA_905220615.1 of Tinea trinotella. Taxonomy (NCBI): domain Eukaryota; kingdom Metazoa; phylum Arthropoda; class Insecta; order Lepidoptera; family Tineidae; genus Tinea; species Tinea trinotella. Next base: position 2,851,252 of record HG992311.1, read on the forward strand.
CACTAGTCACCTTATTACCAACATGTTGATTACTAAAGTGAGAAAGCCACTCACAGCACGCCATATGAACGGATGACCAGAATCAACATACTAGTGCTGGGCCCATAACATATTGTAATACCACAATAAATCCCCTTTGACTGAAATAAAATTTCCTTTATACACACTATTCTATAAGAAGTGTTTAACTTTTAGTAGTATTACAATAAATGGTCATGCAAACCGAGAGCCTCTGGTTCAAATTCACACTTGTTGGTACCAATGTAACTTTGATATAATATATACTTTGTTTTCTGATATAAGTTTTTAGCTTAGTATAGAAGTGTAAAAAATATCTGTTTCAGGAAAATGCAGCACTGTGTGATGAAGTTGCAAAAACTCAAGAAAACATTATAATAGTTAAAGAAGAAAGAAAATTACTATTAAGGAAACTTTTAGGATATGAAAATCTAGATGGAGCAAATAACAGTAAAAATCTATCTCAGACACCTGTAAATGGAGCTAAAGTTAAGAAGAGAAAAAGTCCAGAAATAAGTGGAAAAACTATGCCTTGATATAGTTTACAGTGTTGTTATTCAACTTTTTTTAGGAGTCTGATGGATTTATATTAATAATAACTATGGAATATTTGTACTATGGAATTATAAACTATGGAGATTTTTTGTGACTTAGATACCAAAGTTATTTAATGCGTGAAGTACACAATATTATACAAGTACACAAACCATGCCCTGTTTGTGGACAATTTGCATCATAATCATCATCCCCCTTAGAACGCCATTCGGAACGACAAGATACCAGTTGCATCCACCGGTTACTTGTGACTTTCACTATGCCGTCAGTCCACCTAGTTGGAGGCCTACCTATGCTGGATCTTCTGGTTCGTGGTCTACACTCTAAAACCTTTCTTCCCCATCGGTTGTCAGTTCTTCGAGCGATGTGGACAATTTACACATATAACTAAAACAATATGGGTGTTGTAAGAAAGACCTTGAGAATAAGACAAATATTGACAGTCAGATGCAAAAAAGTTATTGAGTAGTTTTTTTTTGTATGTGTAGAGGACAAAGTATCACACACAGGGATTTAATCCAGACTTGTTTTTGCCTGCAGTTTGACCATCAGCATTGGAATTTAACATATTTTTTGTATTGTTTTCAATCCCCCTTTTCTAAAGCCCCCAATGAACTATAAAGTTAGAACTAGTAAATGTGTTACATAAAAGTTGCTATATTTATTTTTTTATTAACCCATTGTGTGTCTAAGCGCTTGTATGCCTAAGCACTGATCTGCATCTGACAAATGTGTTTACTATTAAGTTATATGCACAATTATTATCATGTTAAAAGATTGAATAAAATAGGCCTATCAAGAAAAATCTCTATATTGCATTTAAAGTTACAAAACTGATTATTAATGTTTAATAATTTAATCGGCTAGACTGCAAGGTGAATAATTGAGGTACATATCCCAATTCAATAAAAAAAACATATTTTGTACTATAATTGTGACCTACATTGTCAAACCATTGTTTTTTTTATATCCTAAAAACTTAAAATTAATAGTGCATTCTTAGTACTATAAGTCATCTTCTTCAATATCAAATGAAAGAACAGGTTTTGACTTTTTAGATTTACTTTTCTCTGTATCTTTTTTACGCTTTTTGTTCTCAGTAGGATCCAATGTCTTTTTTGGTATAAAACGAACTTTACTTAAGTCTGTTTTTTCTTCTTCCTCTAAACGTTTCTTCTCCTTATCAGCCTGTTCTGCTGTTAGGTCCCCAGGCTTTAAGACAACAACCTGCGGCTGCTCACTCTCATCGTCATCTGCAAAATCCTCTTCCCTGTTCTGTAACTCGTCAAACTTATGATTTCTATCGTCTATACCAGCTTCTCGTTTTAATGCACGAATAAAAGCAGGTTCCTCTGGTTTTATATAAGCTATATTATTACGCTTAGACATTATTTTTATATTTTATTTTTTAATACAAGTTTATGGCCTGCCTCTTTATTTATGTAAACATTTTTAGAAGCACCTGTCAAATACATTTTTTAATTGGTAACACTGATGTAGTGGTGAAATCGGTTTTTCGTCTCATAATTTTCTAATCTTATACACGACGGTTTTTATTTATGATATAAATTCAAATTAAGTTTTAAATAATATAATGTTTAAAACATGATTATATAAAATTACCTTAGTAGTTAGAGCGACTATTATTTAACCTGTACAAATAAAGTTTCTGTTTCAATCAATCAATCAAATTGTCAATTTATTTATTTATTAAATAATGATGATGTCAAAACCTAATAAAACTAATTAACAGGCAAGTGCCGATGGATATCCTGTCATGTTATTTTTATTAAATTGGGGCTTATCACAGACAGAACTCCGCCTGACGTTAAGCTAAGTGCGGTCCATGAATAAAGGAGACTGCTTGCAGGAGCAGTAGCAGTCATATCCACTATACCCATTAAGTACGAATTGGCAAATAGAAAATTACCACTTTTCGTTTGATCACGACTTGTGTGATGGTAAGCAAGGGGAAGTCCAAGAGCACCCTCGACTGACAATAATGACTCTGCTTACGGATATGTCAGTCTAAGTGTTAAAAATAGCACAAATGTATGTTGTATGTTAGATATGTGGTAACTAATTTTAATAAAGATATTTAATATGTGGTCACTATTGTGACTCGACATTGACAGCACCCCGCTTGATGATTAAGCTGGAGTGTGGTCCATGAATGGATGTCACTGCTACTGCAATTCAATAACTGCGAGAAGCAATCACATCCACTATGCCGGCTTAGTTGGAACGCGACCAAATCACTTCACGGTCTGTATACATGTAAGTGGCGGTATTACCCCGTATCGGCAGACTGGGTACCACTGCCCACCACTCTTTAAATGTTTGCCGGCATAGTGGATGCAACTGCTACTTGTAGTTGTTAAGCCGTCTTTAACCTATTGAAGGGCACATTAGGATATGAGCTGGACAGAGCACTATTTTGTTAGAATAGACAAAGAAAGTAAAAAAGCAAAGTCCTAAATTTATTCCTATTTCTTTACAGTCACAATAAATATTAATAAAATTTTCAAGCATTGCTTCCTTTTATATGCTTTAATGCTTAATGCTTTAATGCTTGATTTTTATTAAAACTCTATTGTTTCCCGGCTGGGTTAATGTAAGCAAGGAGGTTTTGTAGTCACAGATTATTTATCATTCATTTTTTTCAAATATAATACATGATGATCTGGCAGGAACTTGGGGGCCCCTACCGATTGCAGGGCCTTGGGCATGTGCCAAGAGTGCGTAATGGGAAAAAAGAGCTAGCTTGGCTGTAGTAGCTGTCAACTCCACTCATGTACCACACTCCTCGTACCGTGTACCGCTCTTAACATCAGACGGAGTGCTGTCATATGGCTAGCCACAGTAATATTAATAAAAAAAGATATAGGTAATGAAATATAAAAAGAAGTATTGTCCACTATCCCACCACGAAGCAATACCGTGCAGATAAATTGGCGACTTGTCACTTGATATCGAAATGTTATCAATATACACTTTGATCTTTTCAACTAATCTGGAAGTTTTTGATAATTATCACGTTTTATAAAATTTTAATTACGTATAATAATATACAAATGTTTACACAATTTAAAATACAGTAGCGTATTAGGACGGAAAAGCCATGGGCCCAGCCAGAGGGTGCACCCGGCCCCCTAATTTTAGTTTCTTGCTAAATTTTCTGCTGAGAACCTCAAGTTGCGCAAATACGCTAACCTCGGTACTGGTTACGAATTTGCGCCGTTTGGGGTCGAGACGATGGGCCCTTGGGGACCATCAGCTAAGCGCCTGGCCAAGGAGTTGTCCAGGCGGCTGACGGAGAAGTCTGGAGACAGGAAGGCTGGCAGTTAATTATTTCTGCCAACGTATTAGCCTTGCTATACAAAGGGGAAATGTTGCCAGTCTCCTTGGGACTATCTCTGATGCGACGTCATTAGATGATATTTTCTATTTATAGTAAAATCATATTTAATTATTAGTTGGTTTGCTAATACATATAAAATTTATATTTTAAAAAATATATAAGATAGGTACTTATGCTAATAATTGCATTAACATTTGTAGTTGTAGTTATTTGCAGGCTCGTTTCCGCACTTGAAGTCCTCTTCGTGCATTAACATTTGCTTGCAAGGAAAGATTTTTTTTTACATTTCTATACTGAGTTATTAAAAGTGCTTGTAAGAATCGATTTTTATATAAGGACCGGTATGCAAACTTTATGAGGAGTGAAATTAATACAAGCGTTAATGTCAAAAGTTTTATTAGTACTTATAATTTTATATTATTGTTTTTGGTATCGTTGATGTTGTTGTGATAATGAGTAGGCGACTGTGGTGTAGTGGCATTGCAATGGCTACGCAAACCGAGAGCACGAGTTCAAAACCACTTGCCGGTACCAATGTATCTTTGATATATGTACTTTGGTTTGAAGTAAATAAAAATAAACTCCAGTCGTACGTTGGAGCTGACACATACTTTTTTATTGTGGCTCAATGTATTTAATCTAAATAATAAATATTACAAATAAATGGTATGGAATAAATCTTTGCTCCGATCGAAAACCAAACCCAGGATTTCTTCTACTGAATACCGCTGATGACGTGTAACAAAAAGATGGGCGTAAAAATTTCCAGAAGCCTTTGCTGTATTTTATTTTTAGACAGCTAATGTAATTTATAAACGCAATTGATATAATGCAATGTGTCATCATATTTTCATGTCCATTTTAATCACCCTCAAAGACGTGTCCACGCGAAACATCACATTTCTTCCTAACCCCTTTCACACTGGGATTATTGATAAATAGATTATACACGTCACACACAGGTCAAACACGTCATACACAGTCAAACACGTCATATACAAGACAACGTGGTCCTTCGTTCTGGTTAATCAATGATAAAGCTACGTTAGAATAGACAGCGCTGCCATATTAGAAGACGCTTGCTGCCATAAGCATGTCTGACTTGGCAGCAACTGTGTCCAATATGCCGACTTGATGAGATGCGTCTTTACACTGCACTTAAAGGATCTAAGATTATCATAATCATCATCATCATCAGCCAGAAGGCGTCCACTGCTGAACATAGGCAGTGAACTTAGAACGCTATTCCGAACGACAAGATGCCAGTTGCATCTACTGGTTATTCGTGACTTTCACTATGTCATTAGTTTCCCGCTGCGTCTGCCGGTTCGTAGTCTGCACTCTAGAACCGTCCTCCCCCATAGATTGTCGGTTTTTCGAGCGATGTGGATGTGAAGGTTGTATCTAAGATATTAGGACTAAGAAAAGTCGTAATTAAAAAAGTTGCATCATTTTTCAACACAGATACAGAAAGGGTTGGCCGTATCTTCTTGAACCTTTTACTCTACTATATTACTCTGTGTATTTTTTATCTGTAGTCTTAAAATACTGAGAATGAAGAAATGTATTCAATTTTGAGGGAAAATAATGACAGCCAGACCAATGTAACTAAATATTTATATGCCTTCTTTTTTAATTTATATGATCATACTACAACACTTAACCTTATTTTGAGTTAGAGTAAAGATCTGAGAGCCGGCAGTAGTAGCTGCGTTCAATGCGCTGTCCTAGTGAGATGTCTCTTTAAATGGGCTTCAAATTGGCTCTTTAGGTTTGTTTATTACTTTTGCCAAGTAAGGAAAAATATACTATACTCCATTCTCTTGAATGTTTACTGGAATGAATAAAATTTGAAGAGTGGTAGGCAGTGGTACCCAGTCTACCGATCCGGGGTAGTACCACCACTTACAAGTATACAGACCGTGAAGTGATTAAGTCACGTTTTGGGATTAGCTTGTAAGTTGCCGGTTACAACTAGTGGATGTAACTGCTACTTACAGATATTGAATTGTGATGTCACATCCATTCATGGACCACACTCCAGCTTAACATCAAGCTAGGTGCTGTTATATGCCGATTCACAATAAAAAAAATAAGCGCAATGTTAATAATACTAACAAGCGAGTACGTGCATTCAATTAAAGATGATTGCAACGGGAAACAGTAGTGATTTGCCAGGAGACACGGCATGTCGAGAACAAGGTTACGACACACTTCCTTACTAGTCATTAGGATATTGTTCATGCCCCGACTCCTCTGTCGATTATTTCTGTGACGTCAAGACTTTAGTGTGTTATTAGGGCAGATCTTTTCTTAATGTCTGCTTATTTGTTTCTACGCAGGTCTTTCTTGGTTAAAAAAAATATATTTACATTTCTACATTAAGCTACTAAAGTACATTTATCAAAGATACTCTCGGTTTGCGTATTCATTGCACTGCCACCACACCATGGACGCCAACATTACGGCTAATGTATACTCAAGATGCTGCGTACCAGACCTGGAGCAAATATCTGCTTCTTTTTTTTTGTAATATCGAATGTTTTTTTCATTGTGACTCAACATATGATAGCACCCACCTGATGGTAAGCTGAAGTGCGGTCTATGAATGGAGGTAACTGCTACTTACAGTTAATTAACTGTAAGTAGCAGTCACAACCGTCCAAGTTAAAACTGGCAACTTACAAGTTGATCCCGAAACGTGACTAAGTCACTTTACGGTCTATATACTTGTAAGTGGTGGATCGGATCGGCAGACTGGGCAACACTTCCTAAGACTCTTTAAATATTACAATACAAATAAATACTATGAAACAATTCTTTGCTCCGACCAGGCATCGGACCAGGGACCACTTCAAGACCACTTGTCGGTACCAATGTATCTTTGATATAGGTACTTTGGCCTCCCAGTTTCTATAATTCAAGTAAAATAATAGTAGCTTAGTAAAAAATGAATAAAAACTACATAGCTTTTATGTCTAAGAAAATTCTTAAGTCGGCATAGTGACGGCGACTGTGGCTACTAAACTGAAGCGATTTTTTCAGTCGTCGGAGCTCTTATAGCTCTCCTTGCTGACCATCAAGCAAGTCGAGGTCAGATGTCGCGTCTCAATAAAAAAGTGGTCTCTCTAAAGTATAAACGAACGCGCCCTCCTGCTCCAGCTAGGTTGAGCAACAATCTTCACTTTTTTTACATATCTATACTAAGCTACTATGTGCTTGTATCATAGAAACAGGACAACCAGAGTACATATATAAAAAATACATTTGTACCGGTGGGTGTTTTCAAACTCGTGCTCTCGGTTTGTGTAAACATTGCACTCAGCATTTCGGCCCTGTTGCAAAGGCCGTGGTCACGGGATATAATTTCTGAAGATCAATCAATCAAATTGTCACTCTCTCCTACAGGGATAGGCAGAGAATGAAGCGCCTCTTGCCACGACCCTAACATAACTCCCTAGCTTCACTCACCTTCAATTATATTCATACAAGCTCTATTATTATGGGCACTAGGCAACCCAGCTTTCTTGAGAATGTCTCCGATGTGGTCTGAAGATTAAAAAATCAAATCAAAAAATCTAATTGTCACGCTTTTCCCATGGGGATAGGCAGAGACAATGGAGCACCACTTGCCACAATTCTGACACAACTGCCTCACTTCCTTCACATCCACAATTCTCTTCATACAAGCTCTAAGGCTACTAGACCTAGCTTTCATTTTTTTGTACATTTAGATTCTACGTCTTAATGTACAAAAACAGCATTGCATCCGTTTTGTCGGCAACTTTCTAGCTTATCCCGAAACTCGACGGAGTCACTTCACGATCTTTACACCTGAAACAGAATTACATAAACAGAATTGTAAATTGTAGAAATCAACACTTAATAACCGCGTTAACCTCAAACAGTAATTCTATAGGTTAGGGAGTACTTCAGACCATACATGAATAGACTCCGATTCAATTTGCATGGAAAATATACCGGGTGAAACATTTACGTATTATAGAAACAGGACGACCAAAGTACATATATCAAAGTTACATTGGTACCGGTGAGTGGTTTCGAACCTGTGCCATTCGGCATACGTAGCCATTGCACTGACTGCCACTACACCACGGCCGCCTAATTGCGATATTAGAAGGAAGTAAAATTTTGCATTTAGATTTTATAAAAAGTTGTAAGTAAGTGTAGTTGTAGAGTAAACAATTATTAGCCAAAAATAAACGCGATAGTAAGCCGCATTAAATTTATATAATTCAGTAAACATATTCGTATATTTTGCTCAGAACTAAATAGACCGAATTCATTTCAAACAGACTAGTTTCCGATTTGGTCAAGGATGTTGAGGATAATGATGAAACACTGTGATGAGGGTACTTTTTTTATTATGACTCGACATCTGACCTCGACCTGCCTGATGATAAGCAAGAGGAGGTCTAAAAGTGTCGACGACTGAAAAAATCGCGTCCTTAATCGCCGTCACAATGCCGGCCAAAGCTGCTTCTTCACGCATCGCTTGAAGGATTCAAGGTTATAGGATGAAGCGAACACATGGGCTGGCAAAGCATTCCACTTGTCGATTGTTCTACAAAGAAAAGACGCACCGAACTTTTTAGTTCGACTGCCAATTTGGTCGACAGAAAGCGATTGCTTTACCTGACCTGTGCGGGTAATAAGGGTGTGAAAAGACAAGGTAGGAACAAGGTTCCTCCTCTTTGGAATATTGGCGTGATATAGGCGATAGAGGACGCACAGAGCCGCCATGTCTCTGCGTAGTTGCAGAGGCTCCAGAGTTCACGTGTTGCTCTGCATCGCGATACTGATTTCAGGTTTACTTATTAGCATAGTTTTGGAGCACGTATAACATATCTACGTCTTTTCTTATTAAATATCATTGGACCACTAATAATACACGCCGTCTAATTATTTGTGGTCTCTATGTAGTACATAATACGGGTTGTGTCATTCAATAAATGATGTCATGACACCCGCATCCGGAGCATGCTCCAACCCACGCGGATAACAATAACATTCTCTATTTAAGATTACTTGCAAGAAAGAAAGTTATGATAATATTAATAGTTTTTTTTCTTAGATGTTGCGCGAACATTGATTAATGTACTAAACAAATTTTATGCGGTTTACTATCGCGTTTATTTTGGTTTAGATTTTTTTTATTTATAACAGAGTTTTAACAGGATCGTGGTAAATACGTAAATATTGTCTCTGTCAGTCACGTTGCTTTTTCACGGATCGGCAGACTGGGTACCACTGCCTATCACTCTTTGATAACCAGACCCGAGGCAAATATCCGACTCTTTTTTTTTATTAACAAATATTTAATATACTTATAATAATTTACAAATAAAAGCTATGAAACCAATATTCGCTCCAACTGAAAATCGAACCCGGGACTTTACGCGTAACAAACCAATCGCTGATCAATCGGCCACGCCTGTCGTCAAAATTGAAATAGGGGGCGACAGGTAATAGTTTAATAACTGCAAATCGCATCCACTATCCACATAGTCATTTCACAGTCTGTACACGGATTCGCAAATTACTACAATTGTCGGGGTGCGAAGTCAGCTACCTCTTCGTGAGTTTGTCTGGTTGTCATATCGCTTCGGTGATACGCAAAGCAGATGGGCATCAGTCATTAACTTCCCTTAAGGGGGTTTTTGTTGGCTGATGGCTAAAAGTCTGACGTGTGGCGCCGCTCCGCGTATTCCTCCGCTCCTAGAGGGCACTGTGGAGCAGCGAGTTGATATGAAATATGTTTTTTTTTTCTGCATTTAAGCCCATACTTGACATTGGCAAAGTGATATTGTTTTTTATTAATGCAAACAACACAGGCGCCATTAATTAAAAGAAGAAGAAGCAAGGACATGACGCTGGCATTAAAGCTGCTTAGTACGCAGTAACTTTTTTGTTGTCCACTTACTTTTTGTTTCATTAATATGTACATATTTTAAAATAGTATTATATAATACTATTTTGCTATAATGCTCCTACCGCAGTCGTCCGCTCTTTTAATTTGCCGATCCTTATACTGCGCAGCCTGAAATTTAACGCTCTTTTTATCTGCTGGGATATACCACAACTCTTAACTCTGCCTAACACTCTTTTGCGCGAATTCTGTTTATGTAATGAAATACTTTTGCAGTTTACTATTGCGTTTATTTTGATTATTCTTACCTGGCTATACGAAGGCGTTGCAGCTACGTGTCGGTTGGGAAATAGAGGTGTAAACGTTTCTATTATTATCTTTAATAATTTTTCTATTGATGATGATGATGATCTCCTTGCTGTGTCCGGCAACGGCGACTCCTACAAGTATTTTTTTTTTATAAATGTTATTGTTTAGCGTGCTTGACTATTCGTGTGTATTATATATTATGTACATGATGCGTTTATTATTTTCATTATTAGGTAAAAGTAGATTAATGAAAGGAATTTATAAATCGGAAGTGGTAGGATTCCTTATTCAAGCCAGACCCAGGAGGGTGATGTCCGACCAAATCGGGGACATTCTTTAGGATTTAAGAAAGCTGGGTTGCCTAGCGCCCATAATAAGAGTGGTAGGCAGTGGTACCCAGTCTGCCGATCCGAGGTAGTACCACCACTTACAAGTATACAGACCGTGAAGTGATTTGGTCACGTTTCGGGATCAGCTTGTAAGTTGCCGGTTCCATCTAGGCCGGCATAATGGATGTGATTGAATTGTAGTAGCAGTGACATTCATTCATGGATCACACTTCGGCTTAACATCAAGCGGGGTGCTGTCATGGTTTTTATGTCAAGTCACAAAAAAAATTAAAAAAAATCGTAGAGCTTGTATGAAGAGAATTGTGGCTGTGAGAGAAGCGAGGCATTTGTTTCAGGATCGTGGCAAGTAACGTTTCATTGTATCTGCCTATCCCTGTGGAAAAAAGGCATTGATTTTTTTATTATTTAGTTTCTAGATAGTTTATTGTATTTAAAGAAATAAATACCGATAAGAACTTATCGGTATTTATTTAAACTTTCTTCCCTCCGCCGTATGTTGAATACAGTGGCGTAGCGTGGAAGTCAGCCGCCCGGGGCGGAAAAAAAAATTACCGCCCCCTTATTTAGGAGTTTCAATCATAGGTACAACAAAAATATGAATTTCAGGTTTAAATTTTAACGATTTATTTTAGTTTTTATAAATTTTGCCGCCCCCTAAATGTGCCGCCCGGGGCGGGCCGCCCCCTCCGCCCCCGCCACGCTACGCCACTGGTTGAATAGTTATACTATTTATATTATTTAATATAAATACAAGTAAATCCTAATAACCATTAGGGATTATGATTTTCATATTGTTTTTGGGATAACCTAATCGAACCTAATAAATAAGAGTAAATTAGGCCCCCCTTTCACGCTGAGATTTGTATTAGATACGGTATCTCATATCTGTCTCAAAAACTTGTAAGGGTTTCAAATCTACTTTTTCGGTATAATGTATACCTCTAACACGTCTGAGATATTTCTAGCAGTTTCAATAGCTTTTCATCTTACTTTGACTGTCTGTTTATAATGTTATTGATACCGCTTTGCCGTCTGAAGCAAGTGGCGTTAAACCGATACCGCTGTATCTGATACCTTGATATTTTAATTAAACCATCGTTTACACGTTTAGAATAGTGTCATGATACGGAATAAATGATACATGTTGCGATACAAATCTTAGCGTGAATAGGAGCCATTATATTTAAACTTCATCATAACCATCACCATTAGTCCTCCACTGCTGGACATAGGCCTGTCCCAGTGTTCTCCACAATGAGCTGCTGAAAGCGGTCTGCATCCAGCGGTTTCCCGCTACCTTTAGCAGGTCGTCAGTCCATCTTGTAGGTGTAAATCGCCTTTAAAACTTGGGTTTTTAAAGCTAAACTATTATCTAGCTAGGGGAATTAACAAGACATTTAGTTCTAAAAAATGGTTTCTGAATCGGATATCAAAATGGCGGATACCAATACTTTTGCAAGGTATAATATATTTTGTTAGTAAATTTTAAATAGTAAAAATAGAAATGGTGTTCCTATTGAAGTCTATATTTATGATACAAACAAACTAATGTGAATTGTACTGTGAACAATAGTCTGTCCCGCATATAGAGATATTCCAAGGACTATTAGAATCCGTGTCTTCGTGCTTTCATGCGTTTATTGTCGTATGTAGGTTGTTCTCTACAAGTTTAATGTAACCATATTCCCTGTGGCCCTGACTGGGGCGTGTCACATACAATTGTGCTCCATGACTGTTCAAACGTGTAACTAAAATCTAAGCTTATCAAAAAAAAAGAAAAAAAGTGCGAATTTCGAATAAAACGAAGGCGATTAAAAAAATAAACTGTCAAAAAAAGGTTCTTTTTGTAGTGCAATATTAAAAAATATATTTGAACTATGACATTAAGGATTTTATTAAAAATGCGTTTGTTTTTGTTGTGTGTGACTTTCTGTGTTTTGAGAACTGAGGGTTTTTTGTTATCGGAGAACTATCAGCTTAATGCAACGGTTGGCGGATACGCTGTTATGAACTGCCATTTAGATTTTCCATTCGGCAACGAGATACCATATCAGCTGGAATGGGACAAAGATGTAATTATATATTTATTACTTATTGTTCTCATAACAAATAGTCTTTATTATTTATTTATTGTGTCTCATTATATTTTCACAATATTCACAATATTTTATTATTATTATTATAATTTTTTTTTTGGACTTAGGACTCTAAAGAGTCTATGTTTATCTTATTTATCCAATTCCAGGTGTAACAACCAACTGATACTGAAAGCTTAGATTATTATTTTATTATGTACATCTTTTATATCTTTTGACTTATTAAGTAAAATATTTTACATATCAAAAGGAAGGATTAAAAAGAGATTAATAGTAACCTGCTTAATTAATGGCGATTTATAATTGTGATTAGTGTTAGTCAGACTTACGACTACGATAGTTTGTAATCGCTAGAAATTAACAAAATTAATATTAAACGCAATAGTAGGTACGCATAAAAGCATCATCATTATCATCACCTCCCCCTTAGAACGCCATTCCGAACGACAAGATGCCAGTTGCATCTACCGGTTACTCGTGATTTTTACTATATCGTCAGTCCACCTAGTGGGTGGCCTACCTACGCTGCGTCTTTCGATTCGTAGTCTCCACTCTAGAACCTCTCTTCCCCATTGGTGTTGCCAGCTCATTGCCACTTAAGCTTGCAAATCCTACAAGCTATATCGGTGACACTGGTTCTTCGGCGTATATCCTCGTTCTGGATTCTATCGCGTAAAGACAGACGCATAGCTAGTTAAAAAAAAGACTTAATTCGTTAAAATATTTTTACTTTCTTGAAAGTTTAGGTCGCTTCGGCCAGCAAAGTAACGGCGACTGAGGCAACCGTCAAATAAAAAGGTTTTGTCAGTCGTCTGCAGTCTTTGACTTCCAGGCACCAGGAAAGTCGAAATTCGATGTAGCGTGTCAATAATGTAAGCCCAAACAGCCAAAGGCCTAAATTAAGCCAAGTATAATTCATATTAAATAAAAAGCTTAATAAGTTGTGTCACGAAGATCTTCCTTATACTCTTAATTAAAATCTAAAAAATAAATATAAAATGTTATACTCGTATTAATAAGATAAGAAAATTGCAAATATATTTTGTACGTTAATCTTAATTTATCATTGACGCCGGAAATTATATAATGAACGATACGATATAATGATAATTAATTAAATTACGTATTTATTCTTTTGTTTATTGAAATCTTTAGGATTATACGAAATAATCAGAAATGTACGCAGATTGAAAAGGCTTAATTTTGCGTAATAGTTTTACGCATCGAAATGAAATAACATTAGGTTAATTTGAGGATTGTAGATGTGAGGGAAGCGAGGGAGTTGTGTCAGAATCGTGGCAAGTGGCGCTCCATTGTCTCTGCCTATCGTTTTGGGAAAAAGACGTGGAAGAAAGTTGATTGATTGATAGGGCCAGAATTTACAAAGAGTGGTAAGCAGTGGTACCTAGTCTGCCGATCCGGGGTAGTACCACCAGGGCCGTCTTTACCCGGGGGTTCAAGGGGTGCGGTGCACCCGGGCGCATAGTCCTAGGGGGCGCATGCCAACCGCCATAAACTTTGATAGGTACCTACTACACTGAGACCATGCGAGCGGAGCCTTGACTTTCGCACCCCGGGGCGCTGAATATGCTTAAGATGGCTCTGAGTACCTTACAATTATACAGACCTGAAGTGATTGTTGCGAGAACGCCGTATAAGTCGGACTGATTTTCTTTTGGTTTATTATTATTTTTTAATTTAAACCTTTAAATGGCGCCCAGCGGGGTTAGGTTGGGCAAGTTAAAACGATTATCGTCCCTCGTCTGCGATTGTCAAAATAATAAAAGCTAGGCTAAATCCAATAAAACGAGACTATTAATCGTTGAGACGAATATCGTCTGTCCGACGATACGTTTGATCATTATCATCAAAAGTCTCAATTTGGTGGATTTAGCCTAACTTTTATTATTTTGCCAATCTTCGACGAGAGACGATTATCGTTTTAACTTGCCCAACCTAACCCCGCTGATTTCGACTTGCCTGATAGTAAGAGGAAGTCCAAGTTACGGTTACCCCAGTCGCCCAGGCACAGTCGCCCAGGGGCACATGTCGCCCTACCTGCCACAGTCTAGTTACGCTAATGCCTACCACTCTGAAAAATTTGTCGTAAATATTATTGTCAATATTATAATATGTAAATATTATTGCTTTTTATAAAAATAGGTAATGATAACGCATATATTTATTTTATGTGCATCCGTGTTTACCTGACCCGAGTTCATATTATTTGGAGGAATATTTTGTAATAATGAAAGTGTATTGCAGTAGTATGACATTGATAATTAACACGCGAAACAAAATGAGCAATGAAAAGTTCGCGTTATCACATATGATAACCCCCAAATTATGTTATTATGCAACAAACTTTTTATTATTTGGTTACTAGCCTTCATCGCATTAATCGCCTATACTACGGAGAATGTTCTTAGGAGCGTAAATCAAATTGTCACACCTTTTCCCACAGGGTTCCCTCACATCCACGTTTTGTTGTATACATTTCTATACAAAGCTACTTAAGTGCTTGTATCATAAAATCAGGACAACCAAAGTACATATATCAAAGATACATTGATACCGGTGAGTGGTTTCGAACCCGTGCCACTGGGCTTACTTAGCCATTTCATTGCCACTACACCACGGTCGCCTATTAATTTTGTAGTTACTAGCCTTTATCGCCTTGATTCCCAAAGTAGTCCAGGTGGATCCCACGGGAGACGCGACGAGGTCTACGTTGAAAAATAATGGGGGTTCACAATTCGTAAGTTTATCCACGAAAATTTATCGATAGTAAAGAACTTAAATATTGGCTTGACTTTACCTATCAATGTAGGCAGATAATATTTTAAGAAGCTCAGCTACTGTTACTTTTGAAACTTGCATATTACATATTTAGTACATCGTGTCGAGACTTGCAAACTTCTATATTTAGTTCCAATGATCACATTTTTTTGGGATATGGTAAAAATGTAGCTGCAGGGGAATTATAAACCAGAACCAGTAAAATTTTGAAAGTGGTCTATGAGAGAAAAAAAAGTTTGGAAACCTTTGCTACCACTTGTTGTAAGCAAAGGGTAAAGAGCGCCGACAAAAAAAACATCTGAGTCAGTTTACTCATGGGGCGTTCTCACGATGCGATTTTAGTTGATCAACTGCGAAATTGTTCGTGATTTGAACCGTCTGAACAGACTTTTAATCAAGTTGAAGCAATAAATATCTATTCAACAAAAGTTAAAGACCTTTCGACTTTTGTTGATTCATTTGATAGCTGCAGATAGCTGACAGCGAATCGACTCGTCTGAACTTGTTCGTTCAACTTGCATTGAATAATCAGTCCAATCAGTCAGTCAACCAGAGCGATTGAGTACCTATGTACTGTATATTGCATTTCTCTATCACCAGTATTTTGTTTGTTTGTAAAATAAAATTTGAATTGTGGCGTCCACATCCACGAGAAAAATGCTAAAATGGACAGATAGTGTAATAACACGTGTAATATTGAGTCCATTATTATTGAATCGTGAAAAGGCTACCGTCAATATTTGCTTTCGAATTTTAGTTTAACGATAAATATTGATCAACTAAAATCGCCCCGTAAGAACGCCCCATCATATGCATAGATACAAACATAATCTTAGAATATTTTTTTATTGAACGATGACTCAAAAAGAAGGTCCTAAGTCCAAATTTCAATAATGTTTATGATTGCGATAATAAGTAATTAGTTGACATCGACGTGAAAAAAATATTCGGATGTAATTTTGGCGGCACACTTTTGTTGTCAAAGCCATTTAGATAAAAATAAATACATAGGTGCAAAGGGCGCAAAATTGGGAATAGAACTTGTTTTCGGCACACTAAATAGATAGATGAATCATAGAAATACATACTTACAAGTATTTATTTTTATTGTGACTCGGCATCTGACCCTACCCGCCTGATGATAAGCAAGAGAAGGTCCGAAAGTGCCGACAACTGCAAAAATCGAAAGTTAAGTGACTTAGTCGCGTTACGGGATCAGCTTGTAAGCTGTCGGTTCCAACTAGGCCGGTATAGTGGATGTGACTCCTAGATACAGTTATTTAGCTGTAGTAGAATTTGGTGAGAAGGTAAAACAGAGGCGACTCAGAAGGATTTCCTAAATAAGATCAGACTCATTTTTTAAATTTTAAACTGTGGTCGTAGTCATAAATATATTGCCCAGAAGAATTGTGAATATAATAGAAGTTCGGATGATAATAGAAACGTCGGAATAATAAAAAAAATGTAAAATCAAAACCAAAACCGGCGATAGTAAGCCGCATAAAATTTGTTTAATTCATAAAATGAGACAATTAATCGTTGTGACGAATATCGTCTGTGCGACGACACGTTTGATCATTATCATCAATAGTCTTTTCACCGATATTTGTTTCGGGTCTGGTTATCAAAGAGTGGTAGGCAGTGGTACCCAGTCTGCCGATCCGGGGTAGTACCACCACTTACAAGTATACAGACCGTGAAGTGATTTGGTCGCGTTAGTGGATGTGATTGCTACTTACAGTTATTGAATCGTAGTAGCAGTGACATCCATTCATGGACCACATTCCAGCTTAACACTAAGCGGGGTGCTGTCATATGTCGAGTCACAATAAAAAAAGATGATAATCATAATAGTCACGTCAAGTAAGTATGGATAATAAACACGGTGTTATGATTGATACCTATATTTAGCAGAGATAAACATTATCTGCTAAATTATTATTGTAAACTCCACGGAAAAATTAAGATATTATGCAAATTCTGTGAAAAATAAATATTATAATTAATCAATCAAGTCGTCACGCCTTTTCTCCACATGGATAGGCAGAGACAATGAAGCATTGGCGTAATTAGGGTCTGGTAGGTAGGGCACTTACCCTGGGTGCCATTCAAATGGAAACTATATAACTTAAAATAATCATAAAGCAAGAAAAAAACAGTCAGAATTAGAGAGTTGTTTTTTGGTTTCATCCAGATAATTCTAAAAAACGTTAAAAACTTAGTTGAAGAAATTTCTAAACAAGGTTTTTGATTGTTTTATTAATTGTAAATGTTTATTTTACATTTAGGTAACTTATGAACCTCACTGCTTTGCCGCATCCGATCGATACACCACTGCAATGAAGCACCACTTGCACAACTCCCTAGCTTCCTTCATATACACAATTTTATCGCATCGCCCTATAGTCTAGTCAACACGTGCTTTTTAGGACAAAAATTTTTCGTTTTCTCCGAAAATTATGATTGAGGTGTCATTCGATTCGGAAAGGCGTGTAGATAGTTTTTGAGAAAATTCAAGAGCCGCTCGCAAAAATTGCAATAGTTATAAACAATTAAGTGAAAAAAGGGGGTTTGGTTATTCGCAAATATTAAAAAACTATTTGAGATAAAATAAATTCGAAAAAAGATTCTAAAAGAAGAGAAAATTTCCCAAAGAAAAGTCCCAACTTTTTAAACTGTAGAACCAATATTTATAATTTTCCCAGAGGGTTGAAAATACGCTCGAAAACGGGTACTCCGGCTTGCGCAAGCCACGCCCACTTCGGACCTTTAATGAATAAATATTATTAAATTAAAATTGAAAAAATTCAAGTGCCTACAGGATAGATCACTGAACAATAATGCGATTTTTCAATTACTTATCCATTAGTTAATTTAAAAAAAATTGTAGCACGAATATTAACATTGCAAGTGCGATAATTGTTAAACTATTAATCTAAGATTTTTTCCTTTCGTGGAGCTTTTGTTCAAAGTTCTTAGAATAGATTCCCGTTAGAAAAATTGAAAAATTGTTTATTTTTGTTTTGTTATTAACAATTTATATAGGTAAAAAATTATAAAATAACTTCGAATTATCTTATAAACATCGCATTTGTTTATAACAACTTTTTAAACAATAGGAGATAAAAACGATTAAAAATCATCATTGATTAAAATCATTTTTAAGTAGCTTCTGATCATGAGAAAACGGATCAATTCAATAGTAATATTATTAAATAAATGTTTTTTTCAATGTTTAATGTAGTTTTAATTTTTATAATTTTTATAAATTAGACGTGTGTGCCTTTGGGAGGTTGCTTATCATCTGTTAAGTCGAGTGAGTTCAGATGGCAAGTCACAATAAAACCTATCCTTGTGTGAATAAAGGTTTAACCTATGCTAAGTAGGAATTGATGAACCAGCTCTCAATATGCGATAATTATACATATTTGTACATAATACTTTTATCTTTCTTATTTTTTATTAATTAATAAAGATAAGTGTTTCTATACACACTGTTTAAATTATAATAAAAATTCTATAGACGATAAGTTGGATAACGACAGGCGTGGCGCATTGGTTGGCACACCAGTTCGTAAACGTAAAGTCCCGATCGGATCAAAGAATTGTTTCATTGCTTCTACTTGTAATGTTTAATGATTGGATTGAATATTACAAATATTTGTAATAATAAAAAAAAGAGGCGGATATTTCACCCGGATCTGTTGTCAGTGTCGGGCATGATGACGGCGACTAAGGCAGCCGTGAACTAACTCGGTTTTTTAGTCGTCGTCAGTCTTGGATCTCTTGCTTACACCTGCTCTTGCAACAGGCGAGTCGAGGTCAGACTTTTGTTCTGTTTGTTAAGTGTCTGTTGTTCAACTTGTTTTTACTATTTGGTGTATATACTTTTGATGTTTTTATGACTACTGTTTATTGATAATAAAAATTAAGGTCTAATGTCATTAAGGTCACTAACATCTATTAATGAAGTTACTCAGCTAAAAGAATAAAATATGAATTGAATTGATAATTATTTTGTATTTATTGTATTTGTACAAATAATTGTATATTATACATATAAATATAATAATATCTTTTGTTTTTACATTTCTATACTAAGCTACTGAAGTGCTTGTATTATAGAAAAAGCATTTCATAGGTGCATTTCACAACATTCCCATAACTCTCCTCTCATAGATAGTTGCCAATAGAATGATTGTAACCTTTGATAATATATGTCAAGCACCCCACGGGTTTTCACTCTGAATTAAATGACTCTGTTTATAACTTAAATTTTATTATAATTTTATTTTGAAGTAATTAATTATGATTGATTGTTTCACCTTCTGCTTCTGTAATATTAACTCTTTGTTATTAAAAATTATTTTCTAGTTTTTAGTTTGGTTTGATATAAAAGCGTGTTTTTTTAGTTTTTTTTTGAACTTGTATTTATTAAGTTTATTTTAGTGCAATAAAGGATTTAAATAAATACATTAAAGCCCATAATATAATATATGCAATATTCTTGACCGAAGCAAACAGAGTGCAATGAAACATAAAATGAATAGCTTCAATTATTTATTTAATGCCCACTCCAATATAGGTTTGGCATAGTACAATGCAAACAAAAGATGTTCAACATAATAGAAACGTTATTGAATTAGAGCAACTCACAATGGCATCAATCTCATAGGTACAACGGAATGATGCTGTGTTTAGAAGTACCTATTTACTCATGCAAAGATCTAGATTTTATAATTGTTTCAAGGATTCAAACAATAAAGGTACGAATTGCAGACAGACAAATTTTATAGCACAAAATAGACTACACAGAAAGTCAATAAAACTTATCACTAAAGAGCAGTTTGAAGTTATCGAGATAATTGCCTGATAATTATCAAATAGCAATCCTTTTTAAACTGATATCACCTACGTATCAAACTGATAATACCTATACAAAATACGAGAAATTACCAACAACACATTACTTAGTTAATTATGTAGTCCTCATCAACCTTAACTGCATTAACTTTTCTTTTACGACATCTGTCATCTGACCTCGACCCGCCTGATAAGCAAGAGGAGGTCCAAGAACGACAACGACTGAAAAAACTGATTGGGAATTGTGTATATCAAAGTACTACCAAGAGTACCACATACTCGTATGCCTATTCATATTCATAACATAGGCCCAAGTACAAAATACAACGAAGAATGTTCCATAAAGAGAAATAACCAATTTACGTAAACAACTTTTTTTATAACTAAAGTCATTACGGAAATAAATGCAGTAATAAAATTATCTATAGTTATTATTCTAATTAGTAATTTAATTTTTATGTGCGACAATTGCGCAGTTGGTAACTTTATTGTTTTAATTAAAACATCAATTTACATCATAATTTCATTTTTAATATACAAACCATGGCCGTGGCCTCGTTGTTTCGGTTGACAGTTCATGAGTTCTAAAAGGACATCATTCATTTTCTATGGGGACTTGGGATTAATTGTATTAAAAGTTGCATATACTATACATTTTAAAATAGTTTGACGTACGAAGATTACAATGTAATTGGTATATGTCCTTTATTTCGCATAGTTTAAGTGTGCATAATGATCAAACTATAATTATGACAGTTCAAAGCAGAACTGTTAATATGGCGTGTCTTTGTGATTGACAGTCGGTAGAAAATCCCTATCTTATTTTGCAATTAACTCAATTGCACAGCAATCAAAAGGAAAATTAATATTAGTTTTACCAACACAAGTATTAAACAAGTATTTATATATTTTTTTATCATTGGACATTACAACAGTAGTACATAAAAGCCCAAAATGAATGATGTTCTTTATTGTACTGACGTTCTAAACTTCAATTGCCATTGTGGTTAGGAGTGCAGTAATGGAGTGCTATGAATAGAGGTGATTGCTACTACAGTTAAATAACAGTCACATCCACTAACCCAGCCTAGTTGGAACTTATAAGCTGATCCCAAAATCCGACTAAACTACTTCACGGTCTGTATACTTGTAAGCAATGATATGAAATTAGGTAGATACGTTATATACACCAGTAATAGTGTTCGCAAATGGCACGAGTTTGAACTGTCATCCACGACGAAGTGGAAGTAGTACGGAATACTAGTTATTTAGGGCGAAAAAGAGACAAATATATGTTGATCTGCATGGCGACACTGAGTTCAGGTTTGCTTATTAGCATAGTTTTAACGTGCCTCTTTTGGAGCGCGTATCACATTTCTACATTTTTTCTTAAAATATTAAGTGGTGTTACTACTCCCGATTGACAGACTGGACACCTCTGCCGACCACTCCTTGTCAATTTGACACACCTTTTATTAGTTGTATTGCAAGAATTTTATACATACTTAAATAGATATTTTATAGGTTTTGCGTATTATTTTATTAGATTATCATTTGTACCTACCCAATTATCGTTCACAATAACAAATGTTGCTGACAGGTTATGTTCAAGGCATCTATCTATGCGTCACATACATACAAGTTCGCCTATGTACTCATTCAGTTTTATTTACGAGTGGTATACATAGAGCCCGTGAAGTAACTTAGTAGCGTTTCGGGACTTAATGTTTCCGGTTCCAACCGGGCAGGCATAGTGGATGCGACTCCTACTTTTTATTATTTAACTGTAGTATCCGTCGCCTTCATTTATGGACCGCACTCCAGCTTAACATCAGCTGGGCTACTGTCATATGTCGAGCGACAAAACACACAGAATGACATATCGGGCTGAAGACCTCAATGTCTTTGCTGGCAAATAGATACGAATTCTTTTGTCAAAAATGTCTATGAGAAATGCGGCTGAACTTCGTTGATGTAGCGCTGAATTTCCTCCTTTAATGCACGGATGGTTTGTCGATCCACAATAAAAAAAAAACAGTATCATAACTAAATGATCTGAGCATAGATGCGTAAACATTAAATTGATCTCATGTAGGCCGTAAGGATCACTAGTGGAACGTGGGAGTTGTAATGAGGGCCAATATAGGCAGACCAATTGTCTACTTAAAAGTAGCCGCCTCCGCACACTATTTCTCACTTCACACTTAGCACAAAACAATATTCTAATAGTCAATCTAATAGTCAAGTGTCTAAAATATGAAATCCTCGGAATCCAATTATTTTGAATGTTTTTCAAATCTAAAATCAAATTTCAGAAAATTTGGTTTTAAAGATAAAATACTACAATACATAGTTTACTAATTTATATTGTTGCTTCTTATTTATTTAATTTAGTACTGATCCATTTTCTATTGGGACTTGGGCTTAATTGTATTAACAGTTTAATATGCATTTTAAAATAGTTTGATGTACGAAGATTACAATGTAATTGGAATTTATCCTTTATTTTGGATAGTTTATGTGTGCAAAATGATCAAACTATAATTATGTCAGTTCAAAGCAAAATAAATATGGCGTTGATTGACAGGTGATAAAAAACCATATATTATTTTCCAAATAACTCATTTGCACAGCAATTACAAGCAAAATTGTTATTAGTTTCATCAATGCAAGTATCGAAACTACCATTTATATATTTTGTCATCATTGGACATTACAAAAGTAGTACATACTACCCAAATATTTCATATGAAAATATTTCTTTTTTATTATTTATTATCACATGGCTAAGATTGACGTATTTTAGGATTAGGAAAGATATTTTATATGCATGATCCAAATTTTGCCAGTCGCCAAGGCAAATTTTGCCAACGCAAAAGCAGAAGCAAATATTATATTATGTTCTATTTATTTTTATATTTAATTTTATTTTTTTAAGGATAACTTACAGCTAACTAGATATATATATATATATATAGTCTAAAACTCATCTATTTATATATATATAAATATAAATAGATGAGTTTTAGACATGAAAAAAGCCAATAACAAGTTACCACCGATAATTAGGTATAAACATAACTTAATAAACTAACTAAGATAAATAAATCTAAAAATTTTGTTGTAATGAAGGGATCAATGTCAGCACAAAAATCATTATAGTAATCGCAAGTTCTTATAAAAAATGCATTTTGCATGTAATTGGTTCTGGCAAATGGTACGTAAAACACTTTACACGCGCCTACACTTATCATTATAACTCAACTGGCTCTGTCCAGTTCTGTGACATATATATCCCAGGAACTGCCTCTGAATGGATTCAATGTGAATATTATATACGCTGTAGCAAGGGTTCCATACTTGGGATGCATATTCCAGATGGGATCGTACAAGGGTGCAATACAGGACTTTTAGGGTTTTAATATTTTTGAACGTCCTACCCATTCTAATTACGAATCCCAATGCTTTGGAGGCTTTGGTAACTATGCTGTTAATATGCTCATCAAAAAGCAACTTACTATCAAAAAGCACACCTAAATCAATAATATTATTTGTTTGAGATAATAAGTGATCTTTAATATAGTAATCGAATTCTCTAGACCAATATTTTCTCATATAATATTTTATGTGTTGTGCATTGATTTATCATCAACCATTCTTTATTCTACTTAGGTATTCTAGGTCTGTGGCGCCAGTCACCATCACTAAGCTGGATATAACTATCCCGGAATCGAACGAATAGTCCTGTGTAATTTGACTATAGGTAGCGTGCAGCGTTTGCGTGTCCATCCTACAAACATAGTATGTAGTATGTACACTGAAAGCTTCTTATCTCATAGCATTATTTATAGCACGCACTAGTTGTACAATTCACACATTATTGTTATAATTAACCTTGGCAATAACTATATTATGTTACACATATAAAATTATTCCATTCATTCTATTCATAAATTATTACATTAGTTCTATTGCCGATCAACAGCAACTTCGCAGCTTTTTGTGACAGTTTTGATGACAGGCGTTGAGTAGTCTGTTACGCGGGTGTCCTGGATTCGATTCCTGGTCGGAGCAAATATTTGTCTCATAGCTTTTATTTGTAATATTTAATAGTAAAATTCAATTTACAAATTCTGTTAGTAAAAAAAGACGCAGATATTGCGGTCTGGTTGTCATGGAGTGGTAGGCAGCGGTATCTAGTGTGCCGATGTTCCTACCTAGCGCCCTTGTTCCTACCTCGTCTTTTCACACCTGTGTTACCCGCATAGATCGGAGAAATATCCGCATGCTTCCACCGACCTGTGTGCTCTTAGAGCATCCTAAGAACTAATAAGCTCTTACTAATGGCCTCTACATCTCCTAAAACTTTTTATTTTTTAATTTTTTATTGTGATTCGACATATGACAGCACCCCGCTTGATGTTAGGCCGAAGTGTAATCCATGAATCAATGTCACTGCTACTACAAATCAATAGCTGTGAGTAGCAATCACATCCACTATGCCGGCCTAGATGGAACCGGCAACTTACAAGCTGATCCCGAAATGTGACCAAATCACTTCACGGTCTGGTCGGCAGACTGGGTACCACTGCCTACCACTCTTTGATAACCAGACCCGAAGCAAATATCCATCTCTTTTTTTTATTAACTAATATTTGCAATATTTAATATTAATAAATATTACAAATAAAAGCTATGAAATAAATATTTGCTCCGACCGGGAATCGAACCCGGGACTTTACGCGCAACAAACCAATCGCTAAACCGTTCGTCCACGCCTGTCGTCAAAACTCGGACAGTTCGGCGCTTTTAATGTTAATTTAAGCTAATAAAAAAAGTTTGCGAAACCCTTAGATTACACAGAATACTCGTTCATAACAAAAATATCGTTTTAATTCATACATCCTTGTTTATTACATTAGTCACGTTGTTTGTCTGTTAACAAATTAACTCCAGACGTGTGCGCCTGCCAGTGTGTCTAGCTGGGATGTGATGTCGTCCTTATCTATCTTACAGGGACGAGCGAGTGTGTGAGAGAGACCGCGATATTTGAACTGAGGTTCCGATTTTATGCTCGTCGTAGATTAACACTAGGAAGTCAATTTAATATATTTCTATACTAAGCTTCTAATAGAAACAGGTGACCAGTCGGCCTTTTTTCTACAGGAATAGGCAGAGACAATGGAGCGCCCATTACCACGATCCTGACACAACTTCCTCGCTTCCCTCGCATCCACTATTCTCTTAATACAAGCTCTACGGTTATGGGCAACTGCCTCGTTTAACGCATCCATCCACATCAAATTTATAAATTTCTTTCGTCAATTTGCTTTTATCCTTCTTATCCATGTGCCCCAAACCATTTAAGTAATCCTTTTTCAATCCTTGTCACTAAGATCACCAAAGTACATATATTAAAGATATATTGGTACTTTATCTTGTTATTCGTTGATTGGTACGACGTCAACGCAATATCAATGAAAATCCGCCGCCATAAATTCTATATTATTATTTAAATTAGTATAAAAGTCACATCGATAAAACAGTGAAAGTTCGTTGCAAAGTCATTTCGCTGTTGTGTATCATGAGAAACGGGCCCTGTTCTAGTAATATTTTCTCAGATTTGCGCGAACATTGATTAATGAATTAAACAAATTTTATACGGCTTACTATTGCGTTTATTTTGATTTTGATTTTACAATTTTGTTTTATTATTCCGACGTTTCGAGAGCTTTGCAGCCATCATGGTCACGGAGAGACATGCCCACAAAATTGTGAAAATAAAACCAAAATAAACACGATAGTAAGCCGCATAAAATTTGTTTAATCCCTATTCTAGTGTTAAGGAGCTCGTATCACGTATGCAGATGGAGTGATCTATAAAGAGGTCGTCAGTTTATTTCTAATTAAGCAAATAACACTTTAGAGTTTCCTTTTTAAGAGACAAGGGTCAACAAATAAAATACCTCCATTTAACACGTTTACGAGACGAGTACTATGTTTTTTACCACGACCTATGACCACACACCACATGCTGTCCCCCAGCATTTTTTTTAATTTTTTTTATTGAGACCCGACATATGACAGCACCCCGCTTGATGTTAAGCCGAAGTGTGGTCCATGAATGAATGTCACTGCTACTACAATTCAATGACTGTGAGTAGCAATCACATCCACTATGCCGGCCTAGATGGAACCGGCAACTTACAAGCTGATCCCGAAAGGTAACCAAATCACTTCACGGTCTGTATACTTGTAAGTGGTGGTACTGCCCCGGATCAGCAGACTGGGTACCACTGCCTACCACTCTTTGAATACTTCACATTCCCCGGTGAAGCCCGACAATTTTATTTCTTATGGACACCAGCTACACGGAGGGTCCACCACTTAATCACGCTGAAATGTCTAATTGGAATACAGCAATCCTTTTCACACAAAAAAACACATGCTGTGTCCGTGGTGTAGTGGTAGTGCAATAGTCACTTGAAGCTCAAGCTTAAAACCACTTGTACCATGTTTGTACTTTTTTTTATTGTGACTCGACATATGACAGCACTCCGCTTAATGTTAAGCTGGAGTGTGGTCCATGAATGGATGTCACTGCTATTAAAATTCAATAACTGTAAGTGGCAGGCCTAGTTGGAACCGGCAACTTACAAACTGATTCCGAAATAACTGTAGAGTGTAGACTCATTCACTTTACGGTCTGTATACTTGTAAGTGGTGGTACTACCCTGGATCGGCAGACTGGGTACCACTGCCTACCACTCTTTGATAACCAGACCCGAAGCAAATATCCACCTCTTTTTTCATTAACAAATATTTGCTCTGAGCGGAAATCGAAACCGGGACTTTACGCCTAAAAAATCGGCCACGCCTGTCGTCGTTTGTTGGTTGTCCTGTTTCTATGATACGAGTAGAAGCACGTTTAGTAGTTAATTATAGAAATGTAAATAAAATTAATAAAATCCATGAGTCCAAGAATGGATGCGACTGCGGCACCGTGAATTAGTTTCTTGAATTCTGTCTTGATCACGAAATTCTTCCGAGTCAGCTTATATGAAGAGTATTTGGAATGTGAAGGAAGAAAAAGAATTAAGACCGTGAAAAGGGCAATGGTCGGGGGCGTGAGTAATTTGATTGATTGTTTTCTTTTTTTTTGTGACACGACATCTAATCTTGACCCGCCTGATGATAAGCAAGAGGAGGTCTAAGAGTGACGACGACTGAAAAAAACGAGTTAGTTCACGGCTGCCTCAGTCGCCGTCACTATGCCGGCCAAAGGTGGCTACAGTAATAAATATCCATAATTCTATTCATAAGTACTATCTCTATATCTATTGCTCTATAATTCATACCATGCTTTTGGACAAGGCCACTGATTTGAGCAATTTTTTTTTAATTTATAGTGGCTTTACATCTGACAGCACTCCGCCTAATGCTTGGGTGGAGTGTGGTCCATGAATGGAGGTGGAATAACTGAGCTACATTACCGGGCTAGTTATAACTGGCAACTTACAAGCTGACTTCGAAACGCGACTAAAACACTTCATATTGTGTATACTTGTAACTACGCTAAATCGGCAGACTGGGCACCACTGCCTACTACTCGTAATGAGTTATCAATTGGATTCAATGAGGATTGTATGACCACACCCAAAAATCTACACCCGGATATAAAGATTTTTTATTTTCTAGATATAATAATTGATAAAATAAAGATATAAAAGATAATTAAGGATTTTCATTGATAAATTTTTAATGCGAGTAGGTACAAAGTTTCTCTTCTACATTTTTTTTTAATTTTTAATTTTATTTTTATTTTGACGCGACATATGACAGCACCCCGCTTGATGTTAAGCCGAAGTGTGGTCCATGAATGAATGTCACTGCTAATACAATTCAATAACTGTGAGTAGCAATCACATCCACTATGCCGGCCTAGATGGAACCGGCAACTTACAAGCTGATCTCGAAACGTGACCAAATCACTTTACGGTTTGTATACTTGTAAGTGGTGGTACTACCCCGGATCGGCAGTCTGGGTACCACTCTTTGATAACCAGACCCGAAGCAAATATCCATCTCTTTTTAAAAGCTATGAAACAAATATTTGCTCCGACCGGAAATCGAACCCGGGACTTTACGCGCAACAAACCAATCGCTAAACCGTTCGTCCACGCCTGTCGTCATCATATAATTAAACGTAATAAATATATACCTATTATTCATATATTTTTATTATACATAATTACATTAAATGCGAAACAGATAGGAAATTATCTGAGTACACGACTTTAAATCCTAATCTATTTCCATTGATTGTTCATATGTTTATAAAAAAAAATTATTAACTGTCACCAGGGAACTTAAGAACACAGGTTATCTGTACAGAGGCCAAGGCATGATCTTGTCCACCTTGTTTTAATAAAATTATTGTTTATTGAGAAGCAGATATAATTAAAAGTATATTCACGAGGATGTCAAAAGCAAATTAGTTACACATTATTTCACATACCCCGATCAATCAATTTTGAACATGGTTCTTTATTGTATTACCCTTTGGGGCGACGAGAACCTGGTTCAGTTCAACGCAGACAAGACTCAGGTATGCGCGTTCTCGACGACGTTGTCCCCTTCCTTCTCTTCGTAACATTTCCCTTGGTACTTCGGACAGACTGGATATCTTAGGGATGTCCCTTCGCAGCGACCTGAATCACAGGGATCACATTGAGCGGGCTATTAAGACCACCTCCCGCAAACTTGGCATCCTGAACAAGGTGCGGCGGTTCTTCGCGCCAGAGCTTCGCCTGCTTTTATACAAGGCTCAAATTCGCTCTTGCGCGGAGTACTGTTCGCATCTTTGTGACGGCTCTGCCAAGTATCTCCTCAATGCCCTGGATTCATTGCAGCGCCGAGCTGTCCGAATCATACGAGATGTAGAGGTTACGCGAACTCTGGAGCCTTTGCAATTACGCAGAGACATGGCGGCTCTATGCGTTCTCTATCGCCTATACCACGGGGAATGTTCCAAGGAGCTCTTTAACCTTGTTCCTATCTCGTCTTTTCACACCCGTAACACCCGCACTGGTCGGGGGAAGTATTCACATTTTGTTGACAGAATCGGTAGTCGGACCAAAAAGTTTGGTGCATCTTTTCTCTGTAGAACAATCGACAAGTGGAATGCTTTGCCAGCCCATGTGTTCTCACCCCACTATAACCTTGAATCCTTCAAGCGATGCGTGAAGAAGCACCTTTGGCCGGCATAGTGACGGCGGCTGAGACAGCCGTGTCCTAACTCGGTTGTTTCAGTCGTCGGAACTTTTGGATCTCCTCTTGCTTATCATCAGGCAGGTCGATGTCAAATGTCGTGTCACAATATATAAAAAAAAAACAAATTGTCACGCCTTTTTCCCACAGGGATAGGCAGAGACGATGGAGCGCCACTTGCCACGATCCTGACACAACTCCCTTGCTTCCTTCACATTCACAATTGTCTTCATACAAGCTCTATGTTTTCACGCAAAAACATCCCTCACGGTTTGCGCATGTTTTGGCATTTTTTATTAGTTTGGCCGGCATAGTGACGGGTACTGAGACAATCGTAAGATGAGTTCAATCGTTTCGCGTCGACATCAGATATCGTGTCCTAATAAAAAAATGTATTCTCGAAGATTCTGGAAATATTTGTTTTCGTGAATAAACAATCTACGTATATTTATCTATCTATATAAACATACCTACGTGACCTATCAATTGTACAATCATGCAAAAAGGATGCGATTATAATATATTTTTTTAAACTTATCTTTTTAATCATTAATTTACTTATCAATGAGAAAGTTTTTTTTACTAATAAATATGTTATTTGTTTTTACAAAGATAAATCAATGTTAATAACGTGTTATTAGATATTATTACGTTTAATCAAATCTCCGTACTGCGGGGATAGACAGAGATTGATAGATTTTCTTTCTATTTACATTTCTATACTAAGCTACTAAAGTTCTTGTATAGTAGGTATCATAGAAACAGGACAACTAAAGTACGTATTTCAGAGATACATTGGTACGATCTCAGTTCTTTTATTTATACGCGACATTTGATTTTAACTGGCCTGATACATAGACAACGCCGACAAATGAAAAATGACAAATGACAGTTTACGGTTTTATGAATTTTGAATTAATTATTGTGACTCGACATATGACAACACCCCGCTTGATGTTAAGCTGGAGTGCGGTATATGAATGGAGGTGACTGCTACTACAGTTAAATGACCGTAAGGAGCAATCACATCTATGCTGGCCGAGTTTGCGCGAGAGACCCTTCAGTTTAGCAAAAAAAGAAATTACAAACCTCAATATCATTTTTGAAGACCTATCCATAAATACCCCACACATATTTTGTTTATATTGGGTTTGATAAAAAAAATTGAGTAGTTTCAGTTCTAAGTATGGGGGACCCCCAAAATTTATTGTTTTTTTTTATATTCTTGTGTTTAAATCTTAATGCGATTCACAAAATACATCTACTTACCAAGGCAAAAAAGTGGCTGTGTCATACTGACGGACAGTCAGACAGACATGACGAATCCATAAGGGTTTCGTTTTTTGCTACGGAACCCTAATAAACGATAATCTTTTTCACAGGGTGTGAACATTTTCTCGTGGTACAGCACAGAAATAGTCGCACCCCACTTCGCAGACAGTTATGGTGGTCGAATCAAGTATTTGGGTGATGGGAGATTTGGCCTCGGTCGTGGCTCCATCAACTTGACATCGATAAGAGAAACAGACCATGGTGTCTACCACTGCAGGGTACTATTCCCGAACAGAACACCACCGACGCGAAATAATGGCACCTTCTTTTATCTTGAAGTTGAAGGTAAGTTTGTTTTTCAGTGTCTATAGTGTCTAGTCACTCTACTGTTGTTTTTTACTACTATCGTGGCCTAGTAGTAGTACAATGGTCACTACTACAAAACCAGTAGACCCAGGTTTTGACCCAATTTTTTGTTTTTTATTGTGATTCGACCTGCACGATAAACTTGTTCAAACTTGTTCCTCAGTCGCCGTCACTATGCCGGCTAAAGGTTCTTCTTCACGCATCGCTTCAGAAATCCAAGGTTATAAGATGGGGAGAACACATGGGCTGGTGAAGCATTCCACTTGCCAATTATTCTACAAAGAAACGATGCACCAAATCTTTTAGTTCGACTGCTGATTTGGTCGACAAAATACGGATGGTTCCTCCGACTATTCCTCGGGTATAACGGTTGTGAAAAGACAAGGCAGGAACTAATTGTTATTTTTTATTTTAGGTGGAAATCTAATAGTAACACCTCCAATAAACTTCACATGTTTAGAGGGAGAGAGAGCCGAATTTGAATGCAGACCAAAGGACCTCGAATCAATAGTAAAATGGTATAAAGATGGTGATGCCATTAGCGACCTTATGGATTTAGCATACAGGACAATATCGGCTGGCAATGGCTCGTTAATAATTGAGCATACCGATATAAATGATCCTGGGGAATATGAATGTCATGTCGTGAATGAAGAAGGTGAAATACAGAGTGCTAGTGCATTCTTAGACGTGCAATGTAAGATATTTTATGCTATACCCATTTGAAGAACTATCTCTGTCGCTGGTTAGCTATTCAGTCACGTCTGTCACCTAAACTTTCTGCTAAAGGAACAAAAATCATCAAGCACGACCAAATAGTGAAAAAAAAAACACTTTTAAGCATTACTTTTTTTTATTGTGATACAACATTTGACTTCGACCCGCCTGATGATAAGCAAGAGGAGATTCAAGAGTGACGACAACTGAAGCAACCGAGTTAGTTTACGGCTGCCTCAGTCGCCGTCACAATGTCGGCCAAAGAAAAAGGCAAAGATTACTTTTCTAATTTTTGTGATTGTTTTGTGAAACTCTCAGGATCCACTACTCAGTGCATATGATCCATATGAATAGTTGCAATCAGAGTATCAGATGCGTACAATCAGATGCGTATATGGCGCCTAGGGCAAGCAACGATGTTGCGTCCCTTCGTAAGTTACCTAAATATATAATAAAAATATACACTAAATACAACAGTCATAAATTTTGCTTAAGAATTTCTTCAACTAAGATTCCAACGTTCTTTAGATTTACCTGGATAAAACTTAAAAAGAACTCTCTAATTCGGACTGACTTTCTCTTGTTTATTTTAATTATGTATAAATTGTCGCGTCTCAATTATGAAAAATAAAATATCCTTGATCAAATCGGACACATTCTTTAAAAGTGCAGAATACTGCACAATACTGCAGAATACTGTTATGGTGCCCATAACCATAGCGTCTGTATGAAGGGAATTGTCGATGCAAAGGAAGCGAGAGAGTTGTGTCAGGGTTGTGCAAAGTGGCGGTTTGTTGACTCTGTCTATATCTGTGTGGATATTGGGGCGGGACAATTGATCATGATGATAGACTGGGTAGAAGGTAATATAAAATGTAAGATTCAATTTGGTCGTCCTGTCCTTTCTGAACCTTACCTTATTTTACTATTTTTCTTTCAGATAAAGCTAAGATCGTGTACGCACCAAAAGAAAGATATTTACCATATGGAAAACCTGCAAGTTTGGATTGCCATTTTAGTGCAAACCCCCCGTTGAAAAATCTGCGTTGGGAAAAAGATGGATTTCTATTTGAGCCTTCCAATGTTCCAGGAGTATTTTACAGCAGAAATGGCAGTCTTCTTTTCAATCGAGTATAGACTTAGATTTCTAAATTACGAACTAAATTTTGGTCGACTTTTGAACAGATCTTTGAGATGACTAAATCTGTATTTCAAATTTTTCAAGACATATGCAAAACTTAATCCTTTTATTTTAAATTCATCTAAAGTCCATAGGGTCCTTTTTACATTTTTTTTATATGGGCTGGACGTATATATGATGTTAAGCTAAAGTGTGATCCATGAATTAAGGCGAATGCCACTACAGTCAATAATAAATGCAAGTAACAGTCTCATCCACTACGTCAGCCTAGTTGGAACCGACAACTGAAAGTTCATTCCGTAACGCGACTAATTCACTTTAGGGTCTGTATCATTTTGTGTTCAACTTAGGTAGACGAATCCCACGAAGGTCTCTACTCGTGCACTCCTTACAACGCTCTTGGAACTGAAGGTGGCTCTCCACCAGTGAGGGTGCGAGTCCAGCGTCCACCGACCATAATACGCCGTCCACAATCATTATACCTAACCAGACTTGGCCAACGCATCCACATGGCATGTGTAGCTAGTGATGGAAACGTTGATTCACCTCCTGTTATTATTTGGTCCAGGGTAAGTTGTTTTTTTAGCACAAGTTTGTATTTGTGAATCGACACCTGACCTCGACTTCATCATCATTAGCCAGAAGGCGTTTACTACTGAACATAGGGGGAGTCCTAAAACGCCATTCCGAACGAAAAGACCGCTTATTCGTGACTTTCACTATGTCATCAGTTCACCTAATGGGAGGCCTACCTACGCTGCGTCTTCCGGTTCGTGGTCTCCTCTCTGAAACCTTTCTTCCCGGTTTGTCGGTTCTTCGAGCGCCTGACGGCGACTTGCCTAATGATAAACAGGTGCCTCCAAGAGCGCGAACGTCTGAAAAATCTGACTCAGTAGACGGTTGCCTCAGACGCCGTCATTATACTGGCCAAAGGTGCTTCTTCAGACATCGCTTGAAGGATCCAAGGTTGTAGGATGGAGAGAACACATGGGTTGGTAAAGAATTCCCCTTGTCGATTGTACTACTTTTTCTATTTTATTGTGGCTTGACATTTGAAAGCAGTGTGCGGTCTATGAATAGAAGCGACTACTACTACAGCTAAATAGCTGGATGTCACTCTGAATGCTGTTTGCTGGGTGACTAAAACCATTAAAACCAAGATTACACATAGATATAACTGCGTTTGCATCTTAAGCATATCAATTTTAGATGCATTCTTCGTTGTAGAAAGACGGTATGGAATTACCAGAAGGTCGCTATTCCCTCGACGGAGGCAATATGACGATTGATGACGTCACCGAGGACGATCGTGGTGTATACGTGTGTACTGCTCGCAATGATGCAGCATCCGTCTCCGTGGAAGCAGAACTGATGATAGAGAATGTCCCACCGAGAGCGCCATACAATCTATCGGGTGTTCCTTCGCATGAAACCATTCATGTTAGCTGGGTTCCTGGTAAATATTAGGTGTTTTCATTTTATTTTATTGTGACTTGACATTTTACCTCGATCTTGACTAAAATCAAAGCTATTAACGAACTTTTTATATTTTTATAAAAAATCTCGGTGCCCATATTCGTAGAGCTTGTATGAAGAGAATTGGTGGATGTGAGGGAAGCAAGAGAGTTGTGTCAGGCGAGGCAAGTGGCACTCCATTGTGGGAAAAAGAGGTGACAATTTGATTGATTGATTGATTTTTTGGTATTTCTAAAAGTCATCTAATTAGTATTTTCTTAGATTATTCGTAAACATTGTTTAATAAATACAAAAAAAAATATGCTGCTGACGTGGTCACAGTGGCTGCAAAGCTCTCGAAACGTCGGAATAATAAAAAATCAATAAACAAAATAAACGCGATAGTAAGCCGCATAAAATAGTTTAATTCTAAAGTTCATCTTATGGTTTTGCAGTCTCTCCTTGACCACGATGGCTGCAAAGCTCTCGAAACCTCGGAATAATAATAAAAAATGTAAAATGTGTAAACGCGATAGTAAGCCGCATAAAATTTGTTAATCAATTTCCATATAATGTAGGATACAATGGTCAGAACGTGGACTATAACGTTTGGTATCGCGCCCGTGACGTAAGCGAATGGCGTACCATGAAGATATTAACGAAGGGTTTGACAGAGGCTACCCTCGTTGGCTTGCAACCAGGCACGGAGTATGAAGTAAGGATATTGTCACAGGACCACTTGGGAGACGGGCTGTTCAGCAAACCCATATTTATTCGGACTATTGGTAAGTTATTAATTATATTTATTTAAATTTCTATACTAAGCTACTAAAGTGCTTGTATCATAGACACAGGACAACCAAAGTACATATATCAAAGATACATTTGTACCGGTGGGTGGTCTCGAACTCGTGCTCTCGGTTTTCGTAACCATTGCACTGCCACTACGCCACGGTCGCTTTTAAATGTACGATGACTCGGTCTCGCAAGACAACCGGGGTTCTATTCCCGATCATTATTATTGTAGCTTTTATTTGTAAATATAACAAATATTTAGTAAAAAATAAGAAGCGGATATATGGTTGTCAGTGGTAGGCAGTAGTGCCCAGTCTGCCAATCCGGGGTAGTACCACCACTTACAACTGTACAGATCGTGAAGTAACTTAGTCACGTTTCTGGATCTGCTTGTAAGTTGCCGGTTTCAACCAGGCCGGCATGTCGATGCAACTGCTATTTAATTCAGTATCAGTAGCAGTCATCTCCATTTCTAGACCGCACTCTATCTTAACATCGGGCGGGGTGGTGTCATATGACAGGTCACGATA
The DNA here is from genome assembly GCA_905220615.1 of Tinea trinotella. Taxonomy (NCBI): domain Eukaryota; kingdom Metazoa; phylum Arthropoda; class Insecta; order Lepidoptera; family Tineidae; genus Tinea; species Tinea trinotella. The sequence continues at coordinate 2,887,039 of HG992311.1, forward strand.
AAAAATGACAAAAAAACAAATAGCAAACTAATCCACTATGTCGGTAACATTTAAATAACATTCATTAAATAAAAATCCTTTTTTTATTGTGACTCGACATATGACAGCACCCAGTTTCATGTTAAGCTGGAGTGTGCTCCATGAATGGATGTCACTGCTACTACAATTCAATAACTGTAAGTAGCAGTCACATCCACTATGCCGAATCCTAAATAACAATTCAAATTAACGAATAACATTTTACTACATCCACTATGCCGAATCCCAAATAACAATTCAAATTAACAAATAACATTTTGTTATATCCACTATGCCGAATCCTAAATAACAATTCAAATTAACAAATAACATTTTGTTATATCCACTATACCGAATCCTAAATAACAATTCAAATTAACAAATAACATTTTGTTATATCCACTATGCCGAATCCTAAATAACAATTCAAATTAATAAATAACATTTTGTTATATCCACTATGCCGAATCCTAAATAACAATTCAAATTAATAAATAACATTTTTTTTAAATTACAATATAGACGCAGAAGTAAAAGAAGAAACATTAGCTCCCACATACGCGGAATCTGAAGACTCTGCGGGCTTCCAAGATCCACCTGATGATCTGATCGCTCGTGCCATAGACGAGGGTATCCTGGTGACGTGGGACTCTGCACGGACACCACGACGCTGCGCAGTGCGCTGGTATAAGCAACCAGATGCTCAACTGCAAGGAGTCAGGCATACCACGGACAATTATTTGTTATGTGAGTTGTTTTTGTTTTGTCACGACATCTGACCTCGACCCGCCTGATGATAAGCAAGAGGAGGTCCAAGATGACGACGACTGAGGAAACCGAGTTCGTTCACAGCTGCCTCAGTCGCCGTCACTATGCCGGTCAGAGGTGCTTCTTCGGCATCGCTTGAAGAATCCAAGGTCATACGATTGAAAGAATATATGTGCAGGCAAAAAATTTGTCGATTATTCTACAAAGAAAAAACGCACCACTTTTTTACTAAAGCTGGTTATTATTTTTCTTTTATACAATTTTATACTAAGCTACCTAATGTGCTTGTATCATAGAAACAGGACGAACAAAGTACCTAGATATCAAAGCCTTTGATTCAAAGGTACATTGATACCGGTATCTTTGATATATGTACTTTGTTTATATGTTTGAGCTTAAATGAAAATAATTATGGATGTGAGGAAAGCCAGAGAGTTGTGTCAGGATCGTGGTAAGTGGCGCTCCTTTGTCTCTGCCTATACAGTATACAGGTGGGAAAAAGACATGACAATTTGATTGATTGATTGTTTGCCAAGTTTTTATGATACAAGCACGTTTAATATAGTTTAGTACTTATAGAACTGTTATAACGAAAAAAATGCCTACTTTTCCTATTTAGGAGAAGTAGGCAGGAGCAATATTTAATTACTACCTTTTAAACATTTTAGGCTTAGCTGCTCCTAAAACCCCCAACTAGGCCGGCATAGTGGATGTGACTGCTACTTACAGTTATTCAATTGTAGTAGCAGTGACATCCGTTCATGTACCGCACTCCATTTTAACATCAAGTGGAGTGGAGTCAAAATAAAATAAAAAAACATAAAAAATTTGGACATTTATTTGTTCCTTTATAGTGCATGTCAGCACAACCCAACCAACCGGTCTAACGTGCCGCGGACGTGACAGAATCGGCATAAAACACGGCGAGAGTTCGACCTAGCTAATATCAAAGTGACATTGTATTGGAAAAGTACTTCAGTTCGGCGTCTTCCTAAATCATTTAATACTTGTATTGTCACATCATTAGTACGATTCATGCCGCTGAGTAGACGTGGTTAAGGTCACGTACACCCAATAAATCATGGAAATTAAACACTTACTTAATAGTTTGTACAAATAGGATTCTTTGGCCGGCATAGTGATGGCGATTGAGGCAATCATGAAATGAGACGTTTACAAATCTTTCTAATTATTTTACTTTTTATTTTATTTTACATTTTTATAAGGCTGTTTTTATTCTATAATATTTCTTTCTTATTAATATTTTTATTTATTTATTTATTTTAAATAATATTTTAAAAATATAATTAATAAGACAAATTAAAAATAAATACAATAATAATAATAATATACTTCTGTAATTCTATATTTTTAACAAGCTACCTAACAAGCTTGTATCATAGAGCCAGCGATAAACATACATTGGTACCGGTAAGTGGTTTTGAACCGGGGGTTCTTGATTTTGTGACCTTTTCACTACCTTTTCACCACGGTCGCCTAACGCCATTGCTGGTACCAGCAAGTGGTGTACCAATGTATGTAAGTAAAGGACATCATTCATTTTGTATTGGGACTTGGGCCTAATTGTAATAACAGTTACATATACATTTTAAAATAGTTTAATGTACGAAGATTACAGTGTAATTGGAAAATATCCTTTATTTTACATAGCTTAGGTGTGCAAAATAATTATGACAGTTCAAAGCAGAACTGTTAATATGGCCTGTCTTTTTGATTGACAGACGATCAATATCTTATTTTCCAAATAACTTAATTGCACGGCAATTAAAACCAAAATTGTTATTAGTTTTATCAATACAAGCATCGAAACTATCATTTGTATATTTTTTCATCATTGGCCATTATGTTAAACTAGTAAGTACATAAAAGCCCAAAATGAATGATGTCCTTTATATAGAAAATTTCAAGTCCATGTTGTTTGTTTCTTGTCTGTCTTTCACTATCTGTTTGACCCTAAGGTTGACTGGGAGATAGAGACTTAAGTTCATGCTTATTTATTATTTATTTCTTAATGTAACCTCGACTTGCCTGAGGAAGAGGAGATAACTGAAAGGGTGCTAACTGAAAAAACTATGTTGACCACAGGTTCATATCGATGCTTTTTCAGGCATCGCATGAAGGATCCACGGTTACAGGTCCATCCTGTAATCGTGGAACACATAACATAGATTAAAGAGTGGTAGTACCACTACTTACAAGAATACAGACCGTGAAGTGACTTACGCCCGGTTCCTATATCCGTCAAACTAATCGTTTTTGATACGAACAGTTATATTATCTACCAGCCGTAGGTCAAAATCATTCCTATAAAATACCTCTCGTAAGGGAAGTCACCGACAACTACACACATAAAGTTTCAAAAAGAGTAAAATTGTATTTTTTAAATATAAAATATTATTTTTCAAGCGTCATTGAATTGTTAAGTGAACAACGAATAGTTACTGTTACCGATGACGGATAGTTTATTATAGGAACCGGAAATAAGCCGTGCTTTGGGATCAGTTACTGAGTTATTAAACTATAGTAGTGGTCACATCCATTCACGGACCACTCTCCAGCTTAACATCAGTCGGAGGGCTGTCATTATGTGTAGTCGTCATCATTATCAGCCAGAAGACGTCCACTGCTGAACATAGGCCAACCTTTTCTTGTAGAACAATCGACAAGTGGAATGCTTTGCCAGCCCATGTGTTCTCTCCCTCCTATAACCTTGGATCCTTCAAGCGATGCGTGAAGAAGCACCTTTGGCCGGCATAGTGACAGCGGCTGAGGCAGCCGTAAACAAACTCGGTTGTTTCAGTCGTCGGCACTTTTGGATCTCCTCTTGCTTATCATCAGACAGGTCGATGTCAAATGTCGTGTCACAATAAAAAAAAACCTTAGAATGCCATTCCGAACGACAAGACTATGTCGTCAGTCCATCTAGTAGGAGGCCTACCTTTGCTGCGTCTTCCGGTTCGTAGTCCCCAATCGAGAACCTTTCTTTCACAAATAAAAAATGGAAGTGTCTGCTACTTACAGTTACTAAACTGTAAGTAGCAGTTATTAAGCTGTAATAACTGTAAGTAGCAGTCACATCCACTATGCCGGCCTATTTGAAGCCGGAAACTTACAAGCTGATCCCGAAACGCGACTAAGTCACTTCACAGTCTGTATACTTGTAAGTGGTGGTACTAACCCGGATCGGCAGCCTGGGCACCACTGCCTACTACTCTTAAAAATAGATATGAAGAAATAAATAAATAGGTCGTTTGTTCAACCTATACTTAATGACACAGTGACTTGATGTTGCAACTCTTTTGACAGAACAATGGTTTCTTCTAACCTTGATAATTTCCTTACGATGTTTCCTATACTCAACTTTTAGTATATGTCGACCGTGGTCACGCAAACCGAGGGCACAGGTTCAAAACCACTTATCTGTACCAATGTATCTTTGATATACGTACATTGATCGTTCTGTTTTTATGATACAAGATTTTTTTACACCCCGCTTTATGTTAAGCCAAAGTGTGGTCCATAAATGAATGTCACTGCTAATACAATTCAATAACTGTGAGTAGCAATCACATCCACTATGCCGGCTCAGATGGAACCAGCAACTTACAAGCTGATCCCGAAACGTGACCAAATCACTTCACGGTCTGTTTACTTGTAAGTGGTGGTACTACACCGGATCGGCAGACTGGGTACCACTGCCTACCACTCTTAGAGGATAATATAGAAATGTAATTTTCAAAAATTATACTTTTATATTTACATTAAGTTAGGCTGGAGTGCGATCCATTAATAAAGGTGACTGCTACTACAGTTAAAAAACCGCATCCACTATGTCGACCTAGTTGAAACGAGCAACCTTCAAGCTGATCCGGAAACGCGACTAAGTCACTTCACGTACACTTGTAAGTAGTGTTACTATATCAGATCGGCAGATCGGGCAAATTTATCTAACACTCTGAAATCGACGACAGACGTGTCCGTACGGTTAGCGATTGGTTTGTTGCGCGTAAAGTCCCGGGATCGATTTCCGGTCGGAGCAAATATTTTTTTCATAGCTTTTATTTGTAATGTTTAATATATTGAATATTGCAAATATTTGTTAATAAAAAAAGGAGAGGATATTTACTTTAGGTCTGGTTATAACTATAGGAGTGGTTATTACTTTAGGAGTGGTAACCAGCCTGCCTATCCGGGGTAGTATCACCCCTTACAAGAATACAGACATTAAAGTGATTTGGTCGCGTTTAGGGATCAGCTTGTAAGTTGCCGGTTCCAACTAGGTCATATAGTGTATGTGATTGCTACTTACAGTTATTGAATTGTAGTAGCAGTGGCATCCATTCATGGACTACACTCCAGCTTAACATCAAGCAAAGAAGTACCTTTGGCCGGCATAGTGACAGTGACTTAGGCAACTGTAAACTGACGCATCAATGTTATTGTATGATAATATTTAGATGCCGAGATTAGATACATTAGATAAAGTAAAATTAGATTGATAACAAAATCGTCAAAGGTCAAAGTCTGAAAAACTAGGGGAAATCTCTGGAATAGAAAAAAATAGACAAACATAGACAACGTACTAATCTACCAATCATAGAAATACGACCAAAATACATATATCAAATATACATTTGTCTAGTGCCCATAATACTCAGTAGAGCTTGTATGAAAAGAATTGTGGATGTGACGGAAGCGATAGAGTTGGGTCAGGATCGTGGCAAGTGGCGCTCTATTGTCTCTACCTATTCCTGTGAGAAAAGAAGTAAAAATTTGATTGATTGTTTAAAATATACATAGGTACCGAAAAGTGAACATCGCTCGAATAACCGAGAACCGATAGGAAAGAAAGTTTCTAGAGTTGAGACCACGAACAGAAAGACGCAGCGTAGGGCCTACCACTAGGTGGACTGACAACATAGTGAGAGTCACAAACACAAATAACCAGTGGACGCAACTGGCATCTCGTCGTTCGAAATGGCGTTCTGTGGTTAAGCAGTGGACCTAGCTAGAAGACGGCTAATAATCAATTATTCAATCAATCAAATTGTGACGCCTTTTTCCCACAGAGATATGCAGATACAATGCCGCTCCATCCCGACACAACTCCTTCGCTTCCTTCAACATCTACGATTTTCTTCATACAAGCTCTAAGGTTATGGGCACTAGGCAACCCAGCTTTCTTGAGGATGTCACCGATATGGTCGGAAACACCCTTCTGCGTCTGCCTTGTTTAGCGCATCTATCCATATCCATATTAAAAATTCCTTTCGTCAATCTACTATCACTCATTCTTTCCATGTGCCCAACCCTTTTTTTTTGACTTGACATATGATAGCACCCCGCTTGTTGTTAGGCTGGAATGTGGTCCATGAATGGATGTCACTGCTACTACAATTCAATATCTGTGAGAAGCAGTCACACATCCGGAAACTTACAAGCTGATCCCGAAACGCGACCAAATCACTTCACGGTCTGTATACTTGTAAGTGGTGGTACTACCCCGGATCGGCAGACTGGGTACCACTGCCTACCACTCTTGAAAATAATGATGACCGAAAAGTGTAATTTGAAACGGGTATTCTCGGTTTACGTGACTATTGTACCACTACACCACGGTCGCCTTAATCTACAGTTATCTCTAAAATTATTATTATTTATAAATTGAACTTTATTCGGCTTACTATCGCGTTTATTTTGGTTTTGATTTTCCAATTTTATATTATTTTATTATTCCGACGTTTTGAGAGCTTTGTAGCCATCGTGGTCACGGAGAGACTGAGGTGTTGGTCGTCCTATTGGTTGATGCTGTTATTGTTTCCAAAACTACCCTGTTTGATTTTTTGATTTTGTGTTTTTGTTCCCGGTTTTATTCAATTTTTTGCAAAAATAATAATGCGGTGTCATCTGGTTTGGCAGTTTGCTGGACTTGGGACTTGAGTTGGTGTATTTTAGGGTCCCAGGTGTTAGTTAATCGCGATAGTAAGCCGCATAAATTTGTTTAATTCATAAATAAATTGTAATTCATAATTCATTGTAATATCTATCTATTTAATTGTCACGCCTCTTTCCCACAAGGACACAACGTCAGAGACAACGGAGCGCCACTTGCCACGATCTTCACACAACTCCCTCGCTTCCTACACATCCACAATTCTCCTTATACAAGCTCATACGTTTATGGGCACTAGGCAATTCACAAAATCTAAGGAACTTATTATTATTTGTTACAGTGACCGATACAGAAGAGGACGAGCTCTACCTCATCTCTGTATCCTGCGGCGTGAACACGAGCGAAAGTAGAGTGTCTATACGTATGCCGGCTTACACACACATGCGTACAGTCGCTGCAATTGCTGGAGCCGTCGCCATTGTACTAGCCATCGTGGCAGCCATCTTGTATTTTGGAAGAAATAAGTTTCAAAGGCATCAAACTAATGAGAAAGGAAGAAGACGTTAAGAAGCAGGATTAGTGACGACAACTGAGGCAAACGTGAATGAGATTTGTCAGTCGTCGCCGCTCTTGGTTTTCCTCTTGCTTACCATCAGGCAAGTCTAGGACAGATGTCGTGTCCTAGACTAAGTCCAGGACACGACATAAAAAAACTAAGTCTTCGTACAATCAACAAAGACGTACATTACCTATATAGAACCAACATCAACATCAACATGTCACGTCTTAATTCTCACAGGGATATGCAGAGACAATAGATCTTCATTTTTACGATCCTGACACAACTCTCTCGCTTCTTTTACATCCAATTGTCTTCATAGACATATACCCCAGTAAAATTTAGTCTATTGTACAGAGATATAATAATTATTATTAAACTAAAACTAAAAAGTATATATACGTCATTATATTTTAAAGATTAAGCACCTAAAGTAGTGGGTAGTGTCCATAACTATAAAGTCAGTATGAGGAGGGTATACAGACCTTAGTCAGTGACTTAGTCGGGTTTCGGATCAGTTTGTAAATTGCCACTTCCAATTAGGCCGGCAAAGTGGACGCGCCTGCTACTTGCAGCTATTTTAGAGTTAGCAATTGCCTGTCTTTATGAACCGAAATCCAGCTTAACATAAGGGCTAAGTGCTGTCATACGTCGAGACAATAAAAAAATGTGGATGTGAAGGAGGGATAAGAGTTGGGTCAGGCTCGTAGAAAGCGACGCTCCATTGTCTCTGCCTATCCCTGTGTTGATGATTATTTATTAAATTTAATTTTATATTCAGATCTGTGTAGTTACCAAATATAAAACTTTTTTATTAAGTACATATTTTGTGGTGAGTTATCAGATGCGGACATTTTGTAACAAGTTGTTTTTAGGAATAACTAAAGAATATAATGCAACTGTAGTTTATTGTTAATATATTTTTACGTAATAAATCTAATTACAACTAGTTAATTAGGTTCTTTTATTTCTTAGCCTTTCAATTTAATATTCTTGCCTAAGGTTGCCTAGTGCCCATAACCATAGAACTTGTATGTAGAGAATTGTGAATATGAAGGAAACGAGGTAGTTGTGTCAAGATCGTGGCAAGTGGCGCTCCATTGCCTCTGCCTATCTCTGTGGGAAAAAGGCGTGACAATTTTATTGATTGATTGATTGTAGCCTCTAAGCAAGGGGAGGTTTAAGAGTGCCGACGACAGAAAAAACCGACTCCGTTTACGGTTGCCTTAGTCGCTATCGTAATTCTTTGACGCCTCGTTTCTCTAAGGAAGAACACATAAGCTACCAAAGCTTTCCACTTGTCGATTCTTCAATAAAAAAAATTACGTGCTGAAACGTTTAGTTCCACTGTTGATTGTAGGTGATGCAGAGGTCACGCGAACTCTGGAGCCCCTGCAACTACGCAAACACATGGCGGCTCTGTGCGTCCTCTATCGCCTATACCACGGAGAATGTTCCGAAGAGCTCTTTAACCTTGTTCCTACCTCGTCCTTTCACACCGGTAATAACTACCCGCACTGGTCGGGGTAAGCATCCGCATTCTATCGACAGAATGGGCAGTCGAACTAAAAAGTTGGGTGCGTCTTTTCTTTGTAGAACAATTGACAAGTGGAATGCTTTGCCAGCCCATGTGTTCTCTCTATCCTATGACCTTGGATCCTTCAAGCGATGCGTGAGCGTGAAGAAGCACCTTAGGCCGGCATAATGACGGCGACTGAGGTAGCCGGGAACTAGCTCGGTTTTTTCAGTCGTCGTCACTCTTGGACCTCCTCTTGCTTATCATCAGGAGTGTCGAGGTCAGATGTCGTGTCACAATGAAAAAAACGGGTTCCTATTCTCTTATTATGGCGACGAAAATGCAGTGAAAATTTGTCATTGAATTTTTTATTATTGTGACACGACATCTGACCTCGTCCCGCCTGATGATATGCAAGAGGAGGTCTAAGAGTGATGACGACTGAGAAACCGAGTTTCTTCACGGCTGCCTCAGTCGCCGTCACTATGCATAGCTGTCAAGTGGCTAATCAACGTAGTTTACCTATTGATTTGTTACCTCCTAGAAATTAATGGTGAAACTCTATTTATTTTGTTTCCATCTCATTAACATATCTTCTTGCAAATATAAGTAGTTTTTTTTTTAATTTCAATGCTTCTTATCAGTAAAAACATTAATATTTTTTAATCTGTAACTTATCATACGCAAGATAAGCAAATGTGGACTGGCGTGGACTTCCTCAACTCTCACTGCAAAGGTCCAAAAATGTGTTTGTTTTTGCAAAAGATAAACAGTTATCTTTTTAAGAAGCAAACGTTATCATTTATCACATAATATAAAACAACGTCACTTCTCAGCCACGTGAGTAGTTTTTTTCAGCCAGCATACGATTTCACTAGTCTAACAAACGATTCTACCGTAAGCGAGCGTTGTTCAACAGAATATGTGCCTTTAAATATACAATATTTTATTATTGATTTTTTTTTAATTATAAATAAATTGTGAGTGTAATTTTGAAGACAATAAAGGATTTGTAAAGGTAGGTAACATTAAATTTGTACTTTGGGCAAGTTTAATATAAAGAAAAACTTTGTTTTTAATAACTGCACTGCTTTGTTACAATAGTTAAATTAGTATATTTATTTTAAAAAGCATCAAAGGAATTTCTGCTTATTAAACATATATATTTTCTAGAATAATTAGAATCCTAATTAGGTACAACATTTACAATAATAACAAGCAAACAGGAGAGAAAACGAAAGAAAAAGAGTCAATATATAAAATAAAAATAGGCCTACATTGTTTATATTAAGTAATTTAATATAATAGATAAAATATTATTATAATAAAATAAAGGGATTATATATATTTTTATAGATGTTTATATATAGATACGTATGTATGTTTTTTTTTTGTTTATTTCATCTGCAATCAATACATATTTTACTTTTTGGCTTCATTTGTTTTTAACTGTATAATTGCTATTTAAACTAATTCGGTTTTTATTTTTCTTCATTTATTGTTGCATTTTAATATTAAATTCTATTAACTCTTGGCATATTTTTGCATTCAAGTATTAGCATGGGATACATTTGGTGTCTTTAGTGATCGACTAGATCAGCCGTTTAGATTAAATAATAGGACAATTCGTAATATACATACATCATACATGCGTAAATAATGTATTTCTAAATATGTTTTAAAGTCTGTGTCTTTACAATTGGGTACAATTGAATAGAGTAGAATTAGATGCATTGTTTTTTTATATGTTTCTAAGTTATTTATATTGTTAGTTTATATCATAATCCATTATACCTAATTAATCCGCCGTAGAAATTTGTTATCCGGTAATGATATCCAAGCGGTTGAAGGTCGGTTGCAAATTATGTACATAAACTATTTTTGCACCGACGAATTTTGCACCGGTTAATATAAACTAGATAAATTACTATTATACGTTAATTATTATACGTTTTCGTACCTACATCGAGTTAAATATAAGTTAAAGTTAAATAAAAGTATAACATATACATTTTAAAACTATGTATAAGTATTACGAGTGTAAAAAAGTGTAGGTCATTACTACCAAAAGTAATTTTAATGATTTCATTGTTATTGTGGCTTTAATCATAATTAGTAATGTATATTAGTAATGTAGTTGTATACATAAAAGTTCTAACTGTAAAATTATTAGTAATACGATGTCAATTAATTTATCTTGCTCCATCTATCGGCGAGTAGTGCCTTGACAATGAATTATTTTTAGATACCATTTTTATCTAGTTTTTTATCACTATAATATCAAACCCACGCTTTATTTCTTGCTCTAAGACAATGTTCAAACTTAAATTGTCAATTTTTCCACACGCAAACAATGAAAAATGATGAAATATCGAAATTATTATTTGCCGGCACGGGATTGGACGTTAGAAGTCACGCGATAAACATGCGAGAAGGGAAGCTCAAGTTGTAATTGCTGGGCTCCGTTCGAGCATCATTCCTTCCTACGTCACTTCATGAGCACGTGTTTGAACATATACATCTTGACCGCTATCACTCCCCATTCACGTCCATAAACTTGTGCCTACTTTTCTTATATTTATTACTTAGTAATTAATTAAACTATGATAACCTATTCAATTGATATGATAATACACTTGCGTGAATCATTATTTATGGGATTAGACGAAGAACTAAGAAAGCGTGGTCCCGTAGAAAATTAATAACTTTTATATGTGTCTGTTATTTTAATGTTTTTTAAATTTTTTATTTATACTTGCCTGATGATAAGCAAGAGGTCCAAGAAAGGACGACTGAAATATGTTTTATTTGTTTGTATACAATCTGTTGAACGTAAACGTAAAGTTAATTTCTAGAAAGTATTTATGTATTGATGGCTTTAGAATGTCGCGGATTTTAAAATGCGCGAGTTATTTTAATACTGCTATTTCTGTATAGTTATTCTGTTATATAACTAAACCGTAATTACTAAAGTTATGCTGTCATTTTATCTAAAAATATCACTCCTTAAAATTAATGGTCAATTCAACTTTGTTTTTACCTCAGTTAAAATATTTTTCAATATGAAATTATTGCAGACTTCTAGGTCAAGCTCAATTTTGATAAAATCCAGAATAAATTATGTTTTAAAAAAAATTTAGGTAATTAAAACAATGATATTGTACGCGAATTCATAACATTTTTTTATAATTGTTATTATAACCGGCCAAATATTTCAATATTCGCGAGGCCGCTGTAATAGACTTGCACAAAGCAAATAATCGTGTTGTGTAACCATAACCAGTTAGGAGCCGGCAAAATGTAAGCATCAAACTAGCGATATAAAAAATGCGTATGTAAGAACATTTTGTTTTGTAATGCGTAATCTATGTGCAAAATGACGAAAGGGTATCACGATAGGTCACAATTCGTTTGTGTGACGTGGACCCACGCTCCGCGGTGTGACTAGCAGTACCACGCCGCGCGGCTCATCCAAGCGGTGGTGGTCAGTCAGTCTTCGCGAACCTGCCGGGCTGCGGGTCAATTTCCAAAGTTCATTGCAAATCGGTGTATAAGAATAGAAAACTTTAATTTATGCATCACTTTAAAAGTTCATTTGTTCAATGATTAACGTGACTTGTATTTAATATTTTTTGTATAATTTGAACATTTTAGTGAGTAGTGAGATTATTTTAAAAATTTAAGGTTGGTATTTTCTGAATTATTAATTTTAAATAGTTTTAATTAACTATATCAATAGGTGCCTGTAGTTTGTTACCAATATAACACTAGTCCTGAAGGATCAGCTATATATTTATTGCAAAATTATAAAAATATTGCAAATAAAGAAAATACGATGTTATAATATTTATATGGCATAAAAACTATTATATAGTCTTATTAATTATATAAAACAAATTATATAGTCATAATTATTTAGCATTTAACAATTGAGACATCAAAATACTTAACCAATTATTATGAGTTAACATATTATAGTTAACAATTTATGCCAAAATCTAATTGATTATTTGCATAATGTATTATTATTTCAATAATTCTTAGTGCAGGTTGCTAATTTTCATTATGCATAATACCCGGTCACATAATTATTAATTAATACCCATTTAATGATTACATATTTATGGCAAAATTAAATAAGTTGCATAAAGACTAAAATTCTAGTTAGGGAATTAAATTAGTAGTGATTTACGCAAAAAAATATTTTCGTTTCGTTGAGAGATGGCGCGAATTTAAAATTTTGTGAAGTTGTACAAAAACCGCTATGATGATTGGATTGGCATTTCGACCCGGCGTCTCGACATTGAAAGGAAGTATTGTAGGTCAAAGTCAATGCAAACGTGTGTGACTGACCCATTGTCGATAAAATGTTATAATATTATGTTTTATCATCTCATTGAAGCCATGTAAAAGCTACTACATTAAATTAAGGTGATTGAAAAAAGCTTTTTTATATATTCTTTGTTTAATATTTTCGCCGACTTCTATTTAATACTAACCGGATTAATTTATTATTTCAAAATCACATTTTTTTGGGCTCTTACGCCTCTTAATTTGGAATAAGAAAAAAAATGAATGTCAATGTCAGATTCGCTCGCGAACATTTTGCGAGATTCGCGGATTATTTTCCATGATCCTTAATTTTCCGTTTATAATTGCTTTTTTTAACAACAAGTCGCCGGTATTCGTGTGAAAATGTGAATCAGAACGTTATCTATAAAATACATATAAATTATTGGTGTTAAATTAAATTAAAATGTAATAAATAATAAGTTACAAAGATTGCGCAGTAAAAAATGGTTATTGAATGTAAGATGAAGATCGACGAATATAAAAATAATAATGAAAGGTACAATTATTTGTGCGACTTTAGTTAATATTATAGTTTATTTTAAATGATAATTTAAATTCACGTATTACGTAAAACATTGCGTCTTCGCAAATATATGTAAATCTTTTTTTAACTGCTAATTTATTCTGTAACTTGAATTAGTCATCATTTAATATATTAATTTGTATGTTTTATGTCAATTGCATTGTGTGAAGTAACAATGTAGTGTTATAAAGTATTTATCCTGTTAAGTTGGTTAGTAACAATGTTGTGTTTAATTTTAATATTAATTTTGATTAATGTATAATAATAATGAATAAAACAACACTGAATATATTATACAGCAATTATCATTTTAATATAATTTTTTTAATGAAAATTTTAAATCAAACCAATATTTATACATTATACAATATTTATACATAAAAATTATTTATTCATTTAAAGAAAAAAATTCATGTAAATAATTTTTATTTAGTTTTTTGGCATACTTGAATTACAGTATAAAATTTAAGAATGTTTGGTAGTGGTGCCCAGTCTGACGATCTGGAGTAGTACCACCACTTACAAGTATACATACCTTAAAGTGACTTAGTCGCATTTCAGGATCAGCTTGTAAGGATCATCCACTAGGCTGGCATAGTGGATGTGACTGCAACTTACGATTATTTAACTGTAGTAGCACTCACTTCTGTTTATGTACCTCCACTCTAGCTTAATATCAGGGGGGTGCTCTCATGTGACAAGTCACAATAAAAATAAATAAAATATAGTTTAAAAAAATAATAATTAAATACGCTTATGTGAACAAAAAAGTGAATAATCTGACCTCGACCTGTCTAATGGTAAGCAAGAGGCAGTCTAAGAATGCTGATGACTGAAAAAACTGAGTCAGTTCATAGTTTCCTCAATCGCGTCACTATGCCAGCCAAAAAAATATACATGAAATTATTGTATTGTCATCAGTTTTTGATATGTGTCGAAAATTTCAAATTATTCAGACCTCCAGAAGTGGGTGAATTAATTTTAAATATTCCGTTACATACATACAAGTCAATCTAATAGAGGTGTGTTAAAAAAAACTTAATCATCATATTTCTTCTTTCCTTACTATTACTAATATTATATTTGTTTTATTTTAGCATTACCAATAAGGTAATTGCAAAGAAAATGGCACCCAACGCTACAGAGGTGAACGGGGTCTTATTTGAAAATGACGCGGCCACACCAGACTTTGCTCTCGGAAGAACACCAGTCATGCAGGCGGACAAACGACCACTGCAATTTGTCTGGAGAAACATACTACTATTTGCTTACCTACATCTAGCTGCCATCTATGGAGGTTACCTGTTCCTATTCTCAGCTAAATGGCAAACAATGATTTTTGGTAAGTTAATATATATATTTTTTACATTTCTATACTAAGCTACTAAAGTGCTTGTAACATAGAAACAGGATGGCCAAAGTACATATATCAAAGAAACATTGATAACGGTGACTGGTTTTGAACCCATTGCACTGCCTACACCATGATTGCCTTATATATTAAGGCAACCATGGCCTAGTAGTGGTTGATAAATGGTCACGCAGACTGAAAGCAACTGGTTCATAACCACTTGCCTGTACCAGTGTATGTTTGAAATATTTTCGTAATTATGTTTTTGTGATGAATGGATGTGTTAAACAAGGCAGGCCCAGGAGGGTGTTTTCTGATCAAATCGGAGACATCCTCAAGAAAGCTAGGTTGCCTAGTACCCATAACCTTAGAGCTTGTATTATGAGGAGAATTGTGGATGTAAAGGAAGCGAGGGAGGTGTGTCAGGATCGTGGCAGGTGGCGCTTCATTGTCTCTGCCTATCCCTGTGGGAAAAAGGCGTCACATTTTGATTGATTGATTGATGTTTTTATGATCTATTTATGTTTTAGCATGTTTAGTATCTTAGTATAGAAATGTAAAAATAAAAAAATAAAAATAAAATAATGTAAGGTGACTGTGTCCCTTACATTATTTATTGTTACTCGACATCTGACCTCAACCTGCTTGATGATAAGCTAAAGGAAGTCTGCTAACTACTGAAAAAAAGGTGGTATTCAGTTTCAGTTTCCGTCCCTATGCCAGCTTTTTTTTATTGTGTCTCTGACATATGACAGCACCCCATTTGATGTTAAGCTGGAGTATGGTCCATGAATGTATGTCACTGCTAATACTATTTAATAACTGTGAGTAGCAATCATATCCACTATGCCGGCCTAGATGGAACTGGCAACTTACAAGCTGATCCCGAAACATATATCACAGATGCATTGGTATCAGTAGGTGGTCTGGAACTCGTGCTCTTGGTTTTGTATAACCATTGCCCTGCCACTGCACCACGGTCGCCTTGTAATAATTATGTGGTTTTTTTTTCAGCATACTTATTGTATGTGATCTCTGGTCTGGGAATCACAGCTGGTGCCCATCGTCTTTGGGCACATAAGTCTTACAAAGCTAAATGGCCACTGCGACTAATCCTTGTCATTTTCAATACTGTGGCTTTCCAAGTAAGTTAAACAACTATTTATAATATAATTATTTTCGGCATATTTCAATGTTTATATTGGTAGATATTATTCTAATACTATTTTTAATTTATTGTGACACGACATTTGACCTCAACCCGCCTGATGATAAGCAAGAGGAGATCCAAGAGTGACGACGACTGAAACATCCGAGTTAGTTCGCGGGTGCCTCAGTCGCCGTCACTATGCCGGCCAAAGGTGCTTCTTCACGCATCGCTTGAAGGATCCAAGGTTATAGGAGGGAGAGAACACATGGGCTGGCAAAGCATTCCACTTGTCGATTGTTCTATAAAGAAAAGACGCACCGAACTTTTTAGTTCGACTGCCGATTCGGTCGACAAAATGCGGATGCTTCCCCCGACCAGTGCGGGTATTATTGTCAGTACAAAATAAAATAAATAGTTATTGTTAAGATATATTTAACATTGACCTGCCTGATGGTAAGCTGATCGAGGTCAAAAGCCTGATCGTAAGCCGAACGTTACTGTTACTGGACTCTCTTTCGCACTTGATTCCATTGTGGCTTATTTGTGCATTCCTCAATGGTTTGCTCTCAGTGGAGAATCATATTTAGGAAGGCCAGGAGACTATACATGCGCAAAACGCTTCCTTCAAATGATACGGAGTGATATGTATATTTTTTCCCTCGGAACTAGTCCACTCATCTAGTTCATTTAGTTCAAGGAAGCGCTTTCGGTTAGTTCATTCGGTAAAAAAAAGCTCCAGTTGTTTTGAAAAATCAAGATATCCTTTCTATAGAATTATTTTAGATCATACACTTCCACAAATGTACACAGAAACTATAATAAACAATAATTATAATCACAATTACCAATTCGCGTAATTCAAAACTGCAAATATTCGTTAGAAAAATACGTTATAAAAAACTAGACGACAGTTGCTCCTCTCTTCAACATACTTTCCTTCCATTACTCGTAATGCACGCGGTGTAAATATTTTCTTTTGCACGCGGAGAGCAATGGATATATAAAATATACTTTCACGGTATTACTATACTAGGTAAGAGTAACGAACGAGGTACGATTCCGTACGAATGTACGATGTGTTTATATCTCGTTCTATCATAGAAGTGGTGAGTGAGTGGATATGCGATGCATGACTCGGAACTAGAGACACATTTGAATTTGCAGTGAACGAGTGAGTGGTGTAGTAGTACCAGGATCGGATGTATATCATTTTAGTGACTCGTTCCGGAACTACCCAAGTCTACAGGAGACTCTTCCCGTTCCTGCAGACATCTGGAACCAGCATTGACAAGGAACTTCTGTCTTCTCTCCTCCTCATTCAGGCAGCCTATAAAAATGGGGCAATCTGAAAAGTATCCAAGGATAGAAGAGGAGGGGTAAAGAATTCATCAGACGACAATTTAATATTGTTGTTTTTTTTTTAGGACAGTGCAATCGACTGGTCTAGAGATCATCGCATGCACCATAAATACTCGGAAACAGATGCTGATCCTCACAATGCCACTAGAGGTTTCTTCTTCTCTCATGTTGGCTGGCTCCTTGTTAGAAAACACCCAGATATCAAGACTAAGGGAAAAGGACTTGACATGAGTGACCTTTATGCTGATCCCATCCTTCGATTCCAGAAGAAGTAAGTTTGACATGTGTTTTTAATTATATATCGTTTAAGTCAACCATGGTGTAGTGACAGTGCAATGGTTACGCAAACCGCACTTGCTTGTACCAATGTATCTTTGATATATGTACTTTGGTTGTCCTGTTTCTATGATACAAGCACTTTAGTAGCATAGTATAGAAATGTAAATAAAAAATAATAATTTGCCAGCATAGTGACGGTGACTAAGGCAGTCGTATGATGAAATAAAACCCAACTATAAAAAAATTTTTTTTCATAGTAACTTAACATGTAGGTAAATGACAGCCAGTAGCAGTTGCATTCACTATGCCGGACTTTCACCGGCATCTTTCAAGCTGATACCGAAACTCGACTTAGTGTATGTACACTTGATGTTAGCAGTACTAGCACTTCAAAGTCTAAATCTTAAAATTCAATAGCTAATTTGTTATTAATTATTTCAGATACTACATGATCCTGATGCCGCTCGCTTGCTTCATCTTACCTACTGTATTGCCCGTCGTCCTTTGGGGTGAGACCTGGACAAACGCCTATTTCGTCGCAGCCATGTTCCGTTATGCTTTCATTCTTAATGTAACTTGGTGCGTGAACTCCGCTGCCCACAAATGGGGACACAAGCCCTATGACCGCTCTATCAAGCCAGTAGAAAACATGTCAGTATCACTCTTTGCTCTCGGTGAGGGATTCCATAATTACCACCACACATTCCCCTGGGATTACAAAACTGCTGAATTGGGCAACCACAAACTCAACTTCACAACTGCATTCATTAATTTCTTCGCTAAAATTGGATGGGCTTATGATCTTAAAACTGTTTCCCAAGATATTGTTAAGCAAAGAGTGACAAGGACAGGTGATGGCACTCACCAACTCTGGGGTTGGGGCGACAAGGACCACAATGTTGATGAGATTAAAGCCGCAATTAGAATCAACCCGAAAGATGATTAAAGTTTAGGTTTAATTTATGCAACCAGTGAGTTAATTTTAATATTTATAATGCATTTTTCAATGTAGACATTTCCAACCAGGCTTTTAAGCTGAGTCTACCATTTTAGAGGTCTTAGAGCAAGGGTTGCCAAGTTAAAAATAAAATAATAATTTATTCCGAAATCGTTTATAATTTTTAGTTTGTCATCATTTTATAAATCCTTATTTATTTCACTGTTTATACCTTTGATCTAGGACTTCTGTAATTTTAACATTTTTAACCCGATGTGGTGATTCCTATTTTTTTATTTATTTTTTTATTTTTATCTTTTTAAAAGATAAATATTAAGTGTATGATCTTAAATGAACAAAAAAAATTATTATGGGATTAGATTTTGTTTTTAAAAGTTTGTTTAATCTTTTCCATTACTTGGGCTCATCTGTTTCTTTAAGAAAAGAGCGACGCAAGTTGCCTATGAATTGGTAAATTTTATTAAAAGTAGAATTACAGTTCGATTGCAATTTGGTCGTCTAGTGCACAATATAATTTATTGACATATATGACAAACATAACGAAAATATAGAGAAATAAACAATGCCTACTCTTGCAAACGTAATTGTTCGCCAAATAGTAGATTTATTACCTCTATAAGATTTGATTTTTAGCCGATTATATTGATTTTTGTGAATACTGACATGTCGTTTAGATGTATGTATATATATGTAATTGTGGAGCGAATTCTAATTGCCATACTACTAAAAATATATTTTTATAAAATGTCAATACTTGGATATAGCTGTTTTTGTTACCAAGCTCCTCAATTATTCTTTGATAAATGGTTGTTATTTTATTTTGATATCGATAATAATTGCATTCTTTATTATAGATTTATTAAAATTTCACCATTAATTGCATTTTAGAGTGGTAGGCAGACATTTAATGGTCATTCACCCAGTCTGCCAAACCGGGGTAGTACCACCACTTTCAAGTGTACA
Source organism: Tinea trinotella (assembly GCA_905220615.1). Classification (NCBI taxonomy): domain Eukaryota; kingdom Metazoa; phylum Arthropoda; class Insecta; order Lepidoptera; family Tineidae; genus Tinea; species Tinea trinotella. The sequence goes on from HG992311.1 coordinate 2,906,750, forward strand.
GACCGTGAAGTGACTTAGTCGCGTTTCGGGTTCAGCTTGAAAGTCTCCGGTATAGGTCGGCATAGTGGACGCAACTACTACTCGCCGTTATTTAAGTAGTAGCAGTCGTCTCCTTCCATGAACCTTTAAGCGTATTATCTATATTTTAAAATAAATAAGCAATCATTTGGTTATATATTAGGAATATTTAATAATATTTAATGTATTTATGCAGTGTTTGTATAGAAATTAAATATCATTAAAAAAAAGAAAAAAAAATACATTTATATGTATGGATATAATCTGCATCTAGAACACAGAATAGCGAAGGCGACTGGGGCAACTATCTCGTTCCCTACATTCTATATTTGTCAGCGCTTACGGACCTCCTCTGTTGTTTGCCATCTAACCAGTGAAGGTCTCATAATTTAAAATATAAGGTTAATCCAAATGTATGGATGTTTTTTTTGCAACTTATTGATGTTAAATTAAAACATTCGAGGAAAATAAAAAAGAGACAATTTAACTACATTTTTTTTATTATTTAAAATATAGGTACTTACCTAATTAAAATATATGCCGATGTTACACAATTGTCTTAGTCATAGTTTAATTAATTTCCTAAATTCTATTGACATACTTTTTAACAGTAATTACAAGGTTCCGGATTTTTTATTGTGAAAAAAAATGTAGCTAAATTTGTTTCTTTATATATATATAATATAAAAACGCTATTTTTTTAGTAATAACCAAACATTGGATTTTTTTGACATTATAAAAAGGTGGATGTGTATAATTAGACTGAAAGTTATTTATCCTAAAGGATATTATGTTTATAAGAGATTTTAGCCCATTGAGGCCATTTTTGAACCAATCTTTTTGTTATTACTTGAAACTTCTAAGATTTCCTTCTTAGTTAAATTGATACATTGAATAGAAATATGACGCAACTTTCAATAATTTCAAAAATGATGGTTCTACAAAGATATAAACAGCGGGTTGTGCACCAAAGTTTGAAAGCATAATTTCAATAAAATTGAATGGCCGCTGTGCATATATAAGGGTGTAATGTTAGCTTTATTATCAAATTTTAAACTTTTAATACCTGTAAAACAGTTCTCCAGTCGTCTATCGTGAAAATATTAACATGTAGAGTTGTCTATCTACAATTGTTTTGATGCTACTTTAGTTCCGTGTTCTAGCCGATAGGTTCGCTGCATAAATGTATTTATTTTTGATAATAAAGCAAACTTTATTAATAAACATGTGATAGTTAGCTCTGTATATTCAGATATTTATTTAGGTGTGCTTTTTCTCAATTTGTATTTTAAAAAAAGGGCTTGCTCCTTGCTTTTTCGCTTACAAACGCGGGCTATTTACATTTAAACAATTACAATTATTTTATTATATTTTAATTATTTTATCTCCGTTTTATAATCCAAATTGTACTAAATAGTCAGTTTTACGTCGATTAGGTTTGACGTAAAACTCTCAATTTTAGCTCAATCGCGATCAATCATATAAGTTGAATGATCGTGTAACCTCCCTTGGAAGTTTATAATTACAAAATTATCTATGGTAATTAGCCCGCTTTGTTTTATTTTTTAATATTGATGTAGTTGTAAGTGGTTAGTATTGTAAAAATGTGCTGGACACTATGTAGCTAGTAGGATTCAGTGTATTACATTGGATGGGTACTGCATTATTTGTGTTTTATTTATCAAACCTTTCTAATCACTAAATTAAATGTTGAAAGAAGGCGTCTGTCGAGTAACCCGACGACTACGTACTCGCGTCGAATTCTTCTATTCTGTCGAGTCATCGTGCATTTCTTTCAATTGCAATGGAAACTCTAATATGCATCAAAAAATAGTAATATTCAATCTATTACAAATACAAGCTATCAAAACAAACGATAGCGGATAGAATGAGAATGTCATGAGTGTGGTTTGAAAGAAGATGTTTTACAAAGGAATGCTGCGATGATTTCGGCATATGAAAAGGGGTGAAATGTAGATTGACGAAAGAGATTTATAAATCTGATGTTATGATGCGTTAAACGAGGCAGGCCCAGAAGGGTGTTATCCGATCAATACCGTAGAGCTTGTATGGAGAGAATTGTGGATGCGAGAAAAGCGAGTGAGTTGCATCAGGATCGTGGCAAGTGGCGCTCTATTGTCTCTGCTTATCTCTATAGGAAAAAGGCGTGAGACTACTATAGTGTCATTTATTTTATTGTGGCTCGACGTATGATAGCACCTGCCTAATGTTAAACTGGAGTGCGGTCCATGAATGGAGTCGCATCCACTATGCCGGCCTTGTTGGTACTAGCAACGTTCAAGCTGACCTCTTCACGCAAATGCGTCATTGATGCCCGGGCATTTGATTTGTCTGTATGGTTTGAACGTCCACTTCCCAGCATAGACCTTCCCCTTAGAACGTCATTCCGAACGATAAGATGCCAGTTGCATCCACCCTTTATTTGTGACTTTCACTATTGTGACGTTGTCAGTCCACCTAGTGGGAGGCCTACCCTCGCTGCGTCTTCCGGTTCGTGGTCTCTACTCAAGAAACTTACTTCCCCATCGTTTTTGGTTCTTCGAGCGATGTGGCCAGCCCATTGCCACTTTAGTTCTTTGGCGATAATTCACTTACCGGATCCTATCGTGCAAAGATACTCCAAGCATAGCTCTCTCTATTGCCCGCTGAGAGACTCTGAGCTTTTTCAACAAGCCAATAATTAAGGGCCATATCTCAGTGCCATATGTCATCACTGGCAACACACATTGGTTGAAGACCCTTGTCTTCAGGCACTGCGGGATGTTGGACGAAAATAAAAGACGCAATATACATGGTTTACATGCATGCGAAGGATTAAAAAAAAACGTTTTTTGCATAAATAATTTATTTGCATTCAAATAAAGTGTAAATTTATATTAATACAAAATATTTCATTTTATGTAATAGCAGTTTTAATTTCGAAATTACTTATTATTATTGTGATTCAACATTTGACCTCGACTTTCCTGATTGTAAGAGTGGCGACGACTGAAAAAAACCGTTCCAGATTTCAGCTGCCTCAGTCGCCTACTATGCCGGCCAGATTTAAAAGTAATTAAATCTAAATACATATTGGACTAGCAATCTTGTGCAGTGAAGTTTTGCGGCACAAAAAACTAGCGTAACGAATACCTAAATAAGAGACTCGCTTCCATTCTAACCGAGTTGTAAGCTCTGGGATTCCTTTCTTTTAACTTTCAGCTTTGGGTTAAATAATAAGCTAATAAAGTGCTATCATAGAAACAGGACAACCAAAGTATATATATCAAAGATAGATTGTTACCGGCAAATGGTTTCGAAACTGTGCTATCGGTTTGCATAACCATTGCACTGCCACAAGGACACGGACGCCTTTAATATATTTTTTTGTAATTGTCACACCTGAACTCTCATAGAAATAGAGAAAGAAAATAGCTCAGATCATACAATTTTTTTAAATTTATTTTTTGTACTTTTATGATCTAAGAGTATAATAATAAACAAACATGAGCTATGATGAAACAAATTTAAATTGACGAAGTCTTATAGCGTACAATTTTTTGAAATAAAAGCATGTTAACAGTACAGCCATCTTTAAATGACCCGCTAAAAACTTTTTTAAAATTTAGTGTGACTTTGATACACGTCTTACAGCCAAAAACAAAAAGTTGTTTTTTTATTATTTTATAAGGCAAATACTTTTATTTCTACAATAAGCTACCAACTTGACGACCAAGTACATTTATCAAAAATACATTGGTACCGGCAAGTGGGTTTGCGTGTCCGTCCACGGTCGCCCTAGCTTATCCTTGTGCTAAAAACAAAATAGGCTTTATATCAAATATTTTCATCATGAAATAGATCGTGTTCATCACTTTTGTCAGGCAAACAAATGAAGAATTCTATTAAGTTCATGATAGGCCCCCTCGAGAAGGGATTTTGGTAACGACCCCTCTTATCCCTTAGGTATGGGTAGCGTTTATAATTAAACATTTCATTGGTCGTTAAATTCATACAAGCGTGCAGAATCTGAAAATAACATAAAAGGCGTAAATATTTTTATAATCTGAATTGTTAGGCAATTAAAGGTGCGGTCAGTAATTGGATGGGTGACCGCTAGTGAAAAATTGTACTCGTTAAGACGTCGGCATATCACTTCCAATATTTAGAAATATTTTTATTTATGTATAATTTTAGCAAGAAAGGAGATTGATGAAAAGAAAAAGATGCAGCGGATGGCAGTGCCCATAACCATAGAGTATGTATGAAGATATTTGTGGATAAAGAATGAAGTGTGAGACAACTCTTTAAATGAACTGTCAGGATCGTGGAAAGTGGCGCTTCGTTATTTCTGACTGTGAAAATTATATAAGATGATACTGATAATTTCGATTGTTTTGGCCACATCGCTGAGAAAGAAAGGTTCTTGTGTGTAGACCACGAACCAGAAGACGCAGCGTAGATAGGCCTCCCACTAGGTTGACTAATGACATAGTGAGAGTCACAAATAGCCAGTGTATGCAACTGGCATCTTGTCGTTCGAAATGGCGTTCTAAAGGGGGCGCCTATGTTCAGCAGTGGACGTCTTCTGGCTGATGATGATAAAGTGGAATCGACAAGTGGAATGCTTTGCCAGCCTAGCCCATGTGTTCTCTTCATCTTATGACCTTGGATCCTTCAAGCGATGCGTAAAGAAGCCCCTTTGGCCGGCATAGTGACGGCGACTGAGGCGGCCGTGAACAAACTTGGTCATTCTTGGACCTCCTCTTGCTTACCATCAGGCGGGTCGAGGTCAGATGTCGTGTCACAATAAAACATAAAAAAAGTGTTTTGAAATCATACACTTACCGATGTACAAGTCAAAATCCATCCGAGAGCACAAAATATTATAGCCTCAAGTAATCCCAAAACGTACAGTAGTCCGAATCCTTCCAGCAGCAAACAATAGCAGGCGAAATAAATAGTACATGTGCAATTGATGGCAACACTCATTACGAACAAAAAGAACCACATCCGATTCCTGACACCCACGCAGTTGTATATAAATGGACAGTGATGGTCGAAGTAAGCGACGCAACGTTTGCATATCCTGCAATGTTTTGCCCTAGAATTGAAACAAAAGAATTATATATGCTGAGAACCTTAAGCTGCGCAAAACTCACTACACCTGGTTACGAGTTTACGCCGTTTGGGGTCGAGACGATGGGCTCTTGGGGACCTTCAGCTAAGCGCCTGGCCAAGGAGCTGTCCAAGAGGTTGACAGAGAAGTTTGGAGCCAGGAAGGCTGGCAATTATTTCTGCCAACGTATTAACCTTGACAACAAAAGGGAGATGTTGTCAGTATCCTTGGAACCATCTCTGATGTGACGTCTTTTGTATAGTTTATTAAACTATAATAATTTATTATAATATACTTTTATACTTATTAAATATTACATTATTTTAAAGAATTATTTTGATTTATTTTTCATTACGACTCGACAATCGACGACATCAATATTTACGACAATCGGAGCAATGGGAAGTCCAAGAGTACCGACCGTCTAAAAACAACCGATATAGGCATGTGGAAAAAGTTAAGGAAGATCTCCCCGCTGACTTTTTAACTGCGCAGTATAAGAATCGGCTGATTGGAAGAGCTCTGGACGACTTTGGTTGAAGCTAGTCCGCCTATACAGTCGCTAGTCTATCTATACAGTCGTGCACACAATTATTAAATGAAATTTCACACACGTGCGTAAAACGAAAAGTAAGTAGGTAACGGCACAAGCTTCAAGGCCAGCGCTCTTTGTTCCCCGGGATCTATACCACTCTTAAAAGGATTCATTTTTTTTATAATCTAATTAATTCTAAACATACCTAAGCGGCCTCAAACATCTGCAAGTATGGCAGAGCCTGGAGAGTATTCCATTCCTTTTCTTCCATTTATCATAGTAGGGTATTTGTCTTATGGCTCGGTAATAAGTATCACTATTCTGTGGTATATATCCTGGGTCACGTCTGTTCGCGACGACCCAGCTGAGCCACATGATGATATTCCAGTAGAGGAAACAGTAATGGGAGAGGCGTAATGTGTTCCATGTTAAGGGGATACACTGAGGGAAAAGAAAATTTTATTCAGTTTTTTATTTTTTATTATTGTGACTCGACATATGACAGCACCCCGCTTGATGTTAAGCCGAAGTGTGGTCCATGAATGAATGTCACTGCTACTACAATTCAATAACTGTGAGTAGCAATCACATCCACTATGCCGGCCTAGACAATGCCGGACTTACAATTATTGAATTGTAGTGGCAGTGACATCCATTCATGGAACACACTCCAGCTTAACATCAAGCAGGGTGCTGTCATATGTCGAGTCACGATACAAATAAATAAAAAAAACAACTCACCCGTAATATATACATGGGATATCCCCACAAAAGTACAGATACAAGGAAAAATAACAATGGTCCTTTAGAGTCACCAGCACCACCGAAAAGTAGGCCCCAAAGTTCAGACATGGGCGGCATCCAATGAGACTTTCGTTTCATTTCTTTTTGCAATAGTTTTACAACTTCTGCGTGCCTGTGACTCTGGGCTAACATAAGTGGTGTTTTACCATTCTTATCTCGAGGTTCTAGTTCGGCTTTAACCTGAAATTTTACCTAAAATGATTTTTAATTGTAAACTTTGGGCAGTGGTATTAAGACATGTTTTGGGGATTTATTTCGGTTTCTATAGATTTCACCCGCGTAATATCAGGTTTATAATACAGTCATAAAAAAGGAGAAGATTCTCAGTTCGACCCTTTTTTTGTATTTATAACTCGATAAGTCATATAAAAATGACAGACGCAAATTAAAATAAATATATAAAAATTCCAATCAGCTGAAACTATAGTCAACTGGATAGTATAGTTAAAAATTTTGTGATTTGAAACACAAAGCAGTTAGCTTAACATGAGTAAAATAGCTCATTCATACATAATTTTTAATAACCGCGACTTGTCAGATGTTTCAAGGCCGACAAGTACTAGAAACAGGACAACCAAAGTACATATATGAAAGATACATTGGTACCGGTGAATGGTTTTAAACGCGTGCTCTGCTGTGGTTTGGCTTGCGTAACCATTGCACTGCCACTACACCACGGTCGCCCTAATCGTTTTATTTTACGGGTGCCTCAGTCGCTGTCCCATTGCCAGTCAAAAGTGCTTTTTTACGCTTTGCTTGAAGAATCCAAGCTCATAGGATGGGCTTTCAAAGCATTCCACTTGCCGATTGACAATCGGCGATTGTTCTACAAAGATATGAGACGCGTCGAATCTTTTAGTTCAATCGATTCGGTCCAACTCGTCAATAGGCTAATTACTCAGCGAAACTTTTTGTGTAGCTACTAATTAGGAAAACTAATTTGAACCGAATTATCCCGGTTTGCGGGACCAATTGCACTACCACTACACCACTGTTAATAATATTTGGTATAATTATATATTTAGTATAATTAAAAACAATATTATAAATTATATTGTTTTGCATACACAAATATTTAATGTCTTCTTAGGCTTTTGTTTTATTTATTTATTTATTTAGGCAACAAACAGTCATACAAAAGAAGAACTTATATAATAATATGCTAAATGACGACCTTATAGTGCCGAAGATTAAACTAATACAAATATAACAAAAACATAAGTACCTACATACATACAAATATTTACACATACATATATACATACATATATACATATAAAGAAGGCGTGACAATTTGCGAAAAATACATTAAAACATAGTCTCAATCATTATTCTGCAAAGACTGCAGAACAAGTGATTTAAACTTATTTAAAGAGGTATTAAATATGTCAATATTTGCGAATAACTTATTGTACGTGCTTAGAGATCGATAGATATAAGCATTACGAGTGTAATTTCTCCTAAGTGGGGGTGGTACGAAGATGTGTGAATTCATATCCTTATGTACCAGACGTGAGGGCCGAACCAACATACGTGAACGGTTAATAAAAGATATTTTCGATAATAAGTAGGGACTGTCAATCTTGCTATTAATAATTTTATATAGTATTGTCATATCCATTAGAACACGACGATTTTTCAGAGAAGACGATTTATATTTTCTAAGAGAGGTGTCGTAGTCGTGTTCTGTTACACCATTTCTAAAGTTCACGATTTTTATAAACTTTCTTTGTATTCGTTCTAGTCTTTCTATGTGGCAATTATAATTAGGAGACCAAACATTACAACCAAATTCCAAAATAGATCTGACGAATGCTGAGTACAAAACTTTTAGTGTTGCCGTTCTCTTGAAGGGCTTGCTGCTGCTTGTTTTAAGTATAAGTGGTAGGAAATGGTATTATTATAAAAGAAATATAATTGATTTATATATTATCGATTACTAGTCTTATTTCCTCCGCAAACGACGAGTATCTTTTTGTTACCCCCAGTTACTAAAACCCAGGTCCCCTTACCCCGCTTTACTTAACCAGGTTCAGGGCGGGGTTCAAAGTGACGATTTTACGAAAACGCAAGATAGCACCTACACTGTGAATGTTATATTTGTTCATTATGCAGTATTTATGAATAAATATAAATGAAATGAAATTCAATATAGTTTTTAAAACCATACGCTATTTTTTAGTTTATTCAATATCAATTAATTTATGGGCTATATAAAAAGTCAGCGAGGCTCAATTCACCCCATCAAGAAGCGGCTTGTGCCGATGGTGGGCTAAAATGTGCCGCTTATATTTGAAGTATAAGTTGAAGTCAATTAAATGAACAAAAAAACATTACATTTGCAAATAACGTCAAAAAACAATATATCTTGAAGTAAATTAATCAATGCTAAAATAAATATTTACAAGTAAGTAGGTACCTTTTCGCAGAGCAACCTAACGCACGTAAGATTCCCAGACAGGCATGCAAGATGAAGTGGTGTCGACCCAAAGTTATCAGTGCAATGGAGCGGTACTCCCGAATAGATGAGCAGCCGAACTAGATCCGCGTGTCCTTTGTACGCTGCCCAATGCAAAGCTGTATCTCCATTTATATCTGATAACCTGGTAGCAGCTCCCATGCCGAGGAGGTAGGCTGCCATTGCTGATTTTCCATACATGCAGGCGGTCATCAGAGGTGTTAAACCTGGAGATATTAAATTACAAGCTATATCATACCCGAAAGCAACATTGGAGTAGGTTCCTATAAGTATGAACTGATCTATAAGTCTATTGATCCTGTGATGGTCCTAAGTAAAGGATGTTTACATTCGATCAATAATTTTTTTAATGATAATTCTTCTTCAATGCATCATTTCATACACCATTCCTCTAAACGTGATGTCGAAATTGAGTACTTTTTATGGTATGGTAGTATGGTATATATTTTTTTATTGTGACTCGACATCTGACGCAATAAAAAAATTATATACCTACCTACCATTCTTGTATAGGTATCAAAGTTTATGCCGGCCGATATTGTTTCGATCGAGCTTTCATCATAAGATCGAGTTTTATTACTTCATTAAATCAGCTTGATAGAGTAGGCAACCTAACAAAGCGTTAAATAGAGTTTAGTTTACCACATTTGTTTCAATGGTTTCAACAACACAATGATTGATTTGAGAACGCCTGAATCCGTTATGAAACTATTTAAATTATTATTAAACTATTAAGGCTGAATTCAAATTAAAATTTTACTCTAAACTGGTTAGCGAGCGACACCAAAGCAACTGTGCAGAGGGAATAGAGAGTAAAATGTTGGATATTATAATAAATAGAGTTGACTTTTACAATTCAATAACTGTAAGCAGCAATCACATCTATTATGCTGGCCTAGTTGACACTTCTGTGTACTTACGAAATGTAGAAAGATATAGTTAGGGAACGAGTTAAATGAATTCGGGGGCTGAGGTGCGGTGGGGCGTGAAACGACCACCACCCGTATCTTAGTGGCCGCTTTTAGTAACGCTCATAGCTCGGCGATGTCATTTATTATCGATAAAAATGTGTCCATATATTCTTTGTTTGATTATTAAAAAATTAGTGAGTTAATTGAATAAAAGAGAGTCGTCATCCGTAGTCAGGCTAGAATCATTATTAGAAACGTGATTAAAATGTGTGAAAAAGAAAAAAAAACATGCATTCACTATTCTCAAAATTAAATTAATATATAATTTATTAAACATTGTTGCTGTCTAATGTTTATACTTCAATTTAATACACATTTATAATTTTTAATAACTAAATCTATTTGTGTTTTAAGGTAAGTGTGTGTTTATTGTTATCGACATTTTGCATTTTACTTCACTATTCATAATAGACACGTGACCATGACGTCACAACTGCATTCCTACCGCGTTCCTTTAACTCGTTCCCTTACTATACTTTTATCATAATTTTATTACCTTTGAAGTCTGCTGCGTTGACAGCTACACCAGCTTGCAGCAGTACTTGGACCACGGAGGCGTGCCCTTTCCTACATGCCCAGTGAATTGGACGAGGGCCCTGAAGTAGTAAACATAAATTTGTGCCACAATATTTAGCAAATTCCTGGCCTAACAAACTTAAGGTTTATTTGCATCTTTACATAGTAAGTGGATACCTTAGAACAGAGAAACATAGATAAAACAGAGAAAGATATAGTTTTATCTATGTTTCTCTGTTCTGTGGTAAATACAATCACTCTTTCCAACGTATGATTTTATACATTTTCTCCGGTAAAAATATCATTAACTTAGAGTTTACATTACTCCTATATTTATACTCTAAGATCATTAGGTATGACAGTTTGACAGTTATTAAAATTTTAAATTCAGCCAGCATTGGCCAGCATAGTTTTGCCATTGGTTTCACAGAGTTTTTCAACCTGGGCCTCTATTCTCTTAATACATAAGAGCGTCAAAAAAGCATTGTATTTGACTATATTTGTCCGATCAATCAAATATCAGTACCTATACAAGTAACAGTCCCCAATCAGCGAATAACAAATCAATAGGTAAACTGTATAACAATAACAATTAAAATTAATAGTATGTATTATATATTGTTATTTATTGTTGGATTGTTGTTATTTTATTTCTTTTATTGTGACTTGACATATGACAACACCCCGCTTGATGTTAAGCTGGAGTGTGGTCCATGAATGGTTGTCACTGCTACTGCAATTCAAGTAGTAAGTAGCAGTGACATCCACTATTTCAGCCTAGTTGGAACCGGAAATTTACAAGCTGATCCCGAAACGCGACTAAATCACTTTACGGTCAGTATACATGTAAATGGTGGTACTACCCTGGATCGGCAGACTGGGTACCACTGCCTTCCACTCTTATACGATCAACGAACTACAAGAACTTTTATATTATGTTAGTTGCTGCTACAGAACCCTTCATGGGCGAGTCCGAATCTCACTTGGCCGTTTTTTAAAATGCATCATCATCAGCCAGAAGGCGTATACTGCTAAACATAGGCCTCCCCCTTAGAACGCCATTTACAACGACAAGATGCCAATTGCATCCAACGGTTATTCGTGACTTTCACTATGTCGTCAGTCCACCTAGTGGGAGGCCTACCTACGCTGCATCTTCCGGTTCGTCGTCTCCACCTTTCTTCCCCATCAGTTGTCAGTTTTTCAAGCGATGGAGGTGCATATCTCCAATATTTACCTGTGTTCCTAGGCAAGAGAGGTCGACTGGTGCACCTCCCTCCACCAAGTATCGCATAACAGCAACACTTCCATCCAGTGCAGCCCAATGTGCAGGCGTATAGCCATGTTGATCTCTAGCACTTAAAACTTCAGCACCTAACTTCTCAACCAAGTGCTCAATTTCTGATATTTCTCTGTAATAAAATCAATCAATCAATCAAATGGTCACCGCAGGGATAGGTAAAGACAAAGGAGCGCCACCTCCCACGATCCTGAAACAACTCCCTTGCTTCCCTCACATCCAACAATTCTTAGAAATATTATAGTTATTTAAAAATTGTTCGAAAGCATTTTTTTCGAGATAGTGACGACGACTGAGGCAAAACCTCAAAACCTCAAAACTGAATAAAGCGGTTTATTCAGTCTGAGGCGCTCTTGGATCTCTCTCATGGGTCGCGCTTTGTAAATTCAGTCTCTCAGTGACCACGATGGCTGCAAAGCTCTCGAAACGTTGGAATAATAAATAAAAAAATCTAAGCCAAAATAAACGTAATAGTAAGCCGCATAAAATTTGTTTCATTCATTGTTCTTATTTTTATAGGTTACAATCGTGAAACTAGAGATAAAGGATTCAGGATTTCATGTATACTTCGCACCTTATTCCCACAGTAATAAGGAGAATGAATGCATGGACAACCTTCACCCTTCACCTTCACCCCAATTCTTCCCATTCTAGGTCAAACCAGAATTTTTAAACCGGGTCCTTTTCAACATCTGATAACTGATACCAAATGAGCATCAAATTCACGCCCTAATTTCCACAGGGATAGGAGATAAGAGCGCCACTTTCCACAATCCTGACAAAACTCTTTTGCTTTCTTCGCAACCACAACATCTTCGTGACAAAATCCATTTGACATCTTCGTAACCAATCAGCGAATAGCAAATTAATAGATAAGCAGACTTGATTGGCCACTTGCGACCGCGACGTAATTTTACTGCTTTTTCGTCACCATTATGACAACGAAATAACTTGGCAACGAACTTGCACTGATATTGCACTGATCGTAGGTAACCATTTAACGTTATAACAGATCAATAGATAACTTTTATACATTGAGTGGTTAACTACTGTCATGTAATTAAGAGAATCCAAGCCCTGCTTTTTCTAGAATATCCCCTATTCGATCAACAATTATAATCATCATTTTGTAAATATAATCATCATTTATAATCAGCTGTTTAATATCTCGGGTGACAAGAGGGCTGGGATTAGCCCAGGCTGGGATTTGCGTCAAAGGATCATCATTGCCATTCAGCGCGGCAATGCTGCCAGTTCTTGGCACTTTGCCTATAGGTTCCGATTTGAAACAAGTTTTTTATTTACAATTTATCCCTGTTTTTCTAGTTTTAGTTTAAATTGTAGTAGTTTTTTATTTAGGTACATATATACTAAGCTACTAAAGCTATTGTATCATAGAAACAGGACATCCAAAGTACATATATCAAAGATAAATTGTTACCGGTGGGTGGTCTCGAACTCGTGCTCTTCGGTTTGCGTAACCATTGCACTGCCACTACACCACGGTCGCCAGTTAATATAGTTATCATCATTTTGTTATTATAATAATCATTTACCCAGAACGAACTGCTTCAAAGATCAACTCGTGGACATCGGTGTTATCATATAGGTTTGTCATTGGTCTGTTGGCAGTAGCTGGTGCATCTGGTGACAAAGGGGAGCATGGTGGATGTGGGTCTCCCTCCGCGGCCATTGTACAAGGGGGCGGTTGCGGTAAGGCCCATACTCCGCGAGCCGCCCCCGGACTGGGGTACACCTTGCTGCAAAATAGAAACTCAAATTAATATTGTATCAGAATGGTAGCGTGCCTTGGCGGGGCCCCGTATAAAAAAATGTTTGGGGCCCTTAGCAAGAGTAGATTTCTCACAAAAGATTTTTTTTTATTATTATAATTTTTGCCCGTTGAGAGCTCCCGCAACTCGGGGCCCATATAATTGATACGGCAGATACAGCGTTAGCTGGGCCCCTGTTTTGTAAAAGTGTTACATATTTTGGTGTTTTCCGACCATTCTGTCCATAAACGTAAAGCTTGTATGAAGAGAATTGTGGATGTTAGGGAAGCGAGGGAGTTGTGTCAGGATCGTGGCAAGTGGCGCTCTATTGTCTCTGCCTGCCTGTGGGAAAAGGGCCTGACAATTTGATTGTATTTTTTTTTTAATTGTAAAGCTACTTTCCTGGTGCAAACAAAGTCCAAGAATGCCAACAAATAAATAAAAAGAAGTCAGTTTATGGAGTCGCCGTCACTATGCCGGCCTAGTCGATTTCAAATTAAAAGCCCCTTGGAAATTGCATTTTAGAAAGACAAATTAGAGACTGCTACTTCAGAGAACAATAGCGGCTCTATACCACGTATAGTGTTCTGAAGAGCTACTCCAGTAAAACCCGCGATTCTCCTTATTATGCCTAACAGCCAAATTACTTGTCCACAACTTGATTTAAATAATTGTGGCGACGGAAGTTGAGATCCAATAAGCAAAAGATATCTTTATATTAATTATTTCATTACTTTGTTTAAATATAATAAGTTAACAGAAGTGCGTGTATTTATATGCAAATTAATAAATCATAGAAGTCTCAACTACGGACATTAATAACTAATAATTAGTGTTCTTAACAAAGTTACCTATTCACCGCGATGCTGACGCCGACCCCCGCTCCCGAAACAATTTCCCCACTACCCGCCACTTCCTTACGAATCCAAAGACGATGCACCAAAGAAACATGCAAAAATAACTATAGTTACACTTAATATAATGCCATAAGCAAGTGAATCTGCAATATTTGTGACAAAGTCAGAATCGATGTCTTCGGGCATGCGCCGCACTCGTCTGTTGTGCCGTAGTGCGTTCAAATACGTTGTGTTTCACTTACATTAGGATATTACTAATTCCTCATACATGAAGGTGACCGTGGTGTAGTGGCAGTGCAATGGTCACGCAAACCGAGAACACGGGTTCAAAACCACACACCGATACCAATATATCTTTGATATAAGTACTTTGGTAGTCCTGTTTCTATAATACAAGCACTTTAGTAGCTTAGTATAAAAAATAAATATAGTATATTATAGTTTATTTTATATTGTAATCTATACATACTACTATGTATAGAATAATACGAGTTAGCAGACTTTAAATTTGTTATTTAAAAGAATATAATTATTTCTGCGTTAATTTAAAGATTTCTAAAGGCTCTGAACCTTAATTCTTCAAATACGCCACTAGTAGTATTGGTGCAGGGGCGCAACAACGGGGGATGGCTACAATTTGCGGACATCCCCTAAAACACAATGGAATCCCCCTTCCAAGGACCTTCTGGGTCTGCCTCGTTTAAATCATTTATCCACATTAGATTAGATTCATAAATTCTTTTCATCAATCTACTTACACTTATTCTTTAATATTATTATTAAACATTACAAATAAAAGCTATGAAACAAATCTTTGCCCCGACCGGGAATCGAACCTGGTACTTAAAGCGTATATCCTTAGTCGCAGTCTGTTACCAGAGGTGCTTTTCCACGCTTTGCTTACATCCCGGATAAGGGTTGGGTTTAACAGACTGGGGAGAAATCGACTGTTGAACAATCAATTGACTTGTTGATTGTTCTACAAAGTAACGATTTAATCTGTTAGTCGACAGAATACGTCTGCTTTCCCCGATCTGTGAAATCGAAAGGAAAAGGTGAAGTTTGAAGAAGTTTTGGGACGTAGTATGACGATAATTGACACATATAGGCATCGTCAGATTTATGCAAAATAAAAATAATTATCTAAGTTCTTATTTCCCAGTCCCAGTAGGTAGGTAGTAGGTACAGGTTAAATAGAAATAGGTAAACAAATAAAGGATATTTGCTTATTTCTATTCAACCTGCTATAGGTATACGTAGTTATTAACATAATTATAATTTATACTTAAAGATATTTACAATAAACTAAGGGGTATCTAGACATAGATTCTCGGAATAAAAGTAGGACAACCGCTATCTCTGCGGACACGAGCACGCGCACCGGTTGAATAAACATTAAAGATGCTTAACAACAAAATACAAAAGGGGCTTGTGATATTTTTTTATTGTGGACTGCACACCGGTTGATAATAAGCTGGAGTGTGGTCCATAAATGGAGGTGACTGCTGCTACAGTTAAATAATTGTAAGTAGCACTCACATACCGGCCTAGTTGAAACCCTCAACTTGAAAGCTGATCCCGAAACGTGACTATGTCACTGCACAGCTGTATTCTTATAAGTGGTTGTACTACACTACCCCAGATCATCAGATTGGATACCATTGCCTACCATTCTTTAATAACTAGACGCAGAGGAAATATCCACCTCCTTTCTTTTATTACCAAATATTTGTAATATTTAATCTAATCATGAATTATTACAAATTCTCTACCTACAGCTTTTAACTCGCAACTAAAGGGTGAAGCCGTGCGATTGACCGGTT
Organism: Tinea trinotella; assembly: GCA_905220615.1. NCBI lineage: Eukaryota > Metazoa > Arthropoda > Insecta > Lepidoptera > Tineidae > Tinea > Tinea trinotella. The sequence continues at coordinate 2,922,944 of HG992311.1, forward strand.
AGCACATACACATTCCCCATTGGTTTTAGGCTTTGGCTTTCTTTGAAGACTACCAACACTAAGGCAATTCTCGTTGGCAAGCCGATGACACGTTGGCTCGAGCCAACGATCATGCCCACATTTCTATTGGCTTTTATCATTGGCAAAGAAAACAGGAGAAAAAATAATGTGCTCACGGTATGCCGTAACGTATTTTTAGTGATGTATTTTGATTTAAGGCAGCCGTGATTCAAGAGAAATGTTGCAATACATTTTACTATTTCAACAATTATACTTTTAAAAGTTATGAAATTACAAACTTTATTTAATGATTTGAATAACGTTTCTTTTCTATTTTAGCTTTAACATGACCGCACACCGCCTAATATTAAATCGAGAATGCACTCCATGAGCGAAAACGAAGCAATTCTCACTACCCATAATTGCGTTCGATATGCCGGCCAGACACTAAGCAGACGTGCCAAAGGAATCGCGCTGTTTGACCTCATAGAAAAAAAAACTTGTCAATTTTTACGATCTGTTAATTTTTACGATCTGTAATTATTTTCGCCACCCCATTTAGGTATAAAAACATGTAGATATAATTAATTTAATATATCTTATCATTTAGCTGTTATCACTCAATTGAGGTGGTCAGTTACCACATTTTATAAAATAAATACCTACTTTATTTATCTATTTTAAAACATATAAATATAATTTGACTTGCTTGCCTTATTTATATATACGAAATTTTGTTTATGAAATATATTGTTACCTCATATATGGAATCATTAATTTTTCATCTGAGTTACCACAAGGGTAGGCAGCGGACCAACAGAGCGCCTCCTTTTGGGCGCCTGACACAACTCTCTCTAGCTTCCTTCACATCCACAAATTCTATTCATACAGACTCTATGGTTATGAATTTAAATGAGTTTGTGTTAGAAAGGAATTGTTAAGGGTTAAGGAAAATTGTGTTCAAATCTAAAATAATATAACTAATTGTGAATTTAGAAAAAGTTGCTTGTTTAATATATTTAAAAAAAATCTTAACCAAGTCTTTAATTAATTAAAATCTATATATTATAGCTCTTTTATTTCTAAATAATATTAGTGCAGTATATAAAAAATGATGAAGTGCTAATTTAGAATTATAAATGAATAAGACACATTAATTTCTTAAATGCATACATGTACACATCTAAATTGAACTTATCTTAAATGTTAAGTATTATAATCACAGCAAGAGGTAGCCACCGGCATCCAGTCTGAGATATTGCAAAGTAATGCCTACAATATAGCATAGCCTACCCAGATTTAAAAAAAAAACAACTTACAAAAATCAATAATTTAACTTACAGTTAAATACAAAACAAAAACTAAGGAAATTAAAATAACAACATTAAAATGTGAAAATGAATTTTAATTCAGCAAAGTTTTTTATACTAAAATGTATAAATTATGATATATCTACACATTTCATTTCCACTATATTATAATTTATAAAAAAGTGTACAACTATAGCTACTAGCTGATTAAATGTATCAAATATCACTCATTATAGATCTTGTAAAAGCACTTTTTATACTTAAAATTAAAATTGATTTTATTACATTGTAGCTCAACGTAGGACAGCACTCACCACCTAGTGTTAAGCCAGAGTACAGTCCATATACAAAGGCGACTGCTACTACAATTAAACAATTACAAGTAGCAGACACCTCCACTGTACTGGCCTAGCCCAAATAGAACTCAACAAACATTTTAATGTCATAACTTATTTCTAGTAAAATTGAAACATTTTAACGAGCAAACTGAATAAATAGTTATTGGTAATAAAAAACAAACTTAACAATAGCACAAATCAATATAAAATATCTGATAACAATATGCATCCATCACATGATGGGAATTAAAAAATGTCAAATTTGCCAATTAATATATTGATATAAAAAGTATGCAGTCCCGCCCAATGCTTGGCATTATCTCTTCTGTGTCTTGAAGCTTACAGAGAGTGGCTGGCCAGATAGGATGTACCCATTGAGTGCCTGGATGGCCATCACAGCCTGATCATAATTACGCATAGTCACAAAACCAAAGCCTTTGCTCTTATTGGATTGGTGATCTCTTATTATTCTAACGGACACAATAGCACCATACGGACCAAACAACTGCCACAAAGTCAGCTCCTCAACGTCAGGAGCAATATTATAGATGTAAATTGACCATGTACTAGGTGATGTGTGATCCCCCACACCCATGTGGCTCACCCAGATGGGCTTCACAATGGAGTTCTTTGTATAATGATTCTGAATACTCTTAGATCTATTAGGGTTACTCTTATTAGCATATTTAACAGTCAGCGGATGTATAAATCCTGGAGGGGTCGCGCCATTTATGTTCTGGATCGCTTTCTCTGCTTCGTACTGATGTTCGTACAGGATGAAGGCGATACCCGCCGCTATGCGTGAGTTTATAATCTTGCCGAACTGCGTGAACAGGCCGTGTAAGTCTTGTAAAGTCAGTTCATTTGGTAAGTTGCATACGTATAGGTTCCAGTCGGCCTCCGGCTTGTTGGGCGGCTTCATCTCGGGATTCAGCAGCGCGTGCGATACCTTTAATGTCTTATTCTGCATGAGCAGCCCATTAAAGGCTTTGCGTGCCTTCACCGCATCTTCTGCAGTACGGTACTCGACGAATCCATAACCCCTGTTCGATATCAGTTTACAACTTTCTAATTTGCCCATTGTCGAAAATAATGAAAACATCATATCCTGGGTCATAACTTCGGGAATGTAATTGATGATAAGTTTAGTGGGCGATTCCTCGGGTCCATATTCATTAGACCCATGACAATTACCGTCCTGACACGATTCCGACATTTTTTAATTGTTGTCGGTGAATAACTGACAGATAAAACAGAAATTGCCAATTGGAAATGTGTTAGAATAGTTGCGTTCATTTATTAATAAAATATAAACCTGTTATTTTAAGTTTTACTGCAATTTTGTAACTTGTAACTACTACTCATTAAAAACTCACTAGTATAAATAGGATTTAGTACTACATAAATATGAATAAGTTGTATTTTACCCTTGAAATATGTCCAGTCTGGTACGCTATAATCAGTCGGCTACCCAGTCAAGAAAATATTTTAATTTTTTATATAAGAGATATAACAGATATTTGCTCCGGTAGTTCAAGAGAGGTAGGCAGGCACATTGATTTAACAAAAGGGTTAAACCTTTTTGTTTTAATCTAAGTAGGCAGGCAGTTGAATAACCCCTGCAATGCAGTCTGCCGATCAGTGGTAATACCACTACTTTTAATTGGACACACCATGAAGTGACACAGTCGCGCTTCGAGATTAGCCCGAAAGTTGCAGTCACCTGTAGAACCAATCACCTCCATTCTTGGGCCACTCTCCTGCTTAGCATAAGATGGGGTATAGGTATGGACATATAATGTCGAGTCACATTTAATAAAAATGTTTGACTTTAGAATATAATTAACAAAATAAAATATAACAAAAGAAATAAAACTTTATTAGAAATCACTATCACAAAACATATTGATGTGGCGTAGAGTGGGTGGTTTTCAATTAGAAACCAACCAGTGCAAAAAGTTTTAGTAGGCCTAATTTAAATTACATAAATTACAACAAAATATTCTATAAGCACATAATCAATACTAATACTGAATAGTCATGTAAGCAAATAAATACATTATCACTTCAAACCATCTAAAATCTATCTTTCACATATGAATTATGTAAATAATTTTCCGATAATATGGTTTATCATATAAAATCTCCAAATAGTTAAATATAAATTATGTAATTACTTAAACATACAAATAAATATATTTGTACACCACTTACAACATTATAGGCAATTGACAGGGGTTAGCCTAATTTATTCATCTCTAATATAATTCTCATAAAAGTGGAATATTATGACTTGGAATATTTTAAGCAACTAATTAAGCCTATAGGCTAGAAAAAGCAATTAATAATTTCTATAAGTACTAAACAGTAAACAATTAATCAAGCTTATTGTCTAATTGTTGTACGATCTGATTAGAGACAACCCTAGTAGCTACGGAAGCATTTGGAATCAAAAACCTATCCATGTCCTTAATCAATAGATCATCTCCATCAGGAATTCCATATTTAAATGTTATTAATTCTGGATGTCTCTTTTTAGCAGTGATCTTGACTATTGTTGATAATGGCCTCCGAGACATGACTTTAGCCATGCCTTTGCTTGATGGAATCTCTCTTAGTAATATTAAATGTGTTCCAGTCACAACCAAGAATGAGTCATGCATGTGACCATTTAATAGTACTTCTTGACATGGGAATGTGTCTACTGTGTTTGCTTCTTTCATCATTACATTAACATCAACTATCTCCTCTGACGAATAAGCATGTTGTCTGAAATCAGCACAAGTGTCTTCATCATCATCATTAATACTAAAAACTGGCGCAACATTTCTATATCTCTTTTCCTTCCTATCCAAAGCAGAGACATGCCATTCTCCATTGTTACTTGTTGAATTTGGATTGACAATATAATCAATTAATTTGCCTTTAACTTCTTGAGATTTAGCTTTCATAGCCAATGACAGTTTACTAAACAACTGTATAGATGGTGTGTTTTCTTTTGTTTTTGTTTGTACAGGTGGCTCAGTCTCATTATTATTCTGAGGTGCACAAACTAAACATTTAGTTGGATTGTGTTCCTCCAAACAATCAGTCATGTGAATGCCAAAATAATCATGTATAGCAACAAAACCACCTTCTAGCATTGACACATGTTTGGTGTTCTTTTTCAAGAATGAAGCGACAACCATATGTGCATAACTGTCCTCTTCAGTTCTGCCTGAACCAACAAAACACAAATGTTCCCCCGCAGCAAGTGAACCAGCTGCCAAAGCCTGTCTCTGTGCATTTAACAGTCCCTGAACAGCAGTGTTAAAAGCATTAGGTTCTTGCAGCATGAGGTTACAATCTAGATGGAATGCAGTGGAAAGATGACCTGCATTGTATTGTTCAGCAGGCCTACAATCAACAAGAAAAAACCTTATTGTGTCAACTGAGCCATCCATTGTAGCACTCTCAACTAATTCATGGACAGCAACAGAAAGGCAAAGTGCTTGAGAATAAAAATGTGAATTTATTTCAATATTATTGTCGGAAAACAATACATCAGAAACATCATCTCTGAATGATGATGGTGTTTTCAAAGAGTAATAATGTGCTAAAGAGCAGAAATCTGACACATCATTTGCTTGTAAGTCTGCAGGCATATTGCACAGAGTTTCTATAATTGCTTCTTTGCCTTCGCCTGACATTGTTAGTATTTGTTCCCGAGCATTTATAATCATAATTAGACAAAGGAAAAATATGAAGAAAGGATCCGATCTTTGAAAGTACAAGTCCCACATATATTGTACCACTTCCAAGCTGCAGATACCTGCAAAGAGTGATCGCAGCCATGGCAAACAATATTGTTCAGGGGTAATTCTTTTTGTGTCCAAGAATGAACATAATTCTGGGTCATGGTACTGCAATAGTAACCTCAACATGTGGAATGGAACACCATTCTTGACACAACCTTTAGGCACATAACAATTTATTATTCTTTCAAACATATTATAGGTGTCAGATCTTGGTAATTTTAAATGGAGTAATGGATACAATAATTCCATCCATCCATTATTTTTGTTGTAGCTCACAGACTTGCACTTGCAGTAGTATGTAATTATTGATTCCAAATCGGACAAAACTGCAACTTTGTCTGTATCATCATTCCAGAGTCTTTCTACAAAGTTTTTCACATCTTCCCTTAACTCACTCTGATTTTCAAGATCAAATACTTCTTTAAATAAAAATAATTGGTTCGCGGCATCTCTACCATTAAGACACAGGAGCCACACATCTGGACGCAAATTCTCTGGAATACGTTTTCCCTTTGTTAGTGCTTGAATTTCACGAGCTGCGCAACCGTCTAATAAAGCAGACTCTAACTCTATTAACCTGAAAATAAAATGTTATGTACTTGTTACAAAATTAGGCCAATATAATGATTAAATAAAGGTGTTAATTTTCTATTATAAACTCGCGATGATAACACCATTTGATAACATACCAAGTACTGTCATCGTCAATGCTAGCCATCGAATTTCACTTTATCCAGCGTAATTAAAGAAATAAATACTCTATAATCCTAGCGTATAGAATAATAATTAATGAAACTGTAACAATAAACAGTATTTTAAATATATGGCAAGATTTTTATTTACTTCTTATGGCGAGAAATTCTGACATTTCTGCTATTTGACAATAGCTGTCATCTAAAAAATAAATATTATAAATTAACCAATCAAAATTAGGCAACGATAAAAACAACCAATAAGATCAGCGAAATAGTGAATTACAAGTTTAATGAAATTACAAGTTTCATTACGTATTTAAAAATATATTTTATTTAGAATTATATTTTATATTTATAAAACTATATAGTATTTTACAAGGGATGGTAGACATAATACCAAACCAAAAGGGTTAATAGGAGAAGAACTGTAACTATGGTAAAAGCAAACCAATACGATACATGCGGACTGTCAATGAAAATAATGAAAAGGCGGGATATTTAAAACCGAACATAAGGTATTCGAGGGTAAATTTTCAATGTGGCAAGATTTTTGAGCTGCAACAAACTATGCAGTGAAAAAGAAAACTTCCTCTTTAAAACATTAGTATAATAAATAAGATTTTGCTCCTTCGGAAAACTTGTTCTTTACAGTTCTTGTAGAACAGGTAACCTGCATGAAAGTGCATGTTTGCAAACAACAGCAGGCAGCCCCGGGAAGCTCTCCTCATATAATTAGACACTTGACCGGACGAGTGCTAAAACTTGACAGAGCCAAGCTGTCTAGTTTAGCACAAGCTGGTATGATGTGCAATAATGGGACACTGTGCTTTTAACAAACACCTTTATAATCCATTAAACTAATATTACTAGCGTGCGAAACCTTTTTGCCGCTAATTCACAGATTAACGATCGTGGTGCAGGACCACCCACCTCCATGCGGATATACGATGCCTAAGATTCGTATCAGACAACGCGTCTGTCTGAAAGTCTAGTGGTGGTCCTGATAGCATCTCAGCGCCTGTGCCTAAAATTTACGCAGCGAAATTGAATCCGCTCTTGACGAGGCTATGCAGGCTCTCAAAATCGTCGGGCTGCGTGCCTCGGGCTTGGAAGGGGGCCAATGTGCATCCGGTCACTAAGAAAGGGGACCGTTCAGGCCCTGCGAACTACCGTCTGATGGCGGATTGGCTTTCGACCGAAACGAGTCGATCTTCTGGCGTACACCGCGCACGTTTGGGGTGAAGCGTTAGATGATAATGCAAAACCCCCTGCCATCGGCTTGGACATCTCCAAAGCGTTAGACAGGTAGTGGCGGAGCTGGGCCCGATCGCATTACCCACAGGGGAGATGAGAACCTAGTGCAGTTCAACACAGACAACAGACACCACTCAGATGTGTGCATTCTCGACGAAAAAATCCCCGTGACCCCCCTTTCAACTCTTTGTTGAAAGTGCGGGGCCTGTAGCAAATTCTTTCAAGGGGCTGGTTTGTTTTAGGTTTCCAAGTTTAGGGTATTAAATTAAACAAAAATGTTAAAAATAACTTTTCTAGATTCAATGGGCAAATTTGGAGATAACACTTTCAATATCGACCTAAATGTAGTTTACAGTGGAAGTGAATCATAGCCTAAGCGCTTCATGTTTAAGGCATGCAAGATATTTTGCGCTCCTATCCAAATTAATATTTTTAATACGGTCAGACAGGTGTTGAAACGCGGGGCCCCCAAATTCGCGGGTCCTGTAGCATTGGCTAATTGTGCTACGTGGCTAATCGGGCGCTAGTAAGACCTCGTTCTAGGACTGGATCCTAGATATGTCCCTTCGCAAAGACTTGAATCACACCACCACTCTTTGAAAAGCAGCTTTATGCACCCTGCATCGCATATACCATGAAGAATTATTTCTACCTCGTCTTTTGAAACCCGAGATACCTGCACTGGTTGGTGGAAGTATCTGCATTTTGTCAACCGAATTGGTAATTAAACCTTAAGCTTCAGTGCATTGTTTCTTTGTCAATTGACAAGGAAATACTTTGCTAGCCTGTGTATTCTACCCATCCTGAATCCTTCAAGCGATACTCATCAGCACACTTGGACCTCCATTATGCAGGTCAGATGTTGCATCACAATAAAAAAAATGCAGACTTTTATTTATACGAACTATGATCTTTTAAGGAATGTCAATGTTTGATCAAGGATTAATCTACAGGCTCGCCTCATTTTGTCTTTCTACAATTTATAAACTTATTATTACCTCATTAGTGGATTGTTTTATTTTAAGCACCACCTTTAATAATACTAAGGATATATTAACTGAATAAAAAGCAAAATATATTATACCATTAATAATTTATTATCATAATATATAAAATAAACAAAATTGTATAGTCTAGTATTTATGACAGCATGTAGTTAACAATTTTGTACAAAATTCGCTTAGATTTCACTCTGATTTTCAAAGAAGTCTGATGGTTAGTCCAATTATAATTAAGGTAAAAGACTTCCAATACGTAAATGTAACATATATAACACCTATATGCCTTTGACTTTGCGTAGTCTTAACATTTCTCTGATATTATCCTCGTGATCCTTAACATTTTTCTCTACATGTTTTTTGTTCTTTTCCAATTTGGCTTGTTTTGCCTTCAGTGATTCATTTCTCGCCGCCAAATTGGTATTTACCTCATCTAAATCTGATAAAACGAACATACGACCGAAAGTTTCGTACACTCTGGTATCAAGTGGTAAAGCTGAAACCTGCCTTTGAGTCGCCTCCACAATGCGTTGAGCACTTTCCAGGCCGATAATTTGAGTATCGATAGTATTCATTTTCTTTGTAGATTCCACCATTTTGGCTTGTAACTCCATGAATGCTTTTTTCAGTTCCATATCTACTGGTTTCGCCATGATATAAATTTAGTTAAGAACGGTTTTAAATACCAGAATTTATAAATATTAGTTATTCAACGAACACTTGGGAAGGAGAGGCAAACACGAGCCAAAGAGTAAAGAAGAAAGACCAGAGACAATAAATCCATAAAAGGGCCGAGGTTATTTGACAGATTGTGAAGTGTTTATATAAAAATGTAAACACTTTTACGGCGCAGTATTGTGAAGTACACCATACTTCGCAAAATATGTATATCACAAACATGAATTAATTATCAGTCTTTACAATCTTAATAATAATAATAATTTAATATGTCAAAACTAAGCTGCATGGACGACGATTTCTATGCCATTAAGTTATTTTAAAAAGTTTGGGTTTAGCTAGACTTCGCGGACGTTGGGTTATATATTTCTATTTTAGTATTTATGCGATTGTTATCGTGTTTTTATTAGAAAAAGTAATTATTTCCTAATTTACTTTATCAGCTAATATTTTTAGTTATTAGGGTTACTGAAATTATAAGTTTTCTAAAACAAATTGCTTCAAGTTATCGCCAAAATGAAAGACTGTTCAAATTTATTTCCAAATAAAGTGTCTTTTGTGGTTTTTGTATTGTATATATCATTATTTGTGTTTCAAGGTAACTTTTTTTTAACAATTATGCATCATTTTTAGTGTGTTTTATATTAAATTATCACCTTAAATATTTTTTTAGCCCAGCTTGATTTAATGAATATAACTGAACTGAATATAAAATAACTAAAATACTTATTTTATTGTTTTAGGAGTGTTTGTAACCGCGTCAAAGTCTGAGGATGGAAAATATAATTATAATACCACTTTGGTAGTGTTTTTAGCAGAATTGCTTAAGTTGGTAATATCTGCTACCCTTTATACTTATAGAAGAGAGTAAGTAATTATTTTATTGTGAAAAAATCTTCAATATTTATAAATAGTCATGGTGAAATGGTCACATATACCGAGAGATCCCCAGTTTAAACCCACTGCTGGTATGGGTCTCAGCAAATAAAAAGAGTGCTGACTCTTGAAATCGGAGGAGCGCTGGATGACTGCATTGAACAAGTAAAAAGTGAAAAACAAATAAGTTCCTTAAAGACCCCATAAATGATAGATGTTGACATTTCCCCCCTCTCCTTACTCTCTAAAACCGCCGAAACAATGTTCGTTTACTAGTAGGCGTAATTTTAATGACAAAAAAAGCTTTGCATGCTTCATTTTCACTTTTTTGAAACATATTAACGTAGCAAGTGTATCAATATTCAGCAAGGCTAACAAACCCATGTTACCTCTTTTAAGGGTGGTTTTGGAGTAAGGGGAGGGGAAAAATGTCTGCCAGCAACATCTTATTCAGGTTGTTAGGGTACTTATTTAGCAAGGTGCAGTTTTTTTTCACTTTTTACTTGTTTTACAATTCCAAACTTGTTTTTAATGCTATAAATCAAATTACTACCCTACTCCCAATCTGCAGTATCTGCCACTAGTTTTTCATAAACATGCATGGTTCAACAAGAAAATTCCACTTCATTGGATCTGGTTAGCATCCTTCGAAACCGCTATAAATTTTTTTCTGCCACTATTTTTTTAAAACTACAACATAGATGCTTGACTTACCTTTGCTTCAGTAAGTCAAGCATCCATGTTTAAGCATCGGTTAGGATTCAGGTTTTTTATTTTCGGATTCTTACCTCTATCTATATTGAAAATGGTTGAAAAAATAACCAAATCGGCTCAAACCCTTATTTACCACACCGCAGACAGGGTTGTTGCATATCCTAACGCACCATATCCTAAACTGTAATTCTTCTTTCATATTTCTTCTGTTACACCCAGCACACACTTCCAGATATTATAGTAGGACCAAGTACCGCATTATGAACAGCCATCTATGACTTTTTGGACATTATTTGGCTGTTCATTATACTATGGGTGTTCACTACATTACCCTTTTGCACTCTTTTTCAATATTTTCATCACACTGCCCATCCCTAGTAAACATACTTCCCGAGTAAACAAATTGTTTGACTTGTTCCACTTTTTTTCCGTCTATCATTATCTCACATTCTGTCATTTCATCCTAACTCTCCAAAACCATAACTTTAGTTTTACTTACATTCACTTTCATACTTTTCTTTTCTAATTCCACATTCTTAATAGTAACCATTTCCTGTAACTCATACGCCTAAGATGTAAGAATAACTTGGTCGTTGACGAACAAGAGACATTTGATCACCAAGTCATTCATTCTCAAACCATACTTCCTTTCACGCATCTCTATAAGGCACAAAAAGGCGTGACGATTTGATTGATTGCTTGACTTGATATATTACAGCATCCTGATACATTACAATTATACAAACCGTGAAGTGATTTATGTAGTTGCGTTTCGGGATCAGCTTGTAAGTTGCCGGTTCCAACGAGGCCGGCTTAGTGAATGTGATTGCTACTTACAGTCATTGAATTGTAGTACCAGTGACATCTATTATTGAACCACACTCCAGCTTAACATCAAGCGGGGTGCTGTCATATGTCGAGTAATAATAAATAAAAAACCGTCTGGTGTTAAGCTGGAGTGCGGTCAATAAATAAAGGTGACTGCTACTTACAGTTCAATAACTGTAAGTAGCAGTCACATCTACGCAACCGGCAACTTACAAGCTGATCCCAAAACACTACACTTTTTCATGAAGTCACTTCACAGAATTGTTATATCCAAATTTGTCACATCTTTTATGGTTAATTGTGAGTTGTGACTAATTAGTATTTTAGATAAGAATAAATGGCGTATGTATTCTCTTATCATTAATTATAACATTAACTTTTAAATGACTACTACTACTTGTTAGTTATTATTATTAACATTTTTTCAAGTATAGTCTAATAATTCCCGTTGATGAGGATTATTGGACTCGTGATACTTTTAGTCTAATTATCTTTTTCTTGCGTTTTCGCGTTTTGTTAGTCTAGAAATCCCCATTGAAATTAAATATAATTCATGGCTGTAAGTCGATATCGATTTTTATTATAAGTCATTTCAATCGATATGAGAATAGCAGCAGTCGACTTCATTTGGTTATACAGGTTGTCCCATTATTCCTGAAACATAAATAGGACAGGTGGTATTGGGCAATTATTTTTAATAGGACACCCTGCCACAACGAAATACGGGCCATAATAAAAGGAAAAAGTTACTGTAATAGGCTGGATTAATAGGTTTCATTTTACCAGTTAAAACAATATTACTTAAATGCATTTATAATTGTTGATTTTATGGATTGTTTTAGAGACCGCAAACGTACAATATTATTATTATTGTACGTTTGCGGGGTTTGTTATTGATCAATAATATTTGACGACAGGCGTGGACGAACGGTTTAGCGACTGGTTTGTTGCGCGTAAAGTCCCGGGTTCGATCCCCGGTCGGAGCAAATATTTGTTTCATAGCTTTTATTTGTAATATTTAATAGCATTAAGTATTGCAAATATTTGTTAATAAAAAAAAAAGAGATGGATATTTGCTTCGGGTCTGGTTTTCAAAGAGTGGTAGGCAGTGGTACCCAGTCTGCCGATCCGGGGTAGTACCACCACTTACAAGTATACAGACCGTGAAGTGATTTGGTCACGTTTCGGGATCAGCTTGTAAGTTGCCGGTTCCATCTAGGCCGGCATAGTGGATGTGATTGATACTCACAGTTATTGAATTGTAGTAGCAGTGACATTCATTCATGGACCACACTTTGGCTTAACATCAAGCGGGGTGCTGTCATATGTCGAGTCACAATAAAAAATAATATTGATGAAATCCGGAGGCAGGGGTATTACATAACATTTGAGAGAGAAGCTTTATATCAGCAGCACGTGTTATTGCATACATTTTTTAAAGGAATATATTGAAATCAACACTATGTATGAATGTGAACTTATAATACACATGCAATTCATTAGATTAGATAATAGGAAAGCATTCTGAGCTATTTCACTTAAATTGAAGCGTATAGAAATAAAGCGAAAAGACGAGAAAATAAGCTGATTCTCTAAAAACTATTTTTTGCAAGGAGTTAAAGAAAAAACAAAAAATCTATATCTTTCCAAATCGATCGATATATACCAATTTTGGACTATGTATTATTATTTTTGACATTTGACTATTTTTTATTTCTATTAATTTTTCGCGACTAGGCATGTTCTTGTACATATTATTGTCATATTATTGTCAATATTATTGCGTAGTGTGCATGCACTTTTAAAGTTTTGACAATATCGCTAATCTCACAATATCATTGTCAATATTGGATTGACAATGATATTGTACGTGTGCGGTGTACCTATTCTAACAATGAAATGCATTTATTTTGTAAATATTTCAATTTCAATGCAATTGATTACTATTGCTATTGATAGGTTAAACATCATGATCCGATAAATGGTGCAATGGCAGACTAAGAGCTCCCAGTTCACAAGTATACAGACCGTGAAATATGGTCACGTTTTGGGATCAGCTTGTAAGTTGCCGGTGCCAACTAGGCCAGCATAATGGATGTGATTGCTCTCACAGTTATTGAATTGTAGTAGCAGTATCATCCATTCATGGACCACACTCTGGCCTAACATCAAGTAGGGTGCTGTCATATGTCGAGACACAATAAAATAAATAAAAAACACTCGCCGGTACCAATGTATCTTTGATATGTATTCATAGAAACAGGACTTTGATAGTCCTGTTTCTATGATACAAGCACTCTTAGTAGCTTAGTATAGAAATGTAAAAAAATATGTTTATAAAAGTTTTATTATTTTCTCTTTTCAGAAACAAACCAAAACTATTCAGTGCAATAGTAATAAACTACAAATTAATGTTGTTTTACTTTGTGCCATCATTATTGTATTGTTTTTATAATAATCTTGCATTCTTCAATTTGTCACATTATGATCCTACAACATATTATATATTACTGCAATTCCGAGTTGTTATTACTGCATTACTATTTCAGGTAAGATTGTTAAGCGAGCAGCTTTGTTATTTAATAGTTAACTGATTGTTAAAAACAATTTAGCTTGTTGATTTATGTAGTATACTCCACCCATTCTTTAACCCCGAGTCCACACTCTCCAGGAAGCAAGACGAAGTGAAGCGAGCGCAATAGTGTTAATGGTGCTCTCGCCTCCTCTCTTCGTCTCTTGCCTCGTTTTTAACCGATATCAAAAAACACGAGGCGCGGGCAACTAAATAATACGAGAGTATGGATGAGATTAAAATCATATATTCTGCTGTCATAAAACTAATCAAAGAGTAGTAAGACTTTTCAATTAAAAATTCCCCAGCTTATCCAAATGCATAAACTTTTGTTTCTTATGTTGCCACAACTTTAACTGATGTCTCTGCCTAATTTACGTGACAGAAGAGTCAGTTGTTATTAGTTAAGGTTGTGCTACTAATAAACAACTGCTATCAACTACTTTGAACTACTATCAAACTACTATTTGATATTTGATCACAGTAGTATGTCTACAATAAGAAAAAATGTTGCATATTATTATCATTATAATTTCAGTGTTTGTTCAAGAAGAATTTGACACTACTCCAATGGGCGTCACTCGGAATATTAACCGTTGGATGCATGATGAAGAATTTCGATTTAGGAAGCAGTACAGACATACAGTCACAAATATTCAGTATTTATATTTTATCTATTAACTTTCAAAACTTCTGCTCTTGTTTGGCGGGCACATACAATGAATATCTACTAAAGACCAAAGGCTCCGATGTAGACATATTTCTACAAAACGTTTTCATGTATTTGGACTCAATTTTATGCAATTTCTTTGTACTTTTATTTCAAGGACAGTTGTCTGATTTAGTAAGCGACTTTAAATCACTTAATAGTGTTTATGTTATTTTAATTATAATAAATAGTGCCGTTGTTGGTATAGTCACTAGTTTCTTTCTCAAGAATCTCAATTCGATATTAAAAACGTATGCTAGTGCTTTAGAATTGATTATAACAGCCGTGGCTTGTTATATAATATTTGGTATTGTTATAACGTGGTTCACGATTGTATCTATAGGATTAGTTAGTATTGCGGTTGTTATGTATTTTAATAATCCTGTTAGTAATGTACCGCAAAGTGATCCAAAGGATCTGAAGCCCTTACTAGAAGGTGTATCTACACTAGACTGATGATTTAATATTAAGGTCATTGCAAGTAGCAATCCTGATTGGAAGCGGCAACTCACAAACTGATCCCGAAACGCGATTAAATCACTTCACGATCTGCTGCCTAATGTCTGCCTACCACTCTTAAATAACCAGACCGGGGACAAATATCTGCCTTTATTTTTAATTTAACAAAATTGTTATAATATATAATCTAATTATTTAATATTACAAATATTACGCTTTAAGCATTGGTAACACACGAAAAGTCTCGGGTTTAAATCTTGGTCGTAGCAAAGATATTATAGTATTTTATTAGATATTGGTGTGGCGTTTTTCGTATAGATTTCCTGGCGGTCATCCTTCTCCAAGCAGCAACTTTCGGGAGAGTTAAATAGATAATCGCGGTGGAGCTTCTTAGTAAAACTTTGGTGACACGAATTCACGGTTAAAATGCGCTAGCTATTGTACAGGCAGATTATAGATTACAGGCAGATAGAAAATAATTTAATTAAATATAATCTATTTACCTAAATTTTAATAAAAAAAGTATCTATCTATCTACCTAAAGACAACAAACTCAAAACAAAATGCGACCTTAAAATTTTACTTTAAAATATCAAAGCCAACACAATTCAACCTTGTGCTTTTGATTTTATTATTTGCGATAACTCTTAAGATATGCATTTAAATTATATGGTCTTAAATATTATATAATAGGCATTAAACGCCTATTATATAATATTATTAAGGTAACTAAAGTATTTAAGTTGATAAGGATTAATGCTGTATCCGTTCAAATGGCTTTACAATTACCGCATCGTGCGTAACCATTTTTTTAGAAGATATAATGGGCGTAAGGTATTCTTAAAAGATAGATATATACCATCGGAGACGTTTTTGTAGATCTATAAAAGAGGAATTCGAACCATGCATTTTTTAAATATATATCAAAGGGATTAGGCAGCTTTTTCCAGGCGGCTTGATTTTATCCGACATCTTTGATTTTACACATCATCTTCATCTTGGGCACATGGAAAGGTGAGTGACAGTAGATTGATGAAGAGAATTTATAAATCTGATGTGGATGGATGCGTTAAACGAGGCAGGCCCAGGAGGGTGTTTTCCGGCCAAATCGGAGACATCCTCAAGAAAGCTGGGTTGCCTAGTGCCCATAACCACAGAGCCTGTATGAAGAGAATTGTGGATGTGAAGGAAGCAAGGGAGTTGTGTAAGGATCGTGGTAAGTGGCGCTTCATTGTATCTGCCTATTCATGTGGGAAAAGGCATGACAATATGATTGATTGATTGATCTTCAACAATCATCGCCATGTTTCAATCAATTTACACAAAAAGTTAACGAATTATACGCATAAACCTTTTTCTTAAATTATTATGTCTATTAGTAAAAACAGCAAGAAAATCTGTTGAGGAGTTTCTGAGTTTATCTCGAACAGACAGACAGACTTTGTTTTATAATATGTAGTAATTAGATTGTATGTTTAAAAAAAAAGGAATAAAAAATGTAAGGCAGATATTTGCTCCGGGTATGATTGTTTGAGAGTGATAGGCAAACAGTAGGTAGTCATTTTCCCAGTCTTCTTATCCGGGGTAGTACCACTACTTACAAGTGTACAGACTGTGAAGTGACTAGTTACATAGACAAGTTTCAGATTCCAACTAGGCTGGCATAGTACAATCGACTGCTACTTGAAGTTATTTACCAGTAATAGCAGTCGCCTCCATTCATAGACTGCACTGCTCCAGTCCAAGATGAGCCAGACCATGTCACATGACAGATTTACAAAAATATTGTAATTAATCAGTTGAGGGCAGACCATGTTTTACACTCCTGTTTAGATATTAGATGCTATGAGAAATTCTATGATCTCTACTTTTTTACAATGAAATAGGACTTTATGGCGCTTGAGATAAGATTAGTTTTTGTTTAACTATGTATAGTTTTTTTTAATAGTTCTATGGTGTGTGACTATGTTAAAAACCATTCTTATTTCTAGCGGTATAAGGTCTTATTTTCAGTAAGTTATCACATGGTTTGGAGCGCTTACAGGCTAAAGGTCAGAGAAAAGCCCATGTACTATGGCTATTAGAATAAAAATAGGACGGGCTGTTGACTAACTTCACTTGACTGATTCGATTGTATCTTTTTCTTTCATGTGTGAATACAAATATTACTAACTATACTATTATACTTTATCTTCGTGCTCCTCCTTTTGTGTTTAACCAGCAACTGAATGATTGCAATTGGCATGCATTTTCGGTGTGTTGCATTCATATTTTATAGTCGCACGTGTGCTTAAATGCAGTGGAGAGGCGCGTCATTTCGGCTTAGATAGACTAAATATTTTTGCGTATTTTACACCGTACCAGACCAGACCGTCATCGACGCCAGGTCTACAGATAATGTAACCGGGTAGTAAGGGGACGAGTTAAAAATTCAGTGATACACCTTGAGAAATGTATTTTTTATTTAATAGTTATGTGTGATATATGCGTTTATCAGTTTATATTGATATAAGTGGTTATTGATAAAGATCTTGAGTTTTATAAAAAGATACTGTAGATTGTTATTATTTATTGATATAGTTTGTATTTTTTAAGCAATAATAGGTATTATAGTATATTTCGTGGGGATATGATACAAGCCTATAGCAATCCTATATCTGTATAGGCCGGCATAGTTGATGTGACTGATACTTACAGTTATTTAACTGTAGTAGTAATTACCTCTATTTATTAACAATCAAATCAATCAATCAAATTGTCATGCCTTTTTCCCACAGGGATAGGCAGAGACAATGGAGCGCCACTTACCACGATCCTTACACAGCTCCCTTGCTTCCTTCACATCCACAATTCTCTTCATACAGGCCCTGTGGTTATGGGCACTAGGCAACCTAGCTTTTTTGAGGATGTCTCCGATTTGGTCGGAAAACACTCTCCTGGGCCTGCCTTACACATGCTAAATACAGTTTTGTTTAAGCAGGATTTAAACAGTATTGATTTGTCGATGCTTGGTTTGTGGGTATGTGTTGTAAGGTAGGAATCTCCCAAGTATAGTAATGGCGGTTTATATACATATAATTAATGGCCAATAAACACCAACCATTCTGCCTATCCCTCGTGGAATTAAGGTGTGAAATTGATAAAATTGAAAACACTTTTCACACCCTCGTCTGATGTTTAGCTAGAGTGTGGTCCATGAATAGAGGTGACTGCTACTACCTTGAAATAACTAAGTAGCAGTCACATCCACTATGCCAGCCTAGTTGGAACCAGCATCTTACAAGCTGATCCCGAAACGCGACTATGTCACTTCACGGTCTGTATACTTGTAAGTGGTGTTACTAGCCCGGATCAGCAGACATATTTGCCATCTTCATTTACATTAATAGATTGTTCTAGAATTAAACAATGGAAAATAAACAATTGTACATAGTTGCCAAAATTTGATATTGACAAATAATATAGTTTATATTATTATTAATAATTATAGATGTACCTGCTCTTAGGCACAAATTAGATAGGTAGGTGTTTAATATTATGGTTTGCTCGAAACTTATTTATTGTATTACAAGTTTGTCTTATACCTGTAGGACTTATATCTTTAGTAAAATTAATGTTTTAAAGGGATGCTATGAATACAAAGAATTTGGAAAGAATAGAATCTGTGCTAAAATAAGAACTAATTCATTGTTATTTGTCTTATTTATATTATGTTTATACCACGTGTGACTGAAAGAGACAACTACTTGTACTTCAATTCCTTTATTTCAAAGGTTGGCACTACTTTTTTGCAAATACAACCACTTGTAATTGTGGTTGACTTTTAATGCTGCTTAATTAAAAGTCACGTGGTATTAAGAGTAGCGGCATAATTGTTCCGTCATCCTTTTTTGAAGTATTTTAATGTCATTTGTTATTCTGTCAAATTAGGTTGTCAAATGATCATCAAAACTAGTGACAACCTTCTAAATTACGAATGTAAAAATGTATATTCATCCCCTTCTAACTTCTTTTTAGTGCCATAAGTAAAAACAGTATAAACGGTTGCATTTTGTCGCTATTTTAGGGCTCCTTCTGTTTCTTAAGTCCAAATTCTTTGTATGAATATAAGTTTTTAACACGAAAGTTTTTTTACGTCGATTTTCTATAAGCGTTAAACTACTTTTTGCGACGTCATTGGACCTGCTTAAACCAAACGTAGTTGTAGAATCATTTGGCCTGAATAGGTCTATTCACTATAAGGGATTTGTTTAAGTTTAATAGCGACTTAAGTTACTGTCGCGATTAAAAAACATTGTGAAATCGCATCCTTTAAATATAATTAGCGCCTTTTTACTTAGTTGGTGCTAGTATATATTTTAATTTAATCGGAAAGCTCTTTCATCATTCTCGCATTACGCAACCCTGTTTTAACCTAAAATTAAGACAATAAAATTACTGAGCCTTTTTGTCTCAATTTCAGATTGAAACAAGCCAGGAGCGAGGGAGATGCAAGGTATAACTCGAGTTATGCTAGTATCCCCTAAAACATTATTTTATTTTATTGTGACACGACATCTGACCTCGATCCGCCTGATGATAAGCAAGAGGAGGTCCAAGAGTGACGACGACTGAAAAAACAGGATTGTTAACGCCAGTCGCCGTCACTATGCCGGCCAAAGAAGCTTTAAGAAAGTTTTGTTTAGTGGCCGATATCCTAATAAGTTTCGAGTAAAACTCTTTTTGACATATGTCTAATACCAATATTTACCTAGTCTTTTTACAAGCAATATAGCATTTAAGTAATTTATTTAATAGTTTTACTACACGCTAAAAGCAATAATGTCCTTGTGTCGGTTAAAAAGACATCATTCATTTTGTATGGGGACTTGGGCATGATTGTATTAACAGTTTTACTTAAATAGTTTTATTTTGCTTTTAAATAAAATAGTATTGTGTACGAAGATTATAATGTAATTGGAATATATCCTTCATTTTGCATAGTTTAGATATGAAAAATAATCAACCTATAATTCTGACAGTTCAAAGCAGAACTGTTAATATGGCGAGTCTTTATGATTGACAGAGGATATAAAATCCATATCTTATTTTTCAAATAACAATTAAGTTTAAATTAAAAGCAAAATTGTTATTAGTTTTATCAACACAATTATCGAAACTACTATTTATATATTTTTTCTTCATTGGACATTACAAAAGTAGTACATAAAAGCCCAAAATGAATGATGTCCTTAAAACAGCGCCTTGTGTGTATGCATTCTCGAATAATATATTTTGTGGGGAAGTAACACTTATAATTTTATATTTATGGTCGATTTTGTCTCAATTTAAAAAGTACGCTTTGCTTTTAAAGTAATATTTTATATAGAAAACAATGTCTAAGAGTAATTAAAATCTAAGGCCTATAGCGCCATCTGTTGTATTTTGTCATTTTCATTATTTATTTTATTTTGACAGCTTGTGTATTATTGATACTCTAAAACTACTGATTGGTAATTTTTTATGGTATTATTAGAATAAATAATTATTTATTTATTGGAAAGGAATAGCTTTAAAATTGATGATTTTTTTACTCAAACTGCAGACTTAGGTTACATTCTTTCCATTCGATTTTTGTTTTAATTATTGAATTATAAGGATTTTAAGCACTTAGTACTTGCTTTGAATAATTATTACAATATTTTAAATCTATTCCCATAAATAGATAAATCAGTCGACTTATATTTGAGCTGTAGGTAAAATTACCTAATGTATACACCTATATAAAAGGTAATTACTTAGTGACTAATCCAAACAAAGTCATATAATTGCCATATAAATTTCTAGTAAATATTTATTTATTTAAATAAATAGGTACCAAAAAATAGGTAAGGTACATAGGCGAGTTTAATGCCTATTAGGCATTCTGTAACAACAAATATATATAGGCAGTAAGAATTCATTTCTTTAAAATAAATTATTTGATTGAGACTTTATTACATTATTACACTACTCGATATTCTAATGATAATAATTCGTGGTGTAGTGGCAGTGCAATAGTGAGAGCACGGGTTTGAAACCACTCATTGGTACCAATGTATCTTTGATATATGTACTTTGGTTGTCCTGTTTCTTTGTATAATATAATAGCAGATTAGCTAGAAATGTATAATAAAATAAATAAATAAAAATAGTGTATCCATCCTTCACCTTTAAATTGCGACAAATCGACCTATTTGCAAACGAGTGATTTATATGCAGTTTTAATTAATAATGTAATAATTTATTTTAGGGGGCATTTAATAAATGACGAATAAACATAAAATATATTTGTTTTATTATCTCTTAATTTTGATATGGTCAAGAGTTGTAGGTAGACCTACCGATCTGGGAGACAAGTAACCTTTTCGAGATCAACTTTGACGACGGGCGTGGACGAACGGTTTAGCGATTGGTTTATTGCGCGTGAAGTCCCGGGTTCGATTCCCGGTCGGAGCAAATATTTGTTTCATAGCTTTTTAATAAAAAAAGATATGGATATTTGCTCCGGGTCTGGTTATCAAAGAGTGGTACCCAGTCTGCCGATCCGGGGTAGTACCACCCCGTACAAGTATACAGACCGTGAAGTCTTACATACAGACTTAAGTAAGTCACGTTTCGGGATCTGTTGCCGGTTCCATCTAGGCCGGCATAGTGGATGTGATTGCTACTCACAGTTATTGAATTGTAGTAGCAGTGACATTCATTCATGGACCACACTTCGGCTTAACATCAAGCGGGGTGCCGTGATATGTCGAGTCGCAATAAAAAAAATTAAAAATACTTGTTACCGGTTTTAACTAGGTCGGCATAGTGGACTTGCAGTTATTAAACTGTAGTAGCAGTCGCCTCTATGTTTAACATCAGGTGGGGTTAATTAGTCTCCCATCAATCAAATCAAATTGTCACGCCCTTTTCCCACAGAGAAATGGAAGCGCCATTTGCCACGATCTGACATTCACAATCCTCTTCATACAGGCTCTACTGCTATGGGCACTAGGCAACCCAGCTTTCTTAAGGATGTTTCCGATTTGATCGGAAAACAATTTACTTTCACTGATTCTTTCCGTGTGCCCGAATCATCGAAGGTTAAAAGTAGCAAATATTTGAGCAGCAAGGGGGCAATAATTAAAAAAACAAAATAACCATTCAACTAATACTTTTAATAAATTATAACAAATTATATTTAATCATTTACTATTATAAATATAAATTCTTAAACATAACAAATTAATCATCTATTAAATTTAACTAAATTCTAGAAGCGGGCGATTATGTACACTAAAAAGTAATCGATACATTTAGTAATATGTATCGATTACTTAAAATATCCATTCCTTTATCTAATTTTGACAGCTCGAGTATTATTGGTCAAATGATTTACACCTTTGGTATCATTGGATAAAATAATTATTTTAAATATTTAATAATAGCTTTAATTTTTTTCTAAATTATTGTATTATTTTTTCTTATTAGCCTATTTATTTGTCCCACTATGTGACTCACAACATTTGGCGATCTCACGAGCCATTGTAGGAGTCCATCTCATCTCGCCATCTCTGTTTGGGCCTGCCGCGATGTCTTTTGCAATCTGGGGTCCACTCAGTAGTGAACTTGGCCCATAATGTATCGGACATGCGACAGAGACGACCTGCCCCGTCTATATTAATAAAAGTAAATAAAAATCTTTTTAATTCATAATTTTAAACGGTTAATTTTTTATCTTTTTTTTATTAAAAGGGATTAATTGTACTAACTTTAAATACGTAACTGTTATTTAAATATTAGTGAGATTATGATGATCAAAATATTAAATTGTCTAGCCCTTTTCCCACAGGGGTAGGCAGAGACAACAGAGCTCTTAAAAAATAATCTTAAATTTTTAGGTGGTTACTAAATTAATGATAGTATTTTATTGCCGTTGACGCAAAAAAAAATTGTTGGCTAATGATACTTAGCGGTGTAAAAATATATATTTTTTTTATGACACAACATTTGACCTCGACCCGCCTGATGATAAGCATGAGATCCATGAGTGACGATGAATGAAACAACCGAGTTAGTTCACAGTTGCCTCAGCTGCCGTCACTATGCCCGCTAAAGGTGCTTCTTCACGCATCGCTTAAAGGATCTAAGGTTATAGGATGGAGAGAACACATAGGCTGGCAAAGCATTCCAGTTGTGATTGTTCTACAAAGAAAAGACGCACCGAACTTTTTAGTTCGACTGCCGATTCGATCGACAAAATGCGGATGCGTCCCTCGACCAGTTCTCCGTGGTGTAGGCGATAGAGGACGCACAGAGCCGCCATGTCTCAGCGTAGTTGCAGGGGCTCCAGAGTTTGTGTAACCTCTGCATCACTTATGATTCGGACGGCGCTGCAATGAATCTAGGGCATTGAGAAGATACTTGGCAGAGCCGTCCCAGAGATGCGAACAGTACTCCGCGCAAGAGCGAATTTGAGTCTTGTATAAAAGCAGCTGAAGCTCTGGCGCGAAGAACCGCCGCACTTTGTTCAGGATGCCAAGCCAAGGAGGTGGTCTTAATAGCCCGCTCAATGAGGTCCCTGTGATTCAGGTCGCTGCGAAGGGACGTCCCTAAGATGTCCAGTCTGTCCGAAGTACCGAGGGAGATGTTACAAAGAGAAGGAAGGGGGTTAAACGGGGATATTTTCGTCGATAGCACACCTGAGTCTTGTCTGCGTCGAAGTGAACCAAGTTCTTGTCGCCTTAATGGGTAATACAATCAAGAACCCTGTTCAGCACCAATGGGCAATTCAAAATGATATAATGGACAGTTTGGTGGGCATAGTGTCGGCGCCTGAGAGCATCAAGGTTAGTTTAATACAGTCTTCTCCACACAGTTTAGTCATTCACAAGCCACTGGTGCTCTGTCTGGTGCCTTTAAACCCACTGCATGGCAGTATGTATTGTATTAGTGAATTAGTGTATGTATTATTATTTTTATGTATAGGTACAGTAGAACCTCGATAAGTTAAAGTCCAAGGGAAACACAAAATATTTTAAGTTATAGAGGTTTTAAGTTATCAAGGGTTTATGTTAGGTAAAGGTTAATATAGAGGTATGTACATGTTTCTATGTACCCTTGCTCCCATTTTTACTCGAATGCATCAGAAGGATGGGTTCAATAAAATACTGAAAATTAAATATGTAATCATATTTATTCACATTACTTACATTACATAAAAATAAAACAACAACTAAAGGTTTAGTCTACTTAAAAAAATCTGTGATTTTCTTTTGTTCTTTTAGTTACTGAGGGCCTATACAGAGATTATTTATTTAAGTTATAGAGGTTGCGTATTTTAAGTTATAGAGGTTTTGGGCTCTGATGGGAAGGGAACATAGTATTTTTTGAAGTAACAGAGGTTTTTATGTTACCGAGGTTTAAGTTATCGAGGTTCTACTGTATTATATTTTTAGTATGTAGTATGTTTTGTGTATACTGATTTATTATAAATATTAGAATTAGTATTATGCTTCAGACTAAATGCTTCTATTTTATTTTGCACCTACCTCATACAAAAATATGCGTTAAATTGTTCCTAAGGTAGGCCAGTAAGAATCCCTAGCGGCATTAAGTCCGCCTTTGTACCTAGTTCATAAAGTTTTAAAATAAATAATAACAATAAATCCTATGACCTTGCGTGAAGAAGCACCTTTGGCCGGCATAGTGACGGCGACTGAGGCAGCCGTGAACAAACTTGGTTTTCACAGTCGTCGTCACCTCCTCTTGCTTATCATTAGGCGGGGCGAGGTAAGATATCATGTCATAATAAAAAAAAAACATTAGATTGACTTCTCGCGGCAAATTGGTCTTAGCCACTTCACCAGTAGCACGATAACGTGACCATAATCATGATTTTGTTTTGTGCCAATCTCCTCAGCAATACTCCGTTGAGTAGCCCCAGCATGGAGCATGCCTACTACCCTTAACATTTCCTTTTTCCTTAAATAGCATACTCTGCTGCATAGTGGCATACATTAAAAATTGACCGGTAAGTTGTTTTAGAACTTATTTGTTTAAAGCTTATTATTATTATTAAAACTTATTATTATTGTCTGTGCCTATCCCTGTGGGAAAAAGGCGTGACAATTTGATTTGATTTGACACAAAAAAATACCAAAAACTATGGTAGGTAAATTAAAACCTTCTAACTTGCCGCGAAAAACTATTGTGTATTTTTTTAATTTGAAGAAATAATTAAAAAAGCCTACAAAATAGGGATCCTAGACGAAATATCCCTAGACGGTGTTGATGTGTGTATTAAAACAATTTTGTGATACGGCACAAGATGGCATCACGAAATAGGTAGGAATATATGTCAAAGTAATTAACCAATTTACAGGGTTTTGGCGGGCAACTGCAACTGACAGGACGCGCAATTTTGAATTATTTGAAAAGCTTGTGTTTTTCATAAATATTAATGTGTAATAATGGTGGAATTGTTATCCAGTAATAGTTTTTAAGTTGATCAAGTATAAACAAGTAATTTAAAGTTGTGAAACGTGTTTCTTCATGTTCCCTGCAAGACTTCTCCTGAAGTTTTGGTAAAGGCTTTCCGCCGCTTTACTAAAACGATCATCATCAACCTCATTCTCATCATCATCATTTGATGAATCACTCGCGTGGTTCATCTTCATCTTTACTTGACAATGTTTTAACATTGAACCATATATTTTTACTTTGACACTGGCAAGTAAAATACTAAAGCCATATACAAGAAGAAAGAAAGAACCAATTTACAGAGTTTCTTATGGCCTTCTTCTCGTCATATCGTTCCAAAGCCATGGTAGAACCTGACGATGAGCAAGTGCATATTTTCTTTATTTTTATTTCAGTGATTAAGCAGGAAAAAGGAGCGCATCAATTTTTGGGCTAATGGAAAGAATGAGCGAAACAGATTGACGCCTTTCGTCAATCTGTTTTCGCTGATGTGGATGGTGTTTTCGCTGATGTTTTCCGATCATTCTCAAGAAAGCTGGGTGGCCTAGTGCTCATAACCCTAGAGTAGCTTAAATGAAGAAAATTGTGGCTGTGAGGGAAGCGAGGGAGTCGCGTCAGGATCGTGGCAAGCGGAGCTACTTTGTCATTGCCTATCCCCGTGGAAAAAAGGCGTGACAATTTCATTCATTCATTCATTCCTCCCAGGTATTTCGCATTGTCAAACCCTATCATGATATGACCATTGATTGATTAATATGACGAGAAGAAATTACAAGAAACTTATTAGCAGCTATGCGAACAAGCGAACTGTAGTAGCAGTTGCCTCCAATTATAGATCGCGGTGTCGCGATCCCGTTGTAGATTATAGACCCCGTTGTCCGACATGTCATATTCACGAAAACAAATTATTATTATTTACTTTAAGAAGTGGTACAGTGCGACACATCACACCGTGCAACGCGTCGCGTCTCTATAAATAGGGCCTAAGATTGACATAAAGGACATCATTCATTTTGTATGGGGACTTGGGCTTTATTGTATTAAGAGTTGCATATACATTTTAAAATGATTTAATTATAGTACGAAAATTGCGATGTAATTGGAATATATCCTTTATTGTGCGTAGTTTAGGTGCGCAAAATGATCAAACTATAATTATGACAGTCCAAAGCAGAACTAATAATATGGCGTGTCTTTGGACATTACAAAAGTAGTACATAAAAGCCCAAAATGAATGATGTCCTTTCCACATCAAAGGTGGCGCCATCTATTATGTATAATTTAAAACTAGAAATTTCATAAAATATGAAAATAGGGACCAAATGTCACCGACCAAATCTGAGACATGCTCAAGAAAGCTAGGTTGTCTAGTACCCATAACCATATATAGATCGCGTCGCGTAAGTTGGCAACAGTAGTCAGATGCGCCGTTTTTTATGTTAGGTGTATGAGGTAACAAAATACCGTGCGCGCGAATGGCTGGCCAGTCAATCATCGACTCCCGCGTGGCATCCACGCTCCGTTCGCTCCGTGTACACTTGGGTGCACTGAAATTTGACCACTGCTTTTCGTATCATACTAATAGTTTTACTACATATAAGTCCCCCGCCGCGTCTGTCTGTTCGCGAACTCAAAACTCAATTAATTAAATTGTCACGCCTTTTTTCCACAAAGATAGGCAGAGACAATCGAGCGCCACTTGCCACGATCCTGGCACAACTCCCTCGCTTCCCTTAAATCCACAATTCTCTTCATATAAGCTCTCCAGTTATGGGCACTAGGCAACTTAGCTTTCTTGAGGAACTCAGCGATTTCGTCGGAAATAAATAAATATATTGACGTATAGCACAAATCAGTAACTACTAATTATTATAAAATTTTCTTAGATTTTGCGCGAACATTGATTAATGAAATAAACAAATATTATGCGGCCCTCCGTGACCACGATGGCTGCAAAGCTCTCGAAACGTCGAAATAATAATATAAAATAAAGTTGTAAAATCAAAACCAAAATAAACGCTATAGTAAGCCGCATAATATTTGTTTAATTAATTACTAATTATTATAATCGAGATATTTTGATAATCGAATGATTTGTAATTTTAATTTTAACACAATCGCCCGTCACTATTAAAATTATTATATAGGCTTGTAGAGTAGTGTGGTGACATATTTTTTACCATAACGGTGCGTTGCAGATAATACCATGACGCCATCTTTAATTGATAATGCGTACAAATGATTTAACATCACATGGTTTGGTTCAGGTAACAGAGTAGGTTCACACTGAAATAAAATTTGTTTTTATTATTATTTTTAATTGTGACTCGACATATGATAGGACCACGACTGAACGTGAGCTAGAGTGTGGTAACTGCTAATATAGTTGAAGAACTGCAAGGCGACCGTGGTTTAGTGGCAGTGCAATGGTTACAAAAACCGAGAGCACGAGTTCGAAACAATCCACCGGTACCAATGTATCTTTGATATATGTACTTTGGTTGTACTGTTTCTATGATACAAGCACTTTAGTAGCTTAGTATATAAAGTGTAAAAAAAAATATAAATATAAATAGCATCTATTATGGAACCGGCAACTTTCAAGCTGGTCCCGAAACGCGACTATGTCACTACACGGTCTGTATACGTGAAAATGGTATACAGATACTATGTCTGACTACCACTTTTAATCAATCAGTCAGTGCAAATATTAGTTTATTTAATTTTTTAAAACAGTTTTTTAATTTATAACAAATATTTCCATGAAGAGAATTGTGAATGTAAGAGAAGCGCGGCAGTTGTGTCAGGATCGTGGCAAGTGGCGATCCATTGTCCCTGCCTATCCCTTTGGTAAAAAGGCATGACGATTTGATTTTTATTATCTAATAATTAAATAGCATCTGGCGGTGTGCGATCATATGTCGTGGGAAATAAAATTAAATACGTACAGATAAAGGTGTGTCCTTATTGAGTATAACTTGTAATAAGTGCGGAGGTAGTATTGGTGGCCCAGACACTTTCTCCCATGGTTTCGATTGAGGTATCTCCTGAAATTAAAAACAAAATCATTTTTTAACATAGTATTTTCTTAGATTTTGGGCAAACATTGATTAATGAATTAAACAAATTTTATGCGGCTTACTATCGCGTTTAATTTGGTTTTGAATTTACATTTTTAATTATTCCAACGTATTGAGAGCTTTGTAGCCATCGTGGTCACGGAGATTAAGTCGCCATGCCGTTTAACAAATACACAATTATATTTACCTGTGAAAATTCAGTTTGTACACTTGCATGTGCACTCTCACTATCCTTGTCTAATGCTTGGAACACTTCAAAGTCAGACATTTTTACTGTAACTAAATTGTTCTTTGAACCCATACCATTATCTACTAGCTTCTGTAAAAAAAGGATTTTATTGATTTACTTCACAGGGAGTTGCGTCAGGATCGTGGCAAGTGGCTCTCCATTGTCTCTGCCTATCCCTGTGGGAGGAAGGCGTGACAAATTGTTTTTTTTTTTTTTGTGACTCGACATATGACAGCACCCCGCTTGATGTTAAGCCGAAGTGTGGTCCATGAATGAATGTCACTGCTACTACAATTCAATAACTGTAAGTAGCAATCACATCCACTATGCCGGCCTAGTTGGAACCGGCAACTTACAAGCTGATCCCGCAACGTGACCAAATCACTTCACGGTCTGTATACTTGTAAGTGGTGGTACTACCCCGGATCAGCAGACTGGGTAGCACTGCCTACCGTTTGATTGATTTTATTGATTTACTTCACTATACTATATTTTTCCTTAATTGTCAGAAGTAGTAAACAAACATCACGAAGTATGAAACTCGCAATTTCCAATATCCTTTATACAAGGAAACTGTCAACTACTGTATTATTATATAGAATAAACATACATAATGTCTCAAATGCAAAAAAAAAATACAATTAAACATATTTTTCTTTATTTTTACCAAAAACCATTTTCCACAGGTCAGGGAAAACTAAAAAGTTCGGTGCGTCTTTTCTTTGTAGAACAATTGACAAGTGGAATGCTTTGCCAGCCCATGCGTTCTCTCCATCCTATGACCTTGGATATAACGGCATAGTGGCGGCGGCTGGAGCAGGGAACTGACTCGGTTATTCCAGTCGTCGTCACTCTTGGATCTCCTCTTGCTTATCATCAGGCGAGTCGAGGTCAGATGTCGTGTCACAATAAAAAAAAATTGGAATCGGTAAATTGACAGATGGCCAATGTGCCCAATAATAATTATTACTTACTAATCCTATTAATAAGAGACTCAAAGATGTTTTTATCGCATCACTAGTAATTGTGTTTTATCTCTATTCCGCCATCATGCCAAAAATTCTATTACTTCTGAGGACAATTCTATACTACTAGTGCTTAACTGAGAAGGTTCCAGAGAAGGTTGTGGAGCGGTGCGGTGTTTTTGTTTACATGTCACCCCCTCCAGCACCGCTCCACAACCGAGGGAATCTAGCAGATTAGCGCTATACCTGTTTCATACCACTATATTAAGCTACTAAGATTGTTTGTATCATAGAAACAGGACGACCTAAATACATATATCAAAGATACATTGGTACCGGTGAGTGGTTTCGAACCCGTGCTAATCGGCTTACGTAGCCATTGCACTGTCACTTTACAAGGTTGCCTTGTAAAGATGCATTGGTACCGGCAGATGGGGTTGAACCATTGCACTTGCACCACTGCACTATGGTAGCCTTGGTGTTAACATATTAATTGTGTGTTGTACAATAGAGTAAAAATATATAATTACCACCCCAGGATCATTCCTCCATTCCCCATCGACATAATATTTATACTGATGCTCTCCTTCTGGCAAATCAATAATTGTAACAAAATCACCATGTGACTTCACCATTGGGATTGTATTCCATTCGGTGAATGTACCACTTATAAATACCTGCAATTAGACAAACATGTATTGTCAATAGTGCCTAACATCGCTCGAAGAACCGACAACTGATGAGGAAAAAAGGTCCTGGAGTGGAGACCACGAACCGGAAGACGCAGCGTAGGTAGGCCTTCCACTAGGTGGACTGACGACATAGTGAAAGTCACGGGTAACCTGTGAATGCAACTGGCATCTTGTCGTTCGAAATGGTGTTCTAAGGGGGAGGCCTATGTTCAGCAGTGGACGCCTTCTGGCTGATGATGATAATGATGTATTGTTAATATTTATTTTTCTTTAAAACTATGTGAAACTCGGCCGGCAGATGCCAAACATCGAATAACGTTTTATGGAATAGCCGTACGAAAGGTTAGAAACCGGGGTTTATTCGAGCGCGTTAGATATACAGAGATTCAGAGGGGATGTTAAGTGAATCGTGTGATTAGCTGTCATGGCGTCTGAAAGTAGTGTGGGAAAGAGTAGGAGATAGAGAAAGCAAAGGGAAAGAGAGGCCCAGAGTGGGGACTTTCTTTACTGCAGCTTAAAGCAATAAACTTTATTGACGATTTGTGCTATACGGAAAAAGTTGATGTTACATACGAGGATGATGAAGCACAAATCATAAAGTTGGAATATTATTGATAGAAAATGTAACTGATATGATTGTGGACTAAGGTATCAAATTTCAGAGGCGAAAAAAATTGAATAACCTACAAGCGGCAAATCTGTAAATTTGCCATTTCCCGGCAGATAAAAGAGCGCTGGACGACTGCGGTAGGAGCAAGTTTTCGCATAGCCATACATAGAGCCGTACTCAAAATTGAATAAATTAAAACAAAAAGTAAGTAGGCTCCTTTATTCTGCCGTGATCTATACAATCCCAAACAACGTAATAACGTTTTTTAAATAAAATCAATAATAATTGGACAGAGCGTTGCTGTTTAATTTAATTAATAGTGCAGTGGCAGGTTGATAAAACATAAATATGATATGGCCTTGACAATATTTATTATTGTTAAGGCCATATTTATTATGTTTACATAACGTAAACATAATAAATATGGTTATTGTGCCCATAACAGCCATGGATCGTGGCAAGTGGCGCATTGTCTCTGCTTATCCCTCTGGGAAAAAGGCGTGACAATTTGATTGATTGATTGACATTACGTACATATTTTTTTTAATAATGTTAAAAACTCGAGTAAAGCATTTGGTTACCACACCAATCCACTTAGCCCAGGTTCGATTCCCAGTCGAGGTCAAAAATTGTTTCAGAGTGTATATTATATATGTGTAATAGATAATATTACATATAATATACATATAATATACATATTACATATGTGTAATATTTAATACTATTCAGACTGAATATTAAAAATATATAAAAAAAGCATTTGAACATTTAAAACTAGACAAACTGATCTGTTTTAAATCCATTAAATTGTCAGGCCTCAATTGCCACGATCCTGACACAATTCTTTCGCTTCTATACAATTCTCTTCAAACAAAGTCTATGGTTATGGGTACTAGGAAGACATTTTGTTTTAAGAATGTCCTCAATTAGATCGAAAAATAATCGTCTAGGCAACCTCCATTTTATCTTTGGAATCACCTCTGATTAAGAAATCATTTCAATGTGCCCTAACCAATGTAACATACCTTTCTCAATCCTTGTCACTAAACCTTCTTTCAAATCAATTCTTTCTACGTGTTTAACTTTACAAAACAAAAATATTACCAAATTTTTAAAGAATCTCAAACCTAGTTTTTTTTTAAATTATTTAATAAACTTGATCACGACTTAATCTTAACTAAACAACATTAAACTGCACATAGGAACACTATTTATAATTTAATTGTAAATCACGCATTTCCATAACAAATAATTTAACTACACTGATGTGAGATAACTGTGTGTTTTGTTATTCACCTTTTAGCACAAACATAGTTGTGACATCATCCTAACTATACTTCACACATAATTAAAGCATAAACTTTGTAAACAACTGTTTATGTTGTCAATCAATCAATCAAATTGTCACAATTCTCTGTGATGCCAGTTTTATCATAAAGGAACAAATTTCTCGGTGGACCCAGTTTTATCATAAAGGAACAAATTTCTCGGTGATCCTAGTTTTATCATAAAGGAACAAAATTCTCGGTGGTCCCAGTTTTATCATAAAGTAACAAAATTTTCGGTGGTCCCAAGTTTTATCATAAAGTAACAAAATTCTCACTGGTTCCAGTTTTATCATAAAGAAACAAAATTCTCAGTGGTTCCAGTTTTATCATAAAGTAACAATATTCTCGGTGGTCCCAGTTTTATCAAAGGAACAAAATCTTCAGTGGTTCCAGTTTTATCATTAAGGAAATATTAGGAAATATAATGAAAATTTTATCTCTATCTATCCCTGAAGAATGGAGACATATGAATTAACATATGTGAGTTTAATAAAATGTCTAAACTATTACAAAGTTGTTATATCATCATCATCATCATCAGCCTGAAGGCATCCTCTGCTGAACATAGGCCTCCCCCTTAGAACACCATTACGAACGACAAGATGCCAGTTGTTATATAATCTTTGTGAACTCGGTTTGTCATTTTAATTTGTAAATATGTCTATGTACATATAACCTTGAAACCTTCCAATGAAAGCGTGAATAAGCACCTTTGGTCGGGATAGTGACGATGACTGAGGCAACTGTTAGTTGAAGCGAGATTTTCAGTCACCAGCGCTTTGGCTTTGAATCAGGCAAGTCGAGGTCAAATGTCGCATCTCAGTAAAATGAAAAAGAAATCAATTAACTACATAGGTTTTGTTTCGAATATTAGAGTATGTATTGGTGACATTTAATTTAATCTATTGAGTTAGGTATTACATAATATACATCATAATAGATAAAATAAAATCAAAAGCCAGAATAACCTATCTATTCAACTATGACAGCAATGATGAAGGAATATGGATAAAAACTACACATCCATTGTTTCTGCCTATCCCTGTGGGAAAAAGGCGTGAAAATTTGATTGATTGATTGACTACACATCCCTAAGAAAACTGGGTTGCCTAGTACTCATAACTGTAAAGCTTGCATGAAAAGAATAGTGGATGTGAGGGAAGTGTGGAAGTTGTGTCGGGATCGTGCCAAGTGGCGCTCCATTGTCTCCGCCTATCCCTGACGAAAAAGGCGTGACAATCGGACTGACTGATTATTTACAAAGTTAGCAACATAATTTGGTATAGAGTATAGTTGTTGGTTCTAATGATTTTAATCTATATACCTAGATTAGAGAGATACATTAAGTATCCTTTGTAGTTAATTTTAGTCTGTGAATAAGTTAGAATAAGTTGCAGTGAATTTGCAATAAAAAGTAATTAGTAATATTTAATAGAGAATCATGAAAGGTTGCACTATAAAGAAAACATGTAATGTGCAACTACTATGTCTTAATAGGCCGGATGGTCATCTTTTTTTACATATCTATACTAAGCTACTAAAGTGCTTGTATCATAGAAACAGGACGACCAAAGTACATATATCAAAGATACATTGGTACTGGCAAGTGGTTTTGTCGCTTTTCAATTCAAGTCGCAGTAAAGGGATAACTGATGTTATTAAGGTACAGAGGTAGGTGTGAATATGGACTGAGTAGAACTAGAGCAGGTTCTTAATACCACTGATCTCTCATATTGGCTATCTTCTGTTTAAACTGACTGTCCCATCCAAAAACATTGGGTGGAGACAGTCATTAGTTGTAATAAATAAATAAATAGTTATTAGGTACTAACAATACTAACATAGTTTACCACTCATTGGTACTAACAAAGTCTAATACCTTATTTTGTAATTATGTTTTAATGTAATGTATGAACCCTTGTTTGAAATAAACGTTTTATTATTATTGTTAAAGTGTTGTTGGAATAAACAAATAATACTTTATCAGTATAGTTTTAGAAAATAAAATATTTAGATTATTTATCTATGAAAAATGTTCCATATTTACTTTGTTAACAAAATTAATCAGTGCAATAATTTTTTTTGACAGGAGTATTTTTCATTACATTTTTATTAAGAGAAGCTACATCTGGCCTTAAGATTTATAAGGCAAATGTCTGAAGAAAACCTTATTTTCTGGTTGCCTTAGTTTTCGGGCATGGTTTCCACTTTTTTATATATAATGATCAGGTATAATTTTGAATTATTTTAATGGAAAGTGGCATGGCCACTGTTTGCCCCTTTGGGAATTGAGGTAAGACAATTTTATTGAATAATATTTATGTTTAAAAAAGATTCTAGTGCCACACATAAAAGTTGAGAAGACATAATAAGCATAAATAAAGCTTAAAATAAGCATGTTTTTTGGGTAAGTTGTGAAATTCAAAGATCACCCTTATCTTTATGTTATGTTTTAAAGATTTATTTACATTTAACCATGAGTAGTCAAAACTATAAAATTAACTTATGCCTTTGGGCCATGTTATTTAATATACAAGACTTTAAAACAAAATAATATAAGTGCTTACCTCTTTTCCGCCACCTTCCCATTTAAATACTGTTGGTATAATCTTCTCATCAGTTAACTTAGTTTCGTCCGTCAATGAATTAGATCTTAGAGCAGGCAGGCTAAATTCCACATCACTTACTGGTGCTGGTTTCGTGTAATATGGCGCACCATCGTCTATAGTATTATTGTCCTCATCCCTAAGCCTAATTTCATTGTCAATTTTCTTATCAAACACGAACGCCTCGCCTTCTTTACTAGGCGATGGGGGCCCGTCCACTTTTAATGGTGTATCCCTGTTCCAATCCTTAGGATGATTACTACCAGCGTTACCCATCTTAAGCTTAAATACTGTTTAGTTTTTACAACTAAAATTCAAGAGATTATAACTAGCATAATTTGGTAATTATCAGAGTCGCATGTTGTAATTTGGTGTTGTTATATCACTTACGGTTTTAATACGATTTAATTACCACATTATGAAAATAATGTTTATTACGTAATGTTTAGAGGCGTTTCAAGCCTTTGATTTAATTTACTAATAAAAAATTGTCAATATTATTTTTAGATCACACAATCTTGTTGTTGCAAACATTTTTTTAATTTTTGATCAAGGCACGAATGTGTACCATAAACTTTTATTGTTTTTGTTGTTAAAGGCAAAAGTCTAAGTCAATACAGCCTAATATAGTTTAAATATTTGTCATGTTTTAGTGAATAAATGATCAAGATTAAATACTTTAATATTTTATCCATTAAGATGATGATAATAAGAGTTTTAGTAAAGCTGTAAAAATCCCTACTAACTCTTCTGGAGAAATTTCGGAGGAAACACGAACTAACGATTTGCAGTATTTCAAATTAGTACTTATCTATACTTATAATGAATCTATCACACGAGCTTACTAAATAATAGATCCATCATTCTAAACTGTTTTTACATTGAAACAGCACGATTTGCCCGCCAAAATAATTATCACCATGCGCCATAGATAACCAATATTTTTTCATTCATCACAAATCATTCAAATAATTCATTCGCATTAAACAATACATTCATTCATGTTCATCTCATTCATTTGTTGACAATCCGCGGAGAGGGTGTTGTGGTGTCAAATTTTCGATGGAATAATTCACGTTATTGATTTTATTTTTATAGTTGAATTAACAAAATATTAACATGAATGATGAAAAACAGCCTTTACTTATTGGGCCTAGTATTATTACAGAAGGCCCCGAGCAACAGGCTGTTGAGCTTCTGCCGGAAAGTGATAGTATAAATGAACTTGCAAAAGAAAACAAAAGTTACCAAAATGATTATAATCCAGCTTCTGAAAGGGATTTGGAGCACCCTACCTCGAATTTTGATACTCTTATTCATCTTCTAAAGGGTAACATTGGGACTGGTATCTTGGCAATGCCAGATGCCTTTAAAAATGCTGGATTAGTAATTGGTGAGTTAAAATAATAGAAATTTATATCCATATGAGGCGATTTTTTTCTGTAGTGCATTGTCCTATTTTTATCTTCTACGTTTATATGTATCGTGTTGTTTGCTATTGTTAGTTTAAATGTTTATGCAAAAACAAAACACATGTTTATTAAATATTACTCTATTTTTATATCTACTTATCTACTAAAAAAAACTTACGAACCCTGCCATTCCTCAGTTTAGGGTACTAGAGGAATATCCTCTACTTTATCGTGGCCTATTTAATAATAGGCACTATTTATAATTTAAACTACCATGATTTAATATTTGAGACTTACCAGCCGGTTGTACTAAAAAAGTTTCAATTTACGAATGTAGTTTTACTATATACTTATTATATTACGTTTACTATTATCGTGAATTGGGTTGTTAATAATTTTATATCGAAACTACTATTTAAATATATTTTTATCATTAGAAATAAAAAATGAATGATGTCCTTAAGCTTTGTATAAAATATCTGTTAAATGTAAATGTAACATGTGAAGTTAAAGAGTGGTGCAACCAATTTTTCTTTTACTTATACGATACTTTTTATAAATCCGTAAATTATAATTTTTGGTACAACCGGCTGTTAGTAGAGATTTATTTTTTATTTTACCTTTCTTCGAGCTATCACGATTTCAAGCTTCAAGACTGGAAGAAAATTAATATTGTAAAAAAACATAAATTTTCATGATCCTGATGCAATCTTTATGCCTTTCTCACATCAACAATGTTCTTCATATTAGTTTTGTGATTATGAGCACTGAGGATGCTTGCTTTTTTAAGAAAGTCAGCCATTTTATTGGAGAATTTCACCACCATGTTTTATATTCATTGTCTTTCTATGTCTTAAATCAATCAATCAATCAAATTGTCACACTTTTTTCCCAAGGATAGGCAGAGACAATGTGGCGCCATTTGCCACGGTCCTGACACAACTCGCTTCCTTTATTTACATCCACAATTGGTTTGGGCACTAGGCAACTCATCTTTCATAAGGATGTCTCTGTTTTGGTCAGAGAACACCCTCCTCGATTATTGCATTCATTCACATCAGATTCATAAATTACTTTCACTCATCCTTTCCACATGCCCAAACCATTTAATGTATGTCTATAATATGTATTTGATTTAGTCTTTTTGTATCATACCCAATACCCATTATACTTATTTCAACTTTTATTTGCAACTAATTTGTATTTTATTTTAGGTGTAATTGGTACATTAATAATAGGTGCCATATGTACACATTGTATGCACATACTGGTACAGTGTTCACATGAACTCTGCATCAGGAATCAAAGACCAGCATTAAGTTTTGCTGAAGTTGTTGAGGATGCATTCTCCATGGGACCAGTGGCTCTCAGACCACATGCAGCCAAAATGAGGTATGGAAACTATTGTTATATGGTTTTTACACTTTATATCAAAGGACATCATTTATTTTGTATGGGGACTTAGGCTTAATTGTATTAACAGTTGCATATACATTTTAAAATAGTTTGATGTATGAAGATTACAATCTAATTGGAAAATTTATTTTGCTTAGTTTAGTTGTGCAAAATAATCAAACTATAATTATGACAGTCCAAAGCAGAACTCTTAATATAGCGTGTCTTTGTAATTAACAGACAATACAAAATCTAAATCCTATTTTTCAAATAACTTAATTACAAAGCAATCAAAAGCAAAATTGTTATTAGTATTATCAATACAAGTATTAAAATTACCATTTATATATATTTTTCATCATTGGACATTACAAAAGTAGTAATAAAGCCCAAAATAAATGATGGCCTTTATTCATATTAGCTCTGTGAATAAGGGCATTGAGGGTGCCTGCTTTTTTTAAGATAGTCCCCAAATTTTGGAGTTTGATGGTTAATATTTGGATTTTTATAATTGTAATGTTTTCTAATCTAATCTAGTTCTACTCATTACATATAACTTGTACTTTTATATGATAAATTTAATTTCAATTATTTTTTGTGTACAATAGTTATTAATAATTTTTTAGTGTTTAATAAGTTTTTGCTATTGTATAATGCTTTATTTTAATACTAAGTGCTTTTGTTAGATATTGTCATTATTATTATTAATGCATGCAGTCCTGTACTATAACTGAGATTGCATCTAGCTATATTACAAAATACTCTATCTTGTACACAATGAATGTAATCTTGTTGGTAGGCTTAATAAATAAATAAATAACTAAAATAAATAATAATAATAAAATCAAAATAGTGAATCATGTGAAACTACCATCTATATTTCATCTACTGTATACCATGTATCCTGCAAATTTCAAAATCAAATTGTTACAACTTTTTCCACAGGGATAAGCAGACAAAACTCCCTCACTTCCTTTACATACAAAATAATTCTCCTTATCTATTATTCAGCCTTTATTTGTGTTACAAATTAACATTATAATTGCAGGGTGGTTATTAATGTATTCCTATGTATAACTCAACTGGGTTTTTGTTGTGTTTACTTTCTGTTTGTGGCAACTAACATGCAGGAGACGATGCAATACTTCCATTTAAACATTAACGTACACGGCTGCCTAGCACTCATATACCTACCGATGCTTGCAATAAATATGGTGAAAAGTCTGAAATACTTGACGCCGGCTTCGTTAATAGCATCGATCATGACTGGATGGGGACTTCTAGTGACGTTATATTATATAACGAAAGATTTGCCACATTCGAGCACTGTGAAGGCTGTGGCGACTTGGTATCAGTTGCCGCTGTACTTTGGAACGGCTATTTATGCTTTTGAAGGGATTGGCATGGTGAGTTTGCTTTTTTTCGTGATTTTGGTCTATGTAGCATGCATAAATTAAAAGTAATATAAATCTGATATTGGAGTTTACTAATATTGATGTGTCCTATTTGGTGCTAACAAATTTATATACATGCAGTGCAACACAGTTCTAAATATACATAATGTATTTAGTCTATTTAATGTAGTCTAGTCTATGTAATGTAGTAATGTAGCCTATTTATTTATCAAAGCCAAGACTAGGAAAAAGTTAAGCTCCTCGTAACATTCTCCAAGGCATAGGCGATGAAGAATGCATAAAGCCGCTATGTCTCTGCGAAATTCTTTTGAGTTCTTTTCTATTTGTTCTCGGTGTAATGTAAATAATGTTATACCATTATCATAGATTAAATAAATATGTATGTGTGTGTTTGTGTGTAATTGAAATAACAGATATGTTTTATACATTCCTTTTTTTATTAATTTTATTGTGTTCAAAAAAAATAATATGTCCATGCAATTCTATCCACAAAAATATTTACTCGTAAAAAAATTCTTCTGTCGCTCCAAAAAATAAAAACAATGTTACAAAAAGTTATTACGTACAATATGTATAAAAAAAAATTATAAACTATAAAATATAGAAAAAAACAATCACTGTCCTACCATATGACAGCCTGTTTAATAACTTTATCAATAACGTATGACTTGTCTGTATAATTGGCACTACCCTAGAACGGCAGACTAGGCAAATAACCACCTTACAAGTATACAGACTGTGAAGTGATTTGGTCACGTTTCGGGATCAGCTTGTAAGTTGCCAGTTCTATCTAGGCCGGCATAGTGGATGTGATTGCTACTCACAGTTATTGAATTGTAGTAGCAGTGACATTCATTAATGGACCACACTTCGGCTTAACATCAAACGGGGTGCTGTCATATGTCAAGTCACAATAAAAAATATAAAAATACCAACCTATTGCATACAACCCCTAAAAATTAATCTTTTTATAAATTTACATTTAACTTTGTAGGTATTACCATTAGAGAACAACATGAAAACACCTGAAGCGTTTGGTGGATGGAATGGAGTATTAAATACAGGAATGGTGATTGTTGCTAGCCTGTACACGGCTATTGGGTTCTTTGGCTACTTGAAGTATGGTGAAAGAGTTAAAGGCAGTATCACACTTAATCTACCAAAGGAATTGTGAGTATATAATTAATTATTAGAGTTCTAGGCAGTGGTACCCAGTCTGCCTTTCCGGGGTGAGGGATTTAGTCGGGATCAGCTTGTAAGTTACCGGTTCCAACTAGGCTGGCATAGTGGATGTGACTGCTGCTTACAGTTATTGAAATGTAGTAGCAGTGATCTCCATTAACATCAGGTAGGGTGCTGTCATATGTCGAGTCACAATAAAATAAAAAAAATATTTCTGAATAAATTAATGAATCACCAGCGCCTGTGCTTGTGTCGAACTCCACAACTTATTTTTTCATCGTGCAGTCAACTCTTGGGTCCATGTCTTCAGGCTTCCTTTGGCTGAGACAGCCGTGTACTACGGTTGTTTCAGTCGTCGGCACTGAAACAAACACTTGGATCTCCTCTTGGTTATCGTCAGGCGGGTCGATGTCAAATGCCGTGTCTCTCGCTATTGGTTCAACATTGCATAAGCAGGATTTTAGCAATTTTAACCCCTTCCTCTTACAATAATGTAGTTACTATTTTTTGTACAAATTAAGTGTTTATGAGATTTTTTAAGCTAATTTTTTTTGTATAAAATGATTTATCCAGCGATTTCTTCTACTTTGGTTCTTAATTTCTTACTTAAAACGCAGCGTCTGAGCAAATAAGCAACACTGACGACAGGCGTGGACGAACGGTCAGAGATTGGTTTGTTGCGCGTAAAGATTTTTTATCGCCTGTCAATCACAAAGACACGCCATATTAAAAGTTCTGCTTTGAACTGTCATAATAATAGTTTTATAATTTTGCACACCTAAACTATGCAAAATAAAGGATATGTTCCAATTACATTGTAATCTTTGTACGTCAAACTATTTTAAAATGTATATGCAACTGTTAATACAATTAAGCCCAAGTCCCCATACAAAATAAATGATGTCCTTTCACTTGTAGAGCTATATTGTTCGTAAAAGTGAAGACGCGCTGCCAACCGTTTTTTTCCCACTGTCAGCCACAGATATGTATATAACACGGCGTTCACATGAGGCGAATTTAGTTAATCAATTATGATATCGTTCGCGATTTGAACCGTCTGAACAGACTTTCAATCAAGTTGAAGCAATAAATATCGGTTCAACAAAAGAGCTTTCAACTTTTATCTATTTATAGTTGAAAGCTAATCTACCCGTCTGAACTTATTCGTTCAACTCGCATTGAATAATCAGTCCAATCAGTCAGTCAGTCAATCAGCGCGATTTAGTATGTATTGTATTTCTCTGTCACCAGTTTTTTGTTTAAATGTGAATAAAATGTAAAATATGGCGTCCGCGTCCATGAGAAAAAGGTTCTAAAGTCAATATTTACATTAAACGATTGTTGAACGATAAATATTGAACAACTAAATTCGCCTCGTGAGAACGCCGTATAAAATATCGCTGGCCTTTTTCTTAAAACATCATTGGACAGAAACTAAAAACCCTAAACCATGGGGAATGTTCTGTCACAGAACATTCCCCATGGTTTAGGGCCTATAAACTTTAGGCGATAAAAGTTGCGCAAAGAGCCGCCAATGTGGCGACCGTGGTGTAGTGGCAGTGCAATGGTTACACAAACCGGAGAGCACGAGTTCGAGACCACCCACCGGTACCAATGTATCTATGATATATGTTCTTTGGTTGATCTGTTTCTAGGATACAAGCACTTTAGTAGCTTAGTATAGAAATGTAAAAAAAATGTCTGCCAACTCGCAGGGGCTCTAAAGTTCTTGTGACGTCAGCATTATTTATTACCCGTACAGCTCTAACATAAATATCAGAGCACTGCAATGAATACAGGCCATCGTAAAGATATTTGGCAAAGCTATCACGAAAAACGGAAGTTTTATGTCTAGACAAGCTTAGAATTTCATATCTAATTGACATAACATAGGTATTGTTGTCTAAGAGCAAATATTTACCGGATTTTGTCGGAATATTTATAATTATTTATTGACTTATTAATATGTAAGAGCTGTTGTTATTGCTCATTAAATAAGAGATAAGAATAATAATTATATAAATCAGGGCTTCTCAAAGTGCGTTCAGTTGAACTCAAGACATTAAACTTAAATCTCAGTTATAGGACTAGATTGTACGTGTTTGTAACAGTAATGATAATCATTAAATCTGTGGCAACCGTAAACTGAAACGGTTCTTCCTGTGGTCGGCATTCTTGGGCTTCCCCTTGCTTATCAACAGGCAAT
Organism: Tinea trinotella; assembly: GCA_905220615.1. Taxonomy (NCBI): domain Eukaryota; kingdom Metazoa; phylum Arthropoda; class Insecta; order Lepidoptera; family Tineidae; genus Tinea; species Tinea trinotella. Next base: position 2,965,777 of record HG992311.1, read on the forward strand.
TCAAAGTCAGATGTAACGTCTCAATACAATGTTATCCCCACCCACCCTATATTAAGACCACCTACCGCAAACTTGGCATCCTGAACAAGGTGTGGCGGTTCTTCGCGCCAGAGCTTCGCCTGCTTTTATACAAGGCTCAAATTCGCTCTTGCGCGGAGTACTGTTCGCATCTTTGGGACGGCTCTGCCAAGTATCTTCTCAATGCCCTGGATTCATTGCAACGCCGAGCTGTCCGGATCATAGGAGATGTAGAGGTTACGCGAACTCTGGAGCCTCTGCAATTACGCAGAGACATGGCGGCTCTATGCGTCCTCTATCGCCTATACCACGGGGAATGTTCCGAGGAGCTCTTTAACCTTGTTCCTATCTCGTCTTTTCACACCCGTAACACCCGCACTGGTCGAGGGAAGCATTCACATTTTGTCGACAGAATCGGTAGTCGAACTAAAAAGTTTGGTGCATCTTTTCTCTGTAGAACAATCGACAACTGGAATGCTTTGCCAGCCCATGTGTTCTCTCCCTCCTATAACCTTGGATCCTTCAAGCGATGCACGAAGAAGCACCTTTGGCCGGCATAGTGACGGCGGGTGAGACAGCCGCGTACTAACTCGGTTGTTTCAGTCGTCGGCACTTTTGGATCTCTTCTTGCTTATCATCAGGCAGGTCGATGTCAAATGTCGTGTCAGAATAAAAAAAAATAACCTGGGATACTTCAAGGTCAGGTGTCGCGTCTCAATGCAAACAAATTGTTCCCCCAACCCTATATAATAACCTTCAAGAGCAGAAATCGAGACACAATAAAATTCGAAGAGGAATTTTGACGCGATCACATATTATGTTTAAGTATTACTATTTACTACATAAACAACAAAGCAGGATGAAAAGTTCTCTGCTTTGCTCATATTTGATAACTGATACGCTGGTTTGAATGGCGATTATGTCAGCAAAATACAATATAAATCATAATGAATATTTAATTCATTAAACATTGAAAAATAATGATAAAATGTACATATAAAATTTAGCAATTGGTTACGATTTTTTAAGCGATATACTTAGATTCAAATTAATTGAAATATAATGATAAATATTTATATATTCAGGATAATTATAATAATTATAATAATTGTCTTGTAAATTAATTAACCCTCGATCTCCAATTTTATATATTTGCTGCTTAGAGAAAAACTTTGAATTCGGTTTGGAGACAAAAAATGTTTTTTTTTTTCAAATATATTTCTATACATTGTAAGCTACTAAAAGCGCATTAAACAAATTTTATGCGGCCTACTATCGCGTTTATTTTTGTTTTGATTTTACAATTTTATTTTATTATTCCGACGTTTCGAGAGCTTTCCAGCCATCGTGGTCACAAAGAGACTAGGTGTTAGTCGTCCTATTGGTTGGCTTATTAAATCAAAACCAAAATAAACGTGAAAGTAAGCCGCATAAAATTTGTTTAATTCATTAATCAATATTCGCGCAAAATCTAAGAAAATATTACTAAAAGTGTCTTGTATCATGGAAACTTTACACAAGTCTTGTATGTAGAATAAATATATTATTATTCAAACGTAATCTTTTATGTAAATATTATCAATGCTTGGTTCATTAAGTATATTGTTTATTAATGTAAATAATGTCTCATATCAAACATATTATTTGTTTAGTAAATAGATAGATAATCTGCACATTTCCACATATGTTATCACTTAATTAATTAGGTGTAGCAATTAATTAATTTGTTACTGCTTGATTACAACAGGGATAGCCAGTGAGGCGCCCGTGGTCAAGTGGTTAAAGAATGGTCTCATAAGGAACCCGGGTTCAAAACCACTTACCCGTAACAATGTATCTGATATGTATCCATGATACAAGCAAGTTTAGTCTGACGAGTCTGACATAACTCTCTCGCTTCTTTCATATTCATTTATTCGCACATAGTGTCGGCGACTGCGGCATCATGATATCATGATATCCATGATACAAGCAAGTTTAGTCTGACGAGTCTGACACATCTATCTCGCTTCTTTCATATTCATTTATTCGCACATAGTGACGGCATAGTGACGGCGACTGCGGCAGCCGTAAACTGACTCGGTTTTTTCAGTCGTCGGCACTCTTGCTTAATCTCAGGCGGTTCGAGGTCAGATGTTGAGTAACAATAAAAAAACTGCAGTAGCAGTCGCAACAAGGTTCATTCAAACAAGGAGAATATTATTCCGCTATGATTTCATCAGTAATAAAAATTAGACATAAAAGTTACATATATACGAATTATAGCTTGGATTATTACTGGCGGATTATTAATTTAACCAAAATATAGTCAGACGCCCGTTATGTTCGCGATAAAATGTTGGCCTTGGATATAATACGTAGGTTATGTTGAGATCAAACTGCGTCATCAGCCAAAAAGTTTTGGGCGTAGGTTACACGGCGATTAAGCGCTTGTATCATTCGTGATTGATGGATGATTATAGTAGAGAAATAATGATTGTACTCTCCCACCGTGGTATAATGGCCTTCTAAGAGTACTCCGGTTCTAAACCACTTGCCGGTACCAATGTAGCTTTGAGGTTGTACTGTTTGTTGTATATGATACAAGGACATTTATTAGCTTGGTATAGCTTGTCTAACTATAAATGACGCGCCTCTCCGCTCTATTGGTTTATTTAAATGTGTGAATGCAAATATTTCTGACTATACTATTATACTTTATCAGCGTGCTCCTCCTTTTGTGTCTAACCAGCAACTGAATGACCAATTACAATTGCATTTTCGGTGTGTTGCATTCATATTTTATGTTTTCTCGTGTGTGCAAATGCGGTTGAGGGGGGTGGGGGGGGGGGGTTTGGGGGGTGATTACGGCTTAGACAGACTATATAGTAATGTTAAAAATATAGTTTGAGTGTTATTTATTTAATACTTTATTATTTAACAAAATGAATTTAAAATAAAACTTATACAGTACAGGCAAAGTAAAACAAAAAGAAACCTTATTACTAAACAGCAATCTCTTCCAGGCAACCTTTGGGTGAAAAATGTAACTGAATTATTACATGAATTAAACAAATTTTATGCGACTTACTATCGCGTTTATTTTGGTTTTGATTTTACAATTTTATTTATTATTCCGAAGTTTATTATTTGTTTAATTCATTAATCAATGTTCGCGCAAAACCTAAGAAAATATTATGAATTATTACATTATCAAAAAAAAGTATTACATTAGGTATATAAAGGGTGATAAACCATTGAAACATAATATTTTTTTTTTTTATTGTGACTCGACATATGACAGCACCCCGCTTGATGTTAAGCCAAAGTGTGGTCCATGAATAAATGTCACTGCTACTACAATTCAATAACTGTGAGTAGCAATCACATCCACTATGCCGGTCTAGATGGAACCGGCAACTTACAAGCTGATCCCGAAACGTGACCAAATCACTTCACGGTCTGTATACTTGTAAGTGGTGGTACTACCCCGGATCGGCAGACTGGGTACCACTGCCTACCACTCTTTATTTTTAAACTTAATATTTTTTATACTGACTGTGGCAGCTGTGAACTGACTCGTTTTTATTTGTCGCCGGCACTCTTGGACCTCCATCATGCTTACCATCAGGCAGGTAGAGGTCAGATGTTGAGTCACAATAAAAAAACTATATTTAATAATATACAAGTAGCTTCACTTATCGTGTAACCTCTACAAACGTAGCTTGCATTTAATATTTTAGGTATTTCATAACTATATAGACAAAGCGTGTATTGTTTGGACTTGTGAACAGACAGATAATAAATATGTTTTAATAATTATATTATATTCCTTCAGCTGTTATTAACATATAAGTTTTTATTATATTTGATTACCATAGATCTTGTATGAAGAGAATTGTGAATGTGAAGGAAGCGAGGGAGTTGTATCAGGATCGTGGCAAGTGGCGCTCCATTGTCTCTGCCTATCCTTGTGGGAAAAAGGCGTTACAACTTGATTGATTGATTTAATTATAATTACATTAAATATAAAAAAATACAACTTATAATTACAACTATACAGACCTTGTAAATTGCCGGTTTTAACTAGGCCGGCATAGTGGATATCACTGCCTCGTACAGTTATTTAACTATAGTAGCAGTTACCTCCAATCATGGACCGCACTTCAGCTTAACATGCAGGGTGTTGTCATATGTCGAATCACAATAAAAAAAACTGAACCTGAACCTCCCCTTGCTTACCACAGAACAAGTAGTGCCATAGACTGCCGATTCGGTCGACAAAATGCGGATGCTTCCCCCGACCTGTGCAGGTATTACGGGAGTAAAAAGACGAGGTAACCTTGTTCCCACAAGATAAAAGAGCTCCTCAGAACATTCTCCGTGGTATAGGCGATAGAGGACGCGCAAAGCCTACTCAACCAAAAATATTGCATATTTTTAAAGTTGGGTTGCCAAGTGCCCATAACTGTAAAGCTTGTATGACGAGAATTGTGGTTGTGAGGGGAGCGAGGTAGTTGTTGCAAGTGGCGACGATCCGTTGTCTACGCCTATCCCTGTGTGTGGGAAAATCCCTGCGTGACAATTTAATTTTAAATAATTATTAAAACATCTTTGCGTTTGTCAAATGATCTTTGAACTTGGAAAGTTGTAGTTAAACTCTTCCTTAACAGACTCGTGCTTTTATTGTTGTTTTTTTTAAGTTTTCTGGCAGTGTTCCAATCCTAGTCCTATTAGTTTATTGATTGGTAATAAATATTGTGAAAGATAAATCTCACGGCGCACTTTTTGACTTTGACTGCGAACGCGACCGACCGCTCTAACCTTTGAGCTACGCAGCTACTCGCGACCAAATTCTTTTAACTTATCTTTTCATCGTGCATTTCTTTTTAAATGTGGATTAAAAGAAATGTTTTTTGTATACGATTATTATTATTAGCCTATTCTCTTTTTTCCATGACTTACGACATTTGGCGATCTCTCGCCACGAACTATTGTAGGTGTCCATCTCATCTCGCCATCTCCGTTTGGGCCTGCCGCGAAGTCTTCTGCAATCTGGAGTCCACTCAGTAGTGGACTTGGCCCATAATGCATCGGACATGCAACAGAGATGACCTGCCCAGTCCCACTTCAGTTTGGCGGCTTTTTCAGCTACATCGGCAATTTGTGTTTTGGAGCGCAGTATGGTGTTTTATCTGTAAGTTTTACGCCCAGAATACTGCGCTCCATGGCTCTTTGACCAATCCCGAGCCTGTACTTCTGGTAATCCGTCAAAGACCAAGTCTGTGCACCATATGTGAGGACAGGGAGAATGCACATGTCCATGAGCTTTCTCTTTAAGGAGAGTGGCATTCCAGGCATTTTCTACTCGGCGTTCTATTTGTATACGATTATTATTTATTAATATTTTTGTGTAAAAAACAGTATTACTGTTAGATAATTTAAATTAAAACATTATTATTAAGTCCATTAGAAAAAACGTCAGTTGGTTATCTACGTTGATTGGTTACCACTGCGTGAATGTCGAATTCATTGTGCAATTTCATTGCGTTTTATAAAAGTCACGCCGAAAGTCCATGAACAACCAATTTTGCTGTCATGCAATTAAGAGAATCGGGCTCCTGGTGTGCTGCTAACCAATAAAGATGGAACGATCTCGAATTTATTCGAAACGAGTTAGGTCGATTTAAAAACATGGATATTCCGATTCTTAAACCGAATTCATGAATTCGATTCAAACCGAGTTGACAATTCGATCCGACAATCTAAATTGCCTACACAGTATGGTTTGCTGTAGAATTTCGGATGTGTATGTATGAACCACTAACCGGAAGGCGCAGCGTAGGTAGGCCTCTCACTAGGTGGACTGACGATATAGTGAAAGTCACGGGTAACCGGTGGATGCAACTGGCATCTTGTCGTTCTGAATGGCGTTCTAAGGCTTATGTTCAGCAGTGGACGCCTTCTGGCTGATGATGATGATGTATGACTAAAGAAATTAGGTGTCTGATCTCAATATATATATAATAGTTCAAACCGGTTTAGATGTTAACCGACTTAACTCGGTTTAGGCCTTAACTCGCTTTAAGCCGGGTTAAAAAGACGAGTCGTTACATCTCTACTTACAAATGCACCGAATGTGTCGTCATGTACATATTTTGTCTTTTTGTTACAGTTTGGCTCAAAGCGTCCGAGCAGTGATGGCGGCTGCAATATTTTTGTCATATGGCCTCCAGTTCTATGTGCCAATGAATATCATTTGGCCATATCTTAAATCCAAGTTGACATCAGAGGCAGCCCTCAAACATGGAGAGACAATCACAAGAGTGACACTTATCACGTTTACATGTAAGTCTTTTTGTTTAAGTAGATTATATGAGCCAGGAACAAACTCGGTTTTCTCAGTCGTCGTCATTCTTGGACCTCCTCTTGCTTATCATCAGGCGGGCCGAGGTCAGATGTCGTGTCACAATAAATAAATAAAATGACTTGCCTGTGGTAAGCAGAGTTTGTTACGCGTAACTTCCCGGATTCGATTCTCGGTCGGAGTAAATATTGTCTCTGCTTACCCCTGTGGAATAAAGGCATGACAATTTTATTGATTAATTAATACAAAATTGCTCTAAATGTTGGAGACTGACTAGTTTTTTCATATAGAAACAATAATAATTTTTCACTACAAATTATCAAGGCAAACGGCGCGAACCGAGAGCACGGTTTCGAAACCACTGACCGGTACCAAAGTATCGGTAAAGTATGATATGTACTTTAGTCGTGATTTTTCTAGGATCAAGTATTTTAGTAGGTATAAATATGTAAATAAATGAAAAATTATGCGGATGGGAATATTTTGAGGAAATTAACCTCAATTTGTGTTATCTCGTTTACCAAATACGAGTACTATCTAATTACAATTTGATAATATATTTTATTGTTATGCATAACCTAGTGAATTGTATGAATTTAGGTCACCTTATTTACATTTTACTTGCTAGATTTTACTGCTGTGAATTTCATTAGCCTCATTTCTGTTATTCTTCATTATAGTAAATCTTTCCACGATCCTGACAACTTCTTTCTCATCCACAATTCTCATTATACAAACCTGTTTATTAGCGTTTTTTTTTATTATTGTGGCTACATACATGCATACCAACAGCATTAATTCTACTCTCATGCTTCTGCCACACCGATACAGCGCCGGATTTAGACTTCGGCAGCCCATAGGCAGAGCAATGGTTTATTTTTATTTTATTTATTTTTTAATAGGTTAATTTTTAAATGTTAACTTTTCCCGCTCAAAAAAAAAATAAGTTTTTCGTCTATTTTCGTATAAGTTTTTTGAGCCTTCGTTTTTTTTGTGGTGTGGTGGCGGCCCGTAGGCAACTGCTTAAATCCGGCACTGCTTCCATACATTATTGTAAAAATAGAAAATAATATAATATTTATATGCACTTCATAAAAACATGCAAATTCTATATTATGCGGCTTACTATAGCGTTTATTTTTATTTTATTATTAGTCCGACGTTTCGATAGCTTTACAGCCATCGTGGTCACGGAGATAGTAAGCCGCATAAAATTTATTTAATTCAATAATTAATGTTCGCGCAAAATCTGAGAAAATACTCTATTATGTTTAAATAATAATGGATTTTGTAAATAAATCAATCAATCAAATTGTCACGCCTTTTTCCCACAGGGATAGGCAGAGACAATAGAGCGCCAATTACCACGATTCTTATACAGCTGTAAATAAACTCGAAGTTAAAACATATAAAACTTTTTTGATTAACAGCTGCGTAGATTAATCTGTCTTGGCGGTATTTAATTCTGATATTAGGTGAATAATATAGTAGTTTATTCATTACACCGATAAAAAAATCGTACCTAGTTGTTTCACATATGTTTTGAAATGTACGATAACAAAAAAATCGATACACGAAGGTCATGCGCCTCTCACTATTAGCACAGTTGGCGTACTTCCAAATACATAGTATCAATATTATAGTCTGGACCTAAATATTAGAAAATGTTTCAAGATTTTTTTTGTGACTCGACCTTAGACAGCATCCAGCTTGATCGAGTGTGGTCCATAAATGGATGTCACTGCTATTAAAATTTTAATAACTGTGTGTAGCAGTTACATCCACTATGCCGGCCTAGTTGTAACCGGCAACTTACAGGCTGACCCCGAAACGCGACTAAATCACTTCACGGTCTGTATACTTGTAAGTGGTGGTACTACCCCGGATCGGCAGTACCACCACTTACAAGTATACAGTTTGATAACCAGACCCGAAGCAAATATTCGTTTCTTTCTTTAATTAACAAATGAATTTCTATGAAACAATATTTTCTCCGACCGGGAATCGAACCCGGGACTTTACGCGCAACAAACCAATTGCTGATTAATCGGTCACGCCTGTCGTCGAAGTTTTTTTTATTGTTACTCGACATGTTATGACAGCACCTCGCCTGATGTTAAGCTGTCCATGCTTAACATCAGTGCGGTCCATGAATGGAGGTGACTGCTACTTACAGTCGGACACAATATATTTTTTTTATTGATCCCTTTTATTATAGATTATTTTTTTTATGATGTGGATGGATGCGTTAAACAAGTCAGGCCTAAAAGGGTGTTTTCCGACCAAATCGGCGACATCCTTAAGAAGCTAGGTTATCTAGTGCCATAACCATAAAGCTTGTTTGAAGAGAATTATGAATGTGGGGGAAGCAGGGAAATCGTGTCAGGACCGTGGCGAGTGGCGCTCCTTTGTCTCTGCCTATTCCTGTGGAGAAAAGGCGTGACAGTTTGATTGATTGATTAAATTTTATTATTATATTGTATTTTTTTTTAATTTCAGTTGCAGCAGCAGCTGTTATACCAAACTTGAGTGGGGTTATTTCCCTAGTGGGCGCTGTTAGCAGTTCAACTTTAGCTCTCATATTTCCTCCAATAATTGAAATAGTAACATTCTGGCCGGACAGGTTGGGTAGAAGAAATTGGAGACTATGGAAAGATGTCGCTATATTAATGTTCGGAATAACTGGCTTCGTTTTTGGTACATACACAAGCGTTGGAAATATATTTAGTAAATAATTTTTAAGTGTAATTGTTCGGACGGGTTTAAATTTAACTTTTAAATGACGGTTTGACATTAACCTTAGTTATACATTTAATAATGCAAATTTTAATTAACTTTAACCATGGATAACGTCAATATATATTCTCTCACTGACGCCAAGCTTGGTTTAATAACTAACGTTTAAATATTAATAAATGCAAATTCAACCTATCTGACCATGGAAAACGTCATCAAAATATATATCCTTACTGACGTTAAGTAATTCTACAAATGCAAAATTTGAATATGAAAAATCGCTTTGTTTTATGAAACATAATTATAAATACGAACAGATTACACTTTTGTGCAAAATTAGAGAAACATGCAGATGTGAAAAGTTACTTTAATTTATATTTTAGTGTAAGAAATATTAGGTGTCTATTTTAACCAATATAAAGTGACAATAATTTATTGTAGGTATTAGAAATTTAGAATTTAAGTGGAAGATTTGGGCAATTTTTCCTTATATTTTATACATTATTAGAGATCTATTGTGATTATAATTGTTTTTTTTGTCAAATTACTTTTGAGATTATAAGAAATTGCCCTTTTCTTGCATTGTTCACAGTTTTACCTCTTGTTTTAGAAAGAGGTGCTAATTTGTGTTCTGATAATAAATTCATAGGTTCTCAAAGGCGGTAATTTGAAATTTATTTTGAGATTTCAATAGGAAATATAAATTTTAAAAGTTTAATAATACCACAATTTTTGGTAAATAAATGTTGAATTTAAAGGGCTGTCACCTTCCTTCAATTTACTATTATTGTGTCACATTTGACCGCACATCGCCTGACGTTAAGCTGAAGTGTGATCCATGAATTGCTGCCACACAGTCGTATCCAAAATACCGGCCTGGCAACTGGCAAATGACCGTGTAATATCTGCCTGCCACTCTTTATATTATCTCTTTATTGTTGTACTAGTAAACTAGCCTCATGTTTTGTGAATCTATGCCTAGTACGCCTATTTGTAAACTTATGAACTAAATTGACATTTACCGAGCGTTCGTTTTTGTGGTGCAACTAGCGCAAATGCGACGTCCTCGAACGATTCGTACGTATAGTGATGAAGCGTATTATATATAACTAGCTGCGTAACCCGGCGTTGCCCGGGTCAAAATACATCGCACGCTTAATGGTTAAATAATCAGTTTTTCTCTTATGTATGTATAAACAATCTTTGTACTTACTATTAAACGTAACATAACATACATAATCAGCCCTAATTATCAAAGCATTTTAGGCATACACCATGGCAGACGTTTTTGTAATCATGAGTAATATTATTATATAGAACACTATTTTATATGTCGTCAATAGTTTTCGCAGCGTACGCGATGTAAGAAATTTTATGAGTAATTTTTTTACACCTTGGGTTACATTATTCGAAATTTCGTATGGAACCCTAAACTTTTAAAAAATCCAATGTTACTATAGCCTATGTTATTCACGAAGAATGTAGCTATCTAATGGTGAAAGAATTATTAAAATCGGCCCAGTAGTTTCTGAGCCTATTCATTACAAACAAATTTACAAATCTTTCCTCTTTATAATATTAGTATAGATGGATACGTAGTGATGAAAATCTTAAACTAAACGAACGCTCGACAAAATGTCAATTAATTTTTTCTATGATTGTACACATCTGAGTATTGTACAATTTATATTTATGTAATGTTTTTTAAGTTAACATATTATAAGCTTGTGATATGATTTGTTGATATTCACTCTGAGTGAATAATTTATAAAATGTTTATTTTTGTTCACCGTGATATCATTTTTGCGACTGTCCATTTTCAAATGATAAGAAGTTTGTTTTTTTATATATAAAAATATACGCAGCTACAATAACCTAACAGATTATTAATTTTGGCACGATATATGACCGCACAATGCCTCATGTAATAATAATAATATGGCAACCGTGGTGTAGTGCTAGTCCGACAGTCACTCAAATAGAGAGCTCCCTGTTCAAAACCAATGTATCTTTGATAATATGTACTTTGGTCGTCCTGTTTTGATGATACAAGCACTATTAGTACCTAATGTTGGTTTGTGATGGATGATCCTATTAATTACTTTATCCTGCTGCTACAGGTAATGTTATAGAACAGCAGTCTTGTCCGCCATGTGGGCTTGGCTGAACTCTGGTGATTTTCAATTACTGTTATTTGATTTACTATGACAATGCTTTTCCTATAAAGATGATAGACTAAAATATGAAGTTTACATGAGTTTCATTTTTTTATACGTCAGCAGTTCGCCTGATGTTGACCTGAAGCCAAGGCCTAGTTGAAACCGGTCACTTTTAACCTAATCAAGCTTCACGGTCTGAGCTTCAGTAGATGACTGATTGGCAGACTACTAATTAATATTAAATAGCCTGTCAGCTACTCTTAAGTATAAAAAAGATAAAAAATAAAAATATTTACTTAACTTAATTCAGACGAAAACCTTAGTGACATTCTCACTTTCACTTCTACCCTCTACTCAATTAAATAAGAGACCCCCAAATGCCGTTTTCGACATTTGGTCTGAAAATGTTCTTACGCGTGACCTTGGAAGGTCATTTTATTGTTTATTAAAAAAATCAAGTTATAATAATAAAAAATACAAACTTTTAATTTATAATACAAATGGACAGTTTGCAAGTGAAATAAATACCAATTGGTATTTTAAATAATTTATCTTTATTTTTATTGTTATTTCATAGTAGAGTTTTATTTTAGAGAAATTATTTTTTTACATCGAATTTTATCTTTTTGTATTCTTGATTAAATTTATTATACAGATCTTTTTTTTGTGTGATATAAATGTTCGGCTTAATCTTTTATTGTCGTATGTGTTAGGTATTTTAATATATAATGCTTTTTGTTGGTGTATCTTGCCAAATTATAAAATATATTAAATTATTCATATTATATTTAAATTAAGAATTGGAGACATCAATGATCGCAAATGGATGCAGTGCTATTGTCAGCGCTCACCGAATCATTGGTCACTCCATAAAATCCTCTAAAAAAGTACCTTCTTAAAGAAATCTCTCTATTAGAAATAATATGTTGTCTTACTATCTTTATAAAGTAGCATGTTTTAAACCTCATATGTTTCTCTGCCCTAGTTCATAGAAATATATTAAATTTGTTATTTATTAATAAGAATGTATACAGCTGTAATAAAAGTTATATTTTTGTAGATATATTTGTAATAGTAGTTTGACCAGATTTTATTGCACGCCAGTGTGTTATTGGCTGACACAAAATTTGGAGTACAACCTTTTGGAAAATCATAAAGAAGTTTGGAATTCAGTAGAAATACTGCGGTATTTACAAATATAATAAGCATCTGGTTTTTTTTTCCTACTTAGTTTATACTTATTAAATTCAAAGATTAGTATTTTACTAACATATTTATTTATTATGCTCGTATATATTATTTATATTTATCGATAAACATGATTTACCAAAACGAGAAAAATAATAAAATTGTTAAATGTAAAAAAAAACTTGTAAATGAAAAATATAAAATTATAATAAATTGTTACTTATGTATTCTTAATTCGTGTAATCCTCGCTTGTATTGTACTTATCCAAAGTGATTATAGTTCATTTATAGTATATTGCATTTAAATATTTAATAATAATAAGAAATATAACCAAAGTTCAGCATTATATTGTTATTTTATTTCGTAGTGGTTTACATCCTTTCCTACAATCGCAAATCCTAAAATCTTTAAGCATTTCGTTGCACAACATAATTCAGTTATATCTATTTTGACAATAATATTTAGTAAAATAATAAGTAGTAAAATAAATAATAAAATTAAAATTTTAAAGGAACCCCCGAAACGCCTGAAACCACCATTCATACCACCAGCCTTATAATAATGGTTCCATAATTATATTTCCTTTAATATTCCTTGGATCCTTATGGCGCATCATTAGATACTCTAGGTCTTTAATTTGATAACAGTCCAGCTAAAGGCTTATAGTGAGTAACATTTTTAGTTAAAGCACTATAGTTCTATCTCTTGTTGATTTGCTGATCTGGGAGAATCCATGATAGTGCATTAACAAATACTCTAGTTATTTATTTTGATAAGAGCCCAGCTAAGCCTTATAGTAAAAAACAACTATAGTTATATCTCTTAAATATCCCTTGCATCCTGATGGTCCATAATCAAGTACTCTAGGTCTTCAATTTGCTAACGGCCCAGCTAAAGGCTTATAGTGAGTAACATTTTTAGTTAAAGCAGAATAGTTCTATCTGTTGGTGATTTGCTGATCTGAGAGAATCCATGATGGTGCATTAACAAATACTCTAGGTCTTTAAATTGATAACGACACAGCTAAAGGCTCATAATAATCATAACCATCTCGATCACGTCAGCTTTCAAACAAACAAAACTGCATCGTAATCGGTGAATTCGTTTAGGAGCTATGATGCCACAGACAGATACACATACGCGCTAAACTTATAACACCCCTCTTTTTAAGTCGGGGGTTAATAAGTAACAATAATAGTTAGTAACTTCTTAAAATTCGTATTATGACATAAAATGCAAACGATTACAGTGTTTTTTCCACTTTTCTTTAATCACACCTATAGGCAATTTATTTTCAATACTAAATAAATAAATATTAAAAACCCACATACTAAAATTCGTTCTCGGAATCTATAAATATTAACTATTAGTATCAAAATAGGTTAAAAATCCCGCTTTTATAAACATTTTTTTTTTGTTCAGAGGCAAAGAGTACGCGCCCACGTATTCTTTCCTTTATATAATTTTATAAACAATTAATCACAAATAGGTTGTTCAAAACAAAGAAATGTTTAGTTTATACAGTGTAGTCTTCAGTGAAGATAAAACACGCCAGGCGAAAATTTATCATCGGAGTAAATACTAAATAACATAATTCATAGTATTTTAAATCACTGCTACATTTATTTATATTATTTAAAATTAAGTTATAGGTAAACAACTATTGTACCACATTAATATTTAAAAAACAGAAGTTTTACAAATTATTTCAAACGGCATTATCTACCATTTACTATAGCCCGCAAAAAAACTTTTTAATCATAGACAAAAGTTGAAAAGAGGAGGATGGAGACTATTGATTGACGGACGTACTGTACTGACGAGCAATGAATTTGTATAATTTGATTACAAATTGTCCATTACGTACTTTGATGCAACTATGATTTATACATTCATACAAAGCATTCAATGTAAATCAACCGAATATGTTGCAACATGAAATATTAATGATTTGTTTGTGATGTCAGACGGGATGTGTCTCCGATTCACACGGGAAAGCCTTTTTGTGATTATTATTAATAAATAATGCGTTAAAATGTGTATTATTATAACAAATTAGATTCTATTGCTTGGACTTTTTGTGTTAAATAATGATAGAAGTGTTGCTAATTTTCTAAATGTCTGCAAATATCAATAAACACAGAAGAATGCCGTCCGCCTCAAAGGATATCGTAAAAATTGCGGTGGAGATGATAAATGCTCCGGATAAAGTGGCACAGTTAATTGAATTAGATCAAAGTCAGCCATTATCAAGCATCATACAGATTCTTTGCAACTTTTGGGGCCTCCCAGACCCTGATCATTACGCTTTACAATTTTCTGAAAGCAATAACCAAAACTATATTACTGAGAAAAATCGAAATGAAATAAAAGACGGGTCCGTTTTGAGACTAGAACAATCTCCAGCAAAAGCTGTGCAGGATATCCTGGGAAAGATAAATAGTGGTGCAGAAAATGATAAAAGCAGTGCATTCCAAAGATTAACTGAGTTAAGTTCAGATTTAACATTTGCTTTAGAATTTATTAATAAAAAAGGCCTATCACTCATTATTAACAATATTGAATCAGGTATGTTTGGAGTAGATCTATTAAAACCTGTCTTAGTTACATTTGTCAAACTTATGGATCATGGTACAATTTCTTGGGACATATTGGAGAGCCCATTTGTAAATAAAATATGTAGTTTTGTTATAAACCAATCTAGTGGACAGGATCCCAAAATCATACAATGCTCTCTTTCTATATTAGAAAACATTGTTTTGAATAGCTCTGGCAAGACATCACAAGTTGAGAATGAATTGACTATTCCCAACCTCATAATGCATCTACACCCACAAGACAGAGTTGTACAACAGAATACTGTGGCACTGATTAATGCTATATTCACCAAAGCTGATATAAGTAAGCGTAAAAAAATGGCTGCAACCCTTGCATCTAAAGAGGTTCGCACTGTCATTTATGAGAACCTTATAGAAACATTAACGTCTAAAAAAGATGGAGTTGTAAGCAAGGATGGAGTTGGAGCAGAATTGGCACACCAATTGTATGTGCTGCAAACTTTAACGCTAGGTTTGTTGGAGTCAAGAATGCATCTCCGAGTAGAGCCAAATGACCAAGACACACACGACAAAATTAGGGAATTAAGACAAATAGCATTTGACAATGATGCTGTAAATGGTAATTCTGATGTCACAATGAGGAGACAGTTGGGTAGCATGACAAAAGACAGCAAGAAACTTGGTTTTAAAAATGAAATAGATCCGACTAAAGACCTGTCCGAGGTGCCACCTGGTATGTTGGGCCTTGATTGCATGCTGTACTTTGCCAGAAACTATTCAGAAGATTATATTAAAATTGTTCTGGAAAATTGCAGCAGAGCTGATGAACATGAGTGTCCATTTGGCAAAACGAGTATTGAGTTGGTCAAGTTGCTGTGTGACATATTGAAAATTGGTGAACCTCACAGTGAACAGGTACAGTCATATCATGCCATGTTCTTCACACATGATCATCCATTCAAGGAACTCTTTTGTATTTGCATTGTAATACTAAATAAAACTTGGAAGGAAATGAGGGCTACAACAGAGGATTTCATCAAAGTTTTTGGTGTTGTGAGGGAACAAATCACCAATGCTCTCTCTTCATTGCCAAAAACATTTGATAAATTCCGCCAGAAAATAAATCAGCTCACTTATGCTGAGATTACACGAATGTGGACTCAAGAACGGAACAACAGAGAGAAATGGGAATCACATGCAAGGCCTATAGTAGAGTTAAAAGAAAAGATAACCCCTGAAATTGTTGAATTAATACAACAACAGAGACTTGGATTCTTAGTTACAGGCACAAGGTTCCAGAAATATTCTGGAAGAGGGCAGAGGATAAAAGACAAATTTTGGTTTGTGAAATTATCACCAAATCATAAAGTTTTGCATTATGGGGATTGTGATGAAAAGAGTACACCCAGCATAGAGGAACTGAGCAGTAAATTAAGTGTCAGTGATATTAAATGTTTGGTCGTTGGGAAGGATTGCCCTCACTTGAAGGACTTGAGGAATAGGAAGACTCTGGTTGCCCTAGCCTTTTCCTTGATGGTAAAGTCAGCAGAATTTGAGGTGACATCATTGGATTTTGTTGCACCTGATGACCAGACATTCAGTTACTGGACAGATGGCATAAATGCTCTCTTGAAAGAGAAGATGACAAGTAAAATCTTTGAACATGATCTAGAGACCCTACTATCAATGGATATTAAAGTTAGGTTGTTGGATGCGGAAGGTATTAATATTCCACAGGATCCTCCAGAAATCCCTGAAGAACCAGAAGATTATGACTTTTATTATGAAAATAAATAGAAGATTTGAGAAAAAATGTATTAACGTCATATCAGAATACCATTTCCAATGCAATTTTTTCTTAGAAGCCATTGTGATCGATTGAATGGTACCAAATTTAAAGTATATAAAAATGCAAAAAGTATTTCAATGATCTCAAAATAACAATGGATTCAAATTCTAACTCTATCTAAAAACTGTTAATAATTTTGAGGACTGGTGCGAAATATTCCATTTTTTAATACTCTTAGCAATAATTTTATGTTTTTGTTTCTACAAAACGATTTCAAGACGGTTTATAGTTTTCAAAAGACAACTTGTTAGCTAATAAAACGGGTGTAGTCGGAGCGTTTATTGATAGCTTCACTGGTGCGTATGAAATACTCATAACATTTTTTGTTGTGTAGATTAATCTGCCATCAGTCGAATAACTATAGTCAGATGCGTTTCGTGTAACTTTGGCGTTGGAGTGACAGTAGTGATAACTACTAATCCTCCTTATCACGAAGCACTTGGGCCCTCTTCACTCAATTAGTTGCCAGTTGGTTTGTGAGAGCGTTTGGGCGTGTTTTCAAACGCTTTATATATTTTTCTGTTGTCTTTCAACTTCCTCAGACACTGTTGGTAACGAAGTAACATAGGATACTTTCAAGAGCGTATTATAATCTTACTTTTGGAATATACTTTAACTTTATGTTACTAAAGCCGCGCAGATTTTAATTAAAAGATTGGCCTGTTGGACAGGCTCAGAGTCGCTCAGCGGCAATGCTTGGAGTATCTTTGC
The DNA here is from genome assembly GCA_905220615.1 of Tinea trinotella. Taxonomy (NCBI): domain Eukaryota; kingdom Metazoa; phylum Arthropoda; class Insecta; order Lepidoptera; family Tineidae; genus Tinea; species Tinea trinotella. The sequence continues at coordinate 2,983,343 of HG992311.1, forward strand.
GCGATGATGTTCGGCGAAGAACCAGAGTTACCGACATAGCTTGTAGGATTTGCAAGCTGAAGTGGCAATGGGTTGGCCATATCGCTCAAAGAACAACCGATGTTGAAGAAAGGTTCTAGAGTGAAAAGGTTCCACAAACCGGAAGACGCAGCGTAGGTAGGCCTCCCACTAAGTCGACTGAAGACATGGTGAAAGTCACCAATAACCGGTGGGGCGATAAATGGCGTTCTAAAGGGAAGGCCTTTGTTCAGCAGTGGACGTCTTCTGACCGATAATGAAGATTAGAGGGGAACCCATTAAACGTATATCAACAATATTTTTTTAAAGAAAGAGCTCAATATACTCTTATGTTATAGGAAGGTTTAATATAAGTTTAATTGTGGCCTTTAGCCATTTTATTATTAGTTTAATTTTACTGTAGTTTACTCATTTTAAATTATTTTTTAACCCTAAAATGGTGCAGTAATGATAGATTTTAAGTTTACGTTTTTATAGAAAATTAATTCACTGTTAGATGAATTATAGAAATCTCTTAAGGCTTCTTTTCTTCAAGTTACAAAGTTCTTCTATTTTACAAAGGGTAATAAAACTTTAATAATAATTTAATTAGTTCAGTCAGGAAGGGCAGGTATAATTATAAAATAAAATGATAAATCAATTTTCCTGTACATTTCAATGCGGAAATGGGAAACAGTTTTTTGCCAATAAAAACTCATTTGAAATTTATATAATTTAAATTTTGTTTTTAATGAAATGCCACATTTGACCTCGACTTGCCTGATGGTCAGCAAGGGAAGGTCCAGGAGAGCTGACGGCTAATAAAACCGTTTATTTTTACGGTTTCCTGGATTCATTCCTTTGGATTCAGCAAATTCTCATTGCGTAGGCAAATAATAAAAGATATCCCTATAGAGATTTCTAAAAAATCAAGTTTAAAAATTTATTTGTTTATATTATTTTTTAATAGTTTAATTTTTTTTAGTATTATTAAAAATGTATTTTATGATTTATATTCTATTTTAGTACTTTCTTAGATTTTGCGCGAACATTGATTAATGAATCAAACAAATTTTATGCGGCTTACTTATTGCGTTTATTTTTGGTTATTGAGTTTACATTTTTTTTATTATTCCGTCGTTTCGAGAGCTTTGCAGCCACCGCGGGCACGGAGAGTAAAATGAATAAAGGCGATAGTAAGCCGCATAATATTTGTTTGATTCTATTTTAGCGTTGTATTAGTGCCATAAATATGTGGTCAATCAGTCTATTATTCATGTAGCCACTGTGATGTTACACCAAAATGTATAAAACAATTTTATTTACATTGATATTATTATTATTAAACAATAAATATTGTGTATGGTGTTTTCGTGTTTTATTTCCCAACTTTACATTGTAGAAAGCAATTCTTTTAACCTATTGCAGGCCCTGGGCACAAGGATATTGAGGCCTGTGAGCTTGACAGAGCACTTTTTTTTTTATTATGACTTGACATATGACAGCACCCCGCTTGATGTTAAGCTGGACCACACCATGAATAGATGTCACTGCTACTACAATTCAATAACTGTAAGTAGCAGTCACGTCCACTATGCCGGCCTAGTTGGAACTGGCAACTTACAAGCTAATCCCGAAACTTGACTAAATCACTTCACGGTCTGTATACTTGTGGTGTTGGTACTACCCCGGATCGGCAGACTGGGTACCAGTACCACTGCCTACCACTTTGGTAACCAGACCCGAGCAAATATCCGCCTCTTTTTTTATTAACAAATATTTGCTCTGACCGGGAATCGAACCCGGAACTAACCGTTCATTCACGGCTGTCGTCAAAATTAGAATAAGCGCAATTCATGTTAGTATTATGTCAGTCATTATCGTATGATTTTTTTTTCCAAATAAATATCGGTTATCTGGCGAGGTCTAGGGGGCACCGTGCCTAGTGGAAAAGACAGGCTAGTCTATGCCTGGGGTCTGCGCCTGCTCGAAACATTTTCCTGACATTCGTAGTCGCCCGGTTGAAGCTAGGCCAGGCTTCATGTGGCGTACAGGGGCCTCAATAAAGCAGTGAAATTTGGCCGCACTAATATATGTCATCTTTGTAACCAATCAGCATATAGCAAATCAATAGGTAAACTACGTTGATTGGTCACTTTTGACCGCGACGCAATTTTACTGATTTTTCGTGGGCATACTCACAGGGACTCCGGGCCATGTACAGGAAATAATACGCATCATGTGATTATACAGCAGTGCACAGGGTAGTATACCACTTACAAGTATACAGAAGTGACTTAATCGCGTTACGGGATCAGCTTGTAAGTTGTCGGTTCCAGCTAGGCCGTAGTAATGGACCGCATTCCAGCTTAACATCAGGCGGGGTGCTGTTATACATTATGTCGAGTAACAATGAAAAGAAGTCGCGTCCATTCCGTCACGCCAGCTTAACATCAAGCGGTGTGCTACCAGGACAATAAATATAAAAGGACAATAAAACTCAGATCGATTTCATAAATAATTTACTGCATTTTAGAAACTTCAAATTTGGTATTAATGATTTCTTCATCGGAATCCAATAGTGGTAATGTGCTGGCTGGTATGTTCTCCTCTACCCACCGCAGGTCTGAATCCATAGACGAGTTTGGAGTACCTGTGGCTCCGTTGGCGACTTCGTTATTTGTTGAAGTACTCTCAACGCCAGTACGCATCTTAACTCCATAAGCATCATTCACGAATTGGTCTTCCTCCTCTGTGAAATTTAATTATTAATGAAATCCTGTGCCCTAGAAGTTGGTAAACATGACGGCAGGCGTACGGTCCCGGGTTCGATTCCCAGCCGGTGCAGATATTTGTTTCATTGCTTTTACTTGTAATATTTAATAATTATATTAGATATTTTAAATATATGATAATAATAAAAAGAGGCGATCTAAAACTGCGGACAACTGTAAAAAAAACGCACCATGGGAGCCAATACCACAAATACGAAAATTGCGGTGTAAAAATTTGACAGCTAATGGGCCAATGAGTAGTCTGCCATTTTTTATTGTTAACCATTGGCTGTTATTGATTTGACATTTATTACACTTAGATGCCATGTGCTGCCATCTTACGGTGGCTTATTGAATTGAACTGTCTTACATTTATATTGTGTACATTTTACTAGTAGCGTCTTGGAAAAACGTGATTTCGAATTAATACGAGTATCAAAAGCAACTTACCGTCCTCGTCGTCCGCATTATCGAGTAATGGTGTGAATGCATATCGTTGATTATTATTAGTAGGTCTCCATAATAACATAATCACAGCCAATACACTCGCAAATAAGATGTGCCAGTATGCGGAATCCATCCATACGGTTTGCCATTCCTTAAATATTAGACAACATATTTAAGATCGACATTATTAAATTGTAAGCAGATAGACTGGCACAACCTACCAGTCTCCTGTATTAATAAAAAAACTTTCACGCATAGTGATGACACGGCATAGTGACAGCGACTGAGTCATTTTACAGTCGTTGGCACTATTGCACCTCCCCTTGCTTACCATCAGACAAGTCGAGGTCAGAATAAAAAAGGCGGATCTAATTCTCTATGTATCATAGAAACTAAGCGACTAAAGCACATATTTATCAAAGCAAAGATACATTGGTATAAACCCGGCAGCAAAAAAGAGCGATAGGATTCAAGCCAGCGCAGTAACTTGTTTTGTGATATACTTATTTTTAGCTTTTCGAATGTCTAAAAATTTTAAAATAAAATTAATTATGAGCACGACAGAAAAGATATGCGGACTTGCTCGTACCGAACTCGTCCAGCGCTCTTTTTGTCAGCCGGGATCTATACCAATGTAGCTTTGTACTTTAGTCGCTGAGTTTCTATGATACATAGAGAATTACATCCGCCTATTTTGTTCTGACCTCGACTTGCCGAATGGTAAGCAAGGGTAGAGTGCCAATGCCAACTATACTTGTCAAGTGGTTTTGAACTTGACTAGCACTCGACCACAGTCGCATTAAAAGTAAGTCGCATTCAAAATAATAAATCAACTCACCACAATACAAGCAGTTATTCTGTAATTTTTAATTGAATATAACATAAAAATGACAGATGAGATCACAGCAAATATTAATGTGTTCGTAAAGTGACGATACAATGCCAATTTTATCATGTTTCTGTAACAAACAAAAAGCAACAAATTAGATTACATGTAAAAAGAATTGTGTGGCGCTCCATTTTATGTTCTTATCTCTCTTCCTATCTATATTTCTATACATATTAATGTAGGAGGGAAAAGAAAGATCTCCCTGCTGCACGCGTGTTGCGTACAGGCCCTTAACTAGCCGTTAGACGTGTCGTGTTGGAGCGTATATTTATACTAATACTTTGTCGATAGACCGTTTGCGAGATATTGGACGCTCAATCCCATTAGTTGCTATCTGCGTTCACATTGTGATGGCGAAACATACAACGCCATCTACCCATCGGCGCAAACACTATCTTTGCAACGCCCTCCAGTGTTGCCAGCATGTAGCTAGGCGGTCGCTACAAAGTCATGATAATTTAAATTGAATACTTTTTTATTTCTGGTTTGACAAAAGCAGCTCCCTTTCTGATGTTAACAGGAGTGCGGTCCATTAATGGAGGCGATTCCAATACAGTTACAAAACTCGAAGTAGCAGTCACATCAACTATGCCGGCCTACTTGGAACCGGCAACTTTTTAGACTAAGTAATTTCATGGTCTGTATACTTGATTCTAAGTTGCAGTTACTATACTGGCTAAATTGCTTTACACGACTCACTTGAAGGATCCAAGGTTATAGGAAAAGAACAACACATAAGAATTCCACTTGTTCATGAAACGATACAAAAATCGACGCATCAAAATGGCTGACTTTCCGATCCCGTCGACAGAATGCGATTCCTGGCTTGTTTTTTTATATGTTGACTCGACATTTGACAGCACCCCGATTAATGTAAGGCTGGATTGCAGTCATTAGATGGATCCACTATCTAATGGAACCGGAAACTTACAAGCTGATCCTGAAACGCGACTAAATCACTTCACGGTCTGTATACTTGTAAGTGGTGGCACTTCGCCAGTTCGGCAGACTGGGTACCACTGCCTGGCTCTTGTGTGGGTATCTCATTATTCAAATTTAAAGTTTAAATTGAAAACTGACCTTCTCAATTGCAATGTCCTCATAGTTTGTGCTAGTGATACGAACACCCACCAACAGATGGCGCTGTCCAACAATGATAATGGCGCTTGTGACAATAACAAATCTCTATTGGAATCATTTTGCTTATGGTGCAGGTGTAGCCAGGCCTCTATGCCGGCCAGGAGACCCCACAGCAAGCCTGTCGCCACCACACGCTGTAATGCTGGTCCTAATCTAGGCCTGAAAGATCAATTTATTGCTTTATATTATGCTTGTATCTATTCTTCTTGTAGTGCTGAATCTCTATCTAGGGAGGCGGAACAGGTACTCAAAAGTGGTAAATCAAGTCCACTCACGGTTTTTAATTTTTTCATTATGACTCGACATATGATAGCACCCCGCTTGATGTTAGGCTGGAGTGTGGACCATGAATGGATGTCACTGCTACTACAATTCAATAACTGTGAGTAGCAGTCACACATCCACTATGCCGGCCTTGTTGGAACCGGAAACTTACAAGCGACCAAATCACTTTACAGGCTGTATACTGTAAGTGGTGATACTACCCCGGATCGGCAGACTGGGTACCACTGCCTACCACTCTTTGATAACCAGACCCGAAGCAAATATCTATGCAGTTGCTTGCATTTTGCTAGTCACAAAGTTCCATGTCAATCACCCGCCTGATGGTAAGCAAAAGGAGGTCCAAGAGTGGCGATGACTAAAAAAACTGATGTTTTTTAACCTAGTATACCTTTTTTTATTGTGACTTGACATTTGACAGCACTTTCCTGATGTTAAGCTGGAATGCAGTCCATGACTGAAGGGGACTGCTACTTCAGTTAAATAACAAGTAGCAGTTACATCCACTATGCTCGTCTAGTTGGAACCGTCAACTTACAAGCTGATCCCGAAACGCGACTAAGTCACTTTACAGTTAGTACTTCATCGACTGGGCACCGCTGCCTACCCAGTTTGACAATCAGTTTCAGAGAAAATATCCGCCTTTTTTATTTTATTAACAAATATATTTTATCAAATTATAAAATATAACAAATATTTGCTCCGACCGAGAATCGAATCCGAAACTTTACGCGTAAAAAACTAGTGTCCTAGTTTGCCGCCCCTGTCGTATAAATATGTATATAAAATACTATATACTTACTTAACAATACCAAATCCAAGCGAGACGATAATGACAAGCATTCGAGATAGTGCTCTCTTGGCAACGGACACCCATTCAGCAAATATATAAGCGTGTGGATTAAACTGTCCACTACTATTAATATTAGCATACACTGAATAATACGTAGCACTTTCAATCATGCCCAGAAGTGCAACCCCACCAATCCAATATTGTATTCTGAGTAGATCGCGCCATTGCAACCAGCAAACTAATAACCAAGCTGTGCAAAGTAAAGTGTATACACCACACATTACTCCGAAGAACTGTAAAAGACATGCAATGAATGTTAAGGGTCTCCACAGTTAGGGTGACCATTCCTTTTAACGATAATAATAATAATAATAAAATTCTTTATTGCACAGTAAAAACAATACAATGGGCGAGCTTAATGCTAAATAGCATTTTCTACCAGCTAACCTTCGGGAGGGGGTAACAAAACATGAGGTGGGTGCTTATATCTAATATTTAAAACAAAAATAATATATCAGTTCATATATACATACCTACATATCGATACCTTAATTCGCAATCCGGCTAACTCCATTTTAGTGAATTTTACAGGAGACACTAAAAACATATTTATATCTAAACTATGAGGAATCTAGAAAAAATGAAAATCCCGTTGGTAGATAATAAGTAAATACACATTTTTTTTATTAATAGACAGGTAAACATTTTTATTATTCTTATTAAATGACCCGATTTAGGAGTTGGCCGGATTTTTAAATTCAAAATACGAATGAAGAGGGAGTTGTTTGTTTTTATAGGGAAATATAAAACTGTGCAATTTAATGAAAATAATAGTATATTTTACTTAAATTTTATTCAATTCTCATGAGGTACGTTTTTATAGTTGGTTTCATAATCTATGGGCATGTTTTGAGTTGTTGAAGATCCAAATATTTATTTTTTAGCAGTAACTTAAGAATGTCGTCTTTGCGTAACCAATTAATTCTTCTAAAAAGACAATATTAAAATTGCACACACATTTGGCCTTTGAATCTTTTTTTATTTTGCCTGGTCTTATGGACTTATAAAATTTGATATCTTTGAAACTTCTTTATATCTTTCTTCCATGTACCATCAATTTTATTTTTGCCGCAGTATTCTTTTCCTCTCTTTCCATTTTTTATTATTTCACTTGACTATTTCTTCTTATTTACTTCACATCGTTATTTCCGTTAAGTTGATACTCATATGATTTACTATCAGAGCTACTATTTTCAACTAAACGCACCGGCAAAATTAGAGGAACATTGGTAAAAAGGTCCATATCTTGAATTCAAGTGGGTCGAGCGACGTGTAATTATTTTTTATAGTTTCCGACGCATTTAAGAAATAAAATATTGAACGGGCAAGTTAGTTTTTTTTTAAATTAAAATCCTACCCCTATAAGTGTTTGTCGATGATTGACGTTATAAGTGTTTTTGTTAAAAACGGTGTTTTGTGTAGTGCAATGTAAGTTTAGCTCATTTTATCGTTTGATTTTTAAAAGAACACATCGTTTTAACACAAAATGAGTGACTTGCCAGCAACTACACTCGCTAGGGCTGTAACCATGATCACACCTACCGTTCGGTCAGTCAGGCCTTAGGTGTATCGGTTTCTGTGGTCCATCGCGATGTTCAACGTTACAGGCAGACTGGATCTTACGTTCGCAGACGAGGACAAGGCAGACATCGGGCGAAAACGATAGAGAATGACCGTTTTATAAGAGACGAACCTTAAGAAATCGCCGTCAAACAGCTGTGCAGACCCAAAATCTGTTGGAGGAGGTCCGAGATGTGCGTGTAAGCGAACGTACAGTGAGAAGAAGACTTAAAGAAATTGAATTAAACTCACGGGTGCCAGCAAAAGCACCGAAACTGGAGGCAGGACATCGGAGAGCCAGATTATTATTTGCACGTAACACCAAAATTGGACAAGTGAGTGGAGTCGAGTTTTGTTCAGTGAAGAGACTCGATTTTGTGTAAACTTTGTTGATGGGCGAGAAAGAATGTGGAGATTTCGCAGAGAACGTTATAACCCAACAAATTTTACGGAAACTGTGGCTTATGGTGGAGGCTCCGTCATGGTTTGGGGTGGCATATGTTTGGGAGCCCGCACAGAGCTTGTGATCGTTGACGGTGGTTTTTTAACAGTACAGAGATACATAACAGACATTTTAGAACCCCATGGTGTGCCTTTTGTCTTATTTGTAGGCAAAATTTCATTTTTATGCACGATAATGCGCGGCCATATACCGCAAACATCGTACAAAATTAACTTAATAATGTTGGTATTGCCCAGATGGATTGGCCAGCGCGATCCCCGGATATGAACCCGATAGAGCATGTGTGGGACATCATTGGAAGAAGGGTACGAGCTAAAACTCCAGCTCCAAGAAATGTCCAGGAGCTTAAGTTTGCGCTACTGGAGGAGTGGGAGAATATCCCACAAGAAATGATTAACAATCAAATTGAGAGTATGGGAAGGCGTATCAAGGTTCTTATAAGAGTCAGAGAAGGCAGTACACGCTATTAACCTTGCATTTCTTTTATAAATGTTAATAATTTTACTTCAACTCTTGTTACTCATATTTCAAAGATTTTGTTTATTTATACTTTTTGCTGTTTTTTTTATGTTACATGTTTTTATAACTTAATTTTGTGTTATTTTAGCTTCTCATATATAAATAATTAAATAAATGTGCTAAAAGTACATAGGCAATAAATTATTTTCAAAAATATTGAGAATTTTGTTATGTTCCTCTAATTTTGCCAGTGTGTGTAGTTTAATTCTAAAATGAAGTAAAGACATCTGGTTAAAAATCTGTTGGGGAAAAGAGCTCTTGAGGCATGTTGCTATCTAATGTTAAGGAATTGTTTGATATGCAATCATCTAAAACATGTGTTTGGATGCAGTCACTGTTAGTTATGTCCAAATGAGTTATAGCTTGATTGTGACTCAATAAACTTGGAGAATATGAAGTGTTCATTTCAGTTTCAGATATTTTTTCCAATACAATATTCTCAACTATTTCATAGTCAGACATCAACATTGTGTTAGTACATGAAGTAGAAGGATAGAACATAAATCATTACTTCTAGTAGAATGTAAACTAATATTTTGTTGTTCATTTGTGAAACATACATGATCATGCTAAATAACATTCTGTTGCTCGAAGAAGCTGTATTTATGCTGGCTGTAAAGTTAAGCTGTCATGCGGCAAATTATCGTAAGATCTTGTCACATCAGGAACCTAAAAATCAGCCTTCTTAGTATTGTTGGCAAGTTGTATGCAAAAGAATTGATTGAAAGGGTGATGCATGAAACAGATGATGAAATTTAGGATGCTCAAGCGGGATTTCAAAAAGGGATGGGATGTATTGATCAAATCTTCTCTTTAAGATGCGTCAGCGAAAAATGTTGGCAAAATACCATAAGGTGTTTTGTGCTTTTATTGACCTTGAGAAGGTCTATGGTAGAGTGAACAGGAATGAACTGTGGCGGCAGCTGTCCGAGTTTGGGTTAAGGGAGCGTTTGGTCCGTGCACTGAAATCTCTCTATGAGGATTCCAGTGCATGTGTTCAAATTAATGAGGCGCTATCTGACTGGTTTGTCATCTCTAAAAGTGTAAGACACCAATGGTTGTGTAGCGTCACCAAGAAAGTGGAACGAGTCAAACAATTTGTTTAATTGGGAAGTATGTTTACTAGGGATGGAAAGTGTGATAAAGATATTGAGAGAAGAGTGCAAAAGGGTACCGTAGTGAACAGTGCCACCCATAGTATAAGGAACAGCCAAATAATGTCCCAAAAGTCACGGATGGCTGTTCATAATGCGGTGCTTGTTCCTACATTAATGTAAGGAAGTTAAGGTTGGGTATGGCAGAAGAAGCATGAGAGTAGAATTAACGCTGTAGAAATGCGGTCATTAAGGAGTGTATGTGGAGTGACGTTAGCGGATAGAATAAGGAATAGCACAGTGCGCGATAGATATGGTTTGAAAGAAGATCTAGTGACAAGGATTGACAAAGGAATGCTTCAATGGCTTGAGCACATGGAAAGGATGAGTGAAAGTATATCGACAAAAGGAATTTATAAACCTGATGTGGGTGGATGCGTTAAACAAGGTCAAGAAATCTGGGTTGCCTAGTGCCCATAACCACAGAGCCTATATGACGAGAATTGGGGATATGAAAGAAGCAAGAAAGTTATGTAAGGATCGAGGCAAGTGGCGCTTCATTGTCTCTGCTGATTTTTGATTAAATATCACTGTGTGCACACGTGTAATACGCCAAACAAAATTGATTTGTTGGAGTTAGCCGTCATAATCGTTGACTTTATGTATTGCTTGGAGTTGTTCGGTTTTCTTGCGGTGATTTATTCAAGAAGTTTAAAGTTTAGAGAGTTATTATTTATTTTAAAATGTGCGAATTATGTCAGTCTTAAATCCTGCATCAAAAACTAAAATTCGGTAAAAATGGAGTTAGCCGGTTTGCGAATTAAGGTATCGATATATATACATACATAACATTATAATAAGTTATATACCTACATATTATATACCTAATTATAAATAAATACATTTTACCAGAGAAATTAAAATCAGAATCCTACACCAAATTTAGTAGTCTTGACATTGCTTTAAACGATCTTTAACAATCAATGTCGAAAACGTTCAGTACTGTTAAAGGCCGTTGAAGGAATGGTCACTCGAACCGGGGAAGGAACGAGATGATTTGCCACACGAAAAGATAAATAAATAAATAGCCAATCAATCAATTTGTCACGCCTTCCTCCCACAGGAATAGGCAGAGACAATGGAGCGCCACTTGCAACTCCCTCTTCATATAAGCTCTATGGCCATAGGCACTAGACAACCTAGCTTTCTGAAAGATGAAGAAGAAATTATTTCTGCTCTGCGACTGCACTGTAGAATATTGTAGATATATATCCCCTGGCAGATAAAAATAGCGCTGACCTTTGAGCTGCGTAGTCTGAGAATCGGCGCTGGACGTCTGCAATGGGAGCATGTCCGCGCATATAGTCGTGCACTTAATTTATAATATTCTAAATTTATACACATTCGTAAAACGAAAATGCCAGCGCTCTTTTTATCTACAGTTTTCTATAGTGCGGTCGCGGCGCTGAAAAAAAATTGCAGCTTTCGCTGTCTACAAGAAAGGGTGTGATGGGTCATTATATAAAATTCTTTCTGCTCCGCGACTGCACTTTACACATCATGTCGATGGATTAATTGCAGCGCCGAGCTGTTTAAGGTATACATACATACTATACATTAAACAGCAAATAAAATACATACAGGCAGAAGAGGCCATATTGCAGCGGAGAGGTATCCATATGGTGATTTCATTTCAACATGAACAGAGACATTGTAATTCAGTGCACCATACACGTACAATTGCAAAATATATATACCATCATGGTCGACAAGCAATAATGGATTCTTTTTCTGTAAAATAAACATAACATTAGACAATTCTAAGCATCCATGGATTTTGGCCGGCATAATGACGTCGACAGTGGCAGCCGTGAACTAACTCAGTTTTTCAGTCGTCGTCACACAGGCGGGTCGAGGTCAGATGTCTTGTCACAATAAAAAAGGGCCCCCAAACAATTTTTTAAACGGGGCTCCGCCAAGGCACGCTATGCATACACACAAGTGGAAGTAGGACGGAATGATAATTATTGAGAGCGAAACAGAGACAAATATATGTTGCTCTGCATGGCGACACTGAGTTCAAGTTTGCTTTTTAGCATAGTTTAACATGCCTCGTTCGGAGCGGGTATAACATATCAACGTCTTTTCTTAAAATATTATGACAACATAATTGGCGACCGTGGTGTAGTGGCAGTGGAATGGTTACACAAACAGAGAGCACAAGTTCGAAACCACCCAATGTTTCTTTGATATATGTACTTTGGTTGTCCTGTTTCTATGATACAAGCACTTTGGTAGCTTAGTATAGAAATGTAAACAAAAAATAACTTACCCTCTCAGTTACGTTCCCTCTCAGTTCATACTCAAAGAATAGTGTCTTTCTATGTTCACATGTATATGGTTTCTCAACTCTTACAAATTGTGTACTTTTATTTCCAACACTTCTTGTATCCCTATTCTTCTCATCACTGCAATCTGCTGTTGTCTATGAATGTGAAATGAAAGGACATCATTCATTTTTTATGGGGACTTGAGCTTAATTGTATTAACAGTTTAATATGCATCTTAAAATAGTTTGATGTGCGAAGATTACAATGTAATTGGAGTATATCCTTTATTTTGCATAGTTTGGGTGTGCGAAATTATCAAAGTATAATTATGACAGTTCAGTGCAGAACAAATATGGCGTTGATTGACAGATAATACAAAATACATATCTTATTTTTCAAATAAGTCAAATGCACAGCAATTAACTGTTATTAGTTTTGTCAATAAAAGTATTAAAACTACCATTTATATATTTTTTCATCATTGGACATTACAAAAGTAGTACAAAGAAGCCCAAAATGAATTATGTCCTTTTCTTAGATTTTGCGCGAACATTGAATAATGAATTAAACAGATTTTATGCGACTTACTATCTTCGTGATGGCTGCAAAGCTCTCGAAACATCGGAATAATTAAAATTCTTAAAATCAATAACCAAAAATAAACGCGATAGTAAGCGACATTTGTTTAATTCATATTAAATTTATTATATGAATAGTGCCTCAACATATGTTTTTATTGTGACACGACATTTGACATCGACCTGCCTGATGATAAGCAAGAGGAGATCCAAAAGTGCCGACGACATATGACAGCACCCCGCTTGATGTTAGGCTCGAGTGTGGTCCATAAATGGACGTCACTGCTATTACAATTCAATAGTAGCAGTTACAACCACTATGCCGACCCAGTTGTAATACGCAATTTTTATTTGACCTCTTCTTGTCAGATCAAGTGCGTTAAGTGCGTCCAAAAAAGCATCGACGACTGAAAAAACCGACACAGTTTACGGCGCCCACCATGAAGTATGTACACTTGAAAGTGGTGGTATTACCCCGAATCGGCAGACAGGACACCATTCCTCATAATATACTTTTGTTGCCAACAACAGCTAAGTCTTATCTAATTGTTGTCTACTCTACATAGAGTTATCTACATAGTGTGCAGATTACTTATCAGCATTCGTGTGGGCTGATAGTGACTCATAGATGGTATATTTATTTCATGGAACTGGATGAGGTCACTAACATAAAGCACATTAATATAATAATATGATTAAGGCGAATGTATAGAAGTGAGTAGAATTAACGCTGTAGAAATGCGGTCATTAAGGAGTGTGGAGTAAAAATAGCGGATAGAATAAGGAATAGCACACTGCGCGATAGATGTGGTTGAAAGAGGATGTAGTGACAAAGATTAACAAAGGAATGCTTCGATGGTTTGGGCACATGGAAAGAATGAGTGAAAGTAGATTGACAAAAGGAATTTATAAATCTCATGTGGATGGATGCGTTAAACAAGGCAGGCCCAGGAGGGTGTTTTCCGAACCAAGCTGGGTTGCCTAGTGCCCATAACCACAGAGCCTGTATGAAGAGAATTGTGGATGTGAAGGACGCAAGAGCGTTGTGTTAGAATCGTGGCAAGTGGCGCTCCATTGTCTCTGCCCATCCCTGTGGGAAAAAGGCGTGACAATTAGATCGATTGATTTAGGCTCTTTATGCCTAAAATAGAATTAAATACTTTTTATAAAGCAACCGCGGTGTTGTGGCAGTGCAATGGTTATGCAAGCCGAGTGCACGGGTTCGAAACAACTCGCTGGTACCAAATGTATCTTTGATATATGTATTTTAGTTGTCCTGTTTCTATGATACAAGCACTTTGGTAGCTTAGTATAGATTGTTGTAAAAAAACTTGGATTCATTCAGTGAGGCATAGGGACGGCGACTGAGGCAGCCATGAACTAAGTCGGATTTTGCAGTCGTTGACTCTCTTGGACCTCTCATTGCCTACCACAGCACTTACAACTCATAAACTCTCGTTTTTACATACCTTTTTGAAAAAATGGAAGTAATCTGGTGAACATTTAATTGCATCCCATTCATATAATACTGTTATATCTCTATTTGCTTCTGATTCACAATGCACTGAAATTACATAATTAAAGATACATTTTTAAAGATACAAGATACAATACAATAATTAAAGATACATTTAATAGGTGACTGAGATGTTGAATGTTATGTTTCCACACTTGAGTCCTATTTGGTTCGTTCTGTGTTCAACGATTCTCGTTCAATGAAGCCATCCAATCTCCTCCATGAAGGCGACTGAGGTGTAGTGGTAGTGAAACGGTCATGCAGACTGAGAGCCACCGGTTCCAAACCACTTGCCGGTAGTATCTTATCTTTGATATACCTACTTTGGTTATTCTGTTTCTAATACATGAGAACATTTAGTAGCTTAGTATTGAAATGTAAAAAAATGTCTTATTCCCGGTTCCCATAATAAACTATCAGTCATTGCTAACAGTTGTCACTTCACAATTCACTGTTGTTTGAAAATTTCTCATCATCCCAAAGGTTGTTAGAGAATGCCTAATAGGCATTAAACTCGTTTTTATTTTTAGGTTTTTTTTGGTGCAATAAAAAAAAAGTAAAAATAATTTTTTTTATTACTATACATTTCTAAAGTGATTGTATAATAGAAACAGGACAACCTAAGTACATATATCAAAGATACATTGGTACCGGTTTACTCTTTTTTCTTTACATTATGCTAGTAGTTGTCTTACGAGGCGTGTTTAAAAGGAACGGTATTGATCTACGGCTGGTAGGTAATTTAACTGTTCGTATCAAAAACGATCCGCTTGACAGATATAGGAACTATCGTCAGCGTCAGTGACTATCTAACTGGCATATTTATGTTAACGCCAATTAGGTTTTTAGTATGAAATGCTAATTAACGCTTGAGGATAATGGGCAATGAGTAAGCTGACCTCTTTTTCATGCTAAATTAATACCTCATCTGCTATTACAGTTTAGCAATGTTAGGATTTCATACAAGAATCTTAAGGGGAATAAATTAGTATAATGTGGTAGTGCAATGGATATGCAAACTGAAGACCATCAGTTTAAAATACTTGCCAGTATGTACCATAATTATGTATATTGGTCATTGTCTTTCTATGATACAAGCAGGTTTAGTATAGAACGTAAAATAATAAAAAGAATCTCAATAAAGAATCTTTTTATGTAATTAAAAAGGTTTAATTACATAAATAAATTATATTTACTGGTTTTTATTTTAATTACAAACGTTGGAACATTTTATTTTACAGTAGCCTCAGTAGCCGTCTTTATTCTGACATTTGACCTCAACTCACCTGATGTTGAGCAATATAGGAGGTCCAAGAGTGACGACGACTGAAAAAACCGAGCCAGTTCACGGCTTCCCCAGTCCCCGTCACTATGGCCAAAGGTTCTTCTTTACGCATCGCTTGAAGGATTCAAGGGTATATAATGGGGAGAACACATGAGCTGGCAAAGCATTGTCGATTGTTTTACAAAGAAAAGACGCATCAAACTTTTTAGTTCGACTGCCGATTTGGTCGACAAAATGTGGATGCTTCCTCCGACCAGTGCGGGTATTGCGGGTGTGACAAGACAAGGTAGTATCCGTGGTATAGGTGATAGAGGACGCACATAGCTGCCATGAGCAAAGAATGAATAGTAATGAACATATAATTACTTACGTCGGATACTAACTTCTGAATTTTTAAATAATGACTTAGCTAATGCGATCTTACATCCTTCCTGTAAAATAAAATCAGTGTTAGTAATACCTAAAATGTAAAGAACGCACAAAGATACCGAAGAGGACTTCAAGTGCGGAAACGAGCCCGCTAAAGACTACAAGACTACAAGACCTAAAATGTCTTGGACCAGTTTTTGGCCAGCATAGTGGATGTAACTATTACTTACAGTTAATGAACTGTATTGGTAATCCCTTCCATTCATATACCGCACTCCAGCTTAACATCAGACAGGTGTGGTCATATGTTGAGTCACAATAAAAAATATAAAAAAGTATACTAATCATGATAACATGTCTCATTCCAGAACAAATAAAATCAGCATTTCCAGCAGCTCTTATTTAATAGGTTTACAACACTAATTTTCACAACTTCAAGATATCAGCTGTTTTAATTATCTAATAACAAAGATTCTCCGGTATCAAAGTACCAAATTCCTAATAAACAAGTGTTGATAAATAAATGCAGTGAAGACAGCTTCTAGTTTATTACATTACTTTTGTAAATTAAACAAATTTTATGCAGCTTACTATTATCACATTTTTTTTGTTATTAATTATCTATTTTTTATTAAGTCTGATGTTTCAAGAGCTTTGTAGCCATGTGGTCTGTAGACATAATGATAGTAAGCCGCATAAAATTTGTTTAATTATTTAATCAATGCTCATGCAAAATCTAAAAAGATTTGTTTTTGTTGGTAATGTTTTTTTTATTAAGACTCTACATCTGACATTGACTTGCCTGATGGTAAGTAAGGAAGCCAACAACTGTTCAACTGTTCAATAATTTAAAATTTGTGTATACTGAAAGATAATGCTGCTGTTTCTGTTGTGCCATAATATCAATCAATCAAATTGTCATGCCGAAAGATGTAGTGACAAGGATTATAAAAGAAATGTTGCATTGGTTGGCGCCTTTAAAGTAGAATACTGTTATTTTATTCCGATGGTTTGGACATGAATGGAAATAGTAATAAAACTATAATGAAGAATTTTATTATTGTGATCATTAGTTGATGTGATGATTTATTTTTGTCAGTTCTGAGCTGTGAATTAATGACACTGTACTGAACTGGAATGGAAAGCAATGCTAGTATTATCGTTGCTGCAAAATTCCAGCCAAGTTACCATATGATACAAACTATATTGTAGCAGGATAGAGTTAGCAATTTCCTTTAGATAAGAAACATTTTAATTGAAATATAATAAATGAGTTGTTTATAATGACTAAGCCATGTACTTACCCCGTTCATTGATATATCCCAAATCCCTACATCGGAAAAGCCCACAACTGTTTTAATAACTAAAACTAGCGTAATAAGTAGTCTTTGAAACATTTTTATTAATTATAAATACTTATTTATTGTAATTTAAAACTTATGAGTTGTAATACTAAGTACAGTAGGCGTCATTGTTTTTATCATTTTCAAAGCATTTCACAATAATAAATTAGTAACAAATATGTTGAATAAATTCTTTAATATTTACAAATAACATAATAATCCCTTTGCTTTTAGGAATTCCGTATTAATATAAAAAATATATGTAGAAAAACTACCACAAAAGCAAACTTGACTGCACACTTTGACTGACAGAAATTTAGGTCAACCTCTGTCAGGCAATCAATCGATAACCAACAGTAAAAAAAAATAACATGTTGCTTACATTATAAGAAAAAGAAATTCTTATAAAATTACATTACACTGTTTTGTAAATATAAGCAAAATTACTCCTAAAGTTGTGCTTTTAAATTTTAATATCCAAGGTCATGGTACGCACTAAAATTTAAAAAAACAACAGTAACATGTCAAAATATTTTTGTTTTGTTGCTTTAGTTTTATTGTGAAAATTCAAGCCTTTAATCGAAGTAATACGCGGTAAAATACAATTAATTCGATTTATTTAATATTTATGTAAATGAACAATGCACTAATGCGTGTTAACAATGACGGATTGTGCGCTGGTAGCAAATGTTGGAGAACACGATGCCACTATGGATGTGGGCAACGACAAGTCTTTATTTGAGCCTACGGTGGAAATGATGGTGAATGACTTTGACGACGAGAGAACATTGGAAGAAGAAGAAGCCTTAGCCGCTGGAGAGCAGCAGGATCCCAAAGCAGAATTGAACAGTTTACAACAAGAAGGAGAGATGCCTCTGGACGATTTACTTGCGCTTTACGGCTACGACAGAAATAACCAGAAACCACAATCTCTGCCAGAACCAACGCCCATACAGAATGGTGATACACCTGAAAAAGAGCAAACATCGGCCTTACAACAATTATATCCTGAGACAGCTAGCCAAGAGGCAACAAGATGTTTACGTTCTGGTTCCAGACCACCATCAGAGGAAGAGGATGATTATGATTATAGTCCAGATGAAGAGGATTGGAAAAAGACAATAATGGTTGGGAGTGATTACCAGGCAGGTATACCTGAAGGTCTTTGTAGTTACGATGATGCATTACCATATGAAAATGAAGATAAATTATTGTGGAATCCAAGCGCTCTTGAAGAAAAAGACATTGAGGATTATATGCTTAAAGTATGTGCTATGAATTCTGAAACAGGCCTTGATTCTGTCCCTCGCGGAAAGCAACTTAGAGATGATGAACAGGCACTGTTTTTACTTCAGCAGTGTGGACATAACGTAGAGGAAGCATTGAGAAGGAAAAGAATATCAGCTTCAACTCCAGCACATGGCAATTTATGGTCGGAGGAAGAATGCAGAAACTTTGAAAATGGTTTAAAAGCTCATGGTAAGGATTTCCATTTAATACAGCAGAATAAGGTAAAAACTCGCTCAGTGGGGGAATTGGTTCAGTTTTATTATATTTGGAAAAAGACAGAACGCCATGATATATTTGCTAATAAGGCCCGATTGGAGAAAAAGAAGTATACCTTACATCCGGGACACACTGATTATATGGATAGGTTTTTAGAGGAGCAGGAGGCGGCTGGACCAGGTCCTGTTGGTCCAAGACCTGCATCTCCTATGATGGTGTATGCACCTGAAGCTGCAACACAACCAGACCCATTAGCATTGGGAGAAAAGGAGGTATTTTCCCAAATGAATAGTCACATGCCAACTGGTACCCATGAGGAGCCAGACCATGATCCTGTGCCGTTATAGGCCCAACTTAAAATTGTATTGGCTGTCTTATTTACTGAAGTAGTTCAACTTTTAGTCCTCTTTCAACCAGGAATTAGTTGACATTTTCTGGAATAAGACAATAGGTAAATTGTTGTTTTTTATGCATTTTGAATTTGTTTTAATTTTATTGCAATTTATACAGTTTTCTAATTTATAGCACTGAGATTCTGAATCTTATGTTACATTACTATCACTCTTATTTGGTATAAAATGGAGAACAAAACTTATAAAATATTGAAACAGAATTCAAAAAAGCTATAGTATCCTAACTATATTTTGGTTTTTGTTTGTCTTTAAATTAGTTTTTAAATGATAGGAGTGGTTTTCAATTTTTCTTTTGCAAATTCAAAATGCATTTTAACAAATATCAAATGCAATTTTGTCAATAGGTCTAGTTATTGTTAATTTCATTTTTTTTTCTTCCATGTAAGTTAAATAATGTTATTTTTGCAATGAATTAATAAATAGTTGCAAATATAATAAATATCGTGCAAAGCATGGAATTTTTAAAATGACATTTTCTTAAAGTTTGGCTTCAATTGTTTATAATTTTTAGTGTTGTCAGCCTTTTAATGTTTTGTTTTTAAATTATTGTGACCACAAATTAATTTTTGCGCACTTTATTTTATTGCTAATTTTTATTGTTCCTTCTTCTGGCAATTTTATGTAACAAGGTCTAATATTTTATTAAAATGTCATTTTAATATAGTGAAGGTACTTTTGATGTATTATTTTTGAAAGAAATTCACCTGAACAGCTTTATCATTATTGTGACATATGACAGCATCTCACATAAGCTGAAGTGCGGTCTAATAATAGATGTGACTGCTACTACAGTCACATTTACCATGCCAGTCTAATTGGATCTGGCAACTTTCAAGTTGACTCCGAAGCACAACTTAGTCATTTCACTATTTGTACACTTCAATGTGGTGTTACTATCCTAGATTGACAAAGAGTGGGGAAAAGACCACTATCCCTAAAGCTGAATTTCATTTAAAAATAATTATACAAACTTAATAATTTTTTCTACCTCACTAGTTAAAATTTACTAAAATTAATTATTGGAGATATTTAAAAAAAAAATCATGTAGATATAAGATATAGGCAATTGTCATAAAGCAACTCTCAGTTTCCCTGACTCAGTGTGTTCCGCAACTTTCGTTGTGCTATAGCTTTGAAACATACATTTCGGTCACAAGTCCGGAACGCTGCCTTCATTCTCCCGCCTGCCTCGCGATGTAGCATGGAGAATCCATGGATGCTAATAAATTGTTTCATAGTTATTAAAAGTTTAAAGATGCTAGAAATGACTGAGTCTTTGCAACTTAAATAGCTTTGTGTAGTGTACAGTGTATACAAATTACTTTTACAATGTAACTGTTTGATGAAATTATGAATTTTTATATAATAAAGCTTATTGATAGTTTTTTTTTATTATTATTAAAAGGTTTGCTGTTATTGTTACAATGTTTAGTGGTATTTCATTGTTTTTGATTTTAAGCTTAGCAATGAGTTTAGGTGGGCCTTGTTTAAACTCAATAAATGTCACATAAAATCAAAGCATAAGGCGACAATAATAATAATTTTGCAAGAGGATATATTTTTAAAAAATGTTTGTTTGGACTGGACCCATCCATACACATCAATTTTAAAGACACACAATTATTTATGGGCTAATGTACTTAGCCCATAAATAATTCTAACAACATAAATTAATATTAAACAATTGACCTTTAATATTTTTTGTTTTTACATATCTTGGTTTAACATTAATTAATATTATTAGAAGTGTTAAAACTCATGAGTGATGTCTGTGGGCCTGGCTGTAATGTGGAGCTCTCCAGCACATTAACACGAGTCCTGCAGTTCTACCATCGACAATGAAAGTGTCACTTGTATATTTTAGTTCTCAATATTTTTTATTACTGACCTAAAGCTCTATTTGCATAACGCCATGTCACAGATTCACGACGAGCTATAGATAAATGAAATCATTATTGATTGTAATTGTACTTACATTCTTACCCGGAATTGTTTATCCGGATTGTGAGGACCAATATATTTCATGATGAAATCTTAATATTTTTAGTTCATTGAAATTCGTTTTACTTTTATTTTAAATTATAAATTAAGTATCTTGTCCCCCTTTTTAGATGTATGTTATTGCTTCTTTTAATTGCGTAATGCGAAGGTATTTATAATTTATATTACAAAAATCGTGATGTAAAATTGAATATACTATGATTTTCAGTTGAATAGACCAAAGTGACAGGAAATTTCTATTTGCAACTTACATAATAGAGTGAGATACAAATAGGAAATACCTGTCTTTTTAGTTGGAATTAAAAATCATAGTATACTTATATGTTAGTTTGCTTGCGACAAACCTTTTTTTAAATTTAAGTTAGCCTATATATACTATTTTACAATCTGTGTTTCTCTTACACACGCCTATTTTTAACGAATTTTTAATCCTATTTAGGTGCGAGTTTACCTAGAATGTCAAAATGAGTACAATTTTTTAGTCTTATTATGTCGAAGTGCTCGTATGTGCATCCGACCACGGTCGCCATGTTAAAAATCCTTACTTTTCTTATTTACGCGTTGGGGTTCAACAAGTAATCGTTAGAATTTGTATAATGCGATTAAAATGAGAATAGGACGGAAACGGCGCCATTTTGTGACGTCTAACTCTCCAACCAACTTTACTTTAGTATGGTGTCTTTTTTTGCGGACCGTCAAGAAAAAGACACCTTTGAATCAGTCAAGTGGAGTTAGTCAACAGCCCGTCCTATTCTTATTCTAATAGTATAGTAAACTTTATTTAAGTGATATTCCGTGAGCTCGAACCTAAATGTATTTTTTATTAAATAAATAACAAAGTTTTTATGTTACAAATGTTTGTTTTTAATAATAATAATATTTAATTTATAATATTTTTTATCATCTTAATATAGTCATTCTAGACAGAATCACAAAAATCTGAATCCAATTACTGGTAATGAATTTGTATAAATTTATTTGGGTTGTATTGTTAAGTTATATTACAATATTAGTCATTTAAAATTGTACATTTTAGAAATAATAAAAAAAATGTACTTTAATTATTTTTTTTATTCAAAAACGACCAAATTACAACTAGTTGAAGTTGAAAACTTTAATCTATATAATGTTGAAAACGGTGTTTCAAAACTAGACTGAATTAAAATATTATTTTTAATTTACAGACGAACAGACAAAATCCTTTATTGCACGAAACAAATGCATAGTAAGACAATAAAAATAAAACACCAGCGAAAACAAAATGCAATCTTTTCTAGGCAACCAACACCTTGCCCACATCTTGAAGGAGGTTGTAGGCCATACAAATGTCTTGGTTCTGGAGAACCTGATAATGAATCCACATCTTCTTGAATGGACTTTACTTTAGCCTAACATCAGCTGTTAATTGTGGAGCCCAGTTATCTTCAAAAGATGTATTTTATTGTTACCAAACACAATAATAAAATCAAAGTAATAATTTTCAATTAAAATGGTTTATACGATAATCTCCACATAAAAAGTTTTACATACTATCTACTGAGTACCTACGTATTATCAATTTGGAATCTTTTTTATTAATACTCGTACGATGTACTGATGTACGGATTAGATCCGCGAATAAAGAAATATTTAGGCGCGAATATAGGAATTGGGTCGCAATTTTTTAATCCGCGAATGAAGGAAGCGCGAAGAAGGAGCTTTTACTGTTAAAGGTTTTGGTATCGACCTCATCCCTATCCCTATAAATATATAAATGCGAAAGTGTGTCTGTCTGTTACGCTTTCCCGCTTAAACCTCTCAACCGATTTTGATGAAATTTAGCACAGACAATCTTTAGACCCCGAGAAAGAACATAGGCTACGATTTATCAATATTTTTTTTATTACCGACAGTCACGTCAACATCCAATCCAATTAACTATACCATAAAGACTATACTTTCAGCTGTTTGGAATTTTTCTTTATTGTTATTTCCTTCTGTCACTATATGCATATCATACTATTATTATAAATGTAAATGTGAGTTTGTTTGTTACGTTTTCACACAACAACTACTTAACCGATCATCATGAAACTTTGTACACATATTTTTGGAGGTTACTACAAGTAACATAGGTTACTTTTAAATAAAATATTTTTTTACTATAGTTCCCAATTGACTATAGTTTCAGCTATTTGAAATTATTCTATTATTATTTTTATTTCCGTCTGTCATTTTTATATTAGTTATATACAAAAAAGGCATATACAGTCGAGTTGAGAACCTCCTCCTTTGTTATGACTGTGTTATAAACCTAATTTTATGCGGGTGAAACCGCGGGCACAGCTAGTTAAGTAATAAAGCAAACAATCGTAATGAACACGACACTGGCAGTGATTCTATTAATCAAGATAAAGTAGAGCTTGTCAAATAAAGAAAAGAGGAAGAGTACACGCTGCTAATATCCCCGCAGATGAATTGAGCGCTGACTGCTCAGTATAAGGGTCGGCAGATTATTAAAGCGCTGGACAACTGCAGTGAGAGAAAGTATGTGCTCTCGATAATTCATATTTTTTTATGTAAGTAACAAGACTAACAAGTAAACTGTGCAGCTTGAATATCAGCGCTCTTTTTATCTGCCGGATATATACCTGTCACTTTACTCGTAGTGGTGGCACAACTGCCTATTCACACATGCAAATATATGTTTGTGCGTATATGTTGGTTGATTTCCCCGTATACGAATGGTGAACATCTCTAGGTGTCTTTCTCTAGCTAGTTATCATCTATCTTTGGTGCACAACCAAGTAAGTTTGTACGAATTTGATAACAGTAATTATTTTATTACTTTATCATTAAAGAAGACATAAACATCTACAGGTGCCGTGGAAGTGCATAGCATTTCCCGGATTAATATTTAAATTATAACTAGAAAAATATGTTTTAAGCCACATATAAGAAGATTTGTACATAAGATATGTAAATAAAGACAATGCGACAATTTTTCTCTTTTTAATATGTAACCTTACTAAAAACCAATCGTTATTAAACGTCTCAATTCCCACAGGGATTAGTGGAGACAACGGACAGTGCCACATTCGATCGATCCTAAGCAGTTCTCTCGACTGCTTAATAAAGGTGTAGAACAAGGAATAAATGCATAAATTCGCAAGAACGGAGCGATTTTGTTATCAAGGCAACCTGAGGCCAAACTTATATTTTACAACGTTAATTTCGAGGAGGTGCGCGCGTGAAAGGATTTATTTTTATTTGCGTTTTGGCGTCAAACTGCAAGTGACAGGTCGTACAATTTTAAATTATTTGCAAAGCTTGTGTTTCTTGAATATTAATGTGTAATAATGGTGGAATTGTTATCCAATAATCATTTATAAGTTCATGGAGTACAGACAAGTGATTCAAAGCTGTGTAACGTGTTTCTTCGTGCTATGTTCAAGACTCCGTCGGAAGAGTTTTAGTAGTTTTTTCACCGCTTAACTAAATAACATCTTCACCCTCGGATAAAACACTAAAGAATTTCATTCAACTAAAGACATTATAACTAGTTTACGGAAGACTAGGCAGTATAGGCTAAGTTTCCTTTGCCTTCCCAAATTGGAAGAGTTGAACAAAAGAAAGAAGAAATTATTTTTATTCTTCGACATCGGGTCTCGACTCTCATTCAAGGTCATGGCGATGAGCACGTTTCTTCCGGTTTGATCTTCGCACCAAATGTTTAGGCATCGCAAACGTCATCAATATAATACTGTCGTTAAACATTTTGAAACTAGTAAAAAATAGATTAAAGTATGAATTAAATTTTAAAAAATTATCTCCTGTTATGCATGTTAAATTTAATTTGTCAGTTTTAGAATTCGGAGCGCAGACCATAAGCACTTTTAGATCGTGTCGGAATGCTGCGATTGTAAACAAAATGGCGACGTTAGTAAAAGCTGTTGAGTGTGTTCTTTGATTTTGCACCTGATTTTTACCAATTATGTTGTTTTTTTTGCGCTAATCATCGAGTTTATTATTAATACTTTGTTTTATTTGCATTAAGTTATACCTAATTGTGTAAAAAGTGTTCTTAGGATAGTGACTTTATTGTATTCCATGTAAACCCATTGTGTTGAAGAAGTGACTTTATTATGTTTTATTTTATTGAGATAGTGATTTTATTATGATGTTAACTAGTAATTAATTAACATATTTTTAGTGATACTATTGTCTTGAAAAGTAAGTTGGAATTAAATAAAAAAGATAATGTTTTATAAAAAGTCGTTTTATTGATCTAATTAGATTATTTCCTACTGAGTAAGGTTCACTTTCACCGACATCTTAAATACGTCTAATATTCATTGTTGTATTATACGTATTTAGGATGTGAAAGTGGACCTAATATGTTTACAAATACGCAATATCAACCAGGCCATTTTAAAATTGCCACCATTTTTAGTTCAGGTGAGATTCCGTCGTGGCGTCTCTAATTGCCACGTGTTGTCTATGGCAGTCGAGCTTCTTCTCTTGAGTACAATGTTCCTTGTTCTTCGATATAAAATTATCTTTTTCCATTGTAACAGCAATATAATTAAAAATGGGTGAAAATAATATAATATTAAAAGAAGAACTAAACGACTGTAAGGAGAAATATGCGAAAGTACGTAAATTGCTTGACGAAGACGCGAAAAACGATCCCAGTTCCGAACCATACTTTTCGAAATATAAAGCAAAGATAATATTGGAAGATATAAGACAAATACTTGAAACAAAAGCTAATAAAGATGTTATTATTAAAGCAATGTTAGGTAATGTTTTGTTACAAATAGGAATAATTGATATGGACACTGAAGAATTGGCTAACTGCGAAAAAGTGTTGACTGAGGCAGAGATAGTGCTTGTACCAAATTATTTACACCAGAATGTAATTATAACACTTCTACACGTTTATAATCACTTAGGTTTACTTTGGTCCAATCGTGAAGTACCAGAAAAAGCTAAATTGTATCTTAACAAAGCAAAAGAACTGTATGAGGACTTTAAATGTACTTTAGAAATGCCTATACCAGTTGAACAACTATTTGGTATTACTGAGGAGAACGACTTAGATTTTATGAGCTTAGAGAAAGCGTACACATTAACTTTATATTATTTAGCTCAGTTATATGGAACAATTAAATTGAATTTCAAGTCTGCTATTTATTTTCATATTACTTTAAAGAGACAATTACAATATAATGATTATGATCCTATTGACTGGGCATTAAATGCTGCTACATTGTCACAATTCTTTGCTATTGAAAATGGCTTTTCACAATCTCGGCACCACTTGGCTGCTGCATCAACAATTTTAGATAGTTATGAAGAAAAATTACGTCAATCGGATACAGGTGATGAACAGTTTCAAGCAAAGTTGGAGAACTTCAATCATAGGGCTGCAGATGTAGCTTTGTGCTGGTCAAAATATTGCCTTAATTTAATGACTAGTTCCAAGAGTAGATTGATGAGTGATGGTGATGAGCTACCTCCTCCTATAACAGGTACAATTTTAATTATTTATTTACATTTCTTTACTATGGTACTAAAGTTCTTGTATCATAGAAACAGTATAACCATAGTACATATATAAAAGATACATTGGTACCGGCAAGTGGTTTTGAACTAGTGCTCTCAGTTTCCGTAACCATTGCACTACCACTACACCATGGTTGCCTTCGCCTTCTTTTTCATTATTCAAATTAATGTTCAATATTAAACTATACTATATCTTCATTGTCAAATTCTATATTAAAAGTTAATACTGTTGTGATCAAATAAAATGATCAAAATACTTGTCTCAGTAATGAATTAATGCAGAATACAGATTTATAGGGTATCAATTCCATTGAGATTAATATTAATGTCTTACTTCCAGATTTATCCAACTTAACAATTGAAGATGAGGAAAACCTATGTGGAGAAGACCTTAAGAAACTTGTCTTTGATAATTTAGATGTATCAGCCAAAGAGAACTCTGTTACGGACAAATACTTACTAACTTTTGACGATGCAAGAAAAGTTTTCCTAATATGCCAAAAGTGGTTGAATAAGGCAAAAGAATATTATTCCCTAGAAACACTGGCTTCAGATTATATTAAAATAGTCCAGGATCACTCTCAATTGCTAAGACATTTGTCATTCTTCGAAGAAGATGAGGAACGGCAAGCTAAAATGCACAAAAAGCGAATAAACTTCCTAGAAGACTTATTAAAGGAGATAAACCCAACTTACTATATGCAGTACTGTCGGCAACTTTGGTATGAATTAGGAGAAATATACACAGATTTATTAAACCTTAAAATGGATAAATTAAACAAAAGCACAGAAAGGCCTACACCTCAGGCTTTGAAAAAGATTAACTCACTCTGTGATAAAAGTGTTAAGAACTATGAAGAGTTTTTAAAGTCTTTGAAGGATCCGAAGACTGGTAAATTGCCTGCGAAACTAGACGAAGATGTCATAAGACCAGTTGTGAATGCTTATGTTATTATTGGAAGGAATTCAATGAAGAAAATTGTTCTGGACAAGTCTTTACAATTAAATAATGTTATGAAGAGTTATGAAGCATATAAGGCAGCTGTAGATTATTGTGATGGTGATCCAAATGCATTGGAAATGATGAGTGAAGAAATATCATTATGCAAGGAAATGTTAAGTATATTACCTATCAAAATGAAAACGTTATCTGCGCCTTAAGTAGTAGCGTAAAATATATTGGGCCACATTATGCCACTAACGTTCAATCAGTCCTGGATTTGTCAATAAGCCGTATAGGCCGCGGCCTAGGGGCGGCAGAATTTCAGAGGATTCTCACTCGATTTCAGAGAATATAATTATTATTTTGGAAATATACGAGTACATAAGGCGGCGTAAATAAAGTGGCCTACACTCACAATGCATATAAATCAGTTACTGCATTTAAAAAAAGGTATTAAAGCTTGATACAAGTAGAAGGCCAACTGCGGCTAAGTATTTTGGGATATGCTTTCATTTTCTAAGCCTTTTCTATAGGGAGGTGGTGGTGAATGGATATACGAGAAAATTCTAAGGATTGAACGTGTCTAGTTACTGCATGTAAATGCTTCACAATGTAGTATTATTCTTTTCTATTTTATTTTGTGTATGTTAAGATTGTAACCTGTTTGGGCATCTACAAATAAATAAATTATCCCGTACCTTGGATAAATGTGACAACTAAGAATATTGGATGGTTACAAACTAGTGGTTACTTTGATCTACTATTTCGGAAAAAGGGTTGAATGATACAACAGCTTTTTCTGCCCAGTGTCTGTGAAAGCTGAGAGCTAAGTTTGTTGTTTCAGGCAAGTCGAGTTTGTGTTTTTTAAGCATTAGTTTTTCATTGATGTGAATCATAATGAACTAGTAGATGGCTGATGAAGTTAAAATAAGTGGGAAGCAGTTGTTGCTTTCAATGTGTTAAAGAATCATACCCATCATAATCAGTTGTAGCAAGGGGTATCTATAGAATCTGAGAACGTGCTTGAGCTTGTGCTTTTTTCATTGCGCTTCTTTATAATGAGCGTCATTTTTCGTTGCACACTGACGCGTTCTAGCACAAATGACGGAATAATTAATTAACTGTACTCATTCTGATGAGATGTGATTGAGTAATTATTATTATACTTTGTTAAACATTGTAGAAGAATTTGTAAACAGTTTCGTTTCCATGTAAAATACAAATATAATTTTATTGTAAGTCTATATATTAAAACGTTCTTATCTAGTCTTAATAATATTTCGCGACATTTATTATTTAAGCGTATTTATAGGTCCTCATTTTTCATTAAATAATCTTTTGACGTACCTAACTGCATCAGCGAAGATGGAGGTACATGAAACGGTCCGCCGGTTGTCAGATGGTAAATAGTCGAAAGATTCTTTTGTGAAATGTATAGGAACCCTGCTTATGTGTGTTAAATAAATATATAAGCTTTTAACATGTTTTTTTATTTAAATAAAAGACAATTCAGTTTTGGTAATTTTTATTATAAATATTGCCTACGGACGTAAAGTGAGACCACTGGAGACCACAAAAATGGGCAGGAGCATCAGCCAAGGTCCAATGTTCGACGTTTGTGGTTGTAACTAAGAGGGTGCTATCGGTTGGATTAGCGTAGCGCTTCGTCTTTTGTCATATGCAATGTATTTTTTATGTCTCGCGCTCACGAAGAACCCTCATATGAACTATTGTACTAAGTAATATTAACTTTCTAATGACCTGGGATCTACACACGGAAGTAAAGGTGTGTAGATCCCACCCACTCCAAATATATTAAAAAATGTATTTTTATGTACCCATGAATAATTTCAATTAAAAAAAAGTATTTTTTAATATTTGTAGAGTGGGGAGGGCTGATTGTTTGCTCCCGAATATCTGATCACAATAGTTTATCTCAGTTCACAGAGTGGACATCAATGAGTTTTTTCTTTAGATTTTTTACTAAATAATTTGTTAACTACCAATTTTAAAATAAAAAATAATATTGTCGAAACGGCTAATAAAACTAAAGTGACAACTGCGGCTACGTCTAGTAAGGCTACTTGATATGCTGGTAACTGGGAAACTATTGTTCTTGTGTTTGGTACGTGACCGTGTCTTATAGTTCTCTCTACCCAGTAAACTGCTGTATCTAAAGCTGTCATCGGACGATCCCGCCACAACTTAGATAAGCGGATAGCGTTCTGGCGTTTCCTGAAAATACAAACAGTTTTAAAGCTCATGTATATTATCTACCTACGGATAAAAAGATAGGTGCATTTTTATCAAATTTATTTTCTTATTATCGTCGGTGTTTTGACGATTATATTATACGGGCGATATAGGATAAATTCTATGTTGTTTAGAAGCAATTACGAGTAGAACAGATTAAGACGGACTTTTATTGGTTGGGGTATTTTAATTTACTCAAATTATGAATCCGCTATCTTTACAACCATCTATTTGTTATTAGGTGTATTTTGTTATTGTATTACCTAATACCTAAATGCTTTCAAGAACTTATTTTTAGTCTAATTTAAGCCATTTACGAGTAGTTATATTAAAAGGTCTAAATAGGACAGCGCGTCGCAAAAAAACAATTAATCAATCAAAAAAATTGATCGCGATAGTATGTCCATATATTTTACGATGACTTCAAAATGCTTTTCAAGGCAGATACAGTTGTTATGCGTGATCATAGTTTATGAAATAAAATATTTTTGCCGATTACTATTGCGCTAATTTTGATTAATTTAATCCTACGTTTAAAAAGCTTTGCAGCCATTGTCACGGGATCACCACGCGATAGTAAGCCGCAAAATCTTTTATTTATTATTCAGGTAGGCAGTGGTGTCCAGTCTACCGATCCGTGGTACTAACCAGGGGTCCTAGCCAAGTTGCCTTTCTACAATTACTAAAGACAACGATGTGACGTATACTTGCATTTATTTAACTGTAGAAACAGTCACCTCCATTCATGGACTCCACTCCAGTTAAACATCAGGCGCTGTGCTGTAATATGTCGAGCCTAAATAATAAAAAACTGTCATGTTTTCGAGAAGATGGCTACTTACTCTGGTCCCAGGACTTCTTTAATAGCATTATATAACGACTCTTCAGTTATATCATTGAATCTTAACACTTTGGCAAAGCCCGCGCTTGCTGCGGATGCAGCGTTGGCTGGCTGATCACCGAAGAAGGGCATCACTAACATTGGTACACCAGCGTTTACGGCCTCAGACATTCCAAGCAGACCACCGTGAGCTATGAACGCCTTTACATTTGGATGATCTGAAAATTATATCATGATTAATCCGTTGTCTAGTGGTGGTAAATTAGTAAAGCAAACCAAGATCTACCGGTTCGAAACCGTCACCAATGTGCCTTTGATATACCTAATAATTTACTTTGGTCGTCTTGTTTCGTTTTGGTCGTGTTGTTGTAAGCAAGGTTAATTGCTAGGTATAGAAATGTAAATAATTGAGCTAAGCAGATTTTATGTTTAGGGAAAAGTATTTGTTTTAAATATTAATTTGTGTGTTTGCATAATGAAACTTTAGCTGTATTAAAATAAATCAAGGAACGTCGTGGGAGAGAAGAGCGTGTTAGCAAAACACGTGTGAGAATATAAATGTGTAAAAGATGACATAAATTCACCAAGATAATTGGCATTTTGGGAAAACCAGTACCCTAAGAGTGGTAGGCAGTGGTAGCTAATCTGCCTATCCAGGGTAGTACCACCAGCACCACTTACAACTATACAGACCGTGAAGTAACTTAGTCAGTCGCGTTTCGGTATTGTATGTTGTCGGTTTCAACTAGGCCGGCATAGTGTATGTAGCTTACAGTTATTTAACTGTAGTTGCAGTCACTCATGGATCGCACTCCAGCAGCCTGACATCAGGCGAGGAGTTGGTATACCTAGCGGCGTGGTCTAGCGGTTATAAAATGGTCAAGCAAATTGAGAGTCTCCGGTTTAAAACCATTTGCCAGTACCAATTTTGGATGTACTTTGTTTGCCCAGTTTCTATGATACAAGCACATTTAGTAGCTTAGTATAGAAAGGTAAAAACAATATAAGATAGTACATACGCAGTAATTCCCTCTGTGGTAACCACTTCAGTCTAAGGATGTTGCCAATTATAGTTCCATTCTCAGCGCTGGACTCGTGTTTCCAAATGAATCGCTGTGGAAACTTGGAGAGTACTTTAATAATGAGGTCTTCCTTCTCCTTCGGTATTGTCGATGTTTTTATAAGAGAACCAAAACTGAACAAAATGACGCCATGTTTGGATTCATTCATGTATTTTTCAATATGCTGTAATTAATACAATCAATCAATCAAATTGTCACGCCTTTTTTCCACAGGGATAGGCAGAGACAATGAGGCGCCACTTGCCACGATCCTGGCACAACTCCCTCGCTTCCTTCACATTCACAATTCTCTTCATACAAGCTCTATGGTTATGATCACTAGGCAAATAACATGTTTATTTATTGCTTTTTTTTAAACTACACTGAACTAGATTCTAAATGGATACCTGCTTGCAAAGTAATTTAGTAACCTGGCGAGCGAACTATTTATATCAGAGACAATATTTGGACGTGGTCACCGCTACAATAGTTACGTTATTTTTTGTGCAAAAAATATGAGAAATGATGAACTCTTGGACCTCCATCAGGATCTTCAGTAACCTTCAAAAAAATGCCAAATAGACAATCAACACCTTAGTTTCCTCTGACCATAATGTCTAGGAAGCCTTCGAAATATTTTTTTATTGTGACTACATATGACAGCACCCCGCTTGATGTTAAGCTGGAGTGTGGTCCATGAATGGATGTCACTGCTACTACAATTTAATAACTGTGAGTAACAGTCACATCCACTATGCCGGTACTAATGTATCTTTGATATATGTACTTTGGTAGTCCCGTTTCTATGATACTTTAGTAGCTTAGTATAGAAATGTAATTTAAAACAAATCTATATGTTTGTCATCTATATCCATATTAAGTGTATATTCATCATGACAGTGTTAGTTTACTATATATTATCATAAACATATCAGTGCAAATGACCTCCATGATAATAATTAATCGTTAGGACGTGATCATTACATGCTAATTTTATAACTAACTTAATTTTGGTAATTAAGTAATTGGGCATAAAGAACAAGAAATGTTATTGAATGGAAACCACGTAGCGACTTGAGGGGTTAAGTTGGCAAGTTAAAACGATTATCGTCTCGTCAGCGATTGTCAAAATAATAAAAGCTAGGCTAAATTCAATAAAACGAGACAATTAATCGTTGTGACGAATATCGTCTGTGCGACGACACGTTTTATCATTATCATCAATAGTCTCATTTTGGTGGATTTAGCCTAGCTTAAATTATTTTGCCAATCGTCGACGAGAGACGATAAGCGTTTTACCTTGCCCAACCTAACCCCGCTGCTAAACTTGCCCCCCTTCCCACTGGGCGTTTTGGGCATTGGGCATTCCTAGTTCCTGCCAGATCATTAAACAATAACTGATATTTATTATTATCGCATATTAATTCCGAAAAAATCAAATAATAATGGCTACAATAAATACTTGCTACACCAACGTCACCCCAGCTTGAATATTTATTTTTTATTTTTATTGTGATTCGACATATGACAGCACCCCGCTTGATGTTAGGCCGAAGTGTGGTCCATGAATGAATGTCACTGCTATTATAATTCAATAACTGTGAGTAGCAATCACATCCACTGTGCCGGCCTAGAAGGAACGGGCAACTTACAAGCTGATCCCGAAACGTGACCAAATCACTTCACAATCTGTACACTTGTAAGTGGTGGTACTACCCCGGATCGGCAGACTGGGTACCACTGCCTACTAGACCCGAAGTAAATATCCATCGCTTTTTTTAATAGTTAAATTTTAACCGTTTGATATATTATAAACTGTTATTTTAAGTATTGAAAGTGCTCTGTCAAGCACATAGGGGGCCCCAATATCCTAATGTGCCCAGGGCCCCCAATAGGATGAAGACGACTCTGCTGCCAAAGGTCGCTGAATGCGGGGCGCTTCCTACATGTCATACGTCCACAGGTAGACGCCATAATAACTGACATGATGATCATGAAATTGTACATGACCTATACCTACAGAGTTAAAACTATAATCACGAAGTTAAAACACGGAGGAAGATTCTTCACGAGTCACGCGATGTTTCTTTTCACTATATCAACGTGTCATTAATTTGTACCACTATTTATATTAGAATTTTTCTTTTCACATTTCTATATTAAGCTACTAATATATTATCATAGAAGCAGGACAATCAAAGTACATAATATCAATAATTCATTGATACCAATTAATCAATCAAATTGTCACGCCTTTATCCCACAGGGATAGGCAGAGCTAATGGAGCGCACCTTGCCACGATCCTGACACAACTCCCGCGCTTCCCTTACATTCACACTCAATTGTCTTTTTTTTAAACCTGCGATCTCTGTTTGCTCGAATACCTATTGGTATTAATACTTGTATAGGTATACTTAAGTATCACATGGCAATAATGCCCATTTTATTTTATTTCTTCAAACCCGACGAAGTTAATGTCTATTTGCTTGTAGGGCAGAGCGGGGTCTGTTGAGCCGCGGGGTTTAGTGCTCCACCTATAGTATTAGGCACACAGTGTGTGATATCTACGGGCGGGTGGTATAAGACGAATCGAAGGGTTGAAGGACCCGCGCCACTGTTGCATTATTCGCCGGCCGGCATTTATTTTGGGTAGGAGCACGTGATGTTGGAAGTTGAGTGCTAAAAGTAATAAACATCGTGCCACTGAAATTTGGTTTAAAAACTACGAATATTATCATACGGTCATCAAGTAAGTATATTGTGATTTTAACATGATCACTGTTAATGTTTTAAGTTTCATAAATAAATTATTTTCAACACATTTTTAATTATTTAACATATTAAATGAAAATCGGGGAAGGGGTTATTTGAGACAAAACAATTGGGGTCGAATGAGCCATGTTCAAGTGACTTCTAAATTAGCTGGAAAGGATTGGCTCACCACTTTTCTTAAGAGAAATAGTGAACTGTCTATTAGAAAACCAGAACCGACCAGCTTAGGAAGGGCGACATCATTTAATGAAACAAACGTCGGTTTGTTTTATGACAAGCTTGATACAGTTATGGACAAGTGTCAGTTCACAGCTTCAAGAATATGGAAAATCGACGAGACTGGTGTTCCGACAGTCTTGAAACCGAGTAAAATAAAAATAGTAAAGCATACTGTTGGTTCTGTTACGTCAGGAGAACGTTGCACTAGTTGCCGAGATTGGGCTCATGATAAGTGCACTTCTGGTTTCAGTGCATTTTATGTTTGCATGAACTTTGACAGTAACTAAACTATTTAAGTGTTTTTTTTCAATACGAAATTTATTTAAGTTTGTTTTCACATCTATAAGAAATCTCTAATATTTTATTAAGTTTTTGTTTTTATGTTTCATATATTTAATGTGATAAGTTAGTATAACCCAATGGCTCTAGTGACCCCGTTGGGTGGTTCAAAAGACGCCGCCTGTGGGGTCTTATGAGCCATATGACTGTTTTCATTTTAAGGTAAATTTAGCATAGTAAACAACGGATTTGTTAAAAAAAATGATCTCAATATGTAGTCCAATAAATAAACGACTGATTTAAAATTAACTTTTTTTAAATTATTTCTTTGAATGCACTTTACACTGATTTGAACAAAATGCGGATCAAGTGACCCCGCTCTGCCTTATTGATTATCCAGTCATGCAATATTTGTAAGTGTTAGAAAATAATATGTTAAAGATTTACGACTAGTAATTAACATTAAATTGATTATTAATAGAATTTACTTATATCATTAATTGTAGAAAGTTTATTAGATTGTACATTATATACTAGACGATTGCTACAGATTTAATTACTTTCGTTAATGTATTTTGAGTTAACTATTAGGTAGGTATTTTTTCATGCAGAATATGCCTTTATTTAGTGATTTTTTATATTTTTATTCTAAGCTACTAATGTGCTTGTATCATAGAAACAGGACAACCAATGTACATATATCAAAGATACATTGAAAGTGGTGGTGGTAGGTAGAGATGCCGGCAGATAAAAAGAGCACTTTCTTTTGAGCTGCGCAGATATATAAGAAGAGCACTGGACGAGTGCGGTAGGAGCAAATTTGCGCATCGTTTACAGTCGTGCACATAATTAATAATATTTTCAAATTTATACACATTAGTATTTTCTTAAATGCGCGAACATTGATTATTGAATTAAACAAAAATTTGCAATAATTTGAAATAAACCGGGAACAGAAAAAAGAAAAAACAAAATCAAAACATCAAGCGGGGTAGTTTCGGAAACAATAACAGCATCAACCAATAGGACGACCAACACCCCAGTCTCTCCGTGACCACGATGGCTGCAAAGCTCTCGAAACGTTGGAATAATAAAAAAATGTAAAATCAAAACCAAAATAAACGCGATAGTAAGCCGCATAAAATTTGTTTAATTTATACACATTCGTAAAACGAACAGTAAGTAGTTAACAAGTTACTGCTTCTTGAACGACAGCGCTCTTTTTATCTGCGATTACGTTTACTACCCTGGACCGACAAACTGCGTCATTGATACTTGCATGAAACAGGCGCACCGCTCCACTACCGCAGGAACCCAGTTAAGCGCTAAAATAATACCATCTTAAGTGAACGAATGCTTCAGTTTATTAGATTACAATAGGGTTGCCATCTCCTATTTTGAAAATCAAGATTTGAAGGTAGAAATACGCGGACATATTAATTTAAAATTAGGATGCGAGTATACTTTAATGTAATAAGCACTTCAAACAGGGTCCGATTCCATGAAACTTTAATAATAACAATCACAGTTTCAAATACGAGTAGTGTTTAGTTAAATATTTGAATAAATTATCGTAAAATAAATTGTTATTTCTAAAAACGTTATTTCTAAAAACGTTCTTTAAAAACTCTCCAGGAAACTCCAAAAACTAGGACCACCAAAACACGAAAACAGGACGGTTGGCAACCCTAGATTACAAGCGATTGGCCACAGACTCAGAGTAGATAACGTCTACGTCTACATTTATGTAACAAACAATAACATTTCATGGCCACGGTCGTTTACAAGTATTGAAAGACGAAATGACTAGTTATTAGAGTAAGTATGACGTAGTTAGCTGCCCACTATGAAAAATGTCTCATTTACAATTCAATTTTGTGTAAAATATAAAAAATAACTAAAATACATTATTAAAAAGAGTCCCTTTAGGCAAGGTTCCGAAGATACTGGCAGCGTTCCCCCTTTGAATAGCTAGAATAATTCTTTGTCCGAGGTAGCTGCCAACTCTTCGGTCTTCTGTGATATCGACGAACCTTTTTGCTATTTCCTTAAAAAGCTTTATAGCGCTAGGACCCCACGGACCAAGGGTCTCAAAACGACGACGGCAGACTGCACTACTTGTTATGAGATTAATTCCATGCAAGGCGACACTAGTCTGCAGCTGCCGCGTTAATAATTGTTTCCAAACATCATATTTATAACCTATCAGCCGGTTGTACCAAAAATTATAGTTTACAAATTTGTAAAAAGTATCGTATAAGTAAAAGAAAAATGGGTTGCACCACTCAACTTCACATTTTACATTTACGTTAAACAGATATTTTATACAGAGCTAAAAGGACATAATTCATTTTGGGTTTCTATGCACTACTTTTGTTATTTCTAATGATAAAAACATATATAAATGGTAGTTTCGATATAAAATTATTCCAATTCACGATTTCGCAATAGTAAACGTAATAGAATAAGTATATAGTAAAACTATATTCGTAAATTGAAACTTTTTTGGTACAACGCTGTATGACTTAGCAAATGCTGATTGTCGCACGAAATTAATCTCATACAAACAAGTAGTGCGGTCTGCGTTCTGCAGTCGGCGCATCAATTCACAACGCATTAATTTACGAAGACTGGAGTCTTCGTAAATTATGCATTTTTTTAAATAATAATAAAAATATTAGAAAGTTGCTATTTTAGTACCTATGTATGTATTGTTCTTTTACCTATCATTCATTTAACCTTTAAAACTTTTAATATATTTACATAATTCATTGTAATGCCTGATGATAAGCAAGAAGAGGTCCAAGAGACTTATTCACGCATCGCTTGAAGGTTCCAAGGTCATAGGATGAAGAGAACACATGGGCAGGCAAAGCATTTCACTTGTCGATTGTTCTGCAAAGAAACGACGCGCCAACCCCAACCCCCGCAACGTGACGTGGGGATCGCTGTCGGAGGCTTATGTTCACCAGTCGACGAGTAATGGCTGATATAATGATGACTCAGACACGGAAACCTTAGGAATTAGGATTATGTATTCCTTTCTTTAATAATTTAACTTTAATTTGTATTATACCACCTTTTGTTATCCCAGTTAAGGGTTTGTGCCGACCTTTAAAAGGTCTCACTAAAATTATTTTAATTCATTTCCATTAAAAAACATAAATGAAATGACATTTATTCTTTTGTTTTTTTTATATTCTATTTTTATGTCAAATAAATGAGTCTTCTTTAGAATTCATTTTTATTTATTAAATAAAGATGAAATGTTGATGACAGGAGCCTTTAAAGCAGAACTAAAGTTTATAAACATAAAAATCGTATTACTTGTTGCGTGCAATTAAACTAATATTCAACATTTTTTTTTACCAGGACAAATGTCAATTTAAACTATGATTTTTAATTCCGTGGACTAAAATGACAGCTGTTCCTATCTTTAATTAACTCTATTTGAGTAAAATAAAGATAGAAATTGTCGGTCACTTTAGTCTATTCAATTAAAAACATAGGTCATTCAAGCTACTCGACTGTTGCAGACGCTAGGTTTCGCCCAGGACTATGTCACTCAATAGAAGACTTTATGCTGCTAAGAGTTGGAATGATTTTCGAACGATAATATAAGAACATAGATTTTGCTCTTTTTAGCCGCAGTTACTGTTATGATGGAACGAAAAATTACAGTCTAATGTTACCGTTTGCATAAACATTCAATATTTGATATAATTTGATAATATCAACAGTCATTCTATAATTCATGTTTGATTAAGTAGTTTTTGATAAATAATATATAATACCACGCCCTAATTCCCACAAGGATAGGCAAATAAAACTTATCATCTTTTCACGATCCTCACTGCCTTTGTTTCGTTTACATTTTTACTCTTCGTATAAAATCTAAGAAATGCTTGTTGAGATATGGTTTTTAACGGCACTCCATATTATGATCCATCGAATAGAAGCGGCTGTTTTTTTTATTGTGACTCGACATATGACAGCACCCCGCTTGATGTTAAGCTGGAGTGTGGTCCATGAATGGATGTCACTGCTTCTACTATTCAACAACTGTAACTAGCAATCGCATCCACTATGCCGGCCTAGTGGATGTGAACCGGCAAGCTGATCCCGAATGTTTAGTGAAGTGGTGGTACCTACTGTCAATCTGCATACCACTTCTTTATATGTATAAGTAAATAGGTACTTAATTATTTTTTTGCAAGAGCATTATACGCTTGTAGGTCAGCAATCGCTGCTTGCCAAAAAAAAATTAACAAAAAGCAAGTTCAACGACACTTAACAGTTTTTCTTTTGGAATCCTATCTTTAATATCAGTTGTTATTTTCACTCTTAATTTGCGTGCTAAAGAAATTATTTGTCTAGCCTCTGGGCCGGCATAGTAGTATTGACTGGAAACTTCAGTTTACTAATAATACATTTTTTTTTATTATGTGTCGGCAATGAACGAGGCAGACCAAAGAGGGATGTTTTCCGACTAAATTTGAGACATCCTCAACAAAGCTGGGTTGCCCCTAACCGTTTTTGACCTTGAGGTGACGACAGTCCAAGAGTAACGACGACTGAAAAAACCGAGTCAGGATAGGCAGAGACAACGAAGCGCCACTTGCCACGATCCTGATACAACTCCCTCGCTTCCTTCACATCCACAATTCTCTTTATACCTTTATAGATTTCAATTTACAAAAGTTGTGTTAATACCAAACTACAAAAACAACAAATATACTCATTGATAAATAATGAACAAACAAGTAGATATATATAAATATAAATATAATATAAATATAAACCGCACAGAAATATTATGATAACAAATTGCATATTTTATTAATCACAATTGAACGCTCTCTTTATTATATGCGAGTCATTTATTTAATATCATTAACCAACTAAGTGCTGATTTCCTGGCTAAATCATATTATATTAAATTGATATTTTATGAAGTAAAACGTATATCAGCTACTTATGGGGCGTTCTCACGGGGCGATTTTAGTTGATCAATATTTATCGTTAAACGAAAATTCGAATGCAAATATTGACGGTAGCGTTCTCACGATTTAATAATAATCGACTCAATATTACACTATCTGTTCATTTTAGCATTTTTCTCGTGGATGCGGACGCCATATTTACATTTTATTAACATTTTACTTTCAAACAAACAAAAAACTGGTGACAGAGGAATGCAATATACAATTCTTAGGTACTCAATCGCGCTGATTGACTGATTGATTGGACTGATTATTCAATGCAAGTTGAACGAATAGGTTCAGACGAGTCGATTCGCTGTCAGTTATTAGTTGAATCAATAAAAGTAGAAAGGTCTTTAACTTTTGTTGAAACAAATTTTATTGCTTGAACTTGGTTGAAAGTCTGTTCAGACGGTTCAAATCGCGAACGATTTCGCAGTTGATCGCCTCAATCGCCTTGATCGACTCAAATCGCCTCGTGAGAACGCCGTGTTAATACTGTGGGCAATAAATAGTAACAGCCGGTTGTACCAAAAAATATTCAATTTACGAATTTAGTTTTACTTTATACTAATTCTATTACGTTTACTATTACGAAATCGTGAATTGGGTTGTTAATAATTTTATATCGAAACTACTATTTATAAATGTTTTTATCATTAGAAATAACAAAAATAGTACATAGCAACCCAAAATGAATGATTTCCTTTAGCTCTGTATAAAATATCCGTTAAACGTATATGTAAAATGTGAAGTTAAAGAGTGGTGCAACCCATTTTTATTTTTTTATTTTACTTATACGATACTTTTTACAAATTTGTAAATGACTAGTAGCAGTTACTTCCATGTATAGACCGCACTCCAGCTTAACATCAGGCAGGGTGCTGTCATTATGAGGAGTCTCTATGTTAATGTTTTCATAGGACCTATGATTTTACTTTTATCTTATTGTGACTCGACAGGGCCGGATCTACCATACATATATTTTATAACTTTACTTTAAATATTCTTTTAAAAAATCTGAAAATGCCGTGGAAAAAAAACATAAATACAATAATAAGTGTATGATAACTTCTTAGATTTTGCGCGAACATTGATTAATGACATAAACAAATTTTATGCGGCTTACTATCGCTTTTATTTTGTTATTTATACTGGAGATGAAAGAGGGCGACTGCTATTACATATAAATAACTGCAAGTAGCAGTCGTATTCACTATGCTGCCCTAGTAATCATGCTACAACCAGACCCGCAGCAAAAACTTGCCTCATGAGGGTCATCGTCGAAGGCTGTTCGACGAACATTTTAGGACTTCACGCTATAGTTTTGCTTACCAGTTTAGGGAAGCAATAGTTGGTGTAATGGTAGTGCAATGGTCACGAAAACCGATTGTAAGCCGATTAAAATTTATTTAATTCAATATATATATGATTTGCATGAAGTATATGAAATGCGTGTCTCTTCTAATATAATCAACTTAAGATTTATTGCTTCAACGAAGTAAACATTCTTCTATCGCGGTAGTCAACGTTACAATCACGAAAACAAAATCATGCTAAAGTCAAATGTGTCTGGGTCAGGGTCGTGTGTTATCGCCAACAAAATCTATTTTAATATGTAAGTAAGGAATACTACGATGTTAAAGGAAATTTAACTTCTTCCAATTCTCCATAATAACGATATTATAGAAAATAAATAGAGCAATCAATTGCAGGAAATCTTGTACATTTAGCATTCATTAAATTAAACGAAATAATATGGATATTTTGACAACCGTTCTAAAAAGAACTTTTATGGCTCAGTGGGCTAAATATTTTATGAAACGG
Source organism: Tinea trinotella (assembly GCA_905220615.1). NCBI lineage: Eukaryota > Metazoa > Arthropoda > Insecta > Lepidoptera > Tineidae > Tinea > Tinea trinotella. The sequence continues at coordinate 3,025,427 of HG992311.1, forward strand.
AAATTAAATTCAGTTGACTTTAGTTTTGCATTAGGGTGATTTAGTTAATTATAAAGCCTTTTCAAATATACGTGTTAAAGTTCTATTTTAAACGCATATTTAAACCATCTTTAAAATTTAAACATGTCTACAACTCTACAGAGACAAATAGAGTTTACAAATATTACAAAATATTAAAAATGTTTTAAGCGTTCAAGCTTACCGCTGGAATAGGTTTCTTCGTTTGTGTTATATGCATTCCACCCACTTCAATCAACCCCGGTGCCATTGGCCGACCACCATTCAAACTATAATGTGTGTTAACCAACAATAAACTCATATTCTTTGCCAACAAATTGAAGTCAGTTAAATTTCTCCCAATATGCTTTTCAACTATCTTCTGTTCCTTAACCTGTATCATATTCCGATACCAATATTTCAAATAATAATGCACCAATGTATTTTCTAATCTTTCCAAAAAGTTCATATTATCATTATAGTCTGTACTTAAAGATGGAACATACGCCGGGTTTTCAGTTATACCAAGTCGTTCATACGACCATGGCATCATATTTGAACTTAAGAGCCCAATTACAGGAGCAGTCATCCCATACGCGTGTGCCAATCCCAAAAAACAATCACTGTTGAAATTCTCTACTAAAATGACATCGTAGTCATCTTTCTGAAACACTTCCTGTAACTCCGGCCAGTCGACTAACTTTTTACACACCTCGAGAGCCATATCCGCTAGAGCACTAAATCCCAATGCTGCATTTAATTGTTTAAAAACGGGAGGCTCTGCATTACAAAATTGAGTCAAATTTATTGTTTCCAAGCCAATTTCAGCAAGACCACGAAGACTCAAGTCTTTGTAATTATGCGGTGGATTCGCGAGTGGAAAGAACGAAACTACCGTCACATTGTGTCCCCGATGAGCTAATTCTTCGAGTAACGGTTCAAAAACCATTTGATGACTCCGCCCCGTGTGCGGGAAAAGTCCAAGAATACGTCCAGCATTATTTAGCCGGAGTAGTGCGAAAAGCACTAATGTTATCGTGAACACGCGCATATTCGCGACATGTGAATCGATACGCGCGTTTGCTACGAGTTACGCGACAACTGTGCCGGCCTCGTATCGTTCATTCGCCGAGTCCCGTACTATGGTCTCGTTACTTAAGCGGCTATTTTCAGCGCATTTGTTACGTCAATATATAATCTACGTATGTATAATACGATTATAGTTTTCATTGTAGATAAAGTTGAGCGATTTTGTTGAGAAATATCGTTATCTTTGAAAGGCAGACAAACATTGATTGACGAAGATTGCCATAGGTGCATTATTTTTATGAGTGTACAGAATTTTCAAGCCAACTCCAGGCAGATGCTTCCATCCAAGTGACATTGTTATTTTATTAATATTTTGGTCGACATATGACGGCTTGTCATCTGATGTTATTTATCCTGGAGATGAAAGAAGGCGACTGCTGTTACATATAAATAACTGCAAGTAGCAGTCGTATTCACTATGCCGGCCTAGTTCAGTCAAACTATTTAGTCTATACCTACACTTGATAGTGGTGGTACCTACTACCCCGGATCGGCAGACTGGATTAATAATAACTGTCTGACTGCCACTCACAAACAACCAGATCTGCAGCAAAAATCTGCCTCTTTTTCGTTGAAGGCTGTTTGATGATCATTTTCGGACTTCACGCTTTAGTTTTGCTTACCAGTTCAGGCAAGCAATAGTTTTAAACCGTAATGTAAACCGAGAACTCCTGGTTCAAAATTGGAAATGTAAAATGGTTAGAAAAAAGATGCGCGCTCAGAACGATCGTGAAGCGACAGATGCAGGTTTTTCTGCTGAAGGATGTACGCACATAAATTTTCTATTCAATTTTCATTAAGAGCATGTATGAAGAGAATTATGGAAGTGAGGGAAGCAAGAGACTTATGTCTATCCACGTGGAAATTATGACGTGATATTGCTGGTGGTGGATAATGATGAATTTTCATTAGTAATACAGTAACGGAATTGCATTGGAATTACAAGCCCTTGTTTCCCCATTCTATGACCTTGGATATTTGAGGTTAAGCGTGAAAAAGCACCTTTGGCCAACTTAGATCGGCGACTAAGGATACCGTAAACTGAATCGGATTTTTCAGTTCTCTGCACTCTTGCATTTGCGTCTCCAAGATGTCGCGTCTATAAAATAATAATAATAATAAATATCTACAGATTATGTAGGAAACCACAACCACATGTGCCCATAACCACAAAGCCTGTATGAAGAGAATTATGGATGTGAAGGAAGCAAGGGAGTTGTGTAAGGATCGTGGCAAGTGGCGCTCCATTGTCTCTGCCTACCCCTGTGGGAAAAGGCGACAATTTGATTGATTGATTATGTAGAAAATAATATACTTACTTACTTGGTAATATACTTAAAAACATACTCTCGTAAATATAGGTAATTTCCATTGTTATTTCCAGCTCCAGTGACTTGTAAGATTAATTGTAGATGTGTCATTTCATTTATGTTATGAAGAATAAGTTCATATATTCTCACGTTATGCGCAAGAATATATTTTCATATCCTCTACCTAATAATGAGACTTCTACCTAATAATAATGAGTCGGGAGGCGGCCCGACCGTGAGTTTAGGGGACCCTGGGCTAATACTACTTAGGGCCCCACCTAATTACTCAAAGTATAAGAAAAAAATAAATCAATTCGAAGTACCAACTTCTGAACGTAGACTTGAATTAAATAGGTTTGATTAATCGCAGGATTTGCAGGGCTGCAAACTTTACGATCTGTTTAATTTTATAAAATTATGGATTTTTTCGCATTATCGTCTACTTTTGACTTTGACTTGAATTAGCTGGGGTCCCCTTGAATCCACGGGGCCCTGGGCTGAAGCCCAAAAAGCCATATGGTAGATCCTGTCGAGTCACAATAAGATAAAAATAAAATCATAGGTCCTATGAAAACATTTACATAGAGACTCCTCATATGACAGCACCCTGCCTGATGTTAAGCTGGAGTGCGGTCTATACATGGTAGTAACTGCTACTATACTGCAACTAGCAGCAGCATCTGCTATGCCGAGTTGTAACCGGCAACTTACAAGCTATTCCTGAAATGCGACAGTCACTATAGTAGGGCAGACCTAAGGTATCTCAGAACTTTCTTTTCAGTAATACAATATGTGTTTATCTCTCTTTTTAAGTTCTTCAAGTATTTTGAAGGCGAGGTGACCGTGGTGTAGTGGCAGTGCAATGGTTACACAAACCGGAGAACACGAGTTCGAGACCACCCACCGGTACCAATGTATCTTTGATATATGTACTTTGGTTGTCCTGTTTCTATGATACAAGCAAATTAGTAGCTTAGTATAGAAATGTAAAAAATAAAATAAATAATTTAGCTGGGTACATAATTCTTCAGACGCTATTTATATTTTACGAGGTTATTATTTTAGCGGATGTAGAAGCAAAAGTGTTTCGTCAGGATCGTGGAACTGTGATACTCCATTGCTTCTGCCTATCCCTGTAGGAATTAAGAAATTAAAATGAATATGAAATTGAATTATGTTTTAGATATATTTCTTTATATGAATTGTGAATTGTTATAGCTACGAAGAAGCCAGAAAAATTGGTTTCACTGTTTTTGTTATAATCAGCGTCAAGTTTATTAAAATGAAATTATAATTGCAGCCTAACGTTATCAGTATCTACAGGCATTAATTGCAATTAGCCTACATTGTTTATCTTAATATGTATTAAAGGTATAAAGTTTTTGTATTTGCAGCATTAAATAAGCATGTTAATTTTTAACACGCTTTTATTAGTTTGATTTGTATGTACATAAATATATGTATATGTAACTATTCAAATTCATTTTCACCCACTTTTCTAAAAGTAGGTGAAATGAGTCTGAATAATTTGAAAATTTGTACACGCAATAAAAACCTATGACAAACAGTAATTTCATTACATTTTTTTGGCTGGCGGAGTAACGGGACTCAGGCAACCGTGAACTGACTCGGTTTTTTCAGTCGTCGGTATTCGACACATCGCTCGAAGAACCGACAACCGATGGGGAAGAAAGGTTCTAGAGTGGAGACCACGAACCTGAAGACGCAGCGTAGGTAGGCCTCCCACTAGGTGGACTGACGACATAGTGAAAGTCACATATAACCGGTGGATGCAACTTGTCGTTAGGAATGGCGTTCTAAGGGAGAGGCCTATGTTTAGTAGTGGACGCCTTCTGGCTGATGATATATTTTTGGACCTCCTCTTGCTTTTCATTTATTTATAAACATATAAGCGTGTTTTTTAACTATAGTTTTATTTTATGATAGTATGCCGTAGGTATTCCGATGCGAATTTTTCAGTGTGGCTAAGAGGAGGGTAATAGGCAGGCAGGGCCGTCTTTACCCGGGGGTCCAAGGGGTGCGGCGCACCCGGGCGCATTCCGACCGCCATAAACTTCGATAGGTACCTACTACACTGAGACCACGCGAGCGGAGCCTTGACTTTCGCACCCCGGCGCTGAACATGCTTAAGACGGCCCTGTAGGCAGGCATTGGTATACAGTCTGCCGATCGGGGGTAGTACCAACACTTATAAATATACAGACTGTAAACATCAGATTGTAAGTTGTCAGTTCCAACTAGGCCGGCATAGTGAATGTGACTGTTACTTACAGTTATTGAATTGTAGTAGCAGTGAGATCCATTCATGGACTGCACTCCACTTATAGTCCCCGTAAAGAATTAAAGTTTTCCCTTTATTCTGGCAAAGCTGTGAGCCACCAGTGTCAGCCAAATAAATGAATGAAATACATTTTTATTTAACAATTTATTTTAATAATTACATTTATAAATTAAAGTCCTAGCATAATACAACATTCCACTTGTTCGATAAGAAATGAGGTTACAACACAACACTCTGAGGGTTATTGATGGATTCATTTATGCAGCAATCAACACCATAATCATTCTGAAACAAAGAAAATATTATATTTGGTATAGATTATATAAATATTTATACACATTAATTATTTGGTATTATGGAGTCCGCACCAGGACTCGAACCTGACCTTTTTTTTCACATAACCATACTATTGGAACTGGCAATTTACAAGCTGATCCCGAAAAACGACTAAGTCACTTCACTGTCTGTATACTTGTAAGTGATGGTACTGGTAAGTGGTTAATTGATTCCAAACATACAACACTATTTATTAGTTTTAATTATGTTTGAGCAATGAGCACAAGTCCTTGGGACAACAATTTTGAGCCTTGAATATTAGTGTCTGCTATCTGTTATCAATTTTAAACCTATGTACCAGATAGTTATAATTGACCTTAATTTTACTTATCTATTGCTTCAAGTGTATAACTAAACTTTGCCAGAAAAAAAATACATTAAATTTCGACGTGAAGGCTGAGAATAGATTTTCGATTTTTCTCTCCGATAGTCTGATCAAACCATCGAAAGGCACTAGTGCCATATATTTGTTTGAATGCTTAATACACATCTGATTTGATAATCTGATCAGGCATCCAAGTTGGAAAAAGCACCAAGTAGTTTATGATTTTATTGTCAGCACGATTGTCTCAAGGTCGGTACAGACACAAAATAGACACCCGATTCCTTCTTCTAACTTGCCAGTTCACTCTGTAGGCACTCACAGCTCAAAAACAACTGAATTCTAAAAGTTTGATGTGCATAGAGTAAACATGATCAGATAGTCTGTCCAGACAATTTAGAAACAAATTCCCAACCTTAAAATCAAACCCTAAGTTTGGTCCAAGTCTTATAATTTCTAGCAGTATGTATAACTAACAGTAGTTGGTTTTTAATTAATTTGCGTATCATGTATTTAAAGTAAATAGCTGTTTAACTTTAATTGAATAAAATGGTCTACTAATCAGTAACAGTAACAAATACATGGATGCCAAATTACAATTTAATGAAGTGATTTGAACAGAGGAATATGTATCCTAAGTTACCTTAATTGAGTACAGTGAAATCAACAGGTAGATAACTATATGATAAACATCAAATATATGATATATTCAATATATCTATATCATTTTAAATATTAAGTGTTTAATAAGATATATCTACCCTCATTTTATTTTTGTTGTTTTAAACCATTTACAACTTTAAAAGGGTAATAAATTTCTGAAGCAAATGAGTATTCTTATACCTTTTGTTGCTGTTTATTTTTACACTACTCATGTATTTCTGAAGTACATTACCACTTGTATTACAATTGCCTGGATAAATATTTAGTGATTAAATAAAAAAAGACCTTACCCATATAAATAAATGAAAAATGATATTAAGTAAAACGCTAATTTGATCCAGCCTTCCCTTTGGCAAATGGTAAGAACATCTGCATTCATTATACTGGTTGGGTCATATAACCCTGGTCCGGACATAACCGGCCTGGTGCGGTATCTAGAAATAAACAATATTTTTAATTAAATTATTAGAAAACAATAGTACTTCAATAAAAAAATAATTAGAACATTTTTATTCAAATGACTCATACTGACCTGTGTATGTGGTAAAGTATTAAAGGAATGTTTATTATTAAAGAGAACCATTCCCCGGACAACAGGAATAACACATTTATAAGTAAATGCAACAAGTATTCCGGTAAAACCAACTGAAAATCAAAAAATAAAGGTTAGTTTTTGTATTGCAAGAAAAACATGACGGTAAATCAATGAAATACTCACAGGATTGAGGCTGTTACACTGATCTATTGGATTCTTATAGTCTGTTTTAAGTTCATCGAACGCTATAACGTGGAATATTGAGAAAAATATGAGAAAAGCATCTATAACAATCGCAATAATATATGAAAAAGCAGAAAAGTTAAACGCCATTTTGACAAACCAAAGTTTTAAACTATTTTTCTTAATATCCAAAGTGGTAGGCACTGAAATAACATTGACGTACGAAAAAAAATCTTATTAAATTTTAAATTGAAAATTATTTAATAACATATTTATTTGAAAAAAGTATTCATTAATAATATATTGTTTATTTGGAATAGAAAATGTAGAATAATATACCTAAACTTCTTTATGGGTTACGTGTACTTTTTGAAGCATTTATAAAGGCACCTAAATACATTCAACATTAATTTATTTACCACTAATGTAAAGCAATAATTCAAAATAATCCAAAATATTTATTGTATTTAAAGTTTCTAGTCAAGATAACCCAGATTGTTTTAATATATTTCAATTGTATATTTTAAAATTGTGACCAACTGTGACATTTTATAAATGCTAGCTGACAGAGAAAAAATACTTTCTTCTTCCTATGTATATTTTCAACCAAAAATCCATCATTTATATAGAATTATAAGAAATCGTGTTGTGTTAGATAAATCAAGCTTAATGTGATACTTAATCTATTTAATTTCTAGTCTGTATATCAAATAGCCGGTATTATGAATCGTTACTTCTTGTTATCTTTATTTTCTTACTGCGCGGCACAATCGTTTAATATTGACCATGATTATAGAGGGTTTGATGATAGCATTTTGTTTGCAATAAAATGGCCTGGCTCCAAGACCAGCATAGATGACTTAGTGGAGAAAACAAAAGAGGAAACAGCAGGACCTGAGGTATGAACGATTTAGTCCACATCATACACTTTTAGAACATAACTATTGTCTTTACCAATAATATAAAGTTAATTGTAAAATGTGAACATTCACAATTTGAGTTCAATTGGTAAATAATGTAATTATTATGAATACATACAAGATGTAATCACCTTATTACGAAAAAGGGTAAAGATGTTTGGGTTATAGGCCTGGTATATTTTTATAATGTTATTAATTTACTATCCTAAAGAGTTCATGTAGGGTAACATGGGTAACATATGTGAAAAGAGTAAAAGAAACAGTTGTATATGATAGATGTGATTTGAAAGAAGATCTAGTGAAAAAGATTGCAGTGCCCACAACAATTGAGTATGTATGAAATGAATTGTGATTGTGAAGAAAGCAAGAGTGTCAGGAATGTGGAAATGAACACTTTTTTGTCTTTGCCTATCTGTGAATTGAGGTTGTGTCTATCATGATGATGATTTTGACTTCCTATCACCTTATTATAAATGTGACTATTCACTTATATACTTCATATCAGCTGGCAAAAAACAATAGTCGATTGGGAATATTTGATTGAAGTAGCAAAAAGGTGGCTGTGGTAATGGTTATGCAAACCAAGAGCACGGGTTCAAAACTAGTCACCTTATCAATGTATCTTTGATATATACACTTTGGTTGTCCTGTTTCTATAAATAAAATAATTTATTTATTCTATTCACACTATACTCAAAATCATAATTGAAATACGTAATATGAAGGATATTAATTGCAGATATAACTTAAAATTTTAATCTAAATTTGTTATTTTTATACTACTTAAGCTACTAAAGATACTTGTATCATAGAAAAGGATTGTTAAGGCAAATCTATAAAAAACATACCAGAGGTTCTGGGTTTGTATAACCATTGCACTACCTCTACACCATGATCACCTTACACTTAAATTTATATAGTGTAATTAGAATAATTTAGTTATGGTTAAGATGTTAATTTCAGATAAAAATTAAAGAGGTATTAAATGTAAAAACAACAAATAATGAACATTACCAATGTAATATACCAGAATTGATATTAAATGAGACTCCAAGCATAGAGGATTACCATGGGCCTTCCCCATTGGCTACACTGAAACCATTATTCTCCCAAAAAGTATGTTCGTACCGCTTAGAGAGTTATTGGGCATATGAAGTCTGTCATGGGAGATATGTAAGGCAATATCATGAGGAACGGGAAGGTAAGTATCATGTTACTTAAGGAGTTGATTGCGGCTTCTCTTGTTGGTTCTTCAACAGTAAAGTCACCTGATCTCTTGGAGCAAACTGTGCTCTTGAGTTGCAAAAACACATGGGTGGCTGTTTCCTACTCATTATATCATTATATCATCCTACTCATTATGTGAAATATTGCAAATGTAAATGTGTTTGTTAAAAGCAGTGTCCTGTCTTTAATACACATTTTGTGGAGCTAGCTTTGTTTAGCAGTGGCCCTGTCAAGTCCATATGAAAAAGAGGTTTCTGGAATTGTTTGCAGTTTATAAATAAGTAAATATAAATAGTTTATATATCATAATAAATAACTCATCTATTTATTTTATATCCACTTATGTGAATAGCATCTCTAATGCATGCATAAATCTGCTAGTTGGAAGGGGTTGAGTTCTTGAGTAAGTCTATGAAAGTAACTATAAATATGATAACTTATTTGCTGCATTACAGGCAAACATGTGAAAACTCAACAATATTATTTGGGCATGTTGGACACTGATAAACAAAAACAACTTGAAACAGAAATGTTGGATGTAGATTATGTTAAGAATAAACCTAACTATACTAAAATTGATGGAGTACCTATGCCTTACGTTGAAATGGTCCTAGCTGACGGTAAGTCATAGTTCAAACTTTATTTACTTAACTATAGTCGAATTCTTTTATACATTTCTATACTAATCTACTATAAAGTGCTTGTATCATAGAAACAGGACAACCAAAGTACATATATCAAAGGTACATTGGTACCGGTGAGTGGTTTCGAACCCGTGCCACACGGATTAGGTAGCTGCTACACCATGGTCGCCTTTTTATTTATATTTATTACTAGCTGTGCCCGCGACTGCGTCCGCGTGGAATAGTTATTTTGGGAATCATATTAATTTTTTGTTTACCTACCTGCTCAGCTTTATTATAAATTACCTATAGCTGTTACCCGCGACTTATTTTAGAAGATTAAATTACGTAACTAATAGAATATATTTTAAAGTAGTTTTAAAAAGAATATATTTTAAAGTACTTCTGCGTAAATTATATTTTCAGTTTTATTTTCTTGTGCGCAAAACTCGCAGCCGCTTTGCAGCAACAGTCTGAGTCCTTTTTCCAGGCATTACAGTGACGAAGAAAGAACGAAGGAAATGAAAACTTAACCAAACTTACTGTATGCTTAAACTAAAACCTAACCTAATAAGAATTGTAAAACCTAACCTTGAAAGAATGTAGATGACACCTACGATTACAACAAAACAAAAAAAGTGTTCTCGTATATTTGCTCGTATGCGTAAATGCAGTGGAGGGGCGCGTCATTTCGGCTTAGACAGACTATACCTCGTAGAGCTACACCCCCCTCCGCCTTGCCCGCAAGCACCGCCTCTCCTCGCCCGCCGGTTAGCGCTCATCATGCGACGCGTGTGAATTTTGTTTCAGAGTTATTTTAAAATTGTATTATAAGATGTTTATTGAAATTAGGTGATGTTAATGACAATTTTGTTCACAGTTAAATACTCTTAATTAATAACACATTTATTTCGATAAAGAATAATATTATTATGTTAATACAACTCTGACAAATAATTTGTAATAATGCATTAATTTAGACCAAATTTGACTATCATAAAAACGGTTATTGTGAGTTAATCTTAAAAGATAGACATATACGGTCGCGGACATTTTTTTAGATAATTTAAAGAGGAATAATTCTTTCATACATATTTTTTGGGTATCTCGAACGGTTTTCGCAGCGCACGCAACGGAAACCCTCAAAGACGAATAATATTCCCCGTTTTTTCCACATTTTCGACTGTTTCTTCGCTTATATAAGTCGCAACGTAATGTTTTATAGCCTAAAGCCTTCCTCGATAATTGATCTATCCAACACAAAAAGAATTTTTCGATTCGAACCAGTAGTTCCTGAGATTAGCGCGTTTAAACAAACAAACAAACAAACTCTTCCGCTTTATTATATTAGTATAGATATTAGGACCTGTATCATTCATTTTGTGAAAACTACAGGCATAGCTGTATAATTTTCTGAGTAGGTTCCTGCCATTGTGGAGCATTGTTTTCATTACTATGTCACCGGTAATGTAAACACACCTCTCGCTCAAAGCTCCACTACCTCTGGAACCCCATAGTAGTATAGTATTGTGCTAGTAGAATAGTACCCATTAGTCAGTACTCATACTAACTTACACATTTAAAGAGTCCCTAATAATCATCGATCATATATACACAGTCCCATACAAAATAATGACATAAAAGTGTCAGAGCGTCAGCACTTTCTTACACGGATATAAACTGTGTAAGTAAATTGAATGTGAATTTTGAACTGAATCTTACCACATTGTTTTAAAGTATAAACTTGTTACAAATGTAAAGTCACATACATCATTTTGGACTGAGAACAAATGTGCAAGTCCAACATTAATTCGGACTTGCATTTATGTCGCCGTTTTTTGAGCGACAATTGTGTTTCTACGTTAATATCTGGTCGAAGCTAATAATAGGTATCTTCATAAGGTTTAATGATTAATATTTTCTTTTATTTAAGGCACACAATGCGAACTAATTGGCAAACCACGAGTAACAAGAATCCTGTATGTCTGCTACAGTCACGCAAAACACGAAATCTACTCTTTCAAAGAAACATCAACTTGTGAATATGAAATTGTAGTTTTATCTCCATTGCTCTGTACACATCCGCAGTTCATGCCAAAAACAACAACGGAAAATGTTATTGAATGTCTGTCTTCGGAAAGTGCTGGAACAACAAAACCTAAAAATCTAATGATTTTAGAAAATAGTTTAAAGAATTTGCCGGTATGTTTCTATCTTTATGTTTAAAGCTTTAGATTTTTTACCACTGAATTGACTATTCTTATTTTTATGAAGGCACATGTGTGTTTACCTTACATATTTTTTAGTCCTTTAGGCTTAGTCCTTTATGTCTTAGTTGTTGATATAAAGGATGTCAACAACCTCATTAATCATGAACCCATGATTAATGAGGTTGAATGACCCATGAACATGAGTGTTAAAGGTGTTTTCGAACCCAGAATTAAATATTTGGATAAGAAATAATGTTTTCTTGTTTGAAAAGATCGAGCCAGGATAGTGGAAAGCACCATTGTTTCTGCTCACCCCTGTGGGAATTAAGGCATGACATTTTTATTTAATAATTTTATATACCATCATGTTAGAGCTCAAGAACAAATGTAACACAATAAATGTTTGTATATATTTATTTAAATCCTTTATTGCGTCAAAATAAACTTAAAATAAGGTACATATGCGAGTTTCATGCCTATTAGACATTCTCTAACAACTAGTATATTGGGCAGGGTGCAAATATACTACAAACTACAATTACATAAACTACATATTCTTCATGTAATATGAAGAAAAGTAGTAAAAGTGCAGTCAATGATATTTTACTAGGTGTATGTATAAGTTACTCAACACAATGACTGCTAGAGTGAGTGTTTTAACACGCTTTGTTTGATAAATGTATATTTTAATAGTTTTTTTTTACACTTTAATTTTAAATTTAACTGCACTGTATTGTTACTTTCATTCTTTAAGATATTAACAATCCATTAATTTGACAGATTTTATATGAAAAGCTGTCAAATTTTAAATAAGAATAGTCAATTTACATTATTTAGAGAGTTAGACTCTGACTGGACCTACGAAAACTCAGCTCGGTATTCTACAAAACCTTTTTACAGATTTATAATTATACAAAACCCATAAACATTTATTATGTAGTTCCAGTTATGGAGTATAACCTAGCGTTTGAATTGCTAGATGTTTTCTTTTTTCAAATTATTTTGTAGTTTACATTGCTTTATGTTTTGCATGTTGTTCAGGATGTTAAACAAGCTAACGACGTACTTGCTGTATTGAAAGTTGAAAAAGTTAAGAAGGTAATTAATTCGTTTAGTGCTTATTAACTTAATAGTCTGTTTCCACTGGATTTATTGCTGATAACGCAGTTCAGCACTATACTATACTGAGTGTTTTCTTACTTGGCACAAGTAGAAAACAAACATGAAAATCAACATTTCCCTTTATCTAAGGAAACTGTTTACTACTATTGATTTAAACAAATTTTATGCGGCTTACTATCGCGTTTATTTTGGTTTTGATTTTACATTTTTTTATTATTCCGACGTTTCGAGAGCTTTGCAGCCATCGTGGTCTAGACCTATAAATAGACATTTTTTTAATAGATACACAGTCAGTCCCATACAAAAAAAAACGGTTGTCTGTAAAGTCGGTTTACTGACGATAGTTGAACGTGACAACGTCATAAGAAAATACTGATGGAATGGTTGCATTTTTCAAAAGAAAATTTTAATTTCATTTGTTTGATATATATTTTGTATGGATATAGAGAAGGAGGTAAATGGAAATCACAATTGAATTGATCAAGTTACATTTATTTGTTCGCAAAAATACAATTATGTAATTTTTTTATTATATATTAAAATATTAATATTAGTAATATTAATATTAATAGTACGCATTGCTCACTCAAGTAGGAGAGAGACAGATGTCGAACGCTGCCGAACGCAGAGGCCGATTGTGCCTCTTTGTCGCTCGTTCCGCGCTCTCGCTTGCACTTTAAGCCTTAAATGGAACGCGCGAGGTAACGCCGCATGAGTCATGTTTTTTCGTGCGTGCAGCCGGCTCCATCGAATTATAAGACATTGTCACGTCAATATTTTCGTAAAAGCGGACAGCGCGTCAGAATTCAATTACACTGATATAAACTGTGTAATTGTAAACTATACCTTACCACATTGTTTTGAAGTATAAACTTGTTACAAATGTAATGTCACATACATCATTTTAGACTGAGAACAAATGCGAGTCCAACGTCAATTAGGCTTGCATTTGTATCGTTGCTTTTTGAGCGGCAATTGTCTATATGATCGAAGACAGACCGTGAAGTGAATTAGTCGCGTTTCACCTTGTAAGTTGCAATTTAAGTAGTAACTTACAGTTATTGAACTGTAGTAGCAGTCACCGTCATTCATGGACCGCACTCCAGCTTAACATCAAGTTTCCTTTGGCTGGCCAAGTGACGGTGACTGGGGCAACCGTGAAGATTCGTTTTTTGCAGTCGTCGGCACTCTTGGACCTTCTCTTGACTGACAATCTCTTCGCAACGCCATATAGTTGCAGCTTAATATATTATTTTGCTATCAGTGGAAACAGACAAACACGTCAATAGATTATATTTAAAGAGAGATCAAAGCAAAGTAATCTTAAGAAAGGAAGGTAAGGCTTAAGAATATCAAATCTCAGCTTAAGTTCACTCAATAATAAAATAGATTTTTTGATGTGATTAAATATACTATTTATTTATTATTTGCTTAACTCTCTCTTTAATAAATGTTAAACGTAAATTATTATTATTAAATAGATTCTAGCGGTCTTATTACAAAAAAACATTTAAAACAGAGTTAAAATATTTGTATACAGCCATACGTCATTTTGTGGTACTGAGTTGACTTAAAACTAGTTTATTGCGTTTAATTTTTGTGTGGTTAAGGTGTGATTCCGCCGGTGACTGCAGACCGCAGACTGCACTACTTGTTAGTTATGAGATTAAGCTGCACGGAGGGCGACACTAGTCTGCAGCTGCCCCGTTTATAATCTATGACTTAGCAAATGGTGATTTTTGCAATAGTGCCTTGCATGGAATCAATCTCATACAAACAAATAGTGCAGTCTGCTGTCTGCAGTAGCCGGCGGTATCACACCTTAGCACGGTAGATGTTACAAGCACCAGCATACATGCACGCAACGCAATTTAAACACGTTTAATAGTTAATAGTTAATAGTTAATAGTTTGTACAGTGAACCTCCTATCAGTTATTAGTTAATTGAAATATGTTAATTATAACGTAGTAGGAAAATGTACTTTATGTGTACGCACATTGGGAATGTTTTCCTATTTTTTTTAATCCTAGCCAGTTGCCGTAGTGCTTGTCTCAAGCAGAAAACGACATTCGGACTTAACATCAGACTTTTGCTTTCGTGAAGAGATATCTTTGTTTTTTATATAGTTTGAGAGGCTGTTTATGTCTTTCGGTGTCTTTTGAATAGCGCAGTATAAGGATCGGAGATTAGAAGAGCTTTGTCAAAAATTGCGTTACGTAATACTTGAACGCTCCCTCATAGAATGCCGTATCTGCATCTCGCACCAATATTTAAACCAATATGCATAGTGATGTGTATTTTTTATAGGATGGTGAAACTCATCTTATGATTGAATTACTTCCATTAGAAGAGCCATCTGTGGAAAGTTTGACAAGTAGTGATGTGAAAAGTTTGCCTGACAAGCCACCAATCAGCAGCCCTTTTGCTGATCATGCGCCTGTCACTGCCTTCCTTAATGGTGAAGAATGTCTTACTGGGGTAAGTTTTGTATTATTAAGGATGATATCTGCTGGGGCATAATCATGGGTGTGCCCTAGCCCCTCATTTTCACTGGGCACTCGTAGCCCCGTGATACACAGGGCCCCCTAGTTCCTGCCTGACCATCAAGCAATATCAGTAATTTATTAGTAACTTTTAATTTTTTTTAATGATAATGTCTAATCCAAAACATACTTGCTAATGCCAACGTGACCCAGCCTATAAAATATTTGAGTTTTAACAAAAATCAATAGCGGCTCGATGCTATTTTAGGTATCGCAAACTGTAAAAGTTTATCTTTTTTGTTTTTTGAATTGTTAAACCAAAATATATCATTAATTTAACCTGTGAATTCTAAAAGAGTTTTGTGGATTATATTATCTATTCAATTTTTAGATTCAAAATTTAGAACCTTGATACTATTCTAATGTGCCCAGGGTTATAGGTTAAAGATGCCACTGGGTGAACCATTCCTGATACAGATGTTTTCTGCTAGCAGTTTGCCGTGTTATCCAAAACTGACGGTCGACGAACGATTGCTTTATTATTATTAGCCCATTTTATTGTCCTACAGCTGGGCAAAAAGCCCTTATTTTTTCCATGACTCACGACACTTAGGATCTCTTTGTAGGAGTATCTCGTCTCGCCTTTGGATCTCTTTTAATACTTTATATATTGACAAAATAATATTATTTTGGTTAAAATATATTTTTTCATTGTTTTGGATTCATTGTTTAATGTATGTTTGGCAAACAGACAGTGGTCTTTAGTCCACTCTGCCGATCCGGGGTACTACCACCACTTTCAACTGTACAGACCGTGAAGTGACCTAGTCGCGTTTCGGAATTAGCCGGTTCCACCTAGACCGACATAGTGGTTATTTAACTGCAAGTAGCAGTCGCTTCTATTTATGGACTGCACTCCAGCTTAATATATATATAGCCACAATAAGAATAATAAAATTCCTTTCCAGGATTCCGGTTGGTGGAAGTATGAATTTTGCTATGGGAAACACGTGAAACAATATCACGAGGCCCGCAACGGTGAACGTACTGTTGTTAAGTTGGGTGAATTTGATGAAGACGCTCATAAGAAGTGGATTGATGATAATAAGGAGAAAGCACCAGCGCCTCTGGGTATTGTGCCATTGTTTTAATATCAAATACTTATTTGATACGGTTGATATCATAAATTTATCCAAAGTAGCCGTTATACAACCGTTTTCAAGCAGTGACGACAGGCGTGGACGAACGGTTTAGCGATTGGTTTGTTGTGCGTAAAGTCCCGGGTTCGATTCCCGGTCGGAGCAAATATTTGTTTCATAGCTTTTATTTGTAATATTTAATAATATTAAATATTGCAAATATTTGTTAATAAAAAAAAGATGGATATTTGCTTCGGGTCTTAGAGTGGTAGGCAGTGGTACCTAGTCTATCGATCCGGGGTAGTACCACCACTTACAAGTATACAGACCGTAAAGTGATTTGGTCACGTTTCGGAATCAGCTTGTAAGTTGCCGGTTCCATCTAGGCCGGCATAGTGGATGTGATTGCTACTCACAGTTATTGAATTGTAGTAGCAGTGACATTCATTCATGGATCACACTCCAGCTTAACATCAAGCGGGGTACTGTCATATGTCGAGTCACAATAAAAATAAAAAAGTTGTTTATTGAATTAAACAAATTTTATGCGGATTATTATCGCGTTTTGATTTTACAATTTTATTTTATTATTCCGGTGTTCCGACGTTTATTAAACGCGATAAATTTGTTTAATTCATTATTCAATGTTCGCGCAAAATCTGAGTAGACAGTTATTTATTACTTAAAATATGACTTCTGTATAAAAATATTTATAGATTTATTTTATAGTGACTCGATATATGACAGCATCCCGCTTAATGTCAAGCTGGAGTGTGGTCTATAAATGGATGTCACTGCTACTACAATTCAATAACTGTAAGTAGCAATCACATCCACTATGCCGTCCTAGATTTGATACACAAACTAAATACAGATATTAAAATATATTTTTATGTAAGAATGCTATATTGTAACTATGTAACATAGCATAGGTATAATAATTAAAAATCGATTACAAATCAAAAGCAAATTGTCAGGCCTTTTCCCACAGGGATAGGCAGCGACAATGGAGCGCCACTTGCCACGATTCTGACACCCCTCCTTCCTTCACATTTTCAATTCTCTTCATACAATCTCTATGATACAAAATCGATTACAATAAGCATTATCCATTGTATTACCATTGCGTAAGAAAAAAAAAAACAAAAAAATATGTTTTTATTCATTTCAAGTCATTAAAAACGGATAACAACGGTTATAAATGAAATTACCGGGTTAGTTGGACGGTGGCAAGTGGCGCTTCATTTTCTCTGCCTATCACTTTGGCAAAAGGGAGAGACGATTTCATTGATTGATTGATTGTAAATGTTGCCATCTATAGTCACACCTCCATTCCCACAAAGATGGGCAGAAAACATTTACCTACCAAAAGTATAATAAATACAAAAGTATATACTTTTATGTGTACAGATTCGAGTGAATTGTCGGTTGTCGCCCAACTAGGCCGGCATAGTGGACGTGACTGTTACTTGCAGTTTTTTTACTGTAGTAGCAGTCGCCTCCATTTATGGACCGCACTCCAGCTTAACATGATAAATTAACATTACCAGAAATAAAAAAAGTATTTATGTTTTGTTACATATACAATTTTTTTTCTACCATACGTAGCAGTAGGATCTACTATGCCGTTTTAGGGATGTGTACAGACTTACATTAATACCACTCCAGATTTGCAGACTGGGCAAATTACCCCTACTAATTACTTAATTTATCATTTACAGCTTTACGCAAATCCGTATCACATTTCTATTCGAAAGGCGACTATTGTGAGAAGACAGGCAAACTACGTCAAACTGAAGTTAAATTAAAATGTGTCGACGCTTCTAAACCACTTTCAATATATTTACTTGAACCGAAAACTTGTAACTACATCGTGGGAGTCGAATCCCCGCTGATTTGCGAGATCCTGCCATTGGTCAACGAATATGGGCTGGTTGCATCAAAACCAACCAATCAGAAGATAAATGATGATAAAGAAGATAAAACCTTAGCTGATTTTATGAAAGAAATAGCAAATTAGGCTGTCGGCTTACCCTACCCAACCTAGACAAACACCTGACGCGCTGACACGACACTGACAGACGACGTTTATATATATCTATACTAGCGGCATACCATGATGGCCGTTTGACGTTTGACCGTTCATAAAGTTTTGTATTAATTTAATTACGTTTGAAGAAGCAATTGTTGTTCTTTATAGTTGCAATAAAGAACACCAATTTGCTCCTTTAAACGTATTTATTAGGTTATACGAAACTTCATGAACCGTCGAATGTCAAAACGGACATCATAGCGTGCTGCTAGTGTAGCGTGCCAGGACCGTGCAGTGTCAGACATTAATACACAACTTTAGCATCGGAATTCATTTCGTAAAAAAAAAACTGCATTGAAAATTTGGTTAAGAAAATAAAAATGCATAGAAAGCATGGTTCCGATGCTCTATTCTTACTGCCTAGCAGACACCCATAGAAACACTGCACAAAATAATATTATTTATTTTGTCTGACATAAGGTACGCAACTTCAGCGATTCTAAAACTTATCATATAATTCAAATAAAATTCTCACTTCTTTCCCCCACAGATTTTTCTATTTCTATTATTTAGACTCTGTCGACCGAATCGGCTAAAGGTTCGGTGCGTCATTTCTTTGTAGAATAATCGACAAGTGACTATAACCTTGGATCCTTTAAGCGAAGCGTGCAGAAGCACTCTTGGCCGACATAGCGACGGCGACTGGGACAACCAACAACTGACTCAGTTTTTCAGTCGCTGGTACTTTTGGACCTCCTGTTGCTTACCGTTGGGTGTGTCGAGGTCAGATGGTCAGAAAAAAAAGTTAATTTGTATATTATCTATACTTATTATATTTATTATTGTTAAGAATAAATTGTTTCTGTGTATTACGTTGTATTATTTAAGTAATATGTATTTAATGAAACACTTTTAAAAGAGTGGTAGGCAGTGGTACCCAGTCTGCCGATCCGGGGTAGTACCACCACTTACAAGTATACAGACCGTGAAGTGATTTGGTCACGTTTCGGGATCAGCTTGTAAGTTGCCGGCATGGTGGATGTGACTGCTACTCAGTTATTGTATGTAGTAGCAGTGACATCCATTAATGGACCACACTCCAGCCTAACATCAAGCGGGGTTCTGTCATACGGCGACTCACAATATAAAAAAATAATAAACACATTTGACCGGCGCAAATTGAATCGGTTTTTTCAATCGTCACTTGCCTGTGGGCCAACCGCGTAACTGACAATGACAAAGAGCTTCGTTTTGACAGTCAAACTCCTGAGCTTCAAAACGAAACTTGCGACCGCGCAACGCACTAAGAATCCATGTTTATTTTTATTTACAGTTCATAGCTTGAAACTAATTGTCAGAATGAATAAAAGTCGTTTTTGACACTAACAGCAACCGCGTTTTTTTTCAAATTTCACTTTTGTTCCCATTGAAGTTGCGCGGTCGGTCTCCTGCTTACCACTACTCAAGTAAGATGTCGTGTCTCAATAAAAAAAGACGAACCTTAAAGTTTAGGGGTTCAAAAACCACTTTCTTTTTGGCACAATGCACGTCGCTGTTAACTTGCAGTATAATCCTTGAGCCATCGCATCTGATACGTCGACCTTTTATAGCAGCATCAAAGTTACCAATGCATGTCGCCCAGTGCATGATACAAGCGTATCCGGGGGTAGCACCACCACATACAAGTATACAGACCGTGAAGTGATTTAGTCGCGTTTCGGGATTAGCTTGTAAGTTGCCGGTTCCAAATAGACCGGCATGGCGGAAATGACTGTCGTTTACTGTAAGTAGTAGTTACCTCCATTCTTGGACCGCACTCAAGCCTAACATCAGGCGGGGTCATGTCGGGTCACAGTAAAAAAACAGTGAATTACATATTATATAACTTAATTACACGGCCTTCCTAGCACGGCAACCCAAGAAGCAAGATAAAGACCTGCAAAGAAAATCATTGCAACTCATTTTAAACAACTTACCAGAACAGTGAATCAAAATGCCCGAAAAAATTATTTGAGGGTCATGTAAAACTTTACACAAAACAACGTTGAAAACTTAAATATATATGTTTTTAACATTTGACGTTCCGGCCTGATTAAGTTTGTTAAAATGAGTTACAATAATATTCCTTGCAGTTCTTTATCTTGCTTCCTGAATTGTCGTGGGGGCTGGTTCCGATCTTGTTTCTTGGATTGTGTAACTAATGCGACGTCATGTAAGGAATAATGAAAGGAAACATAATAAAAACAACATTTTTTTAACTTGACATGTATTTACATTTATATCAACAAAATGAATGTTGTATAACATTTCACATGAATAAAGGCAAAATTATATCAAAGTATAATAATTAATAAAGTGCCTTTTGGGCCGTTTCACCAAACTTTTAACCAAGAGACAATCCCAGATTAAGTTACACTTATTTGAAAGATAAACTTTTAAAATACAAAACGTTGTCCTTTTTTATTTAAATAATAATTAGAATTTAAGTGATTAATCACGATCAAAACTTAATCTAAGCTTGCACTCAAACTCGTTTAGTGAATCAACCCTTTATCGTGTCAATAAATCCTATACTTTGGGTACATTATGGCTTGTATGAAGATGACCAGTCACTGACAGGTTTCGAAAGAAGATTTTCCAACGTTATTCTGTCCACATAGTAAAAACATACAATAATATAGCACAATAAAAATCTTAAAAACCAGTCGGCTACCCAAGAATTACCAACATCTTGCAAAACTAATTAAAAGTATTGTTATTGCATAAAATAATATACAAAATAACTTTGGATTTAATTTGTTAGTGTATTGATTGACAGTTTGATCGAGGTAACAAATCTTTGATCAAAGTTTAAAAACCAGCCACGAAAGATTTTAAAAACAGATATGTTTTCTTCTTTTCATGAACATTAATAGCTGATAAGAAACGCAGTTTTGAAAGCAAAATAAATATTCTTGTTTTACAATGTTTATAAAATAAAGGAAATAAATCTCGCTCATAGTTTTTTTTTATGAAAACCAGTATTGACTAGGTAATGTTTCGGTAGGCAACTATTTGGTGAAAACGGGCCATTAAGATTATTAAAACTTTTTACTAACAGAAAACTTGTAGTTTTATAACAATGTGGACATTTTTCACGTTTTATTACAATTTATATTAATTAAACAGTTACATTGGACTAAAACATGAACTTTGTCAGTAGTATTATCATAAGCTTACTTTGGGAATTTCACCATTGACTTATCGACTTAAATATTATGACACTAAGGTTCAAAATATCTTTCACAAAGTAAAAATATAATAATACCTCTTTAACTCATAAAAACTTGCGTAATTAAAATACACATTTTATAAAAGGTACTGTTGTTCCCAAACAAAATAATTGTATAAATATATAATCTTTTATATTTTAAAATATTAAATTATTCTTAAAAAAGAAAATTTAACTACTAAGAAATGATCAATCAGCTATGCGATTTTGTGTCTTATCAAAATATAAAACGTTTATGCATTAATTTTTTTATTTTGAAATAGGCAGGCAGCGCTTTAAGAATATGGTACAAATCTTAAGCTCGATTTCATCAAATTAAATTAATAGATTTTTAAATCAACCTAGACAGGTTAAGGTAAACATTCCTAATTTGATGTAACCGGGCCTTTGTTATTACTTATTACCTACAACCTACAACTCTTAGGAGACAAGGATGCCCTTTGGATAGCATTTTATAGATCCTTATTAAATTAATTTGTTCATTTGGTCTGTTTGCTTTTCAAAGTTACCAAAGTGTTAGTAGTAGGTGTCATAGTGCTGTGAAGGTAGTTGGAGAAAATATATTAAGCAAGAGCAAAGGGTTGTACGATCAAAATGAATAAACTGATAAACTAATAAAGGGTATTAAAAAGTAAAAATATAGTTTACGTATTCCAATTTTAAATTTTCTTTTAAACTTTAATAATGACTAGCCATACTCTTTTAACACATCGCATAGCAGATTTTGTCTGTTACACTTTACAGCGACCCATAGCGTTAATTTAAAATACATTGCACATTTTGTTTTACAAACAAAAGTCAATCGCAGTAATAAACAATCAATGTACAGAAGCAATGTAAGAATACGTTGGAATAACAAATGAAACGCTATGCAAAGCTGTACGCAAAAATGACTAAATGAAATTTATTGATGACTACTTCAGTTCTATATAATTATTAGGCATGCACTTTTTGTAAACTCTCGGTATAATATATATTTGTTTTTATATGTCTGGTCTGTAATAAAGTGTGTCGATATGTGAAACTTATATGTAGGAAAAAAAGGGTATCAATAGAGGTGCTGACGAATAAGAAACTGCAGTACACCTTTGCTATGCCTCATTTTTACTCATTAGCTGAGGTTGATAAAACCTGTCAGACATTTGTGATCCGATTAAGTTGGTTATCAATTCCAGCTGAATTCAATTGAATCAGTCGTCTACTGTCAATTTTCGTCAGAATTTAGTGTTGTATATCTTAACATTGAAAATCTTAGGGTTTTGCATAGCGTATTTTTTTTGTAAATAAATTCTGTCTTACCTAAGAATGACATTCCAATGTTTTATTTTTCGATAGTATTGTCATTTTATATTCAATTTTAAAATTTATTTTCAATTTTTTTCACATCTAAAATCATGGTCACAATTTTAACTACAATTTTTTCTTGCATGAATATGCCATTATAATAATAATTGAACGCGTCAACAACATAAGAAGTATATAAACTTAGAAAATGACATTTTACATTGATGTTAAGAATGCGACACAGCCCAAGATGAACTTCAAAGAATCTGTTTAACAATAAAGAGGGCCTGTAATAAAAAAATATTTTTACTGGGATATTGCGTTTACATTCCTATTTGATCCTTAAAGGCTGTTCAATAGGGTGCTCTCTTTTATGCATTTAATAAAAAAATAGAGAATACAATTAGGGATTTACAAAGAATGGGAAAGATGTTTGAATACTGACAATTTAAGAAGGATAACGCTTTAAGATTTATAATTTATATCAAAATTTACAACATATTTCAGTTTTATTTAAAATAATTTTTTTGAACAATGATCAATATTTACTAGTTTACAATTTTTTTGAAAAATAAAAAACACCAAATACCTAGTTATTAAAAAGGTGGTGACAAATGATGATAACATTAAACGTAGATTACAGGCCACATAAAAAGGAATAGGATACAATCACAATATATTTAAATTTAAAATTTTGTATGTAATAAATACATAATACGAAGAAATGGGCAATAATGCCCAAATATAACCTATACTATACGACAAATATATATATGTATATAAATAAAATTTTAAAATATAATTTGATAACTTTCTCATGGCCAATTTAGTTTATTAGTTTTTTAATAGTCCTAATTTTAAAACAAAGAACATGTTTTACATTTACTAAAAGTAATTTTATAACTATAACAGATTTTGAAGTAAGCAGTCACAATTCATTAATAAACCACTTACAAAATCTGTTAGAAAAATTTATCTTAATAAAATAATATAAATAAAATAAAGTTTATTTAATAATTAAATTTAACTATCAGGAAATTAAAAATTGCACAACACTTGTCGAACTTATCGCACGATGGGGACAAAAAACATTAAGATTGCAAAACAAACGTTTGACTAACATTAGCCAAAATACATCGATACACATTACATTGTAAAACATCTTACAACAATTAAAAGTCTGTAATAAATATTAAGTACTTATCGTGGTTACGGAACATAAAAAACGGTGATCGTTTTGAGATCAAAATCTACACTAAAAGTTATTCTAAAATAAGTCAACTAGCCATGAGTCTTGAATAACAAAAGTCACTAAAACATACAGTATAAAAAAAATGTCAAGCCAATTGGGAACGAAACAAGAGAATGTCCTAAAAAATATTTGATGAAATGTCACGAGTAAGTGTTTGCTACAAAAGTAATTTCCCTCACTATAATTAAGTACACTTGGTAACTAAGTGCATCCCTCAATACAGTACCATCATCATCATCATCATCAGTATAATTAACAACAAAATATAATGCAAACACACGTTGCTTCACCGACAGCGGGCACCGGTTTCCGTTTACATTACGAAGGCGTAGAACAATCATGTATTATGAACAATCTTACAAACACTAAATCTTATTTTAAAATAAAACGATTTGGGAATACTTTGGAAAAGATGAACCATTGACACAAACCTTAAGTAATATAGTTAACAACTGTGCACGTACGGGTCACGTTCTCATTGCTTACATCTAATTAAATTACAGAGTCAGTTCGGTGCACAACAAATGACCTCAGATGTTCACGAGGTCCCCATTTTATTAGAAATCAGTCAGAAAACGCTAGTACGGTCGTGATAACTCTTTCGATCGTTTCAATTGAACTTTAAGTCTTTTTGTACCTATTTGAAAACCGTTCATAGCTTGAATGGCGGCCTGCGCCGACGGTGCATTGTCGTACGACACGAAACCGAAGCATTTCGACAAGTTCGTTTGCTTGTCGATGAACACCTTAGCAGACACCACGTGACCGAACGGCAGGAACGTAGATGCCAGGTCAGTGTCCGTGAACTCCTGCGGCAAGTGGTAGATGAACAAATTACCACCCTCCGGACCTGAAACAATAATTACACAAATATTATTATAACATCCAAGGTTATGTACAAATTATATAGAAAAAAAAACTTTCTGATTTTACCAATACCTTCGACCTGTTTTCCAGCGGCTGCTACGGCCGCGGCAGAACCAAGCACCGAACCAAGCGGTGCCGCGGCGAATGCTCCGCCGAATTGCGCCGCATATGCAGAACTCAATGGTTCCGCTGTAGACCCTGTTACAAAATAAAATAAAATTTCGTAAAAACCGTACAGATGCTAGATGTTGCTTTACGATAAAACGCCGTATACAGGCAAAAATGCGCAAAACAATACAAAATTCATTTTCAAATTATGACTAAAATATGCAAATCTATGATGTTGTACTTTAGCGACTATTATTATAAACAATAACATAAGTAGCATTTAGTATACCATGCAACATGCCCAATATGTAAAGAACAATGAATATGTCGCATCCATATTTACACGCAGTTACCACGATTCGTTGCATTAGACAATACACAATGTGTGCGACATATTGACTTGGATATACCGAAAAGACATAGCATACAAAGAAATTAACATAAAATAATCCAAACGAAAAAATAATCAACAAATGCATAAATCGACAAATAGTTATTTACTATATTCCATGCCAATGAAATTGACTTAAAAAATCCCAATATGGCCATAAAGGTGTGATTCAGCCGGCGACTGCAGACCGCAGACTGCACTACTTGTTTGTATGAGATTGATTCCGTGCAAGGTGACACTACTGTGACAATTAGCATTTGCTAAGTCATAGATTATAAATATTATGTTTGGAAAGAATATTAATGCGGCGGCTGCAGACTAGTGTCGCCTTGCACGGAATCAATCTCATACAAACCAGTAGTGCAGTCTGCGGTCTGCAGTCGCCGGCGGAATCACACCTTGAGTCTATATGTTGGGAAATTTCTATTGGAATGGAATATTCACCTAAATATAGCATACAAGTTTAAACACATGTTTTGAGAACAAAAAAGTCAATAATTCATAAAGAACTTTCAAGCGCTTTGTTATTCATAAGGATAAGTGTAAACTGATAAGGTTACCAGATTAGGTAACCATTACAAGTAGCAAGAAGTTCTCTCTCTCTACTGCCTTTTAATAAACTTTATAAAAAAGATTTTTGTTAAGGTTTGTAATTCAATAAATCGAAAATTTCTAATAATAATCAGCTATAAACTATACAGTTTTTAAATATATAGAATAATAAAAAAATGAAACATAAAAAACTATTTTAATTTTTATACTTAAACGTCATCACGAGAAAATTAAAGTATTAATAATAAAAAATATAGAAGGCAGAGAGAATTAATTGCACGATGAGAGGGTAGTAACGAAGCCAAGGCACACAAGACAGGTTTTTGATCCAAAGTTCCCATTACCTGTTATGTTAGTCTTCCCGAGAAGACCTGGAGTTTGAAAAAGGTTCAAGTTACAAAACGTGTTAACTTCCTTCATGGAAAACAAAATTTTAATTTGGCATCTGAAATAGGAAATTTTCTAGACAAACAGATAATTAACTCACGCCCATTTTAAATTATCAATTTGTGTATTTCTTTCCTTTTATAATATTCAATACAATTGAATAACAATATTGGAATTTCTTATATTCAAACTAAAGTCCAAAATTTACTTATGGTAGTATTTCATTTTCATTAAATTTAAATTTAAAACAATTTTTATTTATAAACAAAAATAATTCTATATGAATTTTATTTATGCGCGAGTCCCAACGATTGTCGGTAAAATATTTCTTTTCGAATTCTTTTGTGGACAGTACTTTTAAATATATAAAGTAATCCACTTATATTTAAATTCTATTATAAAAAAGTACTAATACAAAAAATCGGGAGATTCCGATTTCCGGATAAAACCCTTTAATATTCAGAACTGAAAGACAATTGTTTCAGTATTCTTAGTTTTATTTTAGTAACTTAAATGTAAATAATAATATTAGTTGGATAATATCCAAACTATTATTTACTTCTCCGGTTATCAGTTTTAGAAATTATGTTTGTTTACTTACAAATAGGCTGTGCTGCCGCAGGTGCTTGTGGTGCCGGCGCTAAGGTTGGAGGTTGTGTGACGACAGGCTGCGTCATGGCAGCCAACGCCGCTAAATTCTGGACGGACACCGGCGCCAAAAGACCGCTAAGCTGCTCCGAACCGCTTAAACCACTAACACCGCTACTACCTAAACCTGTAATTAATTGTTTATGTGAATAAGCCACAGAGTTTATTACATAAAATCCCCCTTTTGAGAGTTGCTGCTGAGTCCTTCATTTATACCTTTATTTCATTAAAATATAATTATACCAGAGGCACGCTATGATGGCCGTTTTGACGTTTGATTGTTGAAATTATTAATTTATACGAAACGTCATGAGCGAATCGGCCATCTTAGCGTGCCGCTAGTATATCTAATAATATAATTACCTTAAAACCTCTAAATCTCAATTAAACTCTCATGTGCCGTACCTACCATCTACCTCCTGCTAGATGGGTCGACAGTCGACAATACCGGACCAGTCTATTCGGGGGCAGACTGACAAACAAAATTGGAAATTGGAGGATGATTGAAAAGAAATATGTGGACAAGTTAGAAGTTGATCTTGAAACTATGCTAGGTATTGCTAAAATACATGGTGGTCGTTTGCGCAGTCTGCCGATCTGGGGTAATCGCGTTTCGACTTAGCGCGTTTTGGTATTAGAGGATTGAGTCGGTTTGAACTCCAGCTAATATTAGGCGGGGTGCTGTCATACGTTGAGCCTTCTTGTGGCTTAACATATGTCTTATATTGTGGCTTAAACTAGGACATTACTATTGTAGCTAATAATTATAAACCTTAGTGCCGAGTTGTTCAAGAGGAAAGTGCTACTTTTCCTGTTAACAAAAATATTCACACAGGTGACACTTGAAACTAATTACATTTAAAACTTTCAAACGCAACAAAATTCGTGTGCTTAAAGTTAATTATACTTTAAATTGGACAGGTGACACGTTTACGAGGCTTACGAGGTAGTTGTCGCAAATAATACAGGGCAGTAACCTGATTTTGGGTGAATGATGGATTATTTTTTGAGAACCTCGAAAAAGTTTAATTGTGCTATAGTGAAAGTCTCTTAGATTTTTCGCGAACATTGATTAATGAATTAAACAATTTTTGTGCGGCTTACTATCGCGTTTGTTTTGGTTTTGATTTTACAATTTTATTTTATTATTCCGACGTTTCGAGAGCTTTGCAGCCATCGTGGTCACTGTCACTGTTTCATACAGTGAATAGTCTTCTGGGACCTATGGATCTGTGTTGTATTTGAGACCAGTTGAAATAGCAGTTTTTATTCTATCGATTGGTAATTATTTTTTGTTAAAACTCAAATATTTTACGGGCTGGGGTGACGTAGGTATTAAGAAGTATGTATTGTAGTTAGTCCTTCATTTTTTCGAAATTAATAAGTTGATAAAAATAAAATTCGGGTAAAGTTTGATGATCAAGCAGGAATTCTGCACCTGCTTAGAGTGCCCAGTGTGGAAAAGACGGGCTCGTTTGTGACACATTAAGTAGAGATGCACTGGGGCCAACCGTGAACCGTAGTAGTTGTTGCTACTCTACACTATGCTCTAGTAGGGGTCTACGACGACTGATAGTCGATCTAGAACACGCCGAGTCTCATACAAAACAAAAAAACTGAGCCTCTGACCTCGACTTTCCTGATGATAAGCAAGGGGAAGTCCAAGAGCACCGACCACTGAAAAAAACGATTCTTTTTACGGTTGCCTCAGTCGCCGCTACTATGGCGGACAAAGGTCCATAAGGTATAACTCCAAAATACTGTTTAGAAGCATTAAAGGTAATTTGAAAGGCTAAATCTACTTTTATTATTTGATTACGGGCCAACACCCGAAAAGGACTTTTAATGTGAATAAATCTAGTGTTTTAACTAAATTACTCTTAAAATTGGACTAGTGAAGTAATATTTACGACGTAATTCCTTTAAATAATTGTTTTTTTTTTAAATAAACTAACCTCGTCGCGTGGAATGTAATTGGTTTTACGTATCCATACATATTGGAAATGACATGAAAAAGGTTGAATCAATGGAATGCAATGTGGTGCCGTAGGGGAAAATAAACGGAAAATTTCACTTTGAAAATGTTTTAAACTTTTCGAACAAATTAATAAATTGTTTATAGTTAACTATATTTTCTTATATAATATTAGTATATTTTCTTAGATATTGCGCGAAGTGCGAACATTGATTAATGAGTTTTATGCGGCTTACTATCGTGTTTATTTACCGACCAAGGTGTTAGGTGTTTGTTAGCTTTCCGTGACCACGATAGCTGCAAAGCTCTCGAAACATCGGAATAATGAAAAATTGTAAAATTAATAACAAAAAATAAACGCAATAGTAAGCCGCAAAAATTTGTTTAATTCATTTTATAATTATTTTTTATTTTTTAATTTATTCACATTTCTATACTAAGCTACTAAAGTATCATAGAAACAGGACAACCAAAGTATATATATCAAAGATACATTGGAACAGGGTTTCGAACTCGTGCTCTCGGTTTGTGAAACCATTGCACTGCCACTACACCACGGTTTTACCTATTACAGTTTACCTATCATTGTTACCAAAGTTGTAGCTTTGGTAACAGTGTATATTTCGAGTCTATAAAATGTACAAACAACGGACATCTACGATCTAAATTTCTCATGGAAAGTCATTTATTGTTGTCTTTGTTTATTTATTATTGAAATCATAAACCATTTTTTTGAGTAATCGTTGATAGAATTAAGTTTTCAATATGAACCTTTACCTTGAAAACTTAATTTAAGAGTAATAGAGATTACACGTAAGTAAAAAATAAGGAGCATAGAAAGCAAACACCACCTTTAAGTGGACCGTATAGTGACTTACTCGCGTTTAGGAATCAGCTTGAAATATAACAGTTCAAACTAGACCGGCATAGTGAATGCAACGTCTACTTATTTAACAGTAGTAGTAGTCGCCTCCATTCATAGACCACGCTCTAGGTTGACAACAGGTTTGGTGTTGTCATATTATGTCGAGAAAAAAAAATACCCTTAAAATTTCCTAAAACTTAAAAAAAAAAACTTACTTTGTAATAACGTAGCATTGACATTCTGCCCCTGCAACAATTGCTGTTGTAAACCCACAGCCTGCAGTTGTTGCAGTAACTGAATTTGTGTTGCCGGCGACAACGCGGCTTCTGATGCGGCAATGTACGTAGTCTGTGGCACTGGTGATGCCAAGCCCCACAGGTTAGCGTGCATTGCTTGTAGCTTCTTTTGTTCCTTTTCTTTCTGCGTGTCAGCGAATTTGACAACTAAAGGCGCCGAACAACCTTCCATAGTTTGACTATGGTGTAATGTCTGGAATTTACATTTCATCAATTTTAGTATGCCAAATATACGAGTATTTGATTGACAAAGTAAACTTAACTAACATTAAAATAATAATACTTTTTTATTGGACGTGACATCTGATATCGACTTGCCTGATGATAAGCAAGGGGATCTCCTATAGAGCCGACTGACAAAACCGTTTATTATATTGGTCGCCTCAATAGCGTCACAATGCCTGCCAAAGGTGCTTTTTAACGCTTCGCTTGATGGATCCATGGTTATAGGATGGGTAGAACCAGGGCCGTCTTAAGCATATTCAGCGCCGGGGTGCCAAAGTCAAGGCTCCGCTCGCGTGGTCTCAGTGTAGTAGGTACCTATCGATATTTATGGCGGTCGGCTTGCGCCCCCTAGGACTCTGCGCCCGGGTGCACCGCACCCCTTGAACCCTCGGGTAAAGACGGCCCTGGGTAGAACACATTAAATTGAAACCCAGGGATTTTTTTAACCATGTTATTCTACCCCATACAACATAATTTATAAGGAAATCACCTAGTAGCTCTGACTAATAGAAATCCATTCGAAAAATCTTTATCACCGAAAAGGAATCCGATGAAAGCAGACTAAGTATTATTTAAATTAATGATTCCCACGCCTTTTTTCCAACAAAATAAGGGAAGGTGTGCGAAGATAAATGATACAGAATCAAATACACCCTCGAACCGGTGACAGATCCTTATAAACATCAATAACCTAAAGTGGAATCTCGCGAGCAAAGTAATTGTGAATACGGCACGTCGAAAAACAATTTCACAAAAAAGATTGATATTTTAAGACGTAAAAGGAAATAAATTAATATAAAAGCTTATTAATTGTGTTATTAATTATTTATGAGGTGCATTTCACAGTTGGTATATACTACATATATAAGTTAGCAATGAAAATTGGATTAAAAAAACACGCGTACACATCGGCCAATTGATACGAAACTTACTAATGATGTGGCACTTTAATTTACAAAGATCTGCAATATGGCACGGGTGCCTAAAAGAACTACACGATGAAAGGTCATCCGCATTCTGTCCATCGAATCGGCAGTCAAACTAAAAAATTCGATGCGTCTTTTTTTTTGTAGAACAATTGACAAGTGGAATGCTTTGCCAGCCCATGTGTTCTCTCCATCCTATGACCTTGGATCCTTCAAGCGATGCGGGAAGAAGCACCTTTGGCCGGCATAGTGACGGCGGACGGCGATGAGGCAGCCGTGAAATAACTCGTTTATTTTCAGTCGTAGTCACTTTTGCTTATCATCAGGCGGGTCGAAATCAGATGTCGTGTCACAAAAAATATTTTTTTTTGTGACACGACGAAAATTTTGACGCCATAGTGACAATGAATAACGCAAACTTAAACTGAGTCTTGGTCACAATCAGGCACGAAATATATTTTAAGATGGTCCTGAATATGACTTCAAAGAAACTGTACTTTAATTGGAAAATATTTAAACAAAACAAACCTTTATAGCGGCAATAGCAGCTTGCTTCGAGACAAAAGTGACAAAGGCACAGCCTTTACTTTGCCCCTGAGCGTCTCTCAGCACGGTACATTCCTCGATAGCACCATGACCCGAGAACAAAGCCCGCACATCATTCTCACACAATTTCTTATTCAACATGCCCACGAATAATTTTCGTTCTGCAACAAAAGAGAAAAAATAATTAGTTATTTAATCCTAAATATTTATTTAATACGCAAATAAAGTTTTGCATTTTGACTTGGTTTGGGAACATTAAGAGAGTGGGAATGATTCAGAACATTAATCTAACTAAAAGATTGATCAATGTTCTCGCATTGTTTAAAAAGCACGGGTCTGGAATGCCCACACTGAGAATCGATATTCATTCATTCATTAACGGTTTAATCTCAATGAAACTCATTGTCCGAATGAATAAAAGTTGTTTTTGACACTAATAGCGATCGCGTAACTTTTTGACAAATAGGAATGAATTTCATTGTCATTCTTATTGAAGTTGCGCGGTCGGCCTCCTGGTTCTCAAAAGTGACACTATAGTGATATTCACTCTTAACTGAAGACCCTTATAATATTAAAAGTGGTTCCTCTCTATAATACTTATTTCACAAGATAACCTAATCTTGATATAGTGTTATTATGTGTTAATATAGGTAGGTAGTGAACCCACACTCAAGTAGGGTTGAGATGAAATTTATGGCTGAAAAGTTATAGGTTATGTTATAAAAAAATAATGTACGGAAAAATAGATTGTATTAATATGTTAAGACGTTATTTTTTCCCACGACCTAAATACAATACATTGTTTGTCCTTTATTTTAAGATTAGTAGCGTTTGTCAGACAGATCCGGGGTTGTACTAACACTTTTTAGTGTTCAGATTCGGAAGTCACGTTTCGGAACCAGCTTGAAAGTTGCTGGCTTCAACTATGCTGGTACAGTGAATGTGACTATTACGAGTACTTGCAATTAAAATAAAAGCAAAATAATTGTCTATGAGTTTGGCGGTTGACTAGTTGACAATTTTTCTTTAAGATTTTTGTTTTCTGTTTACATTTACATATATCAGCTATTATAACATTAAGCTCGCGTTTGTATTGTGTCTGTGCATTAAAGAATTTCATTCTTATCTTCATTATTTAACCGTGTTGGAATACAAAGTATACAAAACATTATGTATATATAATTATTACATAGAATCAATCAATCAATAAAATTGTCACGTCTCTTTCCCACGGGGATAGGCAGAGGCAACGGAGCGCCACTTGCCACGATCCGGACAACTCCCTCGCTTCCTTCACATCCACGATTCTCCTCATACAAGCTCTACGGATATGAGCACTAGGCAACCTAGCTCTTTCTTAAGCATGTCTTTGATTTGATCGGAAAACACCCTCCTGGGCCTGCCTCGTTCAACGCATCCATCCACATCAGATTTATAAATTGCTTTCGTCAATCTACTTTCACTCACCCTTTCTATGTGCCCAAACCATCGCAGCATCCCTTTGTCAATTACATAGAAATGTATGTAAAACAAGAATATTGAGTATCCTTTTAGAAATGTAAGGTAATGTTACAAATATTTTACGTTTACGAAAT
This sequence comes from Tinea trinotella, assembly GCA_905220615.1. NCBI lineage: Eukaryota > Metazoa > Arthropoda > Insecta > Lepidoptera > Tineidae > Tinea > Tinea trinotella. The sequence goes on from HG992311.1 coordinate 3,059,109, forward strand.
CAGCACGGGGTCACAAGATTAGCATGAAAATGGTCTGAAAGAGCGCGGCACCGCCTTCAACAGAATTGCGAAAATGCGTACCACCAAGTGAATTTCTTGAATTACTTTACATTTCTCTTTAAAAGCAAATGTACGAATATAAAACTTTTCACTTTTCACGAATATTCACATTTCGTACATTTTACAAACTACCATGTTTTATGAAAATGTGAAAATATAGGATAAAGTGTAATAATGTCAGCACAAAATCAGAGAAAATGAAACCTGTGTTATTCAGTCAATAAAAAAAAACTGTCATGGCTCCTACAGGGATCGGCGAGGACGGAGCGCCACATTCCGCGATCTTAACATAACTCGCTTCTTCACATACACAATTCTCATTATACAATGTTTATAAAAATGGTTATGGGCACTGCGTAGCCCTGCTTTTTTTAAGTACCCCTAATTGATCATGAAACAATATTCTAATCACCTTGAATATTGGATTTCTTATTCCTCCTTTTAAAGTGCCCAAATCATGGCAATATACATTTTAAATGCTTGTCACTTAATATTTTTAATCATCCGTGATTGATAAAAATTTGTTCGTAATCACCATCATCAGCCAGAAGACGTCCACCGCTAAACATAGGCCTACCCCTTGGAAAATTTATTGTGATAAATTATTGTTATTATCAGCTCATTTAGTGGTTCCACTGTTTTAGACTATTTGTGGGGGCCATCTCTGTACCGCGTTTTTTTTGGAATCTTGAGTCCACTCCGTAATGGGTGTTGCCCATAATAAATATTATTTAACATTTATTGAACAAATAAACTACAATACAATAACTTGTACACCAAGCGTGTGTGCATCCATAAACTGCGACGGACTAGCAACATCATTTCAAACGAGAACAATATGTCAGCCAAATAAACTGATAAAACACATTGTTTCCAAAATAGACTGATTGAAAACCAAACAAAAGTGTTGAGTAATTTAGTTTTGACGTCAATTACTTAACTCATAGTTATTACATCTACCTATATGTTCCGGTATATATATGCTCCTACTTATTTAAATTTTAAAACAAGCATTTTATGTTAAATTTTTATTATGTAGCTCAACAAATTTCTTAATAATTATGCTATTAGAATAAGAATAGGACGGGCTGTTGACTAACTTCACTTGCCTGATTCAAAGGTGTCTTTTTCTTGACGGTCCGCAAAGAAAAAGAAACCATACTAAAGTGAAGTTGGTTGGTCACAAAATGGCGCCGATCCCGTCCTATTCTTAATTTAATCGCATTATAACATCTATGAATTCTCCGTGCGGGTGCCGGGTCTATAGCGTGGCAGGCGGGAAAGTAAGCGTTCTTGACTTTGGACCGGAAAGTAGTTTTAGGGTTTCCCTATACTTTCTCAACCAAATATTATGAGACCCTTACCCATGCAACATTTGACATTTGAGCCAAAAAATAATTTTTAGAGCAATTTACCGCTTACTATTACACGAATTTATTTTAATTATATTTTTCAGCCATCGTGGCTGGCTTTCATGATGATAATCGTGAAATCCAGCCAGCTAGCTGCTCTGAAAGACTTTTACCCTTCGTTATTTTTAGGGTTGTTCATTTATGATTGTTTCGGGTTGCAGAGAAGCTAACTGTGCCTTGCACTTAGTCCGACTTAGGACTTGAGTTTGTGTATTACATCATTCTAGGTATTTGGTAAACACCTTCTATATCAATACTAGGATATTTTAAAAATAAAATAATAAAAAGTACTATCCGGCGAGGATCATTACTTATATTTTATTTCATAAACCATGTAAGCGCAAAGCCTGAGAAATAACTTTTATAATCATTGTTTCTATTATGTTTTCAATAACATTTGCACTTGTTTAAAAAAATCAATATAATACATATCTTTAATTTAATTATTTCTACAGCTGTTTTCCAATCTTTCCGATATTCAAATTCATTTATTTATCAAGAAGGCTGCATTGCAGCACCTTTGCACGTCAAACATTATATTCATATTTCCAATTATTACACATTATATAGTTATTTCTAAATAAATAAAATTAAATAAAAAAAAACAATGCATTAGTAGCTGCTGTAAAGAGGCATTGTCAACTTATATAACATACAAATAATACTAACAATGTACATATTAGTAGCTGCTGTAAAGAGGCATTGTCAACTTGACTATAGATTTACACTGACTGACCATTTTTTGCGACATAATTAATTTAATTTTAAATAACTGATAAATACATTATCCATTGGCCGTCATAGTGACGTCGACTGAGGCAGCCGTGAACTGACTCGGTTTTCTCAGTCGTCGTCACACTTGGACCTCCTCTTGTTTCCACAATAAAAAAAAACGATTAAAAAATCAATAATCGACTTTTACCAGACTCTTAAAAAAACAAAAGAGGTATAAAATTTTAATTGTTTTAAAGACACCAGTGTAATAAGTAAAACTTAGAGCTAATTGTGTACTTAAGGCAAATAACAATTTAAGTGCGCCATAGACATTCGAACGAGAGAGGCGTTCGTTAAACATTTACATACCGACCCGGAGACAACATGCATTCACTAACGGTAACGAATATTCGGTAAGCGATATAATCCTCGATATAAGGTTGCATGAATATTAATACTTATAATACAATAAAAGTGCCTTGATTAACCTAAAATAAAAAGAATTTACCGAATACGTCTAGAAAATTTGGATTTCTATTGGTCTAGCTGATTATCATAGTAAATAGATAAAATTTTACTGACGAAAGAATACAAATAAAAAAACAAAATATTTATTTTAATTACCTCATTAAAAAAGATATAAAGAATACAATTCAATGACAAGTGTACATTTGTGACAGAAACAGAGGTCATCCTTGCTATAAACTTAAAGTACAGTGGCATACTTTTGAAGAAATAAACCTAAATTGAACGATTTTATGCATAAGTCCATGATGGAAGCGAGGGAGTTGTGTCAGGATCGTGGCAAGTGGCGCTCTATTGTTTCTGGCTATCCCTATGAGAAAAAGGCGTTACAATTTGATTGGTTAAACTATTTTTTATATTGAAACGACATACATAGTGATTCGCGAGTGGAGGCGAGTTTTGCTAAAGATTTATATCTGCAAGCAGCCATTGCGTCCACTATACTGGTCTTCGTTACCAAAATTAACCTAAAAAGTACATGCTTCACTTCGCACAGGAATAGGCAGAGATAATGTAATGCCACTCATAATCATGACAACTACTCGCTTAAGAAAATGTTTCTTAAATAGACTATACTCGTATAAAGCGATTAAAATAAGAATAGGACGGAATCGGCGCCATTATGTGACGTCTAACTCTCTAACCAACTTCACTTTAGTATGGTGTCTCTTTCTTTGCGGGCCGTCAAGAAAAATACACCTTCGTATTAGCCAAGTGAAGTTAGTCAACAGCCCATCCTATTCTTGTTACAAGATTTAAAAAAAAACTGTAACGCATTCTTTTCCACGATGATAGACAGAGACAATAGAATGCCACTGCACGATTTAAAAAACGATCTATCTGTTCAGGATTAAGAATCTTTCTTTGTTAAACAAATTTATGCGGCTTACTATCGCGTTTATTTTGGTTTTGATTTTACAATTTTATTTTATTATTCCGACGGAGAGACTGGCCTGCAAAGCCCTTGAAATGTTGGAATAATAAAATAAAATTGTAAAATCAAAACCAAAATAAACGCGATAGTAAGCCGCATAAATTCGTTTAATTCATTTATGAATGTTCGCGCAAAATCTAAGAAAATATTATCTTTCTTTGTATAATATCTACAAATCTGTTTATACAAACACTAAGTATTGTATAACCTCTCAAAGGACCTAAATAAGACAAAAAGCCCTGACCGAAGAAGTAAATAAATGGCAAGGAAACACGCCAATATCTAATATAATAATATTATATTATTGCCTAGTTTCTATTCAACGTCGGAAACACTATTATTATATTTATAAAGATTAAACGATCGACACAATTAGCGCTACAACGCGTAAACCGCTAACCTATCATGATACATATAAGTGATTTAATTTAGGTAATGTACAGTTTTTCTTAATTGGCAATAATAGTAAACAAACTTTCGGCATTATGCATTTGTTACATGTGTTAATTTTATAGAATAAAACAGTAGTAAACAGTTTCCTTAGATAAAGTGGAAATGGTGGTTTTCATGTTTGTTTACTAGTTGTGCCAAGTTAGAAGAAAACCAGTAATTTAGCAATGTAGGTATTTTTTGTTACTAACATTTGGAATGGGATAACTACAAAAACATAGTTATTCATTTGAAACTGTTTTTGAATATAAATAAATAAGACAAATAATTTACTGAACATGAGTACTAATAAGAGAATCATAACTGTTGGGCCCGCGAATTTCCCGAATGAAAACCAAGTGCAGTCAAACGCAGCGTAGGATGTCCGTCCACAAAATGGACTGACGACCTGCTTAAGGTAGCAAGCTGGTCATTGTGGAGATTGCTGGGGAATGTTTCCAGCATACATCTTTTTGAGTTCTTTTATGGCTCGACATATGACAGCATTCCGTCTGATATTAAATTGAAGTGCGGTCTATAAATGAAGACGATTCATTTTAATTTAACTCATAAAATAATATAAAAAAATTGTCCCAAAAAATTTTATTTTCGTTCTTATATTTTATATTATGTTTATAAATTCGTACTTCAATGCTAAATTACTCATTGTTACGTTATAACACTCGGCGGCATTTTAGTAGAATATCTGTATTGGCATATTTTCAATACGAATTTCCGCGAACGGAACTAAAGCACTCGATTAATTGGCTCTAAAAATAAGTATGTGTGTAAAAGTAGGACAATTTTAATTTTTTAACACTAAATCGCTTATTACAATGCTTGGGTATCATGACCGCATAAATTAGCAATAAAAATAGAATAGAAAAATTTACGTATGCGTAATATACCCGGCAGATAAAAAGAGCGCTAGACGACAGCGAAGCAAGTCCGCCTATACAGTACATGATATAGTACATGTACATGATATCGTACATGATTATTAAGACTGTTTTATTTCATAGCTTTTATTTGTAATATTTAATAATATTAAATATTGCAAATATTTGTTAATAAAAAAAAAGAGATGGATATTTGCTTCGGGTCTGGTTATCAAAGAGTGGTAGGCAGTGGTACCCAGTTTGCCGATCCGGGGTAGTACCACCACTTACAAGTATACAGACCGTGAAGTGATTTGGTCACGTTTCGGGATCAGCTTGTTGCCGTTCCATCTAGTTGCCGGTTCCATCTAGGCCGGCATAGTGGATGTGATTGCTACTCACAGTTATTGAATTGTAGTAGCAGTGACATTCATTCATGGACCACACTTTGGCTTAACAGCAAGCGGGGTGCTGTCATATGTCGAGTCACAATAAAAAAAAAAAGCGACATTTAACAAGTGTTGGCATAACTGTCTATGAGCGCTGATGAAGTTGGAATATCAGTATCACTATGCCGGCCACAGCTAATGTATTTTAATTCTACTAAAACACACAATACATTGAGTATAAAATTAACATAAGTATAGGAAAGGAAACAGTGTATAGAGAAGCAAGTATTTTCCAAGCAATGCAATAAGATCTGCACACCTGGGTCTTGAGCCGAAGTACCGCCATGAATATCTCCTTGCTATTACACACTTCCTGTGTTCATAGTTGTACAATATAATAACATACTCAATTATATTCGTAACCTCAATATAAACTCTTGTAAGGTTTTTTAAATATTTTTATTTACATTTCTATACTAAGCTACTAAAGTGCTTGTATCATAGAAATAGGACAACCTAAGATATATTGTTACAGGCATGTAGTTTTGAACCCGTAACCATTGCACCCACTACACCACGTTCGTCTTAAGGTGGCTGACTGTTAAACTGTCGAATCTTTTATTCAAATTATTTTACCTTATACATTTTTTTAGTTATAAATTTTAGATTTTTTAATTATTTGGACGTCTCGAGAGCTTTACAGACATAGTGGTCACGAAGAGTATCATAGAAACTTGATACTAGAAACTATATTATTTATTTATTTTTATTATGAAACATAAAATATAACAAAGAGGTAAAACATTATATAAGCAAAGTTTCCATAGAAATTAGAATTATAATGCATGCAAAAGATAACAATTTAAAACTGCAAAGAGAAAACGAAAAACATATAATATAAAAAATAAATACACTGACAATTTCACAAAGCATAAAAACAAATTGTAATTACTCAAATTTTAGAGGAAAAATAATGAAATAATGAAAAATGAAGAATAAAAATTATTTTATAATTGCGTTAATATTTTTATGATTAATATTGAAAAAAATATATTTAGGAGTAATAAAATGGTCACCTAACCAAAAGCAGATTGTTTAAATTCACTTATGCCGGTACCAATGTATTTGGTGTCTAGTCCTTTGGCCGCTTAGTTGATATGATACAAAAATATTATTATTACTTATGTAACTATAACTGACACTAATCCGGCAAAATGAAGATATTTATTTTTTTCTTTTTTCTCTAGTAGGAACAAATTTATGGTGTTTAAATCAATAAATGGGAAAATTATGGCGTCACGAGTAAAAAACTAAACATTTTAGAAAACTTATTAATGTACATATGTATGCAGGTAGGAGAAAGGAAGCTTTAGGAATTACTAAACAAACTTCAGGTACGAGTTGGTTTACGCCACAACCTACCTTGTTTTAGTTGAAAACAAAGCGCACAATAGGTACTACAGTATGCCGTTTAGTTCATATCTTTTACTATTTACACGCAGACTTTGTTATAAACATCTATATGTGTTGATATTCCTGTCTATATGGTTTTATATGGTTAGTATATTTTGACGACAGGCGTGGCGCATTGGCCAGCGCACCAGTTCGTTACGCATAAGTTATTGAAGAGTGGTAGGCAGTGGTATCCATTTTGTGACGTTTAACTCCCCAACCAAATTCACCCTAGTCTCTTTCTTTGCGGACCGTCAGGAAAAATACACCTTTGAATCATTCAAGTGAATTTAGTCAACAGCCCGTCCTATCCTTACTCTGATACATAGTACCCAGTCTGCACTCGCACATTTAAAACAAAATTGGTTTTGCGAGCCACGTTAGATACCATTACATAAAAAGACGCTAATGCTGCACGACAAGGAGTTTATTATTATTTGATCAGTAATAAAAATATAATAGAAAACAACCCGCCATCGGTCAATTGCGACCGGAGATCGAACTCTTAACACTTAAACATCCTCTGACTGAGGATGGACAATAGCGTCCTTTTAATGGGGGCATCCCCACACAACAAACAAGTTGCATCCACCGAAGCGACAACATACCGGTGGATGCAACTGGCCGTTGTCGTTCGGAATGGCTTTGTAAGGGGAAGGCCTATGTTCAGTAGTGGACGTCTTCCGGCTGATGAAGATGATTAATGGTGATGAGTAATATTATGAGTAATGTTGGTTTTGTGTGTTAATAAATAAATTGTACCATATGTTATATATAGGTAGCACTATTTAAATATTATTAAAAAACTCTTTCATAGTCTAAAACGGATATTTACATATAACTTTATATAAGAAAAACGAATGGAAATAGAGGGAGAACTGTTTTCGGAGACGTTTCATTTTCACTCGAATTGCTTGGTAAAATTGAATAAATTTGAATGTGGAGAGCATTTGTTGGGCGCCAAATTGAACTTACGAATTGACGGGATATTTGACACGTCACAAGTGGGCTAAGAATGATGATTTCGTGTTCTTTGACATAAAACTTATATTATTTATTATTCCTAAATTTTAAAAAGTATCAATTTAGATATTTAGAACATGGTAAATGGCTTTTTAAATGATTCTACAACTCGTATGGTTTTGGAAGGCTCCGTCAACATAATTCTCTGTCTGTTAAGTGTTAGTCATACCTATACATTTACAATAATAATAAAAAACACTTACAAGTAAATATAGATTAATTAATCAATCAAATTGTCACGCCTTTTCCACCACAGGAATAGGCTTCTGCCAATAGAGCGCCAGTTACCACGATCTTGACACAACTTCCTCGCTTCTCTAAAATCCACAATTCTCTTCATACAAGCTATATGGGTATGGCAATGCCGTAAATAAATAATTGTGCGTTAAACGATCTTTAAGAGGCTTTTGTGTCAATCTTAGTATCGTTGCAAAGATCTCATCAAGAATAGCTTGCTAATTAAGTTTACTTTTGACAAATCAAGCGACGACAGGCGTGGCCAATTGTTCAGAGATTGTTTAGTTGCGCGTAAAGTCCCCGGGACGATTCCCGGTCGGAGCAAATATTTGTTTCATATATTTATTTGTAATTATTTAATAATTATAATAAATATTTGTTAATAAAAAAAAGAGATATTTGTTTCGGGTCTGGTTATCAAAGAATGGTAGGTAGTGGCACCCAGTCTGCCGATCCGGGGTAGTACCACCACTTACAAGTATACAAACCGTGAAGTGATTTAGTGGCGTTTTGGGATCAGCATGTAAGTTGCCGGTTCCAACTAGGCCAGCATAGTGGATGTGACTGCTACTTACAGTTATTAAATTGTAGTAGCAGTGACATCCATTTATGGACCACACTTCAGCCTAATATCAAGCGGGGTGCTGTCGAGTCACAATAAAAAAAGCAATATTTTTTAAACAATGATCTGTGTTTATTCATTGTTTAACTGGATTTGTTAATGGGGATTTCCATTTTTATATAATTGTGAATCAATACATTGTAATGAGTTTAACATTAACATTGAAACGTCTATTTATATAACATAATTAACAAATTGTTGCCTTGCCACTAATCAAGGAACGCAACCTAAATATCTTTCACACCGCAACCACACCCCGTTATATTAAATTACAAATATAAGATAATAATTACATTTATATTAATAAAGCAAGGGAGTTGTCTAAGGATCGTGGTAAGTGGCGCTTCAATGTCTCTGCCTATCCCCGTGGGGAAAAGGCGTGACAATTTGATTGATTGATTGATATATTGACGTGTAACTTTAAACGTAAATAAAGATAACGTTTAGCTTATTTTTAAATTGTGACTTGACATCTGACCTCCACTGACCTGATGGTCAAAAAGTGCCAACGACTAAAATAATCCACTCACTTCACCGTTGCCTCAGTCGTTTCTTCCACAATAATTGCAGTCATATTTAAAAAAAAATAAAAGCGTTTTTCACAGTCATCCTTATCACCCACAGACCAATGGGTCATCGCGAATTCAAGCCTCCTTATCAAAGATATTTTAATAAAAAAAAACGTAGATATGCTATAAGCGCTCTGAAAGTGGCGCACTAAATCTATGCTAATAAGCAATCCTGAACTCAGTGTCGCGATGCAGAGCAACATATATTTGTCTCTTATTCGCTCTCAACAACTATAATTCCGTCCTACTTCCACTTCGTCGTAGTTGACCGTTAAAACTCGGGTTATTTGGGAACACTAAAACTGGTGTATATGACGTATCTACCTCATTTTATATCATTGCTCTTTATATATTTATCACTCACCATACGATCAATTTTAAGAAAAAAGAATAGAATAGAATTTAAGAAAAAAAGGCACGGCCATATCCGAATTGCAATTAATATGAAACTAATATTACCATTTATACACGTAGTTTCATGTTATATGTGTGTGTGTGTGTGTGGGTGTGTGTGTGTAACGTGTAATTCCCCGATAACAATACGCGGTGAGTTATGCCCGACGCAACACCTTTGGGCACTTAACTAAACTGTCCGTTAGGATGGTTGTGCCAAAGAAGTTTTTCGGTTTTTTAATTGGCACTAATTGGAGTAGATGTCAGTATGGTTTGCAATTTATTATATTTGTTTCTCGAGAATATATTAAATGAAAAAATATAATAGCCAAGTTAAAAAAATTCGGTATAACATTTTACCGTAAATGAAATAAAAAAATACTACTTATTGTTAATTTGGTACCAAAAATTTCAAATGTGGTTTGCACTTCATTATGTTTATTTCTCGAGAATAGGTTATATAAAATAATATAATTAGTTATAAAAAAATACAGATATTCTTTCACTGAAAAAAAAAAGAGATTAATTAAATTTTTATAAATTTTAAATTTAAAAGATTACAATAATATTTGCAAGCAAAACACAGGACTTCTTTAGGGAGTCATCGTTGAAACACTGCTTACGAGTACATTTTATTTTTATTATGACTCGACATATGACAGCACCCCGCTTGATGTTAAGCTGGAGTGTGGTCCATGAATGGATGCCACTGCTACTACAATTCAATAACTGTGACAAGCTGATCCCGAAACGCGACCAAATCACTTTACGGTCTGTATACTTGTATGTGGTACTGCCCGGATCGGCAGATTGGGTACCAGAAAATTCCTTTATTAGCACACTCTGGTACTCCTATCGTTATGTGCACTTGCTAAGGGCGTATGTAGATACGACGCTGATAGGCGAGCCCGAACAAATATATGCACAGGATGATATAGTGACGTCATTCTTCCTGTTTTAACATAAATATGGCTTAATAAATAGTTTTGACATTGACTTGTTAGTGCTTTATTTACGAGTGTCGTGTGACATTTAAATTTATTATCTGCGCCAAAATAGTGTCATTTTGTTGCACAGCCCTGCTTTCAGCGATCGTAATTAGTACATATAATAGGGTTGTCACAAGAAATAAATATATTATTATTTAAAAAAATATTTTTGTCGGAAGAATAATCTCGTCTTGTAACATTAAGTCATGATTATTATTTGTATCCATAATTTTGAACGGCCATATAATAATACAAATCTTACACCATACTTTACTTTCCTATAACACAGAACGCATTCTAAATAATAAATTTTAATACAAAACAGCTATCGCTACAAAAATGTAAGTAATTTGCTTTGTAGCATAACTTTGCCCCTATACAGTAACGGGGCCATTGTCGCGTAAACGTCCCGTCCTTCGTATCATGTAAATATGTCAGTTTATTTTAAGCCTTCAAACGGACCACTCCACACCCAAATTCGTATCCAATCGAGATTATACATCGGCGTATTTTGGGTACAATAAACCTTTGAACTTCGTTATTAATCATAATATTCGACATCTTTTTTTTGATAAAAATATAGAAGTTTTGACACAGAATCGTGGCAAGTGGCGGTCCATTGCCTTTGAGTATCCCTGTGGAGAAAGACGTGACAATTTGATTGAATAATTAATTGATACATATTTTTTGTCTATAGAAATTTTGTCTCCTTAAGCGCCACTTGCCACGATCCTGATACAACTCCCTTGCTTCATACAAGCTCTACGGTTATTTATGGTCACTAGGCAACCCAGTTTTCTACTTTTACAGTTCTACATACTTATTTGTGCATGTGGCGAAGTCTTTTATATATTATGTTTGTATGTTTTCTGTATAATGAGCAAAGTACGATCATCTACAATGTCGGTACCATAAGATAATCATCCTAACTGAGCACTAACAATATCCTACTAGCTTAATGTCAGTAGGATATTATTTTACAGACAGACCTCAAAATATTCTAGACCCTAGATGCAAATACAACATCTATGTAATGACATTTCAACATATTCGACATTGTTCGCTGCACACGTAGTATGTCCGATTATAGATTAGTCCCGTACAACTTATTGTTTAAATACGAGCCTATATACATAAATAACGATATACGATAAGAAAAAAAATACTCTTATTATAACTGTTTAAGTGTATCTAAATTTTATTACAAAAACAACACATATTCTAAAAAATACATAATCTTATGTGAAATTATTGAATGGTTAATGGTGGGTGGCACTTGACATGTCTTGCAGTTATTAAAACGTCATCGTGTCAAAGGACTACACAAGGACTACGCTATTAGAGGTTAGTATCTTTTGGTGACGTCATTAAACTAAAGACATTCCTTGATAGAATGTACGGGAACTGAAGTACCTATAACTACTACAGTACATTAATTGCTAGATTATGACAATAATGGTCATAAACTTACATTTTTGTTATGTAATAACTTTTAATGCTCAATGTCAGGGTTGTTTAGGTTGTGCTTTTATCTACTATAATTACAAAACGCGGACTTAATATCGCTAAGAATTATTAACCAGTCAAACCTTCAGAATAATTTAGCGCAATAACGTTTAGCGCAATAAATAGTAAGAACAACACCAAAAAAAGGATAACAAAGTTTAAAAATATGATACAAATCATATTGTACAATTCTTGAATAAATACATTTTACATAATCTTTATTGTATGATACACTCTAAAATCGAAAAGTACTATTTATTACGAGTATTATAATGAAAATAACGTCATATACGTACATAACTTAAATGCCAATACATCTATATGTTTATAATGCAATAACTAGGTAACTAATTTTACTTAGTTTTTACGAATAAATGTACGGTCCCGCCATCACCATAGCCATAAATCTTTTCAAACGTTGAATTAAAAAAATAAATATAAATACAATAGTCATTATGTCGTATTTGTCATCGCCATTATATTTTTGTACCGCATAAAACTTCAACTTTCTTTAAAAACAAAAGAGTGTCGATTCTGGCTTGTCATGTAATTTTTACATTTCTATACTAAGCTACTAAAGTGCTTCTATCATAGAAACAGATTATGTATAATAAATGTATTTAATATCATTTCATTGGGGCTTTACATAAGATAGCACCTCGATGTGAGGATGGAGTGCGGTCCATTACTGAAGGCGACTACAATTAAATAACTGAAAGTAGCAGTCGTTTTCACTACAAGTCCGGCAACTTAAGACTGATGCCTAAACGCGACCAAGTCACTTGTAAGTGTACGGCAAACTACCCCGGATCGGGAAACTGGGCACTACTGCCTACCCCTCCTTAATATAACAATTTTTATATGTCAGCACAACGTTAAGTTTGTATAAGTCAGCAATATTCTTTGTAGAATCTACCTCGTTCTTATCGAGCCTTTAAGAGTACACTTCACATATCCACTTCATTTTCTGCTCCAGAAATGCGGTCCCGTAATGATAAAAAATTCACAAGTACAAGGGAATTTTGAATAGCTCACACAATCCATTTAGTGTTCACATTTGTTACGAGTCCCCCTTTTCTGCTAACATTTTCAACAGGCTTTTTTATACAAATGCTTAACATTGTAAATAATATAAACTGTTCATCGCATTCCAAGTGGTTTAGCGCATTCGTCTTTTTAATAACGTTTTTCTGTTATTAAGCATTTTTTATGTAATAGTTGCGTGAATTAATTCTTTGTGCTGTCTAACATTTAAACGAGATAATTTATGTAACTATTATAATTCAGAACAAAAAAGGTTTAAAAAATAATAATAATAACACTTATTGGCCGAGCATCGGAAAGCACTCGTAAGTTCTGGCCGGTAAAGCGACGGCGACCGAGACAAACGTAAACTGAAACGGTTTTGCAACCCTCGGCGTTCTATGATTTCCCCTTGCTAGGCAGAGACAATGGAGCGCCACTTGCCACTATCCTTACACAACTCCCTTGATTCCTTCACATCTACAATTCTCTTCATACAGGCTCTGTGTAAACCCAGCTTTTTTGAGGATGCCTCCGATATGGTCGAAAAATACCCTTTTTATTTTTATTTTTACTTTTATAGACTTTTTTAACACGACTATTATTAACCTCGTCTAAGTTTACGATTGCCAACAGTAACAACACTCACTTTTTTATTTATTAGGTTTGTCAAATTAAAATTAAATTGTTACGCCTATTTAGGCCGAGACAATGCAGCGCCACTTGCCACGATCCTAACATAATTTCCTCGCTTTCTTGAGGAAGTCTTAAATTTGGTCGGAAAACACCTCTTGGGTCTGCCTTGTATAACGCATCCATCCACATCAGATTTATAAACACTTTTCACTCATCCTTTCCATGTGCCCAAACCATCGGAAGCATTACTTTTGCAATCCTTGTCACTACATCTTCTTTCAAACCACATCTATCGCGCACTGCGTTGTTCCTCATCCCACATCCACTATCGTCACTCCTTAATGATACTTAAGTTAACACACTTCATATTAAGTTTGTAGATGTAAATAAACATAGTTATAGCGGATAAGTTAAAAGATTTGAATGTATGCTATGAAATGTTTTCAGTCGGCAGCTTTATAATACGATGAAGGCTTTCCTTGGCTGAATATTAAAGTGAATGTGACGCCGTTAAATCTACATAATAGCTTTTTTCTTTCCTGTATCAAAATAATGATATTATGTTTTGAATTTTGCTTTCATATGATTTATGTTTGGTATTATATTTTAAAATTGATTTTGAGGGGGAAAAAGAAAAGAATACTTATTATTGTTTTTATTTTAATATACTCGTATATACATAATTTATTATTGTGACACATTTGACTTCGACCCGCCTTATGATAAGGCGGTCGAGTAAGTTCACGGCTCCCTCAGTCGCCGTCACTATGCAGGCCAAAGATGCTTATTTGCGCATCGCTTGAAGGATCCAAGGTTACAGGAGGGAGAGAACAAATGGGCATAACAAAACACTAGGATGCACAATTTTGACGGTGCACACGTGATATTTTCTATCTAGTTTTCATTAATAATTTATACGAAATATTTAAAACTTTCGCATTCATTAAACTAGATACCTCAGTAAGAGCCCCCCTTCCCTCTCATCTGATAAGTCGAGGTCAGATGTTGCATCTTAATAAAAAAACCTTAGATTGTCCTAAAGTGTATTCTAAAGGAGATCGTGGTGTAGATATACTTACATGTTTTGCATACCCATAAACTGAACATAAAATTAAAGTTTGCCACAGTTAATGTACAATTTTACCATTTTGAAAGTAACAAAAACAACTTTCAGCAACTACCAAGCACCTGAACCATTTAACGTCAAAAAAGAATAACGTTATAAACAAAAACATACACGAAAAAATTCCCATTGAGCAAATTGTTACCTATTTCACGGAAACAAAAGCGTGATCCAGTCAAATCCCCCGCACAGATCCGGTGTCAATATTAATCTTCTAGGCAGATGAGTGCGATCGTGAAATGGAATGGGAGACAGACTACACACCAATAGACCTCACGAGGCCAGGAATAAAAACAAAGAAAATCGATCACTTATGTTTGTGAAAGCTGGTTAGTATTATGGCGTGATAAAGTTAATTGAGAATACACTGAGAATTTGATTGAACTAATGTCAAAGTAACATTGTTTGAATGGAAAAGCACTCGTGTTGAACGTGTCCCTAATGAAATGTTGGCCAAAATGCATTTTATTCATTTTCATCAAATGCATTCAAAAGTATTTTAAAGACTATACAATTTATTAAGATTATTATTAATTAGATTATTATATTTTTATATATTGCCTTAAAATATTGCCTAGAAATAAATTTTGAAATAAGATTACAAAAGGAAACATCTGTTTTGTAAAATGATATTGGGATTGTTAGGGAATAAACTAATGAAACAAATTCTATCGACATATGATCTGTGGCCTGGAGCAATTCCTATCCGATAATACCAGGTAACGAAAGGAGCTTAATTGAGGGATCACACCAGTTGTACACACGCTAGTCCCTCGCGTCTGTGTTACAGTTTGTTTTGGCCCCCGTATCGTTTCAGCAACCATGGGCCGCTAAATGAATATAGTTATAAATGCACTTCTGTTACAAATAGAGTGAAAATTTTAGGTTTTAAATGCGATTAGATAGATAAAAATTACTGTTTTTATA
This sequence comes from Tinea trinotella, assembly GCA_905220615.1. Classification (NCBI taxonomy): domain Eukaryota; kingdom Metazoa; phylum Arthropoda; class Insecta; order Lepidoptera; family Tineidae; genus Tinea; species Tinea trinotella. Next base: position 3,074,950 of record HG992311.1, read on the forward strand.
TTTTCTTAGATTTTGCGTGAACATTGATTAATGACTTAAACAAATTTTATGCGGCTTACTATCGCGTCTCTCTGCGAAGCTCTCAAAACGTCAGAATAATAAAATAAAATTGTAAAATCAAAACCAAAATAAACGCGATAGTAAGCCGCATAAAATTTGTTTATTTCATTACTGTTGTTTTTTGTCAAAGAATCCACATAATGATTTACTAGTCCAGTTTACGTCATCCTATAGCCTCGAGCAAAGCGTTAAAAAGCATTTCTGGTGGTAGGCATAGTAAAAGCGACTGAGGCTGAGTTGTTAGTTTCAGTCGTCGGTGCTCTTGGCAAGCAAAGACAACGCGGGGTTAGATGTCGCGTCACAAACTACGGTAACCTAGTAGCCGCTGATAAAATGATTATATTGATCAGTATTTAGTCCAGTTAGTCATAAAAATGCCGACATTATTTTCATAATTAAAAAAGGCACTGTCAAAAATATTGAAAAAGATTAAATAATTAGATTGATCCTCATTATGTAAAGTTGGATTTTGCACTATATGATGTGATTATTGTAAGGCATCACTTTATTCGACTACACTCTCGAGTACCTTATTGTACTAGATAGTGTAAAGGATAAATGCATGTTTTTTTTTTGTATTCACGTAATAATAAGATCATAAGGAAATTAATAATATTATTACTCTATTTTAATGAGTTTTTGTGGTTAATTTTAAAATGAATAACTTTCCGTATTCGAGTTGTAAATTAAACTAAATTTATATAATGCGACAACCTCAGATCAATCTAGTATCCTTACTTGACTATATACTACAATACGATATACATATTTTATCATTTATTATATTGTATAATCAGGGCCGTCTTAAGCATATTCAGCGCCGGGGTGCGAAAGTCAAGGCTCCGCTCGCGTGGTCTCAGTGTAGTAGGTACCTATCGAAATTTATGGCGGTCGGCATGCGCCCCCTAGGACTCTGCGCCCGGGTGCACCGCACCCCTTGAACCCCCGGGTAAAGACGGCCCTGTGTATAATATACTATACTTGTCTGATCCCAGGCACCAAGAAGTGCCACTTTCCGCGATCCAACACTCTTTTGTTAGGCTGGAGTGCAGTTAACTATGTCGCATTTATTATGCCAGCATAGTTGGCACGGGCAACTTTGTAATTGATCCAGAAACGCGACTAAAGCACTTCACGGTCTGTACACTTGAAAGTTGTGGTGCTACCCCGGTTCGGCACATTGGGCTAACTGTATGCATACTAGCTAATTACATATTATACATAAACTAAAATATTAGAGAAATGCATAAAAAAATATAGTATAATATTACAAAAAAAATAGTTTAAAATTTTATTAAGTACAAGTATATTAATATTAATATTGAGTAAAAGTATTATTTTTATTGTGACTCGACATCTGACTTCGACCCGCCTGATGAGGTACGCCAAGAGTAACGACGAGTGAAGAAAACGAGTAAGTTCACGGCTGCCCCAGTCGTCGTCACTATGCCGGCCAAAGTCACTATCAAGTATTAATATATATGAAGTATATGAAAGTGAAAAAAAGTGTTTTCTTATTAATGTGTCTGAAAATTGATTTTGAATTCGACATGTGATCTCGACTTGCCTGATGGTAAGCAAGGAGACATCCAAGAGCGCCAACGACTGAAAAGCCTGCTAAGTTGCCTTAGTAGCTGTCACTATGCCGGGAAAACATTTTTATTATAGATATAAAGGCATGTTTAATTAAAAAACGTGTTCAACGCAACGACATTCCATTGGCATAAACTTATTGAAATAACACAATGACTCAAGCGAATGTCATCGTTTGAAACAATGAAAAATACCACATTTTGTTTTAGTAACCCACAATCAAAGTATGCAAAATGTAGTATTTATCAATTCATATTAGATTTCATGCATTCGAATGATAGGTACTCAATGTGAAATGAAAAGCTTTCTCTTTCCTTTGTACTTTGTATGTGCAAACAAAGTATAATATTTTCCCCCCTAAAGTCTAAATGAACGGATAAAAAAATATTAATCCTTTTAATAATTAATTTGGCCGGCATAGTGATGGCAACTGAGGCAACCGTGAACAGACTCGTATTTTTAAGTCGTCGCCATTCAAAGACCTCCTCTTGCTTATGAGTACCATCAGGTGGGTTGGGAAGCCAACCAAATCAGACATTCTCAAGAAAGCTGACTTGCCTAGTGACCATAACCTTATATGTACAAATATCTATAAATGAAGTTTGTATAAAGAGAATTGTGGATATGAGGGAAGCGAGGGAGTTATGTTATGATCGTGGCAAGTGGCCTTCCATTGTCCCTGCCTATCCCTATGGTAAAAAGGCTTGACGATTTGATTAATCGATAAAAAAACTAGTCCAAAGTTAGTAAATAGTTATACTTGTAGTTCAATTAATTGTGTAATGTGTGTCAATCAATAGATCGGTTTGGCTGGTAACGTGGTTTTGGCACAAAACTACATTTCCTTAATTCAATTCCAAGTTTGCGGATAAGGGGAGCAATTATTTAAGGAAAGCCAAACATTAATTCGGTATTCACCAAAACTTTAAGTAAATATATTCTTTTAGAGTGATACCGTAAATTTAGATTGCAATTAAATTTTTGATTGTAATTATGGACATGTTATCAGTTTTAAAATAAAATGCACTTTAAGTATGTTATGCGGTCCATTGTATCTGCCTATCTCTGTGGGCATTAATTAATTTAATTGATTGATTAAATTACTAGGTAATCATAGTTATATTGTATTTATACATATTATACATGTATAGTTGGGGAACGAGCTAAATGAATTCGGGGGCTGAGGTGCGGTGGGGTGTGAAACAACCACCACCCGTATCTTAGTAGCCGCTTTTAGTGACGCTCATAGCTCGGCGATGTCATTTAATATCGATAAAAACGTGTCCATATTTTCTTTCTTCGATTATTAGAAAATTAGTGAGTTAATTGAATAAAAGAGAGTCGTCATCCGTATTCAGGCTAGAATCATTATTTTTCTAATATAATGATTAAAATGTGTGAAAAAGAAAAAAAACATGCAGTAACTATTCTCAAAATTAAATTAATATATAATTCATTAAAAATTGTTGCTGTCTAATGTTTAAACTTCAATTTAATACACATTTATAATTTTTAATAACTAAATCTATTTGCATTTTAAGGAAAGTGTGTGTTTATTGTTATCGACATTTTGCATGTTACTTCACTATTCATAATACACGTAACCATGACGTCACAACTGCATTCCTCGCGCGTTCCTTTAACTCGTTCCGCTACTATAGGTATAGTACCAAGCTACCTATTATAGAAAAAAAACTTATTTTGAACTCATTAAAAATCCTCCGCGTTATTGTACTAATAAAATATTGCTTTAGGTATAATTTTAAAAAATATGGTACTGAAAACATCAATAAAAAATAATACTTGCAAAATGATTCAGTTGCGTTTCAGGTACAACTTGAAAGTTGCCGAACTTCAGCGAAGTTGATATTGCGAATTTAATTGCTACATGCAGACACTTTGAGCTAAGTAATGAATTAAAAAAAAAACTATATTTTTAAGGCAGTGGTTATATTCTGATAGTTTTTTTATTCGATTCTTAATGAAAGCTGGGTTGCCTAGTGCCCATAACCACAGAGCCTGTATGAAGAGAATTGTTGATGTAAAGGAAGCAAGGGAGTTGTGTAAGGATCGTGGCAAGTGGCGCTCCATTGTCTCAGCCGGGAAAAAGGCGTGACAATTTGATTAATTGATTCTTCATGAATATTTATTTTATATAGCAAGTTAAAGTCTGCCTAAAAACAAATAACTAAAGTACACAAAGAAAATAGCAATTTAAGTTTGTGTATTCCGTTGACTACTTATTGGGCATCAAAGTACTAAATCCTGGCGGGATTACCTAAGCTTTTGGTCTGTGAGTAACAGTTGCGGTGCGGTTTTGTGGTCGCCCCCATACTCTAAGAACGTCCCGTTGAAACAAACGATCTGCGGATGTGAATAGAGCCACCTTTAGAGCTTACTTGATACTTTTCAGCAAAAGTTGTATTTTTTTTACAGAATTGAACAAATTTATATTTTAGTCTTTTTTACATAATATTTTTTAAACCAAAATGTTTTTAGAACAACATGATATAATGTATAGTTTATTTTTAATTATTTTAATCCATCGAATATCTATGAGGGCGACTGGGGCAGCTGTGAACTGAGTTGGATTTTTTCAGTCGCCGGCTCTCTTGGACCTAGTCTTCTTGTCATATGTCGACGAGTCACAATAATAAAAAATACTACGTTCTAAAGGCAAAAAGAAAGCCGATGAGTATTTTTAAAATTAAAACAATTACCACATTCTACGACTAATTGGTTTTTCATTAACGGTTTCTCATTAGTCATACTTGTTAGTAAGTATAAAAAAACAACATTTTTTCACACTTAATAACATATACATCTATCTATTGGTAAAAGTATTTTAATAATATAATCAAACTTACTATTATTTTATAATTTTATTTACATTTCTATATTAAGCTACTAAAGTACTACTTGTATCATAGAAATAGGATAGCCGAAGATACATTGGTACCTGCAAGTAGTTTTGAACCAGTACTCTCCGTTTGCGTGACCATTGCACTACCACTTCATATGAGTCATACTGTTATTAAAAATAGGCAGGTTACCTTTTTTTAGTTTTTCTTGTTATGTAAAACCGTGAAACGACTTCAGCATGTTTTGGGATGAATTTGAAAGTTGCCGGAGTTGAAGATGCGTTTCGGGACCAGGTTAAAAGTTTCCGGTTCCAACTAGGCCGAAATAGTGATTGCTACTAAAAGTTAATTAACTATGGTAGCAGTTTCTTTAATTCTTAGGCCACACTCCAGCTTAATATGTGTCAGATCACATTGTCAAACGGCTACCATAGCGTACTACCTATAGATGTATTACCATAAACTATTATGTTTTAAAATACAACGACATAGCCGAAGCTTAAAAAAGGTAAAGTTCAAATTTTAACCTCAAGTTGGAATTTTAAAATGTTTTTAATAGTCCTGTCATTCGATAAACGTTCGTTGAACCACACACTGTTAGACACCGGCACACTATTAAACCACCTCAAGTGGTTTCGGAAATATTATTGTCAAAATGAGAAATTTTCCTAAAATTATGTACTCGAGTTTTTTTTGTTTTCTTAAGTTTGAACTGTTATTATGTACTCGTAGTTTTAGTCTAGCTTATTATTTTCATTGTCGTGGCTCGACATTATGAGCCCAACCCGCCTGATGTTAAACTGGAGCGCGGCGCATAAATAGAGGTGACTGCTACCATTAATTGTTGGACGTCGCACCAACTTCTGAACTGATGAAGAAACGTAATTAAGTCACTTCTCGGTCTGTACATTTCAAAGCGGTGGCGCTACCCCGGATTGGCAGATAGGCATAGAACAAAAACCATATAGAACAATAGACACAAATAGAACAAAAACAAAAGAATGAATAATGTTTGAAAATGACAATGCTTTTTTAATGAAAATGAATTATAACAATTTTAGTGCGAACTTGGAAAAGGTCGGTACAAATGCTAACTAAGTTTACATTTCTCTAATATCCAACGTAAATCTAACATGGTTCTTGTGATAAATGTCAGCGAGGTTGCTTTTCCTGCGCTGTCTAAAGTGTTCATTGTCTACACGTACGTTAGTAGGAAAGACACGAAAAGATTCGTGACGAAATCTACTAAATCTTTCCGTTTTAAGAATACTAAGTACGTAAACTTTCGATTGGTGTTCCATAAAATGGATAGTTTTTTATTTTAGATGTAGAATCGAAACGAAAAGTATTAGGGCAAAGAAAATTAGGTGATACATCAATCAATCAAATTGTCACCCCTTTTCCCACAGGGAATAGTAGCGATAATGGAGCGTCACTTGACACGATCCTGATATAACTCCTTCGCTTTCCTCACATCCACAATCCTCTTCATACACGCTAGGCAACCCAGCTTTCTTGAGGATGTATCCGATTTGGTCGAAAAACATCCTCCTCGTTTAACGCATCCATCCACATCAGATTTACAAAATTCCTTTTGTCAATCTACTTTCACGCATCCTTTCCATGTGCCCAAACCATCGAAGACACGATCAACATTATCAAAACTAAATATATCTTTGTTAGACAGTCCTACACACAAAATAAACAACAAGCTGACAAAACAATAAAAACAAAACGTCATTTAACAAAATGAATAGCTACGGCTACGATACATCAAACAGTAATTGATATCGAATACTCCATTAATAATAACTAATCAGTGATTCAATTAATTTGACTTTAACGAATATAAATTATTTTTCATTAGTGGCTGGGAATGGAAACTCAATTAGGAAACGCAGCCGTTTCTAAAGTCGTATAATAAAATGCATTATTGTCCTTGATTAAATGAAGAACAATTTAGATGTAACAGATAGTAGCAAGCTATTTACGGCAAGTCTTATATTAGATTTCAATATGTCGTTGAAATGAAACGAAATGAAATAATCTTTATTTGCAGGATACATGGTATACAGTAGATGAAATGTAGATGGTAGTTTCACATGATCCACCATTTTACCATTTTGGCATGCAAATTTTTAAATATATAATTTTAAAATTTAAACAATATATAAATTTTGAATTCAATTAAAATTAATGTCATACTATTATATTATAATGTCAATCCTTATATTCTAAATATTCTTTCATATTATAGAAACATAAACAAAAAACGTTGTTTTTTATTTACATATTTCTTTTTATTGTGACAGACAATATGAGGCTGAAGTGTTATCTACGAGCAGAGCCGACTGCAACTACAGACACATGTCTAAAAGAAGCAGTCGAATCCACTATGCCTAATTCTGTCAACTATCAAGCTGATGGCAAAGCTAAGTCACTTTACGGTCTTTACACTTGGAAATGGTGGTATTAACGCTCACCTTCAACTGCCCTCACTTTCCCTTCCACCCAGCTAAATATCGTAAGACCCCACCAATGCCGTCTCCGACATTTGGTCTACCAATGTACTTAGGGCTGACCTTGGGAGACCAATATGATGCAAAGTTATAGCTGGTCCCTAGTTTCCATAAATGCCATTAGGATTGAACTCTGTTTCTGTAGAATAAAATAACATTTGCAAATGAAATGTTCCTAGTTTTAAGTAAGCAAACAAATAATTGAAGAGATGTTAAATAATTTGTAGCGAGCTCTCCGGCATCAATGATTCTACCACGAGAAGAAAGTAAAAGCATTGACGTAACAAGCTATAAACTTTATTGTAATTTAAAACATATAGGGTATTGCTTAAAGCTTATTTTACTATAACAACAAATATGACATTATGTTTAATTAATTGCTCAAATAATAATGAACGGTCATTGTAAAGTATACCTTATATCTAAGCGAATAAGGTATACCTATAGGCATAATAAAAGGAAAGTTTTTATTGTTGTAGCGTGAACTGCGTTTACGACAGTAAATCGTGGTAGTGTTCCGGTGAGGGCAGCGTTGTCGACGGTCGCCGGAGCCCCGGTGCTGCACGCCGATGGAATTTTAACTAGAATGCCAGGATCAATAACCGAGAACTTGAGGAGCCGTAAGGAATCTGTGCCGACCAACGGAACGGGCCAGATATTCTAAACCGAAGGGACCAAGACATACTACGGTATAATTTAAAGAGATATTTTCGAACAATATTACATAAAATGTGATTAAAAAAATAATGGAAGAGGCTTTTTAGGCTGATATAGTGGCGGCAACTGAAAACTAAGAGGTTTTTGATTAGTCCAAGGTCTTGGACTATTGGACTACTCTTGGACACTCGGGCTTACAAGGAAAGTCGAGGTCAGGTTATATGATTTTTTTTGAAGATATTTTGAATGTAATTTGTGTCAATCATAAAACCCAGATTATGATGCTTTATGATAAAACTAGATAAGTTTGTTAGATCATAGATATTACCATGACTTAATACAATGACTTAATCTCAGACATTGCACATATCTAAATACCAGGGAATCATGATCTGAAAGGAGATCTAGATATCAGATTGTCATGTTTACAATCCAGGAATTTCTCTAAATTCAATTTCTAATTGAATATTAGTAATATTAATTTGATTTAATATCGCATATATACAAATATGTACTAGGGCAACATTATCCACCAGGAGTTGACCACAAGGAGGTATCGCTCGCAAGTAGGTATTTACCGAGTTATGTGACGTAGGACATTCATCAAACAATAACATTATTAATTGATCAGATGTAGTAGAGTAGGTCAATAATAGTAATAGTGTCAGACATTGTACAGTTGATTGATGAACGTGCAAACCACCATTATTGTATTAATATTAAGGTATTATATGTATACATAATTTAATCATCAATCAATCAATCAATCAATCAATCAAAATGTCACGTCTTTTTTCCACAGGGATAGGCAGAGACAATGGAGCGTCACTTGCCACGATCCTGACATAACTCCCTCGCTTCCTTCACATTCACAATTCTCTTCATACAAGCTCTATCTAGATCTCCTTATAAAACCATGTAGAAATTGACGTATGTAGGTTTCTTAAGTTCATTTAATTTAAAAATCTTATTCTTAAAGATGAAATAAAAGGTGAATAATAATTTCATTACCTAAACAACTCAGCTGTCCCAAATAGAAAACCTAATTAGAAGGTTCCACGCGAAACTAAAATTCTTCTTTAACGACCCGCTTCGCGCCTAGGTCCAGCTTGAATTGAATAAGTGCCGGTTATTAAATTGTGTGATAAAATAAAAATTTAATTGTGTAAACAAAAATCCCTAAATAAAATGGAAACAAATACAAAAAATGGGAACTGTTAACAAGTGAAGCACACTATTTGATTCATTAACTTGAAGATTGAATGATAATTGGCCTATATTGATTTGGATTTTATGTTTCCATTCATCGGAAAAAAACATTTCAAGTTTTCATTCGCATAGAGAACAAATTATTTTTCAATTTTCATTCATGATAAAATTTTATAGATGCATCGAAATTGGTTTAATTCAATTACATATGAAATGCGAACATGTATTCAAATTATTTTTGAAATAAGATTAGATAGGTACGTTTTTTATTTAATTTAAAATAATTCTGTACATTATTACTGATTTAATAATTGATTACTTTTGACCATATTTAATATTATTATATTCACATGTGTGGCGTTGTTAAGTTCTTTGTAGTCGTTTTTATCCATCGTAGACACTTATTTTATTTATAATCTTGAATATGGTTTCGTGCAACATAAGATAATAAATAAGATAATCTAACTAAATACTTTAATCTATTTAAAATCTATCTGTTTAATAATACATGTGATAATTTGCATAAAAGTTAATAAAGTTAAAGTCGATATGTTAAACTATGCGAAAATAAAAAAATAAAAATTTTATAATCTTTCTGTACAGTCTATGTTTTTTATTGTGTCTAGACATATGTCAGCACCCCGCTTGATGTTAAGTTGGATTTCGGTCCATGAACGAAGGCGCCTGTTAATATACTTAATTAACAGGTAGTAGCAGTCGCATCCACAATGCCGACCCAGCGGAACCGACAACTCTCAAGCTGATTCCGAAACTGGTCTGAGTCATCACTTCACGGTATGTACACCACTATTAAAGAATGTGCCGATTATTAGCGACCTTAGTAGACCTTCTTAAAATTTGCCTATCGAACGATTTGGGATGTTTGCTTCTACGTTATCTCTTTTGTTCGATCTTCATAGTGATTACAATTATTTGAATGTTTTTAGTGTTTTTCTATCTAGATGACCGAAATTAAACCAAAAGTGTTTTCCGACCAAACCGAGACATCTTTAAAAAAGCTAGGTTGCCTAGTGCCTATAACCGTAGAGCTTGTATAAAGAGAATTGTGGATGCGAGGGAGTTGTGTCAGGATCGTGGTAAGTGGCGCTCAATTGTTTTTGCCTATCCTTGTGGGAAAAAGGCTAGACCATTTGATTAATTGATAGATGACGGAAGTTAGTACTCGAAACATCTACACACAAGAAGTTCTAATGAAATTAGGAGACGATTGAAGTTTTGTATGTACGAGTGAGGTAAAATGAAACACGGCAGGTTTGGTTGGAGTTTGTCACGCACGACCATGTTTAATGCTAATGAAATTTGTGAAGTTTCAATGAAGTTGCTTCCAAAGTAAACAAAAAACAAAAAATTTGAAAAATTATGGCCTTGTAGCATTAAAAACTTGTAGCATTATTATTCATATGATAATGCCAAGTAGACTGACAGGATGCGACTTTTACTTGCGTTAATTTAATTGTAGTAGCATACGCCCCCATTTATGGACCGCACTCCAATTAACAACAGGCGATGTTCTGTCATATGTGTTAAGCTGGAGTGCGGTCCATGAATGTAGATAACTGCTACTACAGGTAAATAACTGTAACTAGCAGTCACATCCATTATGCCAGCCTAGTTGGAACCGGCAACTTACAAGCTGTGGGCCGACCGCGTACTTCAATGACAATGAGAATGAGCTTCGCTTTGACAGTTATACTACATTATAGAGCTTTAAAATTTCTTTTATACTCCAGTTATACTCCATTATAGAGCTTTTAAATTTCTTTTATACTCCATTATAGAGCTTTAAAATTTTCGAATCGATTTTCATTAACAGCTTAAGCTCATTGAAAGACATTGTCCAAATAAATAAAAATAAAATTTTGACGCTAACAGCGACCGTGTTACTTTTTGACAAATGGGAATGAATTTATTTTCATGCGCGGTCGGCCCACTGATCCCAAAACGCGACAAAGTCCCTTAACGGTCTGTATACTTGGCATTATCCTGTATATTGGATCCTTCAAGCGACGCGTGAAGAAGCACCTTTGGCCGGCATAGTGACGTCGACTGAGGCAGCCGAGAACAAACTCGGTTTTCTCAGTCGTCGTCACTCTTAGACCTCCTCTTGCTTATCATCAGGCGGGACGAGGTCAGATGTCGTGTCACAATAAAAAAAATGGCACTATCGCGGATCAGCCTACCACTCTTTAAAAGTTAGGTTAATAAGTTTACAATGTCTAAAGAGTTTGGCGTGTGGTATCACGATAGCGTGCATGTACTCGTAAATTTCATATTATATCGACACAAGAGAATCTACTAAGTTCCTTAATATTATAAATGTTTTTATTACAGTTATATTAACCTCATTTACATTCGCCATGCAAACGTTTCGTATTTTATAATTATTTTTTTATATTGGTACGACTTTAAGGATGTAATTTCGATGGCTACCGCAGATTGCAGACTGTGACCGAGATTGAACTATTGGTTTGTATGAATCTGTATGAGATTGATTCAGTGCAAGGCGACGCTGATGTTTGCGGCCGCGCCATACAGATTCATACAAACCAGCACTGCAGTCTGATGTCACACTTTTAGGAATAGCAGGCAGTCCGTTGGTGGTCAGTCTGCTGATCCGGAGGGTGGTACTTTTGAGCACCCGCCTAATTAATTCAAAATGGATGTGGTCCATGAATGAAGTTGACTGTAGAATAATTGCATGTAGCAGTCACATCCCTTATGAGGGCTTAGTTGGAACCGGCAACGTTCTAGCTAAATTCGAAACGTGATTTAGTCACTTCACGGTCTATACACGTGAGTTCACGATTTATTCATTTTATTAATGTTTTGTTGTAGCTTTAATTTATAATTTCTTTGGCTGGCATTTCTTGATGGCAATTTTTTCCTTTGATTGCTGAGACAACTGTAAAATGAAACGGTTTCCGTCGTCGGCACTCTGGAGAGGTCCCTATTGCTTATCATCAGGCAAGTTGAAGTCAGATATCGCGTGTCATAAAACACCTTCTGTTACTTGTAACCGACATTTTTCAAAATATGTTTTAGTAACACTATACTTATCATAACCAAAGTACTCGTACATATGTCAAAGATACATTGGTACCGCCAAGTAGTTTTGAACCAGTGCTCTCGGTTTGCGTAACCGTTGCACTACCACTACACCACGTCCGCCTTAAATTTCTTTAAAAAGATTTTACCTACTGCAGATGTTTTCAATTTACAATGTGACAGCTGATGTTATTTGGTTCGTGGCTGTCCAACGTTTTTGTTTTTTTAATGAATGAACTGTAAAATGTAACTATTTTTTTAATTTTAACTATTTCGTCATATGACAGCACCCCGCTAAAGTGCGGTCTATAAATGGGAACGCCAGTGCAGTTAAATCATTGCACTATGTCAGCCTAGTTGGATACGGCAACTTTCAGTTGATCACAAAACGCGACTAAATCACATTATCGTTTAAATACTTGAAAGTACTACCTCTGATCGGCAGACTGGGTAAATCGAGTCATAAATATTTTAATACTGAAATAAATTCTAACGTGGATAGAATTATTTGAAACAAAACGAGTCATATATCAATCAATCAATCAATAAAATTGTCACGCCTTTTCCCATAGAGATAGGCAAAGAGAATGGAGCGCTACTTGCCACAATCCTGATACAACTCCGTCACTTCCACATCCACCTGATGATAAGCAAGAGGAGATCCAAGAGTGACGACGACTGAAACAATCGAGTTAGTTCACGGCTGCCTCAGTCGTCGACACTATGCCGGCCAAAGAACCCAGCGAGTGTAAAGAAATAAAATAAACTATAAACATAAAAACGATATCAATACGCTGCTTTTAATTATACCAAAATTAATTTAATATTGAAACTACTAATTAGTTCATATTGGAAGCTAATTGGTATTTAATTTATTTGTATTATTTGGATATGTTATCAATGTGATTTCTGTTACAAATATTTCCTAATAACAATCGTAAGGCTGCAAAAAACATTTGTAAAAACAATATATGTTATAATTCCAACTAACTGAACCGACACGCCTTTTGTCTCACAGTTATAGGCAGAGACGAGAGAGCGTCACCTTCCATTCCATTATCTTGAAATAAATCTCTCGCTTCTTCCACAATTTACACAAATGTTAAGCTGAAGTGCAGTCCATGAATGGATGAGACTGCTACTACAGTTAAAGAACAGAAAATAGCAGTCATATTCATATCAGCAGTCGGTTAAATTTAAATAAAAATAATAAGTGTTAAAAATACTACAATTATTGTGTGTCCAAGGGCCTCAGCCTAGTTTAAGACGTCCTTGCCTATACTAAGTTCTAAACAGCAGGCCACATCGCTCGTAAAACCGATAACTGATGGAGAAGAAAGGTTATAGAGAGGAGACCACGAACCGGCAGACGCAGCGTAGGTAGGCCTCTCACTAGGCGGATTGACGACATAGTGAAAATCCTGAATGTGGATGCAACTGGCATCTTGTCGTTCGGAATGGCGTTCTAAGGGGAAGGCCTGTGTTTAGCAGTGGAAGCCTTCTGGCTGATGATGATGATGAGGTCTAAACATCTACTATAAAGTGTATATGATATTCAGATGCTTTTATCATAAACACTTTATATTATAAAAAATATATATATACTTGCAAAAATCATAATTTACAATGGTATAAAATCCACTTCCGTCTGAACTAATCTATTTCGGGGTAAACAAAATCGATATGTAGCTCTATTTAAATAGCTGCAAAGTGTTTGATCATGTGCTTGGTACATTATCTGTTGGGCTGTGGATGCTGCGGATGACAGAGCGGTCATTAGGCGTTTGTTACGTTTATAAATAGCATTTGTCAGTCAACAACTATCCATGTTCTTAAATACCAAATGAGTCATTTGTAATAATGACATTTTTAACGCACCTTTGTGATCGTAACGAGGATTTTTGAACTACAATACTTATTTATTATTGCTGTGACGATTTTAAATAAAATAAATTATTTATAGAGAAAATTCTCTAAATAAGAGTGGTAGACATTGATGCCTGATCTGCCAATACGGATTAGGTCCACCACTTACAAGTGTACAGACCGTGAGTGACGTTTCGAGATCAGCCTGTAAGTTGCCGGTTCCAATAGGCATAGTGGATGTGCAATAGGCATTCATGGACCGCACTCTCGCTTAACATCTAGCAACAAATATTTTTCAGTACAGTGGGTTTTCATCTTTCTTTTAGAATCGTGGATGTGAGGGAAGCGAGTGAGTTATGTCAGGATCGAGGCTAGTGGCGCTCCATTGTTTCTGTCTTTCCCTGTGGGAAAAAGGGGTGATAATTTGATTGATAAATTTTAGATTATTTAGTTAACGCGCGCATATTGAAAATTTAGATTCAGTTAAAATTTTAATAAACCAATATCAAAGTGGCGTGGGTTTATTAATTTTGTGATTTAGTTTACGCTTCATTTTGTCGTAACACACTTTACTTTATGGTAACCTAATATGATCACGAAAATGGCATCATGTTTTTTTTTTATTATAATGTAAAATTAAAACGAAATTATTATAAACATAAACGTTAAATATATATTCTAAATTGAAACTCGAACATCTGAAATTTAATGAGCGACCGTGGTGTAAGGGTACTAAAATTATCACTGAAAAATCTTTGATATAATGAATTTCGGTCGTTTAGTTTCTATGATACAAACACGTCTAGTAGCTTAGTATTAAACAGTTATGTGTGGAATAATAATAATAACATATTATACTTAGAAATTGCGCCTCTATAAGTCGAAATTTTACGAGTAGCAAGTAAAAGTATTACGAATATCTTGTTAAGTCGAAAATTCATTAACTTGTTTTTTTTTGCATTTCCCTTGAAGTTCGAGAAATCGAGATTCCACAATAATTATAATGTAAAAAAGGTAGTATTAAAAAAGTATCTAAAATAGTTAATCTATCTTTTTTTGTGCACAATTCATAATATCTAACATAATACGATTAGGGTTTAAGGTAGATCTAGGAGCAATAAAGAGCGAGTTATCGAAATCAGCAAGGCATAGTACATCACCTATGGGTACGAATGAATATTGTTATTGCCAAGTGGGCGTGCCTTTCTGACGCTGACTGATGGACACATTTCTTCCATCGCTTTTATTTTATTATCAATCACTTGGGCGATCTGGCTCGCCCCTTGGGAAATTGCGTTTTCATACGTAAGAGCATATTGATCTTAGATTACAGATTTATTTGCTATGCTTACATACGATTGCGGTTGATATTTGATTCTCAATTACTTGTTAATATTATTACTTTATATTATTGCATATTTCTTGTTGACGCGATATCTGACCTTGATTGCCTGGTGACAAGCAAGTAAAAGTCCAAGAGCGCCACCGACTAAATAAATAAATTAGTCGCCCCCACTTCAGAATCTGCTGTATTGAAATTATATTGATATTTAAATGATTTTATTTATACTATATTTAAATAATTGTTTTCGCTTTTATTATAATACAAAAGATTGACGAAAGGAATTTATAAATCTGATGTGGATGGATGCGTTAAACAAGGCAGGCCCAGGAGAGTGTTTTCCGACTAAATCGGAGACTCAAGAAAGCCAGGTTGCCTAGTGCACATAACCACAGAGCCTGTATGAAGAGAATGTGAAGGAAGCAGGGGGGTTATGTAAGGATCGTGGTAAGTGGCGCTCCATTGTCTCTGCCGATCCCTGTGGAAAAAAGGCGTGACAATTTGATTGATTGATTGATATAATACAATAAATAACAAAATTGACACAATCCTAATAAAATTGTTAAACATTTTATTAACGTCAAAACATTTTTTATATTTGTTTTTTAATATTTGTGCTAAGCGAAGCATTATTTGCTTTATATGTGTATATTGTCATATGCATTTGATAAAGTGCAGCCATAATAGATTTTAGAACAAAAGGTCCTACATTCAAGTAGACATGAAAAGCTAATCTACGTGAAATTTAAACCATCATTTTGGCTGCCTAGTACCCACAAAATAGTTCTTTGTTTAGTGCATATTTGGTGGATGTTGGTGCCGTGTCCATCCACTATGGTAACCTGGTAGGATGCCTCTTCACACTGCACTTACATAAATTATTCTGCCCTATAACGCTTTAACCGCTTATGAAGAAAGCACACGAATGATTAGTTCATATAATTTATATTTATCATATCTTAAAAAAAAAAAAATATCATATATATATATATCATATCTTTGGCCGGCATAGTGACGGCGACTGAGGCAGCCGTGAAGTAACTCGGTTGTTTCAGTCGTCGTCACTCTTGGATCTCCTCTTGCCTATCATCAGGAGGGTCGAGGTCAAATGTCGTGTTGTGCCCATAACCGTAGAGAGCTTGTATAAAGAGAATTGTGCATGTGAGGGAAGCTAGGGAATTGTGTCAGGACCGTGGCAAGTATTGCTATATTATCTCTGCCTCTGGGGAAAAAGGGGTGACAATTTGTTTAAAGTACCTACCTATTAGTATATTAGTATATATAAAGTTAAAATAATTACAAAAATTCCATAGTTCATTATAAAATTGACTCAACAATATCGAATGACGTAACACAATTACGAGTAAAAACGTGATACCATAATAATTAATGTATGAAATTCGATCATGTAATGTACTTTTGTAGTTACCGACAAACCGTATACAGAATTCACAGTATTTGTTGTATCGAGAATATGAAAGAAGATCGCTGCAATTGGAGAAATACAATGATTAAAATTGGTATAAAAAATAGAAAGAATTAATTCACACGAGCGAATTGGCCAACTGTGACCGGGGATAGAACCCGATGTCTATCGTATATTAAATAATAATGATACTTGTCATTGGCGGGGTCACGATTAGCGTTGATGCAGTGAAGAGAAGAGAAGAGAAAGCGGTCTTAATATTTGTAAACTAACTAAACAAAACAGCAAAACAAGTGGAGTGTTTTACTAACCCACGTGAAGATTTCATTCCATCTAAAACTTTCAACTAAGCGAAAACAAGCACTTAGGCCGGCATAGCGAAGGCGACTGGGACAACCGTAAACTGTGTCGTTTTTTTCAGTCGTTGGCGCTGTTAGGTTGTCGAGTCGCTATCACACCTCGATTTGCCTGATGTAAGCAAGAGAAAGTGTAAGAGCGCCGACAACTGAAAAATCCAATTAAGAATACGATAGCCTTAGTTGCCGTGACTATTCTGGCCAAAAGTGCTTTTTCACGCTTCACATTGTAAATATTTGTTTATATGTTATAAACATATGTATATGTTTATATGTTTGTTTATATGTTAAATATATGTTTCAGACGCATGGCCACTACACCAAGGCGACCATGGTGTAGTGGCAGTGCAATGGTTACGCAAGCCGAGTGCACGGGTTCGAAACCACTTACCGGTTTGATATATGTATTTTGGTTGCTCTGTTCTATGTTCTATAAAAGTACGTTTAGTAGCTTAGTATAGAAATGTATAATAAAAAAAATGCCAATGAATGTATCTGACAAATAATCTATAAAACACATAAATTTCGAGACAATAACTCATCCCAGATAGAGGAGGACTTTTGTTATAGAATTATTTTAAGAACGCGAGAAAAAAAGAGATAAAGCAAAGTTTGACCTATTTCTTTTAAGCACCGTTTGGGTATTCAGAAATCAAAATTGATGGTGCACTTCCTCTACACAGAACACTGAATTCTGATATTTTACGACTCAAGAGGAACATTAATCCATATTTTAATATTTCATTGACAAATGAAAAATATTCGCAAGAAAAAAGTTCAATAAATTTAGATTTCAAGTTTCCGATTTCAAAGTTCTGTGACAAAGAAGGCGTTGGTTTTGGCCCATTTTTTGACATTTCTATACTAAACGTACTTGTATCATAGAAACAGGAGAACCAAAGTTCATATATATCAAATTGGTACCGGTAAATGGTTGTGAACCGGAGGATCTTGGTTACTCAATATCACTGTATCGCAGAAGTAACCCTTCACGCTGAAATGTGTATCAGATACGGTATCTATGATCTGTCTCAGAGATTTATATCGGTTTACACATTCACACACGTTCATATTTGTATCGCGATACAAAATCTACTTTTTCGGTATAATGAATACCTCTAACACGTCTTACATACCTCCAGCAGTATTATGTTTGAAAAAAATAAATAGAAAAAGATATTGGTCTAAAAACATGTTGCATGATACCGCTTTGCCGTCTCAAGCCAGTGGCGCAAAACCGATACTGCGATATCAGTACCTTGATACTTTAAAACCATCGTTGGGATACAAATCTCAGCACGAATAGGGGTCATAAGTGAAGCAACACCGTGCGACAAAACATACTTGTATATATAATAACGACAGAGATTATTATTACTAACAACATGGTACATTCATTGAGAAACAGCTCTAATAAACAACTTTATTATCTTTACTACAAAGCGCTTCCTATCGAGAGATTTAATCTAGAAAGATACTCTTACTAATGTAATGCGTGTAATAAGTTTTTTTTTGTAGACATATGACAACACACCGCTTGATGTGCTAGAGTGCGGTTCATCAATGAAGGAGACTTCTACTCCAGTAAACAAATGCAAGTAGCAGTAGCATTTACTATTCTGTTCATGTTGGAACCGGCAACTTACAAGCTGATTCCGAAACGCGACTAACTAGCGGTAGTGTAGTGGTATCACCCCGAATAAAAAAAAATGTATTTATTAACGGTTAACTATATGGTTGCCTTAATCGCCGTCACTATGCCGTTTCGCTTGAAGGACCCAAGGATCCGTTGTGCTATATTGGTAAATTTTTGAACAGGCCCAGAAGGGTGTTTTTCGACCAAATCGAAGACATCCTTAATAAAGCTGGGTGGCCTAGTGCCGTAGAACTTGTATGAAGAGAATTGTGGTTGTGAGGAAAGCGAGGGAGTTGTGTCATAATTGTGGCAAGTGGCGCTCCTATCTCGGTGGGAAAAAGGCGTAACAATTTGATTGATTGATTGATAAAATTCCTTAACAATAATATATTATATACAAATACACAAGGGAGTTATTTACATTGAGAATATATCGGTTGGATTTGAAGTGTAGGGAGTCCGTTGCCACAATTCAGGGGCTAAGACACTTCAAAATACATTTAGGGTTTAAATATTCAAATTACTATCCCTCTGATTACATTAAGCTGTAAGTACCGCTATGCGCACGTGACGACATTAATTATTTATTGCTATTAAAATCCCACACTATATCGTATATTCGAATCAAATAAATCAATCAAACTGTCACGCCTTTTTCTCACAGGAATAGGCAGAGACAATGGAGAGCCACTTGCCACGATCCTAATACAACTTACTCGCTTCCTTCACATTCCTTTACTATATATCCGATAAATAAAGTAAATTAAGAGTTGGTGGTAATTTACCTAGTTTGACGATCCGGATTAGTACTACCACTTTCGTAAAGACTCAGTCGCGTTTCGGGATCAGCTTTCGAATTGCCGGTTCCAACTAGACCGATATAGTGTATGCAACTGCTACTTGCAGTTTTAATTGTAGTAGCAGTGAACTTCATTTATGAACCGTAATACTATAGTATGGTATGGTATAGTATAGTAAAAGTATGATGAGACAACAAAAACTAAGTCGGTTTTCAAGTCCTCTGTGCTCTTGAACCTTACTTTGCTTACCATCATGTCAAAATGGAGGTCAAATGTCGCGTCACAATATAAAAATAAAATCATTGACCAATTCGTCCTACGAAATCTCTTATACACACTTTACTTACAAAATTATGCGACTAATGTATAATCGAATGCGAATAAATGAATACTAGATTTCAAAGTCCAGAGATCGAATATTTATGTATTTGATTCGATTCGAGCCTCACTTGTGAATTTGTGATACGAATAACGATTTTGGAATTTCAATTATAAGTAGTTTGGCAGATTTATTTACAATAATTTCAATTGTTAAATATGTTTATTTGTTAGGAAATAAAATAAATTTCATTAAATAAATTTGTTTATCCGGCATAGTGACGGCGACTGAGGCGATCGTGAACTGAGTAGCATTTTTCAGTCGTTGGCACTCTTGGACCTCTGCTTGCTAACCATCAAGGAAGTCAAAGTCACAAATAAATATAAATATCAACGTTAATTCATATTGATTTATATATTTATTATAGGTTAGTTGTTAGAAAATGCCTAATAGACATTAAACTATGTACCTATTTTTTATTTTTTGCAATAATTTTGGTGCAATAAATGATTTAAATAAATAAATATTTTTTTTGTCGTTTGTCCTAATTTCAACATACAAAAAGGATAAAACTTTTAAAAACGTAGTTTGTATACTTGTATAACAAAATAGTAAACGCTATTTAAAATTAGCATTCACGATATCGAATTGACAGAACGGCTACACTTATAAATGACTTGACGATTTGACAAAGACATTCAACTTTGTCAAACGTATTAAACGACATCTTTATACGACAGGCAGGAATTCAACCAGTCGGCCAGACCTAGGAATATTTCGCAGATATTTTTGTTTAAGATTTCTGCAAATTCTTATGTGCATTTATGTTCTATTTTTACATCAGTATAAATAGGACGTTTAATTTACATGTAACATGTACTCGTTTTATTTTGAAGTATATTATTCTATATTCTATACAGTATGGTACATAAAATTAGTCTAATAATAATAAGATTATTTATTGTATATAAAAAATTACAAAAGGCAAACTTAATGCCACAGGGATTTTTTTATTAGTTTGGGAAATGTAACCGACGATTTCTCCAGTGCAGGAAGAGAAAGAAAAGATAAATATTTATAAATTTAAACAATAAAAAGATAAATGCTAATTACATACACATTGAATAGATTACTTACATAAATTATTTATTATTATTGTTATAGCTTGGTGCGACATAATTTAGAATTGTGGTTGTGAAGAGAAGAATTGTGAGAGAATTATGTCAGGATCGTGGAAAAAGTTTTTGCATATACATGTGGAGTTACGACGTGATTTGGATTGCAAAACAATGTTTATTTAATGAGACGCGATATCTGACTTCGACTGGCCTCATGGTAAGCAAGCGGAGGACAAATAGCGCCGACGACTGAAAAAAACGTTTCAGTTTGCCTCAGTTTCCGCCACTATGCCGGCAAAAAATGTACTATTATAACATGAAAGAAGATAAGTGTCAAACGCTTAATCTAAGAATTTTAAATTTAACGAATTTATCACCAAATTATATGACATAATGAAAATAATGTTATTACGAAAAATATGAATTTTCACCGCTCTTCATCCATAAGAAAGGGATATTGTATCGATGATTCACGGTGTTATAATTTAGCCGCAGTAGTGGCGCAAAAGCCAACGAAAAACCATCGTTATTGCCAATATAACAGGGGAAATAGTGAAATATTGTACCCGTGTGCATTACCCACCCGCCATCGAGCCGGCTTCAAACAAAAAATGAGTAAAACATTCCTTCTGCTATCGTTCGTTTCCGGAATAAATTTAACAGTATTAAGGTAAATTTATGCACATAATAACAATGTCACTTATCGGTTCATTTGATTTGGTACCCGAGGGCAGCTCGGCATATCATTATTACTCGTATTTTATATACGACACATACATATAACGATGAATATAAACAAGTCTTAAGATTTTTATTTTTTATTTTTTTTATCTATATTTTTTGGGAGCTTTTGTCTATTAAGACATGTCAGCTCCATAGAGCCTAAAACATAACATCAAATTTATCTTAAGTCTATTTGGGAGGAAGTCGCCGCTGAAGGGAAGAAATAATATTGCAAAATTTATAACATATCTCTGATGCTGGTTCAGATAAAATACTCTGCGCTAAACCAACATTAACTACATTCAGTTTAAATTCCTTCACCAGCGCTTCCCTCCCCTTCTTGCTCTTAGAGTCTTGCTTCTTGCTCTCATCATAAGTCTTAAGTAAATTAGAAAATAAACCTATTTTATTATTATTATTTTAATTTAAACTTTCCAAACTAAGCTACTAAAGTGCTTGTATCATAGAAACAGGACAACCAAAGTACATATTTCAAAGATACATTGGTACCGGTGCGTGGTTTCGAACTCGTGCACTCGGTTTGTGTAACCATTGCACTGCCACTATACCACGGTCGCCTTAATTTTAGTCATTCATGTACGGTAGGGTCCTTGAAGTCTATCAAGGCAATAAAGCTTAAATTATACTTCATTGACAACTGACAACTTTGAACTGTACAAAATAAAGCCCTTGCTTTTTTCCTCAAAAAAAAAACTATACCAAAATAAAGCCAAAGTAAAAATAACTTTACGCTTAAATAGTTATGTAAAAAACTGAAGGCGCAAGGGTCATAGTCCTACATTCGTAGGTTATGACTTATTATCAGATGGATGTGCATCGTCGGGCAGCAAAGTCGTGGAAATCAGTGACAAGGTCGCCCGTCGGTTGCGAAATCAACTCCGGGCGCCGGTGGCCCTCACACGAACAATGCAAATTGTGACATTTAATAACCATGGCTTCTATACTTATACATACTTAAGTAAAATTATTTATCTTAGTTTGTATTTGAGATTTCTTGAATCTACGAAGATCGACTTATGTTACTATAATAAAATAATTAATATATAATAAATAATAATAATATATTATGTATTTAACTTGTTAGACAACTGGATTCGATAAATTAAATTTCTTTAAAGTATAATCAATCAAATTGTCACGCCTGCAGGGATACGCAGAGACAATGGAGTGCCACTTGCCACGATCATGACACAACTCCCTCGCTTCCTTCGCATTCACAATTCTCATAATCTCTATGGTTATGGGCACTAAGCAACCTGGCAATTGAATTGTTAAGAGTGGTAGGCAGATAAAACTCGTAGTTATTGGTCATATGCCCAGTGTGCCGATTCGGGGCAGTAACACCACTTTCAATCTTTTAAGTGCACAGATTGTAAGATGACTTTTAAGATCAACTAGAAAATTGCCTTATTCCTTTGTCAATCCTTTTAACTACATCTTAAGCATCTTTTATCTGTTAAATGTTTCCTAGTTTAAGATTTAAAGTATCCTTATCAATGGATAAATCGTAACACCGTCACACAATAGCGCGGGCACACACCGGATATGACGTCACAGGGCTATATTAACAAGACGCCTAATGATGCTCAAGAATTTTGTTTATATTACAAGATTATTACGCCCCGAGGCTTTTGTTACATAATTTAGTGATATTTCTTACTAATAAATTAGCACTTCTGTCATGTGATAAAAAAATAACGAGTAATAAGTCGCTGTGAAGTAACCGAGTCGCGTTTCGTTATCAGCATGAAAGTTGCCGTTTATAGCTGGGCGTACGTGAATATGACCGCACTCCAGCTTAACATAAGGCAGCATAATTATGTCAAGCCGCAATAAAAAACCCTAAAGCATAAACGCTTAGCTAGGTTAGGAAAATTGTAATGAACAAATCGTAAACGAATTAAATAATTTCAAATTGTTTTTAATTATTGCATAGACATATATTTCATTGTCATTTATTTGATAGACGTAGTTTCTTTATTACTATTAGGCGTGATATGTCGTGCAAAATAGCAATAATTAAAAAGTATCTGTAATGGCCGACTTTACTAAACATTAAGCCGGAAATAATGGGATAGTTGTTTAAGTAAAACTTAAGTGATTGATTGTGCATTGGTAATCACACTAGTTTGTTACGCGTAAAGTCCCGGGTTTATTTATTTATTTGGGTCACCAACAAGTCGATGCACATAACACGATCATTTGCACATTCAATTATTATAGACATGTGCACGACTTAAAATAGGAAACCACAGCATGCACTAATTCTTAACTAATAAACATACAGCAAATTATTACAACTTTACAAATTACAGATTAATTACAAAATAATAAAAAATAAAAAAATAATAAAAACCATTCCCGGTCGGAACAAATATTGGTTTCATTGCTATTTTTAATCAATCAATCAATCAAATCGACACGCCTTTTTCGCACAGGGATAGGCAGAGACAAATTTTATGCGGCTTACTATCGCGTTTACCTTTTGTTGTTATTGATATAACATTTTTATTATTATTCCGAAATTTCGAAAACTTTGCAGCCATCGAGCCGCCATAACATTTATTTAATTCATTATTCAATATTCGCGCAAAATTTAAGAAAATTAAAAATATTTGTAAATAAGAAAAAGGTGGACATTTCCTTCGGATCTGGTTATCAACGAGTGGTAGGCAGTGGTGTCCAGGCTGCCGATCCTTATTAGTATATAAAATATAATATAAATATATATACACAAACAAATACATGCAATATAAATTGAAAACCATCAATATTAATATGTAATAAGTATGCATACATAAAAGTAACTTTATGGTGCTCACGTCGAAATTTTAACGAGTTTCGTTATATTAGTATTATTATAGAGTATTGTTTGCTAAGTGCAATAAAATTTGATTGTACTATAAACAAGACGTAAATAATAATTTCAAGGATGTCTCGCTTTTCCTGGATTATATGATCGTATGTCTAAGGCGGCATTGGTGGGGTCCTTCAATATTTGGTTGGGTAGAGGGGATAGTGAAGCCAGGGAAGGTGATTGTTGACATGTCGCAAAAAGCTTTAAAACCTACATTTCGGTCACAAGTCCGGAACGCTGCCTTCATTCTCCCGCCTGCCACGCGAGAGTCCATGGATGCTAAGAAATTATTTCATTTCATTATATGAATTATATGCATTCATTCATTCAAAATTTAAGCCGATCGCGGCTGTTAATAGTCTCGCAAAACAGGAGCTCCCGGAGCATAACCACTTACCGGTACCAATGGATCTTTTTTGATATACTCGTATTTACTTTTGTCATCCTGTTTCTATGATATAAACACATTAAGAACCTGTATAGAAATGTCATATAATAATTTAATAATGTGCTATTTTACATTTTAATATCATTCAATCGAATTTATATATATTTTTTAAACACAGGTTCAATTTACTAGTTAATCAGTAAGATGAAAAGTGCAGGTGTTAAACGATTAACAAAACTAGGTCGTAAATGAGGTGAAAATAATTACCACAGTTACATTTACGTTAACAACCAAAAAGTTATAAATGAAAAATTGCAGATTTTTCAATAATTTTAGGTTTTTTATATTTTTTTATTTCACATTCGTGATGGTAAGCAGGGGCGCCGGCGACTGCAATAAACGTTTAATATGCAGTTGCCTTCACTATGCCGGCCAAACGATGCAGTTAGTCTTGCTGAACTTCCACTAATTTAGTTTTATTTATTTATTGTTATACATTTCTATACTAAGCTACTAAAGTGCTTGTATCATAGAAACAGGACAACCAAAGTACATATATCAAAAAAATACATAGGTACCGATGAGTGGTTTCGAACCCGTGCCACTCGGCTTACGTAGCCATTGCACTTCCACGGTCGCCTTAATTGATCCGAAAACGCAATTAAGTTATTTGGTAGTCTGTCTATACCTACACCACGAATAGGTTGGACCTATAGCATGTTAACGCTAATCACTTGTCACTTAACTATGTGTCAATCGGGCGGGAAAACATGTCAACTTATATCGAATATGTCACGCGACCTTCACACCTCAAACTTCATGGCAAGGAGTCTATATACAGAAGCAAATATATATACTGTTTATCATATTTATTTAAATACGTATTACGGAATTCATAAGGTGTGATAAAGGACCGCAAAACAAAAAATGAAACAAGTAGCCTGAGCAATGTTCAAAATAAGTAATATCAATATAAGTAATACACCATCACAAGTATCAAAAGTATATAATATATCACTTGTGATACTTGTATGTAGTTTATGTAATTGTAGTTTGTAGTATATTTGCACCCTGCCCATAATTTCTCATCATCCCAAAGGTTAGTTGTTAGAGAATAGCTAATATGCATTAAACCTCGTTTAACGCATCCATTCACATTAGATTTATAAATTGCTTTCGTCAATCTACTTTCACCCATCCTTTCCATGTGTCCAAACCTTCGATGTATCCCTTTGTCAATCCTTGTCACTACATCTTCTTTCAAACAACATAATAATAAACAACTGAATATATGTTCGGGCAGACTTCTTAAATAGTATTTTTTAATGAGCCTTTTTTAGTCTACAAGAGTACAAACTAAACTATTTAACAGTACACACACAGTGTTGTACGAAATGTAGGTAAATAGCTATAAAGAAATATGCAACACCATTTCGCGTAGGCCTTCAAATACAATTAGCGACGCATTGCGAAGAGGCGAGCCACGCATTCGGAGCTCATTTGTGGCACACTGTATTTACTTATGCCATGATAATTAGTGTGAAAATATTACGACACTACTGGCTGACTTATAACAAAGTACAGTACTTACAGCCGGTTAATTTTTTTTTTAAATTTACGAATTTAGTTTTACTTTATACTTATTCTATTACGTTCACTGTAACGAAATCGTGAATTGGGTTGTTAATAATTTTATATCGAAACTACCATTTATATATGTTTTTATCATTAGAAATAACAAAAGTAGTACATAGAAGCCCAAAATGAATGATGTCCTTTAGCTCTGTATAAAATATCCAATAAACGTAAATGTAAAATGTGAAGTTAAAGAGTGGTGCAACTCATTTTTCCTTTTTACTTTTACTTATACAATATTTTTTACAAATTCGTAAATTATATTTTTTGGTACAACTGTAAATGTACTAATATATTCTTATTGAGGGTCGACATGTATAGCACTGCGCTTAAAATTAAACTGGAGTATGGTCAATAAATGAAGAGGACTGATAGTATAGTTAAAAAACTGCAACTATAAGTCGTAGCCTATATGCTTAGCTGGAACCGGCAATGTTTGAGCAAATCCTGAATCGTGTCTAAGTAACACAGTGGTGGTTACGGTCTGTACACTTAAAAGTGGTGGTACTACCTCGGATGGGCAGACTGGGCAAATGACTACTACTGCTAAATATTTAAAAACATATTTAAGATGGTCAGTGGTCTAGGCATACATTATTGGAGCAGATATAGACAATGAAAATATTCATACCCAGTAGATACATAATTAATTTCAGAACTTAATGGATGACAATTTTTGTAGTACAATTGCCGCGGATTCCCACTTGAAATAGTTTATGAGCTGTATACGATATAATATAATATTATTTTGTAATATTATGTTTTGATATCGAGCAGCAAAAATATTGTTGATGCTATACTTGGACTTGTAAATAGGTAGTACTTGAAATCGGTTTGAACACGATTCAAATTATGTTGTATTTTGTATTTGAATTTCAAATTGCGACTTGTCTCGCGGAAATGTCATCAAAACACCTGGAAGACGTTTTTATATATTTTATGAATTATATAAACGGTATATAGAAGGTGATAATTAAATTAGGTTAGTATTTTTCTTATTGAGACTCCTCATCTGACCTCGACCGCGATGACGCAGAGGGAAATCAAAGAGTTCTACGACTAAAGAAAAACTTTAGTCGTAGTTTAGTTCGCGTTTGCCTCAGGCGCCGTCACTATGCCGCGCCGGTCGAAGGTAATTTATGGAATATTCCCAGAAAACATTCCTTCTGAATAGGATTATTTAGAAGAAATATTTCTGCTTATCCCTGTGGGAAAAAGGCGTGAAATTTGATTGATTGATTGAATAGGATTATTATGTAGCTTAATAGTTATTTTAACTTTCTATCGCTTCATTCCGAGTCATGTTTAGAATAATATTCTACCTTGTCTACTATTGTTAAAAGTAATGCATTAAGTTTGAGTAAGACGTATGAAAATTGAAGGTCAAAATATACATTTCATTAAAATCTATTCAAAATTTAACATAAAACATTTAACACAACATACTCGTAACTTACATTTAACATAAAATATTGTTCATTCAAAATTTAAATATGAAAATCCTAATACGAGGTTTTGAAGGCTTGTGGTCACGGGGAGATTGAGGTATTAAACGATTCATACTAAGTGTTAATTTCTTGAAAGTTTCAAAAACTACTAACTTAAAAATATAGAGTAGTTTTAGACAACAGATTAAAATAAACGCGATTGCAAGCCGCAAAAGTCTTTTATGTACATAAAGTTTTGGATTAGTAGGTTATTTTGTGTTTTCGCCTAATTTTTTTAAAGCCACTAAAATATCTATTCACGAGTATAACAGCCTGTGTAAAAATATAAAGAAAAAATGATAAACAAAGAAATCGCATTTTATCACAATATATTTACCTAAAGCAAGAGCATTCAAGAACAATTTAATCAATTAATCAGGCAGAGACACTGGAGCGCCACTTGCCACGATTCTGACACAACTCCCTCGCTTCCTTCACATTTACAATTATCTTCATACAAGCTCTATGGTTTTGGGCACTAGGCAACTTAGCTATCTTGAGGATGTTTTCGATTTGGTCAGCATCCATTCACATGAGATTTATAAATTCTTTTCGTCGATCTACAATTTTAATGTTCATAAAATACGTTATAAAAGTTTCAGATTATCGTAATAATGTTTAATATGTTCTTAATGAATGACTAATTAAGTGTGAACGCATTACACAGACTAAATTGCGGAAAGCGGGAGTTATTATTGTGGAAACGAATTAATCTACAACTGCCACCATTTAAGTAATAATACCAAATATTAATAAAACCTTGCCATCAAATTAATCAATTATTATAAGAATATGTATTAGATGTATTATTTAAAGAACAAATGAAAGAATATATATATATATATATATATATATATATATATATATATATATATATTATTGTGACACGACATCTGACCTCGACCCGCCTGATGATAAGCAAGCAAGGTCCAAGAGTGACGACGACTGGAATAACCGAGTCAGTTCCCGGCTGCCCCAGCCGCCGCCACTATGCCAGCCTAAGATGCTTCTTCACGCATCGCTTGAAGTATCCATGGTCATAGGATGGAGAGAACACATGGGTTGGCAAAGCATTCCACTTGTCAATTGTTCTACAAAGAAAAGACGCACCGAACTTTTATTCTATTTATTTTGTTTAAATGGTGATATTAATCGTATTTTGAATGCACAATATAATTCTACCACTGCCAAACATGAATGTGTGGGAAAACATATCGCGTCGATAAGTGAAAGAAGATTGATGAAATAGATTTATGAAAAACCCAGCCTGATGTTAGGCTTTTTTGGGTGTTTGGCACTACCCCAGATTGGCAGACAGAACAAATGAATGAGTAGTAGATCGCCTAGCCTACCGCAAAATATATTATTTAAGTATTGGATGGATTGGTAATTATAAATAAATAGTGTTTTAAGAAGTTATTGAGAAGGGTATGTTGGGTTGGTTTGACCACATTGAAATAAATAACGAGACATTTATAAATCGGAGACATTCACAAGAGTTGCCTAGTGCCCACCGTAGAACTTGTGTGAAGAGAATCGTGTTGTGAGAGAGGTTAGTGACGCTCCATTGTCTCTGCCTGCCTATCCCTGTGGGAAGAGAGCATGTCAATTTGATTGATTGACTTTTGTGAATCAGAGGGGTTAGTGGAAGGATAGAAAGGGGATGATCCAAAAATTGTTACTTACATGCAGGGATCTGTAGTAAACTTGTATTATAGATTTTGAGGCAGGCGACAGAGTTTATCAGGATCATTGTGGACATTGAGTATTGTGGGGTGACAAAAGTATTTATAAATAAGTTTCTTTCAAAATCTTGTTTAGGTTTTATTCTTCTTTGTATATATAAACGAAAACATTGACAATTATTAGTTGTATTGTAACCTATCATATAAATAAATAACAATTGACGATGCATTGTTCGAAATCCTTGTAGAAAAATGACGTGGGAATGTGTATGTTAAAAGTATGAAATACGATGCGTTAATTTAATTGTTCAATGTAATCAGCATTCTTATTAAAATCTTTGTCAAGTAAAAACATGGAAAGTCAATTACTATTCACTATATTAGGCAAATTAACTTTTTTTTATTTTTATTGTGACTCGACATATGACAGCACCCCGCTTGATGTTAAGCCAAAGTGTGGTCCATGAATGAATGTCACTGCTACTACAATTCAATAACTATGAGTAGCAATCACATCCACTATGCCGGCCTAGATGGAACCGGCAACTTGCAAGCTGATCCCGAAACGTGACCAAATCACTTCACGGTCTGTATACTTGTAAGTGGTGGTACTACCCCGGATCGGCAGACTGGCAGACTGCTTCGGCAGACCCGAAGCAAATATCCATCTCTTTTTTTATTTTGATTAACAAATATTTGCAATATTTAATACTATTAAATATTAAAAATAAAAGCTATGAAACAAATATTTGCTCCGACCGGGGATCGAACCCGGGACTTTACGCGCAACAAACCAGTCGCTAAACCGTTCGTCCACGCCTGTCGTCTAAACGTCTAACTGGCCAAAAGTTAACGTTGCTAATATAACATTGCTAAATATCGTATGCTAATAATAGTTTTTATTTATTTACATTTCTATACTAAGCTACTAAAGTGCTTGTATCATACAAACAGGACAACCAAAGTACATATAATATTTTAAAGATACATTGGTACCGGCATGTAGTTTTGAAGCCGTGCTCTCAGCAGGGCCGTCTTAAGCATATTCAGCGCCGGGGTGCGAAAGTCAAGGCTCCGCTCGCGTGGTCTCAGTGTAGTAGGTACCTATTGAAATTTATGGCGGTCGGCATGCGCCCCCTAGGACTCTGCGCCCGGGTGCACTACACCCCTTGAACCCTCGGGTAAAGACGGCCCTGGCTCTCAGTTTGCATAACCATCATTGCACTGCCACTACACCAGGGTTGCTTTAGTGCCGACAGCGACGGCTACTAAAGCAGCCGTGAACAGTCGGTTTTTTATTTCCTATCCAACCTTTCTTTGCTTACCAACGGGCAAGTCGAGATCAGATGTCGCGTCGATATTAATAAAATAATAAACAAAAAAAATCCTATTGTTATTTTTAAATGCATTACAACGTTTAATGCAATAATATAGATAATATAATATTTTATAATAAAATATAATTAGCCTCTTGCTAACCATCAGGCTGGGCAAGGTTAGATGTCGTGTCTTAATAAAATAAAAAAAAATAAAGGTATTTTTCGAATTCTTTTTAAAGCGACTTATTTATTATAGAATTTAAAACAGTAAACGATCAATAAAACAGTTTATATTACAAATAATGTTAGTGAAATAAATACTCGTTAAAATATTTGGAGTGAGCGACTAATCCAAACGGACATAAATTTAATCGCCCAAAGCATTAATGTCTGCGTACACACAGCAAGTATCAGAGATAAAGTTAGACAAATGGCTCAGTTTAGCTGTTTAATTTTATATCAACTAACGAGCATTAGAATGACATGTGGTGCCGTATTGATGTACAATTGTCGTTATATGTATTAATATCATTAAGGAGAACGGGGGTATTTTGACCAAGATGTAAATAAATGAGCAGATTCTAAAGTAACTTAAAAATAATGACGATCGACCCTCTTAAATCCCTACTTCAAAATAATAATATAAATATTTTAGTAAGATTTAACCAAACTAAATTGATATTCGATAACGAATTATAAGACACAGAACCGTTCGTTCCTATAAGAACCAACTAACATGGCGTTGAGCGACTGAATCAACAAATTTCGCCCGTAACACATTACTGCCTCTAAGCACGAAGAGATCAAAACAACTCCCTTACATATGACCTATGTGTAAAACATAAATTTTTAGTTATATTATTCAGTCTGGACTGTTTCCGTACTTGTAAATAGGATACAATAAACAAAAAAAACTTGTGTAACATAGAGCGTAATGTGTACCTCAAGATAAATCACTTTCAAAATGTATTAATACTACCAATTTTACGGCGTAATTCCCACAGGGATAGGCAGAGATAATCCGTTGTCCGGCGGTAATTTCTACGATCCTGACACCTTTTACCTACTTTCTTTACATCCACAATTCTCTTTATACATGTTCTTTAGTCATGGGTACTGCGAAACCCTGTTTTTTAATGAATGTCCCCAAATATAATTAACGTGTTAATCAATCAATCAATCAAACTGTCACACCTTTTTCCCACAGGGATAGGCAGAGACAATGGAGCGCCACTTGCCACGATCCTGACACAACTCCCTCGCTTCCCCCATATTCACAATTCTCTTCATACAAGCTCTGTGTTTATGGGCACTAGGCAACCTAGCTTTCTATGATTATTTTATTTTAAAATATTAAATTTAATGTTTTAAAACACACAAAGCTTTAATTCCTATTATGTATATTATTACCCCGGTCTCCCTTACAAATTATTATCACATTTGAGGGTGTAAATTTATGGATGTCATATCGTTTTACACCTTGTTTATGTCAATTACCACATTACATTCAAATAATGTTATAAAAATGTATTTATTAATAATTTTAGTAAATTGATTGCTGTCGAGGTTGGCTGTATTATGTAATTATTTGTATATGCAAATGGAATTTTTATGCTATGAATCTAGTACGAAGTATTAGTATTTTGTAGGGATACTCAGGGCCGTCTTTACCCGGGGGTTCAAGGGGTGCAGTGCACCCGGGCGCAGAGTCTTAGAGGGCGCTGCCGACCGCCATAAATTTTGATAGGTGCCTACTATACTGAGACCACGTGAGCGGAGCCTTGACTTTCGCACCCCGGCGCTGAATATGCTTAAGACGGCCCTGGGGATACTCAATCTTTTTTTCAAACATGTTATGCTAGAGAGTGGTCCATGAGTGAAGACATTTTTATTGTGACGCGATTATGACATCTAATAGCCTAAAGACCGACTGCAAAGAAACCGACTCATTTTACGGCTGCCTTAGTCGCCGCCACTATGCCTGCTGAAACCAACGAATCGCTTTTAGCTACATCGTTCAATTATGTTAAACAATGGACTAAAGCCTCGTATAATAGCTAGAAGTAGAAAAAAGATTTAACTATGAAGGCATTTATCGAAATGACCCATAAATATTAATAACAAGTCATTAGGAAAACAAGCTAATTATTAAACTTATCGAAATTTAAAAATTACGCTATTAAAACTAATTGTATGAGCAACTAAACAGTTAATTGTTTACGTAATAACAAACGCGTCCCATTTCACAAAATTACCCATTTCCATGAAGCGGAAAATAACCGAAAATAAGTACGAAATTAGTTTCTTGAAGACGAAGTTAGCTTATCAGGTTAGGTAATGCTTCGAAGCATGCAACCTATCTGCTTGACTCACGTGTGACTTGGCGTTTGGCCCACTTTCTATGGGTCATAACATAACGGTAAACTTCCAGCATATAGGCTCAGGTGCACACACAAAACCTACGTGTGTGTTTACATAAAAATGAACCGAAACGACTTTGGCAGAAATAGCTCTTCAATCAAGAGGCCGTCACAAATACCTAACACAAATAGAGGCCGCGAGTTTTGAGTTAATCATTAAAAATATAAAATAATACTTTTATGTATATCATACTACATATTTATCATAACCAATGCCTTTATCGCTTAAGCGCAAATAAAGATCGTTTCAAACTCGTATTATGCGTGAAATAATGTAAAAATATGCATTTCGATTTTGGAAACGAATTACGAGCACTTTGGTAAGCCGCAAGTATTATGTCTTAGATATATTTAGATCCCAAATTATCTGTCCCAATATTTATGACGCGAGAGGTAGCACGCTTCCTTATCTATAAAACCAAACAAGATAATATCTTTGCCGACAAATAGACCACACAATAAACACCTGATGTGTTCACCGCAGTACAAAATCTGTACTTCACCTCAGTCGGTGGAACTGTAAAATCAATTTACTTTTCCTTCAGATAAAGGCAAAAAGTTGAACAACATATTTCGCTCCGTTCAAGTCGATCCATAAACGTGAACACTGCAAGGAGACAATGCTATCTCTCGGGATAATAAAAATTGTCTTTTTCAATTCCATCCATGGTCATTTTCAATTGCAACTGTTCTAGTTCGTACGCTATTTGTTTTACATTTGTTGGTCAATATTATGACACTTTAAATCAAAATAATAAATACATGATAGTACAATTATTATGATAAAGAAAATAAAATATGCTTTATTTATTATTATAATGCTTCCTCCGCAGGCCGAAATGTTTTTTTAATACTGTGAGAAACATAAGAACATCAAACTGTGGAAAAGCAAAGGTGATCAGTCTCAAGAAACTTAGTCCCCCAGAGATGGGATACTTGTGATTAATGCCCTAACTAACTGCTATAGTGTAAACACGGACAAGTAAAATGGTGTAGAACAGTCGTAAATATTTTGAAACAGTCCGAAGTTGTTTCAACAATGTGGAAACTTGAAGAGGTCCCGGCGCACTGTCTGACAAAAATATTACGGGTGGCATCTGCGAATGGCGGGCGGGCGGTGTCTACGGAAGGCATCGAGCGATCGCGAGATTCTTATCATGAGTTTGCGTCGCTTCCGGCCCGTCCGTTTACATTTCTCCGCGGATAAACTTTTTGAAACATCCTTAAAAGTCGGAGATGTGGCTTATCAGCTCTGGTATTGCGGGCCTATTGTTGCTACACCCGCGTATGAAGCACGCCGTTTGTTTTTAAGCTTATATTGCTTTGAAATACAAACGAAAGTTATGGAATTTATTGTTTCTTCAACAAATTAATTTCGTATAACATCGCGAACAATACGATAAAACAATCAAGATTTTACTTCTGTTCGC
This sequence comes from Tinea trinotella, assembly GCA_905220615.1. NCBI lineage: Eukaryota > Metazoa > Arthropoda > Insecta > Lepidoptera > Tineidae > Tinea > Tinea trinotella. Next base: position 3,109,743 of record HG992311.1, read on the forward strand.
TATATTCATGCATAGCCCATTTCAGTCACGTTAAGGATTGGATGAGATATTTTCCGCTTAAATGGCATAAAGTAAAAAGCGTCTGATCAATTTTCTGCTAAATTGGATCATGTTTTTATAGTGCTCATAGTCTATAGAGGTGTGAATAAAATATAAAGTTATAGTGGCATGCAAACCGTTGGAGCGGGTGGAAGCGAGAGGTGGCATTGCAGGGCGACATTTTAACGTGGTTAAATGGTTATGGGCTCACGGCTCGCTTAATTCGTGTAATATGGCCATCCTCGATTTACTGTTGTCGTTGGTTTTACCACAGAGAAACTAAATTAACAGTAACAATGTGGCTCTTATCGTAGTAATAGCATGCTATTAAATAATCACATACTATTTTATATTAAACTTTATTATGGACGCAATATAAGTGACATTTCAACCATTTTCCTAGTAAAATAACGGTTTTTATATGCTCTTTTGAACCAGAAATGTACGTATGATTAAACAGGTGTTAAAGCGTAATAGACTGGCTTTGTTTAATCAGCTTTTTCATCGTGTGTTAAGATGTTAGTGAACTTTAGACTCAACATTTTAGTCATGTGTGTTTGAAACTTAAGTTGGTATTTTTTATTATTATTTTTAAGAATTTATTACTTTTATGTTTATGTCATAATAGTATTATGTTTTTACACTTATAGAATAACAACAAATTATTAATTATATTCAGATATATAAGTTATAAACGAAGTAATTTTATTTCGTTTATGATTTTACTTAGTATCTACCTAATTTGTCTTTATAATAGCAATAAACGATTAATTTTATGTTTAAAATCTATATCAGAAGGATATAGATTTTTGTGTATTATATAGATTTTATTTATCTATTTCTGATATGCTTATTACCTACTTTACGATATTAAAAATGTCTAAGTTTATTTGTAATTAAATTGAGTTACGTGGGTTTGCAGAAATATATTATAGAACATTGGTAGAATTAGTAGTACTACGCCTAAGTATTGGCTAACCTTTGGACTTAATATTCCCAATAGAAACATTCTTCAACTACCTAAAGTTAGACAGAAAGGTTTTGAACTCCTAGTCTCAACTCCAAACATTGATGCATCGTTTCTTAAATGCATCGTTTGCCAATAAATAGTAGTAGCCAGCTCTACTCTCGACACCAATATCAATCCGATTCTAATCACAATGTGAAATGAACTTAAATTGTAATGAAATTACGAACAGTTTTTAATCAAAGCGGTCTGAGAAAACAAGAACATTAACGTCATTCGTTACAGCGCTGATTTTCAGATGTTTGATGTCATTATAAAAAGTAAGGGGAAACAAAGGTAACATGATTAGTAAATAAATTTAAAACATAACGTTAAACGTGTAAATGTGAAGAACATTTTACACTTCTATACTAAGGTACTATACGTGTTTGTATCATAGAAACAGGTCGACAAAAGTACAACATATAAAAAAAATTAGATTGGCACCGGAAATTCGTTTGAACCAGGGGCTCCTAAGTTGTTTGAAAGGAAACTGTTTACTACTGTTTTATCCTATAGAATAAACATACACAATGTAACAAATGCACAAAAGTTAATAAAATCACAAGATATTTTTTATCAAAAACCATTTATATGAAAACCGTAAATTCACAAATGACAAATGTTGTGCCCAAATAATAATAATAAAACCTTTCTTACAGTAACTCATCGATATTCAGTAGAAATTGTTTTTAACGTTAATCCGTCATTATGCCGAAGGATTGTTTACTACATTTGCCAAGTAAGGAAAAATTGACTATACCTCTGGTCCACTGTACGCCACGAAGTAAAAACGACCACAGATTAGATATTTTACAGGTATACATAGATAGAAATCGGTACAGATATTCAGTGTAAGTAATTAGAATTGGAGTGTATTGGCTTTAAGAGTAAAGGTACAGATAGTTGGACCGTGTCCACAAGTTAACAAATTGTTTGTAATCTAACATATCGTATGGATTGAAATGATGCACCATTTGTTTCAATTGTATACGACGTGCCAACTGTGACATTAGATCTTGTATAGAGAGTTAATATTATGACTTATGGATAGATTAACTAACAGTTTTTTTTATTGTCGACTGTCATATGACAGCACCCTGTCTCATGCAGTCCATAAACAGAGTAACAGTTGCATCCACTACGCCGAATTAGTTGAACCGGCTTTCAAGCTGATCCCGAAGTATTGTTTATTTGTTTGTGTTTTTTAATATTAACCACTCTTTAATTAGTTAATAAATTTAGTTTTTTTTAAAATCGAATTAAAATTAGGATTAAGTATACTTTAATTATAATAGATTGGATTAAGTAAGTTTATTTTTATTGTATTAACCACTGTATACCAAAATATAGGCCATGCCTAGTGCGGAGTAGTTGCTGCATATTTAAGTGTAAACCTTTTTTTACATCCTTTTGTTTCAATACAGATTTATTAATTTTGTTAATATCTAGACGGATTAAATTCCTTCGAATCGTTGACCGTAGCATTGACGAAATGTAGAAGGTTAAATAAAATATAAAGAAAAGTAACGATTTCCATTTTAGTTTATTTAAGAGTGTTAGGCAGTTGCATTTAACCAGTGTTTGTGTATTGAATTCTTCACTAGAAATAAAACCATTTTATTTCTAGTTAATATCACAAGAAATTTATTTAGTAAATTAATCAATTAACTGCAATGTTTTTCAACGGCCATATTTGTGTGTGTCCAGACCGTCGACACCGCGATTCAAACACTCGTTCGGCTAGAATCGGTCTGGACCATATCAATTACTTTTTACTATAAATATTTCATTAAACAACCAGTCTGCTGATCCGGAGATCATCACCACATTAAGTGGTCACCATGAAGTGACTCTGAACAGTTTGGTTATAATGAGGTGAGGTGTTGTATTGTGAGCCATAACAACAATAAAGAACTATATTAATAACGTTTGTAGGGTTCCGTAGCAAAAAACAGAACCCTTATAGATTCGTCATGTCTGTCTGCCCGTCCGTATGTCATAGCCACTTTTTTCCGAAACTATAAGAACTCAGTTGAAACTTGGTAGGTAAGATTAAGATTTTCATTAAGATTTTCACACAAAAATAGAAATAAAGCAATAAATCTGCTGCGGAACCCTTCATGGGCGAGTCCGACTTGCATTTGGCCGCTTTTTTTATTGTGACTCGACATTTGATCTCGATCCGTCTAAAGGTAAGCAAGAAAAGGTCAAAGAGTATCGACGACTGAAAAAAACAAGTCAGTTCACGGCTGCCCCAGTCGCCATCACTATGCCGGCCAAAGGATCCAAGGTTATAGGAGGATGGAGCAAACACTTGGGCCGGTAAAGCAATCCACTCGTCGATTGTTTTACAAACAAACGACGCACCGAACCTTTTAGTTCGACTGCCCATTCGGTCGACAGAATGCGGATGCTTTCCCCGACCTGTGTGGGTATTACGGGTGTGAAAATACGGGTCAGGAACAAAGTTAAAGAGCTACTCGGAACATTCTCTGTGGTATAGGCGATAGAGGAGGCACAAAGCCGCACAAATAAATAGTCTTGTATATATATAATCATGTGTGTTTGTCTAACATAAAATAATTCAATAACTCGCACCTATCTATATATGAATACCTAGGTTGTATATAAATAATAAACATTGCCAATAGCACGGATGACGTTAATTCGACGAAATCACCGGCTGTGTGCAAATAATATGAATTCATCGATAAATAATGCGCACAAGCACTATTATGTTACCAAGTGCAACCTGACGTCTTATTAGAATAAACCTGTCTCTTTCTATCGTGCACAATTGATTTATCCGTTTCATTTAAATAATAGAATTGAATTTACAAATGTTCAAAGAAGCTCATGTTTTATCATAAAAAGTTTTGCGGCATTGTTTCAATTTGTGTTTTGGCTATTACCGTCCATAGTATTTAAGACGGCACAATGAGAAGGCCATTATAGCTTTGTTAGTGTGTGTGATGTTTACATTGTATGTGTGTGTGTGCGTTTTGTTATGCACTATCAGTAATCGACGGTCATACATTGTCGTTACCTTCACCAGGTTGTGCCGGCGCGATGTTTGCACACGTGTGTGGGTGAGCTAAGGTAAACTATATATTAACATCACAAATCGGTAAAATTAGTTAAATTCAAAACACGTCCATTGCCTACATTTAATAATTCTAAACCAAAATACATCTCAAACAATAGTTCTATTTTATCAGACTATAAAAAAAGAAGTAAACAATATAACGAGACAGCAGACCACATTTAGAACGAGGATAATGCAAAAGAGGAAAGAAAACTTCATTTATTTTAGTCCATACAGGAATACTTCTCCAGCTGGCATGGTAACCGCCACTGATTGCCTACTTGTAACAATTGTATGACATGATTGTGTGATGATTTGTGCTGTGTTACATGATCCCACGCATGGGGGGTGTCTGGATATGGTCAGCGAGCACGTATGGCTCGCTGCTGGGGTCAGTAGAGCGTATCACCTGGCACATGGTAGGGCGTCGGGTTGGAGGGCGGCAGCCAGTAGGCGGCACTGATGGGCGGATATGCGATGCTGCCTGCACGCCCGCCCCCGCGGTTTCTTGGGCCGCCCGCCTCGCCACGCATGCTGCGTGCGCGCACTGATGCACTAGGTCTGACACCGTCACACTCACGACATTCTCACAAACGCGGACGCTCCTGCCGCACGCGCGGCTACACCACTACTGAACGCGAAGCAACCTCGCGCAAACGCTCCGTATGTATTTAGATTAGGAACGTAACTACGTGCGCCTGAGGTGAGCACGTAACTCGCGACACCGCTCAGTGCTCACGATGACGAACCATCACTCATCGTCGCAGCATTGTGACACTTCACACCCGCCCCCTGTCCGCCACCTCACCCCGCACACGCCGCGGTAGGTACGTGCCCCGTGTTCTAATGATTTGTTAAATAGAAATGCATTGCATTGACATTGAAATCAGAGTCTGATTGCCGGACGCAAGCGTTTAATAGACTTTACTAATGTCACAGCGAGTCGCAAATATAAATAATAAATCAGCGAGAAATCGAAATAATAATGCCGTTGAAAGTATTGTCACTTGAAGTGTCCTGAACGTAATAATAAATTTAAATACAACAAAATAACTTACCATTTCTGTTTTCGCTGTCAGCTGGTTTCATTTGAATAGGATGGTGCATCTGCGAATAAATAAAACAAATTGTTGTAATAATGAAAACAAATAACATTGATATTATTAGGTATAAACAGACTGAGTACCGTTGCATAAGAATGATCGCATTAAAGTAACACACAAATTAATCACAACGTGCGAATGTGAATAAGATATACATTAATATTACACCAACTAAATGAATAAGAATCTATAAAATTGTTGATGACAGCAACATTTGTGGTTAGCCAATTTCAAGAATGATTAAAACGTGCTGTTTTAAAATAACTTTTATGTTCCAAGCAGTAAAGTACAATGTGTTCTTTATTAATTCTTATAATACTAATGTTATTGTTTGCCTTATAAAAGAAACATTCACAGAATTATAACGTAAAAATATGTAATATAGGTAGGTATAGGCGATGTCTTGACACTAGAGTTTTTTTTATTGTGTCTCGCATACATCGTTAATACCTGATGTTAAGCTGGAGTGCCGTCCATTAATGAAGGTGACTGCTACTACAGTTAAGCAACTGCATGTAGCAGTCGCATCCACTATACCGGCTTAGTTGAAACCAATAATTTACAAGTTTATTCCGGAACGTGACTAAGTTACTTTACGGTCTGTCTACTTGTAAGTGGTGGTACTACCACGGATCGGCAGACTAGGAACCATATCAAAGAACTTAAATACCTATAACACTTTTGTGAATTAAAAATTTCAAATAAGTAAAATCGTTAATAAAGACAATTAAAAAAACAAGTCCGAGTAAAATCCCTATATTCGGAAGTCCAATGTACCCGATCCTTCTACACGAAGGTTTATCAATATGCCGCAAAAAAGTCCTGTCATTTACTGAATAATTTTGTGAAACTTTGAAAAAAAAATGTCAAAGTCAAAATCTCTTGCCTTTTTCCATAGGGATAGGCAGAGACAATGGAGTGCACTTGCTACGAGCCACGATCCTGACACAACTCGCTTCCCTCAATACAAGCTCTACGGTTTCGAAAGTCCTAACTATTTTTTTTATTGAAACTTGACATCTGATTCGACTTGCCTACTGGTAAGCAAGGGAAAGACCAAGAGCGTCAACGACAGAAAAAACAGATTCAGTTTACGGTTGTCTTAGTTTTTTTTATTTATTTATTGTGACTCGACATATGACAGCACCTCGCCTTATGTTAAGCCGAAGCGTGGTCCATGAATGAATGTCACTGCTACTACAATTCAATAACTGTAAGTAGCAATCACATCCATTATGCCGGCCTAGATGAAACCGGCAACTTACAAGCTGATCCCGAAACGTGACCAAATCCCTTCACGGTCTGTATACTTGTAAGTGGTGGTACTGCCCCGGATCGGCAGGCTGGGTACCACTGCCTGCCACTCTTTGATAACCAGACCCGAAGCAAATATCCATCTCTTTTTTTCATTATTAACAAATATTTGCAACATTTAATATTAATAAATATTACAAATATTTAAAGCTATGAAACAAATATTTGCTCCGACTGGGAATCGAACCCAGGACTTTACGCGCAACAAACCAATCGCTAAACCGTTCGTCCACAGTTGCCGTCACCATGCTATCGAAAGGCCTTTTTTTTCGATTCTCTTGAAGGATCCATAAGAACCGAGTTCCCCCTTGTGTTCTCTTTCTGAAGGATCCAAGGAGAGAACAGATGGTCTGGTGAAGCATTCCACTTATCGATTGTTCAAAACACAAACTAAGCGCCGAGACTTTTAGTTAGACCAACTTTTATTAGGTCCATAACTTAGAAGTGGCAGGAATAATTGTCCACGGACGGACGGACAGGCGTCGTACTGTACAGCACATACTTCCCTGTACTATTAATATAGAAGCATAACAGTAAATTCAATATCTGTAGCAAAGGTTTATAGCAGTTTTATTGATTTTGAAATTCTGTATAGAAACTCATAATCAGCCAGAAGACATCTACTGCTGAACATAGCGAACATGAACGTTTTAAGGGCCTTTTTTTATTGTGCTTGAGATCTGACTTCGGCATCCCGAACGCCTTTCGAACGACTGGTTGTTTTTGACTCTCACTAATATACCAATTCACTTTTGTATACAAAATCTACTAATTATTATTTGTGTATATTGTCATGACATATTGACTGTACACGGGCTGATGTTAAGCTGAAGCAAGTCATGAATGGAAGCGACTGCTACTACAGATTATTCGACATATTTTATGATGATCTCGACTCGCGCCTGCTTAACACTTGAAAGTAGTTGCAAATGACTACCAACTGTCTGTCTGCCAAGCTTTAATAATAAACACTTCTTACAACAACAGGCTACCATGGAACATGGGTTCGAAACCGCTCACTGGTACCGATGTATCTTTAATATATGTTTTGTATGTACTTTGGCTGTCCTGTTTCTATGATAGTAGCTATGATAGTACTTTAGTAGCTTAGTATAATAATGTATAATAAAAATAAATAAAATTACATAGTATTTTCCTAGTTTTGCGCGAAGATTAATTAATGAAAAAAACAAATTTTATGCGGCTTACTATCGTGTTTATTTTATCTGTCCGTGAACGTCGAAATAATAAAAAAATTAAAATCAACACCGAAAGTATAATAAAAATAAACGCGATAGTAAGCCGCATAAAATATGTTTAATTCACTCCTTACAAATAATTGACACAGTTTTATATCTATTCTATTCACCATTTTATTAATTACTTTCGCGTATTGTATTATTTACGTTTTTGAATACCTTCATAATAGTCACACGCGACATGATGCGAGACGCGACGTCTGATTAAGTTGCAACCGTTATCACTAAAACACAACTGACGCGCGTTTCTGGCAAATAAGAAACTACTTAGAGATGTCGGTAGTTTTGCAAACTACCCACTTGGCATTTTATACAATCTCCGCTTTTATGTTCCGTGTAAAACTAATGAGTCATTTATTACGACGTTGAATTAAACCAAATTAAAACCATAGAGCTTGCATGAAGAGAATTGTGAATGTGAAGGAAGCGAGGAAGTTGTGTCAGGATTGTGGCAAGTGGCGCTCCAATGTCTCTGCCTATCCTCGTGGGAAAAAGCGTGGCATTTTGATGATTTGATATTATTCATAATTTTGTAAATTAATTAGTTTGTATTTTGTTTTATGTGCTGCGTCTGCAAGATAAATGCTGGGAACGCCTGTAGAAGTATATCACACGGAACAAGCATATTTAAAATGAATTCTAATTATATAAGTAATTGTAATATATTAATTGTGTAAACTTTTGTTTTTACACTTCTATACAAAGCTACTAAACGTGCTTGTATGATAGACGACCGAAGCAATATCAAAGATACATTAAGATGTGGTTTTGAACCCGGGTCTCTTAGTTTGCGAGACCGCTTATCCACCACAACACCATGGTCGCACCATTAACAAAATTGAAGTTAAAGAACCCTCACAGGGACATCTTTTTGAGTGTTCCCACAGAGATCAGCAGATACAAAGAAATAATCAAACATAAATAACGGATATTTACACAAAATAAATAATGATTTTAACACTTTCATTAGCATTTAAAATCCCTATTGTGGGTTACTCAGTGGCACACAGCAAGCCTGTCCATAAATTACATATCAATTAACTGCTGAATGCTTGTTAATAATTAAAATAAACAGTTTACAATTCATAATGAAAAAGTATTTATATAGTTGAGAGGTGGGCATTTTTTTTATTAAGAGTTGACATCTTAGCTCGGTAGCAATCGTAAGCAAGAGGAGTTTAAAGAGAATAAAAAACATAACTCAGTTTACAATTGCCTGTTTACTACGCCAGCCAAAGAAGTTACGCCATCATATTTAGGCGATTTACTTTTTAATTTATTAACAATTCTACGTTAGGTCAATAAAGTGCTTGTAACATAGAAACAGGACGATCAAAGATACATTGGTACCGGCAAGTGGTTTTCAAAAGCCTTGCTCTCAGTTTGCAAGAACATGAAACCACGGTCGTCTTGGTGTCATGTTTGAGTGTCATTTTTCCAGTTTGCTGATCCGAGGAAGTATCCCACTACTTTCAAGGTACATAATACTTTCGACAAGTACGGACGACAGTGAGTAGTCACTTTGAAGTTACTCGAGCGCGTTTCGGGATCATATTGAGAGTTGCTGGACCACACTGGTCTTTAAATAGGAGATGCTTGCAATTATTTAAGTGTAAGTTGTAAGTGTAAAGTTGTCGACGTCGCCTTTATTCTTTGACCGAATAATAAAACCTAAGCGATAAAAAAGGCCCCTGAGCGATTACAGGCTACTTTAATAAAGTGTTTTGTATCTTAAAAGATTCTAATACGATACTTTTAGGTTTCTAACTGGTAACGATATATTATTTCCAAAAAGTACGGCTTTATTTATAGTGGCGGTAAATGTATTTTGAACGTTTCTCCGAATTAATTATTTTAAATTGATTATGTTTACCTGAGTGTTGTATTAATGAGAGCAAAAGTTTAATGAAAAGCACACAAAATCAAACATTATCCGCGTTATTAAGTTATTATCGATATTAAGTTATTTTTTGACAATCAATCAAATTGTCACGCCTTTTTCCACAGGGATAGGCATAGACAATGGAGCGCTACCTGCCACAATCCTGACACAACTCCATTGCTTTCCTCACATCCACAATTCTCTTCAAAGAAGCTCAACAGTTATGGGCACTAGGCAACGTAGTCACGGAGAGACGATGGCTGCAAAGCTCTCGAGACGTCGAAATATTAAAAAAATGTTAAATCAAAACCAAAATAAACGCGATAGTAAGCCGCATAAAATTGTTTAATTCATTAATCAATGTTCGCGCAAAATCTAAGAAAAAAAAATGCTGTTTCTTGTTCTAGCCTTGCCTAAAAGATCCCAGGTTAAAGGATGGGGAAAGAACAAAAGCAGGCAAAGTTCTTCACTTGTCAATTTTCGACGCCGCCCGTTAGCTTGACTGTCGATTCGGTCGAAACAATGCGAATGCTTCCCCCGACCTGAATATCGCGGGAGTCGTACAAAGTTACTGTGTAAAAGCATAAAAGTAGCACGACGAACTTCAACCAAAGAAATGCAGTTACATATTACCATCTAGACATCAGTGGAACGTGTCGCACGAGTACAGCACGAACAGAATGCAAAATTGTATGAATGTGAAAAGTGAAGGCTTTGCGAAAACGCCTGCTAAAACTCTTTGACAAGAAAAAATCTTTATAAATGTTACATAAACGCCTCATTTATTTATTTTCATTTTCCGTAGTCGAGCAAAAAGCTAATGATGTAAGTTAAATATTCTGTATCTTTTAAAAATCCATCTTTCTAATTATCTTGTTTGTCCAAGTGAATTAAAGTGAATTTTTGGGTATGCTATTACATATTATTCCCGAATTCATGAAATAGACGAAGTAATAAATAAAATTAGTGCTATGTTTATTTTAGTTTATTTACACCATTGCTTTAATGTAAAGCAGCATAATAAATACGACTAAAGAAACCAAAATATAAGTCTGTTTTTTCAGTCGTCAGCCTCATGGACCTTCCCTTTCTTACTATTGAGCAAGTCGAGGTCAGATGTCGCTGCACGGTAAATTATAATTCAAATTTTAAAGACTATTGTGACAAGCAAAGATAAATTCCAAATGACCAATAGGATGGGAGAATTTGTTGATGTAAACTAATGAATTTGGATGAAAAGATGTAGTGGTTAGTAGGATGAAATGAAATGATCACAAGGGGAACCATGTTTAAAACCATTTGTCCAGTACCTATGTATCCTAGATATATGTACTTCGCCGTTCTGTTTTAATAATTCAAGTACCTACATCTAGTAACTTAGCAAAGAAATGTAAAAAATAAAATGTTATTGAATTGTCCAATAAAAAAAAATGTACTTTTAGAATAAAGATATTTCCTATGATACCGTTAAAAATATAATTTTAGGTTTTATTTTAGGATTAATTAAAACTGTAAACTGTAAATTTTTAATAAAATAAAAATAATTTTATTAATTAATATTAAATATTCATAATGTATATAATAATATAGATACTTGTACAACTTCGAGGAGATAAAAAAGCGAAATGCAAGTTTATTGAAAATAGGAATAAACAAAACAGTGCATTTATACGAGTATTATATTCAATTAGTAGCATAAATATACTTGTAAAATCGATTCCTTGGTCGTGTACATATTTTATCGAGTTCAATCTCAACCTAATCTCACAGTATTTACGAGTACAATCGTTGCTGAGTACATTCAAAAAGAATAATATAAATGTTTACACATTTTAAATTTAAATAAACCACAGTCTTGATTAGTGTGAAGCAAACAAAAGGTTTCATCTGTTTTGTCTTTTCATATATATTTTCAGGATTTCTTTCAGTAACTTCACAATGTGCTATGTTAAACATTAATGTCAAAACAACGGAATCTCATGTCACAACTTCCGGCTCGTATTCTTTACATTCGTGATCAGCAAAATCTTCCTTGACTTTAATGTAGATTTTTAAACTAGCAATTTTAAAAATGGAATTAAAATTAAACTAATATTGTGATTATAAATCTTATTAGATAGAGGTTTTGGTTCAAATTTGATTAAAGTTATTTTAGTGTTGTTCAGGGGTGTTTATTGTGTGGTTACAACGACGCGTCTCTTCGCTACGTTCGTCTCTCAACAGACCGTCTATTTCTGTCTCATCAACGTTACCATTCCCACCGTCCCATTAGGCGACTTATAATTGAGTAATGACCACCGTGTATTGGCAGTTTGGCTCGTGGTATCCGAACGTGTTGGCTTATTAATATTGAGAATAGACTATTCGTGTTTAGATTAATGCATTATTAAGGAAAAACATATACTAGCCCCGCTTTTTTTTTACAATTATAACCAATATTCGAAATGGGAATTCAATATTAAAATTCTTTGGGTTAAATTTTCAGACGTGAACGACAGACAGTACGTATAACGTACAAGACACCAAATAAACAAACTTCCAAAAGTTTTTGATCATTTTCAATAAACTAAATTATGTTTTGACAAAACACATTTTGTCATCGTTTGGAAGTAACGATCAAAGTCGAAGTAATTAAGTTAAAAATTTCTCCAGGAAAATTAGTTTCGATTGACGTTGTAGATATAACTATATTAGGCAAAGGCTTATCTGGTGATCGTTCTGGTATCTAATTAGGTATAAGTGATCATCAATCATCCGGGTAACACAAACAAGCTCGACAATTTGTCACAGTTCGTCCTCGGCCTCCTTCTGACGTCATCAGTTGATTTGCTATCCACAACGCGTCGTTGATAATTACTATTTTAGTTACTGATAAATTAAAACAAAATTTCATTCATTATAAGCAATAAAGCTGGAACTAGAGTTCTTGCATCAAAAAGATTGTGGATGTAAAGGCATCGAGGTCTAATATCCCTGTAGGAATTGGGTCGTGTGATTTTAAGTTTGAGAAATTATAGACTGAATATAAAGAAAAAAAGAGGAATTAATAAAATGATAAAGTAATGGAGAGATAGGTATCCAATTAAAGGATTATGATGCTAATAATATAAATAGTTATATGTAACCTAGTCCGTATATTACTTGATAGATATTTAACAAATATTTTTGCGGACATAGCAGTTTAAAAATATCGTTTCTTAATTCAGACTCAACAAACTGCGAATTAAACAAAAAATAAACATAATAGCTGATTCTTCCGATTAGAGTACAAACTTTGCCATAACACGAATATCCGTTAATCATCACTATTATTTTGTTTAGCACCAAATGGAATGTCAACAACACAAATGTTTTGATGTGTGATCGTCGGTGAGACCATTCATCTTCAAAACAATGCCATCCGTTCATAACTCAATATATTACTGCAGTTTGTTGGCGAGATATTAACTGCGACTTTAATTACTTGTATAAGTTTTATGAAATTAAAAAAAATGTATTACATATTATTATGCCCAATATTAATCACTTCAAGCACAATTTGAGGCAATTCAAAATTATTACATGGGCTAGAATGGCTTTTAAGAACTATTTAGCAAGATTTTGTAAAAATCAGTGCATTGATTTGGTCACGAAAGTCTGATAAACAACAGAGGATGTATATTTCTTATACATCAAGTAAAATTTGTCTAGCAATGTTCAATGGGTCACTACCCCTCAGTCAATGCAGATTTCAGATGCAAAAGTATAAACCCTAAAACCTAAAGCCTTTTTATCTATGAGTTTACAGAGAAAAGATGAATTGGAGGAAAACTATAGTTGGGAACTTTTGCCTGATATTTTGGCAGAAATTATAATGGCATATTGTTTTTTGCCTCGCCGGATGTTGTTTTATGTATACGCATGTTAATGATATTACAAAGACATGTGATCATGGAAAAGGCCCGTTATTTAATAATTACTAATACAGTACTTATTAAAAAACAGTTTATTAATTATACATTTATTGAAAACAGTTTATTGTTCGAATTTTTGTATACCTTTGAATCGAATAAAACTATTTTAATCAATCAATTAAATTGTAAGGCCAATATTTCCACAGGGATTGGCAGAGATAATGTAGCATATTTCTATTAGAATTATTTTTTCAGAAGTGATTATTTTGCGCATTCTTTTTACCATATCTTGTCTACTATACAAGTATAAACCTTTAAATAGTACAAATAAAAAGTTTTATATTTGCGTTTTATCTTAAACCCTTAAACATTAGACGTGGACCTGCAGAACTGGATGGTGAAGACGTGAGTGCATAAGCTGCATCAGTGCATGGTCAGATAAAAAAGAAACCGTTCCATCTACGGCTGCAGACTGTTGTGCACTATTTAATTTTTATTACTATAATACTAAAACGAAACAATTTTCTTAACATCCAAGGCTACGTCCGGGTGCCGGGTGACAGGCGGGAAAGTGGAGGCAACATTCTGATTTTGCGACCGGAATGTAGGTTTAAAGCATTTGCGACATGTCAACGCTCACCTTTAATGCTCTTACTTTTTCCACTAAATAAACCAAATAATATTTAGGAATACATTTTTCATAAATCAATCATTTAAAATTGTCACGTCTTTTTCCCACAAGGACAACAGAGGGCCACTTGCCACGATTCTGTCACAACGCCCTCGCTTCCCTCACAATTCTCCATAATTCTCTTCATACAAGCTCTACGGGTATAGGCACCCAGCTTTCTTCAAATATGATACTCAACATAATATAAATTAAATGAATTACAAATAAATTGTCGTTTCTTTTATATAATACATACATTGTTACAATGACTGGTATAATGGACTCGACAGTACTATCTATGCGTTACAGTAGCTATACGAGTATGAGACACAAATCGTTTAAAAATAAATGAAGTGTGACCGTTCGCGCCAAACGCCTCCGCGACACCGACTTCGCTTTAAACAATTGTGTCGGTGTTAATTACGAAAAAAACTTTACATATCATTAATATTATGGAATTAAAATATGTCTACTGTCAGTTGACAACAGGCGCAGTTGTGTAGAAGTCTTTGTTTTTCGTACTATTTTTATTGGTCCACTAATATTTATTGTCAAATGGTCTTACAATATTTGTTAGGTAGTGAAGGAAAGGGCAGTGGAGGTGAGCGGTGACATGTTGTAAAGGCTCTAAACGTAGTACTTTGCGGTCGCAAGTCTAGAAAGCCTTGCGATGGACGCACGCACAGAGAATCCAAAGATGCTCAGAAAATTGTCTTTATCCCGTTTTACACTATTATTAATACAGATTATTAATGTAATAATTTAAAAAGAGCATTAGTTGAAAAAAAAATCTATAACCTTGGATCCTTCAAACGAAGCGTAAAAAAGCACCTTTGGTGAGAGGTTTATTTCAGTCGTCGGCTTCCTCTTGCTTACTATCAGGCAAGTAGTGGTCAAATATCACGTCTCAATAAAAAAAAATACATTAAATAATTTATTTTTATTAATTAGGAAAATATGTGAGTTGAAAAGTTTCAATTTAAATCACTATAGGTAATTTAATTACTATAGACACCTATAGAATTAAGACGATTTTCAGGAAAAGCAATACTTTTTCAGTAGATAACACTGTTTAAATATTCAGAAGAATTGTATTATCTAACTTTACAAAATCCGATGTGTTACTGAAAGTTATTGGTTGAGTTCCAACTAGGGCGGAAACAATGTGTTTTTTCAAAGTTTTGTTCAACTCTGAACACGTGGGAATTCTATTTGAGTACAAAACTACATTTAAACATATCCATCATCATTATACGCCTTAATTTTACACTAATTGTTATACATTTTGTTCTGTATACATAGAACTATTGGAATAAATAGAAAATATAACTTTTAATTAATAGAACCTAAAATATTGAAATATTAATTGATCAAATTATAACGCATTTTTCCTACAGGAATAGGTAGAGACAACGGAGCGCCACTTCCCCTCGCTTTCTCCACATCCATAATTATTTTTATACAAGCTCTACAGTTTTAGGCACTAGGCAACCCAGGACTCCTTTTTTGACAATGTCTCCGATTTGGTCGAAAAAAACCCTCCTGAGTCTGCCTCGTTTAACGTATCCATCCACATCGGATTTTTAAATTGCTTTCGTCAATAACTTTCACTCATTCTTTCCATGTGCCCAAACTTTCGAAGCATTCCATTGTCGTTCCTTGTTAATACATCTTCTTTCAAACCATATCTATCGCGCTCTGTGCAATTCCTTATGCTATTATTTATATACGTACTTACTAAAATATATATTTTTTAAATAACTACAATTGACGTAGAAATCGGTAAACATACATAAAATTATAACATAGAATAGAACATTTCATCTTTTTGGAAGTCGGTTAATGATAATAAAAGAAATATTATTCTTTATGTGTTAATGAGTGCCCAATTTTTATTATTTAAGTATGATGTCAATCAATCAATTAATTAAATTGTCACGCCTTTTTCCCACAGGGATAGGCAGAGACATGATGATGTTATCTAAAGTAATTAAATTAAGTTAAGTAAACTCCAAAAGTACGAGTAGTTAAAACTCTGTCGGCGGGTATATTAGAAACATCGTAACAGACAACTGCTGTGAAACATGACATTCACCTGTACATAATTTATTGAACTGTAGTGCAGCATTCAGCTCCATTAATGGACTGCAGTCCAGTCCACGCGATAGTAAGCCGCATAAAATCCTTTAAAAAATCCTACGAATTACAATATAAGAAAGTCAACAAACCATTATTACTAATTTACTATTAACATAATCAATAAAGTGCTTTAAAGCACCAGTAATTATTATGTTGAAACACATTTTCCCTAAGACCAAAGGGCCAGTTATTTATTACCTACTAAGTGACTTACTTAACTCAAAACCATTTGAACAAGAGCTATTTTCTAGCTAAAATAGTGTTAAACCAAATTATCAATTAATCAATCAAATTGTCGCCAAGCCACTTGCCACGATCTTGACACAACTCCCTCGCTTCCTTCATATTCACAATTCTTTTCATACAAGCTATATGGTTATAGGCATTAGGCAAATCTAGCTAGAGGATGTCTCCAATTCGGTCGAAAAACACTCTCCTGGGCCTCCATTCACATGAGATTTATAAATTCTCATAAACCAAATAACCATTAGCCTTTTTGTAACTAGTGACTTTGCGCCCTATTATCGCGTTTATTTGGATTATTTTAATTCGAGCGAGCAACGTTTCAAAAGTTTTGCAGCCAACGTCCTGTAGAAAGCCTCAAAACATACTCCTGTATGGATTCATAATAAGGCGACCGTGGTGTATTGGCAGTGCAATGGTTACGCAAGCCGAGTGCACGGGTTCGAAACCACTCACCGGTACCAATGTATCTTTGATATAGTATGTACTTTGGTTGTCTTGTTTCTATGATACAAGTAGAAACAGTAGTAGCTTAGTATAGAAATGTATAAAATACTTAGTCACCGTTAAATTGAATAAAGATAGGTATCAGATTGTTATTCTATTAACAAACATTATAGCTGTAAAGTTTTGAGATAGGAGGTTTCATGAAGATATTGAGAGAAGAGTGCAAAAGGGTAATGTAGTGAACGGTGCTATCCATAGTGTAAAGAACAGCCAAGTTATGTCTAAAAAGTTACAGAAGCGGTTTATAATACAACTTGTTCCTACATTAATTAATGCGAATTAGAAATGAGATTTAATGAAAATTAGAAATGCGTTCACTATTAAGGAGTGTATGTTACCGGTTACTATCAGTCGCCTCCATTCATGGACCGCATTCCAGCTTAACATCAGTTCTGGTGCACATTAAGTTTCTATTTTTTTAAATAATGAAATTCTTTAATAACCAGCCCTGAAAGTTAGATCAGAGTTATCCTCTTAAATTTATTACACGACTCAAAAAATCCATTTCTATTGAAAGGCTCGCTTGTTTTGGCCTCCCGAAAATGGACCACAAATCCGATCGGGAGTAATTACAATAAGTGCTGCATTGTCTTCCAGTTGACGTCGGAAACGGGCCTTGTCGGGGCTATTACGAATAAATACAGATCACAGGTCTTTAGACTCTCTCACCATAATGCGAATTGAATTTTGGATGTGAATTTACTTACAATCAATTCAGACATTTCACCTCTACTTACCTAGTGGCGGTAACGGATAGAATGAGGAATAAATAGATAAATGTGGTTTAAAAGAAGATATTGAAAGATTGATAAAGGAATGCTTCGATGGTTTGGGCACATGCAAAGGATGGGTAAAAGTTAATCTAACGAACGCATCTATCCTTGAACGCATCTATCCACAATAAATGCGTTCAAGGAGATTTTGATTGATTGATAATTTCCTCTTTAAGATCATATAATTGTTTCGTTTGAAATTTAAGGATTTTCTCCTTTACTTGCCAATAAAGTGTTGATGCCACTATTCACGAATCGTACCTGCTTTTTATGTATAATTGTTAATGAATTCAATTATTATATTCTTCTAGTAGTTTTATATAAAAGAAAATAAACTGTTATGTCTTGTCTGTCGTATATTTTTGGTGTGTGATTTTTACGTACGATTATTATTTACGAATAAACACGTTTATTTAATATTAAACAGGCTTTTAATCACTCCATAACTTACAATAATACAAGTGTGTTACAATACAAACAATGGCACTTGATAAATTGTCTTCCTGTCCGCCGTCTAGTGGCAATTAGTCTACGCGATCAAATGAAAAGGTTGAAAGGGGACAGGAAAAATCGCTGTTAATGGACCGCACACTGCTTACCCTTAAAAAGTTACCAAGTCCGTTTTACGAGTCTCGTGGCAGTATTATTCGAGTAAGTTCTCTTTTATTTTTTTAACGGACATCGTAACCTGTTACAACTGTTTTAGGACTTGCTAAGCATTTTTGGTTTGTTAACTTTTGTTTTTTTTTTAATTTTTATCGTGACTCGACATATAACAACACCTCGCTTGATGTTAAGATGTGACCCATGAATGGATGTCACCGCTACTACAATTCAATAACTGTGAGTAGCAGTCACATCCACTATGCCGGCCTAGTTGGAACCGGCAACTTATAAGCTAATCCCGAAACGTGACCAAATCACTTTACGGTCTGTATACTTGTAAGTGGTGGTACTACCCCGGATCGGCAGACTGGGTACCACTGCCTACCACTCGATTGTGGCCTTGTAACTTTTGATTCGAGTTCATAAACACATTTTATCACTTATACACGTGTATAAGTGATAAAATATCTACATTAAGTTAATTAATGGGTATCTACGGACATCAGCTCAAACATACCGTGGCGACCGTGGTGTATTGGCAGTGCAATGGTTACGCAAGCCGAAAGCACGGGTTCGAAACCACACACCGGTACCAATATATCTTTGATATATGTACTTTGGTTGTCCTGTAACTGCGTGATAGATGTGGTTTGAAAGAAGATGTAGTGACAAGGATTGACAAAGGAATGCTTCGATGGTTTGGGCACATGGAAAGGATGAGTGAAAGTAGATTGACGAAAGGAATTTATAAATCGGATGTGGATGGATGCGTTAAACAAGGCAGGCCCAGGAGAGTGTTTTCCGACCAAATCGGAGACATCCTTAAGAAAGCTAAATTGCCTAGTGCCTATAACCACAGGGCCTGTATGAGGAGAATTGTGGATGTGAAGGAAGCAAGGGAGTTGTGTAAGGATCGTGGTAAGTGGCGCTCCATTGTCTCTGCCTATCCCTGTGGGAAAAAGGCGTGACAATTTGATTGATTGATTGATTGGTTGTCCTGTTTCTATGATTAGTTGCTTAGTATAGAAATGAATAATAAAATAAAAATATATTATTGAGATATACTATATTTAAATATATATATATATATGGAATGTTAAAAATATTCAATACATGTTTGTTATTTTTACATAATATCAAAGCTTAAAGGAAAAATATGTTAGCGATTTTATCTTGTTGATGGTTCAGGTCGGATCAGGCGAGGCGGGTGCTACACACATCGGTTTACGGGGCGATTCCTTCCGGTACATTGTCTTATCCGACAAGAGGCGGCCCACCATCGATCATATAAATAGTGGCTGTTTGCTTCGTGCAAGCGAACTAATCAATTTTGTATTATGTATAGTATTTTGTTCAATTTTCTTTAATGTAAAAGTATATTGGGGCATCCAAGGGTTATATGGGAGGGTATTAGTTAAATTAGGTAATAAATACAGGTTTAGGTCAAAAGCCTTATCATATTATGAAATAATTTCTAATAGATTAATAAAGCGTTACAGCCACGTTCAGGAAAAATCAACGTAGGACGCCCATACAAGGTGACTGACGACGGGTTAGGAAACCGTTGAATGCAGGGCGCAGTGAAGATTGCCGTGGGAGGCCTTTGTCCACGAGTAGACGAATAATGACGTGATAATAATGATGATAAATAAAGCCTTTAGAGTTAAATTCAAGTAGTTTTATTACTTCAAGTTTTATAAGTTATTAAGAGAATTGAATCTAAAGACTGTCGAAAAAATTTAATAATAAAAAATACTTTTCCTGGAAAGTAGGGTCAGGTTGGTAACGGAGGTTGGATTTGCTTAATCCTGATTATTGTCTTCTAAAATATAATTCTACTCGTCACGCGGTATCTCTGCCCGTCCCTGTGAGATTTTAAAGCCATAGGTTTGAATTTATTTATTTCCTTAAAATACGGATGATAAATAATAATTAATAATGGTCGTATGATATTTTATACTTTGACTTACATTATAAAGGTTAGTTGTTAAAGAATGCCTAATAGGCATTAAACTCGCATATTTACCTATTTTTAAGTTTATTTAAAAAAAATGAGGATTAAAAAAACTTTTATTTGGTCGTAAATGGTAAAAGTAGAAACTATTTTTAGTACAAAACAAACGCAGAATAAGAACAATTCTCTTTAGTTATGTAATAACTAATATAAGCTACGTTTGAGGATCTTTAATCTCAGTTGAGAATGTCAACGTAAAGCCACGGATATCTATTCACATTGCATCGCTGCTTCTGACGCTATTGTTTGTCTGCAAACAGGGATATGTCAGAATAAGGAAATAGTAATTCAGGTGTTGAAATATGTATGCCTTTATGTTAAAATGTTGTGCAATTCGTTGCTCGTAATTTCTATCTATAGTTATGTTCTGTTTTGAAGATAAGGCGGCCGTGATCTAGTAGGTATTAAGTGGTTCCATAAACAAAGACACCTCGGTTTGAAACCAGGTTTATGGAACCACTTGCTGGTCCCAATATATCTTTTATATACTTTGGTCGTTCTTTTACTAGAATTCAAGAAACGTTTTATAGAGCTTAGCTTAGTATAGAAAAAAAATAATTAGGGAAAACCAAAGTAAGTTACACTATTTTCAGGTAAATCTAGTCGGATGACTCAGGCACGTTTGGGATTTGAAAGTTGCCGGATTTTAGTTAAGTCGCTTAGTGTATGAGACTGATGCTTACACACAGAACAGAGAAACATAGAAAACAGAACAGAGAAACTATATTTATGAAAGAATATGTATATTAAAAAAAGATAACACACTAACTTATAAGTAATAAATAATATATGATCGGTAATTTTAAAGTATCGTATTTTGTTATTGCGTCTTTTAGGTAATATCTAATCTTTGTGAATCATTAAGTAATTAGGATATCAGTTTAGTTATCGCGCGGGAAATAAAAACATTTTTTTCTTTATACTTTCCGATGGCCCAGAAACGTGTTCGTATGACGTCACGTATCTACTTTCATGATTGGTTTTGTAAGTCCACTCTCGTCCTACACAAGGAAATATTTACTATTTATGTTTTAGAGAACAAACTAAAGAGTAAAGAGATTATGTTTATAAAAATTAAGGCGCTTGGCTTTATTCTTATGTTTGGTATTCTAAAATGTCCAGTAATAATAATTTATTTTTACAGCGGTTAACTTACGTTTATTTTTGTTATTCATTACAATATTCAGCTGAAAACTGAGGCAACAGTAAACTAAGTCCTTTTTTATAAACGTCCCCTTGCTTACAACAGGTGAGTCGAGGTCAGAAGTCGCGTCACAAGAAACACAAAAAATATATTTTATTTTGGTACAAAGTTATACAGACTGAAAATAATGAAGTTCAAAAATGCAACCAGATTAGAAATCTTAAAATTATACACAAATCGCTTAATAGAATCCGAAGCTTTCAATTAATACGATTTTCCTACATGAGACATTTTAAAGGAATGAAGTCGGAATAAAGCGAATAAAACAATTATGTCCAGACACGAAAGAAATTAAAATGTCCATAATAGATAGGATGGATATTGCAATTTTATTATAATGGATATTTGTAAAGGATTCGATTAAGTGGGGGAAAGTTTTAATAAACATATCAAGAAGGGAACAGAGGTTGAAGTCGGTCGCCGGACAAGAGACGACGGGCGGTTCGCCCCCAGCTATTATCGTCGCCGACCCTGTCTCAGAATGATATATTCTATGTTAGACAATAAAATATTCGACCAAATGGACGAGTCAAATTTTATTCTTAAATATGTATTTTTTTTAAATTGTGTCTCGACCGTAGTCCGCCAGATGTTAGGCTGGAATGCGGTTCAGGAATGCAGGCGACTGCTACTACAGTTAAGTATCACATTCACTATCCAGGCCTAGTTGGGTTCGGAAACTTACAAGCTGATCCCGAAACGCGGGGTACTACCCAGGATCGGCACGATCCACTGGGTACGAATGGCTACCATGCCTGTTATGCGGGGTAACCATTTTCACCATTATAATAGAGGTCGTTATGGTTAAAAAAATGGTAATACAGACTGTGAAGTATTGTAAGTTGCCGGGCCAACAAAGCCGGCATAGTGGATGTGCCTACTACTTGCAGTTATTTAATACATTCTAGCTTAACATCCGGCGGGGCCATATATATAGCCACAATTTAAAAATTAAATAAAACTCCTGATTGATTTGGACTAAAGAATAAATATAATAAATATTATATTACTTTGAAATATTAAAAAAACTCGGCCCAAATGATCTCATTACAATACATTTTTCGTCCCATAGTTCGAGTAAAGAGGACCAAATGGGCTTTATCTCTGAGGGAGGCTTTATGAAATATGAGGGTCACATCGTACTGAATACGGACCCCAACTCCCAATACTCGGATTACTGCAAGCCGCCCGCTAATCTCTTCGCTGACTTCAGCAAATTGCTCATTTTCTTTATACACGAGCCGATATCATTGTGTTATTAAAAAAAAGTTCAGCTATATTTTACATATTTTCCTTTTAACGTTTCGACGGTTAAGGTTTTATAGCGCGTCACTTTTTTAATCCGCTTTTTTATAATATTTAACGTTTGGATTTAAAACAAGTTAAAATAAATTTAGTCTAATGTACACGTAACTTATCAATGTAGTTAGCTCAACAAGCATTACATTTCGTATTTTAAATTAATCAATCAATCAAATGTTCACGTCTTTTTTCCACAGAGATAGGCAAAGACAATGGAGCGCCACTTGCCACGATCCTGACACAACTGCCACACATATACTACTACTACTATAATAAGTAATATTTTCGCATTATAATAAGTAATTTTTCTTATTATTGAAACTGGGCAACTGTTCTTTCATTAGCAGTTTTTTTTATTGTGGTTTAACATGTGACAGTATCCTTCTAGAGGCGACCACCACTACCGTCAAATAATTGCTAGTTGCAGTTGTATGTCGGCCTACACGGCACCGGCAACTTTCAAGCTTTTCCCGAAACGGGACTGGGTCACTTCACGGTCATTATAATTGAAAATGGTGATACTATTATGGATCTGAATGGGCAAATGACCATCAACTGTCAGGTTTACAAGATCATTTCACTACAAATAAACCTTCTATTAATATTAGGTGATTATTTGATTATTATTATTATTATTATTTTTTTTTATTGTGACTCGACATTTGACATCGACCTGCCTGATAATAAGCAAGAGGAGATCCAAAAGTGCAGACGATTGAGACAACCGAGTTTGTTCACGGCTGTCTCAGCCGCCGTCACTATGCCGGCCAAAGGTGCTTCTTCACGCATCGCTTGAAGGATCCAAGGTTATAGGAGGGAGAGAACACATGGGCTGGCAAAGCATTCCACTTGTCGATTGTTCTACAAAGAAAAGATGCACCGAACTTTTTAGTTCGACTACCGATTCTGTCGACAAAATGTGAATGCTTCCCCCGACCAGTGCGGGTGTTACGGGTGTGAAAAGACGAGATAGGAACAAGGTTAAAGAGCTCCTCGGAACATTCCCCGTGGTATAGGCGATAGAGGACGCACAGAGCCGCCATGTCTCTGCGTGATTGCAGAGGCTCCAGAGTTCGCGTAACCTCTACATCTCCTATGATTCGGACAGCTCGGCGCTGCAATGAATCCAGGGCATTGAGAAGATACTTGGCAGAGCCGTCCCAAAGATGCGAACAGTACTCCGCGCAAGAGCGAATTTGAGCCTTGTATAAAAGCAGGCGAAGCTCTGGCGCGAAGAACCGCCGCACCTTGTTCAGGATGCCAAGTTTGCGGGAGGTGGTCTTAATAGCCCGCTCAACGTGATCCCTGTGATTCAGGTCGCTGCGAAGGGACATCCCTAAGATATCCAGTCTGTCCGAAGTACCAAGGGGAATGTTACAAAGAGAAGGAAGGGGGATAAACGGGGATTTTTTCGTCGAGAACGCGCATACCTGAGTCTTGTCTGCATTGAACTGAACCAGGTTCTCGTCGCCCCAATGAGTAATACAATCAAGAACCCGGTTCAGCTCCGCTACAACAGACTCTCTCATATCGGCTATCTCCTGTTTTCCGGCTGCGGGGCGGGCAGTGTAGCGTCCATGCACCGTGCTGTCGTCTGCATAGCAATGAATGCTGGATCCAAGGTCCAGCATGTCATTGATATGCAGTAGGAACAAGGTCGGCGACAGCACAGAGCCCTGAGGGACGCCAGCATTCACCGACACCCTACGTGACGCGCTGCCATCCACAACAACGCGTATGGAGCGGCCACGCAGGAAGTCGGCTATCCAGCCACGCAGACGGTCAGGTAAACCGTATGCCTCGAGCTTGGAAAGAAGGGCCTTGTGCCAGACCCTGTCAAACGCTTTGGAGATGTCCAAGCCGATGGCAAGGGCCTCTCCATTACCATCCAACGCTTCCCCCCAGACGTGCGTGGTGTACGCCAGAAGATCACCAGTTGACCGTTTCGGCCTGAAGCCATATTGACGGTCATTGATCAGCTGGTGACCCTCCAGATAGGCCATGAGGCGGACATTTATAATCCGCTCCATGACCTTGCACAAAACTGAGGTTACAGCTATCGGACGGTAGATTGCAGGGTCTGAACGGTCGCCTTTCTTAGGGACCGGTTGCACATTGGCCCCCTTCCAAGCCCGAGGCACACAGCCCGACGAGTATGAGAGCTGGTATAGCCTCGTCAAGACGGGAGTCAATTCCGCTGCACACGTTTTAAGCACAATCGCTGGGATACCGTCAGGGCCACTGGACTTTCGGATATCGAGCGATCGTAGCTCCATGCGGACATCGCGTTGTCTTATACGTATATCAGGCATCGTATGTCCGCATGGACGCAAGGTGGGTGGCTCTGCACCACGATCGTCGATCCGTGAATTAACGGCAAAGAGCTCAGCCAAGAGATCAGCCTTCGCTTTTGCCGTATGCGCCAGTGAGCCATCAGGCTGTCTCAGCGGTGGCAGTGAGGAACGACAGAAGTTA
The DNA here is from genome assembly GCA_905220615.1 of Tinea trinotella. Lineage (NCBI taxonomy): Eukaryota > Metazoa > Arthropoda > Insecta > Lepidoptera > Tineidae > Tinea > Tinea trinotella. The sequence continues at coordinate 3,135,260 of HG992311.1, forward strand.
GATTCCACAGTTTTGGCGAGACTCCAAAAGCTGCGACTACCCGTTGGGTGCGCTAATAGACTCTCGCCAATCCTGGAAACGCGCTGTGCCTCCGCTCTTCTAAAGACTTTCTTACAAGACTTGGTGGCACGATTAAAAGCTGCTTTCAACTCATCCACGCGAGGGTCATGATTTCTTCGACCCTTGACCCAGGCACTGTGAGCCGCGTTTTTTGCTGAAACAGCAACCGCGCACTCACCATTGTACCAAGGCCTGCTCCGGTCGTTGCGAGATGCACGGTTGGATGGAATGTAATATTCCATTCCCAGTGCGATCTCATCAACAACGGCCGAGGCACACGTAGATAGGTCCTCGGAGCTGAAGCAGCGCTGCCACCAAGGGAGCGAAGCGAAATAATTTCGCATTCCCTCCCAATCTGCCGACCGGTAGTGCCACAGACGACGCACCTCCTTCCTGGCAGGAGGAGGCACGGCGCGCGGCACTGTCGTCTCGACCAGGCAGTGGTCAGAAGTCCCTAAAGGGGCCTTGACCGAAATTTTATACCCGGTCGGACGATTAGTCAGCAGAAGGTCCAGAAGAGAGGGGGCATGACCGACAATATCTGGCACCCGGGTGGGCTGGGTCACCAACTGAGTCAGGTCATGCAGAAGAGCGAAAGCATGAGCAGCCCTTCCTGCGTGGTCAGTCCTTGGGGACCCCAACCACACGTCGTTGTGTGCGTTGAAGTCCCCCAAGACTATAACCTCCGCGGTCGGAAACCGCTCCAGCGCTTCATCTGTCGCCCGGCTTAGAAATTCGAAGAGCCGGGTTGTCTCCGAATCCCCGTGGTGGGAGCGGTAAAGGCACCCGTAGACCCTGACTTGAGAGCCAAGGTCTACGTGTACCCATAGGAGGGACAGGGAAGGATCCTCCAAGTAAAGCAGACGGCGACAACAGATATCGGACCGGATGTACACGCATACCCCGGCTTTCGCTAAGAACCTTGACTCAAGCGTGTAGCCGGGGTAATGTAGGTATGAGGTGTCCACCGGGTCCTTTATCTGTGTCTCCGTCAGAAACATCATTTAAAACTAAACTAAATTTCAACACAAATGAGGCTAAATAGCTTTTAATTTAGTTTTAATTTCCTGCAGCAATAATTTGCGTAGAATATGTGGCAAATTGGATACAAAAAAGTTTGTAGCCTCCATAAAACTGTGCGGGAAGTTCCAATAATTACGTTTCAAGTATAAAATATGTTTCGGGAAAATTTATTATAGACAGGTTTGTTTGGTCCTCTACGGGCTCGCAGGTGAGACCCTCCCCAGGGCAAGGGGGCCCTCGTCTCGTGCATTACGGGACTTTGTAAAGTTTCCGTTGGAAAATCGAATTACAGCTTATTGCCGCGATCAACTTACTAAATAAATAAGGGTGGATCGATAGCGGAGCAGGCACGTCGCGCGCGTCACCCCACAAACTACATCTAATATACTGTAACAAATTCATTTCGTATCAATTACCAATCTGTTATATTGTACATTTTTTATTTATTTTTATTGTGACTCGACCGACATATGACAGCACCCCGCTTGATGTTGAGCTGAAATGTGGTCCATGAATGAATGTCACTGCTACTACAATTCAATAACTGTTAGTAGCAATCACATCCACTATGCCGGCCTAGATGGAACCGGCAACTTACAAGCTGATCCCGAAACGTGACCAAATCACTTCACGGTCTGTATACTTGTAAGCGGTGGTACTACCCCGGATCGGCAGACTGGGTACCACTGCCGACCACTCTTTAATAGGTACAAGGCACATTTTATAATAGGCACGATGTAAACAATCACTAATCTTTAATATAGTGAGCACCTTTTATTATTGTGAAAATAAATATATATCTGATTCGACTCGATATCTGACTTGGACCTGCCTGATCGTAAGCTTGGTAGAGGTCCAAGAATGCCGATGACAAAAAAAAAACGGGTTAATCAAGAGGCGCTCCATCGTTTCTGCCTTTCCCTGTGGGCAAAAGGCGTAGCATTTTTTAATTTTTTAATTGTGACACGACATCTGACCTCGTTTTATCGTACATTTAATTTATTTATTGTGACATAATAAAAATACATAAGCACGTTTCGTAACACATAGTAATTTGTTTGAAAGTTTTATTTTCCTATAAGTTACTCTTTACAATATATTATTTTTTAAATATTATATCCTACAAACTTTATATTCTGAAATAAATTTCCAACGAAACGTAACTAATACAAAGTAAGAAAACACAAGGATACATTTTAAGATTTTCAAGCGACAATAAAAGAAAATCAGTCAAACTAATACGAGTCACGTTCTTCGAGATCTTTCGGAAGCAGCTTGAATACCAACTGAGATGAATGAATGGCATTTACGTCGGAGCTCTAAAGGATCCACTACACCTAGCACAAGAACAAAGTTTTAATCTTAACAAATATGAAAACAAAGACTAAGAATATACATTTAGCTATAAAGGCACTATTTCTAGTCTTGTAATTAGCTTATAGGCCCAAAGGTTGCCTGGCATGGAAAGATTGGCGGCTTTAAGTCCGCATTTTGTATATTTTTTACAAATACAAAAAGTTAAAAAAACATATCTTTTTTATTTACGCAAAAACTTACTTCGAATTGGCTGGTGGTTTTTTCAGTCGTCGGCGTTACTGGCGTATTATTAAATAATTGCCTCAGTAGCTGTGACTATGCCGGCCAAAAGTGCCTTTACACGCTTCGCTGGCATCGATCCGCCGAACTGTCGATTCGGTCAGCGTAATGCGAATGTGTAAATGTGAAAAGACGAGGTAGGAACAAGTTAAAAGAGTATCTTGGAACATTCTCTGTGGTATAGGCGATAAAGAACGCATAAAGGCGCAATGTCTCTGCGAAATTCCAGGGGCTCTAGAGTTCTCGTAACTAAATTTGCTTTGATATATTATATATGATATATCAAAAATAGGATAGTAATGGAAACTAGGTATATGGTGGTTAAATAAAGCTTATCTCACATCGACTAGCTAATTATTAGCTAGGTCGTCCAAATATATCGTTAAAAGAAACAAGCCAATATTGATTTGATATCATAGTTTATTTAACAATTAGAAGTTATAAACGTTGTTATAATCTTTTAGCAAACAATTATGAAACCAACACAGTTCAATTTTAATTTACGAAAGTGTACAAATAGCTTCAAGGCACAAACGGAATTCGAACCCGACACGTCAGTGTAAGCCCTTGTTAACTCTAAAACCATTAAATAACCATCACCCAGCCGTTACCCTGTCCAATAGACGAGCGTGTTCATTTATTTTAGAGATTACTAAATAATAATTAACTTTAAGGGGTAGTAGCTTTTGCGTCATTAACTCACACTATTCCATTCTAAACACAAATAAACGAGCAAAGACAAATACATTTAGGAATTAAAGTTTTATCATCAATTTCAATTTCACGCCTTAATCCTGACACAACTCTCTCGCTTCCTTCACATCTACAATTATTTTTATATAGGTTCTTTGGTTATGGGATTTGCGACTTGTGCATTTTTTTAAAGAATATGCTTGATTTGATCAGGGATCACTCTTCTGGCCTCATTTTATCTTTCCATTTGCTTTCAATTTTAATCTCTCTCATCAATTTTCTTTTATCCATTCCTTCTATGTTCCCAAACCATCACAATATGACTTTCTTAATCTTTGTGATTACATCTTCATTCAATTTAGGTTCATTCAATACAAAGTTAACAGTTAACTTTATATAAAATTATAAACATTCTACATTGTATATTTATATAGAAGCGACGATAGACATACTCGTAACAACTTACATAAAGTGTTGAATTCCGCGCAACTTCAATCTCCGGTCGTCAACTACGAGTACATTTTGCTGTGCGAAAATTGTACTACAATTTTATAAAAATGTGTTTTATATTCTTGGTACATTTCGCAGTCATCCGTCATGAGTGGTGGATAAATCATATTGGGATCAGTTGGGGATTCAGTGGACCACGCAGGTCTTTGCAACGCTCGACACATAACGGCCTACGTGCGAAGGCTACTAATTGATTAATTAGGTTAGCAGGCCTTAGTAGGTTTGCAGACAATAATGACAAGGCCGGCCGTACTCTCGCCGTAATTGTCTCTAAAGGGCTCGACTAAATAAGTAGCCACTAAGGTCCGGCTCGGGGCAATCCCTGCGGCATTGTAAACAATGTACAATTTGTCGCGTTTATGGGCCACGACTGCCCCCTCAAGGTCCGCAACGTCACCGCTAAGCCTCGAGCATTATAATCCCTGTTACATACAATCTTCTGTTTATCTTATGGAGTAAGGGTTGTTTTGTCTAGGCGAAGTGAAAATAAATGGAGGTCGGCGTGACGGAGGAAATAATAAATTTTGCCAAAACTTTACTCCACATTTCTTATACAAAATTTCATTTTAACACCGTGATGACGCAATATGTAATATGTTAATAATTTTTGCCATATGTCAATAATAGTAGGTATTATTACTTTATTAAATTTTATAAAAAATTGGATAGGTTTTTTTCCGCGATGTGCACGCATACATTTTTTTGTGTTATTTTTACTACTTTAAATGTTTATTTTTTTTATTTACACTTTTATATTAAGTTACTAAAGTGTTTATATCAGGTTCAAGAGTTTCGACGACTAAAAAACGGGCTCAGTTTACGGCCGTCGCGCTTGAAAGATTCAACGTAAGGAACAATGGTAAAGTTTTTTTTTCAATCAATAATATGTCAATAAACATTAATCACACAAATATAATAATGAAACAAGTATATTAATAACACATAATATCATAAAGAACATACTGAAATGACGCACGCCATAATTTATTATATTACAAGACGGAACGTCTTAACTAGGTAAGGGAAAAAAGGGATTCCGCCTCTAATGGAGCGAGTCAATTACTTAAAAGGAAAACTCCATCATAAATCTAGCTATCGATCAAAGTTCGGCGAGTTAGGCGGCCGGCCATCACTGCGTAGTACGAGAGCCATTCATTTAAATAACATAACTTATAGTTCGCAAACTAAACCAATAATGTTTACCAACTCACTATATATATACATTAAAAAACGCTATTCAGAAATAGGAAAAGTTTGATTTATGTTAGAGTTTAAAAATAGTTTTAACATCAATAAAAACAAAGTTGGATATTGATCGCTCACTGAATCTAATTTGGACCTATTTTCATTTTATTTTATTAACATTTTTACTCTTAGCTACTAAAGTGCTTGTATCATAGAAACAGCACAACCAAAGTACATTATATCAAAGTTACATTGGTACCGGTAAGTGGTTTTAAATCCGTGCTCTCGGTTTGCGTAACCATTGCACTGCATTACACCACGGTCTTTATTATCTTAAATTAATAAAAAGAACATACAAAATAAATCAATATAGCTTTGAAAACTACAATTCGGTCACAAGTCCAGAACGCTACCTTCATTCTCCCGCCTGCCACGCGATGGACCCGTCATCCGCACGGAGAATACATGGATGCTAAGAAATTGTTTCATTTTATAATAAAAAAATGCTACAACTTTCGAGCCACAATCGCTCTTACTATATTGGGAAACGATCGTGATACCCTTGTCAGACTAAGGCACTGCTCAACCGCCAAGACCCGCTGTAACTATGCGGAAAATCTTATTTCACCTTTTGTTAGTGAGAACTCTTCAGATTGTTTCCCCTTACCGTTCAAAGTTACACACAACCTCTGTTATTAAGTAATGACACTTAAAACAATTGTTGTTTAAATTGTTTAAAAGTGGGCAATTAACTCGAGGCGCAATGGTTAGCTCACCAGTTCATTATCCCTAATTCCCGGGTTCGATTCCCAGTCGAAGGTATGAAATATTTCATTCATAGATTCATAGCTTTTGTTTGCAAAATTTAATAAGATATGTTTAATATTTGTTAATAAAAAATATTTGGCGGATATTTGCTTCGTTTCTGATTTTCAAAGAGTGATAGGCATTGGTGTCTAATCTGCCGATCTGGGGTAGTAGCACCACTTACAAGTATACTTTAAAAAAAGGCAGGGGTCCGCAGTGTAAATAATTGTAGACTTGTATTAGGAGAATAGGGATGTGTAGCTTTTTATTTATTAGGACGTGACATCTGACTTGACATGGCATAGTAAGGAAAGGCAAGCTAAGAACGTTGAAGACTAAAAAACCATTCAAGCTTACGGTTTTACCTCAGTCACCGTCAACATGCCGGCAAAATTGTTTCAAGATTATGGTATGTGATGTTCATTCTCTCTGCGTATCCCTGTCAAAATAACGGCCTGTGTAAAGTTATAATTTCAATAAAAAATAGAAATATCGGTTAATTAAATTGTAAATTTTCATTATATTAAATATAATGCTTTTATATTATTTACATTCTTAAGAGTAATCATACAGCAGTAAATATCGAACGAGGTAAGCGTAGCTCTAAACCCAGATTGACTCTGTGCAGATAAAAGACTCATGAAAATACAATATAAAGTGAATTAAAAGGAATCGTTCAGTTATTAAAATTAACGAAGCGCCTGGCGTGAACAGCGACGAGGCGCCCTCTCGCGGCGAGTGGGAGCAAACAACGGCCTAAGATCCCGCCTTGAGATACTCGTCTCCGATTGTTATTGAACACAATCGAATTAGGGATTCTTTCCCCCGCTACACGCCATTCTATCTTTCGTTTTTCGACTTCATCTGCTCGAGGATAATTTAATTTGATTATTACGGTTTTCCGTCTCGATTGATTCCATTTTCTCCTACTTTGTGACGTGGACAGGTGAACGCGACGTTGTCTCGGGAGTGGAATTTATTACATGAATAATTGAGCTTGTCGGAAATGTATGTTGGGAGCTTGTCGTTGTTACGTCGAGTGGAGCCCGCCTCTTAATCGCTGTGCTATTTTATCATGCTTCCGATCCAGAGAACGCCTAATTACCATACACCTCCGTTGAACAACTTTGCTGTTGATTGCTTGTACAACACCCACTTACGGAAAACAATAAACTTTTAAATGCCACTTGATAATATCGTTACAGTTGTGTAGAGGGGTTTACAGACGTGAGCCATATAATTATTATTATACTAGCTGTGCCCGCGGTTTCACCCGCGTAAAATTAAGTTTATAACACAGTCATAAAAGAGGAGGAGGTTCTTAACTCGACTGCATATCTAACTCGATTACTCATATAAAAATAACTGACGGAAATCAAAATAAATATAGAAAAATTTCAAACAGCTGAAACTAAAGTCAATTGGAAACTATAGACAAAAAAAATAAATAAAAAGTTTCCTATGTTACTTCTAGTATCTCAAAAAATATGTGTACAAAGTTTCATGATGATCGGTTAAGTTGTTGTTGAAAACGTAACAAACAAACTCACATTTATAATAACAGTTGGATATTTTATGAGTTAAACATGTAAACATAGAGAGCATTAGCTGAAACGAACAGATAAACACAAGTAATCCAGATGTCAATTTGAAAACAATAGAGATTTGATCGTGTAATAATAAAAGTAAAAACATTGACATATGATTTATTTGTATTGTAATGAATAAAAAACGAACGTGTAAACGCACTTACCCCGGTCAGTGTTTTGATATTGTGCAAAGCGTCTTGCGCTTTCAACGCCGCTTTGCGAGTGTAAAACGTCACAAAACAGCATCCTGTAACAAAAGCACACGCAGCGTCACAAACACGCAAACATTGACAATTTAAACACAGGTATTGTACAATCAAAAACAATAACAAAACAAAATCTTTATTTCACACTTGAGCCTATTATCACCAAATAGTATTTTTGCCTGATGCATATGTCACTTATGATAAACGGATTAAAGTTGGGGAACGGCAAGGGCGTTATAGTGGATGCGACTGCAGGTAACATTTATATCGACGATAAAATGCCAATATCTCCTTTCTAACAATTCCAAAATTATTGAACTTTTTTAATCTTTAACTTTAATTTAAATTTTAAATCTAGGCATTATATTGAAAAATTGAAATGTTACTTAGGAGGTATTGGTTCTGGTACTTCATCGTTGATATAGTAGTCTCCGTTTATGGATCGCACTCCAGATTACCATTAGGCGGTGTGCAGTCATATAGAAACAAAACTATTTCTAACCTTGGTGATAACAGACATTAGTTTTAAGCAAAATAATTACGAAAACAATTTAATTCTTATAACAAACAAATTAAAGTTTAAAACTGTACACGAGTAATTAAAACTAAGATGTCATCTTGGTGGTTTTAGTACGGACCCCGCAGACACATAAACATATCTCACAGGTCGTATTACAAGCCTACTCATAAAGCAATTATAAAGTTTGCAGTGTCTTAAGGCCGTAAGGCTTTTATTTATTTATTTTTAATCGAGTGGCATAAATACTCATGATCATCGATTTTCATAACGATCATCGGCGCCACTTGAAAGCCTACAGTAGTTAAACTTAAAGCAAGCATAGTGACGGTGACTGAGGCAACCGTACACTAAAACGGGCTTTTCAGTCTTCTTGCTTACAATCACGCAAGTCAAGGTCAGTCGCGTCTTTTATTAACAAACTATTTTTTTTATTTTTTATTGTGACACGACATCTGACCAGAGGAGCAAGAGGAGATCCAAGAGTGACGACGACTGGAATAGCCGAGTCAGTTCCCGGCTGCCCCAGCCGCCGCCACTATGCCGGCCTAAAAAATATAAAATATAAAATTGACGAATATTTAACATAAAATCACAAAGATGCATTGCTTAGTTAATTTAACGTTGTATTCTGTAAATTATATTGCAAAAATACAGTATACAGCGCTAATGACAGTAAAATAAACAATATGACATACTTCACAATAGATCATGAACGTGGTTAGCAGTGTTATTGGATAATTACTTTAAATTGTATCATTAAATTGTTTTTTTTTATTGTGATTTTTTTTATTGTAAGTTTCTAACAATAACTGCCAAGACGTTCATATCATCCGAATTACAAATAATTAAATATCATCCCATTTTGTAAGTACTTTTAGCACATAAATACGACGAGTAAAACAATACAAAGTATCTCAGTGTTACGGACAAATACAATGTAATAATACAACTAATATCACAAATCGATTTCACTGAACAAACAGACATTTATTGTTTATATAAACTATGTGTGTTTTGTTGAACAAGGACATTGTACTTTAATTGTAGTTCGATATACTAAAATTGTAAGAATAACGAAGGAATGCTTCGATGGTTTGGGTACATGGAAAGGATGAGTAAAAGTAGATTGACGAAAGAAATTTATAAATCCTCATGAGAATGGAAGCGTTAAACAAGGCATGCCCAGGATGGTGTTTTCTGATCAAATCGGAGACATCCGCAAGCTAGGTTGCCTAGTGCCCATAACCATAGAGCTTCTATGAAGAGAAATGTGAATGGGAAGGAAGCGAGGGAGTTGTGTCAGGATCGTGGCAAGTGGTGCTCCATTATCTGCCTATCCTTGTGGTACCTATCATAGAGTGTTGGTGGTCATTTGGTAAGTATCGGAGGTGGTATCACGATTTACAGGTGTAAGTGTTTCGTCGTTAGCTTGAATGTGGCCGGGAAACATGCGTTACCAGCTTGTCATCAGGTGTCCTTCAGCCTGTAAGCCTCACCATCTAATTTAAAGATACCAAATATACCAAAATTAAGTGCCGAATTGGTGATAATTAGTGCCAAAAAGATAAAATTTGTGCCACTGTATCTTCGGAGATATACATAGGTGTTGGTGAGGCTTGCAGAATGAAGCTCACCCCAGAAGTCTCACCATCAGATCTCATCAACGGTATGAACTATCGACATAATTCTAATTCATATATCTTGTGCTAAATTTTTGCCACCCGTCACACCAAATTTCAAGAACATTGAGTTTAAGATCTCCAAGATACAGGGGTACCTTAGTGAGGCTTGTGGAATGAACTTCAGCCTGTAAGCCTCACCATCAGATCTCATCAACGGTATGAACTATCGACACAATTCTAATTCATATATCTTGTGCTAAATTATTGCCACCCGCCACACCAAATTTCAAGAACATTGACACTGTATTTTTGGAGATATTAAATGTTAAACTTCTACATACATTTAGAGTTTGTACAGTCATGTACCATAGACCAAATCTGTGCAACATCATTTAGCAAAATATTCCTTTGCGCCTGACAGGAGCATAAGCCACGCCTCCTTTACCTTCAACTAAACTGGTCCAAGAGCCAGCGCCCTAAAAACTGTTTGAATTTACTAAGGCTAATTTTTTTATAGTTCATTAGAATGCTTGCGTACACAAACATACTGCGGTCAGTCAAGCGAACCTGAGAACAGGTGACTCAGGTGCGCTATCAAAGGTGTCGTACCTGCGGGGTAATAAAATGAATTCACTAAGGCTGAAAATTGTTATACAACTTTTATATTGCATATAAATAAAAGTTGTAATGGTCAGTCAGCAGAATATGGGGACAGAGCTGGTCAGTCAGCCGCAATGTATGTGCAAAAAATAAATAATATGCAATTCATTTACTACACTTCAATTTTTTTTAGGAGTATTAAATATTATTTTAACCATGAAAAATATAGTCAGTCATCTTTTTAACCGGACAAGGCCCGCCAGTCAGCAAAAATAGAAATAAATAATTTCGTGCGCGCGCTCGGCATCGCAGATAACGGCTTGCTTCTTTTTTTATTATAATCGTTATTTATTGCCTTTAACAGACTAGATTGAACAAAAAAAATATTAATTATAATTCAATAATATTATTAATATTAGTAATGAAACATTAATTATCGAATTCTTCCTCCGACTCGTCAAATTCATTGATTTCATCGTTATCGGAAACGTCAATGTCGGTTGTTTCCGATTGAGTTTCTGATCGAGAATCTGAAAAATTAAAATAACTGATGCAATTATCCTTACTTATATTATAAACGCAAAAGTTTGTGAGTATGGATGGATAAATTGATGAATGGATGGATGGATGGATGTTTGTTACTCTTTCACGCCAAAACTACTGAATGGATTTTAATGAAACTTTACAATAATATAGCTTATACATCAGAATAACACATAGGCTACAATTAATGAAGATATTGTGTGAATTGTCCAAAATATGACGATAAGTGTCAAGTAAGTAGAATAAAAATCTACCATCTGCGAGCTATTCTGGCGTGCGCTGCCAAAAACGCTGGAGTTACACATATGTAATGTATGATGAATATGTGCATCTTAAATAGACCAATAAAAAAGCCCGCGACAGTATATATCTATATCTTACGTGTAAGCCATTATAGCCAAAATAGTGTCGCGTAAATCCTACTGCGGGTGAAGTGAGGGAAGAAGTCGGTCATCATTGAGTGCGCAACCCGCGGGCAGTCGCGTGAGGGCAAAAGTAATTGACGGTTGTGTCCCTTTTGCGAGTTTTCAAGCGATTTGTTAAAAACGCATTGTACTTAAAGTAATATAGGCCCGAGGTTAGATATTGGCAGGTGTTTTTTTTGGTTAGGAGTTACACGTACAAAAAGATACTTCATTTTTATTTTAGTTTATTCATTTTTAATAGGTGCGATAGTATTATAGAGTAGAGTCTGTCCAGCCCGAAATGACGCGCTCCTCCACTGCATTTAAGCACACCTGCGACTATAAAATATGGATGCATCACACCGAAAATGCAATTGTAATTGGTCATTCAGTTGCTGGTTAGAAACAAAAGGAGGATCACGATGATAAAGTATAGTAATATAGTTAGTAATATGTGTATCCACACATTTAAATAAACTAATAAAGTGGAGGGGCGCGTCATTTAAAGTTAGACAAGCTATACTATAATACCATCGCACTATATTACCGACAGTCACGTCAACATCTAATCCAATTAACTATACTATGAAGACTATACACTATACCTTCCATAGACTATACTTTCAGCTGTTTGGAATTTTTCTTTATTGTTATTTCTTTCCGTCACTATATGCGTATCCTACTATTATTATAAATGTGAATGTGAGAATATTTGCTATGTAAGCAGCTCTTAGAAATTGTTGCAACAATTCTGATTGACTTGGCGGTATACTTGATCAATATTAATGGCTTATTGAACAGTATTAATGGCTAATGCTTCTTGAGGCAGAGTACACAAACTTTGTTCATTTTGAGAAACAGATGATTCACTTACTACAGTTGAACTATTACTGATGCTATTAAGCAGAAAAGCCGTTATATTTTTACGTTATATAAGACAAAGGTCTATCTATCCTTATACTAGAGTTACAATGACCCCGATCTATTGTGTATACATTCGACCTCTTGCGTGCGAATATACCTGCGCTCTTACCTGTTCAAATCGCTTCCAACGCCGAGCGCGCGCGCGAAATTTTTATTTCTATTTTTGCTGACTGGCGGACCTTGTCCCGTTAAATAGATGACTGACTATTTTTTTTATGTTTAAAATAATATTTAATACTCCTAAAAAAAATTTGAAGTGTAGTAAATGAATTGCACATTATTTATTTTTTGCACATACATTGCGGCTGACTGACCAGCTCTTTCCCCATATTCTGCTGACTGACCATTACAACTTTTATTTATATTATATGCAATATAAAAGTGGTATAACAATTTTCAGCCTTAGTAAATTCATTTTATTACCCCGCAGGTACGACACCTTTGATAGCGCATCTGAGTCACCTTAATGAAACTGAGAAGGTTCGCTTGACTGACCGCAGTATGTTTGTGTACGCAACCATTCTAATGAACTATAAAAAAAATAGCTTTAGTAAATTCAAACAGTTTTTTGGGCGTTGGCTCTCCGTCTATAATAGACAAAACAAAAAATAACTTGCTTCTAATGCCAATATTTTTGCTAATGCCAATAGAAAAGGTTTGTTACCTGCAGATCATAAAACAATAAAATGGATTATAGAAAAATACTCGTCTTCAATAACGTCGCTAACGTCGAAGCAGCCAAGAATGGGCGTATTACGTGCGCGAGAGTAGTTTATACCATTGTATCCCTTAAGGTGGTGCAGCGAGCGTTTTGTCGACTTTACAGAGAAACGTTAGTAAAAATAGTAAAAAATTGATTGTTTTAAGTTGCCGGTTCCATCTAGGCTGGCATACTGGATATTACTACTACTCACATTTATTGAATTGTAGTAGCAGTGACATACATTCATGGACCGCACTCCAGCTTAACATCAAGTAAGGTGCTGATTATGTCAAGTCACAATAAAATTTTAAAAAGTAAAATTACTATTTATGAAAGTTGAATGAATTTTTATTAATTTTATTAAATGAAGAAATTATTTTATAGAGGCGTATCAAATGATGTATTTCAGAGTAGATACGAATATGTACGCAAGTCGAGCGATAAATTTCATATTACCGTTTTTATTTTATGTAAATTGATTTGCGAATAAATGTGCATTTTGTCAATTTTAAGGTCTACGTTTGAATGGAAAAGAGAAAAATAGGTAGGTAGTACATACTCGTACTTATTATTTTAATAATAAATTACAAACACAAATTAAAAAAATGTACGTTTTAAACATTATCCTTTATTAATTGTAACAACAAAAAAAACTGTAAAACAAATAATAATTATGTATTTATATTTACTTACAAAATGCCTATCCGTAAGTACCTTAATGCTTCTGATATATAGCATTAAGGTGTGATTCCGCTGGCGACTGCAGACCGCAGACTGCACTACTTGTTTGTATGAGATTGATTCCGTGCAAGGCGACACTATTGCGACAATCAGCATTTGCTAAGTCATAGATTATAAATATGATGTTTGGAAACAATATTGACGCGGCGGCTGCAGACTAGTGTCGCCTTGCACGGAATCAATCTCACACAAAACGTCTGCAGTTGCCAGCGAAATCACACCTTTAACGGTATACTGTGAAGCACATATTGCTTTCTCCCTTACACTTATATTTTTTATTTATTTTATTTATTTAAAAACTTTATTACAATTTGTGTAAAGGCGAACTTAATGCCGCTAGACATTATCTACCAGTTAACCTTCGGGACAGTCGAAAAGTTAAATGGGAGTATTAGATGTAGAACTGATAACTTAATATAACACAATATAGTACAATATAACACAATTCAATACAATATAAAACAATACAATACAATATAATATAATATAATATAATATAATATAATATAATATAATATAATATAATATAATATAATATAATATAATATAATATAATATAATATAATATAATATAATATAATATAATATAACATAATATTACAATAAAGTAAAATACAACCGTTACGTTTTATAAAGGTGTGCATAAACCAGTTTTTTAAAAACATATCTATTCGGTGCTTGCCTAATTGAGACAGGTAGATTGTTCCAAAGAGAGGTTGCAACAACTGAAAAGGATTTTGATACAAAGTTAGTGCGATGAACAGGAGTGGAGAGAAGGGAGTTTTCCGATGACCTTAGGGTTCTGTCATGGAATGAGGAAAGGAAGGAAAATTGTTCTTTCTGATATGAAGGGGTATTAGGTTCATTAAGAACAGTAAAAAGAAGACACACTGTTCTGAGGTTCCGTCGGGAGCGAATGTCAAGCCATTTTAGTTTCTTGCGATGTTCAGAAATGTGGTCGTACTTTCGAAGAGAAAAAATGAACCTAATACAGGAATTAAGGATACGATCCAACTTATCCAGCTGAGCTTCTGTCACGTTCACGCAACAAATGTCACCGTAGTCAATCAAGGGGAGAAGCAAACTATGGGCTAGTGTGATTTTTGCACTCAATGGTAAAAAGTTTTTCAATGCATTTAGGGAGTGCAAACTTGCAAAAACTTTACGATTTATGCCACTTATCTGTGTGGTCCTGGTCCTGGTCCTGGTATCGGCCTCATGGGTGACATAGTGAGGTTACTATACTCCTAAGGTTCTACTTTCTTATAGATTGTTTGGAATTATACATCTATACATATAATAAAATTGGAGTGTCTGTTTGTAATATTGAAATAACCGTTTTTTAATACATGTATATGAATATATATACGGTACATACACCAAAATGTCATTTTTTACAATTTTTGTCTGTCTGTCTGTCTGTTTGTTCCGGCTAATCTCTGGAATGGCCGGACCGATTTTGACGGGACTTTTATTGACAGGTAGCTGATGTAATAAGGAGTAACTTAGGCTACTTTTATTTTAGAAAAATACTTTTATAATAAATAAAATAAAAGAAAATCATTTTCACATACAAAATTGCGTGCGTTCAGAAATTTATTTGGGTTCAAGCTGTTAAGAATTGAAAACAAATTATTATATTATAATATTATTATTATTATCCTACTATTATTATAAATGTGAATGACCGTTTGTTTGGTACGCTTTCACGCAAAAACTGCTCAACCGATCATCATGCAACTTTGTACACATATTCTTAAAGGAATCAGAAGTAACATAGTATACATTTTTTTTACGAAAATAAAAAAGTTTTGTCAATTTTTTTTCCTATTATAAAAATAGATGCAAGGCGTTGGTTCAAACCCTGAGTACTATAATACCATCGCACTGTATTACCGACTGTTACGTCAACATCTAATCCAATCTACTGTACTATGGAGACTATACACTATACTTTTCATAGACTATACATTCAGCTGTTTGAATTTTTTCTTTATTATTATTTCCTTCTGTTACTATATGCATATGCTACTATTGTTATAAATGTGAATGTGAGTTTGTTTATTACGTTTTTTATTTTTGGAGGTACAAGAAGTAACATCGGCGGGCTTATTATGTATCTTGCAGAAGCAACGCGACAGGCGTGAATTGCACAATAGTTGCTGTCAAACATCATTTTCGTATTACATATCAGCAATAGCAACACGACAGGCGACAATCGATTGTGATCCCTCTGCTGTGCGATCAGGGAACTAAAACTGCATCAACGCTCTTGTTATACGTCAAAATTGGTATTATGTATGAGTTGCGACAGCAACGCGACAGCAGACACTAAGCAATTTGATCTGTCAAATAGCAACAACCCATGCCCTTGTTGTTTACGTAGATTGATATCGTATAAAGGTTTAATATAACTCTTTTCGACAACATATAAAGTGAGTAATGTTTTGATAAATGATATGAAATTGTTAACAAGTGTACTTCGATCATATATGACGTCTCGTAACGTTTTTTTAGAGTACCAAGTCTTTCGCTACGGCTCCTGCTTTTCTGATTATGGAGGCATTGAAATCAGCATAGAAGTTTACGACGCAGCTTGAGAAACAACGCCAGATCTATGGAGCTTACTAACTTCAGTGACCACTACAGATTGACAAAAGAATTCGCTAAATTGTGCACTGAACTTGCGCCACTATTGCCTCAATCATGCAGGAGAACAAGAGTGTATGTAGAATGCAAAGTAAGTTACTTATTTTATCTATACATATTGCAAAAAGACTAATAATAATAATATTCAATGCAAATCTTGTACTAAATTTAAGTATTACATGGTTCAAAGTAATAAATGCTACTCATGATGCTCACATTTGGAAAAAAATCAGAAATTAATAGTCATATGCAGCAGCTCCATCAAAATGGTGAAAGTGCTGGTTTCTCAGTGTGTAATATCAGGTTACTTTGAACTACTGTAGAATCTAATGCATAGGAATCCATTTGTCAAATTTTTCATCCACAGGTCATAATTAGTAATGTATAATTATATAAACATTACTAATTACCACAGTATAGTTGTACCGCCTTGTTTACGCCATAGCATAAATTAAAAAATAAATCATTTCGCTGTCATTTTATTTAAAAACATTCCTTTCCATCCTTTTCCTATGCGCGCTGAAATATAGCTATCTCGCCTCGACAAAAAACAGAAGAGTTTTTTGTCGGAAGTTTTGAAGTTTATGAAAAATGAAGAAATGTAATTGTGAATAAAAACACAAATTTAATTAAACCGCGCCGCCCAGTTAATCTGAGAATAAAATTAATAAAACCGCATAATTATACTAAAATAAATAATTTATTAAACTTATAAGGTTGTGTGCATGAACTTTGTGACCAGTGATCCGTGGCTCTTCGTCGAGGTTGAGATTCACAGAAGCGAAATCAAGTAAGTGCGCATAATCCTTTCTTTAATTCCTAAGAAAGCAGTCCACTTAAATTATATCCCGCTCATCCTATTAACCCGCACCGCGCCTTTTCACGCCTAATAATAATCTATTATTTACAATTATTTTCAGGAGATTCTGGGGACCCATTGAGGCCGTGGCTTCTGACACCGATAATTCATGCTGACCCGAGAAGTGCAGAAGAACTTTAAGATGTTTATTGCAGAGCAAGAAACACTGTTGAGCGGTGAATAGAGGTGCTAAAATCCCATTGGCAGTGTTTGCTGTCACATAGAGTGCTGCATTATATTCACCATGTTGTGGCAAAGATTATAAATGTGTGCGCTGTGCTGCACAACATTGCCAACAGGCACAAGCTCCCAGTGCCTGAATTTGCAGTGGACGATGCTCAAAGAGAAGCAGACATTTGGGTACCCAGACAACCTTATTATGAGGAAAATCAAGAGCTTGAAGATGGCAGGCAACAGAGGCCAATTATTGTCCAACTTTGTGAAGGAATATATAAATATATGACATATTTAAGTGTTTTATGTTTATTTTTCTTTATTATTGTCATAAAACTTTGTTAGCATTGTTTTGTCCACACATTCTTTAATGAAATCTATATATTTCATGCCTCTGCATCAACATTTAAAAGACTTGCATCATGTAAGCTGGAACAACTCAATTTTAACAAAAATAAATTGTTAACACAATCTCTATGTAAATGGCAGATTAATTTAAATATTATTTATTGGAATTATGTAAAGGTATATTAAATCATAATTGTTTATATGTCGTTTTATTGTATATATTTTTTAAATCAATCAAATTGTCACGCCTTTCTCCCACAGGGATAGGCAGAGGCAATGGAACGCCACTTGCCACGAAACTGACACCTCCCTCGCTTCCTTCACGTTCACGATTCTCTTCATATAAGCTATGGTTATGGGCACTAGGCAACCTAACTTTCTTAAGGATGTCTCCGGTTTGGTCGGCGAACGCCCTTCTGGACCTGCCTTGTTTAACGGATCCGTTCTCATGAGATTTATAAATTCCTTTCGTCAATCCACTTACACTCATCCTTTCCATGTACCTAAACCATCGAAGCATTCCATCGTCGATCCTTGTCACTACATCCTAATTCAAACCACACCTATCGTGCACTCTGCTAATCCTTATTCTATCTGCTATCGTCACTCCAGATACACTCCTTAACGACTGCATTTCTACAGCGTTAATTCTACTCTCATGCTTTTTCTGCCACACCCAACATTCGCTTCCATACATTAATGTGGGAACAAGCACCGTATTATGAACAGCCATCCGTGACTTTTGGGACATTATTTGGCTGTTCATTATACTATCTATGGATGGCATTGTTACTCTTTTGCACTCCTCTCTCAATGCACTCTTCATCTCACTTCCCATCCCTTGTAAACATACTTCTCAAGTAAATAAATTGTTTTACTTGTTCCAATTTCTTTCTTCAATACAATTTAGATGATATTAAATGCATTATGCAAAAGGTTGCATTATGAAAAAATAAAAGTAATATAACACAAACATATAACTCAAAAACTAAATTATTTATTTAAATTATCTATCAACTTGATCATTATTTTATGCATATAAGCATTTATATCGGCAGCTTCCGCCATGATCATTGCTGCATTGGCCAATTTCTCCTTAGCTGCAATCCACCTTTCTTCCATGTCCATAACCTAGGTGTGGCCCACTTTTGACTGATTACCTATAACATATATACAAGTAGTAAGGATAAAGTAGATTTTAATCACTGTTTTATTAAATAATTGCCATAAAAAATGTTTTGAATTGATATTGTGGCAGAGTGATTTGCCCTACAACTGGACCAAAGTTTAGACCGACAGGTAATTAATAGAACTGTCTGGGGCTTTACATTTTTGATAATTAAAGTAAATTCTGACATAGATGTTTTCAGGTCCAAAATTAATATATTTAAGAAAACTGTTTTTAACTATTTTATTGATAAATAATATTTTATTCAACTGATTATAGTTTTTTAGTTCAGATTTAATTTTGGTTTTAAGTAATAGAAGCACTGTTTTTTTAGTTTTTATGTTTAGAATATATTATTTTTGTTTTTTTTTTATTGAATGTTGTACACGCCTATAATTGGTGGTAGTGTAAGTCTGCTATTCTTTATAATATTTATTAGTATATAAGAGTTATACATGTATCACTGTTGGCGTGTCTTAATATAAATAAATAAATAATCCCACATTTTGAATGTGTGGGGCAGCACAATCTTAAACTAAAATAAATGAAATACTAACTTGTTTTACTCTTCATAGTAGACTCATCTAAACAAAGTAATCTCTTTAGTTTGGGTCTAGAGTATTTTGCAGGACTACCAGTATCTAAAATGTAAAAAAATCCAGGATTAGATTGCTTTGTCTTGTTATACAGTTTTATATAGACACTATTCTTCTAACCATATGATGGTTGTATGATGAGAATTGTGAATGTGAAGGAAGCGAGGGAGTTGTGGCAAGTGGCGCTTCATTGTCTCTGCCTATCCCTGTGGGAAAAGGCGTGACAATATGATTATTTTGATTTATTTTTCTAATGAATCTTGTGTCAATATAACTTTTTGAATGATTGTTACCACATTGTACTCCAGGCAGCATTCTCACCACATTTGAATTGTCTGGAGTATTTTCTTTGGACCTTGCACCAAGACCAACACGCTTGGTTAGTGCTGGATGAGTAGCCAAGTAATCGAGAAGTTCTTCGAGCTGCAGTTGCGACACACGGTGCTCCATTGTAAACTAAAAACAGTGACAATTAGTTTTAAATAGTATTACAACAGATTCTCATAAGAACATAGTAATCTATAAAACAAAAATATAAATATCTTTAAATACTTACATCCTTTGTCTGTTACAACATCGATAGTTACAAACGAATGACTGTATTTTGAATGTTGTATTTTGTTTCATACGCCTTTTGAATTTTGAAAGCCACTTAATAAACGATTTCTCTCATTTTTTATTAAATAAACGCTTAAGTTTCAACGAACACCATAATAAACAAAACACTTGACATTTCTGTATTAGTTTCACCTGTTGCTAATCAATTGCTAGTGGCGCTAGTGTTAGAGCTAAAAAGTGCATTTGACAACTAGCAGACGATTGCCCAGCAATAGCCATACATAATACGAATTTTTAAAGCGATTAGCAATCGATTGCGCGACAGCTGCGCGATTGTCGCTGTCTGCAAAATATCTGCTAATGATACATAATAAGGCCGCGGTTACTTTTAATTAAAATAAAATATCTTTTACTATAGTTTCCAATTGACTATAGTTTTAACTGTTTGGAATATATATTTATTTTTATTTCCGTCTGTCATTTTTATATGAGTTATCGAGTTATAAATACAAAAAAGTCGAGTTGAAAACCTCCTCTTTTTTTATGACTGTGTTATAAACCAAACTTTACGCATGTGAAACCGCGGACACAACTAGTTTATAAATAAAAGGTAGTGGTATCATGTTAAATAATAGTATTAAAATAGTTATTACTGGCCGAATTAGCTGAATAATACATACTATGCCTCATGTGAAGACAGGCGTGGACGAACGGTTTAGCGATTGGTTTGTTGCGCGTAAAGTCCCGGGTTCGATCCACGGTCGGAGCAAATATTTGTTTCATAGCTTTTATTAGTAATATTTAATAATATTCAATATTGCAAATATTTGTTAATAAAAAAAAAAGAGATTGATATTTGCTTCGGGTCTGGTTATCAAAGAGTGGTAGGCAGTGCCGATCCGGGGTAGTACCACCACTTACAAGTATACAGACCGTGAAGTGATTTGGTCACGTTTCAGGATCAGCTTGTAAGTTGCCGGTTCCATCTAGGCCGGCATTGAATATTGAATTGTAGTAGCAGTCCATTCATTCATGGACCACACTTCGGCTTAACATTAAGCGGGGTGATACCATAAGTCGAGTCACAATAAAAAAAATGTGTTTTAAATAGTGGATAAAAATAATCAATGTCTTGTAGTTTCTAGAAATCATCTTTAATTTTACACAAAAAGCTGAATAGTTTACATATCAGCTTATTGATACACTTCACTAGTAAAATGTGTTAATTTTCATAACGAGATTTTAATAATAATTTTCATTACCGCGTCGTAACGAGTATGTATGCGACAGCAATACGGAAACAATGGCATAGAAAGAGATAGCCTAAAAGGGTCGGAGCGCAGGTAGAAATTCCATCAAAAAAAAATTACGTAATACAATTTGTCCACTGCCGAGGGTTATTAGTTACTTAGATAATTTAACTGTTAAATTATCTAAGATTGGTTAGTATTAGGCTGACCGTTACCCGGAAAGTCCCGGGTTCGATTCTCTAGCAGATATTTGTAGCAAATATTTGTTTCATAGCTTTTATTTGTAATATTTAATAATTAAATTAAATATAACAAATATTTGTTAATAAAAAGGGCGCGGATGTTTGCTGCGGGTCTGGTTGTCAGAGAGTGGTAAGCAGTGGTGCCCAGTCTGATCATCTTGAGTGGTACTTGTAACTACAAGTATGCAGACAGTAAAGTGACTTAGTCACGTTTCGGGATCAGCTTGTAATTTGCCCGTTTCAACTAGGCTGGCATAGTGGATGTGACTGCTACTTACAGTTATTTAAATGTAGTAGCAGTCACCTCCATTCCTGGACCATGCTCCAGCTTAACATTAGGGTGATGGCATATGTAGAGTCGCAGTCGCTTGATTGATTAATAAAAATAAATCAATCAAGTTGTCACGCCTTTTTTCCACAGGGATAGGCGCCACTTACCACGATTTTAACACAACTCCCTCGCTTCCTTCACATCCACAATTCTCGTCATACAAGCTCTATGGTTATGGACACTAGGCAACCTAGCTTACTTAACCTCATTTTCATGTCCTAAAAATCAAGACCCTCGCGTGGACGAGTTGAAAGCAGCCTATTATCGTGCCACCTTGCAGAAAGGTGTTTAAAAGAGCGGAGGCACAGCGCGTTTCCAACGGGTAGTCGCAGCTTTTGGAGTCTTGCCAAGACTGTAGAATCTAAGAATGTCGTTCAGTGCTGCCACCGCTGAGACAGCCTGATGGCTCACTGGCGCATACGGCAAAGGCTGTTCCACGGGCCGAAGTCTTTTCCAAAGATTCGCGTATTGACGATGCCTGAGATTCGTATCAGACAACGCGATGTCCGCATAGAGCTACGATCGCTTGATATCCGGAAGTCCAGTGGTCCAGTGGTATCCCAGCGCTTGTCCTTAAAACGTGTGCAGCGGAATTGACTCCCGCCTTGACGAGGCTATACCGGCTCTCGTACTCGTCGGACTGTGTGCCTCGGGCTTGGAGGGGGGCCAATGTGCAACCGGCCAATGTGTCGCCAGCTAATCAATGACCGTCAATATGGCTTCAGGCTGAAACGGTCAACTAGTGACCTTCTGGCGTACACCACGCACGTCTTCACCCCAGATACGTTTGATGGTAATGGAGAAGCCCTTGCTGTTAGTTTCGACATCTCCAAAGAGTCTGGCACAACGGCCCTTTATCCAAGCTCGAGGCATACGGTTTACCTGACCGTCTGCGGGGTTGGATAGCCGACTTCCTGCGTGACCGCTCCATTCGCGTCGTTGTGGATGGAAGCGCATTGCGCAGAATGTCGGTGAATGCCGGCGTCCCCCAGGGCTTCGTGCTTTTGCCGACTTTGTTCCTTCTGCATATCAATGACATGCTGGACCTTGGATCCGGCATTCATTGCTATGCAGACGACAGCATGGTGCATGGACGCTACACTGCCTCCCCGTAGCCGGCAAACAGGAGAAAGCCGATATTAGAGAGTCTGTTGTACCGGGACTGAACGGGGTTCTTGATCGTATTACCCACTGGGGCGACAAGAACCTGGTTCAGTTCAACGTAGACAAGTATGCGTTCTCGAGTATGCGCGTTCTCGACGAAAAAATCCCCGTTTACTCCCCTTCCTTCTCTTTGCAACATGTACCTATGTACATGTGTTTTATTATACTGTGCAATAAACAGACTAGACATTCTTGGAATGTCTCTTCGCTGCGACTTGAATCACAGGGACCACATCGAGCGGGCCATTAAGACCACCCGCGAACTTGGCATCCTGAACAAGGTGCGGCGGTTCTTCGCGCTAGAACTTCGCCTCATATTATACAAGGCTCAGATTCGCTCTTGCGCGGAGTACAGTTCGCACCTCTGGGACGGCTCTGACAAGTATCTTCTCAATGCCCTGGATTTATTCCGGCGCCAAGCTGTTCGAATTATAGGTGATGCAGAGGTCACGCAAACTCTGGAGCCCCTGCAACTACGCAGAGAATGTTCCGAAGAGCTCTTTAACCTTGTTCCTACCTCGTCCTTCTACACCCGTAATACCCGCACAGGTCGGGGAAAGCATCCGCATTTTGTCGACCGAATCGGCAGTCGAACTAAAAAGTTCGGTGCGTCTTTTCTTTGTAGAACAATTGACAAGTGGAATGCTTTGCCAGCCCGTGTGTTCTCTCCATCCTATGACCTTGGATCCTTCAAGCGATGCGTGAAGAAGCACCTTAGGCCGGCATAGTAAAGGCGGCTGGGGCGGCCGGGAACTAATTCGTTTTTTTTTTCATTCGTCGTCACTATTGGACCTCTTCTTGCTTATCATCAGGCGGGTCGAGGTCAGTGTATCTCACAATAAAAAAAGTATTTAAATAATGTTTTCATTTTTAATGTTAGTTATTAAACCTAATTAAATAAAAATAATATAATCCGTCCCTGTATGAACAGAATTCTGATACAGGGACTTGCCGTTGTATTTTGGTTGTCCTGCCGTTCGCACATAGAAACATAGAATTACTCGCTAAGTAATAAGATCTATTTTAGATTACATATGCTATGCTATAAGTTCTTTTGAATTCTGTGCAACGCATTTTATCCTTACTTTACTCTTATGCCTATGTAATTAGAGACCATATTTGCGTACATGATTGCAATTACTTGATAGTACTTGGATTTTTTTATGTTTAAAGTTCTGATGAGTGAAAGAAATGTATTATTATTAAAGGTGTTTTGTTTCGTGGCATGTATGCAGTTTGACCTTGGTGACACATGCATGCGTTTCGGATCAACGTAAATTAGTTATTTTATGTTATTTTGGTCCTAGGTAATTCTCGGGTTCTAGACTGTGTAAATTTATATTATAATAAAAAAATAGATAGGTCATATGTCTGTCAAAAAAATGTCAAAAGTAGTAAAATCCTGTTTTTTTATTTTTTTTATTGTGACTCGACATATGACAGCACCTCGCTTGATTTAAGCCGAAGTGTGGTTCATGAATGAATGTCACTGCTACTACAATTCAATAACTGTGAGTAGCAATCACATCCACTATGCCGGCCTAGTTGGAACTGGCAACTTACAAGCTGATCCCGAAACGTGACCGAATCACTTCACGGTTTGTATACTTGTAAGTGGTGGTACTACCCCGGATCGGCACCACTGGGTACTGGGTACCTACCACTCTTAGATAACCAGACCCGAAGAAAATATCCATCTCTTTTTTTTTATTAACAAATATTTGTAATATTTACTATAATTATTAAATATTACAAATAAAAGCTATGAAACAAATATTTGCTCCGACCGGAAATTGAACCCGGGACTTTACGCGCAACAAACCTATCGCTAAACAGTTCTCTGTACATCGATGTTTATAGATAGGCCCATTTCATACAATGCGCTCTATAAAAATGTTCCTGGCGCACCACTGCGATTTCTACGACACGTGTATCAAATCAAGGTCATTGAGGCGCATAATGCACCAATCAACACACACGCCGCTCCTGATTGGAGCATAAAAATTCAAAAATAGTCACAATAGTAATTAGAACAAGAAAAGGGAATGGAGTCGTCAGGGGATATTTTTTAAACAATATTTAAAATTAAAAGTTTTTTTTGTAATATTTACATTACTTTAAGTTAATTACAAATTTGTTAAGCAAATAAAATCATATTTATTTTGGCTATTTTTAGGTGTATACTTTAATCGATGGTTTCTCTTTTAACCGACTTCACAAAAAGTGTGTTACCTAATAACTTTTTTCTGAGTGACCAATTTAGATGTTTTTTTTTTATTTGGAAGCTTGTGCTTTTTGAGTTATCCCTAATAATGCGTATTTAATTGAGGACTGCATTACCAATTTTTAATATATATTTCCCGATTTCTCCGTCAATTATGAATCGATTTAAACTTTTTTTTTGCAATGGTATACCTTCGGGGCGATTCCATTGTGACCAAATCTGAATCTGATGAAAGGATCCCATAAAAATCAAGGAAAACCTTTAATTTCCTATGTTCGCCGTCCTGATTTCGCCGTCAATTATGGATTGATTTCGAAAATTCTTTATTTGTTTGCAAAGGTATACTCTCAAAGTGTACAAAGTCCCCAAGTCAGGATCTGATGAGGGAATCGAGAGAAATCTTCATTTTTCTAATTTCTTCTCGAGGAAACCTACACTAAAGACTATTTAAACAAATTTAAACTAAAAAAATGTAAGATTTTATAATTAATACCGGTATTTAAGTAGAATTTTTCATTTAGTAATATTAAAGCATAAAACAACATTTTAGAATGTTTGTCTATCTATCTGCCCCAATGATTTTGATGAAAGAGTGATATAACACGAAGTCGGCTTTACGAGTCTTTAATAAAAAAATGTTTGAATGAAAGGTAAATTGCGGTTTACTCTTATTTTAGAAGTTACAGGGGGGACTCACAGTTAACCACTTTGAAAGTGTCTTTCGCGCAAATAATTCAGTTTATCAAAAAATAATATAAGAAACCTCAATATCATTTTTGAAAACAATGCACGTATGGGTTTGTTGAAAAAAAATTCGAGTTTCAGTTTAAAGTATGGGGAACCCCCAAAATGTATTGTTTTTTTTTTCTATTTTTGTATGAAAATCTTAATACGGTTCACAGAATATATCTATTTACCAAGTTTCAACAATATAGTTCTTATAGTTTCAGAAAAAAGTGGCTGTGACATAGGGACAGACATGACAAATCTATAAGGGTTCAGTTTTTTACTACGGGACCCTAAAAACGAGCTATAATTAAAACATAAGTATTATATAATCAAGAAATTATATTATATTTATAAAAAAAATTAAAAGCCACTCCATAACTTTTTTCATCTCAACTCCATATGAACAGTGAGCCTATTCAAGGTCATTAAATAAATCGTATTATTTCTAAAAACGGATATATTATTGAAAATAGTGATACTTATACATATAATGTAATTTTACTTCTTTTTTGGTGTTTTATAGGATAATTTTTACATGATTTTATAACACGGGAAGGCATTTTTATTAGTGACAAGACGAGCGACCTTGACTCACGAACGACTGTCGATAAAACTAATTGTTTTTTACGTTTTAGATTACTTTTTTTACCAAAGCAGGGCCTATCTTTTAACATCCATGCATTTAGTACAAACGCTAAATGTATGTAGGAGTTTAACGTTTAATATCTCCGAAAATACGGTATCAATGTTCTTGAAATTTGGTGTGGCGGGTGGCAAAAATTTAGCACAAGATATATGAATTAGAATTGTGTCGATAGTTCATACCGTAGATGAGATATGATGGTGAGGCTTACAGGGTGAGGTTCATTCCACAAGCCTCACTAAGGAACCCCTGTATCTTGGGAATCTTAAACGCAATATTCTTCAAAATTGGTGTGGCGGGTGGCAAAAATTTAGAACAAGATAAATGAATTAGAATTGTGTCGATAGTTCATACCGTTGATGAGATCTGATGGTGAGACTTACAGGGTGAGGTTCATTCCAGAAGCCTCACCAACACCTATGTATATCTCCGAAGATACAGTGGCACAAATTTTAATTTTTTGGCACTAATTATCACAAATTCGGCACTTAATTTTGGTATATTTGGTATCTTTAAACTAGATGGTGAGGCTTACAGGCTGAAGGACACTGTCATCAGGCTGCATATTAAATTAGGCCACAATAAATATTAAAAGTAGTTACTAACTTACTCAAAGACGTTAATGTATCATTAATCAACATTTAACGTGAGTATGATGTCGTAACAAACGTTTGTACAATACTAAAAATGCGATTAAACTCTTCTTCCTGTTTTTAACTCATTTTCTGCTTCTTGGGCGGTGACAACTATAGGTTTGCGAAGATTTCCCAGTACTCAAAATTACTCCGATCCAAAAATAAGGTTTGTGTATAAAAAGGTTATTTGGTAAAATATAAAAGTTGTTTATCCATGATCGGGTATTAAGGTTGCACCCACACACAATACCTTTTTAAAAATATAAGGGTCATTAGCTCCTGACATTCTTGGACAAAAACCTCCTTAGCTAACCATAGGTATACTAAAAATAAAACTGTACAGCGCCAGACCAAATGCTAGAACGTGGCATTTCAAAATAGTTGAAAATTTAAGTATAATTACCTAGAGTGCGCCTAATAGAGTATGAACTATAAACATGAGTATGAACAGAAGCTTATTTACGGCCATCATTCGTAATGTCGGTTTTAATTAGGTCCTGTATTCGACCGGCAATAAGATAATCTTAATCAGGATGCAAAAAAGAAAACATCCGCTCATTGGTTAAATTTAATCACCTGAATATAAATTATTTAAATGTCAAAACGACATTTTAAATCTCGAGAGCACCTAAATAAATAGAAATTATATTTATTAAAACGTCTCTATATATTTTATTAAGATTTCTACAAATATTTACATTTATACGAATATATTTACAATAATATTACCGATATTACTGGGTATTATTTGTTATGATACATGAAATTTTTAATGCTACAAACTGTTTACAATAAATCTAAAATGTTGTTGACATACGAGCTCTAATGATATCTACACTCAAGGACTAAAGAGTAGTAAATAAAAAATGAACTGACCTTTACTGGCACCAGTGATCTTATCTCGAAGCACGTTGATTTGATGTACTCTCCCGAACTCTTCAAACATTATCCGGAGTTCATTTTCATCCATACTCCTGGGAACTTGACCGACAAACATCTGAAAATGGCCAGATTATGCGAGTTAATACAAACGGTGCGTGACTACGACGCCACTACGAAGCTCGTAGCTTTCATAGATTATATTTATTTGCGGACATGAATAATAATAAAACATTCCCACGACATACTTTCTCTGATATTCTGACTTTTAGGTTTATTGTACTATGTTATGTTATTCGTACACGATAACATTATACAATTTATTATAATAAAATGGAATTATATCCCCTGTATTTTTTTGGATTTAAAATAACCTTAATAACAACATTAAAACTAAACTATTTAATGAATTAAACAATGCGGCTTACTATCGCGTTTATTTTCGTTTTGATTTTCTGTGACCACGATGGCTGCAAAGCTCTCAAAACGTCGGAATAATAAAAAAATGTAAAATCAAAACCAAAATAAAGGCGATTAAAAGTAAACCGTATAAAATTTGTTTAATTCATTATTCAATGTATGCGCAATGTCCAAGAAAATACTAAACTGTTTATATAAATTATGAAGGAATCGCAAAAAATATGATTGAAAATTCTAGTGAATATGTTCAGGCGGTTTGTTATAGTTCGCAGAGATTTGTGACAGAAGTCGCCTTCGTTTATAACATTAGGCTATGTTAACATTATGCGGTATGGGATTATATACTGCGTCCCTAAAAATAAAAAGTTTCGCAGTATCATAATTGGTATATATATGAC
Organism: Tinea trinotella; assembly: GCA_905220615.1. Taxonomy (NCBI): domain Eukaryota; kingdom Metazoa; phylum Arthropoda; class Insecta; order Lepidoptera; family Tineidae; genus Tinea; species Tinea trinotella. The sequence goes on from HG992311.1 coordinate 3,164,253, forward strand.
TTGCTAAAATCCTAATAAAAAATATAGTATCAATCAAAGAGATAGACAGAGACAATGGAGCTACGATCCTGACACAACTACCTCGCTTCCCTAACATCCACAATTCTTTTCTTACAAGCTTTAGGGTATTTAAGTCTAAAAATATCCAAATCATTTCGTTAAAGTTTAATCTATTCCTGAACAATTTAAAGGCTATACCATCAGCGGGCTCTACTACTGTCAATAATAGCTTTCTAACCACAAACCCCTAACCCAAGTAATCAATGTGCCTCCTGGTATTGTCCTATTGTAAATTTAAAGTGCTTTGGTAACTACAGAGCGGTTCAATAACGTATTTGTTACAATCAAAGGGTAGAAGGCAGTATTAATTAAGGTACGAATATGTATACATATATGTCCATTTATAGGTAGAGATGTGGGTTACGCTCGCTTCAATAACAGTGCTCAGTATTTGGGATATTTTTTTTTTTTGTATATTGTATATGAAGGTTTTGACGTTTGATCGTTCAAGTATCGAATAATTTAATAATCACGTTAAAATAAAGAAATTACTGTTATTTATTTACACTATGAAGAACAATAATTGCTCCTTCAAACGTTATTATTAATTTATACGAAAATTTATGAACAGTCAAATCGTCAAACGTCAAGCCATCATAGCGTTTTTATTTAATAAACATTTAAATTATGGTTTTTTTATGTGACAAGAAATGTTGAATAGTTAAATAAAATACACTTTTAACCGTTTATATTCAATAAAGAGTAAATTAGATTAAACAAACATTTATGGAAAAAATAAACATTTTTGTCAACCTTGTAAGTAATACAAAAAATGGGGATTACTCGGTTTATAACTGTTTTAAGATTAAAATAAGGTTAATCACACAAAGGGCGACGTAATTAGAGGAAGCGTGTGAAACCCTAAAAATATTCCAAACATTTCTACAAATATAAAATTTTGTTACTCATTTATTTTTGGTGTGGTATTACGAACGGTGAGTTAAGGGATCTGATTCTTTTAAAACGATAACAATCTAATATTGATCCATATAATTGTTTCATAGTATCGAAAATCAGAAATATTTATAAAAACACAAACGATCATATTAATAAGTACATTATGCTCGTATAACGAATCCTGACACAACTCCCTAGCTTCCCGCACATCCACAATTCTCTTCATACAAGTTCTACGGTTTTGGACACAAGGCAACCCAGCTTTGTTCAGGATGTTATCGTTTGGACGGAAAACACCCTCTGAGTCTGCCTCGTTTAACGCATCCATCCACAACAGATTTATAATTTTCTTTCGTTAATCTACTTTCACTAATCCTTTCCATGTGCCCAAACCATCGAAGCACATTAAAATCAAGTCTAATATGCGTATATACAAGGCACATAAATACGCCAATAGAACTTTGTGAAAGTTTTATTTTTATTTTTGTTATTTACAATTTTATACTAAGCTACTAAAATGCTTGTATCATAGAAACGAAACAACCAAAGTACCGGTTGTGTATATCAAAGATACATTGGTACCGGTGGGCGGTCTCAAACTCGTGATCTCAGTTTGCGTAACCATTGGCACTGCCACTACACCACGGTCGCCTCAATTTTCTGTTGTTCCAATAAAAAATGGAACAACCTTCGTCTTTTTCAAGTCCAATAATTATAGATCCAAGCCGATACAATTGACATGACAGTGACTGCTAGCTCAGACTTCTGTCAGTAACAGCAGTCATCTTAGCTTATGAACCGCGCTCTAGCTTAACATCAGCCTGAATATAAAAAACATTAACATACATGACAACCTGAATATAAAAAATACTAAGAGGAAATTTCCTAGTAAGATTGCAGTCACTTTTCAGATTAGAAAAAGGTGTTAGTCATAATTGTTGTGAAATACATGAAGCTATCAAAGGTCAAGAATAAGACGAGAAAAACATTCTTATCATAAAATGGTTGGTAATATCTATGATACGGTATCATAAAATTATTTTTGATTTAAATTACAGATTATGTTTTTATTGAGATCGTTTTTAATTTTGGTGATGAAGCAGGTAATCGTTTTTAATTATATTTTATTATATTGGTGGGCGGGACCAAAGTAGTACGTACCACCGTGAAGTAACTTAGTTTCGCGACTAGCTTAAGAGTTGCCTGTCCAAACTAGGCCGGAATAGTGGATGTGATTACAGTTATTTAACTGTAGCAGATGTAGTCTCTAATCATGGACCTATGGACTGCTAAACATTTTTTGTAGATATGCAAATTTAAGTTTTTTTTTATCAAGAAATTTACCTAGTGCCTATAATTGTAGAGCTTGTATGAAGACAATTGTGGATGGGGGAGCAGCGAGGGAGTTGTATCAGAATCGTGGCAAGTGACGCGCCTATCCTTGTAGGAAAAAACCGTGACAATTTGATTATGGTGTCTTAATAACTTTTTTTATTTCTTGTATAACATTTTCAAGTTAAAATAAATCCCAAATGCAATTGATCACATTATAAACGTTACAATTGATGACATGAAATACTTATAAAATATTTTTTCTTGTATATTGTAATAAAACTTTTATATTATATTTTCTGTAATTTTACTTAGGATTTGTTATAATTGGACAAATATATCCGTTGTCAACTCGAATTGGATTAAACAGCGAGAAGGGCACAAGGTCTGTGTAACAAATTAACAGCAATCACAAGTTGCAATTGGGTTCCTGCTATTACCGGCCCGGAACGTTTTTAATTAAACCCGTATATCAAGTGATTTACGTATTAAAGTGAACTTTTGCGAATGAACATTGGTCCTCCGAATTGCTTTTGTAACTGATTTCGCATAAAACATATAGATTCAGCTGCTAAAACCAAAACTATTTGACCAAAAACGTTATCGAACTTACTATTATTACTATTATGTATAATACAAAAAAAAAAACGCGATAGTAAGCCGCATAAAATTTGTTTAATTCAATAATCAATGTTCGCGAAAAATCTAAGAAAAAACAAAAAATAAATAATTAAAATAGAAGACAATTTGATGGATTGTTTAAATATTTGCACACAGTCAAACGTCATTTTGTAGTACTAAATTGACTTAAACATGTCAAGTTTTTTCCTGAATACTCACGATTTTATAAGAAGTGTTTTGGTATTAATTTATAGCGGGCTTTTAGTAGTGTTACAATAAAACCCCGCCTGATGTTTAGACGTAGTGCGTTCCATGAATACTACAATTTAAACCAACAAATTAACAGCTTGGTCCCTAAACGCGACTAAGTCACTTCACGATCTGTACACATGTAAGTGGTGGTTCTACCCTATATCAGCAGACTGTCTGCCTACCACTTCTAAAAGCCTAAAGCAATAATATTTTTATGGCTTCATTATTACTACAAAATGATCTAATACACGCAATGATATAAAATGAGGTAGATACGTTATACACCAGTTTTAGTGTTCGTAAATGGCACGGGTTTGTACGGTTGACACGACGAAGTGGAACTAGGACGGAATGATAGTTATTGAGAGCAAGAAAAAAGAATATATGTTGCTCTGTATTGCGACACTGAGTTCAGGTTTGCTTATTACCAAAGTTTTTACACGCCATTTCGGAGCGCGTCTTGTCTTATCTACATATCTACCTCCACGTTTTATCTACATATCAAGAAAATACGTCTTTTCTTATTAAAATATCATTGCTAACATGTATCCCGATATATACTGTGTTTTGATTTATGACAGCACACGTTAAAATTTGCTCATTTCATGTACGAAAACCTGGCAGTTATTCACTGCAGGCTTCACAAATTGCATCCACTGCATTTAGAATTATTTATGTTCCTAAATTAGACATTATTGAAATAAGCTACATTTATGTACTTACTATTTAATTAAATTTATTTATTAACCAACTGTTTAGATACAGCAAACAGCGACGGAATAGGTAAATACATAGTTCGCTATTACTCAAATCTAAGTAACCAAATGGACACACCTAATTTTTACATGGATACGCAGATTCCATATTTTTATTATTGTACGTATGGTAGCATCCTCCCCCCTCCTGATGTTAGGCTGGAGTTTGGTCGTCCTGTTTCTATTCCTGAGAATATGAAGCCATGACAGTGTTTTTTTCATGATTGTTTTTAAATTAAACAAATTTTGATGGGGCTTATTTTCGCATTTACTTGTATTTAATGATTGTACAATTCTTTATTTGGACGTTTCGAGACCTTTGTCACGGAGAGACTGAGGTGTTGGTCGTCTCATTGGTCGATGCTGTCATTGTTTTCAAAACTACTTCATCTTTTGATTTTGTTTTATTGCCACATTAAGTTTAATTCATTAATCAATGCTCGCGCAAAATTGAAGATAATTCTATGTTTGCTTTTATTCTGATTGTATCCATAATCATATAAATTAATTAGGAAGTGTACACGGTCATACAAACAAAATTTTATGATTTAATAATATTAGTAGTGTAATTTCCTTCTAAGTATCCCACACTTAAGCGCCGTGATTATGTTTAAAAACATATAACAATGTTGCGCGAGACGGTATTAAATTATGATAACAAATATTTGTTAAACCTACATTATGAAACATGAAGGTGCAGTTTTGTGATAGTAGAAGACATTTTATACTATGTAGTTTTATAGAATACTTTAGGAAAAATCGTATTCAATCTATATAAAAAAATAATGTACGCACACAATTTCACACAAAATTCGTCTTTAGAAAAAGTTCTATGCATAACCCAAATATTTTACTTTTGCTTTTCAGAACTATTATAATTTTTATTTTTACAATTCTATACCTAATTACTAATAATTGTTATAAATGTATGTATATATCATCTTATATATCATTGAGACAGGACTGTACCAACGTACAAGTATGTTTTCCGACGAAATCGGAGACATCCACAAGAAAGGTTACCTAGTGCCCATACCCGTAGAGCTTGTATGAAGAGAATTGTGCATGTAAAGGAAGCGAGAGAGTTGTTTCAGAATCGTGGCAAGTGGCGCTCCATTGTCTTTGCTTATTCCTGTGGGATAAAGGTGTGATAATTTGATTGTTTGACCAATAAATAGGCTGTTAAAAGTTTTTTACATTTCTATACTAAGCTACTAAAGTGCTTGATCAGAGAAACAGGAGAACCAAAGTACATATATCAAATAAACATTGGTACCAGTGAGTGCTTTCGAACTCGTGATCTCGGTTTGTGTAACCATTGCACTAGCACTACACCACGGCCGCCTTGATTGCAGGTTGTTATTGGATATTTATTACGATTATGCTTTATTATCAAATATCAAAGCACAGTTGCGCAGTGCCTTCTGATTTAATATTAATTATACCTACACATATTTCTACATATCATAATGTATATACCCTTCTTATCAGAAAATCGTTACTGATGCTACTGATAACACGTATTATTACATTGTACATATACAGTTGCCGGCGGTAAGTATTGCGCTTCGGGCCTTGGAAAGAGAAAATTTGCTAGTTTTTTTTATATTTTTTATTTATTGTGTCTCAACACATTTGTCATATGTAAAGCTGGAGTGCCGTGTATAATGCAATATAATATAACCATGGTCGAACTAAGGGATTTAATCAGAGTAACAGCAGTAATACCACCTGAGGAGTCATTATTTTTATATTCTTCTGCACAGCACTGTTGTCCATCCGTTGCCGCGGTGGAATAGATTAGATAGAAGATCTACAAGATTTTTTTAAAATCACTTTTATTAGGGGAATTACGCACATAAAATGACGATACCATTCCCATTATAAAATAAACCTAGTCTATTTACAGATACAAATCTAAAAGATTTAAAAGTCATGTAGGTTAAGGCGTTGGGTAAGTGGTTTATGAGACATTTTTCTTAGCTTCCATGGATTCTCTGTGCGAAGAAGAGTAATACCTGCGCGATGGACTATATATAATATATTTATATATGGTAGATATATTGGGTATCACAGTCCGAATACGTTATACAGTAAATGCGACATGTTCATAAATGTGTGTAAAATAGGTTAGATAGGGATTTCACTCAGACTATTTTTTCGCTATAACTATGCCGCCTGTAGTGTTTGTGTAGTACGGTCCTGGAGTAGTAACACTGATTAGTGATTCTTGTAATCCCAGGCTCCATACGAATGCCACGCGACCACTTTTGACCATGGCTCTCGTGCTTTGCGTGATGCGCTCGAGAATGTGTGATGTCTCAACATGGGCCTTAGAAGATGTCAGTTGCATCCACCGGTTATTCGTAACTTTCACTATATCGTCAGTCCATCTAGTGGGAGGCCTACCTACGCTGCGTCTTCCAGTTTGTGGTCTCCACTCTAGAACCTTTCTTCCCCATCGGTTGTCCGTTCTTCGAGCGAAGAGGCCAGCCCATCGCCACTTCCTACGAGCTATTTTGGTAACTCCGGTTCTTTGGCGAATATCCTCGTTCCGGATTCTATCGCGCATAGACACACCCAGTATAGCTCTCTCCGTTGCCCGTCTAGTAAATGCACATATCCGTGTGTATATTTGTGTATATCCGCATACACTTCATCGCCTAAGTTTGTGCGTATTCATACTCCAGTTTTATGTAAATAGATGTACCTCGTAGTTTATTGTTGCGTAACATAATTACCTATTGTTTACAATATCTAAAGTAGGTAACAATGCGCACTTCATAGCTGAGCTAATATGATTTTGCAGTTGCAGAGTAACCCACTACAGTAAGTATAAGCTACAATTTTAGATGAAATAAGATAATTTTGACATCAGGCGGGGTGCTATCATATTACGAGCCTTAGTAAAAACCTCGTGAAAACTGAGAAAAATAAACAAATAAAGTATCTTGATCAGGCTCGCGAGGTTGTCGACATGTGGGAGGTGGATACAGAAGTCATTGTGCCGATAGTCGTGACTGCCAATGGCTTATAGCCAGGAGTCTCGACGAACACCTAAAGAGGCTCTCGTTAGGTAGTTGCATCAAGCGTTTGATTCAGTAAGCGATACTCCTGAACACGGCGCGTATTGTTAGGAGGTTCCTTTCTCAGAAGCCCTGACCACTGGTGGCTTGGACCCTGTTCCCGATGCCGGTGGGAAACTTTTTTTTATATGGTAATCTTGCAATCAGTCTTTAACCTTTAAGCTGATTGGTTGATTGGAATGATGGCGGGTAAAGTGCATCCCCCATTAAAATACACCCCTCAGTATTAAAGCTCAATTAAGGCGGTGTTTCAAAGACAAGTTTTGAAACACAGCCTTGAAAGACTATGTTTTCAATCGCTTCCACGATTCTGGGATTGTAAGGTCAATGGCCAGCTGGTTTAGGTCATTTTGCAGCCTTTTGGTAACGTAGGAAAATTATTATTAAATATAAAAATCGTAAAATAGTTCCGAAAGGGACGACAGCGATTTCGCATCTAAGGAGGCCGATGCTCTTCTTTCTATCAACAGTTAGCATTTTCTCGTTGATTCAATCGCCTACCGTCATGTGGGCGGGCTCTCATAGGATATGTTCCGCGTTTCATAATTCAGTTTTATTATTCTCTACCTGTATGTTCGCCCACGTGCTCGGTGTCATTTCAGAGTCTGATTTGTATTATCTTATTACGATATATTAAATTTAAAAAAATTGTCGAGGCCTTTTTCGTTATGTGAATACGAAATAAGCTAATAATTAAATTTGTTTCTATATTTTTTTTATTTCATGTAAATATAATGAGGCATAAATTAAATGTTATGCCGATGCTGAACCACTGGAGTGTGGAATGTGGTTAAATATCTGTAATCCACTATGTCGGCCTAATTGGAACCGGCAACTTACAAGCTGATTCCGAAACGCGACCAAATCACTTCACGGTCTGTATACTTGTAAGTGGTGGTACTATCCCGGATCGACAGACTGGGTACCACTGCCTACCACTCTTTGATAACCAGACCCTAAGCAAATATCCGCCAAATATGCCGACCAAAAGCAAATGCAGAATAGTTCATATAATAATATATAATTATGTATAGAGTTTTTTTCCGACCAAATCGGAGCTATCCTCAAGAAAGCTAGGTTGCCTAGTGCCCATAACCACAGAGCCTGTATAAAGAGAATTGTGGATGTGAGGAAAGCCAGGGATTTGTTAAGGATCGTGGTAAGTGGCGCTCCATTGTCTCTGCCTGTCCCCGTGGGAAAAAGGCGTGACAATTTGATTGATTGATTGATATATAGAATATAATATAAATATTTACCTTAATGTAATCAGGATCTGGCATATCCTGCGCCTCCTCAATGATGTTGTTGTTATTGGTGATCATATTTACACCACTGTAACAAATTATTATGATTAATAAATTATAAAATAAGTATTTCTTTTATAAGCAATAATACTCGTAATAACATTGAATCAGCCTGTCCCTGTAAAGGTGCGTGCGTCTATTTGACTATTGAACCTCGACTTGCCTGATGGTGAGCAAGGGGAGGTCCAATAGTGCCAATGACTGAAAAATAAATATTCGGGTCACAGTTGAATCAGTCGCCCTCACTATGCCAGTCAAAAAAATGGCTTTAATATCAACCTAATTTCAATGGTTGTCTTTACACATACGCTCTTTCCTAAGTGATTTGACTTTTGCGCGGGAACGAATACATTCAGTACAGTTAACAATCACTCACGATATGAAACAACTTGTCGTGTAAAGGCAGCTTGGTTTTCGTGACTCGGCATATGACAACACACCGCCTGTCCATGAATAGATACGACTGCTACTACAGTTATGAGACTGCAAGTAGCAGTCGCATTCGCTATTTTTTTATTATACATTTCTATACTAAGCTACTAAAGTCCTTGTATAATAGAAACAGGACAATCAAAGTACATATATCAAAGATACATTAGTACCGGTGAATGGTTTCCAACCCGTTCTCTCGGCTTGCGTAACCATTACTGCCACTACACTAAGGTCACCTAGTAGAGATATAGAACTTTCAAGGTGATCCTGAAACGCGTCTTCATTGCCTGAACACTTGAAAATAGGGGCATTACCCCGATCGGCAGACTAGGCTACAACCGTAATAAAAAATAAATATATTATATATTTATAGTCATGCTTCTAACTAGGAAATTATCTGCGTTCAAACATGCTTTAAGAAGACAATAATATAAATATTACTATTTAAGATATAATAAAACTATATACATAGGTATACACTATATAATATGTATGTAAATAATATATCAATTTAATGTACCTTAAATCTCTACAGTTTTATTAAATTTAGTTAACGGATTCAAGCGAATATAACTAATCTAACTAGAACTAAGAATAACTATGTACTAACTAGGATGTATAATATGTGGTGTAAATATATGATAGACTATATAAATATATGATGTATTTTTGTTATTATGTATTATTATCATTTCCATTAAACTTACGAAGGCTCTAAAGCGCAAATTTTATTTGACAAATCTGTATTCATATCTACAATCTATACACAAATGCAAGTAAAAAACATTGAGGTAAGATTTAACTTAAGGCAACACTTGACTTGTTGAGTTTGTTGAAATTGACTATAGGCATTAGATAGTTATTTATAATCGATCAAATAAAAAATACAATTATTTTAAACCTATACTAATATTTTAATTAATTCTTTGTGAATTATAAGTGTATTGTATAATTAGACAGAAGTGTTTTTTTTTATAAATCTGAAATTATACTATTTAAGTGCTTGCCTTTCAAGAGATCCGCTTAAAAGGCACCAACATTTAAAAGTTTATTTTATAAATATAATTAAAAAATGTAATTAAACTTTATATTAAATAATTTAATATGTATTAAAATATATAATAAACTAATTATTTAGCACTATTTATGTACATACTTTAAGCAAACATTTTCAACTGATAATGCAAAAAACATAAAAACAGAGGCTGTATGTGTATTCTAATTTTGGTGGACAGGTAAAAGTAAAAAAGGATTGTAAGAGTGGTAGGCAGACAATTGGTGGTCAATTCCCAGTCTAGCCACCCGGGGTAATTCTAAGACGCGTTTCAGAATCAGTTTAAAAGTTGCCACTTCCGGCCATGATGATGCGACTCCTACTTGCAGTTTTTTAACTGTTCTAACAGTCAATTCTATTCTATTGTACAGCCTTTCATTAGACAGAGTATCATATGTCGAGCCACAATTTAAAAATACATTCATTAGGTTAATAAAAGTAGCTTCCTACAATTACCCAATGATTTGATCGATTCTCTTAACATTCACGTTGTTTTCAATACTCGTAAGTATCACAATTTAGTTTTATTTAAAATATTCTCGTGAACCAAATGCTCTTGTTGACGACCAGGCACTTGTTCATACAGCTCTTATCACATTTGATAAGAACACTCATCGTTCTGATTACAAGACCTTATCAATTGATCAACACTAACACAACCATTTTAATAAAAAACTAAAAAATAATAATATTAAACACTGCTTTCTACGCGTTTGCCTTTGAATATATTTATTTACCCATTATTATTTATATTCATTGTGACAAAACATATGACTGTACACTAACACATCCATGATTAGAGGCTATTCCTACAAGCATCAGGGGCATACACTATGCCGGCAGTATGGAACTTTTAAACTGAAACCCGAATTATTTATTTTATGAACGAATGGCCATTAACTGTCTGCCTACCACCCCTAACTTAACTTCTAACTCAGTATATGATAAATATAATAAAATATAAAGTACCTACTATGTATATAGGATGTATTGAACCCTATGAATAATAATATCGTTTATTTACTTAGCACCAGTATTGAAAACGTTGGTACTCTAATCAACAAGTTATCGACCTAAAAAATGACGGGAACTTGGACACACGCGCAATATCTGTGTGTTATCACCTTATCTAGCAGATAACGGCACATAGACATTATGTTTATTTGAATTTGAGTCCAAAAACGTCACCCTCAGCAAACATTGCATTACGCCGATATCATTTAATACGCGGTAAAATTACCACTATCCGAGGTTCGAATAAGAGAGAGAGAGAAGTCCTGTTGTTTTCTTGCTTACACTATTGCGGTCCTTAAACCATAAATTTTCTACAACATTGAAAAGGAGGACGGTTGGTTAAAAAATAAAATCCCTAATTGTTAAGTATTCACATTTGAAGTCAATGATATTCTTCGTAGTCTCTACATTTACAAATAATGCTTTTACATGCACTTTAATATAAGTTATTAGGATTTTGATTTTTTAAATGTAATAAAACTATTAAAATTATGGCTATCGTGATGGTATTAGCGTCATTGGAAAGTTATTAAACTGGATTTTAACTATGTTTAATTGGTATGATTTCTGGCACACCTTTGCCTCGAAAGGAATCAATAATTCAAAGACAATTTTGACTAGCCAAGTATAGTCTTGGCGAATAGCTTCTGTGTCCTTATTTTCCTATGAATGTTTGTTATCAGCACTATCTGGTATCTAAACTTTACATCCTTATAGTAAATTGTCAAGAAGAGTCATATCGCACGATAAACTGTAAGATGTAGTAACAATAAATATTAGACGTTTTTTAATTCCACTTTCGACATTTTTAGTTGTTGATTAATTGTTGGTATCCATTCAACAAAATAAAGGCTTCTATAATATGTTAAAAAGAAAAGTGTGGATGATTATTAAGTTTTGTTTTCGGCTTCATGTTCACGCCTATGATCAAAGCTATCTTTGTTTAAAAATACATTTTTTTTAATTTGTTTAAAAATATATTTTTAAACAAACAACCTTTCCAATGATGCCAGGGCCATGGCTATATTTCTGTTGTTTTAGATTTCATTTTCAAAATCATGCCTAAAATATACTTTACAACTTTACATAATAAAATTTTGTTGTAACATACATAATAAAATAAGCTGAAACATATTTACAAAATCATATACAAATCAAAAATACTATGCTATATATCAGCAGACCTAGGATACCAATCATGCAGAAGATGCAGATACTAGTAGAGATTAACTTACTTGGTGGGTTTAGAGTATGGTGAACCCGGTGAGGTGAGGCCCTTCGCATGGTTACGATTGGGTAGCGAGGTGCGGTTGGCGTTGGAGTCGAGGCCGCCGCCCGGCGAGATCTTGCCGGCCAACGCGTTTAGTGAATGCAGCATGGCGGGCGGCGGCCGGCGTCTTAGCTTGGTCAGCGTGCTGGCGCGGGCGTCGCGCGCGACGGTATCCGCGGGCCCGCGCTCACCTGAACCTTATCTCCCGATAACACCGCGGGGCGCGGGGGGACACTCCCCCGCCGCACCCCACACATAGCTCACGCCTGTCACTTCACCTGTGATAACGATGATCACCTCCACAGGAAGAGTATCAGAGTCCTCGATCTGATTTTGCCTCACTTGCAGTAAGGCATCCACTTTTAAGCACTGTTTTCTGTTCGTAACACCAATTTCGTCCTATTCATTTTGTTCATCCACTGCGTAGGCGCACAGTATCACAGATAACACAAAGTCCAATGTTTATGATTTGTTTAATGTTTTAATTAGAATAGTTAAATATACGTTATACGTGTATCCCTATCTTCAATTGGTTCAACGTTAGTGATATGGATCGACAGCGAGTTGCCTGTGAAGTGTCATGATAGCCGTGATGTAGGTAACTTACATTACAGTTCCAAATAAAATGCCTTTTCTATCAAATGATTTATAGGTAATAAGTTAAGTTATGTTAATAAGGTAATTACTTTAGCGTAACTATGCTCACTTATGTAAATACAATTTAATAACGCCTGAAATTATATAATAGCAATACATAGTTTCTTATTCTACAAGTCATAATGGCACTTGTAAAGATTTTACGACTCAATAAATTATATTCATTGCCACTGACAATTTAGTTTGTGACGCAACAAACCAAGCTGCTATAATGTTTTGCGTACAAAGTCTGAATTATATATTTTGGGGTAGCAGTCGACTTTGGCTCATAGTGAAGATCGTTAAAAGTTAAAACAGCTAACGAGCATATTAAGACAACAGGGAAGTGCAGTTAGCAGAAGCAAGCGAAAGGCTCAGGCAATTCTGTTAAATCCGTCGGTAGAGCACGGGTGCGCCGAAGCCACGGAAGCCACGTTATTACAACCAGTTGGCAGGTGCACAGCAAGATTGTACCTCCCGGCCAATGTAAATATTACTTAATTAAGTGAAAACTGAGTTCAGACCGCCACTGTTGTTACTTCGTTACACACAGAGCGATTTCCAACTAAATTTAAAAATAAATCGGTCCGACACTTTCAAATAAACGGCTCAACAATTAAGTCTAACTTTCAGTTGTGGCGAGTGCCTTTAAATTAATTTGTTTGAAGATTCTATTTGAGTTTTCACTGTTAATAATAGTTCTGAACACATTTCCTAAAAGTTAATTTAGTGTTCTGTTGTTTGAGTTTAAAGAGGTGCTGATTTATAATGAGGAAAATTTCACTTAATTATTCGCTAACATTGAACGTTTTGTTTACAAAATATGAAATAAAATCGTTATTCTTTGTTAAACTGTTCAAGTTGATAATTCAATTACACCCCAATATTTTTCTGATCCAATTGTATTTTTACGTCTAAGATTTACACTTGAGAGACGACAAATTTGGTCCTATAATTGGCTGTCAGAGAGTCAATGCGTGAAATAATGCGATGTCGTCGTCGAGGAATAGGGAAGAGGACACCGTGGGTGGGTGTGCGTAGTGCCGTCGGGCAGGAAAACATTGCGGGAGGAAATTACGTTTCCGCGCGGGCATGGCGCGAGCTCAGCTACTGTTCTACTAATTTGCTGAATAATTGTGAAGGCGTTGCTATGAAGTCAACTTGCGCTACGGAGCACACCGTGAGAGCAATCGCTTGATAATTTCCAAGGATTTAACTCAATAACTATCTTCTATCTATAGGTATTTTAATCTGTCTATATATTTTTGTTATTACTCGAAAGTAGTATAAAAAAATATTTATGCATCAATATTCTATTTATACCTAGTTCTAGCTAATGTAAAAATTGTTTTATTTTGGCTCTATCATACGATGGCACCCTGCCTGATGTAAAGCTGGAGTGTGGTCCATGAATGGAGGCGACTGATACTACAGTAAGTACTATGCCGGTCTGTATCGGTCTGTAAATGAATTTACTACCCCGGATCGGCAGACTGGGCACCTGTATATATCGTAAATAAATATTAATATATTATATTTAAAGGATGAGTAAAAGTAGATTGAAGAAAGGAATTTATAAAACTGATGTGGATAGATGCGTTAAATGAGGCAGACCCAGGAGGGTGTTTTCCGAACAAATTGGAGAATCCTCAAGAATGTTGAGTTGCCCAGTGCCCATAACAGTAGAGCTTGTATAAAGAAAATTGTGAATGTAAGAAAAGCGAGGGTGCTGTGTCCGGATCGTAGCAAGTGGCGATCCATTATCTCTGCCTATCCCAGTAGGAAAAAGCCGTCACAACTTGGATTAATTAGATTATAGATACACCTTTGTATAATATGTTTTTTTTTAAATATTTTTTGCATTTCTAATACTAAGCTACTAAAGTGCTTGTATCATAGAAACAGGACAACTAAAGTACATATATGAAAAATACATTGGTGGTTTCGATACGGTGAGTGGTTTCGAACTCGTGCTCTCGGTATTTGTAACCATTGCACTGCCACTATACCACGGTCGCCTTATATTAAAATTAACATTTTAATATCAAGTATCAATATTGATATCTTTTATTACTGTACGTCGTTTGTGCACCACTAAGAGTTCTCAGTAAGGTATTTTATCTGCATTTCTATACATTTTCTAAGCTATGAAATCCTTTATATGAAAGCAACGTATTGCCTTTGATGGAATCCATAATATTAAAAAATATATCCTATACATATACAAATATGTATAGTTAACATAGAGCTCTGTTTAGAATAGAATCCTGAATTCTTGGAATTGTAGAAATAGTTTAATAGTGTAGTCGGATACATTTCTAGATATATATGCGTTAAATTAAATATTTGTAATCACACGATGTTTACTTATTCAAATTCAAATTGAGTGCACAATTTTCGTAAAGCTTTAGCTTGGGAGTATAAGTTATTATACTAAAATAATATAAGTTGTTATGGTATAAGGGAGTATAAGTTGTTATGGTATAAGGGAGTATAAGTTGTTATGGCATAAGGGAGTATAAGTTGTTATGGCATAAGGGAGTATAAGTTGTTATGGCATAAGGGAGTATAAGTTGTTATAGTGATAATATTAGGATGTAACTTTACTTGTATATTTTTTAAATACTTTTTTAAGTCCTCGGCGCTTTTGAACTTCCTTTTGCTTACTATCAGACAAGTCGAGGTCAGATGTTGGGTCTATATACATACATATTATGTAAAATATCATCAAAATTTTATAACGAAATTTTGATGGGACTTTAATCAAAGTTGGTTCGTTCCATATTACGACCCTCTAAGTAACTATCTCAATACCGATAATACTACAGAATACCGACGATAGCTAAGAATATAGTGCGGACTCTTCTTTAAAAATAAAAATGATATAAATAGCGTTAAAACACAATTAAAATGTAAATAAAATCAAAAAGCAATAACGGTAAAATAGCACGACAAAAACGGGAGCGCGCGCAAGTAAATAATTGTAATAGCAATCATTTGTTTTAACAAACCGTTCGGTCTGCAATGTTGAACTTTTGCAGGATATTCTTCGCCATAACTTTGTTTTAATTGTATAATATTTATGGCTTCACCCAATGACGGGGGCTTCCTGCAACAGAACGCTGGAGTGCTTGCACAAGTTGCTTTCAACTCGACGACGGCACTACTCGAGACACTTTGCGTACTGCTTTGTAAACTGAGAGCCAACGCCCGTCCCAAGGGTAAATTCATTAATTTTCATTTGTTTGATTTCATTATTTTCATTCGCTCAAGTTTGTGTAATGAATTTTTATTCGCAACCAACAAAAGTAAAACTTGTTTAATATAATGGGAGTTTTAGTGTTTTTAAATTACTCTTTTGCTTTAATTTTTCTTTGCTTTCGTCCTTCCTCTTCTTCTTCAGCCCTTGTTCATCCAATGTAGGTTGAGTGTTTGTCAGCCTTTTCCATTGCACTCCACTATAGTCTTGGGTAGCCTTATCCAATCTCTACCTGCAGCTACTCTTACAATGTCGTTAGTCCATCTCTTTGGTTTAATTAGGTTTATTTTTAATGCTATACGTAGATTATTCTTTTAAATCTTAACTCGTTTCCAGGGTGGAGAAGAATTTTGTATTTTTTTGAATTTTGTATAGTATTTTGTCTAGGTTAATAGTGCAGGCCCTTAATAATAAGCTATAAGTGTTTGTACTTGTAATTTTCTATTGTCTCTGCCTATCCCGTGACAATTTGATTATTTAATGATCTTAGTACATATTTAAGATGCAGGTTTAACTTGTTTTCTTTTGTTGTGCCTAATAAATAACATTGAAACTCCTCAGATAGGTACAGCACAATAAAACAAGCAATCCATCCCAAAACTTTTTCAGTTTTTGCGTTATACCAATAAATATATTTTATAGACAATAATACCTTTTGGTGTGTCGTAAATATATTTAATGGTAGGGATATAAAGGCATAAAAATAAATGATCATTGTTGCGTGATTAACTATCATGTGTAAGTGTAATGATCCGCTGTTTTTTGGGGGTACGCGTGTACATAGACTGTTGAACTTGGTAGCAGAAATACGACAAAATCTCTTTTCTTTTTTACGACACGCGTCGAGCATTAATTAGCACACCAGTCTGTTACGCGTAAAGTCCCGGGTTAGATTCCCGGTCGGAGCAAAGTTTTGTTTCGAAGCTTTTATTTGTAATATTCAATACTGACTTTAAATATTAAAAGTGTACAGACCGTGAAGTCGCGTTTCCGGATCAGCTTGTACCTAAGTTGCTGTTTTTTTTGCTGTGTAGAATAACGATTTTATAAGTTATGTTAATTAGCCTAAAGGTTGGTTAAAACTGTTTAAGCTTTTTAGTAACTGCAATTTTAATATTATTTTTCATATAAACCTAGGTTGGTATGTTAGCCTCACAAACTTCACAAAGTAAGTCTATGACACCAACCCGAACCATTCATAGGTCGGATAGCTCGGTCGTTCTATTTCTAATATTAACTTAGTTAATAAATGTAGGTGGTAAGAGCGTGGGCGTGGAGGTATGCAATAAAACCATGTAAATTTAAAATAAATAACATCATAAAATATATTTTGTAACACTGGTATTAAAAGCGAAATGATTTCCAAGTAAGGAATGTAAATTAAAAAAGAATCCAGCAATCTTCATACACAGTCGTATATTTCTAATTTGATATCGTCGCATTTTTGTCCGAGGTCGAGGTAGGTGCGCGCCGTTTCGTGCCGCAACCGATTTCCGAGCTCAATAAAAAAAAATGTGGAGAATTTATGTTCATATAATAGGCACTGCGGATAATTCGCGACGACGTCTGTTACCCCATACATTGCTATCATACCTCATTCATTCTAATTCTTCACATACAAAGAATACGGCAATTTTTCCCTACTGCAAAAATGTCTCCGCGAATTTTGACGAAAGTAAATTATTACAACGTCGTATTAAGTGACAAGTATTCTTATTATTTTTTTGAATGAATAATGAAGCGCACACGCTCTCTCTAAATAAAAGCTTTTGAAATTGTAATGAAATAATTCCATACATTTTAGGTCAAAATGTGAATTAAGGTTAACGAAAATAATAAATTTTGACTTTTCCTAAGTGTAGCAGTTTGAACATGAAATCTGGGAACAATCGCGTGAGTATTCCTCGAGGCGGTCGCGAGTTCTGTCGAAAGCGCTGGCGATCTTATTAAAACTTGTGCAGTAGTGGACCGCTTGTTTAACTTTTATTCCCCTTGCCGGATTGTTCCTTTCGGTGTCGAAAATGAAGTCGGACCGCGCGCCCGGAAAATCCCACGGCGCTTAGTTTTTGTTCGTCCACGTCGTAGGAAATCCTGAACGTAGCCACTTAATCCGCTGAGACGGTACCCGCTTTTTCTTTGGAGCCACTTTGTTTCAGTCTTAGGACCTGTAAGTAATGTAGAATGAGGGCAAAGTTGAACTTTTTGTGCACTCAACTCATTCCGCGCGTACCAGTTACAAAAGCTTTTACCTTACTTTTGAAAATTTCGAATTAGTGATCTAATTTATTTAATGGTCACGTACTAATTGCTTGCTTTGTACATTTATGACATTGTTAAGTTAATAAGTTTAAATTTATTATTTTGGAGAATTCGTTGAGCATAAAAGAGAACAACACGCCGTAATCAAGTACTTGATTTCGTTTCGTTATCGACGAGTAACACTTCAGTGGATTCAGTCGAAATTTATCGCTAACGACTCCTTTCAATGAATTTATATTCTTTAAACATAAAGTTATATTTTATTTTTATCGCGTTCATTTTTCCTCAATAAGTTATTGATAAAAAGGTCTCGGAATAAAGGCTTCGTTGATAACCTCTTAGCTTGCTATCTGCTTAGGGGATCTCAAAAGAATATTTAATTACAATTACGCGGGGCGAGTCGGCGAGGAGGAAGGGGTTACGATGGCCCCTGCTGATGCTACGGCATGTTTTTTCCGGTCAAACGAACCGGGAATTTTAATTAAAGTGCCGTTAATTAAGAAAAGCGCTAACCAGCGTCTGGCTTCTGTCTTCAGCAAGTTACTTTATAAGCCGCGCTCAAAGCTCACGGATCATGCTTAACTCATCGCTAAAGATCGATTTATAATGCCAGTGAAGCCATTCCATCGTAGATGTTTTATTTTACTTTAAAGGATGGTATTTTAATTGAGATTCCTTGTATTTTTACTGTCTCCATCGTTCGATAGTGAAATTATATTTATTGATTTTATTATTCGTGTTTGCAAGTTGCATTAATAACTGAAACACCTTTAATAACTACAAGTAGTATTCACATCTACTATCCGCTATGCCG
This sequence comes from Tinea trinotella, assembly GCA_905220615.1. Lineage (NCBI taxonomy): Eukaryota > Metazoa > Arthropoda > Insecta > Lepidoptera > Tineidae > Tinea > Tinea trinotella. The sequence goes on from HG992311.1 coordinate 3,183,298, forward strand.
GCCTAGTTAATGTTTTAATACTCTTGAGAATGTTACACACCGCCATATTTTCTTCTGTCAGGTCGTGGTTCATTTATTCCGTGATGTTTAAGGCACCTAATTAATATGTGTAACAGTTGGCACCGGCAACAATTAAGCAGATCCCGAAACGCGACTTAGTCACTTCACGGTTTGTCTACCACTTTAATTTTGGCTGCCATTTAATGTTAGTGATTTATATCTTTTTTTATTTATTGTGACACGACAATTTACCTCGACCCGCTTGATGATAAGTAAGAGGAGGTTCATGAGTGACGACGACTGAGAACCAAGTTTGTTCACAGCTGTCTCAGTCGCCGGCTAAAGGTGCTTCTTCACGCATCGCTAGAAGGATACAAGGTCAAAGGATGGAGAGAACACATATGTTTTTCATATATATCATTATATTAGACTAGTGTTTATGAATACGACATTACTTGTTTATTCTTCAAAATTTTATTATGTAGTCAACTATAGTGATTATAATACATGAAGAAAGCCTAAATTTACAGTAAATTCTACTACTTTTTTTATTGTGACTCGACATATGACAGCACCCCGCTTGATGTTAAGCCAAAGTGTGGTCCATGAATGAATGTCACTGCTACTACAATTCAATAACTGTGAGTAGCAATCACATCTACTATGCCGGCCTAGATGGAACCGGCAACTTACAAGCTGATCCCGAAACGTGACCAAATCACTTTACAGTCTGTATACTTGTAAGTGGTGGTACTACCCCGGATCGGCAGACTGGGCCTACCACTCTTTGATAACCAGACCCGAAGCAAATACCCATCTCCTTTTCTTTCATTAACAAATATTTGCAATATTTAATATTATTAAATATTACAAATAAAAACTATGAAACAGATCTTTGCTCCGACCGGGGATCGAACCCGGGACTTTACGCGCAACAAACCAGTCGCTAAACCGTTCGTCCACGCCTGTCGTCAAACTATTTCAGTAAAGCAATACAAAGCTCTCATTTTCTCTGAAATATAATATCAGTAAATTATTGCCTGATTTATGACTACCATTTGTATATTCTGATTTATTGTAGTTTCACTTTACCTATTTATTGTAGTTCATATTATAATTTCTGTAAAATATTTTTTTACTGAAGTTATTCTTAGTTCTCTTAGATTTTGCGCAAACATTGATTAATGAATTAAACAAATTTAATGCGTTACTATGCCTGCGTAACCACGATGGCTGCAAAGCTCTAGAAACTTCAGAATAAAGAATTGTACAAACCGCAATTCTTTTAAAATTCATTAATTATCGTTTTTAATAAATTTTAGTACCAAACTTTTCATATGGGCTAAATGCTAGGGTGACGATTGAATGACACTACTATTGGGCTGACATTACACAGTTATAATTTTTTATTATTATTATTTTGTCACGTCATTCTTATTATAGTGTATGTATGAAGAGAATTGTAAATGTGACTATTCGCACACCATTCGATGTTAGGCTGGAGTGCGATCCATATTTGGAAGCGACTTTACACATAAACATCGGCAAGTAGCAGGTCTAGCTGAACTCTGGCAAATTTCAAGTGATTGATTCGCTCCCGTTATTTAAACCTGAATGTGGTATCACTCCTGGTCCTTTGACTAGATTAATGACTAATTTTTAAAAGAGTGGTAAGCAGTGATACCCTGTCTGCCGATCCGGTGTAGTACTACACAGACCGTGAAGTGATTTGGTCGCGTTTCAGGATCAGCTTGTAAGTTGCCGGTTCCAACTAGGCCGGCATAGTGGATGTGATTGCTACTCACAGTTATTGAATTGTTGTAGCAGTGACATCCATTCATGGACTACACTCCAGCGTAATATCAAGCGGGTTGCTGTCACAAAAAAATAACTTGATCTTTAATAAAAGTAATCTAAAATAATAAAATAACTTTTCAGTACTTTAATTAGAGAACGTTAATTTGCAAACAGATAAAAAACTAAAGTCAATTAAGAAAACAACTTGGAAAAATCAACTCTCATTGCTTTTATTAGAGAGCGTTAAATCATGTCTATAATGCGAAATCGATTCCAGTTTGGCAGTAACAAAGTTTACGATGGAAAGTGAATTTTCGCTGAAACTTTATCAATTTTCAGACTCTAGTAACCCGCGGGCACCGACCGAAAATCGTTCTAGGGAGGCAAGTATTATTATATAATATTTAAACTTTAAAATTATCGCAAAAATATATTCCACGAAAATATTATAATCATTATCACGCCTTAATTAGCACAGAGATAGGTAGAGTCATGGTAATGTTACGATATATTTTTTTGTTTAACAGAACCGAAACCAGAATGATACTCAGGAAAATATATCGAGTTTCTTGTGACTTTTTGACGCCTTTCTAAAGCCAATCGTAGTCATATTAAGCCAACCAATGTCAGCCATTGGCTTGCTGGAAAAGGGGCCTGCATTCAACGATTTCCTGCTATCTTTAGCAGATCTTCAGTCCATCTTGTAAGAGAACCTTATGTATATACTCGTTATATTATTCAATTTACGCCTTTTTACACGGGGATAAGCAGAGACAATAGAGCGCCACTTGCCACGATCCTGACACAACTTCCTCGCTTCCCTTGCATCCACGATTCTCTTCATATACGCTCTTCTATTGTGGGCACTACACGTAATAGATATACTATACTTGTAAGCGTAATATCCAATCTAATAATCAAATATTACAAATAAATAGTATGAAACAAATATTTGCTCCGACTGGGAACCGAATCCAGGATTGGTGGAGTCCCAGCGTAGCAGACCTTGGATCCTTCAAGCGAAGCGTGAAGAAGCACCACAGGCCGGCATAATGACGGCGGCTGGGGCAGCCGGGTACTAACTCGTTTTTTTCAGTCGTCGTCACTCTTGGACCTCCTCTTGCTTATTATCAGGCGGGTCGAGGTCAGATGTCGTGTCACAATAAAAAAATGTGTTGGAAAGTTGATTTTAGTTAATACCGTCTATTAATGAATTTTGGTTTTAAAATTATACAATAATAATTTTTAATAATAATTTTTGGCTATTATTTCTTATCTTAAAACAAACACAATGTAAAATAGCAAACTCACATTATAATAAACAAAGGTAAAACCTTGGATATTATCTGCGTTAAAATAATTCAGAACCAAAATAAGGCCCTCGGCACTCATTATTCAGAAAGAACTGCTTTTATATTAGTTTAAATATAATTAGTCTCATTTAGTACATTTAGTACACATATTACTTAAGGTATAATTTTATAGGTTTTTTTTTATATACGGAGACATCCTCAAGTAAGCTGGGTTGCCTAGTGCCCATAACCATAAAGCTTGTATAAAGAGAATTGTGAATGTGAAGGAAGCGAGGGAGTTGTGTCAGGATTGTGGCAAGTGGCGCTCCATTGTATCTGCCTATCCTTGTGGGAAAAAGGCGTGACAATTTGATTTGATTGATTGATTTTTTTATATTTAAATGATTTAAGACTACATTCTTTTTTATTGAGACCTCGACCTGCCTGTGATAAGCAAGTGTAGATCTATTAGCGCTGACGACTGAATTCGTCGACCGATTTAGTTTACGGTTGCGTCAGTTGTCGTCACTTTGCCAGACAAACACATCGGACATCAAACTTTTTAGTTCGACTGCCGATTCGGACGACAGAATGCTGATGGTTGACCCCGACCTGTGCCTCACAGGAGTAAAAAGACAAGATAGCACTTCAGAACTTCACAGAACAACTCCCGCGGTATAGGCGATAAAGGATGCATGGAGCTGCCACGTCTCTGTGAAATTGCATTTTATACTTTTGGAATAATAATTTTGAAATTTATAAATCTGAAGTCAGTGGAAGGAAAAAAAACAGGGACCAGAGGATTAATTATTAGATGTAAACGATCCAAAGGATATTGATCATTAGATGTAAATAGGTAATAAATATAATTAAAAAGAAGCATTGTTATTTATATTTAAATTTCTTTTAAACACTAATTAACTTTTTCCTAATAAATAATATAATTTTAACATTAATTTGGTTTTATCACAAAATTAAAATAAAATATTATTATTATAAAAGAAAGTTCTGAACAAAGTAATGCGCAATTAAATTTATCGGGGGTTTTATATCACGCGATGACATGTATATTGTATAATACGAGTAACAAAGGAACCAAGGGCTGCGTTTTCTGATAATAGAGATAGTTTTCCCCGGGGAGGTCCAGAAACTCGGCTGTAAATCCTCGGAACTGGTCGAGGCAAAATAAACAATACTGAAGGCCTACAGCAATTTATCCCTCTATTAAACTAACGAGGCATATTAACCCCTAAGCTTCAACGTCCAGGTGTGATTAAAACAGGCTCCATGGGTACGAGCTGTAAAGTTTATCTTTGGATGAAACAACCCTTTAGTGAATGATGCTTATAAAAGTTTATTTCAATCTGAGATTTATTGCCTTTGCGTGTTGGCTCGTATCTTTACTATGTTCGATTTATGAATACTTATATAATTAATTCAAAGTTTTATGTGTATAAGTTTTATAAGTTTATTTTTTAATTAGAACCAAGGTAAATTTATGCATAAATTGTTATTCTTATTGAGCTTACTATGATAGTTAGGATGTTGCTAATTTCCAACAATCTCAAAACGTCTCACTTTCCATGGAGCTTATTTAAAGAGAACTATGAAAGAGACAATGGCACTCCGCTAAATAAATAAATATCTGACAGATCCAATATTTTAATAACAAAACCTTTTTTTTAAATTCTAAACATATATTTTATATACTAATTTAAGGTACTAATTTAAAATGAGTATATATTATCGCTCAAATAACCGACAACCGATGGTGAAGAAAGGTTCTAGAGTGGAGACCACGAACCGGAAGACGCAGCTGTAGGTAGGCCTCCCACTAGGTGGACTGTAGACATAGTGAAAGTCACGAATAACCGGTGGATGCAACTGGCAAGTTGTCGTTCAAAATGGCGTTCTAAGGGGGAGGCCTATGTTCAGCAACTTTCTCTTGTTTACCATCAGGCAAGTCAAGGTCAGATGTCAAGTCTTAATGACCTAAATAAATAACATAAACCTTACTAAAAATATAAACCACTTTTAATATTATCATACAGATATTAAACTAAACTTGTTTACTCTGAATAAATACATATATCATAGCAAATTAGTTCCTACTTTTTACAAGTGCGGAACTGTCTTAAAACTCACATAAAATCGCTGGGAAAAGAATAAAGTCGCAAATGTCGCTCTCTGAAGGGAGAGTGATAATGGTTATGGAGAAAGTTCTTTGCGCATTTCCATGATCCGACACGGTCCGAGGAGTGATTTACGAAGCCTTTGTCATTGGTGGGACCTCGTAAATGGAAGTCTTGGAACATTTAGTTATTCCATCTTTTCAAAAAACCCAGTCCTCGAACCTTATATTTGCAATTTAATTTGGCAAATTATCAATTGTGATTATTAGTAGGATTATCAACGTTGAAACATAATCCTTAATGCGATCAGGATTAAGCCTAAACTAGCGTGACAGACAGTCAATTTACTTTTTCATAATCCCTTCCTACCGAGGGTCATTAGTTAGACAATAACAAAAGATAATTAGTAGCGCATTAAGCCGTTAGTTGAAGCTATTAATCTAGTACTAGATAGATTGTTGTAAACAAAACTTGGCGTCACAGAATTAATACGGCTATTAAACTAACGACAAGCATCAATCCGTTTTGTTACTAATTTGAAGAGGATCGAAGAGTTAGGACTCAAGGGGAAAACAAACGTTCTATCGTTCATCACTCGTTAGTACAGTATCATGAGGTGATTATTTTAATTACGTTTTTAACAGTATTTAGTATAGTAATTGTTTAAGTGAGATTAATTTTATTCGCGACATACAAAGATAAACAGTTAGATTTATTTTATTAAATCTAACTGTAAATTATTCAGAGATAATGCTACCATCCTAATTTAACTCTACCGCCTAGCTTGCCCAACATCCACAACTCTCGTCATACGATTGCAGGATAGTTGCAATAAAGTTTTTATTTAAAGTTAATAAATATATAAAAGTTTTATTATATAATATATTTTTATTATTATGGTTTACCGCACACAGTACCCTGTCTGATGTCCAGCTGGAGTGCGGCCATGAATTAGGAAGACTGCTACTGTTGTCTTACCTACTATGCCGGCCTAGTTGAACCTTCAAGCTAATCCCGAAACGCGATTGGCTCACTTCACGGTATGTACGAGAATGCTTGAAAAGTGCCATAATGTAAATAGTGACGGCGACTGAGGCAGCCGTGAACAAACTCGGTTTTCTCAGTCGTCGTCACTCTTGGACCTCCTCTTGCTTATCATCAGACGGGACGAGGTCAGATGTCGAGTCACAATAAAAAAAATGTATTAAATGATATACCGTAGAGCGTGTATGAAGAGAATTGTGGATGTGATGGAAGCGAGGAAGTTGTGTCAGGATCGTGGCAAGTGACGCTTTCATGTGAGAAAAAAACGTGATAATTTGATTGATCGATTAAATGATATTATTAATATATTATTTGATAACAAAATAAAAATATTATATAAAATTTATAATGTAGAGAAAAAAACACTGCCGAATTTAATTAAAGTTGAACATGTAAGAGTGGGAGAGAGTTAGAAGTGGGAATGGTATTAATTCAACGACAGTCTGTGAAGCCTTGCATTCCCACTGGCAACTTTTTCCATAACCATTATCGTACTTCCCTACTACACTACGATTGCGACGAGGGTGACGTTAGCTGCGCCAGTCTGATTTAATGACAGAACCAACTATGAATAAAATCAAAAGATTTTTCTGAAAAAGTAAATACTGAATTTATTTTATATTTATTATAGAAGTTTGAAAACTGATAACTTGATGATCATGTTAACGATGATGATAAGTACATAGATTTTTTTAACTTCAGCTTACCATCAGGCGGGGTGCTAACATAAAAAAATAAAATTAAAAAAAAAACTTTGTACCAACACAATACGTTTGCCTTCTTTAAAGTAAATCATTTCATCAAAATAAATAACATAATTAAAAACCATATTTTTATATTTCAATGAATTAAACAAATTTTATGCGGCTTACTATTGCGTTTATTTTGGTTTAAATTTTACATTTTTATTTTATTTTCCCACGTTTCGAGAGCCTTGCAGCCATCGTGATCACGGAGAGACTGAGGTGTTGGTCACTCTATAAACGTGATAGTAAGCCGCATAAAATTTGTTTATTTCTTTAATCAATGTTCGCGCAAAATCTAAGAAAATTTATATTTCAATTTAAGATATTTAGTTACTTTGCTAAAATATTTACATTACATTACTCATGTACAGTTTTAGAAAAAAAAATTAATAAAACGATTAAAAATTTATAGTAGTATAACGTCATTTTTTAGTACTAAAATCTTTTAAACGCGCTCTGGGCACGCAGCCTAAAGCGCGTTTAAATATTTTTTGTGGTAACACGGCTAATGTTTACAATGTTATAAATTCCGTTCCGACTAAACTATAGGTAATATTAGTGTCCAATAGCAATGCTTCCAACATAGCCCAAGAGTGCAATTACACTGAATCACAACAAGTGCCCGCGGCTTCACAATTTCAATTACAACTGTGCATGATCAAGGGAGTGTAATGTGATAATTAGAATTTACTAAATTGAATTAAAGTAATGGAAGGATTTTGCTTGTATAAATTAGTATATTAGTTTTAAGGTTAACAATTAAACAATCAATCAAATTGTCACGCCTTTTTTCCACAGGGGTAAGCAGAGACAATGGATCGCAACTTGCCACGATCCTGACACAACTCCTTCGCTTGCCCCATATTCAATTCTTTCCATACATTTAAGCTCTACGGTTATGGGCACTAGTCAACCCAGATCTCTTAAAGATGTCTCCGATTTGGTCGGGAAACTCCCTCCTTTTCAATTCTCACAATTCTCTTCATACTAGCTCTATAGTTATGGGCACTAGGCAATCTAGCTTTCTTGAGGATGTCTCCGATTTGGTCGGCGAACACTCTCGGCGCTGTCAGTGTCAATAAAAAAAGAAAACAAAGTTTAGAAACCTTTTAGAAACGAGAGCAAACAATACAAATATAATTTCATTGTATATGCGAAATTTCATTTGCTCCGAATTTGCTATTACATTCAAATAAGCGAGTATTGTGTTCGTCCCATGAACCCGGGTGTTAATTTACTTCATTTCTCACGTGTCTTCAAAGCAAACTCAACAGAGGTAACTTGCATCTGGCATATACATTATACGTATACCATAAGGTTTGTCATATCATAAGGTTTGTACTATAAAATAAATATTATTAGGTTCGGGTTAAAAATAATATTGAATAAATCATTGTTAATATTTTTAGCACAAAGAAAAGTATTTTTATTTATTGTGGCTTGACATATGACAGGGGAACTGATTTTAGGCTCTAGAGCAGTCTATAAATAGAGACGTCTACTACAATAGCTACGTCTTATATGTTAGCAACTTTCAAGCTAAACCTTCATCTCCGATTTATAAATCTCCTATTATTTAAACACAACAAATTCGAATTGCCTATTCGCCTTATGGGGCGTTCTCACGGGGCGATTTAAGTTGATCAATATTTATCGTTTGACAAAAAATCGAAAGTAAATATAGCGTTCTCACGGTTTCATAATAATCGACTCAATATAACACGTATTATTAAACTATCTGTCCATTTTAGCATTTTTCTCGTGGATGTGGACGCCACAATTCACATTTTATTTTACAAACAAACAAAATACTGGTGATAGAGGAATGCAATATACAGTACATAGGTACTCAATCGCGCTGATTGGCTGACTGAATGGACTGATTATTCAGTGCAAGTTAAACGAACAAGTTCAGACGAGTCGATTCGCTGTCAGCTATCAAATGAATCAACAAAAGTCGAAAGGTCTTTAACTTTTGTTGAATATACATTTATTGCTTCAACTTGATTGAAAGTCTGTTCAGACGGTTCAAATGACGAACGATTTCGCAGTTGATCAACTAAAATCGACCCGTGAGAACGCCCCATTACAAATACGAAAAATAGTACAAATATAAAACCAAATTGAACGTTTATTTTCGCCAATACCTTAGAGAAATAAGTAACCGATACTAATTCAGAACAAGACGCGTTTCAACCCGCCTGATTTAGCACATGTTTTAAGATTTAGCTCTCTCCACAGCCATAAAACTCTGGCAGATAGGAAACCTAAAGTAAACAAGGCTGTGTTGGCGCGCTGCCTATTGTGTAGATATCCTAGGGGGTCTTCGTGAATATTGCTGCAAGAAAAGAGCATAATGCATAATACTCGTACCTGCCTCCTTTGTTTAGAGCACAATTCAATTTTCATACTTATATACCTACTATCTTCATCACACGTGAAAATATTTTTCATTATATCAACTGAATATAACTGATAAACGTGGTTATATACCAATTGATTCGTATCAAACAATTTCAAATTATTAAAATATTTTTTCAGTTGAGAAGATGATTAGTTTATGCTATACTTTATGTTTTATGATACTAGGAAGTCAGTCAGTTCGTAAATAAGTTTATTTACTTATAGGTTAGGTAGGGCCAATGTTACTGTTTTTTTGAAAACACTCCGACGTGATAAGCCGTCCCATAACCACAGGCAGCCCAGCCTTCTTGAGGATGTCTTGGATGGATGGGTGGTTGGAAAACACCCCCCTGGGCCTGCATTGTTTAACGCATTCATCCACCTCATATTTATGAATTCCTTTCGTCAATCTACTTTCACTAATCCTTTCCATGTGCCCAAACTATCGAAGCATTCCTTTGTCAATACTTGTCACTACATCTCCTTTCAAAACACATCTATCGCTGTATTGTTTATTAAGTTTATTAATCATAAAAAGTGCTGTTTACTTAGTAATTACAGTCTAGATACAAACATTTGTAATAAAATTAATGTAAACATATAATTCTTGACGGCAATAAAAGCAATTTTAATTTTAATTTTAATGCATTTGTCTTTATAATAAAAATAAATTTTATAATAATGAGTATTTGACTCTACCCCATTCATAGTATAAAACGAACCGCGTGCTCATCGGACTGAAACACTGTCCAGTTCTCTAATTAGTAGAAAGGACAAAACGTCCTTATCAAAACTACTACACTTGGATGCACTCTGTCAGAAATAAAATTAAAAGTGAATCTACATTATTATTTTTTAAAGTCATTTGAATTTTGATTTGTTTTATTGCAACGTTGATTGCAGCAATGTGCCAACTTTTCTTGTTATTATTTACAGTTTTTTAATCGTATTTTTTATAGAGGTTTTAAAATAATATATTGGGGACATTAATAATAGAAACATGGGTCTGGAGTGCCCATAACCTATTCGTTACGATGACAAATTATACAATTGAAGAAAGCAAGATGTGAAGTGTGAGGATAGTAAAAAGTGGTGCTTAGTTGTCTCTGCTTATACCTGGGCGTATTAAAGATGAAAGATGCTGATAATAATGAATTATTTATTTTTATAAGTTAAATAAAATTATTTAGTGTCAAAATGGTCACGCAAACCAAGAATACCCGATTGAAAACTAGCTGGTACCAATGTATCTTTGATGTATGACTTGGTCGGTTAGCTTGGTATACAAATGTAAATTTATTAAACATCATCATTATTTTTTATTTTTTATATAATTGAAATTTAACTACTTCAAAGTCCGTTGTTAATACTTCCAAGTATTGAAAAATTAATTTGCTGCGGTACCTCAATGAGCTTTCCTTTAATTCAAAAATGTAGGGAGAATACAAATTTAATCAACTCTAATTCTTAGAAATTCTATTTGAAGAAACCATCTTTGCCTAAATTTGAAAGTAATAAAATTAAGATAATACTCTGAATGATAATGTTGAAGGAGAACCTCTGGCATAAAATCCCTAAGGGAATAAGTACACTTTTTAATAGACTTAAGATCTAGATCTTACTAAGACCTAGTGGTCACTAGGTCTTAGTAAGACCATTCATTAAGGTTCGAAATATACACTACATGTAACAAAACAATCGACAAATGGAGTGCTTTGTTAGCCTATTTGTTCGCCCCAACCCTAAAACCTTGGATCTTTTAAGCAAGGTGTAATTTTTAGCTATTGGTAGTCAATGACAGGTGTCGCGTCACAATTAACAGTCAGCAGTCAGCATGGCCGGCCACCGATACGGCCAGCGCAGTCTAGTACAGAGCAACTTGTAAGTAGATTCCGTCTCGGAATTTTAATCCTCATTATATTGATAATTTAAAGGTTTTAAAAAGCCTTTAAACCTTTCTGTATATTTTAAACGTATAATGCAGGCTCTATAGTGTTCATAAAATATAGAATATTTTGTGGATTTCTCCGCGACCACGATTGCCGCAAAACTTTCAAAATGTCGGATTAAAATATTTATAAAAGCTTTTATTTCATACTGTATAGAAAACTCCGTGGTGTCTTAGGATGGCGGTGTGAAGTAAAATACTTTATATTGCATCGTAGTGTTAAAATTAATTAGTAAAATAAAGTCTACAAAAGCAATAAAGAGAACGTTTCACAAATAGGATTTGAAAAGATTAAGTACATACAAATTGCGGAATAAGTTTTGGTAATCAGTCAGTCTGGCTGCGGACAGGGGATTTTTTCTCTAATCACAGCCAGCCTGGGAAACCTTACAGAAAACAAATCACGCTATTTACCCCTGACAGAGATCGCGCATGTGCTCAAAGGTCATGTCAGGTCACTAGTAACATTTTAGACGAATGATTCTAAAAGCCTAAGTCTTAGAATTTACGATTTTATTGGAACTTGACATAAGACAGCATCCCGCTTGATGTTAAGCTAGAGTTGATCTGCTACTACAGTTGAAAAACTGAAAGTAGACATCCACTATGTCGGCCTAGTTGAAACCAGTAACTTATAAGCTGATTTCGAAACGCAACTAAGGCACTTGAGGATCTATATAATTTTAAATAGTGTTACTGGCCCCACCATTGCCTAACTAGACCACCATCACTGCTTAAATAACCTAACTAGACCCGGAGCAAAAATTCGTCTCTTTTTATTAACAAATATTTGTGATATTTAATCTATTTAACTATATAACTAATATATAACTATTACTAATAAAAGCTATGAAACAAATCTTTGCTCCGACCGGGAATCGAACCTGGGAATTTACGCGTAACGAACTGTTTTGCTAATCAAATCGCTACAGCTGTCATCAAAACCGATATGAGATAATATCTCAAAACAACATATCTCGAAAAACTTATTAGACCCGGTCTAGTAAACTTACCCATTCGCCATATTTAGCGAATACAAGAATGTAATATTTGAAAAAGTAATATTCTTTTATATTTATTGGGAGTTACTCGCAAATTACACAATTTGTAACAAAAGGCGAAACTTTAAAGAAAACGTGTATGGCTCTTAGAAAATTTCATTTATCTTTAGTACCATTTCTTAGGGTTAGTGGCGACATTCTTTTAAGGAACTGGCCAAATGGATATCGTAACTGAAGTTCTATTACTATAGCGCTAAATATTATATTCCTAGACATTTGGCTAACATATTTATATAGTTTTTTACATTTCTAGACCAAACTACTAAATCATAAAGTTTGTATCATAGAAACTGAACAACCAAAGCACATATTATATATTAAGCGCTCCATTGTCATTAAAGCGTAACAATTTTAATTATATAATAATATATTATTATATAATTTTATGGATTACAGTGATCATTTTATGACTAGCGGTTTTGATATTAACAAATTTCTTTGTTAAATATTCTTGTTTTAAAACATAATAATTAGGAAAGGGGCATTTTTCTTACAGGAATAGGCAAAGATATTGGAGCGCTACTTGCCACGATCCTGATACATCTCCCTCGCTTCCCTCACATCCACAATTCTTTTCACAAAAGCTTTACGATAAATATAATAATTTATTTATTTATTTCTAAACTAAGCTTAAGTGTTTGTATCATAGAAACAGGACAAACAAAGTACATATATCAAAGATACATTGGTACCGGTGAGTGGTTTCGAACTCGGGCTCTCGGTTTGCATAACTATTGCACTGCCACTACATCATTTATTAATTTATTCATTCATTTACATGTCATGGGTTAGTCTTCTAATTAAATTTCTGTTTTCTGGTCTGTTTACAAACAGCGTTACATCAATAATTCAATCAATCAATCAAATTGTCACGCCTTTTTCCCACAGGGATAGGCAGAGACAATGGAGCGCAACTTGCCACGAGTCTGACACAACTCCCTCTCTTCCTTCACATTCACAATTCTCTTCATACAAGCTCTAAGGTTATGGGCACTGGGCAACCTAGCTTTCTTAAGAATGTCTCCGTTACGTTACATCTGATTACAAAATGATTTACAATTTTAGTTAAATTTCCAAATTTAGTTTTGTTGGAGGCGACCAAGTGTAAACGCTCTGGCGGACACGGTTCGTCATAAATAACCCAGCGAGAGCGCTAAATGAATAATTAATGACAGAAATGACCGGCAGTGGAGTGCCGTTTACACGCCACGGAGCCTTCTCTCTCTTTCCAGCTAAGCAAATTAATTACCTACAACAACTCTTAATAAATAAATTTGTCTACTTCTGTTGGGTTATATTAAAAAGGAATAAATGCTTTTTGTGTTGTTATAATACGTTTTTATTCATTAAATTAACCAATTATTTAAATTGTAATACTGAATTAATAATGATAATAATCATTTATTGCAGTGCTTGTTCCTACATTAATGTATGGTAGTGAATGTTGGGTGTGGCAGAAGAAGCATGAGAGTAGAGTTAACGCTATAATGAGGTCGTTAAGGTTCGTATGTGGAGTGACGATAGCGGATAAAATAAGGAATACCACGGTGCACGATAAATGTGGTTTGAAAGAGGATGTAGTGACAAGGATTGATAAAGGAATGCTTCGATGGTTTGAGGACATGGAAAGGATGAGTGAAAGTAGATTGACGAAAATAATTTATAAATCTCATGTGAATGGATACGTTAAACAAGGCATGCTCAGGATGATGTTTGCCGACCAAATCGGAGACATCCTCAAGAAAGCTATTATAGGTTGCCTAGTGCCCATAACCATAGAGCTTGTATGAAGACAATTGTGAATGTGAAGGAAGCGAGGTAGTTGTGTGGCAAGTGGCACTTCATTGTCTCTGCCTATCCCTGCGGAAAAAGGCGTGACAATGTGATTGATTGATCATTGTAACCCTCTTTTCCTTAACAATCCTCTTCATACAATGTTTATACCTATTAGCTCTGCTGATTTCAAGCTGATTTATTTATGTCATTGCTTTGTTTACATAACACCTTAGTATTACCCTTTTACCCATCTTCGGTTTTAAATCTCTTTTGTCAATATCTCTTCAATGTTTAAACAAACATAACAAAAGACTTATGTCAGGATTGTGAAAAGTCGCACTCTATAAAAGTCGCCAGAAACTTTAATAGCGTTTTGTTTTGAATGTATTTCTTGCCTATTTAATTTTCTAGCCCTATAATAATATCATGTTTATAATCTACTAAATATTAGCTGTAAGTTGACCTTAAATCAAATAAACATCCACTATACCGGCCTAGTTGAAACTGGCAACTTGCAAGCTGATCCTGATAAGCGACTAAAGCACTTCACGGTCTGTACACAAGTGGTACCCCGGATCGGCAAACGGAGTACCACTTACCATCCGAAGCAAATATCCTCTTCTTTTTTATTACCAATTATTTGTAACATTTAATTATAAAAGCTATGAAAGAAATATTTATTCCGACCGGAAATCGAACTCGGGACAATAAGCGAAACAAACTGTCGTATTTATACACCACAAGTTCTCAACCACAACCGACTACGGGCGTCAACAAAATCGTATGCGGCTTCTACGATCAACTAACGCAAGGGTTTGCTATGTTATCAACACTGGTTACAGTCGACTGACTTTTGTGTGTGCAAATATTCAAGTTCAGTAACCATGATTTGATAAACGCTCAGCTTTAATACAATTTATGCCCTTTTAGGAGAAATAAAGATTCTTACTATTAACATTTTTACTTTTTAGGGCGACTATTAGGTGTAGTGGTAGTGCAATGGTCAGGGCCGTCTTAAGCATATTCAGCGCCGGGGTGCGAAAGTCAAGGCTCCGCTCGCGTGGTCTCAGTGTAGTAGGTACCTATCGAAATTTATGGCGGTCGGCATGCGCCCCCTAGTACTCTGCGCCCGGGTGCACCGCACCCCTTGAACCCCCGGGTAAAGACGGCCCTGGCAATGGTCACGAAAACCGAGAGTACGGTTTCGAAACCATATACACCAATATTTTTTCATATTGTAGCTTGACATATGACAGTATCCCCCGCCTGATGTTAATCTATAGTGTGGTCAAAGAATAGAGGCCACTACTACTATTAAATTTCTGCAAGTAACAGTCGCATCCAGTACGGTGGCTTAATTGGAACTGTGAACTTTCAAGTTTAACAGTCGCATCCAGTACGGTGGCTTAATTGGAACTGTGAACTTTCAAGTTTAACAGTCGCATCCAGTACGGTGGCTTAATTGGAACTGTGAACTTTCAAGTTTAACAGTCGCATCCAGTACGGTGGCTTAATTGGAACTGTGAACTTTCAAGTTTAACAGTCGCCTTTATTCATGTACCGCACTCCAGCCCAACATGAGGCGAGACACAATAAAAATAGATCCTAGAAAATATGCCGTCACTATTCCGGCCTAATAAGCCGGCAAAGTGCCGGCGACGGTGGTAGCCGTGAACTGACTTGGTTTTTCCAGTCGTTGGCACTATTGAACTTCCGTCATACTTGCCATCAGACAGGTCGAGGTCAAGTAGAGTCACAATAAAAAACACAGGGAAGAAAGCCATTTGCAATCTAAGAACCTAGCAATCTTTTTTCTATGTTATAACAGTTTTAGAATGCGTATGCTATCTCAAACTGACTGCAACAGACTATGAATTGCATTGACAAGCCGTACGATAGACCACCGATAGAAGCGCTGCCGCTTCCCTCGACGCTATTTCCTGTTACCTCTATTAGAAATGTCTTTTGAAACTCTACTATGAGTTTATTATCGTCTAAAAAATATACGTTGGTACCGATAAATGGTTTTGAACCAGGGGGCCGACGCGCAATTTCAATGGGAATGAAATAAAAAATTATTCCCATTTGTCAAAAAGTTACGCGGTCGCTTATAGTGTCAACAACTTTTATTTATTCCGACAATGAGTTTCAATTTGTTCTGATTTGATTGAATTTGAGTTGAGACCACGAACTGGATGACGCAGCGTAGGTCGGCGTCCCATCGGGTAAACTAACGACATAGTAAAAGTCACAAATAACCGGTGGATACAACTGGCATCTTGTCGTTCCGGAATGATGTTCTAAGGCTTCCCCTATGTTTAGCAATGGTCGTCTTCTGGCTGATGATTATGTACAAAAATATATTAACGAAAAGACTAACAAGTAGTTCAAAGTATGCCAGTATACTGTTTTTTATTGATAGTGAGTGAAGTTAGTATATCGTAATAGAGTAACCCAAGGTAGCCATACATGGGTGAACAAATCTCCAATGTGGAAAGTACGTTTTGTGCACTCGTCTGTACAATGTAAAACATTCATGTTCCTTTTCAACCGTGTGTATTGATACATCACCCGTTTCAACTGATTCCCTCAATGCCATTTCCTATCAATACATTTCCTATAACGTCAATATGAAATAATAATTGAATTTATTTGTAAATGTTTTTTATGTTATCATATCAAATTTTCCCGTTTCTATTCTTCCACTCTTCCACGCTTCTACTCTTGATTCGTTTATAAGCCTTTTCTTTTTTTTAAATATTTCTTAAGCTACTAAACGTGTTTGTACTATAAAAATGTACAATGTACATATTATATCAAAGGTACATTTGTTACCGGTTGTTTTGAACCGGAGCAGGTCTTGGCGTAGTTCACAAACAATTTACTGCAAGCCTCAAAAGTAGTGCAAGAATCATAAGAAATAGCACTCTGCCGTCTCCGCTTGTGGCGTGGTTTTTTAACAAGAAATATTATTATAATAATTTTAGTTAATATCAACACTAAAACCTAGAGCAACTCTTTTTCTTCTTGAGGATTTCAAATTATAATTATATTATTCGAATGTTCTTGCTCAACAGTCGTTCTCTAGTGGATCGTGACCAGTATTTAGAAGATCTTCTAAGTTCTATTTATAAATTTATTTTTTATAATTCGTGAAGCGCTCTTTCCGAAGTCTAAACAGATTCAATAGCTTGACGCTTCAGATCTCATTCAGACTGTAATATCTTTTATTAGTGGCTATCCGTTGGATGATCCCGAAATACGCTTACACGGGTCACTGCACGGATTTTACACTTCATGAAAGGAGAAATAAAATAGGTGATAATACAGTAATATTGGAGAAAATTGTATAACTTTATCACTCAGACGTAATGTGAAATAAAATAGTTTTCGTTGAGTGGATTTTGGTTAAGGTATTGAGAATCGAGATGTTTCTATTAGATATAAGATTATGTATTATCGAATATATTATATGTTTACAAATAGTTAAATTAAATTAATCATCATTATTAATTGTCACCCTTTATTTCCCACAGGGATAGGTAACAACGGACCGTAATTTTCCACGAACTTGACACAACTCAGTCGCTTCCTTCACATCCACAATTCACACATATTGACATGTATCAGTTTACACTATAAAAGCAAAACAAATTAATATAATCTTACGTTTTTATAATAACCCAGTTGAAACTATTCTTTTTAGATTTTTTATTATATTTGAACTTTTAAGTGCAAAGTTCAAAAAACAAAGTTGGCTTATTGAAGCTAATAAATTTCGAGCGCGTCGAAGAGAACCATTTTACCATTTTCCTAAGTATCAATCTAACAATTCACTTCGAGTTGCGTGCTCATTTTAGTTCGATAGTGGTTGGGCAAGTTACCATTACGTCTGTTCCAGTAAATGGCAATGAAAGCGCAATACTACTACTTTACAGGAGCGTTTTATTTGTTTTCAAATAAAACTTTTGTGGTTTTGTAAAGTTAATGATTGATTTTTATAAGTGGCACTCCAATGTCCTGTGAAAAAAAAGACGTGACATTTTGGTTTGGTTTTAATATAAAACATTTACTTTTAATATTGTAAGATAATTTGACCCTAGATTCAAAATTAATCAACAAAAGAAAACTAATTATTTTATGCAAATGATTTTATAATCATCATTTAATATAAATAACATTTTGGTACATAATTAGTATATTTAGGTTGGATTTCAGTTGCAGGTAAACAATTTCTTGATTTGTCTACTCTTTGTTTTATTTAATTTTATTTCTGGTTTATTTTTTGTAAATAAAAAACCTAGACATTAAAATCGACAAACTGGAGGTAAATAAAAAAATAATAAATTTTTAGAACTCTGTTAAAGGCCTAGTTGGGACCGGACACTGACAAGCTGATTTTGAAGCGCGAATGAATTATTTAATGTTCTGTATCCCGGATCGGCGGACTGGGCAAATAACCAGCAACTGCCTACCCACCACTTTCAAAAATATGGTGTAATAAAACTATATATATTTCACACTTACAATACTATTCGTGCGAGGCATTCTATTTTATTGTCTGCTCTAGTTCACTTCAATCCATCTGTCAATTAATAAAGTCGGATGCGCATCGCGTTTAGTCAGGCTTTTTACTCACTGACACCCAGGATCGGATGTCAAATTCACGGATGATAGTTTGTGAGGATTGAATAGATATTTAAAATACGTCTGACAGGAAATTTACTCTGTGTTGTATCTGAATATTGCTTTTTTTTTTCATATATTGTAGTTGAAGGTATTATTACATCGGTGTTATTATTAACATTAGGTTTTTTTTACAAAATTGATTCCCACAAGATTTATTTTATTTTATTGTGACTCGACATATGACAGCACCCCGCTTGATGTTAAGCCAAAGTGTGGTCCATGAATGAATGTCACTGCTACTACAATTCAATAACTGTGAGTAGCAATCACATCCACTATGCCGGCCTAGATGGAACCGGCAACTTACAAGCTGATCCCGAAACGTGACCAAATCACTTCACGGTCTGTATACTTGCAAGTGGTGGTAACTACCCCGGATCGGCAGACTGGGTACCACTGCCTACCACTCTTTGATAACCAGACCCGAAGCAAATATCCACCTCTTTTTTTTTATTAACAAATATTTGTGAATATACTATTAAATATTACAAATAAAAGCTATGAAACAAATATTTGCTCCGACCGGGGATCGAACCCGGGACTTTACGCGCAACAAACCAGTCGCTAAACCGTTCGTCCACGCCTGTCGTCAAAATAATCAAGATAATCAAACTCCACTTTCTATGATTCTGACACAACAAACACGGTTTTGCTTTTTTCTCATTTCATATCCTTATTTCTTGTTTATAAATCAACGTTTATGTTTAAAGTCTGCATGGAAAAAACTGTGTCAGGATTAGACTATCAGATGCTATGGGAATTAGAGCGTGAAAACAATGATGATTATGTTAAAAAATATTTTATTGGAAAATAAAAAAATCTTGCCTAAAATAACATTATTATTAAGAAAAAATATAACGACATACAAGGCATGCAATTTCATCACCACTTATTTTTTATTCTATCCATTCAATTTGTACGAAAAAACATATACAGTCAAATTAAGGTAAAATTCAACCCAACAAAGGTAAAGGGAGATCAAACACATGAAACACGATATAGCAGTTATTCTTTGAACAATACGGTTATCAAGAGAACGTCCCCGTTTCACTTAATAACGTCGTATCAACAATCCATTCCGGCCGCCGTATCGCGACATTATATTGAAGTAGGTAGTTTCGAAGAAAAACAGCGTATTGTTGTCGAAATTGAAAAATAAACTGTGAAGGGGTCGCGTACAGGTGAGAGAGTGTGAGTCGTGGTATTGATTCGCACTTCAACTTCGGACCTGCGAGACGAATTTATTAAGCCACTTTAGAGATAAAACAAAATAAAAACGTATCGCTGCCAATAAATACTTTTACCTCATCAATAGAAACTATAAATAAGATAACTTTATTAAAAAAATGATGTTGTGACAAGAATTGACAAAAGAATGCTTTGATTGTTTGGGTACATGGAAAGGATGAGTGAAAGTAGATTGACGAAAGAAATTTATAAATCTGATGCTGCGTTAATCGAGGCAGACCCAGAAGGGTGTGCTCTGACCAAATCGTAGACATCCTCAAGAAAGCTGGGTTTCCTAGAGCCTATAACCGTAGAGCTTGTATGAAAAGAATTGTAAATGTGAAGGAAGCGAGGTAGTGTCAGGATCGTGGCAAATAGCCCTCCAATGTTGGTGCCTATCCTTGTCGGAAAAAGGCGTGACAATTTGATTAATTGATTGATTATTAATATTTATTAAAGTGAAAAAGACTATTGTGAAAAGACTATGGCCAATAGTTTCGGTATTTTGACTTCTAAATTGATTGTCGTTGAAGTAATAACATTATTCGATATTAATACCTAATTTAATTTAATAATTAAAATTCAGTAGTAAATAAAATATTTTGTTGTAGGTAATTGTAGGTATTGGGTAATTATAGTGACATTAACGAGTTAAGATTGTGATTTTAAAAAAACTTTTTTTTTACTTTTCTATTCTAAGCTTTTAAAGCGATCATAGAAACAGATAGAAACAGGATAAACAAAGTACATATATCAAAGATACATTGGTACCAGTAAGTGGTCCGGTGCTCTCGGTTTGTGGAACCATTGCACTGCCAACCATCGCCTTATCTAAGTCGACTCAAGAGTTAAAATTTTGAATGTATTTTATATAAACTTACGAGTTTCACCACAGTATAATGATGTTGAAATACGAGTAAAGTGTGCTCTATACCGACCTGTCCTCTACGGTTACGATGGAAAGCGAGAAAACCGCACATTAATGTACGACTCAGTGTTGTATTGTGCTTTTGAGTGAATTTATTTTGCTGCGAATGAAATTTTTCAAGTTACGAAAATCAAAGAATATCGTAGCTTATTTTTTATTGAGACGGGTTATTTTTTTAATTTAAAGTAAATTATTATTTAAAATTTTGAGAAATAAATTGAGATTAAATCAACTATTCTTTTTTTAACTGAAATATTTTTCGAGACTCGACATTTCATCTCGTAAACATTTTAGTAAGCAGGGGAAGTCCAAAAGCACTGGTAACTGAAAAATCAAATTTAACTTACGGTTTTCTCAGTCACCATCACTATGCCGGCCAAAGGATCTGATCTGTTTTTTGTCAAACGATTCTACAACTATTATGGTTTTGGAAAGTGGAAAGTAGAGAAGAAAGTTTTAGTATGATTAGTAATACCTTAAAAAACACTACGTTAATTCAGTTGGATATAAAAGTTACATTCTTTTGACCGAAACAAAAGACGAACTTAACGATTCGGCGCACCCGTTCTTTGTCGAACAATTAGCAAGCTTATCCGTCAATATGTTCTATCTATAAATCCTTCAAACGAAGTGTGAAAAAGCACCTTTGGACACTATTGTGAAGACAACTTTTTTAGTCATCGCGCTCTTAATCTCCCCTTTCTTACTATCAGGCAAGTCGAAACCAGTTATCGCGTCATAATAACATTTAATGTTATTAGTGTAATTTTGTTATTAGTTACAATTTTACAAAACAATGTTATTAGTGTAAATTTGTTATTAGTTATAATTTTAAAAAATAATGTTTAGTGTAAATTTGTTATTAGTTACAATTCTACAAAATAATGTTATTAGTGTAAATTTGTTATTAGTTATAATTTTACAAAATAATGTTTAGTGTAAATTTGTAATATACAGAGACATATATAGACGTAGTTACGATAAACAATAATCGGCATACTTGTTCACGCATCGCATGTTCACGCCTGATAACAATAATACAATTCAATAGGAAACTAATACAATAACTTCGCATGGTGTAAGTAATTTGTTACCGATATATCTCACTTAAAAGACAAACTATAGTGAAACGCTTCATTCCTAAATCTACATCAAATGTATAATTTATTATTGTTTAAATATTTATGAAATTTATTAAAGTTAAATAAATCAATGCTATTCAAATACACGATTTTCTAACTATTAAAACAACGGACGACTAGAAAAACAAAGACCTAATCGAAGGCCTCTGTTCTAATTAACGTAACTACGTAGAAATAAAAGTGTGGGTACTTATAAATTTCGTGATATTGCTCCGACCATTTAAAGGACAACCTGAAACAAATAGATAAAAACTTTTAATTAAATCTTTTAAATCACTATATAACATTTTTAAAAGTAAATAAAAAGTGTTTTAAATTTAAGGCTGGAGTGTTTTAGCCAGCATAGTGACGGCGACAGAAGCAACAATCTTTGTTAAGTTGAACCGTATTTTTCTGTCTTCGGCGCTCTTGGACAATCTCTTGCTCGCCGTCAGGCAAGGCGAGATAAGATGTCGAGTTTTATTGGCTTTCTAAATGTGGTCCATTCGATACTTCTACAAGAAATCCTAGGAATAATTTCATATGCTGATAGAGTTAATCCACAATAAATCAACAGACTGAATAATCATAAATAAAAGCAGACAATTATTAATAAAATTAATAAAACAAAAGTAATAAAAACATAATAAAATTAAGAAAAACATACAACATATACAGGTCAAGTAATTAACTGTTGTATTTTCGTTCTGCTTCATTTCTACATGCAATTACAATCAGACCTTAACAGATTCCAATGAAATTAAATCAAGCTACTCGTATTCAATGATCATTGAATTATTCATTACTAAGTCCTGGGGTTGTGTGGAGCCTTATTGCGAAGGTAGCGTTTGATTTGGATACTGGTAGTTGCTTAAAACAGTCACCTCTAGAGAGAGAATTAATGTGCCCCATTCAAAGCATCCCTCATAATTTAGTTCGAAAATACTACCGTATATACTTGTAAATACGGATTGTAAATAAATTCGTGATTTGTAAATAAATTCAATTTGCCACGTAATATCAAAGATATGTTAATTTCTTTTTGTATTCTTTAAAATTGATTATTAAATTATTGCCACGTAATATCAAAGATTTGTTCATTTCTTTTTGTATTCTTTAAATTGTTTATTAAATTATTGCCACGTAATATTAAAGATTTGTTAATTTCTTTTTGTATTCTTAAAATTGTTTATTAAATGATTATATACTTATATTTTAGAGAAACAGAAAAAACTATCTAATTTATACAATATTTTTGTAACGTTGTCTGCGGTTAAATTGGAAGACCAGTTCAATTTGCAAGATATTGATTTATGTCATCAGGTCAATTGGAAGTCACATTGTCGACCTTTAAAATTGTTTATCCTTAAACTTAACAACCTATAAAGTATTAATAAAAAGAAAATAAATAGTGAAAACCAATTAAAAGTTTAGATGGCAGCCATAAAAGTTCGTAATTTGTGTTGAAATAAAAGGTGCGATTTGGAATAAAACAAGTGATATATAAACAAGTGATACTTAGAGTATGTGCCGACCTTAAAAAGGTCGCACTAAAATTGTCTTAATTCATTTCCATTAAAAAACATAAACGTTATTTTCACTCATTTATTCTTTTGTTTTTTATATTCGATTTTTTATGTCAAATAAAATTAGTCTTCTTTACAACATCAACGGGTGCATTTCATTTCTTCACGTCCTTGACCACGTAGCGTCAAAAGTACATTCATGAAATCCACCCATATTTTCATGTAACAACTTATAATATGAGCTTTTAAAAGTTAAAAGTTTAGACGCGGAGCTTTACATTTTTAAAATACTTCTTTCCTCATATACATTTATAAGGATTTGTACTTTGAAAGTTTAATTAATAAATAAGTTTTGTTTTTACAATCGTGCTGTAAACCCCCAATAGCGCAGGTAAAGTATCTATAAATTATAAGCTTTCGAATTTTTACTTACAAGTACCCTAAAAGCAAAATTTTTGGACTTTATATCCTCTTACTTAAACTCTTAGTAAAGTTGTAAAATAACTTTTATACTGGTAAAAGTTGTGACATAATTCTAAAAGAAGGTAGTAAAGTTTGTTAGGCGAAACACCGAGGGAATTCTTTTCATGGCCCTCTCTAAGCCACCAATCAATACATACGAAAACAAATCAAATTACTATTTTATATTTTTTAGTTACAAACTTGACTAAGTAAAACCGTGGTGTAGTGGCAGTGCAATGGTTACAAAAACTGAAAGCACGAGTTCGAAACCACCCACCGGTTTGTATCATTGATATGTACTTTGGTTGTCCTGTTTCTTTGATACAAGCACTTTAGTAGCTTAGTATAGAAATTTAAATAGATTAAAAAAATGATTGACTACAATCAAATTAGCTTGGAGACCTTTCATACTCCTGACTATGATACGAGTACACTCAGTAGTGGTAACTAGTGTAACTCATCGTACACACACGATAGATTCGCAATATTTTCTCTCACCTTACAAGCGACCTTTTCCCTAATAAAAATAAAACAGTCCCTGAACTAAATAAAATTAATTGAACCCAATGTTGCATGACGCACCAATAAATACGACACAAACAAAAGGAGTGAAATTAACAAGAGAAAATAAATGGCGCGTATTTCATCACCATATTAAATTGTATAGGGGACAACTCAAAGCAAACAGGCATCAGCCACGAGATCTCAAACAATGAATTTCAGGGCTTTCGCTGTCCACCACCTGCGTTGCCAAAAAAGGGCGGTATTAACCAAACAAAAGGTGAGCTCGGATGTCATAACTCAGAAAGTATTTTCTATTGTCGCGGGGAGAAGTGTCCAAATCCGCAATACTCGTATATCATTTGTTGCCTCGACGCTATCAAATCCCCGCCTGAGGCTCCCCTTGTGTCAGGATACGCGTCTTGTCGGTTTCTCTCCCTATATTCATTGAAATGAATTTACTTCAGGCGTATTTTGGAGATACGTCTATTGACGTCCGATGTCCTTTTCACATTTGTACACGTGGGTTATGTTAAAATGTCTTGTAACAATAACAACAGTCAAGACTAAACAGCACTCACAAAATATTAATTTATATTATTGTATAAAAAATAATCATTTGATTTTTATATTATTTTATAAAAGAATTTTGGCCTCGAAATACTTTCGAGTGATCGAGGTATAAACATAGCCGATATAGAAGCGGGTTTAGGGGATTTAGTAGTAGATCACTGTCACCGGAAATACAGTATTCCCTCTAGTTTCGGTGTACAGCTAAAACTATATTTTTTTTTTGGTGAGTTTTCACTTAATACTAGCTAAGTAAAATTCTTTACCTAACTTTACTACAAGTCAAATAACTTAAATAAAGCATATTACTATTATTCAATGTTCTTATCACTACTATTGGTTTAAAAACAATAATAAATCAGATTTGAAAGAAGAAATAATTATATAAGAAAGGTTTTTTCTATGTATATACAAATTTTAATGTATTCGTGAGTATTTAATTATCAAGTTTAAAAGTAAGGAATATTAAATACAAAGACATACATTTAATATTAATAAAAGGTAAAATGATATTAAGTATTTTAAATTTTAAAATTATTTTCTCAAAATATCATTGAAAAGGTATATTTATTTAATGTATATTTTTTTGAAGAGAGTATTTATCTGGATAATATTATTGAATGTGTACTCATCCGGTGTCTGTGGAACAGCAGCGAGGATTAAATTTGCGTTTCGTTAGTCTTCGAATTTGCATACTTACACAAATTGTAATAAACTTGGTAGAAGTTTCATAATTAAATTGATATTCTTAAGCGTTCAGAATACTGGCTTTGTTTCATTACGACTTTTGTTTTGGAAATCAAACAATTCAAAATAAAAAAAGTATTGCAATTTAATTATTTTAATATTAATTTAAATATTCCTAAATGATTTTAATCTGGGCTAAAATTTATAATTTTCTGAGGATTTTCGTGAACATATATCATAAAATAAAAGAATTTTGCGGCTTACTATATAGCATTTATTTTGATACCTTGGTCGCAGGGAGACTAAGCGTTGATCGTCACATTTAATTTTTTATTTTATTTCTATAACTGCCCTAATATTGTGAAATGTTGGATTTAAAATAAATGCGATGGTAAGGCGTAAAAAAACTTATATTACAAATATGACTGACATATTGTATAACGGCCATAGATTAGTCACCAACTTGTTTCTTGATAAACAGGAGCTTATGGCTTCTAATTCATATTAAAGTATAATTGTGTATGTTTATTTTGACATATATGTATATATATACTTATGATACTTGTATGTAGTTTATGTAATTGTAGTTTGTAGTATATTTGCACCCTGCCCATAATTTCTCATCATCCCAAAGGATAGCGGTTAGAAAATGCCCAATAGGCATTAAACTCGCCTGTGTACCTATTTTTAAGTTTATTTTGGTGCAATAACAATTTAAATAAATAAATGAATGGATATTAGGTGATAATAATAATCTAATAGATCCTGACATAGTGCTATCTCAAAAGCATATTTAAAATGAAAAAAATATTTATAAAACCCATTGCTCCTAAAACAAAAAAAGCACTAGAACAAAATAAACAATAAAAAATTCGCTCTGTTGCCCATTAACATGATAAAACGGCTTCGTTTTATTATATATTTTTTAATTTTCAAGTCATTAAGGTGTCAGAAGAGTAATGAACTGTGCAAACAAAGGAACGGAAGAAAAAAATTAATGTCCTCGGCCAAGCACGTCAAGTACTCTCTTCAAACAAGCTGTTTAAAAATGGAACACCGTATAACCTGATGGAAATAACCTTATCTGACAACTGATAGACAAAGTAGAACGTTTTGGAAGAATTAATGAAGTGTCTCCTAATATTATTGACTTGAACATTTAATCATTTTTTTATTAGAAAATAAAGCCAATGTTTATCGAAGCCCATAATATTAAATAAAGCGTTTATAAATAAATACAATTAGATGGGTTGTAAATTTATATTTTATAAGCCAGGTCTAATATATTGGCAGTAATAAAATAAATACTCGTACTTTCTTAATATCTAAAGACAAAATAAATGTCTTTTACGTTCTCTTCAAGGTTTGTACAATAAAATTAATTGATATGTCCTTGAACTGAATATTCTTATATGCCATAGTTATTAAGTATAAATTAGTCGAATATAAATTAAATTTAAGAATAATCTATTTATTATTAATTTTTCTCTTTTTTTTACGAAGCTACTAAACGTGTTTGTTTTATAGAAACAAGGGGAACATTCAAAGTACGAGTACATACTCATGTATACAATATACCGAAGATCCATTAATACCAGCAAATGTTTTTGAGACCACTACATCTTTTGGTAATTATTGATTTGTATATTAATGAACAAGTATTTAGAAGGCGAGAGCTGTGTGTAAATCGTGGAAAGTAATACTCCAATGTCTGCTTATACCAGTGGAAAAGAGCGTGACGATTTGATATATTCACTATATTCTTAAGGTTTGTCTGGTAGAGAGTGCCAGGCACGATCGGCAATAATAAAGATTTTAGTAATTATTATTTTTTACTCACATAGATTTTTTTATTTAATATTTTTTATCTATTACGCCTCTATCTATTTTTATTATTCAGTGAACGCAAGAGAAAATGTAACCTAATTCATTCCACAATATCACACTTTGTAAGATCTTAAATCTCCAATTACCATTTTCATTTACAAGACCGAAATCTCCCCGCGAATGTTCCTCTTGCTTAATATTGTATAATTAATTTTATATTTTCATGGAGATTTTAATTTTAACCTACTTTAACTGAACGCAATTTGTCGTAATAACTTTTCGAGGAAAGTTATTTAGGTACTATAGAAATAATTTACATTATACAAGAAACTATTTGTTTCATAGCTTTTTTTGGTAATATTAAATAATTATATTAAATATTGTAGATATAGTTGGAATATATATAGATTCCAACTAGGCCGACATAGTGGTTGTGACTGCTACTTACAGTTATTGAATTGTAGTAGCAATGACATCCATTCATGGGCCACACCCCAACTTGACATCAAGCAGGTGCTGTCATAATACCATATTTTTTTTATTGTGACGACATTATATGTCTAGTCACAATTAAAAAAAAAGATTTAGATGTTTTAAAAAATAACAGGCAGACAGTGGTTGGTTGCGCAGTTCGCAGATCTGGTGTAGTACCAATACCACTTTCTATATACAATCTAATTAATAATACATATTACAAATAAATGCATTGAACAAATCTTCGCTCCGACTGGGAATCAAACCCGGAAATTTCCACCCAGCGGGACTTTCCACGTAGTGTTACTAATGTGCCACGAGCGTAATCAAATGTTTTTTATTGATTTATGAGTATGCAGTGATATTGTTTTAAGAAAATAACAAATTCATTTTATATGGGGAATTGGGCTTAATTGTATTAACAGTTGCATATACATTTTAAAATAGTTTGATGTAGGAAGATTACAATGTGATTGGAACATATCCTTTATTTTGCATAGTTTAGGTGTGCAAAAAGATCAAACTATAATTATGACAGTTCAAAGTAGAGCTTTAAATATGGCGTGATTGACAGGCGATACAAAATTCATATCTTATTTGTCAAATAACTCAATTGCACAGCAAATAAAAGCAGAATTGTTATTAGTTTTATCAATACAACTACCATTTATATATTTTTACATCATTGGACATTACAAAAGTAATACATAAAAGCCCAAAATGAATGATGTCCTTTATTGATCTTAAATATTTACCTAGTTATTTTATTAGCATCGTTTGTAAATGTCTAGTGTAAAGCTTGCTATCCAGCACGCAGTCAGTAATAAATTAGTGTCACCTCCACAGTAATAAATTGACGTCCGCCTAATACGCTACAATTTAAACGATCAATTTGCTTCTCGAATCATAGCCGGCTTTTAGTTACAATGTTTTATTCTATGAAACGAATTCGCAACTATTATAAATTTAATTCTATTGCCAATAGCTTTTTGATGGAAAATATACATTTTCAGAAATGATTATTTAAAAAAAAAATTGGAGGTCTTTGTCACTTAGGAACCTATTTAATTTTGACTACCACTTGCCTAATGGTAAATGGTAAGGGGAAGCCTAAGAGTGCCCACGACTACAAATCAGACTCAGTTGCTTTAGTCACTAGTGTCACTATGGTGGTAAAATGTGCCTTGCTTGAAGGATCCAAGGTTTTATGATGTGAAAAATATATGGTCTGGCAAGTATTCTACTTGTCGATTGTTTAATTAAGAAATAACGCGTCGAGTCGTTTAGTTCGACTGTCGATTCAGTCGATATGCAAATGACTTGTGTGGGTATCACGAAAATAAGGTTAAAGAGCTCCAAAGAATATTTTTCGTGGTACAGGCGATAAAGTTTCAAAACAAAGTAAAAAAATATAATCTTATACATATAGGTATAATTTAAGTAACTTGCTAGTATTTAGACGAGTGGCCCTCGAAAGGCGGCCAAAAAGGATACGAAAGAAGTGCTCTTACATTTTAAGAGGAAATGTTATCCGTCGACGATTCGGCCGACACATCACTTACAAACTTCCCTCTTAAATTATTATGACAAAGTTGCAAAGTTTTAGATGAGCAGTAATACAAACTTTTCCTTTACCTGTCAAATTTATCCAATGAAGTGTGTTGTGTAGGTTTCGAAACTCGAATCAATGATAGTTCACCAAGTTTGACTACCAAGCGACGTAAATGACAGTGTGATACAGAAGTTATTTTTGTTTTATTTCTTATTGGAAAACTTGTGTAATGGATGATACTTGATACCTACTGGTCGTTCTCAATATGTAATGATATATATTCTGACTGTTGCTTGGGAATAAAGATTGTTGTAACATAAACAGGTAAACAATATTTATTTATTGTTTTCACAATAGGGTAACGGTAACCTTCAGTTCCTGTTGTTGCAAAAATGAAAATCTAATTGCAGGTAATTCATATAAAGAAAAAAAAGGAGATTTGACTTATACATATATGTATATGAAATATAATATTCTTTAAGAGGCTGATGAGTGAAAAAATTCAAATGATATTTAATATAGTAATAGAAGAAGTAAAGACATAATAAGTAGTTACTTTATTCAGAGGTGATATTTATATGTGGTTAGAAAAAACATTCCTTATATCTGTATGGGCTTGTATTTGTAAATAGCCTAGGTTAGGTTTATAATGGGAATGGCATCGCCATTTTATGTCTATAATTTTCCTTATAAAAAATGATTAATAAAAAAACAAAGGGTTAAATGAATGTAAATGTTTATAAATGCGTATATTCTAATCGAGTTAGATTTTATTTTGTTGTTCCTCGACATCTGACTTCGACTGGCCTGATAGTAAGCAAGGAAGTCTAAGAGCGCCAACGACTGAAAAAAATTCAGTTCACTATTGTCTCAGATGCCGTCAACAATCAAATATTTTAATAATATTATATAATTTAGCGTCAATTAATCGGTAATTGTGACGCATTTTTCTCACGGAAAATTTCTCATAGGCAGGGACTATAAAGCGCCACTTGCCACTATCCTGACACAACTCCCTCACATCCCTAAGGCACTAGGTAACCCTGCTTTCCTATTATATTTTACCGAAAATATAAAGATTTTTATTTTATTTCCGAGTTAAACAGAGCGTCTGATACTTGCTACATAGATAATGTATTGTGTATTCCAACTATCCTTTTTCATATTCTTACAAAGGAAATGTGTACGCATACTTCAAAAAGAAACGGGGGAAATCACAACATTTTTGATTTGACATACGCGCACATAAAATTCAATGAAGAAACAGAACTAGGTGTGCTTTTTACACAAATGTAATGTAACAGGCGTGATAAATGCTGTCGTATGTTATTTGCCGCTTTTAAGGTGAAAGGGAAGAATGCTGAAGCTGTGCCTACGTGGCGAGGGTTACTTTCATGCTTGCCGTTACATTTGAATGTGGCGTATTAGTGAATGGCGGATTTATCGCCGAGGAAACGACACCCACGTTTTGAGATTTATTGCTGGAACCGAGGGCGCGTGTACGGATCGATTGTACTCTTTATATCTTAAAGGTGGTTTCGGGTGGCTTGGTTAACCGACAAAGCTAACGAAGATTTCGCATTTTATTTATATTGGCATTATTATTCATATACATGTACCAAAAATAAAATCAAGCGCAGAACTTTTTTTCTGTTTTATTTAGTTGCGACTGGATACCTGACCACTACTTGCCTGAGGGTAAAGCAAAAGAAACAGGACAACTTTGGTTGCTAAAAGTGCTCATTAAAAATACCGATTAAGTTTACGGTTTCCTTAGTCGTCGACCAAAGACTATAGCCTCATATAACATATTAGGCTATATAAAATAATAAATAAATAAGTTGATTAACGAAAAGAATTTATAAATCTGATGTCGATGAATGCGTTAAACAAGGCAGGCCCAGGAGGGTGTTTGCCGACCAAATAGGAGGCATCATTTTGTCGGCAAAATAATCTTTTTCATTTCAGCCATCATAATAATTTTATTACCTTACCTGGAGTGCGGTCCATAAATGAAGTGTGTATTTTTGTAGTATTTCTGTGTTGGTATCAGGTTTAGTGCAATAAAGAATTTCGTCTGTTGTCTGTATTAATTATTTGCGTTTTAAATAAAATTCATCTATCAATTAATATGTAATTAATTCAGCTCGTAAATTTATAAGCCACTTTTACAAGCAATTTTATATCTTATTCGGATCACGATAAACTTTAAATTAAAACGAGCATGCTTTTAAAAATAAAACTGTAGTTATAATTACTCCACGTAAATGGGACGTGAGAGGATGTTATGACGTTTAATGGAATTGATGCAAAAATATTTCACATCTGTTATGGGCTATAATTAATAATAATAATATGTGATGTATGTATACTAGTGTTATTTTTAATATACATTAAGGTTGAAATTGGCTTGTAAAAATATTTTCCTTAAACTTTTAGATTATCTGTCGGCAAAGAGTGGTAGGCAGTGATACCCAGTCTGCCGATCCGGGGTAGTACTTACAAGTATACAGACTGTAAAGTTATTTGGTCACGTTTTGGGATCAGCTTGTAAGTTGCCGGTTCCATCTAGGCCGGCATAGTGGATGTGATTGCTACTCACAGTTATTAATATTGTATTAGCAGTGACATTCATTAATGGACCACACTTTGGCTTAACATCAAGCGAGGTGCTGTCATATGTCGAGTCACAATAAATAAATAAATAAATAAATATATATATATATTAAGGTTGTATTTGGCTTGTAAAAATATTTTCCTTCGACTTTTGAATTATCTGTCGGTAACAATATTTTATTTTATTGTGAGCAAGAGGAGGTCCAAGAGTGTCGACGACTGAAAAAAACAAGTCGGTTCACGCCGTCACTGTGCTATACTTTCTTCTTTGGTTATAAATGTAAGAAGGTATTGCAAGGTAATTAATCTGATCAAATGGTATATTATTCTAATTAATTCTACGGATTTTCAAAAATGTAAAAAAAAACAATTAAAAAAATATACTCGAGCGCGTCAGATTTTGATATTGTATATACTCCACGTGTCCATAATACTGTAGGTATGTTAATCTGACGGTTTGCATGGTGGGGGTGGCAGTACGGAAAGGTAGAAAAACAAAAAAAACAAAATTTGCTCGAGCGCGTCAGACATTCAGAGGGGATGTTAAATAAACCCCACAGAAGCTCCCATTCAAAAGACTGACCATTCCGACATGACGCAAGTTCGTGGCGGAGTTTTTAAAATGTAAAATAAATCGTTAAGTTGAAATACTCGAGCGCGTCAGTCTTTTATACAGAAGGTTCAGTAAGATGACCCAATTGTACTGACCCTTAATCTGACAATTATCTGGAGGGATTTCATTAATCTGACAATTTGAAAAAAAAAAACGAATTTTTTTTAAGGTAATTGTTACACACTCACTATAGCACACTAATCGCGGTATAGTTTAGACCATTTCTCTCTCTTTCACTCACAATCACTGCCCACTTTTACTAATAAGTAATAATATCTCAGAAACTGTGTGGAATATGAGCTATATTATTGTAAAGTTTTAATAAAATCCATTTAGTAGTTTTGCGTGAAAGAGTAACAAACATACATCCATCCATCCATCCATCCATACAATACATACTATAAACTTTACTTTACTTACGAAAAAGTATATATAATTTATGGTTATTAAGATCTTATTAAGATAAGATCTTAAAATCTTCTTTCTTGTACAGTTTATACTTTTTTACATTGTACATTAGGTCAAAATATTCATAGGCGTTCCATAAAATATATGTTCTATGTAATTTACTGTTTAATTTCACTGAAACAGGGTTGGCACATTATTGAAATAAATATTTTATAAGAGACCATTTAACACCTTTAAGGGGGTTCGGCTTTAGGAGGTGTTTTGTAACACCCTGTATATTAAGACTGTGCGAGAGAGTAATAGATAAAGAAGAAGTGAAAGGGAACGAGAGACGCGGAGTGGGGAATACATGCTCTACTGCAACTGCTCGCACAAAACTTTATCAACGATTTTTGCTTCTTCGGCTTGTTGAAATTGACAGATTATAGTTTTTTAGTAATTCTTAGTCATTTTTCTTCAAAATAAAATTAAAATCGACCGCGCTCGAGAATGTCCAGATGACGATTTTTTTTACAAGTTTGTGACCTTCCCATTCTCTTCCTTCATACTCAATCCGTCAGATTAAGAAAATGTGCACTTATTAGTATGTAATTAACTCACCTTAGCTTAATCTGACGCGCTCGAGTATATTCAAAGATCGTTTTTTTTTACAATTCTGACCAGCTGCCATACACGTACCCCCCTGTATTAAGGGCTAATACTTGGTAGATATACTCTACAGGGTACAAGGTATCTCCCATAATTTAATCTGTCACGCTGGAGTAAATCCAGAAATCCCCGCTTGGGCTCCCCTACTATAAGCTATTAAAGTGCTTGTATCATAGAAACAAGACAACCAAAGTACATTAGGTACCGGTGAGTGGATTTGAACCTGTGCACTCGGCTTGCGTAACCATTGCACTGCCACTACACCACGGTGCTAATTTTGTTTTTATTTCACTATATTACAAACCTGTAATGAAATAAAACAATAAAACATTGACCAATATTAAACAAGTTATCTAAACAAGAAGGATAAGTTTTCACTCAAATCAGTATCACGTCCGCAATCCTAATTGGATGAGTGAGGGTCAGTCATGTGACTTTCACCACACACCCTAAAAACCACGTTTAATAATTCCATAAACGCTGATCATTTGATAAGCGCAGGCTGTAGGCGCGTGTAGCTTTTACTAATATTTCGTTTTGTTTAAAATTCAAGTGTTGATTGGCCAAAATAGAGATAAATTGTATAAAATTGACCAAATCGGAGACTTCCTCAAGAAAGCTGGGTTGCCTAGTGCCCATAACCGTATAGAACTTGTATGAAGAGAATGGTGGATGTGAGGGAAGCGCTCCATTGTCTTTGCCTATCCCTGTGGGAAAAAGGGGTAACAATTTGATTTGATTTGAAATTGATAAGTGAAATTACCACCCACAAGGATAGGCAGAAAATACGAAGCACACTTTCCACGAACCTGATACAACTTTCTCGCTTTCTTCATATAGACAATACTGTTAATACATGCTTAATGGTTACGGGCATTGCGGACTTAGTTTTTTTAGGAAAATCTCTGATTTTTATTAAAATGTGGATTGCATAACTGACTAGTTATAATTTAGTCTGTATCAATGTATCTTTGATATAAGTATATAATCGCCCAGTATCTATAATACCCATATGAATGCAAAATAAAATCCATTTAGTCACTTCTAGCTATTGAAATTATTTTACTTTGTACTTGTAACAAATGTAACGCATACGAATATTTCGCCAAAACAAAAAAAAAAAACACTCTTGTTTTGGCATTGATACAAAATCCCTCACCTTTCGCAGTTGACAAAATGAAAGCTGCGAAAACTTCGGTTTACGTGATAACAAAAAAAAGCAATCAGGCTGTGCGTTGGTCCACCTTTATTATGTTCACCTAGGATGTACGAATTTTTTTATTGTAACTTGGCTCTACTCTGCCTGATGACGAGGAATAAAGGCGACTGTTACTAAAGTTAAATAACTACAAGACGAAGTCGCATCCACCATGCCAGTCTAATTGAAAACGACAACTTACACGACTAAGTCACAGTCTAAGTAGTGGTACTCTACAGTCTAACCCCGGACTGAGCACCACTGACTACCACTATTAAAATGGCCGTAAGGAACCATGAAGACCGCTTTCAGAAGGCTACTCTAGAGATGACTGGGGAAGGCCTATGTACTGACTGATATGATGATTATACGTAACTCAAACATAAAATGAATAAATGAAAACAAAGCATGATAAATATTAATAATACATGAAATACGAGTAAGTACATAATTAAAATAT
This sequence comes from Tinea trinotella, assembly GCA_905220615.1. NCBI lineage: Eukaryota > Metazoa > Arthropoda > Insecta > Lepidoptera > Tineidae > Tinea > Tinea trinotella. The sequence goes on from HG992311.1 coordinate 3,219,004, forward strand.
ATCTTTAAAAAACAAGTTTTAAGTGAAATAATTATTTAACCACTCATCGTGGTCACGGAGCATCGTAGACTCTCGAAACATCGGAAAAAAAATTTACAATCATTAACTAGAAATAGCTATATGCGATAGTAAGCCACATAAAATTTGCGCAATATCTAAGAAAATTATCAATGAATATAGTTTTTCGATCCCTTAGTATGTCTCTGTCTGTGGTCCTCGGTGAACCAGGTTTGGTCCAACGTGAACAGCACCTAGCAAAACCATTCGACACGCAATGTCGCAGTTTAGTTTTATAGAATGTCACAATCCAAATGACTTTCGACAGAGCATATGACATTTTCAACTGGACAATGGTTGAATTATTATTTTTGGAATAACTACTACTAAAATGCAATTTGGTAACATTTGTGCGGAAAATCGAATAAGGTTCATGGCACTGTTATGAATTAGATATATATACAAATCAATCAATCAAATTGTCACGCTTTTTTCTCACAGAGCGCCACTTGCCACAATCCTGAGACAACTCCCTCGCTTTCCTTACATCCACTATTCTTTTCATACAATTTCATTTTTTGTTATTTCAGAACAGTGACTGCTACTTGCAGTTATTTAACTGTAGTAGCAGTAGCCTCTATTAATGTAGTGCTGGGTGCTGAAATATGACGAGACCATCCGCATTCTATCGACCGAATCGGCAGTCGAACTAAAAAGTTCGGTGCGCCTTTTCTTTGTAGAACAATCGACAAGTAAAGAAGCATCGCCGGCATAGCTGAGGCGACTGAGGCTGCCGTGATATAACTCGGTTTTTTCAGTCGTCGTCACTCTTGGACCTCCTCTTGCTTATCATCAGGCGGGTCGAGGTCAGATGTCGTGTCACAATAAAAAATAAATTTAAAAAAGACTCGAAAAAATCCACATTACATTAAATGGCCTTATTATAGGTATACTCTCATACAGAAGCAAGGATTGACCTAGATTGCGATTACTGCATGGTCAAGAGCTACGAGTATTATAGGCTCTTAAATAAATAACAGTGAAAAGTTGCGAATTATATATATTTTTTTAACTTTTGGTATAAATCACATGTGTACATCGGCCAGCTGTTGTACACCGGTTGTCTATAAATTTTTTATTATTAATTTGTATAGTACACTTACATTGTAACATTAAAAAAATAAGTTTATAAATTTTAATCAAAAGTAAGTACTGATAATGAGGCACGTTAATATGTTAAAAAATAAATAATGAACATTTTGTAGACAAACGGAGATAACGAAATGAGATAGACGACTCTACAATAGTTTGTGGCGAGAGGCCGCAGAGTGTAGGGTCATTGAAAAACAAGGAAAGCTTTTGGCCAGTAGACAATTAATGGAGATAACAATAATAATAATTTTATTATCACAATTTACTATTAATGTTAGTTTAAACCACAGCTAGCTTAGAAAATCATATCAATTTTTTATATTGTATTTTCTTTCTAAAATATCTTAATAAAAACTGCTAGAGGTATCAAAGTGTATAGTAAACAAACAATATATTGTTGCTTCTTTTTGTTAGAATATCGCAATCCGACGAGCGTCCCTCGAGTGCGGTTCTAATTGGATGAACGCGGGACACTATGCCTAGATGCACAAAGTCAAAACACACTTATATAAAGTAAATTAAAGTGTATTTGTTTATGTATTTTGATTTATATTTTTTAAAATAGTTATTTGTAAATACATACAAAATTAATACAAAAATACAAAAAAAAAATACAAAAAACGTTGTAGAAAATAAATTTATTCCATTCGATAGTGATTTTGTTATATGGACTTGATACGAGTACCTAACTTAGATTTGCCTAATTCAACTTAATATTGCTTCAGTCGCCGACACTGTGCGGATAAAAGGTGCCTTTTCATGCTTCTCTTCGAGTATCCAAGGTTATGGAATTGTAATGTCAGATTTAGAATATCTAAAACTTATAAATCTGAAGAATTAACTCTTTTTTTCTACAGCATCAAGGTATCCACTGGTAGACACACAACTTCCCCAATCTACTTTCAATTTACTCTGTTGTAGTATTTAATTAAGGGTTCTGGTGTGTTTTGATTTAATACAACCAACAACCGACGGGCTTCGGTCTCTACTTTTGCCACAAATTGGCACATCTACTCCAAATTGCCTACCCGCTTAATACATTGACACAACTTTAGACATTTTGATAACACACAAAATAACCTTAGCTTATGTAAAGTGATCTTAATGTTCTACTTAAGCGTGTACTTAATTTTATTACTGACTTAAGCTAAGTTTCGATTTTGAGACTTTTTAATTTTTTATTTTGGCTCGACATATGACAGGGGAGGATGTGGAGGGATGTGACTGCTACTTACAGTTAATTAACAGTCGGCCTATTTGGAATCGACAAGTGACAACTCACAATCTGATCCCGAAACGCGACTAAGTCTGTATACCTGTAACTATTTCATAACCAGACCCGAAGAAAATATTCGCATTTTTTATTTATATATATTAAACAAATACTAAATATTACAATTAAAGCTACGAAACAAATAAAAAATATCATTAGCCTACCAAAAAATAATCAAGATTAGGTAAATATAATATATATATAACTCAAACTATTTATATATAGAATAAAATAAATATAGGCATAGACTTGTAGTTGTAGGAATTAGGTATTCGCATCGCGTATATTTTAGTAAAAGCGTAACTGGGCCATTTCACGTGCAATAAACAGAAAACAGGCACATAACCCGTAAATGTTGCCGGCCATTCTTCTACGCTTCGTATCTCGTTTAAACTAATGATACATTAAGGGGCTCACACAAACGACCTTATTTGTGAAAAAAATACATATAAATAATTGTATTATTCTATTTATTTGTTTTGTGTCAAATGTAAGCGAAATTTAGATAAAATTATCGTTAAAACGGCCCGCTTGACACATTGGTCCTTATTAAGTCCCGGGTTCAGTTACAAGTTAAAGCGAAGATATGTGTGATATTTAAATACAAATATAACTTAATAAAACTTTAAAAAAAGTAATATATACATTACGCATATGTAAATATATAATAATACGTTTTATTTGATAATGAAAGTTTTTTTACTGACTTTGAGTGATTGACAATTGGCCACAATTGCTGAATGCCACAATTGCTTGCAGTAAAATGAGATACATATCTAACACGGTGCCTTCTCTCGTAGAACTAGCTCAACATCAGTGCGGACATAATAAATGTAGCGCAAGTTTAAGTCAAAATGCAGTTAAGTCATGCAGTTAAAAAAAAAGATAAACGAGACAAACCCTATCTGCACCTAACAGGGTGTATTGATCAGGAAAAAGGCCGGCACATTGCCGGTAAAGAATAGAAATGAGCTATATTTATTAGTCGACAAATAATTATTTCTCCAACTGCCTTCTCATACACATTTTTTTTATTATTATTTATAATTTACATTTCTATACTAAACTACAAATCATAGAAACAAAACGACCAAAGTACATTATATCAAAAATACATTGGTATCAGCAAGTGATTTTGAATCCATGCTTTAGGTCTGCGTAACCATTGCACTGCCACTACACCACGGTCGCCTTTCTTAACAAAATTCTTCTTAAAGAAGCTCTTTTCCTTTCGATTAAAGACTTCATAGTTCTCCCATTCGATATTAATATTTTAATAAGAATAATAAGGCGAGACTTTAGTACTTATATAATGGAAAATTAAAAGCTTATAATGTTTTCCTACAGTTGTTCAGTATGTGTATGTTAATGAAACCGTCTGAAAATCTCAACTTTGCATAATGGATAAATACATAAGCCGATGGGATGAGACGAAATCCTGTAGATACCTATTCAGAAACCTCAACTACGTTGTGGGTGGGAGCTGCCATACACACGCGCCTGTCACGTGTCACAGTTACGAAAGATGTACAGTTTATTCTATTGGCGAAGTTTACGAACTAAATTATAAAAAATTTGAAGTATTTATATTGAAAATGGTGCCACAGATTCACATATCAGATTCGATTCTCGGCTAAGGTTTACATTTTTTGGAATGGCAGCCCTATTAAGTGGGAATTAATTATTAGCCATTTCACATACAATATTAAGTAATATTTGTTTAATACAATTAACTATAAATTATTTCCATACAAAACCATAATAATATATTATTATTGTAATTGTGTACTTAGGGAATCTAAACATCCAACTAGGCTAGGCCGGCATAGTGGATGTGACGGCTACTCAAAGTTATTGAATTGTAGTAGCAGTGACATCCATTCATGGACCACACTCTAGCCTAACATCAAGCGGAGTGCTGTCATATGTCGAGTCACAATAAAAAAAATACATCCTTTTATTATTAGGGGATCTTGTATAAAATCGGTTACTAATTTTATTTATCTATAACAGATTATTTTTAATGTGATTCAATATCTGACCTCGAATTGCCGGATGACAAACAAGAGGTACCAAGAGTGACAACGACTGAAAAAAAAACCTACTCTAACATGTCATACTAATGAACCTCGAAACTTCTAATATTAATATTCTTTTATTATATTAATTACACATTAGACAATATTAAGCTAAAAATATATATAACGACATAATATTAGTATCCTACTTATACTCGTATTAAAAGGCAATATCACCCGCCTAAGAGACTGCCAAATTAATTATAGCCATAATTCAATAGATTGCCACCTGTTTCTATTAATACATAATGAATGTGCCGCATGTGTAAATATAATATAGTAAGTGACTTATAATACCCATAATTAAACGCAGATCAGTAAATATTACTTCAGAAAATATTTTTAGGTGTTGGGCAAGTGACAGTTGATAGTCATTTGCCCAGTTTAGTGATCCGGGTAGCACCAACATTTTCAAGTGTACAGACTTAGTAGCATTTTAGGATTATTCTCTTTTATATAGGGGAAATAACATAAAAACGCTACTAAATTAATTCCCGGTCTGAATACTTGTAAAAAAAAGTGGTGGTACTACCCCAGATCGGCAAAATTAACACCATTGCCTATCTCTTTGACAACCAGACCCGGCTATTCACCCCTTTTTATTAACAAATATTTGTAATATTTAATCTATTTTATTGAACATTACAAATAAAAGCTATAAAAAAAATGTACTATGACCGGAAATCGAAGCCGGAACTTTTGTGCCACTGGTGTGCTAAACAATGCGCTACGCCTGACGTCAATGTCTTTAATATTTATAAAACCATTCACAGCCTAATTCAAATTAAAGCCACGTTTTAAATAAGTTTGTGACCTAACTTAAGATAGGGTGGTACGTTTAGCTGTGAGGCACCTCGGGGAGGTATCAGGTTAACTTTCAGAGAGGCGCCACTTGCTGAGGTGTGCTTACTTAACAAGCGTGCAAGCAACTGAGATTACTTGCTCTACAATTAGCTGCCTTATATTAAAATACAGAGGTTTTATTTAAACTCGTGCTTTGCAGGTTTTAATCCCATTCTATAGCATACAAAAGAAGCGTAAAAATCGCCTCTAGCCGGCATAGTGAAGGCGATTGAGACAACTGTTGACTAAGTTAGTCGTTGGCGCCCTTGGGGCAAAAAAGTCAGATGTCATCACAAAAAAATATAAAATAATTTGCTTGGTTGAATTTGTATTGCGTAAGACAAAAAAAACCTATCAAACAAAATGTCACGCCTTTTTCCCACAGGGATAAGCAGAGACAAAAACTTCCTTTACATCCACAATTCTCTTTATACAAGCTTTACGGTTATGAACACAAGGCAACCCAGCTTTCTTGAGGATTTGATCGGAAAACACCCTCCTGGGCCTGCCTTGTTTAACCATCTTGCACATCAGATTTATAAATCATTTCGTCAATCTATTTTCACTCATTCTTTCCATGTGCCCAAACCATCGGAGCATTCCTTTGTCAATCCTTGTTACTACATCTTCTTTCAAACCACATCTATTCAATTATTTTTTCCACCTGCCAATATACATATATATATATATACATATATCTAAATGTAGAACATGTATTTTTGTATGTATATAGTTTATATATATTTAGTTACTTATATAGCCATATTTTAAGCTTTGTTGCACTACCTACCATCATCTTAACGTTCACCATATATGAAGGTTTAGCTTAAGTCCGCCTTTTGTAAAAAAAAACAATAAAGTTTTAAATAAATAAATAAAGTGAAGCAAATTACGATTATAATTGCAGTTACTGTGTTTTGAATTGATGCCGCCGCAATTAATGTCGCGAATGGCAAAGGGATGATATTATATTAGCAAGCTTTGTCTTAACATAGTGTGCGGGACCGGGTCGACTAAATCGAACCTCCGCAGAACTTGGAAACGCGGCCGTCGAAAGACGAGCTCAGCCGTGACGACGAAAGTCGATCTACGGGTTTCCAATTCTACGGCAGGCTGACTCCCGCGCTCACCAGTGGTCTCTCCAGAGGACCAACGTCCGTTAGCCTAGAGCTGGAGAGTACCGGTGAGTTTGGGCTTGCCGACGAACGGTCCGATGCACCGAAGAAATGCCGGGGTGCACGATGGGTGGTGATGCGATGAAATGAAACACCAGATCTTGAGAGTTCAGGCTTCGTTCCTCTTCTATAGTCCCCAGTCTTGGTCGGATGGCGGTGAGGTGGCGTGTGCGGCGGTGGTGATCTTCGAACTCGATGTTTGGACTTGATTTTCGGACTGATTTGTACGTGCCAGGCCGCCTATATTTATATGCCACCTCTCCCGACGCTCGGTGACTCTCGCGAGCCGTGACACGAGAGCCAATGAGCGTCGAGTATTCGCCGATCGACCAAGAGCGGGGACAAGAAAATTGCACGAAATGCTATTTATTTATATTTACAATTTTCTTATACTATTTACAATTATTATTAAATCTATATTAATCTATAAACTATTGGTAACATAAATCTAATAAGAAACCATTCTTCTATACTATAACTATTCTAAATGACTATTCTAAGCTCTAAGTGGTGCTAACTAAGTGCTTATAACTATACAAAGAGCTTAAATCTATCCTATTCCTATTTACAATGTCTATAAACTCTATTCCTAGCCTTAAATCGCGTCCGAATAATCCTATATGCTTAAGTAGCTCTATACACTTTACATTGGTTACTTTTACCAATTTAACTATCTATAAGTGTAGTAGAAGCTATAATCTATCTAAATACTAAGACCTAAAGTAGAAAAGTTAATACTTAAACTCTATAATTAGGTCCGAACATTCTAGTATGCCTAATGCTGACTAGGTTTTAATATTACCTCTTATTTAAGTGTCTTTACATAAAATGAGATATCGTCTATCATTCTATATTAGAACTATCCAATTCCACATAAAATAATAGGTATCACTATAAAACTATTAGCACTGCAATGGCAAGGATTCAAGTCTATTGCGCCGACCAATGGCAGCGCTTACATTATCAGCTAATGGCGTGAAAGCAGCGCGCCGTTATTGCACCTTAGCTTGGTATTTTCCTATTGACTATTCCTGTTGGAAAATACCAAGCTGTACTAGAAAAGGCCATTGCAGGTTTTCCTGATCTATAAACATAATTACATGATCAAAATCACATATCTATTCTATGCTATACGATAACGTGATTTGATAAATTATGTTACCAAATCACACATCTATGTGATTTGGTACGTATATCGACCCTGTAGTGGTAGATAAACTATTTGTTCTTTTAAAGAACCGAACTTAATAATTTAAGCCCTAACTATTATATTTCCCTGAAGCAGGCGAAATCTATCTTACGAACATTTAGTGTTTGTGGCGGGCTAAATTATTATCTATTGATACGTTATGCTAGTCTATATACGTAATAATAGATTCGTATTCTCGAATGTGCTAATTATGTGTGATTAAAAACTAAGCTAAACGTGACGCGACTTAAGACTAGACGTCTACTTATAACTATGTGCGATACGTCTTATTAACTATACTTTTTTAACGGCTTATAACTAAACGAGTTATATCTAAAGCGCCTACCTATGCCTATAAGACGACTCATATCTAGAACGCCTACCTATTACCTAACGGCTTATGTCTAGAACGCCTACCTATTACCTAACGGCTTATATCTAGAACGCCTACCTATTACCTAACAGCTTATATCTAGAACGCCTACCTATTATTGTAAGACGACTTATATCTAGAACGCCTACCTATGACATTGCGACTATCTATCTACATTGACGATCAGAGCAGAGAAACTTGTAGTGACGTCAAGAGCAGAAACCGAGGAAATGCGCCGTCCTGTCGATAGCTCTGAAAAGAGCTGTTTTAGCACCCGTATAACACGTAGTAGCTCTGAAAAGAGCTGTTTGTGAGAGAGGAGTGCTGTGCCCAGTTTCTTTCTTGACGCGACGTGAAGTCTTCAAGATATCCTTCAAGGGTCCTTTGTTCTTCTATGGCGTGGGCGTAGCGACGATGGGCACAGCGATGACGTCCTCTCTCTACGGGTGCGGGCGGCGCATTGAGCGGCTGCGCTCTGTGCGCCCTATTTATAAGCGCGCCGTGAGACAGGAATTTCGTCGACGTGGGAACATTCGCGAACAATAGCATTCCAACGGTACGCCTACATGCGAAACTATTTGACTATTCGGTTGAATACCTATCTATATACAAAATGCAATGTCGTATTAATTAATAAACTATATTTACATGTGAGGCGTCGTGCACATACTCCCGCCGTGCAGTGACGTAGGCTGCTGTTGGTTGACTATGGCGCTGCATCCTCTGCTACCGGTGTCACGACGTCTGGCTTGTAGTCGGTTGGCAGGACGATGAGCTTCTTTGTGGGACGCCTTAGAACTCCACCCTTAGTTTGCACGTCCACGGCTCGTACAATGTTGTCCTTGCTTGGATATGTTGCCACTACCTTACCCCTTGGCCAGGTATTGCGGGGCAAGGTATTATCGCAGATCAGGACGACGTCTCCTAATTTTAACGCCGCTCCCTTGCTCATTGGCTCCCGCCGATTTTGCAGGTCGGGCAGATATTCTCTGAGCCATCGCGACCAGAAATGATTGGCGAGTTGCTGAGCCCGGCGATAGTGTGATTTATGGTTCAGATCTCGCTCGTCGAAGGTTCCTGGCGTTTGCACTTGAATAATGTGCTTCGCCTGGACTGTTATAGGCGAAACTAGGCCCAGTGGGTCGAATACCGACATGATTGTCTTTAAAGCTTCCCTCTTTGTTGGGACCTTTAGGTCATCGGTGATCTCCTTGGGTACCCTAGCAAAGTTCAGGTTAAACCCTAATGTATCCAATTTAGGCCGCCATATAAGGCCTAATATTTTCTCTATTCTATTTCCGTCTTCTAGATGACGATCTGTTATTTGGCTTTCTGTAACTTCTTGAAACTCCGCCACAACTTCGTCGCTATTAGAGGTCCAACCTCTTAAGTTGAAATTCGCCTCGCTATGTATTTTCTTTACTTGTTTAGATATTTCGATGGCTTCGCCAACGCTTCTAAAACTGTGTAGATAATCATCCATGTAGTGGTTGGATATTATTGCTTCTACAGCTAGCGGGTACTCTTCTCTATATTTTTCAGCTTGCGTGTTTTTTATGTATAGTGCGATGCTGGGGGAACACGCCGCACCGAAGATAACTGACCGCATTCTATATTCGTTGGGTGGGCCCTCCCGCCGGTCAGCGCGCCAAAGGAATCTAAGGACGTCTCTGTCGGTCTCTTTTATTCCAATTCTCAGAAACATTTCTTCTATGTCGGCGGCTACAGCTATCTTATGTTGTCTGAATCTCATTAGAACTCCAGGTAACGATTGCAATAAATCAGGGCCAGTAAGGAGGTGCTCATTAAGGGTCGTCCCTCCTGTGCGTGCGGCCGCGTCGAATACAACACGTACTTTTCCTGGCTTTGCTGGGTGAGTAACCGCGAAGTGGGGCAGGTACCAAGTCTTTCCCGGTGTAGGAACAGCGGTGGCGGGTTCGGCGTAACCCTTTGCTAACAGGTTTTCTATTTGTTTGTTGTATTCGATCTTCATGTTGGGTTCTTTGTCTAATTTCTTCTCTATCGTGTAGAGTCGTTTTAGAGAATTATCGAAGTTGTTCGGCAGTCGAGACTCCTTTTCTTTCCATAATAGCGAAGTTTCGTAGCAACCTGACGGTAACCTCACGGTCTCTTTGTTCAGCAACTCTATAGCGCGTTTCTCGGGATCCGCGCGTGTTTGGCGGGCCGTTATCCCCAATCCGTCTATGGCGAAATACTTTTTTATCTCTTCGTTGATATCTTCATCTGAGTTCTGAGTGTATACTCGTTCGACCACGTAATTTAATCTATGTCCCAGCTGTCGAGTCGTTGCTCCGTGCAGAACCCAACCCAGTTCTGTTAAGGAGGCTACGGGTTGGTTAAGCGGTCCTGTCTTCGTCTGCTGGGCCATTAACAGGTGCCAATTATCTTGGCCTATCAGCAACGTAGGCGTTGCTTTCCCATGGTGCAAGTAACTCTCCACTTCTTTAAGATGACGACATCCTCTTATATCTTCAAGTTTTATTGTTTGCGGCGACAGCTTGAGTCCCTGGATCGTGCGAGCCTTCAACTCGAAACTCTTCTTTTGACCGCTAATATTGATAGAGACTCGTCGAGAGCGCGTCGCCTTTGTTTGTTTCCCGGCGACGGCTTCTATATTTAAGGGGTCGATTGGTCCCTTTGCGCCGATACGCTGAGCTATGCGTTCATCTATGAGGGTGACCGTTGATCCATCGTCAAGCAGTGCAAAGGTGTCGACGGATCCTTTGGGTCCCGTTAACTTGATCGGAACTATTTTCAAATATGTGTAAGTACGGGAATAAGTAGAAGCCACTACTTCGTTCTTCTCTGTGCTAGGTGGGTCGAAATGTAGAAGAGAATGATGAGTTCTGAGACACCCGTCTTTCTCGCACCTCTTCTTGGGACAAGTGTGCTTGGCTGCTTTATATTGCAGGCAGCGATAACACATTCTATTCTTCCTTGCCAATTCCCACCTTGTCTTTGAGTCCGCTTTCTTAAATATCTCGCAGTCGTGTTCTGCGTGGTTTTGCTTCTTGCAAAGAGAACAACTTGATGACTTTATGGGTCCTCTATGCCTATTGTTGTCGCTATTCTCAATTTTCTTTTGTTGTTTCACAGTTGTTTGTTCTTCGATGTAATTCGACCGCTGAAACCTTCTATTTGATATAAGAGTTTCGTCTGTTATGACTTCTGGTGGGGCGAATCTTCCACACATCTTCGCTTCCCTTTTGATAAATTCTTCGAATTGAACAAGGTCTGGCTCGTCTTCGGCTCTATTACTTGAAAAATCGATCCAGCGGTATCGTAGAGCAGGCGTCAATTTGTCCACTATGTCTTGAATTATCTCCGGGTTATACAGGTAGCGCGATTTCTTTAATATTTTAAGTGTAGCTACGCTGTTTCTAATCTTGCTTGCGAAAAGACATATATCTCTGGGTGAGTCCGTAGTTCTCCCAATGCCACGTAGTTTAGCCATCTCCGCCTTTGCGATGGCGTCTGCACGTCCGAAACTCTCTTCTAATTCTATCATGATTTCTCGAGCGTCGGCATTCGCTATTAATAGGGGCTGCACTGTTTCCTTCGCTCTTCCTCTCAGGGCTCTTCTTAAACGGGCCGTGTTCTCGACCTTTGACAAGTGTTCGACTGACTCATCGAATGCTGCTTTAAACGTCAACCATTGTGTATAGAACCGTTGAATGGTGGGAGGTCCATTGTATATCTTGTGACATTTTGCGTGGGTTGACTGATACGGCAAGCTTGTGTGATTGCCATAGCCAAGTCTGTGAGTCCTTGCGAAGATCCGTGAGGGTTCGTAGGAGGTTGTTCGGTCGGCTTCAGCTCTTCCGACTTCGGTTGCGATGCCTTATATTTGCATTTGTCCCTTTCTTCCTTAATAAGCGATTTAACTTCTTTTCGTGAGTGTGAGGTGCTTCTTCTATTTGCTTCCGCCGTGACTCTGTCATCCGACCAAGACTTGTTGACAGAGTGTTGAGAGATATCGTCTTCTTGCTGTGACTCGTTGGAGCTATATTCTTCTGACTCGGAGGCCTCGAGTTGTAATCTATGTGCTCGGAGTTCGCACAGCTTGAGTTGAGCTAGAGCTATATCTTCTAGCGCTTGGGCGAGTCGGCGATTTTCGTCTCGTCCCTCTTTTGATGATCTCTTCTTTCTATGTTGCGGCGCGGCCATGTCATAAGTTGAGGCTAACGGCGCAGGTATTGAGGCGGTCGGCGTAGATGCGTAGTGTTCAAACGACGTAGGTGCGACACGTAGCTCGTGTTGAGATCTGATTTCGTGTCTTGAAACATGTGGCGTCGGTGAGCTTGTACGTATCGTAGGCGAGGTTGTGCGCAGCTCTGGCGAGGTTGTGCGCAGCTCTGGCGAGTTCGTGCGCGGCGCGGGCGAGATCTTGTGCGACGCTGGCGAGGCCTTGCGCGGCGCTGACGAGGTCTTGCGCGGCGCTGACGAGGTTGCTTGTGGCATCGGCGACGTAGCGCGCGGCGCGAGCGGTGCAGGGGTCATCGGTGGCGTGCGTCTGACAGGGCGATAGTCTCGCGACGACGGGATGTCGAATGACTCTGCGTGTGAAGCCTCGCCTTGGTCCCTCCCCCTCTTCGATCTGGTGATCGGCATCGTGCACGGATCCGGCTCGAAGGACCAAAATGTGCGGGACCGGGTCGACTAAATCGAACCTCCGCAGAACTTGGAAACGCGGCCGTCGAAAGACGAGCTCAGCCGTGACGACGAAAGTCGATCTACGGGTTTCCAATTCTACGGCAGGCTGACTCCCGCGCTCACCAGTGGTCTCTCCAGAGGACCAACGTCCGTTAGCCTAGAGCTGGAGAGTACCGGTGAGTTTGGGCTTGCCGACGAACGGTCCGATGCACCGAAGAAATGCCGGGGTGCACGATGGGTGGTGATGCGATGAAATGAAACACCAGATCTTGAGAGTTCAGGCTTCGTTCCTCTTCTATAGTCCCCAGTCTTGGTCGGATGGCGGTGAGGTGGCGTGTGCGGCGGTGGTGATCTTCGAACTCGATGTTTGGACTTGATTTTCGGACTGATTTGTACGTGCCAGGCCGCCTATATTTATATGCCACCTCTCCCGACGCTCGGTGACTCTCGCGAGCCGTGACACGAGAGCCAATGAGCGTCGAGTATTCGCCGATCGACCAAGAGCGGGGACAAGAAAATTGCACGAAATGCTATTTATTTATATTTACAATTTTCTTATACTATTTACAATTATTATTAAATCTATATTAATCTATAAACTATTGGTAACATAAATCTAATAAGAAACCATTCTTCTATACTATAACTATTCTAAATGACTATTCTAAGCTCTAAGTGGTGCTAACTAAGTGCTTATAACTATACAAAGAGCTTAAATCTATCCTATTCCTATTTACAATGTCTATAAACTCTATTCCTAGCCTTAAATCGCGTCCGAATAATCCTATATGCTTAAGTAGCTCTATACACTTTACATTGGTTACTTTTACCAATTTAACTATCTATAAGTGTAGTAGAAGCTATAATCTATCTAAATACTAAGACCTAAAGTAGAAAAGTTAATACTTAAACTCTATAATTAGGTCCGAACATTCTAGTATGCCTAATGCTGACTAGGTTTTAATATTACCTCTTATTTAAGTGTCTTTACATAAAATGAGATATCGTCTATCATTCTATATTAGAACTATCCAATTCCACATAAAATAATAGGTATCACTATAAAACTATTAGCACTGCAATGGCAAGGATTCAAGTCTATTGCGCCGACCAATGGCAGCGCTTACATTATCAGCTAATGGCGTGAAAGCAGCGCGCCGTTATTGCACCTTAGCTTGGTATTTTCCTATTGACTATTCCTGTTGGAAAATACCAAGCTGTACTAGAAAAGGCCATTGCAGGTTTTCCTGATCTATAAACATAATTACATGATCAAAATCACATATCTATTCTATGCTATACGATAACGTGATTTGATAAATTATGTTACCAAATCACACATCTATGTGATTTGGTACGTATATCGACCCTGTAGTGGTAGATAAACTATTTGTTCTTTTAAAGAACCGAACTTAATAATTTAAGCCCTAACTATTATATTTCCCTGAAGCAGGCGAAATCTATCTTACGAACATTTAGTGTTTGTGGCGGGCTAAATTATTATCTATTGATACGTTATGCTAGTCTATATACGTAATAATAGATTCGTATTCTCGAATGTGCTAATTATGTGTGATTAAAAACTAAGCTAAACGTGACGCGACTTAAGACTAGACGTCTACTTATAACTATGTGCGATACGTCTTATTAACTATACTTTTTTAACGGCTTATAACTAAACGAGTTATATCTAAAGCGCCTACCTATGCCTATAAGACGACTCATATCTAGAACGCCTACCTATTACCTAACGGCTTATGTCTAGAACGCCTACCTATTACCTAACGGCTTATATCTAGAACGCCTACCTATTACCTAACAGCTTATATCTAGAACGCCTACCTATTATTGTAAGACGACTTATATCTAGAACGCCTACCTATGACATTGCGACTATCTATCTACATTGACGATCAGAGCAGAGAAACTTGTAGTGACGTCAAGAGCAGAAACCGAGGAAATGCGCCGTCCTGTCGATAGCTCTGAAAAGAGCTGTTTTAGCACCCGTATAACACGTAGTAGCTCTGAAAAGAGCTGTTTGTGAGAGAGGAGTGCTGTGCCCAGTTTCTTTCTTGACGCGACGTGAAGTCTTCAAGATATCCTTCAAGGGTCCTTTGTTCTTCTATGGCGTGGGCGTAGCGACGATGGGCACAGCGATGACGTCCTCTCTCTACGGGTGCGGGCGGCGCATTGAGCGGCTGCGCTCTGTGCGCCCTATTTATAAGCGCGCCGTGAGACAGGAATTTCGTCGACGTGGGAACATTCGCGAACAATAGCATTCCAACGGTACGCCTACATGCGAAACTATTTGACTATTCGGTTGAATACCTATCTATATACAAAATGCAATGTCGTATTAATTAATAAACTATATTTACATGTGAGGCGTCGTGCACACATAGTACAATATGACATGTTAAATCTTCGGTAAACCAAATTTAATTAATTAGTTATTGTAATTAAATTATAGCGCGTTTATATGGATTAGCGTGAATTAGTAAGCCGATGACGGTTAACATATTCTGGAAACGTTTAATTAGAGTTAAAAAGATACTGTGGATATTTTGAAGAGATTTGTAGATGGAAGGAAACGACGGAATCGTGGAACGGAGCGCTACTTACTCTCCACGTACCTGACACTTATTCGTTTTTTTTAATAGACAATGGGAAAACAATAAAGCGCCACTTTCCATCTTCGACAAATCTCTCACTTCCTTTACATTCACACACAATTCTCATCATACAGATTCAATGGATATAAGTACTACGGGACCTGTTTTTTAGGAATGTCCTTTACTTGATCAAGGGCAATACCACCGCTACAGACTTTGAAGTGACTTCGTCGCGTTTCGGGATTATCTTGTAAGTTATCTTGTAAGTTGCCGGTTTTAACTAGGCCGGCATAGTGGATGCGACTGTGGTAGAAGTCGCATCTATTCATGGACCGTACTTCAGCTTAACACCAGGCGGGGTGCTGTCATATGTCGAAACACAATCTTATAAAGAATCATTTAAGCATAATAATATATAATAAAGTTAGGAAAAAAAACATGGGATACGATTTCTATATACATTTTTCTTTTCAATATACATTTCCTAAGCCAATTGAAAAAGAAAGCCTTTATAAATATAGAGATGTCACTGTTGCTAAATCTGCTTGGGGTGAGTGAAGGGCCATGCAATGTATCTATCGAAACCGTAGACTCTACCCGAAACCGTCATATAATGTGCTCGTTTGTAGTTTACTACGACCACAGACTAACTAATATTAGACGGTGCAAAAAATCCTTTATTCTTTTTATTCCCACCAATTTTTGGCGAATAATTTTTCACATTTTCTTATGTAGAGGTGTCTATGTTTTTATGGTCTGTCACTGCAACCCAGGTTCTTCGAACAAGGCGGATAAAGTCTATAGAAATAATGGCGTATGTCTCGGTAGTTTGAACTTTTTCCTGTCATGGGTGATTTTTAATGACATCTAATAATAATAGAAAATATTTTAATGAAAAAATCACCATTTCTTTATTCGGAGGTTTCCACGTTACCATTGCACTACAAAGAAATTTATAAAAATACATTTATCAATCAATTAAATTGTCACGCCTTTTTCCCACAGGGATAGGCAGAGACAATGGAGCGCCACTTGCCACGATCCTGACACAACTCCCTCGCTTCCTTCACATTCACAATTCTCTTCATACAAGCTCTATGATTATGGGCACTAGGCAACCTAGCTTTCTTGAGGATGTCTCCGATTTATATAAAGAATTAAATTGATGTGAGAATGTTTTAATATATCATCCACGTAAATATAATCTCCATACTTTATGAGTTAAATACATATACTTTAAAAAGTAAATAAAAAAAACTTTAATAGTAATAAAAGGAAGTTTGTTTTAATAATCTAATATAAAAGGTAGATTATGCAAATAAGCTTCATAAGTTTAAATAAAACATAAACATAGTTGTTGAACATTCACGTCAAAGCTTTGATTTATTAAGATAATAAACAAGTAGGTACATCTGTGTGCAGAGTTCATTATAAAGATTACGCCAGCGCTAATAGTTGAGTTTGCTTCAATTCCCCCTGCGGGTGCGAAGGTACACAGCGCGGGTTTACATAAGCGGCCGAGAGGGGGCGCTCGCGTGTCCTCGACGGAATATTAAGGCGCGCTAATCCCAGCCGGGCTCAAGCGCGGTATCGCTTATGTTACCTTCATATAATACAGCAAGCGGCCCACTTTGCTTTAATGAGAATTGTAAAAATGAATTTTATGCAACTCTCCTATTTTAGAATGCCATTTTAGTTTCCGTTAAGTATATCATTAATGGTTTCAACAATTGAATTTAGTTCTTTCGTTATTATTTTTTACAGTAGACTAATTGCCGTCATTAAAATATATATTTATATATACTGTATTGAAATTATTATTCCTTTTTGATATTTACAACGAACTGTAATCATTAGGCACATTTATTTATTTATTATGACTATTCTAGCCGACTATTCTTATCGTGGATAGTCTTGTACACAGCTCTTGAAGAGTATATGTATTTGGGCCTGTGTTTGGACCATGAGAAACGGAGCATTCGTGTTTTGAAAGCATTCATTTTCCTAGCAGCTATTTAAACTCGATATTATAAAAAAAGGCTTAATTTTACTAAAATAACATTTAAACTTTAACATAAAATTATTATTTTAACACAGTGTAACCGTATCTACATTATTGATGGCCATCTAAATCGCTTGTGGGAATTGTTTTTGGAGCTTCATTGTACAATATCTAAAACCCATTAATTAATTACATTACACAATTTATCAAAACTTGTCGCGAGATTTACTTGTTTATGATTGTATAATGAAAGTGCATAAAAAAATCTTAGGGGGGGGGGAGGGAATCTGCCACATTGGATTTAGAGTAAGATTATAATATTTTTCGTGTTCTTCTCAGCAAATCCTTACACGAAACCACTAATCAAATCATGCATTGTTGAATATAACTGCTTCAAAATTAAGTTGCAACTAACATATATACAAACATTGCAAGTTTAATAAAAGCTTTTAATAGAAGAGGAGATCGACTTAAATCGAGTTTAAATCTCTTAAAATGATAAATTATCCGTTACATTTTTTCTTTTATATTTTTACGCTGATGTCTTTTTAATTTATCAATATAATAGCTACACTAAAACTTTATATCTAAAACATACTTTCATAGTAATATAATAATTAAAGGAACTAATTATAAATACAATATGTTCCACCTACAATAATTATGTCAAGTCTTCTAAACATATTCATTGTTATCATTAAATATTTTAGCTAAATTCCAACAGGGATAGGCAGCGACAACATAGCGCCACTCCCTGATTTAACCAAGAAACAAATCCAATAAAATAAATATAATTTTATTAAAAACCTTAGAAATTCAGTTACATTTCACAGCGAAAATCTGATTTCAAAATTTGTCATATAAAGTTTGCAAACTACCGAGCTAAGGAAGGGGGAGGTTGGGCACACGTCTCAGAGTGAGAGAGCACACTTAGTTAATACTTCCGTAACCAGTTGGCCCGTATTAACTTCTCGTACGTGTCGAATTCGGCGGGCGATTATGAAACTTTCCTTAATCGCTATTGTAACTCGGTTCGGCGGCGTTATACCAGTTTAATGGTCATGATAATCGAGCACGCTACACTTTCAAACGAATTCTGTTCATGCCATTAATGTGCTTCAAATATACTTACATTATTAATTCATTTTGATACTTCATGCATGACTGAAGGTTCATGCTTTCAACTATATTAAAATAATTGTCTTTTTCTTTAATATGGGAAATATAATTTGACGGACGGTAAGTAATTATTATTAGTAAGGAACGATGTAAAGGTTTCTTATTCCTATCTAGTTAGTAGTCCTATTTATATTTTAGTCCTGTGTGTCGGGGAAATTTACAGTGAAACTAAAGGTTCCGGTGTGTCATTTCTTGGTCGAACAATCTGCAAGTGGAATTGCTTTACTAGCCCATGTGCTCTCAATATTATATAACCTTGGATTACTTAAATGATGGATTCCGTAAAAAAACCCTTGGCTATTAACAGAGTGGAACACTGAAAGGTCGGCACTCTTAACCCTCACATCAGGCAAGTAGGGATTAAATGTAGCATCACAAAATAAGAACATTGTTAACTAAATGAATGAATATTATTAAATGTTTCATTTGTACTTTTATAAAATTTAAATATTTATTCTTAGCAACTCGTTGATGTGATACCTATATTATGTTGGTAGATACGAAAATGTTGTCCGCCAACTTGAGACGTCCGCCATTTCGAATTTAGTATGACGTCATTTTATAGTGCATAAAAAATTGCTGGTCTACCAAATTGGATTTAAAATGACATCATTTAGCTTACCATGCATTGTCATCCAAACAAAATGTGTGCTTATACAAAATTTCAGCTTAATCATTTGGGGATATTCGTTTTAAAACTGATACTAACAAGACAAGTTAATAAAGCTTATAGCGAGTAAAATCAAAGCCAAAAGCAGTATGAGCCCATAAAAATCTAGTTAACCCTGTTAGAATCCCCGTATAAAGATATAATATTAGCGATCTCGAGTTACATCCGAGTCAGTGTAACACGTGTCTTAAATACTAAAAGATAAAATGTCAGATATGTTTTTACGTGGAGTGACTAAGGTCTGACTTATATAATCCCAGAGGAACCACCTGACCCTTTTGGTTAAGGTTTATGATTAGATTAGTGGTCAACCTAATTTCAGTTGTTCAAACCACTTAAACGACCTTCACTGGGGGAGAAAAGGCAAAGAAATAGATTAGAAAAAATAATAGAATAATATTGTCTATTATATATATATTCTATCACAACTTTGTCAGAGTCGAATTTTGATTTTATTTTAATAATAATATATACGGCTTTCTTAATGATGTCTCCAAATTGATCAGGCAATACTGTAAAATACTCTAATATCAATACTTATGTGGTAGTTTAATTATTTAATATTTTTGTCCAATAATTTCACAAAAATATAAATGTTTAGTGAAGTTTGTAGTTGTCCTTATTGCAATTTATTTTATTGTAACGTACATGAATATATTGAAGCATGAATTTAAAATATATTTAACCTAAAATATTAATTAATTCGAAATGTTTTTCTTGAGATATATGTGTACGTACTGCCTTTTTTATCGATACTTATAATATAGCTATTTAATATAGATTATGTGCTCAGGTCGTCATTATAAGAAGCCGGGATTAAACTTGGCTCGTATGTCTCCAGAGCATTTAATAAGGGGCGGTAATCCCGCTGCGAGATATTGCCTACGTGGCCCAACTCTTGTAGGTGTCGCACCCAACTGCCACCTAATTTATGTCCCTTTGAATTAACCGGAGCCCGTATGTCCTTTCAGGCGAGACTTCCTAACTCGAATAAACTTGCTTTAATGAGTGCTTCCTGCGGTAATTACAATTCCTTATAAGTTTAATTTGCATATAGATATGTTTTATGACACAACTCCCTCGCTTCCTCCACATCCACAATTCTCTTTATATAAGCTCTATGGAGGAAGTTGTGGCAAGTGGCGCTCTATTGTCTCTGCCTATCCCTGTGGGAAAAGGGCGTAACAATTTGATTGATTGATTTAGATTTGTTATATTTGATAATATAATATGTGCAAATAAAGCGTGAAATTTAACAGTAAATAAAATAATAAAGTGAAATATTTTATATAATAACTACACTTGATTTTTAGCTTTCAAAGAACGTGTTTACATAGATAATTTTGTTTTGTAATCTGAACGCGAGTTTCTGTGAAATATACAATTTATATTTATTATATTAATCTAAGGGGCCACAAATATGAATAATATTGGGTCAAAGCGAACGTTTGCTGTCCGCGCCAGTGACTTCAGCGACAAGACGTGTCACAAATTGGGGATGGATTTATGTGTTTAACTTCTTTCGCCGTCTCAAAAGTAATATAGAAGTAGGATATATTAATATTAAGAGGGTATTTATGAAATATGTTATAACATCAAAAGGGGGCGATGTCAAATATTCTATGTTATTTTAAGACTTGTATCGCTTTATCAGAATTTAATAATAATATTTAGATGAAAAGTTATATTTACTTTGTATTATTTATACTTATATATATTTAATTATAATATTATTATATGAGGTGAATGTCAATATCTGAATTTAGTTGCTCAAGTTATTGCGTGGGCATCGTATTCAAACTTTTGACTTTGATTCATAATCGAAATAAGAAATGTAGAATTATATAATATATTTTTATATAATAATATTTTGTATTATTATGGTACGAGTCAGACTCTGAGATAGAATCAGATGGATAGTAACTCATGTCAATTTCTTATAAGAGCCATCCAAAAGGTCTGGTGAGCGACCTAATTCTGGAATAAATGCCACTTCACCCGTGGCACATCTCCCATAGACTCTATTAGGTGCTCTCTGTGGGGAATTTTGTGCTTCTGAAAGAACAGTGTCATGAGTACGGAGAAATAAAATACATCTCCCGTGCGCATGACCTACGCCCTTGAAATATAGTCTTAGTTTCAATTATGACCGGAAGTTATCCTCATAACCAAGACACGACAAATATATAGTAATAATATCTAATAAATAGAAATAATTAACTTAGAATACACTTAAAAGTATATTATTTAATTAAGTAAAAAGATTTTGCGCGAACATTGACCAATAAATTAATCAAACTTTATGCGGCTTACTATCGCGTTTATTTTGGTTTAGATTTTACATTTTTTTATTATTCCGACGTTTCAAGAGCTTTGCAGCCATCGTGGTCACAAAGAGACTGAGGTGTTGGTCGTTCTATTGGTTGATGCTGTTATTGTTTCTAAAACTACCCCGTTTGATGTTTTGATTGTTTTTCTGTTCCCGGTTTATTTAATTGTAAAAACCAAACCAAAATAAATCGATAGTAAGCCGCATGAAGTTTGTTTAATTCAAATTAAAAAGAATCGAAGATTTTACATTAAACAGATATATATAATTAAAATTTTAAAAATCTAAAATTAAAAAAATGATATAAGGTACAAAATTCCGCCATACATTTTTCATATAAAAGTCGATTTTACACAAAGAGAAAGCACGTACACAACGAACAAAGTAATCCCAACTCCGTTATTAGACGATGAACTATTAAATTGTCACTAATTGTAATTCTACCCACCAACCAATCAAGTAATCTGAACTAGGTAATCTGCGAACACTGATTGAATCCAACACACACATACCTATTATATACAGACTGTCAACAAAGGCACGGGACAAAATAAAAACTTGTTTTTTTATCCTAAATATATAACTTCCACTTTTAGCAAACCGTTACGCATTGCCAAATAAAACTTTATGATCATAGATTAGTATTAATTTATCATAACTATAATACTCTGGTCAATGTGTTAACGTGTTTATTTATTAACTTGTGACAGGACACAGAACCTAATTTCGTAAAATAAATAATTTACGGATATCGTACATACAAAGAGTCAATCTCTAATATTGATAATCATTAAATAAAATGAATCGTACACACTGGTCGATGTGGAAGTTATTTTAAAGATAAATTGGCTACTGCCTTTACTCGTATTAACACCACTAGGCCACAGTCGTCTATTTTGATTTTTTAAATTTCTTAAGATGTTACAAATCATTAGCTTTCCTATGTATGCTACCTAACCTCATGTATACAAAAATAAATAATGGATATTATATAAAAAATAATAACGATAATGGACATGACATACAAGACGTAATAAATAGATTATGTGACAAGAGGAAGGAACATTGGTAACGGTGCGTGGAAGATGTAGAAGTTGAAAGCGTTCTAAGATCGGAGAGAACTGTTAGCTCTAATGTATATTCATGAGAACGGGAACTTCAAGGACCTAATTCGATCCTCTCTCTTACTTTCTCGACGGCTCGTTCGCATTCAATTAATCCGCGATATCGGACTTTAAACACTTGGGATCACTTGTTATCTCTTCGACTGTTCAAACCTTCATTTAAATGTCGGCATTAGTTTTGTTCGAGATTCGTCCTACGTTCGATAGCACCAATTATTGAGCTTAATTCTTTTGAACTGACTTTCCTTTATATCCCTTTGTCTTTCTCAAAAGTCTGCTAAAACCTGGGTTACATTTATTTTTTTCAACTTGTTGAAGAAACGATGTAATTCGTGTTTGAATTTGGTTATTCAAAATCTTAAGAGCTTACGAACAATAAATCTCTTCGGATATTGGAACATAAGTGAAATTTATAAATGATGAAATTACTCTGTGGATCTGAATAGCCTAAGAGCATAATTAGGGTAGTAGCGAAGAACGTTTTGTCTTAGCAGATTGTAAATTTTCAATTGCTATACAATAACATGAAGAAGCGGGCTCCATACTGGTGAAACTTTTAATTGGAACGGAATCCCAGCTCTGAAGGCGTTTTAATTAGGAAATTTTCCTCGGCAGTTTCATGAAATAATTTCTATGCAAATTTTGCATTTAACTTAGCATAACACAAGGCACGTTACATACATGCTCAATGGACACATTATGAGAATTTTTAAAGGTGTTTATTAGAGCACCTGCATTATTAACGGAACTACAAACAATATGGACGAAATGATAAAATAAATTTATAAACGCATTAAAATAAAATAAAATCGTTTATTTTCATACTAAATATCGTATAGACTACATATAGTGTAGGTCTAATCAAATGTACTAACCAATTTACCACGACACGACAGGCTTTTGACGACAGTCGTGGCCGATTGATCAGCGATCGGTTTGTTGCGCGTAAAGTCCCGGGTTTGATTCCCGGTCGGAGCAAATATTTGTATTATATTTAAAAATATTAAATATTGCAAATATTTAATATTGCAAAATTTGTTAATAAAAAAATATGTCCGGTCTGGTAGTACCAAAACTTACAAGTATACAGACCGTGAAGTGATTTAGTCGCGTTTCGAGATCAGCTTGTAAGTTGCCGGTTCCAACTAGGCCGGCATAGTATCCACAGTGACTGCTACTTACAGTTATTGGATTGTAGTAGCAGTGACATTCATGGACCACACTCCAGCTTAACATCAAGCTGAGCGCTGTCATATGTCGAGTCACAAAAAAAAAACAGATTTGTTTATAACAAATAACATTATAATTTTTTCCATAATTCAAAGAGTAACTTGAACAGCGGCATTTATGTTTGCTTGAATTTTTTTTTATTGTGACTCGACATATGACAGCACCATGTCCATGTGATGTTAAGCCAAAGTATGGTCAATGAATGAATGTCACTGCTAATACAATTCAATAACTGTGAGTACCAATCACATCCACAATGCCGGCCTAGATGGAACCGGCAACTTACAAGCTGATCCCGAAACGTAACCAAATCACTTCACGGTCTGTATACTTGTAAGTGGTGGTACTACCCCGGATCGGCAGACTGGGTACCACTGCCTACCACTCTTAAATATAATTTTTAAGAGTGGTAGTAGACAGTTAGTTGGTGGTAATTTGTCCACTACGTTATTACTTTAAACAGACCGTGAAGTGATTCAGTCGCATGCAGGCTTCCATAGTGGATGCTAATGCTACTTGCAGGTTATGAACAGTCGCCTCTTTTCAGGGACCGGTTCCAACGGGAGCTGTCATTTAGGTCGAGTACAATTTAAAAAAAAATATTCGACATATGAAATTGAATATTTTGGATGATAATTTTAGTCCATACATTTCACGCATTCATAACATAGAGATATATGGCACGAATTTCGTTCAAACAGTACTAAAGTTGTCATTTTGTGAAGCACTTATTTTGAACTTATTTTTTAATCCATTTGTCGTCGTACTGTCCAGTAAGCCTTTTAAAACTTTTTTCCTGGCCTGAGACCAAAACTTTGCACCATTCTAAATACTTTTACGTACGTATGTTTTCACTTTGCCCTTCTAAGAGTTGCTAGGCAGAATTTTACGGTTTATCCGACAGTAAAACAAAGAATTTAGGAATTACGTATTTCTTTAACAATAAACCGAACTGTGGTGGGACTTACGACTCGTATTGAACTCGTAAAGACTAGATGAAAATAATGCCCAATCGAAGTATTTCTTTGTCAATCCTTGTCACTAAATTTTCTTTCAAACCACTTGGGATGGAAAGGATGAGTAAAAGTAGAATGATAAAGGGAATTTATAAATCTGAAATGGATGGATTATAAATCCTCCATTCATGGACCGCACTCTAGCTTAACACGAGGTGGATGCTGTCCTATGTCGAATCACAATAAAAAAATATTAAAACGGTAGAGTTCCGTATTGCCCGCAACCATAGATTCTGTGGGTAAATAATTGCGGATGCGACATCTGACCTTAACTTGGCTGATGATAAGCAAAGGGAGGTCAAATAGTGCCGACGACTGAAAATACCGTTTTAGTTTACGATTGCCTCAGTGGCTGTGACTATGCTGGCCACTTACCCCTTATTAGCAATTACGTATTATTAATTTTAATAATAAAGTATTAATAGAAAATTATTAATTTAATAAATAAATGCGTAATTAATACTGACAAACATTGACAAAACAAATTATCAATTATTATCCTATATTCATTTACACAAAACAAAACACAGCTATTACCTAGTGACCGGTAATATAATATTTATATTACAATATAAATATAGAATTTAATGTAAAGTTTTATTCATAATAAATATTTACAATTTATTTAATGTAATTGGACCTTACCTTTCTTGCCATCAGAAAAGTCAAGATCAAATGTCGCGTGACTCAATGAACAAAATCTTGCGCGTCAAAATAAAAAGACAATGGGTACTATGGGGGAATTCATACCGTTATTTGCTTTTGGATTGTCCAAAACATCACCTACTTAAACATTGTAATTTATAAAATACTAAAGTACAAAAGTTCTGTTATCTTAGACTTATATATTTTTTATTAACGTGTTTCGGCCTCGCCCCCTGATGTTAAACTAAGGTCATGGATGAAACTTACTGCGATTACGGTTAGACAACTGCAAGTAACAGTCGCATTCACTATGCCGGCCTAGTTGGAATCAGAAACTTACAAGCCGATTCTGAAATGCTACTAAGTAATTTATGGTATGTACACTTGTAAGTGGTAGTACTACCCTGAATCATCAGTACTTAGCACCACTGCCCACCATTCTTAGATACTGGAAGATTATATTATTTATATCAATAACACAAACCGCTGGAGTTGCGATTCCATGGTCATTACCACCCAAACCACGATCACATGCAGTACAAGCATATTTTTATGAGCTTTTTAAAGTCCATACTATCTTTATTATAGCAACACTTTCAATTAGAACACGTGTTAGATAGATAGATAAATTCTTGATTGCACAGTAAAAAAAACATGTACATAGAGGCGAGCTTAATGTCTAGTGATATTTTCTACCAGTTAACCTGTGGGATAGTGAGTAGGGATATGTTTTTATTGAAGGTTATTCAAGAGATTCTTATCCGTATTTAAATTTAGGGTAATGTTCCCCTATTTATACATTCCTCGTCTTATTAAATCTTTAATATTTCCAACCTAATTGACTCGGAAATTCAAATTATATATAAAGTATTCCTAAGTAATTAGATTTAATATCAGGGAGGTTTCGAAACTCGTTTGATCAATTAACTTTTAAGATGTTGTTGGTTTTATCAGATCTAATAGAAATCAATTCGTAAATTGTATATGTATATACTTAGATAATTTACAATAATTTAACCTAACATTTTGTTTTGTATTGTGACTCGACATCTGACCTCGACCTGCCTGCTGGTAAGCATGAAGAGTGCCGACGACTGAAAAATCCCGCCTTAGTTCTCGGTTGCCTCAATCATCGTCACTATGACTATAAACCCAAATGATTTAAAGTTACGTACGTTTTGGATAAACCCTACGATATTTTTTTCTCCGGTATATAAGACTATAATATTAGGAGTAATAAATTTTCATTAGTAATTTATAAAGTTAACTGCATTTGCTTATTAATTTACAGAATTTTACCTTTTAATATTACCTTTTTACAGTAATCAATCAACGATTTTCACAATTGACAATATTTCTTACTAAAATTGTAGAGTGCTATCAATTTTATTCAATTTATTTTATTACGTTTCTATACTAGATAAGCTACTAAACGTACTTGTATCACAGAAACACAAATGAAGACCAAAGTACATGTATCAAAAATAGTATCAAAGTAAGTCTTTATCTTTCATGATCTTAAATATTATCAATATATCTGTATTGATAATATTAAAGATCGGAGTGTGATTGATATTTACCAATAAATAATAATATAATACAAACAAATAATTATAATTTAATGGTATTTCCTGAAAAACATAACACGAAGCAAATATTGGGTTAATGAAATGCCTGTCTCAGTCAAATTTCATCAATTCGTGTAGTCGAGTCGAAAATTAAAACGATCTTGTTAGCTTTGACGCGTTGAATAGTTAGTGAGTTTCGGAGTGACGAGTTGCGAGTGGATTTATGCCCCTATAACGAGTTGCCATAGCGACTACAGTAAAACTATAAACAAAGAATAATATACCCTATTTGAATACGCATGGAGTATAATTTACAATGACAACAGCTATTTGTACTTATACGAAGAATACTTTCGTAGCACATAATGTCTAATTAATTGATATTGTAATTTATACTCTATTTAAACGACATATGGTTTGCAATTGTTTGTTTTATTGGAGTTGAAGTCTACTTTGTTCTACTCGTGGTAGGGATTTGGAATATGAGACGCGTCAGCGAGTACCGCGGCATTCGTCGGCACATTGCGCAGGCAATTTGCTAACGAGACATAAACTGTCACTCTAATGAAACGCGCACGCCTATTAGATTGTAAGGGGCTCTCAGTATTGTAATTGTATTTAAAGGTGACTCTGCTTGCTTGTTTTGTTAACATTAACTTTTTGCCAATTAATTTAGCTTAAATAGGTAGAAAGAAACAAAAGTTATATCGTCCAATCTTCGGGAAGC
This sequence comes from Tinea trinotella, assembly GCA_905220615.1. Classification (NCBI taxonomy): domain Eukaryota; kingdom Metazoa; phylum Arthropoda; class Insecta; order Lepidoptera; family Tineidae; genus Tinea; species Tinea trinotella. The sequence goes on from HG992311.1 coordinate 3,246,860, forward strand.
TTGAAGAGATATATGGACTTAGAAATAGTAGGTACTTCGTTTGTTGTAAAAAAAATCTAAACTATGTTAATATTATATTTTTCTATGACAAATTAATTAAACTAAACAGAAAATAAATATTATAATATAAAACAGTATTATTTATTTGTGAATCGTTTAATATAATGTGATCTTTATTTTATAATTATTAACCCCCGACCAAAAAAGAGGGGTGTTATAAGTTTGACTTGTCTGTGTATCTGTGTATCTGTGTATCTGTGTATCTGTGGCTCTGTGTATCTGTGTATCTGTGTATCTGTGTATCTGTGTGTCTGTCTGTGGCATCGTAGCTCCTAAACGAATGGACCGATTGCGATGCGGTTTGTTTCATTTGAAAGCTGACGTGATCGAGATGGTTCTTAGCTACAATTGATGAAGATCTGATCAGGGGTTTCAAGGTCATCAGCTCGATTTGTTAGCTGCGGTAGCGATATTAGACGCGCTGTTTAGGATGACAACCCTTGTACGTCGCTATGCGACGAAGATTGTTATTTTATGTCAAATAAATGTGCCAATGTAAATACACGTAAAAAATGTTATAATTTTTCCCTTAAAATATTCATATGGCGAGGTTGGTTTGCAGTTTAGATCGATTACCTTGATTGAATATTTTAGGAGAAAAATTATAACATTTTTTACGTGTTTTAACAATGGCATATTTATTTGACATAAAATAACAATCTTCGTCGCATAGCGACGTACAAGGGTTGCCCGTTCTAAACACGCATAAGGCTGGGAATACACGTCCGATATTGCTGAGCAAATTATTTACAAATCGGAAGTAGGAACCGGACGTCTATTTTGTTTCTGTATTTTGTATGAAAACTGCACCTTCAGACAATCGGATCGGCCATAAAATCGAAAGCGCCTTGGCGTTGTTTCCGATTCTGACATCCGATCCGACTATCGGATCTGACGTGTATTAAGTATTCAAACAAATGTATGGCACGAGTGACTATCGGATCGGACTATCGGAGAGGAAAATCGGACTTGTATTCCCAGCCTTATAGGTATTTACTTTTAAACATATCTGTGACTTAACATTTGAAATAAAAACGTATACAAATACATGTGTGTTTTAACTGGTACCACTGAGTTACTCTGATGATGGAACTCGAAGGTAGGAGACGAAATCCTGGATGTGTTCAAACTTTTTTTTGGTATACTAAGTTTGGACTTATTAGATTTGTCTTGAAATCTAGTATTAGATTTGTCTTAGGAAACTAAGTGTAGAAAAGTTAGTGCGATAAAATAAAACATTCCGGATCTAAAAAATCTGATCATGAATCCTCTCAGATCAGCAAATCAACAAGAGATAGAACTATAGTGCTTTCACTAAATTTGTTACTCACTAAGAGCATTTAGCTGGACCGTCATCAAATTGAAGACCGGGCAATCTGATGATGCACCATTATGAATCCTCTCAGATCAGCAAATTGATATCAATTGATCAGCAAAAAAAGAGATAGAACTGTAGTGCTTTAACGTGGCCTTTAGCTGGGCCGTTATCAAATTGAAGATCGGGAGTATCTGATTATGAATCTTCTCAGATCAGCAAATCAATAACAGATAATATCATAGTGCTTTAACTAAAATTGTTACTCTCTATGAGCCATTAGCTGGGCCATTATCAAATTGAAGACCTGGAGTAGTTATCTGATGATGCACCATAAGGATCCAAGGGATATTAAAGGGATATAACTATTGAGCCATGACTAATGTTGTTTATTACTATAAAGCTGATGATATGACCAAAGTGGTTCCAGGCGTTTCGGGGGTTCCTTTAAAATTTTAATTTTGATTTTATTTATATTCGTTTATATTTACCAAAAATATTTTTTAAATTTTCATCTTGCCTGATAATAATTAAGGGGTCCAATAGCGCATGCCCAAGTCGCCGTCACAATGCCGGATAAATCTATTTTAAATTTATTATTGCAAAACAATTCTAAAATTGAAGATTTGTTTTCTAGATGAAACTTTTTAAAATAATTTAACTTTCCTGTTAAAATAACTCTATAAATACTCTTTGTAAAAGTAAATGAACAATAAAAGATCGGATACATAAAACTTTTAAGAGGAATCGAAGCAAGGGGTTGTTTTTACGACATCTTCAGTAAGTGTAAAGACACATTACATATATAACAATTAAAGGATTTCCGTACAACGACCTCTATTACTACACGTTCAGAACGTGTGTAAACGGAAATGTAAAAAGAAAGGAAGGTTAGCAATGGGACAGTAATAATAGAATATATAATAAGCTACTGATCTATATAGCCGATAATACAATCAAGATAAATAATGTAAATATAAAGATAAATTAGATAAGAAGTAAATTTGAACTGAATAACATGCATACAAGTCTTTTTCGTAATAGTCACCATGAGTTTTCTTTCAGATGTGAAAAAAGAAACAATACAAAATGAAAAATTGGCAAATTATAAAAAATATATTTACGGTTTACATTAGACTGTCACAAAAATTTATTTAATACATCTGTTCAAACTCATAAAATACCTGCACGTATATGTTTGATAAATCTCGGCCAAGCCTCATGTCTGAGATTTTGTCTAGACTTAGAGAGAAAAGTATTAAAGGGCTTAATAGACTGTAGACGAAGAAAACAGTGGAAATGTTATATGTGAGAAATGCGACTAATTAGCCATGCTACGGAATTCCTACAACTTTTGATACGAGTAATAAAAGAACAATGGTCTGTAAAATCACATTTCTTTAGAACTTTTAATATTTGCTGATTAATGTACTTTTTTTATAATTAGGTATATACATAACAGACGGCCTCAACTTTCTGATAAGAAAACAAGAGGAGCGCGAACAGCACCGTTAACTAGCACCTGTGCTGGCATTTGGTAGTCTGTTTCTGTTAAAATGTTTGTCATCATCATCATTATATTTGATAATTAACAACGGCGCACCACTTTCCACGGTCCTGACAAAACTCTTTTTAATAGTATTAACTCACTTTATTCATTTTCTATAGTTTATGGTAAATCTGGCACGAACGACAAGACGCAACTGGTATCTTGACATTTGGAAAGGCGTTCTAAGAAGGAGGCCTATGTTCAGCAGTGGACGTCTTCTAGTTGATGATAATGATAAATCTTGTAGCCCCTTCCTAAGTTCCTCTATTAGCATAACATAACTAAACTAATACATGTTAAAACCTAATCCAATAAAAAAGTAGCTATATAATAAAATAAATAATATATTAACATTTAACACCTGTGTGCTAAAAGTGTTAATGGAAGTTGTATTTTACAAACAGTATCAAAGGAATCAGTGATTAATGTTTAGCCTGGGGCACACGGCGTACGTATGTTAGTAAAATGGTGTCGCATATTAATCTAGTTTTAGATGGCAAATATAGCACGACAGATGGCACGTGCAACATTTCGCACGATCTACACGATACACCAATTATATATTTATCATTTAAATTAACTATTTAAAATGTTATTAGATTTAGACATAAATAATAAAAAAATAGCTGCGTATATAAAATATATAAAATTTTATTTAATATAAATATATAAAATACATAAAATATATTTAATTTTATAATTAAATATAAAAGACAATACACAGAAATACCAGTAAAAACCTGGAATAATCTTTTAAAAGATCTTGGACTTCTAACGTCAGTCGTATATACATTTTTAGACAAAATGTCAAAGGAGGCATTGGTAGGGTTACAATATTTGTTTGGGTAGAGTACAGGAGAAAGTGAGGGTAGTGAAGGTGAGCATTAACATGTCTACCTTAAACCCACTTTCCGGTTGTAAGTCTGAAACTCTGCCTTCACTGTCCCGCTTGCCACATGCCTTGAGAACCCATGGATGTCTAGAAAGTTGTCTCATATAATCAAGCCAGTATCATCAACAGCCAGAAGGCAGAACATAAGCTTTCTCCCCCTTAAAACGCCATTTCGAACGACAAGATGCCAGTTACATGCACTGGTTATTCGCGACTTTCACTATGTCGTCAGTCCACCTAGTGTGAGGCCTGCCTACGCTGCGTCTGCTGGTTCATGGTCTCCACTCAAGAATATCAGGACAGTAGGTAATAAATATTGAAATATGTTTCATAGAAAAACTATGTGGATTTTGGATAATTAATGTTGTTTTATACAGGCACGTCATACGTACATAAATATTACCACACTCTGCCACTGCTACAGATAGACTGCTGCCACACATATATGCCTGTATTCAGTGAAAATCCCGAAACGCGACCGAATCATTTCATAGTACGTACCTAAAAGCGATAGTACTACGTCGGGTAGGTAGACATCGTTATAGTTTTTGAACGACATATGACTACTACCTTAATGATCTTTTACTTGGGACAATTAACCATTCTGACATAATGGAAAACTATTAGATTGAAAAATAGGACCTATTATATTGTATTTAAGTCTAATTGCATTACGAATACAGAAGCAATTGTAGAAATAACTTAGAAATAAATTAGATAATGGTTGTTTTGTATCGACTACCATTACTGGAATTAAATTGTCTCACAATACAAATAAAGATGTTTTTAACAAGTTAGAACTAATATTTATAATACATTATTATTTATTGATCTCTATATAATATGTATTAACGACGATTTTTTTTTATTTAGACGCCACCTTGACCTTGATTAGCCTGATTTAAAGAAAGTATGGCTAAAAAAACATTTTATATTACGGTTGCCTCAGTTACCGTCACTATGCCGGCCAAAGTATAAAAAGCTTAAGTAAATGTTGCAATAACACTACAAAGAGAGAAAATTATTTTAAAACTATTTCAGTAACTAATAATTAATACGCAAATTTATACGCAAAATAACTGAAGTGGTAATCAAATTACGATAATAAAAATAACAATCATCTTCCACTGCTGAACATAGGCCTCCCCCTTAATATAACAATTCGTCTAAAAAAATAATAAAAAAAACTGTGTAGATTTAGATGTATCTATCCATTTCAGATCTATGTTTTTTTTGTAATTTAGATTCTAGTTACAGTATCTATTTTTTTAAACAATTAAATTGCAAACCATTTCCGGTTAATTTGCTTATAAAACGTTGGTTAGCTTTTACCAAAACAGTTTATTACAAAATTGGAATCCCTATGACGGTTTAACCACTATTTCATGCAGATATATATAAAATAGAGAGCGATTGTGGTTGTGTCGTTCTAATATGGATTATGGACGCTTGTTCTTAAGTTTATCAGTTCGAATGCCAAAGCCAGATGCAAAAAATAGAATCGATAAAAGGAGATTGAGGAATGAGATGAGTGAAATATAAAACATGGATCATCCAGAAGATCATCCAGGTTTTATATTTTCCTGGATTAAAAAAAACAACGGTCCGCAGTGTCTATGACCACAAAGTCTGTGTGAAAAGAATTATGGATGGGAAAAAGCAAGAGAGCTATGTCAGGAACATGGAAAATGGCGCTCTGTCTTTCTGGAAATTAAGGCGTAAAATTATTGATAATGAAGTGTTCCTAAAATAAAAATATTTCATTAATTTTTTTTTTAATGAAATCATGAGAAAATCAGCAGCCAAACCTTAAGAATATTGATTGATATATGAGTAAATTGAGGACTGTAGCAATAGGAATAGCAATTAACTGTATGAAGTGATACATTTGTCATGTTTAACTCTTAATTTTTTATGACCTCGCTAAATATGACTACTGGGAATAACAGCTCTATGTTATTCCCAATTGTTTTATATTATATATTTACATAATATAAAACAATTTGTAATGTACTATTTTATTGACTAAAATAAACGTAAAAGCGAAATTGTATTAAAGTGAGAAAGTCAATCACAAATTGAAAGTAATAGTAAAGATCGCTGAGTACCTACCAGTCAGTGGCATTGAATATTCATGGCTGTACTCCCCTCAGCACTAAACTTTGTTAAGTATTTCTTACAAAAGCTTAATGTGATTACAATGGATTGTCAAACTTTTTCTGTAATAAAAATTGTATATTTGCACAAGCGACCATGCTCTAGTAAAACTTAAAATGAATCAAATATAAAAAGCCAGGGTTCGAAATCACCTTACCGATGCTAGTATCAATGGCGACCGTGGTGTAGTGGCGATGCAATGGTTACACAAACCGAGAGCACGGGTTTGAAACCACCCACCAGTACCAACGTATCTTTGATATATGTACTTTGGTTGTCCTGTTTCTATGATACAAGCACTTTAGTAGCTTAATATAAAAATTAAATAAATCTCTGATATACTACAGTAATTTGATTTGTCTATGATAAAATAATGATTATTACATCATAAGGAATATGTTAATTCAAGCTCTATGGTTATGGGCACTAGGCCATCCAGCTTTTTTTAAGGATATCTCCGATTTGGACGAAAAAGCCCTCCTGCCTATTACCGTAGAGCTTGTATAAAGAGAATTGTGGATGTGAGGAAAGCAAGGGAAAGGCGTCACAATTTGATTGATTCATTAGATTGATACTTTGAGATTATAATAAAAGAATATATAATATATATATATATTGTCACTCGACGCATGACAGCACCCTGCTTCCTGTTAGGCTGGAGTGTGGTCCATGAATGGATGTCACTGCTATTACAATTCAATAACTGTAAGTAGCAATCACAACCATTATGCCGGCCTAGTTGGAACGGGCAACTTACAAGCTGATCCCGAAACGCGACCAAATCACTTCACGGTCTGTATACTTGTAAGTAGTGGTACTACCCCGAATTATCAGACTGGGCACCACTGCCTACCAATCTTTGATAACTATTCCAGTAACTTCATAACTTTTCATATTTATTTTCATTTCATAAGAAAATAACAAACACAAGACATTTACTTTACATTTACTTAAATGTCCGTTTAATTATGTCCTATTCATAATTATAAAAAATCTTAATACAATTTATATCTATTCAAAACGCAAGGTACTCTATATAATTGGGAAAACTAAACAGCCATTGATACACGGCGAATGAAAAGCCTTCTTTTAAACCATTCGTTTAAAAACTTAAGCGGTCCTTATAAAATTGCTGCAACGAGGCATTTCAAATTTTAAGGGGTGTATTTTCTGAAAAGTGTAATTAAAACGCGGTCCATGAAAAGGAAAATTAGGGTTTACTTTTAAAGAAAAGTAGAACAAAATCCTTAAAACATTTTTTAAGAATTTGTAAAAAAAAATTAACAAAAACACTAAAGCTACAGAGTGATGCTAATTAGAACACGTATTTAAATATTATCTATAAATTTTAATATTTATATTAAATATATTTATATAAAAATATTTATATTAAATAATATTTATATATTTTATATGTATATATAATATATTTTATTTTCAATGAGTAAAAACATGTTCAAGAACTTATTTTTCTTCGATAAAAAAATATGTATCAAAAATAACTAAAATTGTAGGATTTAGAGCCGTGAAGTGACTTAGTCGCGTTTCGGGATTAGCTTGTAAGTTGCCGGTTTCAATTAGGCCGGCATAATTGATGTGACTACTACTAAAGTTATTTAACTCTATTAGCAGTGACCCTCATTTATGAACCGCACTCAAGACCAGGCGGGGAACTGTCACATATCGAGTCACAATAAAAAAAGCGTAAAGTTATGCCATTGAGTACATTCAAACTCCGAATGTAATCTAAGAGATGGCGTGCTCTCATTTTGTATGTATGAAGAAGTTTCTAGCTTGGGCGTATTTAAAAACACGAGTCTGAGTGACCGCACGAAAAGGGAATACTAACGCGCGGACGTTTTACGACCGTTTGACTCACCTTGTACGTAGCTTGGCCCCCGTACAACCCACAATGAAACTAAGCAAAGTTGCATGAATAGATTTCTTTTTAAAAATAACTTTTATCTAACCTAAAATACATTATAAAATGTTTCCGTGACCACGATAGCTGCAAAGCTCTCGAAACGTCGGAATAATAAAAAAATGTATATGTAAAATCAATAACATAATATAAACGCGATAGTAAACCGCATAAAAATTGTTTCATTCATTATTCACTGCTCGCGCAATATCTAAGAAAATCCTATAAATTATAAAATCTATTATAATTTATATTAATATAAAATTATAATTTGAAGTGCCAAAATTTGCTTATAACGAAAGTGAATGTTTAGAGAAATTGTTCTTATCTTTTCTTTTAACTCACGCGATAATTGTACAGAACGAGGCAGTAATTCTCATTAAGTATACAGCATTAAATACGTTAATTGTATGAAAAGAATTATGGATGTGAGGGAATCGAGGGAGTCGTGCCAGGAGCGTGGCAAGTGGTGCTCTTTTGTCTCTGCCTATTCACGCGGGAAAAAGGCTTTACAATTTGATTATTTGATTGTAAATTATAATTTGAGCATTACTTAAATAAGAATTTAAAATAGATACCTAAAGAAATACAAGTACCAATTACACAAAACATGTGAAAAGAAAGTCAGAAATTTCTTGAAGAAACAGTTGAAATGGAGCCAGACTTCTTTCAAAACTCACATCGCTTGGCTCAATCTTTCCAACGCTCAGTGAGTGGAAGGCAAATTAACGGGAAGACGCGGGAAATATCTCGGGTATTCAATGCAGGAGGCCTCTTTAGAAGAGTCAGACAGTTTTCCATTCATTGTGTTGATTGCGCTCTCTCATTATTCGAAGAAACGAGTGTACGAATACAGCACACCCACACAAACAGTGAAGTGAACCGACCTCTCATTCCACCATAGTAAGCGTTACTATGTAACACAGTTGAGACTGTTACTACGGAATCTAGCTGCGGTTTCAAATATATTATTATAGAAATTGTAACATTATACCACCTCTAGAATTAATTCAGTGAAATAAAACTGAGAATTAACTATATTGTGGTTGTTAGGAGAAACAGCATTAGAGTTTTGTTCGTTATCAAACCCACTTATACAAAGTGCTATTATTATTTCTCATAAGAACTTAAGTTTACGTTACTTTACATAAGCTTTTCTCATTACACTAGAGTTTATTAATAAAGTCAATGTTATCAAATGAGTAAATAGATACTCACCTACAGAGTTTTAGTGTTCGCAAATGGCACGAGTTTGATAGATCAACCACATACAAGTGGAAGTAGGACGGACGATAATTATTGAGAGTGAAAAAGAGACAAATATATGTTGTCTCTTTATATATCTGCATGGCGTCATGGCGCATGGAGTTCAGGTTTGCTTATTAGCATAGTTTTAACGTGCCTCTGTCGGAGCGCCTATAACATATCTAAGTCTTTTCTTAAAATATCAATGAATATAGTTATAAAGTTGCAAATAAAATGTATTTATTGTACATAACATTGCATAATTCCATTGTAAACATTTGCCAAAGCCACAATAAAGGGCGCGAGCTCACACATATAGGTCATAAATAATAATAATATGTTAGGTAATACCAAGTTATTGGCCGTTTTGATGGCCCATGAGAACGGACTGGGGTTGTGTGGAAGGTCCCAAGGGAGAGGCCGGGAGCCCTCAAGCTCAATCCATTTGTTTCTCGTTAGTCGGTGCTGTGGCAAACCTCGTGTTCCTAAATAATATGAATAATTAATAGAAAACTGTACAGACTAATGCCTGCATACCAAAAGTGTTTTCTAATTAATTACATTCTTCATTTCTCTTGTAAATATTTGAACGACTACATCTCTTAAAAGCAATAAACTTATCTTACGCTTGTTTTAAGTGTAATTTTTTTAAATAATTATTTCATTAATCTTGTTTGAGTTGTAATTTAAGGATCATTTTTGGTGTATATTTTGCACCTGAGGACTTTTACTAACATACTTTATAGTATGTTAGTAAAAGTCCTCAGTAAGTAAAAGTCAAGTGGTATAGTGGCAGTGCAATGGTTACGCAAACTGAGAGCACGGGTTCGAAACCAATCACCGGCACCAATGTATGTTTGATATATGTACTTTGGTTGTCCTGTAGTAACTTCGAAATGTATATTTTTTTTATGAAAATATGAAATATTAAGTGTAAAAGGTCGATAACGTATTGGTTACTCACATATTGCGAATAACCAAAAATCACAATAAAAAAAGCGTAAAGTTATGCCATTGAGTACATTCAAACTCCGAATGTAATCTAAGAGATGGCGTGCTCTCATTTTGTATGTATGAAGAAGTTTCTAGCTTGGGCGTATTTAAAAACACGAGTCTGAGTGACCGCACGAAAAGGGAATACTAACGCGCGGACGTTTTACGACCGTTTGACTCACCTTGTACGTAGCTTGGCCCCCGTACAACCCACAATGAAACTAAGCAAAGTTGCATGAATAGATTTCTTTTTAAAAATAACTTTTATCTAACCTAAAATACATTATAAAATGTTTCCGTGACCACGATAGCTGCAAAGCTCTCGAAACGTCGGAATAATAAAAAAATGTATATGTAAAATCAATAACATAATATAAACGCGATAGTAAACCGCGTAAAAATTGTTTCATTCATTATTCACTGCTCGCGCAATATCTAAGAAAATCCTATAAATTATAAAATCTATTATAATTTATATTAATATAAAATTATAATTTGAAGTGCCAAAATTTGCTTATAACGAAAGTGAATGTTTAGAGAAATTGTTCTTATCTTTTCTTTTAACTCACGCGATAATTGTACAGAACGAGGCAGTAATTCTCATTAAGTATACAGCATTAAATACGTTAATTGTATGAAAAGAATTATGGATGTGAGGGAATCGAGGGAGTCGTGCCAGGAGCGTGGCAAGTGGTGCTCTTTTGTCTCTGCCTATTCACGCGGGAAAAAGGCTTTACAATTTGATTATTTGATTGTAAATTATAATTTGAGCATTACTTAAATAAGAATTTAAAATAGATACCTAAAGAAATACAAGTACCAATTACACAAAACATGTGAAAAGAAAGTCAGAAATTTCTTGAAGAAACAGTTGAAATGGAGCCAGACTTCTTTCAAAACTCACATCGCTTGGCTCAATCTTTCCAACGCTCAGTGAGTGGAAGGCAAATTAACGGGAAGACGCGGGAAATATCTCGGGTATTCAATGCAGGAGGCCTCTTTAGAAGAGTCAGACAGTTTTCCATTCATTGTGTTGATTGCGCTCTCTCATTATTCGAAGAAACGAGTGTACGAATACAGCACACCCACACAAACAGTGAAGTGAACCGACCTCTCATTCCACCATAGTAAGCGTTACTATGTAACACAGTTGAGACTGTTACTACGGAATCTAGCTGCGGTTTCAAATATATTATTATAGAAATTGTAACATTATACCACCTCTAGAATTAATTCAGTGAAATAAAACTGAGAATTAACTATATTGTGGTTGTTAGGAGAAACAGCATTAGAGTTTTGTTCGTTATCAAACCCACTTATACAAAGTGCTATTATTATTTCTCATAAGAACTTAAGTTTACGTTACTTTACATAAGCTTTTCTCATTACACTAGAGTTTATTAATAAAGTCAATGTTATCAAATGAGTAAATAGATACTCACCTACAGAGTTTTAGTGTTCGCAAATGGCACGAGTTTGATAGATCAACCACATACAAGTGGAAGTAGGACGGACGATAATTATTGAGAGTGAAAAAGAGACAAATATATGTTGTCTCTTTATATATCTGCATGGCGTCATGGCGCATGGAGTTCAGGTTTGCTTATTAGCATAGTTTTAACGTGCCTCTGTCGGAGCGCCTATAACATATCTAAGTCTTTTCTTAAAATATCATTGAATATAGTTATAAAGTTGCAAATAAAATGTATTTATTGTACATAACATTGCATAATTCCATTGTAAACATTTGCCAAAGCCACAATAAAGGGCGCGAGCTCACACATATAGGTCATAAATAATAATAATATGTTAGGTAATACCAAGTTATTGGCCGTTTTGATGGCCCATGAGAACGGACTGGGGTTGTGTGGAAGGTCCCAAGGGAGAGGCCGGGAGCCCTCAAGCTCAATCCATTTGTTTCTCGTTAGTCGGTGCTGTGGCAAACCTCGTGTTCCTAAATAATATGAATAATTAATAGAAAACTGTACAGACTAATGCCTGCATACCAAAAGTGTTTTCTAATTAATTACATTCTTCATTTCTCTTGTAAATATTTGAACGACTACATCTCTTAAAAGCAATAAACTTATCTTACGCTTGTTTTAAGTGTAATTTTTTTAAATAATTATTTCATTAATCTTGTTTGAGTTGTAATTTAAGGATCATTTTTGGTGTATATTTTGCACCTGAGGACTTTTACTAACATACTTTATAGTATGTTAGTAAAAGTCCTCAGTAAGTAAAAGTCAAGTGGTATAGTGGCAGTGCAATGGTTACGCAAACTGAGAGCACGGGTTCGAAACCAATCACCGGCACCAATGTATGTTTGATATATGTACTTTGGTTGTCCTGTAGTAACTTCGAAATGTATATTTTTTTTATGAAAATATGAAATATTAAGTGTAAAAGGTCGATAACGTATTGGTTACTCACATATTGCGAATAACCAAAAATATTTTAGATGGAAATTAGAATAGGGTTCCTAACCATTGCAATGTATAGTTAGTGCTTGTGTGTCGTTACGTATGTAGTCGTAGGTACTTGACGAGCTTTTCATCTGGGAAAAATATCATATCCTCATTATTTCTGTTAGGGTTGCACACTGTGTGATAGCTCTTGAATATTTTATGACTTTGCTGTATTGCAATGTTTGTCACGTATGTGAAATGTAGATATGTTGCGAGCTAAAACTATTTGGGATTTATCATTGCATTTGTTATAAGATTTTTTTTTATTTGTGACACGACAGTTGACCTTGACCCGCCTGATGATAAGCAAGAGGAGGTCCAAGAATGACGTCGACTGAAACTATGCCGGTCTTCACTTCTTCATATTAATATATTACTACATTTATATAATTTTGGAAGTAAAGAAAGCGAGAGAGTTGTGTCAGGATCGTGGAAAGTGGGGCTCTGCCTATCCCTGTGGGAATTAGGACGGGACAATCGATAATGATATTGATACATATTATTATATTTATTATATTAAAACTTATAAATAAGAGATAGTTATTATTAATTATATGTAATATTATGTTAATGTTGGTATCATAGAAAGAGGGCGACCAGTTTTATAAATATTATAAATGTTGGGTTGATACAAATCATGTATACCTAATGTAGAGTAAGTTTGATTGATTGATTTTTATTACAAATCTATATATTTTTATTTTACACATTCACATTATATTGTATTTTTATCTTTCAAGATTTACCCCTGAAACCATTATGAAGGCACCCTTGATTCTGACAAGAGATCAAAGGACCCTTACAGAACTTTTAAACAGAATATGACGTTCTCTTTGTAAATATACTTCAAAAGAGAAGTTCTTTTTCTCCTGAAAAACTATATTCATCAGTCACAGCACAACATACTCGCTGTTTTGAATTCTCACAACTTTAAATACCACGTTTTTAATTCACACAAAGGACCTACAACTTTTCCTTTAAATTTTTGTCGAGAATTTTGTTCTCAAAGAGTTCGTTATTATACTCTTTTTTTAAAAATAATGATGATTCTCAAGATTGTGTTTACTTTAAAGAAAGCTAGAAAAGCAGTCTCTAAGTAAATGGCGTCTATTTTTATGAGAAAATATACTCTAAAAGTCTTTATATACGGAAAACGTTATTTTGTTAGGAGGTGACATCTGATCTTTACTTACCAGATGAAAAACAAGGAGAGGTCTAAGAGCGCCGAGACGACTGAAAAAGTAAAGTCAATGTATTACTTACCGCCAGGTAGGTCAAGGCTGAATGTCGCGTCTCAATAAAAAAAATCACTTGCATATTACGAGATCATAATGAAGAATAAAATTGACCTAATTGCAGTGACTTGGGGAAAAATACAAACTAATATAGAAATATATATCCAGAAATATCAAATAAATGTAGCGAGAGGTAGTAAAACCTCGGGACAAAGGTCAAGTATTTTGTAAATCGTAAAAGGAGGTTGGAGGTGAAGGGATAGATGGCCAAACGCAACCTGAATAGTGACGTGGCGAGTGATTTTTACGACATCGTGTCTCCCTTGAGAGTGAGTCTAGTTCTCTACAAATCCCCACAATTTTCCCTACAATACGCACGGTTTTTGTTATTTTAAAAGAAAATATATGACAAAAAACTGATAAAAGAGCGAAGCATTAAAAAAATACATATTTAAATATTAAATTATACATTTGCAGCAAGGATATACGAGCTACGGCCGTTTGTTATGAATACAACATGATTAGAGTAAGGGTAATCAGGACGGAAGAGTTCTAAGAATTTTAAATCACGAGAGAAATTAAAAATAGAAGAGGAAATATGTTGGGTAAGTCATTAGCTTCATTTTGTTTCGGCACGCATGGCGCCCGGCCGTACGCCGCCGCCTGGGGCTGTGGGGTCTCTTAGAGGCGCCGTCCTGGGCCACCCTCACAATTTCGTCTCATCAAAACGTCAACACTGACATTTATTTTAATCGCGTACTCGGCGCCCCTGGCTCATGCAAATGTGTCGGTCCCTGTTGTTCCTGGTAATTGCTTTCGTTGTAGATTGACACGTACTATGGTAACGGCCAGCGGTAAAACAGAGAAACCGTTTAAAACTTTCCCGAAGTTTAGAGAAATCACCGAACATGTTGATGGGTTGACACTTTCAAATAGTTTTACAACTATGTTATGCGCCACAAAATTCATATACGCCTCCGTGTTTACACACCCAATGTACGACGAACATGGAGAGATTTTCAAAATTCCAAATATGATGAAGCCTTTTGTTTGCCTTACTATGTATGCTTTATCAATTGTTGTATAAAAATATTGAAATAAACTTCGGACTAAGTATTTTATCAAAATAAAAATAATAAAAGAATATAATCTAGAAAAATTGCGATTATAGTTACTTATATTTTTACTGTACAATTAAATTTACTTCTTCTAGTTACTCGAGTCCACTTTTCCATTCAGAATGGAACGATGCTTGCGGTTAAAGAAAACCAGCATTTGTTGTTGCTAGCCAAACCATTATGAAGTGATTCCTCGAGTTTTCTCCCTTCGTTTTTCCCGCTGTAAAACTTAATAAAAACAGGAAATCAGTGACATTTCACTGGAGGGTTTCTGTTATTTTGGCCGTGTATTTATTTCTCACAGAAATAAGACAAAAATATTTTTCACAAGCATCGTATATCAATTTTTATTACTTCATTTGCTATATGTGAATAATTTGTTTATTTTGAAATACTCAGTTTTGATTGGAAAAATATACGAGTATATTCATTTCCTATTATATCTAAGTAACCTATTTCCTTGCAAGAGAACAGCTATGGTATATACAAATATATATTATGTGAAAGGTATTCAGATCAAATTCCGACTGACCTCGAAAACATCAAAGTGGTAAAGACAGTTTATAGGTTAGGTTATGTCCAACATTAGGTTAGGAGCCAACAGAATTATCTCAATTGTTCAACGCTCACAGTTTAACGACAGAACATTGCACTTACGAATATAGTATGTTACAATGGCCATCGTTAGCCAATTGAATTTTGAAATTCTAGCATTGTAACCTAAATAACTATCCCTACCATCTATTGTTTTTTTTATCGTTTTTTCATTCACATTTCTATATTAGGCTACTAAAGTGCTTGTATCATAGAAGCAGGACAACCAAAGTAATTAAAGAAACATTGGTACCGGCAAGTGGTTTCGAACCTGTGCTCTGCTGTGTGATAATTGTACTACCACTACACCACGGTCGCCTACCACTACACTACGGGTTTAAATACATTTTATTTAAAAGTATAAAGTAAGTATATAATAACCATTTTGCTTTTAATTGTTGTGAAATTAAGTTATTTGGAAAATAAGATATAGATTTTGTATCGTCTGTCAATCACAACGGCATATTAACAGTTCTGCTTAGAACTGTCATAATTATAGTTTAATCATTTTGCACACCTAAACTATGCAAAATTTATTTGCATAGGATATTTTTCAATTACATTGTAATCGTTGTGCAGCAAATTATTTTAAAATGTATATGCAACTGTTAATATAATTAAGCCCAAGTCCCCATATAAAATAAAAGACGCCCTTTAGGGCATTGTGAATATACTACTATTATAGTTCAACAAAATTTATTGGATGCATGAAGAACGGTGAGAGGAAATAGGTTTTACTCGGGCGAACCTAAGCTTACTGTTAGTCATACATACACATAACGTATACATAAGCACATGAAGCCGTAATAAGACCTCTATATAAACGCTTAGTGTCATAAACAACAGTATCTATGCTTTAAATTTTATTACATTTTAGTTGAGATATTTGCATCAACGAAATGAGGAAAAATCTTTTAAGGTTCTCATACGATTTTCCTGGTAATGTTTTCTTCTGTAATAAATGTAAAAACTTGTGAACGTAAAAATATATCTCAGTAATAAGTCACATAACGTGTTTATGTATTAATATGTCAGCAAACGTAATAACATTAATTCCGTCTCACGCTAATGGAATTCTTTGATGAAAATAATGTAGGAAAATAATTGCATTTCACAAGAACTACGAGCATAAAGTTGCTAACTCTAAACGTAAAAGTTAAAATAAAAATAAGCTAAATTTTCCTCTGTACTATTTATGACAATAAAGACAGTGGAAAATGATATAACCTAGATACGGTGACAATAAGTTGTCGGTGATCATAGTTTTATACATATAGGCTGGTTGCAGGCGTGGTTTCCCCAGCATGACAAAGGAACGTAACGAGGACGCGCGCTCCGTCCGGCCGGCGTCATTTCTCGTACCCAGTCAGGTCACCATGCATACGAGTCAAGTCAGGAAGCGGTTGAAGAGCGCGCGCTCCTCTTCCGCCCATCCGCGCTTCACAGTAATGATATTTCCGGTGCTGAGGCAGATTTTTCCCCATACTGTCACTACAAAATCACTGTTAAAATATCTTAATATATAAAATAGTATACATATGCGTGTATTGTATTGTATATATATATATATATATATATATATTTAGGCCGGCATAGTGGCGGCGGCTGAGGCAGCCGGGAACTGACTCGGTTATTCCAGTCGTCGTCACTCTTGGACCTCCTCTTGCTTATCATCAGGCGAATGTCGTGTCAAAAAAAAAATCGAGTAACTAGCTATTAATATAAATATTATATATTGCTTTTGATAACTCAGACTAAAAAGAACAAAAAGAAGATGTGTATAGACCTATACACGTCTAGATTTAACAGAGTTAATCATTCAATCAAACGGTCACGCCTTTTTTTTTACAGGAATAGGCAGAGACAATGGAGCGGCACTTGCCACGATCCTGACATAACTAATTTTCTTGACTGGAATAGTATAATGAACTAAACAAATTGTAAAATCTAAACCAAAATAAACGCGATAGTAAGCCGCGTAAAATTTGTTTAATTCATTAATCTATGTTCGCGCAAAATCTAAGAAAATACTATGGAATAGTATACTTAAGTTTATAATATATATTCTAAGTCTAATTTAGGGGGACATGTTGTACTGGAAAATCCTTTTGTAATACTTTACTATACAATTTTTTAGGGTAGTCAGAGAAAGGTTTTCGGCATCATTGCATTAAAGTTTTCCTTGGCAACCGCTTATTATACCCGGATAGTAGTAGGTAAGGAATATTATAAATTATTTCTATTTGTCATATCATAATTCACATTTGAGTAATGATGGGATAAAATGCAAAGTACGTCTAACTTTTATTAAAGTTCGTCGTAACTTTATTAAACCTATAGAAGGAAGCGCGTTGAGTAAACATTGTCAAAGAAGCTAGTTAAAATTATACAAGCAAGTAAAACCGCAAGCAGCCTTCAATTTAGATAGCTCTCCTATTTAGTATTACAAGTGTAAAGGATTCTCGTCCCAGGTACAAAACAACCGCTGACATTCCTACATGTAATTTAAAACGTTCACGTGGTGAAATTCGTGTACCACTCGCTTCAGTTGGCAAGAGGCGATCTCGTTAAAATATTGCGTGTTTTCTTTGATGTCGGCAAGTAAAACCAACTCATTTAAAATCATCACATTTCCTCGACGAGGATGAAGAACAAACATCGTGCTTAGGCGTAACTTGGGTAACTCTATCTAGTTGTGTTTGTTTAGTAGAAACCGTACGCCTAGACGATCGCGAACGAGGCGCGGGGCGGGCGCCCGCCCAAACAAACTGGCACCTGTTGCCTCCGACGAAAGAGGAAAAGCCTTAATCTACTACCAAATCTAATAAATATAAACTATGTCTATATTAATCCAATACAACAATTATTTAGACAAACATTTCATAACCCTTTTAATGAATATAAGATAATAATTTTGTTTACATTATCTATTAAAGTCTAAATTAAAATCAACTTTATATTCTAACAATTCTGTATTTTATGTTTACTTTTCACTTGTTATCAGTCCATGTAGGATGCGCAATCTGTTTCTCTTCTATCTATTGTAACAACGCTGCGATCCGTGAATTTTTAATTTTTAAACAACCGTTGTGAGTCTGTTCTGTATTTAGCTTTAACGTTTTTCCAGCCCTTTTATTATGTGATGTTTTGTTTGCCCCTTGTGTCATTGTCTTCCTAAACAATAATTTGCCGTAGGCAATCAGGGCAGACCTCTTTTTAAATTAAACAATCATTTGAAAATATTTTTTGTGTTGTGATGTTTAAGCTAAAAAACATTTTAAAATAACTTTAATATCGCGCCGCATATTAAGAAAGAAATAATAATACATTTGCACAATTCAGTCGACTTGAAATAACATTTTACCGCTGTGATTTATATTTTATAAGGTAAAACCTTACAATTCTAAACTGATTGGCCTGTTATATTCCCGTATTCCCACAAGAGTCGACGTAGCGTGACGTAGCGGAGCGGGCGCGTGCGGTCGACGAACCAAAAAAATCAATTATAGCGAAATGGCACACACCCTTCCAGCAAGGGCGCATCCCTCATCGAACTAAACACAATACGCACTCGGTTCCAAAAATCGAATCCCCAATTAGACTCGGCTCAGGTTCGCAATTTTGAGGGTATCCTTTGTAATGACGTATGTTATGATGGTAGATTATGTTGAAGTGCGTTCGACGATAAAATGATTTCCCTCTTACTATTATACCTCATTATTGCATATTTTTATTATTACCTTCAAGCTTTATATGTCTAAATATATATAATACAATTTACGCTTGACTTGAACGAATCAATAACGAAATACACATGAAAAGTAACATTATTGAAACAACTCGGTGCTCTTTCACGCGAGATGATGCGAAATTTAATAAACCCCGAGTGTCGCGTCACAAGCTGCCACGAACGGTTTACGTGTGTTATCATTTACATTTAAAGTACCAATTATTTTTCGTCATTAGCGCCCCTCGGCCGCGCAATAAAACGCATCCACTGTGGGATCAGGCCACTCCGACACGACGAGTGTGCCTGCGAATATTAATTACCAAATAACTAAATTATATTTACAATTTCAACAACCATGTTTGTATTTTTTAAGTGACGGTTTTTTTCAGTTTTCGGCACTCTTGGACTTTGCTTACCATTGGCAAAAGTAGTAAACAAACTTTCGTCATATTATATTGTATTGTATTGTATTATTTTACATTATATTATATTATATATTATTGTCTCAACATATTGTGAATACTTAAAGTTAGTTATAAACACTGTTTTGCTTCATCTGAGTCCATAGTTTATACCAAATTGGTACACCTTAGCACAGGCTTCGGTCTTCTTAGGTTACCAAGGTTAACACCGGGGAAAGACGGTCTTGTCTTCTTTACCTGTCTCATAAATATGATGTTGTAAATAGTTAATTTTATAATACTAAATAAATTACTAAATAAATAAATAAAATAAAAAATAAAAATAAATAAATAAATGCTGAATAAACAATTACTACAGACGCGAATCGATACGAATATATAAAAATATCTATAAATTACTGTAAAAATGGTTTATTTATTATTGTTATTATTGGGGCACAACATTTGTCATTTGTGAATTAACTGTTTCCATATAAATGGTTTTTGATAAAAATAATGTACATATGTGTGTAATTTTATTACCATTTTGTTACATTGTGTATGTTTATTCTATGGAATAAAACAGTTTGCCTAAATGAAGGGCATGGAAAATGGTGATTTTCATGTTTGTTTAATACTTATGTCAAGTAAGAAGAAACACTGTATACAAGTAACACACATTACTGAGCTGATTTCCGGCAACTTATATATATATATAAGTGACTTTTTAAGTTGCCGGAAACCAGCTCAGTAATGTGTGTTACTTGTATACAGTGTTTCTTCTTACTTGACAGATATATATATATGAAAGTAATGTATGCGTGAAAGTTTAAGGTTGTAGATATTAATATTAAACCTTATACAAGATGTAGGTACGTAAAAACATCGATAAAAACGTAGGCACTGTCCTATATTGTAATTGGAGATCGCAATCGGAAAATTATTACGTTATGAAAAATTCCAAAGAATGATCGCGTGCAGGAATGAAGGTCAGAAAGGATATAAAAAATTCTGTCGGAAGGTATCTAACCTGATTGAGGGTTCCTTTTACAACACGCATCAAATTTATAATTGAGATGTCAATAGAACAATAAAAAAGAAAGTTTTGGAAAATTTTAATTGTTTTTGGCTAAACTTTAAAAATGTAGAAAGGCGGGCTATTATTTTTAAAAATAAAAAACTATCTTTTTAAAATAACGATAGTGAAATTATTCAATCGAATTGTCACGCTTTTTTTCACAAGGATAGGCAGAGACAATAGAAAATATAATAGTCATAGTATAATTATAGTATAAGGGTTAGCTGGTAGAAAATACTATTTAGCATTAAGCTTGTCCATTGTATTATGCAATAAAGAATTTAATTATAGTTAAAACATTTATAGAATTTTCACCACTTCGTACGAACGTATATACCACCAGTTGAAAGATAATATACTACTAGCGCTTACCTGAGGTGGTTTCCAGGGCAGGGGAGGGTGCGGAGGTGTGTTTTCGTTCACATCTTACCCCTCCCGCACCGTTCCGCTCTCGCAGGAACAGTAGTAGCTACTAAAGTAACATTAAAAAAAATGTTGTCTGGTCATAAAGTAGATCATAGATCCTGACTCATTTTATCGGTTTTGTCCTAGTAGTTTTAAAAGAATTTATTGGCGACAAATCTTTTTTATTACTACTCCTATTACTTTTATCTTGATTTTTGGTCTGTTTCTTAACCTGCAAAGTTTCTCGCTTTTGTGACAACATTTTTATAGTATTAAACATTTTAAGAACCTATTTAGAAAGGTTATAAAACATTGAAATGAAGAGAATTGTGAATGTGAGTGAAGCGAAGGAGTTTCTTTAGAATCGTGGCATGTGGCGCTCTGCCTATTCCTGTGGGAAAATGGCATGACAATTTGATTGTTTGCTTGATAAAATATATATTTTTCAAAATGTTTTTCCTAATATAAAAAAAATATATTTAGATCCTATTTTGGGAAAATCTTTAAATCAAACAATTATTATTATTATAAATTGATTCGACAATTACAACATTTGCTCGTGGTTAAATAAAACCGATCAAATCTTTTAGTTCTAACATTAAGTTTTCCTATTTTGAATTTAAATTTAAGACCTCAAACATTTTAAAGCCGCTATTTTTGTAACAAACAGTGCAGTGTTTTAAAACAGTGTTAGTGAATAGCTAGTCAAAGTTGAAGAACAAAGTAAACAGCATTAACGCTGTGCTGCACTTAAAGCGTTGGCAGTTGGAGCCACCGCACGGCGCGCATGTGATCCCAATTACGGGCACAGTGCTCGAAGCCGCTTATGCAAATGACGATTTCACGCGGACGCGCCTAATGGCCCATAAAGGGCGGGAACGGGTGCCGATTGCACTTTTAGCACCAAACTCCCCCTCATTGCGACCGTGCTAAATCAGACGCTAAGTGAAAAGTTACTAGTCTGTCTGTTCTGCTGAGCATCAGTAGCCGACCAGCACGAGTCCCGATCCGCAGAAATATTGGCTACGTTCCCGCAAATTGATCAATTTATAACTCAGACCGACTTTTATTGGCGAGCTTCCCGATTAATTGCTGTCGAACGAATTAAATCCGAAATGCAAAGTAAATTGGAGTCATACATCATTAGTCACAAATGTGTTAGGTTAACTGAATAATCTGGACACGCGTTTGACTTTGTGTCGGTAAATATAACAAACAGAGAGTGACCATAAGCCAGTTTACATATTCCTAGGTTAACAACATTATAGCGAATGGATATTAAACACCAAAGCCTCAAACATAAAGGCATACAAGGACATAACACGAGTACTAATGTAAAATACTAAAACGTGATTCATTATTGTAGCGAAATCAGACAAAATTTCAGGAAATTTAGTAACATGCATTTATTTATAGTTACCATGGTAACATATATACTCGTAAATACAAGGTTTCTATTGAAAACTTGATTGATGTGTTTTATGATAGGTAATTGTTAATAAAAAATATTACCAATGATTAATTACTTCAGATAAAAAAATGCTGAGTCATGCAGTTTTTTATTGTTCCCCTAATATTTTATTTAAACAACAGGACTTTACTAATATCCGATACATACGCATACTTGGTATAGAAGTGAAAATAATATCAATAGGAATAGGCAGAGTAAAATAGCGCCATTTTCTTCGATCCTGACTCTCGCTTTCTCACATTCACAACTCTATACACTTTTTAATTATTGTATCATGTTTAGTTACAAATTTTAACGATTATACATAGGTACCGGCAAGTGGTTTTGAAGCGGAGGGTTCTCGGTTTGCGTGACCACTTTGCACTACCTTTACACCAGGTTCGCCGTGAATACATAAGCAATTCGGACCCTAGAGACATCTGGAGTCTCCAATTAGCTTAACTACTCGGATAATATGAATTATTCCCAACTAGGTAATTGTCATTGTCAATTAAAAATATTACCATGACGGTCAGGTTGTCCATCATAACGTACTATCGTTGTTATCACCACCATCGTTACGTCAGTAGTTACGAGTAGTAAGTAGTCAATTAGTAGACAAAGGCCTTCTCTAGTGATCTATGCAGGGGCCTGCTGTTTTGATGTTTGTTTTTTTTTTTTTATTGTGACTCGACATCTGACATCGACCTGCCTGATGATAAGCAAGAGGAGATCCAAAAGTGCAGACGATTGAAACAACCGAGTCAGTACACGGCTGTCTCAGCCGCCGTCACTATGCCGGCCAAAGTTTCTTGATCCAGTTTCTTGATATCTTTTTGTAGGAAACTAGTCCATTATGAGAGACAGTACAAGCCCGCATCTTACTGTAAAGCTCGTAGAATGGCCAACTGTTCTATCAGCTCGTTTATACAATTGACTTTTTTATAATAGTCACTTCAATTCACTTCAGTTTTTCTGCTAATTTTACAAGTTTACTGACTATTTAGCGATGCTCACTTTGTTAAAATTACAAAATTATTAAATCAATAATTACTTGTCGGCTATGTGGAGAAAAAGGCATGACAATTTGATTGATTGACTTATTGAGATTGATTGACTGAAATAATGGATGCGTCTATAGGTTCATTTTAGTTACACACAGTTTGGCATGATAATTTAGTCAGTATTTTCATCATTATTAGCCCATTTAATAGTCGCACACTTAATCGAAGGCTTTCATCTGTTTTTTCTTCACTCATCGCCACAAACTAATTGGAGGAGTCTATGGCGCCTACTGCGATGTCTTTTGCAATCTGGAGTTCACTTAAGAGTAAATAAATAATAATCAAGTATTCTTAGCTTAAGTCTTAGTATTTTTTTATAGCTCGACATGACTGTACTACGCATTTGTAATACAATAACAAAGCTGAATAAAACCCGCTGTGTGAGTTACATACGTAAATATAAGAATCATTTGGCATTGTTCAATTTGGGTTTTCCCTAACCTTTGTTATAATGCATATTTGGAACGAATTTTGTATAAAAGGGGAAAGGAAATATCTTTCGTTACATGGGTATACTTTTCAAAACGTTTTCTATCAAGAAATGTAGTCTCAATGGTTTTTGTTACAGTTTATTTCTTATATTTTTATTCCATTAGAAAACTGTCACTAACTTAAATGACCCAGGGAAAACATTGGCATTCTTTCCAACGAATCAACAGTCGAACTAAAGGGTTCAGTGCGACGTTTCCTTGTCGAACCATCAACAATTGGAATGCTTAACCAGCCAATATGTGTTTTATATTGGTATAGGTCTTTTAGATAATTATTTAATATTAATTATTTGAGGAGTTCTAAAACCTTGTTCCTACACCGTAATTTTACTCCAGTGATACTCGCATCGGTCGGAAAGAGTATCTGCATTTTGTCGATCGAATCGGCAGTCAAACTAAAACGACTGGCGCGTCGAACTAAATTATAGGTATAGCGAAGGCGACGTAAACTGAGTCAGTCAGGAAAGACGACTTAATTTATTTAGTTACACACAGTAGTATTTAATTATCAACATATTTTTTTATTGTGACTCAACATCTGACCTAAATCTGCCTGATGGTTAGCAAGAGGAGGCCCAAGAGTTCCGACGCGACGACTGAAATAAACCGACTTAGTTTACGGTTGTCTCACTTACCGTCACTTTGCCGGCCAAAACTATGTCAAGACGTAGTTAGAATAGGTAAATATTATTTGGATTATTAAAAAGGTTTGATATTATTCCAATTTTAGTACTATTTCTTAATAAAAAATATTTCTAAAGAATTATTTTTGAAATACCGTTTTTATGAAAACTACATTTTTAGTAAATTATATTCGACACCTGTCAAATACACTAGTCCATAAAAATAAATCTATCACCCGAATTTGATTTAGGATTCGGGAGAATTATTTGCAAAATAGAACCAAAAACAAAAGCTATAGGTTTCTAGAGAAATATTGAATCGAGAAAATAATAAATACGACATTTTTGTGAAAAGAAAAATAAACAAAATAATGAAGTGTAGATTTCCCAAGTGTAATCATTGAGAGAGTACGAAGTTATTTGCCTAGTTAACGTATTCAACAGAGATTCGTATTGCTTTTTTAAATTTCAATATAAAGACAATATACATGCAAATAACAAATTAATATTGATAGATATTTTGAATAAATAAAGATTTTTACGTTTATTATCCTTCGTACAAATTACATTATTTTTTATTGTAACTCGACTTAAGACTTTCTTATCGTAAGCAAGGGGAGGTCCAAGAGCTCCGACGACCGAAAAATCAATTTAGTTTACGGATGCCTTAGTCATACTATGCCGGCCAAAAATTTTAATAAACAGATAAATGAGGCTGGGCTACATTTTAGATGTTAAATAATTATACTAATATTGGGAAAACTATTTTATTTTTTGGGGGGGTGTTTTCCGATCAAATCGAAGACATCCTCAAGAAAATTGGGTTGCCTAGTGCTCATAATCGTAGAGCTTGTATGAGGAGAATTGTGGATGTGAAGGAAGCGGGGGAGTTGTGTCAGGATTGTGACAAATGGCGCTCCATTGTCTCTGCCTAACCCCGTGGGAAAGAGGCGTAACAATTTAATTAATTGATTGATTGATTTATTTTTTGTTTCAACTACGAAATAAAAATTAAGGTTTTTTATATTACAATCTTATGCATCCTAATCAAGGCTAATTAAGGTTTTACTTTCTGAATTTTATATAGATAATACTTAGGTTTTATTACACAGTTGGCAAGTGGTTTAATACTAGTGCTATCCCGGTGTTGGTGGCGGTGGCGCGGGACGTACTCGGTCTCATTAAAACACAATTAATGAGGGTGAAGCAAAAAACCGCACATTCTGAGCGTACAACCACCCCTAATGAATGTAGTCATGCGTTTTACGGGCGAAAAACCTGTGCTTGTCCAAATTAAAGCAAATTAAACGTTTAATGTTTTTCTAATCGTGACATTTGTGTATTGTATAGGTAGCTATTTTGTTTATGTATAAAGGACATCATTCATTTTGTATGGGGACTTGGGCTTAATTATATTAACAGTTTAATATGCACTTTAAACTAGTTTGATGTACGAAGATTACAATGTAATTGGAATATATCCTTTATTTTGCATATTTTAGGTGTGCAATATGATCTATTATTATGACAGTTCAAAGCAGAAGTTTTAATATGGCGTGTCTTTGTGATTGACAGACGATACAAAATCCTTATCTTATTTTTCAAATAACTTAATTGCACAGCTATTGCAAGCAAAATTGTTATTATTTTTATCAATACAAGTATCGAACCTACCATTTATATATGTTTTCATAGGTGGACTTTACATTATTAGAATGTACTTAATGCACTAGTGTAATCTTTAGGTATGTATCAATCCATTTTAAAAGTGGTAGGAAGACAGTTTTTTAAATTGTGACACGACATCTGATCTCGACCCGCCTGATGATAAGCAAGAGGAGGTCCAAGATTGACGACGACTAAAAAAAACGAGTTACCTCAGACGACGTTACTATGCCGGCCAAAAGTTGGTGATCATTTGTCAGTCTGTCGGCTAGGTGCCTGGTTGGGATGGTTATGAAAATGAAATTTATTACCATTTGTCAAAAAGTTACACAGTCGCTATTAGTCAAAACAAACTTTTATTCATTCGGACAATGAGTTTTATTGAGTTTAAACTATCAATGAAAATAAAAATCGATTCTTAGTGTGTTGCGCGTTAGCAATTTTAATTTTGAAGCTCATTAATGGAGTGTCTGTCAAACTGTGAACTGTCAAAACGGAGCCCATTCTCATTGTCATTGAATTACGCGGTGTATGGCGAGACACTAGATGATCTCCTCAATATTCCTATTCAATATCCAATATGGACACTTCACAGTTCCATGGTAACAGTGTCTCTCGCAGTGTCGTTAGCCAAGAAAGGGAGGAAAGTAAGACATTTAGGCTAATAATAATATTTTGTTTCTTAAATATTATTATTGGCCTTTGTTTTTTTAATACGTATTTTATATAGGTAATATTATAATATTTTATAATGACACAAAGTGTACTAGATTAATAAAAACAGCACAATTTTATAAATTATTTACTATTTAGTAGTAGATTGACGAAAGGAATTTAAAAATCTTATGTGGATGGATGCGTTAAACAAGGCAGGCCCAGGAGGGTGTTTTCCGACCAAATTGGAGACATCCTCAAGAAAGCTAGGTTACCTAGTGCCATAGCCACAGGGCCTGTTTGAAGAGAATTGTGGATGTTAAGGAAGCAAGGGAGTAAGAATCGTGGTAAGTGGCGCTCCATTGTCTCTGCCTATCCCTGTGGAAAAAAGGCGTGACAATTTGATTGATTGATTAGAAATAGTAAAAAAATAGATATTTATTATTATGTAAGTACAAAGACCAATGTATAGCGTAGTTCGTAGCTAACTAGCATCTATATTACCAGTACCTACTAAGTAATTACCGGAGCAAAATTCCAACATTTTGAAGCTATACAACGATGTTAAAAATCTAAGTAGTTATTTTTAAAAATTATTCAATATAATTTTATAAATAAATTTATCATGTACATATATATATTTCAGTATAAATAAGTTTAATAATATTATTACCTTAGCGGTGGTCGGTTGAACATAAAGTTGTAGATCAGCTGGCGACGCGTTCTACATAGCCGGACCATTGTATCCGCCTACTTGTCCGCGCTATCCCGACTTACAGGCCATTGAGCAAGCCTTCATTTATTACGCGGATGGTTCCCCATCACGCTTGCATGAGCACACAACTAACCCATTTCAACATTATTGCAACTTTACTAACTTCCTATAAATTATAAACTACGTGAAAAACTTTCTCTATTATAAGGCATTTTATTTAGGAACTGTTGCAACGTCAGTCGTATTAAATTTATGCGAATAATAATAATAATGATGTTGACATCGTTATTATCGCCGAAATGACATGACATAGATATGTTTTGCACATTAATGTAATTGATGCGTTGCGCTTAATGACAAATGCATTGGGCCGTAAAATATCGCAGCGGATGCAAATCGTCAAAAGCGGCTCACAAATGTAACTACGAGGTGACGCTCCACTTGGAGCCGAGCCAGAGTGACATCAATTAAAAGCTGCGAATCCTGAAACCAGGCGACGGACGAAGCTATTACCGAAACTACATATTTATGTTCACTACAACACTTGCAGCAGAGACAACACCTGGCGGTCAGGTGGTGTGTTGACAGTCTCGTCTCGAACCGGCACGTGCTCGGAATGCGACGAAGCTATGCACACGAGTGTCAGCGCCGTGGGCACGGGGACTACTGCCGCCCGCGCGATCGTATGCCGCCCTCCGCGCCCGCCCTTGCACCCTAGCTCGTGGATTTTCTTTGTTTCGCATCCCCTCGCCGTGTTAAACAAATCTCCAGCCCGTCGACATGATCTTATGCGCCAGCTTCAATCAATTACTCGATCGCTATCACGTCGGGAGTCTATTGTTTATTGAGTAGTAAATAACAAGTGCTGTTTACATTTGCCCGGTGTGTATGTTTTCTCGATTTGAGTATTTTTAATTAAGGATAATTTAGTTCAATATTTGAAAATACGGAAACCACAATTTGGACTAACGGAAAGTTGGTACAGAAAAGCAAACTTTGTGTTTGTTTAATGCTGCGTATTTTTATTTGTTTTGATCATAGTCGCAGTTGAAATATTTCACATATTGATATTTGTGCCCAATAACGGACAAAAGTATTTGTACGTATTTTTTCATGTCGAAGTGTACAAATTTGTAACAAATACTGCGACGTACCTTTTACCGGACGTAAGTTACGATGCTCATTAATTGTGTTTGGTGTTTCGCAGCCGATATGAAATTTCCTGTCGCCTTAATTGATTAACGGCGTTTATTTATTAGTGCTACCGACCGAACCGTTATTACATTTAATTTTCAATCACAAAGTTAGGAAGAACGCTCATAACCTATGAATCTAGATTTAGTCATTTTATAACAATTGACATAAGTATTTTACCATATTATTTGACCATAGAGCATGTATGAAGAGAATTGTGAATGTAAAGGAAACGAGGGAGTTGTGTCAGGATCGTGGCAAGTGTCGCACCATTGTCTCTGCCTATCCCTGTGGGAAAAAAACGTGACAATTTGATTGGTTGATATTTAAAACTCAATTGATTGGTCAATCAAAATATAAAAATCAAAACACTATACAGAGTAGCCACATCAGAACAATACCGAATGTAATGTGTTCCCCACCTCCAATAGAGTCTTATGCATATTCAAATAAAATGAAGCTGTAATCCAGTTTAGTGCGCAAATTTCGCGACACATTCAGGCGCAGTGTCAGGTGCAAGTGTCTCAGATTTACTAGACGTGCTCTTGTTGCGTGGAACGAGGAACAAAAATGAATAATGCATGTGCGTCGCATACCCGGTAGCTACCCCTATCTCCGAGTGCATGCAATCGGCATCATTTAATCCGGAAACTGTGATCGAATGTGATCTATGTAGCGGTTTTCCAACGACATTGATGATACATCAATTACTACGAGATTGATCGATATTGCATTTTAATGTCGCTGTTAATTTTGTATATTTTATGTGGTGATATATTTTGAGTGCCTCTATATTTCTGAATACATTAAAACTAATGTTAATGACAATTACAAGTAAAAACTAAGAGCCTCTTTTACAAAAAAGTAACTTCTTTTTTGGCCTCAATAACATAGGAAAAAAGTGTATATTTTTTTGTTGAAATAATAACGATTTCACTATGTATACATTTATTCTATTTACGGCAAAATTATAATACAATAAGAGCGGTAGGCAAATTGTTGGTTGTCATATGCCCCGTCTGCCAATCCGGGGTAGTACCACCACCATTTTCATTAGTACAAACTGTGATTTGACCAGCTTTTAATTCCCGCTTAAAATACGCCGGTTCTAACTGGAACGGCATAGTTAATACGACTTCTATTTGCAGTTATAACAGTTGCTGTCATATATTAAGCCATTATAAAAAAGCCATATAATCTAAGCCATATAATCGGACAGACTAGACATTCTTGGAATGTCCCTTCGCTGCGACTTGAATCACAGGGACCACATCGAGCGGGCCATTAAGACCACCTCCCGCAAACTTGGCATCCTGAACAAGGTGCGGCGGTTCTTCGCGCCAGAGCTTCGCCTGATATTATACAAGGCTCAGATTCGCTCTTGCGCGGAGTACTGTTCGCATCTCTGGGACGGCTCTGCCAAGTATCTTCTCAATGCCCTGGATTCATTGCAGCGCCGAGCTGTCCGAATTATAGGTGATGCAGAGGTCACGCGAACTCTGGAGCCCATGCAACTACGCAGAGACATGGCGGCTTTGTGCGTCCTCTATCGCCTATACCACGGAGAATGTTCCGAAGAGCTCTTTAACCTTATTCCTGCCTCGTCCTTCCACACCCGTAATACCCGCACAGGTCGGGGAAAGCATCCACATTTTATCGACCGAATCGGCAGTCGAACTAAAAAGTTCGGTGCGTCTTTTCTTTGTAGAACAATTGACAAGTGGAATGCTTTGCCTGCCCATGTGTTCTCTCCATCCTATGACCTTGGATCCTTCAAGCGATGCGTGAAGAAGCACCTTAGGCCGGCATAGTGGCGGCGGCTGGGGCAGCCGGGAACTAACTCGGTTGTTCCAGTCGTCGTCACTCTTGGACCTCCTCTTGCTTATCATCAGGCGAGTCGAGGTCAGATGTCGTGTCACAATAAAAAAAAAAAAAAAAAAAAAAAAGTAATATTTTCTCCATTCAAACTTTTTATTTATATTACCTGTATATACGTTTTCAAATGAGTTTAATTCAATAGTGGAACAACTTTGAGTTGAGTCACGTTCTCAGTGTATGTAGCGTAATTAACTGAGTGCAGAGATACCTAACTATAATAATAACATGTGCATACGAAATTTACGACAGTTGCTATTCTATAGCACTCTAATTAACCTGAAAATAAATGCAATTATTTATGTATGTAGTTTCTAATGAATTGTACAATTTGTTTAACCTAAAAATGAAATATACTTTTTTAAATGAGGTTCGAAATATGATAGCATCTTGCTTGACAAGTGCGGTGAATGGAAATAAATGTAGGAAAAAAGTAGTATAAAGCCGTTGGTAAGCACATTATAAGAAAATCGACGAATAAAATAAGATTGACGAAAGAAAATACTTTAAATAAGAAGTAGAAGTATAAAATGAGTACTACCCAGAGGATTGATCCTTGATGAAATCGAGAACATTCCAAAAAAGTATAATCTGGCAGTGAATACAACAATAGAGCTGGCATAATATGCTTGCTCAAATTAACTAGATGCATCAAACCTTACCTTTGTTTCATTAACACACAATTACACAACCGAAATCTAATAAAATTTATTCAATCTAGGCACTATTTAACAGATAAATGTTACAAACTGACGAACGGACTCCAAAGCGTGCCTCAACCAGTACAAAATGCTCTGATAGGACGTTTTAACATTGTTTAAAATGGCGACTGAGATAGCACCAATATTGGTCAAATATTGGCGCCAATATTTAACTACACGTTGCTGCCATTTCTTAACGTATTCCAGTCAATTGATAGGACATTTTGATACAGAAAAAGTAATGAGCATTTTTTTCAGATAGGACCTTTTGCCAGTTCATAGACGATATAAAGAAATTATGGATGTAAAAAATAATAAAAAAAGGAACCAAAAGAGTTATCAGGAAAGAAACCCTATCTCCATGGAGCTATGCTCGTTAGGAAAAAAATGGTATAAAAAGTATATTTATTTTGTTGATAAAATATGGTGTCTGCCTATCCATGATATTTTTTATTAAGACGTAAGCAAGGAAAGACTTACAGCGAAAATGGAATTATAAATTGCATATTTTAGAAAAATTCAATCTTAAATACAATCTTCTATTTTTTTATAATCTTAATTATAGAAAATATAAATACCTTTTCAACCCCCACAAGAGAGTCACTAATAATAAAGTCTACCTAATTGAAATAAAACCGATTTATCATAATGTCTCCGCTCACTATATGAGTGATCATTTATTGATATACAAGTGCCTATAAATAATGTTAGATCCTGTCTGACTTTCATTTATAAAAAATAAAAAAATATATTCTAAAAGGACTATAGAGTTAGTATCAAGAGTTCAGACATCAGGTCAGTTGCGCGTACAGTCTTGAGATCGATTCCCGGTCGGAGTAAAGATGTGATTCATGTTTCATAAAAAATCTGATATTCGTTCTGGGTCTGGTTGTTGAGGACCCGATTTAAAATATACCACCACCTTTAATCATGTATATACCAAATATACCAATTCTATCGATCATGAAGTGGCTTAGTCGCGTTTCCGGATCAACTTGTAAGTTGTTGGTTCCAACTAGGCATGTTTGTATAATAATTGGAGGCGAAAATTAATAAATTAATATTATTGATGGTGTTTTAAATTGTATAATATAAGCAATTCAATCAATTATTACAAATCAGCTCCATTTATATAGAACCCATGTTCTTTATTAGTCCTGCCTTTAGATTGCTGGTTTTATAGGTTAATGAATAAGTTGTACAACATACTATTATCGTCTCGAGACAGCTAGTAACTAAAAGGGATTATTAGTTTGGCATTATTCAGACCACGTCCCGTAGAAAATCTATTCGGAGAGTTTCTAAGTGTAAACAAAATTTCCATAATCATTCACACGATTTAACAATGAACCAAGAAGGATATATTGTAATTTAACCTACAAATATCAAGTGAACGTTGACCCTTAAGTTAATTTTAAAGGTTATATTTTATAAAAAATGGGTTTTATGCGAATAGAGATATATCAACGTTCTTTATAATGTAGTATATAATGTATAATTACAAGTAATTGTAAAATTTAATATTATTGTTTTTTTTCTATTTCAGTAAATATTGTATTTTTCTTTGTAGATTTGACGTGTAAAAGCTCTGTGAAGCGCATGCAAGATATTTTACGTTCCTATCTAAATTAATATTTTTTTATTACGGTCGGACAGACGTTGGAGCGCGGGGCCTCCAAATTTTAGCATAGCCTTTAGGGGCCCCCGTAGCATTTGCTACTCTTGCTACTTGGCTAATACGGCACTGTTTACGATATACGTGTGCATGTTTTCTCCAAGAGTGTTTATTTGTCTTTTTTGTCTCGACATCTGACCTCAACCTGGTAAACATGATGGAGGTCCAAGATTGCCGACTGAAAAAAAATAAACGTTTCAGTTCACGTCTGCCACAGTCTCCGTCATTATGCCGGTATATACTCGTATTTTATTGTTTTTTTTTTAGTTGGCGACGTCTATATAAAAATTTGAATAATTTCTAAATAACGTCATGTGCGAATTAAAAGATAAAACTCAGATCGTAAAATATATAAATCCAAGTTTGAATTTATATTGCAATTTTAAAGTGTTATTTCTTTAATGGATGTTATTTTAAAATACGTGACAAACCAGCGACCCACTTACAGTCAAGTTTTGATTTCCACATAACCCAGATTGATTCAATCCATTTAGAACTTTATATTTATAACCAGACGAATCTATATTTGTTATTTTATACATTTTAAATGTACGAGTATATTGATATAAATATAACTTTTTTTTTCAATCAATCAATCAATCAAATTGTCAGGCCCACAGAGATAGGTAGAGACAATGGAGCGCCACTTTCCATGATCCTGACACAACTCCCGTACCTAATTTACATCCACAATTCTCTTCATACAGACTTTATTGTTGTTTCCTGACATAACTCCCTCGCTTCCATTTACAATCCTATTCATACACGCTCTACGTTTGTGGGCACTAGTCAACCCAGTTTTCTTAAGGATGTCTCCGATTTGGTCGGAAAACACCCTCCTAAGTCTGACTCGTTTAACGCATCCATTCACATGAGATTTATAAATTCCTTCCGTCAATCTACTTTCACTCATCCTTTCCATGTGCCCAAATCAGCGAAGCATTGCTTAGTCAATCCTTGTAAATAACATTTTGGTTAGATATATTAAAAATATAACTATAATAAATTATAACTATAAAATAAAAATAGTTAGACTTTTTAGAGCTTGTATAAAGAGAATTGTGGGTGTGAGGGAAGCGAGGGAGTTGTGCCAGTATCGTGGGTATTTTTATATCAATATACTCGTATATTTAAAATGTACAATATTTACATTTTAATTTTAAATTACAAATATAGATTCGTCTGGTTATAAATATAAAGTTCCAAATGGATTGAATTAATCTGGGTTATGTGGAAGCCAAAACTTGACTGTAAGGGCGTGATAATTTAATTGATTGATTGATTATTAAAGATATATTTTAATTTATTAAGTAGTTACTTACGGACAGTTATCATTTTACACAAACTCGCGATCTGGGTTCCAAATTAATAATTTAATCTTCACGAATAAAACCCGATACTTTATTGTTTCACTATTTATTTTAAAAATACCTTATTTTTTATTGAGACTCGACATATGACAGCACCTCGCTTGATGTTAGGCTTGAGTATGGTCCATGAATGGATGCCACTGATACTACAGTTCAATAACTGTGAGTAGCAATCACATCTACGACCAAAGCACTTCACGGTCTGTATACTTGTAAGTGGTGGTACTACCCCGGATCGGCAGACTGGGTACCTACTTGAAACTTTCTTAAGCTTCTCTATATCTAGGTATATCGAAACTCATTTTATTACTTAAAACATAGTTCTAGATTAACAATTACATGTTATATCATGTACTATTAGCGATGTCTCGTGTAGCAAATTAATAATATAAAATCGTATACATCAGGCGAAGCTTACATTTTCTTCCACACGATACCACCGTACTTAATACTACTTATTAGTGGCTTAAATATATGTTCCTAACATTATTTTAGTTTTGTTTAGTCATAGGTTTTTCCATTCAAAGCTTAGAAGTAATGTTTTCAGTTAACGTTCTCAATTAAAAATAATAAAAAAATGAAGGTTCGGAATAAAATGGTCTAAAGGCGTTAATTTAAATTATTTATAGAGTATTTTATTATATTTTTTACATTTATATACTAAGCTACTAAAGGAACTTGTATCATAGAAACAGGACGATCAAAGTTTATATATATTAAATATACATTGGTGGGTAGTTATAAACAATTATTTATATAGCCAGTGATTTATATTCTAAGAATATTGTACAGGTCTGTTAAAGAAAATTCGGCGAAATCACAAATATTTTTTTCATTTTACCTCATCTTACCTCGACTTGATTAAAGGTAAGCAATGGAAAACAAAAATAGCCGACGAATGGAAAAAAACCTTAGTACCCAGTTGCCTGTCTTAATGTTTCTATGCTGGCCAAAACTCGAACAGATCTATCTGTATAGTCTGTCTAAGCCGAAATGACGCGCCCTTCCACTGCATTTACGCACACGAGCAAATATAAAATATGGATTAAACAAACCGAAAATGCAATTGTAATTGGTTATTCAGTTGCTGGTTAGGCACAAAAGGAGGAGCACGCTGATAAAGTATAATAGCATAGCTAAATGTGTGAATATTTGTATTCACACATTTAAATAAACTAATAAAGTGGAGGGGTGCGTCATTTATAGTTAGACAAGCTATACATGACTAAGAAAATGTAAGCCTAATGATATCTGTTAATGATCGCCTTACATCACTTTAGATATTATGCGCTATTAAAACTATTTTATAATTTAAAAAACGAATAATGGTATTCTTTCAGTCACGTTGTCGTTCACAGCAGAAATCGTAATCGATGAGCTGGTCATCAATCACCCGGTCAACATCTGTCAACAGCCAGCAACAATGGCGATCAAAATGGATCTTTATTACATTTGCAATATTTTATTTCATTATTAACACCTTTGTTTACTTTTTATCAAAAACATTATATTATGAATTGTCTCTTTTTAAATGACGAATAAAGTACATTATTTATTATAAAAAATATACGAGTATATAGAATCAACATAACATTAATTCTTATACAATCATCAGTTATTGTATTAAAAATGAAGACTTCTTTATTAGAAAACACGTCTCAGCGCGACTTTTCTGATGCTAAGCAAGAGGGAGTCCAAGAGCGCCGACGACTGAAAAAATATAGGTTCATTTCACTCAGTCGTTGTCACTATGTCAACTGGAGGTGATTAATCACACTCACTTGAAGATTACAATGTTTTAGAATGGCACGAACCCATAGGGGGTGAAGCATTCCAATTTTCGATTGGACCACTAATATCGAACCATTTAGTTCGATTACCGATTCGTTCGACAGAATGTGGATGCTTTCTCCGATTTGTGCGGGTAAAAATACGAGATAGGAACAAGATTAAAATAAGGTATATGCCCAATGCA
Organism: Tinea trinotella; assembly: GCA_905220615.1. Lineage (NCBI taxonomy): Eukaryota > Metazoa > Arthropoda > Insecta > Lepidoptera > Tineidae > Tinea > Tinea trinotella. Next base: position 3,283,473 of record HG992311.1, read on the forward strand.
CAGCGTTTATTCCAGATATTTATAATCTTTCCGTGGTGTAGTGGTAGTGCAATGGTTACGCAAACCGAGGGCACGGGCTCAAAACTACTCACCGGTACCAATGTATCTTTGGTATATATATTTTGGTTGTCCTGTTTCAATGATAGGAGCACTTTAGTAGCTTAGTATAGATACATTATTTAAAAATAAATTAAAAAATATATATGGTTTATAATATTACAGCTAAACAAAACAATAATAATTTAATAGTAAAAGATTAAAAAATACCTCATTCAGATTTAAATTTAATCTCTAATATAATTAGTAAAGTCAAATAAGTTTATGAAAGGTCTTCCAAGTTGAATGCAAGGCTTTGAGGTGCAGTTTTGAACAGGAGTAAATGCAAGAGTCCCGTGCAAGGGGGTGAAGTGTCGCGCATAGTTTCGCTAGGAGACTCCTACTCTGGTACATTCGTGAACTACATTTTACTTTGAAGGCTATTTCGTTTTCGTACAGTGGTTTTCGTACGTCTTTTATTACGTATAGGACATCATTCATTTTTTTTTACTACTTTTGTAATGTCCAATGTTGAAAAAATATATTAATGGTGGTTTCGATACTTGTGTTGATAAAACTAACAAAAATGTTGAAATTGCTGTGCTTGTTTTCGGTTTCGGTTGCTTTTGTCGCCGTCACTACGCCGGCCAAAAGGTCCGTCTATGTTCTAACTACAGAGTTAGCTTACTGCTGCCTGCTAAAACATTAAAACTGTGAGGCTCTCGTACTCCTATCACATCCTTAATAATGAACATTCTAATATTTTCAATATTTCAAAATTACATTTCTATATTAAGATTGTTACATACTTGCTTGGATCATAGAAACTGGGCGACCAAAGCGCATAATATATCAAATATAAACATTTATGGTACCGGCAACGGTAACGGCTACTGAGGCACCCGTAAGATAAATCTGTTTTTATCCGTTGCCACTTTTTCGTAGACCTCTTCTTGCTTGATGAAGCAAGCCGAGGTTTAAGGTCAAATCTCAATAAAGAAATAGGGTTGTTCGCCAGGGTCCCTCGTTTTTCGAGACTATTCCACTAATACTAAACCACGGACGCATCAAATAATACAGACGTGAGAAAGATTTCCAGCTAAAGCAGCCCACATGGGTGCATTTACGACGGCTCAGCCGTGCGGTTTAATTTGAGCTTGTGAAGTGACGCGGCGTTTGTCAGTCGCTCACTGTTCTCAATATCGTCACCTCCTAGTACTTGGTGTAGACATTTCGAGTGTCACAGTTAGAACAGTTAGAAAATAATTAATGATCCGCTCGACAATCGTCTGTATTGTTGAGCTATTTATAACACTGTATATGAATACATTGTTAAAATAGTTCATATATAACCTTACACATACTTCATATGTATTGGGTTATGGTTTTATTTAAATTGTGACACGTTATCTGATCTTGTTATCTGGTTTTTATAATAGTAAGCCAGAAGAGGTGCGAGAAAGTACATCTAAAGGACATTTTGACATTCTAATGGGCATTCATTTTGTATGGGGACTTGGGCTAAATTATATTTACAGTATAATTGGAAAAATCTTTTATTTTAATTTTTTAGGTGTGCAAAATGATCACTATATAATGACAGTTCTTATGATGCTTATGACAGTTTAAAGCAAAACTATTAATACGGCGTGTCTTCGTGTTTAGGAAACGATACAAAATTCATTTATATACAAAATAGATTTTGTTTTTCAAACAACTTAATTGCACAGCAATTAAAAGCAAAATTGTTATTAGATACTAGTATCGAAAATACCATTTATAATTTTTTCATTATTAGGCATTACAAATATAGTACAAAGAAGCCCAAAAATAACGATAACCTTTGCGGTTGCACATTTTAAAGAAATCGATTGGTTACTTTCAAAAAATATTTTTTCTTAGATAAATACACTGACCGTAGTGTAGTGGTTGTGAAATGGCCTCGAGAGCAAAGGTTTAACACCACTTGCCGGTACCAATGTATTTTTGATATACAATATGTACTTTGGTCGTCCTGTTTTTTTGATACTAGCACGTTTATGGAAATGTCAAAAAATCCTGCTTTAATAAAAAATCAAATTCAATCAAATTGTCACGCCTCTTTTCCATGGGGATAGGCAGAGACAATGGAGCGCCACTTGCCACAATCCTGACACAACTTCCTCGTTTCCTTCACATCCACGATTCTCCTTATACAAGGTTATGGGCACTAGGCAACCTAGTGCCTCATGTCCTCATGTCAATAAGATTTAAAATCCAACAGTAACTTCCCAAGAAGAATACGTTACATAATCGAATCGATAGCTATCATGATGTATGGCACATTTCACTTGAATTTTTCGTATTTTAAAACGTAGCTGGTATTCCTACCGCACCGGGTACCCAGTGTACTACATGATCGTAAATTATACGTGATGACACGACTACGAACGCCCCACGCGCTCTACAACTGCACTGTAACTTGCATTCCTATTTATTATTACCTCCATTTCACAACCTCGTATATTGCGAGGTAATTAAATAAAGCTTTCCATTTTTAACATATTTATTTATGTTCGCGTCATATGTAATAAATCCTTTTTTTTACATTTCTTTACTAAGCTTCTAAAAAATCTTGTATCAAAGAAACTGGACAACTAAAGTATAATTTTATCAAAGATATATTAATCAATCTAACTGTCAGGCCTTTCTCCCACGGGGATAGGCAGTGACAATGGAGCGCCACCTGCCACGATCCTAACACAACACATTCGCTCCCTTCACATCCACAATTCTCTTCATACAAGCTCTATGGTTATGGGCACTAGGCAACCTAGCTTTCTTGAGGATGTCTCCGATTTGATTAGAAACACCCACCAGCGCCTGTCTTATTTAACGCATCCATCCACATCAGATTTATAAATTGCTTTCGTTAATCAAAGATACATCAGTACCGGAAAGTGGTTTTAAACCGTAGGCAAACACATGCCTATGCATTCTAGTTTACCTACAACGTGTATTAATCGAATACGAATAAGCCGATCATGCGACATCCAATCACGTTCAGATGGTGAAAAATGCAATATATAATATTCACTGCGATTTCAATATTTATTTATTCCATACAAACAGATCGGTTGAACATTCATCATATTTTTAACACCGGTTATACTGGTTATACGGAGCAATTTTGTGTCTTTTTATTGAAAAACGATGTGGTACAACTCGATCATTTAAAGAATGAGATTGACGATAATCAGAAATTAATGGTACAAATGAGTTTAATTTTTATTTATTTTTATTTACATTTTTATACTAAGCTACTAAAGTGCTTGTATCATTGAAACAGGACAACCAAAGGACATATATGTATGTATATGTATATGTATATGTATATGTATATGTATATATATGTATATGTACACATATATCTGTCGTTAAAATTCATACGTGGCCAAATCCACAATAAATTGTAGAAATCATGCTTTTTCTTTATTGTACATTTCGAAAGACCTAATCCTCTTTTTTTGACATTTAATATAATAGTTTAATGTATAATTAATATTTAAACAACCTCAGTAGTTATATGTGCTCTAGTTTTAGTAAATTATTGATATTATTTTTGGAGATGGCAAGATTTGATTTGAACCTAAAGAATTTGACTAGTTTTGATTTAACTGACAGTGGACATGGACAAATTTGAAACGAAAAAGCAGTGATGACGTAATCAGGGTTGACACAAGTAAAAGTAGGTAGGAATAATGGCTAAAGGTGTACTTTAATAAAATAGGTATTTAAATACCTACTTTAATAAAATAGGTATTTAAATACCTATTATTACAATAAAAGAAGTAACACTATTTTCAGACTTAAAATTATTAATTTATGTATAGGTAAATTAAGAGACAAAAACGAAATTTCAAACTTCTTCTGTAGGTTTGTTTTTATGCTAGGTTCAACACAGATATATATGAAAATTCAAATGCTCATATTTATTTTCTCAGTCTTGTCCATCGAAAAATATATCTATACAATTATAATAAATTGATTGTTTTTTATTTATTTGGTCAACTTCAAACTCATTTTATTTATTCGAACGTCTCAAAATCGTTTTAATACGTGTTTGTAAGTCAACAAACAGTCACACAATGAATAGCATGACGACCAATCGCGGCCAGCTCCCGCAAACCCTGCGATCTACAATTGGAGAGCGTACGATTGTCGGGCGATTCATGTAGTTCGTCAGCGCGGCTACGACAATCGCAGGGACCGAAATCGTGTCGTGAGTTTTAAAAGAGTAATTTGAACATACATTTTTACATTCTACGGAAGTCATAGAATGCTTTGCCAGCGCATGTATTATCAAAATCAAAATCAAAAATCATTTATTTGTCAAACATAGGTACATTAAGATTGGTAAATAAAATAAATTCTCTACGATGCGCCTAAAAAGGCATACAAATTAAAAACATAAAATAACTTATTCAATAATGTCAAATATTTTTAAAAAATTAGCTAATGAATATAATGTTAAAATAATAATTCACAATTCGTCATTTAAAAATTCCTTAATTGTATAATATGTCTTATTTATTAAAATAATTATTTATAAAATAAAATAAATAATAATTCTCTCTATTCTATAACCTTGGATCCTTCAAGCGATGCGTGAAGAAGCACCTTTGGCCGGCATAGTGACGGCTACTGGGGCAGCCGTTTTTTTTTTCAGTTGTCGTCACTTTTGGATTTCCTATTGCCTATCATCAGACGGATCGTGGACAATAGTCGTGTCACAATAAAAAAAAACTCACGAGCCCGAAATCCCAAAACCGCCGCGGGCCCGACACCAAATCTTACCGTGAGTTCTTAGCCAATGTTACAGTTTGCGGATTTATATTTTTTTCTTGTTTTGGCTCATAGAATTTTCTTAGATTTTGCGCGAACATTATTTAATTCATTGTTTTTTTTACTTAAGTTAGATTACTTGTATACTTTTATTTATAAAAATAATTCCGTTTTATACTGATAATAAAAGCAGATGTACTATAAAGCCATCTTGCAACACCCACAACCATTTGAATTTGCAATCCAACAATTATACATATGACAACCCTGGTGATATCTAAAGTAACATACGAAAAGGATCAAATGAAGAAATAAAAACGTAATTACTTATAATTTATTAGTATTTAATTTCCGTTTTATGATTTTATTCGATATTGTTTTCTTTCTAGTTTGTCCTGAAGGTAATATTTCTGTTTTACTATGCATTTTTCCTATTTAAATATTATAAAATCTTTACGGAGTACCTATTAATTAATGTAAAAAATTACATTTTAAAATCACATCAACATAAACCCTGCGTTATGATTGGTCGAAATTGATATAGCGCGTTATGTTCTAGGGATATGGCCACATTTGAACTAAAATAAGATGAAACGTTTGCATTTTGTACTATTTTTAGGTGGATTTAAACAATTTTGAATTCATACAGTCCTTTTATGTACTTTTATCTATATATTAAATGTAAAATGTGAAAATTGAAAGTGAGGTGGATATGGCCACGTTTGAATTTTAACGACACATATATATGTATATCAAAGATACATTGGTACCGGTGGGTGGTTGTATATTTTGGCACATTCCTATGCTAGTTATATATAAGTATTAAAAATCAAATAGAAGAGATTTACACATCTACTTCTTTTGAATATTTTGTCATTGTGACTCGACATATGACAGCACCCCGCTTGATGTTAAGCTGGAGTGCGGTCCATGAATGAATGTCATTGCCACTACAATTAATTAACTGTAAGTAGCAGTCACATCCACTAAGCTAGCCTAGTTGGAACAGGCAACATACATCTAGGCCTGTATACTTGTAAGTGGTGGTACTACCCCGGATCGTCTCTGCCTATCTGAAAAAGGCGTGACAATGTGATCGATTGATTGAATAAATACATATACAAAACAACTACGTATACTTTACATAAATTATGAGTTATTGTATACACACATAAAAACATATATTATACATAAAAATAAATATGAATTGATACCACTAAATTTATAAACAATAAAACTTATAATCATAAAATCAATAATTGTCAAAATCTAAAACCAGCAGAGCTTAATATGTAAGTTCACAGACAACATGCCTACTGGACATGTAAGAAATCGACTGTTTAGCTCTCGATACGTCGAGACGATTTGTGACGTCTAGGCCAGTCTGTCTATTTCGAGCCCCATGTTAATTTTCAGTTTCCGAGATCCAGTAATCAAAAATATGCAAACAATCGGAAATTTTTCGTAGAATTCGATGCACTAAAATGAAAACAACTGACATTATGAGGGTCCATAGAAAAGTAAGGCAAATCTAGGCCAATTGGACCTCAAAGTATTAACAAACAAATTAATTATTTAAAAAAACCGTTAAAAATCACGTTTTTTTTTAAATACTTTTATCACGATGGAAAAAAAAACGAGTTTAGGTAAGAAAAGACAATTTTTTGAAACCTGTAGAGACCCTTTAATTTTTCCCTTTGATATTCGGGGCTTAAAATTTTCTCTAAAGGTTATTCTAAGAATAATCGGTCCAAAAACACCATTTTCAAATTCAGACAGACTGGTCTAGTCAATTCAGTGCTCCTTATTTGGGTAAACAAAGGATCGCCAACTCAGAGCTCTCTGTACTCCTACCATCAATACATACTTTAGAATAATCTAATGAACCAAAGCCCTTAGTTTTGTTGCCTGCGTTCTTGGTCTACTCGTAAGATAGTGCATGCGTGAGGACGTGGCATTAATTTGCGCTATCTAGTAGCAACTGCGAATATGTCTGCTGCAGTTGGTAGGTTTTTGTATCACCCTGCTCTACCCTTTTGTTATGCCTACAGTGTGTACGTGTTAAAGTAAATTAGATCTAATGTTTTAGATTGTGTCTTTTAATGTATTGCAGCATACGCGCATATCTATAAAAATATGTTAATGTTATAAATTATTCTAGTAACTATTATTTTTAATCATCTTACATTAGCATATTTAACTTAAATAATAGTAGCATACTTAGGTTCTTTACCTAATATGCGACCAATTACAAATATGCACAACATACTTACTTAAGTAAGTATATTTATTTATATATAATTACAAACAATTATATACGTTACATTCCCATCAAACTATCCAAATCTTAATAAAATATTTAATCGAACAAGTATCGTTTTTTGTTTAAAAAAAAGGAAGTGTTCGTATTTTTTTATTTTTTATTGTGACGACATATGACAGCACCCCGCTTGATGTTAAGCCAAAGTCTGGTCCATGAATGAATGTCACTGCTACTACAATTCAATAACTGTGAGTAGCAATCACATCCACTATGCCGGTCTAGATGGAACCGGCAACTTACAAGCTGATCCCGAAACGTGACCAAATCACTTCACGGTCTGTATACTTGTAAGTGGTGGTACTACCCCGGATCGGCAGATCCCACTGCCTACCACTCTTTGATAACCAGACCCGAAGCAAATATCCATCTCTTTTTTTATTAACAAATATTTGCAATATTTAATACTATTCAATATTACAAATAAAAGCTATGAAACAAATATTTGCTCCGACCGGGGATCGAACCCGGGACTTTACGCGCAACAAACCAGTCGCTAAACCGTTCGTCCACGCCTGTCGTCAAAACAGGTATTAAATAAGAATCAATAAATAAACCTATTGTAGTATCCTTCTGAATCAACTCGTTACAAAATCTACAAAACTATGTTATATCCAGATAACGTGAAATACCTAGGTTCGCCTGTAGATATTTATTATACCTTAAGGATTACCATAAGAATGTTATGCATCAAGTCGTTATACGGCTTCCACATACAAACTAAAGATATAGCAATAATTTATATATAACCAATCAATCAATAAATCAAATTGTCACGCCTTTTTCTGGATAGGATAGTTTTCTAGAGTGTTTCAGGATAGTGAATAGATTTCACGGATAGGCAGAGACAATGGAGCGCCACTTACCACGATCCTTACACAGCTCCCTTGCTTCCTTCACATCCACAGTTCTCTTCATACAGCCTCTGTGGTTATGGGCACTAGGCAACTAACCAAAATAATAATATCTTAGAACTAATATTTATAGAATTGTGGATTTGAAGAAAGCTAGGGAGTTGTGTCTGGGCCGTTGCAAGTGGCGCTCTATTGTCTCTGCCTATCCCTGCGGGAAAACGGCGCGTTAATTTAATATATATAAAAAATATTTAAAAATGTGTCAATTTCTAAAACCATGACATGACTAATAATAACCTATCCAAGTTCGTGACATTTTCCGGGCAAGTTCAAGATGTTATCCAATAACGTAATCTTAGTACCGGCTTTTGTATTATATCCCGTTCTAACCTAACTTAACCCACTTTCATCGTCACTAATAATGGACATAGAGGTCAGTCTAGCTTCCATTATACGAGAAACGGTTAACTTTATAAAATACTAGTCTATATTGTAGTGTTATGGTTTAGTTTAGTAGCTAATCTAATTTAGGACATAACTACGTGAATAAAAATAAACATTGACTGTTTTTTTTTTTCAACATTATATCGTGTAATAAATCAAAATCATTGGTCTTAATAAACCATCAAAATGAAAGAATTACATTAAGATAATGAGTACAAATAAAAAAAAGAATTGCCTTTTAGTTTTCTTAATAATTACGATTACAGGGAATTGACGATTTGTGACAAATTCAATAGAGTTCTTTTTTCTCCAAATTTTTTTTAAAAACTTGCCAAACGAGCTCCTAGCTATAAATTAACGACCAAAGAAAGCGCCCCTAGTTTGTTAGACAAAGGCAAAAATACGAAATTTATTCAAATATGAAATCACGAGGTTAGCCCAGGCGAGAGAGTTCGTTACATAAGGACGGAAAGGCGACGACCTGTCTTGAATAATTTACGGACGGCCGACCGCTGTAATTTGGACAAATTATAAAGGACGACGGGCAATTACACGCCGCAAATCCGAGGCAACTTCCCCCTCCGCAAAAAATTAGAATCTCGGCCGAGTGTGTTTATTAATCACGGCCTAATAAACCTAAGGCATTGATAAATGTCCACTCATTGTGTGAAAGTCTTTGAGACACCTGCGCTACTGTATTAAAACCATATTTTTACATCAAAACAATCTATTACATAATGGCCTGTCTAATATTGGGATAATGGATGATTTATTCGAGTGAATTTTTTATACAATCTGGGATACCAATTGATTTTTTTATTATACGGGGTTCTCTGTCGTTGTAAAATCAGGGACATAAAAATGAGTTGCTATTGCTAAAATTAGAATAAAATAAGAAAGTAAAGTATATAGTCACTGTGGAGATCGCTAGGAAAGCCAATGTCCAGAAGTGGACGACTAATGGTGACGACTGACATGATGATGATGATGATGATCACTGGGTAAGTTATATTACAATATTTTATTAATCCTCCATATCAGTGTTATCTCCTGTAAAGCAGGTTTCATTATAACACAAGGACGTCATAAAGATTTCCCTAAATATCTTCGCACGTAAAACTACAAATATTTAAGGTGTACTTAAATACCAGATAAATGTATATTTTTTTTGTAATATTTTAAGGCATAAATTAGTAATGAAAATTGTATATGAAAAAACTACAGAATATACATGGTAAAAAGATAAATTAGAATAATTTAGACGACAATGCAAAGGCACTATGAAGAGACTTCGTCGTTATCTGTGTAGATATAATCTAGTTACAAAGTATAAATCCCTCTTTATTTATTGAGTACAATTTTTTTTTCTTGTGATTTTTTATTTCTACACTACGCTACTACACATGCTTGTATCAAAAAGTACGACAAGTGATTTTGAACCAGTTACTTTCGGTTTAGGCGACCATTTTTAAATTATTGTACATATCTATACTAAGCTACTACGAGTGTAAAGTGCTTGTATCATAGAAACAGAACAACTAAAGTCCATATATCAAAGATAAATTGGAACCGGTGAGTGGTATCGAACCCGTGCCACTCGGCTTACGTAGCTATTGCACTGCCACTACACCACGTTCGCATTTTCACTACAGTTAACAATAAACCAATTTAGTTTATTGTTCAAATACAAAATCAAATAAAATAAAAAGATGTTTATAAGGAAATATTGTTATTTCATTTTTGAAAAGTTTACAAAAGAGATCACAAGTGGCTTGTTATGGCTTCAAGTAGGCACTATCTCTTTTCTATTCCAAATTAATCCTTTCTTAATTAGCGCTTTTTATTTTGGAGAGGTCATTATTTGAATGATTTAAATATTAATATTAAAAGAATAGCGTTTTAAATATCATATTCTAAGCAATAGAATGTTTTATAAGTAAAAACAGCTGTTTACTAAAGTTTACTAAAAGAGATCTACATGAGACTACAAGAGGCCTAAGCTGTATTGTTAGTTTTTTATTTATTGTGATTCGACACCCAGCTTGATGTTAGCCCGAAGTGTGGTCCATGAATGGATGTCACTGCAAATACAATTTAATATCTGTAAGTAGCAGTCACATCCACTATGCCAGCCTAGCTGGAACCGGCAACTTACAAGGTAATCCCGAAACGTGACTAAATCACTTCACGGTCTGTATACTTGTAAGTGGTCGTGCTACCCCGGATCGGCAGACTGGGTTCCAATGACTACCACTCTTTGATAACCAGACCCAAAGCAAATATCCGCCTCTTTTTTATTAACAAATATTTGCAATGATTAATATAATTATTAAATATTACAAATAAAAGCTATGAAACAAATATTTGCTCCGACCGGGAATAGAACCCGGGACTATATGCGCAAGAAACCAATCACTAACCGTTCGTCCACGCCTGTCGTCAAGACTATCAAAAGGCGATAGTTATTAAAGTTAGTGAAAGCAACTGGGGTAACTGCAAACTGGGTCAGCTTTTTCAGTCGTCGACGCTTTTAGACCTACATTAGCTTAACAACAACATATTCTCTTTAACCGACGTAGTGACGGCGGCTGAAGCAGCCGAAGAGTGAACTAACCCGGTTATAATAAAATATATATTTTGACCTTACAAATAAAATATTTTAAAGTCGATATTAAAATATTTGATTTGTAAGGCCCATCTATACCATAATTTATAGAGAATATCATCGTTTAAATGTCCACCACGACTTTTTCATAGGTCTAGCCTGGATTATGTTAACACTAGAAGCATTGGTCAGCTAAAGCTTATTGGCATAGACCTGTGACTTTAAAAAAACCCACAAGAAACGTCTAGCGTGTCAAACCGCACGATCTTGGTGGCCGACACTTGGATCAGACATTTGGATAACTTGGATCAGACTCAAATTTGGATCTTTTTCAGGTATAGGCCCAAGTTACATCTGAAACAGATTTAACAGACGTTGCCAAAACAGCCACAGCTCGTCAACATAGACCCGTTCCTATTAGAAATCTTTTCATTATATAAATTGCATAATATGTCACAATTTAATTGTAACTAGCAAAATAAAATATACAATAATGAACGAATAGAACGCGTGTACAAATTACGAAAAAAGAAACAACATATCCGAACAGGGTGAAATTTGTTAGGAGAGTGAGAAAATATCAAAAATCGAGTTGTTTGTATCAAACCACAGCTTTCCGGGGGTCGCAATAATTAGTTTCGGTGCCGCGATGTCGGTCGGTGTACACCACATACAGTCGAGCTCTGGCGCGTGCACTTATAGATTTATTTTTCGAAACAAAATAGCATTTTTCGTTTAAAAATATACGATCTAATAGGAGGTATTCTTCTTTTGAAATAAAGATCTTGTTTGAAGTGTAATTGTACAAAAAAAAAGGCGACTGCTACTACAGGTAAATACTTGTAAGTAGCAGTCACGGTAGTCACTGAATTGCTTCATGGCCTGTATAATTTAAAGCAATGGTACTTCTTCGGGTCGCTAGGCTATCGACCACCCAACTGTATGCCAACCATTAGCAAAAGTTTGTAATATCCAATCTAAAGAATAAGCTCTACAGTTAATCGTATCATCATCATACAAGCCCTATGGTTATTGGCTACCTAGCTTTCTTAAGAATGTCCCCAATTTGGTCAGAATCACCCTCCTGGTGATCACCCTTTATAAATTCGCTTCGTCAATCTACTTTCACTCATCCTTTCCATATGCCTAAACCTTCGAAGCATTACTTTGTCAATCCTTGTCACTACATCTTTCAAACCATAACTATTACGCACTCAGTCCTAATGACTAAAAAAGAATAAATATTACAAATAATGCTACAATACAAATTTTCGCTTCGATTGTGAATGTATTATAACCCAGGACTTATGCGGCACTTCGGGTATATCAAGTAATTAAACAAATGAGTTTTGATTAGAAACTAGGGTAAAGATTAATATAACGTAAGTATAGTATACTACGTACGTAGAGTTTCTCTTTGATGCTCGTATCTGGAGGTTTGGGATGTGCATTAGTAAATGACTCCCATCAGTTCACTACACGATGCGGACGTGACAATACATTTAGAGTCAAAATTCCTGTTACAAAAGTTCCTATGCAGTTTGATGGTTAGTAACAAATTATAATTTACCTAATGGATAGTTAAGACTCGGAAGATGTAATGGATTATTTACGATTGTATCGTATTTAGGATTATATATATATAAATAGACAATAATAAAAAATGTAACAAGAACTATTTGGAAGAATGAATATTGTGCAAAATTAATACCGGTTAACAAATTTAATAAAATTTCGTAAAAACTAAATAAATGGAAAAAGTTTAGTTATAATATATATTGATATATATTTTAAAATTTAAATATACATTCGTCTTATCAATCGATCAAATTGTCACGCCTTTTTCACAGGAATAGGCAGAGACAATGGAGCGCCACTTAACACGATCCTGACACAACAACCACGCTTTTCCCACGTCTACAATTCTCTACGGTTATGGATGGACACAATGCTCTCCTGGATCTGATTTCTTTTATTCGTCTTATCTCGTTAGCATTTCAAGTGTTAAGGACGTGAAGTAATTTGAGCGCGTTTCTGGACCAGTTTAATAGTTGCTGGAGTCTATAAAATCCTTAGATCATAACTATACTTCATAATTAATTGAACAAATTTTATGCGGCTTACTATCACGTTTTATTTTGGTTTTAATTTAACATTTTTTTATTATTCTGACATTTCGAGAGCTTTGCAGCCATCGTGGTCACGAGGAGACTGGCTCCAAATCTCTTGAAACGTTGAAATAATAAAATCAAAACCAAAATAAACGCGATAGTAAGCCGCATAAAATTTGTTTAATTCATTAATCAATGATCGCGCAAATTCTAAGAATATACTATATACCTCATAAATTACGTAAAAAAAAAACTAAGAGTTTACATGAGTATTATATAATATTGTACTGATGTGTATCTTAAAATATGTGAATCTGTTACACCGAAGAAAATGATGTATAAATGTATAAAAATCGGCATAAAGCCGTAAAGTAAGTACAAATAAAACCCTTATAAGATGGCACCTATGTTATGCGACCTTCACACACCACATCTAATACGTTTTATGTTTTTATTCCATTATGCGGCCGCCGTCACGCGAATGCTCCCCGCACATTAGGAGCCCCGAGTGCTGTCGTTAAAGAAACTTATTGCCTTACCTCACCTTTTTCTTATTTTACTTTACTCTCTTAGTTTTAGTTCTTGACGCCTTGCATTACCTTTTTGAGTTTAACTTTTTGAGTGGCAATTGTTTTCTTTTTTCCTTAAAACTTTCTTGAGTTTGCTACACGTTTCAACTAGGACTTTGTGTGTCAACTACACTACATTAGTTGAACAATAATAATGAACCAAAAACGCTACACTTCCTTTACTATAAGCTTTTTTAAGAGTGGTAGCCAGTCTGCCAATCTAGGGTTGGCTTACAAGTATACAGACCGAAAGTGATTTGGTCGCTTTTTGGGTTCAGCTTGTAAGTTGCCGGTTCTAACTAGGCCGGCATAGTGGATGTGATTGCTGCTTACAGTTATTGAATTAGTAGCAGTGACATTCATTCATGGACCACACTCCAACGTAACATCAAGCGGGGTGCTGTGATATGTCAAGTCACAATATAAAAAAGCTAAAGAAGAGAGAGACAATGAGCACCACTTTCCTGGTCCTCTCATATGTATTTTTCATTAAGACCTGACCTTTACTTTCATCGTGGAAGCACAAGAGGGCTGACGACTAAAAAACCGATTAAGTTTACGGTTGTCGCACAAAGAATCCATGGTCACAGGATAACGAGAATATATGCAAAAATCTCTTCATAGAAGATCTGTGGTTAAACAACCCTGTTTTTTTTAAGAATGTTCCCGCTTTAATTAAGCAACAACCTGTCCTTTCCTTCCACTCATCTCTAATTTATAAATGTCTTTTGTCAACCCTACTCAATCATTTTCTTTAAATAATAAAATAATCATAATAATCAAAACCCTAGTGACATCTTAGCCATTCTAAATAAAACTTTCCTCCTTTCTTCACCTTCACAATTACTCAATTTATTCAAGACAGTTTTTTTATGAGGTACGTCTTCTATTTGATCGATGAATATTTTTCTAGGACGTCTTGATTCTAATAAAATATTCATTCAATAGAAAAGTTATTTAATTTAAAACAATAATAAAGCTTCAATCTACAGATGTAATATCACTTTAAGTTGGACTTGGCTAACTTCACCGCACAATACACTGGCCCGTCCACACTCAGCACTACGAATTGTTTCTAACAAACTTTCATTTCAATGCAAAAGCAGTGCGGATGCATCCTTTTTTTGTATCATATGAAATTATTCATGTTTCGTTGCTGCTGGCCAATTTTAATCAGAAATGCTGGCTGTCGGCCAATAGGTATCCATTCAGTGATTGCGTACTAACTAATGAGCCATGCTGAGTAATCGCCCATCAAAGTCACCTATACAGATAAGATATTACCAATTTTCAAACAGTGACAAATGACTTTCCTATTTCCTGCCAGTTAATACAATTCGCAAATCTTTCAGTATTCAACATTTCTTCTCTTTATATTTATATTTCTCTTAATTATACAAAAATAAAAGCCTTTATTATAGAAAGTTCCTTTATTATAAAATGTTATGCGTTAAACAAGGCAGACCCAGGACAGTGTTTTCCGACCAAATTGGAGACATTCTCAAGAAAGCTAGGTTGCCTAGTGCCCATAACAACAGAGCTTGTATGAATGAATTGTGGATGTGAAGGAAGCAAGGGAATTGTGTAAGGATCATGGTAAGTGGCGCTCCATTGTCTCTGTCTATCCCGTGGGAAAATTTGATTGATTAATTGATATTATAGAATGTTTTTTATTATTATTAGGTTCACTATTTCTTACAGAGATAATCAGAGACAATGGAGCGCTTTTTACAATCCTGACTCTTTCGCTTCCTGTATATTCACAAATCTATTCATTCAAGTTTTATAAATATGATCACAGCGGACCTCTGCTATAGGAATAAATAAAGTTGCGCTTTGTTGGCTTTGCCTATTCTCGTAACGCTTGCGGCTTTTGTGTGTGTGTACTAGAGTTACTATAGGTTGCTTAATTATTGTCTTAATACCACATGAATTACATGTAAGCTCGACCCTGTAATTCAAATCGATGCAAATCAGTCGGTAACAATGAATTGATTACCGAAGTTTTCTTTTTTACATTATTATTATCGAAGTTTTTGGAGACATCCTCAAGAAAGCTTAGCCTAGTGCCCATAACCATAGAGCTTTTATGAAGGGAATTGTGAATGTGAAGGAAGCGAGGGAGTTGTGTCAGGATCTGGTAAATGGCGCTCTATTGTCTCCTATCCCTGTGGGGAAAAAGGCGTGCAATTTGATTGGTTAATTTTTTTCATGAATGTAGATACGAAGTGCGACCATTACAACTTATTAAATTACCCATCTAAAAACCTAACATACCCAATTACCAACATAATGTTGCAAGCGTGTGTAACTAATGATTGGGTACCCAATTAAATATATTAAGTGGCAATATTGTAGACAGCACCTGAGCCAATTGGAGTGGGTAGCGTATGTTGTAGGGGTCTCAAGTTGAGAGGACACGTGATCATATGAATATGCTCAAATACAAACTAATTACACACGTATTGCATTACATTTTTGTGGATGTAATAAATACTTGTAGATATACTCTTTATTGTGTTTTTTTTATCAGGTTATATTATATATTATATATAGATATAATATATATTACACATATAGATATAATATATATCATACATACACATCTTATACACATAGATATAGATGTGTATGTATGAAGTTTAAGATGAAAGGGAAAAACTTCTTTAGACTTTTAGAAGACTTTAGAAGAGTCTAAAGACTTTTTAATGCTTGCAGCAATTAATATTTTTAATATGCAAAGGTGGGAAATTCCATAGGTAAGCAGCATAAACGAAAAAAGATTGAAAATAAGCTTCAGTGGAATGTTTAAGAACAAGAAGTGTTAGGGACTTAGAGGAACAAATATTCGAGAAGTTGATAGAAAATTTAAACATGATTCGAGTGACAGCGGTGCAAGAAGACGACATTTTTGTAGTATAGACTAATATTCATATTACCTCAATATAAACCCCTTGAAATAGTAAAAGAATAAAAGACAGTGTAACACGAGTACCATATCCTATCTTTTAACCTTGGATCCTACAAGCAGAGCGTGAAAAAAGTACATAATCAGACATAGAGACAGCGATAGAGCTAACTGTAAACCGAGTTGTTTTTTTTTAATTCTCGGCGCTCTCTGTCTTACTATCAGGTAAAGACATTATATATATATATATATATATATATATATATAAGTAGACCGGACAAGACCTCAAATTGTATGCGCCTAAAGGCGAGACCAATTGGCTCAGAATGAATGACAGTGCGTTTCTCTATATTAATGTGTTTGGCGTGACCCTGAAAATTGAAAATTGCCAACATGCCGCTCTTTGCTAAAAAAAGAGCTTTTTAATAATACTATACCATCCGATCCCATCCCATACTACATTGTTTATTAGCTTAGTACAAAAAGTTATAATTAAATTATTAATAATAAATTTTCATCTCCATATCTAATATCTAAGTGACCATATTTTTTATAAGTCGCATTGTAAAATCAGTAGGTAGGTTCAACCCGAAACCGCCCCTTCACTGCAATTACGCACACAAGCAAATATAAAATATGGTTAAAACACATCAAAAATGCAATTGTAATTGATCATTCAGTTGCTGGATAGACACAAAAAGAGGAGCACGCTGATGAAGTATAGTTAGTAATATTTGTATTCACACATTTAAATAAACTAATAAAGTGGAAGGGGCGCGTCATTTATAGTTAGACAAGCTATACTATATTGTAATACATTATTGTATTCTTGTATTATATTTTATTAGTATCCTACTCAAATATCTCTATTAATAATATGATATTAAGTATGAAATTGATATTAAGGGCAATTAGGAATTATAATAATAAAGTCGAAAATAGAAACATATTGCCATTATGAGAAAAGTAAATAATTTTCGAGATTTTGACCAATAATAAATATCTAGAAATATAAGAGAAAAAGTGGAAAAAAAGTTTTCTATTATTGAATTGTTATAATAAAATTATTATTGTATAAAATATTATCGTTCGCATTTCGCCTACCACTCTTTGATAACCAGACCCGAAGCAAATATCCATCTCTTTTTTTAACAAATATTTGAAATATTTAATATTAGTCTATATAATAAAAGTCTGCCGATCCGGGGTAGTACCACCACTTACAAGTATACAGACCGTGAAGTGATTTGGTCGCGTTTCGGGATCAGCTTGTAAGTTGCCGGTTTCAACTAGGCCGGCATAGTGGATGTGATTGCTACTTACAGTTATTGAATTGTAGTAGCAGTGACATTCATTCATGGACCACACTTCGGCTTAACATCAAGCGGGGTTGTCGAGTCACAATAAAAAAATAAGTTTCTGTATTCTGATTTCTGACAGCCGAGTGATTTTCGTATTCGTAGCGGCCGTTCGCTGTGACTACTGACTCAATTTGAAGACGATAACTGCGTTTAAACTGTCTCTGGCGACCGCAAGCGCACTCCTTTAGTCATTCCAGTTCCTCGCCTCGCCAGTAGTTTCAACAACCTTCGTTACAATACTGATCAAATTTACTGATTTTCCCGCAGCACAAATTTAATTTGATCGTACCGTGCATACGGTTCTGAAATTATTAACAATATTAATTATATAATATTGTTGAATTATGCGTAATTATTAGAAAGCGATTATTATGTTTTGTAATTTTTTTTTATTGTAACCCGACATCTGATCTCGACCTGCGTGATGATAAGCAAGAGGAGGTGAGCAAGAGTGACGACGACTAAAAAAACCGAGTTAGTTCCCGGCTGCTCTAGCCGTCGTCACTATGCCGGCCTAACCAATGTATAAACCAATGTTGTCTTTTTTGTGTTTAGTAATAAAAATGTATTTTTTTATTTTTTTTTATTATCACTCGACATCTGACCTCGACCCGCCTGATGGTAAGCAAGAAGAGATCCAAGATATACGAGTAGATAACTTGTTTATCGCCAAATAGGACCCGCTTAATATTTACCTAAAGTACGATGCATAGGTGGTGCTACAGAGAAATGTCTGCAAGCAGTTGTAATATCCATCATGCCAGCCTATATCACTGCTACAAAAAAACTGCTACGATTGGCAAGCAGTGCTACAAAAAAAACTGCTACGGCTGTCAACCAGTGCTACAAAAAAAACTGCTATGGCTGTAACCAGTGCTACAAAAATTACTGCTACGACCGTCAACCAGTGCTACGAAGATAAAACAGATATACGAAACCGAGTATTTCCTTTATTACTTATTTAATCAAAAATACAAAACACTATTTAAAACATTTTTTTATTAGGTTTATTGTGGCTCGACATAAGGCAGCACTCCGCCCGATTTTAAGCTGTAGTGCGGTCCATCAATGAGGGCCACTGCTACTACAGTTAAATATTTGCAAACAGCAGTCACATCCACTATGCCGGCCTAGTTGCAGGTGGCAACTTACAAACTAATCTTGAAACGCAACTAGGTCACTGTATGATCAGACAAGACTGGTACCTTAAAAATAAACGACACTTTTTTTTTTAAATAATTTAAAAAATAAAATAGTGTAATTGCCACTCTCTGCTATAGTAATAAAAAACTATAGTTAAAAAAACTAAACACACAAGAGGAGGTTCGAGAGGATACCTACGACTGAAAGAACCGAGTTAGTCACGGTTGCCTCAGTCACCATCACAACAATAAATTATTTTGTGAAATTATTGTATTGTCATCGGTTTTCATTACGTATACAAATTTTAAAATATACAGATCTCTAGAAGTGGGTGAATTTGAAAGATTCCGTTACATAGTTACATACATACAAGTCAAGTTAATAGTAAATAACGACAGGCATGGACGAACGGTTTAGCGATTGGTTTGTTGCGCGTAAAGTCCCGGGTTCGATTTTCGGTTGGAGCAAATATTTGTTTCATAGCTTTAATTTGTAATATTTATTAAAATGTTGCAAATATTTGTTAATAAAAAAAGAGATAGATATTTGCTTCGGGTCTTGTTATAAATGAGTGGTAGGCAGTGGTACCCAGTCTGCCGATCCAGGGTAGTACCACCACTTACAAGTATACAGACCGTGAAGTGATTTAGTCACGTTTCAGGATCCGCTTGTAAGCTGCCGGTTCCATCTAGACCAGCATAGTGGATGTGATTGCTACTCACAGTTATTGAATTGTAGTAGCAGTGACATTCATTCATGGACCACACTTCGGCCTAACATGAAGCGGGGTGCTGTCATATGTCGAGGAACAATAAAAATAAAAAAAAAGCATGTTAAAAAGTAGAGAAATTTCTATTCATGCAAACTTAATCTAATTTAGAGGTAGTGTGATAATGCTATTTATATCTCTAATATTACCCTAAAGAGCATTTATAAGGTTGTGTGTGTGTGGCTTTTACCTGGCCACTCTTTGTTCTACGTTACCGAAGCCATTTTCCATTCCGGATCAGGGAACGATTTACATATCTACGTAAATTCCGTAATGTAAGTCCCCCGTGGGAACCCTCCAGAGGCCTTGGGTCGACTGCTACTGCAAACATATGTAGCCTCTTTTGTAATACATTTAACGGAAACCGCGGTATAAAACCACTTCTTATAAGTTCGATGTTATTTATGGGGTATTACAAGATATACCTTTTTTTTAAAGCGGATAGAAGGCCCTTTTAGTTCCATACATTTTATTGTTTGTTTAATCTTTGTTAACACTCGTAGAATTTACTAATTATTATTTTTATCAATCAATCAATCAAATTGTCACGCAGACACAGCGCTATACAAGCGCTATGCTTAAATAAATATTATAGAAATCCAGTAATCAATGCTTAAAAATATATGATTAATCTGTAATATCTAAAAGAAAGTGTGCAGCAATCTAATATAGATGTTTGTGTAATATGAAAATTTAATATGTTTTGATAAATGGCTTGTTTTCTAGAAAGAAAGCCTTCCAACCTGTTGCACAACTCAATCAATCACGATGTAATCTTTTGGCTCTATTCCGAGACAATT
This sequence comes from Tinea trinotella, assembly GCA_905220615.1. Lineage (NCBI taxonomy): Eukaryota > Metazoa > Arthropoda > Insecta > Lepidoptera > Tineidae > Tinea > Tinea trinotella. The sequence continues at coordinate 3,304,217 of HG992311.1, forward strand.
GATGCTCATGCAGATACTTCCAAGGTTCAAGACTTGCTAATAGATTTGTAACAATAAAATTTAATATTTATTTTATTACTATGTTATGAGAAAACAATTTATATTAATTGCTCTATTTTTACACTTGACAATATAAATTATTATCGTCTTCATCAGCAATTAACACGCCTTAATTCCCTTGTAAGATAAGCAGAGATGCTAACACAACTCTCTAACTTTCCTAATATTCACAATTGTTTAATATGGACAAGAGGAATTTAGACGACTTGCATTTAATTGTATTTACATCTATCTATCTTGCATTTGCGATTACGTATTTGCCCCACCATTTCGCAGTCTTATTATTTTAAATCAAAATGATTCTATTCCCTGATATGCTGATTTATCAAGTTATCTTATTAATTTGATTTATTCGTTAATCGCCATTTGACAGTTTTTATACAAACCACACCTATGTATATAAAATATATGTCTATAGATATTTAAAAAAAGTTTAAAGTAGGCGTTGAAAATAAACACATTACGATTACCAATTAAAGGAACAAGGTCATATTATAATATAATTTATAAGCGTTATTGAACAAAATAATAAATGTCACTCGTTCTATGTAAAATTTTATGTATCATAAAATTTTCTTATAGCACCGTTAAATATTCCAATGGCATGTCAAAACCAGAACATATCATACGCTGAGGCCAAAACATTACTTTACTGACTAAAATTTAATTACTCCGCTAATAGACTTTCGCGGTCGCTTTATAGGTTGAGTTCAGGGAGTTTTCCTATCACGAAATTGTTACCCGTGAATGAAATTTAATTAAGAAATAAGATTGTTTCGTTTAATGTTTATGGTATTAATACTTAATCTTGATTATACATTTAGTTTAAATTTAAAATTAAGGATTATACAACTCACATATTGCTAAAAAAACATCGCATGTAACTTTGAATTTAGGTATAGATGTTTAGTTATCTAGACACAAACAAAACAATTGATTTGGTTTCGAAACTCTGCAGCAGAACTTTTATGTTATTTTGTGTGTGTGTATTATGCATCAAAATTCGACGATGTTTTAAAGTATAGACCCTTTGAGAACATCAATTAGTCGCCTTGGAAATTGTCGCTTTATAAGAGTTGATCGCTCGAACAGGAACAACACCGCAACATTAAAGCAATTTATATTTTATAATTCAAACAACAAAACTCGAGTGGCTCCTCATATTTTCTAGTCACAGTATTGTAGAGAAAGTTTCACTCAACTCAATTCAAAACTTGTCAAACAAGTTAACGAATATCAAACATTCCGCAACTAAAACAGAGAGATTTCCACAAAAGCGGGAGAGGGCGAGCGTCCCAAAGATAGAGGGAACTCTGCAGCACACATCCGGCCTTCTCTTTGCTCCAAGCAAAGAGATCATTAAATCAGAGAGGGCGTAGAGTCCCGGTGCGCCAGTCGCCTCCCAAGCGCTCCTCTCCTTCACGAAATAAAGTTAACATCATGTGGCCGCCTGCCTGTTGCGTCTAAGTCAATCATACTCGCATCGTTTAACACAGACATAAAATACTCCTTGCTAGCTTTCCAAATACACTCGCATTTCTTGATCGAAAAATAACACATTCCCCATTAGTTCCCCAGTTTACTCAGTATTTCTTTGAATTATGAGATTTTCATAGAGATTTTTATTTAGGATTAATGACTACAGTGAAAGTGAATAGACATTTTTACTTGCTTGTCTCAAATAGTTTATTTTAGATCAAAGGTTTTAATCCATATTTTATTAACTTGATTATTTATTATCGATGTTATCGATTTGATAATTATGAGCCCTCATGAACCTTCTTCATTACTCTACATCGGGTCAGTCACTTTAAAAAACAATCAATCAAGTTGTCATGCCTTTTTCCCACAGGGATAGGCAGAGCGATAAATCGCCACTTGCCACGATTCTGACACAACTCCCTTGCTCCTACTTTAAATACTAAAATTAATGAATGAATCATTTATTAATCATTATTAATTATTACACCCTAATTGCCATAGGGATAGGCAGAGACAACGGAGCGTATCATTTAACATTGCATAAATGAATAATTAATCCTAAGTGCATCTACTCGTAAATAATAATAGAATGAACTTGGAGTTGGTAATGTGTAGAGTTACCTACATACTATATAAATCAGTAGTAAGAACCAGAGTCAAGAGCTGTCGAGCATCTCGGCTCTTGCGGGATGGCCCTGCGACAGCACCAGAATAACTTCCCTCATAAATAAACTTCTCAAGCATCCTTGTCGACCTCAGTCACAGCGCAATGACTCCTAACTTTGGAGTACTTTGAAAATGCCATCAGATACAGAATAGCGATTTAATGATGATTTATTATAGACTGGTTTTTTTAATGTGACACGAAACCTCACATTAAATTAAGTTACAAGAAATATTTTTAAAAAGTTAAAAATTAATATTTACACTTATTTTTTATTTTAACTTTATAAGTTTTTATTTAGTAACGGCGACTGAAGTAACCGTAGACTTTGTATAAATAAAAAAATATATAGTTTGTAGCAAGTTAAAAAATAAGATTAAACATTTTTATCTATCCAAATTAATATTTTATTTTAATTGTAATTTTTACATGAAGAACAAACTTAATATTTTAAAATTCTTATAATTATTACATACACTTTTATCCAGCCAGGCTTTTAAAATATACCTGGATAAAAATCAAAAAATATGATAAAAATATAAGTTTGTAAACACATAAGTTTGTATATATGCATGCTGGATAATATTTTAGTTAGCTACATGAGATATAGAATTCCATGTTTCGATTACCGGCCCGACTATAATAGGGGAGTTCGATCGTCCGACCCAAGCGAAGCGGATAGCGGAAACAATCTCCCGGCAGCCGTTCTACATTCGCCCTACCCTGACCACTACACCGCTCTTATGTTTTAATCTATAGTCTACACTTTAAAAAATACATTATTAAATATTTAATTATCATTAAATTTATAATTTAAGATTACATTTTAAATAAGATTAAATAAATAGAAAAATATAGGAATTATTAGCAAAACTTTAAAGTATTGTCTATAAATAAGGCTTTATTTCAAACATAAAGCTGCACCCTTCAATATGTTCAGGATTGTTCGTACGAGTATCTGTTTTACCTCGGATTTTATTATCTTTGAGGGTTGTGTTATCTTGGGTTCGATCGTGTACGAGTTATAGTTGAAATTTTAATATAAACACCCACGGGGCAATCAATATGTGAAGTCAATTTATGAAGTTAAACTAAATGTTGTATGTTTGTTCAGTGTACTATTATTTCTATATGACTACGTTTTGTAAAGTGATTTACATATTTATTGATGTATAAAATACAATTCTCTCTAATGAAATGATAAGCATTAATAACTAAAATGTCACGCCTTTGTTTGTTTTAGTTTATGCATCAGGTAATTAGGACCCAAAAAAGCATTCTCACAGCTACTAGCATTAAGCATTCTTACAGGTGTAAGCAGAGACCAGAGACAAAGAATAACACTTCATTTATTTCATTACTATAAAAATATATAAAATAAATAAACTCTTGGGGTATTCAGAGAGCAAACGTAGGTAGATGAAGAAAAGCGCATTTACATATAGTATAATTAATAAATACAGAACTAGAACATATACATTATAAAGGATATAAAATTTTAGTACCTAAATGGTAAATAAATATTTTTACTAGAAGGATTTTAAAGGATAATAATAAGGCCTTTTGGACTTAGATGGATAGGTTTCAGAGTCTAGCTGTTAAAGAGTGTCCTTAGAGCAAAGATATTAAATTGGATCTGTTCTTGCTTGCCATCAGGCGGGTTGAGGTCAGATGTCGAGTCAAAATCAAAAATAATAAAAAAGTAGACCGGACAAGACCTCGAGAGGCTACGAATGTATGACAGTGCGTTTCTCGATTTTGACGTGACCCTTTAAATCCTTTTATTTTCGATGTAAATTAGTGTGACAAAGATTTTGTATGAAAATTGCCAACATGCCCGCTCTGTTCTTTTTAATCTCTTTGCCTCAGAACTAAATTAAACTAAATTTACACGGCTTTAATTCCGCTTTTTTTACAACATAGAAATAAATATATTTTAATATCCTTAGATGTTTAAAATCTAAAATATAAATAGTATTAATATTAGAATAAATTTTAAATTTATTCTATAACATGATATTTCTAGAGAATAGAACTAGCAAGTACTATGTATTAAGTTAACCATAGCAGTGCAGTAGATCGATAACCAATCAGACGGAGCGGCTGAACCTCGCCGAGGCAGAATTACCTGAAGGCTTGATTAGGTGCGACCTAAGCACTATTATTATCTCCTCTCAAATTAACAAGCGAAGAAGGTCATAGCTGTTCACAATTACAGGCTCTATACAATACCTCGATTAATTACGATATTCAGTACCTACCTTTTGTCTTAAATTTTAATGCATAGTTATAATAGGCAACCGTGGTTTAGTGGCAGTGCAATGGTTACACAAACCGAAAGCACGAGTTCGAAACCACCCACCGGTACTAATGTATCGTTGATGTACTTTGGTTGTCCTGTTTCTATAATAAAACCACTATAATAAAAGCACAATAGCTTAGTAAAGAAATGTAAATTTTAAAAAATCTACGCGTCCGCGTTGTGCCTGGTTAACGCGCAAGTCCCAGGTTCGATTCCCGGCCGAAGCAAAGATTTGTTTATTAGCATTTATTCCTAAAATTTACCAGGTAAATTATATATTACAAATATTATTTGTTAATAATTTAAAAAAATAAAGTAAATGATTATAATAATTATAAAATTTATAAGTATTATAATTTGATTGTTTAATTTAACAATTCAAATTTGATAATAAGCAAAGGGATGTCCAAAAATACCTAAAGCTAAAAAAACTGATTCAATTTACCGATTGGTTGTGACTTTTTATTGTATAAATACAAGTAGCAGTCGCCTCCTGAACGGAGAACGCACTCCAGCTTAACATTAGGCGGAGGGCTTTCATGTGACGTGCCACAATAAAAAAAGTATAATTGTGTGCTTTGAAATGTGAAAAATTAAAATGAGTTAATTACTAAAGAAGCGGCTTTCGGCGGTTGCATCCAGCGGTTTCCTGGTACCTTTAGTAGGTCCTCTACATCATGTGGTTGGACGTCCCTAGCACTGACCTTATGCACGTGTATTTATAAGGAAAAATACTCTTTTATTTATGTTATATAATATATGACACATACATTCATGTATGGTATGGGCTAGTTTAGTACGATTTACTTATAAATTTTAATTTACAAACGGTATTGATTAGGGTCTATTTAAACGTTTCTGTTTAAGTTTCAATTAAAACCTATATTTATAGTTATTTTAGATGGTTTAGATATAATTGTTGTGACCTATATTTTAACCCTTATCATTTCAATTTCAATTAAAACATTATTAAATTTATACTTTAATAAAATATCTTTTAACTGAAAGTGGAAAGATATAACGGTGAACGAGATGACTGTTTTTCGATCAAAAGACCTTTTTTTAAGCAGAGTTTCATGTTATTCACAATACCCGAAATACGGCTTGTATGAAGAGAATTGTAGGTCGAAATCAAGACTTACATCTTTTTCTGTTCTATTTATATCTGTAAGTGCCTTTACATTAACGAATACATACGTCAATGTAACCTCACAGATTTGGCGAAATAGCCAAGCGATTGTGTCGCGTATTAATAGAATTTATCAGATACCGTACAGTTTAGAGAGTAGTTAAACAAAGAGTGTCTTGTTTTGTTTGTTTTGTTGTTTGTAGTGTTTTCTTACATTAATATAAATCTAAAAATATGTATTAAAAATTAAAATAATTTTCATAGAAAAAGAATTGAGGAAAACTTAGCTATCCAACCAACTTGAGGAAGCCTGTAATAAGAGTAGATATTTTCAGAAAAAGGCAAATGATTTTATTAAATATACAAAAGAGTTTTCCTCATAATAAATTACGAAATTCTCAAAATTAAATTTCGTCTGGTTAGAAGTGAACGAATTAAGCTTATAAGAATTATATTTTAAACACCATTTACTTTTATGAAAGCACTAATAACGGAATAAAATTATTTTCGCCGGCATAGTGACGGCGTCAGAGGTAACCGTGAACTGACGATTGCTTCAGTCATCAACACTTTTAGACATCCTTTTGCCCACCATCAATAATATTCGAATAATATTTATTTTCTTGATAAATTAAAAGCCGTCTTAATATATCAATAAATCTTCTTGAAGTTTCGTCACGTAATCATTTATTAAGTACTAACGAAATTTCCAATGACTTCAAAGAGCTTTATCTCCGAACTGAGATATACATCTGTCAGAGTTCAAATCGTATTTGATACAATATCATTTTCGTAGCCGACGTACCATGAAATACGTGGAGAGTGACTTGACAAAAGATGACATAGCTAAAGTATTATATAGAAAGGTTGTGTCGGTCCACAGCAGACTGCGGACGGAGCAATATTTTATCCCCCAACAGAATCATGGAACTTCTTTTGCAGTGATTTGATGATGGTGCACTTTGTTGAGAGGGAAATTGAGGGGAAAAAAGAAATAGGAATACACGATTGATGACTGGCACAGTGGGCAAATGTCTTAAGCACCTATACTAGTACAAGTTTCTCTCTACATCACTATTTGTAGAAAACTTTTATATAACTTGTTCAAGTGTTATTGCACAAAACGATATTAGAAAAGTCGATTATGGGATTAAAGTTAGAACATACGCTGGTTATTTGTCTTCTCGGATCTCAAGGATCAAACATTACTTTTCGAATGAGAATGTAGTAACAATATTTTAGTATTACATTGCAGATAACTTTAACAAGAAAACGTGTGGAAAATCTACTGTAGTTGTCATAATCTACACTTAAAAATGTATGGGTAGTTTTATGGAACGGGATCAGCTTGTAAGTTGCCGGTTCCAACTAGGCCGGCATAATGGATGTGACAGTTATTGAATTTTAGTAGCACTGGCATTCATTCATGGACCACACGCCAGCTATGACCCAAGCGGGGTGCGGTCATATGTCGAGTCACAATAAAACAATTTAAAAAATCTAATTATAAAAATATAAACATTTTAAGCGAAATTAAATTATAGGTATATTGTTAATGCAACTTGAATTGATTCAAAATATTACATTTTATTTCTTTAATATTTATTTTATTATTGTGACCTGAAATCAGAAGTCGATTTGTGAGAAATCGACTATTATAAGTAATAGATAATAATAAGTAAAATTAGGAAAAGCGAGGTCAATGTACGCCCAGTTCCTACCGAAAAAATTAAATGATTCAGTTTACGGTTGTTGTAATCTCTGTTTAAAATAATGTTTTTTTTTTTTCATTTTAAAAGCGTCTAAAATAAGTTGATCGTTTAAGTGATAAATTTTTTTGAGTGGGAGTCTTTTCATGGCCAGTTAAGGATAATAAACAGTATAAATGTCTTATAATAAAATATTTAATAAAGCTTTCCCTTTGACTTCATAATAAAATTATTTAGTTAAACATATTAATAAGAGTTGACGATTATTTATTCATATTAATATCTAATTATTTATTACCTAAATCAATATCCATGAAGCCAAATAAATAAAAATATTATTCATGTTTAAATTATATTCGTCATCATATATGTCTTGACATACTCGTATGATAATTTAATAATACTAATATTTGCACGCAATAATTATTGTAACCTATAGTTTGTAACACCAAGATCTGTAACCCACCATATAAGGCAAATAAAAGTTACATTTTTATTAATGATAGAAAAAATACACTCAAAAAACTTAAAAAAATGAATTTATTTAAGTTTTTTAAAGTGTGCTGCTGTTATAATTTAATAAAATCTGTAAACATTTTTTAGGATAATAATTGTGCATATATTTACTAATGTTTTCATTGTATTATTTATAGGTATTAATGTACAAGTAATATATATTTTTGGTCATTTTCCCTAATCTCTATTAATTATATGAATACTGTGCGTTTTTTCCCACATACTTACTTTTGCTATCTATACAACCCAAAGGCTGATTCTAAGTTCATCAACGGTTCTAAGTTTTTCTTTAGTATATTTTTTTAAATAAAAAAATACTGGGTTCATGAAATATAAATTATTTTTTTATTTTATGAACACTTCTCTATTTTTTATTATGAATTATTTACGGTTCACCAGCAGAAAATCAATATATTCACATTTTATTTTTTATCTTAAATTTATTCTTTTAGATGTGTAAAGTGTGTTTGCGTGTAAGAGGTATTTAACAAGACTTACCTGTCAGTCTCTTCGGATATTGTATCGTAGTCTGGCACGTTGCCGTCACCGACGTACTGTGTAAACTCTGCAACAGCAAACATTTGACACATTAATTGATATTGTTTTCAGATTCAATTTACAGGCTTATACCGCGTAATTTATATCGATAGAAATAGGAAAACATCTTGTTCAATAACTAAGTTAATTGTAGAAAGAATACTCTGATTTGGGAACTATTTAATTGAGGAAAAATTTCAATAAAATAATAATAATAATAAAACTTTATTTACACAAGCAATACAAAAATGTGTTCAGTATTCCCCTGTCTCCTGTACTAGGATAACCTGTATGACAGGAGACAAATGAATGAATGAAAATAATTTATTAGCATGGGCATGTGCTTAGCATTGCTCATCATCAGATCCTACCATGGCTTCGGAAACTCGTCAACTCGCCTGTACATATAAAACTTCACAATTACCAGTGCGTTATACCAGGTCACGAGTATACCCTGGACAGCCATATATTATAATATATTTTCCCTGATAACTTATTTTGTATTAAACAAATTTTTTGCGGCTTACTATCGCGTTTATTTTCATTTAGATTTTAGAAGTTTTTATTATTCCGACGTTTCGTGAGCTTAATTTTTGTTAAATTTGTTCAATTCATTAATTAATGTTCGCGCAAAATCTAAGAAAATACAACCTATTTTGTCTTTAAGCTTCTAGTAGTGATTTTATCCACGGAGGCGATTTGTTAACCTAGTAGCGAAATTCCCAAGAAATAAATATAAAAAGTCATTCTTTAAATTAATATTAAACAGTTCCTTAAGTCACATTGGTATTGTGCTTAGATAACTAGTTTTTAACTAAGAAATTACACTCTTCTTTGAAAGCCCACTTATGTAGAAAGTTAGTTATAAAACTTGTTTGGTTAGAAAACTTGGTTATACATAAATACAATCGTAGGCAGTCTACCATATGGCTATCTTCCGACATGGCGTGGTGCACCACTTTTACATAATATTAAGCCTGTAAATTCATTCAGCCGCGGAATCTGCGGCAGATAATAAGCTATAAAATGTCTTAACCTCAATTGGCCATTACTTCGCTTGATTAATTATACGAGAACACACGAGCTACTGGGCCCGTTTAATCTAACTGCTGATTTCAGTCGCCGGCGCTCTTGGACCTCCCCTTGCAGTCGCAGATCAGCAGTCGTCAGGCAAATCGACGACAGATGTCGCGTCTCGATACACAAATTAATAATATTATTGGGGATATATTACTTTTTTACGATCAGGGTCAAGTACAAGACTCCTCTCGGTCCGTAAAGTTAATATTTATATTACATTATAAGAACGAAACGTGACAGTTATTTAAAACAGAACCAACAGTTAACGTACAGACTACATAATATTAGACTCATTCTAGGAGAACAATCTGCTAATGAAGATACTGACATTTGAATACTTGTAGTAAAGTGTCGATTTACGTCTTTTACATTTTCTTATATATTTATTTGTTCGCACAAATAAGTGAGATCTAATAGTATGTGGTCTGTGGTTTCCAGAGCGATAAGAAGACTCAATAACATAATTTCATTGGTTGATTTTCAATTTTCCCGTTTAATATTCTGAACATTTTTGACTTAAATTTATTAACAAATGAAAAGTGTGTCAGTATGTCTTTGCTGTTTTAAATTTGCCTAAGTTACCCAACCGATATTTATATGATGTCTATGAGAATACTGCAAGTTTTTCTGTCAAGGACAATACGTACAAAAGACGTGCTCATCTACACCATAATATTGTATATGAGATAGTTAGTCCTGAATGAATGTATACCTATAGAGGGCGCTTAACAGAGTCTATAATAGATGCTGCGACAGGCGAGGTGGTTTATTGGTTACAATATATGTATTGGTTCAATGTTCCACTACCTTATTGATTAACTTTCATCAATCAATCAATCAAATTATTACCCCTTTTTTTCATAGGGATAGGCAGAGACAATGGTGCACCACTTGCCACGATCCTGACACAAATCAAGTAATTCAGTTATATAATTATCCTGTCCGTATGATCGCATACAGATTCGATACTATCTCAATAGTCTAATTCGTATATTATTACGACGCTAAAAGCATTTTTATTTTCTTTTACATCTGCCTATCACTATATACATATCAATGGTGAAAAGGAAGAACGCTTGAAGAGACTTTCTTTGGCCGGCATAGTGACGGCGACTGAGGCAGCCGTGAACAAACCCGGTTTTCTCAGTCGTCGTCACTCTTGGACCTCCTCTTGCTTATCATCAGGCGGGACGAGGTCAGATGTCGTGTCACAATAAAAAAAAAGAGACATTTTGGCCGAAATAAAGTGTGATATATCTATGAATTCATTGATTGGCCGTTTCCGCTTCGATTGATGTAACGTAAAATGCATTAATTATTATTATGTATATAAAAATAGAAGTAAAATAAACGAATTGACGAGTTCCGGCAAAACTCGCTAGACAAATTATTCTAGCGACTAAAGTTGCCATTCGAAAACTGGTATTGATATAAATTGTAATAGTTCAAAGTTAGAAACTAGAGTTGGATATTCCAAAAGTTCTATTGATGGTATGTGAATTTTCAATGTTGATTTTGCATGCAGTCCACGTGATTGCTCTTCAGCGGGGAGTCGAACATTGGACTGGGAAGTGGCGAATCACGTTCCAGTAACTGTCGTTTCAAAGCGGCTTCCCCAAATTAATATTGACGTTAAATGGCTTCAATTTATAAATAGTTTATGTATTATATTATTTAAAGCAGCCGAGATGAATAATTTTGACTAATGAAATTTGCCGGCGGATAATAATTTTATTGGCAGGTACTAACATTGAACCCCAAATTTAAACTTTACTAAATAATTATCAATGTTTATTTTTATTGAAAAGTTTGGCCCATTTTAACGGCCGTGATAGCATAGAATTTTAGTTTACTTTACGCAACATAAAAAGCAAATATAAATCAATATCCAATTAAGCAGAGAACACTATTTATTATGCGAGTTTATTTCAAAAACATAATTATTCATAGAACAATAATATTGTAAGATGGATGAGGCCCATCAAATATTCGTAAGTTATGAGCAGCAGGAGAATTTTCAAGGAAATGATTTACGCGCCTAAGTATTTTCCCTTGTCTTTCCTCAAATGGGCCGGATAAATAACGGCAGGCAAGCAATTGTCCCAGAATTGATATTGTCTATCTCTAAAGTCACTCACAAAATATATCTATCTACATTTACCTTCAGAGAATATTTCTGTCTTACGATCTAATATTTCATAGAGTATCTTTCTGCTTAATAACTTTTCGATTATATTTTATCTTATTTCATCTTACCTTTACATCATGCGCCTTGCTTTTTTATAACTATTATATAGGTTTAATCTATAGTCTGTATTTTATAAGTAGCTATCGACTATGATCGTTTTTATTAGTAATTCGTTACTAACTACTTAAAATTACTAATAGATAATGTATCTAATTTAGTTAGTATTTAAACCATTGTAACTTTTCCTACAAAAATAGGCTTAAAAGCATTTCTAACTTATCATTTGGACGGTCGGACTGACACGGCTGTTTTCTTAAAAGATGCGAGTCAGAGATTTTATCTAATTTCTTTAGGGGTTGGGTCAGGAACATTCAAGTCACTCTTTCTTTTCTCCTAATTGTTCGGCAACTTTCAACTAAAACATTAATCTAATTTAGATCTACTTAGGGAGATTAAAATTAGAGCATGATTTGTGAACATTGGAAAATATAACCTGGAAACTGAGTAGAAATAATGAACCATTAAAACTTTTAATTTTTCTGCAGTGCATTTAAAGAAATGAACTTACTTTAGCAATACCGAAATAAATAAAAACTCTTTGATTCTTTATCAATCTTTAGCAAATGAATCCACAATCCTTTTTATACACGCAAACAGAATGAAATTTGAATTATTTACCACAATTTTACCTAATAATAATAATTTAATCATTACACAAACAAAAACTAACAACAATTTATATTTTATTCCAAACAATAATTTACGTAAGAAAGTTTTGCTTTTTTGCATTTTCTTTATGTAGTGGAAGGTTTGGTTTAAGCCCCGCTGGTCCTTTTCAAGTTACCTCCTTTATCCAAACCGACCGAGCGACGCGTCTCTAGCAATATTTCTCAAGCATGTCTGAGACACAAAAGTAAGGCCGCTGTTAATCTTTTTATGTCGACTGCATTATTTTGTGAAAAGCCCAAATCGAGGCAAACCTAACATATTGTTTGTGCTTTGTTTTGACAACATAGCAGTGAGGGAATATAAAATGTATTTAAGAAAGATTTAAGACTACTATGTTAAATAAAATATTATGAAATATGAATTACGTATTTTTTGTAATATATTTTTAATGGACTAGACATTTGAACTCGACTTGCCTGTTGCTAAGCAAGAGGAGGTCCAAGTGTGCTGACAACTGAAATTCACTTCCAGTCAGTTCATGATATCACTTCAGTCGCCGTCACTCTGCCGCATCAAGTGATGCATCTTCACGCGTTATTTAAAAGATCATTGATTAAAGGATTGGAAGGAGTTAAATTAGTTCGACTGCCGATTGGGTCGACAGAATGCGAATGTTTTCCCCGGAAAGGGTGTAACTTTAAATATATAGTATAATAATTATGTAGCATATAGAATAAAAATGTTAATTTAGAAATTTTAAAATGGCAACCCATTATAGAATTAAAATATTTATTAAAAAGAAAAATTCATTTTTAGTAATACGTGCCCAATAAGCGTTGCGTTCAATAAAGCCCGTGGGTTTCAAGGTAATATAATAAAAAAGTTTTGGTCCCCAGCATTGGCGAGGTACGTGCAAAGTGTCGAAGAAAAATCAACGGCAGTGAATTTCCAACAGTTACATTATCATAAAGACTCGAGCCGCCCGCCACTGCGCAGTAATCATTGCGCGAGAACTCCCTGACCAGAATATACAACGAACTAGTCACATTTTGCGAACGTCCCGCATTTAACACTATTTTGGCTTTTTATTTCTTTGCAACTTTGTGGCCCATTCAAAGGAGACGCTCCTCAACCATTCGAGACAACTTTACAATATTCATCCATGTTTGACTGACAACTTCTATCGTTCAAAGTGTTTTATTTTAATGTATTTAAAGTCTTTTCCAGGTATTTTATTAGGTTTGCAAAATTGTTTAAGAACATAAGAATAATTTATTGTTATTGTAACTTGGATCAAAATAATACTGATTTAAAATTTAGTATATTTTTTATCTTTATTATTTTAAAAATAAATAATAAAATAAAATAATCGAAGACATCCTTAAGAAAGCTGGGTGGCACTAGTGCCCATAATCGTACGCGCTTGTATGTATGAAGAGAATCACGAATGTCAGAGAGGCGAGGGAATTGTTCCAGGATCGTAGCAAGTGGCGCTCCTTTGTCTCTGCCTATCCTGCCTGTGAGAAAAAAGGCATGACAATTTGATTGATATTTTTTAGGAATATGATATATAGTTTTAAAGATGCTACTCGTATTGTTTGTACCATGGACAATGAGTGCCCTTATATCATAGATACATATCCATTACCTCCCACTTAAACCACGGGCGTCTTATGCATACTCATGTTAAGCGTATTTTTATTATATTAAAAGTTATATTAAAGAGTGACAAGCAATCAAATAACAATTGCCTGTATATTGCTTCAGAATCAGTATCGGCAGAGAACGATCATCCATCATACAGAAGTAGCTTTGTCATGGTTTGCTGTGTCACCCTATATCGAGCGACAATTCAATTTTGGAGATTAAAAAAATAATTTGCTCTTAACCTTTGCGGTAATCCTGTAACTGTAAAGGGTGACTTCCAACCTAATTGCCATTTCGGTTTAATTTCCTTTGATGTTTGGGCTAATTATTATAATTTCCTTTTTTGGGAAAAAGGCGTGACAATCTGATTGATTGAAATAAAATTATAATGAAAATATATTTTCTTGCGACTCTACATTATCGCGTTTATTTTTTGTTAAACCGACGTTTCGAAGGCTATGTAGGCGTCGTGTTCGCGGAGAGGCTGCAAGGCATTTAAATTTTTTGCGGTGACCCGAATCGATCTATTGCTTGCCACCAGGCACAATCATACCACATCTCAACAAAAAACAATATTTGCGGAAAGCATAGAAAGTACTAAAGTCGTATTCAACGTGGAATGAATCTTTTAATTACTTTGATGTTCACAGATTGTTGCAATTACCAATTACCACAAATTTATAAAAGAGGATAACTACCCAAGTAGACGCATCTGTAGACTGTTATAGTCGACTGTTGACGTTTATGAACAGTTTTTTTTATAATTTCTATACAACATAAAATAACATCACTGAAACAATAAAATAAATTTTACCTGTGTGAATGAAATAATGAAAGTTGGGGGATTGGATATTGCAAATGAAAATTTGTCATATAACAAAAGCTGATGCATACTTTGAATTACGAATATTTAATGGTGATTCGTAGGTTTGTTTCGTAGCAATATTGGAAAAGGAGACAAAGCGAGCGGCCGCTGTGTAATAAATATCTCTCACAATACTCGAATAGTTGATGTTGAAATACAAAAGGGTTTCGCGCGAAGTTCAGTTCGCCAATTTGTGAAAGGTATTTGGCGTCGAGTTATTCATAAATTTGAATTATATGGATTTTAAAATTATGGCTCAATATTTTTTTACACATTATTGATTACAGTAAGTATTAATTTTCTAGCATGTTTTCATGTCAAAACCTATGTCATATTTAGTGCCTGTTTTCAAAGCAAGCTAATCCCCACACTTTCTTTTTTACAACGAAGTAAATTAACTAACATTCTGATTTCGGAATCAACTCCATCGTTACCAGCTCCATTATAGAAATCGTTCTGAGTCAAATAGTTGGAATATTTTAATTTAAAAAATGTGCATGTTACTCCACGACCCTAGAGCCAGGCGTCTGAGAATGTGTTCAAAATCGTTTCTATTGATTTCTGAAAGTTTCACCCCTCTTTCGATTTAATACGTGAGGGACTGACAATCCGAGTACTGTTAGGGGGATCCAGCAATATGCTGGCGTTAAAAACGTACGCTTCACTTTAGGGGACTGCTTTGAACCTCGCTGACTATTTAATTTGGTGGATGTTTTTGACTCAATTTTTCGCAAGGCTGGTTTATGTACTCGAAAGAATTCGCAATAGCCAAGGGATCGCTTTGTGTTATTAGGAGCTAAGTATGGCAGGGTACTTCTTGCAGGTATAAAAATTCAATTATGACGGTGGCACGAGTAGCGTGAGTGACGTTCGAAACGTTTTCAGTTACCTTTAATATAAAAATTCCTTGCTGAATATTTGTTGCTCAAATGAAACTGGCGAAAGTTAATAAAAACATGATTTATAGAAAAAGGATCGACTGTAATAATGAAGTGGAAAATGATGTTAGAAATAGGTAAATAAATGCGGTTTAATTTTCTACTTCAAGATAAATGACATATAGAAGGATGTCGTGAAAAAGTCTAACATCTTTCAATATCGTCGGCCATAGCCTGGGGGAGTTGAGCGCGAATAAATATCTTCAGTCCTTTGCCGTTGTTCAGTTGTAGACTACTTTAAACTTTATGTATATTCACTACATATGGAATGGCTTTGAGAATTCTACTTTTGTCACAAATTGAGTTTACAACTTTTCTCCCAATAGGGGAAATTTTTAAGCCACGAAAAGTATCAATGGAAGATATTTTCCTTTATTCCAAATTGTATGAAAGAGAGTAAAAGACTGTGTCAGGTTCGAAAATGACGATTATCTTACTCAGTGGCTTTTACATATACGAGTATATAAAAATGACAACTTGTCGACAGCATAGTGACGTCAACTAAGTAATTGTCAACTGAAATGTTTGTTTCAGTCGTTGGCGCCCTAGGTTTTCCCTATTAAGATGTCAAATGTCAGGTCGCAATAAATTTTTGCCACATTAGCATAAGTAACAAGCTTTGTAGCTTTTTCAACTAGACTTTTCTTCATCCGGCAAAGTAACGGCGACTGAAGCAACCATGATCTGTTTTTTTTCAGTTGTCGGCACTCTAGGACCTCCTCCTGCTTACTATCAGGCGGGTCGAGGTCAGATGTCGGGTCACAATTGAAAAACCTTCTATTCGTTAATTAAGTAAAACATCAATCAAATTGTCACGCCTTTTCCCACAGGGATAGGCAGAGACAATGAAACACCCACTTGCCACGATTCTGACACAACTCCTTCGCTTCTTCACATCCACAATTCTCTTCATAAAAGCTCTATGGTTATAGATACTAGGCAGCCCAGCTTTCTTAAGGATGTCTCTGATTTGGAAAACACCCATAAATAAACAAATTTCTGTTTTGACTAAATGTTTTTTAATCCGAAAGTATTTATTCATTATCATTTGTATTCAGTTGCATAGGGACTCAGCTGTGAGTATGCCCCCTCTCGATATTGCTGTCCAACGTTGGAATTTTACAAAAATGACGGTGATTGATTGTTCTGGTTTTTGTTCACATTTCTCTACTTTATTGAAATTGATGACCCCTCCTTATGGTTTCGTGCGAAACCTCATCTCAATTATGAATTGGATTATTATTTTCGTCTCAGGACAATGTTTTGTAATTATTCATTTGATTTATAATATGTAAAACCCAAAAGATATTATGTTTTCTTAAATATTTTAAATAAAATTTTAAATTTGTATTTGAACATCAAATTTTTATTTGAGTTTAGTAATAATATAGGATTATATAATTATATAGTATTTCTTTTGAAAAAATGCCATCAAAAATAATTTTAGAATTAGTACAGCTACAAGATAACATTCCTACAGTATTCCACCAAACAAAATATTAACATATATTTTATAAACAGTTTTCACGGACCAGTATAAG
Organism: Tinea trinotella; assembly: GCA_905220615.1. Lineage (NCBI taxonomy): Eukaryota > Metazoa > Arthropoda > Insecta > Lepidoptera > Tineidae > Tinea > Tinea trinotella. The sequence goes on from HG992311.1 coordinate 3,321,544, forward strand.
ACTCAGGCTGGTGGTGAGCCACGAGTGAGTTTGAATGATCTTTTGAGTATGGTTTCATATTATCAGGGAGCCGACCGCGTAACATCAATGGTAATGACAATAAAATTCATTCCTATTTTTCAGAAAGTTACGCGGTCGCTGTTAGTGTTAAAATCAAATTTTATTCATTTGGATAATGAGTTTTAATGAGCTTCAACTAAACAACGATTCTTAGCGCAGTTTTACTTTTAAAGCTCATTAATGGAGTTCAATTGTCAAAACCAAGCCCATTGTCATTGAGTTACGCGGTCAGACCACAGTTGGCAATAGAATACGTGTACTTATGTCAAATATGTTTGGTTGTGAAAAAAGACATCCATTATCCATTTACAAGACCTACAAAGTTTGGATTGTCAGTTTTGGGCCACATATGCATCGATTCGTATTATAATTTGTTGTTATTTTAAAGTTTACATACATACATGTAATTATATTTACTACATCTTTATGTTTTTTTTCAAAGACCTACTAAAATCCAGCGCATACAATATGGTCCTCAACGATATTAAGGCGACCGTGGTGTAGTGGCAGTGCAATGCTTTACAAACCGAGTGCACTAGTTCGAAACCACCCACCGGTACCAAAGTATCTTTGATATATGTACCTTGGTTGTCTTGTTTCTATGATACAAGCACTTTAGTAGCTTAGTATAGAAATGTAAATAAAATTAAAAAAATAAATAAATTGATAACATATCAGGTTCTAACATAATGCCTTATCACAGTGTCAATATAACGCAGCTGCATCGTTTATTATGAAACAAAGATACGAAAACTTTCACGATTATTACAACCTATACACTTTCGGCTGCCCAATTGTACAACACAGTAAGTCTCTATTTTAAGGAGCCAAAGCTTTTAAATTGTTTTTTTTCACGTGGGTACATATTCTATATCTAAATCACGTGTTAAAATAATTATAGAATAATGAATAGAACACACACCGAAATAGACCATCTACAAACAGAAACCGGCTACGTCTACAAATACTAACGATAATGGTTGTTTTTTTTTTCAATGGTATATACTTGTACTCTTTATTAAGCCCATTATGAAAAAAGTATGAATGTGAGTAATGAATCGGAAATTCACACCATGTTTTTTTTTTTATAAAAAAGACTAAAATCAGAAAAAATACAATAGGTTTTCAATTATTTATTTGCAATCCTAACGCGTATTTTTTTATTGTAACATGATATCTGAGCTTTTTTTGCCTGATGGTAAAGCAAAGGAGCCTTTACTATACCGACTAGTAATACTTTTTCGCGCTTTGTTTTAAGGATCCGAGTTTATAGGTAGGGAAGAATACATGGGCAGGTATTCTTGCTGGTTAAACTTGTAAAATCTATTTCGGTAAATCGTAAAGTTTGACGGTAAATTCATTTTTTTTTTAATATTCTATTGTCATTTGATTTTAGGCGGTATATATATTAGTTTCCCTTCTTGTCTTGGTTTACGTCAGGTTAATACTTTCAAGGGGTGCCTGAGGCGAGGCTGCACTTGGCGCCACCAAAGGCGGTAAAAGTAAATTACAATAGTGGATTGATTGTAACTGCAGTCACCTCAGAAACGGCAATACCTTTTTATTAAGTAGGAGCTTTTTTAGGTAAGGAGATTTATTTGTTTTTTATATTTATTAGATACCGATTACTTTAAAATCTAAAACAAAGACCATGTAGTCTTTATTTAAAAATAAAAAGATTTTTTTATACTTAATAGTCTGGATATAACAAAACTTATTAACTTATAAAACGAGGCAGAAAATTATCACTAAATATAAAAACAATATTATAAATATTATAAAATTTTAATCAATCAATCAATCAAATTGTCACGCCTTTTTCCCACAGGGATAGACAGAGACAATGGAGGGCCACTTACCACGTGTAAGGACACATCTCCCTTGCTTCCTTCACATCCACAATTCTCTTCATACAGGCTCTATGGTTATGGGCACTAGGCAAACTAGCTTTTTTGAGGATGTCTCCGATTTGGTCGGAAAACACTCTCCTGGGCCTGCCTTCTTTAACGCATCCATTTACATCAGGTTTATAAATTCCTTTCGTCAATCTTATAAATTTCTTTCTTGTTTTATTTATATAAATAAAAAAATATATTGAATTTAATAATATTGGTAATGAAACTAATAAAGTATAAAATAATAAATATATTCCGGCCTCTAAACGTTCTGATTGATAACCTTAATTTTGTTATCTTAATATTTTAATTTAATTTAACGCTTCATGTGTTACGGCTTCGAGAGCGATTGACAGACAGTTGCTTATCAGTCTTCCGATCCACCACTTTTAAGCACAGACTGAGAAGTCGCGTTTAGGCATTAGCTTAGATGTTGCTGGTTTTCTAGGCCGCCACATTAAATACGGTTGCTGCTTAGAGTTATATAACTGTAGTGGTAGTTAATCTAGACGGGTTAATCTATAACATGTCTTACCACAATTTAAAAAAATGGTTTAAATACTTTATGCTAGTAAGGATTTACCTGAATACTATTTTAATTAAAATCTCACAAAGTTAAATTTCAATTAATTAAGTCAACCTTGAGAACTTTGTTAATATAATAAAAGTTAGCACGTAACTGAACTAAAATTTATAATCGCAGATGTGTATTATATTCAATCTTACTGGGGCGTTGAATACTCTTATATAACTTACTTACTGTAATTCATTAAATAACTTTATTAAACGATTTTTAGTAATAAGAACAGAGACGCGATTCATTACGAAACGTTGTTTAGCTTTCTGTAGTAGTTGTAATTTCTTAACGTTTACGACGGTTGGAACTTCATAATATCCTAGTCTCATAATCGAAGTTGCTTTATTTGTTTAAAATTTGTAAACAGTGATTTTTTAAATAATAAAACAAAAAGTCGTAAGTATACTATAGATGTTACTGTCGAATTTTTGTTGATCATATTTCCTAATGAATAGTTTTGTAATACTATCTATACAACGAAATATATAAATAGATGTAAAATCCGAAAGTTACAGTGCTGCAAAAAAGTATTTTCATCTCATCTAGACGGGCGGACGTGCAAATTTGAAAGCCTGCTCTTTCATTTGAAGACAGGCCTGGAGCTTCGCAGGGACGCCTCGCTTTGTTCCCACTCTCCAAAAGGTTGATGTAGAAATAAATGAACTGCTTTGAATTGTCTTTGTTTTCTCGCCTCTGCAGTGCGATAGTTTGACATCAATCTATTGTTAACATTAATATTATATTATTTACCATACCTACTTATTTTATTGTCATTCTAAAAATATTTTGTTATTTGTGTAATTCTTATTATTACGCGCTTTTTTATTTATGGTAATATTTAGTATATATTATAATGTTATAAAAATAATAATCAAACAATCAAATTGTCACGCCTTTTTCCCACAGGGATAGGCAGAGACAATTGAGCGCCACTTACCACGATCCTTACACAACTCCCTTGCTTACTTCACATTCACAATTCTCTTCATACAGGCTCTGTTGTTATGGGCACTAGGCAACCCAGCTTTCTTGAGGATATTTCCGATTTGGTCGAAAGACACCCTCCTGGGCCTGCCTTTTTTATAAAAATAAAGAAGAGGTATTTAACATTATTATTTATTTATTACTATTATTTTGCACCTTTATTTTGATCTTTTTGTTTGTTCTAAAGGATAACTGGCATGTACAGTCTAGCGGCATCATGTTATATATTATGAATAAAGTTTTAAAATAAATAATTAAAATTTATTTAAAAAAAACGCAGAAAATAATTAAAGACTTTCATTTCTTTTTAATTCGTAGTTTTATTTAATTTGCGTTTCAATAATGCGTTTCAATTTTATTATTTGATTGAATTGTAGAAATAAATAAATAAAAATGATAAGTTTCACCTATAAAAGCGACGTTTAATATTGACTCTTCACAAATACAATAATAACGTTCAAAATCAAACATTGATTTACGATGTTTGTCAATCTAGAAACTCTCTCAAACAAGTCATAATTAAGTTAGATTAACCCTATTCCAGTCTAGCGGACCATGATAAATTCTACTCTATCGCTCTAACGGTATAGTACCTAAATCAGTGTTTACATTGTGACGACTCTAACTGGTCTGACGAACCTAACTATTAATGCGTGATATCTATATATCAAACACCCTCGTGCGGACAGATTATTAATCAAAGGACTTTGTAAGCAAGCGAGAGTACTGTTACAAAACAACTGAAAGGCGAGAAGTATATCTATATATCTCATTATACGCGTTACGCCCATACGTATGTGGTAAATGTACGTTATTTAGTCAAAACAATGAGGAAGCCTTAACAGAAATAGTTTTAAGTCATTAAGCCATAAACTATTTACAAAATTCATGCTTTTAGGGTTATAAAGGATTGATTTAAAACCATTCTGCTTAAATACTTACGTACTAATGTTTATTGTGTCTCTTTTATTTACACGCGAAATCTTGCCTCATGATAAAAAGGGAAGGCTCCAATACTGAATTAACTGGTTGCCTATCTTAGTGATAGATAATGAGTATTAATTAATCAATTATTACTATGAGTATGTATAATAAGTAGGTATGTAACATTTGTAATATTGTTTTTGCTTATTTTTTTAAGGATGATTTCTTTTTATGTTCGTACGACGTATATTTAAACATATACGTTACTTGTACCCCATTACGTTACGTTACGTTCACTAAAAAATATGAGGAAATTTCGCAGAAAACATCAACAACGTGTTTTTACGACTTAAATAAAATCACAAAACTCGTAAGTTTGAGGAGAAGTCCTTTCAGGTACAATATTTTTAACTCGGCATATGTCGAGCTTGTTTTATCGTAAGGCATATAAAACAAGCCTTGAGTCTTGTAACAAAAGGCAGTTCCGTTCAGTGCGACATAAGCGAGAGGCTAAACAAAAGACACTCGGGGTCTCAAGCCCATCCCGGACACACGAGCTCACTCATTTGCTACTCTCGTAATTCGACTCGCCTGTGTTGAAATGCTTCAAGAACACAGACACTACGAATTTTAAAAGTATTTTGTTCTTTTTACATTGTTAAAGTCGCTAGTTTTATTCCTTCTGAATATATTATTTTGATTATTTGATATATATATTATATTTATTTACTTTACTCTGTTTTTAGTCTCCGGATGTCTCATATTTCATATTCCTTTAGCAGATATCATGTTTCGTCTAAAAGTTTAGTATTTTTTTTAAATAATGAGTTTCTTACAAGTTTAACAATCAATCAAATTAATCAAATTGTCACGTCTCTTTCCCACGGGGATAGGCAGAGACAACAGACAAGTTTTACATTTTTTGTTAATCGAAAAGATTATCTGATGATCACGTTATATTTTTAATTTACTTCCAAATCACACCGATCACTAAAAAAGAGCAAGTCGGAAGTATGTTTTATCAAATAAGTGCAATTTAAGGTTTTTCAGCCGAATTAAGCTCCTTTTAGTATTTTAACGTACCCAAATTCTAACAACTAACTAGTACGTTAGTTTAAAACCTAAAAGGATTTAATTCCGCTGAAAAACCTTTATTTGCACTTTTATGATACCGAAACCCCTCTTTAATTGATGTAAAAAATAACTAATAATTTTTAAGCTCCTGTCAGAACAGTTTTAATGATGTATATAATGTAGTAACATTATATAACTTTTTATTATTACCGCAAATAAGAGCATATTATTTAGAGTATTTTATAAGATCATAGAATAATTCAATATTTAGTATATTCTTAGATTTTGCACGAAAATTGATTAATGAATTTATTTTTATTTTTGGTTATTGATTTTACATGTTTTTATTATTCCGACGTTTCGAAAGCTTTGCAGCCATCGTGGTCACGGAGGGTATAATTAAACCATAACCATAAATAAACGCGATAGTGTTTTTTTATTGTGGCAAAAAATCTGACATTGACTTGGCAGACTTGCTGAAGGCAACTGAAGGTACCGGCTACCCCAGTAGTCATCACTATGCCTACCAAGGTTATAGGATGGGGAGAACACAAAAACATTGGCTGATCTTAAGCTGAAGAGTGAATCGTCAAGGCAACTGCTGTTACAGTATTCCCGTCTACTTAATGCAACTTTGAAGCTCATCACAAAACGCAACTTTTTAAAAATATTTTTTATAGTCTGTAGCCAGGAATCACATTAACTATGAAGGCCTTTTTTATTGAGACGCGACATCTGGCCAAATCTTACTTGATGGTAAGCAAGCGAAAGATCAAGAGCGCCAACGACTAAAAAAAACGATGCAGTTGTGGTTCCCCCAGTTACCGTATAGCTTAGAATATACATTCCTATAGCACCCCGCTTGATGTTAAGCCGACCACCATGTATGAATGTCACTGCTACTACAATTCAATAACTGTGAGTAGCAATCACATCCACTATGCCGGCCTAGTTGGAACCGGCAACTTACAAGCTGATCCCGAAACGTGACCAAATCACTTCACGGTCTGTATACTTGTAAGTGGTGGTACTACCCCGGATCGGCTACCTCAGATTAGATAAACACTTTAATCCCTGTCTACCTAATCCATAGAATAATTATATAAGACACCTCTTACACAAAATATGTCAACAGATTCAAAAGCCAGAGACAGAATTTAATTTGAACTTTTAAAAATAGTGCAAAGGTTTCGAAGTCGTACAAGTGTCAATGTACTGTAGCACGAGACTTATGTATTCAGTATGAAGACCCACAACATGCGGTTGCGAATTCTGACCGTTCACTTGCAACTGGGTCAAATGTTACTTTACTCGCATCTCTGTCAATATAATCACGTTTCGAGACGATTGTATGCAAGAATCAACATTGTACTATGATATACATACTACATAAATATCTAGATCTGATTTAAATATTTCTTTTTACCCAGGGCTATTCGCAAATCGCCCCACTCCAAAATCCCCAGGAAGACTCGAGGGAAGATGTCTCGCCCACCAGAGGTCTATCTTCCTCTCTTAACCAACTAGTTCCCCCAGCATACCTCACATTCATTGACTTCGAAGTCGGGCTTCACTCGACTTTGAAGTCAATTCTATTTCTTATGGATCACCCGCTTCACGGGGGGTCCACCACTTAATCGCGCTGATATATCCGAATAGAATACAGAAGTTCTTCTTAAAATAATCTTTTTAGAAAGTGGGAATCAGTAAGTTGATTGTCATCATGATGGTGGTTTAATTTAAATCCGACTACAGGTTGCGATTGCTTGCCGACTAAAACAGTGATAGCAATGGTTTCGCTTATGACAGTTTAGTTTAACATCAGGGATTCCTACTCGTATGTCCTATGCATATAAAAATAAAATCATTTTCAAATAGATAAACAGAAACAACAAAACGCCACCTTCTACAATCCAACTCATTAATTATCACTTATTATCTATCGCTAAGATGGTCAATCACTGTCACTAATGGTGGGCTTTAGACAAAATTCCATGTCCAGTAGCGTATTGGCAAAGTATATATACTAGTATATAAATCTATCATTTTTATACGTATTAGATTATCAGCTGCTTCCCCTTCTTTTTCTTTTTTTATTTACATTTCTATACTAAGCTACTAAAGTGCTTGTATCATAGAAACAGGACAACCAAAGTACATATATCAAAGATAAATTGGTACCGGTAGGTGGTCTCTAACTCGTGCTCTTCGGTTTGCGTAACCATTGCACTGCCACTACACCACGGTCGCCTTATTTTAAAAGACAAGAGTAATTACATTTTCAAATCGTATGTGCAAATAATAAAAATACATATTTACCAATATGCGCCAGCTTTGCGGTTTTATCTAAACCTGTAAAAGAAAAAGAAATCTTTTATTTATTTTGTTATTTAAAGTAAGTTAGGCTTTGCAAACAATCCCAGTGTTCAAGTGAGTTTTTGCGTAGTTTACACATCTCCAATATTCAAATAAAAAAGAAAATTGTTTTTGTATTGTCTAGCGAAATCTTTTACACTGTAACATCGAGGGACCAGAATATTAGATTTTATTTGTAAGAAAATAAAACAAGAAAGTAACTGAAACTAAATAACTTGAATTTATTGCAAATCCTGTTTAATAATTTCAAATCATAAAAGAGTGTAAAATAATAATGTTAATTAGATAAAACAAAATGACATTGTTTATAATACACAATTAAACCAAAATTGTAAAAAAATATTAGGATTTGTGGATGTGAGGGAAGCGAGGGAGTTGTGTTAGGATCGTGGCAAGTGGCGCTCCCTTGTCTTTGCTATTCCTGTGCGAAAAAGGGGTGTCAATTTAATTTAATTTTGATAAAAAATATCTAGAAAATTATATCATTAAAAAGAATATTTTTCAAATAATTTCTTCAAACTACACGCATAACAAGCGTTTCAGGGAAATGCTGACAGAAGCGGTTGCTAAACGAGGTGAATTAATGCCTTGCGAGTAAGGGGCGCTAAATCTCGAATCAGCAAAACTTTATTGAGTAAGTAAGCACTACAGTTAACTGTTGTAGAGTATACAATATACCTCATTTACTTTGTTATTACAAGTTGTGCTGATGAGGAAATGTTGAATTTAGTATAAGTTTTCTAAGTTTATAAGATTTCCTGTTGCCTGTTATTTATATTTTAGAAATAAGCTAAATTAAGTAGTTTATTAATTTTAAAAAATCTCTCCGTGACCACGATGGCTGCAAAGCTCTCAAAACATACATTTATCAAAACAACAAAACATTATAACAAGGTATAATAAAAATTGTAAAATCAATAACTAAAAATAAACGTGACAGTAAACCGCATAAAATTTGTTTTATTCAATAATAAATATTAGTCGTTTTTATAAAAAAAATGCCTAATCGTAAAACTCGTAGTTTGATTTCGAAATGTAAATCAAATTTTGTACAGGTAAAGTTGTAGCTAATTATCGTTATTTCCAGTTATTGTCAAAGAAAATGATGATTATATCAAATCAAATCAAATTGTCACGCCTTTTTTCCACGAGGATAGGCAGAGACAATGGAGCGCCACTTACCACGATCCTTACACAACTCCCTTGCTTCCTTTACATCCACAATTCTCTTCATCATGATAATAATAATATGTTATTTTGAATAGGTGAGAATAGAAAAAGATAAAAAATCTAAAGTATAGTTTTAAATAAATGATTTATTCTAAACTATGTAGAATACGACTTAATAAATAATATCATTTCTATTTAGTGTAACGCAGTGGTTCAGTGTCTTTGTCAACTAAACGCGACGCTTTCCGCTGTCTGTCATTCCTTTAATTACCAAGATGAAAGTTAAATTTGATATCACTCATACATTAATGTAATTTGCAATATAATTATAAGTAAATAGAAACACGAAATTAATTACGATAAGTCATATTTTTATTAACCTGTATAATTTTTACGTGCCGAAAAGATATATATATATATATAGAAAGAATTGTTTTAATGGAAAGTTATATATATATATTTGCCAGGTTCGTAGAGAACCCTGCTGCTAAAGAGACGTGACAATGCAAATTGAATTTTATTTTCATTACATGAAAGAATAACTTTCTATTAAAACAATTCTTTCTTATTAATAAATAACTAAACTCTTAGTCGTGCCTGTAGACACTAAACGAGACTGACTCTAGTTTTGAGAGTCCACTGAATAACGGTCAGGATCATGGCAATATCAATCAATCACATTGTCACACCTTTTTATTTCAGGGATAGGCATCTGCCTACAAAGAAGCGCTACTTGTCACGATCCTGACACAACTTCCCTTACATCCACAATTGTCAAGAAGATGTATTAACAAGGATAGCTTTGATGGTTCGGGCACATGGAAAGAATAAGTGAAAGTAGATTGACGAAAGGAATTTATAAATCTGATGTGGATGGATGAGTAAATAAGGCATAAATAAGACACTAGCTGGGTTGCCCAGTGCCTGTTGAGCTTTTATGAAAAGAATCGTGGATGTGAGAGAAGCGATGAAGTTGTGTCATGAAATATATTACAAAACATATTTTTTAATGAAATACTATTAAGAAGCCTGCTTAATCTATCTAAGAGATTAGATTAAAGCTTTTAAAATGTTCTGTTAGATTTACCTATTACCTTACATGTAAAAATTTTCAATTTCCGTCCGATTTTTTTATTTTATTTTATTGTGATTCAATATCTGACCTTAACTTGCCTAATGGTAAGCAAGAAAAAGTTTAAGCGTGCCTGCTACTGAAAGAATCGCCTCAGTTCATAGTTGCCACTCCTATGGCGATCTAAGGTGCTTCTTCACGCAACGCTTGAAAGATTTTCGGTTATAGGGTAGGGAGAGCACAAGGGCTGGTAAGTGTCACTCTTGCCGATTGTTTTACAAAAAAACGACACATCGTACCTTTTGTTTGACTGCCAATGCGGTCGAAAAAATGCACTATTTGTACAATTTTATTAATCATAGTTTTTGTATGAAAAGAATAAAATTGCAAATCCATTGTCTGTCTACCCCTATGGGTATAAATTGATTTATTTACCAAAATATAGCTGTAGAGTTTAGTAGGTATATTTAGATTCTATTTAAAGTAGAAAACCAAAACAAAAACGTTAATAAATTCGCCGCCGACCCCAAAATAGGTGAAATAGGTAAGTTGTAATTAAGAGAATCGTTTTAGTGTAAGGTATCAACCTCCTTAGGGAATACGATAAGCTGTCACCAAGAGTGTCACCCCCACCCTCAGAGAATGGCAGCTGCTCAAGATAAAAACAAACCCCTTGTACACAAAACAATATAATCACCCACCATGAGACAAGTGTGGGTGTTTGATAGATGATTTTATTACTGCATAGCCTAAATAAGAGGCAATAATATTTGTAAAATGTCCATCATACACCCTAAAACATTTGTTCGTGTAGGGTTTGGTTTCCTTGTGGAAGAATGGCTTAACTTGACGTCATACTTATTACAGGGAAAATTAAATAAGACAAATGAATAAACATTTTAAGATAAAAGATTTTGCGTTTTTTTTTAACAAAGCTAATGGATTTTGTTTTGGCTGTTAAAAGTTATGATTTAATTACTTTTTAACTCAATATTTTCATGATACTTTTGAAAATGATGTTCAAGCCACAAAAATTTTAGATAGGTATATAAAATTAAAGCCTTATTTATTTATTAACTTTTTGTAGCAGCTCTATGAACGGCGGTACGACTTACACTATACAAAATTCGCCCAGCTGCGATCCTTTTATAAAGACGCGACGTCTGATCTTAATTAGCCTGTTAGTAAGAATACTATACTATATTGATAGTATAGTATAGTATAGTATAGTATAGTATAGTATAGTATAGTATAGTATAGTATAGTATAGTATAGTATAGTATAGTATAGTATAGTATAGGCGCTGTGTAGCTTAGTGGTCAGAGCAGTCGCGAATTAGGCGACAAACACTGGGTTCGATCCTAGGTTGACCGATGTCCATGTGCAATTTTGTTTATCCAATTTACATTACTAACTTATACAGTAATAACACGATAACATTAACATAAAATAAATAAATATATTAATAATATTAATGAAGTTGGCAAAAAGAAATTTCCTTATATATAATAATTATTATAATATATTAATGGATGTAATAACAAAATTCAGAAGAACTACAAATGTAACTTAAATATAACATATACCTGCGCTTATTGAAATTTCGAATTTTGTAAACAATACCACAATTAGAATTTAACGATCCCAAAAGTCACAGATGGCTGTCATAATGCGGTGCTGCAAATAGCAGTCGTAGATATGCCGGCCCAGTTGGAACCTCAGTTGTTTAATATAATCAAACAAATCAATCAAATTGTCACGCCTTTTTCCCACAGGGATAGGCAGAGGATGGAGCGCCACTTATCACGATCCTTACACAACTCCCTTGCTTCCTTCACGTCCACAATTATCTTCATTATTCAATTATTTAATATAACTGTAGATGTTTTATAGATTTCTTTATATAATTTACAAGTTCTAAAAGTATATTATGTATACTAATAGCAATTAATAAAATACGATACAACTAAAATACATACGAGTATTCACTCATAATGAACACGTGGCAAAGTTAGTTTGTAAGTCTTTAGTGTAATATACACAGAAATACATCAAAGGTTTCATGACTTACAAATGTTACATCGCTTATGGAACAACTACAAAGGCAAAGTAAATTTTAATTGGTACGGAACCACGTTTCAGGAAAATGTATCAATTGGTATTAAAAAATAATTTGCTTCACTATCCCTAAGCTCTCTCAAGTATGTTTGGCGTTGCTTGGCAGGCAGCGCCAGTAAGCCGATTAAAAGCTACGATGAGTCTACTTGGATACCTCCCTAGGTTCATGTAGTTTGTTTGATAATAGGCTCCTATATTTTATATTACATTTTATTGCACGAAACTCATTGATCGCACTTCAGCTTAACATCAGTCGGTGTGCCATGCCAATATAAATTCTTATACATTGTACTATTCAATGCGACAGGTGTGGCGCATGGGTTAGTACACGCGTAAAGCTACGGGTTCGACTCCCGGTCGGAGCAAAAATTTCTTTCATAGCTTTTATTTGTAATATTTGATAATTAGATTGAATATTTGTTAATGAGGATGTCTCTGATTTGATCAGAAAACAACCTCCTGGGCCTGCCTTGTTTAACGCATCCATCCACATCAGATTTATAAATTGCTTTCGTCAATCTACTTTCACTCAAATCAGAGACGTCCTTAAGAAAGCTAGGTTGCCTAGTGCCCATAACCTTAGAGCTTGTATAAAGAGAATTGTGGATGTGAAGGAAGCGAGGGAGTTGTGTCAGGATCGTGGCAAGTGGCGCTCCATTGTCTCTGCCTATCCCCATAGGTAAAAGGCGTGACAATTTGAAAAATTGATATTTGTTAATAAAAATAAAAATCTATATTTGCTTAGGTTTATCAAAGAATAGGCAGGCAGTGGTCATTTCATTTCATTACAAGTATACAGATTGTCTGGTGACTTAGTCGCATTTCAGGATCACCTTGTAAGTAGCTGGTTCTAACTAGGCCGCCATAGTAGATGTGACTGCTACTTGCAGTCTTTTAACTGTAGTAGCAGTGGCCTTACATTTATTGACCGCAGTTTAGCCTAACATTAGACAGGGTGCTATCTTATGTCGAGCCAGAATAATGAAAGAAAAAATTGATCCTTCGTATCTAATTTTACACTTTGAGTCTAATTTCAATTTTTTCTAGATGTCTTTATTATTATTATTTTTTTAATCTATATTTATTTGGAGCTTTTGGGAGAAAGTCGCCGCCGAAGGAAAGAAATAATATTGCATTTATAACATATCTCTGATGCCGGTTCAGATAAATTACTCTGCGCTAAACCAACATTAACTACATTCAGTTTAAATTCCTTCACCAGCGCTTCCCTTCCCTTCTTGCTCTTAGAGCACTCCATCATCATATGTTGGACGTCATCTAGAACACCACACGTGTCACAATTTGGAGATTCAATTACATTCATCAAATGTAAAAACTTTGCAGATGGGTAGACGTCTTTATTTAATATTATTACTTGGCAAAAAGCACCTGGGCTTATAATAATATTTAAACAAGGTATATTGAGTGGTGGAATTGAATGACTTTCTATCAACTTTCGTCACCTTAATAGCTTTTGTAGACATCTCGCTAAAAAGTATTTTCTTTTGTGTCAAGTTAATACAATTTTATTCATGTTGGATTGGATTGAACAATTCTATTTAGTAGGCTTCGTGTGAACTTGGTGAGAATATTCAAATACAGTTTGATATGTAGAACTTGTATGAAGAGAATGTGAAGGAAGCAAAGGAAGTTATATCAGGATCGTGGCAAGTGGCGCTCATTGTCTCTGCCTATCTCTGTGGAAGAAAGGCGTGACAATTTGATTGATTGATATCAAATCTAATCAAATTGTCAAGCCTTTTTTCCCACATAGCGGTAGAGACAATAGAGCGCTACTTGCAACGATTTTGAAACAACTTCCTACATTCTCTCACATCCAAAATTATCTTTATACAGGCTCTACGGTTATGAGCACTATAGGCTACCCAGCTTCTTGAGGATGTTTAGATTTGGTCGGAAAACACCCTCCTGGGATTGCGACTACTACCTGAAATTATTTTATTGTAGTAGCAGTCAACTCCATTCATGGGCCACACTCCAACTAAACATGAGGATCCGAATAATAATAGAACACTCTCCTTCCGCTTGCAATATCAGAATGGAAAACAAAAAGGCACAAAATCAACTTTCAATTGTTACACATAAATGATAGCAAAATAACAGGGACAACTTTGTAACAAAGAGTGGAGCAAATCGAAAGGAATGGTTATTGAAATGGGCATCGAGACATTGGCGTCGGCACGTCTAAAACAAGTTGATATTATACATTATTATTTTGCAACTTGCAAACAATATAAACACAAAAACTGTGATGCGATCAGCAACTCTGCAGAGGTCGGTCATTGTGGACCTATTGCTGCGTATAATTAATCAGTAGCGTTAAAGTATTTTTCTTTATTATTAAAATCATCATCATCATCAGCCAGAAGGCGTCCACTGCTAAACATAGGCCTCCCCCTTAGAACGCCATTATTATAATACGACATCCTAACTTTCATCCAGGAGCGCTGTGGACTAAAAAAAAACGTCGTCAGTAGCCGTGACCATGCCGACACATAATCATAACGAGCACTTAATAAATTATTAATTCGAACACGGTTTTAGTAGAAAACCTATGTATTAATTAATTTAATTATCCGGTAAATTTTATTTATAATCTGTTTATAAATTAAATCGTTTTTTTAGTGTCAACGCTTACTTACGTATACATGCAAGTGGAGGTCAGATGTCGATTCACAATAAAAATATTATTAAAAAGTATAAGTTCTGCAAAAATAGTGTGTACAAGCAAACGCCATGTGTCTTGTTTACCCTTTGGACTACATATCACCTTACTTTGACACTTGTATTGTGCTCATTATTGCTGCTATTAAAGCAAAAAAACAATTTTCTATTTATATAGTATGATGTTAGGGTTGATC
The DNA here is from genome assembly GCA_905220615.1 of Tinea trinotella. Lineage (NCBI taxonomy): Eukaryota > Metazoa > Arthropoda > Insecta > Lepidoptera > Tineidae > Tinea > Tinea trinotella. The sequence goes on from HG992311.1 coordinate 3,336,676, forward strand.
AAAATATATAATGATAATATTAGTCTTAATATTTAAAATCTCTAAATAAATCTACCGTTAAATTATTACCAATAAATATGTATAATTAGGAAATAAATTTAATTTAAGTTTATCTAGATCTCCACGATTACAATTTAATGTTAAAGAGTGGTCATAGCAGCCGCCTTTATTAATAGACCGCACTTCAGCTTAACATCAGGCAGTGTGCTGTCATAGGTCGAGCCATAATCACAAAATAGTAATAATAATCCAGATACAATATAAAAGTAGATAGGTTAAGTAAAGAATAACATAGCTGATACAGCAGACGTGTTTGGCAATGCAGTGGAGACGGTCATAGTTCCTAACAGTATTTTGTTTTCAGATATATCAGGTAAGGTATTTAGTATTTGTAGATTTGGTATCGTTTTTATTAGTGTGTGGGTGCTATTACGGCACCGAAAACATACTGAGCGCCTATCTTTTTAATGTAACCTTCTAGGCGGTTTTAACAAGCGTTTGGTATGAGTCTTGATAGAAATAATCAGCCGCTGGAGCAGCTAGGAACTGAGAGCGGCCTTGTTCGTCTCCGTTGTCTATGCTTATCCCTGTGGGAATTAAGGCGTGACCATTAATGATCATGCTCTTCCACTGGTGTTCTACAGTATAATAACTAATACATAGTTACCTTATTAAACTGAAATTTTCAAAGATTACAGGATTTTGACTTTTATTTAAGACTCGCACAAATTTATTAAAATGAACACAAGAATTTAGAACACAGACCAAGAAATTATAAAAATAAGCACTCAACTACATAAAATATAAACACACAACACAAAAAATAAATAACTAAAAATTTATTCACATCTCCGCTCCATTTGTGAACTACAAAAATGACATTAAAGACATTGACAACGGATTGGAAGCATTTAGACATGTTGATTTTACTACGAAATGCACACGGTTAATAATTTAACTATTTCATAATTAATTAAATTTTATTTTGTTCATAAATAAAGTTTCTTATAAATAAAGTATGTATAACAAACTCAGGTTATCCAACCAAATCGGAAAACTCCTCAAAAAATCGGGTTGCTTGAATTCTCACATTCAGGCTGTTGTGTCAGGATCGTGTCTATGTGGGAAAAAGGTGTGACAGCTTTCTGGAGGATATCTTCGTTTTGCTCAGAAAACACCCTGCTGGATTTACCATGTTTAAGGCATCCATACATCCACTCATACTTACTCAAACCATCAAAGTATTCCTTTGTCAATCCTTGTCACTACATCTTCTTTTAAACATCTATCGCGCTCTGTGATATCTTCATTCTGTATGCTATCGTCACTCCACATACCCCATGATTCACCGTCAATATGTCGACTAGAGGTAATTTTTCACGCTATTTCTATTCAATAAAATATATAGAACGAAATGTAATAGGTATACTTAGGAATTATATAGTCAATAAGCTACGGAAATACAGAAGTTCTCAAACTTTCCCTTGATCTTAGCAATTCATCCGTGATGAAACAGATGGTAACAGAATATTGTCAATTATATTACAATATTGTTAAGAATTTGAAATAGTATACTCTATTATAAAATTTAATAATTCATCTTTTTCACTCCTTTAGAGACTCAATTCTAGAAAATTTCCATTATAACGCTCTAACTACTATTAGAACTTTTGTTACCACCTGCCGAATTTAATGTAGACTTTAAAATTTTTGAGATTTCATGGCAAACGTAGGTGTTACGACAGACTTTCTGTTCTGATTTCAAATTTTATTAGTCAATTAACAGTGCCTCGTTTACAACCCACGGTAGCGACCAGTGTAGTGCAAACTGAGAGCACATGTTCAAAACCACTTGCCGGTACCAATGTATCTTTGATATATACTCGTATGTACTTTGGTCGTCCTATTTCTATGATACAAAGCTCTTTGATAGCTTGATATAAAAATGTAAATAATAAAAACAAAACATAAAACCTATTATTCAGATATTTATTATATTTTTTTAAATTATTAAAATTGTCACAACTTTTTCTCACGTGGATAGGCAGACAATAGAGCGCCATTTACCACGATCCTGACACAACTCCCTCGCTTTCCTCACATCCACAATTCTCTTCATACAAGCTCCACGGTTTTGGGCACTAGGCAACCTAACTTTCTAATCTATAGAGGATGTCTCCAATTTGGTCGAAAAACACCTTCCTGCGTCTACCTTATTTAACGCATCCATCCACATCGCGTTTATTAATATGTTTTAAATATAATGTATTTAGATGTAGACTTAATATGTGTGTATAGATTACAAAATTAATCTGAAAAACAATAATAGTTGCATGTTTTTTTTAAGATTGGTTCAATATTTATTTAGTACTAATATTCAAAATCTGTCATGGATTGTTAATACAAATAAAAGTTGAGTTTATATCACTTACGCAAAAAGTCAATTCAACTCCCCTTGAGTTCCACCATCACCTTAATATTAGCATCACGTTTTAAGAGTCAACTTCCGTCGCCTCCCTTGGGGGGTTTAATACTTTTTTTCGTATTAATTTCGTTGAAAATTGTATTAAAATCACGAGGTCCTACGTTACTTGACTTACTTTGGAACACGACGCTCTCTTTTAAAATATTATTTATTCATGAACAATTTACGATGCAATCAAGAAACGACAAACTTTGTTTATTTCTGTAATCACAAATTTATTGTAATTTTTAGATTACGCTTTATTCAAGTTTAAACATAATATAGTATTACTATTTTTATTAAAAGAAATCGTATACTTAATCAATCAATCAAATTGTCACGCTTTTTTCCCACAGGGATAGGCAGAGACAATGGAGCGTCAGTTTCCACAATCCTGACACAACTCTCTTGCTTCGCTCACATCCACTATCCTTTCATACAAGTTTAACAATTATGGACACTAGGCAACCCAGCTTTTTAAGGATGTCTGCAATTAAGTCGGAAAACACCTTAATGGGTATAAATAATCTGAAAAAAATAATGAAATGAACTTGATACCAACCGTGCTGACTCGGATTTTAAAGTGGTCAGCACTCTTGGAGTTCTCTTGCTTAAGAAAGGACAGATGTCGATTCACAAAAAAAAAAAACGTTTTTTTTTTTTTTTTTTTTTTTTTTTATTGTGACTCGACATATGACAGCACCCCGCTTGATGTTAAGCCAAAGTGTGGTCCATGAATGAATGTCACTGCTACTACAATTCAATAACTGTGAGTAGCAATCACATCCACTATGCCGGCCTAGATGGAACCGGCAACTTACAAGCTGATCCCGAAACGTGACCAAATCACTTCACGGTCTGTATACTTGTAAGTGGTGGTACTACCCCGGATCGGCAGACTGGGTACCACTGCCTACCACTCTTTGATAACCAGACCCGAAGCAAATATCCATCTCTTTTTTTTTTTTTTTTTTTTTTTTTTTTTTTTTTTTATTAACAAATATTTGCAATATTTAATACTATTAAATATTACAAATAAAAGCTATGAAACAAATATTTGCTCCGACCGGGGATCGAACCCGGGACTTTACGCGCAACAAACCAGTCGCTAAACCGTTCGTCCACGCCTGTCGTCAAATTATAATTATAATTAAAATAAAAAAATAACATATATAAGCCTTTTTTATTTAGTTATAAGCTCGCCAATTATATATCAATATTTTGTAGTGAGTGTTTCTTTGTATTCTTTTCCAATAAATATTTTTTCTGTCTAATAAAAACATCTCGCAGTCATTCATATAGTAAAATATTTTTTGTGAACCCATGTTATCAATCAAATTGTAACGTCCCAGTTCCCATAAGGATAGGTACTTTCCACGATACTGACATCTCACTTCCGTTATATTTTCAATTATTCTTCATATATATATTTTTTTATTGTAACTCGACATCTGACCTCGACCCGCCTAAAGGTAAGCAAGAGGAGGTCTAAGAGTGCGGACGACTGAAAAACCTAGACAGTTCACGGCTGCCCCAGTTGCCGTTACTATACAGGCCAATGGTGCTTTTCACGCATCGCTTGAAAAATCCAAGGACGGAGAGAGCACATGGGCTGGTGAAGCATTCTACTTATCGATTGTTCTACAAAGAAACGACGAACAGAGCATTTTAGTTCGACTGCCGAATCAGTCGTCAGAAAGCGGATGCTTTCCCCCGACCTGTGCAGATATTACGGATGTTAATGGAGAGTACAGATTCCTGTCTTATTATTTACCCAAACTAATATCTATACATTAATAACGAAAAAGTTGCTATTTGTTTGTGATTTTAATTGAAATCTGAATTAAAATTTATGTTTTATACAAGGCACAACATGCATTACATTTCAAAATACTTGAACATTATTTATGTAATGAAATCTGAGGAGATCTAAACTGTACGACACTTATCACTTTGGCATTGAATAATGTCAGGGGCGACAGCGATTTAACGTGCTCCTGTCTTATAACGATTGCAACTCAATAAAAAATACTGTTACATAATATCCTATATGTATTTTGACGACACGCGTGGTGCATTATCTAACATGCTAAACCGCAAAAGTCCCGGGTTCGATTCCCGTTCAGAGGAAATATTTGCGTCATAGTATTAATATGTATTATTTAATCTTATAGGAAAAATATTTGTTATTAAAAAAAATAAGAGTGGTTATTTGCTCAGTCTGCCGATCCGGGGTAGTACCACCAATTTCAAGTACGCAGATCGTGAAGAGGCTCAGTCATGTTTCGAGATCAGCTTAAAAGTTACCAGCTCTAACCAGGCTAGCATAGCGGATGTGACTAGTACTGCGGTTATTTAACTGTACTAGTAGTCACCTCCATTCTAGACCGCACACCAACTTAACATCAGGCAGGGTGATGTCTATGGCAAGCCACATTAAAATTAAGCATTACATTATTAAGCTGATTTCATGATCGCATCCGGTTGACATTTGACCTCGACTTACTTGATGGTAAGCATCAACCGATTCAAATCACTGTTGCCTAAGTCGCCCATTGCCTATTCTAGATCACTCTCCCTGAAACTTTCTTATTTCTCTTTTTTGTCTTTATTTTATGTCGCCAATTAGAGTTGTTTAACGCTTTGCATTGATGATAATTTTAATATTCAGCAGCAATCATGTTGATTCTTTGTTAATAATATTCTAATTATAGAAAATGCAAAGCAATAATTTAAACACATTCATAAAGTATGGCGGTTATGTTCCACATGTACCTACTCGTTTAATTCCCCTTTTGGTAAGTGTAAAATTATCCACTTATTCCTACAAATGATTTAAAATATATTTGTGAATACATAATGAAAATAAATAATCCAAATGTACTATGGGAAGAATTTTAAATGTTGGTTTTTATTTAATTGCAATATATATTTTTATTTTAATAATTATCTTTACTAATTCAGTAAAGATCCTTCTATTCTAAAATCAAGTGTAAAAACCAATAAGTGACTCAGTTGCGTTTTGGAATAAGTTTAAAAGGTACCTCCAATCAGCCAGCAATAATCATTAATTTCAGCCATTCATGGACCACACTTAAACTTAACATCAAGCTGGGTGCTGTCATATGTCCAGTCACAATAAAAAAAGGATAGCTATCCTGCTTAATACTAGGTAGTGAGCGGTCATGTCCGTCTAACAAAAACATGCGTGAACTTTTTTTTAAATTTAAAATAAAGGATAAGGTAAGAAAAAAAATATGCAGTGAAAATAATTTAGGAGTAATTGGTAGACTGACTGTTTCTGGTCATCTGCCCCGTTTGCCGTAACTTAGCCAGTGACTTGCTGCATTTCGAAATCAGCTTAAAATTTACCGATTTTAACTAGAAACCGGTGCCAATGCTACTTGCTGTTGTTCAACTGTAGTAGCAGTTGTCTCCATTCCTACACTAAGCTCCAGCATTAGAACACAATATAAAAAAACTTTATTTCCTATAGGGACGATCAATTGGTGTGAAAAGGAACAAACCCGAATGGCACTTCAAACAGAAATATATACAAATCGATAGCAGACAGTTCGATTGTTTATGAGTCCACTGTTACTAAGTAACGGTCAAAAATACAACACAGGGACGTTTATTGACCTGATATTGGTCTATTACGGGTAATACCAAGTTAGGGGTAACTTTTAATGTTACAAGTTACAAACTTTTAGTGTAGTGGCAGTGCAATGGTTCAGCAAACCGAAAGCACGGGTTCAATACCACTTGCCGTTACCAATGTATCTTAGAAATATGTACTTTGGTTGCTTTGTTTCTGTGATACAAGCACTTTAGTAGCTTTGTATAGAAATGTGAAAAATATTGTCCAGGGGCTATATACGCCTAGTGTGTACGACACCATTCGCACGACATATTACGGATACATCTTCAAGAACGCTGGGTTGCCTAGTTTCCATAATAGTAGAGCTTGTATGAAGGCACGCCTTTTCCCACAATGATAGGCAGAGAAAATGGAGCACTACTTACCACAATCCTGACACGACTCATCCGCTTCCCTCACATCCACAATTCTCATTTTAGAAGTGAGGGGATTCTAATATTGCGCATTAAATACGAGTACTAGTGAAATTTAAGGTGGCCAGCTCTCTTTAGTATTCTAAATATCCTCCTTACGATGTTAAAACAAATATACTATCTCCTACAACGACTGGCAGAGTCAACATTAACTACTAAATACATTTAGAATAAAAAAATCTACTACAATAAACCGTTCATTAGTAGGTATAATAAAGAAAATTTTCTGATTGACTTTTTTGATAGAGATTCTTATCTATCTATGGTTATTTAGTCAGTTACAACTGTTTTTCGTTGTAACATTTTGTGTAAAAGTTTTCTAATTGTCTTAATGTACCTTAATGCTTTTTATATTTAGGTCGTCATATGACAGCACCCTCCCTGTTAGTGATAACTAACTTTGAATAAAGTTTTTTTCTATGTCCATTTGTGATAAAAAAAAACTATAAAGCATAGTTAAAAGCATCAACTGCGTAATCTGGAATCATCATTTTAAACTTCTACACATATTTTTTATTATTATTTATAATAATAGATAGATGATGATATTGACTCAGACTGCTAAGCCGGGGTAGAACCACTATTTTAAAGTCTACCGTGAAGTGACTCAGTTGCGCCTTGATTCAAACTAGGCCAGCATAATGGATTTAAGTGTTATTAAATATTCAGCCTTGTAGATCCTTTTTTAGGCAATTCAGGATTGGTCGCGTTTCAGGATTAGCTTGTAAGTTGCCGGTTTCAACTAGACCTGATTGTTGATGAGATTGTGGATGAGACAGTTATTTAACTGTAGTATCGCACACACTGGATCGGATAAAAAATTAAATTAAAGAGATTAAAGAGATAAGATAAATGTGACTTTTTATTTAAATCACATTTTTAATAGATCCCATCCCAGTTTAACATAAAGGCTCCTCCTACAATTACACAACCGTAAGTAGCAGTCGCTTCCACTATTCTGGCCCAGTTAAAACCGGGAACTTGACTAATTCGCGTTTCGGGTTCAGCTCTGCATAAGATTCACAGTCGATATACTTTAAAGTGTGCTACCCCAGATATTCACCATTTTTTATTTATTTAAATTTTTTGCAGCTTGTCTACTATGGTTATTGTTACGACCACAGAACAAAGAAATATATATAGTTCATCTGTTCTGCGGTTACGACGTTTCTATTATTTCACTGACCCTCTCAAGTATTAACAGATCTGTAAGCGGGTGACTCCACATTCACAAGCAACCTACCATCAGCGTAATAACACTACAATTCTATATGCATTTAAGTAATTAGTGACTAGCCAATTTAGTAGTGAATAATCATTACCACCTGCCGAGGGCCGAACGCTTCGACTGTTCATTTAGAATTTATTACGCCTAATTAATATTGGAGTTATGAATAGAGAAATCTAAAAGTGCATTGCGCTGTATGCACGCGCTGCAATAGGCTCGTTGCCAAGCTACGTAACAACTACACTCATTCATATTCATTTCCTCTGTTTACGTGTATTTTACTATTCCTAGAGAGTATAATAGAAATATGCTGAAATTGTTGTAATGTGAAATAACATTTTTTACATTTTAGTGAGATTTTGCATTGAATTTGTAAATGCTACATAAAATAATGCAGATGTTCGGTTTATAGTTTCATAACTGGTTTTAATAATCGCCTATGTCAGAAAACTGACATAGGCGGACATATCTGGATAGCTTTCATAGCTGGACATTAAAAACAATCAATCATATTCTCATACCTCAATTCTCACAGATACAGATGGGGACAATAGATCCTGACATGATCTTGACACAACTTTCTATACAATCGAATACGTACAATCGAAATTTTAAAGACAATAAAGAAATTGGTGTTTGCGTTTAGCGGCATTAAGCTAATATTAAGCAGAATTTCACATCTTTTTTATACATCTACCTGTTTATCTCAAAAGAAAAGGTCGGCATAATATTTTTAAAAATTTGAGATTTGCAGTCTGTAAAACTTGTATAAAGAGATTTGTACTGTGAAAGAAGCAAAAGAGTTGTGCCAGGATTTACAATTTATATTATATGTAGTTGTATATACTTTACAATATATAACAGCATTATACTAAAGTACCTATTAATAGGCACAAATAATTAAACCAACATCACATTAAAATTTAATCGTACAACGTGTTTCTAAATCCATGTATTTAAACCACAAAAACCAAATTACATTTCGTTGAACAGTGTACAATTGAAACTATCAAATCCTGTCCGAATTTAATTAGTAATAATACTTTATAATCATGTAATAATAATTTATTATGTACTTGTGAAATATATTAATAAAATTATATTTAGATATTTTAATAATATATTTTATTTATATATTTTATTTAACATCGACGAGCTTAAGTGTTGTTATTCTTTTAGCTTTAGATTTAGCTAATAATAAAAAATTATCAAATTGTCACGCCTCTTTTCCACAGGGATAGGCAGAGACAATCTATCGCGCACCGTGTTATTCCTTATTCTACCCGCTATCGTCACTCCAAATACAGTTCTTAATGGCCGCATTTCTATAGCGTTAATTCTACTGTCATGCTTCTTTTGTCACACCTAACATTCACTTACATACATTAATGTAGAAACAAGTAAATAAAGTCACTTGTAAATTGGTACATTACAAATTAAAGAGAGAAATATTGCTTTGTTTCTTATTCAAAAATACTGGTAAATTAATCACAATAGTGACGGCGAGTAATGTCGTCGGCTCTCTTAGAACTCTCCTGTCTTACAATCAGGCAAGTCAAGGCCTAAATAAAAAAAAATATATTAATCATATCATGATAACCTACATATATATATATATTTCATAATATCATGAAGGAAGTCGTTAAATCCATTTCTTATCAATAATAGAGTACAGCAAGCGCAAAGGCTTTTAATAAACCACTTTGATATCTTATGCATGGAGGAAAACTTTCCTATGACCTTATTACCAATTATAGCTGCTGTGATATTTCATTAGTTGGTCTATTTCAATGATATTTTGTACAATTAATTACATCAATAAACAATCTATACTAACTTCTGTACTAAAATTATAAACAATGTTATTATACACAATTTTTAATTGTGGCTTGACATGTAACAGCATTTCGACTGATGGTAAGCTGGATTGCGGTCCATGTATGAAAACGAATGCAAGTAGCACTCGAATCCACTAAGCCGGAACCGGCAACTTACAAGCTGATCCTAAAACGCGACTAAGTTACTTCACTATCCCCGATTAGCACACTGGGCACCACTGCCTATCACTCTTATAAAAATAATACTGTTTGCGTACAGGTCACCGGTACACACCAAATAAGTTATTATTATTATACGTTGTCCTACTTACAAAGAAGCTACTTACAGCTTTTTGCTACTTGTCTCGCTATTGTGAGAGTCGCGCTCGTCCCGCCATCTCCGTCTGGGCCCGCCGCGATGTCTTTTGCAATATGGCATGGTCCACTCAGTAGTGAATTTTGCCCATTAAATAAATAATAAAACCTGAATCATCAAAGAGTTGTAGGCAGTGGTACTCAATATAATAAATATAAGAAAATATAATATAAAAATTATACTAAATATAAGTAAATACTGGGTTCACTTCGGCAGCCGCAACAAATAAGTGTGTAAAAAAAATCCAACCTATTTTCTACCTACTCTATAAATTAAAAATATTTTTTCCCAGGTTATAATACACAAATAATACACAATTTTCCTAAATTATATAATATAATATTTGTTTCAATATTTTAAGAACGTCGTAGCGTGTTTTCTATCGCACCTGGTTGGGTCACACGGAAATGATACCAAATGTGTATTTTCACATAATTAACAATATCGATGTCTTGTTTCGAATTAAGATATATTTTTGTATTTTGTTTTCATAGTTTTTAGTCTCCCTACAGGTCGCATAAGGGTATTTTTTTATAAATAATTAGCTTAAGTCCGAATCAGAAAATACAAATAGCCAACAACTTGGATCCTTCAAGCGATGCGTGAAGAAGCACCTTAGGCCGGCATAATGACGGCGACTGAGATAGCCGGGAACTCACTCGTTTTTTTCAGTCGTCGTCACTTTTGAACCTCCTCTTGCTTATCATCAGGCGGGACAAGGTCAAATGTCGTGTCACAATAAAAAAGACTACTACTCTTAAGCACTGTCTAGACTTATTTAGAATTTACCATGATAACTATTATAATTGTACATAATTTTAATGTTTAGAAGTTCATCTTCCCCTATTTTCCTCTTTTCTATATAATAACACGTTACAATAAAATATTGTTGGGTATTTCTCTAAAGGTATTTGTGGAGTCGTTCGTTGAAGTGTAAAACAAATAGCAATATGTAGGAAATGTATCGAAGTAGAGTTTCAACGTAGACGATGCTCTCGGGAGCCACAACAGGGACTCCTCTGCCGTCTCCATGCCCACTTGGAAGACATCAACACGATATAATCTCTATATATTCTTTAAGTCGTATCATGATAGCGTAATATGTTTCTTTATCCAGAGTTGTTTTGCAACTGTGACAAAAACTGGGCCTCCTTTTCCTGTGACGATAATTTAAATATTAGGACGGCTGTAGTTTAAGATAATAAAATGGTCTCGCAAACCAAGACGCCCTGGTTCAAAAACCACTTGCCGATACCAAAGTATCTTTGATTGTCCTGTTTCTATAATACAAGTACATTTAGTAGCTTAGTATAGCAAAGTAAAATAGACTTTACACTACATCATACAAGGCATAGTGTTTCCGGCCTAGTTGGAATCGGCAACTTATAGGCTGATCTCGAATCGAGAAAAGTGGAGGGTTCTACGAGTACTCCGGATCGGCAAGCCGGGCACTGCTGCCTACTATTGTTTTTATTTGGTTACCTATTAGAAATAAATAAAATACATATATAAGTGTCTAAATATGGCCACCATGAATTCATTTGTTTCTTTCATTTTTCTAATATAGTTTTCTGGTTGACGAGCAACTGTTACATATACTATGAGCATGTAAGCCTAAACTGTTATTAATTCGATAATTAAAATGTTAAAGCGCTTCAAATTAACTACATTTAGAGTAGTTCTTGCGAAGTCTTCAGAGTTTTGGCATACAGTACTAGCGCTAATTGTTTTGGAGTCACTCCAACAACTCGACAATACGTGTATCGCCTGCTATATGCATTTTCTGAATATTTTGATAATATTATTAACAAGTCGTTGTCGCCATTATATTCTAAACCACATATTCAACAATGTTTTAAATTTGTTAATTATTTAACAAAATAATAATTATATTGTTTGAAATTTTCTTTCCTATTTAACGACCGGTGTGAGGTTAGGTTAACACAATAGTCTACTACGCCAAAATCCCGGGTTCGATTCCCGGTCGAAGTAAAGATTTGTTTTACATCATCGTCATAAATGCAGATCAGCTTGTTCTCACACGATAACGTATAGGTTATGCAAAAATCAAATGCAATTATAGCCGTGTACTTGTAGAAATGAGCATCCGACATTTATTACTAGAAATCAATCTAATCAAAGCAAAAGTAACATATTGCCAGTAAGTGTTTGAATTCTGATATATTCAGAATAATACCATTATGTAATATATAATATTATTTTATTGCCTAGTGCCCATAACCATAGAGCTTGTATGAAGAGAGTCGTGAATGTGAAGGAAGCGAGAGAGTTGTGTCAGGGTCGTGGCAAGTGGTGCTCCGTTGTCTCTTCCTATCCCTGTGGGAAAAAGGCGTGACAATTTGATTGATTGATGTAATAATAGGTGTTTATAAATAGATATCATAAAAATAATATTTGTTGGATGATAATACAATAATAAAATGTAGTTTGGCTACATTTAAATAAACAATAAAAATATAAATTAGTAACAAGGCGAGTTTCCCGACATCTTAAAACAGTCAATTATATCGCCAATGTACAAAAAAGGACAAGTAAATGAATTAAATAATTATAGACCTATTACGAAAAATTCTATATTTTCAAAAATATTTGAAAAGGCCATGCATAAACGACTAATGACATTTATAGAAAAATATAATATAATAAAATCTGAACAAAATGGTTTTCAGAAAGGCAAGTCTACAACTTTAGCGTCATTTTCACTAATTCAGAGTGTAACTCAATATATAGATAAGAAATATCACACAATAGTGCTATTTTTTGACATGTCTAAAGCCTTCGATTTTGTAGACCATAAATTACTGTTAAGTAAATGTAAATGTTATGGACTTAGAGGACCGGCATTAGATTGGATTAAAAGTTATTTAAGTAATAGACAACAATGTGTAGAAATTACACGTCTAAATAATAGACAAGAATGTATAAAACATAAATCAGGCTATTACCAAAATAAGTTCGGTGTACCTCAAGGGAGTGTATTGGGGCCATTATTTTTTCTTTTATATATAAATGACCTGCCATCAGCCGTAAAATACAAAACCGTTCTTTTTGCTGATGACATATCTATTATAATACCCGATACAGATAAAGCACTACACTATGATACAGAAATAAACAACACGGTAAAATCTGTGGTAAATTGGTTAGAATGTAATAATCTTAAAGTAAATATAAATAAAACCAGCTATATACATTTTAGAAATTATAAATCACAAAGCAAATTGCTTAACATAAATAGTCATGGTGAAAGTAACGAAAAAACCACGAGCATTAAGTTTTTAGGGATCATATTAGACGAGCACTGTAACTGGAAATTACATGTTGAATTTGTGTGCAATAAACTAAATAAATTTGTTTTTGCGTTAAAAAGGCTAAGAAAAATAAGTAATTTTAATACAGCTCTATTAGCTTACCATGGATATGTTGCATCAGTCTTAAGATATGGACTCATTTTATGGGGCAATTCGACAGATATCGAAAAAGTCTTCATCACACAAAAGAAGTGTGTTAGGGCTATATGCGGTGTAGGACCATTAGAATCATGTAGACCCCTATTCAAAAAACATAAATTGTTTACCCTTACTGATATGTATATATTAGAAGCCGTATTATTTATTAAAAAAAACATTGACTTATTTAAAACATATGACGAAAATTCAAAATATAATTTAAGGGACATGACACTTTTAAGTATGTCTAAGGTACATACTCAACTATACAGCGGAAATTCTTATATAATGTGTATAAGAATCTATAATAATTTACCAAAACGCATTAGAGAAATTAATGATTTGAGGCTATGCAGAGTAATGTTGACAAAATGGTTATCTGATAAATGTTTTTATAAATTGACTGATTATATTAATTATAAACAAACATGACATTCGATTATTATTATTATTTAATTATATGAAATTAAAATTTATTGTGGACTGCTAATTCGAGTCTTTTAAACATTTGCATGCCATTTATGGTGAAGTGTGTGGAATACTAATATTAATTATAAGATCTGTTACTAACCATACTTCAAGCAAATAAATCATTTCATTTCATTTCATTTCATTTCATTTCATTTCATTTCAACATAAATTTGTAAACATAAAATATCTTAACACATGTATCAAAATTCATTTACAACTGATCATTTACAAATGTGAGTAGGAGTTAAAAGGTTTTTTTAAATATTTTAGTCATAATTGTTTACATATTTTTAATGAATATATATTTGGAAGAAATTATTATTAGGCACATTAACAATACACGTAAACAACGCGCAGTTATGAATAATCAAATTACGCATGATAAATCAGTTGTAATGAACAACAAAGTTCGCGAACTGGCGAAATTAAATTTTCACCGGCTAGCGCCGTATATTGTGAATGTCGAGTGTTCACTACACATAGCTAACATACTACTAGACTCTTCGCCATTGGGAAATTAAAAATAAATTGTCAATAAATTAATGGCGGCCCAGGAAGAAAAATCTCTTCGTTTGGTAAATTGAATGTCAAAGTGATTCGTAGTCTATGTCACTGCAACACGATCAAAAATATAATTTCGAGGTCACCCCTACATTACAAAAACCCACACTAAAATTATTTTTGTTTGTGCAACAACGTCGTAATAGCATCATTAATGCTTCAATATTTTTTAAACAATTGCTTGTTTTCTTTGCGTTCAACTTGCCAATATTATTTCAGGCGAGTAAACTTTTATTGAAAGTTGATATCTATAAAGAGTTTGGATGTTTTTATTTTGGTTTTAATTTCTATGCCGATGAAAAGTTTATTTTATTGATTTATTTTTATTTATAATAACTTGATAAATATTTCTGCTTTCTATTCTAGAAATACACTCGTTATAAATAATAGCAAAGCTTGTATGAGAAGAATTGTGGATGTGAGAGAGTTGTGACAGGATCGTGGCAAGTGGTGCTTTATTGTCTCTGCCTGTCCCTGTGGTAAAAAGGCGTAACAATTTAATTGATTGATTGGTTAATACTTAACTATAGGATGTTGATTAGTATTTAATTATATTCTAGTTATTTTTTAATAATAAAGCAAATACGACGATGTAAAATGTAGGGCAGGTAGTCAAAAGTTTAGGCTATTTTCAGTTGTAATTCTAGCCCTTCTGGGGATCAAACTTTAGTGAAACTAACACAAGCGACTGTGGCTGCCGTGAACTGACTTGGTTTTAATTATCGATTTCTTTTTAATTTGTCAGGAATAATTATAAAAAAAATTATCCTAAAAAAATTTTATGCGGCTTACTATCGCGTTTATTTTGGTTTTGATTTTACAATTTTTATTATTTCGACCTCTGTGAAATAATAAAAAAAATTAGTCTCTCCGTGACCACGATGGCTGCAAAGCTCTCGAAACGTAGGAATAATAAAAAAAATGTAAAATCGAACCTAAAATAAACGCAATAGTAAGCCGCATAAAATTTGTTTAATTCAGTATGTAATTAAATAAATAAAAGAAAAATGTCATAAGTATTATTTTATCAATATAAGTGCAATAATTTGATTATCTTACGTACAGATGACATTAAACGCAGCTATGTTTATGAGAAATGCAGTGACCCGCGGTCGTGCGCTTGATAACGTTATAGGGTCATACTTCTTATTATAGTACCCTTCTACTTACTAGAAGAGAAATATCGATATGTAGATTATGTATATAATATGAGTTTCTTTATGGACTTTTAAAATACTATATAATTATCAATTCTACGAGTATATGTCTCTGCCTATCCATGGGAAAAGGCGTGACAATTTGATTGTTTGATTGATGTATTAGGAAATTATATCCGCATCAATCATGCCTAATAACTGGAGTACGTTAATATTTTGTGTTTGTCTTCGTATTAAAAAAATATTCATTTAATAATATTGTTTTAGATTTTGCGCGAACTTTGAATTTTGAATTAAACAAACTTTATGCGGCTTACTCTCCGTGACCACGATGGCCGCAAAGCTCTCAAAACGTCGGAATTATTAAAAATTGTATATTCAAAAACCAAAATATACGCGATAGTAAGGCACATAAAATTTGTTTAATTTACTAATAAATGTAATGCAGAATAAAATCTCAATAATAACTTGATTACCTTCTGTGAGTAGAAATATAGGTGCGTTGATCATTTATAATTTAAACACAGAACAAATAGACACACATAAACCCTAACTTAATATTCCCACTTAGCAGATAATCGTGGTGAACTTCAAGTTAGTAAATAGTTTTGCTAACTTTTTCGACATCCAACCACGTGTTGCTGTTTGATCTTATCTACGAGTAACAATGAAATGGAATATTGCACGTGAACACAGGACGAGTCACATTGACATCACAACACGACACGAAACTCGGACGATTAGTCGACACACCGTTGGTCGCTCCGACTGACAACTAACTGACCGCTCCATAAACATGGGAACGCATTTGCCTAGAGCATATTTAATAAAGAAAGAACTAGCGTGTCGTGTCCATCGATGCGTCCGTGTGTCTTTCCGTGTAGAGCTTTCAATATAGCTGATGTCGTGTTTACCGTCGCCCGCCTAAAATAATAAAATTCATTTTTTTGATGTCTTGCCAATAGAAGCAGAGGAATTTTAAATATTTTGCAACGATATTGAATTAAAAATAATAAGGACAATTGAAGTACAAAAACAAAAGACTGTATTAAAAGCAAAATATCTCAAGCTTTTACGTTTGGAAAGAATTTTCGTTGGACCAAATGCATGCATGGACTCACATTGCATAAATCAAAATTTAGTTCAGAATGTTTTTACACTACCTATGCCGTAAAGGTATCATATATTAATTAAATATTTATCTGTGACATTTCCGTCACATAATACATTATATGCCTAATAAATATCCGCCCATCTGTAGTCCGTTGACATTTCTAAATATTCCACCAAGATTTAGCACATTAAGCTAGGTATACCCGCGACATTTAACGTAAAACAGTTATTGATTTTTATTCATTATCATGAGACAGAAGACGTCTACTGCTGAACATAGACATCCCCCTTATTGATCTGTATTATTGGAGCAATTTTCACAAATGTTCACATAACACAACCTTCTATGCTTTATTGTTTATTGCACCTGCCTTTTACTATCTGCTTGACTGGTTGATGAAACTATATGGCTTAAGGCCGCCTGTATATCTATTATAGCTATAAAGAAAGAAATACATTTTAATAACTTAGTCAGTTATCTAAGTGCCAAATAATATAGAATTGGACCAGAATTTAATGCGATTGGGGAACAAATAAACAAACATCCGCACGTTATGATATTAGTAGGATATCCTTCTTTAGACTTTCCTAAATAAATATATAGTATTTGAAGTATAAAAAGAGCGATCTCTGATTTCTAAGAAGTGTTGATTCTAGAAACGAACCAAACAAATATTAGTTAAGTTCTTACTTTATTAAGTTACTCCTTTCTAACAAATTCAAAGACAATAAATGTTTCTTATATTTGTTCATGGAAATATACATACTATACATAATACATACTATATATACATAATACATACCAGCTGCGCGGTTTCACTTGCATAAAATTAGGTTTATCAGACAGTCAAAAAAAAAAGGATGAAATTCTTAATTCGACTGTATATCCCATTTTTTTTTTGTATTTATAACTCGATAACTCATATAAAAATGACAAACGGAGAAAAAAATTATATAGAAAAATTCCAAACAACTGAAACTAGTCAATTGGAAACTATCTATTTTTTTTATTAAAAGTATCATATGGTACTAAAAAGTACCTCCAAAAATAAATGTGTACATAGTTTCATGTTGATCGGTTAAGTAGTTGTTGCGTGAAAACGTAACAAACAAAGTCACATTCACATTTTTAATAATAGTAGGATTATAATATAATAACGTAGATATTACATGGCACTTAAATAATCCCTTAAATTGTAAAATACAATATTGCGTGTAAGTAGCCACCAATGGGAAACGGTATAATTCAATCAATAAGTGGAGCTCAGTTATTATTTACACCCCTCAATCAAACAGCAATCAATATAGGAGCCAACAGCCACGAGTTCAAGACAAGAAATAGTCTAATCGATATTTCATAAATAATAAATAAGCCTGTGTACTGCTGGACGTTGTTATGAACAATAAATAAGTCGAAACATTTTATAGGTTGTTTTGTTCCATTATTTAAATACAATATTGTTCGGTAGTCGAAAGAAATACTAAATAATGATTACTTAAATGATTTTCAGGATAATATAGAATCTTTCTTTTTTAATACAGAAATATATAGTTGTTTTTACACAAACTGCGATAGTTTTAAAAATAATGTGCTAGTTAGATTTTTTTTTAAATTAATATAGGTACGTGATGATTTGAACTGCACTCTAATAATGACATCAATAACATTTTTACGATCGACTGTAATCGACAATATTTTTTTTAAACATTATTCAATCAATTAAAGTGATCCTTACCTAATTCCTTTCTTCCCCAACATTTACAATTCTCTTCATACAGCTGCTATAGTTTCGAAGCTCTTTTACGAAGTGGAATCCAATCTGCCCATCCGGGGTAGTATCACCACTTACGAGTGTACAGATCTTATAACTTGGCGGTTCCAACAAGGCCGGCATGGTGGATGCGACTTTAGTAATCTATCTGTAGACTGCTATCTCCTCCATTCATTGACTGCACTCAAGGGAAGTTCTGTCATGTGTAGAACCACGATAAAATAAAATAAATTTCGTTTTTGCTTAAACCATCTATAAGATTAAATTCACATTCGAAAGGCAACACTTATTGGGAATAGTTTAGGTAATTTACAACATTAAACTAAATATATTCAACATTGTGTCCTTTCAGTTGTAAAATTAATCAATTGAATTGCGTAATATCAATGGAAACCTAATGAATGCACGCTTGTTGCCATAATAACTCAAGTGTAGTTGAACTAGGACTCTATCATGATTTTTTGAGGCATACGAACGTTCTGTATAAAGTTAAAATCGAGAAGAACAGTATTATTTACTGAGTACATATTAATATAATTTTTAATAACATTGATTTTGAGGTTAAATTATTATAATATTGTATGTTTTTCATGTGTGTATTAATACTTATAATTATATTTTTTTACTTTATCCTATACATTCTGTTTATGTTTAAAGCTTCTTACTGTGAATGCTTAGCGGCCTTTCTACATTGTACACCTTTGTACAAAGTAGATAAAGTTTACAATAAATAAATAAAAAGAGAGAGAGAGACAAAACCATTTATGAATAGTGAAATATTGAATAAAATTCAGTGTTTTGGTCTTCGTGATGGAATTTGTGATCATTTGTAAATACTTGTTTATAAAGTATGCATTTTGTATTTTTTTAATTTACTTTTACGAATGCTACAGATGCAGATAAAGTACAGATAGATACTTCAGCGCTACCGTCATTGCGAAAGTTCTGCGAGTCTTTATGACTTCATACTTTCTGCTTAAGATCGACCAGATCAGGTGATATGTGAATATACCAGCTGACCAGTATATTCTCGCAGTGACAAAACTTTCTGGCAGTCCTTTATCATTCGTTCTATTGAAAAGTGAAAATACAACAACCCTCATAAACACGTCTTAAGTACCTCTGTCCTAATCCTAAACCTTATAAGTGCTGTGTCAAGAGGCATCTCACCTGGCTGGAATTATGTAAACGGCTACTATTAGAGCTGGGTCCGTGACAGTAGTCGTCTTTACTTATAGACCGCGCTCTAGCTCAAAGTTGGGATTATAATAAAAATAATTTTAAGAGTGGTAGGCTGACAGTTGGTGGTTATAATTTCAGTCTGCCGACTTAGGGTAGGACCATCACTTTAAAATGTACAGGATAATGATATCTTTACACCAGGCGGGGGCTGTCTAATGTCGAGCCACAATAAAATTTTTTTTTACCAGAATCATAATGACCGTCAAACAATCACAATTTCCGCTTTATGTGAAAAAAATAATACATGGGTCAATAAGGTATATTTTTTTTGTTTCAACGTTCACAATAACCGTATCAGTTATAAACCCATAATAGTGTCACTACACTGGTTACGTAGTATTAGTACTTACACATTTATCTGTGGCAGGGGTTCTCTTGAAGCGTGATAACCAGTGATTTTCCCTTTTAACACGAAGAGCAGCTTGGCTTTTTGCGGATGGCAAGATAATTATACGCACCTGGATAGAATATGTTACCTACCTTTCATTACTACGAGTGTATAGATGAAATAATGCTACGAACCACGTATGCAGTTTTGCAGTACACAGACTTTTCGATTTTTTGTTGTATTGAGTAACAAAATATAAATAAGCAATCTCCTGTGCCAGTTCTGGCCTAATATAAAAAAAATGGATATATAATTTTTTTTTTAAACTCGGCATAGTATAAAATAACCTGAGATCCGCATTATTTTAAATTAATAGATTATAGTTTTAGTATAATAATAATTTCTTAATAGTATAAAGAAAAGCATAGTATTTTCTTAGATTTTGCGCGAACATCGATTAATTAATTTAAAAAATCAAAACCAAATGAAACGCGATAGTAAGCCACTTAAAATTGGTTTATTTTAAAGAATAGTATATTGAATTACATTGTAATACGTATGTAACAATATACTATTGATCATGAAAAGCGTGAGAGTATTTGAGAGATTTCGCGAGAACCTCTCAATAAAGGAATAGGTAGCTAGCTGCCTAAGCACTCGAACATGAAGCGGGTTCGAGTGATGGATGGCCGCGATAAAATGACTCTGTACTGAGTACAGACGGGGACATTGGGTTGGCCCCGTGCCAGGTCCTCGTCCGTTAGTGCTAAACACTCAAATCCGAATAAGTGAGAAATAAAAGCCCAATTTAACCCATCCTCTACAGTTCGCACATTGCTGGAGCGAAATTAAACTGCTCGTTATGCAGCGCAGACTAATTATTGTGAACAAAGTCATGAATATTTTACTTAAGGATACAAGATAGTGCCATTAATATTAGCCTTGTTAAGCGTATGGTAATTGTTTTATGAAAGTTTTAGTGAGTTGTAAGTAGTTTTCGTCTGTACAGATGTGTGATATCTTTTAAAAGGATTTTATTCCGATTTGTTTTATTTTCTTTAATGACATATTTGAGTATACCATACGTTTAATAGATTCATATATAAATTACAAGAAATAATTTGTGATTATATAAGTTTAAATTTACTTTTAATGGAGTTATTTTTTACATTTCAATTGTGAAGTGACTTGCACACAAGAAGAGTGGCTGAGTACTCCAAGCGATTCTAACGACAAGAGCATCCCTCCCCTTTTCCTGCCAAGAGGATAATCGTTTGCCGCTTCAGGTCTCGACGAATTCAACAAATCTCAAGTATGTTTTACGAAAAACGCGAAGGAATTCATTCATTTTAACAAGGAAATACAATGTATAATTATATTCTTTAAAATAACTTTTTATATTGAGAAATAATAGTAAAAGTTATTAACTTTGCATGCAAACTTTGCTTTCTAAGTTTCTGTACCTACTACTAAGAAATTTAAAATTTTGGTTTATTTAAGACCCGTTTGAAAATTCAGCCTTGACAAAACTAATGCAAAAAGGTACACTGAAGTATATAGAGTACACTAAATAAACTTAAGTTACAGAAAGGCAACTTATGGGCACTTGCCTAAACAAACACATCTAACTTTAAACGGGCCCATTTTTCCTGAAGGAATTTGAAGGAGATTTAACCGGTGACCGTGTCCAATTTAAAGTTATTTTCATACCAAAAGGAAAAGTAAGCCATTTATTAGAACGATAAATTTAAAGAACATTATTTACCTAAAGCTTCTGTGACATAAAAGACCATTTCCAAAGGCGGGCAGCTGCAAACACGATCCGACCGAGAATGAATTTATGTTTTACCGAGAGCCATAACGGGCTGTAGGGTCCGACCGGCATCGTACATCTTTCTAACAAATTGCTTCTGTTCCAAGTTTTACAAACAATTTGCTCTATTTTGAAGAACTTACAGCCGATTGAGCACATATAGAATGTCTTTCATTGTTGCGTTACCTCCACATTGTTTATACAGCGCGGCGGCGGCAAGGGTCCCGATACTGGCCAGCGAAGCGCGCAATGCTTTCAAAACAAATAAAATGTAAACGTACAACTACAATTCTTGCAAATACAAAATATTTATTCTATAAAGAGCAATATCATGTGATATTATTACTTGAACAGCGAAATGTTTATTAAATATATACAATTTTAGAATGCAACAATAATTTGTGAATAATTTTGTTAACCTTTATTTGTCCAGCATAGTGACGGCGACTGAACTGTGCCGGTTATTGCATTCGTTGGCGCTCTTGGAGGTCTAAGAGCCTTGCATACCATCAGCCAAGTCAAGGTCAAAAGTTAAAAAAAAACATTACCTAGTAAAAATACTAGCAATTAAATCCGTTATAGGTATTGACGCTTTTAGTGGAGTGCCGTAAAGCATAAAAATTGTAAAACCTCGGAATCCAGGGCCCGTCAATAAATTTGTGTTATGAGTGTTTTCCTACATTATTAAAAGCATAAATAGAAAAGTTAAAAAAAATTTGACCTTTCTCGATTACAACAATTTTTAACAACAATTTACTGAAAAATAAGAGGCGAAAGTGGGAACAAAATATTTATAGTAAAGATTTCAATTTTATATATAATAAATTATATTTGCATAGTAGCTTTAACGTTAATTTATTAGATTTTAGCAAAAAATAACAATGTCATAAATATAGAAAATAGTTTTTTTTACAATTTAAAAAAAAAATTAAACGGCCACCAATTCTAAACTAATTGACCGATTTTGCTCATCGTCGTACCCATCCGAGGTAATTGCCTATAGAATGAGTGTACTAAGTTTCATTAAGATTCATTGAGAATTGTAGGCGTAATCGTGAAAAAGTTTTGGGAAAATTCCACCATGAGGGTCTCTGCCATAGTTAGATTTTTAGGAAATCGACCCAAAATTAAGTCGGATAATTTTTTTTTAACTTTTTTCTGTATACTATTATAAACACATTTCCAAAGTTTTTATAAAGATTCATTGACAGACCCTGGATTCCGAGGTATAAATCTTACGGCACTCCACTATTTAATAATAATAGTAATTAATAATGCAATAACAAAATAAAATTATATCATATCATCAGATTATTAATTCAATAATATAAAACGGCTGACAATGTAATAAATAAGTTAAAAATACATTTATTAAATAACTTTTCTTATTAGCTGTAAGACACTGACTACATGCCAATAGACCTCCAATTTATCAGAAATCGATAAATCGGGTGCTATCGATAAACAAACATTATCGAAAATATTACACTTCAGTTTAACATCAGGCAAAGTGCTATGTAGAGCCCAAATAAAAAAGTGTGGTTGCTAATGCTATTGCTCGTACTAACAAGTGACGAACTACAAGCAGTATCATCTTAGGTTTTATTGTGTCTCTACATATGACAGCACCCCGCCTGATGTTAAGATGGTGTGCAATCCATGAATAGAGCAACGGCTGCTACACTTAAATAACTGCGATTAGCAATCGTATCCACTATCCACTCGGCCTAGTTGGAATCAGTAACTTTTAAACTGATCCTGAAACCCGACTGAGTCACTGTCGGGTCTGTACTCTTAACCCTGATCAGGAAAACGATGCTACCATTCGATGCGGTGTCTACCACATATATAGTCCGTGGTTCTAAGTATCATCATACCAAAATTAATCACTTCAAGTAACAAAGTTTTATTTGTGTTAACAAATATGAGTTACGAAATCAATTGCTTGTTAAATATAAATTTACAAAGTTTTCTTCATTAAAACCTCTGTTTCAAATACACAGTACTTTGATCTAGTTCAATGTTTTACGAGATGACAAGGAGATATTCGAAAACTTTTGTCTACAGTTAAATTACTTCCACATTCAATATACAAGATATTTATTATTGTGTTAATAATATGAAAAAAAAACATAATATATTGGTAATTCTAGATTCATTACAATAGCTGAAATAGTTTTAGAAATTAATATTCAAACTGTCACAAATTCGCAATAACACGTCTTAATTCCTACCGAGATGAGGACGAGGTGCGATGTCAGACTACCTCCCCGTGTGCCATATCGCTACGGTGATACAGAAAGCAAATGGGCCTGTGCATCCTGGGCATCAGACTATTGCTTCCCCTAAGGGGGTTATTGTTGGCTGATGGCTAAAATCTGTCGTGTATCGTTGCTTCATGTATCCTTCTGCTTTCACAGGTCCATACGTTTTGATTGTATTTTAGCCCATACTTGACACTAGCATGTTTTATTTAAACATCGCCCATAATTAAAAGAGGAAGAAGAGATAGGGGACAACGAGTGCCACTTTCCACGGTCCTGACACAACTTTCTCGCCCACAATTTTCTTTTCTTTTAAAGCATCGCTTTTTTTTAAAAAAAAAGCTCCTCTGGTCGCCAAAGTGACGCGACTAAGGTGGTCGTAAACCAAGTACGTTAATCGCCAGATCTCCCCTTGTTTACTATAAACCATGTCAAGGTCAGATGTCTCGTCACGATAAAAACAAAGAGTGTTTTAGCATTTTACTAGTACATAATTTAATATCGCAATATAATGCAATTATTCCTACAAAAGCAAGGCAAGTCAGGGTCAGATGTTGAGTCAAAAACATATCACAAAACAAAAACACAAAAATATTATTTTAGGCTCTTTTTTAGGAATGACAAAACTTAGATAGACGAAGCAGTCAATCCTGGCTTCTCTTAGACAACCGGTCGCCGAAATTCATAAATCGCACTTTAGGACATTACATTCTGATAGTATGCTGTCATATAATATCGTAGCAATAAAAAATAAAAAAACTGGGCAAAATTACCACTTTAAAATACTTCTTTTAGTTGCGGGAACGTAAAAGAATAATGTCATTATTGTTCTATGCAAACGTGAACGAGTGAACGTCATAATAATGCTCGCATATGAACAATAATATACTTTAATTATTTTACAAACAGATATATTCATGCTAGATTTATTTTTTATTTATTAACATTTTTATATATAAAGCTACTTAGGTGCTTGTTTGTATTATAGAAGCAGGACGACATAAGATACATTGGTACCGGCAAGTGGTTATGAACCTGTGCTCTCGATTTGGGTGACCATTGCACTACCACTACACCACGATCGCTATTTCTATTATCGATATACTATTTCACCTAATGAATAACTAATATTTATGCAATTATTATATATTCTTATTAGATTCAATTTATTAGATTTTCTTTTGTTTTATTATTTTACAAACTGATATATCTATAACATTTTTTTGTGGCTCGACATTTGACAGTGCCCCGCCTGATGTTAAGCTGGTATGGAGGCGACTGCTAGTACAGAATAACTACAAGCATCTACCGCATCCATACGCGGCCAAATTGGAACCGGCAAAATTCAAGTTAATCCCGAAACGCGGCTGAGATACTTCACGGTCTGTAAACTTAAAAGTGGTTGTTTTAATTTTAATACTAATTAAAAGCTAATAATTCATCATAACAGTTCTTTTGGCATGATCACACCCAGCCACTACCTTCTTTGAAAGTTTAACCTAGGATAATGTTTAACATCTTACACAAAACTGTAGAAATGTTATATTCTTGTTAAATTTAATTTTAATAATTAAAATAATATTTCTTTTATAATTTAATTACTAGGAATTGCGTACTAGGAATTGACAAAACAAAGAGCTCATACGAGAATAAAGCCTTATCTGCAATGAACATTCGCTCACTTCCCTTCTTACGAATTATGTCGTCGCTTAAAGTAGGTGTTAACAGAAATGCGTAAATCCCTTTCTTTCGCGTATCGTTCTTAAACAGTCACGAGAACGCTCAGATTTCACAATTAATTTATTTCATTTATAGCTAAGAACATTCGTTTTTAGTAATTTTATGATAATAATGATGAGCATCATTATAAGGCTGAAGGCATCTCTCTTAGAACGCCATTCTGAACGACAAGATGCCAGTTGCATTCACCGATTACTCATGACTTTCACTATATCGTCAACTCTAGAACCTTTCTTCCCTATCGGTTGTCGGTTCTTCCAGCAATTTTAGGAACTATGAGTCCATATTTTAAAAAAAATATACACGCATTGCGCTTCACTGCGTACGTCCAGAACCTCCTTAGTAAAGCGCTAGTACTTAGTATAGTTTGAACAAAAACAAAAGGACGGTGCGCGCTGTACAAGCAAATCGATGTTAAGTGAAATTGGACTATTCAATCGCATGGCTTAAGTAAATAGATACATAAATGTAATACACTCATACGCGGCTAATACGATACTGGCCACCACTCACGCGTGTAATAAAATAGTGACTGTAGTTAGATTTATGAAACGAACCGTCCATCTTTTTTTTTGTCCGGGGATAAGTATTATTATAAAATAAATAACAATATTTTTTACTGTAAATTAATTAATTAAACCTATTAGGCAATGTTCCTAGAAGTCATGTTCAGCCTAAGACTATTTCTCTGTCCGTGATCTGAGATATTAAAACAAAATTTAAAAAACGAATATTAAATATTATCTAAGAATCCAAAATTTAATGGTAATGTAAGGTGATACAATATGTCACTAAAGATCAATCCTATAGTTGAGGTCTGCCGCTATCTAGTGACGGCACCCGGGTTCGAATGGATTAACTTGTTCTTCGTAATTTAGGGTGAGGCCAATTCTAAAACTGTCACTGATCTGGATTGAGGTGATATCGTCTAACCTACATGATCGATCACTGAGTATTAATTTTAAAATTCTTCCCTTGTGTATTTAGGGCGTATTTATTTAAGATAAAGTTAATTAATTTTATTTAAATTTATTCCATTATTTCAACCATTATATTATTACCATAATTAAATATTATATTATTCGTAGCATTTCAACCGCTATAAAATTAAAACAAATCATATATTACTAGAATCCTTTTTACGGTACTTGCAGTTACCTATGGAAAGTCACCTCCATTCATTGATCGCTCAGTGGGAGTTTCTGTCAAAAGTCAAGCCACAATTATAAATATAGACGCTAAAGAAACGTTTTCAATGACTTTATGAAGCGTATAAAATATTGTTAAAAATTCAATAAACTTGTATAAAATAAAGAAAAATAACGTTTAGAAACCGCAATTAAGAGGGTAAAACGTTTCGTTTTCCCCGTGTTTCAGCCAACACACTTGTCTAATAAATTAGCCCCTTCAGAGCTCGCCATTGTATGGACCTGGTTAGTTGCCTATACCTACTCCTAACACAATTAACCGAATATTATGGAGCTATAAATTTCAACCACTCTTTGTGGCAACGTTCAATCGTTTTTTTATACGAAGGTAACCAAAGAATACTCTGAAACGTATTTCAATGCCTTTGTTACTTTATCTAAATTGAAAACGGGTACAATAAATTTTATAGTTAATTTAATTAAAGTATTTACTTTATGATGATGTCTAATTTTGATTTTAAATTCCAAATAAAGTTATTATTAAGTTATCAAAAGCAATTTCTATTATATGAAACAATGAAACAGTACAATAACTTCGTAGCACACCCTCGTATCTGCGAGTTTTCAAAGCCAAAGCTAAAGTAATTTTGTATTTTATCATGGCCTAATCATCATCGTCCCTCGCATCTCATTGTATTTATCTCAGTCGATGAGCACGAGCGGGCACATCGACTCGCCATGTTGCGGGCGGACCCAACCCTCTGCGAAATTTAATCTCGGATAAAGAGTATCGTTGTGGGTATATTTGGAGAAATTTTGCCGAGTATCCGCGCAGGGGATTATATGCAACAAAACCACTGTATTCAGATTCCGTTTCGCCAATCCGCAGTTTACTTTCTGGCTCTAAGGAGATTTTCCCGTATGACTGTGTAGGTATTATATAGGATTTTTATGCAGTGTACAGAATTTCAAAAATATAAAATACTGTGGTTAAATTTCGATGTACGTTTGTGTACATACTTTTCTATAATCACAACTAGATTTGCTAGAACTATTGTACTATTAAACTGTTAGGAAATAATCTTCATAACTGAGGACAATGGTATCTGATTTAGTACGTAACGTTTCATAGTTTGCGGCGATACTTGCCGTCTATAACAGGATAATATTCAGTGAGATATGTCGACTGGGATTGGAACATTCAACAGTTTCATGGTTGAGGTGACAAGCGGCTTGCGACTAATCGGGCCATAGCACTGAAATACAGGAATTACAGCATGTGTGAAAGGCATTGTCTGTTTGACACCATCCGGAGAAATTAGACAAAAGGCATATTATACCTTAACACACCTAAAATATTTACAATTAGGTTCATTTTTGATTCAATTATTTTATAATATTTTAACTATCACCATTTTATTCTACTCGTATAACTAATATAAAAGTGATCATGTATCCAAAATCTTTTCAACGATGTGTTTGTGAGAGGAGTGGTCCGCATTCAATTGAGATCGATGCTAGGGTGTTAGCGGCTATTAGCAGATTGAGGAAGGTTCTATCAGAGCCGAGGGGACATCAATCACCTGTACAAAGCGCTTGACCGCACAACAAAAGAGGTCACTTGGGATCCTCTCTCTGTGACGCCACTCTACTCAAGTAGCCTTTTGAACAGATTGATACCTACTTACTCTCCAATTAATAGTATTTACTTTGTATTATCCTAAACATATTAACTTACAACTTGTCTGTACAAAAGTCTTATTTGAAAACAATTTTAAAATTTGTACTCGACCCCAGTACTTAGCGATAGTCGTGAGCTCCTAACGGAATACAAATGATATACATTGATTCACGACTAGTAAAGAAAATCCCGTCGGAAATTCCCAATCCAATCGAAACTTTTCTACGGGGGATAACCCTTGGATTTAATCCATCGGTAATACGAAAATTGATGTAAAAGGCTTTCACCGCACCGACGGCGGCAGTACACGGCGCGTGCCACATACAAAGTATACGTCCTCCAGTTCCAGAGAAAGATTTTCTTGGGGAATCACGGCCAACGACAAACGTAAGCCGAAACAGCACTTGTTGCCTCTTAGTATGGCTTAAATCTGATCGAGCCACCGAGATTATTGGAACCAATTCCGTTCCGAAAGAACTAAGGTACGTGATCTGTATACTGAAAGACTCCGCTTACCGGATGTATGCTGGAGACGGACGAAGGGGAGAAAATTTATCGAAAAATTATTAACATTTTTATAAAAAAATATGTAACGTGTATCATAATTCCATTTGATCACGATTTCGTTTTGAGACTGCCGCTCTTTTTTATTGTAAAGGATTATAGAATTTTTGATGTTTTAATTTTTCATTTAAAGGAAATGTTATAGGTATATGATAATTTATTTATCACAAATTCTAAGCCAATACTAACCTGAAATAAATATTTTTTCTTTATACCTAATCTTTTAAATACCTACTTTAATCATTCTTCCTCCTGAAAGTTCTTTATATCCTTCTACAGAACTTTAGTAGTTTCTGGCAACTCCTGATGCTAGCTTACGTTAACTAACTCCTCAATGGGGTACTCCGTGAAGCAATTCCAATTTGATTTATCATTGTTCTTTACCGATAAATCTTCTCGGGACAATAGTGCCTGCGGGTGTTCGCTCCGCACTGGAAGGCAACTTCGATTAACTCTGATTAAGAACAATTCGATCCAACCACAATAGAGATGCGTGCCTCACTCTCGAACAAACTAAGCAACGCTAACTACATGATTTTTAAACCAACGTGCCTTTATAAGAAGAATTAAATGACATATATGATAATTTAACATGATATTATTTTAATCTACATTCTAAATAATATCAACGACTGCCGATACTGTCGACTGAATCGGCATTTGGATTTATCAAGCACTCTTGAGGTGCTTTATTGATGATGACGATTTTTATTACGACACATTAGGTAAAGAAGTATTCTAGATACCCGATTTTATGAAGCTTAGGAAAAAGTAAGACATACTGCAATAATAAGATAAAGATACTGACAATGATATTAGGTAAAATAAGGTATATACGTCACCTACACGAGATTTAGTGTTCGAAAACGGCACGAGTTTGAACAATCAACCACGACAAGGCATACACAAAAGTGGAAGTAGGACAAAATGATAGGTATTAAGAGCGAAAAAGAGACAAATATATGTTGCTCTGCATCGCGCTTAGGTTTGCTTATTAGCATAGTTTAAACGTGCCTCGTTCGGAGCGTGTATAAGATATCTACGTCTTTTCTTAAAATATCAATACTGAAGTTAAAATAGGAATTACGTTATATGTATATAAGCATGTTGTTTATAAATATTAAAAACTAACTTTTGCATCTAAAGTTAGTATAATTGTAAAGGTCATCAGGGAATAGTTGGATATTCAGTAGACGTTGCGCGTCAACAGTTTTGTAGAAAGTCAAGATGCAAACGGGAGCTTAAAACTTGAATTGCATGAGATTTCAACACCGGGATTATTGCACTTGCTCCCACCAAGTTGTCCCACTGGTGAGACTAAATGTAGTCTTGTCTCTGATTTGGTTATGTTTGGTAAATATTTAAGATGATTCGTCCCATGGAGTAGAAGTTAGATATTAAAACTTTCATAGTTAATATTTTTTTTAAATATCACACTATTGAGTTACCGAACAATTTGCCATCTATTTAAATGAACCAGTAATATTACATCTTCATGCTAACAGGAATAGGCAAAGAAATAAGCTGATCCCAAAACGCGACTAAATCACTTCACGGTCTGTATGCTTGTAAGTGGTGGTACTACCCCGGATCGGCAGACTGGGTACCACTGCCTACCACTTTGATACCACTCCGACCGGGAATCGAACCCGGGACTTTACGCGCAACAAACCAATCGCTAACCGTTTGTTCACGCCTGTCGTTTGTCGTCAAAAGTTTGAGAGAATACGATAATTATATGGCAGCGGCACAACTGTACACGTTGGCATTTCGAATGGAAATAATCTTTTTATGCTAAAAGTGCTGAATAAAAATTTTATTGCACAGGGACGCTGTTTAGTATCTTTCTGTCTTCATTTTACTAGCTAACTAAGAATTTTAAAAATGTCAAGTATAAAAAGATTTTAGACGCCTTATAATAAAATAAATTAAATTTTTAACAGTATAGGAATCATCTTGTAAATTGTTGGTTTCAACAAGGCCGGCCTAGTGGATGTGACTGCTATTTAAAGTTGTTAAGTTTATAGACCGCACTCCATCTTAACATTAAACTGAGAGCTGTCATATAATATGTAGAGTCACAATAATAAAAAAGCAAACTTTATGTGTATTAAAGATTTTAGACGCCTTAAAATATTGAAGCAAAAAATGGTTGTTGGAGTTACATTAAGTAAGTACATGATTTTAATAAAATCATTTTTCCGTTTTGTTATCTTGGCTCGACATAATAACAGTACCCCGCCTGATGTTATCCTAGGGTGCGTGCCATGAAGCGACTGCCTCTACAGTTCTTTGCCAGTCGCATCCACATGCCGGGCTAAATAGCTGTAATTGGATTTTTTTGTTATAGTTTTCCGGGTTAGCAGAATATGCTATTATGAAAATATTCAGACCACGAGCATATATCTGCCTCATTTTTTTAACAAATATTTGTAATATTCAATTTGATATGTAATTAAAGCTATGTAACAAATGTATGACGGAATTTGAGCACGGGTACACTGCGGACCCCTGCCTTTATAAGGATGTTCCCGATTTGATCAACAATCAATCTTCTGACTTGTGCCCGTTTTATTTTTATAATCGCCACCGATCTCTTATAATCCAACTGGTTGTTATGTTAGTTTAAGTAAAGATTAAATTAATAAATATATCATAAATTTTGGATTAATTCAAAATCCGGTACAAGGACTTTTATAGCATTACCTATGTTATCTCTCATCACTTTAAACATTTTAAATTACTAATACTTCAGTTTATCACTAATTTGGGACACGGTTTACTTACTAACTTATATCAGCATATTTGTTGTTTTTAATGACGAATAATTCTCGGTTTAATGACTGTATACTGTTGTGCATATATTTGATAATGTTTAAAAATATAGTAAACACCAGTCTAAAAAGGTAGACTGGGAGATAAAACCATTTGGCTTTATGCAACTAACTATGAAGAAATAAATAAATTTCAATTACGAAAAGTATGTAGGTCAGAAATGAATGCCAGCGCTCTTTTTATCTGCCTGGATCTATACACGTATTATAAGTGAGCTTCAGCAAAATATGTCCCTTAGTTTAAGAAATTATTTTCAACCCTCATATTTTCCTAGTTATCTAACAGACACACTTAGAAATTGAACTAATTATAAAAATGATTTTGCTGACGTTGTTTGAGGTACGTGATGTTTAACCCTTTGTGAAAGGGTGATTTCTACAGGGTGCAAGGGTTCGAGATATAATGCAAATCTATAAACTATGGTTATTATTATGTTTAGGACTGTTGTTCCGTTTGAGATAAAATATCGAATTAATATCTAAAGAGTGGTAGGCAGTGGTGCTCGGTCTGCCGATCAGGGTAGTACTTACAAGTATACAGACGGTGAAGTAACTGCTACTTTCAGTTATTTAACCGTAGTAGCAGACAACTACATTAATGGACCGCACTCCACCTTAACATCATGCATGGTGCTGATGTTAATTTTAAATATTTGCTTACAATTATATTTTAAATTTCTATTTTTATTTTTTATTATTTACATTTCTAAACAAAGCTAATAAAGTGCTTGTATCATAGAAACATGACAACCAAAGTATAGTAGGGGAACGAGTTAAAGGAACGTGCGAGGAATGCAGTTGTGACGTCATGGTCACGTGTCTATTATGAATAGTGAAGTAACATGCAAAATGTCGATTACAATAAACACACAGTTTCCTTAAAATGCAAATAGATTTAGGTATTAAAAATTATAAATGTGTATTAAATTGAAGTATAAACATTAGACAGCAACAATTTTTAATGAATTATATAATAATTTCATTTTGAGAATAGTGACTGCATGTTTTTTTTTCTTTTTCACACATTTTAATCACGTTTCTAGCCTGAATACGGATGACGACTCTCTTTTATTCAATTAACTCACTAATTTTTCAATAATCAAACAAAGAAAATATGGACACGTTTTTATCGATATTAAATGACATCGCCAAGCTGTGAGCGTCACTAAAAGCGGCCACTAAGATACGGATGGTGGTCGTTTCACGCCCCACCGCACCTCAGCCCCCGAATTCATTTAGCTCGTTCCCCAAATATACATATATCAGATACATTGGTACCGGTGAGTGGTTTCGAACCCTTGCTCTCCGTTTGTGTAACCATTGGACTGCTACTACACCACGGTATATCTTATCTATCTAGAATTTTTATTTTTAAATTTAATACCAATATTTGTATTTATTTTACGCTGATGTCATTGACCAATGTGGTTGATGCGTACACCTTGGATTATGCCAATTTTACAAGTACACCGGTTTTCATTTAGCCAAAACCAAGCATATAGTTACGTACCTTGCGTTAGTGTTAATAAATAAATTTAAAATGTTAATAACCTACTTCCGATAGTAAAAATTTCTCGGAAGCTGTAAATTAAAACATAAACACAAGTTTATTCAATAGACTTGAAAATAATTCATTGTATAAGGCCGTTGATACACTTAAGTATTCACGTTTGTGAAGCATTCTTGAGTTATACTGTATACATGATACCTCCAGAATTGAAGCGGAACTAATGTTTTGCTTCTTTGTTAGTTTCGTCAATAATTCCATAAATATAATAGACAAACATAATTCCTTATAACATACAACAAAAACTATAAATATCTTTTTATAGTTTTGTAAATTTACTTTATTATTAAAAACCAGGCATCCAAAGGACATCATTCATTTTAGGCTTTTATGTACAACTTTTGTAAAGTCCAATGATGAAAAAATATATAAAGTGTAGTTTCTATACTTGTGTTGATAAAACTAATAACAATTTTGCTTTTAATTGTTGTGCAATTGAGTTATTTGGAAAATAACATATGGATTTTGTATCATTTGTCAATCACAAAGACACGCCATATTATTAGTCGTTCAGCTTCGTACATCAAACTATATTAAAATATATATGCAACTGTAAATACAATTAAGCCCGAGTCCCCATACAAAATGAATGACTTCCTTTATTGTAGTGAAACTAAAAGTGTACACAAAACGAGGTGCAAAAAGTATTATTCTTAGAAATACATTTGGCCGGCATAGTGACACGACCAAGAGTCGATTATTCTTTTACTCGATTACTCTTGGATATATAGGTTTTTTAAATGAGTTTTTTATTTAATTAGGAAATTATTAATTATGATGTTTGAAAAGACTGTTGTTCTGTTTGAGATAAAGAGTGGTAGGTAGTGGTGCTAAGTCTGCCGATCCAGGGTAGTACTTACAAGTATACAGATATTAAGAAGATCCATAAAACTGGATATACCTTTTGTTTACTATCTAAAAATCTACTTGGGAACTACACTCTATCCTAACATAAACTGCGGTCACAAGCCGAGGCTAATATTAAAAAATAAAATATTCATATTTCACGTTGAATCTAATGACATTGAAATCTATCAAGCCGTTTAGGTTGTAGGGCTCCGTCTAGTCTATCATTGCCTTAATAATTGAGTCACGGTCGAACGTACTATGTGGTTAGATAGGAGTTGTACAAGGTTCCTTCGTTCTCAAGGCTTAACGACGTCTTCGAATGTTAGTCATTTTGTTTAAACAGATGCAATTATAAATAAAATAAATATGACTAAATTAATAAATTTTATAAGGCTTTTCTTTAATTATTTTTAATCTGACAGTATAAATAAAGTCGTTGACAAGTTGCCTGATGGTAAGCAAGAGGAGATTCAAGAGTACCGACGACTGAAAAATCCGGCGGCTGCCTCAATCGTTGTCATTATGTCGGATAGAAAATTTGTTATATTATATGTATTAAAAATATAAAACAATTTAGTCTAGGTATATTTAGTCTATACTATTTATTTTCTTTTTTGCATTTCTATACTAAGTTACTAAACGTGTTTGTATCATAGAAACAGGACAACCTAAGGTTTTAAACCGGGGTTCTTGGTTTGCAAGGCAATTCCACAACCACTACACTACGATCGCCTTAAATATGTTTACGATGATAAAATGTTTATGAATTCATTTTGGACTTCTGGTTCATGTTGGCTTACTCGATTAAATAGTAATTATGTTACAAGTTTATAAGCCTTTGTTGCAATAGAAGACATTTATCAACAAATGAGTCATTGATTGGTTCACTAAATAGATGTGTTAACATTGTCGTCTTAAACAATCCTTTAGCACATTTGTATACATGTTTATAGCAATGTTGTTCAATAGAATGGCATGAAACAATGTTGGATGTACTCGTACTTTGTAAATAATAATATAGGCGTTCCAATTGTATGTTACTTTTTTTTTAAATTTGATATCATCTCAGATTAAAGAGTGGTAGGCCTAGTCTGCCGATTCGGGGTAGTAAAACAAGTACATGTATGCAGCCGTGAAGTGACTTTGTCGCGTTTCGAGATCAGCTTGTAAGTTGCCGGCATAGTGGATGTGACTGCTACTTACAGTTATTTAACTGTGATAGCAGTCGACTTTGTTCATGGACCGTACTCCAACTTAACATAACGAGGTGTTGTTATATGTCGAGTCACAATTTAAAAAATGTAAAAACTAATATTTTGATTTGTTTTTTTAGGTGGTAAGCAAGTCCAAGAGTGCCAAGACTGTAAAACCGTACTGAGGCAACTGCAAACTTACAGTTGCCTCAGTCGCTGGCACTAGTGTCATTACTTATATTGCATTTTCCAGATTTTGACGACAGGCGTGGCCGATTGAACATCGATTGGTTTGTTGCACGTAAAGTCCCAGGTTCAATTCCCGGACTTTATTTGTTTCATAGCTTTTATTTCTAATATTAAATAAAATATTTGTTAATAAAAAAAAGGACGCGGATATTTGCTTCGGGTCTGGTTATCAAAGAGTGGTGGGCAGTGGTACCGATCCGGGGTAGTACCACCTTCTTACATATATACGGACCGTGAAGTGATTTAGTCGCGTTTTGAGATCTGACTGTAAGTTGCCGGCTACAAATAGTGGATGTGACTGTTACTTATAGTCATTAAAAAAATTGTAATAGCAGTGACATCCATTCATGGACCACACTCGAGCTAAACATCATGCTGAGTCATATGTCGAGTTACAATAAAAAAAAAATTGTTTTGGTGCCAATTTTTGATAACGAATATGGTTACTAAACCTTTACTTTGAGATATGATACCATTTCTTAGCTACTTAGCCACGGTCGCAGTTTCAATATAATACTAAATTAAAAACATAAGTTGAACGACTCGAGATAAGAGTAAGAAGGGGTGTCCAGTTATAGTACCGCTGTAGTAATTAAATAATATTTTAGTAGTGCGTTAATTTCCATAAAGCGATGCTCCTACAGCTCGGTGCTCGGCGTAGCGTGGCGCAGGCGCATCGTCAGTTGCCGGTCAACAAGCATTACTACCTGTCGTACGTGCACAAACCTACAATTATATGGCCGTGATCAGACGGACGGGTTCACAATTACCTTGCGTTAAACTTAAATATTGCAGCGGTTATGGCCAGGGTACATCAGTGTCCAATGTTATGGTAATTAATAAATACTCCTTTTAAAGCCGGTTTTGAGATAACACGTGATTCTTAATTCGTCAGCGCTCATAGATCTTTCTATACAGTTTTAATGTAAAAAGTGTATATTTATTAAGTGTGATGTTTATGTAAGAAGCCGTTTATAAGGAAGTGTTAAGACGTCATATAATAGCTGGAAAAAATATATGAGGAAAATAATATATAACGCTAAGTGGTCTGCAATTCTTTTGTTAACCTACTCCGTATTAGAGTAAAATACTAAGTTATTCAATTCATGTAGTGGTGCCCAGTTTGCCGATCCGGGGTAGTACCACCACTTACAAGTATATGGACTGTGAAGTGAATGTAGTTGCTTTTCGGGATCAGCTTGTAAGTTTGCGGTTAGTGGATGCATAGTGGATGTGAATGTTCTGCTAATTTTGGTAGCAGTCTCCTTCTTTCTATTCTCCAGCTTAACATCAGGCGAGACACAATAAAACCCTAATACTGTTTAATTATAATGAATTAGATATAAATAAATTAATTTAAGTAAAAGGTTTCCACTTAGAACTCACGTCCACAGACTGGTCATTATGGGTTATTTTAGTCCATTTAATTTCTTTTTTTTTTTCCTAAACTAAGTTACCAATCGTGCTTGTATCATGGACAATGTGCGATCAAAGTGCAAACAAGTATATTTGATATACTTGTTTGCATTGGTACCGGCAAGTGGTTTCAAATCTTGGTTTTTTAAAACCACCTTGGATCCGTCAAGCGAACCGTAAAGCCGGCATAGTGACAGCGACTGGGTCAACCGTGAACTGACTCGATTTTTTAGTCGTCATTAGTCTTGGACCTCGTCTTGCTTTTTTTTATTGTGACTCGACATATTACAGCACTCTGCTTGATGTTAAGCCAAAGTGTGGTCCATGAATGAATGTCACTGCTACTACAATTCAATAACTATGAGAATCACATCCACTATACCGGCCTAGATGGAACCGGCAACTTACAAGCTGATCCCGAAACGTGTCCTATACTTGTCACGGTCCTATATATTCTATAAATTCACGGTCTGTATACTTGTAAGTGGTGGTACTACCCCGGTTCTGCAGACTGGGTACCACTGCCTACCACTCTTTGATAACCAGACCCGAAGCATCTTGGTCAAATATCGTGTCACAATAAAAAAAAATGGAACCACAGTTACCTTAATTATTGATGGCTATTTATTTTGACAACCTATTCTAATGAAGAAATAATAGCTTTAAAATAACCACCAAAAACCAAATTTCACGGACGATTATATTGCATCGTGTACAAACGGGTTAATGAAACTTAAAAATATTATTTTCCAGGCTATATTTGAATTTGAATGTCAGATGACACATGACCTTGGTTATTGAGTAGCGAGTAACTTATAATTTAAACGATAATTATTTATCTTTCAAGACGGCAAAGATCTTTATATACGATATTGTTATTGAAATGTTAAATTATTATGAATAATATTTGCATTAAAGAAAATTCGACTCTTCTTGTTATTTGAATTTTACTTTGATCAATGTCAAATGCTTAGATTAATGATTGGTCGCGCTACGACTAGATAGAGCCTTTCATACAAACTGTCTCGATATAAACGCTCCCAGTTTACTCTAATGTGTGCGTCGTAATCGTGTATCCACGTGGCCGATGCCTGTGTGCGTGAACGAAATAATGTTGCTAACATAAACTATTAACGTATAGAATAGGGAAAAGTTATTATTTAAATTCCAAACAGCTACTTAATTTGTTTGTATCATAGAAAACACAGAGCCATATTTGATCAAACTACGCTGGTTCAGCGTAGTTTACGATGCGTGTTTGACACGGGTGAATGCTCCATCTAGTCGAAGCGTCAGCGAGACCAATCATAAATCTATGGTCAAATGGTTACTTATTCTTCTATCTCTGATGCGACGTTATAAGATGTGTTTTATTCATAGTTTAATTATAGTTAATATACTTTTAATTTTAAATAAATCGGTGTAATTTTATTTACAGATTATAAGTAGCTATAATAATATAAAACAATTCAACCATAAATTTAAACAATTTTTAAAATGTAAGTATGAAAATTGATTCAAACAAAAATATACAAAAAATGTCGACCACTATAAAACAATACTCGTATTATGAAATACCAATAATTATAAAGGCCTAGGTATAGTTATGGACTATAAAAGGGTACCATTACCTTATAATAAAATAAATTGCTTTAGTATGAACCATAAAATCTAGCTTTACGGAAATTATAATAAAAAACACTACATTATCGAGTGAGAGATTTTAGTAATAACTCCCACAGCAATTTTTTCATTTGCTGATATTTAAATAAACTATTAAATATTCCAAATAAAAGCTATAAAAACAAATCTTTTCTTCGACCGGGTATCAAACCCGGGACTTTACGCGTAACGAACTGGTGTTCTAACCAATACACTAAGCATGTCGTCAGTAGATATAGATTGTGAAAATTGTAATAACATTAAACACAGTACTAACTTAATTGTAATTCTACATGCGTATGAACGTTAGGTACACAACACACACACACGCGCATACACACAAACACACATAATTTAATTTTAATTATAAATAGAAAAAAAAATGTTAAACAAGATCACAAATGTAGATCATGTGTACTAATTTGTACCGAACAGAAGAGATGTTTGATCTCTGCAGCACAGTTCGAGTATAATTATCGTTTACGGAAAACTCTAAACATTGTAAAATTAAAGTTTTTATTTATTTAATATTATTTGATTTAAATTGTAATCAGAGGAAGGAACTGTCTCCTCTCATACATATTGCCTTTTTTATACGCCTGAATAATTCATCATTATTATCATCATCAGCCAGAAGGCGTCCACTGTTGAACATAGGTCTCCCTCTTAAAACGCCATTCCGAACGACAAGATGCCAGCTGCATCCACCGGTTACCCGTGACTTTCACTATGTCGTCAGTCCACCTACGCTGCGTCTTCCGGTTCGTGGTCTCCACTCTAGAACCTTTCTTCCCCAACGGTTGTCAGTACTTCATGCGATGTGGAGCCTGATTAAAAAAAAAAATATTATTAAAATGGGTATGACACTAAACTTGTCGACTGTACTTGTAATAAAGGTTTTCCTTCAAACAATGATAAAGTAGATAGTTATGTTGTTTACGCTTAAAGAACACTATCAATTTCCGTTGTATTTCATTAACAATTTGCGAGTCAAATACGGTTTCTTACTGTAGCGTAACATTTAAAGAAACAATAAAATTATCATAGATTTTATGCAAGTAATTATTAAATGTAGATATTAAAATGTAGATACACATTATAATTTATTCGTTAGTTTAAGATCTTTGTAAGTGAATTAAAATGTTATTACCCCTCAGCGCTGATGGGATGGAATTGAGGTTTAAGAAACTTTATTGATACCAAAAGGAACATTTTCATATTCGCTTGTTTTGGATTTTACAATGTTTACAAATTGTTATTTGCAATGCCGGTGACCCTATTAGGCCGGTATATTGTTGTGAATATTTTATAATCAAAAAATGATCATTTTTAAACATTTTTTATACTATTATTATAAACAATCAATTAAATTGTCATGCCTTTTTTTCCACGGGGATAGGCAAAGATGATTGAGCGCTACTTGCCACGGTACTGACACAACTCCCTCGCTTGCCTTACAACCACAGTTCTTTTCATACAAGCTTTACGGTTATGGGTACTAGGCAACCCAAATAATTAAAATGTATCATGAAAGTAGTATGCAAAAAGGCAAATTCGCCCAGTCTGCCGATGGACATGGTCGAGCTTTGGGTTCAGCTTCAAAGTTTCCGTTTCCACTAGGCCGGTATAGTTGATGATACTGCACTTTGCAGTTCATTAAATGTAGTGCTATGCTATTCAAATAAGAATAGGACGGGCTGTTGACTAACTTCACTTAACTGATTCAAAGGTGTCTTTTTCTTGACGGGCCGAGGAAAAAGACACCATACTAAAGTGAAGTTGGTTGCAGAGTTACACGTCACAAAATGTCGCCGATTCCGTCCTATTCTTATTTTAATCGCATTATAACAGTCGCCTTCGTTCATGGATCGCCTTCAGCAGATGCCTTGTTAATATTTTTTGGTTTATTAATTACTTTGATAATCTAGATATGTTGGTAAATGTTGGTAAATAATTTGTTAATTTTCACTTTTCTTTTATTGTGACTCGACATATGACAGCGGGGTGCCTGATGTTAGGCTGAGTAAGTAGAAGTTACAAGCTGACCCCGAAACGCGGCTAAATCACTCCACGGTCTGTATACTTGTAAATGGTGGTACTACCCCGGATCAGACTGTGTACCACTGCCTACCACTCTTTAATTTTAGGTGGTATTTTGGTTAATACTGTAATTTGGTTAGTGTGTGTGTAAATACTGTACTTATAAAAGCCATATGCAAAAATAGGCTACCTGCTGTATAAATAAATATTAGAGGGGTGTAATTAAAAAAGAAATGCTTTCAGTGGGAATCAAATCCGGAAATACAGATACCACGTAATGCCGTGGTAGCTCAACTCAAACAACTCACAATATAAACATGACTTTATATTGCATAATAATTGTTGTTATATAGTATAGGTACATTTACTGATATATAGTTACATATTTCTTTATAGAAAATATGTGCATATTTTAAGATTGTTTAAAGGCTTCGATAATTATACATACATATATATACTTCCAAGGATACTTCTACATTCTACAATACATGGTGTATTTATTAGCAATATTATAAAACAAGTTTTGCACGAGTAAGTTTATAGTTATAATTTCTATAATTATATGTCTGCAGAGATTCTTGTTCAGTTTGTTATGTATCGGAAACTTCAACGGTATTCATTAACTCTTACACATTGTAATAGAAACAATACGATACTTATGTAGTTGAGTAATTATTTGTAATTAAAAAAATATTCATATATGCGTCTTATAAGTCGATATTAACATATGGGCACGATATTAACATGAGGTGTAAGACCTTATTTTGTTGTTAACTATAATATAACATAGCGAATTATTTTATTGTGACTCGACATATTACAGTACCTCGACTGCTACTACATTAAAATAACTGTAAGTAGCAATCACATCAACTATGCCGGCCTAGTTGGAACCGACAACTTACAAGCTATCCCGAAACGAGACTAAGTCAATTCACGGTCTGGTCTATATACTTGTAAGTGGTGGTACTACCCCGGATCGGCAGACTGAGCACCACTGCCTACCACTCTTTCACAACCAGACCCTTAGCAAAAAATTGCCTCTTTTTTATTAATAAATATTTGTGAATTTAATCAAATTATTAAAAATTACAAATAAAAGCTATAAAACAATTATTTGCTCCGGGAATCGAACCCTGTTCTTTAGTAACGAGAAATTTTGATCAGTTTAATGTCTATAAAAGAGAAATTATCATTTGATAAAATATTTATCCAGTGTTAATGGCCGAGAGCTATAATGGCTTTGTTCTGGCAAATTTTCAGATACTGCAACTCCCGTGTGTCCATGAGTTTTTATTACAGCCTATGTGAAACATTTATTATATATGCATTTTTAACCTTTTATTTTTATTGCTATGTAGAGGAAGTGTACAATAAAAAATAATTCAAAATATTAAAACCACCACAAACCACATCGATTGGGCATTTTTTGGACAAATGCTCTAATTTCTGAGTCTGTTAAATTGCTTGGTTATTTAATTTGAAGTTTAGAATTTAACACATTTTGTTTTACGAAAATTTTATATAATATGTTCACAACTAATTTAATTATTTGTTTATATTATAAGTCATAATAAAAAGATATGATTTCGTAAGTTACAATTAATCAATCAAATTTTCACGCCTTTTTTCCAAGATCCTGAAACAACTTCCTCACTTCCATTACATCCACAATCTTCTTCATAAAAGCTTTGCAATTATGGGCACTAGGCAACCCATAATAAACTTACCAAATGAGTTAAATGATTTTTTTTAAATATTCTCAATAGATTTTTTCAAAGCAAGTTTTTAATATTTTATAGTAGTTAGTTCAGTTTAGTAAAGTGGATGCGACTGCTACTTGCAGACATTAATATATAGTGGAAGTCATCTCCACTCACAGATCGCACTATAGCTTAAAATCAGTCAGTGGTTATTAGATATATAAAACATTTTGTGACCTATGCCAGTCTGTTGGTAAAATTAGCAAACACCTATGAGCGCTCAAAGGACACATAGATATATAAAACATTTTGTGACCTATGCCAGTCTGTTGGTAAAATTAGCAAACACCTATGAGCGCTCAAAGGACACATAGGACATAGTTTCGATAACAATTTACAAATAAATGAGATTTTAGGCTGCACTTTGGGAAATAATAAAGAAAAACTGTTACAGACATTGAAAACCTTCTGGTCAGCGCTCCAAGTACAACTATGCACACTTGCAATCGCAGGCAGTTTATTTAATGTGATACGATTACCCCGGGAAGCCTTCAAGTATGGCCCCATACCATATTTATTGGCATTCACCATCTCTTCGGTGGCCGTTGCAATGCCCGTGGCATTATTAGAATTAGCATTAGGACAATTGACGCAACAGGATGCAGTTGGAGTCTGGAGGGCTGTGCCTATATTAAAAGGTAAGTTTCTGTGGTTTTTTTTTTTTTTATTAAGACTTGACTATTGTTCTCGGTTTGCCTCATTGCCGATTGTTTTTTCGATTACCGTCTTTATGCCGGCCGAAGTTGCTTTTTACGCTTGAAGGTTTGAAGGCTTTAGTATAGGCAGAATACATGGGCTGGTAAAGTAATTTACTTCTACATTGAAGATTGTTTTACAATGAAACAAGGAGCCGAATCTTTAACTTCGACTTTGTTGACAATGCCCTTTTACAGCAGCTACTATACTACTTTGGATTAAATATATACATTGTTATATATTTAATCCATCTATTATTTTAATGTCATTATTTTTAATTATTATTTTTTACTATTTTTATGCAGACGTACCAATGTGCTCTGTATTGCAGCCTGTAGCGCCGTGCTTTTACACGGTCTTACATAATTCATTTTTAAGCTAATTAATTATGTTATACTAGTTCTATTTGTGTTTATTTGTGAATAATTGCGTTACATACCTTAATGTTAATATTTTTATCACTTATAATATACTTCTGTAAACGGGTTTTTACGTATCGATAGCCTTTATATTTTTCCACATATTTCACTATTTATTTTATTAGATTATCACTGAAATAAGCCTGATAATACACTTTTTCTACTTTGTTTACATATTTTGACATTTATGTCATCGATACGTGACAACCCGGTATTTTTCTTTGGTCCAAAATACGCCTGTATGAAGGCTACTTCACAAAAATTGACCACTTTTGGCATAATATCGTTTTTATTGCATTTGAAATTGGATTATTTTACCAATTTCATTTGATTTTGGAATGGAAAGATTTTATGCCTATATAAGCAGGCAAAGCCCAGAATTCGGCAGTCTTCCTCCAGTCTTGTATTGACTATAGTATTATTATAGGCCTTGTTCTGGGGCTAGTTAACCCCAGAACCTTGCAGTGCCTCATCATAAAGTACGTCATAAAGATTTTCACATCCAAATTCATATGGAATATTAAATTTATGGATTAATGGAAGTTTAACATTG
Source organism: Tinea trinotella (assembly GCA_905220615.1). NCBI lineage: Eukaryota > Metazoa > Arthropoda > Insecta > Lepidoptera > Tineidae > Tinea > Tinea trinotella. Next base: position 3,381,200 of record HG992311.1, read on the forward strand.
AACAATTTTGGTAGCCCACAATCAGTTTAATTAAAGGATTTGTGGAAAGGATTTGACTCCAGGAGTTGCGTGAGTACCCTTTAAGTCACATCCAAACATTTGGGGTCCAGGTGCCACGTGTCCTGTCATCAGTGTTCCCTGGTCGAGTGAGCCTCCAAGCCGCCGACCTTTATTGGGATCTATCGTATTGTGGACGTCTTAATGTCGTCCACATAGATTATATATATTTTATAAAATTATCTGTCATTTATATAGACTTTGTAATTAGTATTTAGTTATTTTTAATATATTATCAATCTAATTAAAGTCTATTTATTTCACGACAGATTGGCGCCCAACTTTATTAACTTATATATCTAATAAATTAAATATAACGTATGTTATATATTAATAATATTTAATTTTCTTTCAAATTCAAATTTGGGCTTTTCAGAAGTTACCACAAACATTATTTGGCTTAAACATTTCGATATAAGTTAGAACTCACCCATCCCATCGCTCATTATTATTTATTTATCATTTATAGATAATTTTAATTATTTAATTTTTTCTTGATATATATATATTTTTTTTTTCTTTAACATGCCGAAAACTAAAGATCCCAGTACCCCTGGTCCTGCGTCTCTTAGTATTAAACCATGCTCCCACCAGTTCGTTTTACCTCAACCTCCAATAAACGAATTAAAAAAAATCTCTTTTAATGGAAAAACTTGTCCGCGAACTTTTATTCGTGATTTAGAAGAATTTTGTATCGCGAGGAAACTTTCAAAAGAAAATCTTCTTGATTTTGGCTTTGAATTATTTACGGGTGTGGCATTACATTGGTATCGTTTCCAACGCCAATTTAACCCTGATTTATCGTGGAAGGTTTTATGTACTACATTGATTAAAGATTTTGGAGAAAAAGACTTTGATTTTAATTTATTAAATGCAATTAATAAAAGAACACAAGGGGCTGATGAATCAATAACAGTTTTTGTTTCAATTATTTTTGCCATGTTTTCTCAATTATCCGAAGAGATAAGTGAACGTGAGAAATTATCAATTTTATTGAGGAATATTAAACCTTGTTATTCTACTTTTATAGCGTTAAATAATGTAAATACGGTCCTAGAGTTAATATCAACGTGTCAAAAATACGAAGAAATTATCGATCATAAAAAAAATTTTGAAGAACCTCAAAATAATCTTGGTGCTTTCAATGCAGATTTTGCGTATAAAGGCTCTTCTTCTGTTACTGTTGACTTACCTCAACATACGAAAGTTTTTAAAAATAACGTTAATGTTGTTTCGACTACTAATGATTTTCAAACACCAACTTCGTTTTGTAAGCGTTGTCGTGTATTGGGACATTCTTTACGTGAATGTTCTCAAACACATATCGTTTGTTTTAAATGTGGTCTTAAAGATTTTAAATTTTACAATTGCCCTAGTTGCAATTCGAAAAAGCAATTAAAATCTACTTTACCGTCAAAAAAACTAACTATCGACTTGGTTAATAAATTCGACCCAGAAGACTGGCATAATTGGTTATCTACCATTAAAAACTTTTTAAGTTGTTACAGAACTACTTCAGTCCTGTACGATAATGAAAAGGATTACACTCGTCCTTTTATTAACGTCTTTGTTAATAATAGTCCTTTATCTGGTCTGCTTGATAGTGGCAGTTCCTTGACTATTTTAGGGAGTAATTCTCATCTTCAAATTATTAAACTGGGTTTTACATTATCCAAGTCTGTACCTATTATTATATCTACTGCCAATAATTATAAACTTAAATCTTTGGGACATTTTGATCTCCCTTTTACTTTTAACGGGCAAACACATTTAATTAAAACATACGTGTTTCCTGAAATTTCCCCATCCCTTATTCTTGGGACGGATTTTTGGAAAAAATTCAACTTAGTCCCTAAATTATTATCTTCAGCTTTTAATACTACGGGTCAATGTCTTACTATTTCTGAAAATGACAAGAAGATTCTACCGTATGAGAATCTTTCTAATTCTCAAAAAGCTATTGCTGACGACTTGATCTTCAGATTTAAAAGTATTTCTTTTGAAGAAAAGGGCGTACTAGGTCGTACTGACCTGATCTGCCATAGAATAGATACCGGAGATTGCCCTCCTATTAAACAACGTGGTTATAGACTTTCTCCTGAAAAACAGAAAGCTCTTATTAACGAGGTTGATAAAATGCTGGATTGGAAGGTGATAGAAAAATGTGAAAGCCCTTGGTTATCACCAGTACTCATTACCCCCAAGAAAAATGGAGAATGGAGATTTTGTGTAGATAGCAGAAAATTAAACTCTGTTACTCGGCGTGATGCCTACAGTCTACCTTTGATTAATGAAATACTTGATCATCTTACTAATGCCAAATTTCTTTCTAGCATTGATATTGCTAAAGCCTTTTGGGAAATTCCTCTAAACCCTGCTGATAGAGATAAAACAGCGTTTTATGTACCTGGCAGAGGCATGTATCGTTTTGCCGTAATGCCTTTTGGTCTGACTAATGCTCCTGCTACACAGCAGAGACTCATGGACACGTTGTTCACACCTGAATTTGAAAACAAGGTGTTTTGTTATCTTGATGATATTGTGATTATTAGCGAAACCTTTGATGAACACATTTCATTATTAATCAAAGTTTTTGAAAAACTTTCTTTCGCTAAACTTACTATTAATTTTGAAAAAAGTTTATTTTTTAGAAATGAACTTAAATATTTAGGTTATATTGTGGACGAACATGGTTTACGTGCCGATCCAATGAAAATTAATTCTGTTCTCGAATATCCTGTTCCTACTAGTCGTAAAGAAGTTCGCAGATTTCTGGGAACATGTAGTTGGTTTCGACGATTTATTTCTAATTTCAGCTCTATTGCTGCTCCTCTTAATAAACTAACTAGCAATGGTAAGAACGCTCCTAAATTCGTTTGGAATCAGGAAGCTTCTCAAGCTTTTCTAAAACTAAAAGAAGCTTTAGTAACTACTCCAGTTTTAGCTTGTCCTGACTTTAACCTACCTTTTTCAGTTCATACTGATGCTTCGAACTTTGGTATTGGTGCAATGCTTACGCAACAACAAGGTTCAAACGAAGTAGTCATTGCTTATATGAGTAAATCACTTAATAAGAATGAACAGAACTATTCCACCACTGAGAGAGAAACTCTTGCTGTTATTACTGCACTTGAACACTGGCGTTGTTATCTTGACAATGGCAAACAATTTACCGTTTTCACAGATCACGCTGCTCTCCAATAGTTTCTTAAACTTTCGAACCCTTCGGGTAGACTTGCTCGTTGGACTATACGCTTATCATCCTTCAATTTCTTACTTAAACATAAAAAAGGTAAAGAAAATGTTGTCCCTGACCTCTTGTCACGGTCTAGAAATTTGACATCCGATATTGCTACCTTAAATGTTTTGACTCTCACGGCGCAAGATCACTATAATAAAGTTCTTAGCGGCTGTCAAAATAATCCTGATAGTTTTCCTAACTATTCTCTTAAGGATAATAAACTGTATCGTCTCACTCACTCTCGTAATGTGATAAATGATGACTTTATTTGGAAAGAAGTTCCTCCCCCCGATTGTAGATTAAACTTAGTTAAAACTTATCACGGATTACCAGGTGAACCTCACCTTGGCATCTTTAAAACTTATAAAAAGCTTTCGTTGCTATATTATTGGTCAGGTATGTTTAAAGACATATCTAAATTTATTTTAGATTGCGAGAATTGCCTTGCATATAAACATCCTAATCATTCACCTTATGGTCCTATGGGTAAACCTAAGATATGTTCAAGACCTTTTCAATGTATATCTCTTGATTTAATGGGTCCCCTACCTATGACCAGAGGACGCAATCAATACATTCTAGTTGTTAATTGCTGTTTTTCTAAATATACTTTAATTTTCCCGCTTAAGCGTGCTATTTCTAAAAATATTATCAATTGTTTGGAAAACTTTGTGTTTTTAGTTCACGGTGTTCCACAAACAATTATTATGGACAATGGTCCACAATTTCAATGCAAGGAGTTTAAATCACTTTTAAATAACTATAAGATACCATTCGTGTCGTATTCTCCTCACTATTGCCCACAGGTCAATCCCACTGAGAGATATAACAGAACCATTGGTACTGCTCTAGCCTCTCTTGTTGGTGATGATCATAGAAGCTGGGATATTCATTTATCAAAAATTCAATATGCTATGAATAGTACGGTTAACGCAGTAACGGGATATTCTCCGTCATTTTTAGTTTTTGGTAGAGAGACCATAAATTGTGGATCTATATATACTCCTACTAATGTTATTGATGATTATACATTTATGCCACGCGATATTTACGCGGATAATATGGGGCTTTTGTCATCTATATTCGACAAAGTCCAAGTAGCATTATACGCTTCTCATGCGAAAAACAGTTCTCGGTATGATCTTCGTCATCCTTTTAAAGAATTTAATATTGGCGATTTCGTCTGGCGAAGGAATTACGTTTTAAGTAATGCTGGAGCCTACTTCAGTGCGAAATTAGCGCCTAGATATATTCGGAGCAAAGTTGTTCGTAAACTTTCTCCTCTAGTTTATATTCTTGAGGATAATAACGGGTCACGAGCTAAATGGCATATTAAAGATATTAAAAATTAGATTATATATACTGAAATTTTTCTTTTTCATTATTATTCTTATATATTTATTTTACTTTATTATTTTAATAACTTTAATAATTTTATTATTTGTTATTACTATAACATGCCTAAATAATAATAAAATGTCTTCAACTCTACTAAGTTGATAATAATTAAAAATGAAAATAATATTTATTATTTCATTTATTATTGTACAATGTACATATTGTACATTTTGCCTTTAATCCTATTATATGGATGGCATATTTCATATTATTATTATTTAATTTTTATGTATTCAATGTGTTGTATACCTAATATTTATACTGACATTTCTTGACATTGGTTTTTATTAATTTGGTTTTCCGAAGCCAAAAGATACTAAGTCCATAATTCTTTTTTAATTAAAATATTTTTTTTGGTTTTCCATAGTCAAAAGAAACTAAGTCCACAATTTTTTAGTTTGGCTTTCGGAAGTCAAAAGACACTAAGTCCAGATTTTTTAAATTTTCCTAAATTTAATTTTTTTTTTAGTTTTCCAAAACCAAAGGAAACTAAGTCTATATAGCTTATTTTTTCTTAAATTGCATCTGGCAACGGACTTTACTTAGTCCTACCAGATTTTTATTTTAACCCTACCATATCGACAATTTATATTGACGATCTCTTTTAATCCTACTAAGTTGATGATTTTTTCAAACATACTTTCGAGCTTTATAGCTCACGTTTTGAATTTAAAATGATAAATAAAATTATTATAATTTTATTTATTTTATATTTTACATTTGTGCTTTATTGTACATTTTGCCTTTATTCCCATAATAGGGGTGGCATATTTTATATTATATTATAATTTTTTCTGCTTCTCATCTTCAATTAACTGAATTTATTTCGACTCCTTCATTTCACTATGGTCATCCATTATTAAAGGCTATTAAGCTATTTTTTATATAAAAATTAAAAAAAAATATTTTTAGAATGCTAATACCCTTCAGCATTCTATATTCTATCATATGAGCGGATGATAACTCATTTTAAAGAAGCCTAGGTCAATTGTGTGCGCTTTTAATTAGCGTAACGCTATGTTCATTTGAATATCCCATTTCGGGAAAACTATTAGAGCTTTTCTTAGCTCAATTGTGTGCGCTTTTAATGAGCGTAACGCTATGTTCGTTTGAACATCCCATATGGGAAAACTATTAGAGCTTTTCTTAGCTCAATTGTGTGCGCTTTTAATGAGCGTAACGCTATGTTCGTTTGAACATCCCATATGGGAAAACTATTAGAGCTTTTCTTAGCTCAATTATGTCGAAATACCAATTTGACTATAATTTTAATGACATTACTTCGTCATTTGTATATATTTTATCATCTCATTATACTAGGGATTTCATACGAGAGCGGAATGATAGACTCTATAAAAAAGCCAACTGTCGCGTAATAAAGGTACTTCTCTTGGAGTAGGAGCCATAAGTTGTGAGCCCTACCCCTTGCTCTGGAAGAAGACAGCGTGAATGATGAATGAATGACTTATGAAAGGATGATATGAAAGAGTTGAGAAGATGCCCATAACCTCAAAATTTTTCTCTGAGTATAAAAATTTTCTGGGGTCGTGGGGGAAATGTAGCGCCGTGCTTTTACACGGTCTTACATAATTCATTTTTAAGCTAATTAATTATGTTATACTAGTTCTATTTGTGTTTATTTGTGAATAATTGCGTTACATACCTTAATGTTAATATTTTTATCACTTATAATATACTTCTGTAAACGGGTTTTTACGTATCGATAGCCTTTATATTTTTCCACATATTTCACTATTTATTTTATTAGATTATCACTGAAATAAGCCTGATAATACACTTTTTCTACTTTGTTTACATATTTTGACATTTATGTCATCGATACGTGACAACCCGGTATTTTTCTTTGGTCCAAAATACGCCTGTATGAAGGCTACTTCACAAAAATTGACCACTTTTGGCATAATATCGTTTTTATTGCATTTGAAATTGGATTATTTTACCAATTTCATTTGATTTTGGAATGGAAAGATTTTATGCCTATATAAGCAGGCAAAGCCCAGAATTCGGCAGTCTTCCTCCAGTCTTGTATTGACTATAGTATTATTATACGCCTTGTTCTGGGGCTAGTTAACCCCAGAACCTTGCAGTGCCTCATCATAAAGTACGTCATAAAGATTTTCACATCCAAATTCATATGGAATATTAAATTTATGGATTAATGGAAGTTTAACATTGAACAATTTTGGTAGCCCACAATCAGTTTAATTAAAGGATTTGTGGAAAGGATTTGACTCCAGGAGTTGCGTGAGTACCCTTTAAGTCACATCCAAACATTTGGGGTCCAGGTGCCACGTGTCCTGTCATCAGTGTTCCCTGGTCGAGTGAGCCTCCAAGCCGCCGACCTTTATTGGGATCTATCGTATTGTGGACGTCTTAATGTCGTCCACATAGATTATATATATTTTATAAAATTATCTGTCATTTATATAGACTTTGTAATTAGTATTTAGTTATTTTTAATATATTATCAATCTAATTAAAGTCTATTTATTTCACGACAAGCCTTCTTGTAATAAATGAATTTGAATTTGGCTGCCGAATTTTTTTTTCTAACTCGACATTATGTCAGCTCTCCGCCTGATGTTAAGTTGGAGTGCGGTCCATGAATGGAGGTGACTACTTTACTACTTTCACTTATCCTTTCCATGTGCCTAAACCATCGAAGAATTCTTTTGTCTTTCTTTGTCAAACATCTTCTTTGGTAAACTAGTCTTACTAAATCATAAACCAATTTATTGCATAAGCTTAAGTACCTAAGAGCAAATAAAAGTAAATAAACATGATGAAGTAATGATTGTTTTTATTCGTAAAAAAAGTGTTAATTAAGAAAACAGGCTAAACAAAAATAAAGGAAACCAATTTTTTGTTAGAAAACACGGTTGTGTTAAATCACGACAAAAAAAAACTAGCTTTATGTTGCTCAGTGATTTGAGTCTTAGTCTTATTTAATCACTTTTACAATTTTAAAACAATAGATCTACATTTAAAGATTAGGAAAGGAATGTTGCGAAAGTTAGGGTAGGTTGGCGAAAGAGATTATTATAATTCCCATTAATATTTTTAGGTGTTGGCTATTTAAAGTTACTGACATCCAGTCTTTGTTGTGTGTATTATATGGTGCCATTGGCGTTGGCAGCCGCTTACATTGTATGGATTGGCAAAGGAACATTCCCTTTAAAAGATTGTACAAAATTACAAATCACTCCGGTAAGTTATTTTACTACATTTTTATATTTATAATAATGTCATAACTTAACGATCTAAAGAAAAACTACATTTTATGACTGATTATACCATGATGGCTGCAAAGCTCTCAAAACGTCGGAATAATAAAAAAATGTAAAATCAAAACCAAAATAAACACGATAGTAAGCCGCATAAAATTTGTTTAATTCATTTATCAATGTTCGCGCAAAATCTAAGAAAATACTATTATTACATTTTTTTCTCTTTTTAAAGGCACAAAACTAAATGAATAATACTAAATTAAAATCTATCTTCTGCCTTAAACTATAAATGACATGAGCATTTTTTTCACATTTGGTATTTCATCATTTCTAATTTTTTTTCATGTATAAACAATAAATAAAATATAAACATAAATATAAAATTGTTAAAAGTTTACATTTTAAATGTTAAAATGAAATAATTCATAAATACGAGTAAAACTGCCATTTGTCAGAAATGCAATTCGTTAATTTATAGTTGACTAATATTTTTGCAAAACTGGGATTCCGATATTCCGCTGCTCGCGTCCGTGAAAAATGCACCCAATAACTTTTAAAACAATTTATTAGTTCAGTTTTGTCGCGGTTGGTGACACTCGTAAATTAGTTAAAGTTTAACAAAGCACAGACCACGCAATACTAGACTCCAATTCATTTAAAAAATACTAATTAATTAGATCGCTATCAAGTTTTTCAATGAGTAGTAATTGACTTTTTTTTTTTTTTAAATAACATTATTAGTGACAGGTTGCATTACGGTTTATGCAACCTTGTTTTTAAACCTCCTCATAAAGCCTATATCATTCTTACCAATAATGAGGATGATTTTATTATGGTTACATGTAAGCCTTCGTTTGCTCGACTACTGTTACCTACCTATAAGTAAAAATGTCATTAATTTTGCATGTCTAGTGGTTCGTAGTCTATGTAACAAAACTACTGAAAACCGCAACTTTTTTCAGGTTGGATATGAAAATAGAATGAATGCTACTGAATGTTTTAAGTAAGTTCTTTTGTTACTTTTAAAGTTGTTTTAATTTTTAAGCAAAACTTTATCACCACGTTACTTTACATAATTTTGGCCGACATTGTGGCGTCAACTGCACTGTAACCGGTACTACAGCGACCAGTTTTTTCAGTCGTCGGGGCTTATAGACTCACCTTGCTAACCATCAGGCAAGGCGAGCTCGTCTCAATAAGTACCCAGTCTGCCGATCCGGGATAGTACCACCACTTACAAGTATACAAATCATGAAGTGATTTCGTCGCGTTTCGGGAACTGCTTGTAAGTTGCCGGATCCAACTAGGCCGACATTAAATTATTAATATTATTGAATTGTAGTAGCAATGACATCCATTCATGGACGGCACTCCAGCTTAACATCAGGCGGGGAGCTATCATATGTCGAGTCACAATAAAAAAAATAAAAGGACTGTTATATCCTAGACAGGTTTTAGGTTTAAAGACCGTGAAGTCGCGTACCATAATCGTCTATTAAACTTAAATACTTCAAGCGAAGCGTGAAAAAGCACTCGTGATGGCACCGCACGGTGTAGTCTCACTGAGTCGGTTTATTCAATTGTCGATGCTTTTGGATCTTCCCTTGTTTCCCATCTAGTCAAGGTCGTTTGTCGTGTCACATTAAAAAAGTTTAACCTCAGGCGATTAAGGCTTAACATCATATCGTTCTAATGAAAATAAAAAACGCATCTGTTCTCATTGATCTCTATAGTGATCTGTTGGAAGCGGCACTTTCAATTGAATACAAAATTCTTATTAACTATTACATACATTCTTTCAGTTCAACATTCCTTTCACCATTTTCTGCATACCCACAGTATTTGGGAGTAATGGCCATAATTATATTTTTGCTTTGGTTTTTCATACCAATCATGTAAGTACTTTTTATTTAACTAAAATTATGGTGTATTAACCCAATTTAATTTTACGCTATTTTATATTTATTTCGTATAAGAATATAATCTTGGATCATTCAAGCGAAGCCTAAAAAAACACATATAGATGGAGACTTAGGCAACTGTCAGTTCAATTCTTATTCGTTGGAGTTTTACTTGCTTACTACTATTAATCAAGGATCAATAGCGATTTAAATTTAAAAAAATGAATTTATATTTATATATCTATATAGGTAAGAGAGCTTAGAGCAGAAAGCAAACAATTTAAGGTGCGACTGCAGACCGCAGACTGCACTACTTGTTTGTATGGGATTGACACTAGTCTGCAGCTGCCGCATTATTATTGTTTCGAAACATCATATTTATATTCTTTGACTTAGCGAATGCTGATTGTGGCAATAGTGTCGCCTTGCATGGAATCAATCTCAAACAAACAAGTAGTGCAGTCTGCAGTCGCCGGAATCACACCTTTATAATAATGTGTAAACAGTTGGCAGTCATTTTAGTGTTGTGTCTCAGTAACGTTTCGGATTAGCTAGGCCGGCATAGTAAATGCGACTACTACTTGCAGACCAGGCAATTCACGTTGGAATCGATGGATCGCACCTCAGCTTAACAATCAATCAATCATTCAAATTGTCACGCCTCTTCCACAATGGAGCGCCACTTGCCACGGTTCTGACACAACTCCCTCGCTTCCTTCACATCCACAATTCTCTTCATACAAGCTCTACGGTTATGTGCACTAGGCAACCTACCTTTAATTAAACATCAGCTTAACATTAAATGATATATAAGTAATTTGCTATTACCAAGTTCAGATAGGTTTAACTAATTTTAGTAAAATATTTTTATTCCGAATTTATTAAATATAGTCGATGAAACAATATCTATTGAAGTCAGAACATAGTGTAATATACTCGTACTTATTTATCTACTTTATTTTACTTTCAGATTATACCGTCTTCATAAATCAATGAAAGCAAGCTTCGTAGTTTGTGCACCTTTAGTCTTTATATTAGCTCTGGTCCTCGGAGTGGCAGTTGGTAACATAAGCTGGCTCGCATTAATGCAACCTAGGTTAGAGCAGTGGAGAGAGATGTTGCATCCACACTTGTGGGTTGGAGCGTTGGTGCAGGCGCTCATGTCAGCTCAAATTAAAAGCGGTTACCTCGTGAGCGGGGGTGGATGGACGTATTATAAATCCGATGTTAGATGGTAGGTTTGTTTTTTGTAAATAAAGATGATTGCTAGGTAAATTTTAAGATGATATTTGTTTTTCTTATTTTTTTTTATTTATTTCTATACTACTAAAGTGCTTGTATCATAGAAACATGACAACCAAAGTACATTATATCTAACATACATTGGTACCATATACATTGAACTGGTGTGCATTGGATAGCACACCAGTTCGTCACGCGTAGTCCTGGGTTCGATTCCTGGTTGGAGTAAAAAAATGTTTTATAGCTTTTATTTTTATTATATTTATAGTGCCCACGTAGTACCACCACTTACAAGTATACAGATCATGAAAGTGATTTAGTCGCATTTCGGGATGAGCTTGTAAGTTGCCGGTTACAACTAGGGCGGTAGTGGATATGTGACTGCTACCTACAGTTATTTTACTGCAGTAGCGGTCACCTTCATGGACCGCACTCTAGCTTAACATCAGGCGGGGTGGTGTCAAATGTCGGGCCACAGTAAAAAACATGTCATTTTTTTTAGTATCAGATTCCATAGGGGAAAAGTTTTCAGTAAAAGTGTTAATATCTGTGTGCTTTATCCGGGACTTGATGTCTCATGTATTAAATCACACCACCGTGTTTTTTTATTTATTATTGTAACTCGACATATGACAGCACCCCGTCTGACGTTAGGCTGAAGTGCGCTCCATGAATGGAGGTGACTGATACTACGGTCAATTAACTGTAAGTAGCAGTCACATACACCATGCCGGCCTAGTTGGAACCGGCAACTTAAAAGTTGATCCCGAAACGCGACTAAGTCACTTCACGGTCTGTATACTTGTAAGTGGCAGACTGGGCACCACTGCCTACCACTCTTACATTGTATGTAATGTACGTTCGTGTCATTAAAGATAATTAAAATGTTTGTTTCCAGGACAGCTGTTACAATAACATTTGAGAATATAATAGCTGGTTGGATTTGGGTATTATTATGGATGGGCACGGGCGGTGTAGGGGTGAAGGATACCTCTTTCATAGGTGTTTTAGTTCTAATTTATCAGTCTGCGGTCAATGAGAGGCACGGGAAACAATGGCCCATCCTTGCTTACTCCATTGTTTTCGTCTCGGGAATAATGACTATGGTATGTTAACAATGCTAATGCAAGTTATGCTCCTTTTAGGATGGCATGTTGTGGAATCCTGAAGGGGTGAAAAGGTCGACGTGTTTTCTTTGCAAAATGGCTTATTTAATAATTTTGTTGTAATTCTTTGTTTTGTTTTGAAAGGTTGCTTTTGTTCAACTTGTGTATTTTAGTTAATTTATACCTTAATCACTGTGTCTGTGTGTTTATTTATTTTTTATTATAAATTAATAATTAATTTAATTGTCAAGCCTTGGAGCGCCACTTGTCACGATCCCGACACAAATCAGACCCACAACTCTTTTCATACAAGCTCTACTATTATGGGCACTAGAAAATCCTTTCTTGAGGATGTCTCCGATTTGGTTAGAAAAACCGTCCTAATAATAGACAGGATTTCAAAATTAGAAAACACTATCCTCGGTCTGCCTCGTTTAACGCATTCATTCACATAACGTTTATAAATTCCTTATGTCAATCTACTTTTACTCATTCTTGACATGTGTCCAAACCATCGAAGTATTTGTCATTCCTCAAGAAAGCTGGGTTGTCTTGTGCCTATAACCGTAGAGCTTGTATGAAGAGGATTAAAGAAAGCGAGGGAGTTATGTCAGGATCTTGGCAAGTGGCGCTCCATTGTCCCTGCCTATCCCTGTGGGAAAAGGCGTAACAATTTGTTTGATTTGATTTGATAGTCTTACTATTTATTATAGTTTTAATATCACTGTTTATTGGTTTAAGTAGATTATTGTATTTAAATTACTTCTTTTATAATATATAATTTTATTCATAGACCAATAATAAAGAGTTAAATATAATGAATAAACTTATCAAATAAAATGAAACTACTAATACTGAATAAAGTAAATAAACACCTTTTGATATTTGCGTTACGGAATCTGCCTAAAAGCAAACAGATTTAAAATGCACAGGAAAAAACAAAATCAATCAAAATATCTGACTTTCGTTTGATGTTTTGTTTATCGACGGCGGCTCTCTGATTTTTATTTCGGCTGCATTAAAACAAAATACAGTATAGATACGTAATACAAAATAAAAGCAAACTAACTTATTACGGCACTCCGCCTGATGTTAAGCTAGAGTGCGGTACATCATTAGAGGTGACTACTATCTTCAAGGTCTATAGTTCTACCCTGGATAGGCAGACTGGGCAAATAACCACTAACGTTCTGCCTTGCCTTGCAAATATCCGTTGGTTATAACAAAAAAGTACTAAAAACTTCAAAAGGTTAACTCTCAGTTTTTTAAACAACTATATATATTTTCTATTCTATTATTAGGGTATTAAACATGCACATTTTGTTGTAACGTTGTGTATCATGTCACTTAAACTCTCGCAAAAAGAAAAACGGAATTAATTGTAAAATTGGTATATTTTTTACATTTCTATACAAAGCTACTACTAAACGTGGTTGTATCATAGAAAACACCTAAATGCAATAATTAAAGATGCATTAGTATCAGCAACTTTATTTTATTATTGTCTACAAAAATCTTTTTTGTAAGCAATTAATACGTGTAATAATTGCTTACAAAAAAGATGTCAGCGACCTCAACTCTGTTTTGCTTTAAGTATGCAGACTTCTTGTTTATTTTTCAGGTGACTCTGTTGTATCCAATTTTTGATAGATTGCAACGAATAGCCGGCGATCGATGGCGTTTGATCGCATGTGTGGGATCAGCATTAGGTACAGCGATGACTGTTGCGATATTATCACGAAAGCAAACGATATTATTAGTGATCGACGAGTATGCGGTGCCATTATTAGTTGTCTTCACTACAATTATGGAAGTTATTGCTTTTGCATTTATATATGGTAACTATAATTTATTTATTTATACTTCTATATTAAGCTACTAAAGTGCTTTTATCATAGAAACAGGACGACCAAAATACATATATCAAAGCTATGTTTTGAACCCGTGAACATAGTTTGTGTGACATACCACTATACCACGTCTTCAAAAAATTTTGTTAAAATAGTATGATATTTTGTTTTATCTTTACCTCGACTTACTTGGTGGTAAGCAAGGGGAGATCCAAGATCTCCTACCACAAATAAAACAGATTTAATTTATGGTCACTTTTAATATGCCTAGTTTCATTTACTATTTATGTACAATATGACGAATGAATAGTTTGTTTTGTGTACTTTATTAACTTCTTACAAACTATCTACAGCTTGGCATGTCTAAAGATACATTTTGGGTGGACGTCTTATCTAATTTCTAAAACAATTAGCACCAATTTTAAGTAAACCCTTATGAGTTTACTAATTATCAACCAGACCAAAAGATTAGCTGTCGACAAACTATTATTACGTACTATTTTGAGACCCGTTAACCCTAATAGTACTTTAGTTACAATATTCATTACACAGCGACACTATATTCAAAGTCAGAGGAACATAAGTTTTCGAATTTTCCTATTATACTACACCTAATTAATTTATTTCCTCATACTTACTCGTAACTTACCAAGTTATCTCGTTACTAAAACTTTAACAACAAGAATACTGCCTACTAAGTTCATGTCTCGATTGTTATCATATATGATGCCCATATACCTATAGACGGCGCTTATGATACATTCACTCTGAATAAGACGCGCTTTCGTTTACTTCCGTTCTAACGAGTATTGGTTTGTATGCAAATTTCTTTTGAATGAAAGTCTAATAGTTTGTAGTTTGTGGCAGTAGATGAGTATTAATAACAAAGGAAAGTTAATTGGTATCAGTACTGTTATCTACAATGAACCTAAATCTACAATCTTACGCATAAATTTGAATATGTATGTATAGTTTTGAACTGATAGAGAAAGTTATTTTGAATTATTTGATACTTATCGTGTATCTGTTTCCACTTTAATAAGCTTAGTTTATAAAATGTTTTATTGTGACTAGAAATCCGACCTAAAGCAAGGCGAGCGTCGACGGATAAAAAATCCGACCTACTGTTGCTTCAGTCGCCGTCACTATGCCAGCTATGGGTGCTTTAACCTTAAAAGAGTCAAGCTTATAGGATGGTGAGAACACGGGGCTGGTAAAGCATTCATTCATTCATCAAGGTTTATTATGCTTGATAAAGAAATGACGCGCCCAGTCGTTTAATTTAACTAATAATTATGTAGAGACCGAAGAGGGTTTTTTCCGACAAAATCGGAGACATCCTCAAGAAAGTTGAGTTGCCTTGTGACCATAACCGTAGAATATTAAGTAAAGTAAAGTAGTGGACATTAAAAAAGCGAGGAAGTTGTGTCAGAATCGTGACAAGTAGCTTGTTATGGGTATAAAAACAAAATAATATAATAACATAATTTTAGATATAAAAGTTACTAGAAAAAATATAATTAATAATAATAACGTAATTAAAGGATAGCACTAATTGAAACTAGCGACATACCTAAATACGGAACCGAGCGACACGTGTCACGCGCGACCGTATTATACGAGTATTTATATCAATATGTTAAATACAAAGAGTGAATATAAATAATTTGTATTATCTGTACATCAATCTTGTTTACACGACATGAATAATTCAAATACTTAATTAATAAAAATAATAATATTTGATTGCAGGTTGGGACTCCCTAATAATGGACATAAAATTCTTAATAGGGCGAAAATTGAGATGTCTCTGGATTGTATCATGGTGGACAATTCCATTCATATTGCTTACAGTCACTGGTTGGTGGTTAAGAGCGGTGTTACATGAAACTTGGAAACAACCCAATATATCATTATGGCCTCTACTTGGAATATTTATAGCTTCCTTGGCAATTATTACTATATTTGCTGCTATTGCTGTCGCCAAGGAGGAACAGTATAATTTGTTATCTGTAAGTATAGTTTTATAATAAATGAGTTAGTGGGAACCGACTTTTAACATATAGACCAAGTGATTAAAGAAGCCCAATGGGGCAATATTTTTCTAAGAGATAATGGTGCCCAGTCTGCCGATCTGGGGTAGTACCACCACTTACGAGTATAAGTATAGACCGTGAAGTAACTTAGTCACATAGTCGGCATAGTGGATGGGACTGCTACTCCAGCTTAACGTACGTCGGGGTGCTGTTATATGTAGAGCCACAATAAAAAAATGACCTTTACGAATATGGTTGTTGGGTAATTTGATAAATTCATTTCATATTTATTTATACCTTTATTTAAAAATAAACCTACACCTTGTATAAAAGCTGACTTAAAGCCGTGTGAGGATTTCTTTGCCAGTCAACCTTTGGCTTGTACATGTAATGACACACGAGTTAAGTACGCCTACAATAATTAATTTGCGAAAGACCGCAAAGTGTCGTGAGTTATGGAAAAAGAAAAGGAGGCCCAGGAGGGGGACAATTAAATGGACTGATATTAATTATTATTATTTTACTTGTAACTGCAATATATATATTTTTAAAACGTTTTAACTACTGTTTTTTTTTTCTTTTCAGAAAATCACATCTGCATTCCGGCCATCACGGCTTTGGGGACCAGAAGACCCAATGTCAAGATACCATTGGATGTCCCAAAGGCATGGCGACTACCCAATTAGCGATCATGAGGACACAGAATCAGTCATCTATCCCCAACAAATGACAAATAATAAAAAAGCATTTACCTCGAAATGGATGAACGACGAATGTTCGTATCCTCAATCATACTTCAACAATCCAAGCTTCGAACAAGATTACCACGAACATACAGAGCATCTAGATTCCATATACCAAAACATGAATATACCAAAATTGAATAATAGTGTAAGATGTAACAAAAATAATTTAAATGTAAGGTCGAGTGTCCCAACGCTGTCAGAAATGGTTGAGCATGAAGAAAATTGTAAATGTAAAAGACATTTCTCACTTCGCGTTCCTCATTATGTGAATGGAGAAATTACTACTATCCTATAGTTTAATTTAAATAAGTTATTATTTTTTTTAATCTACGAAACAAAGACTTATTTTTAATTTATTATATCTACTGTTATATTTTCAATTATAATTTTGTCACAATAATCGTGTGCCTAAACTAGTCGCATTGAAACCATTGTATATATTTAATTTGCATTAATTAAAAAAGTATAACAAATGTATACGCTTTGTCATTTAAAACCTATCTGCTTTTAATCCTGCCTTAATCCTTTTACTCACAATTTAAACCTAAATCCGGATATGACGAGCATGCACTCAATGCCAATAGATTCAGTTAGCGTAAAATGGACAAAGGACTGGATTTTTTTGAGTATTCCGCCCTCTTTGCTGTGATAATTCAATGTATTAACAAGCGGCACGCTATGATGGCCCTTTTGACATTTTAACTGTTCATGAAGTTTTGTATAAATGAATAATTACGTTTGAAAGAACAAATTGTAAATTAAAATACTAGTGACAATAAAGAACGACAATTTGCTCCTTCTAACGTGATTATTAATTTAAACGAAACTTCATGAACGGTCAAATGTCAAACGTTCATCATAGCGTGCCGCTGGTATAGTACTCGTATGTGAATAAAATTTATAAATGTACTTACCTAGTTTTATCTTTTTATACTAAGACTAGAAGTATTTGTATTATCAAAAGAGAACAGAGTACATTTATAATATTAGAGATATTAGTACCGGCAACTGGTTTTGAACCAGGGGATTTCGGTTTTTGTTATCGTCGCACAACCACTACACCACTACTATACCGTTAACTAATATACAAATAATTTTTTTTAGGAAATAGTTATTTTGACAATCGTTGCACAATGCATAGTTTTGGCTAGATTAATAATATTATATTATTTCGCATTATTGACATTTTTTGCAATTTTATTCGATATTTAATTTAGTTAATTATGGAATACACGTCGAATTACGGAATAGTTGAAATAACTCTATTAAAATTTTAACGGGCCTTTATGCAACTGACGGATAGAATGATATTTTCAGAAATAATTACACACAAAGTAACAAAGTTCAAAAACTTAACTAAGAACATAATTTTCAATCTAACATTGTGAAGCCCTACTCTCCACACAAACTAGAAATAACCTAAAAGGATATCGATGACGTAGGATCTCAAAAAAGAAAATGAAAAATGGCTAAAGTTTACAACATAAATCAGGAGAAAAACTGTGGAAAATATTACTCGTGAGGGATTCACCCCTCCCTATACATTTTAACAGTTTAATCCAAATAGGTCATTGTCCAAGAATGTCATGAAATTTAACATTGTGAAATCAAAATCAAAATCATTTGTTTGTCGAACATAGATACATTAAGATTGGTAAATAAAATAAATTCTTTATGTTGCGCCTAAAAAGGCATACAAATTAAAAATTAAAATAAAAATGAATTAGACCCAAACTTATTGTATCGCAATATCTCTTACACATTTTCTATAGACGACAGGCGCGGACGAACGGTTTAGCGACTGGTTTGTTGTGCGTAATGTCCCGGGTTCGATCCCCGGTCGGAGCAAATATTTGTTTCATAGCTTTTATTTGCAATATTTAATAATATTAAATATTGCAAATATTTGTTAATAAAAAAAGAGATGGATATTTGCTTCGGGTCTGGTTATCAAAGAGTGGTAGGCAGTGGTACCCAGTCTGCCGATCCGGGGTAGTACCACCACTTACAAGTATACAGACCGTGAAGTGATTTGGTCACGTTTCGGGATCAGCTTGTAAGTTGCCGGTTCCATCTAGGCCGGCATAGTGGATGTGTTTGCTACTTACAGTTATTGAATTATATTAGCAGTGGCATTCATTCATGGACCACACTCCAGCTTAACATCAAGCGGGGTGCTGTCATATGTCGAGTCAAAAAAAAAAATAGAATAAACATCTGCGTTCGTCACGTAACGTTATGTAGTTCACGCAAGACACCGCACCGCAGATAGGAGTATAGGTGTGACGTAAATCGACATAAAAGCGACTATGACATTTCAGACAAGATATGAATTGGTAATGACCAAATTCAACTACAAATACAACCATTTACAACACTGCAGTAAAAATTGTGACGTATTGGGAATATGACCATCTTGTCTTAGCCCATTTTACCTACTTCTTTGGCTGCATTCTGGATACTTATTAAACTCGGACTTAACTTTTGCTATGAAAACAACTTTACGGTACGATACTAGCTTTTTTATATTTTACCTCTCTTTATTTTATTACAACTTATTTATATTTAAAGGCAACTTTGAAAGTTATTTTTTGAGTGTTATTATATTATTATACCATATACGGAGAATGTTTCGAGGAGCTCTTTAATCTTGTTCCTACCTCGTCTTTTCACACTCGTAATACCCGCACGGTCGGGGGAAGCAACCGCATTTTGTCGACCGAATCGGCAGTCAAACTAAAAAAGTCTTTTCTTTGTAGAAGAATCGACAAGTGGAATGTTTTGCAAGCCCATGTGTTCTCTCCATCCTATAACCTTGGATCTTTCAAGCGATGCTTCACCTTTGGCCGGCATAGTGACGGCAACTGAGGCAGCAATGAACTAACTCGGTTGTTTCAGTCGTCGTCACTCTTGGATGTCCTCTTGCTTATCATCAGGCGGGTCGCGGTCAAATGTCTTGTCACAATAAAAAAATACTAATAATGAAGGACTAAATTGTCGTTATCATCAACCTAATCAATCAATCATCATCAATTGTCACAGATAAGATATGATTATATTTATTTCAAAATAATAGATTAGAACTTAAGAGAATAAAATAATAAATTTATACAATCAACTCGACCTCTCCTAATTGAAATTAGTAACAATCTAGTAATAGGCAGAAAGTTTGTGATTCGAAGCCTCCTCTCTTAGTCGAACAATAAACAAGTTTAATACTATATAAGTGCCCTTAGATCTAGCCGGCACAGTGAAGGTGAACTTTTATATCGTGGCTCGACATGTTACAGCACCCCGCCTGATATTAAGCAGGAGTGCTCTCCAAAAATGGAGATGACTGCTTTTACAGTTAAATAAAGACGATGTAGCAGTCGAATCTACTATGCCGGCCTAGTTTGAACCGGCAACTTACAAAAAACGCGACTAAGTCACTTCATGGTTTTTTATTAACAAATATTTGTAATATTTAATATAATTATTAAACATAAAAGCTATGAAACAAATATTTTCTCCGACCGGGAATCGAACCCGGGAATTTACGAGGAACGAACCAGTGTGCTAACAAATACGCCACGTTTATGGTTAAGAATCTCTATATGCTTTTCTATTAATACTTAGAATAGAGATAAAATATTCCAATTTACCGAACTGGCATTAAATTTTAAATTAAAATTTGGATTTTCTATAGCTCTTTATTATGCTGAAAGAAAAATATTGAAAACGCCTAAAACATCTGGTAGTAACGATCAGATCCCTTAATTGTATTACGGTTCATGTCTTCGTCCCCAGCTATAAACTTTATTATACTCATTAAGAAAAGGTGCTTTAAAAAAATGTACACTAAACGCCCCTACATAATTTTAATACGCAGTTTTAAATATTTTCCCTAGTTTCCAAGAAAACAGGATCATAGTGCTGCGGAGTCACCGACTGATTTGTCGGTGAGGTGTCGTTTCTATCACTGCTATTTCAATAAGATAAACTAAGACCAAGTACGCGCAGTGCCAGATAGACCCAGAGACCGTAGCAAATATGAATTTTTATTGTGAACTTTAAATAGAATAGGGAATTTTTAAAATATTTAAAAAAAATCTAAAATATCAAAAAATAAAAATAAATGGAAGGAACTAACAATTGAGTCGAGCTGAAATCGAAATCAATATTAGGGAACACCCTATAATATGTATTGTGGTGTTTGATACGTTTTTTGGCCGAGGCCTGTAGCTTTTGCTGTAGCAACAAAACTCTTTACAAAATCTTGGCCATGGCGTCATATATTCTGTAAACACATACTTTGTAGAAATGCTCTATATCTATCATAAGCGAGTTCACACTCCGGCTCGCACTTGGCCGATTTTCGGGTGGCTTTTACCACAACCTTTTTTAAGGGGTAGATTTTCGCCTCAACAGATTCGAAACGTTAATCTCTATGTAGGTAAGCTAATAAGCGTAAATCTATCGGTGTTTATTTTTCGACCAAAGTAAAACTGTCTAGTATAGAGACAATTTACGTAAACATTCTAGACCCAAACCATATTACAATTCAACCTCCTAAAATAATATTATACATATACCAACCTCTTTGCTATATGACATAGAAAATAAAATACCTATTAAATAAAAACGAATATATTAATAAATTAAAACAAAATGAAATGAAACCGGTGATTTTTGAATTAGTTAATTTAGATCAGGTCGTTTAAAACACCCTATTTGGATAAAGCGTGCGTTATCTTACTTATTTTGTTGATCTTGCGGTTAGTGGAAAATATTTTCTCCGTTAATGGCTAAAGATGATTTAATCATAATAATGTGATAATTTATAATATCTATTACTAAAACCCTCAGCTGTAAAGAATAATTAGGATTTTTGTAAATATTTTTTACATATATATATACACATTTACATTTAAGCTAGGCTGGCATAGTGCACAGTAGTACCTCATTCTCGTCCCTCAACTCCCTCGCTTCCCTCACATCCAAAATTAGTTTCATACAAGCCCTACTTTATAAAGTAAGATAATATAATACGATATGATATAATATTCCAAAATAAAATTAAAAGTAGTATTAACCCACCTAATTAAACTATAAATAAAAAATATCACTCGAGCTCTAATATCATTTAGTAATATTAAATATTTTAATATTGTAAATTATAACATTATATTGCAATATATACGTTCGCAATATTCCAATATCGCAAAAACAGCGAAATTAATAGTAACTAATAATAGGGTCGAGATAAAAGTGAATTGGTTGTCGCTTCCGACATCAGATACCGCCGAGTCCCTTGGCACCAACAAATGATGCCATAATTCACATCACTACGTCGATGTCGTGCACATCACGATTTGGGGATCCAACAGATTTATACTATGCCTTTAATATTATATTACTTTTATTAGAATTCTGTGTTTGCTATTTACCTATTATAAATATGATTTAACTTATATTAATGAAGCTGGTACTAATGTATCGTATTTTGTTACGATACATTATAGTATTTTGTTAGGTGTAGGTACTTTGATTTCTCTGATGCAAACATATAATAGATGTTGAAAATTAATATTGTATAATGAATATTAAATATTGTTTCATGGGCATTACTAAATTTGTTTTGACCCAAAAGCCAAGCCAAAGAGCTGGATGGTGGCAAGTGGCGTTTCATTGTCTCTGCCTATCCCTGTGGGAAAATGGTGTGACAATATGATTGATTATTTTTGCCAAAGACTTGGCGATCTGTGATGTCTACTGTGATGCCCACCAATCGACGCATTAATTTTGAGTAAAAGAAAATTATGTTAAAATCTAACATGCGAACATCCTCGCAAATATTTTTTAATTGTATTTAGTACTCGTATCGTATAAAAACAAATTCAAATTATAACTTAATTACGGTATTAAAAAAAAATAAACATAATAGTTTCAACATAAATAATTATTAGATAACCCTAAATTGAGAGCAATTAATCATAATATTATAACATAAATGTGTAGCATGCTTACAATAATATTAGCGTTCTGTTACTACGATATTAAAATAATATTAATTAAAATTGTCTAGACCTTTAACTACATTTTTTACAGTAGTTGCAGTTGTTGTCAGGATCGTAGCAAGTGGCGCTTTATTGCCTCTGCCTATCCTTGTGAAAAAAAGGCGTAACAATTTAATTAATCGATTGATATTATTAAATATGAAATAACAAAACTTAGTAATACGAGTAGTACAATTATTTGACTATCAGAACGTTATCTATACATATAATAAAATTGGAGTGTCTGTTTGTAATATTGAAATAACCGTTTTTTAATACATGTATATGAATATATATACGGTACATACACCAAAATAACATTTTTTACAATTTTTGTCTGTCTGTCTGTCTGTCTGTTTGTTCCGGCTAATCTCCGTAATGGCTGGACCGATTTTGACGGGACTTTTTTTGGCAGGTAGCTGATGTAATAAGGAGTAACTTAGGCTATGTTTATTTTAGAAAAAATCCTTTATAAAAAATAAAAAATAAATAAAAAAATAATCCCATACAAAATTACGTGCGTTCAGAAATTTATTTTGGGTAGACTAAGGAAAATATGTCAAGCTGTTGAGAATTGAAAACAAATTATTATTATCATCCTACTATTATTATAAATGTAAATGTCCGTTTGTGTGTTACGCTTTCACGAAAAAACTGCTTAACCGATCATCATGAAATTTTGTACGCATATTCTTAAAGGTATCAGAAGTAACATAAAATCCTTTTTAATAAAAAAAATATTTTTTTATAAAAAATAAAAAAGTTGTTTGACAAAAAAAAATTTTTCCTATCCAAGGAGTTGGTTCAAACCCTGAGTACTATAATACCATCGCACTGTATTACCGGCAGTCACGTCAACATCTAATTCAATCAACTGTACTATGGAGACTATAGACGAAAGTGTAGCTGTTTAAAATTTTTCTTTATTGTTATTTCCTTCTGTTACTATATGCATATCCTACTATTGATATAAATGTGAATGTGAGTTTGTTTGTTACGTTTTTTATTTTTGTAGGTACTAGAAGCATACTTAGTACTTTTAATAAAAAAAAAATTACTATAGTTTCCAGTTGACTATAGTTTTAACTGTTTGGAATATATATTTATTTTGATTTCTGTCTGTCATTTTTATATGAGTTATCGACACAAAAAAGTCGAATGGAGAACCTCCTCCTTTTTATGACTGGTTATAAACCAAATTTTACGCAGGTGAAACTGCGGGCACAGCTAGTCAATACTTAAATTCTGATGTGGTTTAAAGAGCTGTTCAGTTAGTTAGTTAAAAAGTTAAACTTAAGGCGCTGGATGAATAAAATAAGAATTTTAAATTATCATATTATATTATATTATATTATATTATATTATATTATATTATATTATATTATATTATATTATATTATATTATATTATATTATATTATATTATATTATATTATATTATATTATATTATATTATATTATATTATATTATATTATATATCATATTAAATTATCAAACAATCAAATTGCCCTTTTCCCAGATATTTAGAGATAGGCAGTGGAACGCACTAGACGGATTACGGGCACTAGACAACACAGCTTTTTTGATGATCTAAAATTAAATTAAAATGTAAAAAAAACTAATTATAATAATTAGGTCATTTAAGTTTTGAAGTATAGGTACAAAAACATACGAGATCCATTTACTTGCATACTTTAAAAAACTATTCTATTACTATGACACAAACTACTATTGCTTCTCATATTTTGGTGTTATTTCTACTAGTGTAAAGTTCGTATGACAACATTTATTTGCAGGACGGCGACAGGTGCACTTATTGCAGTGAATAAACTTTACTAATGTACTAGTCTGGAAGTTCTATATGTACTTACGTGCCTAATAGATTATTTTAATTTACTAATTTCCCCAAAGTTAAATTTATAATAAGACTACAATAAAAGTGAAATTAGATTACCGATAGGAATTTATGAATCTGATGTGGATGGATGCGTTAAGCAAGGAAGACTGAGGAGGCTTTTTTCGACCAAATCAGAAACATTATCAAAAAAGCTAAGTTGCCTAGTGCCCATAATAGTATAGCTTGTATAAAAAGAAAAGTATGTGTGAGGAAGGCGAGGGAGTTGTGTCAGAATCGTGGCAAGTGACACTTCATTGGCTATGCCTATCCGACAAGACAATTTGATTAATTTTAACCACTTGGTGTACCAAGTGGTTAAAACTAAATAGTTCAATTGGTAGAGATTTACATCTTATTTTCTACAGACACCACATGATGACTATATGTAACAAAACAAAAACGTCTTTCACTTGTCTATCTTTCCTTGCCCCTTCCCTCGGCAAAAATACTACCTAATAAAAGAAAACACACAATATTTCACTATTACTGGAACTAAAGCAGTCTTAAACTAAAACAGTTTCTTTAACTGGCGGCGCTATTACCTTCACGGAAATTAAAGACATAAATGTCGTGCACTAATAAAAGAAGCTGGCTAGCATACTGACGGCGACTGTCGTCACTCTTTTGACCCCCTCTTACTTATCATCAGGTGGGTCGTGGTCGTATGTCGTGTCACAAAAAAAAATCTTAGGGTCGGCAACCATTATCTTACTTGCCTGTCCTATCAGCAAATCCTATAGAAAGTATCGCAACGAAACTATTAAGTAAGTATTTAATTAGAGTACAAAGATGTTGTATACCTACCATTATTAAAAGTTCTTCACCCGGTGAGAATTAAACCGTATTGTGAAAAAAAGCTGCACTTTAAAAGTAGAATTAAAAATAAAACTAAAAACAGACAAAAACTTTTATGTATTATAATTAAAATTGTTTGTATAAAAAAGTGCAACTTTTTAAACTAAAACTAAATTGTAATTAAATTCAACTTTTCCATCAAATACCACGTATTCAAATTAAACAAATATAGTTGCAAGTTTGGAATTATCTTAAGGACGCCACTTTCTGTAAAGACATTATGTTCAAGAGCAATTAAGACTAAATCCAAGTTGGCCACGACAGGTGGCGTCTTATTAAACTTGGCCGGAGCGCCACAGTGCAAAGCTCTAATTTATGTAACGACTAGTAAGAGATAACTCGCATAATATACCTTCGGGACTTGTTCCACGGTCGGGCGTTCATAAGATCCAACAACTTTAACACTGATGTGACGGGTACATTTATTTATTTATAAAAATGGCAGCTAGTATGCTAGATTGCACTAAGTTATGTAAAAGTATACGTTATGATAAAATATCAATATTTTTTTCGATCAATTTATTTAGTCGTTTTATTTTGTTGTGCTGCTTTACCTGACCTTGTGTTCTCCACCGTTCTATAATCTTGGACTTCAAGCAAAGCGCGAAAATACACCTTTGACCGGCATAGTGACGACAATTAAGCTGAGCAGCCGTAAACTGAGTCTGTTTTTTCAGTCATCGGTGCTCTTGTACCTTCCTTTGATTATCACTAGGCAAGCTGACATCAGATGTAGCGTCACAATAAAAATTAATTAAAAATGACCCCTAGAATATGAATCCATAGTAGCAGATGTGTACTATGAAGAAATAAAGATGGAAAAGCTCGAACATCTTCTACCTGCTTTTGTCAATAGCTCATTCCCACTGCTCCTGCATGACAACGCGCGACCCCACACTGCTCAACAGACAGTCTCCAAGCTACAAGAGCTGGCATTGCAAGCTCTCAGGTATCCGCCGTACTCACAACACTTTGCGTCTACTTCTACTTTTTTGAGAATTTGCAAAACCTTTACGCGATTATAATTTTACGAATCAAAAAGTATTTTTTAAGACTATTTGTTTTTTTTACTAAAGCGAAGACATCCTGCGTAAGAGGGCCAGTCAAAAATAATAAAGGTTGAATTTATCGAATGAACTTTTTTAAGTGTTAAATTAAACCAAGCGGAAGAATTTGAAGAGATACACAACGCCGTGGAAAATTGCTTTAAAAGAATAAAGAATCAAGTAAACTTTAGTAAACGAGTTGATTTTACTAGTTTTATAATTAGCTTTTTACTAATCTTTTTTTTTTATTGTGACTCGACATATGACAGCACCCCGCTTGATGTTAAGCCAAAGTGTGGTCCATGAATGAATGTCACTGCTACTACAATTTAATAACTGTGAGTAGCAATCACATCCACTATTCCGGCCTAGATGGAACCGGCAACTTACAAGCTGATCCCGAAACGTGACCAAATCACTTCACGGTCTGTATATTTGTAAGTGGTGGTACTACCCCGGATCGGCAGACTGCCTACCACTCTTTGATAACCAGACCCGAAGCAAATATCCATCTCTTTTTTTTATTAACAAATATTTGCAATATTTAATATTATTAAATATTACAAATAAAAGCTATGAAACAAATATTTGCTCCGATCGAACCCGGGACTTTACGCGAAACAAGCCAGTCGCTAAACCGTTCGTCCACGCCTGTCGTCAAAACTAACTAGTCGACTTTTAACATAGTGTGTTATGACTTTTCTTATCCAAGTTTTTGGTCCCGGCACCTGTACTAGATTAACCTTAATTACAAGATGACTGCGGTCTAGTGGTAGATAAATATTCTCGCAAACCAAGAGCTGCCGGTTGTAATTCACATGCCGGTACCAATGTAGTACTTTTGCCTTAACTCTTAATCATTTATGGATTTAAAGGAAGCAAAAAATATAATATATAGATAAGATATTAATATAATATATATAAAGGAGTGACATTTAAATTGATAAATTCACATAATTATGTAAACACTAGCTTTTCATCGTGATTTCAGCCGCGTTTATAAACTGTGACTCGTAAGGTGAGTATATGACAGGAACTCTTGCATCCTCGTGGTTCATCATCGGGTAATCCAGATGCTTAATACCAGGCGATCAGGATGTAGTGGCAGGGCAATGGTTACGCATACCGAGAGCTTTGGATTAAAACCACTTGCCGGTACAAATGTATCTTTGATATGCGTACTTTGGTTGTCCTGTTTCTATGACACAAGCAGTAGCTTAGTTTAGAAATGTGAATGTGGACGCTCGTGCCTAAATCCACAGGTACCAAAATAAATATTAACATAAAATGTGCAAATTACATATCCTTGGTATATAAAAGATATAAACTAATTATCCAGCATCCAATCTTCCACTACGAAAAGATTAGAAGTAGCGAGGCAATGCCCAGAGCTAGTTTTAGAATTGAGTATTGACTAACGTATAAATAATCATTCATAGTTTACATTTTTCCATTATAAGTCCTATTTCAGACCATCTGTGTACCAAATTTCATCCGTTCGATCCGATTAGCCGTGATTGAGTAACAAACATCCATCAAAACTTTTGCATTTATAATATTAGTATAGATTAATTTATAATATTACTGGAAAACCTTACAAAATACATTTATCGTATTGTGGATGTGAATAATGCGTAAGAAGGCTATTCTCAGTACAGTACAGTACTGTACAGCCTAGTGCCCATAACCATAGAGCTTGTATGAAGAGAATTGTGTAGGAAACATAGGAGTCGGGATCGTGGCAAATGGCGCTCCATTGTCTCTGCCTATCCCTGTGGGAAAAAGGCGTGACAATTTGATTGATTATAACTTATTTGTAACTTATAAGTAAAGTTCATATAATAATTAATATACTTTTTTAAGCAATTTCCGAATTGGAGATAATAACGTGAGTTATATTTGTTTTGATAATAATGTTAGAAGTTAAATTTGAAGTGATTTCAGTTGAGAAATGAAACAATTAAGTTTTTGTGTCGCTTCAGTGGCTTTCATGACAGAAAGATAAACATTCAGCGCAAAGTCTAAGTAACTTTTGAATAAACTGCCTTTGGATGGATTCAGCTGTAACGTGAAAAGCACGAAAAAGTTGAAATTACTTGTTTCCATTTCAGTACTGTTTTATGTTATTTCAGTTTTTTATAATTTCCGTTAGGTATATTTTCATATTATTTACGAAGTTTTCTTTAAATGTATTTTTTTTATTTGTTGTAGGATTGTAAAGGAAGCGAGAGGGCTTTTTTTTATTGTGACTTGACATATGACAGCACCCCGCTTGATGTTAGACCGAAGTGTGGTCCATGAATGAATGTCACTGCTAATACAATTGAATAACTGTGAGTAGCAATCACATCCACTATGCCCGCCTAGATGGAACCGGCAACTTACAAGCTGATCCCGAAACGTGACCAAATCACTTCACGGTCTGTATACTACCCCGGATCGGCAGACTGGGTACCACTCTTTGATAACCAGACCCGAAGCAAATATCTATCTCTTTTTTTTTATTACCAAATATTTGCAATATTCAATATTATTAAATATTATAAATAAAAGCTATGAAACAAATATTTGCTTCGACCGGGGATCGAACCCGGGACTTTACGCGCAACAAACTAGTCACTAAACCGTTCGTCCACGCCTGTCGACTACGTCGGCTATGTCATGTTGTGAAAAGTAGAGTTGTATTGTTTATACATCAAATCAATTAAAATCAAACTGTCACGCCTTCTTCCCACAGGGATAGGCAGGGACAATGGAGCGCCACTTGACACGGTCTGTAAACTTGAATCAGCACTTCGGATCGGCGGACTGGGTACCACTGCCTACCAATGTGATTTTTTCCATCCAATTTTCATTACTAATTCTTAAAAGAATGAATGTTAATTTAACTGAAATTTAACTTTATAATAGGTTCGTAACTTTTAGCGCATTCCAACTATCAGGGCAAGGTGTACAATAGTGGTATATCACAAAGTTAACGATCCACGAATTTCCGTTCGGAGCAAACCCACAATATACGAACTGTAACAACAGAATCAGCACTTGTAAATCTCAAAGTTGAAAAACATTTTATTAACTTTGTTACCTAGGTACAATGTTGCCAGTTCCTAATTTTTAAGTTTCCTTTTAATCCAAATTCATTTGTTTGTAAAAGTAATAGATTGTATATGTTAGTGAATAAGAAATTTTAGATTTAATTAATTTAATGCACCCACAATCCCTGCTCACTATCCCAAAGGTTAGCTGGTAGAAAATGTCATTAGACATTAAGCTCGCCTATGTACATGTGTTTTAGTATTATACTGTGCAATAAAGAATTTATCTATCTATCTATAGATGCTAAATTTAATTGGGCCTAAAATTATTGTTAAAATTACCGTTATGAACATGAGGAATCTGAGTCGTAACACTTATTTTTATTTAAAGTATATTTTTAGCACAGTTTGCTATTGATTTGAATCCAAAACTTTGTTCGATATCTAATTAAAAATCAAAACCGTACTTGTCTTATTTTGTTCATCGTATAGAATTTGAAAAGCGAAATATATTTATTTTGTTCTCTAATTCTGTACCACACATATATCAAATTGGAGTTCACTTTGAAATGTTAGAACCGCAAACACATCTAGATATTTAGTATCGAATGGAATAATTTATTTATAATCCGCAGCGAGTGAAGCTTAATATATAAATGGAAAAGCAAAGTTACTGAGACATCTGTTACATTTTAAATGACAACTTGGCTATGCACTTAGAGCTTGTTTGCAAAACCACTCAGAGAGGCGTTGAATGTGCAAACAGTTGTGTCAAGTAAAAACGATCAAAGCAAATTTTATAATTCATCCTATGTTTGTTATGATACTATAATAGATTTTATTTATTACCTACACAAATGTACATTGTCTCAAGAACGCTTCCGAAAATAAAGTGGAGTCGTTTTTGGTAGTGCTCCCGACTCTAAAAAACGACCCTAAAAAGTACTATCCAGTAATAAAATTACTTTGCCTAAATAATCCACCCAGGCAGTCCTATTCGATTGTCTAACTTTAATATTTAACTGTATATAAAATATGAAAATATACGCGCCTAATATTTCTACATCTCAATGGGTTGTAAAATTGCTAACCAGCTAAATGAGACTACATATATTTTTTTTAACCCAATATTTTCTGCAAGCTTGACTTTCATAGTAAATTCTTGTGTGTAAAGTTAGATAAGAAATATAAAGCTGGCGTTGGCATCACGATTACACGCACCTTTGGTCATGCAACCCTTTGTTCATTCAATGTGGTTTACGTTCACTTTGCTTCTTTCGTAAATAAGAGAAACTTACATGAAGCTATTGACGACAAAAAATCTTATCGACATGATTATGATTATGATCGACAAAAATCTTTTAAATAGTCCCAGCGGACTTGAAAATCATTGTTTTTATAAGTTCGCTGGCTAGTCTCAAAAATTAAGGGACAGTATAATTTTTTGGTGTTATTATCGGTGAAAAATGGTTGCACAAAAATAAGCTAATCGTAACTTTAAGCGCCTAGATTTTAGATTCGGTTTTGAAATTGTTTTACAATGCGTGATTCTAAGGTAATTATAGGAAGAATACCGCGGTAATTTATATAAATAGACGTTGTAATAGAGTGCCGGTGTCACCGATTCACAACAGACAAGGGTGAAACTGATAAGTTTGAAATATGTCCAAATCGTTGAATTATTCGCATTGATGCCCAAAAGTATAATCAATTGAATGTGATGTAATCACTTTTAGGTCAGTGAGCAGGTGACACGGGATGGGCATACCAGGTAGAGAATAATATTTCAATTTTGAACGCGAAAGGGAGGGCTCAGGTGCTCACTGTCAGTGCGGGGGAGACAATGGAGACCCTCGTCAGCCGCGCGATTACCTGCGTTACGTGGATACGACGCGTCCACTTTGAAAAGTTTTCCCATTTCCGACCACTTTCAAGTAAGCGGTAACTGTGTCAATAATATTATGAAACCCAACAAATCCTTTCACTTTTTTTGCTAAGATTGATGAAAATTGACATTTCTAGTGATATTTTTTTTCTGTTTTGGATTTTAGTTGACACTTTAACTATGTTTATTACTTTTTGTATTTATGAATCAATCAAAATGGCATGTTGTAACTCCCACAGGAATATGCAGGGACTTTCCACGTTAAGAATCGTGGAAAAGATTGCCGCTATATCTCTCGCTTCCCTGACAGTTATCTTCATACAATATCTATGATGCGGTAACGAAACATATTATATTTCTTACAACATATATTTTTTATTCTTTTTTATTAAAACATTTTTAAAATTTAACGAAGGTAAATTAAATTTTATCTTTTTTATACCCATCCCAAGTAGAACCTTTGCACAATCAATTTTTAAATTAAAAAAGGTAAATAAATTATTTAATCAAACGGCCATCTCGTTTTACGTAGATTGTTAACACGAGACATTGATGTTTTGAACAAATTATTTTAACATTAAAAGGGATCACGAAGCTGATCCAGTTTTATTTAGATAATTGAATGAGGATTTGTGTGTAGG
Source organism: Tinea trinotella (assembly GCA_905220615.1). Classification (NCBI taxonomy): domain Eukaryota; kingdom Metazoa; phylum Arthropoda; class Insecta; order Lepidoptera; family Tineidae; genus Tinea; species Tinea trinotella. The sequence continues at coordinate 3,413,422 of HG992311.1, forward strand.
CCGTGAAAAGGTGGAGGGGTGAAGGCGAACAATCGACCGGCTGCTGAGTAATGCTCCTCGACCGGGTAGAGATTAATTTGGCTCGTTTACCTGAAGCCTGGAGCTAGACTCAGCAGTTAACTACGTACTGCCGCGCTCCCGAACAACTTCCAATTCAGTTTTTGTACCAACCACTAACTCTATTGTGCTCCGTAAGTCGGAACTATTATTAGTGGAGCAGATTAGTTCATCGCTCTTCTAGTTAGTGTTTCTAGCTTGCAGTACTCGCTATTTTAATAGGGAAACATAGCAGAATTAAGTAAAATATACTGTATTATTTTAGTTATTCTTATGGTCAAACATTATTTTTATTTCTGTTTTATTTTATAAGATTATTTTTATTTTATTTTATAACTAACTATTAAGGTACTAGTATTAACTGTTCTTTATTCATATATAATAAATATAACTTTCGCGGATAGAATCGGAAACAGCACAGTGCGTAATAGCTGAGGTTTAAAAAAGATGTAGTGACAAGGATTGACAAATGAATGCTTCGATGGTATAGGCACGTGAAAAGGATGAGTGAAAGTAGATTTTCAAATTTTAAAGGAATTTAAAATCTAATGTGGATGGATGCGTTAAGCAAGGCAGACCTAGGAGGGTGTTTTCTGACCAAATCCGAGACATCCTCAAGAAAGCTGGGTTACCAAATGGCCATGCAGCTTGCATAAAGAGAGAATTGTGGATATGAGGAACGCGAGGGAGTTGTGTCACGATCGTGCCTATCCCTCTATGGGGAAAAAACGTTACGATTTGATTGATTGGTGGAAATTCCGCGGTTTGTATTTATTAATACAATGCAATTTTCTCCAATTATTTACTTTTGCTCTCTGCCCTACCCAAATTTTCACGCCTCATAGCTTTTAGTCAAGTTCTCCTTTTATTTATATTTACAAATAAATGAAAATAAACATTATGTTTTATAAGAATATAATATAATATTTTTCTGTGAAAGGTTAAAGTTTCTATTTATAACTTTAATCGCCTCCTGTAATAACCTAAGTTTAATTGGTGTTTCTTCGTAGCCTTATTAATGAATATTCTATTATTATATTCATATTAATACCTCGTAATAATGTTAGACGCCGTTCTAATGACATGAAAAAGTCAATTAAGAATACTCTAAGAGTTCGTTCGAACTAATGTCAAAGTGACATTGTCGGAAATGAGTCATTTCCGACAAAATGCGTTCCATCTAAATTCACTTCCAATAGATTTACAACCTGAATTGCATAGCGGGTCTACTCAGGTACACCCGCACGCCAATTATGTAACTCTAATGACAATGGTAATGGCATCGTTTTGACAGTTAGACTCCATTACTAATCTTCAAAATTAAAATAGCGACCGCGCAACGCAATGTTCATTACCAATGTTCGTTAAAAGTTGAAGCTCATTGACAGAATAAATGACGTTTTAGTGTCCATCATGATAGCGGGTGTGTTGTAACGAATACGCATCTTGTAAGTATGAATGCAAAGTACCAGGAATATACCTAAAATGAAATTCAATGTACCTCGTTTAAAGCTCATTAATGGAGTTCAACTGTCAAAACGAAGCTCCTCGTTAGTGCCATTGAGTTACGCGGTCGGCCAGCAGATTGGTGAAAGAAACATAATAATTTTCATTATATATTTTATAAATCAGACTTGAGTAAAGGGTTAAACAGGAACAACTGATATTACATTCACTATGCCGGCCGATTGTATTTTTTGTCGCTTCTCTTGAAAGATTTAAGGTTTTAGGATAGGAGGGTAAAGCACAACTGCTAAATATGTAACTTAATCATTGATTTTCCTATTTATTTATAGTGGCTCGACATCTGCCAGCACCTCGCCTGATGTTAGGCTGAAGTGGATTTATTAATAGAGATGACTGTTACTACAGGTAGACAATCGCATCTACTATGCCGGCCTAGTTAGAATTGGAAACTTTCAATCTAATTCCAAAATGCAACTGATTTGTGCACATGGAAAGGATGAATGAAAGTAGATTCACGAAAGGAATTTATAAATATGTGGATGGATGCATTAAACAAGGCAGGCCCAGGAGGGTGTTTTCCGACCAAATTGGAGACATCCTAAAGAAGCTTAGTGCCCATAAGCTTAGCTATAAAGAGAATTGTGGATGTGAAGGAAGCAAGGGATCGTGGCAAGTGGCACTCCATTGTCTCTGCCTATCCTTGTGGAAAAAAGACGTGACAATTTGATTGATTGAATGACTTAGTCAGTTTACGATTTCTAATCGTAAATATGTACAACCCCTGATCGGCAGACTGTGTAAATGGCCATCGCCTGTCTGCATACCGCTCTTACTTTGTTTGGGGAGTACAATCGCATTCATGTATTTATGAAATGTACAAACAAATTGTGTGCCATTGTTTCAACTTTTCCTTCAGCCTGTTGCGCCTTTTGTTTTATTTAGCCCGTCATAACTGAATCAGTGGACTTCCCACGTACAAAGGCTCTTGTCATTTTATCTAAAAATTATATTTACTAGGAAAAGCTTTTAGCGAGATAATGTTAAAAATTATATATAACAAAGGATTCCTTAGATACTCGTATTTGAATTTTAATGAGATACCATTTGCTTGATGCATTCCTTAATGTTATGTTCAGTTCTGAAGGCGTATAATGTTGTAAGGTTATAAATAATTCAATCACATTTTATATTTATAAGTAATGGAATTGAATTTTTTTACATTTTTACATGGTTTTAAATCGATAATGCAATAATTACTAAAAGGTAATAATTTTATTTCAGTAAATAGGTTTGCGTAAATTCTTATTTCTTAAACAATATAGATTATTAGTTACATTAACCTACTTACTATATATTATAAGTAAGTTACTAATTTATTTACATCATGGTACGAGTACTTTCTGCAAAATAAGATGTAAGATGGTGTACATGAATTATAGAAAGTTCACAAATTCATGGACGAGAGTTCATAGTTGACATATTGCGATAAATATTATTATTAATATAATCCAATCGGAGTATTAATAAAACACTGAAAGCTTTCAGTTCGTAATTATTATTAAAACCTGTAAAGTGCCTGAAACATTTAATTGTCATTTGTGAATTTTATATTATGTTTACCTACGCATTTGTAATTTAAAGTTACGCTCAATTATCTCTGCAAAATGTTTTATACAATTACTGAATTTATAATTTTATAAAAAATATGTCAATTTGGCCGGTATAGTGACGGTGACTGGGGCCGCTGTGAACAAACTCGGTTTTTTCAGTCGTCGTCACTCTTGGACCTCCTCTTGCTTAGCATCAGGCAGGTCGAGGTCAGATGTCGTGTCACAATAAATATAAAATACTGTAATATATTATATTTATAAATTAAAATTATTAACGTGGGTGTGATGTCTATTATGGTAAATTAAAAATAAAAATACTCAAAGTCCGTTTGATCACTTAATTTGAACGATCAAATTACGAGTGGCGAAATATGTATAAATAATTGAATAATAACCGATTTTATATATTTTCATTTCATCCAATAATTACTTTAGGTGTCTTTATTTTAAATATTAATTTACTAATTTAATGTTTATATAGCCGTTAGATATGCTTTTTCAATCAGGTCCATAATTAAGTGCCGTCAATAACACTGTGGTAGGAGCGAGTGGTGCGCACTGTAGAGCAGCCCACCCGCCTAGCTCGTTTCCAGCCGAGCGCGGCTGCACTAATTTAAAACACAGTAAAGTTCACTTTACAAATTGTACAAGGTTATGAAGAAACATACCCCTATGAAATCTTACGATTGCACCCTTCAAACAAAGTGTGAAAAGTAACTTTGGTGGCATAGTGAAGACGTCAGAGATCCGTCGTTTTTCAGTCTTCGCTACTCTTCGACCTGTCTTTCCTCATTATCAGGCAGGTAGAGGACAAATGTCGAGTTACGTATCTCATCTTATCCAGACTATTTTAGGTAATAATTTAAGATTACCAAAGTCTAGTTTCAGATTTCTCTAAGTCCAATCTATACTAATTTATTACAACATGAGAACTTCTCGCTACAAAAGTATTCTTATTAAAAAAGAGATTGGAAGGTTTCTGACTAAAATAAATTACATGTAAAAAATATTTACAAATATAATATTTTTAATAAATACTCTTAAAAACATAGTTTTATAATTTGTATTTTAATTAACTAAAATTAACTTTATTAGTACATAAATAAAGAAAAACATCTAGAGACGTCACATTAGAGATAGTCCCAAGGAGACTGACAACAATTTCTCTTTGTATAGCAAGGTATACAAACGGGAAACACAAAACATTGGCGGAAATAATTGCCAGCCTTCCTGTCTCCAGACTTCTCCATCAGCCCCTTGGACAACTCAACTTTTTTAATTATATTACCAAAAAATATATTACAGTATTATCTAAAAAAAAATTATATTTCTGAATAAAAGGTGTAGAGACGGTAATTTGATTATTTACGCTTACAACTTATTGCTTTTTTAAGAATTAAATATACCTAACAATGTTTCTGTTTTAGACGCCAGTTTGCGACTCGGCCCGTCAAACCCGGCCCAATTACTCGCCAATTAATTTCAGCGTCTTATAATAGGGTTTGAACAGCTAGCAATGATATTGTTCAATTGTTATACACATATTGTAACGCATGCTATTTGGCTATTAATTAATTTAATTATAGCTTAGTCAATATAAGAGAAGGCTTATACGACGATAGGCGTGGACGAACGGTTTAGCAACTGATTTGTTGCGCGTAAAGTCCCGGGTTCGATCCCCGGTCGGAGCAAATATTTGTTTCATAGCTTTTATTTGTAATATTTAATAATATTAAATATTGCAAATATTTGCTAATAAAAAAAAAGAGATGGATATTTGCTTCGGGTCTGGTTATCAAAGAGTGGTAGGCAGTGGTACCCAGTCTGCCGATCCGGGGCAGTACCACCACTTACAAGTATACAGACCGTGAAGTGATTTGGTCACGTTTATATATATTGATTTATGATTGGACTTCAATATATTAATGTTTATGTGTATATTATACATGTTTTTTTGTATTTATTTTACATAATCTTACTTTACTTATTTAAAAGGAAACATTAGGGATTTATTTTCTTCCTTATGTTCTTCTAATTCGTATTTGCACCTCAATGTCCGCTCATAGTCAGCTGTGAGATAATGCCCAATAACATTAAGCTCGTCAATGTACTGTAACTTTTGTGTAATAAAGAATTTTTATTATTATTATTAAGGTCAATTGTTTTGACAGTATCTGATCAAAGCAAGTGGCTACATTATCTATGCTTTTGTGATAGTGATAGTAGTGTAACTCTTTAAAGAAGTCTTAATTTTTGCGATGAGAAAAGAATCTTATTTTTTTAATATATTTAACAATATTTTAATTTATATAATTAATTTATTAATTTATTTTATTAATTTATATAATTTACTTCACAGTGGTGTGCTGGAAGCGGCCAGCATACAGCGTTTTCAAACACCCGATCACAATTTCTGAACGTTACGCCCCAATGGTTCTACGAGAACTATCGAAATTAAGAAAAATTATATTTTTTATTTAAAAAAAAAAACTGAAATATATAAAAGAATGTTAAAAGATCATTTTAATGTTACAGATTCATATTATTATAAGAATTCGGCAAAAAAAACATTCAAAGAGAGCTAAGAAATATATTTCAGTGGCGTAATAAAAAAATACAAAGTTAAAGAAGCTTTCCCGTATGAGTTTGTGACATAGAACACACAAAACTAGATATTTAGAGGTTTACACTCATCTAAAACTAGCTTTCGGTATAAAACATCTAAACTTTACATAATAATAAAAACCTAATAAAATAGTTAGTAAAAGCTTCTAATAAACTAAAAGTAACTCTTGAATAAGTTTTCTGTGTACGAACATTCATAATCAAAACATTTAAATTAAATTGGCCTTCTTGGGCTCTTTTACATTGTCAAACAAATGTACAACCACTGTGGTTTCAAAAAGAAACCATAAGAAACTTGACATAAGCATTATTGTTTTTATGTAAATATAAGTAAATACAAACATTAAAAAACGTAAAAGTTATACATATATTTGTAAGAAAAAAAACAAATTCTAATTAAGGTAAGGTAAATAAATAATAAATAAAATAATATATAAATATATCATTATTCATCTCAACCATACGTTTTTGTCGACAAGGTTGTATTATTAATGAATTTGTATGTCTGAAGGTAAAAAAAATATTAAAAGATCAAAAATAAATAAACGTTTGTTTATTTACTTAATACAGTCAAATCGTCCTTCGTGCTAACAATCTTCGCCATTTTAAAAGTGGCTCGACATATGCCTGAGCTGGAGTGCCAATGAATGGAGGCAGGGCCGTCTTTACCCGGGGGTTCAAGGGGTGCGGTGCACCCGGGCGCAGAGTCCTAGGGGGCGCATGCCGACCGCCATAAATTTCGATAGGTACCTACTACACTGAGACCACGCGAGCGGAGCCTTGACTTTCGCACCCCGGCGCTGAACATTCTTAAGACGGCCCTGAATGGAGGCGTCTGCTGCTTCGGTTAAACAACTGTAAGTAGCAATTGCATAGGGATTTTCAGTGGAATCAGGGATTTTAACAAATATTTGACACAAAATACCTCATTGTGGCTTATATATAAAAGATACACATTATGGTATTGAAAACTATTTTTTGGATGTACTAATTAATACCCTATTTTATTGTAAAATATTGTATTTGTGTATTGTTGTATTGTATTTTTAGCGTACGCCGATAAAGCTATTTACTTAACAAAAGTCAATATTTTAGGCTAGCTAAGAGGTGTACTCTAGATCTAGATAGCCTATACTATTCCTCTTGGATCTGGCTATCATTTATAAAATGTTTTTTTAATCCGACTAGAAGTTCCAGTATTTAGCGCAAACAAAATAATTATGAAACAAAAACTTTTCTGCTTTATTATACTCTTATTCTATTATTTTAGTATCTAGATGTATGAAGTCTAATGTATTTGTGGTCTGAGGTTTGTGAACAAATGTCGTTTCAGAAACAGGTGAAAAAAAATACACTGCATTTTGGTAGGGAATTGTTTTTGTAAGACAAATGGAAAAGTTTCTTTCTGAGCGTTACGTGTAGCTTTAGAAAGTGAAAAGTTAATTCAAACATCTCTTTAACCCTATAGATAAATACAATATAAAGAAGCTCTATTCGCTATTCTTGTTAAGTATAGTTTCGAATTAAAAGACTTTTGCCGTTTACAATCGCGTTTAGTTTGAATAATCCGACGAAAGCTTACGAAGCTCGTATGTTGCAGCCAACATTACAAATACAAGAATGTTCGTGCAAAACAGCAGAAAAAGTATATTTAAATTTTATGTTTTAAATATTATAATTAAAGAGAATTAATCTATAAAAGAAATAATATTTTAGGTATTTAAATATAATTAAATAACATACTTTGTCGTGGTATATTTTAGTCTCCTCTAACTACTTTTTCTGCGTTTTTTTTTTTAAAGAAACTGATAAAAATTATTACATTTTCTAAATTTCGCGCTCTTCAACACAATTTTCTCGATGCGGAATATGAAAGATTCAAGAAATATCTAAAGGGAAATATGCGTTTTTATAAGATAAAAACTAATGACATTCCGTTTTCTCGTCACGCCGTTTCCGGTTCGTGTTTACTCGGGAAATTTAAAAAGTTTTTATCAAATCCCGAGTGGGTGAGTGAACTATACCGCGGGGAACGTCACCTCCGCTACCTTCTATATAAAGTTTTATGGTTTGGAAGAAAAGGTTTATCTCTAAAACACAGCCCAAGTTTTATGCACCCTCTATTCCGTTTGTCAAAGTTGTATTTTTATTAAGCGAAGGCAATAGCCTATAAAGATGGCATAAATTGCGATATTGATTCGTTGAAAAAAAAATGGATGATAAATAAATCGATTAAATTATACATATACTCAAGGGTGTACCCAACGATCAAAATTCGGAAACATTATCTCATACGACATTCGCGCCAAACAATGACATATTTTTTGACTTTATGATGATGATATTTAACGAACCGTTTTTATTTAAAGTGCTGTGAGAGTCATATAAGAATAACAAAGACTCCATACTGTTAAAATATATCTCGCATAATCATACACTTTACTTACAAATTTTATTATTAACAACCAACCTAATTTAGTTGGTCAAAATACGAGGTGAATGTATATTGTATATGTATTTATATAAAGCACACAATGTTATCGTAATTTTGAGTACGAAAGTATTTCATAAAATTCCCGTGTGTATAAATTCAAGAGAAAACTACAAGTTTCTAAAGCAAGCTTTAAATTTATTTTAAAATTTTCTGGTTGCTCTACAAATATAGTCTTCCAACAAACTTTGGATTCCATAAGTTACAATGCTGAACAGTTTGTAAATTCACAACTTTTTAAAAATACGTATAATTTCTACCAAACAAATAAATTTCTTAGTGGAGCGAGTTTTTCGCATCAGTAACCTTACGAGTACATTAAATAATAATGTAAACATCAATAACTTTGCTGCCATAGGTTTTTTATTAGCAGTAATTAGTTCAATCGTAGAAATTATTTGACATTGAACTTGTTTCATAATCTTATATGGCCTAAAAACCTTGGCACCTGCGTATTGTCATTACGAGAACAAGGTCGAGAAAATGTTTTACATTGGTTAACGAAATCATTATTTAAATGAATAAAAAATATATACTAGGTATAAAATATGTATAAAATGAAAAGAAAAGTAATATGCAATATAACGAATGAAAAAATATTCTAGAAAGCATTAGCATTTAGCAATAAAATGACAAACTCAAGATTCTGAGAGATATCAAATCGTCATTTTTGTGTATAAAAAAGTAGGATATCGTAAGGGCTCCTAAAGAAAGGCAATAAGCACTGTCTCAGCAAAAAAGTTCCCTCATCTGATGTATTCTGATTCCGTCTCGTCTCGTAGGAATGATTTATACGAAACGTATTGTGTCTTTTATGGAAATTATTGAAAGTAAAACAGCACACTACGTGTTATCAATGTATTCGATACTCGACTGCCGCATTCAGTCGTGCATCCACTGAATGCGGGCTCTTAAAAACTACCCACATATATATCAATCCCTCCACCTATTTCCTAAATATAATTAATAAACAAACAACCCTAAATAATAACAAAACAAATAAATATAAAGCTAATACAAATGATAATCTTTATATTTCGTATTTGGAATACGGGTCCGTCCACTATGAGAGGTGACGTCATTGTTAGCAGTCTGCTGTTGTGCAACCGGCGCCGTCACCATCAACGGCGCTGCCGCTCGCTGTTGAGCTTCGCTGTCCGAGCTAACGCCGCACAGCCCCTCCCCTGTATTTACTGCACCACTATACTCAGCTAACAAATGTGGATTACGCTTTTGTTGTATACAATCTTCTGCCATTGTTTTCAACCATAGTTGATCGGCGTGCTTCTTCACGATTGTGTCATACTCATATAGCTTCACCCTGTACATTCTTGATCCAATTCTGCTTACAATAATGCCAGACACCCATTTGTGTTTATTGCCGTTATTGAAGAATGTTTTAACCAACACGTTATCATTAACTTTAAATTTAATGTTCCTTTTCCTCAGTTTTTTGTTATTGTTCGATTTCTGTTGAGAATTATGGCACGTACTATTAGCGCTGGATATCGATGTATTATTATCGTACATATTATTGCGCGGCCGCAACAAGTCAAGTCGGCCTCGCAACGAACGACCAAACATCATATGTGCCGGTGACATCTTTGTGCTACAATGTATTGAATTTCTATAATCGAAAAGAAATTTTGCTAACATGCTATCAAACATCGGATTAGACAAATGAATGTTTGACGCTAAAATCTTTTTAATACCTCTTTTAATTGTCTTTACACTATTCTCCGCTTGTCCGTTCGATTCCGGATGATAAGGCGCTATTGTTAAGTGTTTAATACCATTTACGTCACAAAATTGTTTAAATTGAACTGAAGTGAAATTACTGGCGTTGTCAGTGACCAATGTACGCGGTAATCCAAATCTACTAAAAATTTTGCCTAACTTACTAACAACAAAATGAGTGTTGGTTTTCGCCATGTGATAACATTCCACCCATTTGGAATGCGCATCGACCACTATAAGGAAATTGTATCCTGCCACAGCACACATATCGATATGCACTCTGTCCCAAGGCAAGCCCGCACGCGGCCAACACTGCGTGTTACTGGGCGGGTCACTGCGCAGCGCATTACATATGGTACATGCGCCTACGAGCTCCTCAATATGCGAATCTATCTTAGGCCACCACATTCTAGATCGAGCTTCCGATTTAGTCTTCACGATGCCGAAATGAGAACTGTGTAGTTCATTTAATAATCTTTCGCGAAAAACTTGCGGTATCACAACTTTATGCCCGCGCATTATACAACCGTTCTCCATATTCAATTGTAGACGACATTTGTAATATGGTAAAAGGTCTACATTGTTAGGTTTGCGATGCCAGCCATTTTTAATAAACGACGCGACCAATTTCAATATATTATCGCGTGCCGTTTCTTCACGAATCTCGTTAGCGGTGACCGGCGATGATTCATTCATTAAAACATTAAAATTTATATACATCGATGAGTCATTATTTGTTGCATTCGAACTTAATACAACCTCATTAGTACACGATCTAGATAAGAAATCAGCCACATTATTTTCACTCTTAACATATTCTATTTTAAAATTATATGCAAATAAAAACAAAGCGTAACGTTGTAAACGGTTCGCGGCCATTTCCGGTACCCCCTTTTTGCAACCAAATATTGATGTTAAAGGTTTGTGATCAGTGCGTAAAATAAATGGTACAGCACGTCCATACAAATAATGGTGAAATTTTTTAACACCAAAAATAATAGCTGTCGCCTCTTTTTGAATTTGAGCATAATTACGCTCGCTTGTTGTCAAGGAGCGCGAAGCGTAAGCCACTACCTGTTCGAGACCCGCTCCGGCGCTGCCTGGCTGCCGCTGTGACAACACGGCGCCGAGGCCCTCCGGCCCCGCGTCTACTGTCAATACCGTTTCGTAATCAGGGTTATAATGCGCAAGCACACGTTCAGACATCAACTCACGTTTAACCCTACTGAAAGCTTCTAACTGAGCTGGTCCCCAAATCCATTTTACCCCGTCTTTAAGTAAAATATGTAATGGGCTCAACATACTTGAAACGTTTGGTATAAAAGCTCTATAATAATTGATCATACCTAAAAAAGATTTAAGTTCTGAAACGTTCCTGGGACAGGCCATATTTACTATTGCAGCAATTTTATTTTCAGACTTATGTAAACCGTACTTGTCTATTTTAAAACCTAAATATTCTACACTATCTTCAAACAATTTGCACTTTTCTTCTTTTAATGTTAAACCTGCCTCTTGTAACCTACTGAGCACCTGTTCCAGTCTCTGTAAATGTATATCCTTGGTGGGGCCCGTCACAAGTATATCATCAATAAAGCAACACACGCCCTCAATGTTATCTAATAACGATTCAATTGTTTTTTGGAAGATGCACGGCGCACTCGACAAACCAAACACTAATCTTGTATATCTAAATAGTCCTTTATGTGTGTTAATTGTCGTTAATTGTTTTGACTCATTAGCCAATAACAACTGATTGTAAGCACTGGACAAATCTAATTTGGAAAAATGCCGACCACCATGTAATTTCGAAAATAATTCCTCAATTCGTGGTAAAGGATAATTATCTACAAATAATATTTTATTTAATGTTACTGAATAGTCCCCACATATTCTTATATTGCCATCACTTTTCAATACTGGAACAATGGGCGTGGCATATTCGGAATAATCAATTTTTTCTAATATTCCTAATTTTACTAATCTATTTATTTCTTGCTCGACTTTAGGTTTTAACGCTAAAGGTACGGGTCTGGGTTTAAAAAAAATCGGTTTAGCCTCAGACTTTAATATTAACCTTACTTTTCCTTTATTATAACATCCTAAAACATCCAAAAAAACTTTACTGTATTTACTTTTTAAATAACTAATATCAATGTTAACTTGCTCACAATAATTAATTTTACCTAATTGCAAGTCAAACTTACTAATAAAGTCGCGACCTAGTAACGGAGTCTGCGCATGCACCGTTTTAATAATATAAACATTAATTAACTTAGTACAACGTTCATAGGTTACCGACAGCTTTATATAACCTATTGGAAATATTTTACTTCCGTTATAACAACTAAGAGATGCCGAACAAGGGATAATAGTGTAAATACCTTTAAACAATTTATTATACAAATATAATGGCATAGCCGACACGGCACTACCACTATCAAACTCGCACAACACATCTTTGCCGCCGACAGACACAATCTGTTGCATAGGCCGACCATCAATGCAGCGTATATTATTAATATTGTACATACCATCGATATCCAGGGCTAACAAATGACTATTACTTTTACACATCCGTTTTAAATGACCTTTAACATTGCACTTTTTACACGTATAATTGCGAAAACAGCACTCAATTTTATTATGATTTTTATAACCGCAAACACTACACTTTGTCTCACTATTGCCGCCGCCGACTGCAACGCGCGCGCCGCCGACCGCCGCCGGCCTGCGCGCGCCGCCAAGCGCCGCTGGCCTGCCCGCTCCCACAGCGAACACCGGCGCGTCCGCAAGGAACTCGGCGTCCTGCCGACCCCTCGCTCCGGCGCCGCCGACGACCACATCGCCGCTGCCTTGGCCGCGCTGTTCCTGCAGTGCCACACGAGCGCATTGAACGCATTGTGCTACCTCTAATGCTCGTTTCAGAGTCAATGTGTCGATGCTTTCAGCAAATAATTTTTCTTTCTCGCTGATGTTCTCCAAACCCAACACAAAGCGATCTCTTAGTGCTGTATTTAGCTCTGATTTAAAACCACAGTGCAGCGCCAAGCTGCGCACTCGGGTTGCCCAATCCGCCAGATCTTCGCCGGGTCTCTGTTCAGCCTTATAGAATTTATATCTTTCGGCAAAACTGCTTCTCTTTGGTACAAAATGTAAGTCCAACGCTTCGATCACTTTGTTATAGGTTAAGCTATCCAAGAACTCTGGAAATACGGCCTCCGCTGCAACCCGGTAGGTGTCTTCGGCGAAAAAGGACAACAATAAGGCTCGCTTCTTGTTATCCGGTTCCTCGGATAACGCATTGGCTTCGCAAAATTGCAGAAAACGGCTTTTGAATATACCCCAATTGTGCACGTGGTGATCAAAATTTAAATTTCCACCAAACAGACATTGTTGCGTAGTCATTTTTATTACAATACACTTTATATTGTAACCAGTAGACACGCGTAGATTCCTCGTCGCCAATTATTGTGTCTTTTATGGAAATTATTGAAAGTAAAACAGCACACTACGTGTTATCAATGTATTCGATACTCGACTGCCGCATTCAGTCGTGCATCCACTGAATGCGGGCTCTTAAAAACTACCCACATATATATCAAAACGAGAGGAAAAGTGCTCCTCGATAAGACGTGACAAATCTGGGTCTCGAACTTTGACACATCTCTATTTGCAATTCTGCGGATCTAACAACTTTTTTATTGATCTTTTCTTTTTGAGCGTAATGGATTGCTCTGTCAGATAATCCTATAAATTATCTACACCTGTCGACTTTTGTTTTGCTTTTACATGTTTATTTTATTACATATCCTGATGTTGACAAAAACTCTAACGTACAGTTACAAATAGGTCATCCAAGTTATGTCACATGCAATCTTATTTGTCCATGTCTTGGAAAAACCCAATTTGCATGTTTGTGTCCAAATTTAATCAAAACAACAATAGGTTGGGAGCTCGGATCTCCCTGTCGGCCCGCCTCGAGCCAATGACGATGCAGCACTCGACGAACGGCCCTTGTGGGACGACTAAGTCCCAATACGAATTCACAATTGTTGTTATTTTATTTGCTCACTTTACAGTTGCCAGCCTTCATCATACTAATATTTTATCGAACAATTTCTCTGAGGATAGCTCGTATATAATTAAATTCATGGAAACTAAAATTATTACTATTGAATTAACACTTAAAATGAAATTGTTAAATGAATAAATTCTAAATAGCGTCGGTTTAAGAGTGGTAGGCAGTTGTGCCCAGTTTGCCGATCCGGTGTTGTTCCACCACTTACGAGTACTACCTCTCGTAAAGTGAAGTGACTTAGTCGCGTTTCAGGATCAGCTATGTGTTATGAATTAATGTATATTATGTAATGATGTGTATGTAATGATATGAAATATATTTCATATTATTATGAAATATATTTCGACGAAATAATTGTTAAAGAACTTTTTCCCATAGTTCCAGAGTGAGATAATATTTGACGACAGGCGTGGAAGAACGGTTTAGCGACTGGTTTGTTGCGCGTAAAGTCCCGGGTTCGATCCCCGGTCGGAGCAAATATTTGTTTCATAGCTTTTATTTGTAATATTTAATAGTATTAAATATTGCTAATATTTGTTAATAAAAAAAAAGAGATTGATATTTGCTTCGGGTCTGGTTTTCAAAGAGTGGTAGGCAGTGGTACCCAGTCTGCCGATCCCGGGTAGTACCACCACTTAGAAGTATACAGACCGTGAAGTCATTTGGTCACGTTTCGGGATCAGCTTGTAAGTTGCCGGTTCCATCTAGGCCGGCATAGTGGATGTGATTGCTACTCACAGTTATTAAATTGTAGTAGCAGTGACATTCATTCATGGACCACACTTTGGCTTAACATCAAGCGGGATGCTGTCATATGTCGAGTCACAATAAAAAAAATCTTGTTTAATCGTATGTAAGAGAATAAAGTTTAAGTTTTTAGAGACAGGCCTTAAACCAATATCAAAGTTTATTTATTCATTTGACCTAATCGTTCCCAAACACCTGGGGTTATCTAATACCATTGGATTATTTTTAAAACGATAATGTTAAAGAGCCATTTCAAAATGTAAAATTATGCATTTAAACAGTAATACTTATCTGGAATCAATTTAACTTTCTGATTAACTGTGTAAGCGGTCAACCGCAGACCTCAATTTGCTTAACTACTGTTATCAAACGTCCCTGAGGACAATTTAACATGGTCTCAGAGACACAAAAGGACAAGAGTTTAATATCACTAAACGCTGACCATCCAAGTTCCTGAGCTCTTGTATATACTAGTAACTGATAACAGTGTTTTTGCGGTAGAAAACAGATGTTAACATAGAGTTGCATTAATAAAGCGGAACGAGACGCCGGGCAATGAACCGTAACGCGCGAACTTGTCCCTGAATGATTGCGCTTTGATATCGCGACACTTACGGAATTATTACAACACTTCACAACAACAAGCATTTAGATGCAAGTGGCCCACCTATAAATAGTCGACTTCTTAATTTAGTAATCAATCATACCACTGCAGTGGTAGAAACAACAATGAGGTACTTCCTTGTGTTAGGCGTACTTTGCCTTGTGGCATTATGTAGTGCCAAGAAAGAAGAAGAAGTGCAGGACTTGGTGCCAGCCGCCAGTCATCATGGACATCACCATGAAGAAGGTGGTGGTCACGAACACCACGCTCATCACCACCACGATCATGGACACAAGGGCCATAAAGGACATAAAGGTCACCATCACCACCACAAGGGAGAACATGGTCACCATGGCAAACATCACCACGAAGATCATCACCACGAGCACGGCGGCGGTCATAAGAAACACTGGGATGAACATGACCACCACGGTAAACATCACGAACATGGTCATCATCACAAAGGAGGCAAACATGGACACCACGAACACCACGATAAGGGAGAAAAAACCGACGGCTATCACAAGAAGTACCATAAGGATCACTTCCACAAGGACCATCACTTCTACGATGACCACCATAAGGAAGGCAAGCACCACAAACACGGTCACCATCACGGACATCACGAGAAACACGGAGGAGAACACAAGAAGGGAGGTCATCATCACTCCGGTCATCATGAACATCATCATGGCAAAAAGGGACATCATGACAAACATCACTACGATGAAGATCATCACGGTCATAAGGGACATCACGGTCATGAGGAACATCATCATCATCATCATGATCATGGCAAGAAGGGCGGTCATCATGACCATAAAGACTGGGGCTTCCATCACGGTAAGCACTAATAGTTTTCCAAAAAGTACTGATAATATATCATTAATTGAATTTGTTATACGATGTGCAAGTGTTATAATATTTTTTAATAAATGTTTTTTATGAAATGTTATTATTTTGTTTCCTTATTGAATGCAACTTATATCTTTACCTAATCCTGTTTATAAATAACATAATCGCATTATATTGGAGTTCCATAATAAGCTTATAAAAAGACCAAAAAACATTTTCCATGGATCAATGCTAGTCCGTCTCTTTGGTCGTTACTATAGCCCTTTTAACGGATCAAAGAAAATAATATCAAAGACATTTGGTAGCTTTGAAGTACACCTGTCAAGATCTTTACGATAAGTTTAGAATAACTTACTGTACAGCTTTCAAAGGGTTCAAAGTGCTTTGTGCAAGTTTCATTTCTTTTAGTTGTTAATTAAAGCTATCGATAAGAAAACATTATCGATATTTTTATGGCCCCTTTGACTGTTGGTAAGCAAAGGGGAGGACAAACAGTGCCAACTACTAAAAAACGATTAAGTTCATAGTTGCTTCAGTCGCTCCAGTAACGGATTTATAATTTTTATCAGTGTAGGCCACTTTATTTCCGCCGCCCAATTCCAAATTAATATTTTAGAAAAGTACGAGTACATGTACTTTTCCAAAATAATATTCTCTGAAATCGAGAGAGCGTCCTCTAAAAGCTGCCGCCCACACAGATTAACATTTGACCACGACCTGCCTGACGGCAAGCATGATGGAGGTCTAAGACTGGCGTCTCAGTTCACGGTAGCCTCAGTCGCCCTCACTATGCCGGCCAAATATGCTTCTTCACGCATCACTTAAAGGATCCAAGCTTATAGGATGGGGTTGTTGTATTGACTATAAATAAAGTGATTCCTCCGATCTATATCACGGGAGTAAAAAATCGAGGTATAAACAAGGTTAAAGAGCTCCTCATAACATTATCCGTGGTACAGGCGATAAAGGACACATAAAGCCGTCATGCCGCATAAAGCCGATTAACAACTTTTCTTTTATTTGCTAAGGAAACTAACGACTTAATAATTTGGTAGATAGTTACATAGATACCAATAGCTAAAGTTGTGAATACTCAATAGGATACTGTACTGTATGTAAGGATACTTTTCGAAGCAATTTTACTTGAACATTGCTTGAAACGAGGATCCCAATGGTTTAACTTCGCCCATATATATTGACTTAAACTCCTAACGACTTTAGACTTTATACATAATCCCGAACTAGCTTTATTGTAATGTATTTTAAATAACAATTGTAATTTAAAAGCAGAACGTTAGCATTATATTATACTAAATTAGCATTATATTATGTAAATTTGAAATAACAAAATAAAATAAAAATCAAAGCAAAATCAATTACTTTTTAAACCTTTTACCTAAATAGTCTAATATTTTCATCAAGAAGCCTAATAAAATAGTATAATTTATGGCATTTTCATGGGCATAAAGTATTTAAGGACATGACTAGTACGTCCCTAATAAGAAAACGTACAACATTATCTAATGCTAGAACAAAATTCACACTAGATTTTATACAATCGACTTACAATGGAAAAGTGAGCTAAAATATTGATCCGCATTAACCCAATAGGTATCAGCAACTGCGAGCATGGGAAGAGAAGTTAGCATATATCGTGGGGCACAACACGGGCTAAACTACCAACTAGCGGCGAAGCAGTTCAGGTTAATATGAACAACAAAACTCCAATACAGATCGGCCCGCGTTAACGGTAATGCACTCTGGATGCACTTACAGTTATTGCCTTTGGGGAAACTTTGTAGTCAACTGTACACCCGCTATACGGGCAAAAGTTAAATGTATTCGATATTCGATTTCTATTCCTAAATAATTTAGAATTTAAATTGTTATATTTATTCATATGATTGTAATTTAGTTTTTAATTTGTAATATTTAATTAGAAATTATAATTGACTTGTAGCTCTTTTTTACTTATTTACTGTACTAGATAAAATTAATCGTTAACTCCTAAACCAAAGAGAGCGCCAATACGACATTTCTAAGTAGTAAATTAAGAATGTCACAATAAAAAAAGATTTTTAATGTATACAATTTATGAGCTTAGTAATAATAACATTAATATAATAGTATAATTTGTGTTACCTAGTTGCCGGTTATTTAGTGATTCATCTTATTTAGAAGTAGTTGTATGTAAGGCAACGACTGCAGTCTACAAGGTGCCATAAATCTTAAGAAGCAGACGTCGACCGCCTCTACGGTAGCTAAGTTTGTTATAAAGTTAGAACGGTTCGTTCACAGGACACACGATGCCAAACAACTTGCGGATAATGACCATATTGTTGTTATAAACGTAGAGAATTTCACCCTGATTAAGGGCGCTTGAGTCCTTATGGTAACTTTAGGAGACTTCATTATTTAATATACTTTATTATTAACAGACATACGGTTTTGCAAATATATAAAAATACTTACTAAATGTTATGCTGTCTAAAAATCACAAAATATTAAAATGTAAGTCAAGGAAATTGTTGTTATATTTCGCAACACCACAAGGAGTGAGACTGACTTTAAAAGGAAGGAAATTTCAAGAAAAATATTTTCTATTTTCAATTCAAATGAGCACCTGCATTAAAATGAAATAAACCTGTTTCGCGTCTCTATTGTGTTCTTACGAAAATATGACAATGAATAATAATCTACGTTTGTCATGATCACGGGGGGTTTAAGGAACTCTACGAAAGAAGTGTGATACTTCTTGATGGCATGAGTTTATCTTATGAAATTATGGCAGTTGGCGCCATTACCCAGGCCAAATGAAGTACATAATAAATCAGTGTGACTTGGTACCGCGACCCACCTCCTACTCCATTATCAAGTAAGCCGAGTCCGCCACAATGGAAAATAATGTGCTTATGCCCCTCTAAATTGCTAGTCCCCTCATTTCTTACTATAGTAAAGACACGATATCACGGGATTACTGTTTGTTGAGTTTAGGTAACTGGAAAAAAATAATACATGTTATTGGTGCTGAGACAAGCACCCAGTAACCTTTTTTTGTTGTAAAATACAAGTCACATTACATAACAATCAGGTTACTAAACTAAATTCAGGTGTGAATCGATGCTTTATTTACATTTATATAATGTGAATTACAAATTAAATAAGAGTAACTTTATTGTGCAATTTATGATATATGGGTGTAACATAGCTTAAAACTATATATGTTAATTTCTTCCAACCGGTCTACCAACTTAACAAAGTTAGGAATACGCCGAGAGTTCGATCGATTAATATCAAAGGTTCCATACAAACATTGTTTGTATGAAAAGTGACTAAAGTTCTTTTTCATTATTGTGACGCGACATCTAACCTCGACTTGACTCGAGTTCCAAGAGCTCGAAAAAACTGTTTCATTACTGGCGTAGTGACAGACTCAGTCGCCGTCACTATTCCTGCAAAGTTCTGAGTATTCCCATTCGTCTTTCAGTCGATACATCACTTGTTATGTCACGTCATTAGACTGGCAGACAACATAGATAACAGTATTTAAAAAATAATAGGAACTTTGGCTGTGGAATTAAGAATGTAACGACGTTAATTATTTAAAATTATATGTTAAAGTGACTCGACATCTGACCTCGATTTGCCTGTTGGTGATAGCGAGGGGGAGGTCTAAGAGTTAAAACAACAAAATATTAAAACCATACATTTTTAAATACTAGACATAATATTTTTTATTTGAAGCCATAACTTTATAATTAAAATTAATATTCCCAGAAGAAAATAATTTTACTTTAGTTCGTCAATAAAATATGAAGCATAATAATTAATTAAAATGGCGTAAATATCCCTAAATACTAATAGTAGATTTCTAATTATAAATACTAATAATTATAACATTTTTTACGCTTATTTTTAAAAATTATTATTTGACAATTAATAAGTGATGAGATATAAATAAATAATGTAGTATTGTTACTGATGAGAGCTGTTAAAGTTAAGAACTTAAATAATATACATCTATTTATCTAA
Source organism: Tinea trinotella (assembly GCA_905220615.1). Lineage (NCBI taxonomy): Eukaryota > Metazoa > Arthropoda > Insecta > Lepidoptera > Tineidae > Tinea > Tinea trinotella. The sequence continues at coordinate 3,433,728 of HG992311.1, forward strand.
TTGTCCCGCCGCAGGTCCCGCAATAATAGGCCTGAGACAACTCTCTTGCTTCCCTCAAATTTACAAATTAGTAATATCAATCAATCAAAGTGTCACGTCTTCCTCCCACAGAGATAGGCACAGACAATAAAGCGCCACTAACCACGATCCTGACACAACTCCCTCGCTTCCTTCACATTCACAATTCTTTTCATACAAGCTTTATGGTTATGAGCACTAGGCAACCCAGTTTTCTCGAGGATGTCTCCGATTTGGTCGGAAAACACCCTCCTGGGCCTGCCTTGTTTAACGCGTCCATTCACATGAGATTTATAAATTCCATGTAAAAATTATAATAGTAATAAAATATGTAAAACATTTCAATCGATATTATAAGGCCTTATATTTGGGTTAATAAAACGTAACAAACAAGCTACTAAAAGACACTGACAGTGGGAAGAATCTATTGGAATTCAGTTCATCTGAAGGCGGCGGTCGTAAAAGCAGCGGTCGATCATAAAAATATTTGATTAGCCACTCGACAGTACCTGGCGCTTGACGCCACGCGCCCAATCTACCCAACTGAAAATTTTATTAGATACACGCTCCCGTCTGAATTATTTAACTGGAGAGTAATTTGTAGCTATATTTCCGCACAATTTGACTGCGAGACACAGCAAACAAAAGTAATCTCATATACGAAGGATTTGCAGTTGCGAAGTTGTAACCAACAGCAGTGTTAACAAAAAGTTTATATACTTCTTTTATATAAGTCTTTTATTACTTGTAAAATGAGAAAATATTTGGGATATAATTACGATTCACGATATGGATAGGTATACGATTTTATGTTCGTAGCGTTTTTTTGTTTTGAATAAATAGACAATGATAAATTTTATTTTATTTATTAAATAGCTTTTATTTGTAATATTTAATAGTATTAAATATTACAAATATTTGTTAATAAAAAAAAGAGATGGATATTTGCTTCGGGTCTGGTTATCAAAGAGTGGTAGGCAGTGGTACCCAGTCTGCCGATCCGGGGTAGTACCACCACTTACAAGTATACAGACCGTGAAGTGATTTAGTCACGTTTCGGGATCTGCTTGTAAGTTGCCGGTTCCATCTAGGCCGGAATAGTGGATGTGATTGCTACTCACAGTTATTGAATTGTAGTAGCAGTGACATTCATTCATGGACCACACTTTGGCTTAACATCAAGGGGGGTGCTGTCATATGTCGAGTCACAATAAAAAAATAAAAAATATATATTAAATTTATTATGTTATCTGTATGATTATTATAAAGGTTTTTTCTTAACGCATGTTAAATAGCATTAAAAATATCATCAACATGGAAATATCTTCATGGAAGCCATTAGGCCTCCCCAGCGTTCTTCACAGTTGGCCTGGAGTGGTTGCCTGCCACCTCAAGCAAGTCGTCAATCCACCTTGTGTCCTTCGCTGCACTTTTTCTGTACGTGGTTTTCATTTACGGTAACTGTACTAAGAGCTTTTGCCAGTTGAGTGTTTATCCGGTGGGATATGTGACTTCTTTTACTCTAAATCTTCTACAGCATTCAATCGATATTTCACACATAATACAAGATCATTTTAATCTTGAGTAACCCTCTATATAACTTTTAAAGTGTTACCTACTTCTCCCGGGTAAGGTTAGGTAAAAGTTTTGGAATTGCTTAGTAGAATATGAAATGCTATGATGTCGATCTCGAATACATTCGCTGTTTATGTTTGCGAATATCTCAGAACGCAAATATGGAAATTTTTGTTTACATTACCTATATCGCCAATTTTCCGATTGCCTATAGCGAGAGAAATTCACTTTGCAAAGCCTATTTTAAACAAATAGTGTATACGAATATGTACCAATTTCTTTAAAAAAAATCTTTTACAGTAACACCTCACCTCGACTTACCTGATGGTAAGCAAGGGGTGGGTCGAATAGTAGCGACGACAGAAAAATCGACTAAGTTAACGGTCGTCTCAGTCACCCTCGCTCCTCGGCGCACCCAATAAGCACCTGCCAGTCAAAGGTGCTTTTTCACGCCTTGTTGTAAGATTAGACAGAGGGAACACATGGGAATAAATAATGCAAATATGAACAATTAATCCGCTTGCCTGTACCAAAATACAAGCACGTTTAGTAGCTTAGTATAGAAATGTAAAAAAAAATATTGAATAATACTTTGTATTGTGGAAAAAGATATAGATAAGCAAAATATGTTAAAATAATTTTTAAATAATAATTGCGTTACTGTATTTTTTTTGTTTTTATTTATTGTTTCGTCACCTGTTTAATAATGTTATATAAAAAGAAACTTAACAAAGGTTTACTCTGGAAATTTAATTAAAAATAATGTCACAAAAAATTAAGTTGATAATAATTTATGAAACAATATCAATTATTTACGTACAAAATAGGCATTGAATAAGGAAAAAGAAGATGAAGTCTTTTGCCGTTATTTTATATCAAAATTCGGCGGCTTGTATCCGAGTCATTTATCTAAGTATTTAAAAAAAATCATACAAGTAATTACGTTTATTTTTGAAGTCATCCGACATATTGGATGCGACTATTACTGTTAGTTATATTACTGTAGTAGCAGTCGCCTTCATTATAGGACCACACTCTAGCTTAACATTAGGCGGGGTGCTGTTAAGTTTTTATTGAGTGTCGAGCCACAATGAAAGAACTTTAAAAAGTTTGTCAATATTATCTTATTTGAAAACTAAAACTTTATATCATAGAAACATTTTTATTGCCGGTTCCAACTAGGCCGGCATAGTGGATGTGACTGCTACTTACAGTTGTTGAATTGTTATAGTGACTTCCATTCATGGACCACACTCCAGCCTAACATCAAGCTTAATGTTGACATACGAGTATGTCGAGTCACAATAAAAAAAAGCCAGTGTAACGCGACGATTTATGACGATGACAAAGTTTTAGTTCAAGAAAAATGAAGTTACGTGAAGTTGAAATTTATATTTTTGATGTTGTATATCCTTTCTGTTTATCGAGTGTACTCATCATTCATAGGACGAAAGAAAACGTCAGGAAAGTGGGATATCTGAATAGAGTGCGTAATAAATCAGACGATGTTTGTATACCGGCCGCTCGGATGGTGACAGACTCCATTATCAACTCGGCACTGTCGTTCCCTATTTGATATGAGACCTTTTTTCATAAATGTTCACTACAATGTTTCAGTTTACAAATGGCTGGGAGAACCTAAACCCTTTCAAAATTATTTCGGCTTATTTATTTTTGTTGTCAAGTGAAAGTGAAATGCAAGTTTGTTTTACATAATAATATTATTTATTTTTACTACAATTTATAAATTAATCAGTGAAATTAATCGTAGAGTATTAAAATGCTCATTTATATTTTATAACATATAACTAACTAAAATAATTATTTCTTCGTTTTCGGCAGTCGAACTAAAAAGTTCGGTGCGTCTTTTCTTTGTAGATCAATCGACAAGCGATGCGTGAAGAAGCACCTTTGGCCGGCATAGTGACGGCGGCTGAGGCAGCCGAGAACAATACTCGGCTTTCTCAGTCGTCGTCACTCTTGGACCTCCTCCTGCTTATCATCAGGCGGGGCGAGGTCAGATGTCGTGTCACAATAAAAAAAATAAAAAAAAGATTATACACAAATTATAATTAAATAAAAACTTAATATATCATAAACGCCCGCTTCTTTCGATTTAAATTAAATAACAGCAATAACTGCGCCAGCCTGTTTAGGTTTTGTTACACAGCAGACCCGGGGTGGTGACCATTCAAAGAATTACCATCATCAAATTGACCATCATCTCTCTACCTAACATATATTCACCTGTTAATGTTTAATTGATGAATAATAAATTGTAACTGTCAATATTTAGCCGAAGTGTGAATCTGACGCAATGCAAATAAACCAAAAAAGTTCATTCAACTAAGTACTAACTAAAAATTTAGCTAATATAAATGTATTGTACATTAACAATACATAAATTAACAGTAATATTAGAGTCAATAATTTGCTTTGTACAAATATAATACATTTACAATTTCTAACTGGAAACTATAAACTTTTACGGATAATAAACAAGTTTTAATTATAAAACCAAACAACCAAAATAATAAATTCCAATAGTAATTTATTCTTTTAGTCTTTGTACAGTTTCTTTACCTAGTTTTTAATTTATATTTGGAGAGGTAAATAAAGGATACCTAAGCTGAGATTATTAAAATAATAAATACAAAAATAAAAATTGTTAGGTGGTTATTAACGGGCTCTGGGTTCGAGGAATATGGTCATACTCGTACAATAAAAAAATAAAAGAAGCAAATATCTGACTGACCTAAACTGACCCTAAACTTTTTGAACATAAAGTAATTTTCAGAAAACTACACGAAAAAATAAACATTTGCTTGCCTTAAAATTTTTTCACATACAATTTTAGTATAAACCTCTTTAAGATTGGACAACTAGACAAGTGGTTCAAACCAAGCTCTACCTAATTATTACAGTATAAATTTGTAATGAATGCTGGATAGAAAAATATATCCACGCGGGCACACCGGTCAACTGTGACCGGTAATTTTTATATATTATACGAGTATATTACTATAAAATATATACGTATATGTTACTATATTAATATATAAAGACCAGGAATTCAATCCGGTCTTTGCCGCTTAACGCGCGACCTATTATTTATTTTATACGTATTTATTTTTTACATACTTAATTTTATGTATTACTATATATAAGTTAGGTATATAAGCTCATATTAAGCCACACGTCGTGCGATAGTACTCGCTGAAAGTTGTAATCCTTGTAGATGAGTCTCTCGGGCGTTTCCGAGCATGGTTCTAGTCGATATTGTATCAGTATTGAAGACACAATAGCTCGTATAATTTTATGTGCAACAGCTTCACCTGAAATCAATATATATATTTTTATTAATTTTCTTTAAATTTTTATACTAAGCTAGCGACCATATAAAATATACATTAGTACCAGCAAGTGGTTTTGCATCGGGGCAATTTATTTGTGGTGGTCAATGTGTGTATTATCTTATCAGTTCATTGTTATCATCTTTTATTTATTGAGTGCGACATTTGACCTCGACTTGCCTGACATGGTAAGCAAGGGGAGGTGAAAGAATGTCGATGACTGAAAAAACCGAGTTGGATTACGGTTGCCTCAGTCGCCGTCAGTATGCAGGCCATAAGTTGCCTCAGTCGCCAATATAATAATTTGCTAAAAAAGTGACTTGACATCTGCCTGATGGTAAGCAAGAAGAGGACCAAAAGTGCCGACGACTGAGAAAACCAAATCGGATCAAGGTTGCCTCAGTCGCCGTCAGTAGGCAAGCCCTAAGTTGCCCCAGCCGCCAATTATAATATTTTGCTAAAAAAGTGACTCGACATCTGCCTGATGGTAAGCAAGAAGAGGACCAAGAGTGCCGACGACTGAAAAAATCGAGTCGGATCACAGTTGCCTCAGTCACCGTCAGTATGCCGGCCATAGGTCGCCAATATAATAACTTGCTAAAAAACTTACTTTCATAATTAGGTAGTAGACCTTTTTTTTTACTATAAGTATATAATTTCGAGGCGAAATGATCAAGGATCACGCCCTTCTATTTACAAATATCCTAATTTTAAAATATCCTTTGTTAACCAACCACAGATTATAATATATGTCTACAATGAGTGGAGCCTACAATGTAGTATTTAAAAGCCACAGAACAGCTATAACAGTAACTCACAAGTACTGACATTGAGAGAAATAATAAAATTGACAACTTGCGCACTATAAGTGCAATGAACCTTCCAAGTGCACTTAAATTCACACATAAAATAGTGCACCTTGGTGATTGTTAAAACAGGTATAATTCCAGAAGATGATACAATAAGGATTAAATAAAATAAATATCCCGAATTTTGGAATATGTTTTGTTTCTGGGAATGTATCTACGAGCATACCATTACCGTATGAGCCACAGTTTTTAGGGACAACATAATAATAAAACTAGATGTACAAAATAGACACATAGTAAATGCATAAGTCTGCATTGACGGTGACATCTAAAAAACCGCAATGAACGGTGGCCCTAATCGCATCCAATAAGTCATGCACACAAGTTTTTACTTAAAGGTAGTTTATAAATAGTAGAATAATAATATGTATTTTTTTAAAGGCGACCGTGGTGTAGTGGCAGTGCAATGGTTACGCAAACCGACGAGCACGAGTTCGAGACCACCCATCGGTACCAATGTATCTTTGAAATATGTGTACTTTGGTTGTCCTGTTTCTGTGATACTGTTTACATGACTTGTATGTATGGAACTATGTAACGGAATCTTTCAATTTAATTCTCACCCATTTCTAGATGTCTCAATAATTTGAAAATTTGTACACGTATTAAAAACAGATGAATATACAATAATTTCATTTATTTATTTTATTGGTCGGCGTAGATACTGAGTCTACTGTGAAATTGACTCTTGCTTACCAGGTAAGTCAAGGTCAGATGTCCAGTCAAAATGCACTTACTACTTAAGCATGTTTTTTAAAAGTTTTTTTTTATCTGCAATTTTATTTTATGTTACTTTTATTTTGCAATGGTTTTTCATTACATTCTATTCGTTCTATTGCAGCACTTTGAGAGAGTACGTATACTAAACGAAAATTTTAGCTTATACAAATAAAAATAATACTAAAGCTGCATACCGGGACATCTCCGTGGACCAGCGCCAAAAGGAATGTAAGCATGAAGAATATTATCGTTTCCTCTTACAAAACGTTCCGGGTCAAATTTTTCAGCGTCTTCGAAATAAGTACTGTCCTTCTGTATAGCTTCCAAAGGTATGCTTACAGTTACACCTTTATCTATAAGAATGTCAGTTTCTGGAAATTTGTAAGCCTTCATACATTTTCTCGTAATAATCGAATAAGGTGGATAGAGTCTTATTGCTTCTTTGATGACAGCGTCCAGGTAGTCTTCATTTCCATTTACTTTGCCTCTTTGAGATTCAATCGCTTCCTTTATTTTACTTTGAAAGTCTATATTCTTCGCCAGTTCATACAAAATTGCTATAACTATATTATAACATGGAATATAAGCTTCATTTATAATGCTGTATAGATTTGACATTGTATTGTCTAATTTGTCCAATTCTGTGTTTATTTTTAGTAGTTTGTTTTTTTGTAAAATATGGTTATGAAACAGAATTCCTTTGTCATCCGATTTACTTAAAAGATCGCGTCCATATCTCATTAAACTCATGTCGACTGTGTTAATCCCAAAAGCTGTGTAGAGAGAAGGAAAAATCGTTTTCAGATAACTCTTGAATCGATTTACTAGAGAACGTCTTTGTACTGAACATCTTAATCGTTGTACAAACTCCGTTAGAATATCACTTTCGATTATGTTATCTACGAGTAGTTTGTCCATTGTTCTTACCAGGAATTCGTTGATGTTTACTTTGCCAGGACTTTGTTCCTTAGTTTTCACGTTAATACGATCCGATATATCCCAGCTTAAGGTGTTACTCAAAATAGCATCTATTTGTTTCCGCAGCAAAGTCCATTTTTCACCTTCAACGTAAAATAAATTGTTTTTTATGCAAATATCCGGTGATTTATCCAAACAGAGTCCTTTGTTGTTGAAATGAGCAAACTCCGAGGAAAGAATCTGTTGTATCACATCAAGGTCACGCACAATGAGGTCCGGCATTCTCGCTTTGATGTAGCCGACATACTTTTCCTTTGGGTGTTTGAAATACAATTTTTCCACGGTTTCCGTTGTATCAGTCAAGCCGAGGACGCGTTTGTAATCACTGCCGAAACAAGGGATGGGAGTTTTGTATGGTATATGTCGGACATACCAGTAGCTGAAGAATTTTGTTATGTAGTCGTACAGTAACGATATAATAAGCACTAAGATGATGAAAACGTTTAAAAAGAAACTTTCGAAGAGCATGGTGTGTTTGTGGCGAAGACAAGATGTGAACTGTCGCAGCCGCAAGCGCAGGGATCCGTTGCCACGACTGGGTCAATGTAACGGTGATGCGTAGATTTGCGTTTGATGTAATGTTTGTGCGGAAAACATGTACCATTCTCAGAAAATGGATAAACAATACCTTCGTTTTTTATTTACAAAATAAACATGTTTATGTAGTAGGTATTGTTTTAAATAAGTCAATATTATTTTAAATAATGAAAGTACATTATACTTACTTTCGATATATTTATAGATACATAATAATTTCATTCTATCACATAAACAGACAAAAAATGATCATTGCACATTTATAACAAATAACTTATATGTAAACAGATAGATAAAAAGAATTAATCACGGAAACGTCGGAATAATAAAAAAAATTGTATAATCAAAACCAAAATAAACGCGATAGTAAGCCGCATAAAATTTGTTTAATTCATTAATCAATGTTCGCGCATGATCTAAGAAAATACTAAGAATTAATCAATTAAATTGTCACGCCTTTTTATCACAGAGATAGGCAGAGACAATGGAGCGCCACTTGCCACGATCCTGACACAACTCCCTCGCTTCCCTCATATCCACAATTCTCATACAAGCTCTACGGTTATGGGCACCAGGCAACCCAGCCCATAAAAAGGAAGTGTATAAAATAAACAATAAAAATTTAAAATAAATTAATATATTAAATAACCAGACAGACATACCTTGAGAATTCAGTAAAAACTGATACATTTCCTAATTTCTTTAATAAGCTCCATCTAAAAGCATATACAGGAACTAACTATTCAAGTTACGCCATCTAGTGAAAAAATCTTGCAACTCATTTTAAATTGAAAGCTATGTATCCTACCATTTGCATTTGTTTGTATAAGTTCTTGTAGTTACTGATAGATGGCGCTAAATATTTATTATTGAAAAATATTTTTAGTGCATTGTTAATCTAAAATCTTTTAGTTAGAGAGCGACCTATATAGTTTACTTACTGGTAAAGAAACCGTCATGTCATGAAATCATTCTTAGATAGGTTCAAAAAAATCGAGATCGTCCATCTTTAATGCTAGACATGTCTGGTTTGACCGGCGAATGAGGTCTAGATCCGGAGTTATGTTAAAATAAACGTGATTTTTGACTATAATTACATTGTTGAAAAATCTGAAATGGAACTTTCAGTTAATAATGCTAAAACAATGCAAGTGCAAATCCAAATTGAGCCAATTTAAATATTATACATTATATTTAGTAGAGGAGCTATAATAAAAGAGAACATCAAAAATCGCATTGGTAAACATAAATAACATGTTATTGAATGTAGTTGTAGACAACCAATGATAGTCAAGGCATATAGTGCGTTCATCAATCGTAAACAAATCAAAATAATAATAAAAATATTGTTGTTCCTTATTGTGGAATTTTGAAGAAGCCATTGTCAAATGGTCAGAAGGTTATTGATTTATTTATTCATTTTATGATACAAGGGACAACCATTTATTGCCTATAAGGTTAAGAGTAATTTTGCACGAGCGTCTGCCCTCCGTTAACATTTAAGTAACGTATTTAACAACGTAAACGCAACGTTCGTGTTGTGTTTCTACAACGATTCAGCACGCGCAATTTGATACAATATACGCGCCCATATGATGAATGAATAAAAAATATTCTTATTCATATATTAAACAACATGCAAGAGTCAAAATAAGGTTTTTAGGGGTTTTCCACCACCGCTAGGCAACTGGGCCTAGGCAGATAGGTAGTGATCATACGCCCAGTCTACCAATCCGCAGTGGTACCGCCTCTTTTAAGTGTACAGACCAGACCGCACTCCAGCTTAACATCAGGAGAGGTTTCATGATATATCTAACCTCAAATAATGATAATAAAAACATTCGCTAGAACTCTCAGCATATTCTCAATTATCCAAAACTCATTCATCAGTTGTTTACACTTTCATAACTTTGTAAGGATTGTATGTGTAGTTTATAAACTATGCGTAGGTATTATGTACTCGTATACGTAAATACACACATTCATTCATATCATGCTGCGACTCCTGCACAGCACGCATCACGTCGCCATTTGCCTGAGGCTACTTGTATCGACATTACTCGAATACTATAAATCTATTAGAATGGACAAATAATATTAAAAATCTATATTTTTAAATGTACTCTTGAAAGTAGTGGTACCACCCCGAATCGGCATATTAGGCAAATAGTCATCAACTATCTTCCTACGACTTTAATTTACCAAACGTTATTATTTTTAAGAAAGGTCTTACTTCTAAAATGAAAGTTCATTCCCTGAATATTTTTAATGAGCATTACGTTACATCTACCAGAATCAAACTTAGTTTAATTCGAAGAAAATAAACGTTAAATATGGAGAGAGCTATGCTTGGTTTCTTTGCGCGATAGAACGAGGATATTCGTCAAAGAACCTAGGTTACCGACAACCGAGTCACGGGTAACCGGTGGATGCAACTGGCATCTTGTCGTTCGAAATGGCGCTCTAAGGGGAAGGGATATTACACTTTTATTATGGTTAGCATTTATAAAATCTATGTCACCTCTAGGAAATATAAAATTCTCTAGTCAACTGGTTGCACCAACCTCATGATTCACATGTACGTGAAGTCGTAACCATAGGCTACTTGAGATCCAGATAAACCTACGCGTACAAGGACGACGATTATTCAACTAAAGCTCGGATGCACAATCTCAAAATACATTACTAGAAGCAAATATTTTTGCAGAAGAACGCTAATTAATTTAAGGGTAATTTTTCTCTAATTTTCGTTGTGTCTAAAATATTTAGGTTTATTAAGTATTGGGTATTTAATCAAATTAATAAATATTAAAAATATATTTTCTCTAATCGGGAATAGAACCCGGGACTTTCCGTGTAATAGACTGGTGTGCTAATCAATACGCCACACCAGTCGTCAACTTTCGGACAACATTATTTGCCCAGCATCAACGGGGCTAAGCATCAGCATCAAATAATGCTTCTTTTTGTTACCTTTTATTGTAATTAAAATATATACATTTTGTTCTGGCTGTAAAATTGTAGTAGGCAGACAGTTCTTCATTCTCCCAGTTTGTCGAAGCAGGGTAGTACCACCACTTTCAAGTGATCGATGGTGAAACGACTCAGTCCTGTTTCGGGATCAGGGAACTAGACCAGCATAGCGGATGCATAGTGAAAACTACCATATATACCATTATAGGTATTTAAAAAAATTGTAACGTATTTTGTTATAGTGTAGCAGAGCAACGTTGCTATTCAGACCAATGTCTATGTTAATTATGAAGGGATATTAATTATTTCTCGTTATCATTACATCGTTTGTTCTCTTCATAAAGATATGTGGGTGAAATTAAACGTGTTTCTTCGTCGATATAATTTAATTTGATGCTTTTTTATTTGCTTAATGCATAAATATTTTAACTAATTTTAATAATTCCATAGCTTATAATATTATCCCAACATTTCATTTTTAGATGAATAATGTCATAATAATTAATAATTCAAATCAAATTGTCACGCCTTTTTCCCACAGGGATGGGCAGAGACTATGGAGCGCCACTTGCCACGATCCTGACACAGCTCCCTTGCTTCCTTCACATTTACAATTCTCTTCATACAAGCTCTATGGTTATGGGCACTAGGCAACCTATCTTGAGGATGTCTCCAATTTGGTCGGCGAATACCCTACTGGCCTGCCTTGTTAAAAATTAATTCATTTAAGGCGAAGTAGTCTAGTGGTAGTGCTGTGGTCCGCCAACCAATAGCCTCTGGTTCAAAACCGCTTGCCGGTACCAATGTAACTTTTTATATAATATGTACTTTGATTAACCAGTTTCTAAGGTAGTAATCAGTGGTGCCCAGTCTGCCGACCTCTATGTAGTATGAATATAGTCACCTTCATTCATGACTCCAGCTTTACATCAAGCAAGGTGTTCATGACTCATGTCAAGGCACTTTTTTGGTAGTAGCTTAGTTTGGAAATGGATTAAAAATATAATTAACTTTACGTTCCTTATAATTCTTACGAGTCAGAACAGTCAACTCGGTTTATTTGAAATTACTTAGCACCTTTTATTTACGAGCAAATAACTTTTACCAAATTTTACTCTTCATTTAATTCTAACATAATAAAGCATTTATGAGCAAAACAATGTTGTTACAAAATGTAATTGATACTTTAGCAGGTACCGGTTCCAAAGCCCACAAAATGTCTTCACGGGACATTTCAAATGAATGACATCTGATAATCGGAATGTCTCCATGTTTCTGGTCGGATAGTGCGTGATTGACACAATTTATAATTTTTAATTGGAGCGGCGATGCGCATACGCGATAGAGTGGTCCTCTACGCGCAACAACTTGTAATATCGTATTAATATGTTCCTATAATGATTTTATATACTTATTGTATACAAAAATTTTTGAATAACCGTAGAGCGTGTATAAAGAGGATTGTGGATGTGAGGGAAGCAAAAATACATATTGTATTCTGCGTATGTAACTTTAGGTTATAAGTTTTTATTATTATTTAAAAAAAAATAACAATAAACTCTGTGGACTGTATTTGAGCTAGAATACATTCGTTTTATAATAATAGATATATTAAACAATAGCAATCAAAAAATTAAAAAGTAAATATATTGAAAGTTCTGGAACAATTATTTAATGCAGTAGGTATGACAAATTAATCTTTTTAAAAGTTATGAGGTACTGACTAAAGTTACCTCACCCTATCCTTCAATCTTTCTGTTTAGTCCCTAAAGTTAACTAGGAGCGATTCTCTAATAGCATTGTATATATAAAATTAAGGTTCATTATATGAATAACTAAACATATTATTGTAACTAGCCTTACCGTAGAATATTTAAAAAGAAATAAAACTTAAAATATTTTCTAAAGCAATTTTTGAATACCTCAATTGGAAATCAAATCAAAATCCGTGAGCTATGGGTGATTATGTTTAAATTGGCTCCCAAATTACTGGAAACCTAAGGTTAATATGGTTGGTCAAATTCTTCATGATTATAGGTTTCAATTACAAGTCCAAAACCATAGAGACATCGTCTCGCGACAGTGCGGCGTCACCGTGCCCGGGGCAGTCCGTCATCCGCCCGATGGGCATTACTCTAATGGCCACACCATTATGCCTCTGAGGATATCTCCTGTTTATTAGGGATAATGACAGTAACGAGTTTTTTCTCCACCTAAAATAACAACATTAAATTCAGAGTATATTTAAAATTGCTATCAAAGACATGGCCGGTTTTGGCCAAATTATAACTTTGATTGTATACGTGATACTCTTATAAGTAGATGTTACACTATAGTTAAATGTCTAGCCTTTATCTATATACTTAATGCTAGTGTTATTATTTTCTACTACGTTTATAAGGACGAGTTTAATATTTGTAATTTATAAGAAATATTTTTATACGCGCTAAATATTTTTCATCTTCTAATATACTACTTTTTTTATTGTCGTAGGTATATGACCGCACACCGCCGATGTTAAGCAGGAGTAGGATTCATAAATATAATAGAGCCTGGCTTAATTCCTGCAATTTGCATTTTGATCTGAAATAATATTTACTTATATATTTTATACATTTAAACATAATGTAATAAAATATTTATTTACAATAATATTAAGTATTAAAAATCTATCTTTACAACAAAAACGGCTTCACCGATTTGGTTAATATTCTTTTTTAAATGTAGTTTTTACACAAAATTAGGTTCTTACGGAAAGCAATTGGAAAAGTTTTTCGCGATATTTTCTATAATTTATTTTCTATATAAAATAAAACTAGACCCGCATAATGGATGCGACTGCTACTTGCAGTTATTAATCTGTAGTAGCAAGTCATAATATGTCGAGTCACAATAAAAAAAACATCAACAATGTTGAAAACGCTTTGCTATTTTTACCTCCATAGTGACCAGATTAGGTAGAAAGCATTAATAAATAGAATTAAGAAATGAGTTTAAAAAATAAATTCTGCGATAATACCAATTTAAAATCACCTCAAGCGGTCTCTTTGAAAGGCTACCACCAGCAACCCTTCCAATTCAATCCATGCTAAATCATCGTCATGCTATTTGAAAATCAATATATTTGTATAGAAGAGTTAACTTTCTCGATGATATTGGATGAGGAGCAACGATCAGAGATCCCATTGTTAAATATGATATCGAGAAGTTCGATTATCTAGTGAAAAGATTAATCTATTTCATTTCTATGGGAGCGTGTCTAAAGGGCCTCCTGTTGGCGATTATAATGTGTAATATTTTTGTATTATTAACACCTAAGGTTAGCGCTAAAGAATTTTGTAAACATTATTATGAATTCAACTAACCATATCATGACCTTTTCGTTTTTTTTTCTCTCTAATATCGGGACCTTTTATCAACTTTTTTTATTATGAAATCATCCTTTTTTATTTTATGATTTTACATTACTGTACTTAGCTACACGTGATTTTACCATGGAAACAAACCAAAGTAAATACAAGACACAAGATTGCACATTAATATCGGCACGTGGTTTTGACTAGAGTAAGTTCACTTACTTAGAGCCTTCCACTTCCACTACACCACAGTCGCTTTTGATAAAAATAATAAAATCCATATTACTGTTCAATAGAATACTTAAAGAAAAGTAATAATTTCAAAAGTTTTCAAATGAAAAAAATTATTCTGCGCCGTTTCGTTTATCTAAGGATCCAAAATTTCAATTCCTAAATGACCTTGCAAAGTGAATGTTTGGTCCTCGAAATTCCCGTTACTTTGAAACGGGAGATCGTATAGCCAGCCCTTCCTGCCTAAACACATTGGCGAACTCGTGAATTTCAAATATTAATAGGGTTGTTCTTAAAATGAAATTGTTTATGGTAACCATATCCAGCTTTAACACTATATCTGGAACACAACAAATCCTAACTATTTTACAGATCTTTATCAGAGGATTGTTCATTGTAAAATATTATGTTTATTTCCCGAATACAAAGAAACTATCAAAAATACATACGATAATGTGCTTCAAATTACAGAATATAAATTTAATTAAACTGAAATAATTAAACTAATTAATTTCAGTGCTATTGCTAACCCTGCTTTTATCTTGGAGTAACACATATCTATAATGGAGAACGCTATGGCGGGCGGCATCGGTTTCGCGGACAGGTGACTATAAATAACTGGAGTATTGTATTCAGCTACTGTATAGGGACCGCGGCGTGCCGGCTTCAAAGTAGAAACAAAAGAATTTGGCATTTTAAATCCATAATGCCATCTTTGTGAAATTCGGCTCGAGTTAGCGGCGTCGGCGTCCTTTGAATCCACATTAGTAGTTGGTAGTTGCTTACTCCTGTATTATGTATAGGTAGAGTTACAATATTAGTAAATACACTATAGTGGCTATGTAGGTAATATTGTAGAATATATATGTATATATATATTGCAAGTTGTATATACTTTACATTTGTATATATGTATACTCGTTGGTATGTACGAAAATACGAACTTAGGGTTTGTTGTTTCGACATTTTCTGTCTTAATATTAATAAGTCAATCAGTCAAATCGTCACACCTTTTTCTCATAGGGATAGGCTGAGACAATGGAGCACCACTTGCCACGATCCTGACACATTCCCTCGCTTCCCTCATATCCACAATTCTTTTTATATAAGCTCTACGGCACTAGGCAAACCCTTAACAATCCTGCTGGGTCTGCCCGCACCGCACCCGCCAATCTACATTCACTCATTCTTTTAATGTGCCCAAACCATCGAAGGATTCCTTGTCAATCCTTGTTACTACGTCTTCTTTTTAACACCATCCATCGCGCAATGTGCACTCCTTAATGACCGCATTTCTACATCAATAATTCTACTCTCATGTTTCTCCTGCCACACCCAAAAAAATAATTATCATCCTTATCCATATATGAGCGCAATACAATTCTGCTGATGATACTTTGTCCGAGTTCATTATAAACTGTAAACAAAAAATGTTGCAGTTAATTTAAATAACAAACATGACTTGTATTGCTCCGTCATGGTCCGAACACAATAGCATGAACCCAATGCATTTGTCTTGATAAGATCATCACGTCCATACCACTCAGGCATCACAAAACATTCCAGGGACACCAAATTATCTGCCAAACGTCCCACTGCAAAAGCAATTTCAGATCCTGATCAAAAGCTCATAAAGCGACGTTACAACCATCCACAGATCGTAGACTGAGAGCAATAAGGCGCCAGAAAGATTCAATTACGATACAGGGAGGCGGTGGCGATGCAACTTGTTTATCGAACCTGAGACCGGGAGCCCGCCATTACAATAATAATTGTATCACGACCGATTAAATTATTAACTAGTTGTGGAACACCGCTCTATTCAAACGTCGCTGTTGTAAATGTGCGGCTATGGTGGAAGAAATTTGTTACCATATGTGTCCCTTCCCATGAGTCTGCGCAGCAACAATACATTGCTTGTTGCTCTTGTACATTGCTTGTGTGCCTATATTCAATATAAATAATACTTCCTTGCAAAGGCGGTCGATTTATCCTTTCATATACGATTTATAGAACTTTTCATTTTGTGTCTACTTACTCGCAATAGTCGGAGAAATTTTTAAGAGATATAGTAAACATAATTTCTTTCTTTTTATCATTCTAAATTGATGTACTCAATTAAAATTATTATTATTAATTAATTAATTATTAAATTTGAGGCGACCGTGGTGTAGTGGCCGGTACAATGGTTACACAAACCGAGAGCACGAGTTCGAGACCGGTACCAATGTATCTTTGATATATGTACTTTGGTTGTCCTGTGTCTATGATAAAAGCACTTTAGTAGCTTAGTATAGACATGTAAAAAAACGGACATTATACGCATTTTAATTAAAACGAATACGTTCTAATTGTAAAACTATCTAAGCGGAATTGTTTGTAATAAATGGTTATTTGTCGTAGTTGATAGACATTCCATCAAAATGTATGATTTATCATTAAATGCGTGCCGGTTTAATGAAATCGATACTGACGTAACGCAAAGAAAATAACAGTGGCGAGTGAGCGGACCCTCGGATTACTATAATCAAACACGAACTTGCTACCGACGAAGGCAGCATACGGTTTGCTCCCGGTTACTTCATTGAAATTCCCCAGTTTGAAAAAAGACGAAATAAGCGTGCCTCCTCATCCATAGTAATTATTGTAAAGAAATTTTATTGCTTGTTATTAAATTCGTTTTTTGCTACTACTACTAATTATAATATATTTATGTTTTTTTTTTAATATAATATGTAATCAATAAACTGATAAGAGTTAAACATATTTGTTTGATATTTTTAACTGTGCATTTTTAAATATAAATGTTGAGGCGTGACATTTGACCTCCTCTTGCCTGGTAGTAAGTAAGAGAAATTCCAAGAACGCCGACGACTTAAAAAAAATGAATAATTTTTAAGTCGTTTGAGTCACAGTTTAGGGTTATAACGCTAGGCAGATTAAATTGTGTCATTCAAACAATCAAATTGTTACGCTTTTTTCCTACAGAGATAGGCAGAGATAATGGAGCGCTACTTGCCATAATACTGACAAAACTCCCTCGCTTCCTTTCCCATCCACAGTTTTTTTTTCATACAAGTTTTAGGCATCCCAGCTTTCTTGAGGATGTCTGTCCTGGGTCTGTCTCGTTTAATACATCCAACCGCCGCAGAATTATAAATTGTGTCATTAAAGTAGGAACCAAGTTTCTTAATTTAATCTCTATAAGTCACAGTGAACATCGATTAAATATCGTCCTTCAAAATGCGTATACCTGTAAATTAGACATTCAGGCCGGAAACAACGTCTTAACCTGTCCCATTGACGCGAGCAACCGACTTCATACATGATTACTGAGTGCGGTCGCCTTCTTAACTCAAACAACGCTCATAGAATAATTACACACTGATCACTCATTTCCGTCACAAATATTATAATTTTCAGTTATTTTTCCTAAAATTAAAATTTTGTGAACAATTGTGTAATAGTGTTATTGTTTACTTTTATAGAGTTCACATACTTTTTGGAATAAATGGAATAATTTAAGCTATCCCAGGTTTAATTATTCTATGAGTATGAGTTTTCTAATTTAGAATATAATTTTTCATTTATTTATTATTTTTTTCATAAATTACAATTCTAGTGTGTCTACTGTATAAATTAGTAATAGAAATTGGATAGAATATTTTTACGCATGCACATCGTTTAACTGTGACCAAGGATCGAATCCTGGTATCTTTTCAACATGCAGTTCTTTCAACTCCCTGAAGTTAAAATAACTCCCTATGTTTAAAAGATACACGTTGCATCGACAAGTGAAATGCTTTACTAGCCCCTGTGTTCTCTCCATCCTATTGCCTTGGATTATTTAAGCGATGCATAAAGAGGCACCTTTGGCCGGTACTGGGGCAGCCGTGAAGACTCGGTTTTTGAAGTCGTAGACTTCAAACAGGATCTCAAGACAGGATCTCTTCTTGCATACCACCAGGCGGTTCCACATGCAATATATGTATACTCTACTTTGCACTTGACTGCACGCGTTCTATCGAATTTTTACTACTAATTAATATATATAATAAATTTCTTTGCTCAATTTGATGATCCATCTGTTTAGTAATGATCAATGGCGCTTCTATAGTCCGTCTTCGAATGCCATACATTAATGGATGAATATGACATGATAATTGAAGAAAAAGATATGGTTTGAGCTCGTTAATCTCTAATTAACGTCGAAGCCACATTTAAAAGGTGTATTAATAATGCCTTATACGCTCTATATACCATTTGCTTACGCTTCGATCTATTTAGGTAATCGGTTATGGCTATAAGTGCTTATAAGTATATGTATGCAATATCCGGAGTTGCTATCGATATCAAAGGAGATAATAGGACGTCCCTCGAAGGCCAGCTCGGGGCGATTATGGAACGCGGCTAATTTCGATCAGCTACCAGATACGGTATAGCTGCCTGAGACGGATTGCGTCTACGCCCCCCCGGGCCACGCATCTTCGCCTCCATTAACACATCTCCCGTTCATTACCCTCGGTGCGAGATACTTTCTAAGGCTCATATTGGTCGATGTTTCACTTAACATACCCTTAAAGGAGTGAGTCTGTAAAGAATCGTTATTATTTACTTAACTATATTTAGAGACATCCCTCCAGAAAACAGCCTCTTGGGTCTGCCTCGTTCAAAAAGAAAGAAAACTGGGTTGCCTAGTGCCCATTACCGTAGAGCTTATATAAAGAGAATTGTGGGAAACGAGGGAGTTATGTCAGGATCGTGAAAAGTGGCGCACTATTGTCTCTGCCTATCCCTGTGAAAAAAAGGCATGACAATTAGATTTAATTAGGTTTAACATTTAAAGAGTAAAATGGCCTATTATTTTTTTCACATTCAATCATAGACTGCCGGCATTTCGTTTGCGGCTGTTTTGTGTTATTTTTAGTAGTAAATTGTTTGTAATGACAGTTGTGGTGTCTTTAAAAACATTGCAATCATATATTAGCTCCACACGTACATACGTATTTCTAGCGACAATCAACCATTGTCGGTTGTTTCTTTTTTTAATACGTCCCACTGGAGTTATATCGTCTGCCCTCGGCTACACTGTAACCAGTTTATCCTTGCTGGGCTACTGCAATTCATACAGTAGCCCACGAACGCGCGGGTTGCCGGCGGCGCTGACTCGCATGACTTGAACAGTGATTAGTACCAGTTTTTGTTGCTGCATGTCTCCATGCCAGCTGCCATCCGACACGTGGGGCGACAAAATTACCGTAATCTCACTCAGATTCATTGTAGACGAGTTTTTTCGTAATGGTAATTACGCGACCGACATTATTTACTATTTTAGTGCTCGCATCACGCACTTCATAAATTGTACGAACAGAAGCCTTTTTGTACATGTAGTATTGTACAATAGGCACGCGACCTCTCAACAATACACAATTTAATAATAACATCGTACTTTAACAGAGAGGCACGCAGTGATACCCAATCTGCCGATTGCGAATAAGTCACTTCACGGTCACTTTTATGTATATTGCTTACAATGCAACTGCGGTCAATGGTTGGATAGGTGATCCCTGGAGAAGGAACATTTTTTTTTATTGTGACTGGACATATCACAGCACCCCGCTTGATGCGGCATAACATGTGGTCCATGAATGAATGCTACTGCTACTACAATTTAATGACTGTGAGTAGCAATCACTTGTTATACCCCACTTAGATGATATGTTAAACTTTATGTCCCGGTCTTTGTCATTAGATGGCAGTTATCGCATCCCAATCTGAATTGGCAAGCGTAAGGAACTAATAAAGTGAATAGCCACGATCCAAACAGGGGCCTGTGCTAAGTAGTGTGACGTTTATGGGCTGATGATGATCAAGTACTAAGTATAACTATGATTTGTTATTTAAATTTTACAGCTAAAAAAAGTAATATAATTAATATAATACATAGTAATATAAGTAATATAATATTATTCAAGTAATATAAATTATTCTATTTAAATTTCATTTTTGTAAAAGTATTTATAGTATCAAATAGTAAAAGGAATAAGCATAGGCATTTTAGTTTGTTTATTTTGCACATAAAATTGCAAACTAGTTTTACTATAATTACAAAAGTAACATCTAAGCTTAGATTAACTACTGCGACACGTAGTTGCGTCATTTAGCATTAATAACTGCGCAGGAGCCATCTTGGTCTCAGGGATATGAAAACGGGAGGCGTTGGGAGTTGGGAACCTCGTCACGTAATGCAGTAATGAAACTCTTGGATAATAATTATTGTGTGGTTCGCAATATCCTATGGTGAGAAATAAGAGGTCCCACAAATCACTCAAGTATTCTTACAGGATAATCAAAATTACTGGTGATGAATATGTACTGATGCGTTGCAAATTCATTGATTATTTCTTTCTGGAATTAGATCCGGATAAAAACAACCATGTTGAGACCGTAGAGCTTGTATAAAAAGAATTTTGGCCGGCATAGGGACGGCGACTGAGACAGTTATGAACTAACTTGGTTGTTTCCGTCGACATCACTCTTGGATCTCCTCTTGCTTATGTGCTCTTGCTAGGTGGGTCGAGGTCAATAGTCGTGTCACAATAAAAAAAATGTGGATGTGGAAAAGCGAGGTAGTTGTGTCAGGATCGTGGCAAGTGGCGCCCCATTGTCTCTGCCTATCTCTGTAGAAAAAGGCGTGACAATTTGATTTTGATTGAATATATTATAGATAAGGTTGCCGCGAATTTTCTTTAACCTATAGGTCTCGTAATGATGTTATATACACTCTACGGTACTCTTACGAATAACCATTCTGTTGATAGTTAATAAATTCAATTCATGATGTGTAGGAAACATTATAGTTAACAAAACTATAGCTCTTAATACAAAGGCACTAAAAGTTATTTTGGGATGTAAGAATGTTTGCGAAACGATTGTACAAACTCATATGAGAAATATGTTTTATTCATAAAAAACAGGATTTAAAAATTGATGTTAAACACAATTTCGTATGTGCATTATGGTAATGGTGTAATAATGCGAGAGCCATTTTCGTTAACATCGCTTATGGGCTCACCAAACGTTTTACTAAAACTTTTAATTTTATTGTTTTTTTAATAATAAATGCAGTGGACACTTAATTGTCCGCTCAATTTTCTGGTAGTGTGCATAATACTTAATGCATACCTTCGCTTTAAGCGATTTTCAAAGAGCTCATGTTTATGACATTGCCCATCGTTTATTCTTTATTTTTTAATATAAAAATGTATGCACTATAAACAAAAACAATATTTAACTGACAAGACTTAATTGAGTTCTGACGAAGTCAAACACGAGATGCTTTAATTTTATCTTTATTGAAGCTTGCATTTTTTACATTAGTCTGTGAACTACGCACACTTAGTTTTATGTGTGGTTCGGCAGACAGTTGGCAATCATTAGCCTAGTCTACCGTTCCGGTTAGTACCACCATTTTCAAGTGTAAAGACCGTGAAATGACCAGGCCGGCATAGTAGATGTGACTGCTACTTGTTACTGCTAACCTCACTCCAGCTTGAGTGCTAAACTCCACTCAGCTCCAGCAAGTGGCTTGCTGCCATAAGTCGAGATTATAAAAAAAGTACTATCAATTAATGAACCCGCAAAGTTGCTAAAAAACAGTGGGTTCGAAATATCCTTTTAAATTAATTTTCTATCAGTCTATTAATCAACCAAAACCGAACAGTTTACCCTTTAACAGAAAGCAGCGGTACTAGAAATTCTCAAGATTAAACTCCATTTTACTCAACCAATTATAAAGAGCGTAACCTGCTAACTATAAAGCTTTGTAAAGTCAAAACACGGGAGGTTTATTACACGAAATTGTTGTTGGTCCATTTTAGACAATCAACGACCAAAATCCAATTAAGTTAATAAATATAACAGGTACCGCTCAAAACAAAAGACCACGTACCAATAGATACCTCGTCAATAAAATAACTCTGAAAAGTAAATCTCCGAAAGGTGCTGTAATTTTTTTAAGGTTGTTTTTAATTTTTTAGTATTTAAGGTCTTAAATATGTAAATCTATTTAATATTAGGCATGTAACGAAAAAGTTTTTACATTATTTACGAAAGTTTTTACATTATTATTTTTTTATGTGACACGACATCTGACCTTGACTCGCCTGATTTATCATCACAAAACAAGAGGAGGTCAGAGATAGCATTATAATAAGATTTGTTTGTTAATCTTATTTAATTAAGTTAATCCAAATTCTTTTCTATTTTTACCTATATTAAATTGATTAGATTGTGTTAAAAAATCATGCTCATTTTGTAATTAAAATAAAATTTTATTCTGGTGACAGGAACCCATGAATGTTGTGTACACCTGTAATTTCTTGATGTGTATATCAGTATTAATTTTTGCATTTAATTAAATTAATTTGCTGTTGATATTCATAATTATAAAATAAATAAATATATTGTTTTTAAGAGTCTCAAAAGTCATACAAAATTAGACATAATTACGGCGTATTTATAAACACCGTAATATGCCAGGCGCATTGAGATTCACATGCAGTGTCTATCGGTGTGTAGGTCGTAGCATTAATTCTTATTGAATTTTAGTATCATAAACATTTTATAAAGAGCTTTTAAAGTTTTTCGTTTATGCTCCTAATTATGTTTATTGTATTAACAAATAGATTTGTATAATAAACCTACGTATGGTTAAATTTCAATGAAATTCGAATAGAAATGTTCATTCTTTATAACTAATCAAAGAAATAAACAAGATTTAAAGAAATAAACTGGTTTTTAATTTCCTCAATATTCTACGATCTACTAAGGCAACCGTGGTGTAGTGGTAGTGTAATGGCTACGCAAACCGAAAACACGGGTTCAAAACAACTTGCCGGTACCATTGTATCTATAATATTGTAATTTGGTTGTCCTGTTTCTATGATACAAGCACTTTAGTAGCTTAGTATAAAAATGAAAACAAAAAAATCCCTACGTCGACTAATGTGGCTTATTTCCACTTTCTTCAAATTTCTAGATTTCCTATTTTTCTCCATGTTTCTTGTGTCCGAACTAAGAATTCTTATTATGCCTTAAAAATTATTCTCTAAGCTTACAAGAATAATTACAAATATTGCCCTAAGTTTTCAAGTTGTAGGCATGTTGATGGTCATTTGCCCAGTCTGCCGATCCAGGGCAGTAGGTACCGCCACTTTTATGTGTAGACCGTGAAGTGACTTAGTCGTATTTCGAGATCAGCTGGAAAGTTTCCAGTGCCAACTAGGAGAACATAGTGGATACGATGGATACTTTCGATTATTTAATAGTAGCAGCTGCTGCTTCCATTTTCCATTCCGCTTATTAACAGTACTCCAGCTTAACAACAAGCAGAGTGCTTTAATTAGGTCGAGACATAAATAAATAAATAATCTTTTAGGTGTGTATTTTCCATAGTCTTTCTTTATTTACTAATAGAAGGAAGTGGTGCCCAATCTGCCGATCCAGGGTAGTACCAAAACTCACAAGTTTACAAACCATGAAGTGACTTATTCGCGTTTCGGGATCAGCTTGTAAGTTTCCAGTTCCAACTAGACGGGCATCAATGTGACTAATACCTACACTTATTTGTGATTCTATCAATTCCTTTCATAGAATCACATCATCATCATCATCAGCCAGAATGCGTCCACTGCTGAACATAGGCCTCCCCCACATATCAGAATCACATATCGAGCCACAAAAAAAAAACTACGCGCTTTTCTCCATCTACCTACCTACTTTGTTCTCTGCACAACCTAATGATCGAATGGTTAGCAAGCCTCACAACTTCAAGCCCCCCTTTTGTATCTTCTTCAAAATAATTATTTAAAAAAAGAACGAGTGGTCGGTGCTATTTTTGAGTAGCGCACTTTGTTACATTTATGTTAAAGTATTTTAGCTGGAGGCGAAACGTGTGCAAGTCGCGCAAGTAAACGGAAACATGTGCACCAACAATATTCAAGCATCAACCAAAATGATGCTCATTGAAATTTGGAATGCAAATTGCTACCTAACTTTTTGGATAAATAACTCTGTTGCCTACGTCTTAACACTAGACGTTACTATCAAATGTACTCAACAATAAAACTGGTAATCGTATTTTATACCAGTACAATTTTTTAATATAATATACAACATGAACAATTTTTTATTTTTTTCAATAGACACAATCCTTTTTTTAATGTTAATAACTACGATCGTTTAAATTAGTTGCTTGTCTGAAGAAGACAATGCTTTACTTAATAATATATCAACGTTAAATTTCTTTAAATCCGTAATAAAAATGTATAATTTAGTAACATAAATCAGAAATGGACTGTGCCAAAAATTCATGAAAGAAAAATAGTTTTAACCTTTTAAAAACCTAATTTGTATAGATAATGTACTAGAAACGATTTGGCATTTTTTAAAGTATATATATATATATATATATATATATATATATATATATATATACATGTTTACATGTTTATAAAATAATATAAGTGACGCTGTTATATCTGCACATCTCTGTGGAAATTAGAGCGAGAAGTTGATAATGTTTAAAACCTTTCAAAATCCTAAATTAAGTCTGCAACTCACTTTAAATGAAGGCCCCGTCTTTTGACTGTTAAAGATGATTGCTTGATTTTTGTAACAAACTGTACCATGTCCGGGCCAGCAGCATAGCCGATGGCGTCAATTTATTATTTTCTTGTACACAGAGACTTTAATAGCTTGAATTAGACAATAAACTGAAATTTTAAAATGAAATCTTCATATTGAATTATGGTTAACAATTATAATGTAGGAATTTGATGATAGGTCAATTTATATTGAAATAATTTGTATCGGCGTATATCATATTGTTCACAAATGTTATAATTTTGTAATAAATTTAGTTATCTCAATGATATCTTTATTATAACTTTGTTATTAAGAAGTGTAAGCTTTAAATCTATGTGATATATTAAACTCGTATTTTAACAGGAAAAAAAATTACATATAATTTTAAGCTGGAATGCGATCCATTAATGAAGACGACTGTGAGTACAATTAACTTATTACAAATATTATTAGTATCCACTATGCCGGCCTAGCTCAAATCAGCAACTTTTAAGCTGATCCCGAAACGCGAATTTACACATTTGAAAGTGGTGGTAAAATAGTCGAAAACCATTAGTGTCTAAACTCTTATAGAATATTTTTATTGGACATATTTTATACTGTTGCATGATCTAACAGTTTATTAATAACGTACCTACTACTTTATAATTAATTACTCACGACGCATTATACTCGTACTTTATGTAAAACGGTTCGAGTAAAGATTTCACCTATTTTTTTTATTATTAAAAAATCACCCAATATCCTAATCACGCTTTTTTCCATACGGATAGGCAAAAATAATGGAGCACCACTTGCCACGATCCTGGCACAACTCCCTCGCTTCCCTTACATCCACAATTCAGTCTCATTATGATTTAATTTAAGTGGCCAATCAGTGGTTATTTAATGGAAACGCGATTTTTTATATTTATGTTTATATTTATTTACTCGTAGAATAAAATTCCACTAGTTAGATTATTAACTTCAAAAGTTTTACTTGTGTCAGTATTCAATACGATAAAGTCTGTCTAAGCTGAAATGACGCGCCCCTCTACTGCATTTACGCACACGAGCAAATATAAAATATAAATGAAACACACTGAAAATGCAATTGTAACTAGTCGTTCAGTTTCTGGTTAGACACAAAAGGAGGAGCACGCTGATGAAGTATAGTAGTATAGTTAGTAATATTTGCATTCACACATTTAAATAAACTAATAAAGTGGAAGGGGCGCGTCTATTATAGTTAGACAAGCTAACCACTCCACAGTCCACTGTACATTTTATTCTAACTAATTTTCAAAGAATATCAATCAGTCAGTCAGTACCCACTCGTAACTTAGCTATTATCGTAACATTTACTACACGTGAAAGGAAATAGAGCGCGTGTTTATTTATATTAGTGGGCGTACACGAAAATTGAAAGATACAGTAAGTTATGTTAGTAGACAGTTAGGTTGCATTAGATTGATCGATATCGGGTAACGTTCTCACTTTAATTACGAATTTGCTCGCCCACGTTATTTTATTATTGGACCCGATCGATATTAATTGATGGCGAGTTTGGGCGGTTATTACTTACTGACTTAAAATTATATATCTTTAATACTTCCTACTTTTTCTTCCTTTTAGGTTTCCTAGTACCCATAACCACAGAGCCTGTATGAAGAGAATCGTAGATTTGAAGAAAGCAAGGGAGTCGTATAAGGATCGTGGTAAATGGCGCTTCATTGTCTCTGTCTATCCCGGTGGGAAAAAGACGTGACAATTTGATTGATTGATTGATAATACTTCCCTATTTTTGCCTTCGCATTTTTTTTATTATGGCTTGACATATATGATAGCATCCTGCCTGATATTAAGCTGGAGTTCGTCTATAAATGGAGGCCACTACAGTTAAATAACGTCAAGTAGCACTCGTATTCACTATGCCGACCTGGTTGGAACTGGTTACTTACAAGATGTTTTCAAAACGCGATCATAGCACTTCCTAATCTGTACACTTTACTTGTGAGTGGTAGTCAGAACGAATCGGCAGACTGTTTTCAACTACCACTCTACTAAGCCTAATGGGATTGTAACTTAATTTTAAAGAATTATGTATGTGAAGGAAGTGGTAGGTCTGGAGCTATAATAATTAGATTGAATTAAATACTGAATTTTAGATTTGATTCAGCTATACAATCTTATTAAAAAAAACCTTCATTCAAATGTATTTTATACGCATTCAAATCTATTTATAGCACGAAGATATGCAATTTATAAAAAGCCTAATCCTACCTTATATTAAAAAAAACAATTAATCATACTTGATAACCACTAGTTCTGAGTTAATGAACTTTTTGAATTGGTATAGTGCCATAAAATAAATTAAATTACTGTCGAATCTAAGTTTCTGTATAGGCAGGCGGAGTTTTAAACATAAAATTTAGAAACGGATTGTTATTGAAGAGGCGTGAACGATAGCATACTACTAACACCTGACCTGGGGCACAGATGGACCCATATTACGTGTTCGAGACGTATGTTCCCGGGTTTGACGTTACTACTGTAAAACTTTTTTCTTTCTTCTTCTGGATTTAGTATTTAACTTGACAGTGTCAAAGTAAAAATATATGGATCAATGTTAAAACATTATCAAGTACTAGTAAATATGAAGATGAAGATGAACCATGTGAGTGATTCATCACAAGATGACGATGATAGTGAGATTGATGACCATCGTTTTAATAAAGCGGCGGAAAGCCTTTACTAAAACTTAGGAAGAAGTCTTGGAGGGAACACGAAGAAACACTTTTCACAGCTTTAAATTACTTGTTTATACTCGATCAATTTAAAAATGATTACTGGATAGCAATTCCACCACGTTAATGTTTATAAAAAACACAAGCTTTT
Organism: Tinea trinotella; assembly: GCA_905220615.1. Taxonomy (NCBI): domain Eukaryota; kingdom Metazoa; phylum Arthropoda; class Insecta; order Lepidoptera; family Tineidae; genus Tinea; species Tinea trinotella. The sequence continues at coordinate 3,461,862 of HG992311.1, forward strand.
CAAATAATTCAAAATTACGCGTCCTGTCACTTGCAGTTGCCCGCTAAAACTCCATTGTAAAACTTTAGTTGTTTTGACACTTTAAAGGCGATTATTGTTTTACAACGTGGCAATTCATTAGGAAATTATTCTCGTCGACACAAAATTATCTTAATTTTTAAAGCACTACTGGTTTTCAGTCTGCGGCCGCGCCATACGCCGCTCCATCGAAATCACACTTTTAATATAATATCAATCAATCAAACTGTCAGGTCTTTTTCCCCACGGGAATAGGTAGAGACAATGGAGCGCCACTTGCCACGATCCTGACACAACTCCCTCGCTTCCTTCACATCCACAATTATGGCACTTACAATTACAAGCTCTACAGTTATGGGCACTAGGCAACCTAGCTTTCTAAAATTTAAAATAATATAGCTACATAAATATAATACTATGTAAACTCTGTAACAGGATAAACTCCTCTTACGATTCAATTTATCGCTTTTTCTTTATTTATAACTCGTATGAATTGTCAAAACATTGTTCTCGTGGTAGAGGCACATGATCGGGGTCTCAGCTGATGTATATAAGTATGGCAGCTTGGTACAACGGTACCACACGTGCCAAATTACTACCTACATGCTGAATTGCAACCTGGTACTGTAATTGCATAGCCATAAATGGGCTATATCGGCTGTACATGCAAATTAAGACAAAAGTTCCTCAGTTCATATAATACCAGTTTCATTCCTCTTCGGACTTGAATGAACTTCATTCAGAACGAGATTTTTTTATTTCATAATGTAACTTATATAGTTACATATAACAACTCAATAACATATATGGCCCAGAAGAGTGTTTTGCCGACCAAATCGGAGACATCCTCAAGAAAGCTAGGTTGCCTAGTACCCATAACCACAGAGCCTGTATGAAGAGAATTGTGGATGTGAAGGAAGCAAGGGAGTTGTGTAAGGATCGTGGTAAGTGGCGCTCGATTAAGTCTGCCTATCCCTGTGGGAAAAAGGCATGACAATTTGATTGATTGATATAACAACGCACAATTTTAGGAGTGGTAAAGACAGTTGACAATTAATCCTCAGACTACCACTTTCAATTGTACAGGCCGTGAAGAATTAGGTCGGGTTTTGGGATCTGCTTGAATTTTGCCGGTTTCAACTAAGTCGGTATAATGGATGCGACTGCTTGCAAATAAAAAACTGTATAGCAATCGCCTCCATTTTTACTAATCTTTTTTAATCTAATTTTTTTTTATAAACAAAAAATCCACATAAAACGATTTGTTTAAGAAATTAACTTATAAAGATTAATTATAATTTTAAATTAAATAGGTTTTTATATTAAGAACAATGTTTTGCAATATTTTATATATTTATATAATAATATTGTATATCGTGTGCAATACCCGTTATTGATTAGGTACTTCACAAGGACGATTGTCTCTGACTACACTGTAACGGGAATAATGCTGTGATGATATATTATTATACAAAAATGCCTGCGAGTCGGAGATATGCAGTACTTAATTACAAATCCAGTTTAGTAGATACTTATTATTTAACCCCATAAGAAGTATTCCTTTATTATTTGTATCCGCTTTTCTGATATTATAATTATTTTTGTAGTTTTAAAATAAATAATATTATCTACAAGAAAAAAAGTGTACAAATTATTTTTTGTGTCTTTTTATTATAACGTACCTATTTATTTATTTAAATTTTTATTGGGATTCTTTTCCAGCCAAACCTTCGGGATATGTGAACGTCCTGCGATATGTTGCAATTAAATAAATGGTTATTATACTTATTAAATTACTGTTACGTACTATACTATCAGTATAACCCACATAGATAGTGTTATTCTAGAATGTCCTTAAATGAACAAAACCAATACAAAGTGATAAGCAACAATAGGCTCGACACAACAGCATTCGCGGACACAAAACCGAAGGGACTCGAAATCGACCCTTGCTTGAAATAAACTTAATAATAAAACTAGCTGCAGCCGTAGACAATTTGTTTTAATTTTAATTTGTCTAAGTCAATATTTAAGAACGACTCAGTAAAATAATGAATTAATATCAAGTAAATTATTCATCAAGTTTGTTCTGGCTGAACCAACTTCTGAATCTGCTAGAATATCATTGAACTATTTAGATAAAAGCTGTAGTATTAAGATACGAGTACGTATAATAAAACGAACATAATCAATTTTGAAATTTGAAATAGTTTTTGAAATAGAAAAGACGGCCGGCATAGTGATGGTGACTGAGGCAACCGTGAACTGACTTGGTTTATTTTCCAGTCGTGGGCCTCCTATGGCTTACCATCGAGCAGACCGGGGTCAGAGGTCGAGTCCCAAAAAAAGGGTTTGTAAATAAAAGAAGACATGTATCGCTACCAAGTTGGGCAAAACCGGCTACGTACCTATAAATTGTTTGACAGCGTGAATATGATCCGCCCACTATATGATATATGTGTAACGGGTCGCAATCAGTAATAAAATTAAACACCTTTTCCTATTTCCTTTGAGTGATTAAGTGTTTATTGTAAGGTAATCTACGAGTTTTTGTGTGCTACCTGTGATCGAAATGGCTTCGGATTTTTTAATTAGTTAACCTGTTCCGTGGGAATGTGAAATTTTTGTGAATTTTGCTAATGCTTTTTCAATTTTTATTAATAAGGTGAGGATTTTACACAAAATAATATTCATTTGTTTTATGATTTTTTTTACATTTCTAAACTAAGCTACAAAGAGTGGATCATAGAAACAAGACGACGAAAATACGTACATCAAAGATACATTGGTACCGGCAAGTGGTGTTGAACCAGACTCTCGGATTGCGTGGCCAATGCACTATCACTACACCACAGTCGCCATATTACTCTAAACGTATCTAAATTAGTTTCCCTATTTAACGAATAACACTACATAGATAGCTTTAGGAGCCGAAAAGTTCTACAACATAGATGAAGTACAAACCGAAGCAGCATGGGACATCCATCCACAAGCATTACTGACGACTTGCTAAAGGTTGTCCGCTGGATGAAGATCATTAGATAAGACCTATTTCTGGCAATTGACGATATAATAACATAGCAATAGCTGCATAATGACAATATTGATTACTTTGGTTACTCAGTAATAGATAGATGCACATGGAATGCCCTGATAAAGGACAATTGATCAAGCCCAAATTCAGTTGAAACAAGTGAAACTGCTCATGGACTTGCAGTAAGTGGTCTGCAGTGTCCATGAGCAGGTATGAAGAGATTTGTAAATGTAAAGGATGCAAAAGAGTTGTGTTAGGATCGTGGAAAGTGGCGTTTTCTCCCATCATCAGAATCATTCTTTAAAGTCATTTAACCAAATTGTCACGCCTTTTACCCTCAGGGGTAGGCAGAGTCAATGAAGCGTCCCCTGCCATGGTTCTGACACAACTCCCTCGCTTCCTACACATCCATAATTCTCTTCATCTTTGATCCAAGAGTAATAATCACATAAATGCTACTTAACTATTATTATTTATAAGCCACTGCTGGGCAAAGACCCCGAGCAAAGTTGACCCTACCCGTTTTTAATAACTCACTGTTTTTAACCTACCACTTACTTTCTCTCGATATTGTTAGATAATAGTTTAAATTAACTGAATTCTTTTAATTATTGCACTACACTAGTAAAAGATAAATTAAGATAAAAAATTGCAAAAGTACTTTTATTTTGTTTTTGAATAATGAATATGCATAACTAATGTAGTCTGTATTGCGATCTGTTTCTTAAATCAACAAAGTCTCAGTGGTATGCCCATCTTATCTAAATGAAGATCTAGTGGTCGCGTGATCAGAGCCTCGCTGGGACTAAATAAAGCCTTACTCACTTGTTTATTTTACTTAGATATAGATAACAACAATTATACATTATTCTTGTTATTAAAGTAGTTTTTTTTTATTTCACAATATAGTTAAAAGCATTTTTAACCCCCGACCAAAAAAGAGGGGTGTTATAAGTTTGACTTGTCTGTGTATCTGTGTATCTGTGTATCTGTGTATCTGTGGCTCTGTGTATCTGTGTATCTGTGTATCTGTGTATCTGTGTGTCTGTCTATGGCATCGTAGCTCCTAAACGAATGGACCGATTACGATGCGGTTTGTTTCATTTGAAAGCTGACGTGATCGAGATGGTTCTTAGCTACAATTGATGAAGATCTGATCAGGGGTTTCAAGGTCATCAGCTCGATTTGTTAGCTGCGGTAGCGATCTTAGACGCGCTGTTTAGAACGACAACCCTTGTACGTCGCTATGCGACGAAGATTGTTATTTTATGTCAAATAAATATGCCATTGTTAAAACACGTAAAAAATGTTATAATTTTTCCCTTAAAATATTCATATGGCGAGGTTGGTTTGCAGTTTAGATCGATTACCTTGATTGAATATTTTAGGGGAAAAATTATAACATTTTTTACGTGTTTTAACAATGGCATATTTATTTGACATAAAATAACAATCTTCGTCGCATAGCGACGTACAAGGGTTGTCGTTCTAAACACGCATAAGGCTGGGAATACACGTCCGATATTGCTGAGCAAATTATTTACAAATCGGAAGTAGGAATCGGACGTCTATTTTGTTTCTGTATTCTGTATGAAAACTGCACCTTCAGACAATCGGATCGGCCATAAAATCGTAAGCGCCTTGGCGTTGTTTCCGATTCTGACATCCGATCCGACTATCGGATCTGACGTGTATTAAGTATTCAAACAAATGTATGGCACGAGTGCTTTCCGATTGTCTGATCAGACAATCGGATCGGACTATCGGAGAGGAAAATCGGACTTGAATTCCCAGCCTTATAGGTATTTACTTTACTTTTAAACAAATCTGTGACTTAACATTTGAAATAAAAACATATACAAATACATGTGTGTTTTAACTGGTACCACTGAGCTACTCTGATGATGGAACTCGAAGGTAGGAGACGAAATCCTGGATGTGTTCAAACTTTTTTTTGGTATACTAAGTTTGGACTTATTAGATTTGTCTTGAAGGTAGGAAACTAAGTGTAGAAAAGTTAGTGCGATAAAATAAAACATTCCGGATCTAAAAAATCTGATCATGGATCCTCTCAGATCAGCAAATCAACAAGAAATGGACCTATAGTGCTTTAACTAAAATTGTTACTCACTATGAGCCATTAGCTGGACCGTTATCAAATTAAAGACCGAGAGTATCTGATGATGCACCATTATGAATCCTCTCAGATCAGCAAATCAACAAGAGATAGAACTATAGTGCTTTAACTAAAATTGTTACTCACTAAGAGCATTTAGCTGGACCGTCATCAAATTGAAGACCGGGCAATCTGATGATGCACCATTATGAATCCTCTCAGATCAGCAAATTGATATCAATTGATCAGCAAAAAAAGAGATAGAACTGTAGTGCTTTAACTAAGCCTTTAGCTGGGCCGTTATCAAATTGAAGATCGGGAGTATCTGATCATGAATCCTCTCGGATCAGCAAATCAATAACAGATAATATCATAGTGCTTGAACTAAAATTGTTACTCTCTATGAGCCATTAGCTGGGCCATTATTAAATTGAAGACCTGGAGTAGTTATCTGATAATGCACCATAAGGATCCAAGGGATATTAAAGGGATATAACTATTGAGCCATGACTAATGTTGTTTATTACTATAAAGCTGATGATATGACCAAAGTGGTTCCAGGCGTTTCGGGGGTTCCTTTAAAATTTTAATTTTGATTTTATAAAATGTATTTTTGATATATTTATAATAAAATAAAAAATATATAAATATTAACATCAAATATTGGTGCAGTAACTTACTCTACTATGGTTCACGAGCGCTCATTTATTTCTCTGTCATTGTAATCACTGCTTAACTATACCGGCCTTATACAACAAGCAACTTTACTATGCCGACAACTGAAAAAAAACAAACATCGAAAAAGCCAGCGAACATCAATAAAAATAAAACAATGTACAAATAAATATACGTTAAAAATACGTTAAAAAGAGTATCGTACAATCCGACATAAGTGTTAACAAATAAACCTAAAAAAGTACCCAAATCTCAATCTATGAATATTGTTTGATTCCCAAGTAGGCAGCACGGTGACCTTAAGGTCAAGCCTTGCGTTTACATGTATCACTCTTAAGGCTCTTTTCACCAACATCTAAACGGCAATTAATAAATTAGTACCTACTTCAATCAAATTATCACGCCTTTTACCAACAGTAATAGGCAGAGACAATGTAACCTACTTATAATTTGGATTATAAGTAGTAATGAAATAAAATTATATTTACATGCTGAATTATTAATTACACATCTTTTGAATCCAACACGCCTTTAAACCAACGTTAAATATGTATATTTTTATTTTGTTTAAAATAATATATACTATTAAGAATGTTTTGAGCTCTCTTTATTTTGTACCTACCTTTTCTTTTTATTCATGAGATAGGTCATGCGAATCTGCTGCATATAAAATGTTCAGCGTATCGTATCTTTGTCCTCGTCACCGTTGTAGTCTTTTATCTTCCAGATATCACATTTCAATTTAAAAAAAGTTGAATTCAAACAATTGAAATCACTATTTTGAATTGTTATCATAATTCAATACTTCCTCTCTTCCTTTTCAAGTTGCATTCTTATGTTTTATTTTGATTAAACTTGGATTAAACGTTGGTGAACTTGGGCGTTAGTTGTTAATATGAATATGCCTTCCTGACGTGCCTTTCTGACAGCACTTTGTCTTAATTGAACTACCGGAGCACATTCTCTGTACTTAACAAATTTCTACAACTCGTGACTTATAATAATAGGAGTTGTATGAATGTGTGATAGCATGCGTTTAAATTTATATACGTTAATAACTCGTTTAAGGTGTTTTTCGACCAAATCAAAGACATCCTCAAGAAAGTTGGGTTGCCTAGTGTCCATAACCGTAGAGCTTGTATAAAGAGAATTTTGGATGTGAGGGAAGCGAGGGAGTTCAGGATCATGGCAAGTGACGATCCTTTGTTTCTGCCTATCCCTGTGGGAAAAAGGCGTAATAAATTGATTAATTGATTGATTTAAATGAGTTTATTCTAAATAAAAATGTTTTCAGGTACTTTAATACTTTAGTCGCAAAGAGTTTATACCAGGACTGCAATTAGATTAGTAGGCACTATAAAACAAAGTGTAAAATATGCTGCTGTTTTTAATAGATGTATTCAAACACGATGGTAGAATGGCTTAAAAATGAAATATTAAAATAGGGGCAATAATTTTAAGAGTGACAGACAGACCATTAGTAGCCATTTATTTATAGAGCATGAATTAACTAATTCGCGTTTAGGGATCAGCTTGAAAGTTGTCAGTTTCAATTAGGCCGGATTAGTGGATACAACTGCGACTTGCAGTTATTTAACTATAGTAACAGTAGCCTCAATTCGTGGACCGCAATGTCATACTCTGTCATACTCATATGTCAAGCGACAATAAAATGAAATAAATAAATATCTATAATATATATACGAGTAAGATTTCAATAAATATCAAACTAAATGTCATTTATAAAAATATTACTTTAATATCATTACGTAATCAAAAATGTTTCTTAGTAGCATGAATAGTATAAATGTAGTAAGTTGTAACAAATGAATAAATAACATACGGTCCATGGAACATGTGGCGTGAGGCATATGTTGGCCATACTACGAGCATCACATACATATTCATAAAAGGAAGCGGGGAAGACGGAACAATCGGGTTATTTTATAAATTACGCCTTTTGTGTATGTCGATTGTACAAGTTTTTGTCGAAGGCTTTCATTATTGACAGCAGACTGGTAGCTCATATTGGACCAATTAGTGCGATTGTATTGGAAATAGATAGATGGTGATTAATGGCATGCCAGGTTAAGTGATCTACATAAGACATACGGATATTCAATATCAAAACATCACGGACTAAATGCGTTTTCTTTTAATAGATGTTTGTATTTATTAACTATTACAGTTTTTTTCTGTTCATTTTAGTTTTGTTTTTATTATAATGTACGTCCATACTGAGCAGAGGAAATGAGAGATAAATGAAGGCCCCTTAGCCAGACAGGTTGTATAAGAAAATTGTGGATTAGAAGGAGTTAAGAGAGTTAGATATGGCACAAATAACCGGTGGACCCAACTGGTATCTTGTCGTTCGGAATGGCGTTCCAAAGGGGAGGCCTATGTTCAGCAGTGAACGTCTGGCTGAAGATGATGATAAAAAGACAAGTCAAAATCATAGAATATTTTTTTTTATATATGTCGTGGTCCACAGTCATATGTCAGCCTAATTGTAACCGAAAAATTTTCCAATTTGACAAGTGGAATGATTTGCCAGCCCTTTCTTCATTGATCCTTCGTGGTAGTACAATGGTCAGGCAAACCGTACCTAGCATACCGTTAATATAGAAATGTAAAAATAATAATCGTAACTTTACCTATGGTCACATCACGTTTGAGTGATCTTAGGTTGAGCGGTTTTAATGCATGGTCTTTGAATGTCAGTCAAATACTCGTTTTTGTTGTATTGGGCGATCGACCTGTCCGAATTGTGCCATCACCAATCGATTGTCGCGGCCGTCTTTGACAACTAGTTGATAGGCATCGAGTCACAATGCGTGGGCGCACTCGAACTAGTAACTCCAGATTTAATAGCCAATAAAAGACGCATTAGATGTATAATATTTTTCGCTCCAAATTTTACAAATTGGTCAATTATAAAAATGTTATGTTTACGATTTAATTTGTTGAAGTTTATTGTTATGTTGCAAACTAATTAGTTATGTCTTCATTTATTTTAATTTATGTTTTTTTTGTATTAATTTTAAAATAAGAGCAATGCAAGAACCGTAGAGCTAGTATAAAGAGAATTGTGGAAGTGAGGGAAGCGAGGGAGAGTATCAGGATCGTAGCAAATGTCGCTTCATTGTCTTGGCCTATCCCTATGGGAAAAAACGTGACAATTTGATTGATTGATAGATGAATCCAAATAGTAACATTTATCATGTCGTACTTAGGCATGAAAGTGAAATCAGGATTGCAGAACGTAGCTCTACCTTTTCCTGTTTCTAGTTTCTACCTTATCATGTCATGTAGCATGATCATAACAATTTTTCGTCATATTATTTATTTCGAAAATTCTATTAGGTAGGTAAAAAACTTTAAGGTTATAAATTAAAAACGATCACGAGCACTTTGTCGCGTGGCTTGATTCTCTCCGGCTCACCAACCACGCACCTTGCCGAGACTACTTTTTTTTTATTTATTTGAAAAAATATACCTTGACAAGTAACGGTGAGGAGCGAATTGATCCTGGCACGAGCTCCGTGAGATTTTTTAACAATACCCTAAAGATTTTACCTGAGGATCGTGATTTTTAGTGTCAGAAACTAAACAATAAGCGTCGGGTAATCCATTCTTTTATATTAAAAAAATTATTAATAAATCATAATACAAATTATCGAGTTCCCTTGGCCGGCATTGTGTGGGCGACTGAGACAATCGTGAACTGACCATAGAGATATATGTAATAACATATCTATGTAATATAATTATATCTCATATAACATATTTTTCTATGGAACTAACTCGGTTTTTTTAGTAAACCACTTGGACTATTCACCTCGACTTGCCTGGTGGTAAGCAAGGAGAGGCTCAAGAGTGTCAACGACTATAAAAGCGATGCAGTTTACGATTGCCTCAGTCTCAATCACCATGCTGGCCAATTGAAATTCCGAAAAGACCTTAATATATTAACATTTTAATTTTACATTTAATCATGCGTGGGTTATATTAATCTGACGTATAACTAGACATAAATCGCTTAACAATACACCTGTAGAAAAATAATACGATATAGTAAACTAGCACCTTTTATGTGTTGTAATTGTCTGTAATATTAAATACATATAAATATACTAATGTAAGTATATAGTAGTACAAAGGCACAACTAACGCAAGACTTGCACTTTGAAGTGCAAAGACCGTTCATGAATCATCATCAGACTGGGTAATAACATATTAGATATAAGTATCACAATAAAAAATAGACTTTTATTAAAATGATAAAATGTATCTAACAATACGTTTTTATTACACTTTAAAATAAAACATTGAGTTTAAAATATCAGTTATAGTTAACTGCATCCGTAACCGTAAACTGCATCGGGTTTTCAGTCGTCAGCGCTTTTGAACTCTTCTCCCTTCGCATACTATCGAGCAAGTCAGAAGTCGCGTCTCCATAAAAAAAAAGTTTATGACGTTTCAAGTCACTCATCAGGTGCCTGACTACTATTTATTTTTTACTTTCCAACCTGGGCCTCAGTGTTTTAATTATTTCGTCTATTTTAAAGCTTTATCGAAAGCTTCACCTACGTAACTATAGAGCTTGTATGAAGAGAATTGTGAATGTGAGATAAGCGAAGGAGTTGTGTCAGGATCGTGGCAAGTGGCGCTCCATTGTCTCTGCCTATATCTGTGGGAAAAAGGCGTGACAATTTGATTTGATTGATTGATTTAACTACGCTTGGTGAAATTTAATAGAAGATAGTAACACTGTGGTACTGCACGTAATTTTTCACTCTCTACTTGCAAGTAACAATTACAATAAAGTCCTTATGTAGAATTGACTAACACCTTGTAACATACCTGACTTTATTAACTTCTTTCTAGAGCAGTAGGGAGGTAGATTTTTTTAACTGCCCTATCTACATATCTATAACAAAGCTCTAAACCTTTTTTTGTTTTGTTTAATTCACCTGTGCCTTATAGTGAGAGGGCAGTACCTTAGCACGTGTTGTAAAGAACATGGCACATCCGCAATTAAGTGTGGAAGGGTCGAGGGTGAGTCGCCAACGGCCGCTAACGTCCTTATTCAATAATCCATTTAATTCGTTTTAAACAGCTGAATTGTTTCGCTGTTTTGTTTGATAAAACACTAGATTTAATATTTTCTTAGATTTTGCGCAAACACTAATTATTGAAATAAACAAATTTTATGCGACCGACTATCGCGTTTATTTTGGTTTTAATTTTACAATTTTATTTTATTATTCCGTCGTCTTGTAAACACAAGATTTACTTAAAAACTACACGCGTGGCGCATTTCAGTCCGGTACTCGTAAAGTCCCGGGTTCGGGTCCCGGTCGGAACAAAAATTTGTTTCATAGTTCTTTTATTTGTATAAGATTGAATATTACATATATAAGTTAATAAAGAAAAGAAGCGCATATTTGCTTCGGATCTGTTGATCCAAGAGTGGTATGCAGTGGTGCCCAGTCTGCCGATTCAGGGTAGTACCACTATTTACAAGTGTATAGATCGTGAAGTAGCTTTTCACGATTCGGTGAAGGGTTTCGGGAACAGCGGCATAGTGGATGCAACTGATACTTATATTCATGGACTACACTTTAGCTTAGCATCATACAGGGCGCTGGCTTGTTTCGAGCCACAATAAAACAATAAAATAAAAAATATTTTTTTATATTTAAATTAAAAAAACAATTTCATAAACTTTGGTTATTGATACGATTGCAGTACTCTTTTTTTATTTAGATCATCAAAGCCCAAATAATAAAGCTGTGATAATCCGTGAGCGCTCATATTTTTTTATAGAGACATTAGATGTAAGTATTCAAGCTCAATTAAGCTATACAGACTGATGTCGATAGACAATCTAAAATCTAATCAAACAAATCACAACGTCTCCATTTCTAACAAGGGTAGACAGAGACAATATAGCTTTTCACTTTCTACGATTCCCATTTGTATAGGCACGCAACTTGATTTTTTTATATATAATGGTCAGTTGTAAGAAAATGCCTAACGCACATTAAACTTACTATGTATACCTATGTACCTACTTCTAAGTTTTCGTGTAATAAAATAATTAAATAAATAAATATATTAGCACAATAATAGTATGATCATAAACCATGTTATGTTTAGCTGGAGTGCTGTACATGAGTGCTTAGTATGCTCAGCTGCTCAGTATAAGAATCGGCAGATTATAAGAGAGCTGGACAAATGCAGGGGGAGAAAGTCTGTTCATCTATACAGTATTTAAAATTTTATACACATTCGTTAAACACAAATTACTGCGCAGCTTTAATGCCAGCGCTCTTTTTATCTACCGGGATCTATACATGTCTGTGAGCATCAATCGCCTCCACTATGCCGGCCTAAATTTCAATAAGTTTCAAAATTATTTAATCTACATTTTTTTTAAATAAATACCTAACCTTTATAATAAAACCGTTTACTTATTCTACTATAAAAAGACAAAGTATAATTGCACACAATTGCAAAATTCCTTTTTCAAATAAATAGGGTTGTGACTAATGAATATTTTGTCATGTATTTTTATAGTTAATAAGTAAATAGGCATGAAGTGGATGTTTGTGTTGGGGTTCGCCCTAGACAGGTGCGACCGCACGCGCTTCATTCGCGACCGTTACGTAGTGTAGAAAGTACGCACGCTCGCGACTGCACGCTGAATATTATAACAATAATTTGTGTTATAATTGAGGATATTTATTAAGTTATACTGTTACGAGATTACAATTTATATAAAAATAACATTTTGTTATATTTAAAGTTAACCCAGTATCATTTTATTATTAGATCTTTTCCAATAAATAATCCATTTACCTCATTTAAATAAAGTATTAGTAGCGGTTTTGCGTGAACATTCAGTATTGAATTGAAAGATTTTGTGGGGCGTACTCTCGCATTTATTTTGTTTATTTTATACCCATGTTTTGCAAATTTTTCAGTCATTGTGGTCACTGGAAGGCAATAAATATATACGCCCAAATCTTTTATTTAAATTATCTCACCTAAAAAAATTATACTCGTAATCAATCACAATCCCGTGGGAATTAAGACGTCTTAATTTCCACGGGGATAACCCTCTGCCATTTTCCGCAATTCTGATATAACTGTCAAGCTTTCATTACATTCACAATATTCTTTAAACAGGCTATATTTATGGCCAATTCAGACCCCTGTTTTTGTTATAATATGCTTTTTTTTACTTATAACCTACCTGAACTAGGTACAAAAATAAAAAAGCAAATACTAATAACACCGGAACGTTTATTTTACTAGTAATTAAAAAAACTCTTGCGTATCTCATGTCTCTATTGGAGGACTGTTTCTATTATTTATTATTCCACATTTAGTCAAAAATCATAGTCACCCATCAATAAGAACTTAAAGAACGAACATCGAGTTGGGTGATTAATGTCGAGAGAAAATTTGACGGCTGCTGTTGTTTTATCTACTTAACCGCACGCCTTCATGTTTTTTGTACCTCAAGCATTGAATACCCCAGGCCAGTTGTTACCTACTGTTTCAAAATTACTAGTATGAACGACTAAGAAATTGCGGTAACTTAACACTTAAACGACAGAAGTAGTCGTAGGACGGGAAATGTCTTCGCCTTTTTTAAGGGCCCCAGAATTATATCTAAATTAATAAATGATTTTTTTACAATGGATCATCTTTGATAAATAATTATAAATACATAATGTGCAATAGTGTAGATGTCTGGCCGGCATAGTGAAAGCGACTGAGAGAAAGGCAATAGTTGGTGCTCTTGGACCTCTCTTTGCTTGCCACCTGGAAAGTCGAAGTCAGATGTCGCGTCTCTATAAAAAAAAGCTTCAGGCAGGTATTGAAAGTTATAACTCTTTAATACGTAGTATATTTTTATATCCCAATGTGAAGATAGTATTTTCCAACTTTATTAATTTTATCACAAATATAATAATGTTCTTTATTGAGAAACAGATAAAATTAAAAGTAAATAAACTATAATTAAATAATATCATCTAATGACGTTGCATCAGAGTAAGTCTCAAGGAGTCAACATTTCCCCTTTGTATAGTGACGCTAATACGTTGGCAGAAATAATAGCCAGCCTTCCTGTCTCCAGACTTCTCCGTCAGCCGCTTGGACAACTCCTTGGCCAGGCGCTTAGCTGAAGGTCCCCATCGTCTCGACCCCAAACGGCGCAAATTCTTAACCAGCTTAGCGTTATATAGTGTTAAATTGTAGTAGGTGGAGCCTTGATATGCATGAACGTCTCATTCGTGCAAATGGCAATCGAGACTACTATCTACTTTATCTTTATTGAGATATAATAAGTCATAAATTACTCCTAGAATGTATATTTTCTAATACTAATAAAAGGGAAATTCATGTTCATTAAAGACTGTTTCTCAGTTAATATTAAATTTAAATGAAATAAATTACGGCTTGCTATAGCGTTCATTCCGTTTAGTTTGATTCTACGCGATTTTTTTCATAAATTATTTTTGCGCAAAACATTGATTTATTTTAAATTAAATTAAACTGGATTTTTTATATACATCACTTGATTGATGAACCCTAATGATTTTTAATAAAGTATTCAGGTTCCTTTTTTTTCTTATATATATATATTTCTATACTAAGCTACTAAAGTATAATATATGTAATAGAAACTTGTATCATAAAAGCAAGACAACTAAAGTTCATTATTAAAGATACATTGGTAAAATAATTAAATACAAATATGTGTTTTTACAAGGATTTTCAAGCTTCTAAGGTTACTATCACATTTATTTTGATTAATCCGACATTTATAAAGCTTTGCAGCCATCGTAATCGCGATATCAATATCAAAATAAACGCTATAACGTATTTTATTTCATAATCGATGAAACTGTCACGCATCAATCCACACAGAGATACGTAGAGGGAGCGAAAAGACGACGACAAAGAGAAAGACGACAAAGGAAATCATCCATTTTGGGCTACTTGTACTACTTTTGTAATGTCCAATGATAAAAAAATATATATATGGTAGTTTGGATACTTGTGTTGATAAAACTAATAACAAATTTTTAAATACTGTGCAATTAGGTTATTTGGAAAATAAAATATTAATTTTGTCCTCTGTCAATCACGGAGACACGCCATAGCTTTGAACTGTATTTTGCACATCTAAACTATGCAAAATAAAGGATATATTCCAATTACATTGTAATCTTCGTACATCAAACTATTTTAAAATGTATGTGCAACTTATAATACAATTAAGCCCAAGTCCCCGTACAAAATGAATGATATCCTTTTATAAATTGCGGAAAATTGGAAGGATAAATCAGTGTTGACTTAGAAGATTACTACCTAACCATATCAGGGACATTCTTGATAAAGCAGGTCAAAGGCCTGCTGTGCCTACAACCATAGATGGTATTTGAAGAGTATTTTTTTTAAAATAGCACTACACAGACTGCACCCATCCTTAAGATAAGTTGGTGTGTGGACCATGAATGAAGGCGACTGCTACTACGATCGTCTGCTAGGCGATCGTGGTGTAGTGCTAGTGCAATGGTTACGCAAACCGAGAGCACGAGTTTAAAACCACTTGCCGGTACCAATGTATCTTTGATATATGTACTTTGATTTTACAAGCACTTTAGTAGCTTAGTATAGAAATGTAAATTTAAAAAAATATATATCTTATGATGCACAGTATGACGAGTACATCAAGGAACATGATTTATTTAATTACACATTAATATTTTCAAGTCTTAATTCTCACACGGATAGGTGTAGATAAGAATAAGTAAAAGGAATAATAATAAATAATTAATTAAAATTGATAAATAAAGTACTTAAATAAATGCTTAATTAAGCGGCCTTTAATCTTGAAAGTTAATAAAAAGCCGTTTGCAGATCATCGTTGCATCACCATTCATACTAGTCAGGTCAATTGGCTTAAAACATCTTGACATAGCAATTCCCTTATTTGTTACGAGTTTCGTGGTAGGTATTTCAAGCTCTTGTTAAATGAAATAAAGTTGTATTATTAGAGTACTCATATGTGGTAACAACTTCCCCTGTGCCTCGTCATCTTCACTATGCCGGCTAGAGGTGCTTTTTGATATCTCTCTTAAAGAATCAATTATTTTACAATAAAATCATATTCTCCTAAATCTGTTTGTTAATAGAATAATAAACTAATTACTTTTAGGACATTCAATTTTTGTGGCTTACCTACGCTTATTTTTACTGTTTTACTAAGCTACTAAACGTGCTTTTGACATAGAAACTGGGCGACTAAATATTAGGAATATTAGTACAATATATGTTTGATTTTGTTTATTTTAACTGGACGTTTTAATTGGAGGCATCTTGGTCGCGGTTAGATTGTGGTACAGGTACAGGTCATTAAACATTAGATTTTTGTAAAAGATGTACTTATATTTTTAGGTTAAACTCAGAAATGACGTGAAGAATGGAAAGCATAGTTTTGGAAACTCTTACAACAATTTACTACAAAAATAGCTTACTACAAAAATTAAACAATGATTAAAAATTCATTGAAATATCGAACCTAAGACTATGACAAAGGAACCGGCCGCAAGGAGACGGTTAGAAGCCCGCGTTCCCGGGACAGGTGAACTAACACCTGTCGTATCGACATTACCCCCACTCTATGTAACTGCTCCGACCGTTAACTAATTTCAACATTCTGGATGGTGCAATTAAATCAAAGTGCACGGAAACACCTTTCGTGACAAGTTTATTGGCAGCCTGATGCATCTAACATCATAATAATTGCTTTCTCAATGTAGGTATAATTGAAATTGTGTTTGTAGTTTATTCGCTACGTTCATTCAGTCATTTTCGCTACTTTAATATAATTTACACATCTTTTATGAAGGTAAATATACAAATATTTATTTTAAGAGAATTTATACAGTCTTTAAAAAATCTAATTAATTTTGACCTCCATTAAATCTAATGGAATAACCGTTGTTTCTCCAGCTGGCATAGTAAACATGGCTGAAACAGTCGTAAACCCAGTCGTTTCTTTTTCAAGCCGACGACGCCCTTTGCTTACTATTAGGAAATCTAGGTCGCATCGTAACAATAAAAAATAACCTTAGCAGTATATTAAAAAATATATAAATATTATCTCAGGTAACTAATATTTATATTTTAATATTTAATAATAACTTTTCTTTTTTTCCTAGTTTTTATAATTATACAAAACGATATATTTTTTAATAGTTAGGTTAAAGAATCTTTATTTTTATACGAAAATACTTGGTTTCTAACTTTACATTTGACTGAACACTACAAGCCAATGATCGTCGTCACTCTTGGACCTCCTCTTGCTTATCATTAGGCGGGTCGAGTTCAAATGTCATGTCACAATAAAAATAAAAAAATCACAAAGTATTTTCACTAGGTATATAATACAGACGTTAGTTGTTAAAATAAATCTCTAGAACCTTAAGTATCAGTTGAAATAATAATTTCATACGCAAGTCATCATTTCTTTAAACGTTAGTAACGCTGCTTTTGCCATAATCTCACAGTTTACTCTAATGAATGGATACGTGGTGAGATGTAGATTGCTACTCAAACACCAACGCTTTTACACAATTATAAACCTTAAGCGAAAGATAATAAAGTGAAGATTCGTTTATCACACATAATATTGGTTACGTATATAGAACACATGATAAAGGGATCATTTTATCCAGAACATCAACAGGTTTTATATAATTGGTGAGTAGTCAATGAAAGTATAAATTAGAAAATACTTGAATACATTGCAATGACCGTTAACATTTCATAAAGTTTACTAAGCCATTGTTGGTTTTGCCTTTGGGCTGGGAAGTACTACTATTAATATAAACTCTGATGTATTTATAGCGGATTGAAAACATTCGAATCCTATTGATATATTTATAGAAAATTATATTGTTATAATAATTTTCCTGGTGATCTTTGATCTATTTCAGTTGATTGAATGAGTGGCTGGTGAAATGGTGGATTATTTGATCACATTATTAGTTTACATCATAATAAGAAGGATATGTATAAAGAAAATATTGCTGACAGACAATTTTTTTTAGACAAAACAGAATACATAGAAAGGCCTTGATTATAAAGCATGATGATCTCAAAAACGACCTCTTCCAGGCAACCAACCTTAGGTTACATATAGTTTAAAACGTACTAAGATTTGTAACAATACTCAATATAAATAAATAAGATATTTCTTATTTCCAAGGTAAAATAAAAGAATTTAAAAATGGATTAATATCAATAACAAAAGGAGAGAATTTCCACATCATAATCGTGATAATCTTTAAAACTCAAACAAATACTTTCACCAGCCCAATATTAAATACATCACGATTAAACCGTGTTTCTTATAACAACGGTGTGGTACAAAACAAATGAACAATGAAACAGAGGTTGCAATATTTACGAGTTGTAATCTGGATAACAACAATGAACAAAATACGACTAACCTATTCGAATCTGACTTGAGTAGAACACAAACTTGCGGTCCGTTTGCTTGGAAATTCATTGTAGGTGTGAAACCATATTTTATAAATACATATACAAAGGATATGATTGTTAAATAGTTTGTGGTAAAAATTTTAAAATTTGTTTCTATCTGTATGAAGAGAATTGTGGATGGTTAGTACGCAAAAGAGAGTTGTGTCAGGGATAAAGAAAATGACGTTCTATTATTCCTGCGCATCCTGTGGGAATTAAGGCGTGTTAATTGATGATGATGTTTTTAAGTAAAATGAGAATTATTTAATCGTAAAGAATAACATAACAACTGTAAACAGAAAAAAACGAAATAAAAACAAAATCAATCAAAACAAATACAACAGTATCAATGATTGAATTGCGTGTGTCCATCTCCATCACTTGCACAATAACGTTGAAAGACAATGAGTAAAAAATCACTTTACGCACAGCGTATAATACGCACGTCTGTGACAGCCGCGAAGCAATGACGTCTAAAGCAAACAATAACCGCACTGAACGTGAGTCCGGTCTCGTTATTGGAAATAGATCTATGAGGAAGTTTCACATTCTTCCACATATTTTCTCACTAAATATAAGAATTAATCTTTTAACGTCTGATCTTAACGAAAACAGGGCTCTACCATATAAATGAAGGCTACTGCTACTACAAGTAAATAACTAATTGGAACTGATCCCGAAACGTGTCTATGTCACTTGTGATACTACCCCGGAACGGCAGAATGGGCCAACTGTCTGCCCACTTTAATAGAATAATTCAAAATAATTAAATAATGATATTTTTGGTACATTAAAATATTATTAATAAGCTTATTCGTTTTGGGAATTACATCTAGGAAAATATGTTTATTTAAATTGATCATCAAAATTTAAAATGTAGAAAAAAATATACACAATAAGCAAAGACAATTATTCAAATCCGACACGCGGCCCGCTATACGATTTGTATTCCTCGTCTTCAAAATCTTAGCTAGAAACTTTTTTTTATTTATTTTTTTATTGTGACACGACATCTGACCTCGTCCCGCCTGATGATAAGCAAGAGGAGGTCCAAGAGTGACGACGACTGAGAAAACCGGGTTTGTTCACGGCTGCCCCAGTCGCCGTCACTATGCCGGCCAAAGGTGCATCTTCGCGCATCGCTTGAAGGATCCAAGGTCATAGGATGGAGAGAACACATGGGCAGACAAAGCATTCCACTTGTCCATTGATCTACAAAGAAAAGACGCACTGAAGTTTTATATATAGGTCCGTAGTGCATACGGAACCCTGCTATTAAGTATTTTCCCCGATTTGTTTAAAGAACAATTTTCTATGTGCCCGTTTTATCTTTCGCTGGCCTCTAATTTTTAATACAATCTCCTTTCGTCCATTCCAATTACATTTTATTTTCAAACATATATTCCTTAAATAGGAGTAATAATACACGAGTATGTTAATAAATAACCAGCTGATAAATAATACTTGTAGGAAAAATAACAAAGAACAATGGGAACATTTGGATCTATGCGGTTAGAGCGCGTGCCGGCTGTTCTTGAATCGCTCGCGGCCTACTTACCCTTCAAAATTGCAAATAACATTTTCTAACAATCATCGTTTTTGCGGATTGATACACGAACTACACGTAGATTGTGTTTGCTCTCAGTTTGAACACGAGCTATTTAAATTGGCTTCGGACTTTATCGCGGGCAATCATTCTCGCGGTGTGATGTGCAGTTATGCGTATAGTAAAGTCGTCTAGCAAAATAGGTACACGTGCAGCGCTTCTTGTATTTCGGTAAAAATAAACCACTTAATTGATTATATATAGATTTCCGGTAATACTTTTAATTTAATAAGATTATGATGTTAGTTATCGTGGTATCTGAAATCTTTAAGTAAGATTTATGTTATGTCGTCCTTGGATGTAATAATAAAATAAGTGAGCTTAACACAGTATTGCGCACACAACATATCAAGATACCCGCTCGTTCATAAGCAGGGATTGAAGTTTGCAGCGTTATGTTCCTTGATCACGCCATCCTGCAGTATTATTCAGAAGTCGATAAATTAAGCATTCGCACCCCGGTGAACAAGCGCGAGAGCACGATCGTGCTTTGTGTAAATCGAACATCGATGATTTATGAACAATTATCGATTAATTCAAGCAGCGATCGTACATTTAATCGAGATTATTAAGGACTCGATTCGATAGGTTCAGGGGTGTTCACAATGACAGCTCTTAAATCAAACACTGAGTTTAATTCATTTATTACATAATTAACACCAAGTAATGCACGAATCTTTTTGCAATTAATTGTTTTATATTTTTGATTGGAGCTGTGTTTGCTCCAGATAATCTTTATTAAACAATATTTGATTTAAATTAACAATGAACGAAAAAAATAATACAAAGAAGTTTATTTCTTTCATCTACCAGTTCTATTATTATGTACAATAAAACAAAGATATACAAATCGATTGCAGCGTACTTATAAAAAGTTCTATTAAACCAACAATTTACATCGCAAGCCAACGCCACACAATACCATAGATCTCCATCACAGCGGCAGGAGCAAAGCAATATCAGCATTACAAAAAATCTAATAACGCTTAAACAAAATGGAACAAAACTTGTTTGGATCTTTATGGCGCGTCGTTGTTCGAAGCAAACTGCCTTGTCATAGGAGGTAATCGAAGCCGAGGTGGCGCCTTTGTGTAAGGGGACCATCATCGGCTTTTTGTGTCGTTATCTGATGAGTATTGCTCCCATTCTGATAACAAAAAACTGATCGATCGCACGTCCGAGCGACCCACGGTAATCGAACAACTTCACTTCAACATTGTCCGCCGACACAGCGACTATGCAACCATCTACCGTTTGTATGATAGAAAATAAAATAAAAACATTTCATCTGGACATCTAGTGCTTCAAAGAACAACAAGGATTTCTCAAACAATTGACGGTTTATTTACTTTGTCTTACATAAGAAAAGTAAGTTATTGATGAAACGAAATACTCAGACGATAATGATTAATGGTTATATAAATAGAATTGCATCGAAATAAAAATGAAGACTCAATTATATTAATTTACCTTTGTGAACGCATAAATCAACAAAGCTAATTGTTTTTTATAGTCGATAGGAAACCGTCGCGGGCGGATCGTGGGTAATCGAGTATCAACGGGGAATAAAGCAATAATTTGGATGATCCAGCAAGCCCGAATGGACCACCCAAAGCCGGATAAATGTTATAATTGTTTCCGTGTAAAGATTTATAATGTCGGCAATGTGGTCTAAGTCAATCACACGGTAGGTAACGGTATTAGACCACGTCTGCGCCACTCAATGAACACCAATCATTTATTAAACTTTGCTCATATTTACAAGTAAGTGTATAATAAATAAATCTAGGTATTGCGTCTAAAAGTCGATAGAAATTTTATATTAGGAAACATAAAAAAAACTGGAAATTTTATATTCAAGTGTATTTAAACAAAGTTTATTAGCGCTTTCATACACACAGCTCAATCCCTCTGCCTAGAAGAGGGATAAATTGGATAAAAAGCGCCCGTACCATCCTAGTACAAGATAGTGATGTTTAGTAGCGTAAAATTAACTCGTTATTAATGCTTGAATAAACAAAATTAATGTTTTCTAAAATAATTCTAAATATAAATCTGCGCAATAGATTTGCAATATAAATTATACTGTGACCTAATCTAATCGGAGCATCTGTTTTATTACACGTCGAAGACCGGCCAAAGGTCCAGATTAGTCAATCAGTCAAATGCTTTAGGCACTTTAAGCTGATTGTACTTTAATACGCATATGCCATATATATACATACATGTATACGTGTATACAGATAACGTTGAACATGTTATTTATATTATTAGGTATCATATATATTTATAATGTTGTTTTAAAAAAAATGGGGGTCCGCAGTGCATAACATAGAGTCTGTCTAAAGATAATTGTGGATGTAAAAGAAGCGAGAGAGTTGTGTCAAGTTCGTGGAAAGCTCCGTTGTCCTTTTCTTTTTTCCAATTCTCGCATATTCTTGCGAGAATTGGGGGTGATTATAATTAATGATTATAATTATAATTAATGATGATAACTTAACCCTGTCTTATAATCGTGGTTCCTTCCATTGCTGCAAGAATATGCATGTCAGCTGCTCGGCATGATGGTAATCGTGAAAGATCCGTTGCATCATTATCCTCTACTTATGGACCGCGCTAAAACTTACCAACAGATGCAGTCCGATCACATGCAGTATTAGCTAAGAATGATATGCAACCAAATCCTTTATATTTAGGAAACTTGGCACAGAGAAAAAAAAATTCGCCGGCTAGTGACGGTGACTAAAGCGTCGCCGTAGAATTAAATGTTTTCTTCAGTCTTCAGTGCTCTTGCTCAATAAAACAATCAATATTTTGGATTACTAATTCATGTTTAATCATCACTCGCACCATAGCAGTGCGATCCCATCCCATAATTATTTAAAAAATGAACATAATAATTTAAATATAATCATAAAAGTGATTAGAAACACACCCTGCATCGTCTTTATAATAATGTTGCATTAAATAAACATAACAAGCCTATAAAGTTCTAAAGGTAGTGGGCATAGTGCGAGATTGGCGCTGGTTTGGCGGTACTACATTCGCGTACAAGCGAGCGTTGTTCGTGTAGGCGGCAGAGTACACGCGACCGGCGGGGAACATCGGCCATCGTCCTGATTTACATAAAACAACCACACTGCCGACGTATTAAGTCTTAATTGTCGAGCTGCCGTGAAAATACTGCGGGCACAGGAGTCAGACGCTCTGCCGTAGGACGCAACATGCTCTTGCGCGGAGATAACCCAGCCTGCTACAATTCATTCTCTACACTTTACTATAGATTTGTGTATATACACTCTTAAAATGCATAAGAAAACTTAAGTAGCTATGCAAATATGTATGCATAGTCTGGTAAAGGCAAGAAAATTATTGCATCGCGTGTTGGCTCGCACTCGCATGTCCGGCGACATCAATTACTCGTTTTTTATCCTTCAATAGATGCGGGTGTTCTATTGCAAGTTATTATGCACTTTTTACTGCAATATGCAATATGAACAATAGATTGTGGCCGCTCTTAATTACTTATAGTTATGTTACAGATCTGTTTGTTGAAGATCTATTGCGGAACAATGGCAAGGCAATGGTTGAAATTATAACGTTTTTTTAGAATAATCACCACTGTTTGTCTTCTGTTCTTGGTATCCTTTAATTTGTGCAATAATTGGTACTTACGTGTTCGATTACAATTTGTGGAATTGGATTGTTAGACGAGACAGGGTAAGAGAACATCTTTTTAGCACACACTGTTAACAGTATATTCCAATATCTTCGCGATGATAAATTGTTAGAGTAAATTGTTACAGTCACAGGTAACCCACTACGATTTCTTCATTGTGGCTCGCCATACGACATCACCCAGCCTGATGTTAAGCTGGAGTGCGGTCTATGAATGGAGGCAGCTGCTACTACAGTTACACAAGTCCAAATGGCAGTTACATTCACTATGTCGGTATAATTGGAATCGGCATCTTACATACATGCTGATACCGAAACACAACTTCTTTATTTATTGTGACCTCGGATGGTAAGCAATAGAAGGGCCAAGAGTACCGACGACTGAAAAAAACGAGTCATTTCACCGCTGTTTGGGCACCCATACTGCAATCAGTTTGGCCGGCATAGTGACCATGTAATTTAATAAATAAATAAATATTACAATATGTTATACTGCTCCGACCGGAAATCGAACCCGGTAATACACGCATAAAGGGCGGGTTTGTAACCAATTCGCCACACGTGTCGTCAACTTGTATTTATTTAAACCATTTTTTCCAAAGGAATAATGAAATAAAATTCAATTGTATATTAAAATAAATCGTTTAATATGTAAATCTAAAAATAAAGTTAAATATTTTTATTTAAATTACGGTGCACTTTTATTAGACAAAATATTTAAAGTAGTATTACGAATATTTTCAACACTACACTACCATCCAATAAATTAAACTTCATCATGAAATATTCATGAAAAATTAGACTTTTCCTACAAATATATACATTGATATATTAATATAAAAAATAGATTTATAAAAACTAAATTATAAAAAACTATATATCTATGTAGGTACATAAATAAATCTAATAATAAATTAACACTTACTAATAGTTAAAACTAATATCACATTATTTTGATTTTATAAATTAAATTCATTGTATTGAATCGTTTATGCGAAATCGTAGACTTCAAGGTGCTTCTCGGACACTGTTTCTTTGATGTTTTGCTGCGAAGAAAAGAAAAAATTGGGTAAGTATCAGTCAATTTTAATGCGAATTCAATTTAAAGATAAAAAGAAAATCCATACAGAATTAGTATTTCTGACAAATAAAATTTACATTTCATTGGCAGTTTCTGTACTTGGGCCAGTTTTATATTAATATTTTTTTCATTTAAATTTCTATACTAAGCTACTAAAGTACTTGTAGCATAGAAACAGGACAACCAAAGTACATATATCAAAAACACATTGGTACCGGTTTTGAACCCGTGCTCTCGGTTTGTGTAACCATTGTGTGTAACTTTGAAAGTCTTTAAGTATTAAAAAAGTTACGTTAAACAAAATAATGTAATTTATAATTACTTACTTGTATGTAAGAAAAGATGGTTCTTGAGATTGGTATGTTTAGAGAAACCTCTGGAACAAATGTGACATTTATACGGCCATGAGCCACTGTGCACATACATATGAGATTTGAGATCTCCTGGTGTTGGGAATGACTTCGAACAAAGGCTGCATTTATGCGGTTTCTCCTGTTAACAAGAAACAAAACAACATTAATATCATGAAATCAATATTAAAAATATCCCTATTTTACAATCCAGACTCGTGCGATGTAATATAAGTAAGACCACCCCGATAAGGCTTCACGCCAGTTCCATTAACGGCTTAACTCCGCAAAAACCAATCAACTCGGTGATACGACGGCCATAACATCATCATGCTACAATCCGAGTTAGTATTTCAATCCATCATATTCTTATTGCTTTTTTTTTCGAACATAAACTCACTGTGACTACATTTTCACCTTAGAGGACGATTATGGGAAATCAACGCTCAGAGAGGTGGCGGTAACGGACTGCATCCGTTCATTTAACTGGGCATTATCATCAGGGACGACATTAACCGTGGTCAAAAGCACCGCAAATGACCACCGGGAGGAGACGGGAGCCACACGAGCGTGCATAAATCATATTACCACGACAAATCGATCCTCCGCAGCCGTAATAGGCGAGGTGATTACTGACGACAAGCGACCACCACACTTCGTGTCACTACATATGCGGAATATAAAACAAACGTTTCCCTCCGCAATACCCGCCACCGTGGAGAATAACACAAATTGAATAAACCATAGCGTCATTTCTCTGCGGCTTCGTGTAAACAAATTACCTGACCGCTGTCGTCAAACTTATATCTCTAACAGAATTAAAACTAGATCAGTAACTGTCCATGATTACGGCAATTTCGAAAATTTAGCGGCGGATGTTTCTCATAAAGCATAATAGTGTTTCTCATTATATCACCTCGGGCACTAACATCGCATTAGTAGAGGAAATTAGGATGTGCCGAGGAGGAGGCAAACCCCAATCGACTTCTGGACAGAAGCTGCCGCTTATTGCAATAAATAAATCAATAAACAAAGAGCCATTAGCCGGCAGACAATTTCCGTTGGATAAATCACGAACCCCGACAAAAAGTGGTCGGTGCAAGATTCTCAATAATGAACGAACATCAGAGTGTATCTCGTCTCGAACAGTGACGTATGGGCGCCCGATACGCTGCGGCCCGCCGAGCCCTCCGTTATGGTAATCAAATGCAAATGCAATCTGACTCAGTTAATTTAACGAAATAAATTGATGCTGCACTAACGTTTAGAGGCTGCCGTAGGCTGCGCCCTATTACCATCCGATACTTATTACACTGCCTTCGTTCTACCTGAGAGCCTTACAATAGCTATATAAATAAAACCCCACTTTCTATCAGTAGAAGCTAGCGAATTAATGATGTATACCAAATTTGCTATAATGGTTTAATTAAAGTACTAACTAATGAAAGTTCCTGATTCTCGTAATAGATGCTGGTTGGTAATCAATCTTTAATTTTTACATAATCAATAACTTTATTTATTACTTAGGCAAGACATGTTTTAATTGATGGCTCGTATATCTTGGAGCACTCGATATATTTTGATTATGGAGCCGCGTATGAAACGATGGCTATTTCATTAAGGACGAGTCGGATGAAATAATTTAATCAAAGCGGCAGCGAACAGTTGACGGCAAAAGGACGATAACATATGATTGATACTGGCCGGTGCGTCCACTGCCCACAGCTGCATTACTTATACGTATACTGGAAAACAACTTTACTTACTTCATACTGCTAGTATTAAGTTTATGAGCAACTAGTTTTGCGAGAAATTGCTGTTATTCTATTTTATTTAAATACAGCTTTAATAATTAAAAACATTTTAGACTGATATTAATTTCATATTATGCTAGAAACCATAGAGACTATATTATTAACGCATGATACAAAAACTTAATCGGAGCAATAAATTTAATACTTATGTTAAGAAATGTTAAGAAATGAGAGGTGGAAGAGTGGAAAGACGTAGGCGAGAGATAAAGGGCTCATGAGTGACAGAACGAGTCGTCTGTAAGGGCCGCAGCGGCTACTTAGCTCCGTACACCTCGTATTTAATATTCATTTGATACATTCGAGTGTGCGAGATAACGTCAGCCTTCACTCCTCCACGTAGATAAAGCCTGCTCCTAAATACACACGACCGTATCCAGCGATCGTGCAAACTGTTTTGTTCTTTTTTGAAGCCATTATGGATTGTTAATGAAGGTATGGATTCCATTTTGAATATTGCTTAGATTAATTTACATACTCATTTAAATACCTGACATTAAACTACTGATGTCGCTAATATTGCTGCTAATATTTATTTTATAATAAACCAATAATGCTTGAGATTCATTTAACACGATGTTACTTTATTGTGAATAAATATTTACAATGTTATTAACTATAACAAAACATCTTCAATTATCCTTAAATCATATACAAACATATATCGCGGCGCACGCGCATCGACGCGGAAAAGTCAAGGGTCTTCAATAAGCGAGCGTGAGAACCTTAGGTCGCAGGTTGATTGGCATACGACCTACACTCATAAAGCGCTTCATTATAATGTTTATTTTACATAATAATGTTGTTATATTTAAATAGCAAAACCATCCAGACTCCATTTTGAAGAAAGTTTAATTACTTATATTATTAAAATATTTTATTGCGCGAATAATAAACAATTTTTACATTTACACGTTTCCTGATTTATAACTTCATTTAAATTTAGAGTGAAAATATTTCTAGAACCATGACTATAATATTGCATTTTAGAAAATTGTAGTATAATAACATTTTTTGAAGTATGGAGCCACGTTTATATAGTGAACAGGGAGGGGTTACGCCGACCGCGTAACTTTAATGGTAATGACAATAAAATTCATTCCCATTTGTCAAAAACTTACGCGGTCGCTGTCAGTGTTACAAAAAACTGTAATTCATTCGGACAATGAGTTTCAATAAGCTTCAACTGTTAATGAAAATAAACATCGTTTTTAGTGTGTTGTGCGGTCGCCATTTTAATTTTAAAGCTCATTAATGAAGTTCAACTGTCAAAACGAAGCCCATTGTCATTGAGTGATGCGTTTGGCCCGCAGGTAAATACTATGCGAAACAATCTATAATTCACTGAAATTGGCTATTACTTTTTTGTTAAATGAAAATAAAACTAGACAGTTTTTTAAAATAAAACAGTAGTTTAAAGATAAAATAATAAATGATGAAAAATACAAACTTATAAAATCAATCAAATTTCCACAGTGATAGGCAGAGAAAATGGAGCGCCACTTGCCACGATCCTGATACAACTCCCTCGCTTCCTTCACATTCACATTCTCTTCATACAAGCTCTATGGTTATGGGCACTAGGCAACCCAGCTTTCTTGAGGATGTCTCCGATTTGGTCGGCAAACACCCTCCTAGGTCTGCTTCGTTTAACGCATCCATTCACATGAGATTTTTAAACTTATAAAACTAAACGGTAATTTTATAAAGAGAAATGCAGGTAAAAAGTTCAAAAATTATATGACATAAAATCACCTGTTAATAACAGCTGAGTAATTAGAGAAAAGAATTTACAATATGTCACATTTAATATAAAAATAAATTGGTACTAAAACCTACGAAAAAGGTTCAATATTTCGCACACTGTAAAAATTAATGTCATACTCTTTCACTAAAATAAGACTTTATTAATTACAACCGGTATTATAGGCATTTTAAATTTTATTATTTTGCTAATAGTGAAGGTGTCACATCTACACAAAAAGAAATGGATAAATAATTTTATATATTATAATATATTCTAAAAATAATATGTCTTCTATAAAAGGTGACAAAAACAATTAATGAAATTGTCACGCTGCCCGAGCCACTTACCTGATATATCCTTTACTTTCTCAATCAATCAATCAAATTGTAACGTGTGGAGCGCCACTTGCCACGGTCCTGACATAACTCCCTCACTTCCTTCACATCCATAATTCTCTTCATACCTTTACTTCATTTACATCATTCACTCACTTTATACGTGTTCTATGACTGTGAGCACTAAGCACTTTTTTCCTTAGGCCGACATAGTGGCGGCGGCTGGGGCAGCCGGGAACTGACTCGGTTATTTCAGTCATCGTCACTCTTGGACCTCCTCTTGCTTATCATCAGGCGAGTCGAGGTCAGATGTCGTGTCACAATAAAAAAAAGAATACCCTTCAGGATCAACTGCATTTATCATTTCGATCGCATCTAATTTATAATCTCTTTCGTCAATTTCATTTCATACATCCGTTGAAAGTGTCTAAACCAACGCTAGAATGCTTTACCAGCACATGTCACCCTGTCCTTAACCTTGGATCCAAAGCGTGAAAAAGCACCTTATATTTATGGATTTATAGCATCTTATAGTCATCCGCAATTGTGGACGTACGTCTCTTTGCCTTTTGTCCAGTCGATGACGATGACAGATGTCAGTCACAATAAAAAAATAAATTACGTTTACATACAAATCAATAGAAAAGTTAATAATTAAATTTACCTACTCACTTAACTATTTGAAATTAGTTAATACTTATAAAAGTTTAAAATAACAAAGAAAACCTTTAATTCTATAGTAGGTATACAATAAACAAAGAATGGTCTTGTCATTCCCCTGGTCACAGTTCCTTGGTCATGAGGGCGGGGAATTAAATTCCCACAAATGACCCGACCTTGTGTACCTCATGGTAATTTATGAGGTCCTGTGACTCCACTCCTTAACTAACCACTTGCTCAATTACAGGTGCGCCCCAAGAAATAGATAGATAGGGTTACCGCAAAAGCTAGGATTCATTAATATATTTTTTTAAATATTTAATAACACATATATCGGATGCGTTATTGTTTTTTATTATTAATTTATGTCTACTTACTTATTTTAATTATTTATTGTTATTTTTTTTCTTGGGAATGAGAAAGAAATGTTATATTTATGTAGATGCAAAAATTAAAAAAATAGTCAAAATAATCATAATATACTTACTTACAAATATACGCATAGATAATTATACGTTCTTTTAATTTATGCATTTAAAAAAAATATTTAATTACTTTATGTAAAAATTAGCGATATGCAAAGTTTTAATAATCAATGAGTATTGTTTAAGTTTGCCATAATAAGCGATATTATAGTTGTAATATGGTATTAAATAAAATATTTTATTACAAAGCATTATTTAAAATTTGACAACCATAAGAAAAACGACCCAAGTGGCGTTGTGTGATTTTCTTAAGTCGTGGACATATGAGGTCATACTTAAAAACTTAAGGAAGGGCGTTATGGGAAATGAACACGGTAACCTCTTGTGCACAATGTTTTCCATGCACCTTAGTATAGCACTTACATTTACATAATAATGTTCTATAAAGAATAATTAAAACAACTAGATCTGAATTGATTTAAATAAACTCAAAAGTATTATTTTATTAAATTTATGATAAATACTAAAAATAAGTGACTACTATTGTAAAATAATGGAAATGATACAGATTCGTGGGGATGTCTAGAAATTGATTAAATAAAGATAATCCGGATAAAATTCGAATATAAGATAAGACAATAGGAGATAATATCAGAGCATTAAATAAATCAGCATTCAATACATTTCAAAACAATACTAATAATAACCTATATCCGTATCTTAATGAGTATTATAGATTTTCTTCGACGCGTGACTCCGTTCATTCCGTAAACATCTTTGCGAAATCATGGAAAAACGCGTTATCCTTGATGCGACATAACAATGGATATAAGATGTAATTAGATTTTTTTTCTATTGTTAACTCACACGTTAACATCCTTGTTTAATACTTTATTACTGGACACTTCGAGACAATAATGTTACATATAAAATACTTCATTATTGCTCTATTAGGATTCACTTTCAATACAATATTATGTTAATTAAAACTTGTTTCATTTACATGGAAATATATTTATAAAGTTATATTTTGATGCCATAGGTACGAATAATAAAAGAAATTGAAATTAAAAATGATTCTCTCCATCCTATAACCTTGAATCCTTTAAGCGATGCGTGAAGAACCACATTTTTCCTGCATAGTGACGGCGACTGTGGCAGTCGTGAACTGACTCGGTTTTTCCAGTCATCGGTACTCTTGGAAATCCATCATCAGGCAGGTTGAGTAACAATAAAAAAATAAAAACAATAGGAAAAACAAAACAAAAAAGTATTAGCAAGTTGAGAAAGTATATATGAAAGTAGTAGTTTATGTAAGATATATGTTTGCGGAGAAAGCAATAATATTTTGTGAGAACTGCATCAATGTGTAACCGCATACGACATAGAGAGGAGCAGTGTCGGTGGCTGGACATCAGTAACACAATAACTGGTTCACACACGGTCGGTGGCGGCGACCGGCGACCGTGTGAATCCACGCTCTGCTGCCCGCGAACGTCTTCGCCGCCGTCTTGGATGCCCTGTGACACGCTCGCATGACTCCAACCAGCTGCGTGGGAAACATCACTAATTTTCGGTATATCTCACATAACACAACACTAATCGCAATTCAACCATTCATTCTGTGCAAAATATATTATACTAGTGGAATACACCTGCCCCGATCGTCGCGTCCTCGCTACAAACCGTTAGCACTAAATCAGATCATGAGATAAAAAATATGTATTACCAAAATCTGAATACGTTTTGTAAAATACAGACCAGACTGCGATTAGTCTCAATTTATTCATTAAATACGACTATTAATTAATTTTATATTATTGCAAATAAATAAACCAGTTCACAGCGTAGTCGATAATTTTGATAAGTTTTAATGGCTACCTTAATAACCACCCGTTTGGTGGGTGTGTTTGTAAGAAAATATATGCTGAGATGCTTCGTGTGTGGTTGTACCAATTTTGCGGGACAAATGCAGCATCTTCTATTGGATGCCGTCAATGGTACGCAGATAGGAGTTGATTGACGGTCCGCGGGACAGCTTGGGGACGGGTGCAACGTGGCAGCTAACAAATAACGCATTCAACGGATAACGAGTGGATAAGTGACAACGGAGGATGCGACAATAACAGACACTGCATAACAATGACCACAATAAGAGAGCTGAAGTTTTCAACAGTAATTGATCTGATTGCTGGGAACTGCGAGACAGAATTGCAAACTCTTTGTTTTGCCAACGTACACTTATTTTAATCTCTAATGTATTATTGTTTTTAGACACGAATTCTGACCTCGACTTGCCTGATGGTGAGCAAGAGGAGGTCCAGGATCGACTAAAAAAAAATGTTGAAATTATTCGCTTACCTCATGCTAGCCAATGTTTTAAATTCAAAATGATATCCATACTAATACAATATGTAAATATAATAATATTCGTCTACGAGTCATTATTTTACACATAGTGATTTCAGTATTTTACAATGCAGAAACAATGAAGCCCTGATTCATGGGGACAATGCAGATGCCACTCAACCGCAGCAGCACCCTTAACGAGGTGAGAATGGATGATGGTATTGTTAGGACAACTGGAGAAGTCAATGCAACAATCGACGAAGTATACAGGGTGTTTTTATTTTAATTTTGACTCGCCAATAAAATGACCCGCAATAAAAGAACCTTGACTCGTCTGATGGTAAGCAAGAGAAGATCTAAGATTGCTGACGACTGAAAACACCGAGTCAGTTCTGATTTTACAAACAATTTTTTGTCGTACCTATTAATAGACACAAAATCCTTAAAAATGTAGGGTGTCCAGCCTTTTTACCCAAATGTCCGTCTGACTGGCCTGTCCGGCTATTAGGTTTGGCAACCTGGCAACCCTAGCCCCGATCCTGTTAATCATATTTTAAAATTATAAAGGAAAACAGTACAATAAAAATAAGTAGATTCACAATTTCGCAACTACCTAGTCGTTTTTCTATTTTTATTTTGTGCCTAATCGACGATCTTAAGTTGTCCCGAATAATTCTGAAATGTTTTAAGCGGCCGGAGCATCTGAGCGAGGGCTATTGTGGTGCGCTTCACACACATCACGACCACGAACGATTGTCACTCTTCCATATAATTTACTCAATCCCCACAAAGCCTCTCCGCGGCTCATTGTGATAACCACCAGACATATATCCTTGTTAATCTCTTCACATTGCATATTAAAAAAAGTATACATCAACGATAAAAAAAATACCAATAAGTCCATCTTTACGATAAGAGCCATATTGGCTTTATAATCTCATTAAAAATTGAACAAAGTCGACCGGTGCAGGTTGTTACATTGGTCGAGCTTGCACCTGTCGCTCAAAGAAAAACGCCTCAGGAATAATAGACGTGCACCTACTATGCGGGCGCCTCTCACAACAGGAAGTTGGACGTATTAATGAATTTTATTAGCCAAGTAACGAGCCCACCACTTTCGAAAAGACAGCTAGGTATGTGTTTAGGCAAAATGTGCTTAACGATTGCACGTGTCGGTGTCGGCTTTCACACAACATATAACCGAAATTTATTTATAACGCGCCGTACTATGGAGCACGCAGGCGGACTTAATCCCATTTTTTAACAGACAACCTTAGGCACAATAAAAGCAAGTCAAGAATGTCAATTATTAAAAAAAAAAATTGTGTCGCCTTTTTCTCACAGGAATAGGCAAAGCGCCAACTGCCACAATCGTAACACATCTCCCTCGCGTCCCTTACATCCACAATTCTTTTCATACAAGCTCTATGTTTATGGACACTAATTAAACCAGCTTACTTAAAAATTTATTAAATTGAAAGATGAGACAAATTGAAATACCATACCCTTAAATACACATACACAGTTAAATAAATACATATAATTTGATACATATGTATAACCGAAATTGACATACAACGTAGCAGAATATATTAATATACATAATTTTACTCGTTCTTGTTGTATCTCACTGTTTACAATGGGCGCTTTCACGAAGTCATACATAAACAGCTCACGAAACAAACTAAATCAATTCATGCTCTAACTTACTCTATTCAAACTTAGTATTTATGACGTTCAAGGAATATAGCATCTGTATGATTTATACATTCATTCAATAAGTTCGTGCATTTGTGACTAATGTAGCTAACGAAACGTAAATTAGAAAATATAGGCGAGCTTTGTGCCGAGACGACCACAAGAAAGTATTAGTAGTATAAATAAATTGTTTCTATTGAGACGCAACGTTTATGTATTTCTTAAGGCATTATATATTTTTTACTGCCTGTAAGTAAGGGGTAGTCAAGCGCCGAAGACTGAAAAAAACGATTCAGTTTGCCTGAAGGTGCTTTTTCACGCTTTCATTAAAGGATCCTAAGTTATATTGTGCGAAAAAGAGATGGCCTGGTTTACTTTTCGATTGGTAAAAGACAGTAGTAAAAGCGCGAGGTAGGAACAGGGTTAAAAGCTTCAAAGAATATAAAAATACCTAAAACTAAATCTAGATTATCTTTTATGATGTGAAATTAAAAATACTCCAAAACGTATACTAATAAATTTAATAGCCTAATTTTATTATGAAAGCTGTTATACTTGTTTAATAAACAGTATAATGTTTCCTTCATTTGTGCGAACAGTGAAAATATAAAGTACCTGTCAGAATAGAATCTGTTACAATATATCAAAATGATAAAATGTCTTAAAATAAAGGTGCGAACTCTCGTGACAATTCTAGATGATCAATAAGCAAGCTGGTCATTTGCTTAATCTACAAATGCAATCTTATTAATTTAATTATTATGAGAGAGGAAACTACAATTAATTAGCAATACGAACCCATGTCTGACCGCATTTTATATTATTATATTAATGCAAATAAAATTGCAGTAATTCGACAATAGTTCTGTTTAAGTGTACTGTTATTCAAGTACGATAATTACATCTCAATAGACCTGTATTTGTAATCACATAGAAAATTAAGTAAGCATACATTATGTTCGCGTGTTTCTACTTCATAGACAATTCCGGATGTAAAATGCGTCTGCACTGATTTACAAATAATAAGTGATAGTAAATTACATTCAGTAATCATAATTTAAGTCGCTAGCTTCTGACCGCGCGTGCTTTGTCTCATTTACTTAGTGTAATCATTAGTTTTTTCTTTACTATTTCATTAAGTGACGCGTGCGCATAATGTCATTTTCCGTATCACTAGAGAGCGCTAATGGCGGTTTTTGTTGCAGACAATGCTATTGAATGTTCTCATCACCATCTCTCGTAAAGGCTACCTTTATATGCACGTGTATTCAAGTAATAAAAGTTAATTATAAGTTATCTCCAAGGAATAGTTATAAATTCTACGAAACTATGCACTTATGTTCCCATGTCTATTACCTAAACCAATTATAGCGTTAGGTAGCCCTTTGATAATATCCTTTTAAAGTTTAATACATTTAAAATTTAAAAAATCGCGCTAGTCTAGACATAAAATACGTAGATACACAGTTTAATGACGTCATTATTAATCTTAACACAGAATGATATAAAGTTACTCGTACATACCTTTATATGTGTCATTCTGTGGTAATAAAGATTTGAACTGGCCGTGAATCTTTTTCCGCAGTGTTGACATTGATGGGGCTTCTCTCCTGAATGAATACGTCGATGTGTGTTCAGACTACTCGATGTACTGAAACCTTTATTGCAGACCATACACACGTGAGGCTTTTCACCTACAAATAAAGATTCATATTACATTTGTACATTTATTCAGGAAAAAGGCTCTAATTTAAGTATAGTTTACCTGTATGTGTTCTCATGTGTCTTTTTAATAATGATGGCCTGTCAAACGCCTTTCCACATACTTCACATGGTAAAAGTGCGCGTTCAGATCGTGGAGGTCGTCTTTGTGGACGTGGTGTACTAACAACAGTAGCTTCAAGAAGTTCATTAGAAGATCCAGCAGATGATGCTAACGAATCTCCAGATATAGACTTGTGTTCGTCTTCAGCCCCACTCGGAGGTGAAATTGGTAACAGAACTCGAGACAACAGTGACGTCGATAAATCCAATGGTGAATCTATAAATTAAAAGGAAACCTAATAAAATAAAAAGCCAGACTAATTAATTCCACTAATCTCTTTACTTAGACTCGCTTAGACCAAAAAGATTTTATCACATAAAAAGACATTAGCGCTAAATCTACATATCGTATTCTCTATTTCTATGTTATTTAATTATGTTGGCTAAGATTGCTGTTAATAAATCAGGTGGACGTTATTAACGAGCGACATGTACCGATGTCGGTTGCAGCTGAGGCGGCGAATTAATTGGCAATAGCAAGATGTTACTCTGCTGAGAGCGACGAAAGATCCCAGGATAGTCTCGCGTCTCGATATGGTATGACCGCTTCAAGTGGCACACCGACCGATCACGGCCTGATAACTTCACAAGCCACTTATCCTCACTTCCGTCGCGTAGCGGAGGCAGATTGTCAATTCAATATCGTACCGGGCCTAAGCGCAGAATGACGTAAGATGTGATCCACAATACTACGACAGCTGCGGAGAATATACGAAGCGTATTATCAATATCGATCGGATCGTTCACATATTAAACGAAGCCGCACTCTTATCGCACCGGACGGAAAAAAGCGTCCGCGGCCTGTTTGCAACGGCTACCGAGACGCGTTCACGAGCTGGGAATGTTTTTGAAAAAGCCGCCAGACGGTGCCGCACACGTTCGGCGATGCCTTTCGCACGACCTTAACGCCAGCTGAAATGTCCTCCGGCGCGAGATCTCGTCTAGCTGCCCTATCTCCCATCACGATATCAACGCACTACCATGTACACACTATCTTTAGTAATCTCGATCACTTTGAAGATTTCTCGTATCATCATGATTATGTTATTTGAATGCACGCAAGTATAAATATCATTGCAAATAATTGTTTTCTTTTTAATTATGTGAAATGAAGCGATGTTAAATAAATTACTTTTTAATATCTTGCTAATTTATTTAAAGTAACGTTTCTTGTTAAACGTGATATATCGCTCATCCGAGACGAACAATATGGACTAGTCCCATAAGAGACAAACTATTGAGTATATAAACGACTTTAGTACAGCAATATTCAAGCAAATATAAAGACATAAAAGTGAACGTTTTATAGATAATAAAAGCAAACGAGCGATTGCCTTAAACTTAACGAGCCCCGCGAAAGAGGTGCACATAAAAATAGCAGACAGATTTGTGTAGCATCCACACACAGGTACCGCGCGCTATAATAACTGTCTAGATACTTTTGATTGTGCTACTAATATGGGTCAGATAACCATAAACACACTCGTTCACCGACTTTCACTGTCCATAATTGCTAGTAATTAAATTTGATGCATTTAGAGAAAGGCGTTGATAACAATCGTCTCACATGATCTTGTTATTAATTATTAGAATTAATCTAATTTTTACGCAGCAACAGCTGATTTATTCTTTCTAATCGTAATAAATCGTTTGATAGTGATCGTCGCAGTAAAATAATTATACTACATAATAACAAACATCACCTTATCTTCAAAATGTGATTAATGTCAACGTCCGTCCTAGTGATTTCATGATAATATTGTTTCTTCGTTAGACCTACGACTCTGTTAACAAATTGCGGTATTTTTAGATATTATGTTGATTAAAAACTATTTTCTTATCAGTTAATCTTAACTATATATCTTAGACTGTCTCTGCTTCTTGTTGTATAATTTATATTTGGTCTTGTTTGGGATTCAGATTTATAGAGATTCAACCAGGGAATCATTGAGTTATAATTATTATCTACTATTAGCCTATTTAATTGTCTAGCTGCTAGGCAAAAGTCTCCCTCCAAATTTTCTATGATTAACGATACCTTGCGGTCTCTAAAAAGGAATCAAATCGTTTGAAAAGAAAAAATATAGTTTAGAAATTTTACCTTCTAAAATAGAATCCATAGTCTGTCTGTATAAATTGTTTCTCATTCTGACAAAAAATAATTCTTCTGGTCTTTCTGGTAAATAATAAACTACCAATTCTGTGTGAACAGATATTGGTCTCACAGCTTCATAGACAGGCTCTCCTTTAACTTTTGTGCAAACCAAATTGACCTAAAATTTATAATAGATAATAATAAACAAATTATAGATATCGCGTAGTAGAGCATGTGTAAAGAGAATTTTAAATGTGAAGGAATGAGGAAATATTCATATAATTCTTTTAAATGTCTAAAATTATTTGAGGGATATTTTTCCTTTATTACTCGTAAATAAAGGATATACTAATATACCACAGATCTAAAATTATTTCTTTGGTTGACTACTTTATAAAATTAACTTACTTGGGGTCCATAATGTTCAGAGACTCGAAGAAATCGAACCCAATTACAATGACGAACTTGAGCACCTCCCGAAGTGCACACTTCATCGAATAGCCCAAAGCGATGCCGGATCTATAAAGAAAACAATCCTTGTAAACGAGTTTCTTAATTTATCCAAATTTATTTTAACTATAAATTTTAATGTATAGAATTACATGTATCTAAGTACATAATATATATGCAAATCCTATATTATGCAATTAATATTCATAAGGTACATGATTTCAATGCTCAATACTCATGTATAAAACGTTCCAACTACAAGAATCATACGTTAATATGCTAGTTTATAAGTAGCAGAATTGAAATTGCGGCCGCACAGAGCATGCGCCCGACTAATTTTCACATCATTTATGCGTAACCCCCATAACCCGTCGGTTACTTGAAAGCTCCTTGGCTTAGTACCGATTAGGAAAATGTGTATGCAATTTGTACCGAGTAATGAGTTGTTCACGCTGACTTTATCATTATACGAATACGAGTTGTAGGTTAAATCTCATTGGCTGATAATCATGAAACTTCATTGCGATGGCCGGTAATTATTAAACGTTCTTTACTTGTTCTGGATAATTTAACTTTAAATGTTGAAAAATGAGCATTGTCATCTGTTGTATTATGTGACATTAAATCAAAATGTTCGAGATCATTAACACCACGGGGCTTAATGCGACGTGAATTATAAACGCCGAGCTGATAATTCACATTTACCATTGCGCTGGTACCAGTTTGCAATTTACCATCATTATAGAGGCATCTCTGGTTAACTGACTCACATTACTACCACTTCTGGTTTCAATTTATTTTGATAATAAACACATAAACCGTATGTAGAAAATTATTATTAATAATTACAATCTACAGTTCTCAAAAACTTAACAAACAACAGCAAAAAGTTTGATGTTTTGATCCTAACTTGTATTGATTGCTTTTATCAAGTTTTAGAGCTCGTTTTTCATAAATAATTTATATATATTAATTAACTTAAATTGTAACGATGGTTGTTTCGATGCTGTTCGATACATTTTTCATTCCATCCATCATCAACATCTCAATAAACAATTCATTTTTTACATTACTCACGATTGATGTCAATTAAATTTGATAAAGTCCATTAAGAGATTGATTAAAACCGAAACAGGATCGATCAAGGGCTTTCTAACTGGCCAATTAAATAAAAATTTATCGTTTGTATTGGATGAGTCGACTTCTCATTATGGTACGGTCTCGGCCAGAAACATGAACATTAAGAGAATTATACTGTGTCTTTTATTGGGGCAAAAAGTTGACGAAACAAAAGGGACGGAACTCCAAATTCGGACGGACCCCAGTCTCGCTAACGGTATGCTTATTTATGACCGCGGCTGATCACGGGACAAACATAAACAAAAAGTATTCATGTGCCAAGTAATAATAGAAGGGAAGCCTTACTAATGACCTTCTAAGAACACAATTTCAGATGTAATAATTTGAAACTAATGATTTTCAAAGAAAAGGGTAACGATGATCTACAAACGCAGTCTTTAGTTAAAATATGATTTCAATACACTATTTAAGATAATTAAAAGATTATGTTTCACAAGAAATACTTATAACTAAAATTATATATAAACAATTTTAAATATAATCTATCTATTATCTTATTATGTATGTTTATTATGTATATTTATATAATATATCAAAGGCGTGACAATTTGATTAATATCATAGAAACATCTTACTTGTGTATAAGGTGTAGAGTATTGTTACTAATAGCCCATATCCGTTTTACTCCTTATAGATTGGTTGTCTGAAGGGTCACTTTTTAGTGATAAGGTCGCTAATTGTACCTCATGTTTCATTTTTATTGTATTTTTGTGTATGTATATCGGTCTGTGTTTATGTTATGTTTGAAGAAAATACATACATCACAATTGCTGCCGACATTTCACCTAAATAGTTCATAACAGTACCAACATTTGAAACTGTGGCAGCTACCGTCATTGTTTATTATAAATGAGAGGTAATCACCGGCCAGAAGGCTTACGCGCACGCGTAACAAAAGCACCGACATTTACTGACCACTACAGCTCCGTGAGCGATCACGAGCGAGCCAAGTGTTCGGAGTGTCCCCGCAGGGAAACAATCTTGTACACTTATTCTATTCACACTATATAGATTTATATCCCAAAATACATTCTATACCATTTGTGAGAATTCTTAAATTATGTCTCAGAATTTGTTAACAATAATGACGATGTTAATTTTGTTTTTATTATAAAAAGAGTATCGCTAAAATAAGTATGAAGTTTAAAATAAACAAATACATTTTAAGTTGTAACGCACAGAAGCTGAACCAAATTGCTGGTTGCTTGTGAAGCGGTGGATATTTCGGGAAGTATAAAATTTTACAAGATTGCACAGATGCGTCGCCCGCGGCTGTTATTTGCCGCACTTGCGCCAAATTGCATATCCACACGGTTGCAGTCAACCGCACTCGTACAAGTCTTGAACACACCTATAAAACTTTATAATGTCCAAAATGAAATTGGTTACTTTTTTACATTATAAAATTCGCATTACTTTTTTATGAAATTATTATTTTAATTACTTCGGTGGTTTTATTTGCAATATATATTTTTATAGTTAACTAGTACCTAACTACTTAATTCCGAATCTGCAACACTTCATTCGATTTTTAATTACCGTTGCTTGTAGAATATATTGTATATATAGAATTGTAAGCTTTGTTCTTTAAAGCGTGTGGGTCATGAGTAATAGCATATCATTATAGCTAGCCGGTCAGAAAATATCCTAAGGGACGTCCATTACTTGACCAAAGAATTGCCGCTGTCTGACCGAGCACGTCACTACGAAATGATGGGCTACCGTCCCTTACCTATTAATTTAGGAATAGACAGTAATTTAATAGCTATTTCCCAGTTTTTATTACCACATTACAATGTGAATATGTATCATTTTAATCCTATGTACTGTATTACTTAGTTTTAAAAAGCGAAAATAATAATTACGCCTTTAGCACTTTTATGAGTCATAAACGTGAACAATTAAACATTTTGCAATACATATAGGTGATTAAATTATTCATACCAAAGGAAAGTGGGAATGAAGCGAGGGAGTTGTGTCAGGATCGTGTCAAGTGACGCTCCTTTGTCTCTGCCTATCTCTGTGGGAAAAAGTCGTGACAATTGATTGATTAATTGATATTACATTAGATTAAATCCTATTAATAAAACCATGGTTTAGGTTATTATATTGCCCAGTGTCTGTGATACAAACTTAGTATAGGTATATATAAATAATATACTATAGTTAAGTGCTTTATACAGTTTTATTGCTCGCAGGAGCCACATGTCTTCTGAGAACCACTGATTACTTTTAGATGTTTACTGTGAGTGACCGGACGACCCGTCAACTCACGATGACAAGAAGTATACAAGTATTCAATATCATTATTCATTACACCCCACTTCAGTCGGCACACGCTACCTTTACTATCAATTTTAATGTTAACATGACGATGGTAATTTGAAAATATATATACCTATATGATATTCTATAAAACTCGTTAGGATTTAAAATTATAATTTTATGATTATATTATTTAACTTACTATCATTAATAAGTTTACAGCTTTATGGACTCTATGATCGCACCCAAATTGAAATCTGACTAAAATATTCAAATCAGTTAAAGATATAATAATAATACAATAATAATAGATCAATCAATCAATTAAATTGTCACCCTTTTTTCCCGCAGGGATAGGCCTGTACCTATCCTAAACATTGTCTATACAATGTAGCGACACTTGCAACGATTCTAACTTAACTCCCTCGCTTCCCTCACACCCACAATTGTCTTTATACAAGCTCTACGGTTAACAAATATGTAATAAGTAGGTATGTACAGATGATATTTGAATTAAGTTCTACTATAATAAATAAAACAATGAAATCATGAACATATACGAATGTAGACGTGATATATTGAGTACAGAAGCCATCACCCACTCTCGAACGCCCTCCAATTAAAATGCAATTAGGCATTGTTCGCTCACCAGATAACCACCGGCGGCCAATCTGGACGACCGGAGAGCCCCTGTTATTTCGCACAATTAGAATGTCTCGCGGACGAAATTGTGAGCGTACCGCACCCGCGAACGTGATGCTTTACAATGTATAAAAAATGTAATAAGAATTAAAAATATATAAAAGGAAACCCACTCATTAATTCCGAGACAGGTTAATATCGGTTGCTGTTAAGAAGAATAGTGATAAAATCTCCATGTTGGCTGATTAAATAGAGGCATTTGCATTGTTTATTTCATAAATAGATAAATATATCTGGAGGTAAAGAGAAACCCATTTTATGGGCACGGGCAGCGGTCACGATATTGAGAACGTGCTCGCTAAGGACATTACTAACCACAAAACGGGAATGTAATTCGATTTTACGGTAACCCACCGTGTTAAATTGCAGTGAAATTCCTCATTTTGATGCTGGAACTTACTTTATGGAATAAACTGTATGAAACATCATTAAATTTAAAGAATTTTCCAGAAAGCTTTGAATGTAATTATTGTGAATACTAAAGTAAGGATCGGCTGGATGCTGTGTCATTCTCGCTGAGTTTACGAGAACTGTTATTTAGAGTAGCCGAAGGCATGTACATTTGTGTTTGCTGCTCTGTAAATGATTGGACAATGAAATACATGAAGCAGTAATATTTAACTTTAAATTACAACATAATAATGTCTCCTCTATAGAAATGCGGTCATTAAGTAGTGCATGTCACCCCACAGGCACTCTGTTGCGGATAGAGTGAAGAATGCAGTTTGTATAAGAATACAGACAAAGGTTTGGAAAGGTATGTTGCAGTGGTTTGGACACATTAAATTAATGAATAAAAGGAGATTTTCGAAAGAAATAAATAAATTGGAAGCGAGTGGAAACATAAAGTGGCGATGATCCAAAGTATTGTTCTGAATGAAATCGGGGAAATTCTTTAAAATGGTCCATAGTGTCCATAATCATAGAGTTTGTATAAATTATTAAGGCGCGAGAATTACTAATGAAGATGTCTCTTCTATGAGGCTATTATATTTATTAATATTGACATAACTATTTAATTATAATATTTTGTCTTGAGCAGTGACTAATTTTTGTGCTTGTTTTTAATTACTTCAATCACTTTTGCACTATTGGTACTTATCAAGTTTTATTAGCCGTCCACGATAGCTGCAAAGCTCTCGAAGTGTTGGAATAATACAAAAAGGTTAAATCAAAAAAAAAGTATTATTAAAGTTTTTTATAAGTATGAACTACTCATTGGTTTCCAAAGGTGGGTG
Organism: Tinea trinotella; assembly: GCA_905220615.1. Taxonomy (NCBI): domain Eukaryota; kingdom Metazoa; phylum Arthropoda; class Insecta; order Lepidoptera; family Tineidae; genus Tinea; species Tinea trinotella. The sequence continues at coordinate 3,505,729 of HG992311.1, forward strand.
ACTGGTCACAAATCATTGAACGCAATTTGAACCATTCATATCGCTTCCAACTGTCAGCGTATATGAACATAAAATATTATTATTACTAGCTCCCATAAGAATATATTATATTAACATTATCGATATATTTTGGATTTAATTTTACAAAAAATTACAGTTAAATTAATGAAAAAAATATGACAGAACATATTTTTTTATTGTGGCTCGATATACAGTAGTACCACGTCTAATATTAAGCTAGAGTGCAAAATAGATGAACGGAGGAAATTGCTACTACAATTAAATGACTAAGAACAGCAGTCGCATGCAATATGCCAGCCTAGTTGAAAACTTGAAGCTGATCTCAAGTAGCGATTAAGACACTTTACAACCACAGGTTTTTCGTTGTGATAATTCAGCCTTAAACCAAGCTTGATCTATGACAGAGCCACAATGTTTTTTATATTGTAATTCGACATATTATATGACGGCATCCCTTCTGACGTTAAGCTGGAGTACGGTGCAGTTACAGTAAATAACTGTAAGTAGCAGTAAGCAATAAATAATTAATTTGTCACATCCTTTAACATACTCAATTTAATTATATCAATCGCATGTCAACATAATTTATTGTATGTAACATGTCTAATGTGTTGATTATTGTTCGTAAACAACTCATTAAACGGTATGTGATCACCCTCCTAACACTTACACGGCTCGGTGAATGTTAGCGCCACACGTTTTATAAAATCATTATTATTGTGGTATACTGTTTTTTTATTAAGAATTGTAAATTATATAACTTATTATAGCAGTTAGTTAGGATTTTATTATAATCGACTTTGAGATTAATATATGTAATATACATCCTCTAACGGGTCCTTCAAGCGAAGTGTGAAAAATATCCTCTAGTCGGCGACTAATACGAGACCTCTCATCAGGAAAGTTAAGGTCAGATTTAGTGTTACAAATAAAAAGAAAGATACCGAAGTTTCTATGAATGTCTTTTTTGTATTTTAATATTAATAGTGTTATTGAAGAATATGGAGAGGGGGTCCAAGAGTGCCGACGACGTAAAACTCGACTCAGTTTCCGGGTGACTGTGTCGTCGTCACAATACTTTAAAGCAGAATATGTCCCAACAGCTTTGGTTCGGTTGAAAAATATTTTCCGTTTAAGAGAATATAATTTATTTAAAGACACTGATTCTCTAACTAAACAAATTGTACCATCACTTTTAAGGGTACAAACCGTGAAGTGACTCGGTCGCGTTTCGTGATCAGATGTTGCCAGTTCCAACTAAGCCGGCCGGCACGTGAATGCTACGTTTAGTGATTTACCAGCATAGATCACACACCAACATTAGGTGAAGAGCTGTTACTTGTATATTTAGCAAAAAAAGGTCTGATTAATATAATTCAATAAATGACAAAACACGTGTTAAATAAATTAATGCAAATAATTATCAAATCTTTTCACCGTTTAGTCACGGACAATAAACCACCTTCGTGGTATAAAGTTATTGCTTATGTCTACACAATCAATTATCACTATAACAGGCTATTTTCCGGATGGACACCCACCCTAAGTCGTGCGTGCAATACCGTGTCGACCACTTTAACAAATGCATACTGACATTACAAAACCACTCGCATAAAATTACTATTACATATGACATACAAGTATTTATATTTTAAGGACTCGAAATTTTATTACTAATTGAATTCTAAATTGATTTTTAATAACCCTTTAATTTACCAATAAAAATAATTATAAAAAAATGACTTTTAATTTAACATTAAATCTTACAATCTTACACCTCTGTTTTCAGAGGGATTGGCAGTATTAATGGACCGCTATTTACCACCTTCCGGACACAACTATCTCGCTTCTATCATATCCACAATCTTTTTCATGCAAATTAGTATTTAAGAATTTACCCCATGTAAGATTGAATACGGTTTCTTATTCGAGTCTTTAAAAATCTTGTAAGCTGCTTATTCAATTAATGTTATTGTCGAATTAACAAACATTGGCACATTACATAGCCTTTTAAAGGAGATAAAAATCGTATCGTTAAAATCGCAATAGATGTTCTACAAAGAGCTAAAGTTTTCTAAGCAACTAAAGTGCAAAGTTTATTGACGTATCTCCTTTCTAAGTAACAACGTTTAAATACCAACACGAACCAATGAATTGACGTAAAGTGCGGAGATTCGATCAGAGGTTTTATTGCGCACCGTGTAACGACAAAAACATGTTCCTCACTTATTGCTTTAAAAATAAACCGATAAGTTATTCGCAGAGCCTGCTCAATTAAGAAATTGAGTGTCGCACGACGATTGCTAGCCGAGTGGGACTGGAACTTGAATGGAGACTACCCATTCATTCACTACTTCAATAACACTTTACAAGCCAGATAACATTTTTAATTAAATAATTAAATTGTTTTTAATATAATTAAAACTATTAGAATTCCATTTAAGTTCTTTACAATAATGTTTATTAAATAGAAAAAAGCTTTCGTTTTATTTTGATTGTTTAAAATTAATATACATATCTTAACAATAAAGATATGAACTCAATTAATTTCATATAATAATTTTAATCTAAACAGCCATCATCTTTGGCACACATAATCGGTCAGTTCTTTTTTATAATGATCGATTATCTTTATGTGAATTCGTGTGCATTGGTTCTTTAGAAAATCCTAATACAATTAACTAGTGTACAGATGAAGGTAAAATTATCAGTATCTCTATTAATCTCGAGTGTGTTTGCGCGCGGATATATTCATTATGTCGGGTGCTCCAATGCGGGCAATCGCTCATGCTAACTTTCTACGTGTTAATGGACTATCGATACGAATGTAGATCGATAATCCCGACATCGATATAGTTGCTGTCGCGCGAGTAAGTACTGGCGCACAATGTATCTTTTACGGCAAGTTTGCAACTCTTTATTGATACGACGATGTCTTAATACCAATGGGTTTAGGCTTCATGCACTTACACATGATAGTTAAAAGCTATATAATCGTTAAATATATCATGTTATAAAATTATAAAGGCCATGTTAATTTTAGAAATCTAGTAAGTATATGACTCTCTGAAAATTGGCTTTCCTATAATAATTCATAGTTGATCGCAGTTGTTACAGCGTCTACTTTCACGCCATATGAATTATGCAAGATGTAATTTAAATGCAGGCTTACAAAATAAAATCGTCACATTATAAGTATATCGGATGCGATACCCGTCTAAGTTCCAATATCGTTATTAACGGAAGCATGAAATTACACCATCACGGCACGCATTCTCCGGACTCGCCTGTAGATAACCACTCGATTTGCTTATTAATAAACCCGACTACGAATCTGTATCGGATAACGGTAAAATCGAGAATGCTAATTTGAGTCGCGATATGAAATGAAACTACTTACGAGCAACGAGTGCCTAAACATAATTAGTGCGTGATCGCGTACATTTATTACAATATTTGCCGAAAGTTTCGGCGATCAAAATTATTAATATCACAACCATCGTCTTAGGCACCGTTGCTATCATTAGACATGCATAATTTATTAGTTTCCCTATCATGGTTATTTGTTGAAGTGCCCTCTAATGCGGCATCAATAGCACCACTTCAGCCAGAATCGGTAGCTTAATCGTCTGTTAATTTGTTAGATCCGACCAAACACACCGCGTTGGGACAATTTATGGCTTCATCTTTATTGCTTTATTTTTTATTTGTCGTTTGTTTTACCTTTGTGCCGCCGGCCGCTCACTGGCCAGTACATAACTTCTGTTTTAGCTGACTTCAAAGGTGATATAACCAAACATGTCACTTTTAATATTATTTTATTGTTATTGATTCATGATTAGACTATCTTTTGAGTTGATCTTTTAAATCAGGTTCTTTTTTTCATCTTATAAATAGAATAAAATTAATTACGGCTAGATATCAATTAGAAAGATCGAGCTCAGATTAGATGCGCTTTTTAAAGTAATAACTCACATTTTACATCTTCGCGAAATGAAATAAGGTATATTAATATTCGTACACCTACAAGCATTCGTTTTGTTTCCAATTAGGATATCGCATAAATTACTGCCAAACATTTAATGATAGAACAGGAAATTAAATTTAATAGGTAGTTGCAAAAGCAATTATCATTAATGTATCGATATCGATATAGCATATTTTGTGAGTGGCGTTGACAGTTAAATAAGTGGAGACATTTATAACCCACAGAGTGCTATACCACAGCAATACACCTCAGATACTTCCGAACGCGTCTGGTAGATCATAAATATCACATTCGGCTCTATTGAGTACACTTTTAACAGCCGTTTGAAGACGCCGCCATAATTGATTTATTCCATAATTTACGAGTTCAGCTTTTCACTGAGAAATATAGAAGTCGAGATAAATCCACGCTGCCGAATTGCCGTCAATTCCAAAACTAGATTGCATCAGGTTCTGCCGTTCTCGATAATTGCTATATAAATCAGTGGCCGCAGTATTTAGAAAACGTATCAAATGTGACAAAAAGAAAGCCGCTAAATATATAATGGCGCCCGCAGCAATCAAAATCTACCAAATTTATTTGCACCATTAAGATGACAAGTTTATTTTTCTTTCAATGTCTCGAGTTTTTAAAACATGATTTTTTTAGAAATTGTCTCACCTTGCATCCGTGTGAAAATACAAAGTTGGTTTTAGTGACCATTATCTTGTTTTAATAACTATAAATATTGTCAGCTAATCTCAGCTCAATGATTCTCACGTACCTAATTGGTTTCTAGTTTTGCAATTAAGTGATTTTACTACCGAATTCTTCGTTTCCTGATTATGTGTTTACGCTAAAATATTTATTTTGTGAAAGTAGAGCAAGAATTTTGGCTGCATTAATCCTTATTGGAAAGTACTATGACAAATTAGTTCTAAAAGTGTCTATACTGGTTTGTCCATAAATCGTGGTTTAATTATTCATAGCAAGCAAGTAAAGCGTAAACATATTTCAAGACTAGTACTGCTCGGAATCTGGTTCAATAAAGTGGACTTGTACTAAGACAAATTGTATGTTGCGAGGACGTCCTTCGAAGAGACGGCCGAGCCTATCTGCAAGACGAACTACAGCGAAAATTAACCGCCTCTATACTGTATAATTATACACTAAATAATCAGACTTTATGTGTAGCCTCACGAATAAACGTCACTTGAACTTTCGTCGTTTCATTTAATACTAACTTTGAGTATAAATTATATATTTAGGTATAAAGACGTTGGATGAAAATTATATGACTCTATTAGGCATAAAACTCTGGAACGTTATTGCCAATAGGTTATGGAACTTTATATACTCTATTAGAATTTCTTTATGTATATATATTTTAACTGCAAGTAACCTATTGAATTGAGCAGAATTTAGATTAGCTGCATTTCCTTCCTTTCATAGAAGATCCATTTACTATGTTTTCTATTTATGAGATAGCTCATCACGAACACTATACCTTATTGGTGTTTGTATTCCCACTTCTAATTTATTGCACATTCTAGAATAAACTTTAATGCGCGAGCGAAAATGGTCTCTAGTAATTTGTATGTGTATACATACTTAAAACATTTTTATTCCCTAAGTTTGTTTTTATTATTTGTCGATAAAAATTAGCAATATGACAGGAGTGCCCAAATCAATTTAAATTATATAATCGTCAGTGTTTTCGATAATCGATACTTGTCTAAATAATAGTTGTCAGTTAAAGATCGTTAATTTCAATATTATAAACTTGATTGTGATTTAATTTACCGTGATTTATGATATCAAATAATAATTGCGCAATGGTCCAGTTTTACAACCTATTCCTTCGATGTTTAAATCTTGTTTTGTGATTTATTAATATTATTAGTAATGATGCGGTTTTTTTTTATATTTTATATTTACAACAAGATTCGTAAATATCAGCAACTTCCCACGATTAAAATATATTTTAATTTCTATATATATATTTTAGTTTTGTCTCCCGAAATCTCGGAGGCGTTTCTTCTCATATTTAAAACAAGCCGATTATTACTATCTAATGCTTTAAATTTTGTTTAATGAACATTAATCAAATCTGTAAAAAATAGTATTTATTTATTTCAACAATATCTAATTTAGCACGATATAAATGTGTTATTGAAGTAATATAGGTGCTGTGAAACATACACTGGAGGCTCATCTTCTGCCGCAAACCTGTTAACCTTGCCCATGAAAATAATGCTCTTGTTTCACCGCAACCAATACCGCACATAAATGACATTTAATATTGTTACAACTGCGCTTATTACTTCATTAATTAAATTCATATCTATACAAAATTAAACATTAAGTTCCTGAGAAAGCAGTAGGTTGGCTAGTTATTCCAGTTTTATTTCCCGGAATAAATGGTGTATTAAAGAGAATTTACCATAATGCACTAATAAAACGTATCCCACGGAAGGCACCATTGTGGCCAACATTAACGGTATCAATAATTAAAAGTCGCCGGTTCGCCACTGAACCAATATCATTTCCGTGAGAATGTGAATATTTGGAGATTTATATTTTAGACACAGGAAGCAAGTACCGATAAGGCGCCTAATAGGAAACGTTGTAGCTAGTCGAGATCGCGATTGTCCGATTTATAACCGATTTCCGTTTAACAAGTCAAAACACACAATTCCCGTCTTAATATTTACTGCTTCCAATTGGGAATTTGTTACGGTAAAACCATATTTCTCACATTTGTCAATTGCAATTATTATAGTCTTCCGTACTTATATCGACATTAATATATCGTTAAAGGAAATAACTAGACATTCGGGTTTTATGAACTTTGTTTGGTTAATAAATTTGTGTTATTTCCTTGAAATACATTTGGGAATTGTAACTTAATCCGTACCAAGGCAGTTTAATAATTTATCTTTTAAAAAAATATATAGGTTATTTATTATTTTATTAAACTTAAGTAGCACATAGCTCGTAGAACAGTAAGTACGGGAAAACGTAGCGTAGGACGTCCAGCCACAAGATGGACCAATCTGCTAAAGGTGGCAGGGAACCGCTAGATGCAGGCTGCTTCTAACAGGCCACTGTGAAGTTCGCTGGGGAACTATGTCTAGCAGAGTACGACTAATGGCCTTACATAGAGATAGAAACTGTGAAAGAAACCTGAGAGAGAAACCTGTGGTGTATTTCTATTTCTTATTTTTTATAAACAAATGCTTAAGATTGTGCGAAAGTTGAGCCTAAAAGTTCTCACTAAATATAACAGAGTGTGAGAATATATTTGATAGTAATACATTATTTGAATCACCGTATTGATAATAAACAAAATTAGCTGTTATTCGCTATCATTAGCTTATGATGGATGTCAATAAATCAAATAACTTTTGGAAGCAATAATTTTTCATGTTGTTTTATAAACGTGGTCAGTGAGTACGACTCTAAATCTAATTAATGCGGCTGGTACACCCGCTAGGTGGGTAATGTGTTTGACCCCACACGTCCGGATGGCCTGAACCCTGCACCTCAGATTCGGTAACAAATCAGTTCCCACCGTCCATCAGAGGCGAGTCACGACAAATTGTATTAGAATACATAATAGGGTGTGATGTATCGACATCGCCAGCCGCCTCAATGATTAACCTCATAAACACTCGATTTACAATTATCAGACTATATTTGAATAAATTTGCGTCAAATTTCAATAGCATCACCATAAATTTTAGTGTCCAATAGATTATTAGTTATTCAACAAATGTATTTATTTGTAAATATTTGATTTTTGAATTATTATTCATTATTTAATTAACAGTTTTATTGATTATTATCTTTTTTATTGCATCCTTTAATATACAAATATACTTTGGTTAGAGTTGTGACGCGTTACTAAAGGCTTAGAGTTGTGTAATCTTAGCTACTCAATTAAATGACAGTAAGAAGGTTTTTTTATTACTCTCTACATCTGATCTCGACTTGCCTCGAAACCTATATTGCCTCAGTCGCCGTCCCTATGCCGGCCTACGCTTCGCTTGTACGACCCATTCTGCAAATCTGAGGTAGTACCACCTTTTAGGTGTACAAACCGTTAAGTGACGCAGTTGAGTCTCGGGATCAGTGTTGTCGGTTCCAACTAGGCATAGTGAATGTAACTGCTACTTGCAATTATTTAACAGTAGTAGTAATCGCCTTCATTCCACATTTTTTAATTTTTTTTTATTGTTACTCCACATATGACAGCGCCCCGCTTGATGTTAAGCCGAATGTGGTCCATAAATGAATTTCACTGCTACTATAATTCAATAACTGTTAGTAGCAATCACATCCACTATGCTGGTCTAGATGGAACCGGCAACTTACAAGCTGATCCCGAAACCAAGACCAAATCACTTCACGGTCTGTATACTTGTAAGTAACAACAACAGGGTGTTGTTGTCATATGCCATGCCACAATAATAATTCTTTATTGCACTATTGGCGAGTGAATTAAGGCGACCGTGGTGTAGTGGCAGTGCAATGGCTACGTAAGCCATTGGCACGGTTTCGAAACCACTCACAGGTTTTGGTTGTAATGTTTCTATGATACAAGCACTTAAGTAGCTTAGTATAGAAATGTATAATAAATGTATAAAAATATATAATGGATGGATTGACATAATAATATAAAGCAATCGAATTATCACGCCCTTTTCCCACAAAGATACGCAGAGACAATGGAGCGCCACTTGCCACGATCCTGACACAACTTGCTCGCTTTCCTCACATTCACAATTCCTAAAAATAATTGTAGACGAAAACTAAGGTTACCTTAATTTATTATTATTATTAGAAAAACATTTAAAGTGAAAGTAAACTTATTAATTAGTTGATGGAAATTAAAGCATAATATTTTATATGTCTAAACGATTTATTAATCGATTATTAAATAATTGATATCTGCTTGGAAGTGGCACAAATCTCACAGATTATTGATATGGTAATATTAATGTTCATATTTTAAGTGTTAATGCTTATTTAAATATAGCGACGTTTGAAATGTGAAAGGAGATAAGTAGAAATGTACGTTTTGTATATTTAGCACGGTAAATGATGATAAGCTGGCGATCCATGAGCAGTATGACTAATTATAACTAATAACACAGATACACTTAAAGAAGAAATCGAATCCGCTGTGCTTTACTGAACTTTGGCAAATTTTAAGCTGATCCCAAAACGCGACTGAGTTGCTTCACGGTCAGCAAACTAAATAAACGACTTCCTCTCTCAAAATAAAAACTTTTTATATTTTGTCGTTTATACAGTTTCAACTTTCATTCGTCGATATTATTTTACTATAAAAAAGTTCATTGATTTTCTCCACATACGAAACGAGTGTCGATAATAAATTGCTTCGTCATACAAAATATGTTCTCATGTTTTTTTATATTTCTTGTGCTTTTTGTTTGGGCATGTTGTAATAGTTCGTTCTGCTTACTTCAAAAGTGCATAAGAATTATGCACTTTTCACTAGACGGATAAAAGTTATTTTTATTGTGACCCAACATCTTACCTCGACCCGCCTGATTATAAGCAAGAGGAAGTCCAAAAGTAAGGATGACTGAAAAAATCACGTTATTTTACGGTTATTTCACGTTAGGGACTGAAGCAAGTCACCGTCTCTATGCCGGCCAAATCGGCATCGCTTGAAGGATCTAAGGTTATAGGATGGAGAGAGCACATGGGCTTGCAAAGCATTCCACTTGTCGATTGTTTTACAAAGAAAAGACGCATCGAACTTTTTTGTTCGACTGCCGATTCGGTCGACAGGATGCGGATGCTTTTAATATACGATATCTAGCTTCGACTTGCCTGATGGTCGAAGACCGCCGACGACTGTAAAAACCGTCTCAACTTACGGTTACCCCTGCAAACGCCAGAAATAATACAAGAACTATGTCTTATATGTTAACCTGCTACTACAGTTAAACAACTGCAAGTCGCATCTACTATGCCGGCCCAATTATCTCGTATTTTTCCTAATAAAATTGATTTATACTAAAACCAAAAATTCTCACATTTTTTAACGGAAGCTTATTTATAACGCCATTTGCTGATTGGTCTAAATTATCTCATTTATAGATATTAGAAATCTAAACTCAGGTTTCAAATTAAATATAATTATACTATATCATATATATGGTTCAATGCAACATTTGAAATTGTAATCTTTATTATAATGCATTAAGGATCATTTTCGTAACAAAATTTGCAACCATATGTGCCTAATGTGAATTTAAAAAATCACGTGTAACAAAAAAAACATATTCATGAAGAAGCACAAGAAATAATTGGCTTAACGAATCGTTATGCGAAATAATAGTAATTCGGCAACTGGAATTCAGTAAATATGTGTATATTTCTTTACATTTCTATAAGCTTTTAAACGTGCTTGTATCATAGAAACAGGACGACCAAAGTACTAAGATACGTACCGGGATGTGATTTTGACCCAAGGCTCAATACCACTATACCACGGTTGCCCTAATTATCATATCTGCCTAATTTCAGGGTATAAATTATATTTTCTAATACACAATTCAAGATTTTTGTGTTATAAAGACAATCTATTATGATGTGTTTATTTTTATTTTATTTTTTTATTGTCAATTTGATTGATTGATTTATAAATATGACGTTTGGTATTTTAGTTTTAGACACCGCAACTATTCGCAACTGTTGAATTTATGAATTCAACAAACGAATAAAATTTGTTTAAATTAGCTTAAATTATCATCCGAATATCGCGTATATGTTATTGATTTAAAAGAATATGTTCGGAATTAATTCCCTTAACTCATTAATAAAAAAGGTGTCGTTTAAAAAATTTATTGACTTGTTTTAATAAAATATAAATGTTATAATGTTGACATAACATAAAATAAATAACTTCATTCTAATTTTGAGACGATGACAAGAACGTTACGCGTTGAAATCTTTTATACGTGAGTTGAGGCATGACCCTTTAAGCAAATAATAAATTCTACAGAATATATTTAGGTCCTAACACTCATTATATTTTAACAAGTAATTAGATCATAACTTACACACGTATAACCTAATAAGGCTAGTTTCTTTATTTTGTAATATGATTCATGATTAGGGGTTTTATTTTCAAATGAAGAATAAATAAACATTATCGTGTAATATCACTTGAGTTTATGTATGACTATTTGGTAGACATTATGACTGAGGTAACAGTATAAAATGATAAATAGTTGTTACAGTCGTCGGCGCTCTTGGACTTTCACTTTTTGGGATCAGACGATGCGTGAAGAACCTTTGACCTACATAGTGACGGCAAGTGGGGCAGCCGTAAACTAACTCGTTTTTTTTCAGTTGTCGTCACTCTTGGACCTCCTCTTGCTTATTATCAGGTGGGTCAAGGTCAAACGTCGTGTCACAATAAAAAACTTATAATAATATTGCAATACCACAAAATAATACACGATTATATCGAATTTATAATGATTAAAAATGATATTCTTATTTATCATGGGGTAATTTTATAAGTATTATCAAATAGAGAGTCCCTTTTGAAAAAAAAAAACGTTAACAACCGGAAAAAGAACAATGTAGCACGCCATTAGCAAAATTGTATTAACACGATAAAAACTCGTATTATGCACTTGTGCAAATTATACAAAGGTAGTGTTTTTTATTTTTATAAAAAAAGTTATAAAAAATTATACCTGCCAGCTGGTGTATGAGAAAAAAGTCTGAATGAGCTTACGATGTGGCGTGTGATTCGGGGTATTCGATACAGTGACAAATGAGTACCTTTATTCTATAATATAAAAACAAATACAATTTCGTTAGCCAATTAAGAATAAAAACAATCAACTTGATAATTGGAATGATTTTTTAATGTTATTTTTCACTATTTTCTTTTATTAATCCTCGTTAGATTTAAGTATAATATCTTTTATATAAAAAGCATTATGATACGCTGCGGTCAATCTACCCGTCCGTCCGTTAGAATTTTATTCCGTCAACTTCTAGGATGAACTCATCTTTTAACTTACTCCGAGGATGTCTCCGATTCCGATCTAACGATTCCTGGGCCTGACAAAAATAAATGTGCAAAATGTGATGGGGAGTTGTTAATACGCCATATCTCCATATCCATGTATCTCAAATCTGTATCTGTATTTTAAATTGTAAAGGTTACAATTTACAAATAGAAAAATATTAATAAAAGAAATGTCTTAAAGATTGCCTAAATGAAGATAATTATACAATCAATCAATCAAACGAATTGTTACGCCTTTTTTCCACAGGGATAGGTACAAACAATTGAGCGCCTCTTGCCACGATCCTGACACATTCACAATTCTCTTCATACAAGCTCTAATTATACAAATGTTCTGAAAAAATTATACACATTACAATGTATAAGTAAATGTAACATCAATTAAAACACAATTATACAAACTTTATGTAATGATTAATGTTTATTAGAAGCAGCTGTTGTTTTGTAAGTAAACGAAAATTACAGTTATATTAACACACTACTAACAATGTAATGGGAATATTAAACACTTTCTGTTTCATTTCTATTTTCTAACTAAACATTTTCATTTTAGACCCAGGATAGTAATGACGATTGGGGATACAAGATTGCTTTGATCTATTATTTTGTACGTCATATGACAACGTCTGATTTTAGGCTTGATTTATGAGTGTAGTAGACTGTTACAAATAATGCAGTCAGTCGAATCCACTATGCCGGTAAAGCTAACTGTTAACAATCAATTCAACATATATTATAAAGGACATATTCATTTTGGGCTTCTATGTACTAATTTTGTAATGTCCAATGATGAAAAAATATGGTAGATTCGATACTTGTATTAATAAAACTAACAATTTTGCTTTTAATTGTGGTGCAATTGAATTATTTGGATAATAAGATATGGATTTTGTATCGTCCGTCAATCACAAAGACACGCCATATTAACAGTTCTGCTTTGAACCGCCATAAATGATAGTTTAATCATTTTGCACACCTAAACTATGCAAAATTAACGATATTTTCCAATTACATTGTAATCTTCGTACAGCAAACTATTTTAAAATGTATATGCAACTGTCAATACAATTAAGCCCAAGTCCCCATACAAATTAGATGATGTCCTTTCCAAATATTGGTAAAATATACTACAAGTTCATCCTTAAAGGTAATTTTAAACAAAAAACAGGTTTGAAGTTAGGTGTTATGATTGTCTAAACGAGGCTGCCAGAGCAATGAGTTAAAGCGCGTTCGGAGGCTACAAATTGTTTTCGTGTTCAAATAATATACTGGTTGTTAAGATAAAGGTCCAGCGAGCGCATAACTCAGCCGCGAAGCCTCCGCAAGGTCGATGAGAGAGCCGGAAGTTTGAACAGCTTCACTGCCTATATATTTCACAATCATTAAGCACTAGTTTCTGCCCGAGGCTTCGTACACTCTAATTCAATGCTAATTTATTTATGACACTAGAAAATCTTTCACTTATTCATACCTATATTGCTGATTTGTTAGAGTACCTGTTTAAGGTCCACAATCAATTTAACCGTAGCCATTAATTCGAAAAAATATAAAATCGTTGATTTCGGTAAAGTTCCATTAATTATAATTATTCTGACCAAACTGCAAGTTCTCAATATCAAATCGTTGACCTTTTAAGATTAATCTTTTAATAATAATCTATATTGTTTGCAGCCGTACGTATCACCAACAAGTACCTACGATGCAACAATTTGATTTCGCTCATTGACATCGCGCACTGAACTCCAGTTAACTATTCAAAGGCCGTCACTAATCGATCTCGCAGCTCAATGCTCATATTGAAAGAATTTAATTAATTGAAAACAGATGGTTCCTTGTTAGTCGCCGGTTTCTACTCCTTCGATTATTTCGGTTTGACCTTTGATTGAAATTTCGTTCACAATAAACCATATACGAGAAGAAGCGAGCACAATGCGAGTCCCGTGGCGAACCATCCGACTACTTTCTATAAAGAAACCTAATCACCTATTGTTCGAACCTCTTCAAATGGACAATTAAATTTAACCTCTCCTAATGTGTTTTCATATGTTATTTAATAACTTTTCTTTTAATTAACAATTTCAATTCAGTATCGACAGTCGGCGCGGTCTCTCTGATTAATCAATAACGATACATTAAAGCAATATAAAAATACATAAAATAAGCATTCGGTAGTCAATTTCTATTGGCGATCGGTATCATCAAAAGTTAAATGCCATAAGTTAACATAAGTATTACATTAAACACGGCAAAGTGAGCCGGCCTCTTAACAACTCACACAACACATTTTATGACAACAAATATCTCATTATTACTTATACTACCAAATTAAATTTAGATCGAATTTTATTGACGTATTTGAATAAATTATGGTTATTTTTAAGTTGACAACATAATGGTTTGTTTAATGTTTTAATGTAATGCGTTACAGATTTGTTTAAATATTTATAATTTGTGGTACTATCTATACACAAATATATGTATGTAAGTATCAAAGAAATGTTTGTGCAATATTTCTGCAATGTTATGAGTTACTAGATAGAAGCACCTATCTAGTTAAATTAAAATAGTTCGTATTAACGGCTTCCTTATAGATTCAGGTAACGAACTTTCTAAATTCCTGTTTGTAGCATGTATGAGTTGCACTTAACAAAACCAAAGTGCAGAAACTTGCATTATCTAAGTATTAGCATTGAAATTGTATCATATTTAGATGAGTAGCGGATAAACGGCTGAACCTATCAGGGCAGGACTAGTAATGCGCCAGTTAAGATTAAAGTATCGATATAATTTTCGCCGGCAAAGGGACAAGCAGTGGTCCGGCCGCGGGCTACATTGTAGGAGATCTCTCGCTCCACATTGCCCCACCGAGCATAAACTAAGCGATATAGCGTCGTAAACATAAAATGATAATGTTACGCGCGGTCACTCGCCGCGTCTCCCACCCTCGCCCCCTGCATCTAATGAACATACATCATCGACAACACCGATTGCTATTCGACTCTTTTGAATACGACCGCCTCTAGCGCTGCGCACACGTTTCGAAACGGTCCCTTTTCACTCGTTATTATGCAAACTGAAAGCTCAGCTCATAAAATTGCGGTGAAATGCGTTCGTATTATGTTAATTACTTTACATTTACTTACGCATACTTACTACGAAAATGAATCTTATTTACAATCACCGCGACCATTACAAAAATGATCGTTGCATCTGTTCGTGTGTTGTTATAAAACGTAATGAAGGAATGTGCTCTGTATTTAAGCGTGCTACGGTCATAAGAGGGGCCGCGCGCTGCTCCTTCGCGGACCGGATAGTTGTCCGCGACGTGCCTCATACGCTCGTATTTATTGCTAATTCATTCCACCCGCGATTGGATGTTCAACTCCACAGTGAAAAGCTCCTCTATCTCGAGCCGTGGAAAGGGACTAATGAATTCTTCAGTTTTATTGCACATAAACACATGGCTCGCTAACCGGGACCGGTACGTTTGCGGATGAAACTGCCCCTTTTCAAATGCTCTTTGCCTATTTACTTTATTTGCGTCTTACTCGTTATCTCGGGTTTGCATTCAGTGATTCATTTTATGACCGTGTGTCGCCGTCGAGGAAATTGAGCGGTTTAATCGTCCCGAGCGAGATGCGAGCCAAAAAACATATCTATGTAATATATTCTGTAACTACGGCGAAGAAAGTCTGTACATAAATCTGTCAAAGACAAAGCGAGACGGCAAGCAGCCTCTGTTCTAAATAAAATACATACGAGTGATATACACCCGCTGGACGAGACGGCTCGCGGCTTTTGTGACAAAAACTGTGAATAATGCGCAAATCCGGCTCCACTTCATCAATAGTTGCGAGTGAGCTCTTTACGAGACCTCTCCTCTACGCACAATTATGTTTAAGCATTTATTCTAATTATTTTATACAAACAACACTCATTATAATCATTGTAGATGTAGAGTGCACAATAATTTTTAGTCGCATGTAAACATTGTAAAACGCAATCAAATCCAATGTAACTAATTGAATAAAATGTTATTTAATTTCCATAAAAGTACCTATCCAGTTATGATAGGTACTTATTAATTAAGCAAAGTTATTTTAATTTATTCTATGAAAAATCAATGCAATGTGTATTGGAATAGTGAGGTTTATCGCGAGCATTCCTTTACGTATATGCTCGAACTTTTCTTACTGTCAGCAAGATAATGGCTTGACGCATTTACTGACAACTTTTTTTTATTGAAATTTGACTTCTGACTCGACTAACCAAAAAAGATGGTAAGCAAAGGGCAGCAATAAAGCGCAGACGACTGAAAAAAACGATGAACTTAAGGTTGCTTCAGTCGACGTCACTATCCTAGCCAAAAATGCCTTATGGTTCTACAAAATAAATTTAAGCTTATATTAGATACATTATGTACAAAACCAACTTAAAAATGATTTCACAATGAAACGTATAGTAATGATCTGCATAGGTGATAAGCGCTGATGAATGATATTCTACAGTCTCTATAATGAGCCTAAATATTAGAGTTCTATCTTGGCCGGCATAGGGTTTTTAAATTAGACCAGTCGAGGTCAGATGTCCCCATTTTTTTTTACTGGTTTGTTTAAAAAAATATCTCCGAAATTACGTTTTTAATAATAATAATTTTGCAATAATTTATAGTGCTCTAAATATTCACAATGAAAATTATCTCTCCTTATACGTAAACACTTTCTAAGCTTCCAATTGAAATGTCAAACAAATGGATAGAAAACTGAGTTATAACGTTGAAAACCTAATAACAATGCAGTACTATAGGATATTTATTTTATTTATTGTAGGGAAAAGGCGTGACAAATTGATTGATTGTTCAACAAATATTAAAATAATCAAATTTATGTATATCATTCAAACATTTTTCCTTTAATGGGGAAAAATTCATGTAAAATAATGGTAATATTATTATTGATCGAATTGAATTATATGAATATTCATTTATTAATTTAATATGCATAGTGTCTAATATAATATCGTTCTTAGTAATAGTAGTGGTCTAATAAAAGTGGTCTATCTATTTAAATTATTTGCACTTGTTACATTTGTAAATTATTTTCAAAGTCCTCGAACGCATAAAAAGTGAAGAACCGCCAATTGTCCAAAAATACAGACTACTATTATCAGTAAATCTGATATTCGATAAAGAGTGTCGGTAGGCAGTAGTGCCCAGTCTGCCGACCCGGGGTAGTACCACCACTTACAAGTATACAGACCGTACCTAAGGTAATTTTGTCGCTTGTTAGTTGCCGGTTCCAACTAGGCCGGCATAGTGGATGTGACTGCTACTTACAGTTAATTTATTGTAGTAGCAATGACATTTATTCATGGACCACACTTCAGCTTAACATCAAGGTGCTGTCAAATGTCGATTCACGATAAAAATAAAAATTAAAAAGCTAACCTTATTACATACGTATTTATTGATGTAAGAAAGGACATATGCATACTACTCCTATAAGATTTAGGAATGAGCTAAACACAACGGGAGTCGAATCACTCTCTCAAACAGTGTTATATTGGTAGTGTGCTCATTTTTCCAAACTTCGTTTATGTCAGATTAATTATACACACTCATAAACTGGTCGGTCAACATAAATCATTCACAGTTTTTCGTGATTCGTCAATTAAAACATAGATGTAATTACTTTGTGCCCGGCAGACGATCTTGTCAGTAGTTCGAATGAAGGAACGAGACCAATATCAAAAATCAGATTATAAATTCATCGGCAATCTACTAGTATATCGATGCAGAAATAGTTGGCTGTAAAACATTTTTTAACTGCTGACATTAACTTTACCGCCTTTGATATAAAAAAAAAGTTTTTTTTTTGAAGTTTGGGCTATTATTTAAGTAAAAGAGAAAACTTTCGCACTATTATTTATAATAAATTCATATTCCAATTAAAACTTTAGACGTTTTGAAGTGAACGTGTCCAATGAGTTTTATTGTTCATTAATTTTATTTATTTCCGTTAGATGTTTTGATTATACTAACGAATTTAACTTATAAGCTATAGCCATTAGTCTGTTTATGATCATAGATATTATTTTAAGGTTCTCTCATTCATTTTATTGGCAATATAATGTGTTTTCATATTATTTTAGGTTTAGAGGTCTATTATAATTATATGCTCTATTTGATAATATTAAATATGTGTAGTTAAAATATTAAAAATGTTAAAGAGATATTTAAATGAGATTAAAACTTTTTTGTATTTGTAAAAAAATGTTTGTAATTGTGTTATTAGTAATTATCTGATGTGGATGGATGCGTTAAACATCCTCAAGACACATGGGTTGCCACTAGGGCACTAGCCCATAACCATAAAGCTTGTATAAAGATAATTGTGGATGTTGAAGCGAGGGAGTTGTATCAGGATCGTGGAAAGTGGTGCTCTATTGTCTCTGCCTATCCCTCTGGGGAAAAGCGTGACAATTTGATTGATGCACAGTTTCGTAGAGAGAAAGGTTCGGCAGTTTAAGGCATTGGACTCACGTTTTAAATTTACAAGTAGGAAAAGATGTGTTATTTGCGAGTAAACGATCTGCTTTTAATAAATTAGACATTACCTTAAAGTATTTCGTATCTTTATTATCGTTAAATTTATATCTTTTTTTTTTTAACTTTTTAGGACCTTATTCGTTTATTTGTAATTATTACATTAACCTTCTAGCATTTTTGTCCGAAAAAACGCCGTATTTAACCATCTAAACAGAAACAGAATAAATAGATAAATACCATTGTTCATACAAACATAGTTCAATGAGACAATACTTTTTTTGCAACAATGTCATTGAATCCATCACATCCGAGGTCTATTGTTAATAGATGAAGTTCAAAGTCCTCGGACGCATAATAAGCGAAAAAGTGCAAATGATGCAACAAGTGAACCAACTAATTACCACATATTCAATGAACTTTCGCTTTTGTATAAAACAATGAACAGTTTGCACTATCCGTGAGATAAGTCAGAGACGCACTTTTTCCCTATTATAGCATACGAGTAAGTGTACGTTGTTTTAACATTTTATTGACAATGTGTTTTATTCACATGGGGTAAATTATTTGGTTAGTTTTTAACTATCAACTTTTAATCTATCGTTCTTTCTCTAACGGAAAAAGAATTAAAAACGGTTTTATGTTTTGGTGACTTGTTTTATTTTTAATTAAATAGTCAAATGACTGTATTAATATTTTGTATTATACAAAGGAAAATAAACTTAGACGAAAATGGTAACTTTGTCGATCGTGCTAAAAATCGAAAACAAGAACCCCGGTTCAAAACTACTAGCCGATACCAATGTACCTTTAATATAATGTTGGTACCTATGTACTTTAATCATTCTGTTTCCATGTCACGAGTACGTGCAGACTAAATAGTATAGAATAGAATCGTATAGAAAGTAAATAAAAACAAAAATAATGACGAAATAAGTTTACAAATAATAATAGTTCACATGTCGTTTATTTATCTCTACACAGTGTAAATGCTACCAATAGCTTCACTTCAGATCATTTGAAAACCGTTATTTATCCATTATAAAAAGTTATTAAACAAGGTATGAGTCAAGTAGTGATTCAGTTACGGATGATGGATGCCCGACAATAGTTCACCAGCGAGGCCAACAGATAACTCAATTATGAAAAAAGCATACAACTTCGATATTTATTTTAGTAATAAACGCAAATAGTATTTTCTTAGATTTTGCGCGAACATTGATTAATAAATTAAACAAATTTTATGCGGCTTACTATCGCGTTTATTTTGGTTTTGATTTTACATTTTTTTATTATTCCGACGTTTCGAGAGCTTTGCAGATATCGTGGTTGCAGCAAACGCAAATAATAAGTAATGAGAACTATAAATATTTATGTTTAATTATTAAAATACGAAACAAATAAATAAGGGAGAATTAAAAGATGACATTAGTGCCACTTAGTGCCAGTTTTCATACTTTTGACTTAACTTTTAATTGTCTTTAATTAACTTTTACATCAGTTAATCGAACCACAATAAAATAAACTCAAAAATGAAATGACTACTTAGTTACGAGTACAATCTTTCCTAGGCCATGTGTGAATGGATATTGTCTAACAATTCCAGAATTTCTTTACTATTGTTCTTTATAATATTTTTAACAAATTAATCAAACTGCCAAGTCTTCATTCCCACAGGGAGAGGCATAAACCATGTGAAAAGAGAATTATGACTTTAATAATATAATAAAGCTTGTCTAACTATAAATGACGCGCCCCCCCACTTCATTAGTTTATTTAAATGTGTGAATGCAAATATTACTAACTATACTATTGTACTTCATCAGCGTGCTCCTCCTTTTGTGTCTTACCAGCAACTGAATAATACATTATAATTGTATTTTCGGTATGTTTTGTCCATATTTTATATTTGCTCCTGTGCGTAAAAACAGTTGAAGGTCGCGTCATTCCGGCTTAGACAGACTATACACAAATCATTTAATATATTTTACTTAAAAGAAAATCCAAAAGGCGTACTGCCCCTGGCATAATTGGAACATACGAACTTCGGAATGTAAGTCCATACCACTAACCACTCATCCATAGCGGGTTCCATATAAATCACCGCAAACATTACAAAAGGCGGAACCCCATTGAAGATCGCATAATGAAATTATAAATAGCTCTTGTCAAAATATTTCGATGGTTCTAATTAGAGGCTTGTGAGGCTATGGAACAAAGAGGTAATGAGGAGCGGGTGCGAGTGAACGGTGCGGCGCGTGCGCATACAGAACGTTTTTGTGATGTTTCGAACGCCTCCGTGCATTAATACTGTAAAGACGGAGATATGGACTAATAAAGATGATCACAATTAATATGATCAAAATTTTTGTCATTATCGGAATAATCATTTTTTATAAAAAAAAACGTTATGCAGTGTATCCTTCGCGTAAAGCTGTCATCCGTATATTTATGTCTCTTTGTCAGAATCGTGGAAAGTGACGCTCCCTGAAGAATATTTTTTTTACATGTAAAGGAAGCAAGAGTGTTGTGTCAGGATCATATAAAATGGCACTCCGTTGTCTATGTCTATTCCTGTGGGAATTGAGGTGTGATTAATATTTTTAAATAGAGTTGTGTTACGTTACCCAAGAATATATACTTCAATATTTTATGAGACATAAAAGATATTGCTACTATTCAATGAATCAATCAAATTGTCACGCTTTTTTCCCACAGTGATAGGCAGAGACAAAAGAGCGCCACTTGCCACGATCTTGACACAACTCCCTGACTTCCCTCACATCCACATACAAGCCATTCATACAAGCTCTACGAATGGTTTTGAAAAGAACAGACAATTTCCTTGTCGAATGATTTAGTAGTCGTCATTGAAGTGTTGTGTCGTATTTTAACTATGACCTTGAATCCTTCACTCATCGCTGCGTGAAGAAGCACCTTTGGCCGGCATAGTGACGGCGACTGAGGCAGCCGTGAACAAACTCGGTTTTCTCAGTCGTCGTCACTCTTGGACCTCCTCTTGCTTATCATCAGGCGGGACGAGGTCAGATATCGTGTCACAATAAAAAATAACTGAATGCGAACTGAAACAACTGTTAACAAGTACTGCTTAATTAATTAGGTTTACGCGGCAATACCTATTGTTAGTGTCATTTCTTGCGGAGGTCGCCAGTGAAATTTATACTTTGTTTTGTAAATTCACACACTCTCGCGGCCGTTGCACTCTTATGTTAATCTTACTCAATGTTACAATAGCTAATGTTTTATAATATTTTAATTATTTCACAGTTCTGTTAGACGCTATTATTGTATTGCACGAGATCATTTATACAATTTTTGTAAGTCTGGTTTAGCCATAAAATCGTATAGCTAAACCAGTACTTTTGTACAAAAAGGGTACAATTCTGGTAATTCAAATTAATTTTACTTTTCGGGATCGGCTTGTAAGTTGCCGGTTCCATCTAGGCCGGCATAGTGGATGTGATTGCTACTCATAGTTATTGAATTGTAGTAGCAGTGACATTCATTCATGGACCACACTTTGGCTTAACATCAAGCGGGGTGCTGTCATATGTTGAGTCACAATAAAAATAAAATAAAAAAAAACTTAGTTTCAATAATTTTATACACCAAATCCTACAGACCTAAACTTATTCTAAATCTTTATACACTAAAAGTATATTAGCCTTCTTGGGCTCTTTTACAATGTCAACTGTGTTTACAACTATTCCTCTGTGAAAAACTCCGTCGAGAAAGTAGATCGACATTATTTTCTAGAAGTATTAGCAATTAGTAGGTACCGTACCTAATACACTCACAACTTACAAAACATAGCTAAACGTACATCTGTAAAAGTATATTAAAATAACATGTAAAAAATGAAATTCTAAATAAAAATGAATAAGCTTCACAATTGTTATTTATTTACGCATTGCGATGGTGCTTTACTAACAAAATGTACTGATAACGCATACACCGTGACCGTACTTCGCATTTATCACACACATCGATTACACGGCTGCTTACCCCACGTAGAGCGATGTATTTACCATTTTAATTACCATCTAAATGACAACTGATTGATAATGTTCCTTTTACAATATTACGCGTGTAATTAAAATTTATTATAATACAGGAATGCTAGTAAATTATGAACTTTAATTTGCAGGTCTTTAAGTTGACTTTTATGTGCAAAATATACGAGTAGGATATTTACTAATTACCTTTTGTAATTAACGGTAAGTGATAATTTTCTTACGCACCTTTCTTTAAAAATGTACATATTGCTAAAGCATTTTTTTAATATACATTTTTTTTATTGTGACACGACGTCTGACCTCGACTCGCCTGATGATAAGCAGAAGGAGGTCCAAAAATGACGACGACTGAAAAACAGTTGAGTTTAAGCTTTATCGGCCTATGTTATCCTCTTACAACCTAGTTAGTGATCGCGACTTGACCGCGCCGTCGCAAACTAAGGTAGTCTAAATGTCGGCGCTTATGAATCTCTTCTGCCGCTCACAATCAAAATGGTTAAGATCGCATGTAGCTCTTTTGTCAGTTTTACTCACAAAAGTAACACGGTAGTTTAATAACAGAATTATTTGAAGAATATGGATCTATTTTAGGTTTGAATATTATTAATGTTAACAAGAAAGGGGTTTCTATTTGTATCTAGGTGTACAAAAAAATTAATTTGTAATGAAAAAGATCACTAAGATTTTCCCACAAATTCGTAAGAGTTAAATTTTCACAATTTAACTCTTCACAAGGGAAGAAGAATAAAATTAAAATAAAATGACATTTCATTAAAAAGGTTAATTATTATTGTGGTCCATTATCATTAATGTAACAGAAATACTCAATTTCTTTTATGTGAATTATGTATACAATGTTCTGTAACTGTAGCACGATGGGTAGGATCCTTTCTCCTGGAGGTTCATTCTTGTACATAATATGATTTATTTTTGATACAACCTTATTATTCCACAATCCTTTTTGAGCAGAAGAATAAATATTATGTGACTTGATACTATAGAAATATAGGAAAATAGGCAGGAACATGAAAAAAATGTTCTGCATTTAACAGATATTAAAGCAATTTGATTCTCTCTTGTTGAAAACGCAACTGAATCATTTTGAATCGTTGCACTTCACCGGGACGGCAGATGGGGTAGACTGTCAACCAATCTTAAATACTTATAGTTATAAGTTATTGAAAGTATCGTTCGTTCGCAATTACAACTCTTCTCGTGTCGTCTATATAACAAGAATTGGTATCTCAACTCTAACCAGTTCAAGTTTTCGAATAAGTGCACCAGGAGATTGTTTATAAAAAAAAGTGCGATTGCAATGTGGTACGCACGGTAGCTGTGTAAGCAAACAGATATTGTCACTTGAAATAATCATAAAAGCAACTTGTTTTAAAAAGGAATTGGTTCATAAAAGTACTTATTGAATTTTAAACAGGTGTCTGGAAATTTTAAACTCATTGTTTTTGTACCATTTATTTTTTATCATACGTTAAGTCGTTAATTGTTATTACTAAATGTTTGGCACGAAATATGATCGCCTGTTGCTAAGCTATTTGCAAGACACATTGGCATCCATTATGCCGAACTGTTCAAAATATTTAGAGGGCAACGAAAAACACAAACTATATATCATTTACACCGAATTATAGTTTGTAAAATGATGAAAAAGTTGGTAACACATTTTTCAAAGTTATTTACAGATATTAAAGTTATGTGATTCATATCTTTTGTTTGTAAAATTTAATATTAGATTGGATATTATAAATATTTGTTAATAAAAAAGAAACGAATATTTGCTCTGGGTCTGGTTGAGTAAGAGTAATAGGCAGTGGTTCCCAGTCTGCCGATTCGGGGTAGTACCACTTACAAGTATACGGACCGTGAAATGACTTAGTGGCGTTTCGGGATCAACTTGTAAGTTGCCGGTTTTACTACACCGGCGTACTAGACTAATACTTGCAGTTATTTAACTGTCGCCTCTATTCATAGACCGCACTCCAGCTTAACATCAGACGGAGTGCTGTCATATATAGAGTCAAAATAAAAAATATAGTTCTTTTTGGTTATAAGTACTCGTAAGCATAGTTTTAAATTATAACTATATGAAATAGCATTATAATATTTGTTCTGTGTCTAAAGTAGATACAAAGGAGAATTCTGAACTAACCACAAGGTTTCCAGTTACCTACCAAATCGATATCTTTCCGGACGAGTTGCGGCGATATTATGTTTTTACAAACAACATAAGTATAAAAACTAGATGATGGAGCGAGACCACAAAATTGTGTGTTTTGTTGGTACAAAATAAGAGCAATGTCTATAAGTACTCGTACTTTGGTACTTCCACAGGAGTTGGATTTTTAAATAGTTAAGTAATTTGATCTGATTAATATTTGTAATATATATTTATATACCTATGTGTTAATTTACTAAAACAATCATCAAATATGAGTCCTATATTCCCACAAGGATAGGCCGATCCTACAAGCGCCATACTCCAAAATCCCGCCACATCTCTCTCGTTTCCATCTTTATCTATTTACTTTTCTTATTATACAAACTTTATAAATCAAGTTATTATTAACTTATTTAATTTATTAAATTAGTTATAACAATTGAATTCTTGAGAATTTTGTCTTAATGAGTGTCATAACTTTCTTAATAGAAACGATTCTAATAAGAACATTCTCGTAGTACTTATAGTGTTTTTAATAATTGTGTTCGCTGTTCAAACCTAAAGAAGTTAGCGAGTAGAGGCTGGATAATAAGGACGGATGACGTTTCATATGTAAAGCGCCTTAGGAGAACTTTTGTCCAGCATTGGTCAAACAAGAGCTGATGTTTAATGATAATAATGAATTTGTCTAAATTTTTATAGTCTTGTCGACATTTAAAAAAGCTGGGTTGGATAGTGCCCATAACCGCACTTGTGCTTGTGTAAAGAGAATTGTGAAGTGAGGGAAGCGAGGGAGTTGTGTCAGGATCGTGGCAAGTGGTGCGCCATTGTCTCTGCCTATCCCTGTGAGAAAAAGGCTTAACGTTTTGATTGTCAACATTATAATATAAATCCAAACTAAAACAATTTACACAAAATATTTATTAACAAAAACAGAGAATAATTTAAAATATCAGCCAAATATATCTGTCTAGACAAATTAATTAGTTTGAAATACTACTAGAATTCTTGGCAATAAAATTTGCTTTAACTCATGTTAAACTTGTTACGGCTTACATCCGTTCAAGCTAGGATCCATCGGCTGCCCAATAATATAATACATTATTTAAAAATATACTGATATGTTACCCTAAGGAATCTCTTACTTGATATACAATCAAGTATGAATTTAAATTATAAATCTCTTACGTGCACTCTATTTAAATTCATTTTAAACAGAGTAATTTTATGTTATTTACTTATTTATATCACAGTAAGTTAAATTTCCTATATAGATGTTTATAACTACACTCTTTAGCTAAATGTTAGTGTGAGGTAAACCGTTCCTCAACCAAAGTACATATATCAAAGTAATATCGGCACCAGTAAGTGGTTTTGAACCCGTGCTCGCGGTTTGCATGACCATTGCACTAACTACACCACGGTCGCCTTGATTTCGTCTGCTAGTTTTTTATTAATAATGTGTTTCGATTAATGTCAGCAGCGGCGTTATGAGGTGAAGCTGTGTTTAGTTAGACCGCAATACCTTACGCAGCTTCTGTACTGAGCCGAGTAAACAACAATTACGCACTAATAGTACAGTCAGTACAGCCACATACCACATAACATGAAAGCTTCATAAAACTCTATTGAGTACGAATGGGATTCCACTGGATTCTAATAGTAAAATGTAACTGCTAGAAATAGCTTAATGGTAGTGACTTTTAACGAGCTTGAAAACAATAGATATTTTTTTATACCTATATCGTAAAGTTTTTCTTAGTTAATGAATTAAACAAATTTTATGCGGCTTACTATCGCGTTTATTTTGGTTTTGATTGAACCGGGAACAGAAAAACAAAATATCAAACGGGGTAGTTTTGGAAACAATAACAGCATCTACCAATAGGACGACCAACACCTCAGTCTCTCCGTGACCACGATGGCTGCAAAGCTCTCGAAACGTCGGAATAATAAAAAATTGTAAAATCAAAACTAAAATAAACGCGATAGTAAGCCGCATAAAATTTGTTTAATTCATTAATCAATGTTTTTCTTAGTTATTTGTTTTTTATATTGAGATTTGACGTCTGGCCTGGACTTGCCTGATGGTAAGCAAGGAGTAGTCCAAGAGCGCCGACGACTGAAAAATAAACAATTCTGTTTATGGTTGCCTCAGTCGCCGTCCGTCATTATGCCTGCCATAACGTCATATTTGATTATTGAATAATTTATATCTATTTTTCTGTATTAATCCCTAATTCTAGTTTAGCTAATTGTCTATTTTAATTTTCTCTTTTACTGATTGTTTTACTGATTTCATTTATTTTAAAATATATAGATTTATTTATTTAATATATTATGGTTTAAATTAAGTTCATATCTAATAATCACATTAAATCGAATTAAGTTTAATAATTAAATCAAAATAGATTTAGAAACAATTACATAACCATTTATAGCCATAGAAGATTTCCTATAAAATTCTAATAAATATTAATTACTCTGAACGACTACATAAATTATTAGAATAAAATGTTTAACAATAATAATAATAAATATCATTACTTGTTTATTTTTATTGAATTATTATCATAGTCTAAAAAGCCTAAAATCAATACTAAATATATTTTTTATGGTGACCTTAACTCATCACCAAGTGGAGGTCCAAGAGAGAGCCGACGACTGCAATAACTTAATAATATTCTTGTTGCCTCAGTCGCCTTCACTATGCCAGCCAGAGGCGCTTTTTTAACCAATATATTATAGAATGGAAGAACACACGGGCGTGTAGTATCTATATAATAAATAATATTATATACCATAAATAAACTCTAATCAAATCCAACCATCAGCCCATGTGCTGAATTATTTTATTAGACAAAATAATAATAAAACAAAATAATTTATAGGAACATAATACTTTCGTGTAAATTTATAAAATGACAATTCTTTAAAATTCACACGTCGTTGGATCGTTCATTTTATTTATCTTTGAATCATGCAAATAAGTTGTGATTCGCACAACCAGAAGCGCATACCCAATAATATACGAGCATAATTTACTATTCAAATTTTTATAGTCTGTTACTTCAAACTAATGTTGAATCCATATCTTTGCATTATTTTGCATATTTCACATATTTATGACCATAAAGTTACGCCGATTAGCTAATATCTTGTAATATTAAATAATTCTGACTAATTTACTTACGTCGTGATCTGGAACGTGGGAATAAACGTGAAGTTTATCAATTCTTATTGTGCCTTGGAACGGGTAGAGCAGCGATCCTCTTAGAATGTCAGCAGAACTCCACACGCTCACGGATGCTTCTCGGCCACGGGCACCTCCAGGACGAAGGGCCAAACTCAGCTCTTGAGGTATCAAAACTAGTGTCTCCATTTTTGTTCAAATTAAAGTTCTCTCATTACTTTCTTAAAAAGAGCAATAAGTGCAAAGTCTCTTGTATGTATGTAAAGTCTTTGAACACGAAACTTTAAGTTTTTATCTTCCGATCAATATGAACTTGGGCAAGTTACCATCGCCGCAATATGATAATCTCAAGGTATGCGGGCGAGCTCGTTCATCATCGCTAATGAGTGAGCATCAGCCTGTCCAGTCTCTAAATAAAATTATAAAAATGCCATACACACGTCGCGGTCGGCCGCGGGAATGTCAACTCGATTATCTGCGCCGATGTCGAGGGACGAAAATATCGAAGTTGTCGGTGATCGATAGACCGAACCGACAACAAGCATCAGCCGCGGTTCTCGAATGTCCAGCTCAATGCAGATGAATCACTTCAATTAATTATTTTCTTATTTATCTTGTATGGGTAAATAGTCTATTATTTTAAAAAATTAGGGAACTTAATACACAATTCCTTTATTTTGTTATTAATATTAAATTAAGATATGCGTAAATATTATAGGATTTCCTATAGAATATTAAAGTCTGTTGAAACGCGAATAACTACAATAAGGCACGGTGGTAGACGGGCGCGGGCTGGAGGCAGCGCGCGTCGATATCGCGCGAGCTTCGCTGAACGTGCACTGAAGGAAGAGCCGCTAACATTGACCTTAGCCGCCGTGCGCCGGCCGTGATCGCCTTTACAGTTCATTTTTTGCTCAGCATTATAATAAAAAGGAGAGAAGTAAGGTGCGCTCCCCTCCAACGGGCGGCACCTGCCCACCCGACTACTGAGCCGGCCGCCTGCCACAGATGCCGACGCATCTACACAATGCGCACGCGCAT
The DNA here is from genome assembly GCA_905220615.1 of Tinea trinotella. NCBI lineage: Eukaryota > Metazoa > Arthropoda > Insecta > Lepidoptera > Tineidae > Tinea > Tinea trinotella. Next base: position 3,534,791 of record HG992311.1, read on the forward strand.
GTAGAGCCTTCTTTCTGAAGAACCTCGCTTGACGTAATTTATACAAACTATTATTACTTTAAACTCTAAAAAATTTCTTATAACTGTGATGATTATTATAAAATTATTGTACTACATTTAGGACGACCTATATATTTTGTAATTTAGATTTAATTAGAATTATTTGTACTTTTATTATTAAATATTCGTACCTACCTAACTATCGTCTGATCTATAGAACAAAACATGATACTTCTATTTTTCAAGCATGCAATTTCCATTAACAATTTTCTTCAGCCCCCAACCGTGCTACGTAGGCACTTAAATATCATTAGGCGTTGTCAATATTGTGCAGATGAAACTAATCAAGGTGCACGCAAGGCTTATGTCACAAATGTCAGCCTGACACACGCCCACATGGCTTCACATTCGTAACCAAATTTTCAAAGCAATTTCAACTTTACCAGCAACGCATAAAATTTATTTTCCTTCTTGTTGTAAAGTATAATTTGAATTATGTTTTAAGTTACAAGAAGGAAGTCGTCGACCGCTACGACACCTGCCGCCACCAGCATATCTTTACATTCCTATATGAACGTTGCTTTATTAATAAATAAAATGTTGTTTTGTATAGGTAATTGGTCTGTACATTATCGCACATTGTTGAAGTACATTTAATTTCTAACTTTGAACGGTATAGTGACGGCGACTGATGCGAAGTTGAGTCGTTTTTTTTCAGCCGGCGGCGCTTTTGTACTTCCCCTTGCACGTCAAGGTAAGGGTCATAATTTTATTTATTATATTATCTAGATATTAAATGGAGGTATGTACTTACAAGATGAACCCTAAACGTGACTAAGCCAATTCACGGTCTGTGGTTGTATGTAAGTGGTGGTACTAGTGGTACTACCCCGGATCGACAGACTAGGCACTACTGCTTACCACTCTTAAACAACCAGACTTGGAACAAATAGGTATCTGCCTTTTTTATTAACAAATAAGTGTGGTAAAAAGAGTGGTAGGCAGTGGTCTTTGATCCGGTCCGGTCCGGTCTGCCGATCCGGGGTAGTACCACCACTTACAAGTATACAGACCGTGAAGTGATTTGGTCACGTTTCGGGATCAGCTTGTAAGTTGCCGGTTCCATCTAGGCCGGCATAGTGGATGTGATTGCTACTCACAGTTATTAAATTGTAGTAGCAGTGACATTCATTCATGGACCACACTTCGGCTTAACATCAAGCAGGGTGCTGTCATATGTCGAGTCTCAATAAAAAAAGGGTTTGTAATATTTTATTTGCGAGTATTGTAACAACAATTCCCATTAAAACGGTTTAGTTATTTTTATTCTTTTAACAATAATATTTGTCTTTTCATTTGTAGAAGTTTCATTTGAAGTTTCTTGTTTGTTAAAAAATCTAAAACTTTTAGGTTATTGACAATAAATTTATTGATAAGATAGGTTTTAGTACCTATACTCGAAAAATACATTTTTTATTGAAATTTACATAAAAATAAATAATTAATTATAAATTAAAAAATATTATAAATTAAAAGGTTTTACCAATTAAAAGGATCCCCTATTCTAAACTGACTTCAGTTGGATCTCATTGGAAACCTATGTGTTAATAATAAGTACCTACATAATATCTGTTTTAATAACAAATAAATTAATAACAAATGAATAGGTAAGTATATTTCTATATAATTTATTCAAATCATTATCATCATAATCATCAATTTAACGCCGCAATTTCCACAGAGATAGGCAAAGACAACGGATTGTATTAAATTACCTATGTTGTCTTTATTATTATTAATTTTAAATACGACAACCTTTATAAATAGTTTTCTCACGCCTCTTTACCAAAGAGATAGGCAGAGACAATGGAGCACCACTTGCCACGATCCTGACACAACTCCCTCGCTTCCTTTACATCCACAATTCTCTTAATACAAGCTCTACAGTTGTGGGCATTAGGCAAGCCAGCTTTCTTAAGGATTTAGGCGGAGAACACCCTCTTGGGTCTGCCTCAATTAACTCATCCATACACATCGGATTTTGTTTCAAAACTTATTTCGTCAATTTACTTTTTATTCATCCTTTCCATGTGAATAAAAAGTCCTAAAAAATAACTTCCAACATAAAATGTTTAATATCAATTTCATGCCTTAATTCCCATTGAGATAGGCAAAGCCGACGAAAAATCTTAACACAAATTTATCCCTACTTATGTATTACTTACACTACAAAAAAAACCGTCGTTCATTGTTGAATAAAGCAGTAAATCACGACTTAAATAAAGCACGCTGGACAATGGTTCACGAAAGCTCTTTGGGCGGAGCAGTTTGAAGGCGTGGTCTGTATTGGACGTCCTCTCTCCGCCCGCCAGCTCCGTGCCTTATGACTTTATATGATAATAAGGTTATATTATTGACATCAAATAATTTATTTGGAACTACAAATTGTAGTTCTTTTTAATTCTATCAGCCGGTTGTACCAAAAATTATTATTTACGAATTTGTAAAAAGTATCGTATAAGTAAAAGAAAAATGGGTTGCACCACTCTTTAACTTCACATTTTACATTTACGTTTAACGGATATTTTATACAGAGCTAAAGGACATCATTAATTTTGGGTTTCTATGTACTACTGTTGTATGATAAAAACATATATAAATGGGAGTTTCGATACAAAGTTATTAACAAAGCTATTCACGATTTCGTAATAGAATAAGTATAAAGTAAACTAAATTTGTAAATTTAAACTTTTTTGGTACAACCGGCTGTATATGATATCTATTATTCAATAAATAATAAATGTTTTATTTATAGGTATCGTTTCGGCGCTGCGATCGATGGCGACTAAGGCATCAGTAATCTAAATCGTTTTTTTAATCGGCCAGCATTCTTGGAACTCTTCTTACTTACTATCGGGCATCAAAGACAATTGTCATAATATAAAAAATAAAAAAGGCGTATTTTAACGCCTCGATGTCTACAGAAATATGGACAGACAATAGAGTGTATGTGTGTGGCGCTCTATTGTCTCTGTCTATCCTCTTGGGAAAAAGACGTGATAATTTAATTTAATTTGATGAAAAAAACTTAAATTAAAATAAATATAATTTGAGAAAATTCTCCATAACGTAATCCAAATCATAATTCAACGAAATAAAATGAAGACATCAATATAACTACAATAAAGTAAAATAAAACTATGAATAAAAAAGTGTCACCCCGGATCAAATATCGAGTATGTCTCATCTGCGACGAGCATCCCACAAATACCAATATTGACGTGTTATGCCGGTTTAAATGCACAAATGGTAATGCAGCGAGCATACATTACGTTGAAATTAATAAGACTCAACACTGCGATAGCGGGCCAATTGCACGAGGACGACTCAAGAAACACAGTTATTTATTTAATATTAGTATTTTTAATATTGTATGCAAGCATTTATTAATAAAACAATCTTCCCGGGGAGACTCTCCGCTACCAATATGACTGCAAAAGCGCTACGCTATAAATAATTACGCTATATTAGGCCGTAAAATCTTACTATTATTACACAATAATAACCATGGGTATCGTATAGAAGGCTCTCGCACAGCTAAAATGGCTCTGCTAAATATTTTCTCGTCGCCGAGCTGTCCGAATTTGAGGCCATGAGAACTCTAAAGCCCTGCAATATTCTATATCCATGGCGACTCTATGCATCCTATATACCAATAAGCCCATATCAAGAAAAATATTTTGGTATTTCTTACTCCTGCTTTGTATTTTAACTCACTGGATACAAGTCGAGGTAACCATCCGCGTTCTGCATCAGGAGTAGTGTCAGGATCGTGGCAAGTGGCGCTCCATTGTCCTGCCTATCCCTGTGGAAAAACGGCGTGGCAATTTGATTTTATTATCAAATATAATATTTAAAAAATGAACTGTGCAGTCACATTTAACCGGAGCGAGTTTTGTAGTGTTAAAATTACGAGGCGACCGAGACAAATCCGCTTAGTGTCCACCATTGCACGAGACGTGTGTTCACACTAATCGCCTCCGTCGCCGACCGGCCGGCAAATGATTGACGCTGTATCTCTTTAGAACACTGACATTACCGACGATCCCTTCCAACCTTTAAGACACATTATGATTTTATTGATGTTGTAAAACTGTACATAATCACACATTTCGCTTCAGAACTCAGTAGTGCAAATAAGAGTAGTTATATCTATCTACATACCTCTGACGTACAATGATGTGAAATGATGTAGATACGTTATATATACCAGTTTTAGTGTTTGCAAATAGTAAGACTGAACTATCAACCACGACGAAGTGGAAGTAGGACGGAATGACAAATATAAGTTGCTCTGTATCGCGACACTGAGTTCAGGTTTGCTTATTAGCATAGTTTTAACGTGCCTATTTCAGAGCACATATAACATATCTACGACTTTACTTAATAAAATATCATTGCCTCTGCATAGTTTATACTTACATTCGTCTAAAAACGTTAGGATAACTTTATTAGTAACTCGACATGTGACAGCAACCAGCTTGATATTAGGCTGGAGTGTGATCCATGAATGGAAGCATCCACTGTGTCGGCCTAATTGGAACCGGCAACTTTTAAGCATATCCTGAAACGCGACTGAGTCAATGGATCAATGACTGACCATTAAGCGTCTGCTAGGACTACCTACTACTTTATAAATTATACTTAGTATCAATCAATCAATCAAATTGTCACGCCTTTTTCCCACAGGGATAGACAGAGACAATAGAGCGCCACTTGCCACGATCCTGACAAAACTTCCTCGCTTCCTTCACATTCACATTCTCTTCATACAAGCTCTATTTTTATAGGCACTAGGCAACCCAGCTTTCTTGAGGATCTCCGATTTGGTCGAAAAACACCCTGCCGATGAGTGAAAGTAGATTGACGAAAAGAATTTATAAATATTATGTGGGTGGATACGTTAAACTTAGTAATTAAAATTAAATAGAAAAATTCTAAATCCTAGTATTAACTCAAATCTAAACATAGGTAGGTTCTATACAAACACTGTAGAACTTGATCGGAGAACACCCTCCTGATGAATGAAAGTAGATTGACGAAAGGAATTTATAAATCTCATGTGGGTGGATGCGTTATACTTAGTAATGAAAATTAAATAGAATAGAAAAAATCTAAATCCTAATATTTACTCAGATCTAAACATAGGTATACAAACACACTCTCACACATTTTAAGATATCCATTATATTTCAAAGGAATAAAGAGCAACGTTAATTACCTATAAATACGAAAACGAACTAAGTCAGAATCGATGAAGCATCCAAAGTGCCAGGAGCGTGCGGCTTCTGCCATTACGCGGCCATTTACATACCCCAACGGACTCCCATTTAATTTGGAGTCAGCTTCCGGCCCCGGGGCACCCGTCGCATGTCGGCACGCATCTCAGCTTTGCAAATCTCGCGGTACTCAATTATGAAACAGTCACTTTTATGTCGTTATTCCATTCAAATAGTTTATGAGGTACCTCGACATGTTCCGATTATTATGTAGAAATGAATTTGCCGAAAAAACACGATATTCAAAGGCAAAAAGTTGGCTCAGGGAGTCAGGATAAGTAGTTAATTACATTTTATGTTTCTGTGGTGATGCCACAAGCTGCAACTAGATGGCGTTGCAAGGAGTTTTCCACACAATGATATCTCGATTAAAGGTAGAGTAAATGCCCAAACCGACACAAGACCCTAGAGGTGGGCCAATACGGCGGAAAATCTTTATTTTCATGTCCAATAATTCTATGAGATAACCGCTGTTGCTTTATTTTTAGGAATAGTGACGGCGACTGGGGCTACTGTCGCCGTCACTAGAAGACCTTCGACCTCTTCTTGCTTACCATGAGGCAGGCCAGATGTCGTCAGTAAAAAAACTACAAAATTTTATTACCTTACTATAAACATCTCATATATCAATTATAATAACAAAACAATAATAAAATATATAATTAAAACTAGCGCATTAACATTTTAATCCAAAATAAACTCTATTTTATTCCGAATTAATTTCATTTTCGCTTGATAAGTTACAATTTGCATGTTGAACGACTGCCACCTTTTAATGAAAAGTGTCTAGAATAATGACCAAGTAGCCTCCAGTTACGAGAATTCAATTTTAGGATTAATTTTACTTAATTGTCTCGTCTGAAGGCCGTTATTTTTCTTCGTTCGCACTACCTTAAGTTTTATGGTAATAGGTAATTCAATTCATAATGTTTAAAAGCATTCTATCAATTTATAATAATTCGTCAAAGATACATTAACGGAAAATTTATATATAAGGTAATGTAAAGTTAGGTAAATTATTGTATAGGTAGGTTTAAATAATATAGAAATTATATTATTTTCTATAAAGTTTATCACTTGTCAAAGTTTTAAATTAGAAGGGCTAATAAGACTATTTGGAATAAAAAAAAATTGACGCCAACCTAGTAAGTACCAACCAAGTTTTTTTTATCAAATCATCAAACAACATTAATCACCGTAAGTATATCAAACCATTTTAAAAATATATTCACTCAATGTTGTGTCAATGATATAAGCCGGCATAGTGGCAGCGACTAAGGCAACCAAAACTGCTTTCAGTTGTCGGCGCTCTTCGACTTCCCCTTTGCTTACCAGGCAAGTCAAAGTAAAATGTCGTTAATCAAATTGAAAAGGTTAGCATCACAACCTACTAACAAGGAATGAGCAAAAAATAACAAACCTACCTGTGAAATACAGCTATATAGTAATAAAAATAAATCTTCCAAACCAATTAAGTAATAGAACAATTAAGAATGTAAAAAGTCAAACAACATTAAATAGGTAATGACAAACTTATTGACTGCTTGTAATTGACCATACAAAGAAAACGCATTAAGTTTGCCATTTAAAAGCTTTCTATTGATTGCGAGTCGGTACTATACAAGAAATTCACTTCATATCTCCCGTGCTAATTGCGAGCAAAACGTCGCTATTTAAAGTCGGGTAGCTGCAGTTTGTGGTGGTCATGGTCGGTGAGATAAGGAGCTTCGTAAAGAGATCCGACTGCGATATGCCCCCGCCAACAATTAACAATGAAACATTATACTGCGCTCTTCGCTGTCGATAATTATGCCCACCCGATTTGCCTAGCCACGATGTCAAACGAGCTTTAATATCTTCAATTGACTTTTTGGTATCGTTATATGACTTTTTGTTATAAACATAATAATCATTAAGCCATCTTCTTCGTTTTATTGACGAATTATACTTTTAATATTGAGTTACTGCGCGTAAATTTATTCATCTTTATTTGTATAGCATATCTCAATATAAATTATAATTATATTGTTATAGGTATATAAGTATAAGTATGTATAATAATATAATTAATATTGTGCTTGTTTCGTGTGATTTGCCTCTACCTAATATACAAATAAATATGTACATACAAACTTAAGTTTAATATTTTATCAACAAAAATATTATTAATTTGATACTTTATTGATTAATATCTTATAATTAACACTAAATTATTACCAAAAACTAATACAAATTATTACTAGAATTAATAAATTACTTAAAAATATAAATATTACACAAGTGAGAAGTAAAAAATTAAACGAAAATAACCATATAACAATAAAATGATGAAAAAATATCGTTTAAATTTATAGGATCAATCGGCGCTAATGGAGGTCCACTGAACGATGGAAGTCATACCAAAACTGTTCATATACGAGTATGAAATGAAAACACCTAAAAATAAATTATTCAAATTTAATAATAATAAGAAATGAGAATTTTAATAATAATTTATTAATATGTAATTTAATGAGAATATTTTTTTCTTGTATAACGAGAACCTAATAATAAATTAATAAATGTAATTTATGCAATAAATAGGTATAGATAATTACACACACATGTAAATAACACAAAATATGTCTAAGTACTCTGGTTTTTCCTTGTACAATCGATCATGAAAGGAATACGTGAAATAAACAAAAACATAATGTTCAAAACATGATAATACTTAAAATTTTAATTGTATTTACATAATCTATCTATATAGTTGTGTCAGGATCGTGGAAAGTGGACAATAAAAAAAGATCCTTGTGAAAATTCAGGCTGGACAATATAGTACTTATAGATGTAGACAATTTAATAGATGATTCGATTTTTAACAATTTATTTAAATAAATCGGTTTTATTCGATTTTAAGCTAGGTCGGTAATATACATTTATCTGTAAAAGCAATCATCTTTACTAAGTTTAGGACAGTTTAGTTAGAGGAAACCCTTGGCAGATCTGTGCAGGGCTGGGTTTAGTTTACGACCAATCCTTGAACCTATGAAGTGCACTGAGCTTATAACTATATAACTAACACTTTGGCGGCTGTTTAGATAACACGAGTTTATGATAACGTGTATGTGATTAACAGAAAGTAGGTACAAGAACGTCATGATGAAAGGAAAATGACAAATTCCAAATGTGAAATGAAAAGGAAATAAAATAGGTAAAAATATATTGACCACAGTGAATTACAGTTTGTGATTGTACAGTTTGACAGGCAGTGTCTTAGAGGCATGGCTATACATAGTAGCCACGTTGTGTAGCTTGATAATTTTATATGAACATTCATAAAAAATATTTTATAAAGTCCATGCAGGGTTCTTATAAGCAGAGACTTCATAACTTTAGCTAATACTTTGATGAAAACTTTAAATAAAAACTTTTAACACTTTAATGAAATAAGTAAATCAGTACGAAATTAACAGATGTTAATTTCGTACTGGAGATCCTCTACCTCGGATGTAAATATTTTTTATATTTTAGTAATCGCTACTTTCTAGGATCCAGACACCAATCACACTTTCTTTTCCTTAACATCAACCAGATATACGGTTATGGACACTGATAATTTGATCATAAAATAATGTTAAGAATTATGGATGTGAGGGAAGCGAGGAAGTTGTGTCAGAGTCGTGGCAAGTGGCGCTTCTTTGCCTCTGCCTATCCCTGTGCGAAAACGGCGTGCCAATTTGATTTGATTTAATTTATTGATGTTTTAATCATATTTTTGTATATGCTATGTATATATTAGAGTATGAATTATTGATTTAAAAAAATGTATAGATAAAGTGGTACAACTGGGGATCAAACCCGGTATCAGTTAATTAACAGCGCAGCTTTGACCCCTAAGCCACACGACTTAATGCTGTCCTGTATCCTATCCTTAGTGTACTTTTTTCTTTTCAATTTCCAATTTACTTATTTTACTAATGAAATAATTAAAAATCATCATTCTACTACAACTTTCGCATTATTCATAGCACGTATCTAAAATCATATAAATCTATTTACTTATCAAACATTTTATACGACTGTGTTTACACGACTTCGGATAGCACGTGTACGTAATAATTTTTATATACGTAATATATAAAAATGCTACTCATTTTGTGATAATTGCGATCAATCCTTAATGATTATATCTCAACCAGGAAACGAGTTAAAGAATTATCAATCAAACAAATTGTCACGACTTTTTAGGCAGAGACAATGGAGCGCTACTTGCCACGATCCTTACACAATTCCTTTGCTTAAAATTTAAGAAATTAATTATAATAATACAAGGTATACTATGATATAAATACAAGTGTGTACAACTCCGTCGCGTTGCGGGATCAGCTTAAATTCACTTTCCTCTCTGGTGCCGGTTCCAACCAGACAAAAAAGTGGATGCTACTTGCAGTTAATTAAATTTAGTAGCAGTCGCATTCATTCATAGACCGCACTCTAGCTTAAAACCAGGCAGGGTGTTGTCATTGTAAAAGAAAACAAAACAATAAAACTGAATTCAATTAATTAAGTTTTGATGGTAATCTTTTTTGTGACTGCTACTACAGGTCACATCCACTATGCCGGTCTAGTTAAAACCGGCAACTTACAAGATGATCTCGAAACGCGTCACGTTTTGTATACTTTGTCTGTATATCTTATTATTTATTAGTTTCATATAAATCAATATTTTATAACTGATAATTGGATTAAACGCGCAAATAACACGCAACCATTGTCTATACAGTGATAACTACACAATGCATTCATAATTCACTAATTAATTAGATCTTCCAACTTGTAAAGCCAAGCAGCTCGATTGTTTACAGACATTCCCGCCTCTTGTATATTTACCCCTACCTATAACTAAACGATTTTATCTCCTCTCCTTACAAGAAAATCTCTGTTTGCGACTTAACTATAACAATTTAATTGCAAATTAATATCAACTTTAAAGTGACACGATAAAGTTGTTATTTAAATAAAGTTCTAATTGTGTTAGTACGTTTTGTAAATGTAAATGCTGAGACTGAGTAGAACGCGCGGGAATAATGCCAAATAAGTCACCCCATGTTTGTGCATGCCTACACGAAATTACTAATAAGGGAGTCGCAGGTTCATTAGCTTGTGACGAGTACACTCGTAAATCTCTATTTAATTGCTTTGAATAATTCAGATAATTGGGGAGGAAATATATCGATGTATTCATCAGGGCCGGTGCCCTATTTGAATGAAATCAAGCACAATGGAGCGCCGCGGCCGATTGAAAGCTGAATGTCGCTGTCTACCAACCAAGCATTATGCTTGCCGTCACTGACTACCGTTGACCACTTCCGTGCTACGCGATCATCTACTTATACAACGATCGAGGAAGTGCACGTTTCATTCGAACTATTATTATCTTACCTGATATGTTTTTATTAATATGGAGAATTGTAGAGTAATAAAAAAAATAGTCGAGAAGAAAATAAAAGATAAAATTGACTATAAATAAAAAATATAGTCTTAAAAAGACTGGCAACATTTTCCCTTTGTATAGCAAGGCTAATACGTTGGCAGAAATAATTGCCAGCCTTCCTGTCTCCAGACTTCTCTGTCAGCTTCTTGGACAACTTCTTGGCCAGGCGCTTGGCTGAAGGTCGGTCCCAAGAGCCCATCGTCTCGACCCCAAACGGAGCAAATTACATATTAAATTATTTCAAATATATTATTATTTCCAATTATATATATTTTAATAAATCTTGTATTAGGTAGGTATTGTTTATTTATTTATTGATACATCTTATTGCAATAAGCGCGTTCCCTTATCTCTTATCGTTTACCATATTTATATCACTAATAAAACAAATCATTGTAACGTAGTTTATAAGTTGACTTGGTATATCATATATAACTGACATACATCAACCACAAACCACAAAGCAAATGTATAGATACATCTTCAAATGTAAATCACAAAACCAATTCATTACCTCTCGAGGCAAAATAGGAATCATGATTTTGGGATTTCGTTAAATGGCACCTTCCTTTCCTTTATCGAAATTTAAAATGGAATTCTCCCAAAATTATTGAGCAACAAAATTTGGGTCACGACTGAATCGTCGGCACGCGAACAATATTATGTTCTATATTCAAATAATCGGCTTTTAAAGTAGTTATGTCCTTGGCAGATCGTTTTTATATTTGAATACATTTGTGCTTGTGAGAAATTTTGCTGAATATTTTGTTAACCATTTATTATCCGTTTGCCTAATGAAATGTCTACGCTACTGGTATCTGCATAAGATTTACTAATGCGGAATCATTTCAGAGAAATGTTTAGATCTAGTTTTTGTATTGATTTTGAACTCATCAATATTCAGGTTTCGATTTCAAATTTAGATTAATAATTTAAATGTCTGATAGTTTTGACTTCATATAGTTTTTTTATTACATTATATAAAAGTTTGATGTAGTGCCAAGGAATACGTAGATGGTTTAGGAACGTGAAAAGGATAAGTGATAGTAGATCAACAAAAGGTATTTATAAATCTGATGCTTTGCCAGACCAGTGTTCAGTGTTCTTACCATCCTATAACCTTGGATCCTTTAAGCGATGCGTGAAGAAACCTTTGGCGGGCATAGTGACGGCGACTAAGACAGCCGTGAACCGAATCGGTTTTTTCAGTCGTCGTTACGCTTGGACTCCCCTTCATCAGGCGGGTCGAGGTCAAATGTCATGTCACAAAATAAAATATGTGGCGTTCTATTGTCTCTGTCTGTCCCTGTGGGGGAAAGGCGTAGTAATCAATATGAAGAGATGAAGTCAAAAGTAGAGTCGTTCGAAAGAGAGCGAAATAGTAACGTTGCAAAAATTGAACACCTTGAAAACAAACTCGAACACCTTGAACGAAGCGCAAATTCTACAAACATAGAGATTCGCAATATTCCATTAACTAAAAGTGAGACAAAAGAGTCTCTAACGGAGTTGGTGAAGTCTAGCACTACTGCACTAGACCTGCAAATACAACCTTTGGAAATAAAAAATATCTATAGAATAAATACAAAGGATCCCGCCAAGGATAAACCAATAATCGTCGCTTTTAACAACAATGTTATAAAAGAAAAAATACTTTCGAGTGTAAAACTGTTTAATAAAAGAAATAAAAATCGATTGAATACTTCTAACATAAACATCGCAGGTCCTGTAAAACCAATTTATATCTCTGAATGTCTAACATCTAAAACGAAGAAATTATTTTACTTAGCTCGAGAGTTTGCGAAAACACACCATTATGCTTACTGCTGGACATCCCGAGGCAAAATATATCTCAGAGAAAAAGAAGGTTCATCAGCGCATCGCATAGAAACGGAGTACGCTCTCAATATGATGAAATCAAACAAGTGACTATTAGTAATAGTGATTCAACTTTACATAAAACTAAATACAATATACATATATAAAATAAATATACTAACCATAAACATTACATTTTTCATACATACATACACACATATACCTACCATAACAACAATTATACCTAAATTACATAACATGACAAAAACCTACATACGCTTTGAGCACAATGTTTTCTCACATATGAAGAAATCAGTTAAACCTAATATAACACTGGTCACGAATAATTACACGTAAACAAAAAATAATAATAATGAATATAACTGAAATATGCAATGATTTGGAGAGTTTTAATACCTCCGAATCCATCCTTTGTTCACCAGAGGACTGCACTGACGTTGTTAAATCTTTTAGAAATACCATAAAAATATTGCAAATGAACATCAGAAGCATAAACCATAACTTTGACGAATTCAAAATCTTGCTAAATAGAATAAACACCAAATGTGACATTATTGTACTGAGCGAATGTTGGCTTAGCAAGGTACCGATATTACCACAACTAGATAGCTATGATTCATATAAATCCAAATATTATAATCAAAATGATGGTATTATTATCTACATCCGCCCTGAAATACAATGCAAAGTTTCAGATTATAGCATCACCGAGGCTAATTGTATGGTAATCGAATGCGAAAACAGTATGGCCGTGGTTAGTATTTATCGCTCACCTTCATTCACCAATATTAACAACTTCTTGACAAATCTCGACCATATATTAAACAGACTATCAACTTTTAAAACAATAGCATTAGTGGGTAATATCAACATTAACATTGCGGCAAACTCTGTTCACTCCGACGAATATCTCAACCTTGCAGTTTCCCACGGACTTCTTCCAGCCTATACAACACCAACTCGTGACACATCATGCTTAGATCACGCCATTATTAAAAAATCGACAACTATGGTTCTTAACACCTTTATAACTGATCACAAACCCGTACTGTCCTGCTTCTATCATCCAATAAGAAACCCTAAATTAATCAAGACAAAGAAGAAAATCAATTTCAACTTAGTAAATAACGAGTTAAGCAATAAAGACTTCACAGAAATATACAATATTATAGATGCTAACACAGCGGCCGATTACTTTATTAAGATCTTATCTGAGGTTATTAAAACCCATACTTCTATTAGTCAAGTGTCACACAAAAATATAACTATAAAGCCTTGGATTACTACAGGTCTGTTAAGAAGTATCAGAAATAGAGACCGCTTGCACATCAAATCTAAAAACGACCCACAAAACATGATCTTAAAGACTACATACACACGGTATCGAAATTTTTGTAATAACCTACTTAAGAAAATTAAGATAAAATACGAACAAGAAGAACTAACAAAAGCTAAAAACAATCCAAAAGCGACTTGGAAAATTTTAAAAAATATTGCAAAAAATAGATCTACTGAACTGCTAAGTCTTAAAACTGACGAATTGTCCTCGCTTAATTACATAAATAATACCTTTGTAAATGTGGGGAAAAAACTAGCGGATAATATATTACAGGAACAAAAACACAAAACCAGTGACTTTGATGATGCAGATACCCCGCAAGGAAACTTTTGCAAGTCAATTGTCTTAGCGGACGTTGACGAGTTTGAAATAAACAAAATCATATCAGGTCTTCGCAGCGACTGCGCGACAGGGTGGGATGAGATTCCGACTACTATTTTAAAGATGTCACATGATTCTCTGATAAAGCCACTAACATATTTAATAAACCTGTGTTTGTCGACTGGAACTTTCCCGGATGCCTTTAAAAAGGCCCTCGTTCACCCGATTCATAAGCAGGGAAGCAGAGACAGTGTCAACAACTATAGACCTATTTCTGTGCTCACTGCTTTGTCAAAAATATTAGAAAAAGTATTAAACTCCAGACTTATGAATTACTTAGAGACACACAACATACTTGCGAAGAATCAATATGGTTTCCGGAACAGTAAATCAACTGATGATGCCGTACTAGAACTCACTGATAGTATAATTCATGCTCTGGACAAGGGCAACAGAGTTCTCGGTGTTTTCTTAGACCTCTCTAAAGCTTTTGACACTGTCTCTACACCCCGCTTATTACGCAAGTTGGAAAACATCGGAATTAGGGGCCCTTTCTTGGACATACTCACTAGCTATCTTTCAGGACGCACACAGCGTATAAAGGTTGATGACTTTGTTAGCGATGTTGAGCCTCTCTGTTATGGCGTACCACAGGGCAGCGCGTTAAGTGGAACTCTATTTTTGTTATATATAAATAATCTATGTAGTCTCAATGTTCCTAACTGCAATATTTTTACATACGCTGACGACACAGCGCTCATCATAGAAGGCAGAGATACACACACACACACACACCACACACAATACACACTTCTACTAACTATTCTATTAAATTTTAAATGTAATTTTAGTAAAAACAAAAGGAAATAATATCAGATCTTTGTACCATCAATTTGTGTTTAATGGAAGAGAAAGATGATATTTGCAGCACAGTACAAGTACTAGTGCAGGTATCATCGTTCATGGAAAACTGTAAACATTGTAAAGTACCAAATAAAGTTTTTATTATTATTATTATATAATTCAATTGATTAATTGAGGATTTAAATACGTTTTATAATTTTATTATTATTATTATGATCTTCACCATAATATGAATTACTTGTATTATATATTATAATATAATTAAAAATTTCACTACAAATCGACCACGGTTAAATTATTGTTTAATATTATAGATAGAATAATAAAACTATAGTTAAAAAAATTATAAAAATTAAGAACTACAATGTACTTTTTGTTATTGTGGCTAAACATCTGAACTTAACCCGTCTGATGGTAGGCAAGAGGAGGTCCAAGACTACTGACGACAGAAAAAGCTAAATCAGTTATGCTTACCTCAGTCGACGTCACTATGCCGGCCAATAAATGTTATGAAATTATTGTATTGTCATCGGTTTATAATACGTGTACAAATTTTCAAATTATTCAGACTCCTAGAAGTGGGTAAAAATTAATTCGAAAGATTCTGTTACATAATTACATACATACAAATCAAGCTAATAAAAGCGAGTTTAAATTGGTATCTATTTTTTAATAATTTCATAATAGATGAGGCATTTGTCACTAATTTATCAAAACGATAATTGACCATCTGCGTACGAATATTTCATGATAACACGTTATCTAAAATATGATAGATACTTTAATAAATATCAGCTATAACTTTGATGACATCTTTATAATTTTTTATCTTTATTTTTTGTTGTGACTCAACATATGACAGTACCCCACTTGATGATAAGCTGAACTGCGGTCCATGAATGGGGGTGTGTGCAACTGCTACTTACACTTAAATAACTGTAAGTAGCAGTCACATCCACTGTGCCGGCCTATTCTGAGGGTGAACTCCTGGTGTCCTGAAATACATGTTTTCACCTAGTTGTAATTTAGATTAATTTTATATTAAGTTTTGTTTGTGTGAAGTAAATAAAGATTATTATAATATTATTATTTGGAGTTGGAGCCTGCCAGAATATATAATAATTTATCAATCTAAAAGGATCGACTCGTCGTTTCTTTTTGAAACAATCAGACCAGCCAGAGGCGTAGCTACCGCCGTATCTGCCGTATCAATTATACGGGGCCCTGGATCACGGGAGCCTCCAACGTGCGTAAGCAAAAATTAATAAAAAACATTTGTAAATCTACCCTTCCTAAAAGGGCCCCTAACATTTTTTATACGGGGCCCCGCCAAGGCACGCTACGATTCTGAGACCAGCTCTTTCTATCATAACACGAAACACGAACGTTCCTCGTGTTATAGGGGTCTGCAATTTTTCCTGTTTTAATAATAACCAATTAAGGTTCTTCTTATTGGTGATTTTATAGGAAAATAAAAACAAAAATTGCTCATAAATGTTTATACGTTCATCCCAAAGGTTTGTTGCTAGAGAATGCCTAATAGGCCTATGTACCTATTTTTAAATTTATTGTGGTGCAATGAAGGATTAAAATAAATAAATAAATGTATATCAAGGCTTCTTATGAACTTCGAGCTCATTCTGAGTCACAGAGACATTGATAGCGTGATAATGTGCAATTGGTGTGTCATTACACTCTCTTATCATAATGCATAAGTATATTGTTTTATTGGCAATGTATGTATAAGATAAAATACACAGGAAAAAAGTAATATTATTAAATTTACAAGTCTTAATCACCGTGTTAAAATTATTAACTATACCTAATTGGATAGAAAAACACGCGTGCACGGAGGGAGGTCGAACCCGGTGACTGTATTAGACGACTTAAACCCTATATGATGGAAAAAACATAATAAAATTTATGTATGTAAAAAGAGGTGGACAAAATAATATGAGCAACTTATATTATACACAATATTTATGTATTAGTAAAGCCTCTTACACAATATTTTTCGATATATCTCTTGCAATATATCAATATACGAGTAGTATATGCAGTATATCACAAATAAATCTCTTGTTGTCGATATCTGTATGTAGTTTAAAAAATTATACAACAATAATTTATATATTTATGTATTTCACGTGAGGAATAAAACCACAGGCAGACACATAGTTTAGTCGAGGCGACGCGGTTAGGACGAAAGCACAAATTAGTCGGTCAGCTCATCCGCTCAGGGCAAAAAGTGTACAATTAATATCATGTTAACCACTACGGCTGGTGATTATGCGTACCAGTAATTATACAATACTCGTTCGAAGGAGACCCGTGAAAAATCTCCGCAGAAGAACACGCCAACAGTGGCTGTAGCTGTAATGAATTTATAATTTGTACCGCTTGGCTGGCAATTAGAAACCACTCCTGCGCCGGTATTGCCTCAGGTTCGAATCAAATTTAAATGTAAACTCGGCCATTATTTACCCACATAATTTCTCTGTACTGACAATCAGAATGTTTATTACAAATCTAGTTAGAACTTTCCTTTAATTTAATTTTACCACTGTTTGAATGGGACGTTTGTAATCAATTGTAATTACAATATTTATCGGTTTCTAGTTATACCATATTTATGCAAATTTTATTTATAGGTAGAATAATTATTGTGAAATAAAATTAAGGTCAGATGTCGTATCACAACAAAAAATACGGTACTACGGTTATAGGCACTAGGCAACCCAGCTTTCTTAAGGATGTCTCCGATTTGGTCCGCAAACACCCTCCTGGGTCTGACTTGTTTAACGCATCCATCCACATCAGATTTATAAATTCCTTCCGTCAATCTACTTTTATTCATCCTTTCTATGTGTTATCTAAGCATTCCTTTGTTGAAAATCATCGTTGAGTGAAATCAGTGCTCGTCTTTGCCCTATAGTAAGTAAGTAATAAGTTTGGAGGAGTTGTAAGGTATGTATATCGTCGTCATTCAAAACGTGACAAAATTGCAAAACACAACTTGTCAATGCATGATTTTGATTCATTTAAATAAAGTCCAAAATATTGCATAAAATAATTCAGTTATCAGAAATATGAGCTACAATTAATTGGGTATATTAGATTGTAATCAAATTTTATCAACACTGATACAAATTAGTATATAAGTATATATGAAAATAATAGACACCCGTGATGATACTCAAATTAAACGTTCGACACTTGAGTGTATTACAGTGAATTTATTCAATGCACCACTCAAAATGTTTTGTAAAATAGTTTCGTTGTTTTTTGTGATAACAATAGCTAATGCTCAATTAAGAAACGTTTTTGACAATGAACTATATGAGAGAGTTTTGGATCCAGAATTATGTGATGAACAACTGCAGTTCTTAATGACAAATATTAGTGCATTGCCATGTAAGTTTTTAAAGCGCTTATACATAATATATTACTTATATTATCTCGGATTATTTATTAAGTTGAAGTATTGCATTCATTTAAATTTACCTTCAAAGTAGATGACTTTATATTGCAGTTTATGATGCCGGCATACGATTTCCTCGTGGAATACTAAAGCTTAACTTACAAGATTGGGGCAACTACCATCAATGTTTGGAAATAAGTCAGGACACTGGAGTCGTTGGTACAATTGAAGGAAAATATTGTTCCATCAGTGTACCATTACAATTGGATATTGGATTACCAACATGGCTGGATGGCTCGGTAGAAAATTTGGAACTAGATGAAATGACTCTAAAAAATTTTGAACACTTGGAGAAATTTAAACGACAATTGGAGCCGATAACTGGATTGTATGTACAAGTTAATTTTATTCTCTTTTTTTTTCTCTTTGAGATGAACAGGCAATACGATAATAACAGAATCATACTTAATCTAATCATGATGAGAAATGAGACCAATAACTTAAGGAAGGGTGTCCTAAGCGTCTAAAATGTAAAAAAAACACGGAATCCAATTAGTTTGAATGTAATAATATATAATCTTCTGAATTCTTTTAGAATAATAGAATATTTTACAATAATTTCAATAAATTTATTTATTTTATTTATAGCGCTTTAAAATACAGAGTTATGACGAGAATAATGCGGTTGTCTCATTATTTTAGAGAATGCTATGAGTTTTTTGAAACAATGGTTTCGCGACAGAATTGATTGCTAATAAAATTGCCTGCAAGTTGTTTTTGAAATTTGAAATTGTGATTTCACTCGACTGCGAACTTACATCGATAATAAAAATCAAAATCAGTCAAGAAAATACCTACAATGTTGTATACCTAAATATGGTCATTATTTATTTAATATTATATTATTAATAATATAAAAAATATAAAATATATAAGTAAGATATTAAAATTTCTGAAAAAAAACTAATAAAAAGACTGGTAAACTTTTTAGTATTTCAACTACATGTATAACATAATTTGATTGATTGATTGCTTAATATAACATAATTCAAAAGTTTTTATATTAATACGTTTAAAGTAATCGGATTCCGAGGCACTCTTGAGGCATTCCACTATTAGTTACATTGTTTTCAAATAGAAACATGACAGGACTAAATATAGAGCCCTGTGTACTCCGTCAAACCAAACAATTATAACTATTCCAATGTTTTAGGAGTCATCCGGATTCTGAAATTGGTCAGTTGGGACTTTCGTTATCTTTAGCTATATGCATTCCAAAAGTGTGTTCTTCTAGACAAGTAATCGACTTTGTTACAATGAATGGAGGTATATTTAATGCAACAGAAAGGTTCTGTAGACTTCCTAATGATAAACCATTTGTGGCTGCTGATTATGTCGCAATGTAAGTAGTTAATAAGTTAAACTATGCAAAATTAAGCCTGGCTTTTACAATTAAATTTATTGATTTGTCTTTCAGGGCTTTTTGTGGAGTTTTGGCCGTGCTTATTAGCATGAGTACAACATACGATTTGTACCATAATGTTATCAAAGAAAGGAATTGTAAGTAAAATATTTAGGTATCATTACTAACAGAGATTTATAAACAGAGATAAATAATTTAATTTTCCTATTACCTATACTAGTAATAAATTCTAGCCATATTATCTGACCTAAGTTACCATCATCAAAAGTCAAAAAATCATAGAACTATTATCTCTTTTATTATTGAAATAATAATAAGACTATATGCCGTTTATATTAATTATTATGATGAATTTATTATGCGATGTTATTTAATATTAAAACTAATTAATAAATAACATATTTATTTATCTTAAAAAAACATTAAGGGAATTCATTTAAAGTTAGCCTATTATTGTTGCATTCATTTCAGATACAAGTAGGTTTGTATACTCATAAATTTTTATTAAAAATAATACCTGTACGTTAATTTATTTGTTTTAGGTAAAGACACAACGAATACACTCTGCTGCAGTTTTTCATTATATACAAACACAAGAAGATTACTAACATTTAGCAATTCACCAAATGCATTACATTGTATTGATGGCATACGTGCTATAGCCATGCTTTGGGTCCTTGTTGGTCATGTGTTCTCATCTTCGTTTGAATTTATAGGGAATCCTTTAACTGCTATCAACGTAAGTTAAAAGCGTTATTATTATTAATATAGAAATAGAGACATTTAATAGAGATGTTAATAGAGAAAGACATTTAAAAGTTTTCAAGTGTCCTAATTGATCTTCTCAGGAGCGATTCCAATCTAATCTAATAATCTAGCATAAAATAACTAATGTTACTGCTTACAATCAGGGGACATATTATTGTTTTATTGATTTTCAACATCTTCGAATTATTATCCACTTATTTAAATAATGAGATATGGAATCTGATAAAGCTTATTATTTGTTTTAGTGGATGAGAAACATGGAAAGTGTGTGGATAATATCAGCTCCAATAACAGTGGACACTTTCTTCTTACTGAGTGGCCTTCTAGTTGTTTATTCAACAGTTGGTAAAATTTCTAGAAGTAAGTAAAATTATTTTTATTATCATAAAAAATAAAGACTTCGACGTCGTTCTGTAATTTTTTATTACAACATGATTCCCGCAATACAGGCTTTGTCTAGAGAGTATGTGGATAAAAATGACAATTTGTAAAATATTTGGTTAATATTATATTTTTTATATCAATTTAATCAATTGTTTAAATATTTTTTATAGGAAGTATTAATTTTTTGTATAATCTAACCTTTGGTAACCGAGAAGATTCCGTTTACTGTTGCCTCAGTCACCGTTACTACACCGGCTAAAAATATACCTACTTATTTGTTGATATCATTCAAGTTAATGATTTTTTTTATTATTATATATTTCTATACTAAGTTACTAAAGTGCTTGTATCATAGAAACAGGACAACTAAAGTACATATGTCAAAGACACATTGGTACCGGTGAGTGGTTTCGAACCCGTGCCACTCGACTTCCACTACACCACGGTCGCCTTAATGCCTGATGTTCTCTAATTTGTTTTTCTATTATTATTTTACAGTGAAATTTCTAAAAAACATACACATGTTTTACATTCTGCGGTACCTACGCTTGTTTCCAATTCTTGCTGCTGCTGTATTGTTACAATCTTCCTTGTTTCACCATATGGCCGATGGGCCGACTTGGCCTTCGATCGCAGGACAAGTACAAATTTGCAGAGATAACTGGTGGTGGCCTTTTCTTTATGTTTCTAACTATTTGCAATTAGAAGGAATGGTGTGTATAGATCCAAATAGATTTTATGAATAAAACACAATTTAATAGAGATGCTAATCTAAGCAATAATATTTCAAAATATACACTAAATATTATATTTAACTCTGTTGGTCAGATCGAACTAGCTTTTTGGAGAAAGAAATTTCTATTGGAGCGAAAAACTTGCAATCAATTCCTAATAACTAAATCTATATTAAAAATGTTTTTTCGCTCCAATAGGAATTTCTTTTATTATAGAGGATTTTTTTGCTAAATCGATCTGACTATATTGTTATTTACTCGAAACTCGATATTATAAATATTTAAAGTAAATAATATTTAATTTTTTTAAATTAGTTGTAAGTAATAGTACATATTATTTGTATTCATATTATATATAGATATTTTTTAATTGCTTGAATATTTAGTAATTAAATTAAAACTTATATTATTTGGTCAATATGTATCTATTTTCAGTGCCTAATTTTTATCGTTTCAGTGTCTCGGAGTAACTTGGTATTTATGTGTTGACATGCAGTTATTCTGGATTTCACCATTAGTTCTTATATGGTTATTGGGTGATAGTCGTCGTATAGCTTGGTTGGCTTTAGGAATAGCAGTGTTTATGTCTCTTTTAAGTACTTCTATATACTGCTTCATTTACCTATTTCCAGCTTCAATGATAGGTGTATCGTAAGTTTTTTTATTTAAAAACATGGAATGTAATAAGGTTCTTGGGCTCTGGGTTTATTTATTTATTTGTTTTCTTATTTTAGTGACACGGAGAAGTTACAAGAATATTTTGAATTATATTACATTAATACTTTAACACGAGGAGGACCATTCTTCGTTGGAATGCTTTTCGGATATATTTTGTATGTATGCCAAGGCAAGGAAATTAAATTAAATAAGGTATTTATTTTCAAAAACCTAAAATTTTCTTATTACTTAGATTATTTCTCATCACCTTTATTTATTTATTTTAATTTTTGTTTTAGTTTTTTGTGACTTTGGCATGGATGTTAGCAGTGGCAATATTTGCATTCAACATCTTTGTCGTTCACCCAATCGCGCAGTTCGACTATGATAATCCTATATTTGACGCATTCCTGAATGCTTATAATAGATCTTTGTGGGCCCTTGCACTTGGATGGATGATATTTGCCTGCGCTCATGGATATGGAGGTATAAGTAACTAACAAACTAAGTTCCACCGGGATATGGAGTGACAATAAATACAGAATCAAATATAAAAATTCATGTGCAAATATATGATTGTTCCGTTTGGGGTCGAGACGATGGGACCTTGAGTACCTTCAGTTACCTGGCCAAGGAGTTGTCCAAGATTCTGACGGAGAAGTCTGGAGACATCAAGGCTGGCAATTATTTCTGCCAATGTATTAGCCTTGCTATACAAAGGGGAAATGTTGCCAGTCTCCTTGGGACTATCTCTGATTTGACGTCATTAGATGATATATTTTATTTATAGTTAATTTAATATACTTTATCTCAGTAAGCGTTTTTCAAATAATTCATGTTATTAAATTTTAAATAAATCCAGAAACCAATGCACAAATCGTCGTGCTTAATTTGGAATATTTACAAATATTATATTTTGTAAAGAAAACATAATCAAGCTATTAAGCTATTATTATTAGGAGACAAGAAGGCTGGCAATTATTTCTGCCAATGTATTAGCCTTGCTATACAAAGGGGAAATGTTGCCAGTCTCCTTGGGACTATCTCTGATGCGACGTCATTAGAAGATATTTTTTATTTATAGTTTAATTATAGGTAATTATTAATTTTAATGAAATTTAATTGTTAATATAAATTAAATAAATATAATCAAGCTATTCTTTGTAGGTCCTGTGAACTGGTTCCTTTCTCTAGACATGTGGAAACTACCAGCAAGATTGTCGTACGCCATGTATCTTATACATATGTCATTAATTTTTATTAGTTTCGGAGGCATGGTTAATCAAGTACACTTCTCTGCAGCTGGCCTTGTAATTATATTTTTAATAACTTATTTAAATCTGTACTATTTTTATAATTATAAATTTATTGTCTTTATTCTCTAATTTACAGTTCTACAGATTCCTGGCTGATACGGTGCTAACATTAATAGCATCTTTCATTCTCACCCTTGCAATTGATTCGCCATTTTCAACACTGCAAAAGCTACTACTTGGAGATGGTAAATTATGTTTATACGAATAGTATTATATAAATTATGCTCATTTATTTTACTTTGAGGTCTAATAAAAATAAAAATATTATTGTCTTTACAGGGCTTAAGAAAACAGCTAAACCTGAAGTTAAGGAGCCTATAATTGCAAACGACGATAAAGCTGCATCCAATATTCCCGAGAAAAATGCGTAATTTATATTAATATCAATCAATCAATTTGCCACGCCTTTTTCCCACAGGGATAATATTAGTTATAATTCCATGATCTGTTTTGTTTATAAGAATATTAGTAAATAAGTACGTAGATTATGGTAGATTATCTTAGACGTGTTAATATTTTTATAAGAGTTTATAAAACAATTTGTATATTTATGAAATATATTTTAATATGATGAGTGATTTTTTTCTTGTCTAAATACAAATATTAAGATTTTAGTGTTGGTATTGAGTTATCTAAAAGCTTTGGGCTGATACTCGACAAAAACTATCAAAATAGAAGCAGCGCCGTCTTTTTTTTTTTTTTTATTTTTTTTTATTGTGACTCGACATATGACAGCACCCCGCTTGATGTTAAGCCAAAGTGTGGTCCATGAATGAATGTCACTGCTACTACAATTCAATAACTGTGAGTAGCAATCACATCCACTATGCCGGCCTAGATGGAACCGGCAACTTACAAGCTGATCCCGAAACGTGACTAAATCACTTCACGGTCTGTATACTTGTAAGTGGTGGTACTACCCCGGATCGGCAGACTGGGTGCCACTGCCTACCACTCTTTGATAACCAGACCCGAAGCAAATATCCATCTCTTTTTTTTTTATTAACAAATATTTGCAATATTTAATACTATTAAATATTACAAATAAAAGCTATGAAACAAATATTTGCTCCGACCGGGGATCGAACCCGGGACTTTACGCGCAACAAACCAGTCGCTAAACCGTTCGTCCACGCCTTTCTGGTGTAAAGCTGAAAAACTGTCTATGAATAAAGGCGACTGCTACTACAATTAAACACCTGCAAATAGCAGTCGCATCATCTATGCAGGCCCAGCTTAAGTTACTCGTTTATTAAATCGCTTCGCTGTCTGTAGACTCTTAAAACTACCTACCAATACTTGATGGTTTCAAAACGAATAACTGGCTTTAAAACACTACGCGATTTTAAAAGGTTATTTAAAAGGAGATCATTCATTTTAGGATTTTATTGTACTATACTTTGTGATGCCCAATGATGAAAAATGTATAAATGGTAGTTTCGATACTTGTATTGATAAAACTAATAACAATTCTGCGTTTTTGCTGTGCAATTAAGTTATTTGAAAAATAAGATATGGATTTTGTATCGTCTCTCAATTACGAAGACACGCCATATTAACTGCTTTGAACTGTCATAGTTATAATTTGATTATTTTGTACACCTAAACTACGTAAAATAAAGGATATTTTCTAATTACATTGTAATCTTCGTACATTAAACTATTTTTAAATGTATATGCAACTGTTAATACAATTAAGCCCAAATCCTGCGATTAATTAAACCTATTTAATTTATTTAATTCAAGTCTACGTTCAGGTGTTGGTACTTCGAACTGACTTATTTTTTCTTAAACTTTGAGTAATTGGGTGGGTCCCTAAGTAGTATTATCCCAGGGCCCCCTAAACTCACATTGTGGCCCTGCCGACGATCAAGTTATCCTTGCATCTTCGGCGTATGAGTTACAGGAAATGGTTACTATTATGAATGCCGAATCAGTAAAGAAAGGTATGTAAGTAAAACTAAAGTAATGGTTTTGGAGAGAGAGGATAAAATGACAGAATGTGAGATAATGATAGACGGAAAGAAAGTGGAACAAGTCAAACAATTTGTTTACTTGGGAAGTATGTTTACTAGGGATAGGAAGTGTGATAAAGATATTGAGAGAAGAGTGCAAAAGGGTAACATAGTGAACGGTGCCATCCATAGTATAATGAACAGCTAAATAATGTCTTAAAAGTCACTGATGGCTGTTCATAATGCGGTTCTTGTTCCTACATTAATGTATGGAAGTGAAGGTTGGGTATGGCAGAAGAAGCATGAGAGTAGAATTAACGCTGGTGAAATGCGGTCGTTAAGGAGTGTATGTGGAGTGACGATAGCGGATAGAATAAGGAGTAGCACATTGCGTGATAGATGTAGTCTGAAAGAAGATGTAGTGACAAGGATTGACAAAGGAATGCTTTGATGGTTTGGGCACATGGAAAGGATGATTGAAAGTAGATTGACGAAAGGAATTCATAAATCTGATGTGGATGGATTCGTTAAACAAGGCGGGTAAAATAAACGCGATAGTAAGCGCCATAAAATTTGTATAATTTATTAATATTCTCCTTTCAGGGTCTAAGAAAATATCTAAACCAGTAATCAAGGAACCTGTAAATGCAAACAAGGAAAATCTTCATCCAGATTTCCTGATAAAAATGTGTAATCTAATATTATTTATAATCAAATAATGTTTTTTTAATTGTGACACGACATTTAACATCGACCCGCCTGGTGATAAGAGGAGATCCAAGAGTGATGAAGACTGAAACAACCAAGTTAGTTCATGGCTGCCTCAGTCGCCTTCACTATGCCGGCCAAAGGTGCTTCTTCACGCATCGCTTGAAGGATCCAAGGTTATAGGATGAAGAGAACACATGGGCTTCCCCCGACCAGTGCGGGTATTACGGGTGTGAAAAGACGAGGTAGGAACAAGGTTAAAGAGCTCCTCGGAACATTCTCCGTGGTATAGGCGATAGCGGACGCACAGAGCCGCCATGTCTCTGCGTAGTTGCAGGGGCTCCAGAGTTCGTGTAACCTCTGCATCAACTATAATTCGGACAGCTCGGCACTGCAATGAATCCAGGGCATTGAGGAGATACTTGGTAGAGCCGTCCTAAAGATGCGAACAGTACTCCGCGCAAGAGCGTATTTGAGCCTTGTATAAAAGCAGGCGTAGCTCTGGCGCGAAGAACCGCCGCACCTTGTTCAGGATGCCAAGTTTGCGGGAGGTGGTCTTAATAGCCCGATCAATGTGGTCCCTGTGATTCAGGTCGCTGCGAAGGGACATCCCCAAGATGTCCAGTCTGTCCGAAGTACCGAGGGAGATGTTACAAAGAGAAGGAAGGACGGGATTTTTTCGTCGAGAACGCGCACACCTGAGTCTTGTCTACGTTGAACTGAACCAGGTTCTCGTCGCCCCAATGGGTAATACACTTAAGAACCCGGTACAGCTCCGCTACAACAGACTCTCTCATATCGGCTATCTCCTGTTTGCCGGCTGCGGGGCGGGCAGTGTGGCGTCCATGTACCGTGCTGTCGTCTGCATAGCAATGAATGCTGGATCCAAGGTCTAGAAGGAACAAGGTTGGCGACAGCACGGAGCCCTGAGGAACGCCGGTATTCACCGACACCCTGCGAGAGCCGCTTCCATCCACAACAACGCGTATGGAGCGGCCACGCAGGAAGTCGGCTATCCAGGTAAACCGTATGCCTCGAGCTTGGCAAGAAGGGCCTTGTGCCAGACCCTGTCAAACGCTTTGGAGATGTCCAAGCCAATGGAGAGGCCATCCAATGATCTGTTTTCTTTATATTAATAAATATTTATATTTTCTTAGGATTTTTTTTATTATTTAATTACATTTAAAAAAAAATATTTTAAATAATTGTATGTTATATTTTTCCTATCAACAATATTAGTTCTTTACGAGTAATTTTAATTCCTAATGTAACGAATTAAATAAACTTATTATTCTAATATACATTTTAATAATTATTATATATAGACAGAATAATAACTTAATGAACTATATAAGAGTTAAACTATTAAGACCAATTCTCATAAAATTTCACTAAGTTCTGATTTATTATTTTCTTTCCGCACTATATAATTTTGTAATCATACTATTTATATAGGTAAAGAACAATCGCTTTCGCTTTTTTTTTATAATACCTACCTAAAAGCATCACGAAATAACAAAATCGTAAATTAGTACATGATTAATACGTGATTCATTTTTTGTAGATAAAATTTAATTTATTATCATTGTCAGAAAAACGTGTAAATAATTGGTAAAATTCGATAATGATCTTAATTTTATATGCTTTGATATAAATACAAGTTTGTATAATGTTTATATAAATTACAAAACAATTGCACGCACTTGTGTGTGTTATAATAAGGAATTTAAAAATAATAACAGAGTACTTATTGTAATGTTTATTAAACTTTCTTTAGTACTGTCATTAGTGATTTCATTAGCTAGTTCTCAAGTGTCAGATTTTAGAAATGTTTTTGACGATGAACTTTATGAAAGAGTTTTGGATCCAAAGTTATGTGATGAACAACTGCAGTTCTTAATGACAAATATTAGTGCATTGCCATGTAAGTTACCTTTTTAATATTTGACAATAAAGTTGTATCAGGAGTGTGGAATATGACGCACATTATATTTGCCTATACCTGTGGGAATGTACTGAACCTTATTTGAACCTAACTTAAACACCAGAATAAGACGATCTTACTATCATAAGTCGTGCGTGCCTTTATAATTTATTAAGATTGTTTTATTTTTTTATTGTAATAAGAAGGCGACCGTGGTGTAGTGGCGGGTCCAAAACCACTCACCGGTACCAATGTATCTTTGATATATGTACTTTGGTTGTCCGGTTTCTATGATACAAGCAGTTTAGTAGCTTAGTATAGAAATGTTTCAAAAATACCATATTTGATATAATATATATTTTTCTTTTAGTTCTTGATGCTGGTATAAGATTCCCTCGTGGCATACTAAAACTTAACTTACAAGATTGGGGCAACTACCATCAATGTCTTGAAATAAGTCAAGAGACTGGAGTTGTTGGTACTATAGAAGGAAAATATTGTTCTATTAATGTTCCATTGCAATTAAATATTGGATTACCAACATGGCTAGATGGTTCCGTAGAAAGCTTGGAACTTGATGAAGTAACGTTGAAAAATTTCGAAATTTATGAAAAATTTAAACGACAACTGGATTCAATTACAGGATTGTATGTATTTTCTTTTATTAGGGCTTGACATTTAACAGCGCTTCGCTTGATATTAGGATGGCGTGCGGTCCATGGATAGAGTCGACTTCTGCTACAGTTAAATAACTACAAGTGTCAGTCTAGTTGGAACCGGCAACTTTCATTCTGATGTTGAACCGTGACTTAGTCACTTGACGGTCTGTATATATACTTAAAGTGGTGGAACTAGCCTAGATCAGCAGACTGGGAAAATAATCACCAACTGTGTGCCTACTACTATTAAACTAATTCTTATTATTTTTAGGAGTCATCCAGATTCCGAAATAGGTCAATTGGGACCCTCTTTAAGATTAGCCATATGTATTCCGAAAGTGTGCACATCACGACAAGTAATAGATTTCGCGTCTTTAACTCAAATTAGTTTATTTAATGCAACGGAAAGATTCTGTAGACTTCCCAATGATAAACCATTTGTGGCTGCTGATTATGTTGCAATGTAAGTAACTTTCAATTAAATAACGCTAAAATGTTGTATATTTTATATTATTAAATCAGAAGATTGTTTCTTGATCACATCAGGGGCATTATTTAAAAAAGCAATAACCATAGATAGATCTTGTATGATCGTGGATATAAAGGAAGCTTTATTTTAGTTCCATTCTCCATGCATTTTCTTGTGGAAATTAAGGCCTCAAAATTTTATTAAATAATAGATGTTAAAGTAAAAAAACTAATTCATATTTTCTATAAAATCTAGGGCTTTCTGTGGACTTTTTGGAATATTAATCACTTTGAGCACAACATATGATATCTACCATAACGTTATTAATGAGAGGAATCGTAAGTATAACATGATTTTTTAAGTATTTTGCAAGGTATTTTTTATATCTTTTATATGTATTTGATTACTTTAGGTATTTACAATATTTTATACAATATCCTACCCCTCATATTATATTACAACATCCGGGTCCCCACGGTTTAACTAGTAGAAAATATATTTTGTATTAAGTCCGCGTTTTTGTGCTACAACTTATATCAACTATTTTTTTAATGAATTATTTATGAAAATGGATGAGAAAATTCGAACTCGGAGTCTGTCACTTAGCGTCGAGAAGACAATAATTAAGTTACCTATTGCTTTATCTACCCATCTCCGTTATAATTAAGGTGACATGGGAACCCTTTCCAGTGATTCCCTAGTTGTCAGCGCTCCCACTCTGCTGAGCTCACCATCTGGCTGCACGTAGAGGTCAACATGGAGGTCGCCACTATATGGAAGAAACTAATAATTTTAACTATAAAAATATTAAATATTTTTAGGTAAAGACAAAACGAATACACTCTGCTGCAGTTTTTCCTTATACACAAATACAAGAAGATTACTAACATTTAGCAATTTACCAAATGCATTACATTGCATTGACGGTATACGTTCTATAGCCATGCTTTGGGTTGTTGTTGGCCACGTGTATGCAGCGTGCGCTGAATTCATGTCCAATCCTTTATCTGCTCTAGTTGTAAGTAATTATATAAAAGTCATAATAAATAAATATTTAAATATTTAAAAGCAAAAGATAATGAACATAGAATAATAGATAATAATAGCAATAAGATTTGTGAGTGTAATACTTAGCAGTATTATCGAGTTTTCTATATCTGCTCATCACCATCAATTACGTGTATGATTAATCTGTCTCACCTGATATAATAAAAACCCAAATAAATAACAGATACCTAATGTAGCATCTGTTTATACCGTTTATACTGTATATAATACTATTGATTATTATTTATATTTTCATTGTCCCATTTAATTGACCCAATGCAAAAGCTTTTCTCGTTTTGTTCCACGACCCCCGATTCTTATTAAATCTCTACCCATGAACTATTATTGTCTTTTACATGTTTTAATTTTTTTTCTGCATAATAGTTGTTTGTTTTTTAGTGGGTAGGAAACATGGAAAGTATTTGGTTAAAATCAGCTCATATTACAGTAGATACATTCTTCTTATTAAGCGGCCTTCTGGTTGTTTATTCCACAGTCGGTAAACTTTCAAGAAGTAAGTATAAATATCTGTTAAGCTCATGAAGACATTCTAAATGCCTTAAAGCTCTTTTATGATAAATAATACCACTCCTTTCAGGTGTAAATGTAAAATGAGAAATCCGTAAATGACTTAGTCGTGTTTTGGAATTAGCTTGTAAGTTGCTGGAATAGCGCTCAGCGGCATGCGTCTCTGTGACTGCTACTTAAAGATTTTATTTATTTTTATTATGAGATTATTGTATTATGTAAGACTTCTTGCTTTTAATTTACAGAACTATTTTAACCCTCTAATTTTATTTCACAGCTAAATTTCTAAAGAACATTCACATGTTTTACATTCTTCGGTATCTACGTCTGTTTCCACTTCTTGCTGCTGTTATACTATTCCAATCTTCTTTTGTTCATCATATGGCGGATGGACCAGCTTGGAATGTTGTCGCAGGTGCAGTGCAACTTTGCAGAGATACTTGGTGGTGGCCATTATTATACGTTTCCAACTATGTACAACCGGAAGGAATGGTATTTACTTTTCACAGTTAAACTAGTTAAAATAATAATAAGTTAGTAGCAATACTTAATCTAATATAATTTTTGTTTCAGTGTCTTGGAGTTGTCTGGTATCTGTGTGTTGATATGCAGTTATTCTGGGTTTCCCCCTTAGTACTTGTATGGCTATTAGGCGATGCTCGTCGTATAGCGTGGTTAGCTTTAGGCATAGCAGTGTTTTGTTCTCTTTTGAGTACTTCTTTGTACTCTTTCATATATCTATTTCCGTCGTCAATTCTTGGCATAAGGTAATACGTATATTTTTGTTATTGATGATTTACAATACACCCTGTCTAAAGTGGAGCTGGAGTCTGGTCCATCAATAAAAAAATAAAAAATAAAGATCCGACCACTTTTAAGCTTTTTTTATTGTGACTCGACATCTGACAGAACCCCACCTGATTTTAAGCTGGACTGAAATAACTGTAAGTAGCAGTCACATGGACTATGGCGGCCTAGTTGAAACCGGCAACTTACAAGCTGACTTTCCTTTGTACGTGTACGGAAATATATGCACTCACGCGTACAGGAACATATCGCGGATATAAAACACCAACGTAGTGGAAAGTCTGCAGTTTGTGAGCATCAACAGGACGGCGCCAATCATTACATCCGTTTCGACAAACCGAAGATCCTCGCAAAGGAAAGTCGACTGATACCCAGGATGGCACGCGAGGCTATTGAAATTAAAAAACATCCTAATTTCAATAGAGAAGGTGGTTGGCGATTATCTAACACCTGGGACCCCATAATTCACAAACTCAAGACCCAAGTCCAGCAAACTGCCAAACCAGATGACACCGTCAGTTATTTTTGCAAAAAATTAAAATAAACCGGGAACAGAAAAACAAAATATCAAACGGGGTAGTTTTGGAAACAATAACAGCATCAACCAATAGGACGACTAACACCTCAGTCTCTCCGTGACCACATGGCTGCAAAGCTCTCGAAACGTCGGAATAATAAAAAAATGTAAAATCAAAACCAAAATAAACGCGATAGTAAGCCGCATAAAATTTGTTTAATTCATTGTTTTTTAATTACTAATCTGTTTATTTTAATTTCAGTGACATGGAGTTGCTACTTGAATATTTTCGATTATATTACATCAATACTTTGACACGCGGAGGACCATTCTTTATTGGGATGCTTTTTGGTTATATTTTACACGTGTATCGTGGCAAAAAAGTTAGACTCAATAAAGTAAGAATTCATACCGTCTATTAAATTTTCTGGTACTAATTCGTTTAAATTAAGAACATTAAGAATCTCTGCTGTTTGTTTCAGATTTTTGTCGTCTTCGCTTGGTTATCAGCCCTGTCAATATTTGCATTTTGTATTTTCATTGTTCACCCAATCATGCAGCCAGGGCATGATAGTCCCATATTTGATGCATTCCTTAATTCTTACTATAGATCTTTGTGGGCTGTTGGACTTGGGTGGATGATATTTGCATGTGCCCATGGATATGGAGGTGCGTATGAAAACTTAAAACTAAATGAAAAATGTGTGATTGTAATAATATTTAAATGTTGTAGGCAGACAGTTGCTGATGCGAAAGATCCAGCGATAGTAACACCACTTTGAAGTGTACCAAGCCATGTAATGACTCAGTTAGCTTGAAAGTTGCTGGTTCCAGCTAGGCCAAAATAGTAAATGCGACTGCTACTAGGAGTTAACTGACTACAGTAGCAGTTGCTTTCATTCATGGAACGCACTCCAGCTTAACATTAGGCACCCTGCCATATTTCAAGTCACAATAAAAAATGTAATATAGTTCATGTATAGGATCTAAGTGATATATTGTAGATCCATATTATTTTAACAATTTGTGTTGTTCTCATTTTAGGTCCGATTAACTGGTTCCTTTCCCTAAACATGTGGAAGCTTCCAGCAAGATTGTCGTATGCCATGTTTCTTGTACATATGCCGATGATTTTCATTAGTTTAGGCGGCATGGTTCATCAAGTACACTTTTCTGCGGCTGGTATTGTAAGTGTTCATATGTTAAGTTATTGTAAATATTATATGCAATAGAATTAATGTATTTTTTTTTTCAGTTCTACAGATTCATGGCTGACACGGTGCTAACGTTTATAGCATCTTTTGTGCTCACCCTTGCGATTGATTCACCATTTTCAACACTGCAAAAACTTCTACTTGGAGATGGTAATTCTAAAACATAACATAACAAACACAAGAATGCTTATCTATCGTTGAATAAAACTGGATTTGTCACGCCACTTGTCACGATCCTGACACAACTCCCTCGCTTTCTTCACATTCACAAATCTCTTCATACAAGCTCTATGGTTATAGGCTTTATTTATTTAAAGTCGCTTATGAACAGCATGGTCATTTGCGACTGCATTTTAATACATTCAACAATTTAAATTTTGCTATAAAAATTA
The DNA here is from genome assembly GCA_905220615.1 of Tinea trinotella. Lineage (NCBI taxonomy): Eukaryota > Metazoa > Arthropoda > Insecta > Lepidoptera > Tineidae > Tinea > Tinea trinotella. Next base: position 3,568,895 of record HG992311.1, read on the forward strand.
ATAAACCTTAAAAAACTTAATGTGTTAGCAAAATTATCCCAATTCAACTTACGTGTTGTGTTGGTAGTAAAATGGTCTTATAAACTTAGAACTCTCGGTTCCATCCACTGTTTGGTACGATAAACACTGTATGTTTGATAAATGCAAGTTGGTTGCACAGTTTTCATAATACAAGCGCGTTTAGAACTTAATATATATGTTTCGATGACATTTATATTCATTATATATTTAGTATTGTTGACATTGTTTTACCTTTTATTTGACATGTAAAGATATGTACACTATTTTGTTGCATGTAATTTAAAAGTACTTGGCTACTTGTAAGCCTACATATTTGCTAAATACCCGTTTAAATATAATAAGAATAAAATGTCCTGTTAAAATTATAGTAAGTTCAATTTTATTTTTCTTCCAGGACCTAAGAATAACTCTAAGCCAGAAAACAAGGAACCTATAACTGCAAATATTGCGAAAGCTTCATCTGGAGTTTAAGAGAAAATTGCGTAATATGTTAATATGTATAATAATATTTAAGAAATAAATAATGATCTGTAATATTAAAAAATATATAATCTTAAATAATTAGTTTTATTTTCCACAATACATATTATTCGAAAAGTCATTCTTTATTATGATAGGATAAATATAAAATAAAGAATTAGTATTTAAATAAAAAAATATCTATACCGATTAAAAGCGGATATAAATACAATGTAGGTATATACATTGTTTGTAGTTGTAGGTCAGGTGCAATCTGAAACCAATTAGCTAATAAGATATTATTCAAATAAAGATACAATCTCTTATCTTTCAGCCTTAGTTCCTTTTGAGGATATTGAATATAAGAATTCTTGACAATCCGCGTCGTGCATTGGTTATATGTAAGTGCCGGATTCGATTCCGATAGATTAGTTATCTGCCGACCCGGGGTAGTACTACTCGCATCACTTCATATCGTGAAACACTCAGTCATGTTTCGGGAATGATAAGAAAGTTGCCAGATCCAATAAGGCCGATATATTGGATGTGACTACTACCTGCAGTAATTTAACTGTAGTAGCATTCGCCTTAGCCTGCACATTAGGCAGGGTGATGTGACATCATCATCACCTTGAAGGCGACCACTGATGAACATCCTTAGAACCTCCCCCTTAGAACGCTATTTCGACCGACAAGATGTCAGTTGCATACACTGGTTATTTGTGACTTTCACTATGACGTCAGTCCACTTAGTGGGAGACAGACAGACCTACACTACGTCTGACGGTTCGTGGTCTCCACTCTAGAACCTTTCTTCCCCGTAAGTTGTCGTTTTATATGGCTGTGATATGCTATAATATGGCGAGCCAAATTAAATAAATAAAAAGATGAATTACAATAATGATTATAAATTGGCCTACTTTTGGACTCTTAAATATAGTACTGCAACTACTAGTATCGGAAAGGCTACGTCGAGATGAAACCGTCGACATAAATAATATGTTAATTAAAAAATAAATTAATAATTCAACAAATACCTTATAAGGAAATTTGTTTTTCTGTTGTAAATAATATTAAAGGTGGGTTGCCTAGTGCCCATAACCGTAGAGCGTGTATAAGGAAAATTGTGAATGTGAAGGAAGCGAGGAAGTTGTGTCAGGATCGTGGCAAGTGGCGCTCTGTTGTCTATGCCTATCGCTGTCGGAAAGAGGCGTGACAATTGATTGATTGATTGAAATAATATTAAAATCATATCAAATTTTCAAAATCCCACTGGGATATTGTGAAACAGTAGAACGTTACTTTTCGAGGAAAGCACCTCTTGCTCTCTGCAAACCCCTGCTTGCAACGTAGGAGTATATACAGGTATATTAATTTTATTGTGAATCGACATATGACAGCACCCAGCTTGATGTTAAGCTTGAGTGTGGTCAATGAATGAATGTCACTGCTACTACAATTCAATATCTGTAAGTAGCAGTCACATCCACTATGCCGACCTAGTTGGAACCGGCAACTTACAAGATAATCCTAAAACGCGACTAAATCACTTCATGTTCTGTATACAGTAACATAAAAATAAATTTTCAATAAACCAAATGTAAACCAAATGTAAAGTATCTTGAAATAATTTGATTTGGTTAAATAGACATACTTTAATGTCTTAATTTGGTTTATTAAAATAAAAAATAGATTAAAAATATATATTTAAAGCAATATAAGTCGTTTAACTTTACTTAATTTGTTTTGATATTTGCATGTACTACTTTGAATTAGTTTAAAGTATTTCTTCTATTTGATTCGCTCGTGAGGCAATATGAAACCTGTGCTTTTTGTTATTAAATTATAAATTAAAAATTATTAATAGTATTTTTATAAACAGGAAAAAGGTTAGGTACATGTTTTTCGTTATTGATTCAGACTAGACAAAGTCCGTATAAATTTAATCATACATAATTTTGATTATCATGAGGGAGAATGAGTAACAATTAATTGGTTATATTAGATCATAATCAACTTTTTATCTAAATTGATATATATATTGGGTTTATATATAAATGAATATAATCACATGTGATGATACTTTACTGTAAAAATCATATTTAGACGTTTGCAACAGATTTCGAGTGAATAGTTAATTAATGTTAATTTAATAGTTATTGTTAAAATGATTTATAAAATAGCGTCGCTGTTGTTTGTGGTTTCTTTCGCTAATGCTCAGTTAAGTAATGTTTTTGATAATGAACTTTATGAGAGAGTCTTAGATCCAGAGTTATGTGATAAACAACTGCAGTTCTTAATGACAAATATTAGTGCATTGCCATGTAAGTCGATTATTTATTATTTATTATTATATAAATAAATTTTGATTTAAATATCTCACATCGTACAATAAAATGAGCTTGTATTTAAAAAATGCTTCGTAATTCTAATTTCAATAGTATCTCTAATTTTACAATAGTTGGATTTGACATTCAATTTATTTATTTTATTGTGGCCCCACGTATGGCAGCACCCTGCCCAGTGGCGTAGCGTGGCGGGGGCGGAGGGGGCGGCACGCCCCGGGCGGCGGCAAAATTTTAAAAATTATATAAAATCGTTAAAATTTGTACCTGAAATTCACATTTATGTTGTACCTATGATTAAAACTCCTAAATAAGGGGGCGGCAAATTTTTTTTCCGCCCCGGTCGGCTGACTTCCACGCTACGCCACTGACCCTGCCTAATGTAAAGCTGAAGTGCGATCCATGAAAGGCTTGCTACTATAGTTAAATAGCTGCAAGTAGCAGTTGCACCCACTATACCGCTGTTGGCCTAAGCCCGCAACTTTTAAACTGATCCCGAAAGCGACTAAGTCACTTTACGATTTGTGCTACCCCAGTTTTGAAGACTGGGAAATGAACCGTCTGGCAATCACTCTTAAAATAAATTTCAATATTTAACCATTTTTAATGAAAAGCAGAAATAATTTATGAAGTCGTATTTATTTTAAATAATTTTATTTTAAATATTTTTTTTAACTCGTATTTATTTTAAAAAATTTAGAAATCGTATTTATTTAATCTTTTAGTTTTTGATGCGGGCATACGATTTCCTCGAGGTATACTCGAGCTTAATCTACAAGATTGGGGCAACTACCATCAATGTCTCGAAATAAGTCAGCACACTGGAGTTGTTGGCACAATTGAAGGAAAATATTGTTCCATCAATGTACCATTACAATTGGATATTGGTTTACCAACATGGCTGGATGGTTCTGTAAAAAATTTGGAACTAGATGAAGTAACTTTAAAAAATTATGAAAATTTCGAGAAATTTAAACGAAGATTAGAACCTATTAATGGACGGTATGTTAATGGTCATTTTATTTTATTTGTGCATATTATTTCTGACATTAGAATTTAAAAAGTCACTTATGTTAACCTTAAATCCAATAATTAGTCAAATGTTACAAATAGAACTCACATTTTTTACGGGATTCAACTAGGTACTTACAACTAGCTACTTCTACTTAGAAGTAGCATAAAATAGTTGATGTAACTCCTACTTGCATTCATTGAATTACAGTAGCAGCGCATTAATCAATGGATTGTACTTCAGCTTAATATCAGACGTATTGCTGTCATATGTCGAACACAATTTTTAAAAAATGAGATTCGACGACTGCAAACCAATAGACGATGTGAGTTTCAATTTAATAAACATTTAGCATGCATTATATCAATTAAATTGCCCTAAATCAAAGATAGACGACAATTTAAATACCAGAGATATTTCTTTTTAAATGTCTATACTATTAATCTACTAACGCGTTTAAATTTGGTTAAAGATTGTACATTTTTTTTATTCTGACTTAAAATAAACGCGATAATAAGCCGCATACAATTTGTTTAATTAATCAAGAAAGCTAGGTTGCTTGTGGAGCTTGTATGAAGAGAATTGTAAATTTGAAGAAAGCGAGGGAGTTGTGTCAGGATCGTGGCAAGTGGCGCTCCATCGTCTCTGCCTATCCCTGTAGGGAAAAGATGTGACAAATTTGATTTGATTTGATTAGGACTTTTTAAATATACTTCCTTGTTTTTATTACGTAGGTATTATAATATTCCTAAATTAATCAGATAAATAAATCAAATAACACAATATACATAATAACTACTGATAATATAAAAAGATAACATATTTACTATTGCAATTAGTAATCGCTCAAATGATCAATATTATTTGCTCTATCGATTGTTATCGATAACTATCGATAGAAATTAGATCATTAGTTTTTAATATCATCCAATGTATATCTAATATCAAAGAATAATAGAAAAGAATAAATAATATATAAATAGTTTACATCTTACTAAATAAATCCATATTTTTATGTTGCCTCGACATATGAAATCGCCTTGCTCAATATTAAGGACAAGTGTGGTCCATGAATGGTGGCATCTGCTAGTAGAGCAGTTAAATTATTGCAAGTAGCAGTCTCGCGTCCACTATGCCGGTCTTGTCGGACCAACTTTCAAAAAGAATCCGAAACGCTACTAACTTACGGTCTGTAACACTAGAAATAACTACACCGGGTCACCAGACTGAGTAATCGATCACAAACTCTTAAACACTCAAATCCGAAAGTAGCTTAAATTTTGCGTCAAAGACTTTTAGCGCCTCTTTACCAAACCTACTACGGTTTTATTTCCATCAATTTTTTGCCATATATTTTATCTAAATGTAGATACTAACCCGAATCTCTTTTTATGTTGCAGAAGTAATCCAGAATCCGATATAGGTCAAATGGGACTATCATTAAATTTAGCTATTTGTATTCCAAAAACATGTACCTCAAGACAAGTAATAGATTTTGTTACATTAAATGGAGGTATATTTAATGCAACGGAAAGATTCTGTAGACTACCCAATGATAAACCATTTGTGGCTGCTGATTATGTTGCAATGTGAGTTACCTATGTAGTTTTCGTCAATAATTTAAATTTGGTAAAAGAAAAAATTAAAAGTTAGGTTTGCTAATTGATCATGTAAATAAAAGCATAAAAATTAGATAAAAAATAAATAAATACATCCCTGACTTTTCTATTTATTTTGAAAATATGGCTAAATATCAGAATAAAATAAAAACAATTGTATTTTATTTACAGGGCTATTTGTGGAGTTTTAGCCGTGCTAATTACTATAAGCACAGCATACGATTTATTCAACAACGTAATTAAAGACAGGAATCGTAAGTAAACATTAGCTTAACACCAGGCGGGTGCTATCATATCTTGTCCAATGTTTTCTAAAGACAAAACTCACTTAAACCACGCTGTTACCAATGTCTATGTTATTCCGCAGCCATCGATATTTCGATATTCTAAACGCTCTAAGTGCGTCAAACAAATTTTTTTTTGTTACAGGTAAAGACACGACGAATACACTCTACTGCAGTTTTTCCTTATACACAAATACAAGAAGATTACTAACATTTAGCAATTCACCAAATGCATTACATTGCATTGACGGTATACGTTCTATAGCCATGCTGTGGGTGATAGTTGGACATGTGTTCTCGGGAGTTATTCCATTTATATCCAATCCTTTGTATCTATTTTCTGTAAGTTGAAGTCTAACATCAAATATACCAGCTTTTAATAACTTGCTAATTCGTATCATTATATTTTAAGTGGATTAGATATATGGAAAGCATCTGGATAACATCAGCACCAATCACGGTGGATACTTTCTTCTTACTTAGCGGCCTTCTCCTTGTTTATACCACAGTCGGCAAAATTTCTCAGAGTGAGTATTTAAAGTAAAATAAAATAAATTTAAAGTAAAATCTTGTTATCACTTTTTAGTGCAAAATCTAATTTAAAATAAAAAACAATTATAAAAAATATTTAACTACATATTTTTTTAATAATCCTAATTTTTGTTTACAGTTAAATTCTTGAAAAACATTCATATGTTTTACATTCTTCGGTATCTGCGCCTATTTCCAATTCTCGCTACTGCTGTATTGTTTCAAGCATCGTTAGCCCACCATATGGCTGATGGGCCAACTTGGAATATGGTTGCCGGTTCAGTACAAGTTTGCAGAGATGGCTGGTGGTGGCCATTCCTATACGTTTCTAATTATGCGAAATACATGGGCTATGTAAATACTTCTTATATTTCTTAAACCTAAAACTGACAAAGTATAAGATATTTCCAATCGTGAGGACACTATGCCGACCCCTCGCCCCCTAGTCTTAAGTCAGCTTGAAGGGGAGTGTCAACTGCTGCGATTTTACGATTGCTGTCTGTAAGCGCATCCGCTTAACCGGCATTGCAGAACTTTACTTTTAACTTTACTGAGTCACATCATGGTTATATCACCTCAGGTCAGTAGACTGGGCAACGACCACCAACTCACCACCCTCAAACATCCAGACTCCGGCAAATATCCATTGTTTTTAACATATAATTATATAAAATATTACAAATAAATGCAGGCCTGATCCAGCAGCCCACTGTAGAGATCGCTGGAGGGAGGCCTAAATCCAGCAGCGGTCGACTATGACTAAAATGATTATAAATAAATGTTTTAAAATAGCTTTTTGCTTCAATCGGGAATTGCACCTAAGACTTAAAACGAGTAGAAAATTATTATTATTAATTTGCCTCAATCCAATACTAATAGGTAATCTTACATAATATATATTATTTTCAGTGTCTCGGTGTAACTTGGTACTTGTGCGTCGATATGCAATTATTCTGGATCTCACCATTTGTACTTGTATGGGTTCTGGGTGATAGCCGTCGTATAGCTTGGTTGGCATTAGGAACAGCAGTGTTTATGTCACTTTTAAGTACTTCTTTATACTCTTTCATATACCAGTTTCCAGCGTCTTTCATCACCGTAGCGTAAGTAATATTTTTAATCATTTAGCATTGGTATAGTTTTACCAGTATATTATCAAAAAGAATATTTAAATCTTGATATGTCCTTTAGCAAAAATACTTTATTTGTCGCCCATTATATAGAAATACTAAAAAGATCATCTATTTCTTATTTTAGTGAGCCGGAACGATCGGAACGATATTTTGAATTATATTACAGTAATACATTGGCACGTGGTGGACCATTTTTCGTTGGAATGCTCTTCGGATATATTTTACATGTTTGCCGTGGTAAAGAAATTAAACTGAATAAAGTAAGTAAAGAGGAAGCAAAACCAGTGGATGCATAAACTAGCCACTTTAAGCAAATTTAGGGCAATTAAATTTCTAATGATAATAAAATGATCCGGCAAACTCCAAACCAGCACATTTAGTAGCTTCGTGTAGAAATGTTTATCTTAAATATGAAAAATGTAAAAACGTAAAAATACAGTTAGGTTGCGCCAATTAATATGCGAGTCTTTGTGAGCTGACGAGAAAGAAACGCGATAAGACCATTGGTTGAATTTTTAATTGAATCAATCTGGTATAACGTTTATGGTCTAAGCCTCAAGTATTATTTTAATTTCGTTTTGTTTCAGATTTATGTTGTCCTGGCCTGGTTAGTGTCAATGGGACTATTTGCATTTAACGTTTTCATCGTTTACACCATAACGCAGTTGGACTATTACAATCCAACATTTGACGGTTTCATAAATTCTTATAGTAGATCCTTGTGGGCTATTGGACTTGGTTGGATGATATTTGCATGTGCCCATGGATATGGAGGTATTTATAAATTTATTATTATTAGCCTATTTAATTTATCCACTGAGCAAAGGCCCTCCGTCTCTTTTTATTCATGAATCACGAGACTTTGTAGTCTCTCCTTACGAACTATTTACTGATGAATTTTTACTTAGGTACTTCAATACTAATAAAGCCGGTATTCATTAATTCGTGATGACGTAGAATGATTTTCATCTACAATATGTTTTTATGTAAAATAATTAGCATTTTAAAACATGAATTTTAGTGTTTACTTGCTTTATCTTAATTGTAGGTCCTATAAATTGGTTTCTTTCCCTAAACATGTGGAAGCTTCCAGCGAGATTGTCATACGCTATGTACCTTATACATATGACTTTAATTAATCTTGGCTTAGGAAGTATGGTCAATCAACTTCACTTCTCTCCAGCTGGTATTGTAAGTACTTTGATTATTAAAATCTCTATGACAATTTAATTATTATTACATTACTAAGCTGCAGTTATTGTAATATCTAATAAAGTTATTGTATCACAGAAACAGGACAACCAAATTAATCGAATATGGTATGTGGTTTTGTACTGGTAACCATTGCAACTACCACTACACGACGATCGCCTTATCTAATTATCTTTTTTTTTTAATCCAATAAAGTTTAATGTGACATTATTATGAACTATTTATACTTACCAATATTTTGCCATCAGAGTAATAAATAAATTAATCAATTAATTAAATTGTCACGCCTTTTTCCCATAGGGATAGGTTGTACAATAGAGCACCACTTGCCACGATCTTGACACAACTCCCTCGATCACCTCACATCCGCAATTCTTTTCATACAAGCTCTAATATTATGGCAACCCAGCTTTCTTGAGGATGTCTCAGATTTAGTCGATTTGATGCCTCCGATTAATAAATTACAAAAATCCATTATTTGCATTACTCGAACTATTACTTGTAACTATTACTATTACCGAAGCATTACTTGTCACCATCAACTAATCTTTGTAAGATTAAATACTTAAATTATTGTTCTTTATATTTGTGATTCATAATTTTAATGATTACTTCGAATTCCAATTATTTTCAGTTCTACAGATTCCTGGCTGATACGGTGCTAACGTTTATAGCAGCTTTTGTGCTTACCCTTGCAATTGATTCGCCATTTTCAACACTGCAAAAACTACTTCTAGGCGACGGTAATTCTTATTTTTATTGTGACTCGACATATGACAGCACTCCGCTTGGTGATAAGCTGGAATGTGGCCACTGCTACTAGAATTTAATAACTGTGAGTAGCAATCACATCCACTATGCCGGCCCAGTTGGAGCCGGCAACTTACAAGTTGATCCTGAAACGTGACCAAATCACTTCACGGTCTTGTAAGCGGTGGTACTACCCCGGATCGGTAGGCTTAGTACCTCTGCCTACCATTCTTTAATATTTTATTTGTTTATTTTATTTTAATATTCGCTCACTAATAATTAATAAAATTAAGTTTGATATTTTTATAGGAATGTCGTTTCAATTTCGTTTAATTTTAAGAAAATTTCTATATTTCAGGTCCTAAGAAGAAACCAAAATTAGAAAACAAAGAACCTGTGATTGCAAACGAAGAAAAGGCTTCAACCATTTCAGAGAAAAATCCTTAATTTAAATACAAATCATATTTGTAACGAACTCTTGATCTGTAAAATAATAATACCTAATAAAAACCTAGTTAATAATATAATTTTAAGAATAATCATTTCAAATAAAATGTATTTATAAAATAAAATAAATTATTATTATTATTTTTGTTGTTTTTTTTTTAATTTTATTTGCATATTTACAATTACTAATTTATTTTCATCAGTAATCATCTTCTTTTTTATTAGCAGACTTTATCAACAAATCCCAATACCATTAATATTTACTATAATTTCATATCATCGATGTACCATAATAAGATTATTTATTGCACCTCTATATATCACAACACCCCGCCGGATGTTGACGGCAGTCCATAAATGAAGGCGACATGACTGCTACTATAGGTAAACAACTAAAATTAGTAGTCGTATCGACTATGCCAGCCTAGTTGAAACCGGCAACTTATAAATTGATTCAGAAACGCAATTAAGTCTTTTAACGGTCTAATTTTAATAAAAGAAACTGTTTTAGTCATACTCTAATTAAATTCGCAACTGACGACGCTAATGAATTGCAATATACAAAGTGCGGTCACTTAAGATAAAGATATTAGAAATATCAATAGAGAATGACTAACAACTACTCGTAAATCATACTAGATTATTGATTTTCTTTTATCTAAACAGACACTTAAAATAAATAACAATATAAACAGACAATTGCGATGATGATGGGTTATTTTTTAATCAAAAGTAAAGTAATTATAACGCACTTAAGTGATTTAATTGCATTATCAAAATGTTTTGTAAAATAGCGTTCGTACTTTTTGTTTCATCTATTGCAAGTTCTAAAGCGGAATCAAGTAATGTTTTTGATAATGAACTTTATGTGAAAGTGTTGGATCCTGTATTGTGTGATTTGCAACTGCAGTTTCTGACGACAAATATTAGTGCGTTGCAATGTAAGACAAAACTGTATACCTCTTACATTAGGATATATTTTTAACTGTGCATAGATGTAGTTGATATTTGTAACTTGACATAAGACAGTAGACCTGCCTGATGTTAAGTAGAAACGCGTTCTATGACTGATATAAAAGGTAAAATAAAGCCTAGTTAATAGCGGTATTTTTTTAGATCCGCTAATACCAAAACGCGACTTAATCATTGCTTTAGATTAGGTACTTTTAAATGTACCTACAGATCGCCAGACTGGCCAAATAACTTCAATATTATTTTTTTATATCAGCATTAATAATAAAGTTATTCTAATATTAATTAATGGTTTTTTTTTTATTATTGTGACACGACATCTGACCTCGACTCGCCTGATGATAAGCAAGAGGAGGTCCAAGAGTGACGACGACTGGAACAACCGAGTCAGTTCCCGGCTGCCCCAGCCGCCGCCACTATGCCGGCCTAAGGTGCTTCTTCACGCGTCGCTTGAAGGATCCAAGGTCATAGGATGGAGAGAACACATGGGCAGGCAAAGCATTCCACTTGTCAATTGTTCTACAAAGAAAAGACGCACCGAACTTTTTAGTTCGACTGCCGATTCGGTCGATAAAATGTGGATGCTTTCCCCGACCTGTGCGGGTATTACGGGTGTGGAAGGACGAGGCAGGAATAAGGTTAAAGAGCTCTTCGGAACATTACTCTTAACTTTTTGATTTACTTTACTTACTTTCTCTTAAAGTTTTTGATGCTGGTATACGTTTCCCTCGTGGTTTACTGCAACTTAACCTACAAGATTGGGGTAATTATCATCAATGTTTAGAAATAAAACAGTACACTGAGATTGTTGGTCTTTTGGAAGGAAAATATTGTTCTTTAAATGTACCATTACAATTTAGTAGTGGACTACCATCATGGCTGGATGGTTCCGTAGAAAATTTGGAACTAGATGAAGTTACGTTGAAAAATTATGAATATTATGAGAAATTCAAACGACAAATAGAAACTTTTAATGGAAGGTATGTCTAGTGCCGTCACAATTACCTATATTCTCTTAAGACTTAAGACCAACTTGTTGTAGTTATTGTGGTATAGCCTCGCAAACCATAATCCTCCGGTTCAAACCACTTGCTGGTACCAATGTATCTTTGATCACTTTGGGTAGTCTAGTTTTTTGTAATAAAAGCTCGTTTAGTAACTTAGTACATAAATGTTAAGAAAGGAAAAGGATAAATTATTATACTCACTGTAAACAGAACATAATTTATTTTTATTTTAATCTCTAGTATTTATGTATAGTTCATTTTTATCAGTCCTTAGTTATCCAAAACTCGACATAGATCTCTTCAAGACCGCGTTTTGGGATTTTTAGAAAGATTTTGAGAGATTTGAGAAGTAGATTGGTTGGCCACATCACTCGAAGAACCGACAACCAATGGGAAAGAAATATTCTAGAGACCACAAACCGTAGGACGCAGCGAATGTAGGCCTCCCACTAAGTGGACTGACGACATAGTGAAAGTCACGATTAACCGGTGGATGCAACTGGAATCTTGTCGTTCGAAATGGCGTTCAAAAGGGGAGGCCTATGTTCATCAGTGGAGGCCTTCTGGCTGATGATGATGATGGTGATACTTATAAGTAGTCGTACTACCTCGGATCGGCAGACTGGGCACCACTACCTACCACTGTTTAACAACCAGACCTGAAGCAAATATCTGCCTCTATGAATAAATATTTAAATTGATTCCTTTATATGGATGCCAAAGGTATATTAGAGTATGTACTTAAAATATCAATGTTTTCTTTACAGGATGGATCTGAACGCTGGTATGGGTCAATCAGGAGTTTCATTAAATTTAGCAATATGTATTCCTAAAGTGTGCACATCTCAACAAGTAATAGAATTTGTTACTTCTTTTGGAAATACGAGTATATTTAATGCAACAGAACGATTCTGTAGACTTCCCAATGACAAACCATTTGTGGCCGCTGATTATGTTGCCATGTAAGTAAAAATAATGTAGATAGCAGTGCTTGTATATGCAATTGTATATGTTTGAATATTATCACCGCATTTCATAATAATTATTATGGGTTATTTTATTATTATAATATAAATTAATACATGAGTTTATGAATTAGATAATAATTTGATTTGAAGTCCGAAAATCCTAAACTATCTCGAAAGAAATAGATTTACACATCTACCGCTATAATTGGCTATCAAAATAAAAGTTTAAGTCCAGTTTATCCAAGATTTTTTTTAATAATGAAATGCAAATTTCCTTTTTTTTTTATTGTGACACGACATCTGACCTCGTCCCGCCTGATGATAAGCGGCTTATATTATATTATATTACTTCCATAACTATCCAGAATATTATCTTTACAGGGCCCTTTGTGGGGTTTTCACCTTATTAATTGCTCTAAGCACAACATATGATTTATATCATAACGTTATAAATAAGAGAAATCGTAAGTAAATTATTTGTAAGAATTTTGTTTTTCAGAAAAGTGATTCTACTTTGCTCCTGCACGATACTAATATTATTTTGGTATATTTGTGTGGTCAGTCAATTAAGCGTTTATTAAACGATCCTGACAAAACTTTCCCGCTTTTCTCACTTCTGCAATAATTCTATCATAAACATTAATTGGTTATAGAGGCTTGGACCTGTCATCCAGTCAAAGAAAAATTATTAAAATTATAGAATGTAATAATACCAAATTTATACATACCTTAAAATTTACCAAATGAACACTATCATTTTAGGCAAAGACAGAACGAATACACTCTACTGCAGTTTTTCTTTATATACTAATACAAGAAGATTGATGACATTTAACAATACCCCAAATACGTTACACTGTCTTGATGGTATAAGAACGATCGCCATGCTATGGGTTATTATTGGACATGTCTACTCTGGTGTCTATCAATTTATATCCAATCCTATAGATGCTTACAAAGTAAGTAGAAATCAAATAATATACAAATTCTTTTGGGACTATCTCTGATGTTTAATATAAGTAATATGATTTTTGGATTGTATTCTAATGTACTTAATTATTAATTATATATTAATAATAATTTGTTGATTTCTATGTAGAGTTATTTTTATTTAAACACAACATCTGATCTCGACTTGGTTGATGAACAAAGAGAAGTTGAAGAGCGCTGATGAATATAGCGAATTAGTTTACGTTTGTTTCAGTTTAATATATATATATATATATATATTTTATTTATTAAGGCAACAAACAGTAATCAACAAACAAGTAACTTAAAAATAAATTTTACAACAATACCAGATAGTGCCGAAAAGTTATACAGTTTGTGGTAGATATAAAACTAGTCACACAGTGTAAACAAAATAAAAATTGAAACAAAATAGGATACTGTGCTAAAAAAAAAGAGAAATTAAAAGAAAATAAACATAATGTTAAATCCTTAATTTATGTTATTGAACACAACTTCTCAATTAGCATTTTTTTGAATCTATTAAAGGGTACATGAAACATATCTATATCACTGAATTGATCATTATAAGTTTTTAAGGAGCGGCATATAAATCGATTCTGCACATAGTTTCGCTTAGAGATTGCAGGCACGAAAATTTTAAAAGATACTTTACGTTGGTTTGAACGGGGTGGTCGAATCAACGCTTGCGAACGGGCAATAAATGGTATTTTTTTCAACAATACAGGAGTATCTACTAGGCTATGAATAATTTTATATAAGAAACAAATATCTGTTAGCACCCGACGATTATTTAGCGATAGTAGTTTGTACTTACCTAGGGAGCTACTGTAAGTATTATTATATTTATCTTTGCTGTTATTATTTGTTATATCGTTGTAGTTTAAAATCTTAATAAACTTTTTCTGGACTCTTTCTATTCTGTTAATATGACATTTGTAGTATGGACTCCATACCACACTACCGAAATCCAGAATTGATCGGACAAACGCATAATATAGTATTTTTCGCGTAGTTGCCTGTTTAAAAGGTTTACTAATCCTGTTAATAAAACCTAAATTCCTAAAAGCTCTTTGAACTATTGAGTCTATATGATTATTAAAAGATAATTTGTCATCCAATATAATTCCCAGGTCACGAGTGCTCGTAACACGCTTAAGGCTGAGATTGTTTAAGGTGTACCGATAAAGAATTGGTTTACGTTTTCTAGTATAGCTAATTACTTGACACTTTTCAACGTTTAAGAATAATTGATTTAGGGAACAGTATTCAGATAAAGATATTAAGTCAGACTGTAATTTACTGCAATCGTTGGCGGTGGTAATTTCTAGAAAGAGTTTGGTGTCATCGGCATATAATAGTTGGTCGCTATGTTGAAAGTGATCACATAGGTCATTGATATATAGTGAGAAGAGCAATGGGCCCAAATGTGAACCCTGAGGGACACCTGACTGTATAAGAAGAAAATTAGATTGAAAACCCTTCAGACATACCGCCTGACTTCGATTTTTTATATAGGATTCAATCCATCTAAGTAGGTTTCCGTGTATACCGATTAACGAAAGCTTGTGTATTAATCTGTTATGGTTCAATTTATCAAAGGCCTTGGAAAAATCGGTATACACGACATCGATTTGTTTATTTTTCTCCATTGAGTTTAATAAAAAGTCAGTAAATGTAATTAAATTAGTATCCACACTTCGCAACTTCACGAATCCATGTTGGTTTAGAGAAATGTAATGACGAGTCATGAAGGATAATTGTATAGTGACAATTTTTTCTAGAATTTTACCAAATAAGCATAATTTAGATATAGGTCTGTATTCGGTGAGTAAATCGCGTTTAGCATTTTTAGGTATTGGGGTCACAAGAGTTTTCTTCCAAAGTTCGGGAAATTCACCATACATTAAAGAATGCTTGTAAATTAGAGTTAACGGTTTTGTGAGTTCGCTAGCACACTGCGAAATAAGTAATGGATGAATGTTGTCATATCCACAGCCTTTGTGTATGTTGATACGTTTAAGTTCGGAGCCGACAATTTTTTCATTTATATTGATTGTGCTAATGTCTACGCTTGATTTAAGATATACATTTGTAGCGGTACATCCATCAGTGGGTACACTGTTTTGTGATTCAATAAATACAGACTGGAAATAGGTGTTAAATGCATCACAAATCTGTTGACCACCTCTTAAGCTAACACCCTGGTATTTCATTTCACATGGTACAGTATTCCTGTTGTCTTTTTTTGATTTAACATATGACCAAAAGTATTTAGGACTTATTTTTATTTTGGTCTCAGTAAGTTCTATATAATTGTTGTAACATTCCGTTTCCATTTTCCGAAACCGACTACGTAACATAGCGAAAGTTTGGTAATCTTTTTGATTGCCATAACGTTTCCATTTACGATTTACATTTTTCTTGACCTAATTTTATAAGTGGTTTACTGTACCATGGGGGATGTTTTGTCATTGAACTGACTATACGAGATGGGACGTGTTCATCGATAAGTTCATTTAGCTTAGTATGTAGATCGTTGGTCATTGTATTAATATCTTTGTGAGAAAATAAATTATCCCAGTCGGTTAAAGATAATTTTTGCCTAATAGAAATAAAATCAGCTTTAAAAAATTGTTTTTTTATTATTTTGTCTTTAATAAGAGGTGAAGGTAGGCGAAAAGATACACCAATATTTAAAGCCCTATGATGATTGTCTTCAGTAACTATTGGTGTTTCAGCGGATTTTACCTCGCACGAGACATTGCTAAACACTAAGTCCAATATTCTATTACGTGTATTGAACTGATCGTTGTATTGGGAGAATGATGTAAACGACATAAAGTCGGCAGTGAGGGTTACAAAGACATTATTATCTGTGTAAACATTCATACTGTCTATATTATCATCATAATACCATTTAGCACTACTCACGTTAAAATCTCCTAGTATGAGAAATTTGTCGTCGGGATATAAATTATGGATGTCAGAGACTTTATCATAAAATGAGCTCAACCTATCTTGATGATGGAGACCGTGTGGGATATAAGCGCAGATTATATGAATTTGAGATTGGTGGATAGCGCTAGTGGTGTGTGATGAGAGGGGAATAGTAATCCAAATCTCTTCCGCTGGTGGTGCTGCACACCATTGGGTACATAACCTAGGAAATAATTCGCTGCGTACGGCCACAAGAACGCCACCACCCCTATCGCAGCCACTAGCAAGTGAGTCACGGTCGCATCTAAATACTTCGTATCTTTCATCAAAGTATTCTGCGGTATAGAAATCTTGCGTCAACCATGTTTCTGTTATACAGATTATATCATAATTATTATGTAGAACCCCGGACAAAAAATCGTGTGATTTTGTGCGTAAACCTCTAACGTTTTGATAATAAATTATTATTTTATTATATACTAATTAAAAACCGCCTTGATTTTTTAATACAATTGATAATGTCAATAGTTAATAGGTACTGTGACGAGCTTTCAACATAATCATTTACAACTGTTCTTTAGATTTACATTTTGAATCATACAATTTTGTTATTATACAATACTATAATATATTTAGTATTTTCTTAGATTTTGCGCGAACATTGATTAATGAATTAAACAAATTTTATGCGGCTTACTACTCTCTTCGTGACCACGATGGCTGCAAAGCTCTCGAAACGTCAGAATAATAAAAAAATGTAAAATCAAAACCAAAATAAACGCGATAGTAAGCCGCATAAAATTTGTTTAATTCAATACTATATTTATTAAACTTTAACAACATCTATTCCAGTGGTTAATAAATGTGAAAAGCGTTTGGCTATTATCAGCTCCAATTACTGTAGACACGTTCTTCTTACTAAGTGGCCTGCTCCTTGTTTATACAACAGTTGGCAAAGTTTCAAGAAGTAAGTACATACTGATAAATGTAATCTAGTTATAGAGGTAAAGTCCTACACGCCATATTCCGGCTGTATCTGGATTAGGACGTTCAAGTTATATTATTCATATCTTTTTTATTGTGACTCGACATATGACAACACCGCGCCTGATGATAACCTGAAATGCGGTCTATAAAGGAAGGTGACTGCTACTGCAGTTAAATAATTTTGAGTAGCAGTCTTATCTGCCTAGTTGAAACCGGTAACTAACAAGCTAATTCCGAAACGTGACTAAGTCACTTCACGGTGTGTAAGTGGTGGAACTACCCGGGATTGGCAGACTAGTCACCTACCACTCTTTCAATCTATATATCCTTTGGCTGGCATAACGACGGCGACTGAGACAGTCGTAAACTAACTCGGTTGTTTCAGTCGTCGTCACTCTTGGATCTCCTCTTGCTTATCATCGCGGCAGGCGGGTCGAGGTCAAATGTCGTGTCATAATAAAAAATATAATAAAAATATCTTTTTTGTTTTCAGGAAAATTCCTAAAGAACATTCACATGTTTTATATTCATCGGTATCTGCGTCTATTTCCACTACTGGCTGCTGCTGTATTGTTTCAAGCCTCGTTAGTTCATCATATGGCTGATGGGCCAGGTTGGAATATGGTTGCAAGCGCAGTACAATTTTGCAGAGATGGCTGGTGGTGGCCTTTCCTCTATGTTTCGAATTATTTGGATTTTGGATTGGGTGGCATGGTTTGATAATTCATATTTAATTATTTATAGTTATTTTAAAATTAAGCTAGTTTTTTTTAGTTAAAGTTCTTTAAAATAATGCGCGACCATAATACTGTTTTAATACTGTTACGTTAATTTTTTACAATGCGAAATCTTTGTTATCATTCTTAAACGCATGCCGAGTAACTTGCATAAGCTTTTATTTTATTAGTTAAGTATACTTTAATAATTTAGAAAGAAAATCGACTTAAGATAAAGTTTAACTCTATATTTTTATTCACAACCTACGAGTTTGTCAATAACAATAGCCATATGGAATAAATTGTAAAGAATAATTTAAATTTATTTTAGTGTATCGCAGTTTTATGGTACTTGTGCGTCGATATGCAGTTATTCTGGGTTTCTCCATTCGTACTTGTGTGGGTACTGGGTGATAATCATCTATTAGCATGGCTGGCTTTAGGCATAGCAGTATTAATGTCACTTTTGAGTACCTCTTTATACTGTTTCATTTACCAATTCCCGGGGTCGTTAATTAGCGCAACGTAAGTAAATCTCTGTATAAAAATATATAAATTTAGTTTTGGAGTAGCGCCTAAAACAAAATTTCTTTGGATATTTGGCCGGCATAGCTACGTTGACTAAGGCAACCGTGAACTGGCTGAGTTTTTTCAGTCGTCGGCACTCTTAGACCTCTATTATGCTTACCATCTCAGGCAGGCCGAGGTCGAAGGTTAAGTTACAATAAAAAAAATATGACTTTAATAATTAGCCATAATCACGGTTTATTTTCTATTTCAGTTTCTCAAAAAATATAGGAGAATACTTTAGAAAATATTACATTAATACTTTGACACGTGGTGCGCCTTTTTTTATTGGAATGCTCTTTGGCTATATTTTACATGTGTGTAGTAGTAAAGAAATCAAAATAAATAAAGTAAGTAATGTACAGGACTCGTTGGACATTTTCAACTCTTAGGTAGAACATTTTTAATACCTCTCAAGAGATTCTCTACAATCGCTATTTATTTATCTACTCTGGATCCTTAATAGAGAACAAATAATATAAAACATAATTAGAACATGATTACAATATTCAGATCTAGGGTGAATAATTTTCCTAAGAGCAACCCGTGACTTTAGTATTGAGACAGAACTTCTGACCTGACTGATATGAAGAGCGCTAAATACTGGATAAAATACGTGCGCTGTTGTAGCATTCCACTTGTCAATTGTTATATATACTCGTAGAAAGCAAGAACGCCGAACTTTTTAGTTCGACTGCCGATTTGAACTATATGAACGATCAAATTCATAAGTGTTACTTTATATAATTTTATTGATTTTAGATATATGTTACATTAGCCTGGTTATCGTCAATGGGGATATTTGCATTTAATATATTTATCGTACACACAGTCTCACAATTAGATTACAATAATCCCACATTTGATGCTTTTCTAAACTCTTATAGTAGATCTCTGTGGGCTCTTGGACTTGGTTGGATGATCTTCGCATGCGCACATGGATATGGAGGTATGTGAATTGACGTTACGTCGAACCCAAAATGATCCGCTACGTATAAGACTCGGGTTCGATTCACGGTCGAAGCAAAGATTTGTTTTATAGCAATCATTTGTAATATTCAAATACTGAATACGACTGTTAGTTGCAGTAAATAATCTGTAGCTACCAGTCATCTCTATTTATAGGCACTCCAGTTTAACATCAGGCGGGGTGCTGTCGTTTCTCTGAATAATGCGTATTTTGTGTTACATGCAGGTCCTGTAAATTGGTTTCTTTCCCTAAACATGTGGAAGCTTCCTGCTAGATTGTCATATGCCATGTATCTTGTACACACAATACTGATTTATCCTGGTTTAGGAAGCTTGGTACATCCATTCCATTTCACCCCTGCTGCAATTGTAAGTTTTGTGAATTTATCATTTTTTTTAATTTTAGGTCCACTAGTTATGCAGCAATAACTAGACATTAAGGATGGGTGGTAGTCACACTGTTGGGTTTGTCGTTGTCTAGTTTCTAAGCCTGGTGTGGTTTTATTCAAATATCGTGATCATTGCCGGTGATTAACTAGCCTGTCCAACACATCTACTATGATTTGTCGATGGCAACAGTAGACACTGCTTCTGACTTGCACTTCAGCTTAAGATCAAGTTCAGTCAATTAATATTATCTAATCATAATATTATCAGCCAAGCTAATAACAAAAACGAAAGATTCGCCTCACCATACGTATATTTTGATTTGAGTAAAAATTTTGATTTAAGGTTTCCATGTTTATTTTTCAGTTTTACAGATTCTTGTCTGAACTAATGCTGACCTTTATAACATCGTTTGTGTTTACGCTTGCATTTGATTCTCCATTCTCAACACTACAAAAACTAGTTTTTGGCGATGGTAATTATTTATATTATAGATAATTGCATTATATTATTACTTGCTTTAGTAAAATGTTTACAATAATTTTAATAATAAAACTATAGTTTCAAAACCAAATTACATCTGACCCTGACCCGCCTGATAGTAAGCAAGAGGAGGTCCAAGAATGCCGACGACTGAAAAAACTGAGTCAGTTCACGGTTGTCTCAATCGCCGCCACTATACCGGCCAAATGAAAATATTTATTGAAATTATTGTTTTGTCATCGAAGTACAAATTTTCAAATTATTCAGACTTCTAGAAGTGGGTGAAACTTAATTTAAAAGATTCTGTTACATAGTTACATACATATACCAAAGACAAGCTAATAATAAGAGCGTGTTTAAAAAAATTGCTATTTATTTGTAAATAAATTAAAATAAAAAAACATAATTATATATTGAATTATATCTTTCAGGGCCTAAGCAAAACAATAAACGTCAAATCGAAAATCCCACCGGAGTAAATCTTCAAAAGACTTCCATAAGTGTTCCAGAGAAAAAATCTTAAAACATATTTTACGGGAATTTAAAAAATGAGATCTGTAAATCTTGTTATAAGAACTTAAAAACTATTCTATCAAATGTTCCCCACATTTGATCGAGGAATTCTTAAAAAAGCAGGAATCCTTGCCCTAAACAAAAGTGACTTAACCATAGAGTAACATATTGTGAAGATAGGCGATCCTGACATAACGAGAGGGCTATGCCAGGATCGCTCCATTATTTTAGCCTATTTCTATGAAAATTCCTGTGATATTGTATTTAAACAATAAAACCTTTAGACTAATTCCTTAATTCATTGAGTTTCTTTTTTAAGTTAAAGCAGGAGAAATAATACCTTATAAAAATAGTTATATTCAAGCCTAAAATCAAAACTGGTATGATAAATATTTTATCAGCTTAGATTAATATAAATCCAAATTGAAATAATAAGGTTAATATGTTTTTAGTAATGTCACGTTATCTATTTAATACGACAGGATGTTACAATAAAGACAGAAAAGTCTTTATCGTTCAAACCTAAGATACCCTTGTAATTGGTGTCGAATCTGTGCACGACGCCTCACATGTAAATATAGTTTATTAATTAATACGACATTGCATTTTGTATATAGATAGGTATTCAACCGAATAGTCAAATAGTTTCGCATGTAGGCGTACCGTTGGAATGCTATTGTTCGCGAATGTTCCCACGTCGACGAAATTCCTGTCTCACGGCGCGCTTATAAATAGGGCGCACAGAGCGCAGCCGCTCAATGCGCCGCCCGCACCCGTAGAGAGAGGACGTCATCGCTGTGCCCATCGTCGCTACGCCCACGCCATAGAAGAACAAAGGACCCTTGAAGGATATCTTGAAGACTTCACGTCGCGTCAAGAAAGAAACTGGGCACAGCACTCCTCTCTCACAAACAGCTCTTTTCAGAGCTACTACGTGTTATACGGGTGCTAAAACAGCTCTTTTCAGAGCTATCGACAGGACGGCGCATTTCCTCGGTTTCTGCTCTTGACGTCACTACAAGTTTCTCTGCTCTGATCGTCAATGTAGATAGATAGTCGCAATGTCATAGGTAGGCGTTCTAGATATAAGTCGTCTTACAATAATAGGTAGGCGTTCTAGATATAAGCTGTTAGGTAATAGGTAGGCGTTCTAGATATAAGCTGTTAGGTAATAGGTAGGCGTTCTAGATATAAGCCGTTAGGTAATAGGTAGGCGTTCTAGACATAAGCCGTTAGGTAATAGGTAGGCGTTCTAGATATGAGTCGTCTTATAGGCATAGGTAGGCGCTTTAGATATAACTCGTTTAGTTATAAGCCGTTAAAAAAGTATAGTTAATAAGACGTATCGCACATAGTTATAAGTAGACGTCTAGTCTTAAGTCGCGTCACGTTTAGCTTAGTTTTTAATCACACATAATTAGCACATTCGAGAATACGAATCTATTATTACGTATATAGACTAGCATAACGTATCAATAGATAATAATTTAGCCCGCCACAAACACTAAATGTTCGTAAGATAGATTTCGCCTGCTTCAGGGAAATATAATAGTTAGGGCTTAAATTATTAAGTTCGGTTCTTTAAAAGAACAAATAGTTTATCTACCACTACAGGGTCGATATACGTACCAAATCACATAGATGTGTGATTTGGTAACATAATTTATCAAATCACGTTATCGTATAGCATAGAATAGATATGTGATTTTGATCATGTAATTATGTTTATAGAACAGGAAAACCTGCAATGGCCTTTTCTAGTACAGCTTGGTATTTTCCAACAGGAATAGTCAATAGGAAAATACCAAGCTAAGGTGCAATAACGGCGCGCTGCTTTCACGCCATTAGCTGATAATGTAAGCGCTGCCATTGGTCGGCGCAATAGACTAGAATCCTTGCCATTGCAGTGCTAATAGTTTTATAGTGATACCTATTATTTTATGTGGAATTGGATAGTTCTAATATAGAATGATAGACGATATCTCATTTTATGTAAAGACACTTAAATAAGAGGTAATATTAAAACCTAGTCAGCATTAGGCATACTAGAATGTTCGGACCTAATTATAGAGTTTAAGTATTAACTTTCTTACTTTAGGTCTTAGTATTTAGATAGATTATAGCTTCTACTACACTTATAGATAGATAAATTGGTAAAAGTAACCAATGTAAAGTGTATAGAGCTACTTAAGCATATTGGATTATTCGGACGCGATTTAAGGCTAGGCATAGAGTTTATAGACATTGTAAATAGGAATAGGATAGATTTAAGCTCTTTGTATAGTTATAAGCACTTAGTTAGCACCACTTAGAGCTTAGAATAGTCACTTAGAATAGTTATAGTATAGAAGAATGGTTTCTTATTAGATTTATGTAAATTCCAATAGTTTATAGATTAATATAGATATAATAATAATTGTTAATAGTATAAGAGAATTGTAAATATAAATAAATAGTATTTTCGTGCAATTTTCTTATCCCCATTCTTGGTTGATCGGCGAATACTCGACGCTCATTGGCTCTCGCGTCGCGGCATGCGAGAGTCACCGAGCGCCGGGAGAGGTGGCAAATAAATATAGGCGGCCTAGCACGCAAAAATCAGTTCGAAGATCACCACCGCCGCACACGCCACCTCACCGCCATCCGACCAAGACTGGGGACTATAGAAGAGGAACGAAGCCTGAACTCTCAAGATCTGGTGTTTCATTTCATCGCATCACCACCCATCGTGCACCCCGGCATTTCTTCGGTGCATCGGACCGTTCGTCGGCAAGCCCAAACTCACCGGTACTCTCCAGCTCTAGGCTAACGGACGTTGGTCCTCTGGAGAGACCACTGGTGAGCGCGGGAGTCAGCCTGCCGTAGAATTGGAAACCCGTAGATCGACTTTCGTCGTCACGGCTGAGCTCGTCTTTCGACGGCCGCGTTTCCAAGTTCTGCGGAGGTTCGATTTAGTCGACCCGGTCCCGCACATTTTGGTCCTTCGAGCCGGATCCGTGCACGATGCCGATCACCAGATCGAAGAGGGGGAGGGACCAAGGCGAGGCTTCACACGCAGAGTCATTCGACATCCCGTCGTCGCGAGACTATCGCCCTGTCAGACGCACGCCACCGATGACCCCTGCACCGCTCGCGCCGCGCGCTACGTCGCCGATGCCACAAGCAACCTCGTCAGCGCCGCGCAAGACCTCGTCAGCGCCGCGCAAGGCCTCGCCAGCGTCGCACAAGATCTCGCCCGCGCCGCGCACGAACTCGCCAGAGCTGCGCACAACCTCGCCAGAGCTGCGCACAACCTCGCCTACGATACGTACAAGCTCACCGACGCCACATGTTTCAAGACACGAAATCACATCTCAATACGAGCTACGTGTCGCACCTACGTCGTTTGAACACTACGCATCTACGCCGACCGCCTCAATACCTGCGCCGTTAGCCTCAACTTATGACATGGCCGCGCCGCAACATAGAAAGAAGAGATCATCAAAAGAGGGACGAGACGAAAATCGCCGACTCGCCCAAGCGCTAGAAGATATAGCTCTAGCTCAACTCAAGCTGTGCGAACTCCGAGCACATAGATTACAACTCGAGGCCTCCGAGTCAGAAGAATATAGCTCCAACGAGTCACAGCAAGAAGACGATATCTCTCAACACTCTGTCAACAAGTCTTGGTCGGATGACAGAGTCACGGCGGAAGCAAATAGAAGAAGCACCTCACACTCACGAAAAGAAGTGAAATCGCTTATTAAGGAAGAAAGGGACAAATGCAAATATAAGGCATCGCAACCGAAGTCGGAAGAGCTGAAGCCGACCGAACAACCTCCTACGAACCCTCACGGATCTTCGCAAGGACTCACAGACTTAGCTATGGCAATTACACAAGCTTGCCGTATCAGTCAACCCACGCAAAATGTCACAAGATATACAATGGACCTCCCACCATTCAACGGTTCATATACACAATGGTTGACGTTTAAAGCAGCATTCGATGAGTCAGTCGAGCACTTGTCAAAGGTCGAGAACACGGCCCGTTTAAGAAGAGCCCTGAGAGGAAGAGCGAAGGAAACAGTGCAGCCCCTATTAATAGCGAATGCCGACGCTCGAGAAATCATGATAGAATTAGAAGAGAGTTTCGGACGTGCAGACGCCATCGCAAAGGCGGAGATGGCTAAACTACGTGGCATTGGGAGAACTACGGACTCACCCAGAGATATATGTCTCTTCGCAAGCAAGATTAGAAACAGCGTAGCTACACTTAAAATATTAAAGAAATCGCGCTACCTGTATAACCCGGAGATAATTCAAGACATAGTGGACAAATTGACGCCTGCTCTACGATACCGCTGGATCGATTTTTCAAGTAATAGAGCCGAAGACGAGCCAGACCTTGTTCAATTCGAAGAATTTATCAAAAGGGAAGCGAAGATGTGTGGAAGATTCGCCCCACCAGAAGTCATAACAGACGAAACTCTTATATCAAATAGAAGGTTTCAGCGGTCGAATTACATCGAAGAACAAACAACTGTGAAACAACAAAAGAAAATTGAGAATAGCGACAACAATAGGCATAGAGGACCCATAAAGTCATCAAGCTGTTCTCTTTGCAAGAAGCAAAACCACGCAGAACACGACTGCGAGATATTTAAGAAAGCGGACTCAAAGACAAGGTGGGAATTGGCAAGGAAGAATAGAATGTGTTATCGCTGCCTACAATATAAAGCAGCCAAGCACACTTGTCCCAAGAAGAGGTGCGAGAAAGACGGGTGTCTCAGAACTCATCATTATCTTCTACATTTCGACCCACCTAGCACGGAGAAGAACGAAGTAGTGGCTTCTACTTATTCCCGAACTTACACATATTTGAAAATAGTTCCGATCAAGTTAACGGGACCCAAAGGATCCGTAGACACCTTCGCACTGCTCGACGATGGATCAACGGTCACCCTCATAGATGAACGCATAGCTCAGCGTATCGGCGCAAAGGGACCAATCGACCCTTTAAATATAGAAGCCGTCGCCGGGAAACAAACAAAAGCGACGCGCTCTCGACGAGTCTCTATCAATATTAGCGGTCAAAAGAAGAGTTTCGAGTTGAAGGCTCGCACGATCCAGGGACTCAAGCTGTCGCCGCAAACAATAAAACTTGAAGATATAAGAGGATGTCGTCATCTCAAAGAAGTGGAGAGTTACTTGCACCATGGGAAAGCAACGCCTACGTTGCTGATAGGCCAAGATAATTGGCACCTGTTAATGGCCCAGCAGACGAAGACAGGACCGCTTAACCAACCCGTAGCCTCCTTAACAGAACTGGGTTGGGTTCTGCACGGAGCAACGACTCGACAGCTGGGACATAGATTGAATTACGTGGTCGAAAGAGTATACACTCAGAACTCAGATGAAGATATCAACGAAGAGATAAAAAAGTATTTCGCCATAGACGGATTGGGGATAACGGCCCGCCAAACACGCGCGGATCCCGAGAAACGCGCTATAGAGTTGCTGAACAAAGAGACCGTGAGGTTACCGTCAGGTTGCTACGAAACTTCGCTATTATGGAAAGAAAAGGAGTCTCGACTGCCGAACAACTTCGATAATTCTCTAAAACGACTCTACACGATAGAGAAGAAATTAGACAAAGAACCCAACATGAAGATCGAATACAACAAACAAATAGAAAACCTGTTAGCAAAGGGTTACGCCGAACCCGCCACCGCTGTTCCTACACCGGGAAAGACATGGTACCTGCCTCACTTCGCGGTTACTCACCCAGCAAAGCCAGGAAAAGTACGTGTTGTATTCGACGCGGCCGCACGCACAGGAGGGACGACCCTTAATGAGCACCTCCTTACTGGCCCTGATTTATTGCAATCGTTACCTGGAGTTCTAATGAGATTCAGACAACATAAGATAGCTGTAGCCGCCGACATAGAAGAAATGTTTCTGAGAATTGGAATAAAAGAGACCGACAGAGACGTCCTTAGATTCCTTTGGCGCGCTGACCGGCGGGAGGGCCCACCCAACGAATATAGAATGCGGTCAGTTATCTTCGGTGCGGCGTGTTCCCCCAGCATCGCACTATACATAAAAAACACGCACGCTGAAAAATATAGAGAAGAGTACCCGCTAGCTGTAGAAGCAATAATATCCAACCACTACATGGATGATTATCTACACAGTTTTAGAAGCATTGGCGAAGCCATCGAAATATCTAAACAAGTAAAGAAAATACATAGCGAGGCGAATTTCAACTTAAGAGGTTGGACCTCTAATAGCGACGAAGTTGTGGCGGAGTTTCAAGAAGTCACAGAAAGCCAAATAACAGATCGTCATCTAGAAGACGGAAATAGAATAGAAAAAATATTAGGCCTTATATGGCGGCCTAAATTGGATACTTTAGGGTTTAACCTGAACTTTGCTAGGGTACCCAAGGAGATCACCGATGACCTAAAAGTCCCAACAAAGAGGGAAGCTTTGAAGACAATCATGTCGGTATTCGACCCACTGGGCCTAGTTTCACCTATAACAGTCCAGGCGAAGCACATTATTCAAGAGACCTGGCGAATAGGAACCGGCTGGGTCAAATGGACGAATCATTTCTGGTCGCGATGGCTCAGAGAATATCTGCCCGACCTGCAAAATCGGCGGGAGCCAAGGAGCAAGGGAGCGGCGTTAAAATTAGGAGACGTCGTCCTGATCTGCGATAATACCTTGCCCCGCAATACCTGGCCAAGGGGTAAGGTAGTGGCAACATATCCGGGCAACGACAACATTGTACGAGCCGTGGACGTGCAAACAAAGGGTGGAGTTCTAAGGCGTCCCACAAAGAAGCTCATCGTCCTGCCAACCGACTACAAGCCAGACGTCGTGACACCGGTAGCAGAGGATGCAGCGCCATAGTCAACCAACAGCAGCCTACGTCACTGCACGGCGGGAGTATGTGCACGACGCCTCACATGTAAATATAGTTTATTAATTAATACGACATTGCATTTTGTATATAGATAGGTATTCAACCGAATAGTCAAATAGTTTCGCATGTAGGCGTACCGTTGGAATGCTATTGTTCGCGAATGTTCCCACGTCGACGAAATTCCTGTCTCACGGCGCGCTTATAAATAGGGCGCACAGAGCGCAGCCGCTCAATGCGCCGCCCGCACCCGTAGAGAGAGGACGTCATCGCTGTGCCCATCGTCGCTACGCCCACGCCATAGAAGAACAAAGGACCCTTGAAGGATATCTTGAAGACTTCACGTCGCGTCAAGAAAGAAACTGGGCACAGCACTCCTCTCTCACAAACAGCTCTTTTCAGAGCTACTACGTGTTATACGGGTGCTAAAACAGCTCTTTTCAGAGCTATCGACAGGACGGCGCATTTCCTCGGTTTCTGCTCTTGACGTCACTACAAGTTTCTCTGCTCTGATCGTCAATGTAGATAGATAGTCGCAATGTCATAGGTAGGCGTTCTAGATATAAGTCGTCTTACAATAATAGGTAGGCGTTCTAGATATAAGCTGTTAGGTAATAGGTAGGCGTTCTAGATATAAGCCGTTAGGTAATAGGTAGGCGTTCTAGATATAAGCCGTTAGGTAATAGGTAGGCGTTCTAGACATAAGCCGTTAGGTAATAGGTAGGCGTTCTAGATATGAGTCGTCTTATAGGCATAGGTAGGCGCTTTAGATATAACTCGTTTAGTTATAAGCCGTTAAAAAAGTATAGTTAATAAGACGTATCGCACATAGTTATAAGTAGACGTCTAGTCTTAAGTCGCGTCACGTTTAGCTTAGTTTTTAATCACACATAATTAGCACATTCGAGAATACGAATCTATTATTACGTATATAGACTAGCATAACGTATCAATAGATAATAATTTAGCCCGCCACAAACACTAAATGTTCGTAAGATAGATTTCGCCTGCTTCAGGGAAATATAATAGTTAGGGCTTAAATTATTAAGTTCGGTTCTTTAAAAGAACAAATAGTTTATCTACCACTACAGGGTCGATATACGTACCAAATCACATAGATGTGTGATTTGGTAACATAATTTATCAAATCACGTTATCGTATAGCATAGAATAGATATGTGATTTTGATCATGTAATTATGTTTATAGAACAGGAAAACCTGCAATGGCCTTTTCTAGTACAGCTTGGTATTTTCCAACAGGAATAGTCAATAGGAAAATACCAAGCTAAGGTGCAATAACGGCGCGCTGCTTTCACGCCATTAGCTGATAATGTAAGCGCTGCCATTGGTCGGCGCAATAGACTAGAATCCTTGCCATTGCAGTGCTAATAGTTTTATAGTGATACCTATTATTTTATGTGGAATTGGATAGTTCTAATATAGAATGATAGACGATATCTCATTTTATGTAAAGACACTTAAATAAGAGGTAATATTAAAACCTAGTCAGCATTAGGCATACTAGAATGTTCGGACCTAATTATAGAGTTTAAGTATTAACTTTCTTACTTTAGGTCTTAGTATTTAGATAGATTATAGCTTCTACTACACTTATAGATAGATAAATTGGTAAAAGTAACCAATGTAAAGTGTATAGAGCTACTTAAGCATATTGGATTATTCGGACGCGATTTAAGGCTAGGCATAGAGTTTATAGACATTGTAAATAGGAATAGGATAGATTTAAGCTCTTTGTATAGTTATAAGCACTTAGTTAGCACCACTTAGAGCTTAGAATAGTCACTTAGAATAGTTATAGTATAGAAGAATGGTTTCTTATTAGATTTATGTAAATTCCAATAGTTTATAGATTAATATAGATATAATAATAATTGTTAATAGTATAAGAGAATTGTAAATATAAATAAATAGTATTTTCGTGCAATTTTCTTATCCCCATTCTTGGTTGATCGGCGAATACTCGACGCTCATTGGCTCTCGCGTCGCGGCATGCGAGAGTCACCGAGCGCCGGGAGAGGTGGCGAATAAATATAGGCGGCCTAGCACGCAAAAATCAGTTCGAAGATCACCACCGCCGCACACGCCACCTCACCGCCATCCGACCAAGACTGGGGACTATAGAAGAGGAACGAAGCCTGAACTCTCAAGATCTGGTGTTTCATTTCATCGCATCACCACCCATCGTGCACCCCGGCATTTCTTCGGTGCATCGGACCGTTCGTCGGCAAGCCCAAACTCACCGGTACTCTCCAGCTCTAGGCTAACGGACGTTGGTCCTCTGGAGAGACCACTGGTGAGCGCGGGAGTCAGCCTGCCGTAGAATTGGAAACCCGTAGATCGACTTTCGTCGTCACGGCTGAGCTCGTCTTTCGACGGCCGCGTTTCCAAGTTCTGCGGAGGTTCGATTTAGTCGACCCGGTCCCGCACAGAATCAATCTATATAAGCTTCGATTACAGTTCATTAAAGATTATAATCAATCTTATCATTTGATATATAATAAACAAACGCCAAAGGTAGTATTTTATTTTTTTAAATTAACTATCGTAGTAACTATCATCTATTTTATATATAAATTTGAAATTTTCGAATTAAAAGGTGATATTAATAAAATGCTTTTAAATATATCACTGTTTTTGTGTGTTATAAGTGTAGCTAATGCTCAAATGTTAAGAAATGTTTTCGATGATGAGCTTTATAAGAGGGTTCTGGATCCAGAATTGTGTGATAATCAACTGCGCTTTCTGATGACTAATATCAGTTCACTACCATGTAAGTAAATTTTTATATATCAACAAATACTTTGCATTTTTTCTCGCATCCTACCCTGTATCAACTCTTTCCTTTCCTTCTTTTGATCCATTTTATTTCGATTTTTAAGTTTGATGAAGATCTATCTCATCAAAGTTAAAAATATAGGATAATCGAAATTATCCTCATTTCTATAATATCTATTTCAGTTTTTGATGCCGGTATACGATTTCCTCGTGGTATTCTCAAACTTAACTTACAAGATTGGGGTAATTATCATCAATGTTTAGAGATAAAACAAATTACCGACGTGGTTGGCACAATTGAAGGAAAATATTGTTCGATAAATGTACCATTACAATTGGATATTGGTTTACCAACATGGCTAGATGGTTCCGTAGAAAACTTGGAGCTAGACGAAGTAACATTGAAAAATTTTGAGCATTATGAAAAGTTTAAACGACAATTACACTCAATTAATGGAAGGTATAATAACGGATTTAAATGTGAAAACAGTACAAAATAATTTAAATATAACTATATACTACACTTTTATATAGTATATGGTAAATTTCTCAATCTATCGATCCAGTCTAGTGCCGCCACTTTCAAGTATATATAAAGTGATCCGTAACGTTTTGGGATCAACTAGAAAATGACAGTTCTGAGTTGCCTTGTCTTAGTGGATGCGACTGCTACATAAAGTTATTTTACTGTGGAATTCATGAACCGAACTCCGGCTTAACTACAGGTTGATGTTCTAATGTTGAGCCACAATTTAAAAACAGACTGAATTCAAATGATAATAGTTTTCGCATGTAAGCACGACTGCCATACTTTTTTAAGCTTTACCTAATATTAGTTTTAACACTAACTAAAATAAATATTTTAGGAGTCTTCCCGACTCTGAGCTTGGTGAATCAAATTTAGCACTGAATTTAGCAATATGTATTCCAAAAGCATGTACTTCTAGACAAGTAATAGATTTTGTTACATTAAATGGAGGTATATTTAATGCAACGGAAAGATTTTGTAGACTTCCCAATGATAAACCATTTGCGGCGGCTGATTATGTTGCTATGTGAGTACAAAATATTTTATCTTTCATTAATGCACATTTTGATTAAGTATTAAGTACATTCAGGTCAATGAATTTTTCACATTATCACTAATATAGGAATGTTTGGAGGTTATTGAGTTTTTCGGCTTCTGCTACTGGATAACCATATTAACACCGATCTAACTGCACGAAGTAGTTCAAGCCCACAGATTACTAATAACTTACAAATGCAAATGAACTTACTTACTGAATAACTTGGTAACCTTGTGGCACTGGACCTTAATAGCTATAATTATTATTATTACCTAATGAATTAAACTAATTTTATGCGGCTTCCTATCGCGTTTATTACAGTGTATTAATGATTTTACATATTTTTATGATGACCGTTAGTTTCGAGAGCATCGTGGTCACGGAAAAAGATTGTACTGTAAGTACTACGCGATAGAAGGCCGCATAAACTTCGTTTAATTGAGCTTTAATTTTATTTTTCCTCTTGCACTATGTCCACCTCGGGAATTAGTATTAACAAAATTAACTAGTTTGAACAAAATGTGATTCTATGAGTTTTTCTTTTTTTAGGGCTTTCTGCGGTTTGTTCTTATTTCTAATTATAATTAGTACATCATACGATTTACATCATAATGTGATTAAAAATAGGAATCGTAAGTAAACTATAAGCATTTATAAATTATTCATTTCATTACCTACAATGATAAAAATGATAATAAACATTTTAGGTAAGGACAAAACAAATACGCTCTGCTGCAGTTTTTCTTTATATACCAACACGAGACGATTGTTGACATTTAACGATGGGCCAGATGCGTTACATTGTATTGATGGTATACGTTCTATAGCCATGTTTTGGGTGGTTTTTGGGCACGTTTTCTATAGAGTAACTGAAGTTATTTCTAATCCTTTATCAGCCTTTGAAGTAAGTAAACAGGTCAAGTGTAATGCACTTTTAGGGCTTTAGATAATATCATATTGTTCTATTTTTGATTACCTCTGAATTTTACAAATTGTATTTTTTTACATGTCTATACCAAGCTACTAAACGTGCTTGAATCCTATAAATAGGACGACCAATATATCAAATATACATTGATATCGATAAGTGGTTTTGAACTGGAAGCTCCATCCAGACTTCAGATTTACGTGACCATTTCATTATCACTAGACAACGATATTTAATAAAACAAAAGTGTGATAAAAATATATTAATTTTAGTGGACACAGAGTTTGGAAAGCTTTTGGATGATGTCCGCTCCAATAACCGTGGACACATTCTTCTTATTGAGCGGTCTCCTACTTGTTTATACAACTGCTGACAAATTAAGCACACGTAAGTTATATTCTCGTATTGTGGATAGCTCTACCTCTATATAAGCTTCTAAATGATAATATGTATAGTATTTTCCTAGATTTTGCACGAACATTGATTAATGAATTAAACAAATCAAAAACGTCAGAATAATAAAAAAATGTTAAATCAAAACCAAAATAAACGCATAAAATTTATTTAATTCATTTAATAATGTACGAGTATGTTTTTCTCCACTTGACGACCGGTCACGACGGTGGTTAGTACCACCACTTTTAAGTTAACAGACCATGAAGTGACTCAGACGTGTTTTGTAGTTGGTTCCAACTAGGCATGCATAGTGGATACGACAGTTACTTGCAGTTGTTTAACTGTAATAGCTACACCTCCATTCATGGACATGGGAGTTGTTACATGTCGAGCCACAATAAAAACATAAAAAATAGCAATAAAATAAGGTAAATAAATAGGTGTTTGTTTTAAGGTTTAAGGTCTCTGCCCACTACAACGTAAAAAGCATAAAAAGCAACACGATACGGCCTCCTATGCCCACTGAAACGGATCGACGGCGTTCTGTGCCCGTATACATCCCATATGATGCCCATATGCAGCCCGTATGTTTCCCGTATGTAATCTGTATCATCATATCGATTTTGGTGGATTATTATTGGATAATAATCCACCAAAATCGATTAAAAAACCGTTTTATTCTCGCATGCGTATCGACGTATGTTGCGTGGACGTCTTAGGAGTGGTATCAAGTTTTTAAATAATAAAATAGGTATGCCTATTAAAAAATTAACTGTTAGACAACTGGCAATAATTGCCATAATATTGGATGAGGAAGAAGAAGAGAACCAAAGAAACACTCGACGCTACTGGATTCACGATTCCATAAAAGAACAAAAAACTGAAGGAGAATATTGAACGTTATACAGGCACTTAGTTGATGATAAACTAGCAACAGATGACTAAAGGGCGTTTACAACGCGTTTAAAACGGTCATTATACGCGGTTATAACTCGTATGATCACCGTTTCGTCGCCTGCGCGCATCGGTTTGGCAACATCGCGTGCCATGCACGGAGCATATCGGCACCGGCAAAATATTCTCGCCCACAATTCATTAACGCTCCGTGCATAGTATGCTACGGTGCTGGTCGGTAACGGAATGGTCTAGTGGGCATAGTTTCATACTTTTCAATACAAAGAATATTTTATTTACCCGACACGTGTCTATTACGGTCATAGTATGATACGTTGTAGTGGGCAGAGACCTTTAGGAACTAGAATTTATATCACTGTAAATTTGATAAAATTCCAAACAAAATCAATATTTAAATTTTCCAATATTTTCTGATAACATCATTATTGTTAAAATTAATAATCACTCCTACTTATCAACTGATTTAAATCATACAATAACATAATTTGATTTGATTTGAAAGGGAAATTCCATTTTACAGTTTGATTTTGTTTTTGTTGTGACTCGACCTACGATAGCACCTCCCCTGCGGGCCGACCGCGTAACTGAGTAACAATGAGAATGAGCTTCGCATTCGTTTTGACAGTTGAACTCTATTAATGAGCTTGAAATTTTTGTTCGATGTTCTTTTACATTAATAGTTCAAGCTTATTGAAACTCATTGTCCAATTCAATAAAATATGTTTTTGACAATAATAGAGACGATGTAACTTTGGGAATGAAATTCATTGTCATTTCCATTAAAGCTGCGCAATCGGCCCCCTGATGTTAAGCTAGAGTGCGGTCCATAAATGGAGACAACTGTTAGTGTAGTTAAATAACTGCTGTAACACTCACATCAACTATGCCGACCTAAATAAAACCAGCTACATTTAAACCTAATCCCGATACTCGGTATGTACATTTGAAAGTGGTACTGCTACCCCAGGTCGGCAGAATGGGCAAATAACTACCCATATTTTGAATGTGTTTTTTTAATTTGACTCGACGTCTGACCTTGACTTGCCTGTTGGTAAACAAGAGGTGGTCTAAGAGCGCTGACAACTAAAAAGACAGACTCAATTCACGGTTGCCTTAGTCGCCGTCCTATGCCGGCCAAAAACTAAGTCGTTGGCAATCTTCAATGATGGATGCGATGAAGAAGCACCTTTGTCCGACATAGTGACGGCAACTGGGGCAGCCGTGAAGAGACTCAATTTTTGCAGTCGTCGACACTCTTGGACCTCTTCTTGTTTACCATCAGGCGGGTCGAGGTCAGATGTCGAGTCATAATAAAAAAAACATTATTCTAACTCTATTTTACAGGAAAGTTTTTGAGAAACATTCACATGTTTTATTTACTCCGTTATCTCCGTCTATTCCCAATACTGGCAACTGCAATTCTATTCCAAGCCAGCTTAGTGCATCATTTAGCTGATGGTCCTTCGTGGCATACGGTCGCAACTCAAGTACAATTCTGCAGAGATGGCTGGTGGTGGCCATTGCTTTATGTGCAAAATTATGTCAACAACAATTACCCGGTAAGGTTTAAAGAATAAATATAAAAAGTATGATAGGCAGTGATTTGACGACAGGCGTGGCCAATTGTTCAATTGTGATTGGTTTCTTGCGCGTAAAGTCCCGGGTTCGATTCCCGGTCGGAGCAAATATTGGTTTCATAGCTTTTATTTATAACATTTAATAATTATATTAAATATTTGTTAATTATACAGACCGTGAAGTGATTTAGTCTCGTTTCGGGATCAGCTTGTGAGTTTCCGTATCCAACTAAGCCGGCATAGTGGATGTGACTGTTACTTACAGTTATTGAATTGTAGTAGCAGTGACATTCATTCATGGACCACACTCCAGCTTATATAATAAATATATAAGTCTGTGGATTCAAGGTAGAACTTGCCGTGTTCAACTAGGCTTAAGATCAGGCAGGATGCTGTCATATGCCTAGTCACAATAAAAAAATATACACCGGGAAAAGGAGGGTTTGCTGTGCAATTAAGTTATCGGAAATCGTTTCCCAATCATGAAGACACGTCATAATAACGGTTATGCTTTGAACTGTCATAATTATAGTTTAACCTAAAAGGATATAAAGAATAAAGGATATTTTCCAATAACAATGTAATCTTCGTACCTTAAACTATTTTAAAATGTATAAGCAACTGTTATTACAAATTAACCCAAGTCCCCATACAAAATTAATGATGTCCTTTGAACTAATTCCATATCTTTAAATTTATTGTTTCAGTGTTTGGGTGTTGTGTGGTATCTATGCGTTGACATGCAATTATTCTGGATTTCCCCATTGGTACTTGTATGGGTATTAAGCGGTCGTCAACGTGTCGCGTGGCTAGCTTTAGGCATCACATTATTCCTGGCATTACTCAGCAGTTCCTTGATCAGTTTCATCAACGGCTTCCCATCCAATTCATTTAATCTTACGTAAGTATTTTAACATGATTAGTGCTCATGACAATTAGAGAACCGTAGTCCACACAGCGTCAATAATAATTGGACATCGTCGTCTATGTTTTATTGTTTTTTTTATCGTACTCAACATATGGCAGCACTGATCCCGAATCGCGACTAAATCACTTTACAGTCTGTATACTTGTAAGTGGTGGTATTACCCCGGATCGGCAGAAGGTACCACTGCACTGCCTACCACTCTTTGATACTCAGGCCCGAAGCAAATTCTTTTTTGTAAACAGATTTTTGTAATATTGATTATTTATTATTAGATATTACAAATTAAAGCTATGTAACAAATATTTGCTCCGACCGAGAATCGAATATGATCGCGTGATATGATCATGACTTGTATAGTAAAAGCGACGGAAAAAAACGATCTTGAATTAGTTTTTTAAGCCGTGCGTCGGCGCTCTTGCTTCTCCACTTGCTTGCCATTAGGCAAGTCGAGCCTAAATAAAAAATATAAAAAGAAAATAAGTGCTGACGACTATAAAATTTTCTTAATGTGTATTATATTTCTTTATATTTCAGTGAATTAGACGAAATCCTTCGTTATTTCCAATGGTACTACATGAACACTTTGACACGAGCTGGGCCCTTCTTTGTGGGAATGATTTTCGGTTATCTATTGCATGTGTGTAGAGGAAGAAAGATTAGACTATCTAAAGTCAGTACCTAGTAATCCTTATTTTAGATAATATCGCTGATTTATTTTATTTATAGTTATTGTATGAGTGGGGTTGGAGGTAAATATTTAATGCGCAGAACATTCGATCACGCGAAATCATGATACGCTGTTACCGCTAGTAGAAAAATAACTGAAGGTCCCATTCGTTGT
Organism: Tinea trinotella; assembly: GCA_905220615.1. Taxonomy (NCBI): domain Eukaryota; kingdom Metazoa; phylum Arthropoda; class Insecta; order Lepidoptera; family Tineidae; genus Tinea; species Tinea trinotella. The sequence continues at coordinate 3,606,539 of HG992311.1, forward strand.
CACTAGATGGCAGGCGTTAAGACGTCGGCATGTCTTAAAACTGTCGCACCTTAATCCGCATTATATTAAAAAGCGTGGTGAGAAGACAAATCCTGTTCCGATAATGTTTCAAACATAAGATCCGTGCTTAGTAGTGGAATATATAAGGGTATTGATGATAACAATGATCTATGAGAGTATGAAAGAGATGATACCATGTTCCTGCATCGTCTTTTTACTCCTACATAGGCCAGGAAATAAACTAAAGCCTTCAGCACTTCGTTTCTTAGTGGAATCGACAAGTGCTATGCTTTTCCAGCCCATATGTTTTCCCAGTCCCATAGTCATGGATGCTTTATGCGAATCGTGAAAAAAAAACATCTTTATGATCCTTTATTTGGCCGGTATAGTGTCGGCGACTGAAGCAACCGAAAGAAAGAAATAATATAACTTTATTGTCGTCACTTGATAAGATAAATCAAAATAGGATGAAGGAGTAAATTTAATAAAAACACAACGTAAACGTATGATCTGTCCATGTTTTAACAGACGGGTTTTTGGACCACCCATTGCATACCATCAGGCAATTCGAAGTTAGAAGGCGCGTCTCAATAAAAAAAGCAATAAGTACCATTTGTTTTAGATTCACGTCGCCTTAGGATGGATAATAGCATTTGCCATTTTCGCATTTGTCATGTTTATAATTTATCCAATAATGCAGCCAGGATATAATAATCAGGCGTTTGATGGTTTCTTGAATTCATACATGAGGTCGCTCTGGGCTCTTGGACTTGGATGGACGATATTTGCATGTACTCATGGTTATGGAGGTAAATTATTTATTTTACTTATAACAGGGATAGACAAAAAAATATATAATTAGCCTAGATTAATTCTATTATTTTCTTAGATTTTGCGCGAAAAATGATTAATGAATTAAACAAATTTTATGCGGTACTATCGCGTTTATTTTGGTATTCGTATTTCTAAAGAATTTAAAGTTTTTAATGTAGTATTAGATACCGTACAAAAGACACAATAGACGTGTTAGCTAAATACTTAATGTTTTAGGGACTTAAATATAAAAACGTTATGGATTGCCTAGTGTCTATAATAAAAAAAAGATAATTGTGGATGTGAGGGAAGCAAAGGAGTTGTGCCAGGATCTTGGCAAGTGGTGCTCCATTGTCTATGCCTATCCCTGTGAGAAAAGGGCGTGACAATTTGATTTGATTTTCTTGGCCGGTATAGTGACTGCGTAAGATAGGACGATTTTAGGCGTCCGGCACTCTTGAATGTCCCTTTGGTACAAGTTACGAATTTCGGGGTCGAGACGATCGGCCTTTGGGGACCTTCAGCTAAACGACTGGCCAAGAGATTGTCCGGAGAAGTCTAGACAGGAAGACTGGCATCTATTTCTGCCAACGTATTAGCCTTGCTATACAAAGGGGAAATGTTGCCAGTCTTCTTGGGACTATCTCTGATGTGACGTAATCAGATGAAATTTTATTATTTATAGTTTAATTATAGTTAATATACTTTTAGTTTGATCTGTTTCTCAATAAAATTAATTAGGTATTTATTTTATAGTGTTAATACTTTCAAACAAATTGAACTCAAATAATAACAAATTAATTATTGTGGCATAAGTGCCGCTCTCTGCCTGATAAATCTAATTTGCGATCCACAAGCTGAGCAGCTTATAAATTTTAGTTAACTTACAGGTCCAATAAATTGGTTCCTATCTCTCAACTTCTGGAAGCTTCCAGCAAGATTATCATATGCTATGTATCTTATACATATGCCTTTAATTGAGATGGGATATTCTAGTATGGTACATTTATTACATTTCTCGCCTGCTGGACTTGTAAGTAATTTATGCAAATACAAAAATACAAAAACTTTATTCACAGTAAAATACAAAAACATAAAAATAGATCCAGAAAAATGCATGGTGGAATGCTCTGCCTATACTAGGCAGAGCGCATGTCTTATGTCCTCTGATCCTTCAAGTTATGGGTGAAAAATCACCTTTGGCCGGCATAGTGATGGCAACTGAGGCAGGTGTGAAAAGTCTGTTTTTACAGTCGTCGGTACTCTTGGACTTCTTCTTGCATACTATCAGGCGGGTCGAGGTCACATGTCGAGTTAAAATAAAAAACAACTATATATTTTTTTAAGTTTGTGTCTGCATATGACAACAACTTCTGCTATTACAGTTAAATAACTGCAAGCAGTAGATAGATGCCGGCCTACCGGCAATTAGGCAAGTAGGCCGGCATAGTGGATATCACTGCTACCTACAGCTAATTGACTATAGTAGCAGTAACCTTCATTCTTGGACCGCACACCAGCTTAATAAAAGGCGGGGTGTTGTCAAATGTGTCACAATAAAAAAAACTACAATACTTCACATAATCTACAAACGTGGACATGAGCACGGCGTACAGTAGCTCATTTGTCAGACAGACGCCGCGTTTATTATTCAATATTCATAATTAATTTATATACATTAATATGCCTAAATATAAATTATGATTTTTCTATTTCAGTCATACAGATTCTTATCAGAATTATCTCTAATATTCATTGTATCGTTCGCACTGACACTTGCGATTGATTCACCATTTTCAACATTGCAAAAACTACTTTTGGGCGGTGGTAATTATTATTTTATGTTAACACATTATATTTCGATTATGTTAACCTATTGATGTTAAGTACTACCCGTGAACTGTCACGAATAAATATCTTTAAGTAGCAGTCATGCCGGACTTGCAGAACTTAGTGCGTCCTCTATCGCCTATACCACGGAGAATGTTCCGGGGAGCTCTTTAACCTTGTTCCAACCTCGGCTTTTTACACCCGTAATACGCACGCTGGTCGGGGGAAGTATCCGCATTCTGTCAAACGAATTGGCAGTCGAACTAAAAAGTTCGGTGCGTCTTTTCTTTGTAGAACAACCGACAAGTGAAATGCTTTGCCAGCCCATGTGTTCTCTCCATCCTATAACCTTGGATCCTTCAAGCGATGCGTGAAGAAAGACCTTTGGCCGGTATAGTGACAGCGACTGAGGCAGCCGTGAACTGACTCGTATTTTTCAGTCGTCACTCGTAGATCTCCTCTTGCTTATCATCAGGCGGTTTAAAATCAAATGTCGTGTTACGATAAAAAAAAAACTTGCAGGCTGATCCCGAGGTGCGCCTGGATCAATGCACTCCTAAATATTCCATTAATTAGGTACCATTTTATGCACCTTACTAAAAAGGTGAGGTGACTGCTACTACAGTAAAATAACTGCAAGTATCAGTAATATCGACTATGCCGGCCTATTTAAAACCGGCAACCGAAATGCGACTAAGTAACTTCACTGTCTGTATACTTGTAAATGGTGGTACTACTCCGGATCGGCAGACTGGGCACCGCTGTCTTTTCAAATTACGTTTCTATAAACTATAAAGGATATTAATTCATCTTTTCTATTTTAGTATCACGTCCATCCCCAGCAAAAGGCGCTGAACCAATTGATAGTAAAATGAACGAGAAAGCCTCAACTAGTCTTCCAGAAAAACAATTATAGGCTTTTATCTGTAAGCTTGTTGACACACAGGCGTGGAAATGGAATTCCTTGTTCCAAATAAATCTTTTAGAAAGTACCTATAATGTTTAAGACATTTTTATGTTAAATTAATTTAAGCATAACTAATATATATCTATATTATGATCTGTGATTTAATGTGTAGAATAAATTATATTCAAATTTATATTTGTTTTATTGGGTTAGACCTACTGAATTTTAAAAGTTAATGTAAGTGCAGCTATATTGTTTTAATAAAATTAGGCACGTTGAAATAAAATTTTAATTGTGCTAATTAATTATGCCAGTACCATAGACACTAAAATACTTAACAGTTCCTTAATAAAATATACATCTACACAACGATCAGCTGCGACCGGGGATCAAACCTAAAACCTGTCGCTTAACTCGCGACCGCCTGCTTTTATTCAAAATTGCAGAATTTTTGAATATTAAGACCATAGTGATTCAGTTGCATTCCGGCATCAACTTGAAAGTTTTCAGCAAGTTTCAACCAAATTTCAGCAGGGTCGGTAGAGCGAACTCGACTGCTTCCTACATAATATACTCGTATTTATCTGTGACAGGAGATGCCTCTATTCATACATTGCACTTTAAGTTATCACAAGATTGTGTGCGGTCACATGTTGTGTCACAATAAAAAAAGCAGAAGTTTTTGTACTAACTGTTTGTATTAATGTTAGTTTTTAACTTTATCTTTATAAATCTGAATCAATTAATTGATATACATGAGATCGTTGTAGGCGCTCGGACTTGGGTGGACGATATTTGCAAGTGCATTTGACGCTACGTGGTCAAGGACGTTGTGAAATGAAACGCACCCGTTCAAATTGTGAAGACGACTAATAATTAGTCACTAATTTATTTGACATAAAAAATAGAATATAAAAAACAAAAGAATAAATGAGTTTAAAAATGAAATTTATGTTTTTTTAATGGAAATGAATTAGTGCCAGCGCATACATGCGGAATTCCGAGTCTGAATTCAGATCAGGAATTCAGATCCGGAATTCCGTGACACTAGCGCACACTACCAGTTTTTTTGTATTAGGAATTTTTACGACTAGTAAGAAGTACTAGTAATAGAGAAGTTATTGTGATTAAATAAAAAAAAAAATATAATTTATCAAAATTTAAATAATTTTTTATAGAGACGTTATCATGGACGACGACGAATTGATTGCTGTTGCACTTTTACTGGCGTTAAACAAGAAGAAAAATCGTCGTTATTGGGTACACCCGTTGAATACTCGGAGATTAACAGAGAGTCAATTTTATCTCAAAAGAACAAAATTACGAGCGCACCCAGAAGAATTCTTCAAATATTACAGGATGTCAATGAAATCCTTTGATGAACTTCATAATGGCATACGAGAGAAAATACAAAAGCAAAATACATGTATGAGATTGTGTTTGGATACGGAGGAAAAGTTGACCATAACATTAAGGTACTTCAAAACCAAATCAAATTGTCACGCCATTTTCCCACAGGGATAGGCAGAGACAATGGAGCGCATACGACGACTCCCTCGGCCTCAATAGATGTAGCAATAAAAATAGCCTTAAAAGCATGCATATAAAATTATTTTTTAACCCCCGGCTCAAAAAGAGAGGTGTTATAAGTTTGATGTGTCTGTGTATCTGTAGCATCGTAGCTTTAGGAGCTACGATGCTATAGAATGGACCGATAACGATGCGGTTTATTGCGTTTGAAAGCTGACATGATCGAGATAGTAATTGATAAAGATCTAATCTGGGGTTTCAAGGTCAACAACTTGATTTGTTAGCTGCGGTAGCGATCTTAGACGCGCTATTTAGGACGGCAACCCTTGTACGTCGCTATGCGACGAAGATTGTTATTTTATGTCAAATAAATATGCCAATGTAAAAACACGTAAAAAATGTTTCAAATTTTCCCTTAAAATATTCATATGGCGAGGTTGGTTTGCAGTTTAGATCGATTACCTTGATTGAATATTTTAGGGGAAAAATTATAACATTTTTTACGTGTTTTTACATTGGCATATTTATTTGACATAAAATAACAATCTTCGTCGAATAGCGACGTACAAGGGTTGCCGTCCTAAACACGCATAAGGCTGGGAATACAAGTCCGATTTTCCTCTCCGATAGTCGGATCCGATTGTCTGATCAGACAATCGAAAGGCACTCGTGCCATACTTTTGTTTGAATACTTAATACACGTCCGATCCGATAGTCGGATCGGATGTCAGAATCTGAAACAACGCCAAGCCGCTTACGATTTTATGGCCGATCCGATTGTCTGAAGATGCAGTTTTCATACAGAATACAGAAACAAAATAGACGTCCGATTCTTACTTCCGATTTGTAAATAATTTGCTCAATAAATATGGTACGAAAGACTGTAATTCTGCTGCCACTTCGCTTGCACCTTGTACATTAAGTTGGAAAAGGGTCCGAAAATTGTGGACTATTCATACCATGAGATAATAGGCTCTATATTGTGCTTATCAATTTGTACACGTACAGTCAGTTACTTGAGCCAATTCAACTTGCACTGGGGATTTGAACATAGCTGCGGCAAAACGCTCTTAAGATATCTCAAAGGCACTAGCAAAGATTGGGTCTTGAGTAGCAGTGATGATTTCCATTCATATACTGGTCATGCTGTGATGTATATGCTGGCAATCTCGCAAAGATTTTTTGACGACAGACGTGGACGAACAGTTGGCGAATGGTTAAGTATTCAAACAAATGTATGGCACGAGTGCCTTCCGATTGTCTGATCAGACAATCGGATCCGACTATCGGAGAGGAAAATCAGATCAGCAAATCAACAAGAAATGGAACTATAATGCTTTAATTAAAATTGTTACTCACTATGAGCCATTAACTGGGCCGTTATCAAATTGAAGACCGGGAATTTAAAGGAATCAGAGGTTCCTTTAAAATTATAAATTTGATTTTTTAATTAGGAATAATTTGTGTATCGTCAAACTTACCTTTTTCAACAAAATAGCGTGACTAATTAAAATTCATTTTTATATATAATGAGTCAGAAATTTAGACGTTAATAATATTTTGGGAAGTTGGAATAAAACACAATGTGAAATAAAATACGACGCATATAATTATTTAGAGAAAAACGTGTAATTTCAATTACAAACATTTTAACTATTAGCGATATAGGTCGGAGTTAAGAAATATATTAAATATGTATTAAAGAAATGTATTAGTATTTTTACATTACTTTTACCGACCACATTTCAAATGGCAAATAAATTAATATATTTAAAAAAAATAAAACTAATTTGAATTTTTGCTAATTTTACCTCTACACTAGAAATATATTTTCGTAAAATACAATTAATTATGTTACACAGAAATAAATGAAAACTAAAAAGGTCGTTATTAGGACGCGTAATAGGGCATGCTATCTTATTTAAGTTTTAAATATTTTTTCATATCTTCTTGGGAATCTTCAGACAGAATTGATAATTGTGTAGGCTCGCTATTTTCAACAGTAGTTAATTTGGGAGGTGTGACTTTACTGATGGTGCGAATTACAATCTTAGGTTTAGAGATACTTGTACCAGGGACATTATTCTGCTGGGAGGATGAATGAAAAGTTGGTGCTGATGGAGATGGACTTGGACTAAAATATATAGGCGAATTATGTGGTACACATGTATTTTGTTTTACAGATGGAGTGCAAGATGATGATAGAGATGAAATATTATAATGTGAAAGCGAGCATTGCGGTATAGGAGTGTATGAACTGAGGACATGAGGGCTTGGCATTGATGATGATGAATTATGACTGTTCTCATACTGTGATAATGATAGATTTTCTCCCACGGTGATTTTTTTTACTAATTGAAGCATACCTAGTTGAAAATCTATTTTTTGGTGATGATTCATTTGATTCATATGGCTTCTAAAACTGAGTAAAAATTTGGTGTTATCATCTTCGGGAGTTTTGGATGAGCTTTCATTTAATTTTTGCCTTTGCTCCAAGATATTTAATATTTGAGTTGGGATATCTTTCTTTCTTTTCTGATTAACCACAGGTGAAGTTGGTACTGTTGGCTCCATATGATTGATATCTTCCAGTTCAATATTGTGTTCTTCATTTTCTGAATGCAGTTGTGGTTGAGTATAATCTGTATCTTCTTTTGGATAGTTCCCTTCAGAATCTCTTTTCGCAAATATGGGTGTAAGAAAGTAGAGCAGTGAACTATAAATATATTTTTTGGCCTTTTTAGCTGCACTGCCAGTAGAAACATTGTTGGTTTTTTGAACTTCTCTTCGGTAATAGTCTCTTATGTTGGTCCACTTCTTTTTTAATTCGGCACCTAAATATGTTAAAAATAACATTATAACATTTTTACAGATTCCTGGCTACTGGTTGTAATTTTGAAGAATTAAAAACAAATTATCTGGTGGGAAGCCGAACTGTGTCTGCGCTCGTTAAAGAAACCTGTAAAGCTATTTGGGAAGTGTACCAACCTTTAGAAATGAAGCCACCGTCATCACAAGAACGTTGGAAAGAAATTGCGGAAAATTATTATAGAAAAGCCAACTTCCCGAACTGTGTAGGTGCAGTTGATGGGAAGCATATCCGTTTGATATCCCCCTGCATAGTGGGTCTGCTTTTTATAATTATAAAAATTACTACTCTATTGTACTGATGGCAGTAGTAGATTCAGACTACCAGTTCATAGCTATAGATGTGGGAGCTTTTGGCAGAGACAGTGACAGCAATATTTTCCACAATTGGGTTTTTGGGAAAAGGTTAAAAGAAAATCGCCTTAATTTGCCTGAAGCAAAACCTTTACCAGGAAGTAATGGGCCACCTCTACCGTATGTGTTTCTAGGCGATAAGGCCTTCCCACTGAACAATAATTTTTTGAAACCTTATCCAAGATGTAACCTTAATAATAAACGCCGAATCTTTAATTATCGGCTGAGTCGATCTCGGCGTATTGTAGAATGTGCTTTCGGCATTCTTTCAAACAAGTGGAGAATTTTTCATACTAATATGACCATTCCACCAGATTTTGCTGTTCTGGTAACGAGGACAGCATGCGTATTGCATAATTTTGTACGCAGACGAGATGGTTATAAATTTAAAGATACGTTGACGCATTACTTTGAGGATTTACCATTCAGTTCTCCACGACAATCCACAAACCAAGGCAGAACTATAAGAGATAATTTCGCTGAGTACTTCATGACGCCGGCTGGAGAACTGCTATATCAATACAGCGAAAGAATTATTAACCCACAATAATTTAACTATAAAAGCAATATTAAAATGCTTACATTTGTTTTCTTTGTCTGTGCGCGTTTCCCAATCAATAAAAAGTTCCCTACAAATTTGCTCCCAAGCCAAATCCTTGACGTCTTTATTGTGGTAGTCTGTGTTATTAATATCCCATATGCATGGATATTTTTCTATAGACATTATTAAATTTTCGGTTTCACACATTTTGTTTGTAAATGAAAAAATCATTAAAAGTATTTTTATTTTATGACAGTGATCAGAGTAAATCAGAGTGACATTTTATAATTCTATATAAAATGTAGAAGAGTAAACTTTTGCCAGTACCAAGTAAATAAAATTATATACCCTTCTAACTTATTTTTAATGGCATAGTGAAAATAGCATGAACGGCTGTATTTTGTAGCTATTTTAGGGCTTCTTCTATTTCTTTAGTCCATATTATTAGTACAACACCCACAGACCTAGAATACGTGCATTCTAAGCCTAAGGCCACACAGGCAGGTGGTACGCTAGGCGGTAAGCGGTGAGATAGGCGCCTGCATTAGTATCCTAGTGAACAAGCAAATGCAAAGTCACAGGAGCGGTAACATCACGCGCTAGGCGCCAAGCTAAGCGCCACGATTGTCGCCTAGCGTGTATCCTAGCAAACCAACGTGTTGGTTATATTAATCGTGCCACCAAGTGATTTTCATATATGGACGAACTTTTCATTGCTGCCGTCTTTACAAAAAAGCTACTTTGGAATTCTTCTGATAAATTATATAATTTATTAAAAGGAATTGTGTGCAGTAGACCGTGGTGTAGTGGCAGTGCAAAGGTTACGTAAGCTGTGAGCACTGGTTCGAAACCACTCACCGGTACCAATGTATCTTTGATATAAGTATTTTTTGTCATGTTTCTATGATACAAGCACTTTAGTAGCTTAGTATAGAAATCTACAATATAAAATCAAAATTAAAATTTTAAGGGAACCCCCGAAACGCCTGAATCTACTTTTGTCATATCACTAGACTTATAGTAAGAAACATGACTTTATAGATGAAACATGGCTCAATAGTTATATCCCTTTAATATCTCTTGCATCCTCATGGTGCCTTATCAGATACTCAAGGTCTTCAATTTGATAACGGTCCAGCTAATGGCTCATAGTAAGTAACAATTTTAGTTAAAGCACTATGATACTATCTGTTGTTGATTTGCTGATCTGAAAGGATTCATGATAGTACATGATCAAATACTCCTGGCATTTAATTTGATAACGGCCCAGCTAAAGGCTTTAGTTAAATCACTATAGTTCTATCACTTGTTGATTTACTGATCTAAGAGGATTCATGATGGTGCAACATCAGATACTCCTGGTCTTTAATTTGATAACGGCCCAGCTAAAGACTCATAGTGAGTACCATTTCTTGATGATTTGCTGATCTGAGAAGATCCATGATTAGTTTTTTTAGATCCACAGTGTTTTATTAAATCGTACTTACTTTTCTAAAAAGTCAAGACGTATTTAATGAGCCCAAACATAATAAACCCATTAAGTTTAAATTCAGGATTTCGTCTCTTACCTTCGAGTTTCATCGTCAGAGTGGCTCAGTGCTACCAGTTAAACACCCAAGTACGTATAGTTGGGGAACGAGTAAAATGAATTCGGGGGCTCATAGCTCGGCGATGTTATTTAATATCGATAAAAACGTGTCCATATTTTCTTTGTTTGATTATTAAAAAAATTGTGAGTTAATTGGATATAAAATCAAAATTAAAATTATAATGGAAGCCCCGAAACGCCTGAAACCACTATTCATACCACCAGCCTTATAGTAATGGTTCTATAATTATATTCCTTGGATCCTCATGGCGCATCATCAGATACTCCAGGTTTTTATTTTTATAACAGTCCAGCTAAAGGCTTATAGTGAGTAACATTTTAAGTTAAAGCACTATAGTTCTAGCTCTTGTTGATTTGCTGATCTGAGAGAATCCATGATGGTGTATTAACAAATACTCAAGGTCCTTAAATTGACAAGAGCCCAGCTAAGCCTTATGGTAAAATACAACTTTAGTCATAGCACCATAGTTATATCTCTTAAATATTCCTTGCATCCCGATGGTCCATCATCCAGTACTCTAGGTCTTCAATTTGATAACGGCCCAGCTAAAGGCTTATAGTGAGTAACATTTTAAGAAGACGAATTGATTGCTGTTACACTGTTTCCCAATCAGAAAAAGTAGATTGAAAATTTTGCTCCCAAGCCAATACCTTTTAACGTCTCTATTTTTGTTATATCAATGCAATTCTGAATGCAAATTTCCGTCCGTGTGCGGCGGACGAGCCAAAATGTATGCGAGAGCTGCGTTCGGGATGACGTCATTAGGTTTTTTTCGTTCTTACAACCCGAATGCACTGACAGAATTCCAAACCGAACGTCAGGTTTTTTTCCGGACGGAAAAAATAAGAAACATGTGCGCATTGTCGAACATTTTGTATGTAAGTAGAGCATTTAGGTTTCAGAGTCTGAATTCCTGATCTGAATTCAGACTCGGAATTCCGCATGTATGCGCTAGGGCTTATAATTATTATAGTGCGAACTTTTTAAGGCTATGGAGGTAAGAATTTATATTTTAAATAATTAAACCTATTCAATTATTTAAAACTCTCTACAATTTCGGGTAACTATTGGATTACCCAAACTAGGTGTAACCAATAAACCAAAATTTTGCCGGTGTAGTGACGGCGACTAAGGTAGCTGTGGACTGGAAAAAAAGAGTCGTCGGCACTCTTGGGCCAAAATTGTGCTTACTATCGGTTGAGTTCAGATCTCATGTCACAATAAAAAAATCGTTAGTTAGGTCTGCAATTACTTTATCACTAATTGGTTGCACCATTCAATTCTTTAATACCTAAAAAAAACTCTTTAATTAATATATTTTTATTTATTTATTTAAAGTCACTTATTAACAGCGTGCTCATTTGCGTCTACATTAAAATACACTGATAAATCCAAATTAAAATAATAAGGTTAATTAGAGATTTCCAATATGTTTTAGTAATGACACGTTATATATTTAATATTGTTACAATAAAGTCAGAAAAGTCTTTATCGTTCAAAATTAAGATACCCTTGTAATTGGTGTCGAATTAATCTTTATAAGCTTTGATTACAGTTCATTAAAGATTATAATCAATCTTATCATTTGATATATAATAAACAAACGCCAAAGGTAGTATTTTATTTTTTTAAATTAACCATCGTAGAAACTAACATAATTTAATATATAATTTTGAAATTTTCGAATTGAATGGTGATATTAACAAAATGCTTTTAAATATATCACTGTTTTTGTGTGTTATAAGTGTAGCTAATGCTCAAATGTTAAGAAATGTTTTCGATGAAGAGCTTTATAAGAGGGTTCTGGATCCAGAATTGTGTGATGAGCAACTGCGCTTTCTGATGACAAATATCAGTTCACTACCATGTAAGTAAATTTTATTGTATATATTTTTTATATATCAACAACAATATTCGATCTAGGAAGAAATATCATAAAATATTTTAGAATCTATGACCTATAATGATTCTGGCGCCAAAAAAATAGAAAAAATATTTATTTACTATTTTTTACCATAATATTGTTTTTTTTTTTTCAACATTTTTTATTGGCCCAGGTCAGATGTCATGTCTCAATAAAAAAATTTCATTTTTTTGCATCTTACCCTGCATCATCTCTTTCTTTTCCTTCTTTTGATCCATTTTATTTCGATTTTTACTTTGATGAGAATAATCTAAATTATCCTCACACTAATATCTATTTCAGTTTTTGATGCCGGTATACGATTTCCTCGTGGTATTCTCAAACTTAACTTACAAGATTGGGGTAATTATCATCAATGTTTAGAGATAAAACAAGTTACCGACGTAGTTGGCACAATTGAAGGAAAATATTGTTCGATAAATGTACCGTTACAATTGGATATTGGTTTACCAACATGGCTGGATGGTTCCGTAGAAAACTTGGAGCTAGATGAAATAACATTGAAAAATTTTGAGCATTATGAAAAGTTTAAACGACAATTACACTCAATTAATGGAAGGTATAATAACGAATTTAAATGTGAAAACATGACAAAATAATTTAAATATAAATATAAACTACATTTTTATATATTATATGGTAATTTTCTTAATCTATCGATCCGGGCTAGTGTATACGTAAAGTGTTCCGTTACGTTTTGGGATCGGCTAGAAAATGCCAGTTCCGAGTTGCCTCGTCTTAGTGGATGCGACTGCTACATAGTTATTTTACTGTGGAAGTAGTTGCCTCCATTCATGAACCGCACTCCGCTCCGGCTTGACTACAGGTTGTTGTTCTAATGTTAAGCCACAATTATTAGCCACAAAAAATACTAAATTGATAGCAACGAACATGATCCCAAATGATAATAGTTTTCGCATGTAAGCACGACTGCCATACTTGTTTAAGCTTTACCTAATATTAGTTTTAGCACTAACTAAAATAAATATTTTAGGAGTCTTCCCGACTCTGAGCTTGGTGAATTAAATTTAGCACTGAACTTAGCCATATGTATTCCAAAAGCATGTACTTCTAGACAAGTAATAGATTTTGTTACATTAAATGGAGGTATATTTAATGCAACGGAAAGATTCTGTAGACTTCCCAATGATAAACCATTTGCGCCGGCTGATTATGTTGCTATGTGAGTACAAAATATTTTATCTTTCCTTAATGCACATTTTGATTAAGTATTAAGTACATCCAGGTCAATAAATTTTACACATTATCACTAATATAGGAATGTTTGAGGGTTATTGAGTTTTTCGGCTTCTGCTACTGGAGAACCATATTAATCGGTGTTAACAGTTAGATCGGTATCTAACTGTAAGAAGTAGTGCAAGCCCATGGCGTACTAATAACTTAATAACCTTATGGCACTGGACCTTTTATAGCTATATTATTATTTTTTTAGATTTATCGCGAACATTGATTACCTAATAAAGTAAACGAATTTTATGCGGCTATAAACGCTATAGTTGTTACAGTGTATTAATGATTTTTAAAAAAATATCCGACGTTTCGCGAGCATCGTGCTCACGGAAAGAGATTGTACTGTAATAAACGCGATAGAAGGCCGCATAAACTTCGTTTATTGAGCTTTAATTTTATTTTTCCTCTTGCACTTGATGAAGACTGCTCACTTATGTCCACCACGGGAACTAGTATTAACAAAATTTACTAGTATGAACAAAATGTGATTAATGAAATGAGTATATATTTATTTTTTAGGGCCTTCTGCGGTTTGTTCTTATTTCTGATTATAATTAGTACATCATACGATTTACATCATAATGTGATTAAAAATAGAAATCGTAAGTAAACTATAAGCATTTATAAATTATTCATTTCATTACCTACAATGATAAAAATCATAATTAACATTTTAGGTAAGGACAAAACAAATACGCTCTGCTGTAGTTTTTCTTTATATACCAACACAAGACGATTGTTGACATTTAACGATGGGCCAAATGCGTTACATTGTATTGATGGTATACGTTCTATAGCCATGTTTTGGGTAATAGCTGGGCACGTTTTCTCTAGTGTACCTGAAGTAATTTCTAATCCTTCATCAGTTTATGAAGTAAGTAAATAGGTCAAGTGGCACTTTTAGGGCTTTAGATAATGATATCATGTTCTACTATTTCTGATTAGCTACTCTGAATTTTCTAAATTGTTAATGAATTTTGTCAAACATGTTTATACCAAGCTACTAAACGTGATTTTATCATATAAACAAGACAACCATAGTACATAATATATGGAAGATACATTGGTATCGATAAGTGGTTTTAACCGGAGGCTCCAGACTCCAGATTTACGTGACCATTTCTTTAATAAAACAAAAGTGTGATAAAAATATAATTATTTTAGTGGATACAGAGTTTGGAAAGCTTTTGGATGATGTCCGCTCCAATAACCGTGGACACATTTTTCTTATTGAGCGGTCTCCTACTTGTTTATACAACAGCTGACAAATTAAGCACACGTAAGTTATAAGCGTGTATTGTGGATAGCTCTAGCTCTATCTCTATATGAGCTTCTAAATTATAAAATGAACTAACTAATGTATAGTATTTTCTTAGATTCTGCGCATTGATTAATGAATTAAACAAAACAAAAACGTCGGAATGATAAAAAAAAATGTAAAATCAAAACCGAAATAAACATTAAAACTTGTTTAATTCATTAACTAATGAATGTTTTTCTTCTATTGACGACCGGTCACGACGGTAGTTAGTACCACCACTTTTGAGTTTACAGACCGTGACACTTCACTACTCAGTCGTGTTTTGTTGTCGGTTCCAACTAGGCAGGCATAGTGGATGCGATAGTTACTTGCATTGATTCAACTGTACTAGCAGTCATCTCCATTCATGGATGTGGTGCTGTCACAAATTGAGTCACAATTAAAAATTAGAAATATGAAAAGAAAGGTAAAAAAATAAGTGTTTATTTTTGGTTTAGGAACTAGAATTTAAATCACTGTAAATTTGATAAAACTTCGAACAAAAACAATATTATTTTTTCCAATATTTTCGGATAACAATTGTACCCGTATAAAAATGAATAATCACTCGCACTTATCAACTGATTTAAATCAGACAATGTAATTGCCAATTTACTTTATGAACCCCAACAATAAGTACCTAATTTGATTGATTTGAAAGGGAAATTCCATTTTACATTTTGTTTTTGTTGTGGCTCGACCTACGACAGCACCTCACCTAAGGGCCGAACTGTCCCATATTTTGAATGTTTTATTTTATTGTGACTCGATGTCTGACCTTGACATGCGTGATGGTAATCAAGAGCCACCTTTTTAGTCGTCAGCTCTCTTAGACCTGACGACCGACTTAGTTCATGGTTGCCTCAGTCGCGGTCCTATGCCGGCCAAAAACCTAATCATTGGCAATCCTCAGTAATAAGTAATTCAATTTAAGTTCTTCTTACTCTTTTTTACAGGAAAGTTTTTAAGAAACATTCACATGTTTTATTTACTCCGTTATCTCCGTCTATTCCCAATACTGGCAACTGCTATTCTATTCCAAGCCAGCTTAGTGCATCATTTAGCTGATGGTCCTTCGTGGCATACGGTCGCAACTCAAGTACAATTCTGCAGAGATGGCTGGTGGTGGCCATTGCTTTATGTGCAAAATTATGTCAACAACAATTACCCGGTAAGGTTTTGGTAAATTATGACCCAACAAATACAATCCGAAATAACGTTTAAGAAAAATTTTGAATTCATAAAGTTAAAAACGAGGAGTTCAAACAAACTAAGTTCAAGTCATCCCAAAACAAATTATGGAAAATCTAGTATACTTTTTTAAGGGAGTACGTCTTTATAACAAGCTACCGCAAGATATAACAGAAGCAAATTCTATTATAGAATTTAAATTAAAGTTAAAAAAGCTTATTACAACGGACAAGTCTTTTTTGGTTTCTCTTTAGTTATTTTTTAGTTATATTTGGTTTTCTTTGGTTTCTATTAGTTATTATGTATTTATATTGATTACTACGAAAAAATTGGAACTGATAATATTTTGTATTTTGTATTGACATTACAAAATTAGTACATAAAAGCCCTAAATGAATGATGAAATAATAAGTATCCTTTACCTAATTCCAAATCCTTTTCTAATGTTTTTTCAGTGTCTGGGTGTTGTGTGGTACTTATGCGTTGACATGCAATTATTCTGGATTTCCCCATTGGTACTTGTATGGGTATTGAGCGGTCGTCAACGTGTCGCATGGCTAGCTTTAGGCATCACAATGTTCCTGGCATTGCTCAGCAGTTCCTTAATCAGTTTTATCAACGGCTTCCCATCCAATTCATTTAATCTTACGTAAGTATTTTACCATGATTAGTGCTCATGAGAATTAGAGAACCGTAGTCCATACCACACTAGACCGTCAGTAATAATAATTGGACATCGTCATCCATGTTTTATTGTTTTTTTGTTGTACGAGACATATGACAGCACCTTGATATTAAACTGGAGTGCGGTCTATGAATGGTCACTGCTACTACAATTCAATAACTGAGGGTAGCGGTTACATCCACTATGCCGGTCTAGTTGAAACCAGCAACTTGATGATCGCGTTTCGGGATCAGCTTAATCCCGAAACGTGACTAAATCCCTTCACGGTCTGGCTTTCATCCTTTCACGATCAGGCATGTCTTAAAACAAAATATAAAACGAAAATACCAAGGACTAAAAAATTTTCTAAATATGTATTATATTGTATTTCTTTATACTTCAGTGAATTAGACGAAATGCGACGTTATTTCCAATGGTACTACATGAACACTTTAACACGAGCTGGGCCATTCTTTGTTGGAATGATTTTCGGTTATCTATTGCATGTGTGTAGAGGAAGAAAGATTAGACTATCTAAAGTAAGTACCTAGTAATCCTTATTTTAGATAATATCGCTGATTTATTTTATTTATACTTATTGCATGAGCGTGGTCGTAGGTGAATAGTTAATGCTCAGAACATTCGATTACGAGAAATCATGATGCGTTGTTGGATAGGTGACCGCTAGTGGAAAAAACAATCGTATCCTCTCGTGTTTGAAACGTGGCGCCTTAAACTGAAGATCCCATTCGTTGTTACTAGATGGCAGTAGTCAAGACGTCGACATGTCTTGAAACTGTCACACCCCAAACCGCATTAGAAAGCGTGGGGAGTAGCCAAATCCTGTCTCGTTAAACCATGTTTCAAACATAAGATCTGTGCTAAGTAGTATGAAAGAGATGATAAGATGATACCATGTTCCTGCATCGTCTTTTTACTTCTTTACAGGCCAGGAAATAAACTAAAAGACTCGGCACTTAGTTTCTTTGTAGAACAATCGCAATGCTTTTCCAGCCCATGTGGAAATCCGGTTGCATAGTCTTGGATCCTTTATGCCAAACGTAAAAAAATCTTTAGCCGGTATAGTGACGGCCACTGGGGAAACCGTAAGAAAGAAAGAATATAATTTTATTGTAGTCACTTAATAAGGCAAATCCAAATGAGATGAAGGAGTTACATTTTACAAAAACACAACGGAAACGTAAAGTTCAACCATGTTTTAAGAGACGGGTTTTTGGACCTCCCATTGCTTACCATCAGGCATTTCAAAGTTAGAAGGCGCGTCTCAATAAAAAAGAATAATAAGTACATACTATTATTTTAGATTATGGTCGCCTTAGGATGGATAATAGCATTTGCCATTTTCGCATTTGTTATATTTATAATTTATCCAATAATGCAGCCTGGATATAATAATCAGGCGTTTGATGGTTTCTTGAATTCATACATGAGGTCGCTTTGGGCTCTTGGACTTGGATGGATGATATTTGCATGTACTCATGGCTATGGAGGTAAACTATTTATTTTACTTATTGTTGCGACAGGGATAGACAAAAAAACAAATAACCTAATTAACCTAGATTAATTAGGTTATAAATTAAAATAGTAATATTTCTAAAGAATTAAAAGTTTTTATTAAAATAGTAGTATATACCGGGACTTAAGTATAAAAACGTTATGCCTTAACCATGAAGCTTGTATAGGAGAATTGTGGAAGTGGCGCTCCATTTTCTCTACCTATCCCTATGAGATAAGGCGTGAAAATTTGAATTGATTTGATTTGACGACAGGCGTGGACGGTTTAGCGATTGGTTTGTTGCGCGCAAAGTCCCGGGTTTGATTCCCGGTCGGAGCAAATATTTGTTTCAGAGCTTTTATTTGTAATATTTAATAACATTAAATATTGCAAATATTTGTTAATAAATAAAAAGAGATGGATATTTGCTTCGGGCCTGGTTATCAAAGAGTGGTAGGCAGTGGTACCCAGTCTGCCGATACGGGGTAGTACAAGTGGTGGTACAAGTATACAGAACGTGAAGTGATTTGGTCACGTTTCGGGATCAGCTTGTAAGTTGCCGGTTTCATCTAGGCCGGCATAGTGGATGTGATTGCTACTCACAGTTATTTAATTGTACTAGCAGTGACATTTATTCATGGATCACACTTCGGCTTAACATCAAGCAGGGTGCTGTCATATGTCGAGACACAATAAAAAAAATTGTGCAGAGTGACTTCATAGGGGCAACTATAAGATAAGACAGTTTTTAGGCGTTCGGCACTCTTAAATCTCCCCTTGCTTACCAGAGGGCAAATCGAGCGCAGATGGCGCGTCTCACTTACAAAAAAAAGTTATTAACCTAAGCATTTATACTTTTAAACAAATTGAAGTCATAAAATTACAACTTATTTAGTTTATTGTGGCATTTTAAATACCGCTGATATTATATCAAATTTGTGGTCCACGAGCAGGGCAGCTTATTAATTTTAGTAAACTTACAGGTCCAATAAATTGGTTTCTATCTCTCAACTTCTGGAAGCTTCCAGCAAGATTGTCATATGCTATGTATCTTATACATATGCCTTTAATTGTGATGGGATATTCTAGTATGGTGCATTTAATACACTTCTCGCCTGCTGGACTTGTAAGTAATATATACAAATACAAAACTTTATTCACAATAAAATATAAAAACATAATATCCAGAAAAATGCATAGTGGAATGTGGACCCATACTAGGCAGAGCGCCTGTCTTATGTCATTGGATCCTTCAAGCGATGCGTGAAGAAGCACCTTTAGCCGGCATAATGACGGCGACTGGGGCAGCCGTGAAGAGTCTGTTTTTACAGTCGTCGGTACTCTTGGAACTCTTCTTGCTCACCATCAGGCGGGTCGAGGTCAAGTGTCGAGTCACAATAAAAAAAAACATTATATTTTATTTATATTTGAACAATAAAATATCAATATATTTTTTAAGTGTCTGCATATGACAACACCCCCTGCTTTTACAGTTAAATAACTGCAAGTAGCAGTCGGATATAACTGCAAGTAGTAAATAGATGCCAACCTACCGGCAAGTAGGCCGGCATAGTGGAAGTCACTGTCGCTACTTACAGTTAATTAACTATAGAAGCAGTTACCTTCATTATTGGACCGCACACATGCTTAAAAAATGGCGGGGTGCTGTCAAATGTGGATCACAATAATAAAAAAATCACATAATCTACAAACGTGGTCATGACTCATACAGAGCACGGCGCTCATTTAACAACAGACGCCGCGTTTATTTTCAATCTTTATTACTAATTTATACATTAACTAGCGGCCCGCTCCGGCTTCGCACGGGTATAAAATATATAGCCTATGTCACTTACTGATGATTAAAATCGATCCAGTAGTTTTGATTTATTGATTACTGCCCGTGGCCCTCACTCGTTAAATTTAGAGTAAAACAATTCCCTAATGCCTATAATTACAATGCCTATAATTTTATTGAAATGAGCGTAAGGCATTACAAATGAATTTAGAGCGTATAGCGTAGTAATCAAAAGGTTTACTTTTCTTTGGTATCGTTAAGTCGGTAAAAACTTTTCACTAATTACCTTAAATCTATAGAGCCCTGCAAATGCGCGATATTTGTTTTAGATTTTAGTTATTAGGCAATAGGCGCGAAAGTTCAACACTTCTCCATAGAATTTTAGGTCAAGGTCAAAATTCGAGTAGCTAGCGATGCTGGAAAAAACAAAGATCCCTACAAATAGTCAAAATAACGCCTCAATTCCCTCAAGGATAGGCAGGAACAACGTGGCGCCACTTTCCATGATCCTGACACAACTCTCTCGCATTCACAAAAGCCTGTTCAATTGTATACCTATATTACCAAATTACAAAAACGTAATTCAATATCAAATTAAAGCTTACGTTTATTATTTACCTAATTAATCCTAACCTAATTGGGTTAATAATATACATAAATATATTTACAATAGTTAATTATTTATATAATTGTGGGATTTCAAAAATACGCGAAGTAATATCTTGGATATAGACAGAGATCAATTAAAAATACTTAAAAAATAATTTTCTATTCGTGCGACTAAAAACAAAAGATAATCAACAATCATCAACAACAAAAGAGAAACGCTATGTCCCGCAATTTTTAAATCTGTAATATCTTCGAAATTATTTATTTAAATCATATGCTGTAAAAGGCCATATAGATTTTTATTAAATCAACAATGTATTTAAGGTATTTAATTGGATAAGGATTAATCCTGTATTGGTTAAAATCCCTTCGAAAATTAGCAATTATTTGTCGTAAAAAGTAAATAACAAAAAAAAATGTTATTGTGGGATATCCATTGGAGATAGACATATACCATCGCGGAGTTTTTTGTAGACCTTTTCAATGTGTACAATACTTAGTACATTATTTAGATAAATCTCGTAGGGTTCAGCCAGCGTTTGCAATGTAAGCGGAAAAAATGTAATTATTTACGACATCACATTAGAAACCTCAAAAATAACAGTATTTCTCCACTATTTAATGGATGTTATTATACATATAAACCTTCCTCTTTAATCACTCTATCTATTAAAAAAACCGCATCAAAATCCATTGCGTAGTTTTAAAGATTTAAGCGTACATAGGGACATAGGGACAGAAAAAGCGACTTTGTTTTATACTATGTAGTGATGATAGTGATATGCCTAAAATTAATTTTAAAAATATTAATTATAATATCTCTATTTCAGACATACAGATTTTTATCAGAATTATCTCTAACATTAATTGTATCGTTCGCACTGACACTTGCGATTGATTCACCATTTTCAACATTGCAAAAACTACTCTTGGGCGGTGGTAATTATTATTTTATTTTAACACATGCAGTTTTATATATCGATTAATGTTAATCTATTGATGTTAAAAACTATCCGTAAAAACCACACTATATTTAAGTAGCAGTCATAACGGACTCGCACAAATTTTTGCGTCCTCTATCGCCTATACCACGGAGAATATCCCGGGGAGCCTTGTCCCTACCTCGGCTTTTAACACCCGTAATACCCGCACAGGTCGGGGGAAGCATCTGCATTCTGCCGACCGAATCGGCAGTCGAACTAAAAAGTTCGTCGGTCTTTTTTTTATAGAACAATTGACAAGTGGAATGCTTTGCCACCCCATGAGTTCTCTCCATCCCATAACCTTGGATTCTTTAAGCGATGCGTGAAGAAGCACCTTTGGTCGGCATAGTGACGGCGACTGAGGCAGTTGTGAACTCACTCGTTTTTATTTATAATAGTTTTTAGTCTTCAGAGAGGAAGAGGAGGTCCTCATCCTGGACCTCCTCTTGCCTTATCATCAGGGAGTTTAAGGCCAAATGTCGAGTCACAATAAAAAAAAATAAAAAAACTTGCAGGCTAATCCCGAGGTGCGCCTGGGTCAATGCACTCCTAAATATTCCATTAATTAGGTACCATTTTATGTACGTTTATAATGCTTCGCACACAATAATTAAAAGGTGATGTGACTGCTACTTCATCTAAATAACCGCAAGTAGCAGTCACACCCACTATGCCGGCCTATTTGGAACCGGCAACTTACGAGCTGATCCCGAAACGCGACTAAGTAACTTCACTGTCTGTATACTTGTAAGTGGTGGTACTACCCCAGATCAGCAGACTGAGCACTGCTGCCTTTCTAAATTACGTTTCTATAAACTATGAAAAATATTAACAAATCTTTTTCATTTCAGTATCACGTCAATCCCCAGCAAAAGGTGCTGAACCAATTGACAGTAAAATGAACGAGAAAGCCTCAACTAGTCTTCCAGAAAAACAATTATAGGCTTTTATCTGTAAGCTTGTTGACACACAGACATGGAAATGGAATTCCTTGTTCCAAATAAATCTTTTGGAAAGTACCTATAATGTTTAAGAAATTTTTATGTTAAATTAATTTAAGCATAACTAATATAAATTTATATTATGATCTGTGATTTAATGTGTAGTATAAATTATATTCAAATTTATATTTGTTTTATTGGGTTAGACCTACTGAATTTTAAAAGTTAATGTAAGTGCAGCTATATAGTTTTAATAAAATTAGGCACGTTGAAATAAAATTTTAATTGTGCTAATTAATTATGCCAGTACCATAGACACTAAAATACTTAACAATCCCTAGATAAAATATACATCTACACTACGATTAGCTGCGACCGGGGATCAAACCTAAAACCTGTCGCTTAACTCGCAACCGCCTGCTTTTATTCAAAATTGCAGATTTTTTTAATATTAAGACCATAGTGATTCAGTTGCATTCCGGCATCAACTTGAAAGTTTTCAGCAAGTTTCATCCAAATTTCAGCAGGGTCGGTAGAGCGAACTCGACTGCTTCCTACATAATATACTCGTATTTATCTGTGACAGGAGATGCCTCTATTCATACATTGCACTTTAAGTTATCACAAGGTTGTGTGCGGTCACAATAAAAAAAGCAGAAGTTTTCGTACTAACTGTTTGTATTAGTTATGTTAGTTTTTGACGTTATCTTTATAAATCTAAATCAATTAGTTGATATACATAAGATCGTTGTGGGCACTCGGACTTGGGTGGACGATATTTGCAAGTGCATTTGACGCTACGTGGTCAAGGACGTTGTGAAATGAAACGCACCCGTTGAAATTATGAAGAAGACTAATAATTAGTCACTAATTTATTTGACATAAAAAATAGAATATAAAAAACAAAAGAATAAATGAGTTTAAAAATGAAATTCTTGTTTTTTTAATGGAAATGAATTAAAATAATTATAGTGCGAACTTTTTAAGGTCGGCACATGCACATGGCTCTGGAGGTAAGAATTTATATTTTAATAATTAAACCTATTCAATTATTTAAAACTCTCTACAATTTCGGGTAACTATTGGATTACCCAAACCAGGTGTAACCAATGAACCAAAATTTTGCCGGTGTAGTGACGGCGACTAAGGTAGCTGTGGACTAGAAAAAAACAGTCGTCGACACACTTGGGCCAAAATTGTGCTTACTATCAGTTGAGTTCAGATCTCATGTCACAATAAAAAAAATCGTTAGTTAGGTCTGCAATTACTTTATCACTAATTGGTTGCACCATTCAATTCTTTAACACCTAAAAAAACTCTTTAATTAATATATTTTTATTTATTTATTTAAAGTCGCTTATTAACAGCGTGCCCATTTGCGACTACATTAAAATACACTGATAAATCCAAATTAAAATAATAAGGTTAATTAGAGATTTCCAATATATTTTAGGAATGACACGTTATCTATTTAACCCGACAGGATATTACAATAAAGTCAGAAAAGTCTTTATCGTTCAAATTTAAGATACCCTTGTAATTGGTATCGAATCAATCTTTAACTGTAATCATAGCTTCGATTACAGTTAATTAAAGATTATAATCAATCTTATCATTTGATATAATATATTAAACAAACGCCAAACGTAGTATTTTATTTTTTTAAATTAACCATCGTAATAGCTGTCATAATTTAATATATAATTTTGAAATTTTTGAATTGAATGGTGATATTAATAAAATGCTTTTAAATATATCACTGTTTTTGTGTGTTATAAGTGTAGCTAATGCTCAAATGTTAAGAAATGTTTTCGATGATGAGCTTTATAAGAGGGTTCTGGATCCAGAATTGTGTGATGATCAACTGCGCTTTCTGATGACAAATATCAGTTCACTACCATGTAAGTAAATTTTATTGTATATATTTTTTATATATCAACAACAATATGCGATCTGAGAAGAAATATCATAAAATATTTTAGGACCTATATAGATTCTGGCGACAAATAAAAATAGAAAAATTATTTATTTACTATTTTTTTAAATATTTATTTTTTTCAACATTTTTTATTGGATTAGGCAAGTCCAGGTCAGATGTCATGTCTCAATAAATAATTTACATTTTTTTGCATCTTACCCTGCATCATCTCTTTCCTTTCCTTCTTTTGATCCATTTTATTTCGATTTTTACTTTGATGAGAATAATCTAAATTATCCTCACACTAATATCTATTTCAGTTTTTGATGCCGGTATACGATTTCCACGTGGTATTCTCAAACTTAACTTACAAGATTGGGGTAATTATCATCAATGTTTAGAGATAAAACAAATTACCGACGTGGTTGGCACAATTGAAGGAAAATATTGTTCGATAAATGTACCATTACAATTGGATATTGGTTTACCAACATGGCTGGATAGTTCCGTAGAAAACTTGGAGCTAGACGAAGTAACATTGAAAAATTTTGAGAATTATGAAAGGTTTAAACGACAATTACACTTAATTAATGGAAGGTATAATAACGAATTTAAATGTGAAAACAGTACAAAATAATTTAAATATAAATATATACTACATTTTTATATATTATATGGTAAATTTGTCAATCTATCGATCCGGGCTAGTGTATACGTAAAGTGTTCCGTTACGTTTTGGGATCGGCTAGAAAATGCCAGTTCCGAGTTGCCTCGTCTTAGTGGATGCGACTGCTACTTAGTTATTTTACTGTGGAAGTAGTTGCCTCCATTCATGAACCGCACTCCGGCTTGACTACAGGTTGTTGTTCTAATGTTAAGCCACAATTATTAGCCACAAAAAATACTAAATTGATAGCAACGAACATGATCCCAAATGATAATAGTTTTCGCATGTAAGCACGACTGCCATACTTGTTTAAGCTTTACCTAATATTAGTTTTAGCACTAACTAAAATAAATATTTTAGGAGTCTTCCCGATTCTGAGCTTGGTGAATTAAATTTAGCACTGAACTTAGCCATATGTATTCCAAAAGTATGTACTTCTAAACAAGTAATAGATTTTGTTACATTAAATGGAGGTATATTTAATGCAACGGAAAGATTCTGTAGACTTCCCAATGATAAACCATTTGCGCCGGCTGATTATGTTGCTATGTGAGTACAAAATATTTTATCTTTCCTTAATGCACATTTTGATTAAGTATTAAGTACATTCAGGTTAATGAATTTTTCAGATTATCACTAATATAGGAATGTTTGAGGGTTATTGAGTTTTTCGGCTTCTGCTACTGGAGAACCATATTAACCGGTGTTAACAGTTTTTTTTTTTTTTTTTTTTTTTTTTTTTTTTTTTTTTTATTGTGACACGACATCTGACCTCGTCCCGCCTGATGATAAGCAAGAGGATGTCCAAGAGTGACGACGACTGAGAAAACCGGGTTTGTTCACGGCTGCCCCAGTCGCCGTCACTATGCCGGCCAAAGGTGCTTCTTCACGCATCGCTTGAAGGATCCAAGGTCATAGGATGGAGAGAACACATGGGCAGGCAAAGCATTCCACTTGTCAATTGATCTACAAAGAAAAGACGCACCGAACTTTTTAGTTCGACTGCCGATTCGGTCGACAAAATGCGGATGCTTTCCCCGACCTGTGCGGGTATTACGGGAGTGAAAAGATGAGGTAGGAACAAGGTTAAAGAGCTCTTCGGAACATTCCCCGTGGTATAGGCGATAGAGGACGCACAGAGCCGCCATGTCTCTTCGTAGTTGTAGGGGCTCCAGAGTTCGCGTGACCTCTGCATCACCTATGATCCGGACAGCTCGGCGCTGCAATGAATCCAGGGCATTAAGAAGATACTTGGCAGAGCCGTCCCAGAGGTGCGAACAGTACTCCGCGCAAGAGCGTATCTGTGCCTTGTAAAGAAGCAGGCGAAGCTCTGGCGCGAAGAACCGCCGCACCTTGTTCAGGATGCCAAGTTTGCGGGAGGTGGTCTTAATGGCCCGCTCGATATGGTCCCTGTGATTCAGATCGCAGCGAAGGGACATTCCAAGAATGTCCAGTCTATCCGAAGCACTGAGGGAGATGTTACAAAGAGAGGGAAGGGGAGTAAACGGGGATTTTTTCGTCGAGAACGCGCATACCTGAGTCTTGTCTGCGTTGAACTGAACCAGGTTCTTGTCGCCCCAGTGGGTAATACGATCAAGAACCCGGTTCAGTCCCGCTACAACAGACTTTCTCATATCGGCTATCTCCTGTTTGCCGGCTGCGGGGCGGGCAGTGTAGCGTCCATGCACCGTGCTGTCGTCTGCATAGCAATGAATGCCGGATCCGAGGTCCAGCATGTCATTGATATGCAGAAGGAACAAAGTCGGCGACAGCACGGAGCCCTGAGGGACGCCGGCATTCACCGACATCCTGCGCGACGCGCTTCCATCCACAACGACGCGTATGGAGCGGCCACGCAGGAAGTCAGCTATCCAGCCCCGCAGACGGTCAGGTAAACCGTATGCCTCGAGCTTGGATAAAAGGCCCCTGTGCCAGACCCTGTCAAACGCTTTGGAGATGTCCAAGCCAACAGCAAGGGCTTCTCCATTACCATCCAACGCTTCACCCCAGACGTGCGTGGTGTACGCCAGAAGATCACCAGTTGACCGTTTCGGCCTGAAGCCATATTGACGGTCATTGATCAGCTGGTGACCCTCCAGGTAGGCCATGAGGCGAATATTAATTATTCGCTCCATAACCTTGCACAGTACTGAGGTTACAGCAATTGGACGGTAGTTTGACGGGTCCGAGCGGTCGCCCTTCTTTGGGACCGGTTGCACATTGGCCCCCTTCCAAGCCCGAGGCACGCAGCCCGATGCGTACGAGAGCCGGTATAGCCTCGTCAAGACGGGAGTCAACTCCGCTGCACAAGTTTTAAGCACAAGCGCTGGGACACCATCGGGACCACTGGACTTCCGGATATCAAGCGATCGTAGCTCCATGCGGACATCGCGTTGTCTGATACGAATCTCAGGCATCGTATGTCCGCATGGACGCAGGGTGGGTGGCCCTACACCACGATCGTCAATATGCGAATTTGAGGCAAAGACTTCGGCCAGTAGATCGGCCTTCGCCTTCGCCGTATGCGCCAGTGAGCCATCAGGCTGTCTCAGCGGTGGCAGTACAGAACGACAGAAGTTAGATTCTACAGTCTTGGCGAGACTCCAAAAGCTGCGACTACCCGTTGGGTGCGCTAATAGACTCTCGCCAATCCTGGAAACGCGCTGTGCCTCCGCCTTTTTAAAGACCTTTCTGCAAGACTTGGTGGCACGATTGTAGGCTGCTTTCAACTCATCCACGTGAGGGTCATGATGTTTTCGACCCCTGACCCATGCACTGTGAGCTGCGTTTTTTGCTGAAACAGCAGCCGCGCAGTCACTGTTGTACCAGGGCCTGCTCCGGTCGTTACGAGATGCACAGTTGGATGGAACGTAATATTCCATCCCCAGTGCTATCTCATCAGCAACGGCCGAGGCACACGTGGATGGATCCTCGGAGTTGAAGCAGCGCTGCCACCAAGGGAGCGAAGCGAAATAATTTCGCATTCCCTCCCAATCCGCTGACCTGTAGTGCCATAAACGTCGCACCTCATTCCTGGCGGGAGGAGGCACGACGCGCGGCACTATCGTCTCGACCAGGCAGTGGTCAGAAGTCCCAAGAGGAGCTTTGACCGAAATTTTATACCCGGTCGGACGAGTGGTCAGTAGAAGGTCCAGCAGAGAGGGAGCATGACCGACAATGTCTGGTACCCGGGTGGGTTGGGTCACCAGCTGTGTCAGGTCATGCAGAAGGGCGTAAGCATGAGCAGCCCTTCCCGCGTGGTCGGTCCTTTGGGACCCCAACCACACCTCATTGTGTGCGTTGAAGTCCCCCAAGACCACGACCTCCGCGGTCGGGAACCGCTCCAGCGCTTCGTCTGTCGCCCGGCTCAGAGAATCGAAGAGCCGGGTTGTCTCCGAATCCCCGTGGTGGGAACGATAAAGGCACCCGTAGATCCTGGCTTGGGAACCAAGGTCTACGTGTACCCAGAGGATGGACAGGGAAGGATCCTCCAAGCAAAGCAGACGGAGACAACAGATATCGGACCGGATGTACACACATACCCCGGCTTTCGCGAGGAATCTTTCCTCAAGCGAGTAGCCGGGGTATTGGAGGTACGAGGTGTCAGCCGGTGCCTTTATCTGCGTCTCCGTCAAGAAGAGCAGAGCGGGCTTTGCCGTCTCAAGATGGTGATGGACGGCACTGAGATTGGCGTGGATTCCACGTATATTTGTGAAATCCACGCCAAGCTCATTAGAAATGGGGGTTTGAGTTGCCGCTGGAGAAACTCTACTTCTTGTTTTGTGTGCTTGCATTTGGAGGGGGTGGGGGGGTGCGTGAAAATGTTGGGGGTTGTTTCTTCGAAAGGGACGAAAAGTGCAGCTATCCGCTTAGCCACATGCATCCCGGCGGTGTGAGTTTGCTGATCCGTCGGACGGAAGGGCCCCCGTACCCTCCCGGAAGTGATCGCCTGGACCCCATATCCGATCACCAATCGGCAAGACGAATCACCCCGAGATTATGCGCCGCCTGGTGGGGCAGCCTCCCTCCGTGGTTAGCGGTGGGCTCAGGCCCCTGTACTGTGCGGCGGGCGGCCAGCGGTCAACCGTTGCTACGGGTCTCCCTGGCCGACGGGTCAACAAACTCTCACCGGGATACTGCAGGTCAGCAGGATGCCACTGTCCCTAACCGAATCCACAACCCCCAACGCAACTGGTGCTACACAAACTAGTCCCCGAACGCGACGTGGTCACTATGGGGGGATTTGCATCTGTGTAGGGTGGTAATTTCAACCAGCTGAGAACACTTAATGCACCGGAAGTGTCCTCTCCCACTCTGAAATCGGTTAGATCGGTATCAACTGTAAGAAGTAGTGCAAGTAGGGTTGCCAACTTTTTTGACAAAAAAAAACGTATACCATTATTTGAATAGGATAAAAATAAAGTATTTGGAACAAAAATAAAGTATTTTTCAAATTTTATGCCTTAAAAACGTATTTTGTGTGCTTTTAGCATTTGCTAACAATTTTTTGCTATTTTTAAATATTTCAAAGCTTGTTTGACAATCATCATTTAAAGGACATCATTCATTTTGAGCTTCTATGTACTACTTTTGTAATGTCCAATAATGAAAAAATATATAATACAAATAGTAGATAGAATTTTGCTTTTAATTGCTGTGCAATTGAGTTATTTGGAAAATAAGATATGAATTTTGTATCATCTGTCAATCAACGCTACATTTGTTCTGCTTTGAACTGTCATAATTATAGTTAGATGATTTTGCACACCCAAACTATGCAAAAAAAAAGGATATATTCCAACTACATTGTAACATTTAAGCCCAAGACCCATACAAAATGAATGATGTCCTTTATATACTTAAATAAGCAATTCGTTTGCTACGCAATCAAAATAAAGTATTTTCACATACTTTATTTGTATGCAAAAGTATAAAGTATAATTACCAAAAATAACGTAAGATACGTTATTATAAAGTATGGTTGGCAACCCTAAGTGCAAGCCCACGGCGTACTAATAAATTACAATGCAAATGAACTTACTAACTAATAACCTTATGACACTGAACCTTG
The DNA here is from genome assembly GCA_905220615.1 of Tinea trinotella. Lineage (NCBI taxonomy): Eukaryota > Metazoa > Arthropoda > Insecta > Lepidoptera > Tineidae > Tinea > Tinea trinotella. Next base: position 3,636,825 of record HG992311.1, read on the forward strand.
AATAGCTATATTATTATTATTTTAGATTTTTCGCGAACATTAATTACCTAATGAATTAAACGCATTTTATGCGGCTATAAACGCAATAGTTATTACAGTGTATTAATGATTTTAAAAATATCGTACGTTTCGCGAGCATCGTGGTCACGGAAAGAGATTGTACTGAAATAAACGCTATAGAAGGCCGCATAAACTTCGTTTATTGAGCTTTAATTTTATTTTTCCTCTTGCACTTGATGAAGACTGCTCACTTATGTCCACCACGGGAACTAGTATTAACAAAATTTACTAGTATGAACAAAATGTGATTAATGAAATGAGTATATATTTATTTTTTAGGGCTTTCTGCGGTTTGTTCTTATTTTTGATTATAATTAGTACATCATACGATTTACATCATAATGTGATTAAAAATAGAAATCGTAAGTAAACTATAAGCATTTATAAATTATTCATTTCATTACCTACAATGATAAAAATCATAATTAACATTTTAGGTAAGGACAAAACAAATACGCTCTGCTGTAGTTTTTCTTTATATACCAACACAAGACGATTGTTGACATTTAACGATGGGCCAAATGCGTTACATTGTATTGATGGTATACGTTCTATAGCCATGTTTTGGGTAATAGCTGGGCACGTTTTCTCTAGTGTACCTGAAGTAATTTCTAATCCTTCATCAATTTATGAAGTAAGTAATTAAGTCAAGTGGCACTTTTAGGGCTTTAGATAATGATATCATGTTCTACTATTTTTGATTAACTACTCTGAATTTTCTAAATTGTTAATGAATTTTGTCAAACATGTTTATACCAAGCTACTAAACGTGATTTTATCATATAAACAAGACAACCATAGTACATAATATATGGAATATACATTGGTATCGATAAGTGGTTTTAACCGGAGGCTCCAGACTCCAGATTTACGTGACCATTTCATTATCACTAGATATCGATCTTTAATAAAACAAAAGTGTGATAAAAATATAATAATTTTAGTGGATACAGAGTTTGGAAAGCTTTTGGATGATGTCCGCTCCAATAACCGTGGACACATTTTTCTTATTGAGCGGTCTCCTACTTGTTTATACAACTGCTGACAAATTAAGCACACGTAAGTTATAAGCGTTTATTGTGGATAGCTCTAGCTCTATATGAGCTTCTAAATTATAATATGAACTAACTAATGTATAGTATTTTCTTAGATTTTGCGCATTGATTAATGAATTAAACAAAACAAAAACGTCGGAATAATAAAAAAATGTAAAATCAAAACCAAAATAAACGAGATAGTAAGCCGCATTAAAACTTGTTTAATTCATTAACTTATGTATGTTTTTCTCCTCTTGACGACCGGTCACGACGGTAGTACGAGGGGGGGCACTGAAAATTTCGGGAATCAAGGAAGTGACACAACATTACTATTAAAAAATGTATTTATTGCTTTTCGGAGTATTCTCCGCGAAATTTGACACATTTTTCCATACGATGGAACCAATCATTGAAGCAACAATTCCATTTGGAAGTTGGGGTCTTCAAAATGGCCGTTTTGTAGGCGTCCACAGCTTCTTCAGGTGATGAAAATCTCTGACCACGTAATTTATCCTTTAATTTAGGGAAAGTATAGAAATCATTAGGGCTTAGGTCGGGACTGTACGGCGGATGGTCTAATAATTCTATGTTTTCTTGCTCTAAAAACTCTTTTGTTCTGTGCGCGGTGTGAGAACTCGCATTGTCGTGATGGAGGATGATGCGGCGGTTGCAGTTCTCTTTACGGAGTTCAGAAACGACCTGTGGCAAACGAATGCTAGCATACCATTCTGCATTAACCGTTCTTTGTTCCTTAAGAGGAATAGTCGCAACATGGCCGGTTTCGGAGACAAACGTGGCCACCATTTTTTTTGCAACACTCCGTGTACGAACAATTTTTGCTGGCTTTAACTCATTTTCGAACACCCAAACTCGTGGCTGGTTTTTTGTTTCGGGTTCGTACGCGTATATCCAGGATTCGTCACCTGATACGATGTTGTATACAGCAATTGAGGATCCTGCGTGAAATCTTTCGAGAGTTCTGACGCACCAAGTAACGCGAGTCGCTTTTTGCTCTTCACAGAGCGAATGCGGTATCCATCGGGAAAACAACTTTTTTACACCTAATTGTTCATGCAAGATTATTTGTATTTGACTCATGCCAATGTCTAAAGTTGCCTGAATTTCGCGGTATGTCACATGTCGATCTTCCTCAATCAGCTTACGCACAGCATCAACGTTTTCTTGGGTGACTGCAGTTTTTGGACGACCTTGACGGGGATCATCACTAAGCTTGACACGTCCACGTTGAAATTAAGCAAACCAGCGATATATTATGGTTTTGGATGGGGCTTCATCACCAAATGCAGAAATCATCCGGTCAACACACTGTTTTTGTGTTAAACCACTTTGAAAGTCATAATAAATCATCGCTCTTGAATTTTCTCGAGTCAATTTCATTTTCTCAACGACTAAACAAGTTTGACAAGACCTTGTGACAAGATCGAGAATTTTTTTTAAAGAAATAAATGGTATCCGATTTTTAAAACCAAGGAGTTTTCAATTTAAAATCCTGTCATTTAATATGACAGGAACAGTGGAAATATTCCATTCCCGATACTTTTAGCGCAGCCCTCGTACCACTACTTTTGAGTTTATAGACCGTGACAATTCACTACTCAGTCGTGTTTTGTTGTCGGTTCCAACTAGGCAGGCATAGTGGATGCGACAGTTACTTGCAGTGATTCAACTGTACTAGCAGTCATCTCCATTCATGGATGTGGTGCTGTCACATATCGAGTCACAATAAATATTTAAAAAAATTAGAAATATAAAAAGAAAGGTAAAAAGTAAGTGTTTATTTTAGGTTTAGAAACTAGAATTTAGATCACCGTAAATTTGATAAAATTTCGAACAAAAACAATATTTAAATTTTCCAATATTTTCTGATAACAATTGTTATCAACTGATTTAAATCAGACAATGTAATTGCCAATTTACTTTATGAATCCAACAATTATAAGTACCTAATTTGATTGATTTGAAAGGGAAATTCCATTTTACAGTTTGATTTAGTTTTTGTTGTGGCTCGACCTACGACAGCACCTCACCTAAGGGCCGAACTGTCCCATATTTTGAATGTTTTATTTTATTGTGACTCGATGTCTGACCTTGACATGCGTGATGGTAATCAAGAGCCACTTTTTTAGTCGTCAGCTCTCTTAGACCTGACGACCGACTTAGTTCATGGTTGCCTCAGTCGCGGTCCTATGCCGGCCAAAAACTTAATCATTGGCAATCCTCAGTAATAAGTAATTCAATTTAAGTTCTTCTTACTCTTTTTTACAGGAAAGCTTTTAAGAAACATACACATGTTTTATTTACTCCGTTATCTCCGTCTATTCCCAATACTGGCAACTGCTATTCTATTCCAAGCCAGCTTAGTGCATCATTTAGCTGATGGTCCTTCGTGGCATACGGTCGCAACTCAAGTACAATTCTGCAGAGATGGCTGGTGGTGGCCATTGCTTTATGTGCAAAATTATGTCAACAACAATTCCCCGGTAAGGTTTGAGGAATAATTATAAAACTATACTTATTGGAAACAATGTGAACTGAAAATTGTGACTCGACAGTTTTTTTTTATTGTGACACGACATCTGACCTCGACTCGCCTGATGATAAACAAGAGGAGGTCCAAGAGTGACGACGACTGGAATAACCGAGTCAGTTCCCGGCTGCCCCAGCCGCCGCCACTATGCCGGCCTAAGGTGCTTCTTCACGCATCGCTTGAAGGATCCAAGATCATAGGATGGAGAGAACACATGGACTAGCAAAGCATTCCACTTGTCAATTGTTCTACAAAGAAAAGACGCACCGAACTTTTTAGTTTGACTGCCGATTCAGTCGATAAAATGTGGATGCTTTCCCCGATACCTCGAACTCGATGCGCCTGATGATGAGTAAGAAAAGGTCCAAGAATGCCAAGGACTAAAAAACTAAGTCAGATCATGGTAACCTCAGTCGCCCTTACTATGGCAACCAAAAAAACCCAATGCATTTTTGTATTATCATCAGTTTTTAAGACGTGTACAAATATTCGAATTATTTAGATCTTTAGAATTGAGTGAAAATTATTTTGAAAGTTTCCGTTACATACATACAAGTTAAGCTAATAAAAGCGTGTTAAAAAAGGGATAAATAAATATATCTAGTTTGCCGATCCAAGGTAGTACCTCCACTTACAAATTGTCGGTATTAACTAGGCTCAACATCAGGCAGGGTGCTGTCATATGTCAAATCACAATAAAATAATACCTGCCTGAAGCTTGAGTGCGGGCCATGAATGGAAGCAGCTGCAGGTAGAACTGCAGGTAGCAGAGCTTCCACTATGCCAGCCTAGTTGGAACCGGCAACTTACAAGCTTATTAATGAAACGCGACTAAGCCACTTCACGGTTTGTACACTTGTAAGTGGTACTATCCCGGATCAACAAACTGCCTACCACTCTTGGAATTATCTTCATTATTATTTTATTTTATATCTGTACTTACATATATTGTATTTGTGTATTTAATTTTCGGCATTCCAATAAAAAAATAGATACTTCGAATAGATAGAAATGAAATGAAATTATTTATTCGTGGTACATAGGTTGTTACAGGTTGTTAAAACAAAAATATATTGATATGATCGCTATGACCTGCCCTTGGGCTTACAAATATTATTTACATATTAGAACATATTTAATGTCAGTATTTTGAAACAAAAATGTCACTTAAGCTAATGATAAATATATAAGCACTATGCAGAAATTACGCGTGAGTAAAGTCTATAGTATTAATCAACATTCAGATTTTGTATGAATTTGTCTAAGAGATATTCGCTAACACTGTAGTAGGCTTTGCCCAACAAAAAATTTGCAAAAATATATTTAAACTTCTTTAATGGATACACCTTAATTGTGTCTGGAATATGGTTATATATTTTAACAGCCATACCTATAACACTTTTTCCATAAGAGTTGTGTGACATTGAGTTAACCAGAGTTTGTCTTTATTTCTTAAATTTCTATTATGTATTTGGTTAGACACAGTGAATAAATGATTATTATTTTATAGATATAATATAGATAAATATATAATAGTAAATAAAGAACAATTTTAAACAAAACACCTGATAATTCTATTCAAAGATATTTAAAGTAGTCGTTTTTTTATTCACATTTCTATTATATACGATACTACTTAAATGCTTGTATCATAGAAATAGGACAACCTGCATATATCGAAGATACATTGGGTACTGGCGAGTGGTTTTGCACCCGTTCTCTCGGTTTGCGTAACCAATAACCATTGCCCTACCACTACACCACGGTCGCCTTGAATTTTATTCATTATTGCTTCAACAAAATTTTATTAATTTTATTTAAAAACTTTATGCATACCTAATGCATAAAGTTTTAAAATAAAATTTTGTTGAAGCAATAATGAATAAATTTCAAGGCGAACTTAATGTCGCTTAAGGACTTAAGGCTTTCTTTATTAGCCGACCTTAGGAACAATTTAACGCACTTTTTGTATGAGGTAGGTTCCTAATTTCATTTCCTTTCCTAATTTTTTTTTTCAGTGTCTGGGTGTTGTGTGGTACCTTTGCGTTGACATGCAATTATTCTGGATTTCCCCATTGGTACTTGTATGGGTATTGAGCGGTCGTCAACGTGTCGCATGGCTAGCTTTAGGCATTACAATGTTCCTGGCATTACTTAGCGGTTCCTTGATCAGTTTCATCAACGGCTTCCCACTCAATACATTTTATCTTACGTAAGTATTTTACCATGATTAGTGGTCATGACAATTAGAGAACCGTCACTAATAATAATTATACATCGTCATCCATGTTTTATTGTTTATTTTATTATACTCGACGTATGACAGCACCCCGCTTGATATTAAGCTGGACTGCGGTCTATGAATGCTCAGTGCTCACTGCTACTACAATAATACCCGCACTGGTCGGGGAAAGCATCCGCATTCTATCGCCGAATCGGCAGTCGAACTAAAAAGTTCGGTGCGTCTTTTCTTTGTAGAACAATTGACAAGTGGAATGCTTTGCCAGCCCATGTGTTCTCTTCATCCTATGACCTTGGATCCTTCAAGCGATGCGTGAAAAAGCACCTTAGGCCGGCATAATGACGGCGACTGAGACAGCCGGGAACTAACTCGGTTTTTTCAGTCGTCGTCACTCTTGGACCTCCTCTTGCTTATCATCAGGCGGGTCGAGGACAGATGTCGTGTCACAATAAAAAAAAATATAAAAAAATCATAACTGTAAGTAGCGGTCACATCCACTATGCCGGTCTAGTTGGAACCAGCAACTTGATGATTTAGTCGCGTTTCGACTATAAAATTTTCTAAATGTGTATTATATTTCTTTATATTTCAGTGAATTAGACGAAATCCGACGGTTTTTACAATGGTACTACATGAACACTTTGACACGAGCTGGGCCATTCTTTGTTGGAATGATTTTCGGTTATCTATTGCATGTGTGTAGAGGAAGAAAGATTAGACTATCTAAAGTAAGTACCTAATAATACCTAATAATCCTTATTCGAGCGTGGTCGTAGGTGAATAGTTAATGCTCAGAACATTCGATTACGAGAAATCATGATGCGTTGTTAAATAGGTGACCGCTAGTGGAAAAACAACCGTTTCCTCTCGTGTTTGAAACGTGGCGCCTTCGTTGATGCGCCTTCGTTGATTCGCCTGAAGATCCCATTCGTTGTTACTAGATGGCAGTAGTCAAGACGTCGACATATCTTGAAACTGTCTTTTTACTTCTTTACAGGCTAGAAAATAAACTAAGAATATAATTAAGAATATAATTTTATTGTAGTCACTTAATAAGGCAAATCCAAATGAGATGAAGGAGTTACATTTTACAAAAACACAACGGAAACGTAAAGTTCAACCATGTTTTAAGAGACGGGTTTTTGGACCTCCCATTGCTTCCCATCAGGCATTTCAAAGTTGGAAGGCGCGTCTCAATAAAAAAGAATAATAAGTACATACTATTATTTTAGATTATGGTCGCCTTAGGATGGATAATAGCATTTGCCATTTTCGCATTTGTTATATTTATAATTTATCCAATAATGCAGCCTGGATATAATAATCAGGCGTTTGATGGTTTCTTGAATTCATACATGAGGTCGCTTTGGGCTCTTGGACTTGGATGGATGATATTTGCATGTACTCATGGCTATGGAGGTAAACTATTTATTTTACTTATTGTTGTGAGAGGGATAGACAAAAAAAACTAAAATAACCTAATTAACCTAGATTAGTATTTTCTTAAGTTTTGCGCAAACATTGATTATTGAATTATTATAAACAAATTTTATGCGGCTTACTATCGCGTTTATTTTGGTTTTGATTTTACAATTTTTTATTATTCCCAAGTTTCGAGAGCTTTGCAGCCATCGTGGTCACGGAGAGACTGAGGTGTTGGTCGTCCTATTGGTTGATGCTGTTATTGTTTCCAAAACTACCCTTCTTGATGTTTTGATTTGTTTTTTCTTTTTTCTGTTCCCGGTTTATTTCAAATTTTTGCAAAAATAACTGACGGTGTCATCTGGTTTGGCAGTTTGCTGGACTTGGGACTTGAGTTTTTGTATTATGGGGTCCCAGGTGTTAGATAATAGCCAACCACCTTTTCTATTGAAATTAGGATGCTTTTTAATCTCAATAGCGTCGCGCACCATCCTGGATATTAGTCGACTTTCCTTTGCGAGGATCTTTGGTTTGTCGAAACAGATGTAGTGGTTGGCGTCGTCCTGTTGATGCAAACAAACTGCAGACTTTCCACTACGTTGGTGTTTTATATCGGCGATATGTTCTCGTACATGTGTGCATATATTTCTTTTTGTCTGTCCTATATACGAGAGTCTACAGTCACATTCTAACTGGTACACCCCTGCATCTTGTAAAGGAATGTTAGTTTTCACAGGTCTTAGGTATTGGTGTAGCTTTTTATGCGGCTTGAAATATGTTTTGACCGATGCTTTTTTCAATACATGGCTGATCTTGTCAGTAACACCCTTCACATATGGCGGGATGAGGGGAGCACGATCCTCTGTTGGTGTTTTCACATGTCCTCTGCGACGAGTGTTTTTCAGCTTGTTGTCAGCAAGGACTTTCTCCGTGACCACGATGGCTGCAAAGCTCTCGAAACGTCGGAATAATAAAAAATTGTAAAATCAAACCCAAAATAAACGCGATAGTAAGCCGCATAAAATTTGTTTAATTCAATAACCTAGATTAATTCTATTATAAATTAAAATAGTAATATTTCTAAAGAATTAAAAGGTTTTATTAAAATAGTAGTATATACCGGGTTTTAAGTATAAAAACGTTATGGGTTGCCTAGTGCCCATAACCATAGAGCTTGTATAAGAGAATTGTGAAAGTGGCGCTCCATTTTCTCTACCTATCCCTATAAGAAAAAGCGTGAAAATTTGAATTGGTTTGATTTTAAAAAAATGTAAATAGTGACTTCGTAGGGGCAACTATAAGATAAGACAGTTTTTAGGCGTTCGGCACTCTTAAATCTCCCCTTGCTTACCAGAAGACAAATCATGGGCAGATGGCGCGTCTCACTTACAAAAAAAAGTTATTAACCTAAGCGTTTATACTTTTACACAAATTGAAATCAAAATATAACAACTTATTAAGTTTATTGTGGCATTTTAAATACCGCTGATATTATATTAAATTTGTGGTCCACGAGCAGAGCAGCTTATTAATTTTAGTTTACTTACAGGTCCAATAAATTGGTTCCTATCTCTCAACTTCTGGAAGCTTCCAGCAAGATTGTCATATGCTATGTATCTTATACATATGCCTTTAATTGTGATGGGATATTCTAGTATGGTGCATTTAATACACTTCTCGCCTGCTGGACTTGTAAGTAATATATACAAATACAAAACTTTATTCACAATAAAATATAAAAACATAATATCCAGAAAAATGCATAGTGGAATGTGGACCCATACTAGGCAGAGCGCCTGTCTTATGTCATTGGATCCTTCAAGCGATGCGTGAAGAAGCACCTTTAGCCGGCATAATGACGGCGACTGGGGCAGCCGTGAAGAGTCTGTTTTTACAGTCGTCGGTACTCTTGGAACTCTTCTTGCTCACCATCAGGCGGGTCGAGGTCAAGTGTCGAGTCACAATAAAAAAAAACATTATATTTTATTTATATTTGAACAATAAAATATCAATATATTTTTTAAGTGTCTGCATATGACAACACCCCCTGCTTTTACAGTTAAATAACTGCAAGTAGCAGTCGGATATAACTGCAAGTAGTAAATAGATGTCGGCCTACCGGCAAGTAGGCCGGCATAGTGGAAGTCACTGTCGCTACTTACTGTTAATTAACTATAGAAGCAGTTACCTTCATTCATGGACCGCACACAAGCTTAATAAAAGGCGGGGTGCTGTCAAATGTGGATCACAATAATACAAAAATCACATAATCTACAAACGTGGTCATGAGCACGGCGTACAGAGCACGGCGCTCATTTAACAGACAGACGCCGCGTTTATTTTCAATCTTTATTACTAATTTATAATATGCCTAAAATGAATTTGAAAAAATATTAATTATAATATTTCTATTTCAGACATACAGATTTTTATCAGAATTATCTCTAACATTAATTGTATCGTTCGCACTGACACTTGCGATTGATTCACCATTTTCAACATTGCAAAAACTACTCTTGGGCGGTGGTAATTTTTATTTTATTTTAAAACATGCAGTATTATATCGATTAATGTTAATCTATTGACGTAAAAAACTACCCGTATAAACCACACTATCTTTAAGTAGCAGTCATGCCGGACTCGCACAGATTTTTGCGTCCTCTATCACCTATACCACGGAGAATGTTCCGGGGAGCCTTGTTCCTACTTCGGCTTTTAACACCCGTAATACCCGCACAGGTCAGGGGAAGCATCTGCATTCTGCCGACCGAATCGGCAGTCGAACTAAAAAGTTCGGTGCGTCTTTTTTTATAGAACAATTGACAAGTGGAATGCTTTGCCACCCCATGAGTTCTCCTCATCCCATAACCTTGAACCCTTCAAGCGATGCGTAAAGAAGCACCTTTGGTCGGCATAGTGACGGCGACTGAGGCAGTTGTGAACTGACTCGTTTTTTTTAGTCTTTAGTCTCGAGAGAGGAAGAGGAGGTCCTCATCCTGGACCTTCTCTTGCCTTATCATCAGAGAGTTTAAGGCCAAATGTCGTGTCACAATAAAAAAAAATAAAAAAACTTGCAGGCTAATCCCGAGGTGCGCCTGGGTCAATGCACTCCTAAATATTCCATTAATTAGGTACCATTTTATGTACGTTTATAATGCTTCGCACACAATAATTAAAAGGTGAGTTGACTGCTACTTCATCTAAATAACTGCAAGTAGCAGTCACATTCACTATGCCGGCCTATTTGGAACCGGCAACTTACAAGCTGATCCCGAAACGCGATCAAGTAACTTCACTGTCTGTATACTCGTAAGTGGTGGTTCTACCCCAGATCGGCAGACTGAGCACTGCTGCCTTTCTAAATTACGTTTCTATAAACTGAAAAATATTTACAAATCTTTTTCATTTCAGTATCACGTCAATCCCCAGCAAAAGTTGGTGAACCAATTGATAGTAAAATTAACGAGAAAGCCTCAACTAGTCTTCCAGAAAAACAATTATAGGCTTTTATCTGTAAGCTTGTTCACACACATGAAAATGGACTTCCTTGTTCCAAATAAATCTTTTGGAAAGTACCTATACCTAATGTTTAAGAAATTTTTATGTTAAATTAATTTAAGGATAACTAATATATATCTATATTATGATCTGTGATTTAATGTGTAGGAGAAAAAATAAATTATATTCAAAATTATATTCGTTTTATTTTTTATTAGGTTAGACAGGGTTAGGCCTACTGAATTTTAAAAGTTAATGTAAGTACAGCTATATAGTTTTAATAAAATTAAGCAGGTTTAAATAAAATGTTAATTGTGCTAATGAATTATGCTAGTACCATAGACACTAAAATACTTAACATTCCCTAGATAAAATATACATCTACACAACGATCAGCTGCGACCGGGGATCAAACCTAAAACCTGTCGCTTGACTCGCGTCAAATTCGTCAAATTCAAAATTTCAGAGAATAAAGACCATAAAGTGACTCAGTTGCATTTCGGCATCAGCTTGAAAGTTTTCAGCAAATTTTAATAAAATTTCAGCAGGGTCGGTAGAGCGAACGCAAATGCTGCTTGCATATAATCATAGGAGAGTGTTTTCCGACCAAATCGGAGACATCCTTAAGAAAGCTAAATTGCCTAGTGCCCATAACCACAGGGCCTGTATGAGGAGAATTGTGGATGTGAAGGAAGCAAGGGAGTTGTGTAAGGATCGTGGTAAGTGGCGCTCCATTGTCTCTGCCTATCCCTGTGGGAAAAAGGCGTGACAATTTGATTGATTGATTGATATAATCATATCCAAGCAGCATGCATTTATCTGTGGCAGGAGATGCCTCTATTCATACAATGCTTAACTTAACTCAAAGTGGTGTGCAGTCAAGTGTTGTGTCACAATAAAAAAACAGATGTTTTCGTACCAACTGTTCGCTCCTTCATATTAGTTTTTGACGTTATCTTTATAAATCTGAATCAATTAGGCGATATCTTATAATAATATGATTCAATATTTTTTCAAAGATTACCTGTATTGCACCTCGTTTCATAATATAAAAACTATATAAATATTAACTTAGTAACTTACTCGTAAAAAGAATAATTCACTACCTATGAAAATCAAGTAAAGTAACTTTTAAAGTAACTTTTAATTACCAATGTTGACATATACACTATTTTTGTTCTTTTAATATAGACAAATAAACGAAAAATGTAATAATAAATAAATTTATGTTGTCATATACTCGTATAAATGTATATCCCAATAAATACTTATCTCAATATAAACTACATGAAAGCTTTTACAATACATGATATGACAATTTCGTATTAACACCATTTTCCTTTTTAAATTCAGATTTCATTAATAACTATCTATACATACGTATATAACACTGAACTAATTGCACAACCGTACAAATAACATTATTGTCAAAATTAACGTAACACCAATATATCAAAATTTAGTCATGCAACGAGCCCGCACGAATAAATCTGCCAAATTATCTAAAAATACGAACAAGTTTCCCTATAAACGATCTAATTCTTATCTGCACTGATATTATAGTATAAATAATGATGTATTAAGCGAAGACGATTTATTTCATTCACAATTTTATTTTCAATTTGGACAAAGTGCTTAATGCAGTGTAATTTATAACAATATACGTGAAATATAAAAATGGTTTTAAAAATATTAGTATTTATGTTTGCAATAGCGGCCGTGAGTGGGCAAATACAAACACCACCAATGCGATTGAGAAATGTGTTTGATGATGATTTGTATAAGCGGGTTTTGGATCCAGAACTCTGTGATCAGCAACTTCAATTCCTCAGAACCAGCATTAATTCCTTTCCATGTAAGTGTGTGTTATAAAAATTTATCACCACACATTACCGTATTTAACAGATTTAGTATTTACAGTCCCTGAGTTCTTTAGGGAAGTTTCAACTTCCTCTGCTGAATCCCAGCAACTGTAAAGTTATATAATTTAGTTAATATTAATAATTAATTATTATAACAATGGAAGTTTAACTAATTTAAAATTTTAGTTTATGATGCTGGTATCCGTTTTCCTCGTGGAATTCTAAAGTTTAACTTCCAAGATTGGGGTAACTACCATCAATGTCTGGAAATAAATCAACAGACTGAAAATGTTGGTTCTATCGAAGGGAAATACTGTTCAATTAATGTACCATTGCAATTGGATATTGGATTGCCAACATGGCTCGATATACAGGATATGAAATTGGATGAAGAGACTTTGAAAAACGTTGATAGCTTTGAAAAATTTAAACGACAATTGCAGCCAATTAACGGGAGGTATGAAAATAATTAAGGATAATATACTTGTATTAAATTTGCCAATGTGTGGTATCGATAAAACCTGGTGATTTAAGTTAAGTCGACTGATCTTTTATCACCAACACCTGTTAATAAAACAAAAATATTATTTGTGGATCTAATTCGATTATATGCAAAGTAGACCCTAGCAGTTTAAAAACATTTTTTCAATCTCATTTTCAATAATACTTTATACGAGTGCAACACAAAAAGTTGTAAATTTTCTTTAGTAGACAAAGCAACATAAGCTAAAAATTAATTATTTTTTAGGAGCCTTCCCGATTCTGAAATAGGACAATTGGGTTTATCAATGAACTTAGCCATATGTATACCAAAAGTATGTACTTCTAGACAAGTAATAGAATTTGTTACATTAACTGGAGGTATATTTAATGCCACAGAAACTTTTTGTAGACTTCCTAATGATAAGCCTTTTGCGCCTGTCGATTATGTTGCTATGTAAGTTGATATAATTATGATATTGCACTTTTTATTAAGTAAACAATTGACGTCTGCGAACTTAATCAAGGCCAAGAATAATATTATAAGACGATTTGAAATGAATACGAAATTTGTTTTGTGCCGGCACCTATACGTATTTTATATTAGTAATCCTGTTGCTGCTAATCCTTGTAGAAAAACAAGGATTAGTTTTTTTTTATTTTGACCCGAAATATGACAGCACCCCGCTTGATTTTAACCTAGAGTGCGGTCCATGAATGGATGTCACTGCTACTACAATTCAATAACTGTGAGTAGCAATCACATCCACTATGCCAACCTAGTCGGAACCGGCAACTTACAAGCTGATCGCAAAACGCAAATAAATCACTTCACGGTCTGTATACTTGTGAGTGGTGGTACTAGCCCGGATCGGTAGACTGGGTACCACTGCCTACCACTCTTTTAATATTATTAGTGTTTATAATATTTTTATAACTTATTTAAGTATTAGAGTTCATTAAAAGAGAAAAGTCTATTTAGTACACAGAACAAAAATAGACGATAGCATCAGCTACAAAAATAGTTTTTGCAATATTAATTTATTCTTATCAAAATTAGTACATTGATTGGACAAGATATTAATATGATTATTGGGTTAACTTTTAGGGCCTTCTGTGGTTTGTTTTTGTTTCTTATTATCATCAGTACATCATACGATTTGTATCACAATGTTATTAAACAGAGGAACCGTAAGTTAAATACTTTTTTAACATCATAATTCACACTTGTTTAATCCTATCTGACCAATCAAATTGTCACGCCTTTTTCACACAGGGATAGTCAGAGCCAATAGAGGTCCACTTGCCACGATCCTGACACAACTGCCTCGCATCTCTCACATTCACAATTCTCTTCATACAAGCTTTACGGATAACCGGATAACCCATAAGGGCACTAGGCAACCCAACTAACTGATCAATTATAATATATTATTTGTAATCGCTTTGAATTTCAGAAAGGAATTTAGAATATTAGAATTAGGATGAGCACGATCCGTAATATTTATCATACATATTTCCCATATTTAAAAATCTAAATGTATAAAACATTTTTCTTTTATTAATATGATCCTAGGTAACAAGTTTTAATCAAAATAACAAAAACAAAGTTCCACAAAATATTTATTGTATTTTTTTAATTTACATTTTTATATTATGCTACTAAAGTGCTTGTATCATAGAAACTGAACTACAAAAGTACATTGGTACCTGCAAGTGGTTTTGAACTCATGCTCTCATTTTTCGTTACTATTTCACTACGACTACACCACGGTCGCCTTTACACGTATTATTTAACCTTATATTTTAGGTAAAGACAAGACGAATACGCTCTGCTGCAGTTTTTCATTACATACAAACACAAGAAGATTATTGACATTTAGCAGTGGACCCAATGCGTTACATTGTATAGATGGAATAAGGTCTATAGCTATGCTTTGGGTCGTCGTGGGACATGTTTTCTCAAACGTATTTGAATTTATTGGAAATCCTTTGTCTGTAATAATGGTAAGTATTTTTTTTTTTGGGTGCCTTTTAGTATAATAGGATTAATAGACTATGGTGAGGTCACGTGAACTATGGAGCCTCATGAATTCCGTAGACATGGGCTAAAAACGAGTTAGGAACGATGTTCTTCGGAATATTCTATGTGGAATATTACATGTCTGGGGAAAGCATCCGCATTTTGTCCACTTAATCATTAGCCGTAGATAAATCATTTTTCATTTCATTCATTTCATTTCATTTCATTTCAAATGTAGTACTTCATCCTCCCGTGTATACTCCTCAATCTAAAACTATGGATGGATCTATCAAGAGTAGTATAAAAAAGTGCCTCTACCCGGCATACTGCAGAAGACTGAGGCAGCCGTAAACTGAGCGGTTATTTTTCGTTCGTCGACTTCGGTTTTTCTTTTACTTTTTTTCTTTGACCATCAATCACAATAACAAAAATATAATTAGGCTCTAAATTTTACAGTGGATGGGTAGTATTGATAGCATATGGATAATGTCGGCCCCAATTACCGTGGACACATTCTTCTTATTAAGTGGTTTGCTGCTTGTTTATACGACTGTTGACAAATTAGGCACAAGTAAGTATTTTCACCAATTATTAAGGGTAGTAAAACCCATCGCATGCGTAGTAATGATTCCATTTTATAACCTTATATTTGTGTTCTGTGGTTGTCATAGAACTCCATCAGGCATATACATCCTATAAAATCAGATCCATAGAACAAAATGGTCTAGTTTATTTCTTTATTGTCATAGAAAACAATATTTCGTTTTTTTCACATTTAGTTACACAAAAACAAAAACAGATTTATGATGACGAATTTGTGGCTAATTAGTTTTGCCTTCGATTTTTTTACAAGCGAAGATAATCTAATTCCTAATTTATTAAAATGATAAAATAAAAATAATCAGATTTATCGCCCGATTATTTCTGCAATTAATTGCTGATGAAAAAGATGTTTATGAAGAAGTCTTTATTATTACCATATCATATTTATTCTCCTGTTTTTCTTATGCTACTAGCATACTCGTATTGTAGGGCTGTAATTCATCTTGGTTAACTTAAATCAGTTATTAATAATTAAATTTGTTATTCACGTCAAAATCTTATGTGAAAACTTATATTACTAATTTTATTAACCCACTGTATTCACTAATAAATTCATTGTCGTGTCAAAAACAGTGTCGAGTCACAAGAAAAAAGTAGCTGTTGGTTACCCGAATTAAATTTAATATAGAGACCGCCACTACTTCTAATACAAATATTTTAGATAGTGGAATGATATTTATGAACTTTTAAGAATAGATACAGGAATTCTTAGCTTCAATATATCATAATTTTGATTTAATAATCAAATCTTTTATTACACAGGAAAATTCTTGAAAAACATTCACATGTTTTACATTCTTCGGTATCTACGCCTGTTTCCAATTCTTGCAGTAGCTATATTATTCCAAGCTTCACTTGTTCATCATATGGCTGATGGACCAAATTGGCATGTAATGGCTCAGCAAGTACAAAACTGTAGAGATGGCTGGTGGTGGCCTTTGCTCTATGTGCAAAACTATGTGAACTTAGAATTTGGAGTAAGTAATGTTGGCAGCTGATATTTGCAAAGTTATGCTTATTTCTAACAGATTGTATTAAATTGATAAACAACTGAAGATGTACACAAGAAATAAAATATGATGATATCTCCATCTCATCTTTATAATACAATGATAACAAATTGTCTTTTTATTATATAAAATATAATGGTCGCGAAAATCTCTTAAATCATACTTATACATATTTTCTTAGTTGTTATATTCAACGATCATTTAATATGAAATATAAGATAAAGCTTTAATTCCATGTGCACGTCGGTATGTAGTGAGACATTTATAATCCCTAGTCTGTTTTGTGCAAAAACACAAATATTCAAAGTCATGACGTACATATCTAATCCGTTTTTAAATGATAAGGTTGAATTATTTTGATTGATTCGGGGGATCGCCTTTTCATTCTTTAGTTAGGAAATAAAAAATGGGACAAAACAATAACAGTAGTGTTAGATTATGATAAATTAAAATTAAAGATTACCTATATAATCGGCTGAAGGTAACTAAAAGGTCTTTACAATGCGTTAGTCTATTTCCGAGAAACTTAAATGACCCAAAGAATATTTATAGATATTTTTGTAGACCATATTTCTTATTGTTATGTTTTTATCAATTTTGTTTCAGTGCCTGAATGTCGTATGGTACCTATGCGTTGACATGCAGTTGTTCTGGATTTCCCCATTGGTACTTGTATGGGTATTGAGCGGTCGCCAACGTATGGCTTGGTTCGCTCTAGGCATTGCTTTATTTTTGGCATTACTAAGCTCTTCACTGTTTAGTTTTATTTATAATTTCCCATCTAATTTCTTGGGTATTGAGTAAGTATCTAATATACTCGTAATAATCTAATCAATAATGTAAACTGCAGTTTTAAATTATTATTTTTCTAATAATGACTTTCCAATTAGTGGAGATTAGTAGTAAGTTCTTGATACTTTACGATGTAAAAATGCATATTTTTTATCAATAAATCAATCAATCAAGCTGTTACTGTTTTCTACAGGGATAGGCAGAGATAAAGGAGTGCCACTTGCCACGATCCTGACACAACTCCCTCGCTTCCCTCACATCCGCAATTCTCTTATTACAAGTTCTACGGTTACCCCAGATTTCTTGAGGATGTCTCTGATTTAATAAATGATATAAATGCTCGGTAAATGCTTTAGGAAGGACGACACCAACAAAACTAAAATTAACGTCATTTATTACAGTGATCTCTTGGTACTAGAGGAATATTTCAAATTGTACTATATGAATACATTGACACGCGCAGCTCCATTTTTCATTGGAATGCTTTTCGGATATTTATTACATGTATGGCGAGGCAGGCGTATAAGAATTAGAATGGTAATTTATTTGTTTTAAATAAGTATTTATAAGTGAGCTCAAAATTTGATGGTTTTAGTTAAATTTAAAGCAAAATACTAAGAGAATTTAGCGTAATTTGTTACAAGAATACCTAATAATATGTAGGCAACGGCCTAGACCATATAGGATGTCAAGAATACGCTTGCCTATTTTGGAGAATTATATCCAAGACATTGACAGAAATTTAGATGTAGAGGAAGCAAGAAAGTTGTGTCAGGATCTTCCAAAGTGGCGCTCCGTTGTCACTGCATATCCCTTTGAGGTGTGACAATTCATGATAATGATGATAATAAGCGCTGACAGATTAAAAGCTTTTTTTTCACCTGCCTAACACGAGAACGCAAACTTGTAAAGTACTTTAAGTAATAAAAGTCTAAAATCAAATCAAATCAAATTGTCACGCCTTTTTTCCACAGGGATAGGCAGAGACAATGGAACGCCACTAGCCACAATCCTGACACAACTCCCTCACTTCTCTCACATCCACAATTCTTTACATACAAGCTCTACGATTATGGGCACTAGGCAACCCAGCTTTTTTAGGATGTCTCTGATTTGGTCGGAAAACATCCTTCTGGGTCTGCCGCTGGGGTAACGCATCCATCCATATCACTCATCTTTTTGACCATTGACTTTAAGGTTTGACAAGCATTCCTTTGTCATTCCTTAAAGTCTTGAATAATTTCCGACAAAATTAATATTTTCAGACATTAGTTATTCTTGCATGGGTCTTGACGTTGGCATTGTTTGCGTTCATAATATTTATTACGCATCCGATCACGCAGGCCGATTATAAAAATCAGGCCTTTGATGGTTTCTATAATGCCTACATAAGATCGTTGTGGGCACTCGGGCTTGGGTGGACGATATTTGCATGTGCACATGGCTATGGAGGTAAGAAGTTATATTTTAAATAATTAAACCTATTCAAATATTAAAAACTCTCTACAATTTCGGGTAACTGTTGGATTACCCAAACTAGGTGTAAACTGTAACCAATAAACCAAATTTTTCAAAATTCCTTAATAATTGATGGATTAATTGACATCCAATTAAATTAAAATATTAAATAATTAAAATAATGGACAATGTCTGAACTAAAACAATTACTACTTTAAAAATATTACGAGTATTAATGTTACATTTTTGTTTAATCTAAACTAAAGACTAAAGTCGAGCACTTTAGTTTAGCACCTCTCCTGATGTTAAACTAAATTGCATTTCATGATTGGTGTCGTCTGCTACAATAGTTAAATAATTGCAAGTAGCAGTCGCATCCACTTGAAACCGGCAACTTTTGAAGCTGCTCCCGAAACGCGATTGAGTCACCTAAAAGTATTGGCAAACTGCGGGGTTAGGTTGGCAAGTTAAAACGACTATCGTCTCTCGTCGGCGATTGTCAAAATAATAAAAGCTAGGCTAAATCCAATAAAACGAGACTATTAATCGTTGTGACGAATATCGTCTGTGCGACGACACGTTTGATCATTATCATCAATAGTCTCATTTTGGTGGTTTTAGCTTTACTTTTGTTATTTTGCCAATCGTCGACGAGAGACGATAATCGTTTTAACTTGCCCAACCTAACCCCGCTGGGCTAATAATACTAAATGTGTGTTACTATGTTATTAGTTATTACTAAATGTGTTTTAGTAACATTTTTTTATTAAATAAACTTTTTGCAGGTCCGATAAATTGGTTCTTATCTTTGAACATGTGGAAGCTTCCAGCAAGATTGTCGTATGCCATATATCTAATTCATTGGCCTCTAATTATATTAGCCTATAGTGGCATGGTCAACCAATTACATTTCTCTGCTCCCGGAGTGGTGTGTATCAAAGATTTTTTTTAATCAATCAATAAAATTGTCACGTCTCAATTCTCACAGGGATAAGCAGAGACGGTAGAGAGTCAATTTCCAATTTCATGTCAGAACTCTAGTTTTATAATATTGTAAAAACTGGTATAAAATAAAACTAATTTATAACAAACGACTATGAAAAGTATCGATGTTTTAGTCGTCGGCGCTTTTAGATTTTTAAAAGCGTCGAAGATTAAAACCTCGATTTAGGTTGTCTCAGTCACCGTCATTATGCCGACCAAAAATAATTTGACCTACCTGAGCATGAAAATCATATAGCTAAAAAGGGCATGAAGATTATTATTACAATAACAATTTTTAATAAAATTGTGTTCCAAATAGGCCGGCATAGTTGATGCGACTGCCACTTGTAGTTATTTACCTGTAGTAGCAGTCACCATCAGGTGGGGCGCTGTCGTATGTCGAGATACAAATTTAATATATATATTTTTTAGTTTTACAGATTCCTTTCTGATCTTGCAATAACTTTTATCGCTGCCTTCATCGTGACTCTTGCTGTTGATTCACCATTTTCGACATTAATCAAGCTGCTTATAGGCGATGGTAATTCTAATTTATTTTATTGAATTCCACCCAGAATCATCAATAACAAATAATTCACACCAACGAAAACGAAAATGTACATACTTTTAAAAAATTAAGGAAAAAAAGTCAAATTGTCATAGACACAGAATCTATAACTCATTTTATTTTAACTCGAGTTTCTGAGGTATTTATTAAGTTAAAATTAGTAAATATCAATTTTTATTCTTTTCAGGACCTAAGAAAAAGCCAATGGAAAGCATAGAACAAGTGAATGGAACGACAATCCCTGAAAAATCATCAGCCAGTAATGCAGAGAAAATGTCTTAAATTAAATATTAAATTATATTTAAAATGATCTGTGATTTTTATATTTTTGTTTAAAATATTTTTATTCGATTAATAAATTGTTTTATAAACAAATTGTTTAGTTTTTTATTGTGGCCTGACATTATGACAGCATCTTGTTTTAAACTGGTGTGCGATCTATGAACGGAAGCGACTGCTACTACAGTAAAATAGGTAGTCAATTTATTATTAAGTCGCATCATTAGGTAAATTATATTATTGTATAAATTAATAAAATAAAACTTATTTATAACAAACAACTATGAAAAGTACTAGAAATGGAGTTTAGCCATTTAATATAATTTAATGGATAAACTTTTTTTTTGTTTTTTATTGTGACACGACATCTGACCCCGACCTGCCTGATGATAAGCAAGGGCAGGTCCAAAAGTGACGACAACTAAAAAAACCTAGTTTATTCACGGCTGCTTCAGTCACCGTCACTATGCCGGCCAAAGTTGCTTCTTCGCGCATCGCTTGAAGGATCCAAGGTCATAGGATGGAGAGAACACATGGGCTGGCAAAGCATCCCACTTTGAACTAATTTAAATTAATTGATCAATTAATTTAAAACGCCTAATTTTTTACAATTCAATAACTGTGAGTCGCAATCACATCCACTATGCCGGCTTAGATGGAACCGGCAACTTACAAGCTGATCCCGAAACGTGACCAAATCGCTTCACGGTCTGTATACTTGTAAGTGGTGGTACTACCCCGGATCGGGTAGTACCTGGGTATCACTGCCTACCACTCATATCAGACCACTATTATCAGAATATTCAAAAAGACAACAATACGTATAATGATTTTCATATAATAATAAATTACAAATATATCTTAATCCTGTACAATGACTTGTATTTTATTACCTACCTATGACATATTTACACAAATTTTTCTAATCATTTTTTAGGATGTTATATTCACGTGTACTCTAATGGTATCTAATCCTACCATTGATTCTTTTTTTTTTTTTTTTTTTTTTTTTATTGTGACACGACATCTGACTTCGACTCGCCTGATGATAAGCAAGAGGAAGTCCAAGAGTGACGACGACTGGAATAACCGAGTCAGTTCCCGGCTGCCCCAGCCGCCGCCACTATGCCGGCCTAAGGTGCTTCTTCACGCATCGCTTGAAGGATCCAAGGTCATAGGAAGGAGAGAACACATGGGCTGGCAAAGCATTCCACTTGTCAATTGTTCTACAAAGAAAAGACGCACCGAACTTTTTAGTTCGACTGCCGATTCGGTCGATAAAATGTGGATGCTTTCCCCGACCTGTGCGGGTATTACGGGTGTGGAAGGACGAGGCAGGAATAAGGTTAAAGAGCTCTTCGGAACATTCTCCGTGGTATAGGCGATAGAGGACGCACAAAGCCGCCATGTCTCTGCGTAGTTGCATGGGCTCCAGAGTTCGCGTGACCTCTGCATCACCTATAATTCGGACAGCTCGGCGCTGCAATGAATCCAGGGCATTGAGAAGATACTTGGCAGAGCCGTCCCAGAGGTGCGAACAGTACTCCGCGCAAGAGCGAATCTGAGCCTTGTATAATATCAGGCGAAGCTCTGGCGCGAAGAACCGCCGCACCTTGTTCAGGATGCCAAGTTTGCGGGAGGTGGTCTTAGGGAACGGGAGGAGCACAGGAAACAATAAAAGGATATATTCGGGACTTTTTTTTTATTGTGACTCAACATATGACAGCACCCCGCTTGATGTTAAGCCAAAGTGTGGTCCATGAATGAATATTCGGGACTTAATTAGTAATTATTAAATTATCCACATTATTTTATAATACTTACAGCCGAATGTTCAAAGATAGTGGGCGATGGTGTACCTAGGATATTGTACTCAGAAAATTGTAAGAAATGACAATCATTTTTTTATTTTAATGTATTTGATCTATTCCGATGAAAAAAGTTAAAAAAGATGCAGACCCAGGAGGATGTTTTCTGACCAAATAGGAGACATTCTTAAGAAAGTTAGGTTGCCTAGTGCCTATAACCGCAGAGCTTGTATGAAAAGAATTGTGGATGTGAGGGAAGCGAGGGAGTTGTGTTAGGATTGTGGCAAATGACGCTCCATTGTCTGCCTATCCCTGTGGGAAAACGGCAAGACAGTTTGATTGATTTGATAATTATGAATCATTGATTATCCACACTTTTTGATATCAAATAAATTTATTATCATTATCATCTCATTTATTTTAATTTAATGCACATGATTAGTCATTTGCAATATTAACAATAACTGTGTCACGAATGATTCACTTTTTATAGATATTACGGTTTGGTAATTGATAACTTACTATTACCATTATAAAATTGAGATTATAAAACAGAAGTAAGAGTAATAAAATATATTATCATAGAAATATTAATTTATTTCTTTATTATTGTAGATAAAAGCAGCAAAATCATACCTATCACTTGTATAAGTACTAACATATAAGTATCGTCCATGCTTTCTTCTTACTTAAACCAAGGTCCTCTCTGTCTCTCTATACGATTATAACCTCTTTAAATTTTTTACTTTCTTTATTATGGAAATATATTTTCTGACAGTTTTAGTTTGGTTAAGATTGAGCGCCTAGAATAATAATAAAAAGTCGTTGTTTTGCCACTTATAAATTTATTTGTAGGCGCTGACTACAGCATAAGATATTTAAGTTT
This sequence comes from Tinea trinotella, assembly GCA_905220615.1. Lineage (NCBI taxonomy): Eukaryota > Metazoa > Arthropoda > Insecta > Lepidoptera > Tineidae > Tinea > Tinea trinotella. Next base: position 3,660,385 of record HG992311.1, read on the forward strand.
TTCTTTTATCGTGGCTCGACATATGACAGCACCCTGCCTGATGTTAAGCTAGATGACAGTCCATGAATAGAGGCTGCAAGTTGCAGTCTAAACGCGACTAAGTCACTTTACCCCGATCGGCAGACTGGGAAATAACCATTAACTGAATGCTTAGATACACCAACTACTCTTAACACCTTTTTTATGCCTTTTTTCTATTATACTTTTCTGTTATACTACTCTAAATACTTTTGTAGGTATTACAAATAAAAGCTGTGAGAAAAATCTTTGCTCTGACCTGGAACCAAAGCCGAAACTTTATGCTGGTATGCTGAATAAAATGCCACGCCTGTCGTCAACATTACGTTGGTACTAAATAATTGTAGATCTTAAAAAGGTGTCCAAAAGAATCCAAGAGACAACCTGTCAACCTGTCCTCACATGTTACGAGGCAAGGTTTTTAAGTACCTTAGGATACAAGCACCTAACGTGCTTGTATCCTAGAAACTAAGCACTCTTGGTTTGCGAGAGCATACCACGACCTAGTGACCAAGGTGACCTTAATTATAATCTTTTGATGATCAGAGGATGTTTTTTTAAATAAATATTGTAGTGAAGAAGGTTTTTTTATTCGTTACAAAATTTTATCATTTTAGATTATCATAAATGCCCACCCACGTAATGGACTGATATCTTAACATTTAATAAAAAAGCAAATTTAGAGTTATTTTAGTATTCATTATCAATGATATATTTAACGATTGCAATACGTTAATTAATAATGAAGCGTCATATGTTTATTTTTGTTCTGTGTTTCACAGTTTTTCTTGTACAAGCAGCAAGTAACGTATTTGATGAAGACCTGTATAAAAATGTGTTGGACGAAGAACTGTGTAGTGACCAACTGCAGTATATGACGAATAATGCGACTATTCTTCGATTACAATGTAAGTTGTTTATTAATTGTATTTTCTTAGATTTTGCGCGAACTATAAATTAAATAAATTTTATGCAGCTTACTATCGCACGTTTATTTTGGTTTTGATTTTCAATAACTTATTATTCCGACGTTTCTAGAGCTTTGCAGCCATCGTGCTCACAGAGAGACTGTAAAAAATTGTAAAATCAAAACCAAAATAAACGTGATAGTAAGCCGCATAAAATTTGTTTAATTCATTGTTTATTAATCTTTAACAGCCAGTTGCAGGAAACTAATTAATATTAATAACAATTAAGAACATTGGCACAACTTCTCTTTTTAAGCATAATTTATAAAGCATAATAAATAACTATTTTCTGATATATGTTCACAGTTATGGATGCTGGATTTCGAATTCCCCGCGGTCTCTTCACATTCAATTTCGCCGATTGGGGTAATTACCACCAATGTTTGAGAATTGAGCAAGTGCTCCCAAATAGTGTTGTCAGAGGAAAATATTGTTCAATACGTGTTCCGTTATTTGAAAATCAAATGCAATTCTCTGCAGCAACGGAAATAGATGAGCTGTTAGAACTTTTAGATGGGAAGACGCAAAGGGAAATACTCGAATATTATCATTTGAGAAAAGACATTTTGAGAACCACTGGAATTACTGTTTCAAGGTGAGCGCAGAGTTGCGATTCTTGCGATACACGACAGCAAAATGACTTGGCAACGAACTTGCACTGATATTAAACATTCTCGTAGGTAACCGATCAACGTAGTTACCCATTATTTTCTCCATGCTACGTTTCTATATATGTGAAGACGTGAAAAAGCACCTTACGTAAACTGATTCGTTTTTTTTTAGCTATTACGTACATGCTTAGAATATTATTTTTTTAGATTTCGCGCGAACATTGGTTAATGAATTAAACAAATTTAATGCGGATTATCGCGTTTAGTTTAGGTTAAGAATTTTACATTATTTTATTATTACGATGGCTTTATAGCCATCGTGTTCACGCGATAGTAAGAAGCCGCATAAAATTTGTTTAAATAATTATTATTTTTATTTATACATTATTAAAGTTATTTTTATAAATATTTGCCATATTTCAGTGATCCGGAATCTCCGTCACTAACTCTAACAGTAGCTGTATGTATACCCGAAGTGTGTACAGCACAACAAGTCATTGATTATAGATTACAAGGATTACCTTTTACAAGTGGTATTGTATTCGATGAACTCTTTTGCCGCATGCTCGATGATAAACCATTTTCGGCTGGAGACATTGTTGCTATGTGAGAAAAACACAATTATCATATTATTGTACATGCAGGGAACTTCGACGATATCCTATTTTGAGGTACTTTTAACGATCAAATAACTATACTTCTTGAAATGTTATTGACTCAATGTGAAGAAGAAATACTAAAACACAATCGAACAGAACTTACAAATATAATAGTTTATATTATTTAGATTTTATTACAAAAATAGTTTTAGATTATTAACAAAATGTTAAAAAGGTAAATTATTCGTACGAAAAATATCGCAAGCTCAAGAGTGATTTACAAATCTCAACCTTATTTCGCCTAAAAGACGTTTTGTTCATAACGCAGAGGTTCCTCCCCTAAGTATATAAAGTGAAACATTTTATGTTAGTGTATTCTTATACTTAGGAGGGTGTTTTCAGACCAAATCAAAAATATGCTCAAGAAAGCTATGCCTAGTGCCCATAACCATAGAGCTTGTATGAAGAGAATTGTGGATGTGAAGAAAGCGTGGGAGTTGTGTAAAGATTGTGGCAATTGGCGCTCTATTGTCTCTGCCTATCCCTTTGGGAAAAGGCGTATTGATTGATTGGTTGCATTAATATATATAATAATGGTTTAATCTTTTTCAGAACTCTCCTTTCCTTGTTTGGAGTACTAATTATCGGCAGTACGATTTACGAACTTTGCCATATATTTCTCTTTAAAAAAGGTATCTACTGGAAATTTTAGATAAGTATACATGCCTATTTACGAGTTTCAGTTAGATCGTTGTACTTAAAAAATAAGAAATATATTAGAAATTCTAACAAGATAATTCTGCTAAATCTGAGCTATAAAATAACGTCATAATACAGTTTATTTCGGTTTTGCATCGTATGTCAAAAGCTGGGAAGTTAATACTCGAGATTCTTCTCGAGAAAGAAAAGGTGAAGAAAGAATAATACTAAATTGAATTCCAGAGACTTGTAAGCTGATTCTGAAACAAAACCAAGTCATGTAGTGTAATAATGTAAGTGATGTAATCGCGAATCGCGAGACTGGAAATAAAGTTAAAAAAAAATTAATTGAATACGAACACAAGTCACTGCTAAGTATTTTTTTAGTACATCCCTATTCTATTCCGTTAACAAATAACAATTACATCTTAACAATAATAAATCAAAGTTAGATATTAACGATATCAACCATTGAGTATATGGTACAAAACAATTCAGAGTGAGCCACTGTGTCTGCCTTGGTTTATAAATGGAAAATTTGATAGAAGTACTTTGATAAATGCGTTCAGACTTAGGACGGGCCATATTCCATTAAACTGTTTTGCATTTCTTATGAAAAGAACCGATTCGCCCAATTGTCCACATTGTGGTCATGTTGAAGATGTCATGCATATTTTGTGGGATTGTGACTTGTGTCGGTCTGAGCGCACTAGGTTAATTAGTCATCTTAATATTAATTTACTTACTGTAGGCGTCTTAAAGGGCATTCTGGCTGAACCAACTTCTGATTCCGCTAGAATGTTATTTGATTACGTAAATGTATATATTAAACATAGAATAAGTTAGATTTATTATTGCATTACTATAGATATAAGTTTCCAGTATTATGTTTAGTGTGGATATAATGAGGTCGACATATTCATATTTAATAAAAAAAGGCCTCGAAAAATTTTTGAAAAAAAAAACATTGAGTATATTGCATCTCTATTCCCAAAGGCAGGGACAACGAAGTGCCACTTTTCACGATCCTAACACACATTTATCGCTTCTTTCACATCCACAATTCCTTTCTTGTGTTTTGGTATTATTATTATTTTGGCATATTCCAATACTACTACCACGCACACGCACACATTGGTCAACTGCGCCGGGGATAGAACCTGCCGCCGTCCGACACTACAACACGGTCGCCTTTAATAAATAATTATAATTTATTTTACAGATTCAAAACAAATCAACAAATTGTTTGTAAGTTTCTCCGTGTACACAAATACAAAGCGTCTAATAACATTTAAGAAAAGTGATGGCAGTTTAGACTGTATTGATGGGATACGATCTTTAGCAATTTTTTGGATTATCATTGGTCATACATTCTCTATTAGTTTATCTAATATAGAAAATATGTCTGATACTTTGAATGTTAGTATATTTGTTTGAAAATAAACAACACTATTATCTTTTATATTAATGTATTTAATTATTACCGTTATAATATTGTTTGTCTGTAATAAATTATTTCGTTTTAGTGGATTCAAGATTTTCGTAGTGTTTGGTTGTTAGCCGTCCCAATATCAGTAGATACATTTTTCCTAATTAGTGGATTGCTATTAGTTTATACTTCGGTCGATAAATATAATAGACGTAAGTATAAAAGTTGGCAGGTGGCGCTGATTGATTGATATGAGGCGTGACAATTTGATTGATATAAAAGGTATAATGCTTAGATTATTAAATGACCTTTGCTCGTGCTAAGTCGTAGTTCCAGTGGAGACCAATCATTATTCTAAGGCGTAATATACATAATTTGTCACGCCTTATCCCTAAAGGGATAGGCGAGCAATGTAGCACCATTTGCCACGATCCTAACACAACTCCCTCGCTTCCCTAACATCCACAATTCTCTTTTTACGACCGAATAAAAAACATTCTCAAGAAAGCTGGGTTGCCTAGTGCCTATAACCGTAAAGTTTGTAATGTAATATTTTTTGTAATATAGGTGATGGTCCATCTGTTGTAACTTTATAGCAACTTTATAGCTCAATTTTATTAATATTATAATTATTGTTGCAGGACAATTCCTCAAAAACATTCCAAAATTTTATCTATTAAGATACATTAGAATATTTCCTCTATTGGCAACTGCTGTTATGTTGCAAGCAACTTTATTTAATCATGTGTCAGACGGTCCTTCCTGGTCTAACAATGCTGTACAAATAGAATCATGTAGAAAATATTGGTGGTCAACATTATTGCATGTACAAAACTATGTTAATCCATTACAGCCAGTAAGTACTTACCTATTACTTTATATCAAAGGTGAGTTTAAAAATAAAAGGGCCAGAGCTAGAAGATGGTTATGCGATCTGGGGTTCGCTGTGCCCAATTCTCTTCATACAAGCTACATTACATAAGCTTGAATGAATGAATGAAAATTGTGGCTGAAAAGGAAGCTAAATAGTCATGGCGCTTTGCCTATTCCTGTAGAATTGAGGAGTGATCAATTTATTTAAATTAAAAGCCAAATTCTCACATCAAGAAAAAATGCGCTTGCTGTCGAATGAAAACCAGCAAGCGCATTAACTATACGGCCAAGCAAATGCTTCCTTATATTAAAGAAACATCGTAACGTTTTACTATTAAAAAATATTTTAATGTTTAATTTATATTGTCCAGAATGGCAATACGTTATGGCCCAGTATGACAAAAAAAATAAAAACTGGAAAATAAAATTGACATGCAGAAATATTCTACAAGATACATTACACAATCTGAAATAATTATAATTTAATATTCTATTAATTTTACAGTTTAACTTATTAAAAGGATTAAACAATAAAGTTAATTTTTGGTAATATTTCAGTGTATCGGAATTCTATGGTATCTATCAGTTGACATGCAATTGTATTGGATATCGCCTCTAGTTCTATTTTGGGTTTTAAGCAAAAGTCGACTTATGGGATGGATTGCTTTAAGCTTAGGACTTATTATCTCATTAATTATTGGAGCCGTTATTAGTTTTCTTAGTAACTTGCCATCTACTGCAGTCAGTTTAGGGTAATCATTTTAATCTTTATTAAAGTCTATGCAATGGATTTATCTAACTAACATGAATAGCCAAAGAAGTGGATAATGGGAAGACTGACTGGCAGGATATTTTTTAATTTCTATTCTAAGCTACTAAAAGTGTTTATATATCAAAGATACGAGTACTTTGCACTACCTCTACACCATGGTCGCCTATTTGTCGTTTTTCAAATGATAAAAAAAATTGATGTATAAACTTCAATTTTAAAATTATAATAGCACAAAATATATAGATTTATTTCTACAAAAGCCCATTCAAATTTTAAAGAAAGCTATTTTTGAAGATATTTTCATTTCATAAAACGATGACCAATGACATTCAGTTAACTGAACTGTAAAATAGGTAATAGTTAATTTTGAATTCGAGGTGTAAATGTTCCTACCTCGTCTTTTCACACCCGTAATACCCGCACAGGTGGGGTAAAGCATCCGCATTCTATCAACCGAATCGGCAATCGAACTAAAAAGTTCGGTGCGTCTTTTCTTTGTAGAACAATCGACAAGTGGAGTGCTTTGCCAGCCCATCTGTTCTCTCCATCCTATGACCTTGGATCCTTCAAGCGATGCGTCCTTTGGTCTGCATAGTGTCGGCGACTGAGGCAGCCGGTTTTTCTAACTCGGTTTTTCGGTCGACTTCATTCATGGACCACCTCTTGCTTATCATTAGGCGGGTCGATATATACAATATACAATAAAAAAAATGAAAAAATTAATTTGTTATAGAAACTTATTTACCTAATAACTCATTAACCGAAAAGACATGTTGCACAAGATGGATTTTCGTTGGATTATTTATAATTTAACTTGCTACGGACGCTCTATTTAGGTTCTGTCATTAATTTCAGTCGTCCAGATGAATTAGATCTTTACATGACGCGTTATTATGTGAATACTTTAACAAGAGCATCGCCTTTCTTCGTTGGCATGATTTATGGATACCTTCTTCATATTTGTAAAGAAACTAAAACTACACTTCCCCCGGTAAGAATTTTAAATTTTTAAATGGCTTTTTATATTTGTGGCTCGACATCAGCATCACAGCACCACGCCTGGCCTTAAATTGGAGTGTGGGCATGAAAGGAGGCGTTTGCTACTACAATTAAATTTACGGCTATGCGCTTAAACGTGGTAATATTGGTTCCGAGTCTTCACTTTATGCTACTACTTTTGTGTACAATTATCAAAATACGAGTATAATTATATTGTTACTGCTTCCCAGCGCCGGATTTAGACTTTAGCGGCCCATAGGCAGAGCATGTGGTGGAGGTCCTCAAATCGTTTGTGGTTAATTTTTAAATGTTAACTTTTCCCGCTCAAGAAAAAAATTAAGTGTTTCGTCTATTTTCGTATACGTTTTTCGAGCCTTCGTTTTTTTGTGGTGTGGTGGCGGCCTATAGGCAACTGCCTATGTTGCCAATGCTTAAATCCGGCACTGCTGCTTCCCCTATAGTAGTGGGAAACATGAACTATGAATATTTTTAGGTATTGGCGTCAATATTTTGGGCACTTGCAATTGCTGCTTCGTCGTTTGTTTTCTTTATATCACAGCCTATTGGGAGAGCAGATCATGATAATCAATTGTTAGATAATTTCCTCAACTCATTCAAAAGACCACTGTGGGCTGCTGCTATTGGATGGTTGATATTTGCCTCTGTACAGGGATATGCAGGTATATAAATGAATCGGATATGAAATGTTAAACATTCTAATTAAATTCAGGCGCTTTGATTTTTGCATTTTTAAATTAATTAGGGGCGCACGTGTTGTTTGTTTACTACAGTACTATTTTACCGATGTTAAGTATAAGCCCAAAGACCGAAAAGACGACGCTTTCGTGTTAACAATCTCAAAGGGCAGGGCGACGCTGACTTAAACAGCTAAATCGGATTGCCTGTAGACGCAAAAAAAAAACATTCTATTAATACAATTTACAACAACAAAATACAGTTCCCTTAAAATCAATCAATCAAATTGTCACGTCTTCCTTCCACAAGGATAGGAAGAGACAATGAAGCGCCACTTGCCACGATCCGGACACAACTCCCTTGCTTCCTTCACATTCACAATTCTCTTCATACAAGCTCTATGGTTATGGGCACTAGACAATGTAGTATTATTTTAAAGAGGTACCTATTTTATTGCCTAATGTTAAGCTGGAAAGCGGTCCATGTACGGATGTATATACGGACAGACTGGTTAAATGCCTACAACTCTTACACCACTACCACTGTTAATAATATTGTTTGTGTATTGTAGGTCCATTAAATTGGTTTTTGTCACTAAGAATATGGAAATTACCAGCCAGACTATCATTTGCAATGTACGTCTTTCATTACCCATTAATGTTTATTTATCAAGGAAGTCTCATGAGTCCCATGTTCTTTACAGTTCGTAATATAGTAAGTATTTGTTTTATTCTGCCTGACCTATAGCAAATAAAATACATAAAATAATTTATCACATTTTATTGTTTTAGATTTATAGATTTTGCTCGGACGTACTGTTGACGTTTGCTGTATCATTCGTACTTACAGTTGCTATTGAGTCTCCTATATTTAATGTACGAAAATTAATCATCAAAGAACGGTGATCAAGAGAAAGTATTTAAATTATTGCTGATTAGTAATTAATAAAATATTTATTAAGTAAAAAAGGTTTTAATTGAATATGAACACAAGTCGCTGCTAAGTATTTTTAGAACATCCCTATTCCATCTGGATTATGTATGACATTTATTACTAACCTACAAAAGTTGAGTTTGTTATTTACTTTCAGATTGTAGAAATGTATTAATATATTTATATTGGTGTAATTGTAGCCGATAAATATTGAAAATGTCTTTATTAATTAATGCTTTGAAACGGCTTACAATTTCTGGTATACCACAAAGTCGTGTACTTTCAACAATTTCGAACACCCCCGCGGTTATATCCAACAACACTCTTCAAGTAACGAAAAGAGAATGGCAATTTCCTCTAGAATATACTAAACCTCGAGAGGTTTGGGTGGAAAACTTAGATACAGTTGAAGAAAATAAATTAGGACTATTTGAACTGCATCCTGCTGTATACGCTGCTTCCCCTAGAATTGATATTATTCATCGTAACGTTATTTGGCAACAAAAATACAGATGGGTGTCGTGGGCTCATACTAAGACCAGGGCGGAAGTGAGAGGAGGTGGAAGGAAGCCTCACCCTCAGAAAGGTGGTGGTAGAGCTCGTCATGGTTCTATAAGATCACCTCTATATCGTGGCGGTGGAAGAGCCCATGGTCCAAGATCTGGCAAGACACATTTTTATATGTTACCCTTTCATGTAAGGTTGCATGGATTAACAAGTACTATCTCTGCCAAGCTGGCACAAGATGATTTACATTTAATCCGAGATTTGGAATTGCCTTCTGATGATCCTAAATACTTGGAAGAGCTAATTGAGGATAGGAATTGGGGCCCGTCTGTGTTAATAGTTGATGAGTAAGTTAATCTTATCCTTTGATATAGGTGCTACCAAATGGGTTGTTCCAGAATAAGGTCACTGGAGTTCCGCAAATCATTCACACACTAAACACTACACCCAACATATCTAGTTTTAGTGCTAAGGACTCTAAACAAAGATGTTTTTATAATTAAAAGCTTGAATTGTATGATCCGTAGCTTTTATTGCTGAATTAAACAAATGCGGCTTACTATCGCCTTAGTCTATAGTTACTTTTTGCAAAAAATTGAATTAAACCAGAAACTGAAAAACAGAATCAAAACATCAAAAATTTTATAGGGTAGTTTCCAAAACTACCCTGTTTAATGCATCAACCAATAGGACGACCAACACCTCAGTCTCACTGTGACGATGGCTGCAAAGCTCTTGAAACATCAGAATAATAAAATAAAATTTTAAAATCAAAACCAAAATAAACGCAATAGTAATCGCATAAAAAATGTTTAATTCAATAATGTTCATGCAAAATCTAAGAAAATATTATTTATTGCTACTGTTAACCTGAGGTACTTGCAGTCTGTGCACTTGAAAGTGGTGGTTCTATCCCGTACTGTACACTACTGCCTATCACTATTAAAACTTTGAATTTACTTTTTCAGCAATGACATAATACCAAGGAACATAACAGCTGCAACTGATTGTTTGCCTCATGTGAATGTGATGCCAGTTTATGGTCTCAACGTTTACTCCATGCTCAAACATGATACTCTAGTATTGACAATTGCAGCGGCAGAAAAAATTGAAGAACGCATCCTACACTATCTACATACAAATACAATTGATAAACAAAGAAGATTTAAATTAGATCAAGTTTGATTAATTAATAAAAAATATATTTTAGTGTAATTTCTCTTTTATTGAAAAATTGTCTCATAAATGGGGCTTCCAAACTTACAGCCCTATAAACCTAATTCATCAGAACTTTACATGGACCCAATTTAGGTTTCAACTCCCTCAGATTAAGCAGAGAATGAAGCTTCTCATAACTTACTAGCTCAACTCACTGCGGATCCCTATTTTAACAAAAGTGTTGTATAAAATGACTCAAAGGCTATTATTTTGGCACAACACTGTTAATACACATGCATTTCGCAATATACATTTTGTTAGGTGCTGTCTTTAAGTAGAGCCATTATTTTTCCCACAATGGAGCACCTCTTCCCACCGTCCTGACACAATTCTTTTACATTCATAATTCTCTTTATACAAGCTCTATGGTTATAGGCATTAGTCTACTTATCATTCTTAAGAATGTCTTTGATATGGTCGGAGAACAACCTGCTGTGTCTGCCTCAATTGACACATCCATCCACATCAGATTTATAAACTTTCATCAATCTACTTTCACTCATCCTTTCCACGTGCCCAAAGCATCCCGTTGTCAATCCTTGTCACAACATCTTTCAAACTGAACCTGTGATATTCCTTATTCTATCCATTATCGTCACTTCATATACACTCCTTAATGACCGCATTTCTACAGTGGTAATTCTACTCTCATTGCCTGGGGGGGCAACCTCCATACATTAATGTAGGAACAAGTTTTGCATTAAATAAAACCCTTATTAAAAAATTGATATAATATTTATTAACTTAATGTATACTTTCCACAAGTAATGTCAATTCTTTATTAAATTTAATTACAAAATTGTGTACATGTGTTTTTATACTTTTTTGCTGCTATGTTTATTGTATATCTGAAACAAAATTTATAAATCAGATCTGGATTATGAACAAAAACCAGACTCTTAAATTCTGGTGGCAAGATTGGGGAAGTTAAAGAGCGCCGACAAGGGAAGAGCAAAAACTAACTCAGCATAGTGACGATAACTCAGGCAACCATATAAGATTATTTTTGTTGGCGCATCCTTTTGCCTTTCAGGCAAGTCGAGGTCATATGTCGTGTCTTAATGAAAAAGTTCACAGTTGCCTCAGTCGCCATAACTATGCCGGTAGTTATTGATAATCAGATTCGTAATGTAAATTAACCACTACAAATGATAAAGTCAATCATGTGGTTGAGGTGAGGACGCATAATATTTGGAAATATTATCTAGGTCATTATAACCATTTCCTCCAATTAATCTTTTGTGGTCAGGTGATAATGAAAATAGTAGTGAAATAGAAAATAGTATTATTATATTTTAGAAAAATTGATTTGTTAGTAGAAGGAGGCACCTTCATTTATTGACCGCAATCTAATAAAAAAGTACACATATAAATAACATTTATACATTAACAATATTTGATGCCAAAAGTCAGCATATCGTCGGCCTAATTCGTTAACCTGCTAAGTCCTTTTTTGCATAGTTTACAGGACGAAGAAAAAACTGAATAATATCTTTATTAATTTAGGGATCCAAAATCTGAAAATCCCGTTGGTTACTCCTAATTCCCTTGATATTTTAGTATATAATTAGTAGCATATTTTATATTCATCCCGGAAAAATTCAGGAAAATAAATTATTTAGCAGCTTTTCATTGTGAAGTCTGAATTTCTTTGAGGACTTAGCAGTTTTTACACTTAATTTAAGTAGGTTTGTAATGTTTTGTTAATTTTATAAAAAAAGGTAATTTAATTTGTTATTTGAATTATAGTTATTATTAAAAATAAAACAAGCAATCTTCTTTATCAGGAAACAATGTTACAACTAAAATATATATATTTAAAATAAAAAAAGCTGTCATACTTAAATTACATTATTATAATCGAAAGTATAATAATGTATGTAGTTGTAACTGGTTAAATATTTTATAATTATTAATTGAAGAGCCTTTTTCCCATAGGCATAGGCTGAGATAATAGAGCGCCACTTGCCACGATCCTGACATAACTCCCTCGCTTCCCTTACATCCACAATCCTCTTTTGGGCACTAGGCAACCCAGCTTTTTTGAGGATGTCTCCGATTTGTCGAAAAACCGAAGATTTAAATCGTTGCGGAAAACACCCTCCTAGGTCTGCCTCGTTTAACGCATCCATCTACATCAGATTTATAAATTCCTATCGTTAATCTACTTTCACTCATCCTTTTAAGCATTCCTTGTCACTACATCTTCTTTCAAACCACATCTATCGCACAGTGCACTATTCCTTATCCCATTTGCTATCGTCACTCTTTTATGACCGCATTTCTACAGCGTTAATTTTACTCTCAAAACAAAACCGCATTATGAACAGCCATCCGTTACTTTTCATACATTATTTTTATTGTTCTATTGATACTATGGATATCACCGTACATTATATTATCCTTTTGAGCTCTTCTCTCAATATCTTCATCACACTTCCCATCTCTTGTAAATCACTTCCTAAGTAAACAAATTGTTTTACTTGTTCCACTTTCTTTCCGTCTATTACTGTCGGATTCTGCTGTTCTGTGCTCTCTCTCTCCCAAACCATTACTTTGGTTTTGTTTACATTTACTGTCATACCTCTCTTTTATAATTTTGATTTCATAATAGCAACCATTTCCTGTAACTTATACGCCGACGATGTAAGAATACTTGATCGTCTGACGTACTAGAGACATATGAATACCAAGTCATAATTCTCAAACCATACTTTATTTCACGCAACTCTTTCAGGCAACAGTATATGAATAGATTGAAAAGCCATGGTGACGGACAGTCAACCATGACGTCAACCCGCCTGATGATAAGCAAGAGGAGGTCTAAGATTGACAACGACTAAAAAAACGAGTCACGGCTCCCCCAGTCGCCGCTACTATGCCGGCCAAAGATGCTTTTCACGCATCGCTTGAAGGATCCAAGGCCAGGAGAGAACTCATGGGCTGGGAAAGCATTCCACTTGTCGATTGTTCTACAAAGAATAGACGCACCGAACTTTTTTGTTCGACTGCTGCAGATGCCTTTCCCGACCTGTACGGGTATTGTGGTTGTAAAAAGATGAGGCAGGAACAAGGTTAAAGAGCTTCCCAGAACATTTTCGTGGTATAGGTGATAGAGGACGCACAAAGCCGCCATGTGTCTGCGAAGTTGCAACCCTGCATGACGCGCTTTCATCCACAACAACGCGTATGGAGCGGCCTCGGTTAACCGGTCAGGTATACCGTATGCCTGGAGCTTGGATAAAAGGGCCTTATGCTAGACCTCGTCTAACGTTTTGGAGATGCCCAAGCCGATGGCAAAGGCCTCTCCATTACTATCCAACGCTTCACCCCAGACGTGCGTGGTGTACGCCAGAAGGTCACCAGAGACAAACACTCATACACTTTGCAATTCTCTCAGACAACAATAGTCCCACGCTCTAATATGCCTTGGCTGTCGGGTCGACCCCAGACCAAAACACTGTGTAGGGACCATAGTGGGCGAGTCCTTTTGATTCGTCTTATTCACACACAAGATGTGAATAAGTGTCATCATCATTATTATATCATCTGACATACTTTATGTAACTTTTTCTCCATTCCTTCACTAACATTAAACGTGGCAAAAAGGCTACCCGCTGCCTGCTTTTCGCCACATTTCAACTATTTTTAGGCCCAGTTCTTTTTGGATAGTTAAAGTGACTATCTCTTAAACACTATAATTACGATATGATATTATATAATATTAATTAACAATTTGACTACTCAAAAATAAGTGGTTAAACCATCTCTAGTAAGATACAAACTTGGTGTTTATAGCTGAGGTGTCTAATATTGATTAACTGTTTAATTTATTTTCAAATAAAATACTAAACCTGCCAAATCCCTTAAGTTTAGGTTAGGATTTGAATATAAAAAAACATATAATTTGTAGAAAACAAAAAACAATAAAAACTTATAGGTGAAACAAAATGAACCTAGCTTGTTAATAATTTTGTTGTTTACAGGGCCGTCTTTATCCGGGGGTTCAAAGGGTGCAGTGCACCCGGGCGCAGAGTCTTAGGGGGCCGCATGCCGACCGCCGTAAATTTTGATAGGTACCTACTACACTGAGACCACGCGAGCGGAGCCTTGACTTTCGCACCCCGGCGCTGAATATGCTTAAGACGGTCCTGGTTGTTTACACAATTAAATAAAGCAAAAGTAGACTAAAAATTGCCAATAAATATCGCGAATTGATAGGCATTTGGACCTGCTTAAGCCCTAAAGGATTAAGCAGGTTTTCATTGTGGAGATTGGCTGTTAGTCAGATAGCAGTTTTTCGGGTATAGCTTTTTTCGCCTTTTTAAAGCTAATATCGTTATTTTTCCTTTACCAAATGATAGAGAATAGTCTTAACCTTCTAAATTGTATAAAAAGTAAGTTTCGCCCAAAAATGGACTTAGCAGGTTAACGAGTTAGGCCGACGATATGCTTCCATCTGCTAGATTGCATATCATTTTAAAAAGGAGAGGAGGTAAAATATTCTAGCTCTTAGCAGCTGCAAACCAAATCAGGGACAATTATAAAAAATCTGATCAGAAAATTAGAGGTCTGTAGTGTCTATAATCATAAAGCCAATATCCTAGAAAATGATGCTTGGTTGTCTCTACCTAACACTGTGGAACTGCAAAGACAATACAAATTTCGAACATATAGGACCAATAAAGAAATCGATTGGATGTCTTTAAATAGGCCTATAATGAAAGAAACACCCTATTTTATTTAAAGATAATTCCCATATAAATTTCCTCTTTAGGCCAAAAGAAGGCCTGCACCATGACTCATAACACAATATCTTTTCACCTATTTCTAACTAAAATAGAATAGTAGATATAAAGGAAACTAGAGAGTTGTGAGTATAGTGAAATGTGGCGCTCTTCTATCCATCACTGTGAGAATTGAGATGTGACAAATTTATTAATTTATTTAATGTTATGTGCTTGTTTCCGCACTTGAGTCCTCTGCGATTTCTTTGTGCGTATTAATTGATTTAACTTACTTTATTAATATTATTATCATTACAGACAGCCATTTTTTGTCGCACACTCCATCGTAGGTCAGACCATTTATTCTCCCCAGGCACATTGGTTTTATATTTGTCCCACATTGATAAATAATAGTGATACAATGATACAGGGTCCGATTTCTTTTGTGGCTTTAATATTGGTACTTTTATTACTGAAATAAAGTATTTAAAAAATATATAAATTATACATTAAATCATTAAGGCAGAGATCTGGTGGTCATTTTCCCAGTCTGCCTATCTGAGGTAGTACCACCATTTTCAAGTGTATAGACCAGTGTTTCGTTACATGAGGCCCATGCTCCACAGAGGGGCAATTTAAAAATGTACTCAACACGACTTTTACCCTTTCACTTTGGGTGATTTAAATGCAATGCGAAATATTGGTGACAAAATTAACAAAAAAGGCAAATTCTTAAAAAAATGTTGTAATCATTTATATTTCTTAAGGGAACGAACCAATCCTTAAAGATTAAAAATTATGTATGGGAGTATAAAAATGTTAGATATGTTAAGGTAAGACATGACCTAAAAAAGGTTAGGAAACACTGGTACAGACTGAAAGGTACCAGTTTTTGGGCAATCAATGTATGTTTGATATAATATGTATAGTTGGGGAACGAGCTAAATGAATTCAGGGGCTGAGGTGCGGTGGGGCGTGAAACGACCACCACCCGTATCTTAGTGGCCGCTTTTAGTGACGCTCATAGCTCGGCGATGTCATTTAATATCAATAAAAACGTGTCCATATTTTCTTTGTTTGATTATTAAAAATTTAGTGAGTTAATTGAATAAAAGAGAGTCATCATCCGTATTCAGGATAGAACCATTATTAGAAACGTGATTAAAATGTGTGAAAAAGAAAAAAAACATGCAGTCACTATTCTCAAAATTAAATGAATATCTAATTCATTAAAAATTGTTGCTGTCTAATGTTTATACTTCAATTTAATACACATTTATAATTTTTAATAACTAAATCTATTTGCATTTTAAGGAAAGTGTGTGTTTATTGTTATCGACGTTTTGCATGTTACTTCACTATTCATAATAGACACGTGACCATGACATCACAACTGCATTCCTCGCGCGTTCCTTTAAATCGTTCCCCTACTATACTTTGGTCATCCTATAACGAAGTAACTAAAAAATAAAATTAACCAAACATGTAGTAAATAATTAAAATTACTTTTTTAAAATTATTTACTACTTTGGACCTTTGTGAGCTTTTTTAAATAAAAAGTTGTGATGATGATAAACAAGAGATTATTTCTACTGCTAATATTGATCTACTTTTTTGTTAACAGTCCTAATGTTATTGAAATTTAGTTAATGTAGGAATAAAACAATAATTGTAATAAAAAAACTTACAATTATTAGAACTTGTTACAGATTTTTTGCTATCTAGTAATTTATTGTCTTCCTCTTTTTTCTTTCCAACTGGTATGCAAGAGCAAGCTCTTCTAGGTGGTTTTTCCACAGTGTGTTGATTCAAATTTGGTGCAGAACGTATATTTCTCACATTTGTCTTATTAACTCTAAGACACTCTCTACTGCATGTGGTCATTTTGTCCTGGGTCTTTGATCTTAGTCGGGAAGAGAATGTAGTAGCACTATGTAGCCTCTCTGGACCTTCTTTCTTATCGTTTTCAACCAAATGTTTATGATACAAATCATATTTTATGTACTTCTTTAAATCTAAGAAAAGTATTTTTAATTAATACATTATTATAAAAATATATTATTCAATTAAGTTAATTGTCAACATTATTTACCTGTAATAAATTGTTTTAACACTTCGCCATTTATATTTCTAATTCCCAGTTGGTTCAAATATCGCAAAATTTCCCTCGCATCAATTTCTGCAGTTATATCGTAATATTCTTCATCCATAACAATACAGCAAATACAGAATCCCTAGCAATTAAGTAGTTTTTAATAGGTTAAAGAAGCAAAACAATAAAGCCTAAGCACAAAGACAAACCGTTAAAGTTAAATCAAAACAAAGTCAAAGGCTGGGTTTGACATTTCTACTGACATACTCGTGAATGAAAACTATTTATTATTCGTTCAGTAGGTAGGTGATGTGTAGGATTTATGTAATTTTAGTATTCAATTAATTTTATTAAGTACTAAATACAACCCTACTATCAGCTGTTGTATACTAGTCACATTTCTTCCTCCAAGTGCAATTTTAAATCTTCATATCATAGCAATGTTTTTAAATATTTTAACCTACATGAAAACATATATAAATTCAGTAACATATCTAATTTTGTATCAGTCGTCTAATAGCTATTGAACGAGTTCGTCTATTATTTCTGCACTTCGAAGCGCAGTGAAATAAATATTATGGCTTCCAAATACGAAAATAATTCGGCAATTAAAAACTTCAGAGATTACTTGAAAATTCCGAGTGTTCAACCAAACATCAATTACGGTAAATAACTGTTTATTATTTCCGAATTTAAATAATGTAAATTTCCTGTTATACGTTTAAATAATATTAATAACTTATAAAAATTAAAATTTACATTAATTAGTATAATTAATTATTCGTTTTTTAAATATATTTCGGTTTGATTTTAAGATAAATACAAAACATATATATGGTATATATATGTTTTAAAATATTTTAAAAATATATATTTTTTTATAAATTACGCTACTCTATCAACGTGTTTATACATGTTTAAAAAGTATCGGCATATATATATATATATATATATATATATATATAATGATGTCTCTAGTTTGAAATCTGGTCACGCATTTTCAGCCTGGGAAAAAGTCACACGGAGTTGTGACAGGAGAGTATGGAGGTGAAATGTGTTTCGCCCAGGAATTTGCCCTTAGATTCTCCTAAGACCATCTCCAAAGAAATTGATCTAAAGCTGATACTTGCCTCGAACTTAAGATCTCTAATCGTAATTCGACGATCTTTCATCAATGCCGATCTCATTTCTAGATGTCGATAGACTGGCAGAGATGCTTCATTCTGCGCTAATGTGCGGAAATTATTGACGAGGTTTTACCTTTCTTTTGTTAGTTAGGTGCCTATTGCTTCATCTTTGAAGACCTGTTAAATGAATTAAACAAATTTTATGCGGCTTACTATTGCGTTTTTTTTTTGTTATTAATTTTACATTTTTATTATTATTCCGACATTTCAAAACCTTTGCAGCCATCGTGGTCACGGAGAGAAAATAAACACATTAATAAGCTGCATAAAATTTCATTAATCAATATTCGCGCAAAATCTAAGAGAGGACCTGTTAAATCTTATAGATTTTTCTAAATTGTGACTCGACATATAGCAGCACCCCGCTTGATGTTAAGCCGAAGTGTAGTCCATGAATGAATGTCACTGCTACTACAATTCAATAACTGTGGGTAGCAATCGGCCTAGATGGAACCGGCAACTTACAAGCTGATCCCGAAACATGACCAAATCACTTCACGGTCTGTATACTTGTAAGTGGTGGTACTACCCCGGATCGGCAGACTGGGTACCACTGCCTACCACTCTTTGATAACCAGACCCGAAGCAAATATCCATCTCTTTTTTTTTTATTAACAAATGTTGTTATTACATGTATGTATGTTATTAAATATTACAAATAAAAGCTATGAAACAAATATTTGCTCCGACCGGGGATCGAACCCGGTTATGCGCAACAAACCGATCGCTAAACCGTCCGTCCACGCCTGTCATCAGATCGTTTAAACTTGCGAATTATTACATTTAAATATTCAATTCAGTATTACAACTTTTCGATAAAATCTCTACCTCACTTCTACAGTTAATAAATAAATATGTGTAGGGATAGCTTAACCATGTAACCACAAGTTTTATTTGTTTTAGTACAAACAATATGTGTCTAAGTATAGGTACTTTTTGAACACACTTCATATTAAGATAGAAATAACTATTTGGTTAAAAAAACTATTGAATAAATATATAAATTAATTAATAAACGTTTGTTTGCTAAAATAGATTTGAATATATTTAGATTAAGTATTAATCATCAATTACGTAGATCTTATCAAGTAGTGCCCATAACCCATTATTATAGTATTAATGCGTCAATTTTGTATTATGACTATAGTAGAATCTTTATTAGAATCTCGCATGATCGTGGCAAATAAACGCTTAAAACAATCAGAACTTCCTTTGAATTATATTTATTGATGTCAATTGGCTGATCCTGTTTATAACAAGTGTGAACATTTAATTGCATCCTGTACGAATCTGGCTCTATCCAAAACATTTCCACTCTTGATTATCTGTATATAATTGAAAAAATATATATATTAAATAACCGGATTTATTGGATGCACTTTCGCCTCTCATCAGTGTTCATTTACTTATAAAGTATTTTTACTGGGTCATTCGTAGGTACTGGTGCTGGTTAAGTGATAATAAGCTTTTACAGATAAATGCCCAGAACCTGTATGAAGAGAATTGTGGATGTGAAGGAAGCAAGGGAGCTGTGTAAGGATCGTGGTAAGTGGCGCTCCTTTGTCTCTGCCTATCCCTGTGGGAAAAAGGCGTGACAATTTGATTGATTGATGCCACTTTCGCATATAATAGTTTTCTCCTTAGTAAAAAAATGTTTTATCTCATCTGTATCACCTGTTATTTTGTATAAAAATTATAAATAAGAAAAAAACAAACCTAATCATTCTGTTTCTTAGTTTCTTTATAACAATAAAATATACAAATCACAGTACGTAAGCTTTAACTATTAAGCGAATGACAACATAACCGTGAATAGTAAATAACTAAATGGGTTCATAAATAAAACAAACAAAATGATAGTGTGGTATTTCTATTATCATAATGATTGACAAATAAATGTAGGATTACAAAGCGTTTTACTAACTTTCCACCAATATTTAAGATAAAAATAAGTGTTTTGTAACCTTGTGATAGTGCATACTTTTCATAGTAACATGTTATAATTAGCTTGTTTTGCAAATACTATGTGGTATATTGTATATATTGAACGTTTAAAGAAAAATAGTTTTCGTTAAGATAAAGCGAGAATGTTTATTTTCTCCAATATTGCGTTAAAGTTTACTAAGAACAAGACATAGGTTTATTTGTAGTGCATATCAATGCGTTAAATGTGCAAAATCATATATTTTTCATTGTGGCTCGATATAAATATAATAGCACCTCGCCTGTTGTTATTCCATGAACTACTACAGTTTAATAACTGCATTCCAATCCGATCGACGGACTGGGCAAATGGCCACCAACCGCCTGTAACTCTTAACTCAAATCCATGTCTGCCTTCCACTTAATTTAATTATTTTAAAAGAATTAAAAATCGCGTTGCCTCTTTTACTTTTCCAACAAGACAAGGCAGAAATACTTTAAAAATTATAAGCATCTAAGGCAACCAAAGCGGCTAAAAACAAAGTCAATTCGTTGTACCCACTGTACTTCTCCACCCTTACCATCATGCACATCGAGACCGCAAAAAATACTTTTACTGAATAATTTATCAATAAACAAATTTCACGTGACATTAAATGATTTTTATGTTGAATCTCATATTATCGCAAATAAAAATAAACACACTTATGGCGCACAGTGATATGAGATAACAATGAAAAAAACATTGTTATCAACTTATTTAACAGTGCTTTTCTGTTATTTGTTTATAAGATAATATGCAGGCGTACTTACTCTTGATTCAATATTTTTTATTATTGATATATCCCATTTCTAGTATTATTACTGTATAAATTAGTTGCGCGTTAGACAGACGCTAGGTTCGACACCCAGTCGCATCTGACCTATGGACACGTGTGGTTTTTATCCGAGTTTACTATTTTATCGGCACTATTGGATTGGACCTTGGATCATGCTTGCCGTCGAGGTCAGATGTAGTGTTCCAAAAAAATATATTAAAAATCTCCATTATTATTTCTTTTCTATACCAATACCTGAACATGTATTAGTTAAACCCAATGATATTAAAGCATTGTATAAAATGTTATTACGTAAACCTCAAAACTGCTCTTGTTCCTCTTGTTATGAGTAATAATAATATGTTCCATGATAATAATAATTTTCATAATTGCAGATGAATGTGTAACATTCCTTAAGAATCAAGCAACTTCCTTAGGTTTACCCGTAAAGTTATATGAAATCGTACCAAAGAAACCTATTGTAATATTAACATGGGTAGGAACTGATCCATCTAAACCTGCCATTTTGTTGAACTCTCATATGGATGTGGTGCCAGTTTTTGAAGTAAGTTTATTAATTATACAACGTCAGATGTTTTTGTAGTTAAAAATTGCATCATAACACCTTAACTTTGTTATCCTATTAACGAAAACGGTTGTTGTATGTAGCTTTTGTTTTATACGTTTGCGTATAAATAGGTATTTAGAAAATCTTTTGTTATGGTAATTTTTGTACTAGGTTGTCAAACCGTTTAAATTTATTCGAATAGTTTTTGTAAACATTGTTTTTTTCTGTTTAGAAAAGTTGGACCCACCCACCTTTTAGCGCTCACATTGACAAGGATGGTAATATTTTCGCACGGGGGTCACAAGATATGAAATGTGTGGGAATACAATATCTTGAAGCAATCAGAAATCTCAAAGCTGCTGGTATTAAACTAAAGAGAACACTGCATATTTCATTTGTACCAGGTATAAAGATAATTTTAAATGATGAGTAAAACTTATGTTAATATTAACTTGTGTTAATATTAGTAAACTTTAAAAAATATATATTTATGAATATTATATTAAATTAATCAACAAACTTTATGTTCAGATGAAGAAATCGGTGGCCACGATGGTATGGCGAAATTTGTTCACACAGAGGAATTTAAGGCTTTGAATGTTGGTTTTGCATTGGACGAGGGTATTGCAAGCCCAAATGATGAATTTTTGGTCTATAGCGGTGAAAGAAGTATTTGGCGTAAGTACAGTAGCTATTGTTTTATTTTTAAATACACCTGGATATTTTGAAATGTTATATTTATTTCTTTTTGCAGAAATTCACGTCCACTGCACTGGACAACCTGGACATGGATCATTGTTAATGAACAACACTGCTGCAGAGAAAGTAAGTCATTTATAACATCTATTGGTGGCTCTTGATGGTTAAACAGCTCGTATACCATTCATGACAGTAAACGGCATGACGCTCTTATATGACGTCATGCCAAAATATTATAGCACATACTTTTTTTTAGTTAAATTTATAAAAATTATGATAACCCATTTTTTTAGATTTCGTTTATGAATCTCCTTAAGCTTTAGTTTTTCTTTTTCAGTTCCGATATGTCGTCAACAAATTTCTTACATTCAGGGAAGAAGAGAAGCGTGTTTTGGAAAGTAATCCAGAATTGACGATTGGCGATGTCACCACTGTTAATATGACTCAAGTTTATGTAAGTATCCGAAGACGCAAGTTTATGCATAAGTTAATAAGTAGTCTTCATGTTAATTTAACACATTTTATTCATTTGTAGACAGACATAACTTTTATTTTATTTATTTCTATTTAATAATAATTTGAGACGAATCAATAATTAAATTAATTTGATGTATATTTTTAGGGTGGAATACAGTCGAATGTTGTACCAGAAAAGTTAACTGCGGTGTTTGATATCAGGCTTGCTGTTACAGTTGATTTTGATAAGTTTGAACAAATGGTAAGATAATTGTTTATGTTGATGTTTTACCCTATTTTTTATTTTAGTTTAAAAACTGTTTTAAAAAATCAATCAAATGGTCACGCTTCAATTTCTACAGGAACAGGCTGACACGATAGAATAACGCTTTATTCCCACGACCCTGACACAACTCTCTCCTCCACAGGCTTTATGTTATGGGCACAATAGACCCCTGTTTTTAAGGATGTCCACAATTTGATGGAGGAATAGTTTTCTGGGCTGTCCCAATTTTATACTTGCCCTCACCTCTTATTTATACAATCACTTGTGCCCAATGTGCCCAAAACAACGCCACATCCCATATAGTTAAATTTCAATGTATTTGTATATATTTTAGTTCCAAAAATGGTTCAAAGAAGCCGGTGAAGGTGTGACATACGAATTCGAACAGAAGAATCCAAAAGTTGAATGTACAAAGACTGATAATAGCAATCCTTATTGGGTTGCATTTAAGAACACCATTGATTCTTTGTAAGTTTACTTTATTATTCTAAATGTTAGGAAAAATCAATTAATTTATGAATACATAATCACACATTGGAAATGCTATGACATTTGGGAGTCTGGTTTTAATTAAGGTATAATTATATTTTCTAACGTCGATATGAGTATAAAAATGTTAACATTTTTATTTATGGTTTCTACTTAAATATTTTTTTAAACATAATTCATTAATTTTAACAAATAATACCAATACAGATGTTTAATATATATTAGACAATTGTGAAATGAGATTTTATTGGGATCGCAGTAAAGGTAATTTAATCAATTGAAAGTGAGAGGGAAAAAGAGTTGGTGTTACCAAGCACATGTCATCCCTTGGTAACTTAGCGCCTGATGTGTCATGAAGAAGAAGTCATTTTTTGTTACTTTTCCAGAAACTTGAAGATTAAATCCTGTATATTCCCAGGCGCGACCGACAGCCGTTACATTCGCAGAGTTGGTATTCCTGCGATTGGTTTTTCACCAATAAATAACACTCCAGTATTACTACACGATCATAATGAATTCCTTAATGCAGAGGTGTTCTTGAAAGGAATTGCTATTTATGAGAAGATGATAAGTTCAATTGCGAATATTTAAATTATTACACAATAATATATCTTTATAAAAATGTATCAATGTAAAAGATGCATTTACTTAGTGCCTTATAATAAATAGTTTTTAAATATACTTTATCTATTAATTTTATACAATATTTACATTTGTTAATGTTTATTACTATTTTTTGAAGTTTATACAAAGTTGTATTAATATAAATGACTATTATAATGTGGTTATCTGAAATCATTATAGTTATTATTTTGCCTATGGCACAATGAACTACCATTTCCTAATTATATTTATTCACTAAGTATTTCCAAATAAAGATAATGTAAATTATTGATATTTTTATTTTTAAACCTTTTGTCCACCAATTTTTTCTGTTCTTTATTTAAATTGTATAAATTACAGTAGTATGAAGATACAATTTCGAATTGAATTGATTACTTAATCGATTACTCGAAACGACCGAACTATTCACAAATCATTCATGATCAAATCTAAGCCAACCAAGAATTATAAAAAAAAGTTGTAAAACGTCAAACTCACGCACATAATCATAACCTCTTTATTTATATTCGTGTTATAATTTTTGTATTTATAAAAAAATTAAATAGAAATGGTATGTAAATCGATTTAATTTTATTTAACCTTTATTAACAACTACAGTATTGGGCTTAAGTTGACCTTTTTTTCTCAGGGTAAGCAAAAGAAAACAAGAAAAATTGTGGAAAAAAGATTCGCCAAAATGAAGAAAATGATTAGCCCTAGCGACAGCAGAATTAAAAAGCCAGAACGCGCTAAACCCAAGAAAAAAGCGGCTCTAGATCCTCACGCAATAAAAATCAGGGAAGTTCCACAAATGAGCTCTGCATTGTTCTTCCAATACAATACACAGTTAGGCCCTCCTTACCACATACTAATCGACACAAATTTCATAAATTTTTCGATTAAAAATAAGCTTGATATTATACAAAATATGATGGACTGTTTGTATGCAAAATGTATCCCATACATAACAGATTGTGTTTTAGGTGAGTTGGAGAAGCTCGGAAGGAAATATAGAGTAGCTTTAAGAATAATTAAAGACCCGCGTTTTGAAAGAATAACTTGTTTACATAAGGGTACATATGCTGATGATTGTATAGTACAAAGAGTGACTCAACATAAGTGTTATATTGTAGCAACAAATGATAAAGATTTGAAAAGACGGATTAGGAAAATTCCTGGAGTACCAATAATGTATGTGGCTCAACATAGGTACACAATTGAAAGGATGCCTGATGCTTATGGTGCACCAAAGGGTGCTGTATAAAATAAATAATTTTAAGCAGAATCTGTATTTCATTTTATAACCTTTAAATTTGTTTAATGCATGTAATGACCACACCACAATGATAAGCTGAAGTGTCACCCATGAACAGAGGCAACTGCTGCTGCAGAGCAGTCAAGTCCACTGTGCCATATTTTAGCAAATCATAGCATGTTTAAAATTGTTTATAGTAATGTTTATTTCATATACATAATTTACTGCAGCTCAGTGCCTTATCATTTATATTTTTTATTTTGACTTGACATATGACAGCACCCCGCTTGATGTTAAGCTGGAGTGTGACTGAATAGATGTCACTGCTACTACAATTCAATAACTATGAGTAGCAATTACATCCACTATGCCGGCCTAGTTGGAACTGGCAACTTACAAGCTAATCCTGAAACGCGATCAAATCACTTCACGGTCCGTGTACTTGTGTTGGTATACAATCAATCGGGAGATTGGGTAACACTGTCTACCACTCTTTGATAACCAGACCCGAAGCAAATACCTGCCTCTTTTTTTTAATAACAAATATTTGTAATATAATTTTTAAATATTACAAATTTGTAGATTATCATGCTTAGTGCCTTTTGTTGAATTGAAACTGGTAAAGAAAGGTAAGAAGACATAAAACAAGAACTATGTAGCCCTATTCTTTGATGTTTGTGGTGTATTACCCAATGGGGCGACAAGAACCTGGTTCAGTTCAACGCAAGCAAGACTCAGGTGTGCGCGTTCTCGACGAAAAAATCCCCGTTTATCCCCCTTCCTTCTCTTGGTAACATCTCCCTCGGTACTTCGGACAGACTGGACATCTTAGGGATGTCCCTTCGCAGCGATATGAATCACAGGGACCACATCGAGCGGGCCATTAAGACCACCTCCCGCAAACTTGGCATCCTGAACAAGGTGCGGCGGTTCTTTGCGCCAGAGCTTCGCCTACTTTTATACAAGGCACAAATTCGCTCTTGAGCGGAGTACTGTTCGCACTTGTGGGACGGCTCTGCCAAGTATCTTCTCAATGCCCTGGATTCATTGCAGCGCCGAGCTGTCCGAATTATAGGAGATTCAGAGGTCACGCGTACTCTGGAGCCCCTGCAACTACGCAGAGACATGGCGGCTTTGTGCGTCCTCTATCGCCTATACCACGGAGAATGTTCCGATGAGCTCTTTAACCTTGTTCCTACCTCGTCCTTTCACACCCGTAATACCCGCACAGGTAGGGGAAAGCATCCGCATTCTATCGATCGAATCGGCAGCCGAACTAAAAAGTTCGGTGCGTCTTTTCTTTGTAGAACAATCGACAAGTGGAATGCTTTGCCAGCCCATGTGTTCTCTCCATCCTATGACCTTGGATCCTTCAAGCGATGCGTGAAGAAGCACCTTTGGCCGGCATAGTGACGGTGACTGAAGAAGCCGTGAATAAACTCGGTTTTTTCAGTTGTCTTCACTTTTGGACCTTCTCTTGCTTATCATCAGGCATGTCGAGGTCAGATGTCGTGTCACAATAAAAATAAAAAAAATGGCCTCAAACCTATTCTCAAATTGTCACGCCTTTTTCCACAGGGATAGGCAGAGACAGACTCTAATAATTATTTTAAACTCTGAATTTTCAATATTAAAACAACTTTGTATTTTAGAACACTTCTTTATTACATATTTTTACATACATTAACTTATCAACTATAAATTATGCAGGTACATTTTAATTATGATTGGGTGTTGTGGGTGAACCAACTACATCAATGATCTCACTACCCATTGGCTTGCTCTCTGTGTCCATTGGTTGTGAACAAATTGATGGTGGAATTGTCAATGTCTGAAAAAAAAAATGTTTAATATAATATTGAATGAAAAAAATGTTTAGAAAGTTTCCACAAGCTATGATGTGTCAGAAGGGAGTCCAAAAGTACTGACGACTGAAACAACTGACTTAGTTTACGGCTGCCTCAATCATCATCACCAGTGAAGGGTAATATGGATAAAGTGCATCTATATACAAATGCTGTATCAGTTACAATAAGACACGGTTTAAAGATTGATAGCAATTAAATTATATTGCCATAGGTTCCAAGCTATTTAGTTAGCCAACATTTTAGTTATTTACTATTGAAACCAGATAAATTTTGTGGACGATTTGTGAACCCCCATTTTTTTGTCACTC
Source organism: Tinea trinotella (assembly GCA_905220615.1). Taxonomy (NCBI): domain Eukaryota; kingdom Metazoa; phylum Arthropoda; class Insecta; order Lepidoptera; family Tineidae; genus Tinea; species Tinea trinotella. The sequence goes on from HG992311.1 coordinate 3,687,986, forward strand.
TAACCCCTGTCGAGTCTTCCGTGGACCCCTGGGAGTCCACCTGGACCACTTTGGAAATCAATGGTTAAGAGATTGATACTAATTAAAATTATATTGCATAGGTTCTTACTTTGCCAGGATTCAAAGCCTCATATTGATGTCTCAATGTTTGCAATTCAAATTCACATGATGACAATGCATTCTTCAAATCAAAAGCCAATGCCAAGTCTGAGCGCAATTCATTGAAATTACTACAAATCTCTTCTGTTGGAGTAGGAGCCAGATCTGGAATTAAATCATAAATATGAGTGAGTTAAGTCTACTAGTCTCCCTATCCTTGTGGGAAATGAAGCATATAACAGGACAATTTTTTATTATGATTATTATTTTATTTACATTTCTATACAAGCTACTAAAGTGCTTGTATCATAGAAACAGGACAACCAAAGTAAATATTCATATATCAAAGATACATTGGTACCGGTGGACCATTGCACTGCCACTACGCCAGAACTATGCATTCTAAGTTTGGGCAATAAAGTCTATAAAAATAGAATGTGATATAAAATTATTACTATAAATGTTTTCCCCCTTTAAAGTGGTAAAATATAGATAAAAAATACATAATTTTGGGCATGTGGACCTAACAGGTCGTAAACTATATAAAGGTACTGTTGTGATAAATGTTTTTAAAACTAGTATTTTTTAAATTACGTTTTTTTTCAATGTGACTCGCTTGTGGTCGTCCTGTTTCTTTGATAAAAGCACTAAAGTAGCTTTATATAGATGGTTCGGTGCGTCGTTACTTTGTAAAACAATCGACAAGTGGAATGCTTTACCAGCCCATGTGTTCTCTCCATCCTGTAGCCTTGGATCCTTCAAGCGATCATCAAGCAGAATATAAAAATAAAAAAAAAACATTTCTAAGATACATTGGTAAGCGGAAAGTGGTTTCGAACTTTGATTAATGAAGGCTTATTGAAGTATAAAAACTTTTAGCACATTCCTTACCAATATTCAATCGTTTAAGTTCTTGTTCAATAGCCTTTGTTTTACGTTGACCAACACCAGGAGGCAATTTGAGTTTTTGTGAACGTACCCACGCGCCTGAGCTGCGCGCGTCTGGGAAACGAATGCCGGACCATTCTACACTCTGTAAAATAAATAATAATAATAATAATCTTGTCGTACGGAATGGCGTTCTAAGGGGAAGGCCTATGTTCAGCAGTGGATGTTTTCCGGCTGATGATGAAAGAATGAATGAACACAGAAGATTCTTTAATCAAATCGGGGACATTTCGAAAAGCAGGGGTTCATAGAGTCCATAACCAATAGACTGAAGATAATTGTGGATGTATCAGTGTAGTATAAATTGGACTTTCTACAAGTTTCTTTATTGTGACCCGACATCTGATGTCGACATGCCTGATGGTAAGCAAGTGGAGGGAGATCCAAATATGTATCTGGAAAAAAACGACTGGTCACGGTTGCCTCAGTCGCTGTCACTGTGTGTGTAACAGCGACTGAGTGACTATTAAATTGGTACACCACAATAGCAACAGTGATCAGCAAAGAATGTTATGGTAGGCAGACACGTTTGTCTAATTTTGAAACAATTGCTAAAAGTATCTATATGAACTTTTACCAAGTGCACATGGTTCGAATGGACATGGCGTGGGCGGCTCTATGCGTCCTTTATCGCCTATACCATGGATAATACTGAGCAACTAATAAACCTTGTCTTTTTACTGTATCATCTGCATTCTACCAACTAAAGCGATAGAGGTAAAGAGTGGTAGGCAGTGGTACCCAGTCTGCCGATCCGAATAGTACCACCACTTACAAGTATACAGGCCGTGAAGTAATTTGGTCGCGTTTCGGGATCAGCTTGTTCTTTGCCAGTTCCAACTATGCCGGCATAGTGGATGTGACTGCTACTCAAAGTTATTGAATTGTAGTAGCAGTGACATCCATTCATGAACCACACTCTAATTTAACATCAAGCGGGGTGCTGTCATATGTCGAGCCACAATAATAATTAAAAAAATACTTGGGCCATGCGGTTCGGCGGGTCGTATGTTTCAAACAATCAGAATAAAACAATTAAAAAATATAATTACCACATTCTCAACAGCACGAACAGGTCTATGATGTCCAACGATTTTTTTCTTATGTAACTTTCGATCGTGTTTTCTGGCTAAATTGTTAGTGCTTGGAGAGCTGGCATTCTCGACATTATTACTTGTGGCAGGTAAACCACTGTCAGCCCGAGAGATCAACTTCTGCAAATCCTGCGTCTTACGTTCTCTCTCGCGTTTGCGTGCTTCGATTTTCTTCAATTCCGTAACTAGCATTTGCTCCTCGTCTATCTATATTAAATAAATAAAAATATATTATTTAAAGCGACTGTCGCTACACAAACCGAGAGCAAGGGTTCAAAACCACATGCCGCTACCAATGTATCTTTGATATATGACTTTGTTTGTCCTGTTTAGGCTGGTAGTCAGTCGATATGGGGTATTAGCACCAATTTTAAGTCTCTCAGTCGCGTCACAGACCTTAAAGTGACTTTCACGGCTTATAATAAGGCAGGAAGAAATGGCTATATTAATTTGTTTACTCAAAAGAGGCAGTGGTCACTCTCAGCTACTCAGTAAGTACCGAGTTTGATTCCCATTTCGGAGCATCAATATCTTTTATAGCTTTTGTAATAAGATTTAATAATTTGATATTATAAACATTTGTTAATAATTATTTTTGAGTGCATAATGATGGCGACTGAGACACCCTTGATCTAAGTCGGATATTTCCAGTCATTGGCGCTGTTGGACCTCCTCTGGCTTACCATCAGGCAAGTCAAGTCAGATGTCAAGTCACAATAAAAACAAATTTATTATTAATTTATATAACCAGTTCGTTCTATCTAACCCTAAATAAAATGCTTCTCAAAGTACCTGTTCCTGTGTCCTAGCAAAGAGTCGTTTGAGTTGTTCCTTTCTCTTTCTTTCATGTTCAGCATCATAATGATATGTTCTCTTTTCGCCATTCACTATTGTTACTGTATTTGACCAAGCATTTGTTTTCACCTGTCAATTAGTAAAACACATAAGAGACGGCCAACAAAAAACAATAACAAATTAAAACAAAGTAACTGAAATTAAAAAAGGCCATTTGCCTGTGCACAGTTTCTAAACCTTTAAAAAAATACTTTCTCTTTTTTCAACTAGGCTGGCATAGTGAATGTGGCTACTACTATAGCTTAACATTAGGCATGGTGCTTTCACATTTAGAGTCAAAATAAACAATTTAAAAAACAAAACAAAACGTACGCCACAATAACAAAAAACATGAAATTACTATTATAATAAATTTAATATAACCATGGTGTAGTGGTAGTGAAATGTTTATTCAAACTGAGAGTTCAAAAACCACTTGGATTGTCCTGTTTCTATAATATAAGTACAGAAAAGTTATAATAAAAAATAATAATTAGAAAAACATCGCTCAAAGAATCGACAACCGATGGGGAAGAAAGGTTCTAGAGTGGAGACCACGAACCGGAAGTAGGTAGGTCTCCCGCTAGGTGGACTAACAACATAGTGCAAGTGGCGGGTAACCGGTGGATGCAACTGGCATCTTGTCGTTCGGAATAGTGATCTAAGGGGGAGGCCTATGTTCAGCAGTGGACGACTTCTAGCTGATGATGATGATGATGAATTAGAAAAACTATATAGGCTTACATGGCATGGCAATTAATAATCCTTGCGATTAATGATTGATTGTACTTTAGGTCACTAACAACAAGCAATAATAATAATTTACCTTACTCAAAACCCCACAAATATGATAATATCTTTCTTTTAGGTCTTCAATACTGCGATCTCTGAATGCGGCTTTATCCCAGCGGTCGTGTACTACAATAAAACGTAAATCAAATCTTTGGCACAAATCCATCAAGTGATCTGTTTCTGCTTGACTCCATTCTTCAGACTTCAAATATTGATTGTATTCTGCTTCTGTGTATGATGGTATTGGTACTTGCTAAAACAGAATAGAAGACATTTAAATTAGAAAAAAAAGTACAAATTACGAAAGCAATTTATAAATATGATGTGGATGGATGCGTTAAACAAAGCAGGCCCAGAAGGGTGTTTTCCGATCAAATCAAAGACATCCTCAAGAAAGATGGGTTGCCTAGTGTCCATATCCTTAGACCTTGTATTATGAGGAGAATTGTGGATGTGAAGGAAGCGAGGGAGTTGTGTCAGGGTCGTGGCAAGTGGCGCTCCGTTGTCTCTGCCTATCCCCGTGGGAAAGAGGCGTGACAATTTGATTGATTGATTGATAGTACATTTTTTTTACCTGACTGACAAGCATAAAAATAAATATAAATTTTGTAATGTTAATTTCTTTGGCACACTGTTGTAAGCGGTTTGATAGATTTTAACATATGAAGTGTCAATAGATTCCTTTCATGGAGTTGTCACTCCATGGGTATAGAATTTAAATATGGCTTTTTTTTATGGATTAATAATCTTGTAAATACTTTATCACTTTACCTCACAACTTAGCAGTTTAATGGAACAACTCTTTTATTAATAAAAAACTGTGAAATAAACACGACATTATTGTGACACGACATTTGACCTCGACCCACATGATGATAAGCAAGAGAAGATCCAAGAGTGACGACGACTGAAACAACCGAGTTAGTCCATGGCCGCCTCAGTCGCCGTCATTATGCCGGCCAAAGGTGCTTAACAATAATATAGAATCTAAACAGGAATGTTGTACATAATACATATTAGAAATGGTAATGCAGGTGAGGACTATTATCCAATTCTTTAGTAGTCTTTAGAAACATATTAAAATTTAAACATGCATCATAGAAATACTAGCACATTTAGTATATAATAAAATAAAACTATAGTTAAAAAAAACATGCTTTAGTATGACAATATGAATTATAAATGAATAATTGACCGCAACGCGCTTGATAGTAAGCAAGGTAGTAGTTTTCTTTGGCTAGCACAGTGACGGCGACTGAGGCAGCCGTGAACTAACTCGGTTTTTTCAGTCATCGTTACTCTTGGATCTCCTCTTGCTTATCATGAGGTGGGTCGAGGTCAGATGTCATGTCACAATAAAAAAGAGATTCAGAATCCAGATGACTGAATAAACAAAGTCATTTCACAGTCAATATGTCACCAATATTTCTTGAAATTATTGTATTGTCATGGGTTTTTAATACATGTACAAAGTATTCAGATATGTATAAGTCGGTGAAAATTTAATTTGAAAGATTCCGTTACATACAGACAACAAGCCAAGCTAATAAAAGTGTGTTAAAAATAATGTTTCTGTTACTTTGCAGTGGTGTAGCGTGGGAGTCAGCCGTGGAAAAAAAAAATTGCCGCCCCATTATTTAGGGATTTCAATCATAGGTACAACAAAAATATGAATTTCTGGTTCAAATTTTAACAATTTATTTTAGTTTTTTATTTATTTTGGCGCCCTCCAAATGTGCGGCCAGGGCGGGCCGTCTCTTCCGCCCCCGCCACGCTGCGCCACTGTATCTATGTAAATATAACAGTACCTTATTAAATTGTGCAAATGGATATTCCTTTTGTTCATCAGTAACTCTCTTCCAATGATAAAACATAGCATTATCTTTTCTCGCTGGATTACTAAATGGTGCCCATACCCATTTTCTTACTTTTCTCATACCCAATCTGGCTTTTGCATGTTTGTATCCTTTGCCTACAATATTTTTATTCGTTTGTGGTAATTTTGCAGTGTAATGAGTCATAAAAGAAAAAAGAGAAACGCCTTTTTTCAGCAGTAGGACAATTATATGGGCTGAATAATAATAATAACTTCTTTGTGAGTTTTAGTGGACAATTTCACTTGACAGATCAAGCAATTTTAATTATTAAAAGAAAGGATGTATATTTTATTCTTTAATGAAATAAAATCGAATTGTCACACCTTTTCCCACAGGGATAGGCAGAGACAATAGAGCGCCACTTGCCACGATCCTGACACAACTTCCATTTCTCTCATCTACAATTCTCTTCATACAAGCCCTACAGTCATGGACACTAGACAACCCAGCTTTCTTAAGGTGTCTCTGATTTGGTTTTCTGACATCCTCATTTTGATTCCTACTCGAACTCCGAGAAAACCTAATACACTCTATACACCTGACAAATACTTTAGTTAATTAAGTATTAAAAAGGATTTAGACCATGAAATTTATATATACAAACCTGTGTCGGTAGGTAACAGTGGTGGTAGCTCGCTTTTATCATTACATAGTAGAGCAAAGACTTCTCTATGCATTCCCTCAGGTCTTTTAACTGCCTTATGTTGCACATACTTCTTTTTAGCTTTATCTCCGTGTAATATACTTTCACGCGTTATCTCTGATGACGGCTGCTCAATGTCCAATATATCTCTTATATCAGCCATATTTCATACACTTTAAGTTTGTTTTCAAAGTGGAAATAGAGTACGTTCACACTCTGAACTAAAAAAATGCATTTTGATAATTTATAATTTAATTTTAGGTACATATAAATATATATATATATAGTCAATACTAATTTAATAATAATTACCTATAGTTCCTTATTTCAATTATAGATAATCGCTCAGCATAAAAAATGTAACAAAAATACCTATCCGAAAATAAATATATATTTGATTGAGTCTGGATGATTGATAATGTCAGTCAGCAGTAATTGTTTGTCAGTCAGTAGTTTTTGTCAGATTAGGTTATCGATAGATAAAGATATAATTATATCACCGTCTAAATCTTTGTCCAACTAAGAAAAGGAATAAGATTTGCTTATTTACATAAGATTATTATATATATTATTAAATATTATTATTACTTTTTAAACGTTTTAATATTTTCAGTCGTGTATGTATTATTCTACAATATATCGGTCGTGCTAGTTTCTGTATCAAATTATACAGTGTTTTCAAAATTGCTCTTGTTTCAAATTCAATATTTACTATTTTCTGTTTGTGCAGCGTGTTTGTCCGCGCATTCTGAATTTTTACCTTTATTGTTAGAGAAAATTTATAGTTATTACACTTAAAAATGGATCAAATGCTGCCAAGCCCGTATAATATCCCAGGAATTGGGACACCTTTGCATCAACCAGAAGAGGATCAACAAATTCTTCCAAATGCCATGCAGCAGCAGCAATTGCAGCCTCAGCAGCAGATGCCCTCGTTGGCATCACCTCTTGTAGGTTTTGGATTGGGAAATACACCGCAAGGAATAATGGGTACACCTCAAAGGACTGTCCATACTTACGCACCAACTGCAAGTTATGCGACACCGCAACAAATGATGCAGCCACAAACTCCAGTAAGTTCGCAAATAATATATTCTTAGTTAAACCTAATAACAAATGCTACTAGTTATTTATCACATTTATTTTTACAAGTTGTACCCTCTTATTAATTTAGCCCTGGTATTTTAATCCTGTGTTTACAATAGGAAAATTATTGGATTATTTATTTTTTACTTGAAATATGCATTCATTTCAGGAGAAAATGCTCCTAGCTACATCTTCTTACACTGCTATACATATAATAAATCTTATGCGTTTGTTTTTAGCAAAATCTAATGTCTCCGATGATAGGTAGTTTACCGAGTCATAGTCAATTTAATCAAGCTAGCCCTGCTCCAATGACACCCATGACACCACATTCAGCCGATCCTGGCATCCTTCCTCAATTACAGTAAGTGCATTTTGTATTCTTTATATAAGATTTATAGGCCATAGTCCATAGCAGGCACTAATATAGTTTATTTAATATTTGAAAATGTATAAATATAGATTTTTATATATTAGATTTCACATTTTATGAGCTGTTGCAATTGCACTAAGGTTTTTTGCATAAGTTTGTTATTATTATTTTTTTATTATACTTTTCTATACTAAGCTTCTAAAGTGTTTGTATCATAGAAACAGGACAACCAAAGTACATATATCAAAGTTACATTGGTACCAGTGAGTGATTTCGAACCCATACCACATGGCTTACGTAGCCATTGCACTGCCCCTACACCATGGTCTACACCACATATAAAGTTGTTGTAGTGTTTGTGTATTACCTTATGAAGTAGTAACACTGATAACCAATGATTACTGTAATAGCAGGCTCACACTTGCATGCCACAAGTCCACTTTTGCTTAGGGCTCTCGTGTTCTGTGTCATGCATGATAGTAAATGTATGTGTGTATAGTTCCACTGTTGGCAAGATCTGCACAATAATCCTGATATGCCTTCATTTCCACAGAGATAATATATTTGTGTCTGATCATATTAATTTTCTTTCCGCCTATGAAGTGGCGAGTGCAAACTGCTAGAAGTGAATAAAACTTCTCATGGTAATTGTTATTTACAGGAATATAGTATCAACAGTGAATTTAAACTGTAAATTAGATCTGAAGAAAATAGCACTCCATGCTCGTAATGCAGAATATAATCCAAAACGATTTGCTGCCGTTATCATGAGAATCAGGGAACCCCGTACAACAGCACTTATATTTTCATCAGGAAAAATGGTGTGCACTGGAGCCAAGAGTGAAGAGGATTCCAGACTTGCTGCACGGAAGTATGCTAGAATTATCCAAAAATTAGGTTTTGTTGTAAGTGTTGTTTTATGTTAGATTATAATTGAGTGTGTATAAAGTAAATTGTGGATGTAAAGGAAGCAAGAGAGTTGTGTCATGATGATGGAAGGTGGTGCTCTGTTGTCTCTGCCAATCCCCATGGGATCAAGGTGTAACAATAATTGAAAAGTATAATATTGTACAGTTATAGGTTAGAAAAAAAAATCATTTTGTATGCTGGGTTCGATTCCTGGTCGCAGCCCACCAACGTGCACCTGCAATTTTCACTATTTAATTTTCATTGTTATTTTATTAAAATATATTTTAGTTTTAATAAGACTGGTATGTACAATAACAGAACCTTTAATAAATAAATAGATTTAAAACATCAAAAAGCATTATTAGTTATATAATCTTACTGTGTATGCATGTTAAGATTTTTAGCCATTTGATTGTACTCTTAAGTTTTTCTAAAATTTGTTATGTGTACCTATCAAAATAAATAAATAAAAAGCAATGATACAATGTTAAGATAGATCTTAATTAACTGTTTCAGGCAAAGTTCTTGGATTTCAAGATTCAGAACATGGTGGGCAGTTGTGATGTTAAATTTCCAATCCGCCTTGAAGGTTTGGTACTTACACATGGTCAGTTCAGCTCCTATGAACCTGAGTTATTCCCTGGACTAATCTATCGTATGGTGAAACCGAGAATAGTTTTACTTATATTTGTGTCTGGTAAAGTTGTGCTAACAGGTGCTAAAGTACGACAAGAAATTTATGAGGCCTTTGATAATATTTATCCTATACTAAAAAGTTTTAAGAAGCAATAAATTAATTTAAATTGTCTATGGGTAAACACTAAAGTGGCCTTGTTATGGTCTGTTTAAATATGTGTCAATGCATCTAAGGGCTGCCCTTTTGGCTGTATTTTAAACGAATGAGGACTCACTTTTTGGGAGTTCTTTATTTATTATTATAAATATTCTAAAATCTATTAGCCAATGGTATCCTTTATTTTGGATTTATATAATGTCAGGAATTTGAGTAACAATGTTGGTTGTTACTGGAGATTTTTATTATCATAACATTTATGTTTTAAGTCGTTCATGAGTTAAGGTAACTCTGCTGCCATGGATAGAGGTCTGAACTGGTAACAGCCGTATCTACTTTGCCGGCCTGGTGAGATAAGACAAGAAAGATATAGGCTGCATCTTATGGTAGGACGGAAGTAATGTGGCGCAGAAGATATAAGGTAAAAGTCTCTGCAGAATGCCATTTCCCACTGCAATTTGGGGGCAGGTTGACCCCTTTTTCGCCCACTATACGCACTGCTCTGCGCTGGAGATAGCCACGGTCCTTGACCTTGTTAAGCCACCTCATTAAACCTAATTCAATCTTTGTACTTAAAATTATGTTTAGTATAAAATCAATGTCTCACAGTTTTATGCATGTTTCTTTGTACATTTGATTTGTTCATAAAGTTATAAATTATGGATCCATGATCTATTGCATGAAATATATTACCTTGTTATTTATTTAAGGCTATAATTATTTAAAAGTAACCATTTTATTGCACAAATGTGATTCATTGGTATTTATTTCTATATTAAATGATGTGGAATAAAATGTTTTAATTTATTTTTATTTGAACTCATATTTAACTTTTTATCCCTTCTGCATAACTCCATTAGTGTAGGAACTCCCTCAATTAAGCACAAGTAGTAATACTTTTTACACAAAAAAGTGATTAAATGTATGTCGAGTATCTCATGGCTCCTTGAAATTGTATCATCTGGGTAATTACAAAATTTTGTTTTGGTGCAACAATATCCCCTTACTGGAATTTCAAGCTCAGTTCCATTGGTTGTACGCCTGCACTGTAAGTAGTAGTCACATCCACTATGCCGGCAACTTAAAATCTGATCCCGAAACGCGACTTCAGTCACTTAACGGTCTGTATACTTGTAAGTGGTGGTATATGCTACCCCGAATCAGAAGACCATTTCTTTTTGCTGATAACCAGACCTGGAGCAAATATCCGCATCTTTTCTTATTAACTAAGATTCAATGTAATTATTAAATATTGCAAATAAAAGCTATGAAACAAATATTTGCTCTGACCGGGAATCGAAACCGGGTCTTTACGCGTTACGAAGCAATGCGCTATGCCTGCACATTACAATTATTGCATTTGCGTTTAAGCAGTTTGTATAATTCGATGAGAATATTGTTAAATACATAAGACAGTGGATTAGAAAACATATTTATTATTAATATACTTATTAAATAAAGTTCATTTATATTATTTATAAATTAGATTCTTTGACGTTCTTATCAATAATAAATTTTTAGTACTAATATTTCATCAAATTCTCACTATATGCGAACCATTTTAAAGTTCCTAATTATGGACAAATGTGAACGATATTACGTAACAATAATTTATTATTATACGCTCGTTAATATTTTAATATTACATCAGGGGTCCGACCGCGTCAATAGGAAATAAATTTCATATTCATTCATATCCGTTTGTCAAAAACAACTTTAGTTCATTCCTCAGATCATATAAATACATTTTATATCATATTTATATTACTTATATGATCTGAGGTTAATTCGGATGAATGAGCTTAAACTGTTAATGAAAATGAACATCGATTCTTGGTGCGTTGCGCAGTCGCAATTTTAATTTTAAAGCTCATTAATGGAGTTTAACTTTCAAAACGAAGCTCATTTTCATTGAGTTCGGCCGGCCCGCTGATTCCTTAAATAGAGGCTGCGTGTAGACATCAGTCATGGATTTGATCAAGAATAATGTGAACAGAAATATACATTTAATATTTCAATTTAACTGGAATTGCAGTTTATGTTTTTTTAGGTAAATTCTGTGGTTGACTATTTTATTTAGAGTTTAGGTAAATGCACAACATCGATAAATATTCCAAAATATATGATTTTATTTAATATATAGGCGCATTTTATAATGGTCAACAAAAGTATTTGCAATTATAATACTTAAGTAGCTATTTAAAATTAAAAGTAAGACTATAACAGTTTTAAAAAATATTTAATTGATAAAATATAAGTATCTATGTAAGTGTCAACTAAGGTCTAAGCTACCGAGTGTTTGTATCATAGAAACTTAGCGACTAGGTACTTGTATTAAAGATACAGTGGTCACTTTGTTTGCAAAACATTTTCTCTAACGCGAGACAAGGATCGCGGTGTGAAGATATAGAAAACTAGTTGCCACTTTTCTGCCTACCAAAGATTGGACTCGAGATCCTAGTTTAGGCAACAGCATGTGTCATGTCGCGAGATAATGTAATAAAAGGACTGTTATAATAATTTAAGATTTATTTCAAAAATATATAATGACTAGCTGTGCCCGCGACTGCGTCCGCGTGGAATAGTTATTTTGGGAATCATATTAATTTTTTGTTTACCTACCTGCTCATCTTTATTATAAATTACCTATAGCTGTTACCCGTGACTTATTTTAGACGATTAAATTACGTAACTAATAGAATATATTTTAAAGTGGTTTCAAAAAGAATATATTTTAAAGTACTTCTGCGTAAATTATATTTTCAGTTTTATTTTCTTGTGCGCAAAACTCGCAGCCGCTTTGCAGCAGCAGTCTGCCAAAAACGCTGAGTCCTTTTTCTAGGCATTACAGTGACGAAGAAAGAACGAAGGAAATGAAAACTTAACCAAACTAACTGTGTGCTTAAACTAAAACCTAATCTAATAAGAATTGTAAAATCTAACCTTGAAAGAATGTAGATGACACCTACAGGTATTATTTACAACAAAACAAAAAAAGTGTTATTGTGCAAATATTAGAAACAAAATACTATACTAAAACAAACATTACCTACTATAGAGAAAACTACTACAAAATGAAATTGTATAAAAAAGGATTTTTCACGATGACATTAATCGTAAAAACAAATTAACGCTGCATTCAACCGATCAGTAGGGAGCCGACCGCATAGTATGCTTGTCTGTCTATAAATGACGCGCCCCTCCACTTTATTAGTTTATTTAAATGTGTGAATGCAAATATTACTAACTATCCTATTAAACTTCATCACGTTCGTTCCTCCTTTGTGTCTAACCAGCAACTGAATAACCAATTACTGCATTTTCGGTGTGTTTTATCCATATTTTATATATAACGCGTATTTTATATATAACGCGCGTAATTGCGTAAATGCAGTGGAGGGGCGCGTCATTTCGGCTTAGACAAACTATACCTTGTAGAGCTACACCCCCCTCCGCCCCGCCCGCAAGCACCGCCTCTCCTCGCCCGCCGGTTAGCGCTCATCATGCGACGCGTGTGAATTTCGTTTCAGAGTTATTTTAAAATTGTATTATCTTATAAGATGTTTATTGAAAGTAGGTGATGTCAATGACAATTTTGTTCACAGTTAAATACTCTTAATTAATAACACATTTATTTCGATAAAAAATAATATTATTATGTTAATACAACTCTGACAAATAATTTGTAATAATGCATTAATTTAGACCAAATTTGACTATCATAAAAACGGTTATTGTGAGTTAATCCTAAAAGATAGACATATACGGTCGAGGACATTTTTTTAGATAATTTAAAGAGGAATAATTCTTTCATACATATTTTTGGGGTATCTCGAACGGTTTTCGCAGAGCACGCAACGGAAACCCTCAAAGACGAATAATATTCCCCGTTTTTTCCACATTTTCGACTGTTTCTTCGCTTCTATAAGTCACAACGTAATGTTTTATAGCCTAAAGCCTTCCTCGATAATTGATCTATCCAACACAAAAATAATTTTTTAATTCGAACCAGTAGTTCCTGAGTTTAGCGCGTTTAAACAAACAAATAAACAAACAAACTCTTCCGCTTTATTATATTAGTATAGATTTATAGCAAATCTCAAGATTTTAATGAAACTAAACAGTGGTCTGGCCTAAGAATATGGAAAGAATAGAAGCTGTGCTAAAATAAGAACTAATTTAGTGTTATTTATATTATGTTTATACCACGTGTCACTGAAAGAGACAACTATATGTATTTCAATTCCTTTCTTTCAAAAGTTGTCACTATTTTTTTGCAATTACAACTATTTGGTTGACTTTTATTACTGCTTAATTAAAAGTCACGTGGTAGCAAGAGTAGCGGCATAATTGTTCCGTCATCCTTCTTTGAAGTATTTTAATGTCATTTGTTATTGTGTCAAATAGTCATCAAAACTATTGACAACCTTCTAAATTACGAATGTAAAAATGTATATTCATCCCCTTCTGACTTCCCTTTTTACCCATCCCCTTTTAATTAACGCCATAAGTGAAAGTAGTATAAACGGTTTCACCTCACCTTTCTTTCACCTCTTGTTCGTCTCAAATTTTTTGATATAATGAAATGTCTCGTGAAGTAACCGGTCCCATAACTCCGGAAATGATTAAACCTTATCCTAAAGCCCCGCCACGTAAAAATTGTGCAACAGGAAGAAAAAAAGGAAGTTCGCGAATCTTGACTGACACCCCAGAGAAGAATGGAATCGAATCAGCACATTTAAGCTGGATGAAAAAATTAGAAGTTTGTTAATCGTCCACGTACAAAAGAAGGCAAGCCAAATACCAAAGTAAAGCAACCTAGAAAAGGCAAGCAACTTCCTAAAGGCAAATCTAAATCAAAAAAGAGTTCTATATTCACATCATTTTGTTACCAAAGTCGAAGTCTTGACTAAATTAAAAACTATTATTTTAAGTTTCTTTACTGAAATACAAGATTTAACTTTGGAAGTTTGATATAACTTTATTTTTTGTTTGATTTTGAGCCTGTGACAATATATATGATTATATTAACAACAAACTAATACTTTATTCACTCTATTTTCTGCATCTAAACCAGTTTTTCAAAACTGCCCCATGTCGATTCAAATGTGCCCTCATGGAGAGGCAGATTTAAACAAATTCGGCTTTTAAAAACAAAACAAAGATATCATACAACTTTTATCAAATTGATTTTTATACTAATCATTTTTATACTAATTAAAGACCAGGAAAGCTAAGAAAATATGTTGTTTAAATTTTTCTTTATAGTTAATTTGTTACAAGTTAAAATACGAAAAATAATCTAAGGTGCCTCCTTCTCCTTTTGTACGAAGAAGCATGATCAGATTATAATATTATTGCTCTAAGAGATGGTGGTACGTCCTCTGGACGGAGCATTATAATAGTATTTGATAAGTGCTTTGTTAGGTTTTTACGAGCTTTTAGCGTGTGAGGGTAAATTAAAGTCCGTAAGTTGGTAGGTAAATAAATAAATGATAAGCATTAGGTAAAAATTTCACTCATGATTTAAAAGCGTAATAAGGCACAATGACTGTGTAGTGACGGCGAATGAGGCAGCGGTAAACTGAAACTATTTTTTTGATTCGTCGGTTCTCTCATATGTCGCGTCTCAATAAAAAAAGTAATACATTATTGTGTTTACTACAAGAATGTAATTATTATTCACAAAATGACTGATGCAAATGTCATCTGCCGAATTTTAAATTTAGATCTTGCTTGTTTTTTGGCTTACTATTTAACTTCAAATAAAATTCTATATTTAAATTTCATAATTCCTCCACTTGTGGTTTACTAATCATGTTTGGCACTGACATTATTAGGACATCCAATCTGAAATAAAAATAACATTCGTTAATTTGTACATAATATGTACTCGATATATGTAGCACCCCGCCTGATGTAAAGCTAGAATGCGGTCTACGAATGGCGGCGACTGCTAGTACAATTAAATAACTTCAGTAGCAGTCGCACCCACTATGCTGGCCTGATTGGAACCGGCAACTTTTAAGCTGAACTCGAAACGGGAATGAGTCACTTCACGGCCAGTACACTGGGTATATGGTGGTCACCAACTGTCAGCCCACCACTCTCAGACCGTATATCACAATAACTTTTTGGGTAATTTACCCCGCAATTTACTAAGTGATCACATTGATTACAAGCATAGCGCCTATCTGAGCGTGAAAAGGCACCTTTGGCCAGCATAGTGATGGCGACTAAAGCAACCGTATAATGAATGTAACGGTTTATTTTAGTAACCGGTGCTCTTGGACTTCCCCTTGCCGCATAAGTCGAGGGCAGATATCTCAATATTAAGAAAATACATTTACCTTAATTCTAGAGGTAGTAGCTTGTAATTTAATTTATGTGCTATTACAGTTTCTAATGCTAATGTTCTTAATGTTGGTCTGAAGTCTAGAACATGCAAATCACCCTTATCCCGCAAATGGTCATCATTAAAGTCGAAATCTGCATTTGGATTCACAGGCCTAAAAATATATATAGTATAAAAACACAATATATGGAAGTAAATGCTGGGTGTGGCAGAAGAAGCATGAAAGTATTAAAATTAAAAGGCCCTTCCGGCTCTTGGGCAACTCGTTAATTATAGCCTAAAAAAAATTTATAATATTAATTTTAAATTTTACTCTAAATCCAATACGGCAGACCAGCCAAGATGGCGGACTAATTATTTTTAAGCACTCCTCTAATATGGGTATGAAATGAAAGAGTGTTGGTGGTTGGTTATATTGGTAGTGCTCGATCAAATGATGTATCCAATATAAAGAGTATTTTCTTCTTTTTAGAGCATTTAAATAATGTTTTTTACATACCATTAATTTATTAGTATTTAAACTAGGTGTTGATGAGTCGCTTAAATAAATTATTAAGTAAATACATACCCAGTACCTCCAAATAAATATAATTTATCTTTATTAATTATACAACATTGTCTTCTTCGTATGCAGGGACATTTCCCTGGTATCCTGAGTCTGTACCAGCAATTATCTGCTATTGAATATTTATGTACTGAATTATAATGTTGTCTTGTTATACTGTTGAATCCACCAAATACATACATTGCTCCGTTATAGTACCCTGTGCAACATTTGAAACAAAGTCATACACTAAAGTCACTGTTTACACAATTCCTAGCTTCTCGTGAATTTATGAATTTTAATTGAATAGACCAAAGTGACAGATAATTTTTATTTGCTTTTCATTTTGACTTACATAATAGAGTGAGATACAGATTCCATTGTAGTCCATAAAATTAAAAATCATAATTTACTTCGATAGTTGTTCGATAATGATGATTGAATAATAATGAACTTACAAGAAGAATGACTCCTCCGGCCTATAGGTATCGATCCCTCAGGATTAGGTGTAATCCATTTATTTTTTTCTGTATCAAAACAATAGAGTTCTGTACAATATAGTTCTTCTTTGTTAGTATGGATTCCTGAGAGATCACTACGACCACCATAGACATACATTTTTGGTCCGACTGTAATAGCTGTATGAAAATCTCTCGGACTTGGAGCTGTGCCTGTTGAGTTAACTAAATGCCAATTTAATGTATCTAAATTTAAACAATGAATTTCATTTGTTAGAGAATCTGCTACATATTCAAAACCACCAAAAATGTACATAAAATTTTCTACTAAACAGGCAGAGTGGCCATCTTTTGCAAAAGGCACACAACCTTTGACGAAGGGTTTGCTCCATGTTATTGTTTTGGTGTTGAACACTGATAATGTCTCACAGGCGACAGAGTTGTTTCTGCCTCCCCACATGTATACCTAGAATTAAATGCAAATTATAAAAGAAATTTATATTAAATTGACGAAAGGAATTTATATATTTTATATGGATCCAGCTTTAAACAAGTTAGACCCAGGACCAATTCGCAGACGTAGAGCTTATATGAAGAGAATTGTGGATGTGAGGGAAGCGAGGGAGTGTCAAGATCGTGGCAGGTTGCCCTCCATTATCTCTGCTACTCTGCTATTGTGGGAAAATGCGTGACAATTTGATTTGATTATTAAAGAAAATATGAATATTAATTTTTGTCATCTTCCAATGCTAGTGTTGAAAGTTGGATAGAAAATAATTCACTCGTCTATCGTTTGACGCGCGAATGTGTCGACCACTAATAGATTGAAAGAATTAGCTTTTGAGAACCGTAAATTCCTAATAGTACATAGAAAAATATTCGTTAGATTTTTGTAATTGTAATTGATTGTATGAGTTTCAAACAGCTAAAAATTTCAGACAAGGCCTAAAATAAAATGGCTAAAACATTGCGTCTAGAAGAAAAGCAAAGTCTGTACACTTGAAAGTTGTGGTACAAACTCTGGGCTCATAATGTCACAAGAATACTTTTATTTTATGTGCCCATATTTGCGAGTGCGACTTTTTTAAAGTGTGACTCTTTGAGCTGACTTGTCACGACAACAAGAAGAGAGATCCAATATCAGCCTACTAATTGTACACCTAATACTTATATAGTTCTTAAAATATATTACAGGGACCCTCGGTAATATGGCAATCCCTGTAATCCAACATGTCTACTATTATTAAATATTTTTTGACAATCTTCATTAATATAGATAATGTATGATTGAACAGGTTACAACTTGTATGCGCTATGACTTTTGTGCTTGACGCCTAGGTAGGTGTCGGATTACAAGGTACTCATTAAAAAAAGGACTATAGGGGATCTTAGGCAATTCCAAACTGCCTTGCAAAACGTTTGCCATATTACATATTACCGGGAGTCCACTGTATGTGTAATTTACAAAAAATTAAATGCATACCTTAGATTTATAAGCAACTGTAGTATGTCCATATCTTTTAAAGGGATAGTAGTTACTACTTTCATAAAATACTTGTGACCATCTTAGTGTATCTGTGTTTAACATATGCACTGGCATTGGGTCCCAATCCTTGAATTCTTCAGTAGAACAATAACCACCAAAGCAATAGATTATATTTCCAATTTTGACTGCTGCATGGTTGACCCGAGTGGGACCACCTTGAAGATGTACAGTCCACCTCATGCTTGATTTAGATGCCTACAAAATATTATAAAAGAGTAACATTTAAAATGCAACTGTTTGTTCAACTCCATGTTCCCTGACCAAATTGGAGACATCCTCAAGAAAGCTAGGTTGCCTAGTGCTTATAACCGTAGAATTTGAATAAAGAGACTTGTGTATGTGAGGGAGTCGTGTCAGAATCATGGCAAGTGACTCCCCATTGTTTCTGCCTATCTCTGTGGAAAAACGTCGTGACAATTTAATTTTTTGAACACAAACAGTTATGCACTATTTTTTTGCATGAGCCTGAACATGACACAACAACAATAGTCAAATGCAGTGTATATGGAAGGCCAATTTTTGAAAATACATTACGCAACCTTATTAATATTTGGGTAAAATTTTGAAATAAATGTTTTTATTGGAATGTTCACTGAAAAGCACAGATTTTTTAATGCTAAAAATACTCAAGTAGCGTAGCATCTCATATTACAGAAACCCTTACCATAAATATTAGAAACGACAGACTAAAGCAAATGATATTTTTTGTATTTACAAAGTAGTATTATTTTTTATTTATGACAACAAACACCAAAAACACTGATTATAAAAATTGTCATGAAATTAGTTATAATAAATTAATGTTATTCATACCAAAATTAGTAATTTCTTAACCGTTTTTTGTAAAATAGTTAATATTAAAATATTAATTCTTTACAAAATATTTCATATTTTCATTTGCGCTAGGATCTGCTATTGACAGTTGACATTTTAAATTTAATTTTAATGGCTTCGATAAAAGTCTTTCAGCCAAGTATATGGTTAAAAAATTTATAGAATTCTACATTCTAAAAACAGTGGATTATTGGTAAAGGTGTGGATAATAATAAAACGGTTTTTACAAGAACTTAATTTAGAATAACACCACCAAATAATTATAAAAACAAAAAACGAAATATAAGATTGTTATAGACTGTCTAAATAATGGTGGAATTGTTGTCCAGAAATCACTTATTATCGACAAGTGATTTAAAGCTGTGAAAAGTGGTTCTTTGTGTTTCTTTCAAGACTCTGTTGGAAGAGTTTTAATAAAGTTTTTCTACCACATTACTAAAACCGTCACCATCATATTCATTTATTGGATGAAACATTATATAAAGAATTTCATCGTCATCATTCATCCAGTGAAGACATAATCAACGCTAGGGTAATTGTGTTCCATGATAATCAATCTCATACAAAACCAGTGGTGCGGGCTGCGGTTGCTATCGGAATCACACTTTTACGACAAGACTGACTGAGAAATCCGAGAAATCAAACGTTCCGCGTCTTAGTGGGAACGGGCCCTAATAGTAGCTGTCATATCTGCTGCTGTGCAGCTATGTCAGTCAGTCAATCACTGTTGTTGTCGGAAAAGGGGGAGGGTGTATTTTCACTTATTATGTATTAGAATATATAATAATTGTTTTGTTACTATTATAAGTATATACTACTTTGTATTGTAGTATACAACATGGATGAAAATAGTTCGATAAATAATGATCCTATAGTAGAAAATGATGAAGATATTAATGACGATTCGGAAGATCGTGAATTGGTGAACGATTCATGTTCCACCAAGGTTGAGCCAGCAGCTGAGCCACACGATCGATATTGTATAGTTTTGCTATTATTTTATTTATTTGGTATAACATCGCTCGTGCCATGGAATTTTCTTATTACTGCAAATGATGTAAGTAAAATTCTTTGTTATTTAAGTAAATTTTATCTATTTATATAAAAAAACAACTTTATAATTATATTACATCCACGCAAAATAAGCTGAACTATTTTACAGTTTTAATTATTTGTTTGTTTGTTTAAAAGAGGTAAATAAAAAGGCAGCAAAGTTTCCAAATAACTAGCAAGAAATAAAAATTTAAAAATAGAAATATAAAATAAATAAAGTAAAATTATAATATATTTAATCTCAATAATAAAACCAAAATACATGTTAAAAATTAACACACAAATAACATTCAAAGGCAACGAACCATATGTTGAATCAGTTTTTTCAGTCATCTGCACTTGATCTGATTGTCAGCAAACCACCACCTTCAGGTATACAAACTGTTAAATGACTCATGGTCATGGTTTGGGTTTACTGGCTCCAACTAAGCTGACATATATGACCTGTAATTTATGAACCTTATTCCTGCTGAACATTAGGTTGGGTGCTACTATATGGTACACAGCTATATTATAATTTCAGTATTGGATGTATAAATTCCGAGATGTGACTCCGAGTAATATGACAATGTTTGTGCGTAAGACGCAATTTCAAGCTGAATTCACATCTTATCTCAATGTCGCAACAGCTGTACCTAATCTGGTATTTCTAGTCATCAACTCTCTATATGGTCACTTGTAAGTATGATTCATAAATAATTGACCTATGTGTCATACATATTGTTTTACATTTTCAATCCTTGTAAATTGTATGAATTAAAGCTCTAACCTTACTTAATGTGTGGTAAGAAGCTCCATTATAATTTTTCACAGTATCAGTATCATTTTTCTCCTCTATATATCATAGAAAATATATAGAATGTAGGAGGCATCAGTATTATTAATCCTTAGATATCAGCAAGATGAACATTTCAAATAATTTTTGTTAAGTACATCAAACTTAGCACTGAGTATCTCTACAAATATATCAAATCAATCAACAAATATAGGTCTTACTAAATTAAAAAGAAAACCTTACATAATTAATCCTCAAGGTTTTTGTAACTTATTGTTTTAATTGTTACCAAGGTTGTGATTTTTCCTTTTGCACATTGAAGGATTGTTTCTTTTAATTTATACAGTACAAAGAAAGAGATGTAATAATTAATTATTTAATTGTCTCTTATAATGATGCTCTGAAGAAGTATTTACAACACCTGAAATAATAGTGGTACTTTCATATGTCAGTATAGTCAAATTAGTTTGGAGACGTTTTTGCATTTGTAGTAGTGTGTGTAGCACACACGTCTAAGAGTGCGTTTCCATTATGTCGTGGTGGTAGATAAAGATGTTACGATCATTCTTTTTTAGCTTGGAGACATTTTTTGGGTTTGTAGTATTGTACAGTAAGTAAACATCTTTCATGATTTTTATTTTTTTAATTTAAATATTTTGACCAATTGCCCTTCGATATATGTATGTCGCTTTAAACCTGAAGTGCTTCCATCTGACCAAAATTTCGAAAGGGTATGTGACGTATGTTTTCGTCGGTGAAAACAATTGGTCGGTTTTGTGCAGGATATTCTGCAATTTTTATCAAATAGTTAATTTGTAAGTACCGAATTTCGTGCTTTTCCATGAAAAGTTTCTAGTTATCTTCCGTTTGCTTCCAATTAAAACCTAAGGACATGACGTGTTTTCGTAATGTGTGTTTATAATGGAAACGCGCTCTTAGGCGCACTACTACAAATACAAAAACGTCTCCAAGCTAATTTGACTGTATAGTATTTTTATGTTTAGTGATAAGCATTGATATTGAATTTGTCGACATACATGGCTGATTACTTAGCACAGTAGCCTGTTAGGCGTAAAGTCCCGGATTAGATTCCCGGTTGGAGCAATGATTTGTTTCGTCATTTATTTGTAATATTTAATAATAAGATTGTATAATAACAATCATTTCTGTTCCAATTAGGCTGGCATTGTAAATATGACTGCTACTTGCATTCATTTAATTATAGTATCAACCTTCACTACAACGTAACATCAGGGTGTACCAGGGTTGCAGTCATATCTCATGCGACAAAAAAAAACTATATAGAGTATGTTTTTATATAATTTCATTATTTGCAGAGTACCATTAAAATACAGGCTGCAGGGATCACTTATTATAATTACGTTATCATTTCTTGTGACGACTGCTTTTGTTCAGATTGATACGGATGATTGGCAGAATGAGTTCTTTATTATTACTCTGGTCACTGTTGTTATTATGACTGGTAAGATTTGTTATTTTACAATATATATCATATTTATTGTTTAATTCTGGCCGTCATTAGTGGCGGCGACTATTTGGTCTTCTAGGTCAAATGTCGCGTTTCAATAAAAAAGAAATTAATCAAACGGTCATCCCTAATTTTTCATAGGCATACACAGACACAAGAGCACCACCTGAACAACTATATTTCTTTGTTCACGTTCAAAAATCTCTATACACAATGCATCTGCTTTTTAACGACAGCGATTGGTTTGTTGCGCGTAAAGTTTCGATTCCCGGAGCAAATATCTTTCATACCTTTTATTTGTAATTTCTAATAATTATATGAAATATATTGCAAATATTTGTTAATAAAACAAAATGAGGCGGATATTTGCTTCGGGTCTGGTTATCAAAGAGTAGTAGGCAGTGGTACCCAATCTGCCGATCCGGGTTAGTTCCACCACTTACATACAGACCGTAAAGTGATTTAGTCGCGTTTCGGGATCAGCTTGTAAGTTGCCGGTTCCAACTAGGCTGGCATAGTGAATGTGACTACTACTTACAGTTATTGAATTGTAGTAGCACTGGCATCATATCAATATCAAGCAGGGTGCTGTAATGTCGAATCACAATAAAAGAAATTTAAAAAATAACCGACTTCCCAAAAAGGAGGAGGTATACAATTCGGCCCTATGGGTTTTTTTAATTTGGTAGAAAAGGAGGAGTACCTGTTTTGTCCTTCCACTCTCCTCTAATTTACAAAGTTTTCGTAAATCCTATTACGTCAATCCTACGTCAAATCCTAATCCTTTAAGTCTTAGTTTAATGTGCCGAAAATTTAACAAATAAATACACTTCAATAACTTTATTTCAGCTGCCAGCGCAATCTTTATAGGCGGGATCTATGGAATTGCAAGTAAATTTTCCAATGAATACATGTCGGCAGTCGTTAGTGGGCAATCACTTGGTGGTATCATCGCAGCCATGGCTCAAATAATATCACTTGCATTCAAAATATCACCTCTGCACAGCGCTTTGATATATTTCATCATAGCTGATATAATGGTTATAGTATCTTTGATATCATATATTTCTATGTATAAGCTTGACTTCTTTACATATCACATTTTGAGGGGATGTGGGGGTTTGGCTACAAATAGGCATAGAGAAGTCTCTATGTTGATTATTATGAAGAAAATTTGGGTTTATGCTTTGGCCATTTTTGTCGTTTTTGCTGTTAGTATGGCTGTGTATCCTGCTGTGACAGTGCTGGTTGAATCGCATCCCATCACGACTGGCACTGATTGGAATAGTAAGTATTCTTTTTATTTATTTCCATACTGAAAAGTCAATATAAAATTCAATATCGATATTAAACAGTCTATACTAATGTTCAACACTCGAGAGAGAGTGGTGGGCGATAGTGCCCAGACAGTCAGTAGTACTTCATTCCACCACTTTCAAGTATACGGAAGTAAAGTTGCCGGTTCCAACTATGCCAACACAGTGGATTATTGAACTGTGGTAGCAGTCACCTCCAATCATGAACCCGCACTTTGGCTTAATACCAGGGCCCTGATTCTCTTATTAAAATTGTCTAATATTAAGAGAATCGGGGCCATCGTAAATATGTCGAGTCACAATAATAAAAGACACATCATTAGGAATTAACACAAAGTATTGTGTTTATAATATTTTCTGGGATTAATGTTATCTAAATAATAAAAAGTAATGAGTCTATTTACTTAAACAAGGTCTTTTAAATTTATCTCTAATTTGTTGATTTAAGTCACATAAATTCATAATTAACGTGATTATTATGTTTGTAGATATTTTCTTTGTTCCTGTCGTCAACTATCTCATTTTCAACTGTGGTGATTATTCTGGGAGACTGGCTGCTGGATTTTTATTAAAGGTTAATATTTGTATACCTATACATATTATGTAATATATCGCTCGCGCTCCTCCTTAGCAAGCAATAAGATGTACCAGCACTCCATGCAGCTACTGTCAGGGAACGAGCTAAATGACAGCGCTAGGAATTGTGCAGTTGTGACGTCATCGTCACGTGTCTATTATAAATAGTGAAGCAACATGCGAAATGTCGATAAAGATAAAAACCACTTGTGGTTTAAATTTAGCTATTAAAAATTAATAATGAAAAATGTGTATTTAACTAGAGTATAAACATTAGACAGCAACAATTTTTGATCAATCTTGTATTCTATCTCGAATTTATAATAGATCTTAACATCACAAATGTTTGACCAGCAGAGATTGAAGACCTACTTTGTACATTAAGTTTTTTTAAATCGTCATTTTTTATTTGTAGCCCGAAGGCCAATGGTGGATAGCAATTGCTAGTATGCTGCGTGTCATTGGAATACCAATGTTGATGTTCTGCAATGCCCAACCAAGGAAACATTTGCCCGTCATATTCCTGTGGGATTGGGAATATATTATTATAATGATAATATTCGCATTTACAAATGGATATTGCACTAATATTATCATGGTCAATTCAACAAGGTACGTCCTTTTTTATAGATTTAATCAGCAGTGCCGTCTTTAACCTATTGGAGCCCTGGGCACATTAGGATAATGGGGCTCCTTGACAGGGCGCAATTTTGTTAGTATAGACAAAATCTGGCCTAATGATCTAGCAGGAACTAGGGGCCCTGTCGATCGCGGGGCCCAAGGCACTTGCCCAGAGTGCCCGTTAGAAAAGAGGGGCTAGATCAGCAGTTAAACTAAAAGATACACGCGACGTCTCTTTGTAGAATAATCGACAAGTTAAATGCCAGTCTACCTGTGTTCTTTCCATGCCACAATCTTGATTTCTTTAAGTGGAGCATGAAAAAGCACTCTTGGTCAGCATAGTGATTGAGGCAACCCTAAGACGGTATTTTCAGTCGTCAGCGCTTTTGGTCGAGCCTTTTTTTAAATGTGACTCGACATCTGACCTCGACTGGTCTGATGGTAAGCAAGAGGAGGTCCAAGAGAGCTGACGACTGAAAAACCCGAGTCAGTCAATGGCTGCCCCAGGCGCCGTCACTATGCCGGACCTTACCATAAGCCAAGCGTCTAATAAAAAAAACAGATACTGTCTCGCAAACTATTCGCCTGCGTTCAAAAATAAAGGTTATAATAAAGGTTATATAAAGGTTTTATATAAAGGTTATAAATAGACACAGACATGTTGAGATGTTTTTTTTGCCGGTTCCAACTGGGCCGGCAAAAAAACTAATCCTGCATTTATTTAACTGTAGTAGCAGTCTCTTGACTTTTTTTATTTATTTTATTATTTACATTACTAAGCTACTAAAGTGCTTGTATCGTAGAAACAGAACAACCAAAGTACATATATCAAAGATACATTGGTACCCGTGGGTGATCTCAAACTCGTGCTCTCGGTTTGTGTAACCACTGCACTGCCACTACACCACGGTCGCCTTTTCATGAACCGCACTCCAGCTTAACGTCCAGTGGGGTTCTGTCATATACTATACATAATATCTATACTTGAATGATCTGAGATCGAACTTTGAGCTCTCTTAGCATCTTTCACTTCACAGCCTCAGTTTGTGTCTAAGTCTCAATCAATCAATCAAATTGTCACGCCCTTTTCCCACAGGGTGAGGCAGAGACAATGGAGCGCCACTTGCCACGATCTTGACACAACTCCCTCGCTTCCTTTACATTCACAATTCTCTTCATACAAGTTTCATACAAGCTCTTCATTTATGAGAATTTAACATCTCAAGCTTTGCATCCACTTGCTAAGCTTAGACTTAGGCCATTTGTCCACGTCAATTCGTCAATTGACGATTGCAAGACAATTGCTTGAATTTTGCGTAGAAACAATGAAGTAGTGACTTGTTGCCGCGCGCACCGCATGCCGAGCGGCTGACGCTACGTTGCCGCTTCGTGGACACAGATTTCATTGTTTCTACGAAAGATTCGTCTTGCAATCGTCAATTGACGAATTGACGTGGACAAATGGCCTAAGTCTAAGCTTAGCAAGTGGATGCAAAGCTTCAGATGTTAAATTCTCATAAATATCTTTATCTTAATACAGATAAAGATATTTATTAGTTTATTTGTTATTTATGTCCAATTAAACAGTTGCTAATAATTATGTAGTTCAATGCAATAAAAGTTCATTTGGTTATCTGTTGACAATTATATATCGTTAATTTATTTCTTTACTACATTAATGCTAATGTATTTTAGGTCATTTAGGTTTTTGATAAAATATTATAAACTTGTTTGAAAGCTTTGTTTTAATACCAATGTAATAATCAAACAATTAAATTGTCACGCATTTTTCCCACAGGGATAGGCAGAAATAAAAGAGCGCTACTTGCCACGATCCTAACACAACTCCCTCGCTTTTCTCACAACCACAATTCTTTTCATACAAGCTTTACTATTAATAGCACTAGGCAGCCTAGCTTTCTTGAGGACGTCTCCAAAAACTGAAGACCTATAAATAATTTATTATTTAAACACAGAAAACATGGCAGCTCTATGAGTCCTACATTGCCTGTACCAGGGATAATGTTCTGAGAAACTCTTAAAACTTGTTCCTACATGCATCGTTTATTCAAAGAGTGGTAGGCAGTGGTACCCAGTCTGCCGATCCGGGGTTGTACCACCACTTACAAGTATACAGACCGTGAAGTGATTTGGTCGCGTTTCGGGATCAGCTTGTGAGTTGCCGGTTCCAACTAGGCCGCCGGCATAGTGGATGTGATTGCTATTACAGTTATTGAATTGTAGTAGCAGTGACATCCATTCATAGACCACATTTTAGCTTAACATCAAGCGAGGTGCTGTCATATGTCGAGTCACAATAAATAAATTAAAAACTTTTACTCCCGTGAAAACCGCGTCAGTACATTTATTATCAAATTTTTATTTTATGTTTTTCTTTTCAGATCTGTAGACCCTCACGAACGAGAGAAAGCCTCGTCAATAATTGCGACGGTATTAAGTGTTGGTTTGACTGTAGGCGCTGCTATAGGAATGTTGCTCGTACGATTAATCTGAACAGTTTATCTAACTAAAATGAACTCTAATAAGTGCGAATATATTTGATTATTTCAATCAATCAAATTGTCACGCTTTTTTCCAATAGGAATAGGCAGAGACAATGAAGCGCCACTTGCCATGATCCTGACACAACTCCCTCGCTTCCTTCACATTATTTGTTATTTATATTAATATAATAAGTAAAAAGAGTTGATTTAAATAAGAAAATCATCATGAATTCGCACTATCGTTTTCATTAGACTAGTGATTTATCGCAAAAATGTACTTTATTGTACAATTTATACCAGCTTTAACTAAACTGTCATTAATGCACGGTTCCTATAATTAACTATACGTCATCGGTAACAGTAACCATTCGTTGTTTACTTCACAATTCACTGTCATTTGAAAAATAATACTCAAAAAAATATTATTATTTTTCAAACATAATGCTAGTAGTTGTCGGTAACTTGACTTACGAGGCGTATTTTATAGGAACGGTTTTGACCTACGGCTGGTAGATAATTTAACTGTTCCTATCTAAAACGATCCGTTTGAAAGATGTGGGAACCGGGCGTTAGGTTACTGAAAGTCATTAAAATTGTCAATGCTGCATATAGACCTCCCCCAACAATCTCCACACAGAAGCCTGCTAAAAGCCGCTTGTATCCAGCAGTTTACTGCCAATTTTAGCAGGTCGTTTTGAATTGAATTGCATACTTTATACAAAATACAACCGATAGATGTTTTTACTAAACTTGTAGTTTCTATCGTGGTAGAATATCGAGTTCCGGTCAGAGCAGTCTGATGAACCCATGTAGTACCACTACTTTCAAGTGAATTAGTTGCGTTTCCAGACTAACTTATAAGTAGCAGGATCCAACTACGCCAACAAAGTGGATGCGACTGTTACTGACAGTTATTTAACTGTAGTAGCAGGCGCCTACATTTGTTGTCATATAATAATAAAAAGATATTTTGTATAAATTAGGTGATTCAAGTAAAACTGTGTATTAATTTTATTTATTAAGCATTTTAAGATAAATTTCATATATCTTACCATTTATTATTTAGATTTTATAATTGATATAGGTATAGAAATGTGTTTAGAATAAAGGTATTTTTTATTTATACATTGTTTAGTGCCTGGTTTTACCAAGGTCTTAAAGCCCTTGTTGCATTTACGCTTAATACTTTGGTAATAATGGCTTTAGGTTTGTGACGTTGGGCACTGTCGACTTACCACGGTAATATTTTATTTAAATTAGGTTTACTTTTATAGTCTGACTTTGACTCACTTTGGCCAGCATAGTGACGGCGACTGGGGCACCCGTGAAGACTCGGTTCTTTCAGTCGTCGGCACTCTTGGACCTCCTCATGCTTACCATCAGGCGAGTCGAGGTCAGATGTCGAGTTACAATAAATAAATAATACTTTGTACTGTATAGAAAATGGTATTTAAGATAATAAATGGCTTCGACTAAAGAGGTCCTATTAAACGTACGGTTCTCTTAATGTCCGGGTTACACAAGGAAAGTAAATTAAAACAGTTTATTAAATTACTGTCCTACTATGCTAATACACTTCGCAATACAGACTAGAATAGTTTGCTCGTTTTCATACTAAGCTGCTAAATATCATTGAAACTGGGCGACCAAAGTATACGTGTTAAAAATACAAAATTTTATGCTATTCTGTTTTGCAATATTTGCTAGAATAGCTCGCCAAGCTAGTAAGTTCTTAGCCTGGTTTCATTTACTATCCTTATGTAGAAATATATACTTAGAAAATATTATTGCTATTAGCTATTGATGTTTTTATAATATTTACTATAAGAAAAATATGTACCTATATCGTTACGTAAGAATTACGTGTTTATCAAGGCTCAACGGTATGTCGGGGGAAGAGAATTGGTAATGGGTTTCTACGCACTATTCACTTCTGGGGTAAGAATATAATTTAATACAGAGTTTAAATTATATTTATACATTATTGAATCCAAATACAGTATGTACAACATAAATTACAAATTTAATAAATGTTAATTTACTTATCAAAGAAGAATAGCTTCGATATAGGCTTGGGTTCTTCAAGCGTGAAAACCACTTTGGACGGCGACTGACACAATCATAGGTTGAGTCGGATTTTGTCCGGCATAGTGACGGCGACTGAGACAGCCGTGAAACAACTGGGTTTTTTCAGTCGTCGTCACTCTTGCTTATCATCAGGCGGGTCGAGGTCAGATGTTGGGTCACAAGAAAAAATAATTCAGAACTCTTCGACCTCCTCTTACTCACCATCAGCCATGTCTACCCTATCAATAGTATTAAAGACAGCGCCAAAAACGCCACTCGTCCGTCGCGTATCAGCGGAGAAAAAAAAAGACCGTTCACATGCCCGACGTACCGTTGCGCCTAAATCTTAACTTCGAGCTATTTGGTAGTACTTAGTGCTATAAATGTTGTAATATGAATAGATTTTTATAGTTGTTAAATGTTTCACAAATATGTTAACATGCACAATATTTAAAGATAGAGTGACCCTTTGTCCCTTCGTCGGTAACCCCCGACTATTTCGTTCCGTAACGAAATTAGTGACAGAAACGTGCAATATTTAATTAAAACCCACATTATGGATCGTCCACTATCCATTCTCTCAATTCTTTTACAGTTTCATAATTTTTTATATATTTACCAAAAGATTGGTAGTTTTTGTATTGATTAAACGTTGAAAATTCAAAGTTTGGTATAAGTTTTGTAGAGGTAATCAGATTTCATAGATTTTAAATTAAATATTGATGTTATAAGAACATATTACACGGTCAGCCAGACTTTATTCATATTTTACAAGCGAAGCGGTAACACGGTCGGATTTTCGTCCATCTAATAGTGTTTTTAGTTCTTTGACTGAAGCTTGCTTCATCGTGTAATAATGAAATAAATAATAGTTAATTTGGAATAATAAATTATAACTAGTTTGGGTACCACTAGTCTCATCTGCAGCGGCGTAAAACGACTTAGGTAGGTGTACAGGTCGTGAACTAAGTCGTTTTTCGAAATCAACTTGAAACCTATGTCGGCCTATCCATAATAGCCAAGTTAACATCAGGTGTCAGGTCTGGTCTTCCTGCAGGTCAAGTAATATAAGAAAAATTATCTCGATCAAACGATAATTATACTAAGGGTCTTTAATAAAAAATGCTGACTAAAGTCAAAATATTGCTTTGATAAAATCGGCCAAAGTGTAATAAAAAAACATATCCTAATGGATCTCATAGTATTAAGAATTAAAAAGCAATTTCCTTTTTTAAAGGTAATTATGTACCTGTTAGATATTATTATTTTTATAATACAATGATTTTTGTTTAGTTATAAGTAGACAAATTATGTTTTATAGAAAATGTTTATTATTTAAACCAATTTTTTTTATTCTTTTTATGACTTTAATTTATGACATATAAATGTACGGGTTTTAAATATAGATAGAATGTGTGACCAACACATTTAGATACAAGTCTGATCGTTTTCCAATATTTCACAACAGAAACTTAACATACATCTTGTATCTAAATATTTACCAGTACTTATCACAAAATAGACTAACTAGGAATATATGAATGTATGAGGAAATAAAACAAATATATTATCAAATCAATCAGTCCTTTTATTTTGTCATAAAACACAATATTACCACTAAAATTTTCCATCAGTTTTTTACAACCCTATCATTTTTCTTATCTAAGGACGCTCCCTGATCCCTATTATCGATGCGATTTTTTTAAACTTTTATGTACTAAACATATATAAAATATTTACAGTAGGTTTTGGCCGGCATAGTGACGGCGACTGAGACAGCCGTGAACAGACTCGTTTTTTCAGTCGTCGTCACTCTTGGACCTCCTCTGGCTTTACGAGGTCAGAAGTCGTGTTACAATAAAAAAATATATAGTGGGTATGAACGGAAGTTTTTGGTTTGCATGACTATTTTAGCACGCACTTTGCCTTAATCTGATCGGATGCACCAAGGTAACGCTACTTAGAGTAGAATAATGAATTAAGGTTGAAAAACACTCTTCTAGTAATAACATGCATACACAACCTCCTATAATTAGGATTTTCATAATCATTGAGCAATTGTACAAAAATAAGCTGCATCTATTTTAAAGAATAATTTTACACATATAACTAAATACATAATCTTATGTATATCGTTCAAGAAAAAAATCAATATTTAATCATAAATATTGTTTTTTTTTATATTTTG
The DNA here is from genome assembly GCA_905220615.1 of Tinea trinotella. Classification (NCBI taxonomy): domain Eukaryota; kingdom Metazoa; phylum Arthropoda; class Insecta; order Lepidoptera; family Tineidae; genus Tinea; species Tinea trinotella. Next base: position 3,719,760 of record HG992311.1, read on the forward strand.
AAAATCCTAAAATTTTGTATTTAATAAGGATAAGATCACACACAAATAGATTCCACATTTAAAAGATAAAATAGATAAACAGTTGGTTATTGGACGTTCCATTGTCATGCTCATCTAGAATAAGATGTGATGCCATGGATGAATACGGATCAACCGTCCTTATTTTGTCTCTTACCCTGGCACAACACTATCGTTAACCAATCTAATATGACTCCAGTGTGTCCCAACTCACGATTTATCTAAACAGACTACACGTACATAAAGACTACGTGCCAACCTCATCCATCATAGAGATCGTATTTTTTTTACATTTCTATACAATTTTCGTTTATACAAGCTCTACGGTTATAGGCAATAACCAGCTTTGATAAGGATGTCTCCGATTTGGCTGGAAAACTGGGCCTGCATTGTTTAGGGCATCCATCCAGATCAGATTTATAAATTCCTTTCGTCAATCTACTTCCACTCATCCTTTCCAAATTAGGGAAGCGAGGGAGTTGTGTCAGGCACAACTCGCTCGCAAATGGCGCTCCTTTGTTTCTGTCTATCCCTGTGGGAAAAGGCATGAAAGTACATATATCAAAGATACATTAGTAGAGACGTGGTTTTGAACCCGCGCTTTCGGTTCGCGTAACCATTGCTCTGCTACTACACCACGGTTGCCCTGTATTAGATATGTATAGTCTGTGTGAGTTGGTCAACTGCTTTGATCTATATTGACCTATGATTAGCACGTACACGACGGACGACCTATCTCTCTACAAGTAGAAGATTGAACGATAGTATAGTACCGGGGTTAAAAGTACCTAATTGGTACATCAAGACTTAATAGCGGCGCACGGTTTCACTTCTGCGCCAAAGAGTACCTAATGTTAAGCCAGAGTGCAGCCCATAAATAGAGGTAACTGCTACAACAGTTTAATTTTAATTATTTTTTTATTTACATATCTATACTAGTAAACTAAAGTGCTTGTATCATATAAACAGGAGAACCATAGTACAATATCAAAGATAACGGCAAGTGGTTTTGAACCCGTGCTCTCGGTTTGAGTAACCATTGCACTGCCACTACACCACGATTGACTTAGTTGGAACCGACAACGCGACTAAGTCTGTATAGTTGTAAGTCATGGTACCATGACTTACAAGTATACAGAATCGGCAGACTGGGCAACACTGCAAGTCTCACATCAGCGTAGAAGTGAAACCATCATCACTGAGGTTTTACTTAAGTAATAGACCGAAAATGTATAAAGGAAATATCTGGTTACCTAATTAAACATTTAAAAAACTGCAAACAAACCAGCACCGCGATTATACAATTAAAAAAACATATATTATAAATTCTTTATCACAAAAACTAGGTAAAAAATAAGATCACCACCATAAACTATGGTTAAGATTGGATTCATTATATCAGGGAAAGATATATTGACACCCGCAAGGAATATCATGGTAAATCATTTTAAATAAAATACAGGACAGCGCATTTAAATATATTTAAAAGTGCTGTAAAGCAACCGTGAAAACTTTTATAAAAAAAGTTGTACTGTAGTTAAAATAATGTTGAAATAAAAAATATTAATTAAATATTTCTTGTAGGTGTCGATTAGGGATGTTATAGAGCTCCATAACCAAAACTATCGGATATCCGAAATAAAAACCTATCCGTAACCAAATCTATTATAAAAGTTTCGGGCAATTACGGATAGGGGCGGAGCCTAAATAAAACATGTTATGAAATGCTTTTGCTCTTAAAATTCCTGATAATCTAATATCCGTAACCGATATTATTAAAAACTATCGGATGTTCCGAAATAATTACATATCTGTAACTGTATCTGAAACCCGTATAATATCTGTATCCGTATCCATATCCATAACATCCCTAGTGTCGATATATTGAGTTCCAAGAAAAAGAACAGCGTTCCAAATCAAACGATATCCGATGCAATAACACGATAAAAAAGAACCATTGGCATCCCATTAAGCAAAATTGACCTTATAAAGCGTTTCTTGAATACGTATAAATAGGGATGCTGAAAGTTCATAGTATGAGTGAACCAGTCCCTCAGTCAATTAAGTATAATTTTTGAATTAGTCGAACTTACTACGTATAATATATAGAAACTACCCTCATTTTAAGCGCTCTAATGATTTTTTAAGCTTTAACGTACATGCGCATCGTTTTTTTTTTTTAATAAATTTATATAAAAGACCATTTATTACAAATAAATTAGTGACAATGGGGATTCAGACACGAAACCTTTTGTAGATGGCGCCACCATCAACACGACCTTTGTCAGATTTCATTTTGTTAACTCCTTTATATATATATATATACGTGCTATTGCTAGATGCACGTGGCACGGTCTCGTGCGTATCACAGAACACGAGTGCCCTGCGACGGGGGTAGAAGTGTGGCATAATACGTTGGCGAGCCTGTGATTACAGTAATCCTTAGTTACCTGTGTTACTACTGCATGAGGTAATATGCAAACACTACAAATACGACAATCGTTAATATTTTGTATGATAATTAGTATTCTATGGTCGTGTCGACGATGCGCCCTCTATCACGAACAATTGTCCGTTTACATCCCCATTATCATTTAACTTTTATTAAACATTTTTTATAATTTCTCATGCATTGGTATTTATTTAATAATGTCAGTCCCGTCTTTCCCATATTAATAATCCTATGTAACTTTTGCAGTCACCTTGATCTGTCGAGTGTACTGGGACGTATAGCACGGAACATGCCATTGGAGATCGCAATGACCGGTGAGAACAATTTAAGTGGGTATTCGCTGAAAAATAATATAGATTACATTAAATTTATGTACCAATAGGGGGGTAGATACTTACAAAATAAATGCATTTGATTGGCTGAATTTGTGTTGCGGCACACAAAAGAAACCAATTAGTTATTTTAACGGCATTTAACTATCAAAATGAACCGTTCGATATTTCAACATCAGTCAAATACAACAATCGATAAGTGGTATGCTTTACCTGCACATGTCAAGTCGCCGTCACTATTCCTGCCAAAACGCATTGCTTGAATAATCCAAGGTTACATGGGTTATGGGTTATAATACAATGGGTTATAATTATTCCTTAGTGACCATTGAGAAAGGTTGCGTTGGTTTGGTCACGTTAAATGGATGGATGAGAGGGGATTAACTAAAGGGATTTATAAATCTAAGGTGAATAGAAGGATCGCATTACTAGAGACCAGTAGTGCCCATAACCATAGAGCCTGTATGAAGAAAATCATGGATGTGAAGGAAGCGAGAGAGTTGTGTCAGAATCGTGAAGGTGGCACTCCATTGTTTCAGCCTACCACTGTAAAAATTGAAGGGTGGTAATTTGATTAATAAACGTAGTTTCAAAGCAAACGCTAGAGACGTCAGTGTTTTTGCGCTAATTACTGTCCGTACACAATAAAGTATTTCATTTAATACATTATCATAGTACATTAATCGACTGCGCTGTCGCGGTACCACTGATGCTTGCTTTTGACAAAATCTAACTATAAACTTACCATCCCAAAACAGGCGATGCCTCATTTCCACTTAAAATAAATAATGGAAACAATATTGAAAATACACATCCGCTGTAATAAACGAAAAATCATATATTATATAGTATTTTCTTAGATTTTGCGCGAACATTTATTAATGAATTAAACAAATTTTATGTGACTTACTATCGCGTTTATTTTGGTTTTGATTTTACATTTTTTAATATTTCGGCGTTTCGAGAGCCTTGCAGCCATCGTGGTCCCGGAGAAGGAAAAATTGTAAAATCAAAACAAAATAAACGCGATGGTAAGTAGCATAAAATTTGTTTAATTCATATATTATAAAGTTTATTCAAATAATATTAAATGAGTGCCTCGTTTGGAGCGCCTATAACATCATTCTTAAAATTGGATTGGTTTATTCTATCATAAAAATTATAATTAAGGTTTTAAAAAGTTTTGATTTAATACGCGCTCTGTCTTCCGATCCGGGGTAATACCACTAATTACAAGTATACAGAAAGTGAAGTGACTTAGTCGCATTTCAGCATCAGCTTTTAAATTGCCGGTTTCAAATAGGCCGGCACAGTGGATGTGTATGCTACTTACAGTTAATAACTGCAGTCACATCCATTCATGGAATGCACTCTATCTTAACATTGGGTTGTGATATGTCAGGTCATAAGAAAAAAACAGCAACAAAACAAAATAATAGGCAGTATAGTTGATACTATACTGTGACTGATACCTGCAATTATTTTACTGTGGTAGCAGTTCTTTGGCTTGTCCGGGCCTTATGGGAAGAAAACAGGTGGCTCTGTACTAAGAGCAAACTGTTAAAGAACGCTCAAAGAGGTTGCCAAAGGTTTAAGTGCGGAATAGAGCCCATACATAACAATAATTGCCTCCATTCATGAACCGCATTCCTGCTTAACATTAGGGGGGGGGGGGGGGGGGGTGCTATAATATGTCAAGTCACAACATTAAAAAAACATAACTCACCTAATAATATATGACTGTGGTATTTGCGTAAGTACAGCTAAAGGTAGGCCAAAGCCCATGAAATATGGCCAATTATTTTCTATAAAAGTTAGCCTTTTATGCAGCTCCCAGCCCATATTGAACCATTTATATTCAAATGAATACAATGAATATAATAGGCACATATGAATTAAACATAATATTTGACCAACATATACTATTGGCAACATACTGACTAGCATACTCTGCAAATAGAAAAGAAAGTATTATCATTGGCAGTAGTTAAACCTTATCACAGTAACAAGTAGGTGAAGTAGCCCTCCCACTAGGTGCACTGACATAGTGAAAGTCACAAATAATTGGAAGCAAGCGACATCTTGTCGTTCGGAATGGCGGAATAGGGGGAGGCCTAAAGGGAGGTTTAGCAGTGGACACACAGTGGCAGTGGCTGATGATGAAAGTAACAAAACTTTTTGGCCTTTTTATTATGACTCAATATGACTGCATCCCACCTGATGTTAAGCTGGAGTGCGGTCCATTAATAGAGGCGACTGCTATTTTCTACCGAAAAATATTTTTTTAGATATTTACCTGTACTAAAAATAATGCCTGCACCAACAAACTGAACAATGAGTCTGCTATTATTTTACTAACACTGGACATAAATTGTGGTGGACCTCTCCTATGTCTGTAAGCAGAATCTGCAATGTCCTGCAAAATCATAGATATTAAAGACCCTACATAACCAAAATATATTATTCTACTATATTCTATTGTTACTGCCACACGTGCAGAGGATTTTTTGGCCGGCGTAATCGTAACGGCGATTGAGGCAACCGTATTCTAACTTTGTTTTTTCAATTGTCTAAACTCTTAGATCCCTCTTTCAGGCAAGTCGAGGTCAGATGTCAAGTCACAATAAAAAAGAAGAAAGCAAAAAGTAATGTAGATGTGGAGGAAGCAAGAGAGTTGTGAACAGTGCCTATCTTTGTAAAAATTTAGGAAAGGCAAGCCCTCTTGCTCTGAGGGTTAATATGTCCCTGCATACTGTTATTTTGATAAAGGGGCTTTTTAATAATGTAGTGAGAATTTTCGTATGTGACTTGACAATCACAATCAAATCTCAGCAGCCAACAGTTTTCTCTTTCATTCTACTGGTGTAATCGCTTGAAGAACTGACAACCGATGGGAAAGAAAAGAGACCTGGAGACCTTAAATCAGAAGACGCAGTACAGGTAGGCCTCCTACTAGATGGACTGACAACATAGAAGTCACAAATAACTGGCAGACACACTTGGAATGTCATTTTAGGGGGGAGGCCTATGTTTAGCAGTGCACGTCTTCTGGCTGATGATTTTTTTTATTGTGACTCGACTTAAGATCTGACGTACTGGTGTAATGATCTGTATGTGTAATTAACATAAAACAATAATGTTATATTTACCTGAAACCACAAACAATTAACAAGTTTGCTCAATAGAAATAATGGTAGCACCCATATCATACGAAATGTCATGTAGAGAAATGGTTGCATCCATTCCCAGACATTATGTGCTACTCCTGGGTCATGCCCAAATATTACACTGACTAAGTACTGAACTCCAGGTAACAAAGCATATTCAAATATTAAAATACTCAGCCAAAATATACCACCATTAAGCGCACACGACTGCAGCACCCTTGTCAGCACTTTTGATTCCCTAAAAATATAAGAAAAACACATTTTTTCCACAAAAATAAAAACACTCCCATTTCCTCCAATTAAACGAAGTGCCAATGAAAATGTATTTTTTTTAATTACCCATTCTATAACAAATAATTATTGTCAAATAGACTAGCAGCTTGCGCTGATGTGTCTATTATAAACACCTGTGCTTCACATGGCAGTTTTTTATATTTATTATTGTGAGTTTACATATAACAGCACCTCACTTGATATTAAGCTAGAGTGTGGTCCATGAATGGATGCCACTGCTACTACAATTGAATAACCGTAGGTAGCAGTCACATCCAGCCTAGCCAGCAACTTGCTTGTAATTTGATTTTGAAGTGCGACTAAATCACTTTATGGTCTGTATACTTATAAGCGGTGGTACTACCCCAGATCGGCAGACTGGGTACCACTGCCTACTAATTAATAATGTACATAGTTAGTTGAGTCTATTTTTGAATTGGTTCACTGTGTCCACCCCAAGTGTGTTACTGTCACCTCCAGGCTGTGTCACAGCTGGCAACAGATCGAGATGTAATATTTTGTACGGAAATTTATAATTGTATACTAACATAAATTATATGAGGCAATCATTAACTATCTATATTAATTTACTTAAAGTGACTTACTGTTGTGGCTTTAAAACCTTTTGTTTAGAATCAACATCCTTGCTTTTATTTAAATTCTGAGTACGTTCATTTATTTCTTTGTCTAAATATAAGAGCACCGTAATACCTCTAAGGCTGTCTATGAATCCCTTGAAAATAGATACACAGAAATTCTGCAAACAAAAGGATTTCTATAAAAAAATCAACTAAAACAAACGTATTATTATTATTGTACAATATTACATACCGTTACGCTCTCCATGATTAAACCATTACTCAATCTCGTACACGCATATCAATAAATCGCAATTAAATCAATGAGATTACCTAAGATAAATTATAAAAATAATATTTGTTATCAGCAATTAAAACTAAAAGTCAAAAATATTTTTCATGTCATACTGTGTCATACAAAGATTTAGTGATGGACTGTAATAAGTCATAATAATCGGTTCTAAAACATTTACTAATTTACGCGCTGTACACAGATCTTTTTACAAGTAGAGCATATAATTGTTTTATAAACTACATTTAGGATTGTAAAGTTAAATTTTGAAAAAATGTAAATAAAAATATTTATAAATAATTCAATTATTTCTTGTATAAATATTTAGAAATAATTCAAATTAACATTGTAAGACGCGAAAAGAAAGATCTTTCGCCTCACACTATCGTGTGTGGAGATCATATGTGCACTATTATACTTATGAAAACATCGTATATGAACACATTTGTTTTGTTTCATTTATATTTGGTGCCGTGACCTTCAATGACATAACGCTGCATGCATCGATGTTTGCATGCATTAACATCGATGACTGCATGCTGTGATGCTCGCGGTAATTGATATATTTGTATAATATTAGTTGTGTTGGTGTTTTTTTTTATTGGTGGTGGTATTTGTAATATTCATAAGTCTCAAGGAGCTACATTTCAAGTTGAGGTTAAGGCCTCCTCTGGCCTTATTTTATAAATCATCATTTAATGTATGTTTCTATACTAAATAGTTTTTAATTTTTTATTACATCTGCCAGGCGTCCCATGCTACGACTTACTTTTTAATTGTATTTCTAAAATAATTTATGAATGTTGGGAGTTGTATCAGGATCGTGGCAAGTGGCGCTCCATTATCTCTGCCATCCCTGTGAGAAAAAGGCGTGACAATTTGATTGATTGATTGATTTATGAATGTATATATTATCTACACACATTGTTCATATATACACATACATAAATATTTTGTATTAATATTATTCAATGAAGTGAAAGTTATAGTATCGGTTTTTTTGTAAAACGATTTAATGATTTTTTGCAATTACACTCCACACTATTTTTATTGTTATTGTACTGTCAAAATATTATTTTTAAATTTCGTGATACTATGGTATTTGGTAATCTTAAAAATTGTCATTAGAACACGTTTTTTTTACAAAAAATAATAATTACTACTATTAACTACTATACTTATTAGTTTTGGTAAATTTATAAAATACAATATTACTTAACATGTGTTTTTTAAACCAATAAAAATAGAAGCACAGATTTACATGTCATGTCAAACATATACAACTGACAGCTGGCAAAGTAAAGAAAGAGGAACTTGCTCTGCTCTGTGATTGTTTTATTTTTTGTGAAATAAAATTATGTATTGTTGTTGCTGAAATTGAATATATGATGGATAACAAGTTTATTTTGGATAATTTAGGGTAAGTTCTCTCAGTATAATAATACAAACATTCGTTATTACGTATTAGGTAAAACATGTTTCACTTGTTGGCCTCATTTACAAGTTAATGTTGTTTTTTGCTTCATCAACAAATCATACATTCTTATTTTGTTGGAAAATATAATGTATACATATACTAATAATTATTTATACATTAATAAAATAAATAACATAAATATTTATTTTCTTACTGCGTTTTTTGCTAAAAATAATATAATTTGTTGCAAAGCATAAACCAGTAGTGGTTAAGAAATCGTCAGTTACTTTCTACATCTAACTTGGTATCTATATATCTTGTTATTTATTCGTTCTACCTACTTTTTCTAAATATATCATGTATTGTCATAATATAGGATATTTTAAGTAGTAGAGCCATATAAATGGTCTAAGGTTATTAGGCAGTTAGTTGGTGATTGTTTGTGTGGTCTATTAATCAACACTTTTATATGAAAGACTGGAGTGTTTATGATGCATTTCTTAATCAGTTATAAAGTTCAGAGCTTTACAGATTCAGCATAGCCTTTATTTTTGGATCTCACTCCAATCTAATATTGGTTATAAAGTAAATATAAATAAATATATGTTTTATTTATTTATTGTTCTTATAAGATTCGAATGTTAACACAGTATTGGAATGTTAATTGGTGTAATTATTTATTATAACAACTGTAAAACTGTGTTCTGTTTTGTAATCTGTTTTCTGATTATATATGAAAAAGCTGGCACAGTGGCAGCAAGATAAAAAATTACAAACTGAGTCAGTTTCTTCAGTTCAGTGGCACTTTTTGATAAACCTTTTGCTTGTTCTTATAAGACAAGGCAAGGTCACAGATGCCCATAAATTTTTATACCATTCACCATGTCTGCATTCCCCTGATACATGTTTAAGTAGATTGATTCATTTGTTATTATTTATTAGGGTTAACATTACAATATCTTGTATATTTATGTAAGGAATTTATAAATCTGATGTGGATGGATGCATTAAATAAGGCAGGAGGCTATTCTTTTGAAGAAGTCGGAGTGATTCTGAGAAAATCTGGGTTGGCTAGTGCTCATGACTCTAAAGTGTGTTTGAAGAGGATTGTGGATATGATGGAAGTGAGGGAGTTATGTCAGGATCCATTATCGCTGCCTGTCCCTGTGGGAAAAAGGCGCGACAATTTGATTGATTGATCATAGCTAAATAAACATTTTTGTCCAAAAATGTTTGATTTTATTCCTCCATACCTGTAGGTATAAACAGAGAATGGATAACCATTTGCCAAATAATCTACATCTAAATTCATTGGTTCTACTCTTAAGCAAACTTTCTATGGTCCCTTTTAAATGAAATCTATTTGTTAATGACATAATAATAACAAAATCACCTTCAAACAATATTTCAATTATAGTATTGTTTTCTAATTAGTTCTGCATTTGTTTGTTTCATTGTTCTCTAATGCCTGATTTTTTTTTATATTTTGTGATTTTTTATATTTTTTATATTTTTATTTTTTATTTGTATTAGAATATTTATTCAGATAATCATTATTTATTAATTTGTTATTGTTGAATAAATGCTTAATAATAAAAATACTGTATGATAATGATTTTAAATAGTGTTAAGTTGAAAATAAAATTATAATAAATTAAAAAAAAACATTATTTTAATTCAATCAATCAATCAAATTGTCACATTAATCAATTAATCAATAGGATAGGCAGAGAGTCCAATTAATCAATAGGATTGGAGCGCCAATTGCTATGATCCTCACATTCACAATTGTCTTAATTATGTTAATTCTATTTTTAATCATATGTTTAGTTATTTAAAAACTGGTTAACAAAATGTGCATTAAATCCTACTATTATAGTGTAGTAGTTATAAGGGAAGAATTCAACTCAATTGAGCTATTCTCACTTATTATATCGCATATTCGTCGACGATCAATTAAATACAATTTTCATTAAAAATAATTGTACATAAAATAATTAATTGATTGTGGTAACATTGTTTCGGACTTTAGACCTCCGTTTCGATCGATTTGTTCATGACTTCGTGTTGTGAAGATAAGCAACAGGCTGGCAGTTCAGTGGTCGGCAGTTCACGTCTCACCTCACGTCAGTTGTGGTAGCGACGCGTTGCGGAAAGCGCGTATCGTAATCGCGCAGGCATTCAATGTCTCTTTGTGACGTTGCGTGATGCTATACATCGTTTAGACTCTTTGTGTTAAGATATTGTTTATAATCAACATGACAGAGGATAAAGACTTATCTGTCCAGCACGGCAGCAATTCCATCAACATGGACACTAAACCCATATTACCTGACAGGAAGGGGAGTCTCAAAGTGCAGATAGCTCCAGCGCAGACGAAGACCCTCACACATCTGCCTCGTCGGCCGCCGGTGGACTTGGCATTCTCAAATCTCACCTATAGAGTTCAAGAAGGACGCAAGAGCAGTAAGTTATATTCATATAAGTTATTTTTAGTATATTTAAACATGTTTATAAATATTTTAGGTCGCAAATTACTTACAACTTTGGCCTCGGCTTTTTTTCAACTTGCATTACGAAGTATTTGATCAAATGAGGTTTATAGGCATTTTTAATGATGTTCTCTAATGAGAGTTTCCTAATAAACTAATTCAATTAATGATTAACATAAATAAACTAAATATTTTATTTCATGATGAAAGGATATTAATATTTTGTTGTGTAAATATTTTTGCCTTTATAATTTTTACATTTTTATACTTAATACAAGCTACTCAACGAGTTAAAAAACAGGATGACTAAAGTAGATATCAAAGATACATTGATACTGCCAAGTCATATTTGAAGCAGAAGTTCTTCGTTTGTATGACCAATTCACTGCCATTAGACTACTGTCGCTTTTCTTAGAAGTTTTTATTTTAATTCCACATAATTTAAGTATTATTACCAAACAGGCGCAACAACGATAGGAACCTTTTTTAGTTATTCACGTCACTTGTGTAATTTATTCGGTTACCTTGAATAAAGTTGATGTGACAATGTTGATATCAGAGACATAGGTATTGTAAACAATGATATACGATACTTAAATATAATTAGGTATAAAATAATATATTTTAGTTTGAACGAATTGGATTTACAAAATGATATTGCATGGAAAAATATTCTCAATAATCAAAATTTATATATTTTTTACGGAATTTCCTGAGGTTCGAAGGCTTACTATCACAAAGCAGGTCCATGTTATTACAGTTAGATAACTGTATTTGCAGTCGCTAATCCCAAAACACGACTAAGTCACTTCGCGGTCTGTCTGTAAAGTGGTGGTACCCTGCAACGGAAGACTGGGCACCACTGTCTACCATTCTTAGTCAACCAGACCCGGAGCTAATAGCCACCTCTTGTTTTTTATTTACAAGTATATGTAATTTATAATCTGTTTATTAAATATTACAAATAAAAGCTATAAAGCAAATGTTTGCCTCGGCTGGAAAACAAACCCGGAACTATGCGCTAGCAATGCGCCACGCGTGTCTCCACGTTTCGAAGAATAAACGCGATAGTAAACCGATAAATTCTTTAGTTTCATAGATTTTCATGTTGTAGATTTGTAAGTGGTGGTACCTACTACTGCCTACCACTCTTTTGCTATCAATTAGCCTATGTATTGATGTCCCTATGGAATACCTAGTAGGTACAAACTAAGGCGTAGTTTTTGCTTCTTTGTTCATAATTATCGTTTCAATGTGACAGACAGCTGCAGCAACGATATTAGTTGACCCAGATACAACTAGATATTGCTATTTAATGACCATGCACTTTGATACATTATAAAACAGTAGAGTATAGGCTAGTTGTCATATATTGTACTAAGCGAAATTAGAGACAACAAAGATACATAACAGAGATATATTCTTTTTTTTAAATTGAGACTCGTACCTGATGGTAAGCAAGGGGAAGTTCAAGAGAGCCGCGACTTACGGTTGACTCAGTCGCTGTCACCAAGCACCAAAGGTGTATCTTTATTTTCTGTATAAAGATTCGCAGTGCCTCCAGAAATAACTGCAACATTTAACATCAAACTAAATATTACAGAACGACCAAATCGAAGATACATTAATACAATAATAAATACATAAATACAATACAAGTAGTATTGAATCCTTAAATCTTGGTTTACGTGACCACTACTCCCTTACCTTGTGAATGTTTTTCAAATACTCGTATTAATAAAAATATATAGCGACAGGTTGTACGTCGATCGTCCTTGGAATTTTCAAACGTTAGTTTCTGTCTGTATGTACTCGTAATTATGAGCAAAACGATTAAATGACTACTTATTAATTATCGAAGGAGAAATAGCTTTAATAATAGTATAGTATTACCAACGATCGATATTATAATTAGGTTTGATATTGTAAAAAGAAACAGTACAAATTAAAAGGAAACTGGCCTATCATCATCAGCCAGAAGGCGTCCATTGTTGAACATAGGCCTTCCCCCTAGAACGCCATTCCGAACGACAAGTTGCATCCACCGGTTACCCGTGACTTTCACTACGTCGTCAGTCCACCTAGTGGGAGGCCTACCTACGCTGCGTCTTCCAGTTCGTGGTCTCCTTTCTAGAACCTTTCTTCCCCATCGGTTATCGGTAGCCCATTGCACAGCTTGAGAATCCTACGGGCTCTGCCGGTAACTTTGGTTCTTTGGCGAATATTCTCGTTCCGGATTCTATCGCACAAAGAAACACCAAGCATAGCTCTTTTCATTGCCCGCTGAGCGACTCTGAGCTTTTCCAACAGGCCAACATTTAAGGGCCACGTCAAACTGGCCCAAGGAAATTGAATTTTAATAAAACGATGCTATCTTGTATAGCACTTGAAATACCTTTACTATGTCTTTTATATTATGATGTCGGTTTACGAGGTGTGTTTATATTGTAGCATGACCTGATGTATCTTGTATGTTATGCATGAATGCAGGCGACGTCTACTACAGTTGCAAGTAGCAGTCACATCCACTATTCTGCCCTAGTTAGAACCGGGAACTTAACTCGAACTCGAACGTGGTGGATTGGTAGAATGGAATAATGACCTCCAACTGTCTCTGTATATACTAGGTTGATGTTTTATAATAATGATGTTTTATAAATATCAAGATTCTATAGTTTTACTATTTCTCTTTAAAGGAAAGAGAGTCAAATAATTCGTAATTGCAAGCTTCCATGTAGGTACAAAGAATATATATACACAGAAAAGACTTACTTTTGCAATTCCCAAAATAGCCGTGGAATGTTTTTGCAGGATATTATGGAAATAGAGGCAAATAAATAACAAAAGGTGACGTTTGTACGGTTTATCATTTAGACAAATAATATAAAAATAATAACAGACACGACCGACGCCACCTACCGGGTCCAAACCACCTACATAAACATGAAGGTACACGATAAAAATAATTAAAATTGATGTAGCCGTTCAGGAAGAGTTCAGTCAAATAACCACTTACAGAAAGAAATATATAAAGAAGTTGTACACTTATTGTTTGTTTTTGGAGAAAAAATTAAAATAAAACATAAATATAACATATAGTGTTGCGATTTTAAGTTCTTAAACTAGTCTTGTCTGTTCTGCACACTAGCTACAATCAAGATAATTTTCAACTCCAAGGTTGTGACGTAAATCTTTATCCACCGGCTTCACGAGGAATAATTAACAGATTATTTTTTACTATATTTTCCTCATATAAGACTTTTTTTCTTGGACTTGTGAACCTTTGGTGTTGAGGCATTGAGTATGTCTTTTGTTCCGATTGTGTATAAACAATAATGTTTGGCTTTGTGCCAAGAAATAGCTCGTCAAAATTTGCGATTTAAAGTTCGTTTGTTATGAAATAAACTATCCCAATGTTTACCTTATAAGATTTAAATTTTACTCAAAAATAGATGTTTTTAAATCCTCTTTAAATGTACTTAATAGACAATTATTTAATAACTGATTAAATTGCTGTCAATAAATTGTTTTTATGATTATGACGCACGTTCTAAAATTGGTTATTAATGTATATATAAGTAATATGGTCGCTATACATACTACATTTAAAAAAATTACTTTATTTATATTATTCGACTGTTTATATATCTTACCTTCGCTTCTCTTTATATATATAGCTATATTACAATTCCAAATATGAACTAAGCGTATTGTATACAAACTACGAAAAGGCAATAATCACCAGAGTTAATGTGGGGAGGCAGTATAAGGCTTGGAGGGGGTAGGCACGTGTCCTGCCCTCTGACGTCAATGTGCGATAAGAAAACCAAGGTTATTTCCAATTGGTCAATTTTAATTCATCATTATCATAATTTATTATACTTTTCTATACCAAGCTACTAAAGTGCTTGTATCATAGAAACAGGCCAACCAAAGTACATATCAAAGATACATTGGTACCGGTGAGTGATTTCGAACCCGTGTCACTCGTTTTACGTAGCTATTGCACTGCCACTACACCACGGTCGCCTTGGTGTAGTGGCATGTTATGTTATTAATTGGTTATGTCAGGATCGAGGCAATTATGTGTTTAAAAGAGTGCTAGGCAGTGACACCCAGTGTGCAGACTCGGGGTAGTACCACCACTTACAAGTAAACAGACAGTCGCGTTTCGGGATCAGCTTGTAAGTGGCCGGTTCCAACTAGGGCGGAATAGTGGAGTGACTCCATTCATGAACCGCACTCCAGCGTAAATTCAGGCGGGGTGCTGACATATGTCGAGTTAGAATTTAAAAAAATGGCGCTCCATTGTCCCTCTTATCGCTGTGGAAACAAGCCATATTATAATTTGGTTATTTGCTTTGAAAAGTAAATTATTAAAATACATACTCTATTTTCTTACATGCTAAGATACGAAAGGTATAAGTTTGCATATTTAAATCATAGATGTAGCGTAACAATAACCACAAATCTAAGATGGTTTGTAGTTAAAGCGATCAGTTTCTAGTTCAATTTGCTCAATCTTTTTTTTATTGCACGTAACGTTTGACATCGACTTGCCTGATGCCAAACAAGGGGCAAAAGAGCACCGACGATATAAAAAACGTTTCAGTATACGGTTAAACTGCCTGCTAAAGCAATCTACTGCTTACACGCTGTGTGTTCTTTTGTTCAATTATACGAGTAATTAAAAATTCTTGTATGTCAATTAATTAATCAAACCTTTTCACGCCTTTTCCCACAGGAATTGGCAGAAAAAATGGAGCGTCACTTGCCACGATCCTGACACAACTCCCTCGCTTCCTTCACATTCACAATACTCTTGATACTAGCTCTATGGTTATGATATATTTATTGTATAAATTTATCATTATCTTGCCTTTTCTAATCATTTTAGTATTCGTATGCACAATACGTAAAATTCGATAATGAATTGTCTTTATCGTAATCCGTTTACACAATATTTGTGGATCCTTGACAACTATTTTGAAATTTAAATCGTCGGAATTAAACTTATTGTAATGCGTAATTACATCAACCCTAGTTTTTTATTATTTCTATACTTAGCGTTAGCGTTTGTGTCATAGAAACAGGACGATCAAAGTACTTACATCAAATATACATTGGTATCGGCTAGTGGTTTTAACCAGGAGCTTTTTGTGTAATTTGACCTCCACTTGCCTGATGGAAAGTAAAGGGAGAGCTGCATAGACGACTGATAGAACTGTTTCAGTTTACGGTTGCCTCAGTCGCCACCACTATGCTGGCCATAATAATTATTTTGTACATGATAAGATTCTTCTATAGGCGTTGTGCGAGTTTAAAGTTAAGTTTCTCACCGCGTTAGTTTAGCACTATCGATTAATATTTCACCTTATTTCAATTTTTCCTTGAATGTCAAAATAAGATCGAGTCTTAACGCATTATTAGGCATTTTTTAAATAAATAAACGGCATAAGTTTAAAACAATATATGGCGAATAGTTACTGTGGCTAGCCTAGCGATAATAAATTAATTAAATATTGCTTATATTTGTTAATACAATAAGAGGCGGATATTTGAAGATATCCTCCTCTTGAGAGAAATTACATAGACATTTTACATATAAATAATATATTTATCAGCACCAAAATTTATATTATGTTAATCTTTAGTTAAGACGTCATACAAGCATTTTGCCGATCAAGTATAACCGGTATTTAGTATAAAAAATGTTTATATAAGCTTTTCAACCTTAATATCATTAACGTTACTTTGAAGTTTTTTACCAATTAAAATATTCAATTAATTTATTTACTTGAACCAAGGGCAGAGGTCATTGCAAGGAAAAACAACGTCGGTTAAATCCCTATAAGCAATTCTAGTGTAACCTATAGCTCTACAAAGGATAACAAAGTTTCGAACCATTTGCTCAGCCCTATCTTAGAGATGCGACGGCTTATCTTGTCCAGTTCTTTTCAACAGCATTTAGATTGACTTCATACCTGACCTAGAAGTAGGAGAATTAATTTTCCACGGACAGACAAATCACGATAGCCATGGACAGACACGACAATAGAGCCGTACTGTAACACTACTACGTAAAGACTTTCTATGTAGAACCATAAATATGGAAAGTTTATCTAGCGTCATCAAATGTTTTGTAAAATGATATGAAAATAATTGTCTAGCTTAGCATGCACTCGTCAGATTCTACCATAGCTTCGAAAAGGCGTATGACGAGAAAAAGACCACAAGAAACTCATCATTCATTGTCTGAACATGTAATTACTTAAGAAACTTAAGAAATAAAAAACTGAATTGTTATTCACAATGTGTAGCCATATCTTTATGCTGATATGATGTAGTTTCTTCTCTAGTGTTCTAGTCGTCTTTTCGAGTATCGTCGCCATCGAATATTGCTTAACACTAGACAAGGAACTAGACCAAAAATCAGATGTGGAAGTTTCATCTCGTTCGTAGAAAATATGCTTTATGCTGCGTGCTTTTAAAACGGGTTGTTATGTTAATTTGAAAGAAATTATTCATATACATTTAGTAAAATAATGATATTAGTCAAAAAACGACTTAGCCGGGTGGTTCGTGGCATTCCTAAGCATGCCAAAACTCAGGCGGTGCCAATCGCAATTTTATAAGAAAAATCTACATATTGGTATGTACTTTTCTCAATGAAAACGCTCGTTCGCATGGCAAACATCATGATGAAATTTCCAACGATATTAAATATTTCCTTGGACCATGATCTATTTTTTTTTGTATATATTGGCCGTAGTTAGACGGGGTTCGTTTAAAATTACCATCCAGACGTTGCGAGGGATTATGGGCTATTCTATTCGCTACAAACTTTATTGTAGCTCTGCCCCCCTAGCACGGCAATCCAAGAAGCACGATAAATATCATGATTGTTTGTCAAAATATGACTTTTCCCCATGAACTGTAAGTTGCGAGCACGGCGGCAAGCAAGATACGCAATATGTGTGATAGCCGCCATTTTGTTTGAAGTTATCATAACTTGCGAGCACGGCTGATCCAAGAAGTAAGATTTTGACGTTATATATACACATTTTTATCACATTATGAACGGGGTGGTGATAAATATATTTTGGCCTTTTTTAACTAAATAATTATAAATTATTATATTTTTTCTAAGGTTCTTAAAAGGTTATTATGTTTTCTATGTCCTAAACTCGATTAATAATTACTCAAGACTACCTTTAATTTTACTTAAAAAAATGTTATAGCTTGTCTAACTATAAATGACGCGCCCCTCCACTTTATTAGTTTATTTAAATGTGTGAATGCAAACATTACTAACTATACTACTATACTTTATCAGCGTGCTCGTCCTTTTGTGTCTAACCAGCAACTGAATGACCAATTACAATTGCATTTTCGGTGTGTTGCATTCATATTTTATGTTTTCTCGTGTGCGCAAATGTGGTGAAGGGGCGCGTCATTTCGGCTTAGACAGACTATACTCTTATTTCATGCGCCTAAATACTTTCAAGCGAAGTTTGAAACTACACATTTGGCCGGCATACTGACGAATGCCTGAGGCAAACGTAAACTAAGTTGGTTTTTCAGTCACCAGCGCTCTTGGACCTCACCTTGCATAAATGCACATTAACTCAAAGCTAGTTTTTTTATATATTTATTTAATTATTATATTTAATAATTGATGTATTTATTTGAGATTTTGTAACATATTATTTTAAATTCTTCATTTTATTTTTTATATATTAAGTTTATAAACGTTTGACAGTGGATACGCCTCAAATTTGCCGTAAGATGTAATGTAAGTATACGGTCAAATTAAAAAGTTTGTTGTTAGTTGACATTTCCAAGTATGTTTCGACTCTTTAACTTATACGCATAATTTCTGTTAGTATTGTTGTAGGGAACGTACCATGACTGAAATGAATGTATTGAATTATTATATGACGAAAGTCAATATAGAGGTTTGTTGTTTCCGAAAAAGCCTGTAGTAATGCGATAAAATATCTTAATATTTTATCGCATTGATTTATCTTAAACAAGGAATGGCCATGCTCGCTTATGTGATAAGTTACATGGTAAGATAGGTCTATCGCGGAACTTGATTCTTGAATCTTGCTCGACCCCGTGCTAGGGGGGCTGCTACCTCATATTTATTTAGTGTTTTAATAACTCATTATTAAAAATACTTCATTATCTATTTTAAGAGTGGTAGGCAGTGGGGCCCTGTCTATCTATTGCAAATTGCCGGTTCCAACTAGACCGGCATAGCGGATATGACTGCTGCTTGTCGTTATTTAACTTTTTCCATTATTTGACCGCACTCCAGCTCAACACAAGGCGGGGTACAGTTATATAAGGAGTCCTATTAAAAAAAAAATTAACAGTTTGTTAGAGTCCAGTAATTGCAGATCTCGTTAGATTTACATAGATACGATCATCGGATTCTTATTCAAATGACAAGATATTGTTACTCGGAATAATATGTACAGTATTTTTGCCAATTCACATACGTTCATCACTCGTATCATATCAAGTGTACTAACGTCCGTTTTCTCATGATATTTTCTCACAATTCTATGCAGACAATGGGTTCCGCCATTTACGATTTGCCGCCAGGATTGTTCTTCTTATAGCTATATTTTGAGTATAATTTATTGGAATATAAGGTATTTAAAATTAAAAAAAAATCATTAAGCCTTGCACATGTGGCAGGCAGACAGTTGGTGGTTGTTTGCTCATTTTGCCCAGCCGGGATAGTATCACCACTTTCTAGTGTACAGACTAAGAAGTGACTTAGTCGCCTTTTTGGGATCGGGTCGAAAATTGCTGGTTTCAAGGCTACTAGGTTTAAAGGTTTACTAGGCTGCGGCTACTGCTATGCAACTGTTACTTGCATTTTTTTTATTGTGACACGACATCTGACCTCGACCCGCCTGATAAGCAAGAGGAGTTCCAAGAGTGACGACGACTGAAAAAACCGAGTAAGTTCCCGGCTACCTCAGCCGCCGTCATTATTCCGGCCTAAGGTGCATCCTCCAATACATCCTTTGGAATTTCCTCTCCATATTTCCTTTTACCAGTTTCTCACATCCACATCCTCAACATAACATATTTATTTATGTATGTCCTACATTCACCAGTAAACAGTTAAATAAATTAATGGCCTAATTAAAATACGAGATATCGCTATCTGTTATTAGAACTTGTTTATTTAAGAAATATATCAGCTGTGTTAGGCATCTCCCATGAGTAGTAATCTATTTTAAAATGAAGGACTTTTTCATTTGCGTATTTCACCAGCAAAAATTTGGGGTGAACTTTATCACTCATCGTGTGAATTGCAGCTCCTTGATGTTTATACGAATTGTATTTATTTTTCTTATGAGTTGAAAGAATACGCCAAGATTTGCTAAATGTTTATTGCAGCATTTTATGTGCAATTAAAAATGTTGTCTTTCTTTTACTATAGTCGGTTTCATGTTTCTGTTTCATTTTGGTCGGTTGATTTCCGGACGTGAATGTAATTTAAGTAACTAAAGTTTTGTTTGTTTTGCGTTTTGGAAGACCATTATTTTTGCAATTTAGCCAATTTGAATAATGAAACAAATTATTTTATTATACAGTTACGTGTGTAGGTAATATCAAACAGGAAAATGGTTAGAGTGACAGAAAGCTATCTGTCTCATTCTTACATCAGTTTGTACAACTATTTTTGTACGTATAACATTTATAACATGGCACTGAGACGTGGCCCTTAAATGTTGGACTGTTGGAACAGCTCAGAGTCGCTCAGCGGGCAATGGAGAGAGCTATGCTTGGTGTTTCTTTGCGCGATAGAATTCGAAACGAGGATATTCGCCAAAGAACCAAAGTTACCGACATAGCTCGTAGGATTCTCAAGCTTGCCACATCGCTCGAAGAACAGACAACCGATGGGGAAGAAAGGTTCTAGAGTGGAGACCACGAACCGGAAGACGCAGCGTAGGTAGGCCTCCCACTAGGTGGACTGACGACAAAGTAAAAGTCGCGGGTAGCCAGTGGATGCAACTGGCATCTTGTCGTTTGAAATGGCGTTCTAAGCCTTCTGGCTGATGATGATGTACATTTATTGATAATATCCTTTGTGTAATTTAAACGCAATGAGGTAATATTAGTATCGCAGTCCATTTGAACAATTGCGAGGGTTAATCATACACGGACTTGGAGTTTGACCCGGTTGCTCACATTTGTATTGCATCCTTGTTTCCAACACATCTATCAAAAAGTTGGATACAAATTAGTTTTAGTCAGTCTGTTACACAAAGGCCTGTTAAAATTTTAAAGTAATATTAACTAACTCAAAAGTGAAATATATCAAATGGTTAAAGTCCTATAACATTTATATAACAGAGCTTTGTTCAGTTGTTAAAATAACTATTTTAAACAAATTTTATGCGGCTTACTATCGCGTTTATTTTAGATTTTTTTATTATTCCGACGTTTCGAGAGCTTTGCAGCCATCGATAGGATAGGATAGGACGACCAACACCACAGACTGGGGTGTTGGTGGTTCACTATGCCGGCCTAGTTGGAACCAGCAACTTACAAGCTGATCCCGAAACATGACCAAATCACTTCACGATCTGTATACTTGTAGTGGCGGTACTACCCCGGATCGACAGACTGGGCACCACTGCCTACCACTCTTTAAAAAGTGTGGTTGCTGTTATTGTTAAACGCGATAGTAAGCCGCATACAATTCATTAATCAATGATCGCGCAAAATCTAAGAAAATACTAAATAACTATTTTGTTAGATTTAATAGATGTTAAAAGTATATTGTAGATATTTATAATAAGGTTAATTAATGAGCCCGATTAGAAATAAACACAATTAATATTTTTTTATTAAAAATCGTCATAACAACAATATACTTAGTATTTATCTAATTGGTATACTTATATATAATACTTGCCAATTAGGCCAAGCTATTTTTAGATGTATAGCTTTTCTACATAATTTGCGTCAAACATGCGAGTTCCAGCCCAACCCCAATTATGCCACACCTAGTTCAATCTATCTACCTGTATTCCAAACATTTAAGGCTAAATTATTAGCTGAAATAATTGTCCAAATTTATCTACATGTAATCCTGTAATTAAATTTTAAGAAAGATTAAAATTTTAAGTACTGCTAAGTACCATATGTTTAGGTTATCTTAAGGTTTTCTTATGAGAAAATAGAGGTGTTTTTTGTATTATAATATTAGATAATAATAGGTTGTTTTTTTTTTATTGGATACGTATTATGAATTATTCTTTTTTCTAATTTATTAATTTGTTACAGATGTCAAAACTATACTCAAGTCAGTGTCAGGAAGCCTCCGATCTGGAGAGCTTACTGCCATTATGGGGCCATCAGGTGCTGGAAAATCGACGCTTCTCAATATTCTCACTGGATACAGGTATTTTTTAACCTTGTATTTGAATTTACAAATAAGAAAAGTAATTCTAGCAGTCTAATTTGAAGGAATTAAAATACGCGTTAGGTTAAACAGTTGAATAAATAGATAAAGATTATAGAAATATATTTATAAATAGGCAGTCAGTGTATGATACAACAGGTATCAACCCAAATGATATGAATAATTATGTTCTAATCAAATCAGGGACATTATTATGGAAGCTGGGGTCCGCAGTGCCCATAACCAAAGAGCCTGTAGAGATTGAAAAGAGTTGTGAGTGTAAGTGATACATGAGGATCGTTGAAAGTGATGCTCCTTTATTTTTGTGGGATCATTAGTCTGACCTTTTAGTTAGTTAAATTTTAATGTAGATTTGTTTAAGGGTGTAAAAAATGGGACGTCAAAATGAACGTACAATCGCGTAATCTTTTGAAAGATAAGAATTTTAAAGCGTTGTATAAAAAGTTAATAAAGCTCTTGTCTTAGAGGATAAACTGCTTATCGTCTTTTAATATAATCTAGATTATGATCACGATATGCCAAAGAAACACTTTCTGACACTGTCTGGTATGGTATGTCGCATCTTAAAGAAGCATGTAGTTATTCTACGGATAGTTATAAAAACATTGTGCTTACCGATTGCCAGTATATTACCAGTATATTCTAATTTATCCCTATTAATATATAATTATATACCTAAATCGCGTAAGTTTAAAACAATTAAGGTAATTTAAATATTCGACTTTACTATAAAACATTTCTCTTTTAGTAGTGTCTTGAAAGCTTGACCTTCCTTTACCTCTTCTTCCCCTTCTTAAATATCATCGCATATATGGTTAAAATTGCGTTAATTTCACGGTCGTTGTTTAAAATTAAAATCGAGTTATTATAATCGGTAGTGATTAAATTTATAGCATATAGGAAGACGGTCTTGGTATTCAGGAAGTAGATTCTTTTGTCTTGCTGCTGACTTTGTTTTAATTTGCACTGACATGTGGATTAACTTAATAAGTAGTGGACTAAGCGACCAAAGTACATCACAAATACTGTATATTCTGGTTTATGTGTTGTGTTTTTGATTATTGTTGGTAATCAATCCTTACACAACTCCGTTGTTGGCAGTGTGTGCATAAAGTTGAATAGCAATCAAGTTTAATGTTAGCTAGTCAGTCTTTTTCTGACCTCGACCCGTCTGATGATAAGCAAGTGGAGGTCCAAGAGTGACGATGACTGATAAAACTGAGTTAGAATCATAGAATGCAATTTGTTTTCCTTACCAATTAAAAATAAAAAAATATGGTAATGTGGTATGTACCAAAGCTAAACAATTTCGCTTAGTTTACATTTAAGTGCTATTTTATTTACCGGCCCATATAAATGCGAGGTTATAATGTCAATATCTTATCTTCTTATATTAGTAGATATTCATTATTTATGATTTTATAACTAATTTGTACTAATATCCGTAAGTGAATCATATTAGAATCCCTGAAATATCCGTATTGACTTGGATTAATTTGAACAAGTGTCAGGATGGCTTCAAAGTTGCTTCTGCCAACAAACTAGATTGTTTATAGACCAGTAATTTGAAATGTTGCCTAGTGCCCATAACCATACAGCTTGTATAAAGAGAATCGTGAATGTGAAGGAAGCGAGGAAGTTGTGTCAGGATCGTGGCAAGTGGCGCTCCATTGTATCTGCCTATCCCCGTGGGAAAAAGGCGTTATTTATTTATTTATTTATTTATAAATTGGCATATACAACAAATTGCAGACAAGATTGAACATAGAAAATTTAGAAAGCAGTAGAAAATTCTAGTCTGCAATCCAAAGTGGTATACACACAACTAGATTAAAAAATATATAAAAATTAAAATAAAAAGCCTCATGCAAATTGTTACAATTAAATTAAATCAAATATATAAAAAAAAAATAGTTCAAAATAATACAACGTTAATACGTTAATACAAAATAATACGTTACAAGTTGATTGATTGATAATTTAAAAGTAGCCACTGATTACTATATTTTTATTGTGGCTCGACATACGACAACAACCGACGTGATGTTAAGCTGGAGTACGGTCCATGAATGCAGGCCACTACTACACATTCACTATGTTGGTCTATTGGAAACCAGCAATTTACAAACTGATTCCGAAACGCCTCACTTTACGGTCTGTATATTAATATATTAAGTGGTGGTACTACCATGGATCGGCAGACTAAGCACCACTGCCTACCACTCTTTAAAACGTCTGCTTCTCTTACTTTCATCATAAACTTTAGCGTCCGAAGTCCGTTAAAACCGAAACTTTCTAATCGACTACGTACGTTTTCTTGTACGTTATAGCTTGTCCTTCAAGACAGATCGATACAGGTCGCTTCCAACAGTTAAGAGTGGTAGGCAGTGGTGCCAGGCATAGTGGATGTGACTGCTTCTTGCAGTTATTTAACTGTAGCAGCAGACGCCTTCATTAATGGACCGCACTCCAGCCTAACATCAGAGATGCTGTCTCATGACCAGACGAAAATTAATTATAATTTTGACATGGTTCAATCATTTATTCATTTGGTTTTTACAAACACTTAGAAACGTCATACGTCATGATTTTCGTCATGTTTTTTCAATCAATCAATCAATCAATCAAATTACGTCCTTTTCTCATGGGGATAGGCAGAGACTATGGAGCGCCACTTGCCACGATCCTGACACAACTTCCTAGCTTCCTTTACATCCACAATTCTTTTCATACAAGGTTATGGGCTTGTTTTTTCAATAAAACTAATGTTTATAATTTAGTCTGTAACATTGAGTGATTACAACGCAGCTAAGACCTTGATGGCTGAAGCAAGTGACTGTTAAGGGAAAATAAATGTAGGTCACTTCGTACGAAACTAAAGTTGGACAATCTTTACAAATATTTATTACCTCATTATTTATGTTATAATTATTTACCGCATTTAACTTGACTAATTCTTTTTTTTATTAAGACACTACATTTCACATCGACTTGCTGGTAAGCATAGGGTGGGCCAAGAGCGCCGACTACTGAATCTAACGTTTTATTATACGATTACCTTACTCACCGTCAGTTTGGCAGCCAATCTAAAGATATCAATCAATCAAATTGTCACGCCTTTCCCACAGACAAAGGAGCGCCACCTGCAACCAACCCCAGGGACACAACTCCCTCGCTTCCCTCACATCCACAATTTTCTTTCTACAAGCTCTACGATTATGGGCAACTAGGCAACCCAGCTTTCTTGAGGATGTCTCCGATTTGGTCGGAAAACACCCTATTAGGCCTGTATCGTTTAACGCATCCATCTGCATTAAATTTATAAATTCCTTATATTTTCAATATATTTTCACTTATCCTTTTCATGTGTCCGAATCATGGAAGCATTCCTTGTGTTGTAATATTTATATCTATTGATAAGGTTTTAGAAGTGGCTCAACATTGATTGCACCTCACCAAATGTTAAGGTGGAGTGCGGTCTATGAACGGAGGCGACTGTTATGTCGTTTTATACGGTACTTGAATCCTTCGCGGTTGCGGAGGCACTGCTACTACAGTTAAATAACTGCAAATAGCAGTCGCATTCACTATACCGGCCTAGTTGGAACAGGAACAGTTTGATCCACTGGCTGGATCAGACTGCCTTCAGACATCAAACAAAGTCCTTCACAGAATATGCTATATGTAATTTATATATTACACTATTAACTTTCATTTTTAAAACTAATTATCTTTTCTTTCACTTTCTGCACTAAAGAAATCACCGGATACATCTCCCAAAGGTTGACTGGTAGAAAATGCCTCAAGACATTAACTTGGCCTCTTGTAAACTTTTGTAGTTATTTATATGCAATAAATAATTTAATTATTATTATTACCTTCTATTGCTGTAACTCCATCCACGGACTGTACTCCAGCTAGCCTAACATCAGGCAAGATGCTGTCATATGTCGAGCTACAATGAAAAACATGAGTTATGTAAAAATACATGTATGTGTATAGGTTTTGAATACCGCCGAAGCATAATAACAGCTATCTTACGGAGCGAAGCGTGAAATTGCCGAACATATTGCGTAGTGTGCGAGCCAGGCAAGAGACGATTGCGCAAACTGCACGTCTAACTTAACTATGCCACCGTACAAACTATTTGTGGATTACCAAAGATTATTTTATACAATCGTTATATTGTTCTTAACAAGATTCACTCATAAAATTACCTAGTCATGCCGAAAGATAATGCGGTATGACAAACACAGTGAATTGTACATTTTGGGTGTATTGATGCGGTTATTATATATCTTTATCCATCAATCAATCAATCAATCAATCAATTTGTCGCGTCTTTTTTCCGAGATAGACAGAGAATGAAGCGCCAGTGGCCACGCATTCCTTTGTCAATCCTTGTCACTACATCTTCTTTCAAACCATGTCTATCACGAACTGTGATTCTATCCGCTATCGCTTTTTACATGTATTTATTCTGTCTTTGTGACTGAACTTAACCTAAACAGCTGACCCATTTTAAAGATATTTTTGTGTTTAAGTGAGTATCTGGATGGTTTATATTCACAATTGTAGTAGGTTGCGCTACAATTGCATTTTTTACTTGCAAGCGGGGATAATGACTGTCGAGTCCGCTAGTATTATTCGGTCTCGACTGCTAAAATTATTTATATATTTCTAAATACATTATGAGGGTTATCAATAATTAATTAATATTTTTTTTGCTTCACGCCGGACATCGTTCATGGACTTCCAGTGTTGTTTACTAACTAATAATACCGTCGGAGGTTACCTATAGCGTCACCATAATAACATAAAGAAACAAATAATTATTTATTTTTTATTAAGGTGCTAAATATAACCAACCATTGAGCTTGTATAAAAAATTGCAAACGTGAAGGAAGCAAGAGTTTTGGTTGTGTCAGATCGTGAATGGAGACGTAACAAATTGATTGATTGATTCTAAAGCTTGATTGATTGATTTGAACCGTAGAACTGAGAAGGAACCGAAGCTAATGTGTTTAGGATCGTAGTGAGTGGCTATCTGTTATATCAGTTTTCTGTTTCGGAATAGAGATGAAACTTTGAGTTAAGTTAAAGCAATTCAAAGGCGGCCGTGGTATAGTGGTAGTGAAATGTTCACGCAAAACGGAGAGAGTTTAAAGCCACTTGCCGGTACCAATGTGTCTTTAATATAATATCTACTTTGGTTGTTCTGTTCCTTTTAGTATCAAAAAAGTAAATCGGGTAATATAGTAAAACTTAATATTATGTTATATGTTAAATTAGAAATTATTATATTATATCAATGGTAAGTAAGCACTCACGAGTCGTTTGTGCCACATACATGAGTTATAAAAAGTACACTGAACCAAAGTTGCTATAGATCACAGTTATGGTTCAAATTAACATAGCGTTAATGGTGTTACATAATCTAGGACAAACGGTTCTTTTTTGTTTATTAAGGTTCGACGATAATGAATTTATGACAGACGAGGTAACGAGGATAAAAAAATATGACAGACGAGAAAATACGGTTTTATTTTAGAGTTCTGGAGCAACTTAGTTGCCGGCGTAGTGGATGCGCCTGCTATTTGCAGTTAAGTAACTGTAGTAGCAGTCGCCT
Source organism: Tinea trinotella (assembly GCA_905220615.1). Taxonomy (NCBI): domain Eukaryota; kingdom Metazoa; phylum Arthropoda; class Insecta; order Lepidoptera; family Tineidae; genus Tinea; species Tinea trinotella. The sequence goes on from HG992311.1 coordinate 3,747,871, forward strand.
CCTGGCTACGCTCCAGCTTAACATCAAGCGGGGTGCAGTCATATATTAAGCAAATATGTATATCAATAAGAAAAATAAAAAAATATATTTACAAAGACATCGTACCTCAGTAAATCGTAATGATTCATTTTAAACGTTGTTTTCGTGTCGTAAGGTTTTTCCCCAAGATGCTTTTCCACATTAAAGTTCCATTAGTATTTCTAATTTATACGATCAACTTCTTGAATTACTAATTGGTTGACGATAGGTAAATTTGAGACGAATTTGCAATTCTACATCAGTAGTACCAATAGGTATTTTTTGTACAATGTGTCTGTAGTTCAATATTTAAAGGTATTGAACAATACTTTTTATGAATTATTATAAACGGTATTGAAATAGTATGAAAATTTGATTACATTATTCTTTTCTTTTATTGAGTCTTGACATCAAACCATGGCTTGAATCAAATGTCTATTACTGTTTTATTATAAATGTAATCTAATAATCATAAAAAATCTATTACTGTTTAATTACCTTTTAATGGTTTATTAAAATAAAGAAATTTATTAGCATTTGTAACTTCTGTTAGGGGTTTTTATAAGTTTACCGCCCAAATAGTGAGCAGCATGTTTAGCATGTGTGTAGGCATGTTTATGCAAAATAAGTGAGACAGACCTTCGAATTGATTCGAACAGATTAGCTTATTTTACATTATTTTATAAAAATATGCATATATACATAATTTGGCAATAATAGCATAAAGAGGACTGAAGCCTATGGGTGCTGACAATGGGTCTGATGGGTCCTGGGTTTCCATCAGATCGAATTGTCAATCCTTCGCTTGTATGAAATACTCTACTGAATACTTCACTCTTCAATAATTCATTCAAATTGGTTAGGTGACGGACGGCATCGTCACAAGACTGATTATATTTATTCCGAGTCAGTATCGTAAAATATGACCGTTGACTTAATTAGTCGTAAATATTGATAACGGTATTGATAAACTGTAATAAGATCTAGGACGTTGTAGGAGCAGTGTGATAGGGTTATATATTGACAATGCAAGGATTTTGTGCTCTCATTCAGATTAATGAGAACACATATTATGTAAGGTAGGCCGTGGTATAGTGATAGTGCAATTGTCACGCAAACCAAGAACACGACTTCATACCCACTTGCCGGTACCAATGTATATTTAATTATGTATCGTCCTTAGAGGATATATATATATAAAGGTAATTTTTACTCTGAGGTATCGTCATGTTTCTATACTACAAGCACTATTAGTAGCTTAGTATAGAAATGTAAAAAAAATATGTGCTGAGTTTTTATGATCTTAGATGCCACATTGATTTGTAAGAAATACATCATCATACGCTAAAAGCGGGTTTCTGAGTATGTTTTATGCTTTTAACACATTTATGTCATATCTAAGCACAGCTCAAAGTCTATGATTCAAGTATGATTCTAAGTATGAACACTGAGACTCATTATTATTTTTTCAACATTTATATATAACTAGCTGTGCCCGCGGTACCACCCTCGTAAAATCAGGTTTGTAATACAGTCATAAAAAAGAAGGATGTTCTCAAATCGAATGTATATCTTTTTTTTGTATTTATAACTCAATAACTCATATAACAATGACAGACGGAAATAAAAACATATATGTATACAAAAATTCCAAACAGCTGAAACTATAGTCAATTGGAAACTATGGTTAAAAAATCTTAAATCCTATATTACTTCTAGTACCTCCAAAAATATGTGTACAAAGTCTCACGATGATCGGTTAAGTAGGTGTTGCGTAAAAACGTAACAAACAAACTCACATTCACATTTATAATAATAGTAGGATAGGATAAAAAAAAACTAAAACAGGCTTGTAAGATGTATTCAGTGTCACATAACTCACATAACTTAGAACCTAATGATAAGTTGAAAACCGATTGGTTACATGTCGACCTAGAGTCACTTCCAATATATTATTTTTATAAACAATAGCCGGCATAGTGACGGCGACTGTGACAACCTTAACTGCACCGGTTTTTATTGGTCATCGGCGTATGAGATTTATTCGATGCAAGGCGATAATAGTCTGCAGCTGCCGCATTTGTTTCCAAACATCATATTTATAATCAATGACTTAGCAAACGCTGATTGTCGCCATAGTGTTGCGTTGCACGGAATCAATCTCATACAAACAAGTAGTGCAGTCTGCGGTCGCCGGCGGAATCACACCTTAAGTGTAGAAAAGTAAATAATGTTTCTTTTTTTATATACTCGACTATGACCCGCTTGATGTTAAGCTGGAGTGTGATCCATGAATGGGTGCTACTGCTACTACAATTCAATAACGGCAAGTAGCAATCACATCCACTATGCCGGCCTAATTGAAACCGGCAACTTACAAGCTGATACTGAAACGCGACCAAATCACTTCACAGTCTGTATACTGTATACTTTGTACTTCAGAAGAGTTTTAATAAAGTTTTTTCGCCGCTTAAAATCATTAATTATTATCACCCACACCATCCTAGAATGGATGAATCTACTCAAGACGGTAAAATAACACTTAAACTAAAGACTAGTCTGAAGGAATTTTGTCTAAGCCACAATAAATTATAATATAAATGTATAATATAAAAAAAAAATTATCGTAGAAGAAGCATTGTCCACGTGCACAAAACAATAGGATTACATGAATTATTTTCTTATCACTTAATTATAATGCAAAATGCGTGAATTCTATAAAAAGATTATTATTGAATATAAAATATATTATATATATTTTTGCAATGATAATATTAATTTAGCAAGATCATCTAAATGACATATTATAAGAATTATCTAAGAATCAATAAATTTTACAAGTTAAGTTATTTCCTGCTTTGCTAACGTTTTAAAAATATTTGTCCTCATCGGATGTAATGTTAACGACTTTAGTAAATATGCATAATTATTAATTCTTTGTTTTTTCCTTCGCTCTGCAGAGATATTTCTTAGAAGTTATTTATTACATTTTTTCATTTCTATACTAAGCTACTAAACGTGCTTGTATCATAGAAAAATGACGACCAAAGTAAATACAATATAAAAGATACATCAGTACCGGAATCGGGGGTACTCGGGTTGTGTGACCATTACACCACCACTACACTATGATCGCCTTTTATTGATATATAATGTGAGCTATTTTTGGGGTATTATCTAATTGTTCTTCTTTGTTGATGACCAATCAATCAATCAAAGGTATAGCCTTTGATTGATTGATTGATCTCTGCCTATTCCCACAGGGATAGGCAGAGATATTGGAGCGCCACTTGCCACGATCCTGACACAACTCCCTCGCTTTCTTCACATTCACAATTCTCTTCATACAAGCTCTACGGTTATGGGCACTAGGCAACCCAGCTTTCTTGAGGATGTCTCCGAATTGGACGGAAAACACCATCCTGGGCCTGCCTTGTTTAAAATATCCATTCACATGAGATTTATAAATCATTTTCTTCTATCTACTTCTAGCCTGCCGATCCGGGGTAGTACCACCACTTACAAGTATACAGACCGTGAAGCGATTTAGTCGCGTTTCGGGATCAGCTTGTAAGTTGCCGGTACCAACTAGACCGGCATAGTGGATGTAACTGCTACTTACAGTTATTGAATTGTAGTAGCTGTGACATCTAATCGAATCAAAACATTCAGAGGATAGATGGATCCCAGCCTTCCTATTAACAGTAGACCTGTACAGCTTTTCAGCCTGTATGAAGAGAGTTGTAGATATAAATGAAGCGAGAGAATCATGTCAGGATCGTGAAAAGTGGCATGTTTGTTTCTGTGGGAGCTAAGCGTGTCGTTAGTTGTAGATTTAGGTTGTGACCTTTCATTCCTTCTTTAATGTGGACGCAATCAACGCCAAACATTTCTTCATTGAATTAAACAAATTTTATGTATCGCGTTTATTTTTGTTTATTGATTTGTTAAATTCAAACAATCAATGTACGCGAAAAAAATAAGAAAATACTAACCTTAATCCTTAATCCTTGTTTCCACATAAAATTGTCATGCCTCAATTCTAGGGATAGGGATAGGGATAGGTAGAGACATTGGAGCATCTCTTTAGACGATACAGGTATTAATTAACTCTTAAGGTTCTCTCACATTCATAATTATCATTGTATTCAAATAACGTAAAACAACATGTTTTATTGGTATTTTTGTCAACAGAACATCTGGAACTGAGGGCAGCATCACTGTTAATGGAGATGAAAGAAACCTATCCAGTTTCCGCAAGTTGTCCTGCTATATCATGCAGGATAACCAGCTTCATGGTAACCTGACCGTTGAAGAAGCCATGTCAGTCGCTACTGCGCTTAAATTGCCATCTATTACGAGCGCTGAACAAAAAGAAGATGTGGTAGGTTATTTATTTTATTTTATTTCAAAAATACTTTGTCTTTCGCCGCCTTAGTGAATCATCATCATCATCATCAGCCAGAAGGCGTCCACTGCTAAACATGGGCCTCCTCCTTAGAACGCCATTCCAAATGTCAGTTCACTAATTCGTCAGTATAAAATAATTATACGGCGCCTTGGACCCTTGTCCATCAGGCCAGTCAAGGTCTGTTGTAGCGTGACAATAAAAAAATTCATAGTTATATTTTGAAAGGACATCATTCATTTTGGGCTTCTTTGTACTACTTTTGTAATGTCCAATGATGAAAAAATATATAAATGGTAGTTTTGATACTTGTATTAATAAAACTAATAAAAGTTTTGCTTTTAATTGCTGTGCAATTGAGTCATTTGGAAAATAAGATATGGATTTTGTGACGTCTGTCAACCACGGAGACTTGACTTTTTTTATTTTGCACACCTAAACTATGCATAATAAAGGATATATTCCAATTACATTGTAATCTTTATACATCAAATTATTTTAAAATGTATATGCGATTGTTCAAAAAATTAAGCCTAAGTCCACATACAAAATGAATGATGTCCTTTCACATCCTAAAGAAAGATAAAAAAAATTGACAATCCTATTTATAGCCTATTTTTTTGTAATTATCAATATGGTATCAAATTTAATGGTATCAAAAGAAAATATACGTAAAACACAAAAGCAAATCAATATCATAAATCGATAAAGAAATTAAATAAATAATAATAATAAATTATAATTATATTGTTTGGAATTATTGTATGAAATGATATAATAATAACAAAAGGCATATTGTGTAAATGAAATAGTTATAATTGACGTACAAGTATTGCGATTGCCTGTTGCCTCGGTGGTGGAATAAATGCAATGTTACAATAATAGGTAATAAATGGACATCTGACTAAGTTAAACAATAACGAGTTATTGCAGTTGTAGGTATTCGCAACATATTCAAAACAAATCACGATACGATGGATATAAATACTATTAGTAAGATCAAAGCAATCAATCAAATTGTCACGCCTTTTTCCCACAGGGATAGGCAGAGACAATGGAGCGCCATTTGCCACGATCCCTACACAACTCTCTTGCTTCATTCACAAGTCACGGATGGCTGTTTATAATGCGGTACTCATTCCTACATTAATATATGGAGGGAGGGTGTTTTTCGACCGAATCGGAGACATCCACAAGAAAGCTGGGTTGCCTAGTGCCCATAACCACAGAGCCTGTATGAAGAGAATTGTGGATTAGTAACATACAATGAAAAATTAATTCTAACTACTATTATGAAATAGAATATATAATTTTTCATGTCAAACTGTTTTTTTATTGAGACGCGACATCTGACCTCGATTTGTTTGAAGGCAGAATCCGGGGTAGTACCACCACTTACAAGTATACAGACCGTGAAGTGATTTGGTCACGTTTCGGGATCAGCTTGTAAGTTGCCGGTTCCATCTAGGCCGGCATAGTGGATGTGATTGCTACTTACAGTTATTGAATTGTAGTAGCAGTGACATTCATTCATGGACCACACTTTGGCTTAACATCAAGCGGGGTGCTGTCATATGTCGAGTCACAATAAAAAAAAAAAAAAAAAAGCAAAGGGAGGCCAACGACTGAAAAACAAACGAAGGTACTGTGCCGGCCAAAGGTGCAAGCGTTTTATAAACATACGATTCGTTTGAAGGTCCCAGGGTTTATTGAACTAGAAGAACACAGTTCTACGTATATAAAATTTAAAAAATAGACGTTTTCCAATTAGCGCCGTGTAAAAAAAAAATTGGGTTTGTATGTAGTAAATAAATTGAAATGAATATAGTGGTTAAGAGTACTCTATTTTTCAGATTTAAAACAATATTACTAAAAAGAATTGCTAGGAATATATTTACGAATATATTTTATTTTTTTATGAAACTATATGTTTTGTTCTCATGTTCTTATCCTTAGTAAGCTTATAATAGCGTTAGATTATTACTACAAGTATTTAATGTGTCTATATCATGAACTTATTTACTTTTCTTTGTCCCTAGATCCGCGAAATCTTGGAAACCCTGGGCCTCCAAGAGCATCACAAAACAATGACATCTAATTTATCCGGTGGTCAGAAGAAGCGTCTCTCTATTGCATTGGAATTGGTGAACAATCCTCCAATTATGTTCTTTGACGAACCAACGTCAGGCTTGGACAGTTCATCTTGTTTCCAATGCATATCTCTATTAAAACATTTGGCTCGAGGCGGCAGAACCATAATATGTACTATCCATCAACCGTCAGCGAGATTGTTTGAAATGTTTGACCAACTCTACACTCTGGCTGATGGACAGTGCGTTTATCAAGGAAATACTGGCAAACTGGGTGAGTATTATGTTAACTTAACAATATAAATATACGTTTTTTTGTCGCATGCATTTCAATGTGACTTTTTCAATTTATTATGGACATATGACAGCACCCCGCCTGATGTTAAGCCTGGGGTGTTGTCCATAAATAGAAGCGAAGGCTGCTATTGTGAAATAACTGTAAGTAGTCGCGTCCACTATGACGGCCTAGTTGGAACTGGCAACTTACAAGCCGATCCCGAAACGCGACTTAGTCACTTCACTGTCTGTATACTTATAAGCATTGGTTAGGACCAATCTACCGATCCGGAGACTACCCGGGTTTGTACTACTAGATTGGGTACCACTGCCTACCACCCTTTACCTCTGATGAACTTTTACTCGTTGGGATCCTTACCTCTCTGTATTAAAACCCAGTTTATTTTTTAATGGCGTTATTTATTAAGTCGCTTCTTTAGCCTTTGCACCTATAATATAGAGCAGACCACCACTTCAAGTGTACTGACCGCTAAGTCACTAAGTCGCGTTCCAATTATGCAGGTATAGTGGATGCGACTGCTAGATGCAGTTATTTAACTCTAGTTAATAACGCCCCCATTAATAAACCGTAATCCAACTTAACATCAGGTAGGGTACCGCCACATGTCGAATCACAATAACTAAATTAGATCACATACCGGTTATTAGACTAAAAAAAACATTAAAATACCTTCCATTCATTTCACAACAGTTTTTTCGTATTGGTCTTTAGATTTGTTTATGAACCATAGATAAATTCAAATATTACGTCAATTTATAATTGGAACTAATTGATTCTTTTTTTTATAATTTTTTATGATGGATTTGGACGAGTTTTGTTTAGACATAATTAAGATGATGTCGATTTTATACTTTAAGAGATAAAACTTAAAAAAAAATGTTTATTATTATTGTAATTTTTTTATATATATGTTTGTTTATTTATTCAATTATTTATAGTGCAATTCTGTTTACTTGCTTATTGCAAGTAAAAAGAATTTACTTGCAATAAGAGTAAGCAATGTGATCTTATTACTAAAAAGCAATCACTTTCAGAAAACCTTTCGTTGAAAAGGAAACCGATACAATGATAATAGGAATATGAATCTGTGCCTATAACCTTAGAGCTTGTATGAAGAGAATTGTGGATGTGAAGGAAGCGAGGAAGTTGTGTCAGGATCGTGGCAATTGACGGTCTATTGTCTCTGCCTATCCCCATAAGAAAAGGCGTGACAATTTGATTGATTCTTCAAAATAAATATCTAGTATATTTTAATTAATATATATATATATATACTTTTTACTTTATATATAAAAGTGCTTCTAGAACGAGCATTGTAGTACTCATACCATATATCTTATAGGTTTAATGTTCTCAATCAATCAAATTGTCTCGCCTTTTTTCTATGGGAATAAGCAGACACAATTGCGCCACTTGCCACGATCCTGACACAACTCCCTCGCTTCCTTCACATTCACAATTTTCTTCATACAAGCTCTATGGTTATGGGCACTAGGCAACTTTCTTGAGGATGTCTAAGATTTGGTCGGCAAACACCCTCCTAGGCCTGCTTTGTTTAACGCATCCATTCACATGAGATTTATAAATTATTTTCGTCAATATTCTTTCATTTATCCTTTATTGTTCTTAATGGTTACATTATTTTTCAGTTGAATGGCTGGGACATCTTAACCTGCAATGTCCATCATACCATAACCCAGCTTCGTTTATTATTGAGGTATCTTGCGGCGAATATGGTGATAATACTGGAAAGTTGGTTCGTGCAATTGATAATGGCAAACATGATATAAGGTATGACTATAATTAAAATATTTCGTCAGATTAGCATTTTGTGTAATATAATCTATAATCGCATGGCATCGAAAATACGGTCATATACTTACCATGTGTTTAATACCCTTGTGGTAAACAAATACTTAAGCGGGTCGAGGTAAGATGTCGAGTCACAATTTAAACAAAAATTAGGTATCCAATCTGTGAGACGAACAATAGCTCCCTGGGCAAGATACATTCAAGATACTTCGGTTCCAACTAGGAACCGGAATTGTGGATGGACCGCACTTTAGCTTAACTACAGGCAGGATGCTGTCATATGTCAAGCTTTAATAAAAATAAATCTACGGAACTAATATGACACCTTGTGTGACGCATTGTAATGTATTCTGAAACCGCAATCTATTAAAATACCATTGATACTTGAGTCAATCAATCTATCAAATGGTGGTTTCAACTAGACCTCCATAGTGGATGCAACTGACACTTATAGTTATTTAACTCTAGTAGGACGGTGAATCGCTCTCCAGCATAACATCAGGCGGGTTGCTGTCAAGCCACAATTTTGTTTTCCATGAATGTGCCCGATTTGATAAATGATCAATTTTCTGGTTATCTGGTACAATTAATTGTATTATCATTTGTATATTTTCTGTACTTATGTTATTTTTCCTCATGTCAATCTTATTCGTATTCTCTATTCTTTAACGTTTTCTTTCTTGTGTTACTTTGTCTTCAATTAAGTGGCTATAAATAGATTGTGATATTTCCTTAACAACAAAGGTTAGGTGTATAATTAATGCTATAATGACATTATTAAGGGGTAATTGTTTTGCGTCACTATATTCAAGGGATTTTCAATTTAATTTGATTGTGACTCGACATATTACAGCAACACCGCCTGTAGTAATAATGCCCACTATGCCAGCCTATGTGGGATCAGCTACTTACAAGCTGATCTCGAAACTCAACTAAATCGGTAGTGTGCAACCCCAGATCGGCAAACTAGGCACCACTGCCTACAACTCTTAAAATCCATTGGATTTTTGTATATTGTTGTTTTTTTCTGTGGCGGCACTCGCCTTCAATAATGGATCGCGCTCCGGCTTAACATCAGTCATTATGTCGTGTCACAATAAAAAAAACTAGGCTTAAATCATTTATGGTACTGGCATGCATATTTGCAGTCGTATTATTGTCCTCCCTTTCATTATAACCTTGGATCATTCGACATAATGATGATGACCGACATATCAATGACGACTGAGACAACCATAAACTGAGTCAGTTTCTTTAGTTCTTTAGTTGACTCAGTTAAAGGTCGAGGTCAGATGTCGCGTTACAATAAAATAATGAATCACTGTTATCCCGTGGTCTAGTGTTAATTAAATAGTTCTAACCAAGAGACCTCTATTCAAAACCGGTCGTACTTTGGTCGTTTCGTTTCTATTGTAAGGGCAAGTTAAGTAAAAAAATCTATAAAAAAAACCTTATAAATCTGTTAATTCTAGAAATGGCAAACCATTCCCCGAAAGTAAAATACCAGACTTGAACAACAAACGCGACATGGAAGTGTCCCTCATCGAGAACATAAACAAAAACGACGCTTCACAAATAACTGAGAAGTTCATGAACGACACGCAAAATGGCGCTTACGGAAATAATGGTACTAGCAACTTACAAAATGGATTACTTCAATACGCCGCCAATGAGATAGCAAAGGGCAAAGGTAAGACGTTATCTATTTATCCTTTTTCCTGTTTATTGAGCATCACGTTTAGTGGTAGAGACTATTTTTAGTGTTTAAGGTCTTTTATCGCAGTGGGATCGTTAAGGCGATCGATAATGCAAAGCAATTAATAACGCGGTCAATAGTTAGATGGGTGATCGTTTATACATTTTTTTACTTGTATAAATGCATATTTTTTTGGCTGGTATGGTAACAGTGACTGAGGCGAGCGTGAAATAAGACTCTTTTCTCAGTCATTGGCGCTCTTGGACCTTCCCTTGCGTTTAGAATGATGAGGTCAGATGTCGAGTTTCTATAAAAATACTCGTACTGCACTCTAGTCGCGCCTATTTTCCCACAGGGATAGGCAGAGACAATGGAGCGCCACTTGCCACGATCCACGGTCAGACGGTCTTGGATTTCCCCTTGCTTACATTTAGGCATAAATGAATAAGAATAAATAATATAATTGTTTATTTACATTAAATACATACATATCTATCTGTGAATTGAGGGATACATACGTGTACCTATTGACTATATTTATACTGTCCACAATTATAAAAAAAATGTATAAATCTTAGAGGAATAATATGAAATGGGAAAGTATAAACATTAAATTTTTACAGTATAAATCTGTGAATCGAAGGTCCCTGTACTAGGTCTGCGTGAGACACTGTGTTACAGGACAAGAATGCGTCATAATAGTGAATTAATAAGAATTTATTATAATAAATTAATTGTTATTTGTTCTACATTTGTTATCACTTTTGTATTTGTGTTGCTCAGATAAAAATATCTATTATTAATTGTTTATTTATGTGCAACATAACTGATATACGATTTCTGTCACACGTATGTCACATGGATCTTCTAGAATACCATAGAACAAAGCATACATTTTATTATTGTTACCCCGTCTGATGTTAAGCTGATGGAGCCGACTTCTACTTCTACTGGCTAGTACTTCTGCTTAATATCAGGCGCGGTACTGACGTATGTCAGCTGTGAGAAGTTTTTTGGCGGCTGAGGTGATTGTAAATTGAATCAGTGAATTGAAGTGGTTTGTCAGTCGACGGCGCTCTTGACATTTGTGATGGCAAGTCGAGTCGAGGCGCAATAAAAGAAAGATGTCAACTATCTATATAAAACAAGTCTTTAGATCTATGTTCTGTTCATCATCAGCCAGAAGACGTCCACTACTGAACATAGGCCTCCCCCTTAGAACGCTACTCTGAACGACAAGATGCCAGGTGCATCCACCGGTTATTCGTGACTTTCACTATATCGTCGCAGCGTAGGAAGGCCTAGCTACGTTGCGTCCGGTTCGTGGTCTCCACTTTAGAACCTTTCTTCCCCATCGGTTGTCAGTTCTATGTTCTGTTAGTCTTTATTAATAATATATTATTTTTCTTAGGAGATGCTCTGGTAGTTCAAGTAGATACTGAGAAGCAGGATAATGCTGAAGCGGCGCTGCTTGGTGAGATGTCATCCCCGCGCCGTTACGCCACAAGTGAATTCAAACAATTCTGGGTTGTACTTAAACGAACACTCCTGTTTAGCAGACGTGACTGGGTATGTATTTGATAATTTACAAAAAACAAATTAAAATCACAAACGGATTATGCAGACAGTAATCATTTCAAAATGTACAGACCGTAAAACAAATTCAAATTTATTTAATAATCAAGTAGGCTGCATCACAGCACCTATGCACCACAAACATTATTAATTTACAGTAAAAAACATGAATATTTTAATTACATAAAAATAACTAAAGGTAATGTTAAAACAGAGTAGATGTTAATAGCTGCTGTATAAAGGCATTTTTTAATTTTTTATTTATTTACATTTCTATACTAAGTTACCAAAGTGCTTGTATCATACATATAGAAAAAGGACTACCAAAGATACATTGGTACCGGTGAGTGGTTTCAAACTCGTGCTTTCGGTTTGTGTAACCATTGCACTGCCACTACAGCACGGTTGCATTGTCAACTTAAATAAAATAATAATAACAAAACAACAATGTATTAGTAGCTGCTGTAAAGAGGCATTGTCAACTTATATAATATACAAATAATACTAACAATATTTCTGTATCAGTTGTCGATTCCAACTAGGCCGGGATAGTGGATGCGAATGCTATTTTTAGTAATTTAACTGTAGGAGGTCACCTTCATTCATGGAATCGCACTACGACTAAAAATCAGGCGAGGTGCTGTCGTATGTCGAGCTACAATGAAGCTATAATTTAGGTTGTGATGATTAATGTCACGTACTAACAATTCAATAACTAAACGTTTAGCGGTCTTTGAACTTTGACCTCTAATTTAGCCTTTGTTTTTAATATACTTATTATTATTCTAAAATTGTTATTGTAACTTTTATTATATATTTTGTGAGATCTAAAAAGCCTGAGCTAATAAATATATCGTTTTGGCGCTCAATACATAATGTAATTTTACTATAATAGTGCATCTGTCAACGTCAAAATATTGGAATGTTGGCTGCGTCGGTAGAGTCAGCTACACCATAAATTTTTAACAATGAAAATAAAGTAATAGGCAGTGGCGTAGCGTGGGAGTCAGCCGCCCGGGGCGGGAAAAAAATTGCCGCCCCCCTTATTTAGGAATTTCAATCATAGGTACAACAAAAATATGAATTTCAGGTTCCAATTTTAACGATTTATTTTAGGTTTTTAAATTTTTCCGCCTCCTAAATGTGCCGGCCGGGGCGGGCCGCCCCCTCCGCCCCCGCTACGCTACGCCACTGGTGATAGGTCAAATGATGTTTTTTTTTTATTTCAGACACTGATGTACTTGCGTTTATTTGCTCACATACTTGTTGGCTTTCTAATTGGTGCGTTGTACTATGACATTGGCGATGATGGCTCCAAAGTGCTCTCTAATCTTGGATTCTTGTTCTTCAACATGCTGTTCCTCATGTACACATCTATGACTATTACTATATTGAGTTGTGAGTATTATTTTTTGTTTGTTTGTTTGGGAGTTATGTCAGGATCGTGACAAGTAACGCTCCACGATCTATCGCTTGTCACTTGTCACGATCGCTGTGGGTAAAAGGAGTGACAATTTGATTGATTGGTCGTTCGAGACTAAAGTGCAATACAAGTATTTGTTTTATAAACACCCGACGTCTGTTCTCAACTTGCCAGATGGTTTAAAAGAGAATCAAAGAGCGCTGAGAACTAAAAAAACGATTCTCTTTACAATTGCCTTAGACCCGTCACTAAATATTTCGTATTTCATTACCACAAAACAAACTAATTAAGTAAAAAAATTGAGAAAAGGTAAGACTGACTGGTGATCGACTTTATCTTCATTTCTATACTAGGCTACTAAAGGGCTTGTTAACATGACAATCAATGTACATATATGAAATATACATTGGTAGTGAACCTGTGCTCTCGGTTTGCACAGCAACTACATTACAGTTGCCTTAAACTTTGTGTTTACGGCGACTTTGTGTTAAGAAATATTTTAAGATTTAAATTATGTGTTTCTATTCCAGTCCCACTAGAGATGCCAGTACTTATAAAAGAACATTTCAATCGATGGTATTCGCTGCGATCTTATTACTTGGCTATCACCGTCTCCGATATACCATTCCAGGTAAATTGTTATATTTATTTATTTATTTATTTATTCATTCATTTACAAACCAACACTTACAGCTAACGCCAAACATGTAGGCTTTTAGTAAATACAATCAATTACATATCTATTTAATTTTAATTTACAATTTTTTATTACAAATGTCAATTATAGTACTTTGTGCCGTAGTCAGTTCTAGGAAGCGTCCCGCTGATGCCAGAAATCTCGGTTCAGAGTAGGAGAACACATCAATAGATTGGTCATGAGTCAGTATGTCAGTATATCTTTTCATTAGAATTTTTTTACGTTTCTATACCAAGTTACTAAACATTATTGTATCGTAGAAGCAGGCCTTGATTTTCTTAATACCTTATGGCGTCAAAAAACAGTGTAATTGAGTCGCGCTGATATTTGACATCTCCGTAACCAATCAGCGAATAACAAAGGTAAACTACGCTGAATAATCACTTCGAGGGCGGCGCAATTTCACTGCTTTCTTATTGGCTTAATGTATTAATAGAATCGGAGCCTTGGACGATCAAAGTAACATTCGTACCGGTAAGTGGTTTTTAACCAGAGCCTTGCGAGGCCATTCTACTAACACTACACCACAGCCGCTTTTAATTTCGGCCGGCATAAAAGCGGACAATTTTTAGATTTTGGCCCTTTCCTTGTTTACCATCAGGCAACTCGCGTCTCAATGAAAACTTATTGCATTAAACATCTTTATTTAATTTGTAACAGGCGATCTTCTGTGTGATCTACGTGGTGATAGTATATCTTCTGACGTCACAGCCTTTGGAATGGTTCAGATTTTCAATGTTCCTGTCATCGTGTCTGCTTATATCGTTCGTGGCACAGAGCGTTGGTCTTGTAGTTGGAGCTGCTATGAATGTTCAGGTAAGCAAATCAATCAATTCATTACACCTTCATGCCCATACGGATAGGACATTAAAGTGTCCCTCTCCACGATCCTGACATACCTCTCTTGCTTCCTTCACATCCACATTTCTCTACGGTTTGGATTCGATTCCCAGTTAGAGTATAATAATTACAAAAAGCATTTATTTGTAATTAATAAATTCGATATTACAGATATTTGTTAATAAAAAAAGTATGGCAAACATTTGTTCTGGGTCTGAGACAAGTTGACAATTGGTGGTTATTAGCAAATTCTGGTTATCTAAAATAGTACGGCCATTTTAAACCGTAAAGCGACTTAGTCGCGGTACACAGGCGGGGTACTGCCATACCGCGAGCCACAATAAAAAACATACTATCTCTTTGATTTTGGGCATTTTTTTATTCGCCTTGACATTGGATTGGACAACACACTGCCTGATGTTAAGCTGGAGTACGGTCCATGAATTGATGCTATTGCTACTATAGTTACTGTAGTGTATGAGGGTATATACATATATATATACACGTACTATTAATAGACGTAACACAGTCTCGAGCGTATCGGCAGAACACGACTACTGTCAGCGTGGGCAGACGCGTGGCATAATACGTTGGCAGGCCTGTGATTACAGTAATCCTTAGTTATCAGTGCATGAGGTACTATACAAACAATACAGTTACTATATAGGGTATAGGCGGCCTAATTGGAACCGGCAACTTTCAAGCTGATACCGAAACGTGTCTGTACACTTAAAAGTAATGGTACTGGCTCGCCAGACTAGGCAAATGGCCACCTATTATTGCCTGCCTACCACTCTTGGTAGATTTAAGGTACAAAATATGTGTTATTTATACAATGATATTTTAAGAAGAAAAGACGTAGATATGTTATACGCGCTCCGAAAGAGGCACCTTTAAACTATGCTAATAAGCAAACCTGAACTCAGTGTCGCGAAGCAGAGCAACATATATTTGTCTCTTTTTCGCTCATCATTTCGTCCTACTTCCACTTCGTCGTGGTTGACCGTTCAAAATCGTGCTTTTAGCGAACACTAAAACTGGTGTATATAACGTATCTACCTCATTTTACTCAATATCATTGTACTTACAAGTATACAGACCGTGAAGTGATTTGGTCACGTTTCGGGATCAGCTTGTAAGTTGCCGGTTCCATCTAGGCCGGCATAGTGGATGTGATTCCTACTCAGTTATTAAATTGTAGTAGCAGTGACATTCATTCATGGACCACACTTCGGCTTAACATCAAGCGGGGTGCTGTCATATGTCGAGTCACAATAAATAAATAAATTATATGATTATTTATTACAGAACGGTGTATTCTTGGCACCTGTAATGTCAGTGCCATTCTTGCTGTTCAGCGGTTTCTTCGTGTCATTCAACGCTATACCCATATACTTGCGGTGGATCACATATCTCTCTTATATTAGATATGGCTTTGAAGGGACTGCGCTTGCGACTTACTCATTCAATAGAGCTAAATTGCAGTGTCATCAGGTATGGAACAGAATGCTATGTAACTTATTTTCAATTTAAATGATCGATTTTCAACTTAAGTATATCAATTTTAATTAAATTTTTAATAAAAAAATAAAGCAAAAACTCTTGTTAAAGTTAGGTTAATATTTATTGTTTAATATTAAAAGGAATAATCGTATTGTTAAGAGATCAAGTAAGCATCAATTGTTTTTGTATGTTTTAAATTAAAGTAGGTTAAATTTGAAACGGTATTCACTTGGTTTAGAGCACCAATCATCACCATCACGTAATACGCCTTGATTCTCACAAGGATAGGCAGAGACAACGGAGCGCCTCTTTTTACGATTCGGACGCAAATCTTTTACAACCACAATCTTCCACGATTTTCGATTTCGGTCGTCCCCGTTTGTTTGTTTTTTTTAATTTATATTTCTATATTAGGACTTGGAATTAATTCGTAGCGTTTTATAATAGATAGCGTAGGTAGTACTGTATTCCTTTCGTACCGACAGTAAATTATTTATCGTAAACCAGCTGATATCAGGTTTCATCGCCATTAATATTTTATTTTAAAAACGTAAACAACAACACTTTGTAATTAATTAAAAATGTCAAAATTTGTGCCAAATAAAGTGTTTTTGCGGGGAGTTTTGCTTTATCATTTTCATATGGGTAAAACTGCTGCCGAAAGTCATCGGATTCTGGTGGAAGTTTACGAGGAACATGCTCTAGCTGAGCAAACGTGTAGGAAGTGGTTTGCGCGTTTTAAAAGTGGTGATTTCGAGCTAGATGACAAAGAACGACCTGGACAGCCAAAAAAATTTGAAGATTAAGAATTACAGGGCTTGCTTGACGAAGATTCATGTCAAACGCTTCAAGAATTGGCTACATCATTGGCAGTTGATTTATCAACGGTAGGAAAACGCCTCAAAACAATGGGAATGATCCAGAAGCAGGGTTATTGGATGCCATATGAATTAAAACTGAGAGACATTGAGAGACGTTTTTTAACCTGCGAATTGCTGCTTGAACGACAAAAACGAAAAGGTTTTTTGCACCGAATTGTCACTGGTGATGAAAAATGGATCCATTATGATAATCCCAAGCGCAGAAAGGCATGGGTAAAGCCCGGTCAGCCATCAACATCAGTGGCGAAGCAGAACATTCATTGATCCAAGCTTCTGCTCTGTATTTGGTGGGATCAGAGGGAAGTGATTTATTACGAACTCCTGAAACCAAATGAAACCATAACTGGGAATCGCTACCGACTACAGTTGATAAGTTTGAGCCGTGCATTAAAAGAAAAACGGTCGGAATACAGCGAAAGACATGACAAAGTTATTTTGCTGCACGACAATGCTCGTCCACACGTCGCAAAACCGGTAAAAAAGTATTTGGAAACGCTGAAATGTGACGTTCTATCTCACCCGCCGTACTCTCCAGACATTGCACCTTCAGATTACCACTTATTCCGATCGATAGCTCATGGCCTGACTGACCATAAGTTCACTTCGTACGAAGATTGCCAAAAATGGGTCGATTCATGGATTTCATCAAAAGACAAGGAGTTTTTCGAGCACGGTATCCGTCTCTTGCCTGAAAGATGGAAGAAAGTAGTAGAAAGCGATGGGAAATATTTTGAATGAGGTATTTTTTGTACTCGAATCAAAATAAATCATTTTTTTTAATTAAAAAAACGCTACGAAGTAATTCCAAGCCCTAATACTAAGCTACTTAAGTTTTTACACTAGCCTTAATTAAATTATTGTGATAATAGATTATTATAATATCTAAATATAACGTTTATCTCTTGCAGCCATATTGCCACTTCAAAAATCCACAGACGACATTAGAAGAGTTGGACATGACTGACGGAGACTTCGCCCTCGACATTGCGGCTTTGTGCGTTATATTCCTCGTTCTACGTATATCAGCTTTCCTGTTCTTAAGATGGAAACTTCGCGCCACGAGATAAATTAATAATATATTTATAACACGAACAGTTTCAGATGTCTCAATTTTCTTTGTAGCGTTTTTGTAAGAGAAGTAGTGATTTAATAACCATCCTAAACTGGTCGGGTTTATTTTATATACTTTTGTTTTAATGTACCTTTTTATTCTATTTCATAGCTCGTTCTCTTTTTAAAGTTTAATTATCTCACTTTTTATTAAAAAGTAAAATGTCAGACGTAAAATGCATTAAATGCTATTTGTACATGACATTTGTCTCTTATTTGCAGATTTATAGATAGCTTTGTAGTTGGATTAATTTTTATAGTTTTAAGAAACACATTTAGTTATTAATTATTATATTTATACTTATTTCGAATTTAATGAAATGTTATTAGGCGATTTTTTTTACTATTAGGTCGTGTTCACACCATGCTGTCAAGTTGACAACTATTGCCAGCTGTCAAATTGTCATAACGAAAAAAATAGCTCTGTTGGTATTTTGTTTACATTAGACCTTTCATAACTTTAGCAACCTTGGCTAAAAGGGACAAACGAAGTGTGACAAAATATTGCGTTATATTATCCGGTTACTTGTATCCTTCATCTAAAATCGATCCAACTGAATCGTCTAACTTTAATTGTAAGTTTTCTGTTGACGTGTACACGACCTTATTCTATACTTTTGACATTGTTTTTAACTATGCATAGACTGCATTTGAAAAGTTCAATTTATTTCCTTAAAGTTTATATTAAAGATATTTGTAGATCAGATGTGGAAATTGTCTTAATTGTGAAATATATATATTCTTATTATTCTTCTCTATAATTCCATGTTAATTGTAGATTTAATAAGTGGAACAAATATATTTAAGGTGTGTAATTCAATACAAATTTTATACATCGTCAACAATTTTTTGCATTAGATATTTGATATGACAAAATTAGATTAAGATTGGTAAGCTAACGGTTGGTGGTCTTGACCAGTCTGCCAATCCGGAAATACCGCCACTTTCGAGTGTAGAGACCGTAAAGTGATTCAGTTCCTTGAAATCCGTCGGTTTTAACCAGCATAGTGGATACGACTGCTATTTGAGTTATTTAACTGTAGCAGCTTCCTCAATGCATGGACTGCACTCCAACTTAATATCAAGCGAGGTGTTCTAATTCAAGCTACAATTTTATATTCAAGATATTAAGCGATAAAATATACTTTTTATTGTGCCCTAGAAAGTGCCTGTGTTTTTGATATTTGTTACCAAAATTCAATATGTTGAATTGCGTGCCTTTGCTGTTTGTGAATGGCCATTTTGAAAGGTTCTAATTGCATTGTGATAGTTGTGTGTGATAAATGAATATTATTGTTACAGTTTTTAGCAATTTCTTTTTCAACTATTCATATTTGCCGATATACGAGTAGTACAGTAGTAAGATAGAAGTACAGATGTAAATACAAACACTTTACGCTAATTTGAAATGACGGATCCGTAAAGCTCCGTTAGGGATCCGTTACTCGGGATACGACGTCCCTACCAGAAGCTTCAGCAATCTTCGTATTTCCGAATTAAAACGAACATGTAACTTTTATAATTATCATCTGAGCTATTGAAATGTACAAATAGAATTTTGAATACATTGTTTAAATGATCTTTTTATATCTGAAAACGAAGATTCCAGAAGCGCATATTTTTAACATCGTACTAAATCAGCTGTTTAACTCTGTACTCAATTAACTTGACTTTTATGGGCTAGTCGTATTTGACAAAATAATAACTTGTCTAGAATATATTAGTCAAGTCTATAAATATATTAGTTATTTAATCTTTGACAAAATTAAATTTAAAGAAAACGACAAATTTTATTTAATAAAAGTTTTGTTAATAACTGTAACATAGATTAGATTTAAATATATATATATATTTAATAGTGCAAATAATTTATGTAAAATTAAAGTGCAGGTGCTATTTTACAGTTTGGCTCTAACACCTGAGATCTGAATGTAAATTAATGACTTCATTATGACTGATTCCGCTTACTCGGTTTATCCACATAGTCCGATAAAGTTTAGAAACATTGAAACCATTCGGGGCAGAAGCGAGAGACAGTGGTGCTCAAAAAAAGACTATAATGCGCTTAACATAAGGGTTGATATTGTAAATAAAACTCTCTTTTGTTCGACTGTCAGCTACGTGGCTTACGTAGCTGACAGTCGAACAAAAGAGAGTTTATATAACAACCACCTTTAATTCTTTTGCTTTATGGTATTTTATAGTGATCACTGTTTCGCGTGTATCTCCCACGTTTTTTTAGCTTAAAGTAAAGAAACGCAAAAAAGAAAACATAAGGCAGGTCTTAGACCTATAATGTCATCACAATTACCAACTTACGTTGGAAGTAGGTCGAGTAAAAGACAAATTACCGATTTGTTCATACAAATTATTTCGCCGCCTTTATTTCGCACGAAACAATGTTTTCTTTTGAAAGTATTCTTTAGGAATGGAAAACTGGTGGACAACCTTGCTAATTACTTATGACTTATGAATATTGTTGCAATTCTTGCCCTAAACGGCTTGCCTCATGTCAACAAATTGCAGTTTTTTAGGACTAACTTAGGGCTCAGGGTAATTATATGTACTGTACTTATATTATTTTTTTACATAATTTCAATGGTTTATTTGTTAGTTTAAGAGGTTTTTAATTGATAAAGGTTTGTATATTTTATATTAAATGGTATATAAATTCTATTGCTTTTTGATTTTATTTTTAATATTCTACTTTCCCAATCATCGTGTTGTTACCGTATATAAATGGTCGTATATAAATCTTCTTAATTGCTGTTACCAACTGCTTCAGGAAAGTACTTTAGATACTGAAGAAATTCTCATCAAAGGCAACATTGAAAATTTAGTATAATCACAAATATAGTAGGTTCATTTTTTTCATTCTTTCATTTTACCTTATTTTTAAAACCAATATCCATGAAAATATTTAAGTTGCCTACATACTAGGCATCGGCGTGCCCTTGATGTGGGACACTATAGATAGATAGTACAAATATAATTGGTTCAAGATGTAATAAAAGGTGTACTGTAGTGTCCGAGTAATATGTGATAGGGAGGTCCCTAGAAATCAGGAGTTTCTGAAATATAGCAGTAACCTGCCAGTTTTATGCGTCATCTATCAGCTAACTATACATATAACGACATTTTCGATCTTGTTTTTACCTCGCTTCTTCACTTCTGTAAAACCCGCACAGCACGTGGAAGCATTTGCATTTTTTGACCGCATCGATGGCCAAACAACTAAACAGTTCGGTAATAATAAACAATTAGAAATGATTTTTCGGCCATCATTGCTCTCCCATCCTATTTAACCTTGGATCCTTCAAGCGACGCGTGAAAAGGCACCTCTATAATGGCATGGTTATTTTTAACTTGTTTACTCATAGCTAGAGTTATTTCACGTTGCAATAAAAATATATGTATTTGACTCAAGCTTTTTATATTCTAAAAAAATATGGTTTTTCCTCTTTTATTTAAGTACTTAGTAAATTATATTAAGTATATTGAGTAATGAATTGGTAACAAGTATACAGGCCGTGAAGTGACTTAGTCGCGTTTCGAGATCAGCTTGTAAGTTGCCGGCTCCAACTAGACATGGTGGATGTAACTGCTACTTACACATCCATTCATGAACTACACTTTACTCTAACTGAAACTGAACTCTAGTTTAAGATCAGGCAGCGTGCTGTCATGGAGGAGCCACAATGAAAAAAATCTATAAATTATATTTCTGCTCATTCAGAGTTTTGGCGGCAAACTGCTAGTGACGACGCGCAATTTTGTATTATTTAAAAAGCTTGTGTATTTCATAAATATTAATGTGTAATAATGGTGGAATTGTTATCCAGTAATTATTTTATAATAAGTTGATCGAGTATAAACAAGTGATTTAAAGCTGTTTGATGTGTTCTTCGTATTCCCTTCATGACTCCGTCGGAAGAGTTTTAGTAAAGCTTTTCCATTTTCACCTTCAAGTTTCCTTTGTCTTTCCAGAAAGGGATGTGAAGAAGAATTTCAAAGTGTCACCTTTTGAGGATAATAGATTTTCGATTGGTTTGTTGCACGTAAAGTCCTGGGTTCGATTCCCGGTCGGAGCAAATATTTGTTTCAGCCTTTATTTGTAATATTTAATAATTATATTAAATATTGCAAATATTTGTTAATTAAAAAAAATGATGGATATTTGCTTCGGGTCTGGTTATCAAAGAGTGGTAGGCAGTGGTACCCAGTCTGCCGATCCGGGGTAGTACCACTACTTACAAGTATACAGACCGTGAAGTGTCACTTGGTCACGTTTCGAGATCAGCTTGTAAGTTGCCGGTTCCACTAGGCCGGCATAGTGGATGTGATTGCTACTCACAGTTATTGAATTGTAGTATCAGTGACATTAATTCATGGACCACACTTCGGCTTAACATCAAGCGGGGTGCTGTCATATGTCGAGTTACCAAAAAAAAAGATATGATTGTCTGAAAAAGATAAGGACTTGAGAATCGCGGTTCCGAGACGTTAGTCGCTACTCAGCGCTTATACATAGACGCTCGTAGACAGTTGCTCGCCAGGGCCTATGTCGTTCTTCAATAAAATACTAAAATGTTTAATCACTATATATTATTAATTATTCATAAAAAAATATGAAACACCGTATTTTTTTAAACAGACAAAAAACAGGATTTAATTAAAATAATAAACATACATGTTCGTGTATTGCGGAAAATAATAGCCGCAATTAAGCGGAGTTTCACATACAATTGGTAGTTACAAGAAAAATAATTGTGCACTTTGTCCACAGGGCATTAAACTGCGATCTGTCAATTTCGGTAGATTACTGGTTGATTTACACAACAGTCATATTAAATAATAATACGATAACTTTAAAAAATATCCACTAATCACTAAGATACGAGTACTAGTGTACGAATAGCTTAAACTTTTTTTTTGTAAGCGTGGATATTTTGTAGTTTAACCTTTGCTTATAACATGCTAATAATTATTGTTATACGTTTGCGAACTAAAGTCAAAAACCTTCAAAGTTTTTTTGTTGTTGTAGATAAATGTTAGGTTTAACTACTTCATAAATATGATTGATGAATTTTAGTTTTTACGCGAATGATTCATTGAAGCAATTTTTGTAATCTTTGTAATCTTTTTCATAGGAAATAATTCTGAACTAACATAAAAATATAAGAATATTTAACGTTAGTACTTTTTTTTTATTGTGACTCGACATCTAAACTCAACCTGTCTGTTGGTAAGCATGATGAAGGGCCAAGAGTGCCGACAACTAAAAAAGCCGCCGTTTACGACTGCCTCTGTCGCCGTAAATGTCGCTTCTTCCCGCATCCGATGCTTTGCCCGACCGGTTGTAAAAAGACGAGGTAAAAACAAGGTTGTTGTCAACAAGCCGCTATGTCTGCAAAGTTGCAGGGGCTCCAGAGTTCGCGTGACTTCTGCATTTAACTCGGACAGCTCGGCGCGCTGCAATGAGTTCAAGGCATCGAGAAGATACTTGGCAGAGCCATACCAGAGGTGCCAACAGTACTCCGCGCAAGACCTAGTATTGTATGTAGTAGACCATGGTGTAGTGGTAGTAAAATGGTCACGTAAACCGAGAATCTCTAGTTCAAAACCACTTGGGGGTACCAATAAATCTTTGATATACTTTAACCAATACTTTGGTCCTTATGTTTCTGTTGTATAAGTTGTTATTGTACTGAGTCTTTGTAGTCTTTAGCGGGCTCGTTTCCGCACTTGAAGCCCTCTTCGGTATCTTGTTATTGTACTGAATAACATTATTGTTATTGTTATTTTTTTGGCCGGCATAGTGACGGCGACTGAGGCAGCCATGAACTGGCTTGGTTGTTTCAGTCTTCATCACTCTTGGACCTCCTCTTGCTTATCACCAGGCGGGTCGAGGTCAAATGTGTCACAATAAAAAAAAGTTGATTAAAAACCTATCATATAAGCAATGTCACTTTAAGTTCGATGAAACCCTCAGCGCGTGTAATTGTCTTCTTCTGATATTATTTTAATTCACTTAGTTTTGTTGTATTGGTATGAGCATTTTTTTTTTTAATAAATTATTATTGTATAATAAAAGCACATTTGGCCGGCATAGCAACGGCGACTAAAGCAACCGCTAACTGAAACGATTTTTCAGTCGGCGGCGCTCTAGGATTTCCGTTGCATTACCATTTTTAATAAACAAATCTGTTTAATAAACACTTTTTATACCAAATCACATTATCTACTCTATAATCACCACACACAAGACTTAATATTAATTAAAAAAATAATGACACGAATTTACCACTAAATACAGACCGGTTTGCTTATTATCAAAATCGTATGGAAATTTCCACTTTAATTACGACTCATATGTGGATGTAGGACTAGAAACTTGCATTTTGAAAACTAGAATTTGGACAAAAAAATTGTGTTTTGAGAAAATTGGACGACGAAAATAGGATTAAACAAATTTTATGCGGCTTACTATCGCGTTTATTTTGGTGACCACGATGGCTGCAAAGCTCTCGAAACGTCGGAATAATAAAAAAATGTAAAATCAAAACCAAAATAAACGCGATAGTAAACCGCATAAAATTTGTTTAATTCATTAATCAATGTTCGCGCAAAATCTAAGAAAATACGACGAAAATAGGTTAATTTTTTTTACAATCCTCTCTATTGTAAGAAACAAAAAAACATCCAATGTATTGGATATCGCAGATATTTTCATAATCACCTAAATAGCAAATAGAAATAAGCATGGCCAAGTAAACTGGTCAACGATTGGAAAAACTATTTCAGTTTACAGTTGCCCCAGTCGCCGCCAGTATGCCGGCCAAAAGTTCGCTTCGCTTGAAGGATCCAAGATAATAGGATAGGGAGAATACGTGATAAACAAAGAAATTAATTTCTTTGAGCTGATATATTGTCTACATCCAATATTTCTCAGTCCTTTTGGATCTTTACTGCAGTATTTAGTTGGCAAGTCTTTCTTTATTGTGGCTCAACATATGACAGTCATCCCGCCTGATGTTAAGCAGCCCATTAGTAGAGACGACTGCTACTACAATTAAATAGCCGATCCAAATATTTGTGAACAAAGTTCGTTTAAAATTGTATTCTCATTTTGCGATGCGTGAAGAAGCGCATTTGGCCGGCATAGTGGCGGCGACCGTGAAGACTCGGTTCTTGCAGTCGTCGGCACTCTTGGATCTCTTCTTGCTTAGGTCAGATGTCGAGTCACAATAAAAAAAGTGGACAGCACAGCAGAATGGACATCATTGCCCTACGACTCTTATAGGGGAAGCATATAACGTATACTCATCATAACATAGCGGGATTTTGTATTCCAGTTATTCATTAAAAAGAACATTCTATGAACTAGTCTTGATTAATTTATTGCAACGAAAGTTATGAGCATATCTAAAGGGGTATTGGTGTCGTACAGTTATTCTCTACTATCACACATGTCTCTATAAATTAATATAATTAACGTTTAGAACACAATTTATTTATAAAATGACGTTTAACATAATTTTATTATGAATATAACAATATTTATTGTTTATAAACAGACACTGATAGATACGACTTATCTATTGGTGTTGCATTTTTTCCTTAATAAGAGAAAGCAAAACATTAAGTCATATTTATGCCTTAATCTTATCACACAAATTTATTATTATTAAACATATTAAAAAAAACTTTAACCGTGTTGTATTTTCTTAGATTATTCGCGAACATTGATTAATGAAATATTTATGTCTAAAGCTCGTTTCTGTTTTTTTTTGTGGCAACAAGCTTTAATGCAATAAACATATTTTATGCGGCTTACCATCGCGTTTATTTTGGTTATTCATTTTAGATTTTTTATTTTCTGACGTTTCGAAAGCTTTTTAGCCATCTCTCTCCATGACCACGATTACCACACAAAAAAAATAAACGAGCTTCAACGAGGTCAATTTAGTACCAAAAATTACGTTTAACTGAAATGGAATGCTTTACCTTCACATGTGTTTTTCACATCCTATAACCTTCAAGAGAAGAGTCAAAAAGCACCTCTGACGGCGAGTCAATTTTTTTTCAGTTGCCGGTACTCTTTGACCTCCCCTTATGATCAGGACCTTTACCTGGTAAGTCGAAATAAAATATTAATTCACAATAATAAAAAAGAACTAATAAAATTCAATCAATCAATCAAATTGTCACGCCTTTTACATAGGCAGAGATAACGGAACGCCACTTGCCACGATCCTGACACAACTCCCTCGCTTCCTTCACATTCACAAATTCTTTAGTTAAAATTCTTAGACTTTCTAATACTAGAAATGGAGATTTTAAAAATGTATTCACAGTATTTACGATTAATACAAGTTATTTAAATTAGTATTAATACTTAGATTTTTATCACACCTACCTACTTACAATAACAGGAAAAATACTGGTATTATTTACCAAAGTAAAATATAAATTTTCGATTCGGATAGGCACAGAGAGACAATGAAACCACTTCCCACAATCCTGACACAACTCTTTTGCTTCTATTATGACCTTATGTTTTATTAGGCAGGCTCAAAAAGTGTATTTTTTTAATCAGGCGTAAGAAGTTTGTGACACACAGGTCACAAACCTGAAGAAAACGCCTGCATAGCTGTTATGACTGCTGATTGCTGACATTTAGCATGTGACGGCAGCTTTTTCCACCATGGACTGTACTCCAAATTAACATCAGGCGCAAACCTTACATTAGCATCAGTTCTCACAGGGATAGGCCTTCGTCTCTGTATAATAGAGCGTGGCACGATCCAGTCTGCCGTTTGTCAAAGTACCACCACTTACAAGTATACAGACCATGAAGTTATTTAGTCGCGTTTCGGTATCAGCTTATAAGTTGCCGGTTCCAACTAAGCATGTGACTGCTATTTATAGTTATTAAACTGTAAGTAGCAGTCACTTCCCTTCATGGACCACACTCCAATTTAACATTACGCAGGTTACTGTCATATGACGAGCCACAATAATAATAAATAAACCTATTTATATCTATACAAATTTAACTAGTGACTCTTTACATTGGTAACAGTAAAACCAACGCGACAGCCAATTGAATATTAATGTACAAATTATTTAAATTTAATCTTTGACCTCCACAAATTGTGTCACAAAAGCGTATTACTAAAACTATACACGCATTTTCTTTGTTTATGTTTTGGATAAAGGGCTTTTAAAGACCTATACCACTGAATGATAACTATGAACTCAAGAATTGTTATTTACATTTCTATACTAATTAAATTTCTATAATCAAAGATACATTGGTACCGGTGGGTGCTCTCGAACTCGTGCTCTCCAGTTTGTGTAACCATTGCACTGCCACTACAACACATTGCCTATATACATATATACTAGTACTACGATACTATATTTTACTTAAAGAAAATTTACGTTTGTGAGTTTGTAGACTCGCATCAGAGATAGTCCCACTGGGAGACTGGCAACATTCCCCTTTGTATAGTAAGACTAATACGTTGGCCGAAATGATTGCCAGCCTTCCTGTCTCTAGACTTCTCCGTCAGCCTCTTGGACAACTCCTTGGCCAGCCGATTAGCTAAAGGTCTCCAAGGGCTCATCGTCTCGACCCCAAACGGCGCAAATTCGTAATCAGTAACGAGGTATTTCGTATTCGAGGTATGTTGTATTTGCGCAGCTTGAGGTTCTCAGCAGAAATCGCCGCACTTCCCGCGTTTAACGAGGTCGCTTGGATGTGAGATGGGGCTAATGCGTCTACACAAGTCGCATCCTACGCCAGAGACCTGCTAAGTTTCCACGGCCCAACAGTATAAAATTTATTGTATCTATGCTGATCAGGTGCACCAAGGTTAACAATTTAAATTTAATGCTGAATGCAGAATTGATATTATTAGGTACGTACGAGGTAGGTACTCGTATATCTATTTTTATACCTATTTACAGTTTTATCTGATGTGGCTTAATCTTGTTTTGGGATCACCTAAAAGATCCAGTTGGACGCTACTTTTTTTCGCCATAGGTCATAGACTTCAAGCTTCGCTCAGGAGGAGTGTTGACATTTTGACGCCACGCGCGGCGCATTGGTAGCACACAAGTCCGCTTTTATTATTTGTAATTTTTTCTATTAGATTTATTATTACGAACATTTGGTAATAAAACAAATAAGGCAGATATTTGTTACGGGTTTGGTTGTTTAAAAATGGTAAGCAAACAGTTTGTGGTCATATTCCCATTACTTTCAAGTGTGCAGACCATGAAGTCAGTCGCGCTTCACAAACAGCTTGAAAAGTTGCCGATTGCATCTAGGCCGGATAGTGGGTCCGACTGCTACTTGCAGTTATTTAACCGTAGTAGCCGTCGTCTCCACTCAAGGACCGCACTCTAAATCAGGCGGGGTGCTGTCATATTAAAAAAATACTTTATTATATAACTTTTCCTCAAATTGCGTAATTACTCACCACATCTTGACCGCACAATGTTTTATTTGGTCACGATGACCCCATTAACTTGGTTTGGTACTTTGGTTTGATTTGATAATACAGAACTGACTCATGATATTACCTACTAAACTGAGTTAATTGCATACTATTATTTGTTATTATTATTTTTAAACATTTTTGACGACAGGCGTGGCCGAACGGTTAGCGATTGGTTGTCCCGGGTTGGAGCAAATATTTGTTTCATTGCATATTGGTAGAGTGTAGAGTCTGTCTAAGCTGAAATGACGCGCCCCTCCACTGCATTTACGCACACAAACAAATATAAAATATGGATGCAACACACCGAAAATGCAGTTTTAATTGCTCATTCAGGTGCTGGTTAGACGCAAAAGGAGGAGCACGCTGATAAAGTATAATAGTATAGTTAGTAATATTTGTATTCACACATTTAAAGAAACTGAGAAAGTGGAGGGGCGCGAGTCAAGCTATACCGGCAAATGGTTATGAACCGGGGATTTTCTGTTTACGTGACCATTGCACTATCAAAGATTTGCATTAGGAAATAAACTTTGTTCATTAACTAAATAGATTCCGCATTATAAACTATTTATAAAAAATGTTTTTTGTGCGTCATATTGTATATTAATCTGACAGTTCATTTCCTTATATTGTGGTTTAGAACAAAGGCACTTAATTCAACCGTTGTGTTTTAATAATTTGGGATATTTAGAACTAGTTTTCTGTATGTTTTTAACCATAGAGCTTTTATGAAGAGACGTTGTTGATGGGAAGTGCGTAGGAGCATTGTGTTGAGGTGTGGGAAAAGAGGCGTGAAAGATTCATTGTATTTTTGTTTTAAAAGTTTTAAGACAATAAACTAGGTTAATACACTAGATGAAAAGTTGCCGGCAGGGCCGTCTTAAGCATATTCAGCGCCGGGGTGCGAAAGACAAGGCTCTGATTGCGTGGTCTCAGTGTAGTTGGTACCTATCGAAATTTATGGCGAACGGCATGCGGCATGTGGGTCCTTCGTTTTATAATTTGCAGCTGAGTTTTAAATTGTATATCTCGTAGGAAGCCTTCTTTCTATCTTCGCTGAATATAATCATATAGTTATCAAGTGATAACTATATGATTATGAAAGTTCATTGAATGTAAATTAATGTGAATCGATATAGTAAACCTTTTTATTATAGAAAATCAATCAATCAATCAAATTGTCACGCCTCCCTCCCACGGGGATAGGCAGAGACAACAGAGCGCCACTTGCCACGATCCTGACACAACTCCCTCGCTTCCTTCACATCCACAATTCTTAATTATAGAAAATGCAATCCTTTGAATTTTAGTAATGAACAGAAAAAAATGTTTTCAGGAACCGATTTTAAATGAGCGATATCATGTACATTTATTAAATGTGTTTTTGTATGTAGGTACTTTAGTTTAGTTATTATCTTAGAAGAACAATAAAACTCCTTCACTCAAGCAAAATAAATAAAATAAAGCTAAGTTGCCTAGTGCCTAAAACCATAGAGCTTGTATGAAGAGAAATGTGAATGTGAAGGAAGCGAGGGAGTTGTGTCAGGATCGTGGCAAGTGGCGCTCCATTGTCTCTGCCTATCCATGTGGCAAAAAGGCGTGACAATTTGATTGATTGATTGAACCTCTAGTTGACACAGCCTTGTTTTTCAAGCGATCCTTCATGCTTTATTGGATCCTCCAAGCGATGCGCGAAGGAGCACCGTTGGCCGGCATAGGGATGGCGACTGTGACAGCCGTAAACTGACTCGTTATTTTCTGTCGTCGGCACTCTTGGACTTCCATGATGCTGATGATGCTCCATGAACTAGGCAGGTCGAGTCACAATAATGTGTTTATATTTTTTATTTCCCACAATGGAGGAATGACAAAAAACATCTTTAATGTTAAATCTCTAAATACATTGGTTGTGTGACGTGTTTTGAATGATAAATTCTAATGGCTAACAATAATATATGCTAAAAATAGCCTATATTCTTCATTATTCAAATACATTGTAAACCTTTGGACAGACAATGATGTCGAGTTTTTTCTTGACGGAGTCTTTCTAAAACCATAGTAGTTGTAGGTAGCATCATTTGACTATGTGAAAGAGCCCAAGATGAACAATTTACAATAAATATTTTGATTTCTTATAGTATGGCCTAAAAACTGTTTTGAAGAAATTTCCTATATAGCTAATACGGCGTTCACACGAAGCGAATTTAATTGATTAAAATATCGGTTCAACTAAAGTTAAAGATCTTTCAACTTTTATTGATTCAATTAATAGCTGACAGCGAATCGACAAGTCTGAACTTGTTTGTTCAACTTGCATTGAATAATCAGTCCAATCAGTCAGTCAATCAGCGCGATTGAGCACCTATGTATTGTATATTGTATTCCTCTGTTACCAGTTTTTTGTTTGTTTGTAAAATAAAATGTAAATTATGGAGTCCGAATCCACGAGAAAAATGCTAAAGTGGACAGATAGTGTGACTTAAAATATTGAGTCGATTATTATTGAATCGTGAGAACGCTACAATCAATGTTCGCTTTATTTTTTTGTATTAAACGATAAACTGAAGGTTAACATAAACTGAAAGAAATGAATACTATGACAACAACTATAAATTATAAAGATAGCATTGCTAGATTATATTAACCTTAGACTAGGTAGAATAATATGTAATGTAAACTTATGGTAATAAATAAAGATCTATGTTTGTTAATGACAATGGATATTGACGGCAGGCGTGGACGAACGGTTTAGCGACTGGTTTGTTGCGCGTAAGTCCCGGGTTCGATCCCCGGTCGGAGCAAATATTTGTTTCATAGCTTTTATTTGTAATATTTAATCATTTTAAATATTGCAAATATTTGTTAATAAAAAAGAGATGGATATTTGCTTCTGGTCTGGTTATCAAAGAGTGGTAGGCAGTGGTACCCAGTCTGCCGATCCGGGGTAGTACCACCGTTTCGGGATCAGCTTGCCGGTTCCATCTAGGCCGGCATAGTGGATGTGATGGCTACTCACAGTTATTGAATTGTATTAGCAGTGACATTCATTCATGGACCACACTTTGTCTTAACATCAAGCGGGGTGCTGTCATATGTCGAGTCACAATAAAAAAAAAAATATGGGTGTGGCAGTCTATAGGTGCGATTTGTATTGTCATCATCATCAGCCAGAAGACGTCCACTGCTGAACATTTGTATTGTATGGTTAACCTATATGGTTTTAATTATAAAACCATGTCCGGTATGTATTTTTTATTGTGACCTGACATCTGAACTCGACCTTTCTATCAGCAAGTCATGAATTTTGAGTTATTAAATGAATCTTACCGTTTTTATTTACATATTATACCAATCAATCAATCAATCAAATTGTCCCGCCTTTTTCTGATATATTATATCGTCGTTAAAATTACAATATGTTTTGTCAGCTTTAAAATATTTTTAAAACTGATTTCTTTTAAATTGTTGAAAATTAGGGGAATTATTAAAACGAATGAATCATAAGAAACATATTTAGTTTAAGATCTGCAAAGTCAGTCTTAATTGAAATGAAAAAAATGCAATATCAAAATACGATTAAAATAATTAAAATTAATGTCATCTCATGATTACACCTAGTATATTAAAATACGCATTATAATTAAAGAATGCCTAATTGAAGGACTCTAATGTTAGTTTATTATATTTATTATTTTCTATAATAAAACAGGGTAGAGGTTAAGGTTCCAAGTCATTATAAACATGGAGGTGTAACTTTAATGAGTTGACGCGGAAAAATACACAAGTATTATATACCTACACGTAATATAACTACAATTTGTTGCTATGAATATATGAATATATTTACTACTAGCTGTGCCCGCGGTTTCACCCGCGTAAAGTTTGGTTTATAACACAGTCATAAAAAAGGAGGAGGTTTTCAATTCGACTTTTTTGTATTTATAACTCGATAACTCATATAAAAATGACAGACGAAAATAAAAATAAATATATATTCCAAACAGTTAAAACTATAGTCAATTGGAAACAATAGTAAAATATTTTTTATTTTAATTAAAAGTAACCGATGTTACTTCTTGTCCCTCCAAAAATAAAAAAAACGTAACAAACAAACTCACATTCACATTTATAACAATAGTAACATATGCATATAGTAACAAAAGGAATATAAAGAAAAATATATATTAAAGAAATTTTATGGGGCTTACTATCCGTGACCACGATGGCTGCGAAGCTGTCGAGACGTCGGAATAATAAAATGAAATTGTAAAATCAAAACCAAAATAAACGCGATAGTAAGCCGCATTAAATTTGTTTAAATCATTAATAAATGTTCGCGCAAAATCTAAGAAATTATTAAATAAATATATTTACTATGCATTTATTTCTTAGTCTTCTTTTAGTGCCTGCTTTTTTGATTTTATTTGATCCTGAATTGCGACTAGGTAGGTCTCTGTTACGCACCTGTGAGTTAAACAGCAAAATACTCAATTTTTAAAATAAATCTGATTTTTATTTATTCACACAACATTTGACCGCAACACGGTCAAATGTCTGAATTTCTTATTGTCCAAGATGGTTCCCAACTGCGACTAGTCATTTCACGATGTTTAGAACTATACCAGCGGCCCGCTATGATAGCTGTTTTGACGTTTTAACCGTCCATGAAGTTTTGTAGAAATTAATAAGAGCAAATAGCTGGTCTTTTTAGTAATAATAAAGAACGACAATTTGTTCTTTTAAACGTAAATATTATTTTTTACGAAACTTCATGAACGGTTAAAACGTCAAAACGGCCATCATAGCTTGCCATTGGTATAGTTGTTTTTAAATATATATGCAACTGACAATATCAATTAACTATACTAAAAATATTCATACTGTGATAAAGAAATTAATAAACTCTATGAACAGTGACCTACTTAATGCATTTCTGATGACTGCAAACCATTAGACTCTATTACAAATCACTACTAATAGATCGCACTCCAGCTTAACTTTTCACGACCCTCAACTTACCTGATCGTAAGCAAGGGGAAGTCCAGAGCGCCTACGACTGAAAAAACGATTCAGTTTACGTTTTTTTATTTTGACTCGACATCTGACATCAACTCGCCTGATGGTAAGCAAAAGGAGGTCCAAGAGTGCCGACAACTGAAGTTCACGTTTTTTTTTTTTTTATTTTTTATTGTGACTCGACATATGACAGCACCCCGCTTGATGTTAAGCTGGAGTGTGGTCCATGAATGAATGCCACTGCTACTACGATTCAATAACTGTGAGTAGCAATCACATCCACTATGCCGGCCTAGTTGGAACCGGCAACTTACAAGCTGATCCCGAAACGTGACCAAATCACTTCACGGTCTGTATACTTGTAAGTGGTGGTACTACCCCGGATCGGCAGACTGGGTACCACTGCCTACCACTCTTTGATAAGACCCGAAGCAAATATCCATCTCTTTTTTTTTTATTAACAAATATTTGCAATATTTAATATTATTAAATATTACAAATAAAAGCTATGAAACAAATATTTGCTCCGACCGGGGATCGAACCCGGGACTTTACGCGCAACAAACCAGTCGCTAAACCGTTCGTCCACGCCTGTCGTCGACGGTTGCTCCAGTCGCCGTCACTATGTCGGCCAGAGTTGCTTTTCCATGCTTCGCTTGAAGGATCCAAGATTAAAAGGTATAATATTTTCGATTGTACTTTTTAGTTTGATTGGCAGTTCTGTTAAAAGCATGCGAATGCTTTCACAACCCTGTGCGGAAGAAGAAAGACGTGGTACGACAATGGTTAACAATAATAGTGTAGCAATAATATCTTTAGCGCTGTCTAGTAGTACATAAGCTATGTGACCAAAACAGAGGCACAAATAAAATGCATTGTCACATGTATTATTTCGACATTTTTATTTCACATTACAAGATTCAATGTTTATTTAATACAAATATTCTAAGTAATGCTTTCTTATCCAAAATGAAAGAAACCAGCTTTAGCGACATGTTTTTTTTCAAAATCTTGTTTCTAACTTTTTTGTCTTCTCGAAGTCGATGAACTTTAATACGTAGATATTAAATGAATACTTTAACAAGGCTTGTTAGGGTTAAGCGAACTTGTTTAATTTAATAAATGCGTATAAGTAGCAACGTGTATTGTTTTTAGTTCTTTTTACAAAATTGATTTTATTAAAATATTATATACGCAAATTGTTTTTGTTTCACAAAAGATCTTCAACTACGTCAATATAGATAGAACGTATAAAAGATAAAAACCGCTTTCTGGTACCTATGTATTTTATATTACTTTGATCGTAGTTTCTATGATACAAGCACTGTCATATGTCGAGTCACAATAATAAATAAAAAACTTCAGTAGATTAGTACAGAATTAAATTTAAAAAAGCCGAGTAAATCAAGTCAGAGAGCATAGTTAAAAACAACAGTTTTTCCCTATTCATGTCATTTAAAAAAAACACATTAAAAACAATGCCCTTTGCTCTATTTAGATTTTTCCTTTTTCTCCTATGCGTTTTTATTTTGTGAACTATTTATGCCCTTTGCACTTTTAGTTGACTAAAAGTGCAGAGGGCTGCTACAGTAAATTATTTTTCTTCCTATTTTGGATTTATTTATTAAATTGCATTTATCAATTCAGAAAAAGAAACGGGAATTCACCGCTTGCATGTCGTTAATATAACAACAAAACTAAACTTGGGTTTATTTAGAAAATCCAAAGAGTTTGGACTTATGAAATAGAAGGAGCCCTAAAATAGCTACAAAATACAACCGTTTATACTATTTTCACTAATGGCATTAAAAAGAAGTCAGAAGGGGATGAGTATACAATTTTACATTCGTAATTTAGAAGGTTGTCACTAGTTTTGATGATCATTTGACAACCTAATTTGACAGAATAATAAAAGACATTAAAATACTTTAAAAAAGAATGACGGAACAATTATGCCGCTACTCTTACTACCATGTGACTTTTAATTAGGCAGTATTAAAAGTCAACCGCAATTACAAGTAGTTGTAATTGCAGAAAAGTAGTGACAACCTTTGAATGAAAGGAATTGAAGTACAAGTATTTGTCTCTTTCAGTCACACGTGGTATAAACATAGTATAAATGAGATAAATAGCACTGAATTAGTTCTTATTTTAGCACAGATTCTATTCCTTCCATATTCTTAGAGAAAAACTAAAAAGGTTTTTGACAGACTTCAGAGCTCTGCGATACTTATTGTTGATGCTACGAGAACTTGACAAAGAAATGGACTTTGTCTAGAAAATTTACTTTTGGGGGCCCTGATTCTTATACTCGTAATACCCGACAGCGAAATGACTTGGCAACGGACTTGCACTGCTTGTCAACGTGGGTTTTGTATGAAATCTAAATAATAATATTTATGGTATTTTCTTAGATTTTACGCAAACATTGATTAATGAATTAAACAAATTTTATGCGGCTTACTATCGCGTTTATTTTGGTTTTGATTTTACATTTTTTTTTATTATTTCGACGTTTCGAGAGGTTTGCAGCCATCCCGTGAGCTCTTTGTGACCACGATGGCTGCAAAGCTCTCAAAAAAAAAAAACTAAAATAAACGCGATAGTAAGCCGCATACAATTTGTTTAATTCATTAATATTTATGGCGAT
This sequence comes from Tinea trinotella, assembly GCA_905220615.1. Lineage (NCBI taxonomy): Eukaryota > Metazoa > Arthropoda > Insecta > Lepidoptera > Tineidae > Tinea > Tinea trinotella. The sequence continues at coordinate 3,784,399 of HG992311.1, forward strand.
AAAAAAGCAGTAACTACCACCGAATCAACGTACGTAGTTACTTAACGTAGTGATTTGTTATTCGTTGATTGGTTATCTGCGAAAATGCCAAAATAATTATTGTTAGTTAGAAAGTATAAAAGTCACATTGATAAAGCAGTGCAAGTTTGTTGCCAAGGCATTTTGTTAAGAGAGGTTAAGTGATCGTAATTCACGGATCTATTATTTCATTATCTAATCTATTTATTAACATATTTCTGAATAAAAAATGTGACAGATAAAAGCCAATTATATCAGACGGTTATTTATTAAAATTCAAATTCTTACCTCGTGAAGGTTATGCACTGTCTAAAGAGTATTTTAAATTGTGACTCCACACATGACAGCACCCTGCCTGATGTTAAGCAAGAGGAGGTCCAAGAGTAACGACGACTAAAAAATCACAGTCAGTTCACGGCTGTCCCAGTAGCCGTCACTATGCCGGCTAAAGGTGCTTCTTCACGCATCGCTCAAAGGATCCAAGGTTATAGGATGGAGAGAACACAGAGGCACAAGCATTTCACTTATCGAATAACAGTAAGTAGAAGTTACATCCACTATGCCGGTCTAGGAACGTGCTTGTATAATAGAAACAGGATGATCAAAGTACATATTATATCAAGGATACATTGATGCACAAGGATAAAACCCTGGCAAAAAGAAGGGAACGCCTTCATGCTGGGTCCCTTGCTCCCTTGGCCATTTAACCAAAGGAGCTAGCATTCCTCTGTGGTTCTGGAGGCTTAATACTTTGAACTGTTATACGTGTAGATAAAAAAGAAATAAAATATTTGATTGTCGTGTAATTAATTAATTGCAAAAGTCATTGACACCATTAGCATTAGCCGGCTAAGTACAGAGATTGTTTCCGTTCAACAATAGACATTCCCTTCAAAGGCTATTACAACATCAAACGGTTGACTCTTAGGAAAGAGCAAGGAGCGACTGCCATTGTGTTTAAGTCCTCTTAACACTCAGAAGACAGCATAACACTTGAAAGTTGTTTGGATTGTAATTAAGGTGGATTTTTTTATTATTGTGGCTCGATATATTATGACAGCACCCCGCATGATAACATTTGACGACCAACAGGCGTGGATTCCCGGTCGGAGCGACTAAATCACTTCACGGTCTGTATACTTCAAAGTGGTGGTACTACCCCGGATCGGCAGACTGGGTACCACTGCCTACCACTTTTTTTATAACCAGACCGAAGCAAATATCTATTGCAATTTTTTTATTAACAAATATTTGTAATATTTAATACATTTATTAAATATTACAAAAAAGCTATGAAATTAATATATATTTACTCCGACAAGGTCTCGAATCCGGGACTGTTGTTAACCAATGCACCACGTCTGTCGTAAACAAAAAGCCTCCCGTTAAAAACTACTTGCCGATACCAATGTATCCTTTATGTATGTACTTTGGTCATCTTGTTTCTATGATACCTTTTTAGTAACTTAGATATCTGCTATTTTATTTTATAACCGCAGATATCTATTTGATTTTGTTCTCACCTGCCTTGTTAGTATTTAGATAACAAAATAGACAATAAATAAAATTACCTAACTGTTAGCGTTACCTTGTATACCTTATCAATGATATTATTTATTACTTTTAAATCACTTTAAATTACAAATCGGATTTTAATCAATTTTTTTATTGAGCTAAAGAGAAAAATAGACATCTCTGTTTACTAAAACTAAAATGAAATTTTATCTAATGGCCCAAAATCTCATTTTTTATTTGAAATTTTATTGTCATTCAGATCTGACCTCGACTTGCCGACTCAGAGCAACCGCTTCAGTTGACGTTAGCCTTAGTCGGCCATAATTTATTATATTTTAAAAATAAATAAAGAAAATTTTGCTTCACGGACTTATCAAATATTCCTTAAAGTCACCTTTAGTTAGATAAGGAATAATAATACAGATTGTGAAGTCAGAGATAAGTGGCATCGTCCACAGACGTTTAATCCTTGGAACCAACGACGGTTTTCTCAAAAAGTACATTCTTAATTTGTGTTTGGTTCTAAACACGCAAGCTTAGGAACGCTCGCTCGGCTGCTCGGCCCGAACCAGTCGTCGGCCATTGACGCTCACTTTATTTTTATAGTGTATATATCCAGACCAACTCCTTCAAACTAGTTTATAATCCTTATAATGTAAATAAAATTGGTCCCGACTATCCAGTGTTAAAAGTACTTGTTGAATTAGTTAAAGAGTTTGCTTTGGTGGGCGATCCGATTGCTTCTCTCGGTTCAACGTATAATATTTATAGTTAGTTTGAGGGACGTTGGTTACAGTGCCGGTTGCGTGTTCCGTCGATCTCTGCCAGACCGTAAATTACTGTTGTTCAACACGTTTCGAGATAAATTTTATTCGACAGTGTTTTCTTTAATAAATACAAATAAAACAGACTTTTAATTTAACAAAATAAAATTTGTGAAATACTTATTTTGAACTCCTGAAACTGTAAGTACTTGTTTAATAAATATACTTTGAAAATAATCTTTTTGTTAATGATCTCATGGTTTTAAGGGCCAGTCACTTGTCCTAAATTCTACTGCAGCGTAAATAAATATAGGTACCAAGTGTTTGAACAGTTTAAACCCAATGCATATTGAATAATGAATAATAATTGTGATTGGTAGGTTCTAAACATTGTATAGCACTGATTTATTAGTTTATTTACTTTGTATTTGTAAATATAGAACTGGAAGGAAGGCAAAGAAAAATATCGTGAGGAATTTTCTACTGAATGCAGATGTTTTTGGACGATAAAATTGTATTTTTAATTTTTTTTTAAATTGTGGCTCGATATTTTATGACAACATTCCGTCTGATGTTAAGCTGGAAAGCTGTCCAAGGATGAAGGCGACTGCTAATACAATTCAATAAATACAAATAGTAGTCGCATCTATTATGCCAGCACAGTCTAAACCGGAAAATCTTCAAAATAATCACGAAACGCGACTTAGTCACTTCACTGTCACTTCAGATGTAGTAATGCCCAAATTTAGTTTAGGCCTTTTGTGGAATACTATTAGTAGGTATTGCTTTAAGCCAATTTCGGGTTACGATATTGACCTTGGACCGGCATTTAGATTTTAGCCTATTGTAGACGCAGATTCAATTTAATTCTGACGAAATGTGGCTATTGAATAAGTGTTGCAAAACAATATAAGTTTTTTGTATTTTAGTTAATTTTCTTTTTTTTTTTTTTCTTATCAATGTGTTATATTTCTTTATATATGCATTAATTTAAATAATATGTAATCTTATATAAATATAGTTTTTAAATATACATTTTTATACTAAGCTACTAAACGTACTTGAAACATAGAAAAAATACGACCAAAGCACATAATATTAGAGATTTATTGGCACCGGCAAGCGGTTAGGAACCGGAGTCTCTCGGTTTGCAAGATTAGTGAACTACCTCAGAAATATTTAAGTACATATACTCGTACTAAGATCTTACCACCTCCCTAGGGATTTAAAATCGTGAGAACGTTTATTTCTTTACATAATGTAATGATATAATAATCGATGGTGTCAGTTTTCTTAGAACTTTCTCTGTCAAGCACTTCGCCATAACTGACTTCCCATGCGGAAATGCTATTAAACGTAGTAGTTTATAGACGTTGGAGGTATAATTTAAATAAAATGTTTACTTATGCAAAACAAAAGAATGATTTTATCGATTATTGCAGAAGTTGGATAGTTGTTATATACTTTTCGTATGCTACAGAGGCCGCAAACTATAAGGCTATAACAGAATAATTACATCCGTATTAATCCGTATAAAAATGTACTTAACATCACCGTAACTACCGGTGTGCTGTTACGTGTAACAGGTAACATGCAGTGCCGGATTAGCCACGTAGCAAGAGTAGCAAATGCTAAGGGCCCCGCGAATTTAGGGGCCCCGCGATTTAACGCCTGTCTGACCGTAATATAAAAATATTATTTTTAGATAGGAACGTAAAATTTCTTGCATGCCTTAAACGCGTTATGCTTCACTTCCACTTGAAAATTTAAGTCGATATTAAAAGTGTTATCTCTAGATTTGCCCATATTAAATCCAGAAAAGTATATTTGTAACAGTTTTGTTTTATTTAATACCCTAAACTTGGGAACCTAAGACAAACCAAGAGCCTCTTGACAGAATTTGCTACAGGCCCCGCACTGGCTTAATCCGGCACTGGTAACACGATTTGTAATAGTGACGTCGATTAAGGCATAGAGAATTATAAACTTAGTCGATTATTTCAGTCGTCAGCGCTCTTGGACCTCTTGATTAACCAGGCAAGTCAAGGTCAGAAATGGCATTACAATAAGGCGGTGTGGTGGTTACGCAAAACGAAGAGCACGGTTTCAAAAACCTCTTGCTGGTACCAATGTATCTTTGATAAATGTACCTACTTTGGTTGTCCTGTTTCTATGATACAAGCACTTTAGTAGCTTAGTATACAATTGTAAAATGTTTGGATGGAATCTCACCCCAACATTTGAAAGACTTAACGTCGCATTCTGTGGGTGATGCAGGCGAGCAACTTGTAAATTCTATCACAAAATTAATCAACTTTATGTATTCCGGTAATGTCAATCCAGAAATTGTTCCTATTCTTTTCGGCGCGAACCTCATTGCTCTCACCAAAAAGGACGGAGGGGTGAGACCAATTGCTGTTGGATCAACACTACGACGTCTGGCCTCCAAAATTGCTGTTCGACATATTTTACCAAAATTAAATTCGGAATTTGAACCCGTACAGTTAGGCTTCGGTGTAAAAGGAGGGTGTGAGGCAGCCGTCCATGCCCTACGCTCTTTCCTAACTTACGGAAAGCCTGACGTGTTGCTCAAAATTGATGTCAAAAATGCTTTTAATTCGGTAAATAGGGATACCCTGCTGACGGAAATAAAACAACATATACCGGAAATATACAATTATCTTCTTCTCAGTTACGCTGACCCAACAAAATTGTTATATCGTTCTAATGAACTGTCCTCGGAAGTAGGTTGTCAACAGGGTGATCCCCTTGGGCCTGCAATTTTTAGTTTGGCTATAAATCCTATAATCAAAAATTTAAATTCTAATTTCAACGTTTGGTATTTGGACGACGGGACCCTAGGAGGTGATGTGAATACTGTGTTTTCGGACCTTTTTTTAATCAAAAGTAAATTTGAAGCCATTGGTTTGGAGCTTAATTTTAGCAAATGCGAACTTTTTATAAATAACTGCGTCTTAAATTTAAACGACGTAAAACAAAAATTTAATATTTTGGCTCCAAATATTAAAATAGTTAACAGTAATTCACTTTACCTTTTAGGTTCTCCAATTTTTGATGAATCTATTTCTGAATATATTAAAAATTCAATTAATAAATTTCAAAATTCTGCTGATCGTCTCCTTGAAATTAGTCCACATTATGCACTTTGCATCTTAAAATTCTGTCTTTTCGTCCCAAAATTCACGTATGTGCTCCGTTGCTGCTCTTTTTGGAATTACCCAGATCTTTTAAAACATGTAGACAACTTAATAAAAAATAGTTTAGAATCAATTCTTAATATGCAGCTGAACGAGCAATCTTGGACCCAAGCATCCCTACCCATCCGTTATGGTGGTTTAGGGATTCGCAAAATTTCCAGTGTAGCTTTACCTGCCTTTCTATCTTCTGTCCATAGTTCAGCAAATCTCATAGGTAAAATTTTAAGGGCAACCCCTTCAAACTTTGAGATTGCTGCCTTGGAAGAAGCTAGAAACGCTTTCTTAATTGCATGCCCAGGTCAAAATTTTTCAATTTCTCCAAATTCACAGAGGAGCTGGGACGACATAAACTGTAAATTGACTTATGACAATCTATTGAGCAGTAGTACAGGTTCGGCGCGTGCTAGGCTTTTAGCCGTGGGTACGCATGAGGCCGGCTACTGGCTTCACGCGTACCCTTCGTCAAATACAGGAACATTTCTTGAGCCTGACACGCTCCGAATCGCAACCTGTCTACGGCTTGGGGTTCCGGTCTGCGCTCCTCATAAATGTCCCTGTGGCAGTGATGTCGACAAGCTAGGACATCACGGACTGTCATGCCAAAAAAGTGCAGGCCGCTTCTCGAGACATGCCGCACTTAACGTCTGACGGAGGTCTCTTGCCTCCGTCAACGTGCCAAGTCTACTTGAGCCGACTGGTATTGCAAGAGATGATGGTAAGAGACCGGATGGTATGAGTTTGATTCCATGGAAGATGGGCCGGGTGCTGGTATGGGATGCAACCTGTTCAGACACGCTGGCACCTTCCCATCTACATGGAACCAACAGCAGAGCTGGTGCGGCTTGTGAAGCGGCTGAAAAAGCTAAAGCGTGCAAATACAGGGGTCTAGGCTCCGAGTATGATTTTGTCCCATTCGGTGTCGAGACCCTTGGTCCGTGGGGTCCTAGCGCTTTAAGGCTTTTTAAGGAAATATCAAAAAGGTTAGTCGACATCACAGGAGACCGAAGAGTTGGCAGCTACCTCGGACAAAGAATTAGTCTAGCTATTCAAAGGGGGAACGCTGCCAGTATCTTCGGAACCTTGCCTAAAGGGACTCCTTTTAATAATGTATTTTAGTTAATTTTCTTTTTTTTTTTTTCTTATCAATGTGTTATATTTCTTTATATATGCATTAATTTAATTACATTTAGTAGTTTGAATTTGGAACCTCGTATTTAATCAATGTAAACAAAATTCAATTTGAAATTGTAAAAATTTCAATGCTTGTATACATGTCAATTACTATTAAAACAGAATATTGCATAGTATCTATACATAATATATTATTTACATGTCTATGTACATTGTTCTAATATTATATACTACTAACTATACAGAAATATAACATATTGATAAGAAAAAAAAAAAGAAAATTAACTAAAATACATTATTAAAACGAGTCCCTTTAGGCAAGGTTCCGAAGATACTGGCAGCGTTCCCCCTTTGAATAGCTAGACTAATTCTTTGTCCGAGGTAGCTGCCAACTCTTCGGTCTCCTGTGATGTCGACTAACCTTTTTGATATTTCCTTAAAAAGCCTTAAAGCGCTAGGACCCCACGGACCAAGGGTCTCGACACCGAATGGGACAAAATCATACTCGGAGCCTAGACCCCTGTATTTGCACGCTTTAGCTTTTTCAGCCGCTTCACAAGCCGCACCAGCTCTGCTGTTGGTTCCATGTAGATGGGAAGGTGCCAGCGTGTCTGAACAGGTTGCATCCCATACCAGCACCCGGCCCATCTTCCATGGAATCAAACTCATACCATCCGGTCTCTTACCATCATCTCTTGCAATACCAGTCGGCTCAAGTAGACTTGGCACGTTGACGGAGGCAAGAGACCGGCGTATGATATCGTTAAGTGCGGCATGTCTCGAGAAGCGGCCTGCACTTTTTTGGCATGACAGTCCGTGATGTCCTAGCTTGTCGACATCACTGCCACAGGGACATTTATGAGGAGCGCAGACCGGAACCCCAAGCCGTAGACAGGTTGCGATTCGGAGCGTGTCAGGCTCAAGAAATGTTCCTGTATTTGACGAAGGGTACGCGTGAAGCCAGTAGCCGGCCTCATGCGTACCCACGGCCAAAAGCCTAGCACGCGCCGAACCTGTACTACTGCTCAATAGATTGTCATAAGTCAATTTACAGTTTATGTCGTCCCAGCTCCTCTGTGAATTTGGAGAAATTGAAAAATTTTGACCTGGGCATGCAATTAAGAAAGCATTTCTAGCTTCTTCCAAGGCAGCAATCTCAAAGTTTGAAGGGGTTGCCCTTAAAATTTTACCTATGAGATTTGCTGAACTATGGACAGAAGATAGAAAGGCAGGTAAAGCTACACTGGAAATTTTGCGAATCCCTAAACCACCATAACGGATGGGTAGGGATGCTTGGGTCCAAGATTGCTCGTTCAGCTGCATATTAAGAATTGATTCTAAACTATTTTTTATTAAGTTGTCTACATGTTTTAAAAGATCTGGGTAATTCCAAAAAGAGCAGCAACGGAGCACATACGTGAATTTTGGGACGAAAAGACAGAATTTTAAGATGCAAAGTGCATAATGTGGACTAATTTCAAGGAGACGATCAGCAGAATTTTGAAATTTATTAATTGAATTTTTAATATATTCAGAAATAGATTCATCAAAAATTGGAGAACCTAAAAGGTAAAGTGAATTACTGTTAACTATTTTAATATTTGGAGCCAAAATATTAAATTTTTGTTTTACGTCGTTTAAATTTAAGGCGCAGTTATTTATAAAAAGTTCGCATTTGCTAAAATTAAGCTCCAAACCAATGGCTTCAAATTTACTTTTGATTAAAAAAAGGTCCGAAAACACAGTATTCACATCACCTCCTAGGGTCCCGTCGTCCAAATACCAAACGTTGAAATTAGAATTTAAATTTTTGATTATAGGATTTATAGCCAAACTAAAAATTGCAGGCCCAAGGGGATCACCCTGTTGACAACCTACTTCCGAGGACAGTTCATTAGAACGATATAACAATTTTGTTGGGTCAGCGTAACTGAGAAGAAGATAATTGTATATTTCCGGTATATGTTGTTTTATTTCCGTCAGCAGGGTATCCCTATTTACCGAATTGAAAGCATTTTTGACATCAATTTTGAGCAACACGTCAGGCTTTCCGTAAGTTAGGAAAGAGCGTAGGGCATGGACGGCTGCCTCACACCCTCCTTTTACACCGAAGCCTAACTGTACGGGTTCAAATTCCGAATTTAATTTTGGTAAAATATGTCGAACAGCAATTTTGGAGGCCAGACGTCGTAGTGTTGATCCAACAGCAATTGGTCTCACCCCTCCGTCCTTTTTGGTGAGAGCAATGAGGTTCGCGCCGAAAAGAATAGGAACAATTTCTGGATTGACATTACCGGAATACATAAAGTTGATTAATTTTGTGATAGAATTTACAAGTTGCTCGCCTGCATCACCCACAGAATGCGACGTTAAGTCTTTCAAATGTTGGGGTGAGATTCCATCCAAACCTGCAGCCGAACCTGGTTTAAAAGATAAAATAGCATCCGTAACATCTTTGTTTTGAATTTGAAGGCATGCTTGCCCTGCTGTTGGTGGGTCGAGAAAATATGGGTTTAATGGAGCTGGAGGATGTTTTGTCCGTAAGGCCTGAAGAGTGTCAGGGGTATCTGGTGATAGCACATCGTTGGAGAACAAAAGGCGAGCGGCACCTTTGAGATCTCCGTCACTGATTTTGTTTTCTATGAGTTTGTTGCGATTACGAGGGGCATCATGTTTGATGCTCCTCGTAATCGCAAGAGGTGCGGGAGAAGGCAAGGAGCTCACAGCACAGTTATTCTTAATCTTTTGTGTTAGTGATAAATTTGGTTCATTCGTTTTTATTATGAGTAGTGTGTTGTATGAAAATAAAAATAGGTTCTGCCAGTCTTGAGTGCAATTACTTATGTAACATTTCTGTATTAATTTTGACAAATGTGTAGCAACGGTTATTCGTGCTCCTCGAGGGATTCTTTTTACTACAGGTATACTATTTTTTAAATTACTAAGATATTTGTGGAAAGGTGTTGAATTGTTGGCTACTTTTAGAAGTGCAAAAAAGTTCATTATAAGAACTTTTTAACTTACTATACTATACTATACTATACTATACTATACTATACTATACTATACTATACTATACTATACTATACTATACTATACTATACTATACTATACTATACTATACTATACTATACTATACTATACTATACTATACTATACTATACTATACTGTATATAAGTATATAATATTGAAATAAAATAAAATGCATTTTAATTGATCGGTGGGTCATATTTAAAACTTTGTAATTTCAATTATAACAAAAAAAAATCAAAAAATTCAAAGTCATTTATTCATTTGGTTTTTACAAACACTTAGAAACGCCATTAAGAAAGAGTGAGGGGACTCTACATCTGAGGCAAATAGCGCCCTGTTTAAAACATTACGGCACTTTGTTCGAAGTCGCTTGCGCCGCCGTCAGTACTTAAGTTGGACTTCGAGAGTATTTGTAGCTTTTAAATGCTAATTAAAAAATATAATAAAAAAAGTTTATTGGTCGCTTATAACGTCACATATCCACAAATAGTATCTATATTCAGGTATCGGCCATATCAATACATATACCTAAGATATGTAGGTACGTTGGTACCACAGAGTACATTTTATATTTTATTTTACACATGACGTAGACACACAGTATAAATAAATGTATTTCGCCCAGCAGACGAGATAATTAAATGAGTTAATCATAATAACAATTGATTCATATTTCGTTTTATTTTTCATTATCATATATTATAAAATGCATTTAAGTGTTTACGGAGTTTGCACCAACTTTTAAATAATATACATATACGTAAGTAAAGGAAAAGAATTGTGGATGTGAGGGAAGCGAGTGAGTTGTGTCAGGGTCGTGGCAAGAGGCGCTCCATTATTTCTACCTATTCCCGTGGAAAGAAGGCGTGACTCAACCTAAAATACAAATGGCCAGTTTCTCGAAAGTACTCTTCATACAAGCTTTACGGTTATGGACACTAGGCAAACCAGCTTTGTTGAGAATGTCTTTAGTTTGGTCGGAAAAAACCCTCCTGCGTCTGCCTTGTTTAACGCATCCATCCACATCAGATTTATAAATTCCTTTCGTCAATCTACTAAAGTGTATTCTGACAGCATTCCCGACTTCCGGGAATTACAACAAAACAATTTTACAATTCACCGTAATAATTATGATACACATTATTATGATACAAATAATGTTACTAAAAACATCGGTAACCGTAATAATTTTATCGATTTTTGGTAAACGTGTTGATACTTATCGTGACTTACTTTTTCATGATTAAGGTGACCCGAACTGAATCGAGGTTAATTTTCCAATATTATCACAGGTGTTTTTATATTATTAACTCTTAAATAATTACTTATAATTTTACATATCATCACGACAAAGTAATATCTATAACTTTAAAATACGTATTTATGTAAATATATTTTATTTCTCTCAGCTCAAATGGAAAACAGAATAAAATATGCATAAATTTAACTCTATAGCTATACGTTCAATTTATGCATGTTAATGAACGAGAAAACATTTTTTCTTTTTCTTATTTCTTTATTTGCTCATTTCGCAGTCATCTATAATAAATATTTTATTTCTTTAATAGGTACTAATAAAATGTAGTTTTTCTTATGATAAATGGTATAAACTTTATCTACCGTTAATACAGTTAATCATGTGATATAAACGGTTCCTCATTCTTATACAAAATATATCAAGTCATGATTTATAACGGTGATTTGGGTGTTGTGTTACTGATTGCTTTAATAATACAGTAAAATAATAAGACTCGATTTAAAATAAATAACTTCTACTTTATAATAATATAAAAGTCCTTGAAAGAATATCTTTAAACTAACAGCCGGCTGTACCAAAAATTATAATTTACGAATTTATAAAAAGTATGGTTTAAGTAAAAGAAAAAAAAATGGGTTACACCACTCTGTAACTTCACATTTTATATTTACGTTTATACATAGCTAAAGGACATCAACTTGGGTTTCTATGTACTACTTTTGTTATTTCTAATGATAATAAAATATATAAATGGTAGTTTCGATATAAAATTATCAACAACCCAATTCACGATTTCGTACTAGTAAAGGTAATAGAATAAGTATAAAGTAAAACTAAATTCGTCAATTGAAACTTTTTTGGTACAACCGGCTGTAAGACACACAATCACATGTTAAAGAATCCGAATAATTGACATTTTTGTCAATGCTTTATATATATGTATGTAATTTATATATTATATCTATTTACTTTCATAATTAAAACTGATTAAATCTTTTCATTTACTTCCTGCACTAAAGAAATCACCGGATACATCTCCCAAAGGTTACCTGGTAGAAAATGCCTTAAGGCATTAGGTTCGCCTCTTGTAAACTTTTGTAGTTATTTATGTGCAATAAAGAATTCTATTATTATTATATTAGAAGTATAAATTGCCAACGGACAAACAGATTGCATTGAGTCTTAATGCTTCTTCCACTCTGTAAAAGAATAATTTAATGTGTAGCAGTCACGATTCTTATTAATATTTATAGGTACAAGAAAAATGGTTTGATCTAGAAATACTGAATAATTATTATATAAGCTAATTAGACCAATACACGCTTAGGTTATAACAAATAATATATAATGATATTGAAACATTTGTCAGGTATTATATTGATAGCGTGCATACAAATTGCATTCACAAACGACTTTAATTATAAGTTTGCTTTAACTGTATGGCAATAAACGGGTCCACAAAGTTATTAGATCAAGGTTAGTCACTAGAATTAGATATTATGCTAATACTAGTCTAGTTTTACCTACGACGATTATAATTCTTTGAAAATCATTTGTAATTTTATTGCAATGTGTATGGTGTCTAACTGTGGGGCAGCAATCTCAAAGACACCCAGCAAGCTATGAGCTATGGGTAATCGAATCAGAAACAAGGAAATCCGTAGATAATTTAAAGTGACTAACATAGCCTACTGGATAAGCAAGCTGGCAGGGAAAATTTGGGGTTTTGGGGTCGAAAAGTTCTCGAATGGCGACCACCTGGCAGGAAACAGCTGGCTGTATGCTGCTTTCAGCAGGCCACTTTGGGGTTCGCTCCACTGCTTATGTCTAGCAGTAGAGACGATTATTTAATTTTATTGCGACTTGACATTTGACTCCGACCTACCTGATGGTAAGCAACTTCTTGCTCTTTGTATCTCTTCAGGTAAAGGAGTGCCGACATCTGAAATAACCGTGTCATGCACTCATGCCTCAGCTCAATGAGTGCCTATGCATTATTATAGTTGTAATAATATCTGTACCAATTCAGTATAAAAGATTAAAGTGGAACATGATTAGCCCATCTAATATTTTGAATAAACAATGGGAAAGTAAGCGACGCTTACCGTCAATATTTGGACCTACATATGCGCAAACCTATGGACACATTACAGTGATGTTTAAAAATATATATTTTATTACATAAATCATTCTCCTAGTACAGAATAGATGTGCAGGCCTTATTCATAAACTTAAAGTGACTTCTCCTTTTGGAATTGTTAATGATATTTGCATTTTTATTGTATACCTTATTGGGACATACTTTATAATAATTTAAATAACTTTGTCTTTTTAAAGTCACAACCGTATTCGATAAAGGAGTAATTACTTTCACCTTTAAACATAGCACTGTACTTTAATTTCCGCTTTTTATGAAAAGAAAATACTTTTATAATAAAGGTTATTTGAGTTGTCCTTGATATTAAAGGCAATTGGCCGGCTACTCTCGCCTGTCATCTTATTTTCATGACGCATTTTGAATTTAAAATACAACATTAAAATACGATAAAGTTTCGATTAAATTGAAGATTTCTTAATCGGTTTCAACGTATTTACAATTCTTTCTTTAAAGACACATTTGAAGACATATTCCAAATGTTTTCCCTTGTCAAAAATCCACACTCTATGCCTATTGCCTACTCATATTTCTTTTATTTATAAATCAACTTCTTACAGTGGTGGTGATGGACAGATAGGGTATGTTATACAATAATTGGTATAATTTCTTCCTCTAACTTTTCTTCCATAATAACAATTTACTTACTTTTTTTTTCAATTAATCTTATTTTTATGTAGTATGTCATGTGTTCTTTTTAGTTTTAGTTATAAATAGACAATGAGGATTAAAGTATGTTATAAATATTAAGCAATTTAACGGGCCATTAAGTCAATTGTAAACTATGAATGTACAAAAAGGCTATTAAATTTTTAAGTAACCTAATAACACATAATTTACTCGTATTGTACATGTAGGTAATTAAGTACCTTTATTCTGTGATTAGCAAAATTCATTATTTGAAACATGTGTTATTTAGGTATGTAGTGATGGTATTTGAAGAATACCATCACTACATACCTTTTTTAATCTTTGTCACTACATCTACCTTTAAATCACAATTAATATATATTTTCTAATATATCGAAACGCTACCAAATCACTTCACGTTCTGTATACTTGCAAGTGGTGGTACTACCCCGGATCAGTAGACTGGGTACCTACCACTGCCTACCACTCTTTTTTATTGAAACAAATATTCGCCTCATTTTTTTATTAACAAATATTTGCAATATTTTATTATTAGACCAATTAATTATTATTAATTATTACAAATAAAACAAATATTTGCTCCGACCGTGTATCGAACCCAGGACTATACGCACAACAAACCAACCGCTAACCGTTCGGCTACGCTGTCGTCTAATTTACATTCAACATGCGGTTACTGAGGTAACCGCATGTTGAATCGGTTTTATCAGTCGTCGACTCTCTTGGACTTTCCTTTTTTTACCATCTGCCTGATAAACCAGTATATTAGGACTGATAGAGCTTGTATTGTAAATGTAAAGGAAGCGAGGGAGCGCTTCATCATTGTCTCTGCCTATCCCTATGGGAAAAAGGCGTGAAAATTTGATTTTGATTTTGACCGATAAGCCTAATAAAGTGTATTAAACCAGTAAAGGTCAGATGTCAAGTCGAAATAAATAAAAAAAATATATACATCCTATTCGAGTACTTATGTATAACTAATTTATAAATTGTGTAGGACACAAGACACAAAATAATGTAAAGATATAATATGTAATCTTTCTTATACTAGTGAAGACTCCGCTGCTCGTTACTTGTAGGTTAAGGTCAACAGCCAAGAGTTTCACAACACCGCCAAATTAAAGTTACTTGCACTCAGGACCTTGTCTTTTGTGCATGGTATAAATTACCATAATAAATGATGATATAAATGGCGGATGAAATTGTAATTGTTGTCATAACGTTGTCATTTTATTTGTTGTGTTGAAACTTTGTTGATGCCGCCTTTGTTGATGTCTGTGTTAAATTCACCGACAAAATGAATACCGATTAAATTACTGACAAAATTTTTATTTTTATTTTTTATTGTGACTCGACATATGACAGCACCCCGCTTGATGTTAAGCTGGAGTGTGGTCCATGAATGGATGCCACTGCTACTAATTCAATAACTGTGAGTAGCAATTACATCCACTATGCCGGCTTATCTGGAACTGGCAACTTACAAGCTGATCCTGAAACGCGACCAAATCACTTCACGGTCTGTACCGTGAAGTGATTTGGTCGAGTGGTACTACCCTGGATCGGCAGACTGGGTACCACTGCCTACCACTCTTTGTTAACCAGACCCGAAGCAAATATCCACCTCTTTTTTTTATTAGCAAATATTTGCAATATTTAATAATTATATTAAATATTGCAAATATAAGCTAAGGAACAAATATTTGCTCCGACCGGGAATCGAACCCGGGACTTTACGCGCAACAAACCAATCGCTAACCGTTCGCCCACGCCTGTCTAGTAAACATATTTTGTTTTTTTATTAAGGCTCAATTTTTTTTATAAGGTTGTTATAATGGAATGCGCTCCATGAATGGAAGCGACTGCTACTACGCTTAAATTCATGCAAACCAAGAGCACGGGTTAAAAACCATTCACTGATACCAATGTATATGATACTATGCTCGTTTTGTTTCTATGATACTAAATCGATATGAATAAATTTTCGTAATTAGTTGTGTAATTAGATTCATAATTTTGTCATTTGATAAGGAATATAAATTGAAATTGATATGAGAAACACATCTGTATCAATTACAACCAATTTTATGACGTCATGTGACCTAAATCTGTTCAGCTAATGTATGAATAGAGTGCGTTATATCAACATAACTGGTTAGACATGAAATATAAATGAGTTGAGTTGGTTCAAATTTGTTCTGTATACTCGTACATACAAGTACGTTCAATATCAACATTATTTAAATTAATATTGTAGTATATTAAATATTTATCAAAGTTTTTTTTTTTATTGTGACTCGACATATGACAGCACCCCGCTTGATGTTAAGCCAAAGTGTGGTCCATGAATGAAAGTCACTGCTACTACAATTCAATAACTGTGAGTAGCAATCACATCCATTATGCCGGCCTAGATGGAACCGGCAACTTACAAGCTGATCCCGAAACGTGACCAAATCACTTCACGGTCTGTATACTTGTAAGCGGTGGTACTACCCCGGATCGGCAGACTGGGTACCACTGCCTACCACTCTTGAAAAAATAATTACTTAATTGGACTGCGTTTTTTTAGAAATATCAATCAAATAATTAAATTGTCACGCCTTTTCCCCACAGGGACAGGCAGAGGCAATGGATCTCACTTGACACGATCCTGACAAAACTCCCTCGCTTTCCTAGCATCCACAATTCTCTTCATACAAGCTCTACAGTAGAAAAAATAAAATAAATCAAAGTTCAGTTAAGCCCTGATATTATCTAGATTTAGATTATGGTAATTAAACTAGATTTATTTATACAACAGGATAATACAGCAAGATAATCTAAGGCGATCGTGTTCTAGAAGCGCTGTCTCGCCAACCGGTGGTAGTGGTAGTAGAAAGCCCTTGGATCAAAGCCAACCATTGTACTATAGGTGATTTTGATATATGTACTTTAGTTTTTCAGTTTCTATGATAGAAGCACGCAAAATAACTGTTATTTATTAACTATTTACTTTTCTGTCCTTTCTTGTTATTATCAATACTTAATACATTTTTTTTAAAGTCGCTCTAACAACAAGGTCCTTTGCGACTACAGTAGATATTTTGTTTCAGTGGAGATTTTAACAGTGCGATTACAGAATTTAAAAATTACACCTTTTCATACATATGAATAAATTTTAAAAAGCCTAAAACATTATTATAATTATCTTCATTTAAGCAATTTTGAATATTTCGCTTTAATTTAAATGTTTCCCTTTCTGAATTATATTCAGGACAATGTAATAATATATGAGAAACGGACAACTCCCCATCACATTTTTCACATTTATTTTTACTTAATACTTACTTAATTCTAAACAGGAATATTATCTACAAAAGATATTGTGAAGATGGAATAAATTGTTGGGTAAGAATAATAAGCAGATGTTCTTCTAGTGCCCTTTGGAATAAATAACATAAAATGTAAGTTGTGAATAAGTACAATAAGTACTTAGCGCAAACGACTAATTGAACAACCTATTAGTTTTCAATATATTATGATACTTACAATTAACTATTAAAACTTACACTATTAAAACTATTATAACTATTAAAACTATTAAAACTATTAAAACTATTAAAACTATTAAAACTATTAAAACTATTAAAACTATTAAAACTATTAAAACTATTAAAACTATTAAAACCTACACAGTTATTTGCTTTATTTATGTGTGTTGGTACCAGTACAGATCGTGAAGCAACTCAGTCGCGTTTCAGGATCATCTTGAAATTTGCCGGTTCCAACTAAAACGCCATAATGGACGTGACTGCTATTACTTGCAGTTAATAAACTGTAGTAGCACTCGCCTTCATTCATTGATCGTATCAAAAAAATTATCCCCGAGTCGTACGTATTTTCCATTTAATTTAGTTACAATATTACAATAGAACATGTTGAAACAAAACACTAAGATGAGCATTAATGTCGAATTGGGAATGAATTTGTGCACATCGCAAGTGAACGTTGCGCAAGAAGCTGTTAACACTTTTTGCACATTACACGTACGCGTGTTTATGTATGATGCACTTGCTGGCATTCATTACTCGCACGATTGCGTATTATGCCGGTTTTTGTTTCTTCTCGGACCAAGGTTTTGGCAGTGACCTTCGGACGTATTAGACTTGGAATTTAAATTACACTTAATTTTAATTAGACGGCAAGTTTTTCTTCTTATTTTACACACTTGCAAAAGTCTTTATACGAAGAATTACATATGTGTATAATCGTATACTAAACAAAAGTGCTGTGTGATACATAATTTAGACAATATAAAAACAACAATAAAATGCTCGTCATAAAAAAAATAGTTTTTAAACATATTTAAAGGGAAAAAAGGCGTGACAATGTGAATAATTGATTGATATTTTGAGGAGCCTGAACCTTTTTTACCTGAACCGAAATTTATGTAATCCTGAATCATTGACCGCCCATTTTCTAGTGGCAAACAATTTATACGTTTATGAATTTATACATTGTAATAAACAGTTATCGTTATAATTTTAATATTTACTACATTGAACATACATATGTATAACTTATGTATACGTTATGCGAATTTAATGTTGCGTAATATTTTTATGAATTACTCTATAACTATGAATTAGGTATACGGTTACAAATTCCGAAAAGATTTAGTTAATAAATGCAACAGTTAACCTATGTATTTTTTGAACTTGAGACTCGACGTCTGATCTCGTCTTGTTTGTTAAAGGCAAGGCAAGGTATGGACAGACCTGCGCCTCCTGTTCCTGCACCCAGAGTTGCTGTTTTTTTTTTACAAAAATTTCGTAGTTATATTTGACCACCCAGTAAAACTAATTTATTGGAATTCCGGTTTAACTACTGACTACTACTTATAAGTTGCTTTTTATGTCATGATTTTTTAGTTCAAACTTTTTGAATTTTACATTGGGTTCGAATGTATTAAAATAAACAAGAAACTAGTGGACTGTATCGAAAAATTGTGTTAAAAGTGTTACGATATTTATTTGACAACCCTCTTATGACAAAAAACATTCAAAATATAAAAAAGTATAAATATGTAAATATTCTGGAACAGTATGATTGCGATTAGTAGTGTTAATTGAATTCTTATTTTGTATTTCATTAGCACTAATCAACAAATGCGATCATCACCAAAAATATGT
Source organism: Tinea trinotella (assembly GCA_905220615.1). NCBI lineage: Eukaryota > Metazoa > Arthropoda > Insecta > Lepidoptera > Tineidae > Tinea > Tinea trinotella. The sequence continues at coordinate 3,803,317 of HG992311.1, forward strand.
TCTAATCAAATCAAAACATTTTTTTATACAAGTAGGCTGAATTCAGCACTTTTGCACGTCACAACTACAAATGGTTTTTGATAGAAAAATGTGCCAGCTGCTGCAAAACGCATTGTCAATTTACCTATAAAGCATTAACCAAGTAGCTGCTGTAAAGAGGCATTGTTAACTATAAATATATTCAAAGAAGGTGGTGTAATAAATAAGTTCTAATAATTGTATAGAACTGTATAGGTTGTATAGGTTGATAAAGAACATATTATAGTCATTAGACACACAAAGTTAGTATAGTTACCGGCAGATTAAAAGAACGCTGACTTTTAAGCTACGCATTATCAAGATTAGAAGAGCTAGCAAGCAAGTCCGCCTACCCATTTATAATATGTTTTATATACACATGCGTATAACAAAAAGTAAATAGGTAACAAAACAAGTTATCGCACAGCTTCAAAACCAGCGCTCTTTTTTCTGCGGTCGACACCACTGTCTCCAGCATAATATAATAAATACATTCGTTCTAAGAGAAGAAAGAGATCGAATCGAATGCTTCTTAATTACTATTCTGAATTCATGACCAGCAGGACCACGCCTAATTTAAATTACATGGACATATTTTTGTTTCAGATATAATTCACGGAGTGTATTAAAGAATATGGGGAATTAATTGTGAATTCATGATGGCATCTATTCCAATGGAACCAAATTGCTCAGCTTCCCCGCCTGGAGTTTCAGCGAGGGCTGTCCAGCGAGCTCATCTATCCTATCTCCCACAAAGACCACCGGTTACTATAAACTTTCAAGATTTATCGTATTCTGTACCTCAAGGAAGAAAGGGTAAGTTAGAATTCTCAATATATGATACAAATAAATAAACAACAATTATATTATATTGTCCAAAAACAAACAAGCTGGACTCTGAAAATACCATTCCTCGATTCGGCTAATGTATAATACTCTAAGAAGAATAGATACTACTACACGTACTAAGTTTTTAAATAGACGCAAAGTTTTTGTATTGGGAAATCAATCTTAAACGTACGTTAACTAAAAACTGTCTAGTAATTTATTCTAAAAATATAATTACCTAGCCAGGTACGATCGTAAAAAGCTGAATATGCTTATAATAAATATTTATATAAACTTGAAATAAAGCAGAATTACAATTAGAAATAGTGACTATGCAGAATCACACTACTTATATCAATCTAGTGCATATATAATTTATATACCTATTTATATATCCGATTAGGTTTTAATACGAAAAAATATTGCAGATATCTACTAGTTAATTATTGTAAAAAGGAACCTATGAAAAGTAGGTATTTTTAAGAGTGGTAGCAAGTGAAAAGTAGAGTTGGTGGTTATTTGCCCAGTCTGCCGATCCGGAATAGTAGCACTACTTTCGTGTACAGATCGTAAAGTGTCTTAGTCGCGTTTCGGGATCAACTTAAAAGTTACCGGTTCCTAGGTCAGCATAATTATGAGACCGCTACTAACAGTTATTTAACTGTACTAACAGTCGGCCTATTCATGGACCGCATTCTAGCTTAGGGCTTTAAGCTGATGTAAATATCCGACGGGGTGCTTTGTGGGAGTTTATTAAATAAAATCAATACTAGCTACATGTGACTTTTGCTTAGCATCAGGCTTAAGTCATGTATCAAACCACAATATTGAAATCTGTGATAACAAACTATTATTACGCTTATATAAATTAATGGGACCCTATATTTCTGTTCTTTGGTATTTTTCCACTTGAAACAAGACAAATAAAGGGGCCTAAATAATAATAAAAGTAGGGATCCGTAGAGCCATAATTAAAGAGCATGTTGGAAGAGTCGGAATGGATGTAAAGGAGTAAGAGAGTTGTGTATGGATTATAGAAAGTGGCACACCGTTGTCTCTGCTCTGCATATCCCCGGGGGAATTAAGAATTAAACTTGATAATTTAATTAAACAAAACGACGATTCACTAAGATTTAAACAATATAAAGTAATTATAATATTTTGTATAAGTATATGATACACGTAAATGAATATGCTTGATTTACCATCACATTTTGTAGACATAAATACAATTAACATGTGGAGGTAAATATTTTCAATTCCCTTGTTTATGTGTTAAACAAATTTTGTTTAATAACCTGGGTCATTACAGGTCGTTAATACAATGAGTAGATTGGGTATTTTCCTAAGCCCAAATTGAATATAAAAATAGACATTATTTGTTACGCGTTTATCATTTAGTTTTTATGCGCATACACAACTAGCTAGCCTCGGACAATGAAACTTAAATGCCAGTATTCAAAGTATTAATTAAATTATACTTCGTTGTGTATATTTTATTTTACACAAAAAAATTTACGTGCTTCTTTTACTACTGGATATTCAGTATAAACTCCATTTAATGTTAATCAATCAATCAAATTTTTACGCCTTTTCCCCACAGTTATAGCCCACAACAATCGAGCGCCACTTGCCACGAACCTGACACAACTCCCTCGCTTCCCACAAATCCGCAATTATTTTCATACAAGATCTACGGTTATGGGCACTAGCCAACCAAGCTTTCTTGAGGATGTCTCTGATTTGGTTGGAAAACACCTTCATGGTCTGCAATTAACGTAAAATTATATAATAATTTATGTTGCTGAAATTATTAAAAACTGCAGCTGTATCAGTGGTTTCTAATAATTTTAGCAATTATTAAGAACCACTCTTAAACAAGTAGACCTAAAGCAAATATCTGCCTAGTTTTTTATTAACGAATAATTGTAATACCTATATAATTTAATACCTACATAATTAAAAGGCGATCGTGGTGTAGTGGTAGTGCAATGGTCAAGCAAACCAAAGGCACGGGTTTCTAAACCACTCGCCGGTACCAATGTATCCTTGATATATTCACTTTAGTAGCTTAATATAGAAAAGTAAATATAAAAATATGAAAAGGACATCATGCATTTTGAGTTTTTATGTACTACTATTGTAATGTCCAATGATAAAAAAAATATAATTTATAGTTTCAATACTTGTGTTGATAAAACTAATAACAATTTTGCTTTTAAATGCTGTCCAATTTAGTTATTTATAAAATAAGATATGGATTTTGTATCGTCTGTCAATCACAAAGACACGCCATATTAACAGTTCTGTTTTGAACTGTCATAATTATAGATTGATCATTTTGCACACCTAAACTTTGCAAAATAAAGGATATATTCCAATCCAATGTAATCTTTGTACATCATTTTAAAATGCATATTAAACTGTTAATACAATTAGGCCCAAGTCCCCATACAAATTGAATGCTGTTCTTTAGTCAGTTTGTGATGAATAATATTGTATATTATTATATTTGTGGTAATATTGTTTTTAGAATTTGTTTAATAGAATTTAAACTGAACTTCGGAATGAGGAACAAAAAAAAAATGAAGTGTTAAAACAAGGAAGCAATACAAATCCTTGAACTGGGACCTGCCATTTTAATAAATATAATTTAAGTTATCACTAAAATATTAAGCAACCATATTATTTTTAAGTCTTATCGTGTATAGATTTTCGTAAACATGTCTCGAGGTTTAGTAGGAAAAGATTTTTTTATTGATGCTCGTCATAGGCCAGCATCCCGACTGATGTTAAGCTGAAGTGCATTCCATGAATAGAAACGACTGCAGCTTTGTCGGCCTCATTTTTCTCACTATTATTAATGAATCTACAATAGACCGTTAATTCATTCTTGCAGCTTGTTATGCAGTGGTAGGTAGACATTTCGTGTTTATTTGGCCAGTCTGCTGAGCCGGGGTAGTACATATTATCACTTTTAGGTGTGTGGTGGCTCTGTTGCGTTTTGTGTTTTTTATTATTGTGACTCGACATATGACAGCACCTCGCTTGATGTTAAGCCGAAGTGTGGCCCATGAATGAATGCCACTGCTACTACAATTCAAAAACTGTAAGTAACAATCACATCCACTATGCCGGCCTAGATGGAACCGGCAACTTACAAGCTGATCCCGAAACGTGACGAAATCACTTCACGGTCTGTATACTTGTAACTTTGTAAGTGGTGGTACTACCCCGGATCGGCAGACTGGGTACCACTGCCTACCACTCTTTGATAACCAGACCCGAAGCAAATATACATTTTTTTATTATCAAATATTTGCAACATTTAATATAATTATAAAATATTACAAATAAAAGCTCCGACCGGGAATCGAACCCGGGGCTTTACGCGCAACAAACCAATCACTAAACCGTTAGTCCACGCCTGTCGTCTGGAATGTTTCCTGTTCCAAGTGAACCGGCATCGTGGATACGACTGTTACTTGCTGCTATTTAACTGTAGTAGCAGGTGCATTTACCCCACTCTATCTTAAGATCTTGCTGGGTTCTGTGATATTCCGAGCCTTAATAAAAAAACAACAATAATCGTATAAGATACATATGACTCAATTCCTGACTACTTAAAAACTAATTTAGGCCGGCATAGTAACAGCGACAGAGGCAACTGTAAGATAAAACGGTTTATTTCGGTAGTCAACGCTCTTGTTTGCGCAAGTCGAGTTCAAGAAAACAAAAAAGTGGTAAAAAACAAAATACGGGCAACATAAACATGCATAACCTTTATATTTGATGTGTTTAAGTCTAGTAACCTAAACAATTTAAATACAATAAAATTTGAATAATATTAAAATGACTTTACTGTTACGAATGACCATTTGGATTAAAATTAAATAAGGGACAACCTTAGCGGTCACATGTTATAGAGCGCCTATATATAGCATCTATGTTATCTCTATCTCTACAAGCCAAGATTCAAAAATATAAATCTTTTCTCTTTATAATATTAGTATAGATTTTTGTCAAATCGCCGGCATAGTGACGGAGAGCCAACCCTGAATAGGTTTTTTAAGGCGGGCCATCTCAAGGCAAGGCAAGATAACGTCTTTCGGGAGTAATATATATTAATAGAATTCTTGTTATGCAGTGGTAGGTAGACATTTGGTGTTTAATTTGCCCAGTCTGCAGAAAAAAAGTGTTTTAAACATTTTTATATTTCAATACTAAGCTATCATACAAACAGATCGATCAAAGTACGTACGAGTATGTATATTCATTCAATTCAATTCATTGGGCTCTTAGTTCGAGAGACCATCATTGGGGTTAGATTTATAATTTTGTTTGTTTCATATGTTATGTTATATTATATTTTTGATTATTTTTTGTTTATAGTGGGGAAGCTGTTCAGGACGGCTAACCCACGCACGTTGCTATGCGACCTTGTTTGTTATCATAAGCCAAATAAATATATGCCAATGTGAAAACGTAAAAAAATGTTATAATTTATCTTTAATTAATAAATCAATTCGGTAATACGTTCTTAACTGCAAATCTGCAAAACTGCCTTTGGCCGGCATAGTGACGGTGACTGAAGAAGCCGTGAATAAACTCGGTTTTTTCAGTTGTCGTCACTTTTGGACCTTCTCTTGCTTATCATCAGGCGGGTCGAGGTCAGATGTCGTGTCACAATAAAAAAAAAAATCTATTCATATAGTGTTTATCTACCACTAGATGACGGAATAAATTGAATGCAATATGTGGGAATCTTCTAACATCGAAGTTAATTACAAAAACAAAGGAATAATGATTGACGTTTAACAAAGGAAGAGGCAACTATTGTTTGTAAAGCTTGATCAATTATTGGTTTTTGTTGTCAAGAGTTAATGATGTGGAGTAACAAAACAATTAAATTGATTAGATACACGTGATAAAGAGAACAAATTATTAAATAAAATATTTACATTGTTAATATAAAGGATTGGAAATGTAATCTTTAATTAATAGATAGGGTGCGGTAGTTGAAGAACGTGTATAAAGATAAAAGTTTGGACAGGCTTTTCTCCGTCATATAATCATGAATCTTTTGAACGCAGCCTGAAACGGCATCTCACTATTGATCTCACTATCTCACCAATGCATTGACGGCATTGGAATCTTCATACGTGGCACCAATCTTCTCTTATCATGGACCGCACCCTAGCCTACCACACCAGGCGGAGTGCTGTCTATCAAATCATCGATGGTCAAATGCCATATTCAATGAATATATAAAAAAACAATAGGTAATATTGTCACCGGCATAGTGGCGGCGGCTGGGGCAGCCGGGAACTGACTCAGTTATTCCAGTCATCGTCACTTTTGGACCTCCTCTTGCTTATCATCAGGCGGGTGGTCAGATGTCGTGTCACAATAATAATAATAAAAAACTCTTCATTTCAACAGGAACAGGCACTACCTTTCATGATCCTGGCCTGATATCTACATTTCTTTTAATACAAGCCCACAGTTATGGTCTTTCTCTAGTCTGATTTAAAAAAAGTTTTATTTGATTCAATACTTCTATAATACTGTATAATACTTAGGCATTCTTCTATCTGATTTTTTTTATAAAATATTATATTAACCTTATCGTTATAACTTTAGAGTATAAAATTCTATGTATTATAATACATCTATATCTATTGTATTATAATTTCAACAATTCTGTATTCACCGACAGAAAACTGGATACGCAAGTTTTTTAGTGTCTTTTGTATCCAGTTTTTCTTTTTCTTCAACATACGTCATAAGTTTGACCTTACATGACTTTATGTTAAAAGCTGGAGTGCGGTCCACCAGAGGAGGCTATTGCTCACACAAACGAACTTTAGCATACAGCAACTTTCAAATTGATTTCAAACGTGATTGAATCACTTCATGGTTCCACCTGAGTCGACAAACCACATAAAATATTTAAATAACTAATTGAGAACGAAATAATTTATTAAAGTAATATTATAGGAAACATAAAACTTTAACGTACAGAATTAACGAGCGACCATGAACTAAAATGTCTCGATTGAAAGATTTTTAATTATGTGAGCCCGTTAGGTACCTAACTTAGGTAGATAAATGAATGTTATAATACTTAGATATTATTAAAAATTATTACACGAATTGGTAAAAGTTTCGAGAAACTGATATGTAAATCGTAATAAAGCAGATCATTCGAAAAGTCGGATTAAAATCTGATAGTAAGCAGCAAAAATATTTATAAAACGGTAATTTTGAAATTATTATTTCTTATTATCCTATTTAATTGTCCGACTGCTGAGCAAAGGTCTCACTTTCTTTTTTCCATGACTCACGACCTTTGCAGTTTACATTAGGTGTACACTGTGTAGGTATGTACCTAAGGATATATAGGTATATAGTATACTCTAAGCTGACGACACTTTGCGATCTCTACCCATGAACCGTTGTATCTAGTCTCGCTACCTCCGTTGGGCCGTATTTATAAATGGACATTATTCATTTTATATGGGGGCTTGGGCTAATTGTATTAACAGTTGCATATGCATTTTAAATTAGTTTGATATACGAACATTACAATGTAATTGGAATATATCCTTTATTTTTCATAGTTTAGGTGTGCAAAATCATCAAACAATAATTATGACAGATGATACAACAAATGTGGCAGAACAAATGTGGCGTTAATTGACAGATGATACAAAATCCATATCTTATTTTCCAAATAACTCTATTGCACAGCAATTAAAAGCAAAATTGTTATTAATTTTATCAATACAAGTATCGAAACTGTTATTTATATATTTTTTCATTATCAGCCATTACAGAAGTAGTACATAGAAGCCCAAAATGAATGATGTCCTTTCAATAGAAATAACTTCCTTTTAATAGAATCAAAATTACATACGACTTTACTAACTCTGTTTTATTTACTACAATATATATCAAATTATAGTATATAAAATTTGCGCCGTCCATTATTATTTCTAAGGTGTTAATGAGGCTTACCTTTTGAATGAAGTGAAACAAACTGGACAGGCTATTGCACTAATTCATTACACATAAAACGACATCCTGTAATTTCATTATTTGTACGCGCACAACTTGTATTGGCGCCCTCAATGTTAATATGCAGTTGCTACTCCTAAAATTGCGATAGGCCTGGCCCTTAGGGGCCGATTAATAAATGCTTACTTAATTAAGTACAGTTTATTTAAAACAAGCTTTCGACGAGACTTTCGAATGAGACCTACTCAATGATGATTAATTCCACAATTCGTGTGGAATTAATCATCAACTTTCAGAACTAACTCGAAGGGATATCGTCTTGAGACAATTTTCTTCCCTTCCACGGATTCTCCGAGTTGGTGCCGGGTCCATCGCGTGGCAGATGGGAGAGTGAAGGCAGGTTCCTGTGTTGTGATCGGAAAGTAATTTTAAGGGCTTTACGACATGTCAACACTCACCTTCAACGCTATCACGTTCCCCTCTACCCAACTAACGCTTGCGATATTTGGTCTAAAAATGTACTTACGGATCCAAGATCCTTTAATTCTTTTGGCCCGCTTACTCACTAAAAATAGCCTATCGCAAACCGTTCCATTTCAGTAAATATTAACGAAATATCTACCTACCACTATCGATTCGATAGAAAATGTGTCTTTAATAAATATTTAACCAAAATTAATACTCCTTTTTGTAGATCTGAGTCACATATAATTTTGAATTCAAAAGTATTAATGTATAAACAGATGTGTTTAATCTTGTATTACATTTAAATGCACAAATGTGTAGGTAGGTATTTTAGTTACGGATAGTCACTTCAAATGGGATCTTAGGATCTAAGGCCAGGACATGAATATAAAATAAAACCTAATTAAAGTTCTTAGTTTGAAATATCAGCCCCTCGAGACCAGCACGTGAATGTCCTATGGCCCACATAGCGGAGTACATCGGCCACGTGACTGAGCAAAGGTGCACGACCGCTTTAGTCCGTGTGCAATGAAATACGTCATACTGTGACTGTGCCCACAGCGATTATCCTAGACTGTTTTAACATAATGTTGCTTATTTAATGCATTGCGCTCTTTCAGATGTTTGTGTCGTTTATTAGATAGAAGTATAGTCAAAAAGAATTAAATAGAAAGAATCTATAAAAAGAATCTATAGGATGACAGCACGCATTGTCATCCTAAAACTAAATCGAATAATGTACCAAACCAGAATAAAGTAAAATCATAAGCTTGTAGCCACGCCACGCACATGTATTTCGCGTTTATCATGCTTTTTTCCAACGAATACCTAATTTTGTTTTTTTATTTGAATTATAACTATATTTTAGTATTTTCTTAGATTTTGCGCTAACATTGATTATTGAATTAAACAAATTTTATACGGCTTATTATCGCGCAAAGCTCTCGAAACGTCGGAATAATAAAAAAAATGTAAAATCAAAACCAAAATAAACACAATAGTAAGCCGCATAAAATTTGTTTAATTCATTATATATTTTAGTTACCTTTTATAACCGTTTTATTTGTATATTTATTTTTGTTTTAATAGTAAAGGTTGTGAGTAACTTAAGTGTAATAAAATTTTAGTATATTTTGCCTACAGAATAAAATTTTATTACGTCGATATAACCAATATTATTAAGTACATACAATTAATGTCATTAACATTGGTTAATGCCGTTCGAAGTGAACAGAATTTTTATACCTTTAGCAATCGATTGATAATATTACTTAGCGGAATTTTACACGTTTTTATTCATAATTATGAGATTGGCTGTAGTTTTATTGTATTTCTTAAAATACAATAAAGTTTCATAGAAACGCCTTTTACTTATTTAAGTTTATTTTTCACACTGGCCTTTGTCATAAATGGGCTCCTAATTTTAATTCGCAGATTACAATTAAATCTAGTTATAAAACTGCAGTTCTAATTTATCTTAGAATCTTTTGAAATGTTAGTAAAATGATCAAGATACAGACTTAGGATTTTACAATTGCACTAAAAACCGGTATTTGAGTGTTGCATATCATTCGTGCCGATAAGCTTACGGTCCCTTCTTGTGTTAGTTACTTTTAGCAACATAATTAGATAATTTTACAAAGTTTATTATACCTTGCCTGGCATGCTTACTATACGACTCGCCATCTAAGCGAAAAATCGTACATTTACGGTTGCCAAAAATACTATATTATACTGCAAATGGAATAAACCTTTAATTACTAAATAGATTATTAAAAAAAACATTATACATATAGCTGGATAGATAAATTCTTTATTGCACAGTATAATAAATATAATAATACATAGCGTATGTATTTTTTTAATTTTTTTTATTGTGACTCGACATATGACAGCACCCCGCATGATGTTAAGCCAAAGTGTGGTCCATGGATGAATGTCACCGCTAATACAATTCAATAACTGTGAGTAGCAATCACATCCACTATGTCGGCCTAGATGGAACCGGCAACTTACAAGCTGATCCCGAAACGTGACCAAATCACTTCACGGTCTGTATACTTGTAAGCTTAATGTGTTATGACATTTTCTACCAGCTAACCTGTCACAACAAATCACAAATATTGAATTAAAAATTTTGATTAAATAAGGTAATTTTTTTACTCATATATTTACGAGTATTAATTATTATAATTTAAAAATATATGTTATAATAATAATTATTATACTTACTGGGAATTGTGTCAGGATCGCGGCAAGTGGCACTGCATTGCAATTTGATTGATATACTTACTTATTCATAAAGGTTTATTCAAATACATTGTAAGCTGTAATAAATTATAAAATTCTTAAGACACGAACAAGATTATAATTCCTTCCTGTGTAAATATTCCATGTGTAAATATTTCCTCATAATACAATTAAAAATTTCCTACCTTCCGCCATATTGAGTTGTGTTTGTAGGCAGTCTACATTCTTGAGTTATGATTCCATGACAAAATGGGTACCTAATTAGTTAGATAAGATACATTCCATTGGTATAACAAAGTGTGAAAAGTCGGTTGAAATTGCTTAAATTGTCTGCAGTCGTTAGGATTATCGCGTGCATAGTGATGACCAGCATAGTGACGGCGACTGAGTTAGCCGTGAACTGACTCGGTTTTTTCAGTCGTTGTCAACTCTTGCTTTAAAAAAAAGAAATTATATTAAAAACAAAATATTAAATTAAATTAAAATTAAAAATTAAAAAAAAGAAAAAAAAAAGAATTATAATCCACACTTAAGCGTTTTTAAAATGAGCAAACATTTTAAATGAAACACATGTGACCTTGAGGGCTAAACATTCCACTTGTAGCTTGTTGGACAAAGAAATTATTTATCAGTTGCCAATTTGGTCGACATTATGTCGATGTTTCGCTTGCCCTGTGAGGGTATTATAGGAATGAACAGACAAATAACAATGTTAAGGTGACGCTGTGAACCTTATTGAATTACTTAGGAAAGCAATGAGAAGTACAAGAGAGTCGACGACTAAAATAATTATACGCTTTCTTCAGTCGCCGTTACAGAACACACAAGCTGGTAAAGAAGCCATTATAAAACGACAATTTAAGAACCTCAATTCGAACCCTTTCTTTTCTCTACTGGACCCTATAATAAATGCTCGTGCATGTCTAAGTTATTAACCACCGATCTCGTCACGTTTAGTACAAGAAATCGTTTATATTATATTTAATACTGATCAACATTGATGACACATTGTAGGTAATTGCGGATATTGCTCTGCAGTTACGTATTTAACGACCAAGTTGCTCCATATGTTATATATTTAATCATTTGTTCGTATTATTGTGTTAATAATAATAATAACAATATATAGCTCGTGGAACAGATGGCTAGGCCAACAATTCTCGCAGTCCACGCACATGAAAACCGCTGGATGCTGAAAGGATAGGTTAGGGGACATTTGCTCAGTCTGGCAATCCGGAGTAGTACCACTACTTTCAAGTGTGCATACCTAAGATTACAGAAGAAGACTCTATGTAGAGGCGGGCCACGCATCGTCTTTCAAAATCTTAGGTACCCTGTAACGATTGAATCACGTTTTTTTAAAATTTCAACAGTATTCGTAGTAGCCTTGATGCATAGACCGCACTCCAGCCTAACATCAGCCGAAGTGCTGTCACATAGAAGTACAATAAAAAAGGGCAGGTCGCTTCCAGATCGCAGAGGGAGGCCTATCTCCAGCAATGGACGACTAATGGTTGACATTAGGCGTCCATTGCTGCTTGATTGTGGTCTAGTTATAGTAAGCATATTTAATAGTAGGTAGGTATATATGCAGGCGATAATACAAAATACACATTAAACAGTGGTTAAAATATTTTAGTCATGATCTACTTTATTTTTATAACCTTCATCTTGGTCCAAGTTGGTAACCATTAGGTTCGAAACAAGACATTCATAACGGGAATATTTTTTGCTTCTATTCAACTAGTTACGAATCAAGATTGTTTAATCCGGTTTTATGAATAATAGCTAATAAAGAAGATTTAGGTTTGTACTCTCGTAACTAAGAAAAATAAAAAGTTCAAAAAGTTATCATAAGAAAATCATTAGGTACTATTTTCATTGCCGTAATTTCAATATAGATAGAGGACCAACTAAATTTTGTAAAATAGGCTTAGATTAAAACTAAAGATGTTTAAATCTAATTTGTTTAATTAATAAGTTTAGTCCGAATCCTTAACAATCTCGAATCTTGTATCCCTGTTTTTTTAACAATATTAAAAGAAGCAGGGATCCGCCGTTCCTATAATCAAAGAGCATATATGAACAGAATTGTGGATGTTATAAAGCAAGAGATTTGTGTCGGGTACATTCATGGAAAGTGGCGCTCCGTTGTCTCTGTGGGAGTTATGGCTGAAGTTGATGATGATAGCAAATGGAGTTGCCAAACAAAAATAAAATGCTATCGGAAATAAATTTTCATTGGATATAATTTTAAATTCCCTATATGTTCACGAGTCTGCAACAAAAATAACGGTTCTGATTCCTTGCCCCACTATTTATTTTAAAATTGCTTCTTATTGGTAATAAAAGCTTGCTAGATACTGCAGATGAAAAACTAAAGCTTCGCCAAAAGACTGGCTTTAGTCGCGCAGTGTCTATAAATGGTACGGGCAAACAGGTAATAATATATATTCATGAATAACAAATTATTTATTTAAACATTCGCTACGACGAACATACGCTTATTTATTCAGATATTAACAAAAGATTTTCCATTAAAATACGTCATACTTGTATATTTATTAAAATGAAGTGTAACAAAAATTAAAGTAATATTTAAATGTTAATAAAAGTGAAGCTTTCGGATATTCATATATAAAATAAATAAATTATATTGCAAGGTTTATTTTTTTAAATGAATTGCGCAATTAGATTTTGTGATTTTAGGTCTTAAGGCAGGTTTTTAACCTTTCAATGTTGAACCTTGATCTCAATCATGATGCGTGCTCAAAGTTGTCTATCATTGGATTTAATTTAGTCGTTTGAGGATAAACTTATTTATTTTAAATGACAACAATCAAATATTATTTATTTTATTAACAGTGTAACTACTTTAATAGTATATCAAGCGGGGTGCTGTCATATGTCGAGTCACAATAAAAAAAAGTTGTCACGCAACTCAAAATGTGTGAACAAAGTTTATAATTAAAAAAAGCTCAGCAACTTAAAGACTGATTTTAATTTGAAGTATAAGTATTTGTCCTCAACTGTATGTATTGCATGTAGTATTAATACGCGACATGGACCTAGCGGTTAAAAGAACAACACGATAAAAAAAAGGAAAGAATTCGTTCTATGTAGTTTAATCATCAGAGCGTTAAGCTACATAGAACGAAAGAATCCTCTCTATGTAGCTTAATGGTCAGAGCGTTAAGCTGGTTTAACTAACTTGGTTCGAACCTCGATTGCTTTTATAATATTTTTATAAAATGTATTTCACTTTACCAATAATTATTAATTTGCCACGAACATTAGGAAAAGATGTTCTACGTATAATAATCGCCTACATCCGAAACAACAATAATAATGCTTTTTGATAATTATTTTAATCAATCGATCAAAAATAACGCCTTTTTCACACAGGGATTGGTAGAGACGATGAAGCACTTTATCCCCAGCTTTTTTGAGGATATCTCCTATTTGGTAGGAGACATCCTCCTGGCTCTGCCTCGTTTAACGCATCCATCTTCATCAGATTTATAAATTCCCTTTGTCAATCTACTTTCACTCATAATTTCTGATATAAAATTATTTTATTTAAAATACAGTTCATTTTGGAGTAATCAATTTTCATGTAAATACGTTTTAAAAATTATTTTTCTCTTTATTTGTAGGATCAAAGTTAATTCTAAGAAGTGTCAATGGAGAATTTCGTTCAGGTCAACTTACTGCTATTTTGGGTCCCTCGGGAGCTGGGAAAAGCACACTGCTTAATGTTCTGGCTGGATACAGGTAATTTTACTTAGGCTATTATGTAGGATTATACGTGGGGTTATTGGATCAAAGAACTGGTAGTATTTCAAAGTGTAATTTGTCTTATTATTTGGATTACTCGTACAATCGTGAACTTATCACGAATTTGTGCATTTTAATATTATTTTAGACTATTTTTTTCTTTTACTAATAGTTTTCTGGATATGGCTGGTCAATTGCCATTATTCTATCGACCGTTGTCTGTAAAAATTCTATAATTTTTATAGTTTGTATAGTTTATATTTTTGCTACTCCTAAATGGCTTTTATTTAAAATATGATTTTCATTGTGGGTAATTTCTTATTTAAACTGAGTTGTAACAAAGATTATGGATTATAATATTTATTAAGAATATTAACCAATCAATCAAATCAAACTTGATTGACGTAGAGTCATGTAATTAATGTCAGTGCTAATGTAAACATGATTGAATATCACTAAATATGAAAACCATTAGTTTATCTTATATATAATTTACCTTTTATAACATCATATAATAAAATGACGTATTGTTAAGTTTTTAACAGTTTTTTTTAATCTAAGCTTAATACCTATACAATAATCTATAAAAAATCTCACACTTGTATTTATGGACATAAACTTATTGACTTATCCAATATTTAAAGTCCTTGATATTTTATTTGGCTTTATATTTTTATTTATCATTTGCGCCCATTGTGTTTTCAATGGCTAATGTGTCGAATAAATTGCGATGACGCAAATGCTTTAAGGTACAAATTAGCAGATTAGAGATTAAGTGAGTAACTTCCGCGAATATTTTTGGACCTGTACAAAAAATACAAAGAGAATTTTAGATTACAAAATTAAACGCTCTTAAGATAAAGCTAGAATGGATTTAAATCAGTTTCAATGTAATCAGTAATAATCAACGATGTAATTAAGGCGACCGTGGTGTAGGGGCAGTGCAATGGTTACACAAACCGAGAGTTCGAAACCACACACCGGTACCAATATATCTTTGATATATGTGCTATGGTTGTCCTGTTTCTAATGATACAAGCACTTTGGTAGCTTAGTATAGATAAAAAATAGATAAATAAAAGTAATAATAACCCTAATCACAGTTAGTAATGACAAAAGTAATGCAAGTCTGGCTTCCAAATCTAATAAAGATATATATTTTTAATTTCAGGGTGGGTGGTGCCACAGGAACGATAAGTATGAACGGTCTACCCCGTGACTTGCGTATGTTTCGTAAATTCAGTCGCTACATCATGCAAGAAGACCTACACCAGCCACTAATGACTGTATTGGAGGCCATGCACATAGCAGCAGATCTCAAACTTGGCTCAGATCTCCCAAGTGATAAGAAAAAAGTTGTTGTAAGTTTGTTTTAATAAACAATTATTTGTAAAGGTAGAAAAGAAATTTATATCAAAATAAATATATTTGTATTGTAATTTGAAAAAAAAAATAAAAACCATTTTTAACATTTAAGTAATCCTAATTCCAAACCTCAGCTAAAATATTGTATTTATAAATTATAAAGAACGAAACTATTGTTTACCTTACAGGGTTCAATACAAAAACCATAATTCAATTAAATTAATCAAAATTCTCACGCCTTTTTCCCACAGAGATAGGACGACACAACCATAATTCCATAATTCATCTACACTTATTATTAATTAAACTAGTTCATTTGATTTTTAGGTTGATGAGATTATCAATCTTTTGCGGTTATCAAATGCGCGAAATACAACAACGGAAAAACTCTCTGGTGGCGAAAGCAAACGTTTATCAATCGCTTTGGAACTTCTAAATAATCCTCCTGTTATCTTTTTAGATGAACCAACTACGTAAGATATTTTTGTTATCAATGTAATTAATTATAACAAAGACAATAACTTTATTATAGCTTTTTATTTTAGTAAATAATAATAAATATAAATTACACATTAAATATTTCAAATAAGTTTTAGTATGAACTTAAACTACCTAGGTTGAATATGAACTTCAAGTAAAGATTTGTGCGTGAGATTGTCACCCGTATTCTAAATTATATCTTTAACATCGCTTTTTACCCAAGAAGCGTCTGTCTTATTTTATTTTTCTTGCTTTGACATTAGTTCAAAAAAGACGGACGTTCTTTAAGTTCAAAGTAGACTTAGGATACAACTTAGAATACAGAGGTTAGTCACATACAAATCTATACTTGAACTTCATATTTTTGTATTCCAATTTTTAATAAAGCTTTATGATCGTCATTTTTATTTTAATGTCATTTTTCTAGTGGTTTAGACGACGTGTCGTCATCAACATGCGTATCACTACTGAAACGTCTAGCACGAGGTGGTCGAACTGTCATATGCTCAGTTCACACTCCATCAGCGAGATTGTTTGCAGAATTTGACCATGTGTATGTTGTGGCTGAAGGTAGATGTGCTTACCAAGGTTCAGCATCGGGTCTCGTGCCATTCTTAAAAGAACTCAATCTACCTTGTCCTAAGACTTACAATCCTGCTGATTTCGGTTAGTGTCTACCTTGGAATTTTGAATAAGCTGCTAATTTATTTTGCAATCTAGTCAGAGTTCGATTCTTATTATTTACTAAAATGATTTTACCTCTTTATTTTTATATAAGCTTTAAAGCGAGGGTTATGCTTACATATCAACATATTACTACAAAGAAAGTGTGTAATTTATTATGACATAATGCAGAAACCTTAGGTTACAGTCTACTTAGCAATGGATTTCAATCTATAATTTCTTATGCTCGAATTAATGTAAAATATGTGTATTTTTGCAGTTGTGGAAGTATCAAGCGGTGAATATGGACAACATTTAGATAACATGATATTATCTGTGGACAATGGAAAAAATCATCGATGGAGAGAATATGTGGACGAGTCTAAATCTTGCCAAGTAGATGAGGATATGGGTATTGAACAGTTAAACTCAGGACCACCTCAAGAACAACAGTTCAAATATTGCAGTTCACCTGTACAACAATTTGTTATATTACTAAGACGTATGCTAATACAATCAACTCGAAATAAAGTAAGTTTTTTGAATGAACAATGAGCAAATAAATCTGAGTATATGTAAACAAAGCTAAGTAAATACTGAACAAGGCTCGTATTTGGTACGGAAATTCCATAGTTTAGCTGCATAGTAAAGCATACAGGGTAAAAAATATATATTTGGTAAATATTTGATTTTGTTAGAATCGCTTTATTGCAGGTGTTTTCCTTAAAAGTTTAAACAATATATATATTAAACAATATCTTTTTGATTTTAGCAATACCTATGGCTTAGAGTGATATTAAATCTGTTCCTAGGAGTTATAGTCGGATCTCTATTTTGGCAAATTGGTAACGACGCGTCGAAAGCTATGTTTAACTTTGGTTATGTATACGCCTGTACTATTGTCATGCTTTATGTACCCATGATGCCTATTCTATTAGCATGTAAGTATCTCTCATATTATGGTAATTTGTTTTTTCCTAACTATTTTGGTACCTATAACAAATATACTCGACCATTTTTTTTTGTACGACTCCACAAAATATGTCTCTTAATAATAATGATAATATATTCTTTTATTATTTTAAAAACATAAAAAATAAGATTAAAAATAAATAAATGGAATAATAATATAAAGATTAAGGCGACCGTGGTGTAGTGGCAGTGCAATGGCTACGTAAGCCGAGTGGCACGGGTTCGAAACCACTCACCGGTTCCAATGTATCTTTGATATATGTACTTTAGTTGTCCTGTTTCTATGATACAAGCACTTTAGTAGCTTAGTATAGAAATGTATAATTAAAAATAATAATTTTAATTTAAATAAATATATGAAAAACTAAGTATTTACATACTCGTAAATCACAAATGAGTATAGACGCTGTACCTCTGTCCGTCTTGTCTGAAACAATAAAATAGCCCAATGAGATTGGTTCAGATCTTATAGATTCTTAGATTCTTCGTCTATAACAATAAATATTTCATTTTAATTACAGTTCCAACAGAAGTACAGCTAATAAAACGGGAATACTTTAACAAGTGGTATGGTTTGAAGCCTTACTATGCAGCTTTGGTTGTCTCAAGGATACCGCCTACTATAATATTCAGTTTATTATTTATAACTGTAACATATCCTTTGACTGCACAACCTTTGGAGCTCAATAGAATTGCAATGTTTAGTACAATTTGTTTGACGGTCGCACTTATTGCTGAAGCTATGGGCACTGTTATATCATCGTCTCTAAATGTTGTTGTAAGTACATTTAATTAGTAAAGCGATTAAAATTTGATTAATACAAGCTGATTGGGACAAAATCATTATTGTAACTATGCCGAGTTATCTAAATTAAAGATAACCCATAGGTAATTTATAAATCCAATAGATAATTCGGCGTAAGTAATGTAGCTGGATTAATGCTAGTTTACTATATAAAGCACAAAATTGAATAATTAACAAACAATATAACATTTATCAGATTATTTCAAGAAACTTAAAACAATTATAATCTTCTCACAGCTGAATGTACAGTCGAAAGACAGAAAAGAGCACATATACATCGCTTATGTGCTCGCGGCACAATTCCTCTATGCAATCTTTTCATAGTGCCATTCTTTTAACTGTTGGTCCACGTAGCACATTACCGAGTTAAAACAAAATGCAATCTCCGCGTTTTTTTTTTATTGTGACTCGACATATGACAGCACCCCGCCTGGTGTTATGCCGAAGTGTGGTCCATGAATGAATGTCACTGCTACTATAATTCAATAACTGTGAGTAGCAATCACATTGACTATGTCGGTCTAGATGGAACCGGCAACTTACAAGCTGATCCCGAAACGTGACCAAATCACTTCACGTTCTGTATACTTGTAAGTGGTGGTACTACCTCGGATCGGCACCACTGCCTATACTACCACTACTCTTTGATAACCGGACCCGAAGCAAATATCCATCTCTTTTTTTATTAACAAATATTTGCAATATTTAATAATATTAAATATTACAAATAAATGCTATGAAAAAAATATTTGCTCCGACTGGGAATCGAACCCGGGACTTTACGCGCAACAAACCAATCGCTAAACCGTTCGTCCACGCCTGTCGTCAAAATAATAATAATATCCAATTGTCGATACTACAGTAACAATACTAGTATTCGAATTTATTAAAATATAAAATTGCGTTTCAGAACTCAGTATTTACCGGCCCAGCTGCTTGTGTGCCATTAATGTTGCTCGCTGTATATGGCATTGGTAATGGCAACGCACCCATACCATTGATATGGAAAATAGCCAGGTCATGTTCCTTTTTGAGATACGGTCTTGAAGGTCTAGTAATAGCTGTGTATGGATCGCAGAGGGAAGATCTCACATGTCCTGAAGATGTTATTTATTGTGATTATAAGAATCCTAGGTAAGTTCTAGTAGGACGTACCTAATGATAAGTATCAAAAGAAATACAATCCAATTGAGCAAAGCTCTCAAAACGTCGGAAAAATATAAAAAATTGTAAAATCAAAACAAAAAAAGAGATAGTAAGTCGCATAAAATTTGTTTAATTCTACAATCCAATGTTTCCAATGAAGATTTTTTCTTTCTTTACATTTTATACCAAGCTACTAAGCGTGCTTTTATCATAGAAACAGGACAACCAAAGTACCTACTCATAACTTTGATTATAAGACCATTTATCTACCAATAAATCACAGTCTAGTGCGAATAAATTAGTACCCAATGCTGGAAGTCGATAGAGAAAACAACCTTCCTTAGTTAACTTTGACATTTTATTAGATTCCCTGATATCAATGTATGGCTTTTACGTACCTGATAGAAGTTGAACAGTTCTTGCGTGGTGACTAGGCTTACCGCTCAGCGCTCGTGGACCTCTATTTTAATAATAATTTGGAATTAATATTGTATTTATTTATTGTGGCTCGACATATAGCACTCCATCTAATGTTAATCTGGAGTGCGGCCCATTAATGTACGCGACTGCTATTACAGTTAAATAATTGAGAGTAGCAGTCGCATCCACTATCCTGACCTAAACTGATTCTGAAACGCTACTGAGCCATTACCATGTCATCTATAAAATACAACTTTTCTTACTGTGACTCGACATTTTACCTCAACCCGGATGGTAAGCAAGAGAAGGTCCAAGAGTGCTGATTACTAAATCAGTTCACGGTTGCCTCAGTCAGGGCCGTCTTAAGCATATTTAGCGCCGGGGTGCGAAAGTCAAGGCTCCGCTCGCGTGGTTTCAGGGTAGTAGGTACCTGTCGAAATTTATGGCGGTCGGCATGCGCCCCCTAGGACTCTGCGCCCGGGTGCACCGCACCCCTTGAACCCCCGGGTAAAGACGGCCCTGGCCTCAGTCACCGTGATTATGCCGACAAAAGTTTAACTAAAACTTATTTTTCTTTCGTTTCAGATACTTTATTAACCTTATGGGTATGACAGGAGTGTCATATTGGGTTGATATTGGCGTACTTCTAGCAATGTTAGCCGCAATGAATCTCGTCGGATATTATCTATTAAGACAAAGGATGTCGCCAAATTATGCCTTCCGTGCCATCAAACTCATTGGTCGATTTGTTAAGTCTAGAATGGGGCCTTCTCACTAAATTAATGTAGATGAATAAATAAACAAGATTAAAAGTATATTAACTATAATTAAACTATAAATAAAAAATATCACCTAATGACGTCGCATCAGAGATAGTCTCAAGGAAAATGGCAACATTTCCCATTTGTATAGCAAGGCTAATACGTTGGCAGAAATAATTGCTAGCCTTCTTGTCTCCTGACTTCTCCGTCAGCCGCTTGGACAACTCCTTGGACAGGCGCTTAGCTGAAGGTCCCTAAAGGCCTTAATAAATAAGATTAATTTTATATAAAGTAATTAAGGATAGAGTGTGCGGCAATGGCCATACCGCGTCATGTTTTCGTAAATCTAAAGTTTGGTATTTAAACTTGCTATTTCCAAGGTATGACTGATATCAATACTTTGGTCGCACAGTGTTAATTATACAAGTGTGTTTAGTAGCTTGTATAATGATAAGTTTTAGTTATAATTTTTATGTTTAAGTTTAGTAATGTTAGATGAACACAACTCAGTTTTAATTTATAATTGTATGTGACTTAATAATAATGTTCCTATAAGAATGTAAACAATGTAAAATTACGTATAGTAATAAAAATTTCAATGACAAATTCACTCGATCGGGTATCGAACCCGGTGTCATTTAACGCAAGATTTTACGATTTTTATTATTTTATACAGTAATAAATATTAGCATTGGAAAAAGCCAAAAAATTATAAAAAACGATTTTTATTCTAAAGTTTGAAACAATTGTAATGAAAGGAAATATTAATATATTTTGGAAAAAATATTTATTATTAGTTCATTTACAATATCGTTTTTTTTTAAATAGGTAAGTACGAGTTGGATTTGTGATAAACCTGTCGCAGATACCTTAAGTTAGGTACATCTGAATGACGTGCAAAAAGATTTCGATACAATTCTGTCAACAAATATCCCGCAAATACCACATCCTAAAGTACCCGGATCAAGTGGCAAAACGGAGCGGGGACCACCGACCTATTGTACGTAAACTAAATCTATGAGATTCCATATGATGTCAATTATTATCGACATGACCACCACAAAACCGTTGGCATGATCTTCTTTATCCTACCTTATATTTTTTATTGCCTTACATTATATTGTTTTAAGATTAATTCAATATGATATTAATAATAATTTAATAATAAACAGCTCATAGAATCGAAGGCCGTTAAGGTTTTAAAGTTATCGAACGGAGACCACGTATGAGCCTAGAAAAGTCGGCTTTCGAACTTCTTGATTAACATCAGGCAAGTCAAGTTAGAGAATTAAAGATTAAAAATCTTACGACTTGTCAGGTGGCAGGGCACAGATTTTAGTAGACGACCTTAAAATTATATTATGATTTTTATAACAACCATGTTTGTGGAAATACCTACTAGGTACTATTTATATGAAAATCAAAAGAAATAAAGAAATTTATAAGAATATGGAGACTTAATAAATTTATATATTTAAAGATATTGGAGTTATAAGCCATTCATTCACAACGTAATAATATAAATTGTGTCTTAGTTATCGACCCGTCAATCAATCATGTTTTTGATGGATGTGAGAGGTAACTTTCAATAACTAAAAACTCAGATTTTTATTAATTGAAAACGACAGAACGTGGACATCTTCAATTATGATGTGGATGAATGGTATAAATATAGGTATAGTGGGGTGACTGGTGCTTGCAGTTTGTTGAGGTAGCAGTCGCTATTACACGTGGATCGTACTCCAGCTTATTATAAGGTCCTCCGTAGGGAGTGCGGTATATGTCGAGCCTATATAAAAAAGCAATTTAATATTTATTATATTCTACAATAAGTATATATTTTATATAATAATAGTTTTAATTTATATAATAAGGTTTTTGGGTGATAATGTAAAGTTCAAATTGGTGGTAAGAATTAAAACACTAAATATAAAATTCATTGTTTTATTTAATAAAAAAAATACATCAAATTATTTCAACAAATCTTGACTAGGGGAATTTTGATTCCCTAATAAAAAAAAGTACCAAATAAATGATAAATATCTCTTTGTACAACATAATTTTTAAAAATAATGGATAGAAATTTTGATAGAATTAGGTAACCTTTATACAAAATAATTTTAAGTAAGTAAAATAAAACTGGAATGTCTTTTAGTGCCGCTCTTCGTTATTTTTCTAATAACTACAACTTAATCTAATATCATAGTTTATTTAAAAATAAAATAAGTACAATTAGGTACCTAAAATACAAAATCAAATAAAAGTATTTTATTAAAAATGTCTTTTATGTTAAAATAAAATATAAATGTTTTTTGTTATTTTGACAGGGTTATGACAATGACTTTACTCGTCAAATTAGTCATTGGTAAAATTATTTTTTGTCATATTAGTTAGTCGTCAAGTTAATAATTATCTAAATGTATTTATTTAGAGGCTAAACTGTATCATCATACAAAAATTGCTCCGGGTTTAAGGGTGATAGGCTATATGTACAGACTGGGACTCGGTCACAGTTAGGAATCAGCTTGAAAATTGTCGTAAATCAGTTGGTACGCCATAGTCAGCATACGCCTCCCATTATGGTTTTTAGTCATACGAACTAAAGTAAAAATATCTTTAAAACTATAACTTTTATTTAGAAAGGCAAATAACTATTTACATGTATGTTAAGTTCACTTAAAAACGCTTAGAAATACTGTCTGACATGATGACGTTTGACAAATAATGTACACTAATGACAATATTAACTTGAGGAATAATTAACGCGACAAATAAAGAATTGAATCAATTACGAACTTAACAAATCTTAAATATATCTCAACATAATTTTATGAGCAAATTGTATTTTTTAATTTAGGTTTAATTGTTTAGATAGGTAAATTGATTGTATTAATTGATACAGGTAGATATTTTACAGCGTAGCCTGCATTCAGCAAGTAACTGGTTTTAATTATTTATTCTATTGTATAATACAAATTTATTGTGCAAAGATAATCTGTTAATCTTTTTCAATTTGACCAAGCTTCTAAATCGTTCTAGAGCTTCTAAATATCGCAGATCTAATATAAAATGAAAAACGCGAAATTATTTAACACTTTTGCTTTTTGTGGTGTTTGTCCTAAAATCATTAAATATAGATTACACGTTGGTATTAATATTAAAAATGGAAGAAATTTACAAAATTTTGCTGCTTTGACTTCACGGAGTTCGAGGAGTAATGAAAAAAAGAGGGAAGCCTTTGCCCAGAAGCAGGGCAGTTAGATAGCCTAATAATAACATTTTAATATAATATTTGTACATCTGTGTCAGGCTCGAGATTCATTCATGCTCTTTTAATATGCTTATAAGCACGACCGAACCACGTCCAGTAAAGTTTAATTTTATTACAGTAGTGTATAATAATTCCACAATCCCGGCACTTAAGGGTTACATATTTACACAATGGTAACTTTAACTATATGCTACATTTCTAATTCATAAGAAACAATGGTCTATTAACACTAGTTCTATAGATTTGTGCAAAGTATTCAAACAAAATACAAAATTGCTTAATTAACTTTAATATATATTTTTATAGTGACACACACCGCACCGTCTTTTATGTCAACCGTCTTATTTATTGTTTATACTCGTATGTCAGCACACCGCCTGATGTTAGGCTGGTTCGATTTGATAATTCGTATAA
This sequence comes from Tinea trinotella, assembly GCA_905220615.1. Taxonomy (NCBI): domain Eukaryota; kingdom Metazoa; phylum Arthropoda; class Insecta; order Lepidoptera; family Tineidae; genus Tinea; species Tinea trinotella. The sequence continues at coordinate 3,827,972 of HG992311.1, forward strand.
ATTGTAATGTTATAATATAATACTATCTGTAAAATCGCCAAGACACGCATTGCTGGCCAAAATAATATAAATATAAAATAAAATCCATCAATTATTTCGTGACCAAAAATAATTGATCGTTAATTCATCTAGAACTAGTGATAAAAAACGAATAAATATTAGTGTTTAAGGAAGATCTTACAGTTAAATAGGTTTCAGTTTAAATATCTAAGTAGTTAATGAGTATATAATATTGTCAATATTGAGGATTTTCCTATAATACTTTTAATTACATAAACTAAGTACTAATATATTTAATAATTATTATAATATAGAGATAATATATTTGTGAAATAATACACAGTTAAGCGACAGACGCCGGGTTTGATTCTTAGTCGTAGACTTGTGGTTTTTCTATTAAAGGACATCGTTCATTTTGTATGGGGACTTTGGCTTAATTGTAATAACAGTTGCATAAACATTTCAAATTAGTTTGATGTACGAAGATTACAATCCAATTGGAATATATCCTTTATTTTGCATAGTTTAGGTGTGCAAAATCATCAAACTATAATTATGACAGATCAAAGCAGAACAAATATGGCGTTGATTGACGGATAATCCAAATCCATATCTTATTTTCCAAACAACTCAATTGCACAGCAATTAAAAGCAAAATTGTTATTAGTTTTATTAATACAACTATCGAAACTACAATTTATATATTTTTTCATCATCGGACATTACAAAAGTAGTACATAGAAGCCCAAAATGAAATATGTCATTTATTAATTATTTATAAATTAACAATACAAGCAATAAAATATGTTAAACATAATTATAAAAATATTATGAAGTTAGGGCTCGGTCACTCGATCTAAGACGTAATGTTAATACATCAGATCTTTATGTAAGTATAGAAACCGGCGGATAAAAATAGCGCTGGCGTTCAAGCCGCGCAGTAACTTCTCTTTTAATGTATATACATTTTAAAATTAAGTGCACGACTATATGGAGGCGCGGACTTATTCCCATCGCAGTCCGCCAGTGCTCTTCTAATACTGTTTTAAAAGTCAGCGCTCTTTTTTTCTGCCGGGTCTATATTATCTCTGCCAGCTAATGCACTGGAACCTTGTCGTAGTAAGACGTTTTTAAGGAATTGTTTTGCTGATGGTATTGGCCAATTCCCGTACAGGGCTATGTCACTATAACGTCATCCTGTCTTATGCATTAGCAACTACTAGATACTAGTAATGATTTTCGTTTAAAATGTATAGAAATTGTAATTTACATTTGTAGCAGTCTAAATTGACCAGGACCTTGTACCTAACTTAAATACTGTTAAGTTATAATTCTACAAATACTACCGGCATAGCGCTTAACTGAACGAAAACCTACTTTCTCGCACCGCTCCACTACCGTAGGAACCTACTCAGGTAAGCGATAGTAGTAACGTATTTACCTATTAATATTATAATAATTTTAGTAACACTACAAATAGGTATGAAGAGGCACTTAGTTCATCTATTTAGATAGTTGTTAAACACAAGTATGATGATTATTATGAGATTCTAAAACTAGAGTAACACTTGCTTTTAGAGATTTTTGTTTGGTGCTGGCAAGTTTTTGTGTTAATGTTAAATCGACAGAACATTATGTGAACCTAAAGTTCTAACCAACAATTACTAATACAGAGCATTGAGATCAATTTTCATGTCTTTAAATTCTGTAATTGAAAATTAATTTCTTAACTTTCATGAACACAATACTTGGTAGAAATATGATTTTTATTATATTATGGTCTATATTTTTTAACAAACGAGTACTATTTATTTGGCTTATGAATTTGATAGCGAAAGAAAATGATACAGTCATAGTGATTAAGGTCATTTTTGCCTTTGGATTTGCTATTTAAGTGCAAACGACTTGTGCTTAATACGCCGACCAATTGTAGAGCGAATTCTCAGTATAGTTTGTTAAAAAAAATAGACTAACTGGGCAGTTTAATTTAGGCCAATGTTCAAAGGATTTCCGTTTAAAAGTAAAACCAAAAAGTATTACTTGGCAAACAATCAGTCAGTTAATTAAATGATGATTCCAATGAGATTCCTAACTCAAGGAAATCCGTAACTTGTTTTACTCTATCGAAAATTGTTGGCTAGGCTTTTTAGGATCACAGATGTCAATAGAGAGCTCTGGTCTTGTAGTGTCAAGACAAGCATCGAGTTTAGCATGCTTTATTTGAAGACCATATTTTTTCCATAGCATGGCGTGATTAGCTTTATCACAAGATGCCAGAACTATAGTCATTTGGTCATCAGCAGAAAGTGATAAACACAAGCTGTGGTGGCGAATTAAACCATCTTCAAACGTCCATTGTTGGTTGCCGCCTGTGTTGTGACAGGGAAACATTCCTGGAAATACAAATTAAACATTAATGACCGCTCCAAGAAAAGTTGAACAATGGATATGATATGATAGGGTTCTAAATAAAGTTGTATAACTACATAAACCAGCAGAAAAATCCTGGGTTATTTAACCTGTGAAGGTACCAAGACGTCAATGTCATGTGTATATTTAACTGCTAATATTTGGGGACCAATAAAATATGTTCTTTAAAACAATTTGGTAACATTAGCTGGATGCAGGACGATTCTAACATGCTACTGTAAAAAAATATGTTTAAAAGTCGCCGACTATGATGATAATGATGATGATGACCATAACATATTGACAAATGATGATGATTATAAATGGTCTAAGAGTATTACCTATGTAAAATGGATCTAGTTACTTACCAACGGTGCCATAAAGAAGATGTCCCATCGTATCTAAACATCGTGGCCCTTGTCTGACAATTTCTCCACGATTGTGCATAACAGGAACATGAAGTTCAGGATAGACATGCTGTAGATACCATCTAAATGGTTTACAATGAAGCCGTTGACGAAGGTCCACTCGTTCAGATATGCTGGAATTCATTTGGTAATAATGAGCTTTGATATTCTTTTTCTCTAGAAATAGAAGTCACTGACGAAAAAAATAATAATAGATATTTTTTTGTACATTTTTCGAAATTTAGTAAAAGATCAAGTAATAACTCGTTAAAAAGCACATAATTTGATTCCTGCAGCTTGGGGAAAAAAACCTAAGCATTTTTTAACAAATGTTTCAAAGGGTTCTGAATGATTTTAGCTCCGGACATCAATACTGAAATCCGTTTTGTCAAAATTAATAATATATATTTTGAGTTACTTATTTAATCATTTCCATGTCACCCATGACGAAAAAGTAATAACAAAAAAGTTTTTGTACATTTTTTTAAATTTAGTAAATGATCAAGTAATGACTCGTTAAAAAGCACAGGATTCGACTCCTGCAGCTTGGGGGAAAAATAATTCTAAGTATTTTTTAACAATTATTTCGAGGGCTTCTGAAGGTTTCTAGCTTCGGACATCAATACTGAAATTCGTTTTGTCAGCTATTTATTTTTATCTGAGAAGTGTGTTTTAATGTTGAGCTAATTGCTCGCAGAAGAAGGCGCTATAGAACTGAGGATATTGCAGACCTTGTAATAAAAAAACGTTATTGTATTATGTACCCACGTCACGGGTAGTTAAGGTGGATGTGGGCTATTGAGCATGTAAACGTGCGTTGCAGTTCATTAATATTCACACACAAAAACCTCTGGAAGTCCGATTATAAATGGTAAGTATTCATTGCACGCGATGGCATTACCGGTTTAATCAGAAATGATTAAATCTTTACACCTTTCAATTTCACTTTTATTTGCGGAAACTGCTTAGCATTGAACTGGTTCGTTAGGTTTCTTTCAAATTGTTGAAGGGCTTTATCCTCGTCTTGGGTCAATGAACTAAATTCAAGATATAACATTAAATCAAGATTTAATTTCTTTTTTAGCTTAAAAATAAAACTAGTTATTAACAGAAGCTGATATATAATTTGACATTGTTTAGGTACGGTTAAATATATCGAGTAATTTTATCCCTTATTAATATCGACAACAAAAATATAAAAGAAAATTTATACCAAATTATAATTTTATTTAAAACCTAAATGCCGCGTCCCAAATCTCTAGAAACCTTCCAATTTGGCACTATTATATTTTCAAGTGAAGCTTGAAAAAGAACCTCTGCCGGGCGCGGCTTCACAGTGACGATAACTGAGCCAGCTTCAAAAAGGTTTTTAAGTCGTTGGTACTTAAAAAAAGGTAAATTAATGATACTTACTCTCCATACTGAACTTGTTTAGCCAAAGGTTGGGCACGATAGTATAGTTCCTTATAGTCATCCATCCAAACTTCAGCAGCTCTCCTGGTGTTTCTTGCAAACACGGCCCCTGATCCTCCAGGGAAAGTGTATGGGTGACGCTTTCTGAATACGTGACCTACTCGGGAGCATGGAACTATTTCCAATGAGCCTCCACATTGCCAAACGCTGCATCGAATAGAAAAAATTATGAATGTTAAATAATTTATTATCAAAAAAATATATATTTTAAGTTAGTAAACTATTTTTCTAATAAAATAATAGTAAAATTAAGGGGGTTCTTATTTCGAAGATACTACTCGTATGTCTATAATAAAGTATACCTAAATATTAAGGACGTTTTAACATAGACTGTGTAAGGTAACGATTGAGTAAATAGTTGTGTGTTATGTGATTTGAAGAAGAAGATGTAGTTCTTTAAGGATTAAGAAATCTATGTGCGTTGGTTTCTGTATGAGGCATGGATGAAAGGAGAGTGACGAAGATCCACTCTCTCAGAGGTAAGTGGAAGGAGATAATGGAGGTGAAGTATGTTCCTTAATCAAATATGGAGCATTTCTAAAATAGCAGCAGTGCCAACTATAGGGTTTGTATGAAGATATCTGTGGTTAGGGAAGCGAGAGACTTATGTGGATCGAGGAAAGTAGCGCTTCGTTGTCTCTGCATATCCCTGAGATTAATTGGTTGATGTGTAAAACGCACAATTAGTCTTCATGTATGTATGAAATGAGGGGGAAATAAATCTATAATTCCGGGAAAAAAGCATCTAAATATAGATATTGTAAATATAGTTGCTTAACCACTGCGGACATAAAATAGATTTCTTTGAAGTGCATATATGCGTGATTAGATTGTTTTCTATGATTTTTTTATTTATTTTTATAGTTTTTTTTATTGTGACTTGCGACGACTGAAAAACCGAGCCAATATGCCGGCTAAAATAACCATTGTTGTTTGGGTAAACTATCGTTTAAGAAAATTAAGACTTGCTAACATTAAAAGAAGCATATTTCTGAAGATGGGGTCGGTAATAACTTACAGCTTGTATGAAGAAAATTGGTAAAAACCGGTAGTGAGTTGTATGAGGATCATGGAAAGTGTCATTAATTGATTGTAAATATAAATCAATCAATCAAATTGTCACGCCTTTTTCCCACAGGGACAGGCAGAGACAAGGGAGAGCCATTTGACACAACTCCCTCGCTTCTCTCACATCCACAATCCTCTTCATACAAGCTCTACGGTTATAGGCAACACAGTTAAAATAATTGTGAATAAAACCCTAGTTAAACCCTAACACCAATTCGACACCCATTTAAATTCATAATCAAATTCTGAAGATTGATTACTTAGTATAGATAGATAGATCTACAGCTTACTGTTTTGATCACAAACTTACCGGAAGGAGATCTCGAGGTTTTCTCCACCCCACACGTCCATCTTCATGTCGTATTTACCAAGTTTGTTAAAATATTTCCTATCCATGCTGAACAGCCCTCCAGCTATCATTGGAGTTCGGATTACTTCGGTCGGGTCGCTGAGACGGGCGGTTCTTTCACTGTGTGTTAGGTATTCCCACTGGAAATTGATATAATTATTTATTTAAATCTTTATTGACCTATTATATGATATATATATACTCGTATATAATACAACATTACATATATTACCAATGCTGCTTTCTCTACCAACCAAACATGTGACGTTGATATTTTCAGGGGCTGTTGCGCAGTGGTAGCCAGTCTGTCGATCCGGGGTAGTACCACCAACTTACAAGTATACAGACCGTGAAGTGATTTTGTCGCGTTTAGGGATCAACTTGTAAGTTGACGGATCTAACCAGGCCGGCATGGTGGATATGATTTTTTAACAGTTATTGATTTGTTACAGTTACTGGACCACACATTCATGACATTCATGGACCACACTCCAGCTTAACATCAAACGGGGTACTGTCATATGTCGTGTCATAAAAAAATCAAATTATATAAATAGCTGTAATTAGTATTTACTTATTTCAATAAACTACTTTATTAACAGTGGATAACGTTACATAGTAAATGGCAGAAGTCCATGTTTAATTTGCATAATTACTGCATCTAAATATAGGGTTATTTTAATTTAATAATTAATTTTATTGCTACGGGTTTGTATGTAAAATTTGTGCGTATATTCAGAAAAATACTAAAATCTATTACTTTATATACCATAGAGTCTGTATAAAGAGAATTGTGGATGTTAAGACGCGAGAAAGTTGAGTCGGGATCGTGAAAATTAGCGCTTAGTTGTTTCTATTTATCCCTGTGGGAATTGAAGCGTAAAACTTGATGATAATGATGATAAAGTTACAACACATGTCTAGAGTTACAACGTTTTTAAGTTCAAGAGCATTTGAACTTTAATAACAAAAAAAGGGTAAAATATAAAAAATATATATATTATATATTATAAACATTATATTAAAAGTATTATTCAGTTTTTTTTTTGTTCGTTGTATTCTATATTCATGTGAGTTGTTTCCCTTGTTTTTTATTACAAGCCGTATCTACATTATATCTGTATGAGCTTGTATCTAAATAGACTAGATTAAGTTTATAATGGATACATTTTTTTAATGCTAATAAAATTACATTAAAAATCGTAATAGCAGTAAAGCTCACAAGGTTTACAAGAAAAATGAGGAGAGGAAACGACATTTAATTGAGGTTTACCTTGAACACTAGGTTCCAATCGAACCCGCCACGCAAGTCTGCTGACGCGCCAACATACACGAAAGTATCCATGCTTATGACATCAATCACTGGACATACCACACGAGTTGGATCCTGAAATTAACAAAATAATATGTTAAATTATTTGTAATTTAATTTTTTTCGTATTTAATATAGTTAAACAAGGCAGACATCCTTAAGAAAGCTAGGTTTGTATGAAGGTTGCCTAGTGCTTGTATGAAGAGAATTGTGGATGTGAAGGAAGCGAGGAAGTTGTGTCAGGATCGTGGCAAGTGGCGCTCTATTGTCTCTCTGCCTATCCCTGTGGGAAAAAGGCATGACAATTTGACAACTAAGTGTATAGCGTGTAAGGTAATTTTTTGGAGGTTTATCCTACTTTAGATCAAACGAACATAGAACCAAAGCAAATATTTGGTATAAATATTTTTATAAAACAATAATTGAAATCATTAAGTGTAGAAAGAACCGAACGCTCGCTTGGTCAAGGTACTCTAAATGCATCTTCACAATTATGCATATTCACATCGTTTTATAGAAAAAATATAAGCAAAACTATTGACTATTTTAATCTTTTACGTTCCCAAAATAAATAAAAACCTAATTTAATCAATATCGTCCGATATTTCGTTTTACATCAGTTAGATGCCTTACAAGTTTTTAAAATAAGGCAGTCAGTTTGTGGATATTTTTCCCAGTCTGCAAATACAAGGTAGTACCTACTTTCAAGTGTACAGACCGTAAAGTGATAAGTCGAGACATAGCTGACATAGTGGGTGCAACTTATTTTATGGAGGTACTAACAGTCGCCTCCATTCATTGATTTTATTTTATTTTATACCTAAATCTTTTATTTCTATACTAAGCTACTAAAGTGCTTGTATCATAGAAAGAGGACAACCAAAGTACACATATTAAAGATACATTGGTACCGGTGGGTGGTTTCGAACTCGTGCTCTCGGTTTGTGTAACCATTGCACTGCCACTACACCACGGTCGCCTTTATGTAAGTATTATTTCAATTATATGTTGTTTTTACAGTAGAAGTAACAAATATGTCGAATAAGCGAAGTTTATTTTAAATAAATGTTAAGGTCAAGTCTTACATGAGTGTTGATAATATGATACGATGCCCCTGAATGTCAAGGCTATATATTTAAAACCAGATTTTTAGACGGCATTACTTGATTCGTCAAATTGAAAAAAAAATAACGAGGTGGAAGTGTTACAAGGATATAAAATTGCATAACTTGGTATTATTGTCAAATTATTGTATCACATCCGGTTTTCTACTATTGTGTTGTTATTTTATTTATTTTAAACTTCACAATGTAAATATCTCGTAACTATTTACTAAATAGTATTTTATTTAGTACTAGTAGATAAAATAGTATTAATTTGTTAAATATTTTTGCGGCATATTTTATAAACATCTATTTACTTATTAAGATTCAGTTACAATTGAACTATTACTTTTAGCGCTAATCTAGACTATTTAAAAAAAATGATATTTACTTTTTCATCGTGGTTACGAGGCTAAAAAAATTTAAATAATTAAAAAAGAAAACAAGGTAAACAGTCGCATAATTACACCTATGTCTTATTTATCTTGAACAATGTTCGCGCAAAACCTCTTAAAATATTTTACTTGTATTCAATTAAAAATTTAACTATTGGAAATTAAAGATATCCTGTTGATTTGACTTTGAACACGATGTGATTTTATACAGTAACTTACAACTACGAACTTTTGCCCAACCGGTATGTCGTTTACGAGCGTCACTAAAAAGTTCGTGCGATGTGGTTAGAGGTAATCCCAAATTTGTAAAATCACGCATCACGAGAACGAAATACAAGTACGAAAATTGTGCCTCTACATTGTATAGAGAACTCACAACACAACAAGTCATACCACCTATATAAATAGTACAATGTATCTTATTTAGATGGGCAAAGCGACCGCGATTTAGATTGGTATTCTGTAAATCGTAAAATTTACATTCGAAATGTCGAACATTTCGAACGGATTGGCATTACACGCAAATGCAATAAAACATCGACGTTTAGAATAATGTGGTGCCTTAACAACAGTGAAAGGATGATCTCATTGGATCATGTTGTAATGTATTAAGTAGGTGTACTGCACTGCATTTTTGGCGTTCGTCCGCTCACCAATTGAGTAACATTTGCAGATGACGATTAAATATGTAATAATGTTGCCCATACGATACTAATTTGGATTGTTATAGGACATATGTATAAACTAATTATATAGATATAAATTCATCAAATTGTCACGGCTTTTTCCCACAGGGATAGGCAAAGACAATGGAGCGTCACAATCCCATGACCGTAGAGATTTTATAAAGAGAATTCAGTGTAGTGATAGTGATAGTGGTCACATCTACAAGAAGCTTGACGACATGCGTGGACGAACGGTTTAGCGACTGGTTTGTTGCGCGTAAAGTCCCGGGTTCGATCCCCGGTCGGAGCAAATATTTGTTTCATAGCTTTTATTTGTAATATTTAATAGTATTAAATATTACAAATATTTGTTAATAAAAAAAAAAAAAAGAGATGGATATTTGCTTCGGGTCTGGTTATCAAAGAGTGGTAGGCAGTGGTACCCAGTCTGCCGATCCGGGGTAGTACCACCACTTACAAGTATACAGACCGTGAAGTGATTTGGTCACGTTTCGGGATCAGCTTGTAAGTTGCCGGTTCCATCTAGGCCGGCATAGTGGATGTGATTGCTCCTCACAGTTATTGAATTGTAGTAGCAGTGACATTCATTCATGGACCACACTTTGAAAAAAGCGAAATAGTTGTTTTAGCATATAGATATTACATAAAGTTTTTGATTGAGACTGACTTCAACTTGATTGTGGTAAGCAAGAGGAAGTCCAAGAGCCAAAAAGTTGAAAGTTTGAGTATGACTGTTGTGAGAGAGTAATAAGATTCGATAAGATGGACGTTTAAGTGATCGACAGTCACGTGGAAACAAGATCATTATCAGTTTTGTTTAATATGTACGATACAATAACACTACATAATATTTGTATCTTTAAGATTTACGGTAAATAAAAAATCATCCTTAATATACTTGTAAATGTAAAAAAATAACGAGTGTATTCATTTACTCTCGATAGTTCACGAAGGCCGGAGGAATATAATCAATATTCTCTAGTATTATAAATAATACAACAAAAAAAATTATGTTTTAAAGCCCTTCAATATCGTTAATTGTTTTAAAAAGTAACTCGTGCACAAAAACAATACATTGTATAGAAAACTAATCAATCAATTATCTTATTCTCATGTGAAATATGAATAAAGTAATTATAGGGGAACGAGAAACGGAAAGCGCCTTTCAATATGTTAGAAAAAAAGTAAAATGATATACCTGTGCCACTATGTTGTTTCATTGTTTTATAAGTATTGTTACATGCTTTTTTGTAGGATAGTTTTAAAGCAATTATAATGATAATTAATATTAATTAAATATTGAAAGTATCTTGTTAAATGTAATTTTACTTTCTACGCAATCGATGCAAACTGAAAAGTATTATCAAATTGATATGAAATTGAAGGTGTTATTTAAGATTTTATATAGGTACTCGTATAATGGAAAAAGCGACTACAGAATCAGGATGCGGTTTTAAGTAATTGATCACCCAAATTATATGTAATTGCTTAATATATCTAATCATATACGAGTATGTGTTAGCAACTAGAATATCGATGTGTAAATTAAATAGTTGGATTAAAAAACAACTCAATATTTTTTTATTATTTAAGAATAAGGTCTACATTGTGATTATAACCTATATATTTTTTTCACAACCTCTTAATTCTAATATATAACATCATATTATATGCTATAACACAATCCAATTCGATATAATATAGTATAATGTAATAAGACGATAATTGTCTTACAATGAATAAATATTTAACAAATATCCTTGACATTTCTCGTATTGACATTTAATTCATAGGCCGTCTGGAGAATGGATCCAGATTCTGTAATCTCTATAAAACATCTGTGTGTTGCTCCAATTCGTTTAGTTAATGTATTTCGACTATATTACTCCTCGACTTCTATAGTATAACTGCTAATTTTTTTAAGTGCATAAAATGTTACTTAACTATTGTATTATTTTTTTATGTTGCCAATAAACTAATCTGTGAGCTGATTCTGTCTGGTGTCTATTTATTTTTACATATTTCTATATTTAGTGCCACTATTATAGAATTCTATATAATAAAATGCCTGCGACAACGATATCAGAATAATTTTCCTAATGTCGCATTTAAATAATTAAAAATAATAGCGATGGTAAACTTCAAACTCTTGATTTGAAAAAATATTCGCACAAAATCTAAAAAATTGTTAAATAAGTGACTGGACTATATATGCAAATGAAATTGACTAATTCATATTTATGTATAGTCTAAAAATTCAAAGGGCATAACATAAACATTAAACAAAAACAAGCCTTTGAATTGCCACTATAGGTAACAAGGGGAAATAATTGGAAAACATCGCTCGTAACAATCTAGAAGAAGCTTGTTGTTAGATCAAAACGAGATATTAAGCATTGACGAGGGTGTAATCAGCTATGGTGTGTAATCTCGCAACAAATAACCAGCTTCAAAGTAATTTGCAACATCATGAGAAACTCATAGACACCAATTTGTGCTCCAAGTTATGTATCCGTACTATTTTTCAATATATTTGCACAAATCTGTCGCCCATATATAAATGTCCTTTCTCTCACCAACATAAAATACGCTGTTACCAATATAAGAAAATACGGCGTGTGCTTAGGGCCTCACAACGAAATGACGTGTTTTCAATATGCCTCTCTCGCCTATATCCAAACTAATGTCACACATACGAGCGTTACGGCTCAGTCTTATTCACAAGCTACAAGGGTACTATAATTATAATTAATTCATAATAATTATAGTACCCTTCATTATAATAATTCAATTATAATATAATTCAATATACTATAATTCTATTCACAAAATGGTATATTGAGTTTATAGTCTGGTTCTCATGTTTTAGATATGGCGCTTCTTTTCTAATATTTTACGATTAGCATTTGTTTTAATTATAAGCTGATAAAACACATAAGCGACAGTCAGTGGACGGATCCGAATCCCGAACGAGGATATTCGCCGAAGTATCAGAGTGACCGACATAGCTCGTAGGATTTGCAAGCTGAAGTGGCAATGGGCAGGCCAGGGAAGGTTCTAGAGTGGAGACTACGAACCGGCAGACGCAGCGTAGGTAGGCCTCCCCTAGGTGGACTGACGACATGACATAGTGTAAGTCACGAATAACCAGTGGATGTAATTGGCATCTTGTCGTTCGAAATGGCGTTCTAAGGGGGAGGCCTATGTTCAGCAGTGGACTCGTATTGGCTGATGATGATGACTAGGCAGTGCAGTAGTGTGAAGTGGAAAAATCTTTCTTGAAAACCCAGATCTATTGTATTATAAAGTAACCTAGCTATAAATTTATTAAGTTACCAATTAAAAGGCAATTCCATGGTCGTGTGAAAGTTCTCATGAAATTGTGACAGAGGTCTAAGGTTTAGAAATACGCAGACATTTTATGATATTAACACATTAATAATATGTTTTTATTGTTGTTCGAGATATGACAGCACTTCGTCTAATGTTAAGCTGGAGTGAAGGCGAGTGCCCATAACCGTAGAGACTGTATGTAAAGAATCGTGGACGTGAGGGATGCGAGGGAGTTGTTTCAGAATCGTGGCAAATGGCGCTCCATTGTCTCTGTCTATTCCTGTGGAAAAAAGGCGTGACAATCTGATTTATTGACTTAATACGAGTAGCAATCAAATTTATTGGATTACTTAGTTGTTACGCAACTAGTAATCTTGTTAAGTAAAGTTTTATTTATTTGTAATTTAGTGAATGTTTTTTACTATCATCCGGTAGTTGGTTTGCTGTCGACGCATTCTTACATAATACATTAAGTTGGATTGTAAATCGTTATGTCAATTAAAACGATTTGATTTATTTTATTGCTATTCTTTTTTATTGATAACATAGATTTCCTCTGGGTGCTTAATTTGGGAGTAAAACATATTAGAAATACGGTGAATGGTCAGGGTCTTTCTTTATCTAGACGAATACAGTACATCTGATTTTGACTTGCGCTGACGACTGACAAAACCGTTACATTCTACGGCTGCCTCAAGCCAGTCACCGCCACTATACCTGCTAAAAATCATAACGTCTAGTATCGTTATGAATATTAAGTCAAAACAAGAGGATATAAATATGTATATATATATATATCTTCAGTGTTTGGCTGATTCGGCAATAATTAAAAAAACAAAGTCTTACTCATTGTTTGTTCGTTCAATTCTTTATTAATTCAAGAAGAGATTTTGCGAGAAACCTCGTTGATAGAATATTTTCCATACTTCTATTGTTATTTTAACAATAGTTGAAAATATAACCTTTAGAAATTATTGTTTAAAATATAATAATTGCAAAAACGTTGCCGAGTTTCTTAAGGTTTTTTCTCGACGGAGTCTTTCCGTAATCATAGTTGTAGTATTATTTGACAATGTAAGAACCCAAAAAATCCAATAAATATTTTTATTATATTATATTATAATAGAAAATTTACAAAATCGCGTGCAAACTCAAATAAATTATTAAAAACTCTTTAGGTAGTTTAACTTTGCTTTAACTTTCAATATTCGTACCAGGCACTTTTGTTGACCTAACTTACAGCTACTATATGAATGAACTCACGTACCTCTTTAATTCTTTGCAACAAAGGTTCCAGCCAATGCACGTTACATTCGACGTGCGAATCTAAAAATGTCAGTACAGGAGCTGTGGCTGTGTCTGCACCTCGAACTCGAGATCTCATCAGCCCTTCCCGTTTAGAATTACGAATGACTCGAACTTTTCGAATAGCCCGGAGAGATGCGCCATCTTCAGCTGTTGGAAAATTTGGAAAGTTTTAATAAACATGCCAATCAATATGCATTCAAGTTACGAATTATAGTTAGGAGTTTTGAAAAATCAGTACCTAGGCATTTTTAATACATTTAGTACTTTGGTCACCCAGTATACAAGATATAAGAATTTCTAATATCTAATTAAAAAAAACTTCACATTGGGTGTTTCACAACAAATATCTACTACTAATATTTTTATTTTGTCGTAGTCAATTAATTAGTATTTTTATTTTTTGGCATATTTTACTGCTATTATTATTACTGTATAAATTAGTGATCAAAATAGAATATATTTTTACGCGCACATTTAATGAGCCCACGTAAAAAAAAATCTTTTAAGTTTCATTACTATATTCATTACAAACTAATAATATTAGTATTTCAATGTAATACAAAACAAATAGTAGACATAACTAATACTAAGAAATTAACTCAAATACATGAACCAATAGAAGGTAGATATTAGCAAGTATCTACAGATATAATTCTATCCCATAATCAAGGATCGTTTAAGCGAAGCGGTAAAAAAGAATCTTTCGCCGGCATAGTGACGGTGAACCGTAAGAGATGCAACTGTGAAATGAAAAACTTTTTTTTTAGTCGTCGCGATACTCTTAGACCTCCCCCTTGTATATCGTCAGTCAAGTCGCATCCTAATATAAAAGTTAATTTTAATTCATACTTACGATTATCACTAAAATCGTCGACGAGTATAATTTCCTTAATCAAATGCTCTGGACTTCTATTAATAACACTGAAACAATAATTGTTTTTATTATTATTGTAGCTCGGCATATGGTAGATTGTCAAGTTGGAGTCTTAAATAATGTCTTTAAATGGAGGCGACTGCTATTACAATTAAATAAATGCATTCACTTTTAAGCGGATCCCGAAGAGCGACTAAGTCACTTCACGGTCTCTTGTTATTTATAATATTGTTTGGTTATTGTATAGCAGTTAAGTAACTCAGGATTCTAGATCATTCTTTGAAGTTTATTGCAATTTCGTGCAATGTCAGAGTTCCGACCCATGGTATGTATTTGAAATCCTCGGCATTTTAAAGTATTAAGGATATTTGGAAGTTAAAAGTCAAATGCTATATCTACTGGATATTATATATATATATATATATATATATATATAATATAATTTGTTTTTTACTGTGGCTTAAGATAAGTTCAACTGTATAGGTTAATATATACACCGCCTGATGTTAGACTGTAGTGCGGTTGCGTCAACTACTTCAAACTACTAAAGTGCTTGTATCAGAAACAGGACAGCCAAAGCACATATATCAATGATACATTGGTACCGGTGGGTGGTCTCGAACTCGTGCTCTCCGGTTTGTGTAACCCAATGGTTCAAATGGTGCAATCACTGCCACTACACCACGGTCGCCTTGCTAAGTTAAAACTCATAGACTTTCAGAGCCATAGATATTGTAAATAGCGAATTTACTTCTTGTTTATCGTAGTGATGACATAGTCTTTTAATCATAGTAATGACAAGTAATCTGTAAAGCCGTGTCGGTGCTCTTAGCCTCCCCTTGTTTACAATCAAACAAGTAAAGGTCAAATGTCGTATCTCGATGTAGTAAATAATGTAGTATGTAAATTATAGTAGGTACATACCTGACAATTGTTCTTAGTAATGTTGATCGTGCTTCGTTATGGAATGTTATAATTACAGATGTTTGAGGTAAGTCCTCCTCGTATTTCTTTAATCGGCACCTGAAACCAAAAAAACAGGGTCAGAGAAAACTTCACACCATTCTTCTTTATCAATCAATCAAATTCAACGCGTCCATTCTTACAGATATAATATAAACGGAGATATTGGAGTCATTATGCCACTTTCAATGATCCTAGCATTTTTTCCCTTCACTAATGTGTTTTTTTTGTTTTAAATTTCTATACTATGCTACGTACTAAACGTGATTGTATTATAGAGACAGAATGACCAAAGTACATCATATTGTAATATATATATTTATCAAAGATACACTCGTACCGGCAAGTGGTTTTGAACCCGAGGCTCTTGTTTATGAGGCTATTCCACTACACCACGGTCGCTTTGAATTAATAAATACAGATACATATATATATTTATAATCTCCAGCAACAGGAAATATATATCAGCCTTAACGAACACAAAATCGTTTATCTTTTTATACGCATCTTTGTTTTTATGATTTAGTAAAATACGATAACTCAAATGAACGATTCTTGTTATTGCGACAATTTCTCACTGCTGAGGATCGCAGCTCCCTTAGGATATTAGATTCTGCTAGATGGTATGACGTCAATTCTCTCTATCCATAGTCATATGCACAGCACTGTGCAGCATTATGTTAGTGCACGATTATAAGAAGTTAAATAAAGGCAAACAGAAAGGAAATCATTCATTTTGTATGGGGACTTGGGCTTAATTGTATTAACAGTTTAATATGCATTTAAAAATAGTTTTATGTACGAAGATTACAATGTAATTGGACTTTTTCCTTTATTTTGCATAGTTTATGTGTTCAAAATTATCAAACTATAATTATGACAGTTCAAAGCAGAACAAATTGGCGTTGATTTACAGATAATACAAAAATCATATCTTATTTTCCAAATAACTTAATCGCACAGCAATTAAAAGCAAAACTGCTATTAGTTTTATCAATACAAGTAATAAAACTACCATTTATATATTTTATTATTATTGGATATTACAAAAGTAGTACAAAGAAGCCCAAAATGAATGATGTCATTTATATTTTTTTTAGATTGCTCGCTAATTCTCTATTTATCAATAATTAAAACTTTATATTTTGTGTACGCAAAAAGTTCATTGGTTATGCTAGACGTATAAAAATAGAAGATTAGACGCTATTTATGCGGTGTACAAAGTTTATGCAACAAACCGCAACTATATTAAATCAGAATTACAAAGTCGTACATAAGACTTCAGTTAGACCGACCATTTCTTGACTCTCACGGAAATTGTAACACAAGGGAAAGATCTATTTTAAAGATAATTACAAGAATAAATAATGGTTAGATACGGAAGTCCATTGTGACCCGTGTCGCCTAAAGTAATGAGCATTAAATGAAATCATTACGCCAGCAGCCGGACATACACATTCAATTATTACGCAAGTTTTTGCAAAAGTTTCCAAAATATGTTACGGTCAATGTTTTGTGTTACAACATAAGTATAATGGAGTTCAAATCTTATGAATTTATACCTTAATATCCGATTATAGCATTATTTGTTTTTTATTGTGACACGACATCTGACCTCGACCCGCCTGATGATAAGCAAGAGGAGGTCCAAGAGAGACGACAGGTGAAAAAACCGAGTCATTCAGAGGCTTCCCCAGTAGCCGTTACTATATCGGCCAAGGGAGAACACATGGGCTGGCAAAGCATTTCATTTGTCGTATTGTATATCCGTATACCATAATTTAATAATCAATCTTTAATAATTAAAAATAATTGTCCTTTGCACATAACAATACCAAAAGAATTATACAAATTGAGCACTATTATACTACGGGCAACTCTGTAGGTGATTAGATGTGCAATTTGAATTTCTCTCTAAAACATGTGTTTTTGAATTGAATCTGTGATTGTAATTCAGTAATCAATTAAAAGGGTATCGAGTATAGACAGTTCAAATTTAAAGTTGTAAACATTTTTTTTTATTTTAAGACAAGAGTCCTTCGGAAGCAGTGGCATGTTTCACTTGACAATGTTTACCATTAAACAATTATTATTACTTTTAAACTTGTAAATTAAATACTCAGCTATGAACAAAGCAAAAACAAATGAGTGGCGTACCGTTGGCCCTGTTATACTGTTTATTAGTTGTATTAATTATATAATATACTCGTACAATTAGGATCTTATCTGTAATATCATTAAGTTATATCCTTTGGAAATAGAGCCGTAAAAAATTAGTAGATGTTGAGACAATTGATGACTTATAACAAAAGATTTATTGATTAGATTATATTAAGGTCTGATTGTAGTGACCAGGAAAGATGTTTCATAATATTTATATGTTTAATATATTAGAATGTCATTATCATCTTGGAATACGTTAGTTATAATAAGAACTTCATCATTGAGGACGTCAAGATATCAATTCACTATAATCCGGCTATTGATGTGAATAATAGAACCAGCTGAATACCACGAATATCCGCCAAAATCACTATCGTGCATGGTGTTTACATTATTTTGTTTATTTCTCTGTACATTAGCAGCAGACGGGGCAGTCAATATTGAACAAAAACTATTAATTATTCAATCAATCTAATTATCATGTTTTCCCCTACATGAATAGGCAGAGACAATAGAGCGCCACTTGCCACGATCCTGTCACAACTCCCTTTCCTCACATCCACACCACAATTCTGTTCATAAAAGCTCTACGGTTATGGGCACTCGGCACCCCAGCTTTCGTAAGGGTGTCTCTGAGGTCGGAAATCAGAGTCACTCCACATGCACTCTTTAATGACCGCATTTTGCATGAGGCAATAATTAAACCTTCCCAGCGCCGACGACTGAAAAGTTTGCCTTAGTTCACGGTTGTATTGGTCGTCTTCACTGTGCCGGCCATTAAATTTTAAATTGAGACCTGCCTAATGTTGAGCATAATGGAAGTTCAACGTGCTGACGACCGAAAAAAAGTCGTCTTTACTATGCTGGCCAATGATAAAATGAAGCAGTATAGGAAATAACATAGTAATGAACTTTGATATTACAACAGTGGTAAAATGCAGGTTAAAAATACAACTAGATTCTAGATCGAATCTATAAATACGGCAAATATCAGCAGTATTCATCCGCAACTATCTACTGCAGTTTGTAAAAGCCGAGAATAACCGAGATCACTTTGGTTCTTTACGGAAGATGGTCTCTGTGAAATTCCAACAGGATCGGTTTTAGTTTAGATACGCTGTTATAAACTTACTATTTTTTAAAGAATGGTCAAATGAACGTCTAATAAAAATTATTAAATTAGTTTTTACGTCAGGATTATAGGAACTGGAAAATGTTACCTACATATATTAAAATTACTTTTTAGGTCATCATCATCATCATCAGCCAGAAGGCGTCCACTGCTGAACATAGGCCTCCCCCTTAGAACGCCATTCCGAACGACAGGATGCCAGTTGCATCCACCGGTTACCTGTGACTTTTACTATATCGTCTGTCCACCTAGTAGGAGGCCTACCTACGCTGCGTCTTCCGGTTCGTGGTCTCCACTCTAGAACCTTTCTTCCCCGTCGGTTGTCGGTTCTTCGAGTGGTTCTTTTTAGGTGTGTCTAAGAAAATATAGATATAGCAACGGTATGCAGATCTAAGCTTCAAGCAGGTTAACAGATTAATCATAGGGTTATCTTAATGGAATTTGTTATCTATACATTTTATTTAAGTTCCCAGTTATTTGCTGATACTGTAATCTGAGTTACTTGAACTATCAATATCATAAGAATAATTAAACGTTTATTAACTCCTATAAATTGTACAAATGTGATTTACAATTTATTTTGTAAATCTTATGTGGATGGATGCTTTAAATAAGGCAGTCCCAGGAGGGAGCTTTTTGATCAAATCGGAGACATCCTCAAGTAAGTTGGGTTGTCTAGTGCCTATAACCGTAGAGCTTGTATGAAGAGAATTGTAATTGCGAGGAAAGCGAGGGAGTTGTGTTATGAATGGGTAAGTGGCGCTCCTTTGTCTCTGCCTATCCCTGTGGGAAAAATGCAAGACAACTTAATTGATCGGTATGGTTATGCCGAAGGAAATAGTCGAAGAGGTCATGTTTCTTCTAATACCAAAAGATTAAAACACAAGATAGTCTAATTGATAGATCTTAGATAAGATAATCCAACATCTTTAAATAAGGATTTATAAAGTCTACCTTCTTAGGCAGGTAAGTACACAATTTTTTTTATAAATTGTGATCTGACATATTATAGACCCCTGCCTGATGTTAATCTGGAGTGCAGTCCATAAATGAAGGTGACTGCTACTACAGTTAGATAAATGTATGTAGCAGTCACATCCAATATACCGGCCTAGTTAAAACCGGCATATCATTATCAATTTCTTTGACGCCTTAATTCTCACAGGCAGAGAAAAATAATAATAAATTTTATTTGTACTTACATAGCATTTCTTGTATCAGGAATGGCACGGTTGCTTGGCAGTGCATCCGAGGCTGCCTGGTTGAATCTGTTCCGCACGTATGGGTCAGGGTCTCTGTTGCCAGCACTGACGTAGGCGGCTTCATTGAAATATGCTTTATTAGTTGTATATTGTTCATTTCCTACATCTTCGAGCCCTTCTCTTGGACTGCTTTCTACATCCTCGGATTCCGGATGTTCTCGAATTAATCTTAATGCTATGTTTTCTTCCTGCGACAGAGAAATAAATTGTTGTTTTATATTGGTTTATTTTATTTTATTTACATTTTTATACTAAGCTACTAAAAGTGATCATAGAATCAGGATGACCAAAGTACGCATACCATAAAGTTGGTCTATGGATTTTTATGAACTTTTGTTTAAATCTTGTAGTAATGATGTATGCAATACACTGGTCAGCCAAGGTAGTCCACAGCCATAAGGCGATCTACACGGCAGAAGAAGACGCCGCCAAGGAAGGTGGCGAAGATTATCAACAGGAAATCATAATCCTCAACACTGAGAAAAAACTAAAGATAAAGAGAGTGTAATAGGTAAAGAAAGATATGGTGCAGAATTTTAAATTATTGTTCCAAAAAAAAATTATTAGTAATTTTTGAGACATTATTAAATCTAATTTTAATTTTATTAGTATTTTAACTTTTAGTAGGATGGATGCAATATTTATGTACTTTTATTTATAATTTTTATTGTTGGTGTACCTTATCGTATATTAAATCATAAATTTAGTCAATAACTAATATATGTTCTATACATTGTCTTTTATATTTCTTTGCCTATTTTATTATTTTTGTAAATGTAATTTTTTTGTGTGACAATATAGTTACACATCAACTTGTATTATAGAACATCATGTGTTACGTGAATGTATTCTCTGTATGTTATAATTTAACACTTTTACATACGAAGTAGTTAGAATGTAAGTTATTGCGTAAATGTAACGTCCCATATTCGAAGCCGTGCGTCCGATAATAACTTTGAACTTTTGCATTTGATAGGTTTTTTATATGTACTAAAAAATTGTACAATATCATGATTAGACATATTTTTATAATTACGTTCTATATTGACGCGTAATAATTTGATTGATTGATTGATTTTTTTTATTTTGACCTCGACCCGCCTGTTGATAAGCAAGAGGAGGTCCAAGAGTGACGACGACTGAAAAAACCGAGTTAGTTCCCGGCTACCTCAGTCGCCGTCAGCCGGCCTAAGGTACTTCTTCACGCATCGCTTGAAGGATCCGAGGTCAAAGGATGGAGAGAACACATGGGCTGGCAAAGCATTTCACTTGTCGATTGTTCTACAAAGAAAAGAGGCACCGAACTTTTTAGTTAGACTGCCGATTCGGTCGATCGAATGCGGATGCTTTTCGCGATTGATGTTGATTTGGTTATTTATCACAAACGTTCAAAATGTATACTTTCTGGACAAACTTATATTTTAATAGTGCCCATTTTACGCAGGAATTCCCACAGGGATAGGCAGAGACAACGGAGCGTAATTTTTTACCATGACATAACTCTTGATTCCTTCACATCCACAATTCTTCTTAAATACGATCTTTGGTTATGGGCACTGCAAAACCCCTGTTTTTTAAAGAAGGTTACCGTTTTGATGAAGGCACTATCTTTTGGTACGTTCCCTATTTTTTATTACTACTCGTATTTACAAATCTTTTTTTTTAATCTCTTTACAAACGATTATTTTTATTATAATTTTCGTCGATCATTGTATATTTATTATATTTTTAATCGATCATATATCGTAAATATATGATCGAAGATAATATTCACAATAAAATAAAAATGTATTAAATGCAGGCTTATGTTTAAAATAGTTAAACATAATCAATCATTGTCAACGAAATTAAAATGAAAAGGTTGTATTTTCTTTAAGAAAACACGTGTTGAAAAAGCTATTAACCTTCGAGCCTAATAAATAATGTAAAATGTAAATTTTGGCAGTTTAACATAGCAGATAAAATTTAGTAATAGATACCTTTAAATGATCACGTGGCGTTTAAACATGATTATTCGAATGATATGTTAATGATTTCATTTTACTATGGCGTAATTTAATTGTTATTCCTATTTTAATGCGTAACCATATAATTATTCATTAGCTTTTAAAAATACATTTCATTATACAGCTTTAAACGGATATACATTTACCACAAGATAAACAAACTATAACATAAATATTTAGTAAGATAGTGGTGTCGATTCTGTTGTACACATATCTTAAAACTAAGCTAAATTAAAAGGTCTAAAAGTAGTGCCATTTTTACTATGTTACTTAAGGAACAGCACTTCTTTTTAGACCTGCCAATTTAGTATAGTCTATAGAGATGTGAACAACAGAATTAGAACCAATAAATCGCGCGAATAGTGTCTGCGATGGCCGCAAATTAATATTATAATGGAAGTTATCAATCTCTTTATTCATAATTAGTTATAGCTTGATTGTCGCCACATTTGTTTTTTTCCGAAATATAAAAAAGAATGGGTTTTTTTTTTTATTGTGACTCGACATATGACAGCACCCCGCTTGATGTTGAGCTGGAGTGTGGTCCATGAATGAATGCCACTGCTACTACAATTCAATAACTGTGAGTAGCAATCACATCCACTATGCCGGCCTAGATGGAACCGGCAACTTACAAGCTGATCCCGAAACGTGACCAAATCACTTCACGGTCTGTATACTTGTAAGTGGTGGTACTACCCCGGATCGGCAGACTGGGTACCACTGCCTACCACTCTTTAACAAACAACCAGACCCGGAGCAAATATCCGTCTCTTTTTTATTAACATATATTTGTTAATTTAACTAAATTATTAAATATTACAAATAAAAGCTATGAAACTATTTACTCCGACCGGGAATCGAACCCGGGACTTTCCTCGCAACGGACTGGTGTGCTAACTAATACGCTACGCCTATCTTCAAAATGAGATATGATAAATGATAAAATATAACTAATGAAATGATGTAAGACGATAGATTTAAATAATAATTGAAATAATTATACTAAAATATCATGACCCGATATTTATCAGTCGATGAGTCGATTCAATGAATGCAAGTCCGTTGATACTTTATCAGTAGAAAGGTCATTGTCCAGTGCATCAATGTAACTGTGTAGGAATAATTGTAATATAAAAAATGTAAAACCTCGTTTGTCATGGTGAGTTTAAGATTTAAAAAAGTGCCGCGAACTTCGCTCTGAATTCGTTACGCTCTCATTGTCAAGATGTCGGAACTTACAAAAAAACTCTTGAATTGATACAATGGTGAAAATTTATTGTCTTTGGGAACCGTTACTAAATTCATGCTCTTTTTATTAAAGCACGACGACAGCACTCTGCCTAATGTTAAGCTGGAGTGCGGTCCATGAATGGAGGCGACTTCTACTAAAGCTAATTAACTGCAAGGAGCAATTCCATCCACTATACCGGCTTAGTTGGAACCGGAAACAATTAGGCTGATGCAGAAACGCGACTTGACTTAACGATATATACATTTGAAAGTGGATCGGCAAACTGGGCAAATAACCTCCAACTGTCTACCTACCACTCTTAAAGTGTATTTAGAATACATACATGATATTGGTTGCTTACAGTTAATGTTCTTATAGGTTTGCTTATGTGTGTTTTTATTACCTAAGCTCTAACTGATTGTTAAACGGCAAAAATGTTATCTTAGTATTATACTTTGGTTGTCCAGTTTCCATGATACAAGCAGGTTTAGTAGTATATAGCGTATCTAGTCTTAAATAAAGATTCTACTGTACATTTTTCCTTACTTGGCAAAAGTAGTAAACAAACTTTCGGCATAATTATGGATTAACGATAAAAAACTATTACTATTGACGCAAAACAATAAGAATATATAAAAATATCTATGAGTTAGTGAGAAAATGTTTTTTTTTTTTAATTATTATAATTATTGAGGCAAACATTTGTCATTTGTGAATTTACCGATTCCATATATGTAAATGGTTTTTGATAAAAATAACGTATGTGTGTGTTTTACGAGTAATAACTTTTATGCATTTGTTACATTGTGTATGTTTATTCTATTGAATAAAACAGTGGTAAACAGTTTCCTTAGATAAAAGGCATGGGAAATGGTGATTTTTATGTTTGTTTACTACTTCTGTCAAGTAAGAAAAAACACGGTATAGTCTATTTCTTTTGACTGTTTTTATATATGTAGCATTTTAAAGTCCAGCATGCATGGTCACAACAATAAAAGACATCAAATGTTTACTTCTCACAATAAAAGATTATACATGAAATTCCTTTCGTATAAGTCTGCGTGGGCACTTTAAAAACGGATTATACCATACTAAAACTTTATTATGACATCGTCGAAGGCCCTACATCAAAACATTGTGACCTTATAACCTTAAGACTTCGAACAAGAAACCTTGACTTTATTTTTTCTAATAAACACACAAAATTGTAATATTTTGACGACATTGGTAACACATTAATCCGCTGTGAGTGAAATCAAAATATTTAATTTTAAGTATTTTTTTCATATAACCCGTCCTTCTCTTTAGCGTTTTAAGACTCTTCTATGGTGTCGGAAGGTATAGCATAAGAAACTCACTAAATGTAGCCTAAAACAAATATTAACAACGTTTAATATAATAAATAGTATATATAAATAATTAAGTCCCAGGTTCGATTCCTTGTCGAAGCATAGATTAAACCGACAACTTTCAATTGCCGGTTCCAACTCGACGGGTATAGTGGAAACGAATGCAGGCACACCGCACACCATTCATAGACCGCACACCAGCCTAAATTCATGTGCGATGCTGTATGCTGGCATATGTCGAGCCACAAATAAAAAAAACATAAAAATTCTTAGTAACCTTGTCGCTTTATATTTCAAAATTATCGATCAAATGGTTACGCGGTTTTCTTTATAAATTGATGATGAGTAAAGCGTGAGTGAAAGTACATTTATAATTGTACCAAAAACAAATTGATTTGATAGTCCAAAATAGATTGGTTAGCCCCTTTGCTTCTTCTATTAACAACTCAGCCTTTCACACTAACGTTTATCAATCTAAGTCAAAATTAATTAGAAAAATATGCATTAGGAATATGAATGTAAATTAGATTAATATTGCCTTATTAGCGTTTTCTAAATGAATGTATAAATATTACATAATCACTAAGCTAAATAACTTAACTAATTAATTAAAGGATAAAGAAGTTATGAATCTTTGAAAATGATCGTATAAGGTGATATTAAGTAATTACATATATTTAATACAGACGAACGTCAAATTGCTTAGGGAGTTCCATCAGATACTATCTTGTAATATGAGCTTGCCAGACATCTATACGTATTATATTGTAGTAAATAAATTATATACGATACGTACTTAACTTTACGCGAATCTTAAACTTTAGTCGTAAAGATGTTTGTTTTCATTGTGGCTCGACATTTGACAGCACCCCGCCCGCTGTTAAGGAGTGGGGTCCATGAATAAAGGCGACTGGTAGTGAAGTTATCGAACTGCAATTGACAGTCGTATTCACTATGCCGGCCTAATTTTAACAAGCAACTTTTAAGCTGATCCCAATACGCTAAAAGTAACTTCACGATCTGCACCGTAAAAGTGCACCCCGGATCGGCAAACTGAATGAATAACCACCAACTGCCCACTGATGGATGCCAATCCATTTTTTTGTATCGTTTCGTTTTTATGGACATATGACAAAACCCTGCCTGGGTTAAGTTAGAGTACTACTACAGTTAAAAAACTGCAAGTAGCAGTCGCATCCACTATGCTGGCCTGGTTGAATAAAACTATTATTTAAATATTAAACAGGAAAGCAATAGAATAAATATAATAATTATGATATTATAAGTCAACGTTATATATCGGCTTGGTGAATTCACGCACCAAAATGCAGTACGCGGAACGACGGTAGCTCTTCACACTTCTTCAAGATGTCATTTGTCGACGTGACTTAAAGTGCAAATCTATAGAGCGCGTATTTTTATCTATAATCTTATAGACACTGGCAGATTAAAAGAGCGCTGGATGACTGCGGTGGGGAGCAAGTCCGCTAATCTATACAGTCGTGCACATTTTTAATAATATTTTAATTTTTATGCACATTCGTAAAACAAAAAGTAAGTAGGTAACAAAACATGTTACGGTTCAGCTTTAATGCTAGCGCTCTGTGCCGGGATCTATATTAATAGAAAGAAGCTACGGAACAAATAGGTATTTTTATCTGTTATAGAGCCGAAATTGTCAGCAAAACCAAATGAAACCTACTTTTTATTTTTATGTCGACGCGACATTTGACTTCGACTGGCCTGAGATTAGCAAATATTTTTTGACGGTTAAATTAAATATAATATTACCTACTGACAAAAATAAATACTTTGGGCCGGCATAGTGACAGCGACTGAGGCATCCGTAAACTAAAACGGTTTTCAGTCGTAGGCGCTTTTACTTTTTTGTTTACTACCGGGCAAGTAGAGATCAGATGTATAGTCTCAATAATAATTTTAAAAAATTGATCATTTTATCATCGACTGAACATTTGCAAAGTATTTAATATCTACATGTAATAATTGAGATAATGTTCATACAAGTGTTTACTGTTCGTATTTCACTATACGCGCTCTATATATTTATAGTAATTGACGTGAGTACGTAGCGGAACGGAAGCGGATATCACACTTGTGTTTAAAGACAGGTTTAATTTCTTACTATTGTCAATTAATGATTTTATACGCTTATTTTTATGCTTTTTTGTGATTATCACTAACAAATAATGTTTGTATTTTTTATACTATTTTTTATATTAGTTAATATTCTTTTAGGTAGTAGAACTCCTAATGTTTTATTGAGTCTTGACATCCGACGCCGACACGTCTGAAATAAACCTATAGAACTTACGGTTGTCTTGTCAGTTACTATGTCAATAAAATCTTAAAAAACACTGCTCAAAAATATTAAGATGTAGTTCTTTAAAATCTTATTACTTAATATCTACTAATTTAATTTAAGAAAGCTAGTGACTATAATCGTAGCTTGTATGAAAATAATTGTGGATGTGAGGGAAGCGAGGGATCGTGGTAAGTGGCGCTTTATCTCTGCCTATTCCTCTATTGGGACGCGACATAAAATATTACAAAATATAACTATTACGTTTATTTATTACGATATAAAACATAAATAATATTAAACGAGTTTCCTTCTTTACTGAAACTTCTGGTAAATATTTTTTATATAGGTATTTAATAATAATATATACTTAATAATAACTTAATAAATTGTGCAACAAAATATTCTAGATGTAAAATGAATTTAGATTATATAGTGCAGTCGATAACGGTAAAGTTACGTAGTTAAATGATGCCTACCTAGGAGCAGGTGTTCGTTATGTATGTGCTAAGTTGCTAAGTTATTGCAAAGTTTACGAATTGCACAAGTATTCTGGTATCTTTGTAAACACTTTATATTATATTTACTAAATAAATATTATTATATTTATTAAAGTTATGTTTCTTTTATAAACACAAGCCGCCTTGTAATTTAGGATGTAGGATGGAATGTAGGTAAAATAAGTGTTGTTATTTTTAATACATAATACAAATGGGTATTATGTATTACTTTTACTTTTAGGCATTTTTCTTTTCGTGTATACCATATGCATATACTAGCATATAAATATATAAAAACTAATATAGTTATATATAAAAAAATAGTTTCATTTACAATTCTTGTGCTTTTACTATACACGTAGCCCACAGTCTATTCAATCAATCAAATTATCACGCCTTTTTCCCACAGGGATAGGCAGAGACAATGGAGCGCCACTTGCCACGATCCTGACACAACTCCCTCGCTTCTTTCACATTCACAAGTTTCTTCATACAAGCCTTATGGTTATGGGCACTAGGCAACCCAGCTTTCTAGAGGATGGCCTGCCTCGTTCGCATCCATTCACATGAGATACCAGTACCAAAATTAATGTAGGTATCCTAAAAAAATCATACTAGATTTTTAGCACAGACTGGCTCAAAATGGCTCCCCGAAAAATCTGGTCTGGCGTTTAAAACCATAAGCTCTAATTAAACTTTAAAAAATCATTTAACAATTTACCTACTAGTGCTGTTTGCATTATCATAGTTGGTATCTTTTTCAGTTCATTTGAAATATCCTATTATGATGTTACCTTATAATTTAGAGATTTATTCTAAATTATTCATCGAAAAATAATATGTTTTTCATTCATAAACTTGCGTTAATTTATAAAATATCCCTAAATCGTAGTTTTATTACCCAACTGACCTTTGCGTGTTGTGGATAGAAATCTATAGTAAAATTTTGTTTTGAAATCTATTTTTATTCTATTAAAAATAACAACATATTACTAAAAATGTTAATTCGTTTATTTTTATCCTAAAATAAATGAGTTTAACCACGCAAGTTTATTTGCGACGCCCACTGTCGTAGAAGGTATGTTTTTTGTTCTGTTTATTATATGGCTTAGTGTGTAACTTGCCAGTGTCAAGGCAAGAATTTATGTTCAATGTTAAGTTAATACATTGATTGACAAGAAAAAATGAAAGTAAACTAAAGATGAAACACACCAATTAATTTATAATAAAAAATAAAGATTCAATTCTTAAAATATTAGAAAATAACAAATCTCTTATTTGTAAGATTTAATTTGGAATAGTTCCTTACAGTTAATTTATCATTGTTACTTAATGAATCCAAAACGACTTTATTAAACGACTGAATAGAGTTATAATGTAAAGTTACTTCCCGCCATCAAGTTTTTTTTATTTGCACGACTGTACACCGCTTGATGTTAAGCTGGAGGGAAATAAATAATTGGAGCCGACAGATGAATGATAAGCAGTCGCACCTACTATACCGGCCTAATATAACGCGTGTATAAGAATCTAGATAATTGTTACAGTGATGTAATTATGTTTAGTGTGGTATTACGATCGGTATTGTAGTGAAAGCGACTCGCGGTCACCGCGTGTCCTTGGCAGTGCGCTTGCAACACAACGCTCTTAAAAATATGTTTTTCATTCCAATATGATTTTCGACCCATATGATCCTAAAATGATTTCGATGCCAAATGTACAATCGTATGATTTTCGACCCAAAAATGTACAATCATGTTAGCGGTCTACTATCTATTTTTGACGTTAAAAGTTTATTCTGCGACTAGACATAATGACAGCACCTCGCAAGGAGTGCGGCCAATAAACAGAGATGGCTGCTCTACAGTTCAATAAGTATAAGTAGTAGACACATCCACTATGCTGGCCTAGTTGGAGGTTAAAACTTACAAGCTGGTCCCGAAACGCGACTTAGTCACTTCACGGCCTGTATTCTTGTAGGTGGTGCTACTACCCTGGATCGGCAGATTGGACATCACTGCCTACCACTCTTTGACCAACAGACCTGGTGTAAATAGCCGGCTCGTTTTTTTTAAATAATTGAACATTCGATGTAGATATGTTAAATAATCAGTAGATTAACACATCTAGTGTAATTTCTACTTCTATTGAAAGTAACAATAGACAAATCTTTATCTTCTATGGAGGTGAAGTCGTCATTTAGTTCAACGTTCGAGGGTTGATTAAGACGGATCGCGAAAAAGCAAGTTATAGGTACATTTTTCATACTTCTTTTAGATTAAATGACACGGCATTACAGCGACGAAGAGAAAATTTGTAAAATTGCTCTATGTAGTCCAAGAACATTTTTATAGCCGTTTTCCGAAAAAAACTTTTTTTGTATTCTAAGCAGTGCTTTTCTTGGTACACACATTAGGGATTACAATACCTAGACTATATGTAAGATAATGATGATGTATTAATTAGGATTTTGTGTTACTTAGGTTTAATTACTTTCTATTATAAGTGCTATAAAATAACGCAGCTAAGCGTAACCGTTTTAGATAAATGCGTTTTTTTAAATTATATTCAAGATAAAATAAAATAAATTTATCGTAAATTAATACCGTGAATAAAGTCATGACCGCGATATTTAAAAATAATATTTGACATTACATTAAAAATAACAGATCAACGGCATTCTGTCTGCTGTTAAACTAAAGTACGGTATATAGAGAAACGACTGCTACTTCAGTTTAAAAAAAGTACCAACGCACCCACTTTGCTGTCCTAATTGGAACCGGCAACTTTAAAGTTATTCTTGAAACGCGACTGAGTCTTCATATACTTAAAAAAGAAGGTACGTAAGAGGACGACCACCATAGGTATTTTACTATAAATCAACAGACTCTGCAAAGACTACCAACTGTAGACTACCACCCTTAAAAATATCTACCACTCTTCTCTTTAATCACATTGACTCTCTAATAGGGTAATTAAATAAAAGTTTTAAGATTAACCGTTTACACCCTGGTCTAGTAGTAGTGCACGGTCACTCAAATTAAGTGTTTACGGTTCAAAACCAATTGGTACATGTACTCAGGTCGTCAATCGAATTGTCACGCCTTTTTCCCACGTGGATAGGCCAAGGAGCGCCACTTGCCACGATCCTGACTCAACTCCCTCGATTCTCTCACATCCACAGTTCACTTTATACAATGCTCCACAGTTATTGTCCATCCAGCCATCCATCAGGCCATCCAGCTTTCTTAAGGATGTCTCTAATAAAGTATTATAAATCATGTTGTCACGCCTTTTCCCACAGTATTAGTATTCAATAAAATATATAACAAACACCACATTCGTCCCATCGCTCGGCCGAAATAAATAGATTAAATGGTACCAATCTACA
Organism: Tinea trinotella; assembly: GCA_905220615.1. Classification (NCBI taxonomy): domain Eukaryota; kingdom Metazoa; phylum Arthropoda; class Insecta; order Lepidoptera; family Tineidae; genus Tinea; species Tinea trinotella. The sequence continues at coordinate 3,859,009 of HG992311.1, forward strand.
TTGAGTGCTGTCAGTGTGTAGGCAGGCCAACTGCATGTGCCATAGATCCGGTTTTTGTTATCGTATAGGCAATCGACTGACCATTTATATAGATCAATACAATAAGTACTTATATAATTTAACTAATAGTAAATTATTGATTTCGATTTATTATCTTTAATGAATGTTAGTATCTATGGATCTTATACCAGCGGCACGATATGATTTTTTTTTATTTTTTTTTTATTGTGACTCGACATATGACAGCACCCCGCTTGATGTTAAGCCAAAGTGTGGTCCATGAATGAATGTCACTGCTACTACAATTCAATAACTGTGAGTAGCAATCACATCCACTATGCCGGCCTAGATGGAACCGGCAACTTACAAGCTGATCCCGAAACGTGACTAAATCACTTCACGGTCTGTATACTTTTAAGTGGTGGTACTACCCCGGATCGGCAGACTGGGTGCCACTGCCTACCACTCTTTGATAACCAGACCCGAAGCAAATATCCATCTCTTTTTTTTTTATTAACAAATATTTGTAATATTTAATACTATTAAATATTACAAATAAAAGCTATGAAACAAATATTTGCTCCGACCGGGGATCGAACCCGGGACTTTACGCGCAACAAACCAGTCGCTAAACCGTTCGTCCACGCCTGTCGTCGAAATGATTGCCGTTTTGACGTTTGATCTGCTCATGAAGTTTCGTATAAATTATAATTACGTTTGAAGGAACAATTGTTGTTCTTTATAGTGATAATGAAGAACAGCAATTTGCTCTTTCAAACGTAATTACCAAATTAGACAAAACTTCATGAACTTCAAACTTCGAGCAAAACGTCAAACAGGCCACCATAACGTGCCGCTGGTATAGTTTAGATTTAAGAGTAGTAGGCTGGTGGTCCTTTGCCTAGTTTGCAGTCCGAAGGTAACATACCCACTTTCAAGTATAGACCGTGGAATGACTCAGTCGCGTTTAGGGTTCAGCTTAAAAGTTGCCAGTTCCAACAGCATAGTTGATACGACTGCTACTTGCAGTTATGTAACTTTATTAGCAGTCTGCTATTTTTTTAAATATTTTTATTATATACCGCCGTTTAAAATGAAATCCTTTGTGGACTGCATGGGTTAGTCCCAGGGCCGGATTTGAAAGATTTGAAACATTTTATTTCCGTAGAATCTTTTAAAAGTTATTATTATGTTTATGCAAATATTCTTGGTAAAGGCTGTTTGAAAAAAAAACCCGTAAAAGACTGATGTTTGTATATTTATTAAATCTTTATTGTGGGGGACCCTCTCTTGTAGAGCCTCTAGGCAGTAGCCCCGCCTGCCTTACTCCAAATCAGGTCCTGGTTAGTCCTACTTATAATAAGTGTATCAAACGCGGATCACATTTCTTTGCGTAAAGATTTATTAAGCATCTAATGCCAAAAACATTAAAATTCAAATGTACCCTACAATGTTCTTAGTAGTTGGGATCACCGCCTATTTTTTATTATTTTAAGGTTTTATTCTTAGAGGTTATTCTATTAAATCAACATCAATTTTAAATTACTTTGTTTTAATTATTTGAAAAACCTTCAGTTGTGCAATTTGTTTAAGATGTTGAATGTTTACTAAAAACTGTTAATTGGAAATTCCACATTATTATTTTATTATACAAATTATGCTACGAAAGGTATCATAATTGACCTCCGAAAACTTGATGACTTTGACCTATTACATTACATTTATTTCGAGATTGTAGGTAAATTATTTCATACTTCTATAATTACAAATACCTTTTGGTTTCAATATTATTTGATATATTTCTTTTACTTTTACTCGACAGATGACATCACCCCGCCTGATGTTAACCTGGAGTGTGGTCCATGAATGGATGTCACTGCTACCACAATTTAATAACTGTAAGTAGCAATCACATCCACTATGCCGACGATTCTATAAAGACAAACATACAAACAAACATTTAATTTTATATATAGTTGCAAATATTTGTTAATAAAAAAAGAGGTGGATGCTTGCTTCGGGTCTGGTTATCAAAGAGTGGTAGGCAGTGGTACCATCGGGGTGGTATCACCACTTACAAGTATACACACCGTGAAGTGATTTGGATGCGTTTTGGGATTAGGCCGAAAGTTGCCGGTTCCAACTAAGCTGACATAGTAGTTTAGTGCTTTTTATGTAACTGTAGTAGCTTTCGCCTTCATTTATGAACCCGCTCCAGCCTAACACCAGGCGGCGTGCTGTCATATGTCGAGTAAATAATAAAAAATCTACTTGCAATATTAGATTTGGATAAACTTTTTTTATAATTTTCTTATTGAGACGCAAGCATGGAGAGGTCCAAGAGCGCCGACGACTGAGGAAACTGTTACAACATACGGTTGCCTCAGTCGCCGTTACTATGCAAGCCAAAGATTGATGTTTATTATTTTTTATTGATAAATATTATATAAAGAATAATAAAACAATCTCATTAAATATCTTTATTATGTATTACAGGAAATCCGATTGTGATTCACTTCAATAATAAAAATAATAATAAATAACCAAGTAATAAAATAAAGAATGCGTATTTTTTACATTTCTATACCAAGCTACTAAACGTGTTTGTTTCATAGAAATATGACGACAAAGTGTAGAACAATCAACAAGTAAAATGCTTTACCAGTTCATGTGTTCTCCCTATCCTATAACCTTGAATCCTTCAAGCGATGCGTGAAAAAGCACCTTTGGCCAGCATAGTGACGGCGACTGGGGAAACCGTGAACTGACTCGGTTTTTCAGTCGTCAGCACTCTTGGACCTCCTCTTGCTTACCATCAGGCAGATCGAGATCAGATGTCGAGTCGCAAGAAAAATAAATAGAATACCTAACAAAGATACATTGGTATAGTCTGTCTAAGCCAAAATGACGCCCCGCTCCACCGCATTTACGCACACGAGAAAACATAAAATATATATTTTTTTTTATTGTGACTCGACATATGACAGCACCCCGCTTGATGTTAAGCCGAAGTGTGGTCCATGAATGAATGTCACTGCTACTACAATTCAATAACTGTGAGTAGCAATCACATCCACTATGCCGGCCTAGATGGAACCGGCAACTTACAAGCTGATCCCGAAACGTGACCAAATCACTTCACGGTCTGTATACTTGTAACTTTGTCATATGAACATATGAATGCAACACACTGAAAATGCAATTACAATTGGTCATTCAGTTGCTAGTTGGACACAAAAGGAGGAGCACGATGATAAAGTACAATAGTATAGTTAGAAATATTTGCATTCACTCATTTAAATAAACTAATAAAGTGGAGCGTCATTTATAGTTAGACAAGCTATATTGGCCGGTGATTTTAAAACGGAAAGCTCATGGTTTACGACACCGTTTATCTACCACTACACCACGGTAGCCATTAAAAAGAAACTAATGAAGAATGTGTATTATGTCATTTTGTTTCTTTCAATAACCAATTTATACTCATACATGTTAGACAAATAGTGAATAAAGAAAAAATATTTAAACTACAAGAGTGACAATTAATTTTTAATGCAGTATTGTATGCGTTATTGGTTGGGCGATTGAATATCAATCATTTTGATCGATCAGGTTCTCTCTCTTAACTTATGTAACTAACAGTAGTATTCAGTTGGTGGTCATTTACCACTACTTTTTTATTGTGACTCGACATATTAAGGGAGCACCCGCTAGGTGACTGCTACTGCAGTTTAATAACTGTAAGCATTAGTCACGTCCACTATGCCGGCCTAGTTAGAACTTACAAGCTGATCACGAAAAGCGAATAATAAAAAATTGTAAAATCAAAACCAAAATAACCGCGATAGTAAGCCGCATAAAATTTGTTTAATTTATTAACAAATATTTGTAAATTTACTTTTATTAAATATTACAAATAAAACAAATATTTAAATATATGAAACAAATATTTGCTCTGACCGGGAATTGAACCCGGGACTCCCGCGTAACTGACTGGTGTAACAATTACGCCACGTCTATCGTTATCATCTGGTCACGACTTGCCTAAAGGTAAGCAAGAGCGTCGACGGCTGAAAAAAATACCTAGGTACTGTAGCTTGAAAGCAGAAATTCAAATAGGCCGGCATAGTGGATGCGACTGATGCTTGTAGAAGTTTATCAGTAGCAGTAACCGCCTCAGCTTATAAATCGAAGTAACATCAAACAGTGTTCGGTCTTATAATAATGCCGATGTCTATAACATGGTATCAATCATTCTAATCGATCTAATCAGGTTTTTTTTTTCTTAAATTATATAACCTGTGTATTAAAACCTTACGGGTAATTTGTGTTGGTTACTTTCGCGTTGGAGGTCAAATATAAAAGTAACATAAACGTTTATGTGTGACCTACAAATTAGGAGAGAGCGATTTTTTTCTAATCTCAGCAGTATATGGATTTTATTACGTTATTTCCGCATGTTTTTGTATAGAGCTTAAAACATGTTTGTTAAACTTTATTGAGAAACAGATAAAATTAAAAGTATAATATACTTTTATTTTTATCTGTTTCTCTGTTAATTTTATCTTTATCTGTATAATTAAACTATAAATAAAAAATATCATCTAATGACGTCGCATCAGAGATTAGTCCCAAAGAGACTTGCAACATTTCCCCTTTGTATATAGCAAGGCTAATTAATACGTTGGCAGAAATAATTGCCAGTCTTCCTGTCTCCAGACTTCTACGTCAGCCGCTTGGACAACTCCTTGGCCAAGCGCTTAGCTGAAGGTCCCCAAAGGCCCATAGATAGATTAATTGTAGTATATTAAAATGATTTCTTTGTGATTTGATCTATATGACGATAAAAATAGTAGTTTTTTTATTTATTGTATATTTTTTACTCCACATCTGTCCTCTACTTGCCTGGTAAGCAAGGGGAAGTCCAAGAGTGCCAACGACTGATAAAACCGAACCAGTTAACGATTGCCTGAAAAGACGTCACTATGAGTATACCGGCCAAAACTGTAAGACATTTATTATTATTATTATAATTTAATTGAGGCTCGACATATGATAGCATCTCGCCTGATGTTAAGCTGAATTGATCCACACATTACGACTGCTACTATAGTTAAATAACTATATCCACTATGCAGGCCTAGTTAGAATTAGCAACTTACAAGCTGATCCCAAAACACGACTAAGTCACTTCACGGTCTATACACTTGAAGTGGTCGTACTACATCGGATCGACAAACTAGGCAAATGACCAGCAACTGCCTGCCTACCACTATTAAATATTTAAACTAGTTTCTAGCTACATAGATCGCATTTTAATAATAAAAATGCTATATCTCATTGACGACAGGCGTGGACGAACGGCTTAGCGATTGGTTTGTTGCGCATAAAGTCCCGGGTTCGATCCCCGGTCGGAGCAAATATTTGTTTCATAGCTTTTATTTGTAATATTTAATAATATTAAATATTGCAAATATTTGTTAATAAAAAAAAGAGATGGATATTTGCTTCGGGTCTGGTTATCAAAGAGTGGTAGGCAGTGGTACCCAGTCTGTCGATCCGGGGTAGTACCACCACTTACAAGTATACAGACGGTGAAGTGATTATTTGGTCACGTTTCGGGATCAGCTTGTAAGTTGCCGGTTCCACCTAGGCCGGCATAGTGGATGTGATTGCTACTCACAGTTATTGAATTGTAGTAGCAGTGACATTCATTCATGGACCACAATTCGGCTTAACATCAAGCACGGTGCTGTCATATGTCGAGTCACAATAAAAAAAATTAAAAAAATTGGCTGGCATAGTGACAGCAACTGGAGCAACTCGGTTTTTTCAGTCGTCGTCACTCTTGGACCTCTTGCTTATCATCAGGCGGGCCAGGTCAGATGTCGGGTAACAATATAAAAAAAAATTAACACGAATATAATTTTTATAATAAATTAATAAAGTTTTATTTATAGAACTTTAATTTAATAGATGCGTGCTTGAAATAGCTCCGAGTTATGAGACAATTCTCTGGAGAAGATATGACGTTGACTTTTCTACTTAAACAGTAACGTGAATCGAGTGAAAATCGACACTGCAGTTTCTCAGAGGCCTTATGACTATTTTTAGCTGAACTTTTACTTTGAGCACGACATTTTTAGTGTTATCACATTCAAAAACATATACGAAATACGACATTCTAAATTATGTTAAATGCAGTTAGATATTTTGCGCTAAAAAACTTGTACTACGACACATTATCGAGAGACGTTTCGTAATTACTTTTATCTATATTCCATTCTCTTCAGTTATAAAATATGTGTAATATGTCAAATATTTTTTCATGAAAGTAGATTGATGAAAGGAATTTATATATCTGGTGTGGATGGATGCGAAAAATGAAGCAGACCCATGAGGGTTTTTTTCCGACCGGAGACATCCTCAAGAAAGCTTGCCTAGTGCCCATAACCGTAGAGATCTTATAAAGAGAATTGTGGATGTGAGGGAAGCGAGGGAGTTGTGTCAGGATCGTGGCAAGTGGCGCTCTATTGTCTCTGCCTATCCCTGTGGAAAAAAGGCGTGACAAATTGCTTTATTACATTTTTCATTTGACATCTGATCTCGAGTTGCTGATAAATTCGCAACTCGCTTGATGATAAGCAAAGCGCCTTGAATCTCAAGAGTGGCAACGACTTAAAAAATCCCCTCAGACACCGTCACTATGTCGGCCAGAGGTAGTTTTCACGCCTCGCTTTAAGGAACTAAAGGTTAATTATAATTGAGAGAACACATGGGATAGCAGAGCATTTCTTTGTCGATTGTTTGATTAAGAAAAGATGCGCTGAACTGTTACTTCTATTATCGATTCGGCCGATATTTATGTTTCTTTTTAATATTTAACCCCTGTCCTTCGTTCGATTAAAGGTTAAAAAATAACCGCTTAAGTATAGTACTTGATTACTAAGCAAGGACATAAATAAATTGTGATTTAAATCCTTCAATTAACCATAAATTAAACAAGTGGCGCTCCATTTTATCTGCCTTTCGCTGTGGGAAAAAGGCATGACAATTTGATTGATAAATTAAACAAGTTTAAAACTATACACGAAGTGTAGGTTAGCAGGTTGTAGAAAAGGAAAAACGCATATAATAATTATAAACAAGATATGTACTAGCATTAGTTAATCGAAAGTCACTCCCGATGCACAGGAAACTGGCTACGCGCCCGCAAGCCGATTGGAAAGCTCGCTTGTCTTCCCTTCCAGTCACGAACTAACTGACTCTATAAACGTAAACTTAGCAAAAACGATTATAGAATCAAGCTATCTGAATACGACCTTATTTTAAGGTTATTAAAGTTGATTTTAATTTTAGCTCAATTTAGCAAGGTGCATATCCTGTTGCTAGGTTAAGGAATGTTGGCTGACTAGATTGTAACGTTATTTATTTAGTGTGTTATAGTACAAATTTTAAGACTTGTGCTAGAATAGTTAATAATGAATATAACAAATTTTATGCGGCTTACCATCGCGTTTATTTTGGTTTTGATTTTACATTTTTTTCATTATTCCGACTTTCGAGAGTTTTGCAGCCATCGTGGTCACGGAGAGACTCCTGCAAAGCTCTCGAAACATCAGAATAATAAGAAAATGTCATACAAAACCAAAATAAACGCGATAGCAAGCCGCATAAAATTTGTTTAATTCATTAATCAATCTTCGCGCAAACCTAAGAAAGTACAATGGTCAATAATTTGATCATTTTAAAAAAATGAACTTGAGGTAAAATTTGATTACATTACTTTATACAATTATACACTGCTGAGGTATTAAAATATATTACGAAATGAATAACATATTTTACTCACTATCAAACAAGTAAAGGGTTTCAAAGTACTAAAATCGATACTCTTTTATAGTATAGCATGTCTAGGCTGGCATAGTGCATGCGATTGCTTCTTATAATTAGTACCTTAGTAGTAGTCACCCCCCTTAATGGACTGCAGTCCAGCCTAACATCAGGCTTGGTGCTGTCAAATGTCAAGTCACAATAATAAAAAAAATATTATTCTTTAGATTGAGTTACTTGCGATCATTTAGTTTGTCTTTGTGCTTGCAATAATTTTACAAATAATCATAGCTATAAAATCGTATGTCACTGTGAAAATGTAGTTTTATTATTATATTTATAATGATAAAATAATTGTTACAAAATTGTTGTTTCTATTGAGCGTAGGCTGGCAGGTAGGACGGGCCAATGATTTTATATGTCATCATGCAATTTATTTCACATGTCTAAATCTATAAATAATAACACTATTATTGCCCATACGGTTTATTTTTTTTACGACATTCTATTTAGTGGTTTAAATTGATGCTAAAATGATAAAAGATAATTTGATATTTTGCGTTAAAATTTTAGTAATTTTTAAAAAAATTTTTGGTAAATTACTGTTATTTTTTATTTGACATCTAACCTTGATTTGCCTTATGGTCCAAGATACTGAAAAAAAAAAACAACAACTCAATTTACAGTACATATGCTTGGAAAATATAAGTATAATATGTATATTCTTAATTTCGGTAGTCGGGTAAAAAATAAAAATAACAATCAATCAATCAATCAAATTGTCACGTCTTTTTCCCACAAGGGTAGGCAGAGACAATTATTATTATTATTACATCATTATCCTACAATTATTATAAATGTGAATGTGAGTTTGTTCGTTACATTTTCACGCATCAACTACTTAACCGATCATCATGAAACTTTGTACACATATTTTTGGAGGTACTAGAGGTACTAGAAGAAAGCTAGGTTGCCTAGTGCCCATTACTACAGGGCCTGTATGAGGAGAATTGTGGATGTGAAGGAAGCAAGGGAGTTGTGTAAGGATCGTGGTAAGTGGCGCTCCATTGTCTCTGCCTATCCCTTTGGGAAAAAGGCGTGACAATTTGATTAATTGATTGACTAGAAGTAACATAAGATACTTTTAATTTTTTTTAAATACTTGTAAATACTTTACTATATAATACTTGTACTATTGTTTCCAATTGACTATAGAGCTGTTTGGATTTTTTCTATATTTAATCTGTCATTTTTATATGAGTTAAAAATCCAAAAAAAGGGATATACAGTCGAATTGAGAACCTTCTCCTTTTTAATGACTGTGTTATTAACCTAATTTTACGCAGATGAAACCGCGGGCACAGCTAGTGAATATATAAGAGCTTATTGCTATCACATTATTTATTTGAGTGTAAAATACTTTAGCAGCACTTTACATATAATGTTGGAATTTGTTACCAAACATAATCTTAAAACATTGACCAGTTACGCAAAATGCATGCTCACTATTGCACAGCACAATTTTGTGCAATTCATTGATATGTTATTTTATATAATAAGTATCATCGTAACGTGAACAAGAGCATACTGTCTTGTAAGATTGATGTGACCTAAATTTAAAGTGGTTAAGCTCATAGGTTTAGATTGGAACTCTTTAAATATAATCGTCTTATTACTATTATAGGTACTATTACCACTATGATTTTCAATTGAATAGTGAATAGACCAAAGTGACAGATAATTCCTATTTGCATCTCATTTTGACTTACATAATATGAAGAAGTCATTTCAGTCCACGAAATAAAAAATCATAGTATAGTACTATTAAGTGTTGTTTTATTGTATTGTAGCTCGTCATAACTGCAAGTAGCATTTGCATCCACTATTCCGGTCTAATTGGAACCGGGATTTTTCATTTATCACGGTGGTATAAACCGTGAAGTATTATTTTTATTTGTAGGATATTCAATTATATTTTATATGTATGTTTTTTTATTATAACATTATGTATATTGTTTTTTTATTCCCAAAGGTTCTCCAATAAATAATTACGTTAATAGTCAGTAATCAATAAGGTCGCCCTTTGTATCACTATGTTCATTTCTTTAAGTAAATAATATTTATTTATTTAAAAACTTAATGCACAGTAGTACAAAGGCGGTCTTAATGCCAAAGACATTCTCTGCCAGTCAAACCTTTAGGATGTTGATCCGACAATGTAGATAAGAGGTAGGGAGCAAAATAAAAATAGGTAACTAAAAAAATATGAAAAATATATAAATTATTTAATATATACATAAATATACTCATAGATATTTAAATACATAAATAACATACATATAATACTATAATATAAATATAAACAGGATTATCATTATGTAATAAAATAAAATACACTTAAAATTATAATGTGTAATAAAATATTTAAAATTCTTAATTAGTCTGTTGAAGAAAGTATGAATACACCATTTTTTTGAAGATGTGCCCATTTGGTGCTTCTTTGATATGGAGAGGCAGGTTGTTCCACTAATAAACTTTATGTTATGGTAATTAATCCTACAATATGAAACGTGTTTGAATCTCACTTGTTTCATATTATTATTATCAAAAAGAAAGGTTTGTTTGTTTATGCGTTTAATAATTTATCAGCATTCCAAAAATGTTTTGTCTATTAGCGCCATGCTAATTGTACGATGTGTGTGTTTGCAATTAACAAAGTTGTAATTCATGACTTTATGTCAAAATTAGTGAATGTTAAATGAAGCAATATAAATAAATAAACCAATTGCACGTTAAATACTAAATATAAATATTCAGTAATATTATTTATGTTTTTTTGTTAAAACGCGACATCTGACCTCGGCTTGCCTGATGAGGTCTAAAAGCGGTGACGACTGAAAAAAACGTTTTATTATACAGTTGCCTCAGTCGCCGTAACTGTGTCAAAGGTGCCTTTCCACATCTATATTATGGATAGATATTAGGATAAGGAGCACACATAGGCTGATTAAGCTATCCACTTGTAGATTCTTCTATAAAGAAACGACGCATCGTTTTTTTAGTTCTTTGGTCGAAGGTATGCGATGATTCTCGGTTGGGAAAAGACTCGCCTTAAGACCTCTGCAGTTTTTGTAACCTCAGCATTTCTTATATTCGGACAGCTCGGTGCTACAATGAATCCAAGGTTTCGATATATTAAGACATGATGTTAAACTGGTGCAGATGTTATTTGTTACTTTCTTTTATGATGCCACAATTGAAAATTATTAATAATGTATTATCTGTGTAATTAATTAACTTTTATGTATATATTGATAATAAATTAGTAGGTCAGAGTAGATCAGCGGCGTGATAATGAAGTTGGCGAAATCTACATTGTTGTACCATAACAATGCAACAATTATTACAAACAATGAAGTCACTCGGCTATAGAATGTGTTGCATACAACTTTATATCTGGGACTATTATTAATTTCATTAAAGGTGATATTACACGATCATATAAAAGCTTTTTGACATATATTTTTACATTACTATATTAAGCTACTAAAGTGCTTGTGGTTGATAAATTAAACTATTTTAAGCGGCTTACTATCGCGTTTTTTGTTGTTTTGATTTTACAATTAGTAAGCCGCATAAAATTTGTCTAATTCATTAATCAATGAATTAGAAAAAGTGCGCAAAATCTAAGAAAATGCTTGTGTTTAGTTTCGTTAAAGAGTCATTTGAATATATTTAGGTAGAGTACGTTGCTATTAAATCAATGTCATAGAAACAGGACGACCAAAGTACATAATTATATTAAAGATACATTTGTACCGGCTATTGCACTACCACTACACCACAGTCGCCTTAAATATTGTTCTAATTTTATTCGACGGTTATAACAATTATCAAGGGTTACGTCAAACATCTAGAGATAAATATGACCTGCCATCTGTTAATATACGAACAAGAAATATAAATGTATAAAATTTTATTATTGTTATGCAATTTCACTGTGGAGACATGAAACAATGGATGGCCATGATCCTGACACACCTCTTTATGTTTCATTATTGCTTGGTAAGTTATAATACATATTAGAGTCTGTCTAAGCCGAAATGGCGCGCCCCTCTACTGCATTTACGCACACGAGCAAATATAAAATATGAATGCAACGCACCGAAAATGCAATTGTAATTGGAGACGCAAAAGGAGGAGCACGCTGATTAAGTATAATAGTATAGTTAGTCATATTTGCATTCACTCATTTAAATAAACTAATAAAGTGGAGGGGCGCGTCATTTGTAGTTAGACAAGCTATACCTTCTTTTACAAGTTGTGGAAATTGAAAAGACAATTTCACTCTGCAGCTGGGTCAACTGCGACCGGGGATCAAACTCCTGATTTTAAGCTACACGAAGCCTACTAGGATCGAAATTTCTCTCTCTTCGTTTTTCATCGTGTAATTGTTTGAAGATAATACTAGCATTGGAATTTGCCAAAATAATTATTATATTTTTAAGTTATTTTTAGAGTTAATTTAGACCAGTTACACAGCTATTTGTTTTTTTTATTAAATTGTCATCACATACTAGAAGCAATAGTATTAAAATTTATATTATGTATTCTATTTTTTACATTTATACGAGTATATCATTTAACCAGGGTCGCCTTAAATTAATTAAAAATATAGACGAGATCTAAGAAAAATACACAAATCGATTAAAGGAAAATCCGAAAGCGATTTCGTTGAACATTCGTTTCCACGAACTCCATCAAATAATAAGGGCTTTAAATAATGATATTTATGTGTCTTCTTTTGCGTTGTCTTAATAATTGTTTTGTGTTACGTTTTATTTAGTACTCTTAAAATACTGAATCGTTTTATCGATTATATTATATTCTACAAATTTTATTAATAACTGTCTTTTTTCTTTTTACTTAGATACATTTTGTATAAATCAAATACTTGGATCATTTCACTATATTAGATAATATATAACACTGATTTTCTTTATTATTTTACATTTACATTTTTTACATTACTTTATATAAGGTAGTCGTTTCAATGAATTTGGTAACGGTATCATACAACTTTCCTAAATTCGCAAAAAAAAAACAATGAATTGGAATATTGTATTGTAATTAATCATTGATTACTTTTAAAGTTTCCAAATTAATATAATTTCATGAGGTGCTAACCGGTTTTACACAAATAAAAAATACCCAATAAATCTTAGTTTAAAATCAATCTTTCTAATTACTACAATAATGTTATAACAGTAGTAACTGATTTAAAAAAACATTTAGGTACACAACGAGCTCAAATCGCGAACTAAATTGAACGTCATAATGGTAACGGAAATTGACAAATTGTAAATTGGCTTCTTCATTTTATGATCGTGACAAAAGGCATCCGATAAATTAGAAATTTAATCGAAAAACTGATAAAATCGATTTAACAATGAGCTTGGTACATCTTTTTGGAAAAACATTACGAAATAACACGCATAACTGAAACAAACATCAGGTTGGATCTTTTTGGTTTGTATTGGATTAAGGGATTCGGCCAGAATGACGGCGAATTAGGCAAACGAAGGTGGATCGTTTTTTTTAGTTGTAGGCGCTCTTGGACTTCCCTTTGCTTAGAGTCAGACTAGTTGTGGTCAGGAGGCGAACCACCATTTGTTATAGCATTATTGTTTTCATTGCCAAATGCTTATTTGAATAAAATTACTATTGGCCGGTTTTGTGATGTCACATCAATATTCATTCCAAAGCGTACCACCGCGGTAATTACAAAAGGTAAAATTAGGTTTTAGTATTCAAATGCAGCAGCAATACGTTTCTGAGCGTAAAATCTATGCGAATGTAGTCTTGAAACATGCTTGTTTTTAAAAGTTGGCGGTAGGCACCCTGTTGTCGAGACTTACCGTTTTAAAAAAATCTCTGACCTATGTCCTAGCTTTACATCAGTCAACTCTATTTTTGTTTATTAATTTACACAGTTTGCCTTGATGTATGACAAAACCTAATAAATAAAAATAATATTTCTCTTTTTAGTTTAAAACTGCGTTGCAGTGAAAGTCCGTGAGAACGCTGATACTTACTTTATTTTCTATACGAACAATGGTTCTAAGTATACCTCTACTACTTAAAAATAATAGCTATCACCTTAATTATGCCCAGACATTTTGCCGACATAGAACCATCATAGGAAAACCTTATTCTTACACGCGATTCTATAATAATATTAAATATACATCTATAAATGTACTTTCTTATATAGTTTTGCAAAATAAATGTATTTTCAAATTAAATAGTATAAAATTGAGGCGACTTTGATAGTGGTAATGAAATGGTCACGCAAACCAAGAAGTTTAAAACCACACACACCATTTATCAATCAATCAAGTTGTGACGCCCTTTACCCACAGGGAGCGCCACTTGCTACGTTCTTGACACAACTCCCTCGCTTCCCTCTCGTCCACAATTTTCTTTATACAAGCTTCACAGTTATGGGCAATAGGCAATAACGTATTTATAAATGTATCTTATATACAATACTACCATTTATACAAGACTAATTTATTTCTAAAATGCAAATAAAGGAATATGTCCAAAAAATACCATAAAATAGTAGTCGAATATTAGTATAATTTAATAATACTAAACTTGTAGACATGATAAGACATTAGAAACACAACTTATAAGGCGGTGAAAGTAAAAATCCTAACATATAACCTTAACAGCTGGAGGCCTAATTGCCATTACGTATGTAATTGATACATAAAGGTGTAATGGTTGATGGATAACAAAATATAGCTCTTACAAATGTTACTTACTAAGCACCTAACACTAAAATGACCAGACGCTTAAAACTAACAAAATAAACTATGAGATTATGAGCTGTTACGCATTCATACGCATAGGTACTCGTAAATAAGTCAAATGATTTTTTATTGTACCATTAAATTAGGTAGTGTTTATTATTATTATTTTATATTTATGTCTTTTATGTTTTATGTTTATATTTATGTTATATTTGTTTTTAAATTACAAGCATATTAATGGTTTTAATTTACAACTTTGAGACAACTTCCCTTATTCCCAAATATTCCCTTCAGGTCTTTTCACGATCCTGGTATAATACTCATGCTTTCTTTATACCCATAAATCTCTTTATATGGTTTCTACAATCTTTATTAAGAATGTCCCAGATTTGGTTGAGAAGCCACCATCGTGGTCACAGGGAGACTAAGGTCGAAATCTCGGAAAACACTAAGAAATTATGTGTTGCAAAAATAATTTCTTAGTATGTTTTTGATTTTGAACGTATATTTGTTTTAGAATGTGTTCTCTCGTAAAAAAAGTGTTTATTTTATTGTGACATGACATCTGACCTCGACCCACCCGCCTGATGATAAGCAAGAGCAGGTCTAAGAGTGATGACGACTGAGAAAACCGAGGTTGTTCACAGCTGCCGTCAATATTACGAGGTAGTATTATGATTATTTGTTTTGTATTATCACTGATTTATAGATAGTATATGTTTTTATATATTTATAATATTTTAACTGTTGATAAAATCGTTCGTGTTTATTATCGACATCGCCGGCAATTTCAGTGTTAATGTAGAATTACCGTGCACTCGGTCAGAAAAGGTTAGGTTAGCAGTGAAAGTATGTAGACGCTAGGGTTCCAGGCAAATGGTGACTTATTAGAGCTATTTGCAGTTACTACCATCTGCCAATTGCATTCTAGTAGTACATTATTAACTTTAATTATTGTCATCCGTTAAACTACTCAGTAAGACAAGTGCTTTTAATTGAGTCCGTTTAAAAATTATGTCTTTTCTACATCACATTTAAAGTGTTTAATGAGGGCAGCATAGCGGAGGCGACAGCTACTTGCAGAATTTTAAATGTGGTAGCAGTCGCCTCGGCTCATGGATCGCACTCTAACCTAACATTAAGCGGTAACTAAAGAGGTCCTCAGAAGATTCTCCGTGCTAGAGGCGATAAAGTACGCGTGTACTTATCTGCGAAGTGGTAAGGGTTCTGGAGTTCTTGTGACCTTAGTCAAAGAACCCTAGGATCAAACAGAATTTTCTGAGACTTTCGCAGATGTGGTTTATAAAATAAAATATTTTTGCTGCTTGAATGATCAAACGTCGGATAAAAATAATCAAACGCAACAGTAACACATTTTATAAGAAGACTAATTTTATGACCATAAGGCTTTTATGAAAAGAGTTGTGGATGTGAAGGAAGCGAGGGAGCTGTGTCAAGTGGCACTCTATTGTGTCTGCCTATCCATGTGGGAAAAAGGCATGACAATTTGATTGATTGCCTAATTTTAAAATGAATGACATATAAAAGTTTTATATAATCCCAAGTAGGTAATTATCAAACAATATAATGTTTAATTAAATTTTATTTGTCCATTATTTTAAACTATTACAATTCGTATTAATAACGTGTGAAACCGGAACTTGTAGATTATCTTGTTTTAGCTTTCAAACCAATTGCTTACCTTGATACTGACTTATGCAACCCATTCCCAACATTCACTTCAATTTTAGACATAAAATCCCCACCATAAGTTTATTTTGGTATCAAATAAAATTGTAAAGTTTTTTAAAAAAATATATTATTATTTATACAAGCTCTATCGTTATGAGCACTAGGCAACTCAGCTTTCTGATTGTTGATGAGAAGAAAGCGATGGAGTTGTGTCAGGACCGTGGCAAGTGGTGCTCTATTGTCTCTCCCTATCCCTGTGGGAAAAAGGCGAAACACTTTGTTTGATTGAATAAATATCATTATCGAACGGTATAATCGGAAATCGGAATTAGGAAGTATGTTTGATTTTTTTTTAGACCTAGAGTTAGTTTTAAAAGGTTTATACTATAGATTATCAAATCAAATAAGAATGCTGGGTTACCGTAGAGTGTGTATAAAGAGGATTTTGGATGTGAGAAAAGCGAGGGAGTTGTGTCAGGATCTCGACAAGTGGCGCTCTAATGTTTATGCCTATCCCCGTGGAAAGAGGCGTGACAATTTGATTGTTTGATTAAAAACCGCATGCAATGCTTTTACATGCAGCTTCTAACAGTTTTAGTTCTATGTATTTCTAAGACAATCTCTTTGTGTTCCAACAATGAGAAATTTGAGATTTATAACTCTACATCACCTTTGCTTGTCTTTTGTTTTCACTAACGTAGGCAGTTCATTCATTAAACCTATTTAGATAACTATTCTTAGACTAATGTCCTATTATAGTCCTTTATTATCAACAATTCAGCGCCTATTGAAGTAAGCACCTACAATTTATATCTTTAAAAGCATTTTCGTAATTTTGCAGACACATACTTATCGGTCTTTACGAGTATCGCCAATATCACGGTGTTTATTATTATTGTGGCTCGACACATGACATCACTCTGCCTGCTGTTAGGCTGGAGTGCGGTCCATGAATAGAAGCCACTGCTACTACAGTTAAATAACTTGATAAACTGATTCCGAAACAGTAATTTTAACTAACAAAAAAGTATGTTTCCGTATTTTTTTATTGAGACGCGACATCTTATCTTGATGCCTAATGCAAGCAAGTCTCTGTCGCCGTCGCTATGCCAGCTAAATGTGCTTTTTCATGCTTCGCTAGAATGATCAAAAATTAAAGGATGAGGGCTAGAAAGTATTACGCCATAGTATTTCATAGTAAGTAGTTCAAGTTAATAACCCTACTCCAAAACTATATAAAATTTCTCTCTTGTTCGTTAATGGTGTTTCGTGATAGCCCTTTACTAAAGTATTAAAACCCGTGTAGTTAGTTCCAGGTGTACTCTACCCACCATTAAACAACAACCCAGTACATTACCCATAATGCCCGAGAAAGTATGTGACATCTTGTAAGATAGCGAGCCTATTGCCTCGAACTCTAATATAGATACGATAGAGCGCGTAATACTCTTTACGCTTGTACCGATTGTAAGCTGTTGTTCGAAAGATTTTATTTGTTATAACACAATATCACTGATATCAATTATATATTTTTCAAATTCGCACAAGTAGTTTTTTTTTAATGTGATTCGACATTAGACAGCACAGTTAAATAACCAGACTGGGTAAATAACCTCCAAATTGTCTGCCTGAGTTCGATTGGCAATTGGCAACGGGCAATTGCTGTCACAAATATAAACTAGCAGCAGCAGTTGCTTCCACTATGTCGGCTAAGCTAAAAGATCACACATAATTAATTAATATTTGACGAATAGAAGTTCGATATTTTGTCAATTTCAAAATACGCTTAGATTCTATTGACTAAATAATGCTAAATCGGTTTATCTACGGCGTGTTTTAAACTTATATTCAATCTAGACTAGAGTATTCAATTTGTGCTTACAGTTCATACACCATCACGCGCTCTCTATTTTTTCTTCTTCGTAGTCTCTAACTAGTGAAAGGTGGAAGCCCATTCTTGTTAGTACACGGCTGTAAATTGCACTTAAATCTATATTGTTGATTTATAACTGTTTTTATGAGATCTTTCATCGAAATTTCGCAACCACAAGACCGCAATATAGGACATTATGGAAAAATTGCTTTATATAAGGATATTTTTGCACCTCATTTACTTGTTTTATGCTTAATAAAAACTGAGAAATGTTATGAGCTAACTTGTTTAATTTTATTTTTATTATAAAGGTATATATAATATATACCACGGTTGAACTAGACGGTCGTATCTAGTGGTTTTTCTTACCCGCACATGTGTTCTCTCCATTCTATAACCTTGGATTCTTAAAGCAAAGTGTGAAAAAATACTTCTGGCCGGTATAGTGAAGGTGACTGGTACTACTTTAGGTAGAGGTATTGCAATGTTTACGCAAACAGAGAGCAATCAAATCAAATTGTCACGTGTCTTTCCCATGGGACATGGGTTAAAAAACCACTCACCGGTACCAATGTATCTTTGATACTTATATGTACTTTGGTTGTCCTATTTCTATGATACAAGCACTTTAGAAATGTGTAATAAAACATATTATTTTTTACTGTGAACTGAGTCATTTTTCAGCTGTCGGCGCTAAATTTTAGTCAAATTGAGTTCAGATGTCGAGTCACATTATAATACTTATATTATATTATCAAATTCTCAGAAATGAATTAAAAATATATTTAAATAATCAACAATGACTAAGTAATCTGGGAATTTACCGATTAAAAATGTAGATTTTTCTTTCGTAACTTTGTATGAACAAGAAATATAGAAGGGTGTCTGCCTGTGTAACCTTCGTTTGTTGATGAAATACTTCCACGAACAAGTTGCCAATCACACAATTAGGTTCATATTATTATAAATAATATTGCCGTTACTCACGTTCACAATAGATGCCATTTTTTATACAATATATTACTTGTTCCTATTCTCGTTTTGTTTGCTAATTCATTATTAATTATTCTCAGGGTATTTTATTTAAATTAAGCTTATTTCTTGAATGTCTTTTGAAAGCGGACACTTTTTGTTAATGGAAAATACTTACTAATTGCTAATCGATTCATAATGTTCAATTGTTATTTTTATTTTCGGACTTGTATAATTTATAAAAAATATATTATATGTAGGCTATATATAGACATTTGTTTGTTTTATCTTTTAATGTCTATCAAATGACTACTGTTATTGCACTCTAATTTGATTTAACTGGTATGTCGAGTTAAAAATATATTTTTTAAATTACTAAGGTAAATCATATATTTAGACCATTGAGTCGATATTATTAGTTCAATAGTTCTTCTAAAAACAACACGATAGTTCGTAAAAGTTCCATCGGCCAATAGAGAGGGGTCAATTAAAGGGTTCACAAGCATACTGAGCTTGGTTGAACTATTCTGCACACTTTCTCAATAATAGTTCGTTTTCAATGCAGCGAAACAATCAACGCTATAATTAATACACGGGTATTGTATTCAGTGAATCAATAGTAGTTTCACGGTAAATGGTTTTATAAGTAAAAAAGCTTAGAAAATAAACTCGGATTAAATTTCAAATAGTAAATTAACAGTCGTTTATTTAGATATAGTTAAACCTTCGATGTTGTAAGTGTTTGGGAAACGAAATGTTAAAGCGATCGAATTATCATTATTTAATTTCGGGACGTTCCGGTTAATACATTTAATCTTTGAAAGTTTAACGACCTCTACCTATTGCAACAAACATTGTCTGGAAGTAGTTTTGTTAACTCTAAAGTACTTTTTTATACGTTTACTTAACTGCAGCTAAACTGTGCTTCAATCGAATTCCCTTTTTTATACCTTTTATTGCATTACTTAGGTATTTTTTAAGAATGTTATATAAAAAACGAATAGTAAATGAATTAAACAAATTTTATGCGGCTGACTATCGCGTTTCTTTTGGTTTTACATTTTTTTATTATTCCGACGCGACGTTTCGAGAGCTTTGCAGCTATCGTAGTTCATTAATCTATGTTCGCGCACTCAGTATCTTCTTTAAGAAAACAATATATATATATATATATATATATATATATATATATATATATATATATATATATATATATATATATATATATATATATATATATATATTCCACTTATCGATTGTTACTCGTATACAAAGTAACGAGGCGCCAAACCTTTTAGATTGACAGAATTTGATCGACAAAATACATATATATATATATGTCGATTGTCGATCAAATATAGTCTATATATATATATATATATATATATATATATATATATATATTTATTTATTTATTTAAATAATTATTATGAAAATTGTGTAAGTGAGCCAGGGAGTTGTGTCAGGATTGTAGCATGTGGCGTTCCATTGTCTCTACCTGCCGCCTATCCCTGTGGGAAAAAGGCGTAACAGTATAATTGATTGATAATTGTTTAAAATAATTTTAAATTAAATTTTCATAATGTTATGTTAAAAAAAATTATTTAGGTGTATAACCATTATTAGAATTTTATAACTTTGAAAACGATCTTTTCAAAATATCTAGTAGGTGGGTAGCTATTTATATAACAGTGAGTCGAGACAAGTAGCAAGTCATATTTATGACAAGTACGATTCGATGAGGAGGCCTGAGGAACTGTGTGTTATTATGGGGCTACTAAATACTTGGAATTTAGGTGGTACGAGTACTGAATAATTCAACGTTGCCTAGCCTATATATCTTCTATATCTTCGGACGTTTTGTAGACGACGTCGCTCGCGTGCCCAGACTACAATTAAAACACGAACTATTTGGCTACCGAAAATCAAAATAAGGCAGAAATAAATGAATAAAGAGGATAATAACTATAATTAAACTATAAATAAAAAAATATCATCTAATAACATCGCATCAGAGTCCCAAGAAGACTGGCAACATTTCACCTTTGTATAGCAAGGCTACGTTGGGAGAAATAATAGCCAGCCTTTCTCTCTCCAAACTTCTCCGTCAGCCGCTTGGACAACTCCTTGGCCAGGCGCTTAGCTCAAGGAGTTATTTCAAAGTTATTCTAATTTCAATTCATTAAACATAGCTAATATAACAAAGAAGAGTAACTAAATAAGCGGCATAAAATTTGTTTAATTGATTAACTAAGTACTGTATTTTTATATTAGGCAGCACTACTTTAATGTCGCGATAGAGCCACGAACTATGCATTCCTTAAGTATTATATAGTAGAACATAGTGACTTAAATAGCACAACGGAATTATATATAATTTAGGTCAAGGTTATTTACTATTAAAATAAGGGAAAAAAACACGTAGGCATTTATTTAAAGTAAATTTTATTATAAAAGTTTTTTCTGAAATTTACCTGTCTCTTACGTATTATCAGCGTGAAGATGAAAAGACCGTGAGTTTTAAAATGCCTTTCAGGTGAAAGTAAATTAAGCGAGGCTGGCATAGCTAATGCCGTAAGAGTGTAAACTCTAAGACAACCAGACCCGAAGCAAATATCCGCCTCATTTTGTTATTAACGAATGTTTGTAATATTTACGAGTAATCTAAATAACAAATACTACAAATAAAAGAAATGAAACAAATCTTTGCTTCGACCAGGAATCCAAGACATTAAGCGTAACGGACGGGTGTGCTAGCTAACAAATGCGTCACGACTGTCGCCTGGCCACTTAATAATAAAATAAATAATATTATTATGAAGTATATTATAAAAATATATATGTATATCCTTTGTCAGGTGTAATTTAAAGACACTGCCGAGATACTTTTACTCACATAGCAAATATTAGAATGGAAAACCATAAAATAGATATATTGCTCTTGAACTGTTGAACTATTATATGAGTTGTTTACTATGTAACAATAAATACTCAGATTAGTAGTAAAAGCTGTTTTAAATAAATAACATTTTATTGTCTTTAGTACAGTTTATTGCGTTTCAATATAATGGTTGTCTGTAATGTGTCTGGTTAGGGTTCATGGAGACGATAATGTTAGGTTAGGTTAGTGTCTGAGATATAAATTGCTAAAATTATGTGTTTTATTACCATATGAAAGTGAAATAAGGCGACTGTGGTGTAATGTCAGTGCAATGGTTGCGCAAACCTAGTGCACGAATTCGAAACCACTCACCGGTATCAGGGTATTTTGTTGAGGTTGTCCTGTTTCTATGATACAAGCACTTTGGCAGCTTAGTATATAAATGTATAAAAATATATGAATGCTTTTTATTTAATGCCAATACCATCTCAGAGCTTGTATAGTATCTTTGATATATGTACTTTGGTTGTCCTGTTTTTATAATACAAGTAGTAGCTTAGTTTACTATAGAAATGTATAACAAAAAAATTAAAAAAACTACAAGTTGCAGTTATGTAAATAATAATAAAAAATAAAATAAATATAAATAAATTGTCACATATACTGTACATATATTACATTAGGCCAAACTAAAGCGTAGACAGAACATTTATCATTACGTTGCGACTGCAGAATTGCATAGTAAAAATGTTTTATTAGAAGAATAACACTAACAATACACGAAATATAGTATTCCTGTTTTATGAGTAATAAAACAATGTTTCATGATATTCAAATCATCATTAATGCAATACATAAATAATGACAATGACAATTATGGATACACTTTTTTTATTGAGGCGCGACATCTGATCTCTAATTACCTAGTATTTTCTTACAATTTGCGCGAACATTGATTAATGAATTAAACAAATTTTATGCGGCTTACTATCGCGTTTATTTTGGTTTTGATTTTACAATTCTTCATTATTCCGACGTTTCGAGAGCTTTGCAGCCATCGTGGTCACTGGACCACGATGGCTGGGACTGGCTGCAAAGAGAGTAAGTAAGCCGCATAAAATTTGTTTAATTCTCTAATTACCTGATGGTAAGCAAGGATTGCCTCAGTCGCTGTTACTATGCACGCTATTTTTTTGAACAATAAATGCGGTGGTACATGAATGAATGCGAGACAGATATGACAGTACTATGCATTCGCATCTAATATGCCGACTAAGGCAACCGTAAACAAAGTTTTTTTTCAGTTGTCGGTGTTCTTGGACCTTCCGTTGCTTCCCACCAGGTAAGTCGATGTCAAGTTACAATAATAATAAAGATGGATTCTGCATAATGTTAAGCTAGACTGTGGTCCATGAATGGATGTCACTGCTACTACAATTTTAATAACTGTGAGTAGCAATCACATCCACTATGCCGGCCTAGTTGGAACCGGCAACTTACAAGCTGATCCCGAAACGCGACCAAATCACTTCACGGTCTGTATACTTGTAAGTGGTAGTACTACTCCGCATCGCAGACTGTAGTAGCAGTCTACCTCCAGGATGTCCGATAATACGTGAAGCCAATATAAATGTAAAAAAATACGTTTTACAGTGTTTTTATTAATAAGGAAGGTACATAATTGAAATTCGTGATACGTCTTTAAGACATTCCAAATGCACGAACTGGCAGTGATGGCTTTTAACAGGAATTTCTATCTGACATTTGGAATACGAAATCGCCATGTTTGCGAAGAAGCGTGACTTAAATTGAAACCACTAAACGTTGTCAAAAAAATTGTACTCTTACATTTCTTACTATCTAAAATTGTTCGCTCGATTTCAAATCCGGTTCCTGTTTTGTAAACAAGATATTTGCATCAGATATTACGAGTAGTTTGGTATTATGTTAAATAAAAGGCAAGGTCGTTTATCATTGTGACTAGTTTATTAGTTTGGTATGCCGTGATTACGTTATAAAGGATACACTACTTTCGAAATGGACATACCACAATCCAATTTTTTTATATTAAGACTCGACATCTGAAGTCTGACCCCGATGACAGATTCACGATCAGTCATCGGAGGGCTGGTCGCTCTTTTACGACGCCGACCAGCCCCCCTAGCACGGCAATCCTAGAAGCAAGATAAAGAACTGCAAGGAATCTTATTGTAACTCGTTTTAAATAACGTATTAGGCTGGCACACCAAAATGTTGAAAAAATATATTTATTAAAGTTTTCGACGTTGTTTTGAACGTTTATATATCTTTTTTGATACACTGTTCTAGTAAATTATTTAAAAAGAGTTGGAATGATATTCTTTGCAAGTCTTTACTTATCTTGCTTCTTGGATTGCCGTGCTAGGGGAGCTAAGGTATTTACATGTTTCACTTGAAGGATGCAAGCTAGATGAAATTCACCCTATTTTACAAAAAAAAACTCCCCCTGCACAATAAATTAAAAAATTTAACTTTTCACATGGTGTAAAAAAAAATTAAACGCACTGCCATTTCGTAGGTTGTTCTACTTTTCTAGGTGCGTAATATCTAAAACGCGGTACATGAGGTTCTATGCTGGCAGGAGTCACATCCCCTATGTCGGCCTGGTTGGAACCGGTAACGTATAAGCTAATCCCCAAACGCGACTACGTCACTTCACGGCTTGTACACTAAAAGTGGTGGTAATAACCTCGGATCGAGCAAATGACCACCCAACTATTTGCCTACCACTCTTAATGTGATGTAAAATAGTAACAAGTTTTAAAAACGTATAGGTTTTCGTTTAAGAGTCTTATGAAACTGTTTACTTGTATCTGTATTACATTATAATAAATTCAAAAAGAAAAACTAGTCTCAGTACAGCTTGTAGGTACAGTTTAAAGTTTAGAAAGTACTTTTTCATAATAAATAGCAACTTCACTGTTTATTTATAGCTTTTGTTCAACCCACGCAATAATAACTTATTTAATAACTTATAATGCATTTTATAGTAGGCCTCTATATTATTCGTAACACGTTTTGTTGACTTACTTCCTGTTATATTTTTTAAATTGTTTTTATTATTTTTATTTCTTTGTAACTCGACATCTGACCTCGACTTGCCTGATGATAAGCAAGAGTACTAACGACAAAAAATAAACAAACGGGCAACCGTCACTATGCCGGCCAAAAAATCAATAGTTTAGTTATTTTAATCGTAAGTTATGTTGACGATTAAAATGGTAGGCAGACTGTTAGTGGTCATTAAAAAAAAATTAGTGTACTTTAGCATTTGTCTCCATTTATGGATCACACTCCAGCTTAATATCAGAAAGAGTGATGTAAATGTCTCTGTAAAATAATAATAAAGTACTTTTTATTACTTTATTATTCAATCAACAACCACAAACTATTTTTTTAAAATATTTATCGTAAACTAAACGATTTTCTATTTAAAACTAATTCTTTCACTTCCACGATCCTAACATTATTCTCCCGCTTTCTTAATGATAGTCCAAGAGTTGTGTATGGTAATATTTTTTTTTATTTTTATTGTGACTCGACATATGACAGCACCCCGCTTGATGTTAAGCCAAAGTGTGGTCCATGAATGAATGTCACTGCTAATACAATTCAATAACTGTGAGTAGCAATCACATCCACTATGCCGGCCTAGAAATCTGAAATCTGAAACTCTCTGCTTAGTATCTTTTCTCTTTTTCATATTCTATTTATTAAACATCTTTTAAAGATTATTTCCAACGCCATTGTACTGTACAGAGCCTATATGTGTAGTGATACTCCGCCTTTATTCTGTAGAGTAAATAACTTATTCTATTTACTACTCCACATCAAATATTGAGCTTTAACACAATGCAGTCATTATGTTGTTGTCTGAGCAAGCATTACAATGCGGCGTTTATCTTACAAATTATTCATAAAGCTCAGTTAAACCCGGTAGTGTACGGACTTGCGGTTTAATTTTAAATGTTAAACTGCCTACTATAAAACGTGTTGTAGTTATGTTTATGCGATTAAATATGTATTCATATTTAGGAAAAAATATTTACGTGTATGATTCAGTGGTAAATCCGTTTAGATTTTTTTTATATTAAATTATAAAATTAATATTTGTTTAGAGAATTGTGAATGTGAAGGAAGCGAGGGAGTTGAGTCAGGATTGTGGCAAGTGGCGTTCCATTGTGTCTGTCTATCCCTGTGGAAAAAAGGCGTGGCAATTTGATTTATTGAATATTTATTTATTTTTGTGGCAGTATGACAGTACTCCGCCTGATGCGAAGTATGGCTACTGCTACTGCAGTTAAATAGCTGCAAATCTATAAGTAGTATTTATAAAGCTAATTAAAATTTAATTAAATATAACTGATTAATTAAAACATATCAAAAATTAATTAAAACATAAAACTCATTCTTCATATTTTCTTATCAGACATTCGTCTATTGAATACTAATTTTCGTTACATACGAGTGAATAGAAGTAAATAGTTATTACTAAATATTGTTTTCTATCAATAATTATGTACTCGTAAATACTATCATAATAAATTCATGTAATAAACTATATAAACATGTTTATGTAGTTATTCATAATAAAAATGGTAGTCTAAATTTTCCATGTCCCAAATTTCAAGATAATCTATTCGCCTTAATTGTAGATTACACCCTATTCGCGATCTTATCTTGTGTGTATTTGACAGGAATGTTTGAGAAGTAAACAATGAGGAAATCATTTGCATCAACGTATCGGCGTAATAACCCAGATAAAAGATTTCGGGTTTAAATTTTAGGATATAACATAAGAACTTGTTTTCCCTGATACTTATTTATCAGGGAAGAAACTACAAAAGTTATCGATATTACAAACTAACAATATAAAGAAAAATATATCTACTTTTCTAAGCCTTTTAGAAGCGTTAGTTATTTTATTTTTTATTTACATTTCTATACCAAGCTACTAAAGTGCTTGTATCATAGAATCAGGACAACCAATCATATATCAAAGATACATTGGTACCGGTGGATAGTTTCGAACTCGTGCTCACGAACACTGCCACTACACCACGGTCGCCTTGTAGATGTAAGTTCTAGCACTTAGACAAATTGGTATATATACCGATATGTATAGAATACCTTTCTTGCCTTTGAATTACGTTACTGTTTGGTCAGTACAACAGTTACAGTCAAACTTTTTTGGTTCTTTCATTTTCCACAAGTTCAAAGCACTTTTTAATGTTATTTCGGTGCACTCACAAACGTAACCTAAAATATACAGTCCTATACATCATACAGAATTTATAAAATGTCTTACCCCAATAGAGTACCCCTAAGTTTATTATCGATCGGAATTCACTCCCTCGCTTTTAGGAAGCAGCAATCCGGAAAATATACATCTTGTAACTTGCAACAACTTTTTAATTTAAAATAAATAATTAACTTTTAACAAGCTGTAAAGCGATGCAAATTAGCATAGTTTTTCAAGGCATTATTATTGCATTTACGTAACTTTTAATACAAGTATAAAAAGCACTCAGGTTTTATTAAATTTAAACTTGATTATACGAAAATCAGTTTGTTGAAATAAGATTTTAAATTTGCATAAAATTAAACAAAGTTTATTATTTGAATTATTAAATTTTTAAAAATCAGTTTATTATTTAAAGAAATATAAATAAACCAAAGTAAAACGTGAGTTATTAACTGCTAAAATTTGTTATTGGTTTATTATCTATAATTTGAAAAATCAAAGTAAATCTCTATTTTATTTTATAAGGCTGTGACTATAAGACAATTTATTTAAAGTATAAAATTAAAAAACTGTTGTTATAATAGAAGTTTTGATCTATAAATTTGTTGCATGAACAACTTTTACGTAATAAAATGCAATTAGACTGTGGAATGAAATGTTAAAGAGATGATACCAAAAGTGAATGGACGGACAATCGAAACTCATTTGTGTTACCGTAACTTTAAGCATTTGTACATTAATTTCACTTAGATCCTATATAATTAAGTTAATAATAATTACTGACTTTATCAGACAAGTAATTAGATTTTAGTAAGAATCTTTGACATAGTGACGGCAACTAAGGCCATCTTATAAAGGATTTTTTTAGTCGCCGTTCCCATGTTCAAGCCATTTATAAAATTATGAATCAAAACAGCTATAAAATTTACATGAAGAATTTTGTACCTAGGAGAAATATCAATAATAAGAATCAATCAAAGGAAAAATCAATCACATCGCTCGAAAAACTGACAACCAAAGGGGGAGAAAGGTTCTAGAGTGGAGACTACGAACCGGAAGACGCAGCGTAGGTAGGCTTAGGTGGACTGACGACATAGTGAAAGTCACGACTAACCGGCATCTTGTCGTTCGAAGTGGCGTTCTAAGGGGGAGGCCTATAATAAGAAGTGACGCCTTCTGGCTGGTGATAATGATGAATGGAAAAAGACAATTTGATTGATTGATTGAAGAATCAATTTATCAATCACAAGTTTGACACGCCTGAATTCCGGCGGCGATAAGTATTGATAACGAAGAGAAAGAGTTCTAGGTTCCTTACAAAATTCTCTCGTTTCCTTTACATCCACAATTCTCTTTATACCGGCTCTATGGTTCTTACTTACTACGGTTCTCCGCTTTTTAACGAATGTCCCCGGATTTTATCAAGTTTTTTACAATTACAATCTTTTGGATAGTCCTCCTTTTATCTTTTCACTCACCTCTGATTAAATAATATTTTAATCAATCTCCGTTCACCCATCCTTTAAATGTGCCCAAACCTACTCCAGATATATTTCTCAATGCATTCCTATATCTTCTTTCAAAGCTATTTAATAATGAGTAATTAAAAACTCATTCTGGATATCACTTAAGCGAACCACCTTTGAAAATAAACTGATATGTCATTACAAATACTACCAATTACAATTTAAATAATATGAATAAATTTAAGATATACTTTTACTATACCTAACTATGATATGGAGATACTGAAAAATGTAGTAATATCTACATATGTCAATCAATTTTTTAACAAGACCTTACATTTTTATGGAGCGTGGGAGTTCATCAAACGCAGCGTAGGACGTCCAAGTCTTTAAAGAAAAGAATCATATACTATGATCCAGTAGTTTATTTAAACACAATAACACAACATAATTTTGACGTACGGTAACTTTGGCGTGGTTAGCGAGAAAACAAGGTGGACACTAACTACGCTTTTTTCTACAAGCAGCCATCAAATAAACTACCGCGACCTACATTGCGAAAGTATGTAAGGTGATAGCTTATACCTGAAATTAACATATAGGCTACTTCTTAATAAAGAATCGGTGCCCGATCGGCAATGGGGATCCAAGAGATGTTTAGGAGATAGTGCGATAACTAAAATTGTTTTTTAATATAAGCCTTTACCTTGGCTGTTATGAAATTGGAGACATGGATGGAGTACCTAATAATGGGTAATAAGAGACCGAGATCGACGTCACGTGTATTTATGAAGTAAAATCGCGGGGTATGTCTAGTCCTAAATGCCCTTTAATTAAATATTTCAACACAAAAATAATAAATCACTATAATTTGTTATAAGTAAGTACCTATCTGTAATTTTATATTTAAGAACAATTATTTATCAAAGACTATAATTAATTATTTAATAGCCAATTAAAAATTGTTACATTGGTTTCTTACATCCTATTTGTGACTATTAAAGTAATTAGAGTTTCTTTGAAGACAAGTTTTGCAATTTCAGTGACTTTAATGAAGATTAACCCTAATGTATGTAACACAAGTTATCTCGTATTATGTGGGTTCGTAGGTATATTACAAGAAACTATATTCTAAACAATATTCAATTATTTTTATCAATAAAAATTGTAATTGAAATGGGTGTTGTATTTATAATGTTTATGTATTTTTCACTTATCTAAATTGTTTGTAGTCGTATATATAAATGCGTCTCATTTGAAACCTTATATATTTGTATAATTCCTTAGCTCCTCATTTCAGGAATCTAATCTTAATTTAAAAGCTGAAAAATAAATCTAAATATTGTATTGTAAATATAAAGTATAAATAAAAAGCACGTGTATAAAAATGTAATGCAAACGGCATAGGAAGGGTGGTTGTCGTGCGGTGACATGCGCACTGCTGCGCTGCGTCAGGTCAGGGGTCGTCGTATCTACAACAGCTGACAGATGGACGCCGAGTGTGGACCAACTAAACAATGCTAACGAACCTGGCTATTTGCCAAAAGAAAAAGTCGCAATTCATGTACTCACCTTCGATGTCACAGCGACGGGCTGCATGAAATAAAACAGGAAGAAAATCCATATAGTTCCCACAAGGATCAGTATTTTGACGTTTCGTCTCATCGTGATGTATTGGTGCACTAACTAAGGGTAAATTTTATATAATTAGATTTACATAGGGAATGTGTGTTTAGTATTCATCCGTACGAATTCACGTTGATGCATACGATCGGGTATTTTGATCGCGAGCGGCGCACGGCCGCGCTCTCGGCTGCGGCGCGCTAACTGACAGCAACCAAGTACTAGAGATAGCAGAGCACAACCGGCCGGTCATGCGCATATCACACTAGCTACCGAGACACGACAATGTCCACTAAAAATAGTAATGTAAACAGAACAGTTTTTTATTAACAATTGACATATATTAGAACTATTAAATTTACATAAACAGAGTAAATAATCGTACAAAACGCACTGCCAGTAGGAGAAGTCCGTCCAGTCTAAATACTACATTTATCACCTCTTCGCAATTTTCAAGTGCGGCTTTAATTACCTATAAATATATCCTCAACCTTTTCTTTTTCTAATTAGTATGTAGCCATTATATAAATCATAGTCCGTGTTACCACAAAAAGGTTAAACGCGCTTTAGACAGGCATTAAACAACATGTTTTAAGTTAATTTAGTAAGTACTACCAATATACAAAATTCAAAATGACGTTTGACTGCATATTTATACACCCTATTTAAACACGATTTTAAATATTTTTTGTAGTAAGACCGATTAAGTTGACAGCAAGAGGTCACGATGGCAGTTATTTTCAGTCGCCGGCGCTCTTAGACCTTCGCTTACTATCAGGCAAATTAAAGTCAAATTTCGCGTCTCAATATAAACAAAAGAGATATGAAAGAACCCACCTATGTTCTCCTAATTTTATAAACTTAGATCTTTTAAGCGAAGCGTGAAAATACACATAGCATACTGAGAAGGTGACTAAGGCAACCGTAAACTAAGTCGGTTTTTAGATTTGGGGGCTCTTTGACCTTCCCTTGCTTAACACGATGAAAGTTGCGTCACAATAACAAAAGTTTGTACGAAGCAATAATTCTTAATTCTTTTTTTATTTTATCAATCACATTATCACGCCTTTTCCGCACAGGGATTGGTAGAAACATATTAGATTTCAATATTGTTTACAGAATAAATATGTCATTGTTTTCGTTCCTCGCGGCGTTTCATATAATTATTATCTTTAACAAAGAATTCAGTCAAATGTAAATCCTTCCATAAGTCCTCATCGCCAATAGCACAAGGAATGTTCTTAACCATGTTTCTATCTGTATTTACTCCCATGATATAGAACGGCGAAAGTAACCGCAATCTGACGACAAAATCGGTAATCGAACTAAGAGGTTCGACGCGACGTTTGATAGAACAATAGACAAGTAAAATGTTTGACGAGCGTGGCGTGTTGGTCAGCACACGCAAAAAGTCCAAAAATCTGTCATAGATTTTATTTGAAATAATAAAACAAATATTTATAATAAGAAAAAAAAGCGGATAATTGCTCCGGGTCTAGTTGTCAGAGTGGTAGGCAGTGGTACCCAGTCAGCCGATCCGGGGTAGTACCACCACTCACAAGTATACAGACCGTGAAGTGACTTAGTCCCGTTTCAGGATCAGCTTGTAAGTTGCCGGTTCCAACTTGACCGGCATAGTGGATGTGACTGCTACTACAGTTATTTAACTGTAGTAGCAGTCACCTACATTTATGGACCGCATTCCAGCTTAACATCATGCGGGGTGCTCATATGTCGAGTCACAACAAAAAACAATGCTTTATTAGTCCATGTGTTCTTCCCATCCAATATAATATATATCATTATAAACTGTATATCAGTATAAGTATTATATATCAGTATAACCTTGTATACTCCAAGCGAAGCGTGAAATAGCACCCTTGACCTCCATAGAGACGGCGACTAAGGCAACCGTAAACCGCGTTGTACTTTTGAGTTGTCGGCGCTTTTGGAACTCCCCTTGCCTACCATCAGGCAACTGGAGGCGTTATTAAAATAAATAAATAAATAAGTAGAATAATAAGATGATCCTAACATAATAATTATTTTGTTATGTATTGAATTGTTATGGAATTTATAAATCTGATGTGGATGGATGCGTTAAACAAGGCAGGGCCAGGAGAGTGTTTTCCGACCATATCGGAGACATTCTCGAGAAAGCTAGGTTGCCTAGTGCCCATAACCACAGAGCCTGTATGAAGAGAATTGTGGATGTGAAGGAAGCAAGGGAGTTGTGTAAGGATCGTGGTGCTCCATTGTCTCTGACAATCCCTGTGGGAAAAAAGCGTGACAATTTGATAGATTGATTGATTGAATAGTGAATATTGTTCAAATTTTATTGTTCAAATTTAAAATACATATTAGCTTTACTTGCTTACTTACCAACAGGCAAGTCAAAGGCAGTAGTGCGTTTTATATAAAAAAAAAATTGAATACCCCACTTAAGCTTAAACTCTGTATGTACTACAGATCTGTACTTATTTATTTCGTTTTTATAGGTGTATTAAATACACATATAAAAACGATTTTTATTAATAAATTAACTGAGAAAATGGCAAAATCACAAGTTTAACGTTTGATTTGATTTGATCATTTTTTTCAGTTTTTATTTATTTATTGAGACTACATCTGATCTCGAGATGTAGCGTCGATGACAAAAAAAAGATATCTATTTATTTTAATATTTACTTGCCTACTGGTAAATAAGGAGAAATCATAAAGCGCTGATGACTGATAAAAAAAAAGATTTGTTTAATATAAAATTTAAAAAATAAACCTATTCTTTACTTAAATTCATAGAATCTTGACTACGACTACGAAAATAAACATATTATTTCAGGATCGTGAAATCCCAAGTTTCAATTCTCAATTCGGCGTTTTTGTTTAAGTTGTGTTTTTATATTATTAACCATATAGTAAGTTTAATAAGAATTGGGAGTGCTAAGGAAGTGAGACTGTCCTAGCACAACTGTGTTAAGACCGGAGTTTACGCATATAAATAACAAGTGCTTTTTTACGCCTTGCTTAAAGGATCCATGTTAATAGGACAAGGAAATGGCAACACACATGGCCTGGCAACACACTTTTATTCTCAATAATTCGACAAAGACACGATAGGTCGAGTTCGACTGTCAATGCATTCGATTCGGACGATTCGGTCGAGGCGACCGTGGTGTAGAGGCAGTGCAATGGTTACACAAACCAAGAGCACGAGTTTGAGACCACCCACCAATGTATCTTTGATACATGTACTTTGGTTGTTCTGTTTCTACGATACAAGCACTTTAGTAGCTTAGAATAGAAACGTAAATAAATAGTTAATAAATGCAGATGTTTCCCCCGACCTGTGCGGGATTACAAGAGTAGGTTGAAAAGAAGGTAGGTACAAGAAACTTAAACTAAGGAGGGAATTTAGACCTAAGAGAGTGTTTAATCAATAAAACTGGTAAGGGCTGATAGAAACATCCATTAATTATTTTTACGGGTCATCGCTCAATGTGGTAATGATGCGATGTCTACGTAAGCACTTCAGGCTGTCTTAATCAGCCGGTTCTTTAGCTTAGAAACCTTAACAGATTTTTCTTTAATTCATAGGCTATACATGTATGTTTTTGCTACAGTCAAATTAGCTTGGAGACGTTTTTGCATTTGTAGTAGTGCGCCTAAGAGCGCGTTTCCATTATTAACATACGTTACGAAAACACGTCATGTTCTTATATTTTAATTGGAAGCAAATGGAAGATAACGGGAAACTTTTAGAAAAAATAGAAAAGCAGGAAATTGGGTACTTACGAATTAACTATTTGATAAGAATTGTACAAATATCGTGTACAAAACCGACCATTTGTTTTCACTGACAAAACATAATAAATGATATACACACGTCACACTACTACTCTCCAATCTAAAACTAAACATAAAGATAAGAGATCGTAACATCTTTATCTACCGCCAAGATATAATGGAAACGCGCTCTTAGGCGTGTGTACTACACACACTACTACGAATGCAAAAACGTCTTCATGCTAATTTGACTGTACTATTTTCTATACTATTTCGCACTCCTTGTATGGAAATAAGATTTTTTTATAATATATATATATATATATATATACCTACATTGATCTAAATTCTGTGGTTTAGTTGTAGAGATACATATTTTTTTAAGAAACAGGGTTTAAAAACAACTTGCCTGTACCAATGTATTATTATAAAAGCACTTTTAGTACCTTAAGTACTTTAAAAAAATAAAAAAGAGTAGTTGATTATGATTTGCAGAACACCACCCGTACCCTCGCTACGGGAAATCTTGGTCTAGAACTTTACCAAATACACATGGTATTCATCAAAGGGATCCACTGAAAAAAAACGATTTAATTCCCAAAAGTACCTATAGATATCAGATATTGCAGTTAGGTTTTGTCGTTACTGATGTTTTATTATTAGAAACCATGCAAAAATGACGGCCCGAGTCCGCTACGCACTAAGCTTTGGATTCGACTCCCGATCGGAGGGAAATTAGTTTTATTAGTAATATTCTATTTTTTTACCCTTTTTTACCCACTTAGTTATTTAGTTAGAGTTATCATTAAGTTTTGTTTCAGCGACACCTAGCGGCAACACACGGAAGCCTTGAATCTAAATCACCATTGAATGTAGAGTTGTACTTAGTACAACACTTTGTAGATAGAGGGCATGTTATTGAAGGCGGCAATATTATTTTCATATTTCACTACAACTAACATAAATATGTTTTTACGTTTTTTTATTATTATGGCTCGACATATGACAGTAACACGACTGATGTTAAGCTGGAGTGCACTCCACGAATAGAGACGTTTCTACAGTTAAATAAATGTAGTAGCAGTCACATCTACTATGCCGGCCTAGTTGAAACCGGCAACTTACAAGTCGATCCCGAAACGCGACTATGTCACTTCGCGGTCTGTATACTTGTAAGTGGTAGTACTACAACAAATCGGAATACTGCGGGGTTAGGTCTCGTCGGCGATTGTCAAAATAATAAAAGCTATGCTTCCAAATTTATAGTCTCCGATTTATAGTCTCCAATAAAACGAGACTATAAATCGTTGTAACGAATATCGTCTGTGCGACGGCACTTTATAATTATCATCAATAGTCTCAATTTGGTGGATTTAGCCTAGCTTTAATTATTTTGCCAATCGTCGACGAGAGACGATAATAGTTTTAACTTGCCCAACCTAACCCCGCTGGGCACCACTGCCTACCGCTCTTTGATAAGAAGACCCGAAGCAAATATCTACCTCTTTTCTCGTGTGGAGTTGCTGGTCTCCCATCGAGCGCGTCCCCTGGGCGGTTTTACCGACGCGGACCATACCAGCATTTTTGTGAGGGCCCTTGTCGTCTCCCTAGCCTTGGGCCTGCTTTTGTATTTTTTTATCGTGATTCGACATATGACAGCACCCCGCTTGATATTAAACTAGTGGCACTGGCAACTTACAAGCTGATCCCGAAACGCGACTAAATCACTTCACGGTATGTATACTTGTAAGTGGTGATACTTCCCCGAAAAGGCAGACTGGGTACCACTGCCTACCACTCTTTGATAACCAGACCCAAAGCAAATATTCGCGCCTTTTTTTATTAAGAAATATTTGCAATATTTAATACTCGTATAATTATTAAATATTATGGCTGTCTGGTAAGATGCCTCTTCACACTGCGCTTGAAGGATCCTAGGGAGGATTATATAACAAAGGAAAATTGTGCTTAGTAAATCCATCAAATTTTGTTTAGAGAAAGTACTGTGGCGCTTCACTGTCTCTGCCTATCTCTGTGGGAAAAAAGCCGTGACAATTTGATTTGATTTAAAGTACTGCCCGAATCTTTATGTTCTCGCGGTGATAGTCTGCGTAAGAAGTACACTTATAAGTTGGACTGATGACCTGCTAAAGGTGTCAGAGAACCAGAACGCTTCCAGCAGGCCACTATGGAAATCATGGGGAGGCCTATCTCAAGTAGTGGACGACTGATAATTGACAAAGGTGATAAACGTCAGGATTAGATTTGACAAATAAGAACAGTATCGTCTCTTGTCGACGATTGTCATAATATTAATAAGCTAAGCTTAAACCACCAAAAGTACTTTTGTATTGTTTTATTGTGACTCGACATATGACACACCCCGCTTGATGTTAAGCTGAAGTGTGGCCCATGAACACCATGAAGTGTGCCACCACTGCTACTACAACTAAATAACTGTGAGTAGCAATCACATCCGCTATGCCGGCCTAGTTGGAACCGGCAACTTATAGGCTGATCCCGAAACGTGACTAAATTAAGTGGTGGTACTAGCCCGGATCGGCAGACTGGGTACCACTGCCTACTACTCTTAAAGATAATTAGTTATTTGAGCTAACGATATTCATTACAACGATTATTAGTCTTGTTTTGGTATTTGTCTAACCTATCTAAGCTGCTCTCGTGGGGCATGAGCGATGTAGAGCAGAAGGTTCAAAAAACCAAAAAGAACATAATCTACCTATGGGTCTTTGATAAGCCTGATGTTAACTTGGAGTGCAAACACAGCAGAACGTGCACTATGCCGGCCTAGCTGTATCTGACGACTATTAAGCTGATCTTGAATCGTAAACTTTAATTGTGTAAGTACTACAAATAGTATTCATTCTTAGAAATAAATGAATGTCTAAGCCCTGAATCAATGGAATTGATTTAATAAGCAAAGCCAATACTAATCTAATAAATCTTGCATTTCGTTCCACATGTTCCGTTTGTTTACATGCAACCCCTAGTTATATAATGTAGGTATTCTATATGTGCACAGATTACATACAAATAGACGGGGCTTATGAATACATCCCCTCATGTAATGCGACTTCGAAAAGAATAGTTGTTAGCAACTATTTTGGGCGATTTATTTTCAATCTAATGCAGTGTCTAAAAGTACGTAGTCTATATGCGTCCAGAATCCCTTCATAGTGAATGTAGTGTTCGACGGGAGTGCGCGTTCCCGATTCTCTTGTCGAAATTTCGCGGGTTTTTTCGAAGTTAAACGAATATTTTTTTCTAACTATGTAGTGATTGTTTGTTTGTTGGATTGAATGTTTAGGTGAGTGTTGTTAATTAATTAATTAAATTAATATTTTAATGATGATAGAAATCAGATGGTAAAATCATCATCACCAATTAGGACAGGCAGAGACAACAGAGCGCGATTTCTAACACTTTCTAACACATTCTTTATGTTAAATTAGTGTAAAAATATTTTGAAAATCTTATGAGGATTAAAAAAATAAACTTAATGTTTGCTTATTTGCTTATTAACCTACATTTTATAATATTATAATTAGTAATAGAGCTTGTATGAAGAGAATCGTGAATGTGAAGGAAGCGAGGGAGTTGTGTCAGGATCGTGGCAAGTGGCGCTCTATTTTGCCTGCCTATCCCTGTGGGAAAAAGGCGTGACAATTTGATTGATTGATTTGATAATTAGAAATACCATTAAACTAAAGATTAAGATTGATGATGGTAAAAATAAGCAACTACATAAGAACGTTTATCCTCTATAACTTGATCCGTAATAGTTAAAAGCAAGTATTTTTACTGTTGTGACATATGTCAGCACCCTGCCTGATTTTAGGGTGGAGTGCCGTCCAGGAATGTAGGTGACTGCTAGTCGGTACAGTTATGTATAACTGGTAATAGCAGTCGCATCTACCATGTCGGTCTAGTCTCCATCTCAAAATGTAGGTCACTTCAAGGTCTATACGCCTGAAAGTGATGGTATTACCCCGTTTGGCAGCTTGGGCAAATAACCACCAACTGTCTGCCTACCACTCTTAAAAAAACAGATCCAGAGCAATTATGTGTCTCTTTTTTATTATTAAATATTTGTATTTATTATCATCATCAGCTAGAAGGCGTCCACTGCTGAACATAGGCATCCCTCTTAGAACGCCATTTCGAACGACAAGATGGCGGTTGCATTCACCGGTTATTGGTTATTGTAGTCATTATACAATCTAATAATTAAATATAAATGTTACGAAACTAATAACTTGGTTATTAAAACTAAAGTTTGTTGATAAAAGAATAATGAATAATTGTTTTGGGATAATTAATAAAGCGTTCTATGAATCTTTAAGATAACCTCAATTCAAATGTACGAGACAAGGATGATTTGTTTTTACATTGAGACACAAAACCTGGCCTTACTTTGGCTGATGATAAGCAAGCGAAGACAGAATCCGGAACGAGGATATTCG
This sequence comes from Tinea trinotella, assembly GCA_905220615.1. Taxonomy (NCBI): domain Eukaryota; kingdom Metazoa; phylum Arthropoda; class Insecta; order Lepidoptera; family Tineidae; genus Tinea; species Tinea trinotella. The sequence goes on from HG992311.1 coordinate 3,897,718, forward strand.
CCGAAGAACCAGAGTTACCGACATAGCTTGTAGGATTTCCAAGCTTAACTGGCAATGGTCTGGTCACATCGCTCGAAGAACCAACAATCGATGGGAAAGAAAGGTTCTAGAGTGGTGACCACGAACCGGAAGACGCAGTGCCTCCCACTGGACTGTGGACTGACGACATAGTGAAAGTCACGAAAACCGGTGGATACAATTGGCATTTTGTCCTTTGGAATGGCGTTCTAAGGGGGACGCCTATGTTCAGCAGTGGACATCTTCTGGCAGATGATGATATAGTAAGGGAAGGTCTTAAAGCTTAGTGGTTGTCTCACTTGTTGTCACTCTGCTGGTCAATAAGTTACAATTTAAATCGTCTTAAACTTTATTGTCATAATTTAAAAAAACAAAATAATATTAATTATTAAATACATCAGACTTTTTTAAATTTTCTATACCTATTAATTTGCTCCGGATCTAGGTTGGAACTTTGGAAGTCACTTTTTGATGTCACCACTTTTATGTGTACAAACCATGAAGTCTTAGTCGCGTTTCGGGATCAGCTTAAAAGTTTTCGGTTCCAACTAGGCTGGTATAGTGGATACAACTGCTACTAGTAATTATTTAACAGAAAGAGTCGCCTCCATTGACAGAAAGCACTTCAGCTAAGAATCAAGCGGTTTACGGTCAAATGTCAAGTCACAGTAAAATATATACATACATTATTAAAGGCATAAAAAAGTGGCCTACGGGCGAAAATAGGCCTCATTTGTCTCTGTTATCAATGTAGGAATTGAGGCGTGAGAATTTGATTGATTGATTAGTTATTTGGTGCTAAACCCGAAGCAGTCAATTATTTACTTAAAGAAATTACAAAATAAAGAAATTACAAATTACAATAATACTTACTACACAAGTATTGTGTAGTAAGTATTATTCAATTAGGTACATTTTATTAGGGTGATGAATCTCTTTGTTAATCCGCCATGTCATGTCATGTTTTTAAAATTAAATCCTATTATAATACCTACTTAAAATATCTATTCAAATAAAAAAACTAATTTGTTTATGAGTTAGGGAGCTGGTGAGAGTAAATCAATATTAATTAAAATTAGTTTATTAAAAATAAAATTAAAACTTTGGTTATTTTTATACATGCCTATTATTTTATTGAGGTTTCATCTGACCTCGACCCGCCTGATGGTAGGCAAGAAGAGATCCAAAAGTGCCGACGACTGCGAAAACCGAGTCTTCACGGCTGCCCCAGTCGCCGTCACTATGCCGGCCATGGGAGCTTCTTTACGCATTGCTTGAAGGATCCGAGGTTATAGGATTATGGTTCGACATATTATGATAGCTCTCGCCTGATGTTAGTTAAGCTGGAGTGCGGTCTATAAATGGGAGCAACTTCTACCACGGTTAAATATCTGCACATTTTAACTGTGGATTTCATTATGCCGGCTCGGTTGGAACCAGCAACTTACGTCTGATCTAGAAACGCGACTGAGATACTTCAAGGTCTTATAAGAGATGGTGCAGACTAACCTAATGACTATCATTTCGTAAAATGAGTGTCAATCAAAATAACAATGGTTCGGGCACATGGAGATGCAAATCTCCCTTCTGGATTACGAATTCGAATTATTTACAATCTGACCAGTTATTTAATTTAATACGACATGCGTTGTTTATCGATTACTTGTCAAGCCATCGTCAAATTAGCGTTTGAAACAGCAATAACACGGTGTATTGTATTCGAATATCTTTTGTAGAGCATTTTTTGCTCCCCTTATTATAGGGGTTGTAGAGGTCCATTATGTGAAGCTGTACACCCCATGGTAAAACAAACTGGTGTACTATTATTACCATCTAAGCTTCTTCATATGAAATTGATTTAAAATATGTAGATATAAATTATTAATTCGGACATATTTTCAATAAAAAAGTTAAAGACGTTAACCGCATAAATTTATTGAATTTAATAAATTTATTTGATGCGGCTTACTATCGCATTTATTTTTGGTTATTTTTGTAATTACAATAACCAAAATGAACGCGATAGTAAGCCGCATAAAATTTGTTTAATTTAATAATCAATGTTCGCGCGAAATTTAAGAAAATTCCGTATATTTTATTTATTTATTTATTAAAAAACAACAATTGTCACGACTTTTTCCCATGGGGATAGGCAGAGACAATGGAGCGCCACTTGCCACGATCTTATTTAAAGTCGCTTATAAACAGCGTGGTCATTTGCAAGTACATTTAAATACATTTTAATACTAAAACATTCAACAATTATTTAAATGTTGTTATAAAAACAATAAACTTTTAAAAACTTAATGTGATGGCAAAATTATCCAAATTCAAACACAAAATTATTAGAAGGAAACTACAATATTGTTTATCTATTCTTCTATCCTTAAAAAATCTAATTGTTAAATTATACATAGGTACTTAACAGCAAAAATAAGTACTATCTACAAAAATGATTTAAGTTGCTATTCGTATTAAAAATTAGAAAGCTAGAAAGCAACTTATTGTTTAATTGTGTCGGCGCTTCTGGACTTCAGGCAAGTCAAGGTCGGATTTTTAGTCTTAATAAAAAAAGGCTATTAAGGATTGTTCTAATCCTCAGATGTGATCGGGGGAAGCATCCGCATTTTGTCGACTGAATTGGCCAGTCGAACTAAAAAGTTCGGTGCGTCTTTTCTCAGTAGAACAATCGACAAGTAGAATGATTTACCAGCCCATGTGTTCTCTCCCTTCTATAACCTTAGATCCTTCAAGATCCTCGTGAAGAAGCACCTTTGGCCGGCATAGTGACGGCGGCTGAGGCAGCCGTGAACTAACTCGGTTGTTTCAGTCGTCGTCACTCTTGGATCTCCTCTTGCTTATCATCAGGCGGGTAGAGGTCAAATGTCGTGTCACCATAAATAAAAAAATGATCTTTTAGAATATCTAGATTAGACAGACAGAAAGATACAATTATTACAAACAATGATAATAAAAGAAAAAACTATTTTATTGCTAATAGTGCGAACTATTGAGGTTTTGATCTAAATACTTAGTAATTTCCGTTTATAATTAAAGAAGTAAATTAATTGTTATTTTTCGTTCTGGTCACGCGAAGTTCACTGCGGTTGCTCAAATATGATTCCAGGAATCCATGCCTGTTGACTTATTACATTACGGAATTGAAAACGAAATAAATTGTACCACATAGGAGAACGATGTAACTCCAATATGAAATATCGATGTTATATTGATAGACAAAATAAATTATTAATGGAACAAAGACTACAAAGGAATTGCAACATTCAATATAATTTAAAATGACTATACGAATAAAATTGTTCCGTATGAAATATTTATATGATTGATACGTGTTTTAATACGAGTACAAGTACTAAGGAATTCAGGTGTCCGATAATTTTTTTTATTGTGACACGACATTTGACCACGACCCGCCTAATGAGAAGAAAGAGGAGGTTCAAGAGTGACGACGACAGAAAAAACCGAGTTAGTTCACGGCTGCCCCAGTCGCCGTCACTATGCCGGCCAAAATTTGTACTATACTTAGAATGTGTTTCGTTTTTTTTTTACTTATTTATACTTACTTCGTTAGTTGGCGCATTTACAATATTTTTAGTTCGAAAATACATTGAAAATGCGTTGAGGATTGTATGTGTTGCTTCTCGTTATGGAAACTGGTAAAATATGTTAAAAATGGGCGAAAACTTAAAACACATCTTTTAATGCATATGAATCAAATACCTGAATTATCAATCAAACAAATTATCACGCCTTCTTCCTACATGAATAGGCAGAGACAATGGAGTGCCACTTGCCACGTTCCTGACACAACTCCCTCGCTTCCTTCTTATCCAGAATCCTCTTTATACAAGCTCAATATTCAAGCAAAATATAAAAAATGAATCAGATCAATTTACTCGTAAGTTACATTTTTTTTATTGTGACACGACATCTGACTTCGTCCTGCCTGATGATAAGCAAGAGGAAGTCCAAGAGTTACGACGACTGAGAAAACCGAGTTTGTTCACGGCTGTCTCAGTCGCCGTCACTATGCCGGCCAAAGGTGCTTCTTCACGCATCGCTTGAAGGATCAAAGGTCACAGGATGGAGAGAACACATGGGCGGGCAAAGCATTCCACTTGTCGATTGTTCTACAAAGAAAAGACGCACCGAACTTTTTAGTTCTAAGTATTATTAATTTTTATTATTATTATGTAAATATAGCGCCTTTATACTTTATTCCCACACAAAACGACACGAGATCTTTTGCCACCATACTGTTTGATATGGTGTATAAATTTCTAAAAAAAAAAATATTTATAATATGTGATGCATCATCATGTTTTGTCTCAAAAGAAAAAAAAACAAAAAAAGTTTATTTACTTGTTAGTATAAAATAATTAGAAATAATAAAAGTAGCTATTAAAAAAGTAATTATCAATCCTTTGTGTGTTTTTTGTAGGGATTTTTCTATTAAAAAATCAGGAGCTCTAGTTTCAAAAAGTGTTTGGTTAGTACAGGCGACCCCCGACTGCTGATTCTTTGAAATTATCAATCGAATTTGTTACGAAATCTTCATGTTCAAATCGGGTTAAAAAATAATAAATATGCTTTCGTAATAATATAAATTCGGGTTATTTTACACATTAAAGTTAGTTTCAAATAAAGTTACTGGTTTATAAAAGTTTTTTGTATTAAAGTTTATTGTACATTAAAGTGGCTTGTCATTGGCCTTTTTTATTGTGACCTAACATATGACAGCATCCCACTTAATATTAAGCTGGAATGCGGTCCATGAATGGATGCAAAAGTACAGTTATTTTTTAGCGACAGGCGTGGCGCATTGGTTAGTACACCAGCTTGTAACGTCTCGGGTTCGATTCCCGGTCGAAGCAAAGATTTTTTTGATGGTAAAGATAATTCGATTAAATATTACAAATACTTTTGAACAGAGGCAAAAGTGGTACAAAGAGTGGTAGGCAGTAGTTCCCAGTCTGCCGATCCGGGGTAGTACCACCACCACTTACAAGTATACAGACCATGAAGTGATAATTTGGTCACGTTTCGGGATCAGCTTGTAAGTTGCCGGTTCCATCTAGACCGGCATAGTGGATGTGATCACTACTCACAGTTATTGAATTGTAGTAGCAGTGACATTCATTCATGGACCACACTTCGGCTTAACATCAAGCGGGGTGCTGTCATATGTCGAGTCACAATAAAAAATAAAAAAAGAGGCAGATATTTGGTCCGGGTGTGGTTGTTAAAGAGTAGTATGGATTAGTGGGTGGATTAGTCTGCCTATCCGGGGTAGCATCACTACTTCTAGTACAAGTATATAGTCCGCAAAGTGACTTAGTCGCGTTTCGAGATCAGCTTGTTAATTGCCGACCAAATTGCCTTTTAACTAAGTCGGCATAATGAATGCGACTATGCGGCCGGCATAGTGCAGTTATTCAATTGTAGTAGTATGGCCTTCATTCATAGACCGCATTTCTGCCTAACATCAGGCGGGGTGCTCTCATATGTTAAACAACAATAAAAAAGATCTTGACAAAAGAACAAAGTTTAGATTTTACTAAGGCAAGTAAATAAGTAGACGTGAATAGCGCTACTGATTGATGGACTAGTATGTACGGTCGCGTGCATCTCGACTAGGCATTGTGTGACGATTTTGAATGGACCCTATTGTGACGTATCGTCGACACTGCATACTCGAACTAATGGCTCCTTTTCGTACAAAATATGAAAGGGGGTGATGAAATCAATTGCGACTTTTTTCTATTGCAAATACCTATTCAGTATTGTAGTTCAGTAAAGCGGCTATTAGATTGTTCGACTTAAGAGTGTCTCGAGAACGGTTCCGCTAGAAGCTATTTATGTTTGCTGGATTTGAAATGTTGAATTTGGTATTATTATTTTATAAAAAAAACGCTATTTTCTATTGTGTCTCCCGCGATCACAATGGCTGCAATACTTTTAAAACGTCAATATAAAATAATTTAAAGAGAAGATGTTTTATTTTTAGACATTGACATATTATAATTTAATTTAAAAAGATTAGGAATCCACTTTTATTGTATCCAATTAATTATTTCTTTAAAATAGTATAATTTATTACTAATTTATCTACAAAAATTCAACAAAAAATCAGGAATTGGTAGAGACACCGAAGCGCCCGATCCTAGCTTTTACAGATCCCTGATTCCTTCCCTCACATTTATAGTTATTGGCACTGTGAGCCTCTGTTTTTTAGGAACAAACACTTTTCTGTTACGACCGAGGAATAATCTAACTCACTTCCGATTTTATAAATTAGGAAATAATTTTTCTATATCATCATCTAAATACCATGACCTACATTTATTTTTACATATTTTTTTGTTCACATATGTATATCAAGCTACTAAGCGTGCTTGTATTATAGAAATAAAATGACCAAAGGATTCATAAGTACCGGCAAGTTATTCTGAACCCCAGTTCTTGGTTTGCAAGACCGTGGTCTAAAAGTTACAGGGGAATTAGGAACGGGGGAATTAGTTGTTCTTAAATTCAAAAGTTATTTATAAACCTTTTACGTTAATTACTATTCTGAATGTTAACACACAAGGACATCATTACTTCGTTTGAGACAATTAATTGTCATCACATCGTAAAGTTTATCCTTGTTTATGTTTTATTTTTGTTTGAAATTGTTGTCATATTGTACATTATTAACTTGTGAATCAACGCTAAATGCATAAGTACTCAGTTATTTAAAGATATAATTGCTTGCAGATTATATTTATTTTTGAACCATTTATATTTATTTTTATTTTCACATATTCATTTTCATATACATGTATATGTATTTTATATTATTTATATTCGATGATAATAATATCTTTATTTAAGAAAAATCTCCAAATACAATCATGCTCTATCCTCAAAACTAATCATGCTCTTTATATTAAGTTGACAATAAAAATAAACCGTACATAAAATACATATATGTACATATACATAATACATAAAGTACATATATGAAATACGAGAGGCTTCCATGTTTTTTATTTCAAATAATGGATACGTAATAAAGCCAAATAATAATTATATAAACCTAAACATAATGTTGTACTAATAGAGTACACTCATGTAAGAAAATATATAATAGGTATGTAATAGGTATATAATAGGTAATTAAGATTTGTAGGCCTATACAATTTTACTTTAACTATTGGTTATAATAAATTATCGCTTTAGTAAGTTTTCTATATCAGATATCTCTTTTATTTCTTTAAATATGAATAAAATTCAACGAAATTTAAGAACTGTACATGGCACAAATCTGAAAAAGAATAAAAATCAAGTAATAAATTGAAGAGATGTGTAAAATTAAACGTCAACATGAATGCTTAATATTAAAATGTTGAGTTTGCAACTTAAACACATCTTAATAATATTTTAGAGGAAGTCTTTGAAAATGAAATTTTAGTGCTCCTTGTCGGGCTTCGAGAAATAACCTGTCGCCACGGAGCAGCCATAAAAATAATTTGTTCTGGTAGCAAGGATTCGCCACACTCCATCCTTCTTTATTACCATTTCGACAAAAATATATCTTTTAATGGCAAGTGCACATATGTTTTAAAATACTTAAAATATATTATGGCCAAAGAGTGATAGGCACCACTTACAAGAATACAGACCGTGAAGAGATTTAGTCGCGTTTCGGGATTAGCTTGTAAGTTGCCGGTTCCAACTAGGCCGGCATAGTGTGAGATGTGACTGCTACTTACAGTTATTGAACTTTTGTAGCAGTGACATTCATTCATGGACCATACTCCAGCTTAACATCGAGCTGGGTGCTGTCATATGTCGAATCACAATAAAAAATGTACATATTTTTACATTTGCTTTTTCTTTTAAAACCTACTCAATTACCAGTGTGGTATCACCATATTTAAATGTACAAAATTGGGTGGGTTGTTCGACAAAGAAACATTCTAGATATTTATTAACTCATTATACCTATAACAATAACTGTTAGAAACCATTTTCTGGCAAAATAAATAAAGACATTTCATTTTAATTTCCTCCGGTTCATGAAAATCATCATTCATTTGTAGGAAACAAATTTCCTCTCCAATTTTCAATCGGTCATCAATCATTATTTCATTTTTATAAATACTTACAGCTTGTTATAGCCTGTCATTAACAATATTAGCTATAAAAATAACGTAATAAAAGTGTGTGGGATGATTATATAAAATAATTCTACTTGTCACAAAAAAAGTAGATAACGGAAAAACTTAGTAAAAAAACCCTTAATAATATTATTACTATGTTATTAGTTTCTCAGAAGCTAGTATAAGAAAAGAATCACACAGAAAAAATCCTTTATTTAAAGTAAGTAATAAAGCTGGGTTGCCAAGTGCCCATAATAGTAAAGCTTGTATAAAAAGAAGTGAGGTAGCAAGGGAGTTGTGTCAGGATCGTGACAAGTGGCACTCCATTGCGTCTGCCTATCCCTTTGGGTGAATGGCGTGACAGTTTTGATTAAGTAATTGATTTGAAGTAATAAAGAAACATGTGAAAGGATTTTTGGCCGTTATAGTGACGGCGACTGAGGCATCCGTAAACTGAATCGGTTTTATCAAGCGTCGGCGCTCTTAGACCTTTGTTTGCTTACTATAAAGAAAGTAGGGGTTAGATGTCGCGTTAAAAAAATGAACCAGACATTTTTAAATCTTTGATCTACAGGGCCTATTCGGAGAGCTAAATTAAGTTGTGGATTATGCCCTGTGGTTTCAGAAGCGTAGCTGTTTAAATTTTGGTTAATTTTTAGAATGTGTTTCATTTTAATTTGTAGTATACAACTTTTTACTTAATTTAATCTTTATGAATAAAGATAACTGTAAAATAGAGTTATTATCTAGGGCGGCCGTGGTGCGGAAAGTGGTAGTGAAATGGTCACAGAAACCAAGAGTCCCCGGTTTAAAACCACTTGCCGGTACTAAGGTATTTTTAGTGTTACCTATGGTCGCTCTGTTTCTATGATACAATATAAAATAATATTACAATTAGATTTTTTATATAAATACCATTTTATTTAGACATATCCGTATAAATTGAGCATTCACTAACCAACATACATTAGTAAATTAATTTATTAATTCACTATGTTACCATAATCCCTGAAAACGTGGTGCATCCGACCAAAACATGCAACCGTGAAATGTTCGCTTTCGACCACAAACCATCCACGATGGGTATTTAAATCATTTCAACTGCCATACACGGTAGATTTGATCAGAGATCGTAAAGTCCGTGTGGTCGATATTCGACGGCTTTTAGGCTTCCAGTCAAAGCTCTATTCAATGCGGCCAGTAGTAAAATGTGAACGAAAACAAAGGTTTCAATACAACGTAGGTATGTTTTTTCTTCATATGTTTGTTACTTCATGCGTGCATACACAAACTGTATGGGTTTAGGTATACGTACTTTGAACCTGGTATTCGGGAGCAAATTGAAAACTGATGGTGCCATATTTTCTACACATATTTTTCTATATTTTATTTGTAATCAAATCAAATCAAAATTGTCACGCCTCTTTCCCACGGGGATAGACAGAGACAATGGAGTGTCACTTGCCACGATTCACAATTCATACAAGTTCTACGGTTATGGGCACTAGGCAACCCAGCTTTCTTGAGGATGTCTTCGATTTGATCGGAAAACACCCTCTTGGGCCTGCCTTGTTGAACGCATTCATCTTCATCAGATTTATAAATTTATAAGTGTATGTGGAGTAACGATAGCGGATAGAATAAGGAATAGCACAGTGCGTGATAGATGTGGTTTGAAAGAAGATGTAGTGACAAAGAGAGAAGGATTGACAAAGGGATGCTGCAATGGTTTGGGCACATAGAAAGGATGAGTGAAAGTAGATTGACGAAAGCAATTTATAAGTCTTATTTATTTGTAATAGTTAATAATTATATTATTTACGCTCTTGAAGCTTTCCTTGTTTACTACGAGGCAAGTTGACGCAAGATTTCGCGTCACAGATGAAATGATAATGATTTTTGACAACAGGCGTGGACGAACGATTTATCGATTGGTTTGTTACGCGTAGAGTCCCGGGTTCGATTCCTAGTCGGAGCAAATATTTGTTTCATAGCTTTTATTTGTAATTTTTAATAATTAAATTTAATATTGCAAACATTTGTTAATAAAAAAAGAGGTGGATATTTGCTTCGGGTCTGGTTATCAAAAAGTGTTAGGCAGTGGTACCCAGTCTGCCGATCCGGGGTAAGACCACCACTTACAAGTATACAGACCGTGAAGTGATTTGGTTACGTTTCAGGATCAGCTTGTAAGTTGCCGGTTTCAACTATGCCGGCATAGTGGATGTGATTGCTACTCACAGTTATTGAATTGTAGTAGCAGTGTCATTCATTCATGGACTACACTTCGGCTTAATATCAAGCGGGGTGCTGTCATATGTCGAGTCACAATAAAAAAAAATCAAAAAACAATTTGATTGATTGATATATTTTTTCCCATATTTATTTTTGAGTTTCGATCATATTGTATATATATTCCAATTCATATATTTGAAAATATATGATCGATGTTTTTCAGTCCTCACGTTCAGGTATTTTCGAAACACAAAGGGTGTATTCATTCATTCAATATACCTATTGTCCAAATTCTGTGTAGCTGAATTTGTGAAATCCTGCCAGTCTGAACAAATAATGCATAAAGCGCTCCGCTTACCAGGTGCCATAGGTTATTATATTTATCAAACATGTTTTGGGGCCGGTTACTTAAATCAATCTAAACTACGTAAACTTACTAAATAATGCAGCGACATCCTTGGGTCCTTCAAGCGAAGCGTGAAAAAGCATTCCTTGACGGCATAGAGACGGTAACTGGAGCAACCAAAAATGTTATGGGATTTTTAGTCGTCGGTATTCTTGTACCCCTTACTTTCTGTCAGGCAAGTCGAGGTCAGCTATCAGAGTCAAAACAAAAAAAAAACTTGCAGATACCTATGGTGACCGCCGGAACTGTTATTACAAATTACCACACTACAGATTAAAAATTAACAAATTACCTATGCAAATATATACTCGTATGATACGTATTTTATTCTTGCTGGACTTCTATGCCTAATAGACTTACATATTTATAATGAGGTTTAATTTTTAAACTGTTTCAATACTGTAGTTTTTCATAATGAGTAAGCTAATTACCCCTTTAACTAATTTTTTTAATCAATTTTATTAGGGTAATTACGCACATAAAATGGCGATGCCATTCCCATTATAAACTAAACCTAGACTATTTACAACCCCTTTAATTAATTTAAAAAATAAATAAATCGTACCCTCTATAATTTAGTGTGGATTGAGTAGTCGACCCGTTGGCCTTTCGCGTATTTGGTAGGCAGGTAAATAAAACATTCGCTGACTTCTGACTAGCCTTGTTATTTTGACGGGAAAATTGAAAACACTGTGATCCTTCCTACTGACGAAAAAAGATGAAATGGAAAAGGGATCAAAGCTTTAGCTGCATTACAAAGATTTTTCGTAAACTATTTGTTATTAGAGATTGTTCGAACATTCTCTACATTTTTTTTGGTATGTTTTATTACCATATTGAAGGGATTTATCTATTTTAATATTATTCATATACATATGATTGCTGAGTTAGGTACTAAACGTACTTCTATCTTTTACACTACGCGACTAAAGTTATTATTATAATAATAAATATGATATATTAAAGTTTCCTGAAATAAGGAAAAACACAACAACTAGAAAACTCTATTCTTATTACCTTAACGTCGCACAACGTCTTTGGCCGGCATAGTCACTGAGGCAAATTGAGACGGTTTTTTTTGTCGATGGCACTCGTCTTTGAACCGGCCAAATTCCGCATTTCGTGCCGAGACATTTAGTTTGTATTTGGTAATTTTTTTAGTGCACCATATTTTTTGGCCGTCGGAATATTTCGCGCGTTGATTCTTAATAGAATATTCGTCAAGTGGATTGCTTTAGTCTATGAGTTCTCTCCATCTTATAGCGAACCTTCAAGCGAAGCGTGAAAAGCACCCGCATAGAGACAGCCACCAAGGCAACCGTAAACTAAATCGTGTTTTTCAGTCGTCAGCGATCTTGGACTTGACTTTGCTCACCATAAGCTATAAATCGAAGCCAGATGTTCCGTCTCGCAAATTTTTTTCAAACTTTTTTTATTGTGACTCGACATATGACAGCACCCCGCTCGATGTTAAGCTAGAGTGTGGTCCATGAATGGATGCCACTGATACTACAATTCAATAATTTGAATAGCAAAGCAATGACATCCACTATGCCGACCTAGTTTGAACTGGCAACTTACAAGCTGATCCCGAAACGCGACTAAATCACTTCACGGTCTGTATATAAGTGGTGGTACTACCCCGGATCGACAGACTGGGTACCACTGCCTACCACTCTTTGAAATTCTTTTACTTGCTACTCTTTTATCTTTTTGTTTCACTACATCCTTATTTAGTTAATACATATAAACGTAAGAAACCGTTCACCAGTATGTTTATATAAACAGACTGACTCTATCAAGGTGTTCCTAAAAAAATAACATTGCAGTCAATGAACCGCAGTTACTTTGTATATGCCGCTAAATGTAAACAAAACGAAATCTTTTATAGTTAACATAGATTTAGTTACGATACAACTACTAACGGAAATTGTAGAATTCACTCCATATATTTTGTCGATACTATTTTAAGATCAAACATTGTGGCAGTTTGTAGTAGGTAGGTTACAAATCATAAGGGTTATGAGGTTTTAAAGTCCTTGTACATAGTACATGTATTATATAATGCAGTTTTTATGAGTAGTAGGCAGTGGTACCCCGTCTTCCAAACCGGGGTATTACTACCACTTAAAAGTGTACAGAACGTGAACGACTAGCGTTTCAAATTCAGCTTTTTTATTTTTTTAAATTAACTAGGCTCTGGCGTAGTGGTTTAGTTCCTTTCATTACAATGCAGATAGGTGGTCATTTACCCTGTCTGTCGATCTTAGGTGGTACCACCACTTTAAAACTGATCCCATAACGCGACTGAGTCACTTCACGGCTTGTGCACAAGGCCAGTGGTGGTACTTACCTTACATCGGCAGACTGCCTACATCTTTATAAGTTTTGTCTAACGTTGCACAAATATTGGCTCTTACTGATAACATTTTTTCAACGAAAATTGCCTTATGTGGAATTAAATTTAGTTAATTATTGTTAATGACCAGCCGACATAGTGACAGCGACTGAGGCAACCGTGAACTGAATCGGCTTTTTCTGTCGTCTGCATTCTTGAAGTTACCTTTGCTCCTTCTGGCAAGCTGAGGTCAGGTGTCAAATAACAACAAATTGCGACCTAACAGTAAATATATCTCAAAAATAGTTAAAAACTCACTTTAAAACTAAACAGGCCATTATGCAACTGACTGTAAGTTAAATGAAACTAAAGTTTCGTTGAACACCAAAATAAAATTCCAAAATCACCTATAAAAGTTGAAATAGCCTATAGAAGTTGGAATCTATACTAAAAGGTTCTAATACCCCAATTCTAATCAGCTAATCCTAACGCTTTGTGAAAAACTTTTCCTTTTGCCATAGGGGTACCAGCCCTCTGATTAAACATGGAAAATGTTTTTAGGGTAGAGTCAAAAGCAACGTTGCAAATCAATAGCTGAATTTGTTTTGACACTGTGTGTTATAATGTAGTTTTTAATTGTGACTTTAACCCACTATGCTGGCCTAGTTGTAACCGGCAACTTACAAGCTGATCCCGAAACGCGACTAAATCACTTAACGGTCTGTATATTTGTAGGTGGTGGTACTACTCCGGATCGGCAGACTAGGCACAACTCACTACCTCTCTTTGATAATCAGACCCGAAACAAATATCCGCCTCTTGATTTATTTATTTTTTAAATATCTGCAGTATTTAATTTAATTAATAAATATTACAAATAAAAGCTATGAAACAAATATTTGATCCGACCGGGAATTGAAATCAGCCACGCCTGTCGTCAAAACTTAGGAAAGTTATGTTATGTTTTCTGGCCAGCATGATATTGGCGATGGTGGCAGCAGTAAACTGAGTCGGTTCTTTGAGTAGTCGGCACTCTTGGACTACCTCTTCCCTACTATAAGGTGTGTCGATGTTCGATCGAAACATCGACACTCAATGAAATAAAAGTTTAAATTGATACAATCAACTGGAGGTCAATTTCATAGCATTTAAATTGCTTCGAAGGTCGATAACTTTACCCGTCCATGTGTTCATCCCATTTCATAAACTTGGATCCTTCAAGCGAAGTGTGAAACAGCATCTCTAGACCACTGAGAAATTTTGGACATTCCCTTGCTAGTCGAGTGATAATATTAACAAAATGATAATATACAGCATCATTATATTCTTTTACTTTTGAGTTTGTATTGTAATATATTTTTTTAATGTAAATAACTAACTTCAAACGGTTTGAGCATAAAATATATTTATCTCAGTTTAGCACGTTGTTTATTTTAAACAGCACATTTAAATATTGGCAGTGAACGAGAGAGGCAATAAAACGAAGTATATTTGTTTGAAAATTGCCGTTTTATTTTATAATGAAAGTAACTGAACGTAAACAATGTTGGTGTTCAGAGAAGTGATCTCGTTGCAGGCACGTCGCACGTCAAGTGAATACCTACACGTGCACAAACATCCGTGCATTTAATTTATAACATAACTCATTTTGTAGACTGCTTATGGCCCTAGCAAATAATATCCCCTGTATTTACAGAGACACGTCAATAAAGCGAACCATCCACTATTTATGTTTGCATTCGCATTTCGTTTCTGATTGAAAATTCTTTCTATTTTAACATATTTATTTATATAGGCATTAGTGAAAGATAAATGCAGTTTAATGCTTTGAGTTGGAAAAATATTTAGGAAATAAAATTGGCGGCTGTCAGTCAGTTGCAAAATCCTCTATTTAATTTTAACATCTAATTAATCTAATGAAATAGTTTAAATACCAACTATTAAACAAAGAGTTAACTAACTAAAAACTGGGTTAACTAAATGCTATTGGGTTCTATTGACATTTTGACTCCGGGAATTTGGTTTAGTTGATGAATATCTCTTAAATATGCGATAAAAACATATAGACTTTTTATAACTATAGTTTACAGAAGTTCCGTCTCTATAATAAGAAAAGCATTAAATAATATAATTAAAGAATAACTTTAAATTGTAATTGTTAGTTTTCAGTATACAGTATACAGCCGTAAAGAATTCACGAGTACTACCAATTAATTCAAATATTATACTAATTAACCACTGCTAACTCACTTTTGGAAGTTCTTTAGTAAAGTTTAGTAGACATATATTATTATTATAGGTACTATTTTTTTTTAAATTTTTACGAGAAAATTGATTAATCAATTAATGAATTGGTCGCACCGTGACCACGATGGCTGCAAAGCTCTCAAAATAATAAAATGAACAATCATTAACCTAAAATAAACGCGATAGTAGGCCGCATAAAAACTGTTTAGTAAGAAGAGATGATGTAATGGTAAGTAAGAAGAGGTCCAAGAGGTGCCGACGACTGCAAAAATGAGTCTTCACGGCTGCCTCAGTTGCCACCACTATGCCGGCCAAAGGTGCTTCTTCACGCATCGTTTGAAGGATCCAAGGCTATAGGATGGAGAGAAAACATGGGCTGGTAAAGCATTCCACTTGTCGATTGTTCGTAGAGGAAAACGACGCACCGAACTTTTTAGTTTGACAAAATACCTGCGTATAACGGGAGTTAAAAGGCGAGGTAGGAACAAGTCTAATGAGCTCCTCAAAACATTATCCGTGGTATAGGCGATAAAGGACTCAAGCCCCTTGTCTCTGCGTATATTGCTGTGATTTCATTTAATGAATTCATAAATGATAAAAATGAATATGAGACAAAGACCTAAAAGATTCACATAAAATACTACATTTTACAAAATACGTTTCTTAATCTTAAAGAAAGAAAACTAAAAACAATTTATTTTATATTACCAACACAATACAAAAAGTAAAATGGACATAACTGTAATCGTATTAACTTTATATTGAAATGTAAGACTGGAATTAAATCGCAGAGGATTAAATGAAATTTATTGGCGCAAAATGAAATTCTTATTGTCTCACTCGTAGATGATCCAACTAATTTATGGATAGGATTTTCTTTTCAAATTATTTAAATAATACACTCTAGTAGTACCCAAATGAAATTGCAAAATGGATTCAGCAATTGATCATTTTGTATAATTATACGATATAATAATTATAATAATTATTCATTTTTATATAAATAATATATTTTATATTTATTAACATGCATTTTTAGAGCTATATTTTATTATTTATTTATTTACATTTCTAAACTAAGCTACTAAATTGCTAGTATAATAGAAACAGAACAACCAAAGTACATAATATATCAAAGATACATTGGTACCGGCAAGTGGTTGTGAACCTGTGCTCTCGGTTTGTGTAACTAAAAATTAACCATGTAGAAAAGATTTAACTTATATGAAAAGAAAATTTTCTTAGATTTTGTGCGAACATTGAATAATGAGGTAAACATATAGTAACCCAAGCACAAAATTTGTTTAATTCATGAAAAGAATAAAAATATATAATAATAAAATCTTTATTTTCAGAAACATTTTATAACAAAATATAGGTGAGCGATGATAACTGCACTAGTTAAAACTGTGTCGCAGCTATCAACACGTACAGAGTTACTTATATACATTTTGTTTTAATTATAATAACACAAATTATATAAAAAATTAAAAAGTGTTTTTTAGTAATAATTAGTGGTTTTTGTGTGTGTGTGTGCGTGTGTATACATACTCTAATTTGTTTTAAATATTTATTTATTTATTTCACTTTATCATTCTATTATTCTAAAGAGGTTTTCTGTTTCTTGGTATGTTTGAGATTGCAGCCAATTTTTTACTATTTGCTTACATCTCGTAGTGGTAAGTGGATATATGTTTAATGTTTTGTTTATACTATTATATAATTTATATATCTTTTAAATCCTTTTAGGGCCGGCATAGTGAATACAACTACTGATTGCAGACATTATTATGTTGCAGCAATCCTCTTCATTGTTGGATTGCACTTCAGTCTAACATCAAGCAGTGTGCAGTCATATGACCCCACCCCTAAACTCGTTAGCTTATCTCATAATGAAAACAAATATACTAAACTAGCAATTACCAAGTATCATATTATTCATGAACATGCATGTGCATAATCGGTCGCTCACCTCATTATTTTGCATTAAAATTAAACACCACTTTGTTTAAATATTCTGATTCTGTTATACGATTAATTTGTTAGCGAACTATTAAATAGTATACTAAATATTATACTATTTAATAATTTTATGTTTTATATTAAACATTAAAAAATAAACGGTAAAAAAGTATTCACGTACTTTTTGCAATGATAACTTAATCATTTTTAAATAGACCGTAAAGTGATCGTCGCGTTGCAGGATCAGCCTAAAAATTGCCGTTCCCATTAGCTTTAGATAGTGAATGTGATTGCTACTTACCTTTAACTGTAGTAGCAGTTGGAGACGAACTGGATTCCAGCATAACATTAGGCAGGGTGCTTTCAGAATTTTAACTGCAATAATAATTATTAATGTTATTATACTTGTATATATACATATAAAGCTGGGTTGCCTAGTGCCCACAACCGTAGAGCTTGTATGAGGAGAATTGTGGATATGAGGGAAGCGAGAGAGTTGTGTCAGGATCGTGGCAAGTGTCGAAGAGGCTTGTGTCGAAGTGGGAAAGAGGCGTGACAATTTAATTGATTGATTGACATTTAACAATTTATTAAACTTAAAAACTTTCATAAATTGAATGGTGTCTCACAAATAGATAAAGCCTAATGTCTAGCTGCTATCATTACTTTCTAGAAATTTTATCAGAATTTATAGAGATCTTTCTAGAGATCTTTCTAGAAATTCTGATAGTGGCGTTTGGAAAGGTATAATAACTATATTTTGCATTTTAGACATGTTATATAAATGGTAGTCTATCAACCAATAAAATTCTCACGCCTTTTTCATCCTGAATCCTGATTTGCCACGATCCTGACACAACTCACTTGCTTCCCTCATATCCACAACTTTATTATCTTCATACAAGCTATCAGTTGTCAAATCCACAAATACACTAGGAATACTGTAAAAGTAAGTACGTGGTAAATGGCACTCCTTGTGCCTATCTATGTGGGGAAAGGGCGTAACAATTAAATTGATTGATTGATATTGTAAAAAGACATAAAGGATTTATCCCTCAGAGACGTGGGAATGCCACATGTCATAATACTACTCGTAGCTATTGAATTTGACTAACTGGTTTTACTTAGGAAACGGTTGCTTATAATGATTATAGTTTTAACGATTTCTAGTTGGTTTAACAAAATTATACCCTATTACACTTTATTACTTATCAATTAAGTACATATACAATATATACTATACTTCAGAATAAAACCCCAATATTAAATATTCTCACTGTTCTGTTATATTTTAGGCATATCTAATATATTATAATATATTGTGCAATTCAATTTACAATTATTTTATTGACAATGCCAATGTTTGACTGCATTAGACTTAATTTTAATTATATGACTTGTAAAAGTGCAGTTAATTTTTCTTTCTAAGTTCTTACTAAATCGAAAATGGAATGAAATAAATTATAGATATACAACATAACAGTATGTAATTACATCTTATACAATACTTGCAATACCTACGACCGAACAAAGAACAGTTATTATAAAATCTGTGTAGATTGATTATTTGAAATTATAATGTTAAACTGCAAACAAATTTTTACAACAAAAGTTAGTGGAGCTCGGAGATAAATTGCGAGCGTGTTTCATAATTCAGACTCTGTGATTC
Organism: Tinea trinotella; assembly: GCA_905220615.1. Taxonomy (NCBI): domain Eukaryota; kingdom Metazoa; phylum Arthropoda; class Insecta; order Lepidoptera; family Tineidae; genus Tinea; species Tinea trinotella. The sequence goes on from HG992311.1 coordinate 3,916,758, forward strand.
ATTGCAAAGATATCTAGATCTGCCATCTTGATACCCTAGATCTTTGGTGCGACTGAATGAAGTGTGCAGTTGAAAAAGCAGTTCATTTTAACTCAGAAAAAAACATAATTCTGAACTTACAGAAGACATACAAGTTTTTCTGAAAACTTTCAAAATGTCATATTGTGTTCTATTTTACGGTTTATGTAACTTACCGTTTTTGATGTATATTACTTTTTTTGCAAAATAGACCGATCTATTTTTTATTATTATACATTTCTATACTAAGCTACTTACTATACAAGTGCTTGTATCATAGAAACAGGACAACGAAGGAACATATATCAAAGATACATTGGTACTGGTGAGTGGTTTCGAACCCGTGCTCTCGCCAATGCTTTATATAATATTAATAGGCTTATTAATTGCTACTTCGAATATTCTGCAGAGCTCCATGACATAACTGATTTCGTTCGCGCTCAACCAAAAAGCTAATATCCTATATTGGAGAACTGAAATATCCCACAATATAAACGGCAACATATATCAACCAATCAAAAGATTGTGGGAAAAATACGTGTCAAGCCTTTTCCCCACAGCGATAAACAGAGACAATGGAGCGCCACTTGCCAAGACCCTGACACAACTACGTCGCTTCTAAATATACGTAAATAATTAAAAAGAATATTTTTTTAAACAGCACATTCTTTATTTAATACATATACGAATGAATTTAAACCAATAAGGCAGATTTGCAAATAAATATACAAAAAATGCGTCTACATTTTGATTTGGTTGTAAACATTTGATAGCGGGTAGCTGTACACGGTAGGGTGAAGCTTTGAGCACCCTACAGTATACGGTCCCCAGTCACACGCCGAGTCTCTGCCGCAAGTCGTTTGCTTTGAAGATCCACCGGCGACGCGTAATGAAGCTGTTTTTTTTTTCACAATTAGTCCTTTCATTCAAGTTAATTTAATCAGGTTAATGAATTAAGTAATTAATATTGTTTCAGTGAGATTTCAGAAAGACGTAAGAAAGGTTTAGGCTCATTGAAAAGTCATTATTGAATTATATGAGTAGAAGAAGCATGAGAGTAGAATTAACGCTGTAGAAATGCAGTCGTTAAGGAGTGTATGTGGAGTGACGATAGCGGATGGAATAAGGAATAGCACACTGCGTGATAGATGTGGTTTGAAAGAAGATGTGACAAGGATTGACAAAGGAATGCTCCGATGGTTTGGGCACATGAAAAGGATGAGTGAAAGTAGATTGACAAAAGGAATTTATAAATCTGATGTGGATGGATGCGTTAAACAAGGCAGGCCCAGGAGAGTGTTTTCCGACCAAATCGGAGACATCCTCAAGAAAGCTGGGTTGCCTAGTGCCCATAACCACATAGCCTGTATGAAGAGAATTGTGGATGTGAAGGAAGCAAGGGAGCTGTGTAAGGATCGTGGTAAGTGGCGCTCCATTGTCTCTGCCTATCCCTGTGGGAAAAAGGCGTGACAATTTGATTGATTGATGTATGTGTTATGAATTAATTTATATATTTTTATATGTATTTAGTTTATTTTGGTACGACGATGTAGATGAGAGGTAGCATCTACATCATCGGATCAACATCCTGAAGGTTGTTACAATATACATATAATAATAAAAAAATAGACAGGATTATAATTACATATAAAATACATTTATATGTGTATTAAATTTATTAATTAGTTTAACCTAGGTTTAAAACATTAAAAAATACATACCTAATTGTTTTCTTTTTTTTAAACTCGAGCTGAATTTATATTGTTGCACCTCTGTTCTAAAGAATAATTTTCAACAATAGATAGTATTAGACTGCATTAAAATGTTATTGAAAGGCGTCCATCCATCCCATGGCTCATTTATGTAAGTGTTTCAATATTTCTGAAGGTGCATTCTCTTTACAGTTTCAACACCGGTACAATCGGAGGAAGACAATGAGTACTAGGAATGGGGGCTGCAGTGGGGGTGGGAGAAGGATTCCCACCCCAATGCCACCACCAAAAGAAAATATACACTATCCGTACAGGTAAGAATATTTGAGTAATATTAAACTTCAAAAGATCCTTTTATCTTATATAAAATTATTACTAATGCCCGGTTCCTATAATAAACTATCCGTCATCGGTAACAGTATTCGTTGTTTACTTCACTATTCACTGATGTTTGAATAATATTCAGAAGGGTGTTCTCGGACCAAATCAGAGACATCCTCAAGAAAGCTGGGTTGTCTAGTTCCTATAACTGTAGAGCGTGTGTGAAGAGAATTGCGGATGTGAGGGACGCGAGAGGGTTGTCTCAAGTCCTCAAGAAAGCTAGGCAACCCAGTTTTCTTGAGGATGTCTCCGATATGGTCGGAAAATACCCTCCTGAGCCTGCCTTGTTTAACGCATCCATCCACATGAGATTTATAAATTCCTTTCGTCAGTCTACTTTCACTAATCCTTTCCATGTGCCCATACCATCGAAGCATTATTTTGTCAATCATTGTCACTACATCTTCTTTCAAACCACATCTATCGCGCACTGTGCTATTCCTTATTCTATCCGCTATCGTTACTCCACATACACTCCTTAACGACCGCATTTCTAAAGCGTTAATTCTACTCTGCTTCTTCTGCCACACCCAATATTCACTTCATCAATATTAGGTATAATATTAGTACTAATGTTCTAATAAGAACCCATAATTAGAAAAGATCATGGAAAGTTGTTCTGTGATAAAAATAAAATATCACGAGTAGAATTCACATTCTAATTCTATTTTTTTTAACAAATCTACTATACGTGCTTTTATCATATATAACGACCAAAGTACATAATTACATACAATATATCAAAGATACATTGGTATCTGCAAGTGGTTTTGAACTAGGGTCCCTCGGTTTGCGTGACTAATTACATTACCCATCACGGTCACCTTACATTTACGAGTATGTAAAAATAAAACTCACAACATAATACGTAATACTTTGTTCAACATTGTAGTATTTACCGCTAAGCCTATGAGCAAATGAAGAGTAATCGATAGCCTTTGTCAAGTGAATATCACATATCACTGAGGGTAGATTACAAAAGGCCCCGAGCCACTCAACACCGAAAACTATCACCACTGATTAACTGATACCATACAAGTGGAAACAATTCAACATAAATTATTTTGACGATAATTCATTTATTCATTCATTATAGTCTAGTAATTCGATATAAAAGTATAATTTTATTGTGTTTTCTTTGCATAAATCTGAACAGTACAGATATATAAATATTATACAAACTTATTATGTATGTTTTTTTAGACGTACTTACACATACAGAAATATATTAACACAACATGAAATCTTGTGGACCAAGTCGGAGACATCATCAAGAAAGCTGGGTTCCCTAGTGCCTATTACCGTAGAGCTTGTATAGAGAGAATTGTGGATGTGGAGGAGGCAAGGGAGTTGTGCCAGGATCGTGGCAAGTGGCGCTCCATTGTCACTGCTTATCCCTGTAGGTAAAAGACTTGACAATTAGATTGATTGAAATCTTGAGATATGTGTTATTACAATATAGATTTTGTTTACTAATTTTTTTAAAAGTTTGTAAATAAATTATTTTTTCTTTATTTTAGTTTATAGGCCAGTTTTAGATTTTGGCCGGCATAGTGACGGTGACTAAGGCAATCGTGAACTGAGTTGGTTTTTCAGTTTGGTTTTGCTTTACCATCAGAAAAGTCGAGGCCAGATGCCAAGTCACAATAGCGTGGCAGCAGTTGCCTTTGCATATGAACCAAACTTCATACTAACAAAAGGCGGTCCGATCATATTACTTATATGTCGAGCCACAATCGAAAATAATAATATTAATTGAATGAATTAGTTGAAAGAATTCTAACGTCAGTAATAAAAACATGTTTGCTTGTTTAATGGGAAAAAAGTTGTATTAATTTCAAGCTGTCATCGGCAGACATATTCGGCTAAAATGCATTATAAAGCTTTAGCGACTCAGTGAGCTTAAATTATCTGAACAAGGATCTATTTTAGTGAGGCAGGCCAAGTAAAAAATAACGCTGCATTTGTTGATAGAAATAACAAACAAAAAACACGTGTGTGCATTTATACAACATGTACTTACCTACCTTTTTGTATACAGTTAGATCACTGCAATTGCATTGAATCACAGCATCTAAGAACGGAGATTATTATGTAAGACCGTTTTTTTATTTTATTTTAATTTGACCTCTTATTATTCATATTTCTATACTAAGCTACTAAAGTGCTCGTATCACAGAAACAGGACAACCAAAGTACATATATAAAAGCAAGTGGTTTTGAACCTGTGCTCTTTGTTTGTTTTTTTGCGTAACCATTGCACTACCACTACACCACGGTTGCCATTTATTTTAGTTGTTTTTTTTATTGTGGCTCTTCATGTGTCAGCACCCCGCCTGGAGTTTGCAGGATTACGGCCCATGAATAGAGGCGACTGCTACTAAAGTTAAATAATTTCAAGTAGCAGTCACTTTATAAGTAGTTGGTTTCAAAATTATCATTCAACACAGGTTCATTGTGATAATATTTTGTGCGTCCTTTATCGCCTATACCACGGAGAATGTTCCGAGGATTTCTTTAACCTTGTTCCTACCTCGTCTTTTCACACCTGTAATACCTGCACAGGTCAGAGGAAGCATCCGCATTCTGTCTACCGGAACTAAAAGGTTCGGTGCGTCGTTTCTTTGTAGAACAATCGACAAGTCGAATGCTTTACGAGCCCATGTGTTCTCCCCGTGCTATTGGATGCACCTTGGATCCTTTAAGCGATGCGTGGAGAAGTATCTTTCGCCGAATTGACTCGTTTTATCAGTCGTCGACACTAATAGACCTCCTCTTGGTTACGATCAGTGGGTCGAGGTCAGCTGTCGAGTTTCGATCATAAAATAAAAAAAATATATGTTGGTTGTTGATTGAGATGCCGTTTCACAAATTAAATTAGTTCTAGATTGTACGAATACTTAGTTGTGTAGATTTACAAAAATCGTTTTGATATATTGTAAAAGGACATCATTCATTTTGGACTTTTATTGTAACACTTTTGTCACGGCCGATGATAAAAATATATATAAATGGTAGGTTCGATACTCGTATTGACAAAACTAATAGCAATTTTGCTTTTAATTGCTGTACGATTGAGTTATTTGGAAAATAAAAATGATTATTTTTAGTTTCTAAACCACGCGGAAAAGACATATTAAAAAATAAATGTCACACACAGTTGACCAAGGAACATTGTACTCAAGAGAAGAAGCTCGACTGCCATAGACAACAAGTGGCAATTAGAGACGCCACGACGGAATATCACGCGAACTAAAATGTTGGGATGTTGGTGAAAGTGAACCTTACTCAGCAGGAAATAATCTAATTAGATGAATAAAACGACTTTTTATAAAACATTATCTTTTTTATTTAATTCCAATTTACTTTTCAAGACAATAGTATGACTAAAAATATGTATGCTAATTACTAGCACAACAGGAGATAATTTTTAAAAATTTAATTTATACTTTTACTCTATTTTTTACTAGTTTCAAAATGTTTAACGACAGTATTATATTGATGACGTTTGCGATGCCTAAACATTTGGTGGGAAGATCAAACCGGAAGAAACGCTATCACGCCATAACCTTGAATGAGAGTCGAGACCCGATGGATCGACTGCCTGATTTTTTTTTAATTAAAAAGTGATTGACGACTTTTTTTTGGCTGGCAGTGAACTTAATGGTTTCTGCATTGAACTGTCATGATAATAGTTTGATCATTTCGTACATCTAAACTATGCAAAATATAGGATATTTACCAAGCACATTAAAATATTGTTGTATCGAACTATTTTATTATACATTTCCCACTTTTAGTACAATTAAGCCCAAGTCCCCATACAAAATGAATGATGTCCTTTATACAAAAAATAAAACTAATCGTATTTATTCATCATGATTTATCAAGTTAATATAAAATATAATAAAGCTGGTAATAATAACAGTTATAAATCCAGGTGATACTTTATTACCCGAATCTGTGGCTGGATCCTTTTCATTCCATTTGCTATCCCAAATTTGTTCCCAGAACTCCATTTGTTTCTTTCTTGCCCACGTCTCTTCTACCAATTCAAGGTCAATTTTTAAATAATTCATATTAGTGTTATTAAGATGCTTCCAGGACGTTTGCAACTGTGGTGTATTCTGAATGGGCTTTGTATAAGAAAGAAATAAAAAGAAATAAAATATTATAATCCATCAAAATACCTAAATTCCTACAGGGGAAATAGTCCGGTCAAATTAGACCAAAAAATAAGAGTGAAGCTACATAAATTCCCACCAAGCTGAAAATCAATAAGATACAAAGAAAAAAAAATTGAAAGTTCCCCATCATTCCCCTGCAAGGAAAAAATTTTATTCAAGGTCAAAGGTCAAAAAAATAACTTTTTCGTGATTTTCAGCGAATGTCTAAATTGACCGGACTAAAATAATAGTTTTAGATTTTTTTATTGTAGGTTGACACATGTCAGCAACCCGCCTGATGTTACGCTGCGGTGTGGTCCTAGAATAAATGCGACTCCTACTACAGTTAATTAACTGCAAGTCGTAGTCGTATTTACTATGCCTGTCTAGTTTAAACCAGCAACTTACAAGCCGATCACGAAACGCAATTAAGTCACTTCACGCTCTGTACACTTGTAAGTGGTTGTACTACTCCAGATCGGCAGACTGGGCGCCACTGCCTACCACTCTTAAAGCTATATAAAAATCTTTGCTCCGACCGGGAATTGAACCTGGGACTATACACGCATCGGACTTGTTTGCTAACCAATTCGCCACGCCTGTCTGTGCTGAAGATTATAAAAAAAACATATTGTTTATTTTATTAGCTAAATTAAGTTAAAATTATTAAATTTGTTTTTTTTTTTATACAGGGGTTATGACATTAATACATACCCAGTTTTAATAAAATTAGACCACAATTCAACCACAGCATTTCTAACAAAAATATCGTTATCATTTAAATCAATTTCTAAGGAACTTTGTAAAACATTTGCGGTTTGAGCACAATGGCCAGCACATAGTTCTGGATGTTTGAATATGTCGAGTGATCCGCTAAAAGTGAATTCGTACAAAAACACATTTTCTGAATGATTTGCATGAGCCGACAGTAACGTCCAAAACATAATCAAACCGTCTATGAAGTAATCCACGAATTCCTGACTAACATTTGCATGTGTAAAGCCATTGGGAAAATATGTGTTTACTATTTGTTTAGCAATATCCTTCTCCTTTTCCTTCGCTTTTAAATGGAAATTGGGTGGAAAGTACGGTCGCATATTCGTTGACATCCTTTGCAACCAATGATCTATATAAACATAATATAACAAGCCTTCTCCATTAGTGTATCCTGTCATGATAGGCAATTTAGTGTAGTTACCGTTACGTAGAATATCTAACGGGCTTATGTCAATTACGGTTTCTTCACTAGTAATGCTATTTTCTACACAAGGTGAAAATCCAATATAAACGCCGTCTTCCATATCATTGTTTAGGAACATTTGTTCAAATGATAGTGACAAATAAAATAGTTCGAGCTGCTTTACGTTAGCTATCTGAGAAGAGGTTGCTCCTAATTTTTGTGCAAATTGTTTAGCAAACTCAACAGGGTCATCTTTGAGTGCAAATGAAGCGACTCCGCTACCGCTCTCTAAAATAATTTTGTGAAAAAGATCCGTACTTGTTTGGGAGAGCATTAGAATTTCAGCGGTTGCCGCACCTGCGCTGTATCCAGCTAGAGTTATATCATCAGCATTCCCACCAAATGCAGCTATATTTTCCTTTATCCAACGCAGCGCTGCTAACTGATCCCTTAAAGCCGTATTACCTGGAGCTGTTTCTGTACGGAGACATAGAAAACAGTGAGCACCTAAACGATAATTAAATGTAATAGAGATTATACCGGTCTGGGCTAAATATTCAGGAAGTAACATACTTCCGTATCCAGCGGCGAATGCTCCACCATGAACGTAAACAACTACTGAATAATTGGCAGCATTAGTGCTAGGTACAAAAATGTTTATAACTAAACAATCTTCTTCATACATTCCTGGTAGAGTTTCTTCATTTTGTGGGCAATAAATATTGTAATTATTTGCATCCAAAGTGTAATTTCTGACTTCGGGTGGAAGTGGTGCCTGTAAAAATGATCCTGTTACATATTTTTATTATCATCAGTTTTACTCCTTAATTTCCACAGATATAAGCAGAACCAAACGAAGCGCCACTTCCCACGATCCTGACATAACTTACTTACTGCCTTCACATCTACACACACACACTTCATACACACTCCATGGTTATAGGCATAGAGAACTCCTGCTTTTTAAGAATACCCCGATTTATGATTTCAGTTATATATTTATGTTAAAAAAAACATATAATTTGGATAAATTATGAAAATATTACCTTAAATTTATTTTTACCGGTTGGAACAGTAGCGTAGGGAATACCATAGAACTCAAATAAACCAGTTTCATAATGTTGGTTTCCCAGTACAGCTCCTTGAGCAGTTTGAACTAGTAATTGGTCACCTAATGCGGAATTAAGCAGAACCGTAAAAATAAATATTATATATTTATACATAATGAACCGAACTATAGAATCTACAATAAGACAATAACGGTTAGTAATAAGTTCAATGAAGAACTTGTTTTTATCAAAAGATTACTTTTTGAGTGCTTTATTATGAAAATTATCACATTACGATAACAATCTAGAAAGTAAATCATAATTTATAATACCTAATTATATTATATATAATTTTCCTTTATAAGTACTTATATATATGTATACTTATATAATATAAAAAAGTAAAAGTTTCATAAAAATGTCGACTTAGTTCGTGAATAGAATCATTAGGTAAGCTCTGCTGTTTAGCTTACACTGTCTATAGTCCTTCTCAGCTGTTTAGTTAAATTCTGGAATTATTAATTGAAATTTATTTATTTGTGTGTTATGGGTTATTTACAATTTTGTTCATACATCTATGTTAGTACTTCATAACTGCCCTAATAGACATACAAATATTTTATTATTATAATAAGTAAAAGTTGTTTATTTATACACAATTTCTACATACAATTTAATTTAGGGTGTTTTCCGATCAAATCTAAGACATCCTGAAGAAAGCTGGGTTGCCTAGTGCCCATAACCGTAGAGCTTGTATGAGGAGAATTGTGGATGTGAAGGAAGCGAGGGAGTTGTGTCAGGATCGTGGCAAGTGGTGCTCCATTGTCTCTGCCTATCCCCGTGGGAAAGAGGGTTGACATTTTGATTGATTGATTTATTTCCATGTCATAAATATTCCTTAAATAATGAATATAATTTATATAATATTATTTATCGTAGGATATATTTTTTTGTATAAAATAATAATAAAAAATATCAGTCAAATCGGCAGTCAAAATAAAAGCATTGGTTTAATAACTTCAAATTCTTTAAGCAAAGCGTTTCAGCACAGTTGTCAGACAAATTAACGGCGACTGGTTGCCTCAGTCGTTTTATAAATCGACGTCGGCACACTTGGACCTTCCCTGGCTTACTATGACTATTCGAGAACTTTACAGTGTTTTTTGATAAATCTTTAAGAGAACGTTTCGTAATCTTTGTAGCCACTATAGCTACGATTTTACTCGTACAATGTTCGTGCTAAGCGCAAAGAAAGCATTGTCAGCCTTATTTCTTGCGCTGCAGTTCACTCTATAGATGTGAATACTAAAGGCAGCGTCATATTGTGAGACGGCTTCTCATCATGGCGCATTATCCATTGACGTTGCTTGCACTACACAAGCTATGTTACAACAATACCTACTTGATCATTGCACCCGTGTTTAAGAACTGGGGGTCGACGGACTTCATGTGAAGCCTTCAAGAAATGTCTCGATAAAAAGTTATTTATTGTAAAGTCTAATCTAATACATTTTGACGACATGCGTGGCGTAGTGGTGTGCTACCAATCCGTTGCCAGGGTTCGATTCCCGGTCGGAGCAAATATTTTTTATAGCTTTTATTTAAGATTAAATTTACAAATATTTGTTATTAAAAAATGAGTCAGATTTTGCTCCGGGTCTGGTTGTCAAAGAGTGGTAGGCAGCGGTTCCCAGTCTGCCGATCCAGGATAGTACCACCACTTTACTTGAAAGTGGTGGTACTATGTACTATGTACATTTGTACAGACCGTGAAGTGACTTAGTCGTGTTTCGGGATCAGCTTGTAAGTTGTCAACTTACTACTTACAGTTATTAAACTGCAGTAGCAGTCACCTCTATTCATGGACCACACTCCAGCTTAACATCAGACGGGTGATGTAATATGTCGAGTCACAATAATAATAAAAAAAACATAGGTACAAAAAGTGAATTCATTGTGAATCGATACGTATTATCGATGAATAATGAATTGAAATATTCAATACTAGAGTTCTTATACTATTCTAAAAATATAAGTCCATTAGTTCATGAGCATTGGCACATAACATCCTTTGCTTTTGATCTTTCCATGTGTTTTCGCCATCTCCGGTGTAATGTGTGAACTTGCAAATATCTCCCGGCCACTGTGTCGAGTTAATCTGAAACACCGGATGGTAATAGCTAAACATTAAACACAGCATTTGGAACCTTATGACTTACATGGACTCGAATCTCAGTAATAATTTATACTAAAACTAAATTAGTATTAACTAAAGCTACATAATTTTAGTTTTAAAGCTAGTATAATTATATAATTATAGTATAATTAGTTTGAGCAATGGTTACACAATACGAGAGCACGAGTTCGAAACCACCCACTGGTACCAATGTATCTTTGATATGTGTACTGTGGTTGTCCTGTTTCTATGACACAAACACTTTAGTAGCTTAGTACAGAAATTTAAATAAATAAAAAATGATAATAATGATAAGGTATGTTTTATTATGTTTAATCGACAAGTGGAATGCTTTACCAGCCCATGTTTTCTCTCCATCCTATAGCCTTGGATCCTTCAAACGTTGCGTGAAGAAGCACTTTTGGCCGGCATAGTCCTTACTATCAGGCGGGTCGAGGTCAGATGTCGAGTCACAATAAATAAATAATATAAAATAGTCGCGTCAGAATCGTTGGATCGAGCCGCTCGATTATCTCTGTCTATCCATGTGGGATTTGAGGCGTGTCAATTTAATTTTAATAAATATATATTAATAAAGCTCTATTCGTTATTATCTCTATTTAATACCTTTTTCGTCGACCTTTTTTAAGCTTGCAATTAAACGTCATTGACCACGTAGCGTAAAAACCTTTTATTTTACATTTCTATATTAAGTTACCAATGTGCTTGTATAATAGATACATGACAACCAAAGTACATATATCAAAGGTACATTCCTACCGGCAAGTTTTTAACCCGTGCTCTCGTTTTGCGTGACCATTTATTTTCCACTAAACCACGGTCGTCTTAAACTACCTAGCTACTTCAAATTCTTCGTATTATGTGAGATTTTGATTAACCTGCATTAAAACTATAATGTCTACATTAACGTTAAGATAAATTGCATTGGTTATGGCACACTGAAAAAACGGATAAAAGGATAACGAGGAAACAGATTTATATATCGGTGGCGACTGGTAAGACAAAACAGGGAAGACAAGACAACATACACACTTTGAAGTGATTTGGTCGCCTTTCGGGATCAGCTTGTTAGTTGAGGTTTAAGAAACTTTATTAATACCAAAAAGAACATTTTCATATTCGCTTGTTTTGGATTTTACAATGTTTACATTATGTTTTTTGCAATGCCAGTGGCCCTATTAGGGCGTCCAATGAGAATGTGGAGAATACAAATTTATTTTCAGTTATTCATAACAAATATTAATAAGGATTTTTTGAATGTTATTAAATTGCTATCTTCTCTAACATGTATTGGGAGTTTATTATAATGAGACACCCCGTCGTACAATACACTACCACGACCAATATTAGTTCTAAACGTACTGGTTTTTATATTTCTAGTGCTGCGTGTGTTATATTTAGATGTGCCTTCCCTTGTAGTTAGAATAATTTCCGAATGTATATGCTTATGTATGATCTTATGTATTAGTAAGCAGATGTTATAATTGTAGTGTTGTCTAATATTCATTAATTTGGTTTCTTTGTAAATAATGGATGTTGGTGTTCTATAATTATAGTTAAATATTGATTTTATTAATTTATTCTGTAGGGTTTGAATTTGTGTTATATGTGTGTTGGCAGCATTTCCCCAAGCAGCTACAAGGTATTCTAAGTGCGGTCTAACGAGAGAATTGTATATTAATTTCTTTACATGTATTGGTAGGAATCCAGCTATTCTACGTAATAGACCTATTAGCGGTGTTATTTTGCTTCTAATATGTTCGATGTGTGGTTGCCATGTGAGATGTTTGTCAAGTATTATACCTAAATATTTCTCGTGAGTACTGGGTGTAATTATTTCGCCGTTAATATGAAGTGGGTTATAATGTTGTATAGTTTTATTTTTTGCCGAGAATATTATATATTTAGTTTTTTCCGCGTTTATGGTAAGTAAATTACTCTGACACCATGCTGACAGTATGTGGAGGTCTTCCTGGGCTCTGTGTATGATATTAGTGATGTTATTGCCAAAATAAAATAAGCAAGTGTCGTCTGCGTATAGAGTAAGATGTCCATTCATGTTTAGGTTGTTGATATCATTGACATAAATAAGAAACATCAACGGCCCGAGAATCGACCCCTGTGGCACCCCATAGACGATTTTTTGATCACCACTCGTTACATTACCGACACGAACTCGTTGATATCGATTAGAAAGGTATGAATCTATGATTTTGTATGCTAGATCTCGAATACCAGCGTTTTTAATTTTTGTCAGTAAAAGGCTATGTGAAACCGTATCAAATGCTTTTTTTAAGTCTATAAATATTCCTAGTGCGATATTTCGTTCATCTACTTTAGTTTTAATTTTAGTAATAAGGTCTATGGTTGCTCCTAATGTGTTAGATTTGGGTCGAAAGCCGTACTGTCGGGGTGAAAAAAAATTATTTGAATTTAAGTATGTGTCTAGTCTAGTGTATATTACTTTTTCGTATATTTTTGAAAGTACAGGCAGTACAGATATTGGACAATAATTTTCCACATTTGTTTTAGTTTCAGATTTATAGATTGGTGTCACCTTTGCGATTTTAAGGCTGTCAGGAAATTCGCCATTAGCTAACGATTTATTAATACATTGTGTTAAATTTTTTAGAATTAAGTTTTTTATACATTTTATTGATTTCGTACTTATTTCATCTATCCCCATGCTAGTATTGACATTTAATAAATCTATAATTTTATTTAGCTCTGTCTCAGTACAAGGTTCTAGCTCGTTTAGAATTTTCTTGTTTGTTTGTGTACATAACTCATTATTAGTCGGGTTATGGTGTCGCAAGTGTGGTTGTGTATTAGAGTTTAAGTATGAATATTGTTTAATTTTATTGGCTAATGTGTTTCCTACTGTAGAAAAATAAGTATTGATAGTGTTAGATATTTGTAGTGTGTTGGTGATAAGTTGATCATTGTCGTTTTTAATTTTTGAGATGATAGCATCTGATTTGACTTTATTTACGGATAATGAATTTATAAGTCTCCACATTCCTCTTGGATTCCCTTCACATTTTGTAAAACTTTGAGATAAGTAGTTTTTCTTCGCAGTTCTAATTAAATATGTTACTTTATTTCTTTGTGCAACAAATTTCTTTCGCAGTTCACCGTCTTGTTCTTTTTTAAGCTTAGTCCATATTTGATTTCTTAACTTTATTTCATATAGTATGTCTTTATTGATCCAATCTTTTAAGGGTGGATTGTTTATTTTATATTTTGTTACTTTACTTTCCTTTATATTGAATTTGATATTTTTTTCTAGGTTATTATAGTCATGTATATTACACTTTTCTGTGTGATTTTTAGTACGGTTGTATAGCGTATTGTAGTTAATTGCTTCGTATTTCTTTCGTTCTCTGTGTAATGATAGATCCTTTTGTAGTTCGATGTATAGTTGTTTGTGATCAGACATAGAAGATTCTATTATCGCAATATGAAATTTATTTTCATGTAGATTTGAAAATACGTGGTCTAATATAGTTTTAGTATTTGGTGTTTCACGAGTGCAGTATTCTCGGTTAATATTATTTAGTATTGTATAATTTGTTTCCTTTAACATTGTTTTATAGTTTTCTATTGCTTTATCGTTGCATTTTAAAAGGTCCAAGTTAAAATCTCCCATTACTATGTTTCGTCTTTTATTCATTAGTTGATTTTCCAGAGTATTTATAAATATATTTAGATCAGTGTCTCCAGGTTTGTATATAGCACCAATGTTAAGTGATAATTTATCGAGTGTGATCCATAAGTAGTTGTTGCCATCGACATATTTTGATTCTAGGAGGCAATGGCTTATATTATTATGTGCAAATATGGATACGCCACCTTCTCTTCGGTCCGTTCTGTAGCTATGATAATGAGTATAGTTGGGTAGATTAAAGTATTGTGCGTCTTTATCAGATTTTATCCATGTCTCTGTGAGTACAATGAGATGAATAGTATTGCCAATTGATTTTAGTATACATTTTAATTCTTCGAATTTACCTGGTCTTACTAAGCTTCTTATGTTCGCGTAAAATATTTTAAGAGATTTGTTATTGTCTGGAAGCTGATTATAGTCGTTAGTGATTTGATATGTAGTATCAGTGTTGTATAGCTCGGATTTTTTTCTTTTTAGTTTTTTGCTGGTTGGCTTATTTTAACAATTTTTGGTTTTCCCTTGATGAATTTTATAGTAATTTCATTTTCCCCTTTCATTTGCCTCAGTTGCAGTTGTTCACGTAGTTCTCTTAAGTATTGTCTTTCTTTGGATGTTTGGTCTGAGTAGATTTTTATGTTTGTGTTTCCATCTTTCTTTTTTCGGAGTATATCTTTCGGAATCACATTATTTTGGAAACATACCTTAATAGGCCTACTTGATCTTTCTTTTGCTTTTAAATTACCCAGACGAAACACCTTAATTGGTTCAGGGCAATTTGGAATTATGGAATTAATGTGATTTATTATTACTTCTGTATCATGGATCTTATTGCTACTATCGCTTGTTTCAGGCACTCCAACAAATTTAAGATTTTTTCCTCTTTCTTGACGCTCTTGGATCTCATCTAATATATCCTCACAGTCGACATGATCAGATTTATTTATTTGTGATTTAAAATGATTCATTTCACTTTCAAATGTCTTAATTTTATCAGCTGTTTCCTTATTTTCGATTTTTATGTTTTTGATATCTTCTTTTAATGCATCCTGGTCCTTTAATAGGGTTTCACATGTCTTCTTCACATCCATTATGTCTTTTTTTATTTCTCCAATATCTTCGCTTAGATTACATAATTTTTCTGTTTGAATCTTATTCATACTTAATAACATTTTTGATAGTTTAGCAATTTCATCTTTAATGCCATCATTAGAATCAGATCTTTTACGTTTTCTTTGCATTATAAAGTCATCCAAAGTATTTTCCTTTGATAGTTTTGACAAATCCGGATGCGATCCAGTGGAGGCCGTAGGCGATCGAAGAATATTCATTTTAGTATTTAGAATTTAGGTTTTATATATCGTTCGTTGTAAAAATAATTTGAAATAATATTCAAATAATTGTCGTCACCTCGCAAAAGAGTTAAAAACAGGTTTCCTTTCAATCCGGGCGAACAAAGGCTGCACCTGCGCTCGGTTCCAACTAGGCCGGCATAGTGGATGTGGCTGCTACTCACAGTTGTTGAATTGTAGTAGCAGTGACATCCATTCATGGATCACACTCCAGCCTAACACCAAGCGCGGTGCTGTCATATGTCGAGTCACAATAAAAAAAACCCACAGGAGATCGTCCCTTGATCACATCAGGGTCATTCCTAAAAAAACAGGGTTTTCAACCATAAACATATGGTATAAGTATACGAGTAAGTAACAGACTTATGAAGAGAATTGATGATGTGAACTAAGCGAGAGAGTTGTGTCAGGATCGTGGAAAGTGGGGCGTCTGTTCGTGTAGGATTTGTGGAAGTTGTGGGTAGTAAACTCTATAAATTATAACGTTAGAAAATATATTTTGTTATTTAATTACAATTAAAAAGAAGCATTTTTGTCAATTTTCTCAACGGAGCGTCTATTTCGCCGCTGAATTGCGAAGTGGTAAGAAGGGTATTTTCAATAGACGTAAGATTATTGCCTGCAGCAAAACGCTTCCTCTATGGGTTTCCAGATATAGACAACGTAAGGGCACAACTTAGATGCAATAATAATATTATTAATATAAAAATCAATTTAATGAGTATTATTTTGTATGACATAATTTGGTTTAATACGGTGGTACATGTTTAATGCCTATCTAAAGCGTGATTAACTTTTTTTTTTTGTGATAACACGGAAATATGTCTATGAACACTGCCGACCACTCCTATTTAATATTCTGTGTTGTCCACGATATTTGCACTCGCCTCTATCGTCAATCTTCTATCGAAAATATTTGCAACATGGAATAAACAAAAACATATTCTTAAAAAAAAACTATAAATCGAAACAAACCCTAGCAGAAGCGAAAAACATCTCAACAATACTGATGCATTCAACTTGGCAGGAACAAAAGTGGAAGATGGGGTGACTAGATTTTATGGCAGACGCATACAATTGAAGATAAGGGCCCGTGAGGGTGTAAACATAGGTATTCTAATTGCCCGCGGACGTGTAAGAACGTACTTTTTCTATTTATTATGCCCAGACATAACCCCATAAATAGCTATGCCATAAATGTTTGCTGACGTTTAATGGCGACATTTATAGTTCCCTGTTTCCAGTTTAAACTTAAGTAAACGTCAAGCGTTAGGGACGGGATCTTCATTGTTTAAAGTTCGATTAGTTTTCTAAATGTGGGTAGTTAGTAAATTTGAAATAATTTGACAATAACAATCTAAACTGAGCTACAAACTTAGTTCAGAACCTAAAAATCAAAATCACGCTTTCCAAGCGTGAAAAATTTGGCTGACCTATTAACGACGGAGGGAATGGTAAATTAAATTAATTTTTTTCAGTCGTGTACGCTTTTGACCTTCCCTCTGGTAATATTAGACAAGCTAAAATCCGAAGTCCAGTTACAAAATAAAAAAGCATTCGGTTCCAAAACAAAAAAATACATCCTAGGCTGTAAGGCCTAAATCTGCGTCTGTCCCTGAATAGAGATACCTGAAGCCCCAGCGCATACATGCGGAATTCCGGATCTGAATTCAGTTCAGGAGTCTAGCCCACACTACCGGTTTTTTTTGATTAGGAATTTTTAAGACTGGTAGAATTATAGAGACGCTATTGTGTTAAAATATTGTGTTACACTTAAAACAACTTTAGTCATTGTATCATAGTTATATCTGAATTAAACAAATTGTATGCGGCTTACTATCGCGTTTATTTTGGTTTTGATTTTACAATTTTATTTTATTATTCCGACGTTTCGAGAACGCTATGCAGCCAAAATAAAATAAACCCGATAGCAAGCGGCATAAAGGACATCATTCATTTTGGGCTTTTATGTACTACTTTTGTAATGTCCAATGATGAAGAAATATATAAATAGTAGTTTCGATACTTCTATTGATAAAACTAATAACAATTTTGTTTTTAATAGCTGTGCAATTAAGTTATTTGGAAAATAAGATAGAAATTTCTATGAATTTTGTATCAGCTGTCAATCAACGCCATATTTGTTCTGCTTTGAAGTGTCATAATTATAGTTTGGTCATTTTGCACACATAAACTATGCAAAATAAAGGATATATTCTAATTACATTGTAATCTTCGTACATCAAACTATTTTAAGATGCATATTAAACTGTTAATACAATTAAGCCTAAGTCCCCATACAAAATAAATGATGTCCTTTGTTTATTTCATTAATCAATGTTCGCGCATAATCTAAGAAAATATAGTTATATTTCCTAAATATCCCTTGCATCATCATGGTCCATCATCAGGTATTCAAGTCTTCGATTTCATAACAGCCCAAAAGAGATAGAACTTTAGTGCTTAAACTAAAATTATTCCATTTTACTAGCCATTGGCTGGGCTGTCATGAAATTGAAGATCTGAATTTGTTTAATTCACATATAACTATGATACAATGACTAAAGTTGTTTTAAGTGTTATCGGGGGTTGATAATTTTTTAAATTTTAACACAATAGCGTCTCAACAATTACCAGTCTTAAAAATTCCTAATAAAAAAAAACCGGTAGTGTGCACTAGACTCACGAATTCCTGATCTGAATTCAGATCCGGAATTCCGCATGTATGCGCCAGCACTTACTTAAACGTTTGTATTTGAGACTTTGTGGGTTATTTTTGTTACATTTATTTACATTATCGAAAAATATTATTCATTATTATTTGAAACCAAGGAATTAAAATTCTGTAAATACATGTAAAGATGAGTATTTTCTGGACTTTTGCACGAATTTATTTTATGAAATAAAATATTGTTGTTGCTTCCTTTCTATATTGAAAGTTAACGTCAGATTGAACTCACTGCCATAGTAAGCTGCAAACATATTATATTTCATAAACAAATTCGAGCAAAACCTCTTATAAAGTATATTTTATGAAAATGTTACCAAAATAATTAATTTACTTAGTAGGTATTAGGCGGATCGGCATTGTGTATGGTATACTTATTTATTATGTATGTATTTATGTTAGGTATCGAGATATGTACAAAACGCTATTGTAAACTACAACGTTATTTTATTTTGTAAGTTGACTATTGATATAAAAGCATTTATGGATTATTACCAAAATACCAGTACTTTATAGCTGTAACGGTATTTTGGTATTTTAAAATCTGATTACTTAAAATCATTGGACAGTGCCATCTATAAATAATAATAAGAGTACATTTAATAGTTCCTATAGAAACGAATAGATGTCGCAATTATTAAATAAAAATATATTTTTAAATATAATAATTTGTATCTATGAGTATTTAACGACCATTTTCAAGTTTTTATATCAACTATTTATACATTTATAACTAAATAAAATCAACCAATATTATCATTTTTTTTAAATATGTAAATGATAAATGAAAATGATAGCGCCACTTTGTTGCAAATGTTTGAACCATATACAAGTTAACTCTGAGAATTGTAATAGTGTTTACGTAACTCAGTAGATGTCGCTAGACGAAGTTTTATAGAGTTTCTTGAAATAAATTTGAGATTAATATTCTAATCCTATTGATAACTAATGCAAATAAAGCCTTTATCAAAATTAATTATAACTTTATATTTATTATGTCACTAAAGATTAGCATAGTTAACATTCGATTAATTTATCCAAGGCAATATTTACTTTTTATTACAATATACTTTTTATTAAACTATAGGTACCTACATTACAGCACACTAAAAAGCTGGAGAACTATCCATGACGAAAAATCATTGCTTACTCTTTGCGTTCCTTGCAACTATATCATAAATAGGTGCTTAAAAATGCGGCTTACTATCGCGTATATTTTGGTTTTAATTTTACAATTTTATTTTTTAGTAAGCCGCATAAAATTTGTTTAATTCATTAATCATATTCGCGCAAAATCTAAGAGATTTATTTATTTATTATAATTTACATTACTATATTAAGCTTCTATATATGCTTGCTTGTATCATCGAAACAGAACGACCAAATCATAGATACAGGGTTGCAATGTACCTATCAGGTCGCCTTGATGGACTCTTACAATAGGTCGTGGTTTGAGATCGCAGTAAGAATAAAGGGCGACAAATAGATTATTATTAATAATATACAGTACACTATATCTACTTATATCTATGTATGCATGCATTTAATAGTATCTTGCGCTCTGTGGCAGGCAGGTGAGTACAATAATAATTGTGAATAATAATGCACATTTCTCGCCATTAGTGTGAATCCTTGTTACCACTAATGTACTCCAAGACCACCTGTAATTAATTTTATAGTACTTGGTACCTACTGCTTTTGTACTTGCGTTTGGTAACTAATCCGGCATAGTGGATGTGACTGCTACTAATGTGTTAACTGTAGTAGCAGTCACCTCTATTCAAGGACCGCACTCCAGCTTAACATCAGGCAGGGTGCTGCCATATGTTTAGCCACATTATTATAAAAAATAAACAAAATACATCGTAACGTAATACTGAAAGTAAAATAAATATCCATCCACAATTCTCTTCATATTTTATTACGACGTATTTGTCAGGATTCGCTACAGTGAACATCGTTTCTAATTTTAGTGCAATACCAATAAGGTTAAATTGATAGTAGATAGGAAAATAACCAGGGCTTACTTTTTTTATATAGGTATTTTTTTATTCTGACTCGACATCGACCCGCCTGATGGCAAGCAAGAAGAGGTCCAAAGTGCCGACGACTGCAAAAACCAAGTCTTCACGGCTGCCACGCATCGCTTGAAGAATCCAAGGCTATAAGATGGAGAGAACACATGGGCTGGCAAAGTATTCCACTTGTCAATTGTTCTGCAAAGAAACGACGCACCGAACTTTTTAGTTCGACTGCCGCACCGTTTCGATCAACAAAATGCGGATGCTTTCTCCGACCTGTGCGGGTATATTTCTTAACTAAGCTACTCAAAGTACTTGTATAACAGAAACAGGACGATCAAAGAATATATATAAAAGATAATATTGATAAATGTATTATATTGGTACCAGTAAGTGGTTTTAAGCGGGGACCTCAGTTTGCGTGACCATTTTAATACCACTTCACCATGGTCGCCTATTATTGTAAATACAGTGAAATTATTAGAAATTGCATATTTTGCAACCTCTTTCCTTAAGGTCAACTGGTAGAAAATGCTGACGGAGTTCGGATCACATTACTTACGTCCTTCAAACCTTATCGTCACATTATTTTAGTAACAATGATTTATTATTATTATTATATTAAAGTATTTTCTTTATTCGAATTTACTTAACTTTACTTTACATAAGGATGAGTAAAAGTAGATTGACGAAAAGAATTTATAAATCTCATGTGAATGGATGCGTCAGACGAGGCTGGCCCAGGAAGGTGTTTGCCGACCATATCGGGAACATCCTCAAGAAGGCTGGGTTGCTTAGTGCCCATAACCATAGAGCTTGTATGAAGAGAATTGTGAATGTGAAGGAAGCGAGGGAGTTGTGTCAGGATCGTGGCAAGTGGCGCTCTATTGTCTCTGCCTATTCCTGTGGGAAAAAGGCGTGACAATTTGATTGATTGATTGTCTACAATTGTTTATTTTAAAACTCTACAACACTACATTTTTTGTGTTTTTATTTTAATATACAATAGAAAAACTAATAAATACCACCATATAACATAATATATATGCTATAGCTACCTATCAATATTAATATAAACTGCTTCAAGCTATCGATGAAAGTTTTTGACCAACTTTTCCTGTTTGATAAGTTTTTCAATTTCCTACTTACTATACTTTTACCCTTTTACATGTTTTGTTTGATTTTTTATATAAAATTAAATAAAACTGGTTAAAATATATTATTTATATTATAAAAATAGTTTATTATACAGTGTTTATTATCTACAATTCTTAAATTAGTAGGAAGAGAATGTATTTTAGCAATAAACTAGCTTATTGTATCATATTGTATATATCTTTATAATAAATGGTTTGCACCCAGCCAATCACAGCACTACATAACTAAGGTTAGCTGGTAGATAATGCCTAAGGCATTAAGCTCGCCTATGTACCTTATTTTTGTGCAATAAAGAGTTTATAAATAAATAAATAAAAAATATTTTTATTGTGCAATAAACAATTTATTATTAATAAATCTCTTCATACCCTATGAGAATTGAGTCACTGTGCCGGCCCAAAGTGCTTGAAGGATTCAAGGTATAGGATAGGGTAGATATAGGACAGGAAGAATATATAGGTTGGCAAAGCATTCCACTTGTTGATTGTTCTTTTACATTTTTATTGTGACTTTACGTATGACAGCACCCCAGCTGATGTTAAGCTGGAGTGTGGTCCATGAATGAAGGTAACTGCTAAGGTAAAGTCGCATCCACTATGCCGGCCTAGTTGAAACCGGCAACTTACAACTGATCCCGAAATAATTCACTTCACGGTCTGTATACTTATAAGTGATGGTACTACCCCAGATTGGCAGACTGGGCACTACTGCCTACCACTCTTGGTAGAAATTTTATAAACATTCATGCTATTTTCAATACTTTATCGACATATATTTTAATACTTATAACCGAGTGTAAGTAGTAAATCGGGTTCTTAATACAATACTTGTTCCCAGCTTGAATTGTACATTAGACCGCTTTCAAAGCGCTAACTTATATCTCTCAATATGTTCGTAATGTAGGGAGGCTGAAATGTTTCGCAATAATTTATTACCAACACTCTAATACTGTCCATTGTGCAGCTACGACAAGACGTAGGCGATATTGTACTTCGTTTCCATTGTACGACGACATTTTCTCCTTGAATAACATAATATAACCATAATACATTATAATTCTTATGTGGTTTGATTTGTAGTGACCAGGATTGACAATGGAATGCTTTGATGCCATCGATGTTTTGATGCACATGGAAAGGATGAGTGAAAGTATATTGACGAAAGGAACTTATAAATCTGATGTGGATGGATGCGTTAAACGAGACAGACACAGGAAGATGTTTTCGAATTAAATCGAAGACATCCTCAAAAAAGCTGGGTTGCCTATTAGTGCCCATAACCTTAAAGCTTGTATGGAGAGATTTGTGGATGTGAGGGAAGCGCCAGAGTTGTGCCAGGATCATGGCAAGTGGCGCTCTATTGTCTGCCTATCTTTATGGGAAAAAGGCTAGACATTTTTTTTATTGTGACACGACATCTGACCTCGACTCGCCTGATGATAAGCAAGAGGAGGTCCAAGAGTGACGACGACTGGAATAACCGAGTCAGTTCCCAGCTGCCCCAGCCGCCGCCACTATTCCGGCCTAAGATTGATTTAATACTAACTAGACTTAATACTTACTATATATTAATTTATAACATATTTTTTTCATCATAATTTTGTTATTTTTTCTGCTTTATTAATTTAAATTGGCCAATTATATTTTAGATTAATACGACACTTTTACCGCGATCTTCTAGGGTTCGTCTCTAAATGTACCACAGAAATCACGGATCGAAAATTATTATCGTTTAAAACACGTAGCCCGATTTTTTTCTGTGTTCAGTACACTAACAACAAAAAATAATAATGCCAAAGTTCTTAACAATCATTTCGGCAATTAAAATAAATCTCCGTATCTCATAATACAATGAAAACACGTAGAAACAGTTTCTGCAGATGCGATTGAGAATCAGTCGATAAACTGTGTATGATCGATGAATACGACGGCTCCAGTCGTTTGAAGTTAACAGCAAAATGCATTATGTACATCACAACAGTATTCATACATGCACCGCTCCCACGATTATTATAGAAAGTGCACAATTGCAACTTTATAGGACAACTAGTGAAGCGGTAACATGGTAAACTTGCCTTTGAAATATTTTAAATTCAATATACGAGTAGTGAACATTTTCTTCCTCTAAATACATATTTTTGCATTTCCTTTCTCAACTATACTAAAAGTGCGTGTATCATAAAAACTGGACAACCAAAGGATAACCAACCAAGAGGCGACCGTGGTGTAGTGGCAGTGCAATGGTTATGCAAACCGAGAGCACGAGTTCGAGACCACCCACCGGTACAAATGTATCTTTGATATATGTACTTTAGTTGTCCTGTTTCTATGATACAAGCACTTTAGTAGCTTAGTATAGAAATGAAAAAAAAAACATATCATCGGATATCATCGGATACATTTTTAATTTTAAATATTTATGTTCAATGATCTTTTTAATATCAATCTGATAATGAATGTAGAACTATATTAACTTAAATTTAGCTAAATTGTGGCACTTTTGTCACTATTCGTTGAGACACTCAATGAATATTGTTGTTTAGGTTTAGATGCCACCGCTTTTGTGGAGTAGACAAATGACATTCATACCAGCCACAAACTGCAATAGTCGCAGACGTGATTTATATATTCAATTCACTGTTGCAACGTGATAATAGAAAGCTATATTTTCTTAGCCATAGTTTTATAAGCTTATTGTGGCGTTAAGGATATTTATTATTTTCTTTAATACTTATTAAATGTGAGTGTGATCTAGAGGTATTAAAATGGTCGCGCAAACCAAGAGCCTTTGGTTCAAGTCAATTTGCAGGCACCAATGTATCTTTGATATAATTCGTACATAATGATCACCCACTTTCTTTGATACAAGCACATTTAGTAGCTTATTATAGAAATGTAATAAAAATATATTTAGATACATTTAGTAGATACATAAGTAGATACATTTATTTTTATTACGATAAAGCTTCGTTTATTATAACTAGAACTTTTATTTTAACTCAACATTTGTAAGCTGTAATGGAGGTCCAGAGGCGCTGGCGACTGGTCTCTATGCCGGCTTCGCGCAGGTGCTTTTAATGAAGCAGGTAGTAGAGAGTGGTACCCAGTCTGCCGATCCGGGGTAGTACCACGGTCTGTAAGTATATAGACCGTGAAGTGATTTGGTCGCGTTTCGGGATCAGCTTGTAAGTTGCCGGTTCCAACTAGGCCGGAATAGTGGTTGTGATTGCTACTAATAGTTATTGATTGTAGTAGTAGCAGTGACATCCATTCATGACCAAACATCCATTCATGTCGAGTCACAATAAAAAAAAACAGCGGCGGTGCTTCCAGAAAAAGTTGCAACCAATAAAGATGCATCTTTATTGCTTTATCTTACTTTATGAATAAAAGAAACTGAAGACAAAAACATCTGACCTCGACCTGCCTGTTGGTAAGCAAGGGGTCTAAGGACATAGATGGCTGAAAAACAGTTTTATTTAACGGTTACCCGAGTCCCTGTCACTTCAAAATAACACTACTATTTTAGTAGGTAATAAAATCATAGAATAACTGTAAAATAATATTTTAGCATCCTCGAATTTACAGCTTATATCGAATGACCTATAAGCTAAAATGGAATGGCTGCCCACAGATCACAAACGCCATTAGACATTGTTTTTTCTTTAATTACTAGGACGCGACATTTGATCTCGACTTGATGTAATTTACAGTTGCCTTACTCGCCGTCACTATGCTCATAATTTACAGTTCGCTCGAAGGATCCAAGGTTATATGATGAGAATAACATGATGTAGCGCTTGTATGCTAAACCTACAAAGCGCCTCTTTTTTGTCGTGTTTTTGTTTATTTAACGGAAATGTATTCTCTAGTTTTATATAATTTTCGTAAATAGATACGACGCGGTTTTTAATAAATAAATATTGTCGACTAAACTTGTACTTACTTATTCACTATTATGATGATTATTGTGTGAAAGAAAATTAATAATTGGCGCTTGTTTTTAATTTATTTCGTATTAATAATTTATTATCAGTTTTGGATATTTTTTCTAGTCGCTCTAACCAAGCGATTAACGACGAATTGCCTTGGCTCTACGATTTTTATCGTACATACGAGTATAAATGTTTATTGTGTAGTCCAATAGTATATAACCTATATAGATCCTAACAAAAATCTACTTCGGTGCACAAATATTCTCCGCCGAAACGGATATTTTGTTATTGGAGTGGATTTCGGAATGTAACCGTTCCCAAAATGGTAGTCAAATAAAAACAAACAAGCACAAGGTCAAGCTATATTTGGATCCCATTGCTACTATTATTAGGAATATATTGCGATGGGTAAAATTCAGAAGGACGTAACCCACTAAAAGTTGGATCACAATATTATAATTAGAGAAATAATACCAAAAAATCTAGTTTTTTAATTGTGACTCGACATATGACTGTACCCCACCTGATGTTAATTGGTGTGCGGTCCATTAATGGAGGTGACTGCTACTACGGGGAAATAACTGTAAGTAGCAGTCCCATCCACAATATTGGCCAAGTGGGAACCGGTAACTCACAAGCTGATCCTGAATCGCGACTGAAACTCACTACCCTGGATTGGCAGACTGGGCACCACTGCTTACCACCTACCACTCTTTGGCCTTGACTTATCTGATGGTTCACCATCATCAGCCAAAAGGCGTCCACTGCTTAACATAGGCCTCCTCCTTAGAACGTCATTTCGAACGACAAGATGCCACGAATAACCAAATTGCATGGTTATTCGTGACTTTCACTATGTCGTCAGTCCACCTAGTGGGAGGCCTACCTACGCTGCGTCTTCCGGTTCGTGGTCTCCACTCTAAAACCTTTCTTTCCCATCGATTGTCGGTTCTTCGAGCGATGTCTTATGGTTAGCATGGGGAAATCCGAGAGTGCCGACTATTCAAATAATCGATTGATTGCCTCAGTTGCTGTCACTATGCCGGCCAAAGTCAATCAAAATTGTCACGCCTCTTTCCCACGGGGATAGGCAGAGACAATGGAGTGCCACTTGCCACGATCCTGACACAACTCCCTCGCTTCCTTCACATCCACAATTATCCTCATACAAGCTCTACGGTTATGAGCACTAGGCAACCCAGCTTTCTTGAGGATGTCTTCGATTTGACCAAAGTCGTTAGTTAAATTATATGTGTTTATAATGGTACTTAGGTCAAATCACTTCCGAGGCATCGCATTTTGTTGTGACAGATGCGTATGTGGGCTATATTGGTTACATTTACCCGAAAGGGGCGCTTTTGTAAGTAATTGTCACCTCATGGGCTATTAATAAACATATTTAGGGGGATTGCGGATATTGTTAAATTGTTGTTCTCATACGTATTGTTGTTATTTATAACTGTTTACTTAAATGCTATATGGGTTTGTATACAGTTTAGTGTGACAATTTTAAATTATTTAACGTTGGCAAATTTGACAGTGGAGGACAATTGATGGTTGTTTTCAAGGTAGTACCACCACTTTCAAGACCATGAAATGACTTACGACCGGTTCCTATATGTCAAACAGATCGATAAAACCGTCGGTCAAAACCGGTCAAAACTGTTCCGATAAAATACGCCTCGTAAGACAAGTTACCGATAACTAACTCTTTTTTTATACATAATGTATGAAAAAGAGTGTTTTTTTCATTTGTCAAATGACAGTTTTTGAAGTGAACAACGAATGGTTACTGTTACCGATGACAGATAGTTTATTATAGGAATCGGTCATTAGGCCGGTAAAGTGGATGTCGATAGATGCGTTAAACAAGGTAGGCCCAGGAGAGTGATTTGGTGCTAAGTCAAAAGGCTAAGGGTTAAGTAATGTAATATAAATTAATAATAAGTTAAACTAACTTTATGGGCTTATACAAAGGACCTTTTACCTTTGGCCGGCATAGTGACGGCGACTGAGGCAGCCGTGAACTGACTCGGTTTTTTCACTCGTCGTCACTCATGGACCTCCTGAACTGCCGTGATAACCTCAGGCGGGTCGAGGTCAGATGTCGTGTCACAATACAAAAAAAATAACAAAAAACTTAGCGTGATGTTTAATAATTATTTTACAGGTTAATAAATTGTATAATAATGAGGGTAATAAATATTTGTAATTATTATAAAATCGTCTAGACATAAAAATGTACTGAATTTACATTTTAAATAAACTTTTATTCTACACTATCGGAATCTGATGTAAAAAGACGCAATTATTTATCATAAACTATTAATTTTTATTTAATTTAAACATTTCTATACTAAACTACTAATGTGCTTGTATTATAGAAGCAGGACAACCAAAGTACATATATCAAAGATACATTGGTACCAGTGGGTGGTTTCGAATTCGTGCTCTCGGTTTGTAACCATTGCACTGCCACTACACCACGGTCGCCTTAAAATTAAATTGAACAATTACATTTCCATACATAATTAAAAATAATTGTAACAATTCACAGAACATAGCTTGAGCTCTATGAATCAATTATAACTGATAAATATCGCACTGACATTTCATATTGTTATGAACAAAGCTATTCAAAGATTCTAAATATAAATCGTGCACGATTATTCAAAGAAAACATTAAAAAGGTATAGCGTGATCAGAAAACCGTTACAAAATAACACGACATATGCGATCGGATAGGGTAACTATATTTTTATACTTGACCTATGAAACTGTATAAAAAATATATTTATATCATTATTAATATAAAAAAAGAAATTGATTAAGTTTGTAAATACGAACTTAGTCATAGTAAGGAAAAAGGAAAAGAAGGGTAAGAAGCCTTTGCACAGGAGCGTGCTAAATATATGAATCAAACAAATTTTATGCGTATATTTTCGGTTAATGAATGTACAATTTTTTATTTCAACGTTGCGAGCCTTAAAGTATACACATCTATATGTAACTCTAAGTTTGGTCACGGAGAGATGTTTAATTCACTAATTAATGTTCGCGCAAAATCTCAAAAAATCTATGGAGGTAAATATATATTTTACTATAATGTGACCTGCAAAAAATACATTTAGTAGGTCAGACTACGAGATATTCTTGAACACCTGATTAGGTGACTGCCCTTACAGATCCCAAAAATCAGATAACACGACCTTCAGAAACAATGTAGAATCTTGATTGAAAGAGACTTATGTCAATCTTATCTTGTATAAATTAGGTTTTATTTAATTTGTAGGAATATATAAAGACCCGAATGATTTATCATTAATCGAATAGGGGATAAGACAAAGATTAAATAACGTAAAGAAACGTCACTTGAGGCTAACGTCCATCCGATAGAAGTAGCGGTAGTATAAATAGATGTCCGTTTGTTGTCGATCCGTTGTCCGGTGGAAAAAACGGACGTCTACTAGCTGCCTAATGAACCTAATGAAGGAAGCGAAAAATTTGTAATATTTTTATTTTATTTCGTATTACTATAAAACGTAGCGTGGTTACAATATGACAAAGGTCATCGTGCACATTGTTTTAAACGGGCGACAAACAAAGGGGCGGAGATCACGATCTCAACGGTGTCACACGTCAACAAAATGAGCGTCATGTTCTTAAAGAGGTTGCCATCTGTTAACACGTCTCGTCTGCAAGTCTCGGCGTTTTGAAACTTTGTTTATTTGTTTACTTTTAGACTTATGTATATTTTTTAGAAATAAGTAAAGTTAATTAAATAGTCTTTGAGAAATAGCGTACCTAAATAATACTCGTATTAATGAAATAAACAAATTTTATGCGGCTTAAACGGTTCGACACGTCGGAATAATAAAAAAATGTAAAATCTAAACCAAAATAAACGCGATAGTAAGCCGCATAAAATTTGTTTAATTCATTAATCAATGTTAATGCACAATCTAAGAAAATACTCGTATTATTTATTATTGCGCCCTGACATATTATAACAGCACACTTTCTGATGTTAAGCTAAAGCGCAGTCCATGAGTGGAAGAAGCGACTGCTACTAAACCTTAACAAAATGTAAGTAGCAGTCGGAACCGTTATATCGGCATAATTGGAACCGGCAACTGTTAAGCTGATCCCGTAACGTGACTACCCCGGCAGAGTAGCTAATAACTATTTGCTAGTCTGCAAATTACCATCAACTATCTGTCTACTATTCTTGCAATATTAAATTTATTAACAACTTGGACATACTCGTACATCTGATCAGTATTAAAGTTTATTTGTAAAAGGTACTATAATTTAATTTAAATAAAGTTAAAACTATTAAGAGCGAAGAATTTTTTTGTATTAAATTTAGATAGATTATTTAAAGTTAGTTATGTTTTTCTTGTCTGTATTTTAAGCTAAAGGAAAAATTACGAAGAAAGAAAAAGAAAAATAAGACCTTTATTATTAACATTAGATGAATTTTCTCTACATATTTTGTAATTTAATTTAAAAATTTAATCAAAAAAGTTATTTAGTTTCTTACAATACAAATTTTATATACATTAAAATGAAGTTTTTAGATTTCAATTTATTTGTAAAAGCGGTTCATCCTTAGGTTTTAATTGTAAAGGCGCGCTCGTGCCGTTCTCACTGTCATGTTAATTTAAGAAATTAGCGATGCCCTCCGAGTCAGGCGCGGCGATTGCTTCTTACCCACCATTTAACAATCTATTTTACTATTCATTTTTGTGGGTGAACTATTATATACGGATATTTGCGGTTTTAAGCAATTTAATTTCTAGGGTGGTAAATGTGGAGTGTCTGTACGTACCTATATTTTTCCTTTGGCCGGTACAGTGGCCGCGATCGACGCAACCGTAAACTGACACGAGTTTTTCAGTAGTCGGAACTTTAGGAACACTTGCTTAACATCGAGAAAGTCTAGGTCAAATCAAATATATAAATATTTTATTAAAACACTTTATTCCCCATATTTCAATTTATTATTTATATATTTTATCTATTTTTATTTATTTAGTTTTACTTTTAATCTAAGTTGTGCTTCATTGTCTCTGACTATCTCTGTGGCGTGACAATTTAATCGAGTTTTTGTTCAATGTATTATTAAATAAAACTAGGAAATTTGTGATCTCCTTCCTATCGTACATAGATATCGTACATACATATCGTTTATATCGTACATAACCTACCTACTCGTAGGTAGGTTAGCTTCGGGTATTACAGTTTTTACCATTAAAAACTTCTCTTCTGAAACAAAATATTAACATTTTCATATCTTTTTGCAATCATTTGTGTGAATAATCACCAAAAGTAGAGTCAGAAAGCAACTGCTTAACCAATATAAGTCGGACGTCAAATCTACACTATCTAAATAGTAGTAGGCAGCGGTGCTCAGTCTTCCGATCCGGTCATTTCGGTCTGCAAGTGGTTGTACTACCACTTGCAGACCGTAAAGTGATTTAGTCGCATTTTGGGATCAACTTCTTAGTTGCCGGTTTTAACTAGGCCTGCATAGTATATGTGTGACTCCTACTTACAGTTATTGAACTGTAGAAACAGTCACCTCCGTTAATGGACCGCACACCGGCGGGTGCTGTCATGTCGAGTCACAATGCAAAGCTTAGCTTAGGTCTAGCGGACTGTAACGGATGTGTAAATACCTACAAGTATGTATGTTTGTATCTTACAAGATGAGTCTACCTTAATGGAATATAAATAAGCAGCCAACAGACACCCTGGGGCAAGACGCCTCTAAACCCTAACACGATTCAACCCTTAATATAGATTACAAGTGTACAGACCATGAAGTGCCTTAGTCCCGTTTCGGAACTCTAGTAGCAGTCGCATCCATTTATGGATCCCTCTCTAGTTTAACATAAGGAAAGGTGTTGTCATATGGGTATGCCAACTTTCAAGCTGATCACAAAACGTGACTGAGTCGCATTAAAGTCTGTACAGGCAAGGGGAGAAAAATGATGAAAATATTCTTTACAGTTACTAGCACTGTAGAGACGTGTTTTATTATGACTTCACATTTGACCTCGACCCGCCTGATTGTAAGCATAATAGAGGTCCAAGAGTCCTGACGACTGAAAAAACCGTCTATGCTGGCCAAAAATTTGGCACAATCTCCTGAGTCGTCCCCGCTTATGGTCTCTGTATAATGGTCCTCAATTATTAGTAATGGCATATTATTTTATTGATGCGATGTCTACTGCTACCTGGTCTGTGGCTTTCAACTTGCAATTGAAACTATGAAATTACTTGTACGAACTTCCAGTAACTTCTTTTACCCCTACATGATAGAGTTATGAGCGAACTTTCGATATTGTTTAATGTCAAGTGAGTGATGCACTCAACTATTTTATTATATTTCAAAAGTCAAATCTTGAATAAATTAAGAAATATAAATTCTTGGTACAAGTCGTAGAATATAAGAATATGAAACTTTATCTCTCCATCCTATAACCTTGGACCCTTCAAGCGATGCGTGAAAAAGCACCTTTAGCCGTCATAGTGACGGCGACTGAGGCAACCGTAAAGACTCGACTTTTTTAGTCGTCGGCACTCTTAGACCTCTCCTTGCTTAAAAAAAAACTTTAGGTCAAGTCGGATTAAGCCAGTTTGTGGAGAATTTTTCATTGACAGGATCTTTTTTTAAGCTAGCCTGCGGTCCATAAATGGATGCGATTGCTATTACAATTAAAATTCCGACCCATGCCGACCTAGTTCAAGCCGGATATTTTCAGGCACATCCTAAAACGCGACCAAGTCTCTTTACAGTCTGTACACTTGACACTACCCCGGATCCGCAAACTGGCCATCAATCTTTATGTTCTTATTCATATTGAAATATAATAGAAAAGTATTTATTATAAGACGTAATAAAAGTAAAGAAAAAGTTACTTGTTTACAAATATTATATAACGCAATGTTTCGAAACGTTAAGCGTTATAGGATAGCAAAAATAAAACGAGAAATATATTCCTAATGTTTTTTAAGAAATGTTTTTCTCTCTTAACAATGAAATAGGGTAAAAATAGATAAGTGGGTACTTTATAAAAATAATTTTAATGTTGAAAAATAATGTCAAGTATCTACGTAATTTATTTATAATATTAAGTAAGTATACTGATCGGATTACCATTTGTTATAATTTTTGAGATATTTCAATCCGAATATAAATTTATAATTAGTTTTTTTCTAACTTTATGAATTAACAATGAAAATTGGGTAGGAAAATACGCGTTGATGTATAATATGATGTATCACATTATTAGTATATTTATTTAATCTTGGAACACTACAAAGTACAATTGTCAAATAATATTAAAAATATATAATATATAAAAAAATACTAAAATACATTATTAAAAGGAGTCCCTTTAGGCAAGGTTCCGAAGATACTGACAGCGTTCCCCCTTTGAATAGCTAGACTAATTCTTTGTCTGAGGTAGCTGCCAACTCTTCGGTCTCCTGTGATGTCGACTAACCTTTTTGCTATTTCCTTAAAAACGGCTTATAGCGCTAGGATCCCACGGACCAAGGGTCTCGACACCGAATGGGACAAAATCATACTCGGGGTCTAGACCCCTGTTATTTGCACGAATATATATTTAGTATATAATGTGATATATACAATTATATAAGAAATGTGTGATACATTTACTAGTAATACGACATCCTATTAATTACTTATATTTTGAGCGATTATTATTTAATAATTAACTCAAGTGTGTGATTAGTCCATAATATCTTTAGCCGGCATAGTGACAGCGACTGAGGTACCTGTGAACAGCGGGGTTAGGTTGACAAGTTAAAACTATTATCGTCTTTCGTCGGCGATTGTCAAAATAATAAAAGCTAGGCTAAATCCAATAAAACGAGATTATTAATCGTTGTGACGAACATCGTTTGTGCGACGACACGTTTGATCATTATCATCATAGTCTCATTTTGGTGGATTTGGTCGACGAGAGACTATAATCGTTTTAACTTGCCCAACCTAACCTCGCTGGATTGGTTTTTAGTCGTTGGCACTCTTGGATCTCCTCTTGCTGGGGCCTCGACTTGCCTGGGGGTTATCAGGCAAGTAGGGCTAGATGTCGCGTCACGATATCAAAAAAGTGACTTATTTCTTTTACATTTTCATAACACATGTCTCTGCCTATCCCTGTGGGGTAAATTTAAAATTAGATTGATTGGTTGATGACTAATACTTGCCTGATAGTAAGCTTGGAGAGATCCAAGAGTGCTAACAACTGAAAAAAGCGACTCTGTCTACGCTTGCCTCAGTCGACGTCACTATGCCGGCCACAGATCATTATTATGTTTCGCCTGAAGTATCCAAGGGATAGGGAAAAGACATAGGCTGTTTATGCTTAATTCTAATATGAATTATTTAATTTCGATGCAAGAAATATATATTCCTGAAAATCCGCCCTCTAGTAGTAAAGACATATCTATCTCTATAAATCTAACAAACTTGCTTTCATATTAATAATAGAGGTAGAGATAGAGATTCTTCTAGAACAATCAAGTAGTAAAAACTTTCTTTTAATATTAAATTCCCAGGTTCAATTTTATTCGCTTCGAAATCCCTCATGTATTCATTTAATTTTGCAAAGTTCCATTTATATGGATATCTTTAAGCTTAAGTAGATTTTCATATCCTAACTTAGTCTAAACATGAATTCGTATTCAGAATGCACTGTGATTTAAGGTCGGTGATCCAATCCTTTCTTTAATTTTAGTTTATCAATCAATCAATCAAATTCTCACGTCTCTTTCCCACATGGATAGGCAGAGACATTGGAGCGCCACTTGTCACGATACTAAAACAACCCTTTTTCACAATTATTTTCAAACAAGCTCGATTTATGGACATTAGGCAACCCCGCTTTCTGAATTTTTCTTCTATAGTGCTTACTTAAAGTTATTACTTACTAAACAAGTTTCATAATATACTATTACATAGATATTGTATATTATTATATATTAAAAACATTAGTTTATAGTAAATGTGGATGTGAAGGAAGCGAGGGAGTTGTGTCAGGATCGTGGCAAGTGGCGCTCCACTGTCTCTGCCTATCCCCATTGGAAAAAGGCGTGACAATTTAATTGATAAATATTAAATACTTTAGTTTATACTAAGTAAGAGTAGAAAAACTGGCCCTCAGACTATGTTGATATTTAAACTTTGCAAAATTACATGTAAAGCACCTTTGCCACATTCACTAATAAAGTTCAAGTTATTTGAAAGAAACCTTTGAAACTTTTATTACATTTAAGTTTTGAAACTTATAATAATAATAAAAAAAACATATCCATCTAAAAATTTGTACTATTTCTGAAACTCTACCTTTAAATAATATTATTCATTGTAAAAAATCTTTTTTAGAAATTAAATGAATAATTAATCTTTGAAATCAAATTGTTGCAAATGTTATCTTCTTTTAATAAATATAGTACCTAACTTATTTAAGCAAGCCACACATAAAGTATAGTGGGTCGGTATAGTGAATACAGATGCTCTTTGTAGACATCTGTTATAGAAAAGCACTAGCTTTCGCTCATGAATCGTACTCCAGATTCTGACTAGCAGTCGATGTGCAGTCATATTCCTAGTTAATACGAGTATAAGTATAATAAATAAATTCTAAGAAATGAAATAGCATTTTATCGTACCATTAAGAAATGAAGTTAAAAAATCGTGTATGGTGTATAAAATCGTGTATAATATAGACCAATTTGTTTGGAAACGAGCAATACACCCAACAGCCCCAGCGGCTAGTGAAGTACACAGGAAATGAACGTATTTGTCTTACCTGACCTCCTTTTAAGGCTGCTATTTCCATAATAAATAAACTACTGGTTAAATAATTGAGGAAATATTCATTCTAAAAAAAGAAAAGACGTGGGAAAGAGGCGTGACAATTTGATCGCGTTTATTTTGGTTTAGATTTTACATTTTTTTATTATTCCGACGTTTCGAGAGCTTTGCAGCCATCGTGGTCACGGAGAGACTGAGGTGTTGGTCGCCCTATTGGTTGATGCTGTTATTGTTTCCAAAACTACCCCGTTTGATATTTTGTTTTTCTGTTCCCGGTTTATTTCAAATTTTTGCAAAAATAACTGACGGTGTCATCTGGTTTAGCAGTTTGCTGGACTTGGGACTTGAGTTTGTGAATTATGGGGTCCCAGGTGTTAGATAATCGCCAACCACCTTCTCTATTGAAATTAGGATGTTTTTTAATCTCAATAGCCTCGCGTATCATCCTGGGTATCAGTGGACTTTCCTTTGCGAGGATCTTCGGTTTGTCGAAACGGATGTATTGATTGGCGCCGTCCTGTTGATGCTCACAAAATGCAGACTTTCCACTACGTTGGTGTTTTATATCCGCGATATGTTCCCGTACGTATCGATAGTAAGCCGCTTAAAATTTGTTTAATTTATTAATCGATGTTCGCGCAAAATCTAAGAAAATAGTTATATATTATTTAAACGCCTGATAAGTAAGTCGATGCCAAGAAGAGGTCGAAGAGCGCCAACGTCTAAAAAACCGTTTCAGTCTACGGTTGCCGCCTCATTCAACCTATTTGGTAATTCAACGACAGTATTATTAATTATTTATTTATCATCATTATTAAATACTCAAAATACTAAGTTCGGTTTAAGCTTGCAGAAATTAAACAATAGACAATAATAACTCACAAACGTTGCTATTTATCATTGAAATACCGTTCCCAACATTGCGGCTACGATGTGTCCGGGGAGACCACAAACCTGCTGTTAATACGGGAAATCATAAATTCACTTACCACTCTCATCTGAATCCTAAAATATGAGTACATTGTTCTTAGAATCAGTTGTTAGTTGCAATATTAATTATGTTGTAAAGTATAGTGGACTCACAATCGCGTTTATTTTTAGTTAATGATTGTACAATTTTGTACTCCGACGTTTTGAGAGCTTTGCAGTTATCGTGGTCACTGGGAGACTGAGACATGATCACGTGAGACATCGTCTCAATGGTTTATGCTGTCATTGTTTCCATAACTATAAAAAGTACAATTAATAGCTAAAAATAAACGCGATAGTAAGCCGCATAAAATTAGTTTAATTCGTTAATCATTATCAGAATCAAAATTCACAATGATTTTGTTTGTGCAAAATCTAAGAATATTCTATACTATAGTGGACTCATTCAGATGTGAGATCTTCTTGAACTGGTAGGCATACAGTTGGTGGTCATTTATCTAGTCTGCCGATCCGGTGTAGCACCACCGGATCGGCACCAGCTTGTAAAGTGATACAGACCGTAAAGTGATTTAGTGACGTTTCAAGTTTAGCTTGTAACAGCCGATTCCAACTAGGCTGCATTGTTGATGCGAATGCTACTTACAGGTATTTTCAGCTACTTTTACTTAAGTGTGGTATCAGTCGCCTCCATTTATGTATCGCACTTCAACTTAAGAAGAAAAATCATAAGAATAGACGATAAGAAAAATCAACATACATATTATGTCTAATGTTAATTTAAATTAAGGCAATATTCATTGGTACTAAATATTAATAGAGGCTTTTAATGACTTAGTAACCAAGCCAAACTATGTGTATTACCCGTATTTAGTTTGATTTGAATAATGCTAAAATAAATGACTAAGCTGCAACCGTCTGTAAATACAATTTATTTCCTTATTCTTCAAAATGTTACTTTCTACAAATATTGAATAGAAGTGTTTGTTTCCAGGTCAACGCCTAGGCTAATCGGATCAGACGCATCGTACCAGCTAAATGCATCCGAGCTTCAAGCACTTAATGCGGTATGTATAAGGTTTTAAAAAACATACCACGCTAATGTTTATTTAATCGATTATTTTGATAACGATTTTATACTAAGATGTTTCCTTATCATTAAAGTTATTATTTTTTAGATTTTAGCATTCTTATTAATACATTTTTGTTAATTTTATTTAAATACTTTAACTCATCGACGACCCTATTCTCAATTTTATCTACCCTTTATAGCCTGTAAATATTCTCTACCCAAGTATATAATGCGAAATCTATAATGCGAAAAGTACAAAATTATCGGCAAATAGCATTCCAGCAGTAATATAATTGAATAATGGTGTGTAAACTATAAGACGTTTTAAAATAACACTGAAGTTTACCCCTCGTCGCTGACGAGGCTCGATTACGTCAAATTAACATAAGCTGCGGGATCATCTCCTCTTATGGCATCAGCAATCGTCTGATGAATGGTGTTAGAATAAATAATAGTGATTTTTAGACATGACTCGGCGGTTCTTTGGCTGTTTTTGGGATACGAAAGTGATTTTAGTAAGTCTGCCTCACTTAACCTATATTTAATTATCATTATTAATGACGTAATCATTAAACAGTAATTATTGGATGAAATATATCTTTACACTATATTTAATTAAAGAGAATTATTAAGGTGAAGTAAGTAAGAGAGTTGGGTCAGGATCGTGAAAAGTAAAGGTCCATTTTCTTCGCGTAACCATCATCCGCCTATAAACTCATACTGACTATTGTCCAGCAAGGCAATGCGGAACATCTGTTTTTTTTTAATGACCCTGATTTGAACAAACGAAAATCGTTTGGTTCATCCCCGTGTATCCTTCCACTCACCTTTGATTTATAAATCTTTTTCGTCAATCTCCTTTCAATGTGTTTCTGACTATAGTACAAAGGTACTTTATACATATATGATAAAGTTTATAACCTTCAATTTACGTATGAAATTGTCAATTTGCATTTTATGGCCACTAACTTCTAATTAAATTATTTAGCAAAATAACTTTTGGTCTATGAAGTTGGTAGTCTGGCGCCACGCCCGTTAGCTCGGAGGCAGTCCAGACATTTGTCGCCAGTCTCCCTTCCTAATTTGCACCATTAGATGATTCAACAATGACCCATGCCTTTACAAGTGCAGATTTAATTTGACCTTTATATTCATCCGCCATATTAGGCTAACGACATTTTGTTTTGAGTAGTTATGTAGATTAAAGTACACGCCTCTTGTTTACCTTTTTCAATATAATGTATGTACTAAATAATACTGGTTAGTTAGTAACAGCTAAAATAGGTTTACTAATTTATAAAGCTTTTTAAATTTAAAAAAAGATAATAAACACATTAAAGATTTAAGTATGCGAAAACATAGTATCGACGTTAAATATTGAGGATGTGAAATAGCAAGAGAATTATTTCTTAAGGATCATTGGTTCGCTTCATTCTCTCTGATTATACCTGTGGGAATGAGGTGTGGCAATTAGAGTGATTATCGGAGAAAACAATCTTAACCAACCAAAAGAGGACCAGACGTGAAGGTAATTTTTTTTTTGTGTTTTTTAAAACAGATATAAAAAAATGACGTCAGGCGTGGCGAATGGTTAGCACAACAATCCGTTACGCGTTAAGTATCATTTTCGATTCCTGGCCGAAGCAATGATTAGTTTTATAGCTTTTATTATTAGCTCGTATTTAATGAGTAAATTAAAATATTACAAATATTTGTTAATAAAAAAAGAGGCAGATATTCGCTCCAGGTCTGATAGTCGAAGAGTGGTAGGAAGTTTTGCTCAGTCTGCCGATCCGGGGTTTCAAGTGTACAGACCGCGAAGTGACTCAGTTGCCTTTCGGAATGAGAATAAATGTTTCCGCACCGGACTTCAGCTTAACATAAGGCAGGCAATAAAAAAAAGTCTATTGTTCTCAATTCTAATCCACCTCGAAGAACCTGTTAATTTTCACACAAATTGTCTTCTTTCTTCTATTCATCGGCCACATCGGTGTTTATTCATAGAACAATTGAAAGGATCACGAATCATTAATTCGCAGCGATTTTCTTTCCCTGTGCCATCCACACAATCAGAATCAGAAATGGCTGCGAACGTTGAATGAGGTGCGGTTGTGCCACGTAGCCTTTATTACCTCATTAAATCCCTTTTGTGAATAAACCTAGCGGAAACCCCTGTAGCGATTTGATTAAGGACACTGCATTAAGTGACATTCGTGACTTTGTGTTGTGTTTAGATGTCAAACCCGATTTATGTGACGTGGGTAACTTGTGTCAATTTAGTTGCATTGCTTGTGAAGTTAATTTATAATTAATTAATGCTATATCTAATCCTATTTAATAACAAGTGTTTTTTTATTTAGCCGTGAGATTTGCCTGGTGGTAAGCAAGAGGAGGTCTAAGATCGCCGACAACTGAAAAAAGTTGTCGACGATCATGGACGACGAATTTTTTGGTTAGCGGTTGCCCAAGACACCGTCACTGTGGCAACAAAAGGTTTTTCATGCTTTCCTTAAAGGGTCCAAGATTATAGCATCGGGAGAATACATGGGCTGGTAAGGGGCACATTCTCCGTGGTATATGTCACAAAGGACGCACAAAGCCGCCATGTCTTTTCGAAATTGTAGGAACTTAAGATTTTTTATGATCTTAGCCACCTCCTATTTGGGTCAATATAAATTATAAATATTTGCTAATGAAAACAATACAAAGGCAAATTTACTCCAAGTCTGGATGTTTAAGAGTCTTGACCAGGCAGACAGTTTGTGTTCATTTCCCTGTCTGCTGATCCGGGGTAGTACCACCTCTACGAAGACCACATACCGTGACATGACTTAGTCGCCGGCATAGTGGATGCTACTGCTACTTACAATTATTTTACTGTAGGTAGTAACATAAAACAAATTCGAACATCCATGATTGATTTTGAATTAATCTTTGACCCAAATAGAATTTGTATTACGTCAATGGGATTTGATCATCTTTGAGTATCATTTTACGGTCCGAATGGGTGCTTTATAGTCGTTGTAAAAATGGCAATCAATGCGGTCACCTGATATCGATTTACTTGAACAACTTTTCTAATAAAGTTTTACAAGACACCATTTTCTTTTATTACACAGCGACCGAGTCATAAAATATTTATGTTTTTTTAAATATACTTTCGTTATTAATTTCTTACATTACTTTATCAAATTTATTTTGAGGAAAGCAGAAAATTGAAGTGTCTATACTTTGGTATACAAATGTAGCTTCTATTGTTTCTTATGACAAATTCCGTTAATAGTGACGATCCATTAATTTTTTTTCTTCATCTAAAAATCCATTCTCTATTTTTATCCATTTTAATCTCACCTGTATCTCATGAGTAGGCTAGCTATAAAAATGCCTAAGGCAGCTCGCATATGTGCAAGTATTTAAAAAAAATGTTGTTTAAAGGAAAATTCATTAAACTTATTTATCAACATCATTATCAATTGTCACGCCTGGATGCAATGATACCAGGAAAAGTACTGTGATCTTACAAACAACCATCGACAGAGGCAATCAAAATATCTTCATTGATATTGTTATAGCAATACCTGCAAGGAAGTACGTATGTACATGTTGTTGATATTTCTAGGTATCTTTAAAGGTCGGATTTACTCCCCTTCTATAAACTTCCGTAGCTATTTGAAATTCATTCTTCACGGGAACGTGTGATGTAATAAAAATAGCTCGAAATATCAGAGTGAGGTATTCGTCCGTAATAAATTATGCACCCTTCGATTTAAAGATTATTCGCATGATGCATTAACTTTCTCTCGCTATTTTTTCTTTTACAGAATTTCTCATGTCAACTTTATTCAAAATAAAATGTAGGTGTGTATTATAGGTAGACGTATAAGTTATGTTTTGTTTTATTCAAACAGGCTAGATTGGGTGAAGTGTTTTGTATTTTAAATTTTGTGATTCTAAAAAGACAACATTATTTGCTTATAAGTATCTCTCGTATATAAATTGTAAAAGAAAGGTGCTTCAGTAAATAAAAGAACGTGTTAATTTCAGTAGTTGAATGTTACAAAAAAAAAATAGAAACAAAATACTTAATTGGTTTCGATGTATTTTATTTGCCCTATAAGAAAAAAAAAATAAAACCTAAAATCTTTAAATGCAGCGTGAAATGAACGTGATAGGTTTTGTCCAGTCTCTATTGCTCACGGACGGTATAAGTGCATTCATATTCCGTATGGGATCATTTCAATTGTGTTAATTGTTTATGGAAATAAAGCTGTTTTATTTATTAATACGTATAATTCCGTAGTCAAGTAAAAAAATGTTTATAATGAAAATTAGATATTTCTCTTATTAGACAGTGTATGCAACTGGTTCAGCGTATGCGTGTCTCTAGCCTTGAACATAGTAAGAATAGGTATTTGAAACCCAGCACCGGTACCGCACAATGAAATGGTTCTTTTTAATCGTCGGCGCTCTTGGATCATGAGCATTTTTTTTTGTTTACATTGTGTCAGGAACGTGGCAAGTGGCGCTCCATTGTCTCTGCCTGTCCCTGTGATAAGAAGGAATAACAATTAAATTGATTGATTGATTGTTCTTGATTTGCGTGCCCATTTCACTATTAATAATGCTGATAGTGCACAGTGTTCCAAACATTTCTGCCACCCAGTTAGAAGAGTTATTAATACACATTAAATCATGTACAGAATATTATAATGACTAAAAAATAAAACTACTCATGCCAAAAAAATAATTTCGAAACACTAATGGTTTCGCGCGGTTCGAGTAATATCGACATACTTGCCAGGAGTAATTTTAATTAAATTTTCATGGTTACTTGAAACTCATAATAAATGTTACAGAAATTTTCACATACGTCGACGGGTTTTCAGTGCATTTCAAAAATTAAATTCATTACTTTGATAAAGTTATTATGGAATGTGAATTCAGAATTGCAATACTAAAATAATTTTAACCTGGTTTTCTCAGTCGTCGTCACTCTTGGACCTCCTCTTGCCTATCATCAGGCGGGACGAGGTCAGATGTCGTTTCACCATAAAAAAATTGTTTAATATGTATAACAATGTTTATTAGTGATATAAAGGTTGCCTAGTGCCCATAACCATAGAGCTTGTATGAAGAGAATTGTGAATGTAAAGAAAGCGAGGGAGTTGTGTCAGGATCGTGGCAAGTGGCGCTCCATTGTCTCTGCATATCCCTGTGGGGAAAAGGCGTGACAATTTAATTGATTGATTGATACAGACAGTTAATAGACGTTTCTCCATGGTGACGATCCAGAGTAGTACCTACTGCCACTATTAAATGTAAAGACTGTATAATAGTGGCCGGCATAGTGGCATGGTCGCCGAAATTCAGCAGATAGTAATTTGTGGAAGTCGTTTGCATTTATGGATTGCACTCCAGCCTAACATTAAAGGATCATATGACGTTTCCTTTTACCATTTTATTTTTATTGTGACACGACATTTGGCCTCGACCCGCCTGATGATAAGCAAGAAGAGATCCAAAAGTGCCGACGATTGAAAAAACCGAGTTAGTTCACGGAAGCCTCAGTCGCCGTCACAATGCTGGCCAAAGGTGCTTCTTCACGTATCGCTTGAAGGATCCAAGGTTAGAAGAGGGAGAGAACACATGGGCTGGCAAAGCATTCCACTTGTCGATTGTTCTACAAAGAAAAGACGCACCGAACTTTTTAGTTCGACTACCGATTCGGTCGACAAAATGCGGATGTTTCCTCCGACTAGTGCGGGTATTACGGGTGTTAAAAGGAACAAGGTTAAAGAGCTCCTCGGAACATTCTCCTTGGTATTTCTTTACTAAGCTATTAAAAGTATATACACTGTGCTGTAGTGGTTATAAATTCACTTCGCATACCATGACCACTTGCCGGTACTAATGTATCTTTGATATATGTATCTGGTTCGTCCTGTTTCTATGATACAACCGGCACGATACAACTTGGTTTGCGAGGTAATTTACAACCACAACACCACGGTCGCCTATTCCTCGAACACTACACTGCGTTTATCCCAGTTTTTTTCATTCATGCCACATTAATTTACTTTGCCTTGAGCATGAACATTGTAAGTTTGTTTACAATGTCCAGGCTTTTGGTTCGGCTTCATGTAACCAATTCCTTTTAAAATAAATTTTCTTTTTTATTTACGAAAAAGTACAAGTACCACGAACCGGAAGACGCAGCGTAGGTAGGCCTCTCACTAGGTGGACTGACGACATGGTGAAGGTCGCGGGTAACCGGTGGATGCAACTGGCATCTTGTCGTTGGGACAAGACTATGTTCAGCAGTGGACGCCGTTCTGGCTGATGATGATGATGACATAAAAGTATTATTTGAAT
Source organism: Tinea trinotella (assembly GCA_905220615.1). Lineage (NCBI taxonomy): Eukaryota > Metazoa > Arthropoda > Insecta > Lepidoptera > Tineidae > Tinea > Tinea trinotella. The sequence continues at coordinate 3,960,542 of HG992311.1, forward strand.
ATAATAAAATGTGTTTAAGGTAATTTTGAAGTAACATTAATAGTTTCTGCTCGCCGAATCGCATTAACGATCGCGTGTGCTCGTCATAATATAAGTTTAAAAGACATTTTACTTTGATAATCGTTAAAACTCTTCTCGTTTACCTTCACTTCTATTATTGCATTTTGTTCATGTAGAATGCAATTTTCTGGTCTTTGAACTTTAGCTTTGAAAGTTATTTTTTAATTTAAAATCTCAAACCGAATGTTAATCATTAAGAATTTGCTACAGCGCGGGGCCTATAGCAAATTCTCTCAAGGGGCCCTTGGTTTGCTTTAGGTTCTTAAGTTTAGGGTTTTAAATAAAACAAATAATGGAGCGCCACTTGCCACGATCCTGACACAACTCCCTCGCTTTCTTTACATTCACCATTCTCTTCATACAAGCTTTATGGTTATGGGCACTAGGCAACCTAGCTTGCTTGAGGATGTCTCCGATTTGGTCGGCTAACACCCTCCTGGGCCTGCCACGTATTAAAAAAATCTTTAAAAATTAACATTAACAAAGGATTTATTTAACAAATACATAATTTTTTAAAGTATTTACATTACTTTATTATTTTATATAAATAAATGGGTCACGAAAAAATAATATTTTTTAAAATAATATTCATAAGCGTAATACGGACAGCATAATCCGTTTTAACATGTCAACACGTAATAATCCCTTCTACTAAATTAAGCAGGTCAACTGTATGGGTAATACTCATATATTTAGTGTTTTAGAAAATATTTTTATTGTATTTTATACATCTCTATACTAAGCTACTAAAGTGCTTCATCATCCAACCAAAGCACAGATATCAAAGATATATTTTTGTAACCATTGCACTGCCACTACACCACGGTCGCATAATTAAATAGTATAAAATATAGGAGGATGAGACATATCATTCAAGTTTTTCCTAATGGGGTAACAGAGTTACTAAAAATACAATGATTTAATTCCAGTAATCATATTTAGTTAGTTAACGGACAATTATTTGTTTTTAAGCCGGTAGCAGCTAAGGATTGTTTTTAGCTTTTGGACGCAAAAAGTTAACGAATAGAAACTGCGTACGGTCGGGAGTTTAGATACTATTTAGATACCATTTCAATGACATTAATTTAAACCTATCGAGGTAATAAAGTTTAATTTATATTTTAGTGTTCGATAACCTAATAGTGACTATTTATAATAAATTAGGTTGTCAATATAATAAATCATACCATTGACAACCAGCATGTAGATCATGGATTTCGAACAAAAACTTTTGACTGTAAATGCAAATGTATATTATATGTTTTATTGTTCACTCACACATAATGACTTGTCGAGCAGTGGCATCTAAATGACACGATGTTTAATATAATTCAAAATATCGCAATTTATTTAAATTTATAAAAGTGGGTTTTCAGATCAAACATCCAAAAAATTAAATACATATAACTACTAGTATCTCGTATCTGAACTAATTTTAAAAGTGACATTAATCCAGTTGCCATATGTTTGCATATCTCATGCTGTCATCGAGTTTAATAAATATCATAATATGTCAACAACTGGCGTATAAATTTTATGTAAATAATAATTAATAATGAACGAGTTTAAAGTATCTAATAACATATTTAATTTAATAAATTATAATTTCTAACGGTGGGGTATTGTATTGTTTGTTATTCAAGTGTACAGACTTGTTTCCGGATAGTTTGAAAGCTACCGGTTCTAACAAAGCCGGCGACTGCTAGCAGTGAAGGTTCATAGAAGCATTCGCAACCGCATTCCAGCTTAACATCATGTGGGGTGTTGTCATATGTCGAGCGACTTTAAAAGCGTCCTGTCATATCAAAATTAATGTATTACGTATATAATGTACTATTTGATTCAAATAATAAATTTAAAAAAATTGGGGTAAATTATTATCTTGATAATTAGGTCGAAATCCTTATCTAACAATAGGCTCAAAAAACAAAAAGCCACTGTAAAAAATGTTATTAGGTAAGAGACTATAAAAGGATTTTGTGCTTTATTCATTATTTAAGCAATGATATTTACGGTAAAATATTTGTTTTTTTTAAACAAAAAAAAACCAAAATACTTAAATAAAAATTCGAGTCTGCAATTCAATATACGTATCTACTATATACAACTTGATACTAGTATAAAAATATTCTCAGTCCCTCCTTTGCTTTTCAAGCCAAGATATACGAGTATTTTTATTGTTACCACCACTGGGATGCGGAGACAACCTGACTCTTCGAAATTCTGAGCCGGGCGACAAATGAAGTGCTGGAGCGGTTATCGACCACAGAGGTCGTGGCAAGAAGTAGACTGGATAGCCGACTTCCTGCGTGGGTGCTTCATACGCGTTGTAGTGGATGCAAGTGCAGGATGTTGGTGAATCCCGGCGTCCCTCAGTGTGGGACACGGCGTCGACAAGAGTAGTCGACAAGAGTGCTTTACCAGCCCATTTGTTCTCCCCATCTAATAACCTTGGATCCTGTAGAAACATCTTTGGCCGGAATAGTAACAGCGATTGAGGCAACCGTAAACTGACTTGTTTTTTTTCAGTCGTTGGCGCTCTTTGACCTCCCTTTGCTTACCAACAGACAAGCCGAGGTCAAATGTCGAGTCACAATAAAAAAATACTGTCCCATCTGTTGCCATTTGAACTCAAGCCAGACGTATCAAAACTTATTACGATTTTTTATAGTCTAAAATAAGTATAAAATATATGAGAATATAAATGTGAGAATGTGAGTTATATCAAACTTTTACTATCAAATTTTTAACGAAGTTATAGCGTATCATAAATTTCGCGGAATTTTTAATATACTATATTATTTTTATGTGCCTCTTTTAAAATTATCCTTCTCTTCTATTTATTTTAAAACATTCATTTTGTATTATGATAAACGTAATAATATTGATGGCAAATTATATTTATTTTCAGTCCGGCATAGTGGATGTGATTGCTACTCACAGTTATTGAATTGTAGTAGCAGTGACATTCATTCATGGACCACACTTCGGCTTAACATCAAGCGGGCTGCTGTCATATGTCGAGTCACAATAAAAAAACATATAAACACTATACTGCGCTCCAAAATACAAATTGCGGACGTAGCCGAAAAAGCCGCCAAAAAAAATGTGATTTATTTATTTATTTATTTATTTAAAACTTAATTGCACTATGTACAAAGGCGGACTTAATGCCGTTAGACATTTTCTGACAGCCAAACCTTTAGGACATTAAGACAGTATTAATGGTGAGTAGGTGCAATTTTATGATGACAATTGGGCAGGTCATCTCTGTATCATGTCTGGTGCATCATGGGCAAAGTCCACTACTGAGTGAACTCCGGATTGTAGAAGATGGAGGTAGCGCCCTAACGGAGATGGCGAAAAGAGATAGACTCCTACAATAGTTTCTGGCGGTAGACCGTAAAGAATCAAGGAAAAAAGAAAGAAAGGTCTTTGCCCAGCAGTGGGACAAGTATATAGGCTAAAAATAAATAGCACCTTGCTTATAACTTTTATAGGTCGTAGTATGAGTTTGGATTGGGACGCCAATATTCATGGCTACTTAGCTTTTATAAACAATAACAACAAGGGTTTTTTAAGCCGGCATAGTGACGGCAACTGTAGAAGCCATAAACTGATTCAGACATTTTCAGTCGTCGGCACTCTTGGACCGCCATCATGCATCCATCATACCATGGGGCAGGTCAAACCACAATTCACGAAGCTTAAAATTAAAATTCATCGTCGACCGCTTTATCAATATTATAAAACACAGCTATCACACAAAAATATTCGATATCAAAAGCAAAACTAAAAATATGATAGCAATGAGAAAAATAATCACGGAATACATAGAGCATGAACATCGAAACTGGGAATTGAAATCGATCCCCATGTGCCTGTAAATGCGTCTGTAACCGAAACATAACACTTCTGAGATCAAAGCGAGTGATTCGTACTTTGTCAAAGGGAGTACAGTTTTTGTTGTGGAGGTGGAGGTTTCACTAATAAGTGCGGTGTGGTGACAGTACCGCTTCGTGCTATCATTATGCTCACACTCACCCCACACTCTGTATACACTTATCAACACATTTAGAGGAACAAATAAAGATTTTATTATATTTAAATTATATATTTTTTTGAATTATATTTAACTTCTTTTTTATTATTTTTTGGCATTTAAATATAGGATCAGTTGATTTTCTGTTCTTTGTAGTATGTATTATAATTACATAAGTAAATCGTCGTCCTCCTCCTCTTCTAATAAAGGTAACAAAAGATGAGTGTCTGACATCCTCTATCATACAAACTTTTATAACGTCTGCACAACTGTGTAGCTGTCCCCGTACTAAATTCAACTACAGCTGTAGACTGCAGCTGCTGTCTGCTGTCGCCATCGGAATCGCACCTTTATTGAAACCAAACTTTAATATAAAAATAATTGTTATGGTAGGACAAACAAAAACGTGCTGGTACTGATGACAATTTGACGTCTTGTAACAAATAATGTAAACGTGCGTTCATTCAATTTTGTCCAGATATGTATTGCTAACTTTATACATGTTATCAAATGTACTCTATGTAAAATTACATCTCAAAGGAATTTACAATACTTTAATGGCGAAAGAATTCAAGTTTGTTCACATTAAAAAATATTTATTCCCATACATAGATTTTCCGTGCGGGTGCCGGGTCATCACACGGTAGGCGGGTAAGTAAAGGTGGCGAACCGAACTTGCAACCGAAAAGTAGGTTTATATAGTGTATATTTATTTATGAATATTTATTAAGAATTAAAAATTAATTATGTAGCAAAAAAATTTGTTATTTAAATGTTAATTGAATTGATTAATGGATTAACGATAACAATATGTATAAAACTTGTATGTTTGAACAAAATTGGAAAGCTTCTTTGTAAAAAAATATCAAATATTTTCGAGATTTATCGAATAATTTAATAACACGAGCATATTTAAATGAATTAATCCACAAAGTAAATTAAAAATACAGTTTTGTTACTTAAAACTAATCCTAAATTTTAATATATGTTTCGACATCTGTTTAAAAGGGCGAACAAATGTCGTCTATTTGTTTAGAAACAAATTAACTGAAAGTAAATTAGCAGACTAATTTATTTTCAATAATTACTTTTAAGTATTGAAACGTCAACGATAGTTGGGGATGAGATTTACAAAGGGTGGCCACAGCTGCCTTTTGTTTCTAATCATTTCGCATACATAGGATCCTATACCAACAGATATATTAATTTTAAATTGCTTTAAAGTAATAGATAATTGGTTTGTTTTGAACATTGTATTTTTGTTAATTTTCACATATTGTAATACGTGATGCCTTTCTTTGGCCGGCGCATAGTGATGGCGACTGAGACAGCCGTAAACTAACTCAGTTGTTTCAGTCGTCATCACTCTGGGATTTCCTCTTGCTTATTATCAGGCGAGTGGAGGTCAAATGTCGTGTCACAATAAAAAAATGCTAGTATTATTAATAGTAGTTAGTTCTTCCAGTAGATAAAAACAGACTGGCCTAAAAGTGGCTTGTTTATTACCTACTTACTTTTCGTGTTACGCATGTGTATGAAATTTAAAAATATTATTTGTTATGTATAGACAGACTTGCTCCCACTACATTTGTCCATAGCTATTTTAATATGCCGATTCTTATACTGCGCAGCTTAAAAAATCAGCACTCTTTTATTCTGCCGGAACTATACTAGTATCAACGGAATGCCGTTTAAAGTTTGATTAAAATTTGTGGTAGATAAATTCCATCGCGATGGCGTAGGCTTTGTATGTCGCGCGTTCTATTGCAGTTGACACATATGCATGCGTAATTGTGTTTTCTAATCAATTTTAAATACTAATAAAATTTTATTTTAATAATAGGGAACAACTGCTGTTTAATTTTATTAACAACAGCATTTATTGTCACCATCTGTTAAGGACACATACTTTTTCGTATTCCCTCAGGTATAACTTTTCTGGCCGGCATGGTGACAGCGCCTGAAGCAACCGTTAACTGTTTTTTTCCACCAGGCAAGTTGAGATCAGATGTCTACGATATAAAGAAACTACTCTCATTCTGTAGAGTATCAAGATTTGTACGACTCTCGTGTTTAGATTAGGATTTTCTATTTGTACTTTAAACAGTATTAGCGTTGAAGAAGTTATAATAAAGAGTATTTATTTATGTATGATAAACTTTAAAGTAATTAATTTTAATTATATTTAAATCTGTATACGACTAGTTACTCTATTACTAGTATACTTAGTATTATTAATCAATCAATCAAATTGTCACGCCTTTTTCTCACAGGGATAGGCAGCGACAATGGAGCGCTACTTGCCACGATCCAGACACAACTCCCTGGCGCTTCCCTTACATCCAAAATTTTCTTCATACTAGCTATATGTTTAAGTCACTAGACAACCTAGCTTTCTTTAGGATGTCTCCGATTTGGTCGGAAAACACCCTCCTGGGTCTGCTTCGTTTAACGCATCCATTCACAATAAATTGTTTTCGTAAATCTGCTTTTACTTATTCAAAGTGCCCAAAATATCTAAGCATTCCTTTGTCAATCCTTGTCCTTACATCTTACTTAGTATTGCTAGTATTATATTAATATTTCAAAGCTGAAGACATAAGTTTATTAAATTTTAGAGTCAAGTGTTGCAGAAGAGTAATGTTGCAGTTCTGAACTTAACTTAACTTAGGTTATAACAAATGATCGTTCCGCATCAATTTGTCTCGAAGTCGTTAAAATCGCGTTTCCTCTTATTAATTTTTGCTCCCCTCTCACAGAGCGTCGGCACGCACACTTTACTTCCGGTTTCCTACGTCCGGATATGGTTGTTATAGACAAATTTACGATATTGATAAATGTACTGTCTATCAGAAACAGAGATAAACGACAAAAATATTGACCTCGACAAGTAAAAAATGTTACAGCTAGATGACGAATTGGTGTCGTGTTTATGATCTAATTTGAAGATACATTATTTTTACATTTAAAAATATTATAATGTGGCTTTATGTCGACTTGCCTGTCTGACGGTAAACAAGGGGAAGTCCAACAAGGCCGACGAACGAAAAAACTGACTTAATTTACAGGTTAGTTTTTTATTGTTTTAATATAATAAAAATAATAATAGCGGATGAATAAGGAATAGCAGAGTGCGCGATAGATTTGGTTTGAAAGAAGATGTAGTGACAAAGATTGACAAAGAAATGCTTTAATGGTTTGGGCACATGGAAAGGATGAGTAAAAGTAAATTGACGAAATGAATTTATAAATCTGATGTGGATGGATGCGTTAAACGAGGCAGACCCAGGAGGGTTTTTTCCGATCAAATCTGAGACATCCTCAAGAAAGCTGGGTTGACTAGTGCCCATAATAGTAGAGCTTGTAATAATAGTAAGTTTTATTTGTTATAATAAAGACATAAATAACATAACATGAAAAAATATTCAGTAGTTTTTTATATAGCATTTTCAAAAAACAAGTTATTTGCCGGACCTGATATATATTTAAAAAAATATATTATTTCACACTTCGTAATATTGTTTTAAAATAGAATCTCTCTCAATTAAAGAAAGTATATATTTCACTACCTAAACTGATGATTAATGTTAGAATTTACATTTAGGCAGCACACCCTTCCCTATAATTTTGGTAGAGAGGATTTTAATCAGAGCGACTACTGACAAGCCCCAAGTTTCTAATATTTAACTCAAAGTTGGCGGCTAAAGTTGGTCTAAACACCTAACCTTGTCTAAGAACTTTGGAAGTAAAGACTTCAGCCAAGTAAATAGTTAAATGTTAGGTCATGTAACATTTTGGTCTTCATACGAGTATATATCGATTAGTAAAATGGTTATCAATCAATTAATCCATTAAATTGTCACGCCTTTTCCTATAGGGATAGGCAGAGACAATGGTGCGCCACTTGCCAAAATACCGAAACAACTCCGTCGCTTCCCTCACATCCACCATTTTCTTCATACATTTTCTCTACGGTTGTGGGCACTAGGTAGTCCAGTTTTCTTACGCATAACAAACTGACTTGTCGTCAAAATTGTGGATTAGTCGCGTTTGGAACATACGTTGGCTCTTCATACTTCGGTACTCCTTATTACATAATATTTATTGTAACGTGATGAAAATTGAACGGCCAAAAATATATATTAAATTGCAAAGCATGTTGATGTTATTAGGTAACCATTTTGTTATAAAAAAAACCTAATTTAGTTTTATATAATATAGCATCACCATAAACCACTATAGACCATAAAATCTTGTCCACTTTTACAATAAAATAACTACAGTAAAATGCACCCTTAAAAGTCATTGATGAATTCGTAGCAGATGGATTCGTTTCAATGTATTTTACTTCCCCGTGGGTTATAGCGCATTTATTCCGGAGATGAGTGTAAATGTTTTTTATTTGATTTCACGTTCAATTTATCTACACGTACGCCAGAAGCGACCGTTGTGTCTACCCCGACAGATGAAGGAGTATTGTTACACACATTACATATTTGATAATACGTTTGTTTATAACTTCTCTACAATATTATACCTTATTCCGTTGTGATAAAATTCAAAATGATAGGACTGTATATTGATAGTGTGAGAAGGGTGATGCGTTGGATCGTTTAAACTCAGCTGACATGAACGCTAGGGCATTTATTCGTATGAAAATTTAAAATATTTTACCTACGTGTATTAACAGAGAAGGTTATATGATACAAGTAGTTTATTATTTTTATTTTTGGTTGCAAATAAAGCTCTAGTTATTTTTTTTATTGTTGCTCGAATGACCTGCCTGATATTTTACTGGCTGGAGTGCGGTCTATAAATGGAAGTGACTGCTACTACAGTTAAATAACTAAGCAGATGAACTATAGTAGGAACCTGCATCTTATAAGCTTATGGCGAAACTTGTATTTGGTAGTACTATCCTGGATGGATTGTTTCTGCCTATCCCTGTTGGAAAAAGGCGTGACAATTTGTTTGATTGATTGATATCCTGGATCGGCAGATATCCGGATCCAAAGCCAAAATAATTGTAATATTAATAGATATAAGATATAGACTCTTATATCTATTCTATTTAGAACTTGATTTCGCAAAAGAATAAGTTATAATTATTGTATGTTATAAGAGCGCTTTGTATGTATTGCCTAGATCATGCTTAGGTCTTTATTATTTATTATAGGTTACGACATCTGACTTCTACTTGCAAAGGGACGTTTAATAGCGCAGACAACTGAAAGAACGGTTTTATTTTATGGTTGCCTCAGATGTACGTGTACGTGTAAAATGTTTTTCGGCTACATGTACTTATTCTAGCATCGTTTAAAGAATCCAAGATTGAAAAATGGGGAGAATACAAGTGGTTAAGCATTCAACTTTTCGATAATTCTATTTTACTATTGTTCAGTTTGAAACCACTTGTCTAGTTAGCATGGTTAGGAAATCAATGATGTCTTGTTGTAACTTATTCCATACATTCATCACCATATTCTGTTATAAGTGGCATGCACAATTTGTAAATAAATAGTAATATTAGTTAAAGTGCTGTACGCATGTATAATAGGTATACGCAACATCTACTTTGACTTGCTTTTTGGTAAGCAAGACCACTGATGACAGAGAAAACGTTTTATTGTACGCTCATCTCAGTTGCCGTTACTATTCCAGCTTTCGATGCTCTGATATAAATAACAAGATATTTTTTAACATTTCTATACTAAGCTACTAAAGCTACTATCATAGAAACCAAAGTAAATATATCAAAGATACATTGGTACTGGCAAGTGGTTTTGAACCCGTGCTCTCGGCTTGCGTAACCATTTCACTACCACTTCACCACGGTCGCCTTTATAAAAGATTATCTTTTATTACGTCCGGATTATGTATAGACTGTTAGCTTTGTAAGAACCCCTCTTCCATGCACTTCACATATGTACCTCTACACTAATCTTATGTAATTGGGGATCAGGTGTGTTCCACGCAGTAATGATTGAAACGTATTCGCTTATTTACTTTGATAAGCCTGCAAACATAATAATTGGTTATATCTTCAAAGGGATATTATCAAAATATGATAAAATATCAAACGAATGTTGGAGTCAATAAAACTCTTTTATGTCATTCATAAAATATTGCTTTTAAAATTCACCCCAATTGCGCTGTCCTGCCACGTCAATCCCTAAAGGTAGGAACACGCGCCAATTAACGCTTAATCCTTTCAAAATTCATTTCCAAAACCGTGTATTGTAGGTAGATGCGCACGTCTGTCTCACCTAAGCCCTCTCGTCCATAGGGAAGCTAAATCCAACCGGGTGATTGAAGGCTGATTTGACTGACAAACAAGTCTAATAAAGGTAGAATATACAGAAAAACAGCCATTAATCTCCAAAAATCGTCAGCTGTAGAACGATTCAGTTTCTCTGTGCACGTAGAGGCTTTGAGAGCGATTGAAATGATTGTATAGTCAGGTGTGACAGGTGTGCCCGATTATGAGGGTAGTGAATATAACAACAACAAAAAAACTGAGTCGCATGTACGTGTTCATCACGCATAAGCTAACATAGTGTGGCCATTGATATATTTATTATACCGCGCTTTTTGATTTACTATCAAAGTTACTAGGCTAACAGTTTTTTTTTATACATTGTTTACAAAATGTCAAGTTATGTACAACATTTTTATTTATTTATATTTCTATACTAAGCTACTAAAGTACATATTATATATCAAAGATACATTGGTACCGGTGGGTGATCTCAAACCCGTGATCTCGTTTTTTTTTAGTATAAAGTAAATATATTATTGTTTAATGGATAATGTATAATGGAGTGATGGCGACTGAGGCAATCGTATACTAAATCGTTTTTTCAGTTGTCGGCGCTCTTGGACTTCTTTCTTCATCAGGCAAGTCGAAGTCGAAGCAAGATTCAATAATACACAGAAAAGTTATTAAATTTTTTTTTTTAAATGGAATATAAAATATGTATGCTTCTTATGTATACATAGTGAAATCGACTGAGGCAACAGTAGATTAAATTGTTTTTTTTAGTAGTCGACGATATTGGACCTCAGGCAAGTCAAGGTCAAATGTCGTCACAATAATAGATAAAAATATCGCACACCATCTCATGTTAGATAGGAATGTGATTCATGAGTGTCGCCATAACCACAGCCAGATTCCAGTTTTAAATCAGAGCAAAACAAACAAAATTGACAAATAATCACCGAAAAATGGTGCTGCTATTTTATCCATACTAATATTTCATCGAACAATACGAATGTTTTCATTTCGGTTCGTTTCGTTTACATCAAGAGGCTTTTATTTTCGACAATCGAGCCAAAAACCGGGGCTTGCGTGAAAACAAAACAACACGACACGTCGACGCGGCCAATTATAATTGATAAATTAATCACCAAGCTCGTGGTTATCAATGGTGTGACGGATTTTCACATTTACGCATGAGCCTTTAAAACCCAATTAAAATTTCATTGATTTTCCTCAAAGAACGTTGCTCATCTACATTAACACTAGGGATGTTGAATTATTTATTACTGGTATTGTTTATTTTTGCATAGATTTTAGTTTTCAATTAAGTGCCCAGTTACAACATTTATGAACAAATTTGATTGGTCTGGCTTTAATCTTTGCACCTACCTGACAGTTGCCTATGTGCTTGGGCCGTGACGTCACACGACGGGGTGACTACATAGCGATTTAGCATTGCAAGGTAATTGGCTAATACCATCAGGAAAATAACTAATTACTTATTGTTTTATTTCTTCTTGGATGGATGCCTTAAACGAGGCATATCCAGGAGGGTGTTTTCCGACCAAATCGGAGACATCCTCAAGAAAGCTGGGTTGCCTATTGCCTATGACCGTAGAGCTTGTAGAAAAAGTTTTGTGGATGTGAGGGAAGCGAGGGAGTTGTGTCAGGATCGCGGCAAATGGCGCACCATTGTCCTGTGGGTAAAGGCGTATAATATAATTTGATTGAATAATTGATTAACTTACTACTTTGACAAGGTTTTAGCGCATTTAAAACTGCCGGGGATGATACGTAAATATAACATTTCTCTCTTGTCCCGAAAATAGACTCGCAGAAAAGTTCAACTATTGTATAAACATTAAATTGTTAAAATAAAATAAATATTTAATAATCAGAAAACTTACAATCAAATCTCCATCTCTGTATTCTGTTAATTGTGTTAAACAATAAGTTTAAAAATAATTAAACATTCTTCTGCCCCCCCAACATATGTGTGTTATTATAGCGATATTGTCATAAAACAAATATTGTTCGTTGCGGGAGAGCCATTAAACATATTATTATTCAATCCGCAATTCACAGCATGCACTAAAATCTATATATGGTAAGGGTGCTTAGAAGATACGCTATCTATTTGCCGTGTAACGAGTTGGTAATAAAATTTGAGATCCCTCCTGACAGGGTCCTGACGAATGTTCTTATTTAGCTTCGTTATTTTACGAGTATACTCTTTCAATTGGTAAAGGAATCTTTTATGTTTTATACGAAAATCTATATTTGTCCTTTTTTTATTAATCGTTTTATATGTATTAATTAAAAGTCGACCATTAAATTAAATTGTATAACATAAAAGTAGGTTAGTAGGAAATACTATTTATCACTAAATGTCAAAAGCTGTTGACAATGTGAAAGTTGTTCAATGTAATTAAAAATAATAATTAATTAAGTTATAATTGTTTATTTGTTAACATTAATTTTATAAATTGAATAGTTTCGTTATAGTTTATTTAATATCAATCCTAACTCAATCTCGTATCAATATTTTAGTACTGGTTTAATAAATTATGGTGGTTCTGGTAGGGGAGAGTTGCCACGTCGAATTATCAAGTTAACGTGCCTGAACTGCCAGGAATCGCCCCTTCCTAGCCCGACATGATGTCCCAAAACAGCGCCCTCTCCTGTCAGACAACTTAGATGTGGATCAAGTGAACTTTTATTTTGACTGCTAAAGTAATAAATAATTTACGTACTGTATTATTTTTTTGTTTAATATAAAACTATATATAAAAAAATATATGGTTAAATAAGGCCGTGGTGTAGTGGTAATAAAAGGGTATTACAAACCAAGAGACCCTATTACAAAATCACTTGCCGGTACCAATGTATCTGTGATAATTATGTACTTTGTTTGTCCAGTGTCTATGATACAAGCACGTTTAGTAGCTAAGAATGGAAATGTAAAACAGAACTTTAATAATCAAATATTTTATTTAAATAGTAAATAATAAGTAGATATAATGTTTATGTATTTAAAACAGGGATAAAACCGACGTTTTATTAATTATAAAATACATGTACAGTAATTCGCAAATCAGAAGCAAATATTTCTCAGAGAACTTACCCTCGCACACCCCGAGGCGCTACTCTTCGTTTACAAGTAAATGTTTAATTTGCGACAGTGTTAAATTAATCAACGTTTATCTTGTTGATTACTTTTCTGCTAATTATAAGTTGAAGCACATGTTACTGACGTTGATTTGTGAAGTTGACAGCCGGCTTAATATCTATCCAAGATTCAAGCAATACTGACAAACGATTTCATTCGTAGAATTGTTTCAAAATAATTACAATATATTTTATTGTTGGAATCTATGGTTGGAATGCGATAAGAGAATCTTTTAATGTGACATATAACAGCACCCCGCTTGATGTTAGGCCGAAGTGTGGTCCATGATTGAATGTCACTTGCACATGTTATTTTTGTTTTCTATATTATGATACGAGTAGGTCTGAACCGACTGCGCTGGTCGAATGACAAGAGTTTGATCGAACTACCAGCAACGTATTTGTTTTGTATGTGAAAATTTTGTCCGTAGTGTTTTTAAACCTGAATAGATTCACAATTTGTTTGTCAAGCCATCAAGATGATCAAGGCAACTGCGCAGAACCACTATACTAGCTATTTTATTTATTTTACAAATGTGTATTTATATTGTGGCGGACATTTGTTTTATAAATTTTATTTAAAAAAAAAATTACACGAATAACACAATTTTTTTCTTTTGTTAATCTACTTTCACTTATCCTTTCCATGTGCCCAAATAATCGAAGCATTTCTTTGGCAATCCTTGTCACTACATCTTCTTACCAAATCTATTAATAAATGACCCACGGAAATTCCTCACAATATTCTCAATTATTCTTTATAGTATTAAAAGTATTTAAATTGGAAATTACGGTTTACATAACAATTAATACAGGGGGAAGTAAAAGTGTGCCTTGTCAAGTTATATGCGGGCTTTTTCTTTGCAAATTTCAATTTGTGTCGCTTAGGCTAATGGAAATGTTGCGTGCATGCAACATTGGACGTTCAGTGCATTGGGACCATTCACCTGTATAACGCAAATTACATTTATAGAACGGAAAAGGGAATATTGTAAAGAAATTGTATTTTTTATATCATTGAAGCTACGTCTTTTTGTCACCTTCTATATGTAATGAAATTTAAAAGCATTCAGGGTTCACTACCTTTGATTTATTGACAACATGATTTTTTAGTTTACGGTGGCCTCAATCGCTACCACTATTGCCTCTATCTATTAAACCCTTTATTTTATTTTGAAATATTTATTCTCTATCTAAATTATTTATACTTTCATGATGTCTGTGAAATGAAAACAGATGCGACTTGCAGTCAGAATGAAAGCAGGAGAGCTGTATTTGTATCAATCAATCAATTTACGCTGACAGACCCCTGCTCCAACATCCATTCTGCGAAATACATTGTATGATTTTCTATTATATTTACCTGATGATAAGTATAACCTTTTAGTAAATTGAGAAAGATTCAGTCTAAATATTTATCTAAAGAACATTTGTCTCTTTAAATAAAATAAAATAAAACAATATATCGGTTATTTAGGTATATCTTGATGGATCATTTGCATAAGCATTTATCAAGATATATTTAATATTGTTTTTTATATGACAACATGTATAACAAACATAATATATGTTTTTATAACAAACATTTAAATTTAAACTCAGACAATTAGAGATCGATGGTTGAAGGGATCGATGGTCAATTTGTAATAATTTTTATTTTTATGTTTTTATATTTTATTTTATTTAAAAAAAAATTGTAACATTTTATTATTTTTATTTAATAATTGTAATTTAATTGTTTTTATTTAAAAATTGTAAATTTAATATTTTTAATTAATAATTGTAATTTTAATATTTTTTATTTATTAATTGTAATTTTAATATTTCCTTATATAAGGTAGATAGTGTCATTATTATTGTTAATGCATGCAGTCCTGTCCTATAAGTAAGATTGTATTCAGCTTAATTACAAAGTGCCATGTTAGTGTGTATTGTATACAATGCAATCTTGTTGGAAGGCTTAATAAATAAATAAATATTCAGATATTCATATTGTATTTTTCAGGTATCTGAAAAAAATCTCAGCCCATTAAACTACAAATAAAATTTCCAATTAAGCAGATATAAAAAATAAATGTATCTACAATGCGACCAGTATTTAACACATCAATCCGCAACGCGCAACCCGGCCCGGCTTCGATTTCCGGTCAGAGCTAAGTTCATTCAAGGCATTTCTTTGTAATATTAAATTATTAGATTGGATATTACTAATTTGTTAATGAAATAATAAGATATTTGCTTCGGATCCAGACCCAGATATTTATGAGATGGTAATCATTTTCCCACTCTGACCACACAGGGCAGGGTATTACAACCACTTCCAAGTGCACAGATTTTAGTCGTTTCCGATCAGGTCGGCACAGTGAATACGACAACTACTTGCAGGTTTTTTATTTGACCTCGACAGCATGAGGAGGTCCAAGAGTGCCAAGTCTTTACGGCTGCCCCAGTCGCCGTCACTATGCAGTTATGTAACTATAGTAGAACGGCTGTTCATAGACCGTTACTCCAGCTCTTATCAGGTAAAATGACGTCATATGTCGAGCCAAAAAAGGCAAATACTAAGCAATTGTTAGGTTAGTATCGGCGGTTAAAATCCTAAGTAAAGATCTTTCTTGCCGATATATAGGTCCCTCTTAGTATTGAAATACTGTTGATGCACCTGTACATTGTTAAGTTAAAGCTAAGTGCTCCGCTCCGACGTCAGACTTATAAGAGAAGCGTGTCATGTGGTTGCCGCGATTTAATGTGACATTAATTGTATCTTAAAAGGCACGTAGTTCACAAGTGGCGTAAATTGCTATAAGTGCTCTCAACAATAATTACAGCTATAACTAAGCATATATAAGTGCAATTCCGAGGCAAAAAACCCCATTTTTTATGTTAGACTCAAAAGCAAACATGCCTATGTAAAGGGGGAAATAAGAATTAATCTTGTGTCGTTTCTCAACTCGACAACCTGAAATTCTTACTCATGGAATCAAACGATCGCCCCCTGACGGCGTTTACATCCAGATTTTATTCACTGGCACCGGCCGTAACCTTCCCCGTTGTTTCCACCCTTCTGAGAAAAGGACCCTCCTTCATTGTCCCACGCTCGCCATTCTTACGTATGCCGGATTGCACTTTTTAAGTGATTTCTCTTATTACAAAGCACGAACATCAAAATCCCAATATGAAAAATCCATGTCGCCTGATAAGTGCTGTTTTATGACGGTGAAAGTTTTATGATGTAATGAAAGAAACAGATGATTAAATTAATGCCCCCGAAGCAGTTGGTGTCGTGTTTTATTGGGCGGTCGGGTGGTGGCCTCCGTGCGGGGGTTTTATGTCGAGACGTCTCAAGGCGGCCAACTCGTCATCATCGGGTACAGCTTTTATAGGCTTTCTAAGGAATGGATTCCTTATTAACTATCTACCTGGACAGTAATTTAAAGTAAAAGCAATTACGTTGAAATCGTTAAAGACGGGCATTTTATTCATGATTAAAAACGCTCATTTAAAATAGCTCTTTCAAATGTCGCGCCCTTTTCCCACAGCGATAGATAAGACAAAGTAGCGTTACTTGCCACAATTCTGACACAACTTCCTCGCTACCCTCACATCCACAATTCTCTTCATACAAGCTTTACTGTTATGGACACTAGGCAATCCAGCTTTCTTAAGGCTATAAATATTAAGATGCCGTCTTCAACAAGGCCGGCATAGTGAATGCAATTGCTAATTATTTAACTAGGTTATATAGCTGTAGTAGCAGTCACCTCTATTCATGAACCGCACTCCAGCCTAACACCAGGCGGGGAGCTGTCATTTGTCAATACATTAAAAAACGCTATCTGTATTTTCTTTAGTTCACTTGTTGGAAACTATGGAAGTAACTCACCTAAGCTTATTGAGTGAAATGAAGTTGTTCTTGTCCTTGATTCTAATTTGGTTGGAAAACACCCTCCTGGGCCTGTGTCGTTTAACGCATCCATCCACATTAGATTTATAAATTCAAAATAATATACATTTAATATAGAGGTATATGTTAAAGTCATGCGGCGTCATGAAATATATTAAAATGTTCTTTGAAATACGTTTATTGAGTTGACTGGAAACAAATACAGAAATAATATTGTGCAGCAAATATTAAAATCTCGACAGTGAGATATTGATCTAGAGGCACATTACTCGGTCTGTGTTCTCACATCGTTTTGATTTATGACTGTGCAGAGTGCGGCTACTCCGCACTGTCATCGTTTTACGACGGATGAGTGTTATCTTTATCATTTTCTTTATCTAATATAATATATAAATAACATATATTTCTGTTATAAAAATAAGTAAATATTAAATTAAAACTGTAAATAAAACGTGACTTAAGTGATTATAAACTTAATTATTCAACTATTTAAATTTTTAAAAACAATTCGTGTTATTATTACTAGTGCTTTTTACATTTCTAAACTAAGCTACTAAACATGATTGTGTTATAGAAACTGGCGATCAAAGTACTTTATATCAAAGATATATTGGTACGGGCCAGGGGTTTCGAATCGGGAATACTTGGTTTATGTGACCATTTCAGTTCTTAAATGTATAGTATTATGAAGTGACCTAATCACATTTCGGGAAGAGCTTAAAAGTTGCCGGTTTTATATAGTCCGGCATAGGGAACACGACTATTACTTGAACTTACTTAACTGTAGCAGTCCCCTCTATCCATGGATCGCACATCAAAAGCTTAACATCAGGCGGGAACCTTTAATGTATCGAGCCACAAAAAATAGATGGGTGAATTATCTATCTGCATTCGAATGCATCAGCTAAAGTTACCCCTTCGTGGCAGTAAGGGTTGAATAGGGGTAATTAAAGATTTTATGTGTCATTAGACATGCATTCAGTTTTAAATCCTAATTGTAAAATATTACCTTTGTAAGCATTTTAATGGCCTAATAATATCTTCTTGTATGACTATAGATGCATTAGTGGTAATACATCTTGGGTTACAACTATACCAGACCATAAAGTAACTAAGTCGCGTTTTTTTACATTTCTATACTAAGCTTAAAGTCTTTGTATCATAGAAACAGGACAACCAAAGTACATATATCAAAGATACATTGGTACCGGTGGGTGGTCTCGAACTCGTACTCGCTACTACACCACGCTCGCCACGGTTTTGGGAACAGCTTATCAGTTGCCGCTTTCAACTAGACCGGAACAATTGTATGCATTGCTACTAGATTGTATGCAAATGCTACTTTTTTATCTACGTTATTTAACTGTAGTAGCAGTCACCTCCATTCATGAACCGCACTCTTGCTTAAACGTCAGGCAGAGAGATGTCATATGTCGAGCCAATTAAAAAAAAACAGCTATCTATATTCTCTGTAGTTCATTTGTTTTGCTATACAAGCGAAATTATGGAAGTAACTCACCTAAGCTTATTAGGTGAAAGAGTAAGTATGAAATATAAGAAATATGAAGTTGTTTTCTGTGGTTTGAAGCACCTCAAGTACTTATACTGAAATAATATAAAGGAGTTTTGCTGTCTGAGTAGTGGTCGACTTAATCCGGATTTGGAAAAGCCTGTTCCGTGAGTAAATAAAAGGTTTGTTTTATAAGAAACAAGTAAAATTACATTTTTTTATAATATTATAATGGCTGCTCGAAATGTCGGATTGAAATACTCTAAATAAACGCGACAGTAAGCTGCAAAAATCTTTATTTTTGCTTTTAGGAGGACAAAAATTTTAGTAATGAATTTAGTAATCCAAAACCAAGCGGTTTATTCCTTTGTATCGATAACATAACCTTCAGAACCTGTCAATCTTCATCGTCATCATCTGTATAATGTTAGCCATTAGTCACCTTTGCTCCCCCATTGATCTTCACGCAAATTAATTTAGAACGTAATTTGGTCACTATGGGAAAAAATATGAGCAGGAACACTTAATATGCTTATGTTTTAAGATATTTTATTTTTATTTTTATTTATTTACATTTCTATACTAAGCTACTAAAGTGCTTGTATCATAGAAACAAGACAACCAAAGTACATATTGTCAAATTCTAACGGTTTCATTCTCTTCAATACGTAAGAACAGACCGCTAGTAGCCTCAATCCTGAGACTCTTTTTTACTTTCACATCTATCATCTGAATAAAGCTGTAGCTATTTACGAAGATAAAGCCAAATTCCCCAGTTTTACAAAGGTTTTACAGTTTTACAATATTCAATTGTTTTTTTTAGTCTTCAGCGCTCTTGAACTTTCTTGCTTGCTCTTTCCGGCAAGGCAGGGTGAGATTTCGCGTCTCAATAAAAAAATATTTGAAAGTAAATGAATTATGTGGGTAGAAATGTGAATTTTAATTTGCCTTTTCAATCAATCAATCAAATCACGCCTTTTACCCGCTGGGATAGGCAGAGACAATGAAGCGCCACTTGCTACGATCCTGACACAACTCCCACGCTTCCTTCACATTCACAATTCTCTTCATACAAGCTCTATGGCAACTAGGCAACCAATCCCTTTTCACATTAATAAAATAATATATCTTAAGTTAATTAAAGTACTGTGTAATGAGTACTTTATATTTTTAATAAAAGTTTAATTAATGGGTAAAAAAGTCTTGGGCCACAGCGTAACTTTATTTTTTAATCTAGAATTCTATTGTGTTATATTAGTATGAGACTGTGTATATAGCAACGGCAACTGGACAAATAGTTGCTCTTGTATAAAGTCTAAAATACAAAAAAGATTGCAGACAATACCACAGAGAATTTTTTAAGAAGCATCTTGTTCCTAACTCGTCTTTTTATGTCCGTGATACATGCACAAGTGGAGGAAGCAACCACATTTTATCAAGCGAATTGACAGCAGAACTAAATAGTTCAGTGCGTCTTTTCGTTCTCGAATAATCGACAAGTGGTATGCTTTGCCAGCCCAAACAAAAGTGGGTTGTTTTCTCCCCAACCAACCTTAGATTCACGGTTCGAACAAGACCACCTTGAAATGAAATACCACTTCTGGCTGTGATGGATATAGATGGAACAGTAAAACTTTTCAGTCGTCGCCGCTCTTTTACAGTCAGGCAAGCCGAGGTCAGATGTCACGACTCTATAATAATAATTTAATATGTGTAAGAAATGTATCTCATGTAATATTAGACAGATATTAAAAGAGAATAGTTGATGTTTATATAGCGTAGAAAAACTACTAGTGGAAGTTGCAGTCAAGCGGAGAAAAGCAAGATATTCCACAACTAATCGTGTAGTCGTCAATCAATTAGGGATAAAGTTTTTCTTACATTTTCCTTGAAGTATCAAGTTGGGGAGCTTTCTTTGGAGAACTTTGCTACGGGTCACTGTCCGAGCATAGACGTAAATAAGTATGTGTATATCAATCATATTTCATAATAGGAACTATTTAAGTTACACAAAAAAAACTGATAGCGCTAAGGGCATATGTAAAATAATAAAAAAACAAATTTATTTGTTTAATATTTTTTTAAACAAAATAGTACTTCAGAAAATAAAAAAAAACCTTGGTTTTACGTCGTCTTTTTACTCCTAAGATACCTCCTAGGTCGGTCAGGTTAGGGAAGAGTCCACATTCTTTTGATTGAATCAGTCGACCTAAAAGGTTAGCCGGATCGTTTCTTTGTCAAACAGTCGACAAGTCGAATGCTTTACCAGCCCACGTTTCCTCCCCACCTCATATCTTTGGCTCTTTTAAGTGAAGTGCACCTCTGATCGTCACAGTGACAACGACTAGAGTAACCGTAAATTGAATTTGTTTTTTCTGTGGTCGGCGCTCTTAGACCTCCTCTTGTTTACCAGCAGCAAGTCGAGGCCAGATCGACTTGCAAATACCCAATCTAAGTCTAAATTAAGTATTTACTTTGGTTGCTTATTCTATTATTTTTGATGCAATACTTTACGAGCAAGCGTGCTCGTTTTACGCTCCAAATTATAAAGCAAATGTCTTAATCAAAGAAGCGCTTGTTTGAGTTAAAGTTTGTATTTACGTCACCTGCTACCATTTCCGTGATATTTCCTCTCAGAGTTCAGTCTGCATTCGAGGTTCGTGCATGATTCTCTTTGTCAACAGGTTGTTTGCAGCTGTTTATCGGAGCCCTCGTTATGCGGACCAAATATTGACAGGGGACACCCTCAAACTCAGTGCAAAGCGTACTTTAGAACAAAGACAATTGTTAGACGATGGGAAAATTTGAACAGTAACGATGCTTAATCTCTCGGGTGGAGAGAGATAACTTATGTTTGTATCTCCGGGAATATACCTTTACATCCTCAATATAAATATGCTAATTTTATTGTGTTCTGTATATTCTATAACTAGATAAGATTACATATTTTATTTGTTTATTAAAAATGTAAAATAAAAATGCGGATATTTGCTTCGGGTCTGGTTGTCAAAGAGTAGTAGGCAGTGGTGCCCAGTCTGCCGTTCCACCACTTACATCGTACATCGACCGTCAAGTGACTTAGTCACGCTTGTAATTCGCCGGTTTTAACTAGTTGCCAGTTTTACCTAGCTGGAATAGTAGATGCGTCTGCTACGTGCAGTTATTTTACTATACCAGCAGTAGCCTCTATTCGTGGACCATACTCCAGCTTAAGTATAATAGCTCCAGTAGGCGGGGTGCTGTCATAAAAAAACTTGTAGTTGTAGAAGAATATAGTCATTTAATTTTTATTTCATTTTCAGTTCTCTCCCTATGTGGGAGGCCCAAGTTGAGGGTGTTTGTTCTTGGGGTCCAGTCACTATTGACTTTTGTCTCAATTCCCGCAGCCGGACGTCACTCCAATTACACAAAGCTTAAACTCCGTGCAAGGATTACGACGGCAGAAGTACAATTAATACTGTTTAAAACATAAAGTTTGACGGTTTAAAAAAAAAAACATTATATAACTTAACTTTTTTCAATTAGGACTCGACATATGATAGCACCCCGCCTGATGTTAAGCTGAAGTGCGGCGACTGCCACTAATGCATAAATAACTATATTTTATAATATTCTCCCTAATTAATAAATATTTTAAATTAAAACTATGAAACAAATATTTTTGGGAATCAAACCGTGTCATTATTTAAAGAAACAAAAATATCTTTTTTGATTCATATTAAACTTCTTTGTTAAGTGATAGTAGACTGACGCAATCTAAATGTCACAAAAAAATATCTTTAGGGCATAAAGGGTTGAAATCAAAGCGCAAAAGGCCGGGTCGGACTGAGAGATTCGCAGTGGTACACAGATGTGGAGGAGATAGCTTTGCCTGTGTCCCGGCATTGAGCGGGCAGTTAGCATTCAGAAAGATGCCGCGGGCATGCACGAGATAACATCACCGCAGAAGGCGTCGGCGTGTGCTCGTAGCCGCCCTGAAGCCGCTTTTCCATCTTCACTACCTCATCAACCTATATCAACATCTCATTTTACTACTCCATATTTATATTGATGGATGTATACTAAAGATACAGTTAATTTATATCAATTATATTCAATGCGACGACACTAGTTCCTTATACCTGTCCCGGATTCGATTTCCAATCAAAGCAAAGATTTGTTCATATTTGTGTTTCATATTTGTGTAATTTTATTTTAAAAAAAAGTATGCCATATTTGCGAACGGTTGGCTGATGTACCAACACTTACCACACGGTACAGCCCGTAAAGTGACTTTTAATCGCGTTTCTTGATCACCTAGTAAGTTGCCGGTTCCAAATAGGCCGGCATAGTAGATGTAACTGCTACTTGCAGTTATTTAAAGGCGACTGTGGCGTAGTGGTAATGGTCACACAAACCACAGTACGAGTTTAAAATCCTTTGCCAACCAATATGTACTTTGGTTGTCCTGTTTCTATGATACAAGCACTTTAGTTGCTTAGTATAGAAATGTAAAATAAAATAACTTTGCCGGTACCAATGTATCTTTGATATATGTACTTTTGTAGTTCTGTTTCTATGATAGAGCTTAATATAGAACTATACACGTATCTAAATAATAAAAACAATTACCAATAATAGCAGTCACCAATAATTTATGCATATTGTGGATGTCGACTTTCTGATGACTGAAACAATTTCCTCTCAATCTGCCTCAGCATTCCCTCACCCTATTGATCAGTTCCCTATAGTCTCGGGGTGACGATTTATTGCACCAAATCTAAGATATATGTATCTGCATTAGTTTTATTAAAATAAGTAGTATAGTGTTTTCATCAGAACGACATATTATACTCGTAGTTTTATAAACAGATAATCCAATAATGAAACAGAATTCGATTTTACATAAACACTAACAATAAACAATTTTGTATACAAAACACCAAAAGAATAAAACAGGAAAAACTGTTTTTACCACAGGGAATGGTTTTCATTCGTGTACCAATAAAACAATATCCGTGTTACTACAAAAGAATTAAACGAGCTCTAGGTATCAATTAAACATGGATTAAGTCAACTTGGTACCAAAAAATAACGTTAAAATTATTATTTGTAGTAAGACCGTATTTTTTTTTGTTTAAAATAAATAGTTGCGAAATTGTTTTATAATTAGGCAACACTAGCATGGTGAAGGCGCCTGAGGCAATTGTGAACTAAGTTGTCTATTTAAGTCATCCGCGTTCTTGGATGTCCCCATACTTATCAGACAACTTGAGATCAGATGTCGAGTAACAACAAAAAAAAAATCCACATAGGTTAAATAAGGGTATTAAAAATAATTTAGTTTAAACTTTACATTTATTTATTACAGGTAAAAGCAACCGCACCAAAGATGGACAAGAACGGTTACTTCTACTACGTCGCAGCAACCGCCAAAAAGAAAAAGATCAACCTCATGCAATCGCGGCCACCACGAGTAGCTTTCACGGAGGACGTTGTAAAGGTTGCGCCGCGGCGGGGACTCGGGTGCCACCCCGAAAGCGTCGCCCCGTGTGGCTGCGGGAGCCCCGGCAGTATTACGCGCCACTCTCTAGAGCCAACACACATGTCGCAGCGAGTCTCGCCGTCCGTGCCACGCGCGCGACTAACTTCGCAACTTGAATGCTATCAGCCGCGATATCATGCGATTAGGGAGCGCGAAATAGATTTGCGTAAAGTGCAAGTGCAACAGGATTATGTGGATCATCACAGGAATTCCAGATCACATGCAAAAAAATATGCCGGGAAACTTGATGGTTCATCAACAAAATCGCATCATAGCAGCTCACATGCCTCTTCAGCACAGAATATCAGGTGAGATTTTTGTTTAACAAAGGTAATAAATAACTTTGTCAGACAATTTTAGCTATAAAGAAGCCGTTTCAATTATGTAAACAAAGCAACAGGTGCTTCTATAATTTCAACAACAAAAGTTTGAAATTAATTTTATATTACAAATATAAGGTATGTTCTTGTGACGTATTCCAATATAGTAATTTAAGTAATTAAAAATTATATATTTTAATATTATTATTTATGATATAAAAGTATGTTAATTTCAGCCTACCGATCTAGCCTAGCGTTTCGGGGTCAGCTTTTAAGATCCCGAAGCGTTAAATTGTTCCTAAGGTAGGCTAGTAAGCCTTGCGGCATTAAGTCCACCTTCGTACATAGTGCATAAAGTTGTAAAATAAATAAATAAATAGCGGTTTTAATTAGGCGGGGATTTTGGTTGTATTATTTATCTGTAATAGCAGTCGCCTTCATTCATGGAATGCACTCCAGTCACCAGCCTAATATATTTTTTTTTTTATTGTGACTCGACATATGACAGCACCCCGCTTGATGTTAAGTCAAAGTGTGGTCCATGAATGAATGTCACTGCTACTACAATTCAATAACTGTGAGTAGCAATCACATCCACTATGCCGGCCTAGATGGAACCGGCAACTTACAAGCTGATCCCGAAACGTGACCAAATCACTTCACGGTCTGTATACTTGTAAGTGGTGGTACTACCCCGGATCGGCAGACTGGGTACCACTGCCTACCACTCTTTAAATCAGGCGGGATGCTGTCATATATCGACCTACAATAATAATAATAAAATATATTAAAGGTTTAACCCTTATTACGTAAAAGGTTGTAACTCAAACAAAATTTTGATTGGGTACTTCAATATTATATTATGATCACGTTTTAAAATCTGTGTAGTTGGCTTTTAGATATTATGTCGAAGGCTTTGTTAGAGAAAGTTTTAGAGTTGGACCCTCATCATTTTCATTATACTGATCACTTTATCAAGATAAAGTTTATTTCTACTTTAACTCATTAGCCTAATCTCTTGTACCTACTTATTACTGGTGGTGCGTCTAGATTGCCCTATCAGTGAGTTTCACAATAATGATTAATTTCCTGTGAGACTTCTCCTTTTAAAGCGACTGTCCTATCAGATAATGAAGCCGGATCTCCAATTATTCATTGCTAATAAGTAGTATCGGGGGAATTATTGTGAAATGACCTATAATTGACAACTGAATATGGCATTGAGTCTGTATAATCTTCTTTACCATAAACGGAGAGCTTCGTCATTAATAATGCAGCATAGATAGTCGTCTATAGAAAACAGAGTTTGTTTTATATGCTTCGTATGTTTTGGCTAATCATCAATGTCTGCGCACGTTCAGCCAGAAAAATAGAATCAAACAATTTTGACGTTGAAAAGTTTGATGCTACTCGATTGTTTTGTGTCTGGATAAACAGAGATATTCGACATGAATAGGGTTGACTTTTGATGACTATGATCCATCACATTTAAATTTTTATGATCTGTAAAATGTTCCTTTGATACGCTTGTATTAAAAGTTACAACAGATGTAACCTTTTTTAATTGGTTATATTCATGAACTATGAATATAACCAGTTAGAGTTACTAAGTACGGTATCATCTACTTCAATTTGATAATCTGCTTAGTCTTATTTTATTGATATCTAAAATTTTATTGGAATATAGAATAATTTAATAAATCCTTGGCCTAGAAATGGATGAGCTTCGTTAGAATTGTTCAAATATTATTAAAAAATAACGCAGTTTTTGTTAATATACAAATACTAAATTGACGGAAAGAATTTATAAATCTCATGTGATTGGATACGTTAAACAAGGCAGCCCCAGGAACCCGTTCGCCGACCAAATCGGAGACATCCTCAAGAAAGCTAGCATGCTTAGTGCCCATAACCATAGAGCTTGACCATAACCATTTTGAATGTGAAGGAAGCGAGGGAGTTGTATCAGGATCGTGGCAAGTGGCGCTTCATTATCTCTGCCTATCCTTGTGGGAAAAGGAGGGACAGTTTTAACAAAATTTTGCGTTATAATTTTAATGCCTAAATAAATAAATAAAATATACTTAAAGAATCGTTTATATAACATTTACCTATTTAAAATGTTATCAAAAACTTTGAGGTTAGGATTTATAGGTAAAATTCTTTGTATAATATTAACTTCGACACCTGCGGAGACCTAATATTAAATTAATAATGGCGTCTTCTTATAGTATTGAATAAATTTATTGTTATTTTATTATTAATATTATCACTAGCGGTAATTCAATATTATGTTTATATGTTATATAAAAGAAATAAATAAAACTGAGGTTATATCAATGAACTTGTCAGAAATAATTTAAATAATTACGTTATTCTCCGAATGTGATTATTATACGAACTTTAATTCTGAGTTATATTTTAATCCCCAATAAAATATGAATACAATCAACATGGCGTGAAAACATAATAAATTTATTCATTTATGAAACCCTATAATTTTATTTAAGCTTTTTACTTTAAAAAGAAATAAGAGATTTATTGTGTAAAAAATACCCGAATGTTTAAGGTCGAGTCATAATATCGTAAATTGTATGTAATCATGTCTTAAGTGGCGATTTATGAAGTTGCGTGGTACGAGTATCTTCCACATAATAAGTAAAAAGTCATCATATGAATGCAATTTGCCTCCGGGATCTTATAAATATCTTTTATGAAAGCAAAGCAACTTTGTCATTCTGTCCAAGGCTCAAGGCGCACGCGAAATTATTTAATAACGTAATTTAGTTTTATAAAAGACCTTTCTTATATATTTTTAAGGCTTAATCGTGCACAGTATTTTATTATGTTTTTACTATAGTTTAATTAAAATATAGTATTTCATTGTCTACTTCTACGTCTACTTCAAAAGTATAGTTTCATTGTCATCAGTCAAAAACACCTTTCGCCGGGCGGCATAGTGACGGCGACTGAGGCAACCGTAAAATCCTTCGGTTTTTACTGTCGTCAGCACTCTTTGAATTCCCCTTACTCACCATCAGGCAAAAAGATGTGTATACTTGCTCCGAGTCTGGTTGTCTAAGCGATTACCATCACTTACAAGTGCAGACGGAAAGGGACTTAGTCAGGTTTCGGAACCAGCTTGTAGGTCTCCGGTTTTAACTAGGCCGGCATAGTGGATAAGCCAGCTAATCGCAGTTATTTAATTGTAGTAGCAACCGCCTCCAATTTTGGGCCGTTCACCAGCTTATAAACGGAGTACCGTTACCAGTCGAGACCCAATAAAATTAAAGGCCAGGTCAATTGTAGAGTCTCGAAAATATTAAAAATATAAATATAAAAAAGTATATGTGTAAATATAAAAGGTAAAAGTTAAAAAATAAAAGTATCTGGGGTACTTATAATATAAATTAATTTTTAATTGTATTATTACACATGAGCTCACATGACAAAATAATTTTTAAATCCTAAGTTATCAGTCGGATTTCGTTATAAAGTTTAATTGAAAAAAACAAAAACTGTCGACGTTTCAAACGACATGTCCTTTCAGTAATTTAACAAAAGTCAAACATCATTCCGACCTAAACGTTTTGTTCAAACTCTTATCCTACATTTATTTTATACTAGCATACTTTATTATTAAAATATTCTAAATTAGACATAAAATCTATTTAGATATACTATATGTTTATAAAAAATGTTTTTTTTATTATAAAATGTTTATATAAAGTCCAAATAGTATTTTTTAAATCCCGAAACGCGACTTAGTCCCTTCACGGTTTGTATACTTAAGCGGTAGTACCCTGACTACCACTTTTTGACAATCTGACCCGGAGGAAATATCCGCCTCTTTTTTTTATTAACAAATATTATAAGTGCTTATTTTAATCAATAAATATTATAAATAAAAGCTTTGAAACAAATGTTTACTCCGTTCGGAAATCGAACCCGGAACTTTACGCCTAACGAACTGTCTTCTAAATGTTTAGGAAGTGATAGTTGCAGGATTGACTTTATAATATAGTTTAGTTGAAAGGATCTCTATCTGTACTAATAATGATATCTCAATCTAAGTCAGACATTTGAATATGGACGGTATTGAATTAAAGCCCTTTGTATTGGTTTATTAAGCCCCTATCCAATTGCAAGTGATCTACGTGAAACGTCTATCAGAGCTTTCATGCGACTACCTTGTTGGGACGTTAATCTATATTACTACTCGTAAATGTACAATTTACTTCAAACAATCAATAATAGCCTCTACTCTTACAAGAATAGACAATTTTTTTGACAACTTTTTACAAAGCTGACAGACCGGGAAATGACTCAGTGGCGTTTCGGGATCACCTTGTAAGTTGCCGTTTTTAACTAGATCGGCATAGTGGATGTGACTCCTACATACAGTTAATTGACGGTAGTAGCGGGATGCTGTCACATGTCGACAGCACCCCGCTACTAATCACAATAAAAATAATAAAAATCGTTAAATATTTTAGTCTTTTAATTCTTTTATTAAAAGAAAATGTATTTATTAGATCACAAAGAGCCACTTTAGTTCAGGGAAAAAATAATCTTACGGTTAATCTGATAAAAAGTCTTCATTAAAAGATCAATGCGAGCTTTCTGAAAAAGGTATTCGGATTCTTTTGTTTTATTTTTAAGACAACCATTATGGGACAATAGAAAAATGAAGATCTTAAAAAGGTTCATCAGATATAACTTACAATGGCCTCTTTCTTTAAGGAATTATTCCAGAAATTACCTCGAACCGTGAACCATAAACGTATATTATAAACAGAAGTACATTACTGACCAGTGAGAAGTTTTTTTTATTTATATGGACCAAATATAACTTCAGTAAATAAACTGAATTAAATTATTAAAAAAAAAACGGCTTCGTTAAATTACGTATATTTATTATTATTCTAGTGACTCGACAAATGACAGCACCCTGTCTGATGTTAAGCTGGATGCGGTCTATGAATGGAGGTGACTGCTAATAGTAACAGTTAAATAACTATAAATGGCAGTCACATCCACTATGCCGACCTAGTTGCAACCGGCAGCTTACAAACTGATCCCGGAACGCGACTAAGTCATTTTACGGTCTATATACTTGTATGTGGTGGCACTTCCCCTGATCGGCAGACTGGGTACCACTGCCTACCGCTATTAACTGAAAAACAAAAAACAAAATGTATTTTCTGTAATTTTAATATTCTCTTGGATATTTTATAGAGCTTTTTTATTGTGGCTCGACGCATGGCACCTCGCCTGTTGTTAAGCTAGAGTGCGATCCATGAATAGAGGCGGCTGCTACTAAGGTGAAATAACTTTTTTTAAAATTTATTTTACATTTCTTTACTAACCTACTAAAGTGCTTGTATCATAGAAACAGACCGACCAAAGTACATATAGTTTTGAACCTGTGCTCTCGGTTTGCGTGATCATTGCACTGCCACTGAACCACGGTCGCTTACACAACTGCAAATAGTAGTCGCGTTCACCAGTCTAGGTGATCTTTGTTCCCCTGCAATAAATACCCAACAATTAATTCAACTTTTATTCTCCATAGGTTATGGAGATTTAAAAGTTGATAATTTGTTACTTACATTTTTTTTTGTTCTAAAAAAGTTTACAGTATTTAACACATTATAGTTTAAACATTAAAATAATTGCTTAGTTAAATTTTCATGTAAGTTTAAAAATATAGTTAGATTTACCAGATAGAGGGGAATAGAATGAAATAAATTACAGTAAAAAAAGTTCTTTTCTGCAGACGCCATGTTTTTAAATTGCATAATAGGGCTACTCCCACAATTGAGACAAATCTAATGACACTTCATACGTTAAAATATGTCAAACCGTTTAGATGGACTATATTATCGTACGTGCCAAAGAAATAAACATATAGGTATATAGATATTAGACATATAGATATTCGTACCTACGCTCGAAAAACTTAACGCTCCTTTTCGGCAGTCGGGTAAAAAAAGGGACAACACCTAAGATTTCTTTTTAATGTGTTGTATAGATATTCGCTTACAGGACCAAGTGTGCTCCTCAAAAAACTTCCTAACTCGAGTGGAAGTTTCGGCAGATGCTCGCAAGTTTTATTAGGATCGGAAAAGTTTAATCGGTATCGAACCTAGTTAAATAAACTTCTACAGCATTAGTTGCACGGAAATAGGTCAGCAGTGACTACTAATATAGGAAATCACTAAACTAATCTGTTTACACAGCAGGTAAAAAATTGCATTTACCTACGAGCTTCTCTTCAGAGTGCAAAGTTAGATTAAAATTAGTTAGACTATCTTTTTTGCTTCTTGCACCTTTAACGGTTATTTACCATTTTAAATAAAATTAAGATGCTCGTATTTTTCTGGAATATACTCGTATATATTTACGATCTGTATGTGCTGTGCATCCAGTTTTGCTTGCATCACATAAACTATGAATACGTGACTACATAACACTCCATATCTCGGATGCATCAGCGATATGAAGTAACCTTACTAAAAGGTTAATTTTAATTTCCACACTTAACCCTGCTACTTTTTCTTCATTACAGCGCTAAAAATACAGGCATGTAATTTATAGTAACGTATTTATTAATCATTAGCGTCATAAACGAAACGTGCGCCGTGAAATATCGTTACCCATACACTCGAACGAACAAAAAATATCCTCCCACGGGGCCAATTTGTAAATTTATGGGCATATTGGTCGAAAACATCTGTCGTCGGCGCGAGGTTACAAAAACGACGAAGCCAACACGGTGAGCGTCAAGAGCGCAATCCATGTCATGTTAATTGTAACCTCGTTAACCACCGTCTCGTTGGTAAACATGTCTCTCATATAATTATAAACAAGCTGCAACTTGTGAACCTTATATAAATTTAGTTTTTATTGTGAATCTACAACAAAAACTGGGCCGACTTTTTTGTATGAAGAATATTGACATTTTGACCAGAGTGGTTTATCTGATGAGATCAATAACTATAAGGCAAGTCCAGGTCATATGTCGAGTCAAAATTATAAAAAACTCTTTTGTTTAATAAAAATTATCTTAACGAGAGTAAGAATCATCGTGAGAACTCACATCTGAGGATTTAACAACTTTGTTATTCCCCGTTAAGACCTTTAGAATTTAAAGCTATAAAGGGTTTAAAGCACCTTTGCTTAAAAATAACTACTTGTGCAGTAACGTCCTAAGTAATTGCTTTCCACAAGTGGTAAATATAAAATAAAAGTTGTTTTAAACAAAATATATTTTTTGTATACAATTATACCTGTATTCTGCAATTAATAACATAAATATCTATACTAAGTGTATTATTATAATCATACTAGCTAGATTTAATCTTTCTTAATTATATAAATAAAAAAGTATACAGCATTAAGTTCACGTTTTGTTAGTGCAATTTATATTAACATAAATTATTATATTTAATTATACATTTTTATATTATAAAATAGCGTATTTATTATATCATTAGTTGTATCTAAAAAAAGAATAATTTAAATTTCACTTTAAATCTAAAATGATTTTTATCTAAACGGATTTTTCCTTCATTATAAGATAAAGTTAACTCATTAGTTATGGTGGGCGTTTTACTCAACTCTTTGTCGCTTTCGTTTTCTCCAATATTGACTAAGTTTCTTTTAAAGCTTTGCTTTTCTTAAGAGTAAGACCGACAGAACTTTTACTGGTAACACCAACTTGCGTATACTGAATTACTTAATGGAACTTTGCTAAGCTTTAATACGCAACCTTTCGTAGTTTATATTCTTTAACAAACAAAAACCTATGTATTTTTATATAGATTTGCGAAATCAAAAACTGTATAAAAATACATCATGATATTTAAGAGGTGAAAGCTAACTGAAAACAGCTCAGTGGTCCGTGAACTTTATGTCTTGGGGCGATTGTTTTCATGGTTGGTTTAGTTCGGGGTTCTGCCCACAACAATGTTGAACGTTGATCTAATTATATTTACATGTTTAACTTTTGACATTTATCATTGACCATTAAAAAGAAACATTTATATCTGAATTGCTTGCGTAACGATCACTAATTAGTACGGGGAAATGTACAATTACAGTTACTTTGTTCTGAATAAAGGGAACAAAAGCAACTAATAGAAATGGGGCTTCGCATTTCAGCGTGAAGAAAGGGCCGTTAAATAGCTGGACAAACAACCGACTGATCATTATCCTCTATCGTTCGGATTATTATATCTGACCGTTATTGTCTCTACTTTCTCGTCATCTTTATGGACCGAAAATGGAGCAAAGAATTCGTTTCATATTTTTGGGATCTGATGGAATGTATTTATTAATGTTTCGTTATACATACTTATACATTATACTGTATGGGTATTTAATGTTTCCTATTATTATAATTATTTTGAGCGTTATTTATTATGTTCATCAAGAAAAATAAATCACTCTTTTAATTTACATATAGATAATTAATTCTTTACCACAATATTTTGTAGTCTTTTAATATTTTCTGAATAGCAAAAATGTATTGTTTAACAAAATACATTCGTCCTCGCAAATAATTGTTTAAATTCAAAAACACATCTCAAGCGTAAGAATAACAAATTCGTAGACTCGTACGTCGCTGTCTTTTTGGTTTCTTTCTAATTTATTATGAAGTCTTAAGATTAATTCTTGGCGTACGCAAGGAGGCTCGATAACAATGAGCACTGGCAACTCAGCAACCGCAATTTCGAAATATTTTTAATTTAGCGGGAGTGGAGGGTGCACTTTCATTACAGGCAAGCTCGAGTACACCTTTGAAGTTCCGCTGCAGATAAATATGTGGCACTGCTCGCTAATGCTACATATTTAGTATTACACGACCGAATGCCGCCTTATAATGTATGAACAGCGATCCTATATTGCATTCATTTAAAAACGGGGACAGATCCATTATCCGTATATATTATTTTTTAATAACATTCGTGTTGTTTGAGATACATTGAAATATAACTTACAATATATTGATAGGATGTTCTTTCGAGGGTAATTTGTTTATTTACATACTAAATATAAACCTGGTACAGATGGAGACAAGGGAGCGTCAGTTTCCAAGATCCTGACAAAACTTTCGCTTTCTCGCTCGTCCGTGGACACTAATAAAATTAAATGATATAGGTATGTTAAACTCTATAGAGTATTTATTCTAAATGAGCTTTAAAGCTGCCAGTTCAAACAAAGCCATCACAGTGCATTCGACTGCTATTTGCTGTTATTTAGCTGTAGTATAGTCTATACAGTCGCCTTCAATAAGTGCCAGCTTAACATAAGACGAGGCCAAGAATACGTGTCTAAATTCATGGCTATTAGGAAAAAATCTTTATATACCTCCTTCGCTTAAATTTACGAGGGACCTTAAAAAGTTGGTAGATTTGATTTGTGAAAACTCAATTTGTGTAATTTCTCACGTAGGAAGCAAGCCCCATGAAAATGGGCAAAGTTTTCACCGCGACATTTCTACTTTTTCTCTGGAATGCGAATTCTTTGCGTGATTTATTGCTATTATTTCTTACAACCTATAACTTATACGATATTGTTTTTCTTTTCTTTGTTACATTATAAATAGTCAATGGTGTAGATACCTAAATATTATATTGCCAACGTTTTAATAAATATTAAATGACGATCAAAAGAATAAATTTAAAAAGAATTTTTTACATGATAATTAATGTATTTTCTTAGATTTTGCACGAACATTAATTAATGAATTAAACAAATTTTATGCTGCTTACTATCACGTTTATTTTGATCTCTCCGTGATCACGATGGCTGCAAAGCTCTCGAAACGTCGGAATAATAAAAAAAATGTTAAATCAAAACCAAAATGAAAGCGATAGTATGTAAATTAGTTTGATTCATAATTAATGTTAATAAATTGTATTTTATTTTTTAAAGGCCAATAGAAAATAGGTATTTAATAACATAGAGGTGGTGTTTGAGGCATTCGTAAATTGAAACGATTTTTTTTATTCGTCGGCGCTCTTGGACCTACCTTGACTCACCATGAGGCAAGTCGAAGTCAGATGTTGAGTAAGATCATAAAAATGCGTAGTACATTATTCGTAATAAAAAAGTAGGTTGATAGTTCATTGAAAAAACTATTGTCATATTTAACGTTACCTTACTGCGCGGCTACTTAGATATTTCGAATTCAACAGACATTTTGCCCCCGATACAAAATTGAATCAATAATTCAATACATCTAAAATTCTTTAATCAAATATAACCCGTTGGTGGTCGCGCAAATATATTAGGTATTTTGGTCGTCCTGTTTCTATGATACAATCAGTTTTAGTAGCTTAGGATAGTAATTTAAAAAAATATATCGGCAAGCTTAATATCTTAGTTGTACAAGCTTTATTAAGACACTTCATAGATGGTGTAAGGGCTAATTAAATTTACGTCCACAAAAACATTCATTTCTAAAAAATAATGTTTTGCCTTTAACTTCCAGATTACACTTTTCAACTTGTATGTACTTATATATGCTATGTATATATGTACGTATAGAGTATTAAGTACATATATATGTACGTATTATTATGTTATGTATACACAACATAATAATTGAAATAATATTAATTAACATAACGGTATCTTTAAGACTTTGAAGCTATGAGGTCGGTTCCCACGAACATTCTGTTAATATGTAAATACCCCCACAACGTAGGGGAACGACTTAACAACTTTTATATGTACCTAAACGTATTTCGATTTATTCGCATTTTGTTAGATTCACATCTCGTCAAAGTTAAAGAAGGTTGGGTTTTGAGTAGATATCGAGAACGCAAGAGATGTACAATGGTTTAAAATTACCTATGTATGTAATACGGTTTATAGAGCTTTTAATCGATTTTTTATTGATCATTGTGACACAACGTCACAACATCTGACTACGACTTGCTTGATGTTAAGTAAGAGGAGTTCCAAGAGTGTCGACGAAAAAACCGAGTTAGTCACTATGCCGGCCAAAGGTGCTTCTTCACGCATCGCTTGAAGGATCAAAGCTCATAGGATGGAGAGAACACATGAGCTGGCAAAGCGTTCCACTTGTCAATTGTTCTACAAATAAAAGTCGCACCGAACTTTTTAGTTCGACTGCCCATTCGGTCGAAAAAATGCAGATGCTTTTCCCAACCTGTGCGGCTATTACGGGTGTGAAAAGACGAGGTAGGAACATGGTTAAAGAGCTCCTAGGAACATTCACGCCATGTCTCTGCGTGGCGTGACCTCTGTATCACCTCTTATTCGAACAGCTCGGCGCTGCAATGAATGCAATGAAACTTTGTTATTAAGAAAAGATTATAAATTTTAAATTGATTAACGAGATGCGAATACGACGAGTTGCGAATCAGACGAAATGCGAATAAACGGTATTTTACGTAGAAATTGCCAAGATGATTTAATTTACTGTAATTTACATGTTGAAACCTTTTGACCCATTTCATACATAATACCTCTGAATTACCTAATTCTTAAATTAGGAAACGAATGAGGAAAAACGAAGCTTCTTGTGAAAATCGAATAAGGCGTGATCGTGTACGGCAACTAAATAACTACGGTGAAATTGTTTTGTCGAAGTTTGTTGATGTACATCGATGGGTATTTTATGTATACATACTTCGTATGTTTATATGTACTTAGTATGTTTATGTGTTGTCTTAATTAGTAATTAAAACTTAATAGAACAAAATTATAAGATCTTATCTTATTGAATATATATTGGGTTGCAAAAAAGGCACAAAATAACGAATTTGAATGACTTTTGTTGTTATAATAAATTACGCTAAAAATATTAGTTTAAAAAATAATAGGTGCCAATAATAATAATAAAGCAAACCTAAATAAATTAAATTATACCCGTATAAATATATGCAGAAAATAAAAAAATGGGCCTTAATTTTGCTTGTAATATTTTTCTGAAAAAAGAGTATAGGGTAACTAATAACCAAGTATAGATAACCAAGTATAAATTAATCGAATTATCACGTCTTTTTCCCACAGGTATAGGCAGAGACAATGGAGCGCTCCCTCCGCGATAAATCCCTCGCTTCCTTCACATTGACCATTTATTCTCTTCATGCAAGCTCTATCGTTAAAAAATAAAATGAATGAGAAATAATTTAACCGAAATAATAACATAATTTGATACAAAATTAAAATGCATTTACAATCATTAGACCTTATAAAAATTGTAGAGTAAAAGTTGAATAAGTAATTTTCGTAACTGTTATATCGGCCCATATTTAGTCCGTGATCTTGCATCGGATTGCAAGATAGTAATTACTGATTCCGAACAGGTAAAAGGACAGGGTTGCCACCTCGTTTATAATATTGATTCGGAGACTTCCTAATTTTATTTTTATTGTATTTATTTTATTGTGGCTAGACAAAAACAGCACCACTTCAGATAAATACTAAAATGTAGAATTTCCATATTCTTTGATTACCTAAGCATTCTCTAAGCAAAATGTAAAGACGTACAATAGTTTTTATACAAAGTGTAATTAATACTTCCC
Organism: Tinea trinotella; assembly: GCA_905220615.1. NCBI lineage: Eukaryota > Metazoa > Arthropoda > Insecta > Lepidoptera > Tineidae > Tinea > Tinea trinotella. The sequence goes on from HG992311.1 coordinate 3,997,895, forward strand.
GTAACTATAGAGATTGCATGAAAATATTTCTGGAGTTGTGTCAGAATCGCGGAAAGTGCCGCTCCATTTTCTCTGCCCTTCCCTGGAATTGAGGCTTAAACATTGATTTATTTGACTTAATTAGATAAAACATATTTAAAATAAAAGTTAATTACTAAATAATTTAGTTTATCTTAACTAAATTGTTCACTGCATTATAAAATAAAACGTCGAATTAGTTTAAAGTGTTATTTATTTTGTCGTAAGGCTGCGGCGGATGTGAGATCACCGATATACAACCTGTTCCGAACATTCGTCAACAAATTACAGTTTGCGCAGTGAATAATGAGTGAAAAGGTCATTTAAAAAAGTTACATGTTTTTTTGGTACCATATTGGAACATACATCAATTATACCTAATTATTTTATTCATTTCTAATTGAATACTAAACTATTATACATATACTATGTTATACATATACATTATACATATACTATAGTATGTTTTAAGCGTTTTAAACAATTATGTATTCTTTTTTATACAATGGGGATTTCATAATGGGGATTATTGAACCATATCGTATTTACTCCCTTTTTATAGTTGAAAAAATCTTGTAATATTCTCAATAAGCAAGTTGCATCATAAATACCTTTTTTTATTATATATGTAATAAATTCATTTTATATTTCATTACCATATATACTGAATGATTTTAATATGATATCAAAGTTAATTAATACCGGTATGAGAAAACAAATTGCATACATACTCGTAGGTTACTTAAATATAATTATCTTATTTAAAAAAAATTCTTAGATTTTAATTTATAATAATAAAAAAAACTAAAGTGAAAATTTAAGAAATAATATCACTTGTATTATTGACTTGACAGACTATAATATGATACAGCGACTTTATTCACCGCGCTTGACGATTTCAGATAACATTTTAATTACAACTTCGCTTCGGGTTTTACGCAGCAAAAAAATAAAGATTACGAAATCTTGTAATAATCGATCATATAATTTTTATCTTGGAAGAAAGTTTTTTCTCATTTCAAGTGAGAATTGATTCTCCAGAATATGATTGTCATGACCCACTTACATTGCAATTACGGTTGGAGGCACTTAAAATTATTGTAATATATCATTTTCGTATTATTATTCTTTAATTATGATAAGCGATATCTTATCTATGGAAAGTCTTTATTTTAATATAAGTTTATTCTTATTAAATATTGAGCTTGTCTGAACTATAATTAAATATAAATATATAGTAAGTACAAAATTAGAAATATGCTTAACAAATTAAATATAAAACAAAAAAAAGTTGCGCTTCGTTGTATATGCCTAGCCCTATGGGAAAAAAGAAATTGATTGATTGATTGTATTATATTATAGTGTATAAATATATTTAATGTATAGTATATGTTATAATTATTTATCGGCTATTGCCTTTGATTTAACATAGCCTTAGATTAAAACAAAATCTTTCTCTTATATGCTTAAAGGGGACTCTTTATGCTCTTTATGCCGACAAGATATGAAATTAGACTACAAAAGCAAATATAAGGAACGAGCAAAACCAACTTAAAATCTCACCCATTATAGTTAGCTAGCAATAAGCTCATGGAGAAAGTATTAATACACTAATTTTCTTACTACTTGCCGAGTACTCCGCGTAGGAAAGCAAACTCAAGCCGATTATTACGTGGATGGAAATAACAAGTAAGCGTTGAATGAAGTTATTTTACAAACGAGCTTTAATGTCTATTTAACGGCCACTTCTCAGCTTATAATAACGTATCTCAGTGCAAGATTTCACATCTGATTATTAAAGTCGATTTCGTAAGAAAATTATGATTACTCAAAAGTACATAAAATACACTCGAAGGTACATAAAAATCTGTTCAAAATTGTCTGAGATATTATCTGTTGTTCAGATGATATCTCAGACAATTTAACAACTTGTAATAAGTATAAAGTTTGCACAAAAACATTCGGTTAAGTGGTTGAAGCACTACATAAAAAGGGAATAAAGACGTCAGCTAATATAATAACATTTACTTTTACATTTTATTATAAATATGTGGGGAAATTGAGGCGTCAAAATTTAATTGTTTGATTTATTACGTTTATCTGTTAACTGGTAACTAAATATTTGTGAAATAGAAATCTATTATAATTAATCTGTAGACAACGAAAAACTTAGTTACACATCTATGAATATTTTCCATTTCTTGCTTACTCTACGTATACATAGTGTAATTTATGTATGATATTGGAGTGTAAGATGTACTTTCAATAAGAGATTATTCTTTTCTAGACATCAGGATAAGCCGACATTTAACAGAGTAGGAATCACAATTACAAGTCTTTATTAATTTTATTAGGAAAAAAAAATAATGTCAATAGAGTTTAATATATAAATTAAAAAATACACAAATAAATGTATTCAAACAATACAAAAATAAAAAATACGAAAATGATGAATAATGTATAATAATAATAATACCTACATAATATGAAAATCATTTATTAAAACTTTTTTACTTTAACATGTACGCTTACTTTCAGATTTTAGAAATGTTTCATGATCGGAATAAAGCAGGTAATTGGACAAATATACACCCATTACCCTTTACTTTATAGTAATTTCCTCAGACGTAGTTTATCGAGGTCTTGTATCTAACTTAAATAATGTATTAATTGCTAAATGGACTACATTCATAGAATAGTGATGGTCCATGAATATTAGGACCGTATCAAGCCCACGTACAACACTCTTGGGAGAACTGGTCTAATAGGGATTCAATCGAGTTGCAATTCTAGTAATCTCGATATCATTTCGAATTGATGTGACAAAGAAATAATGACTTGAAACATATGCAACAGAAATTAATTTTAAAAGTATTGAAAACTTTGCTGTTTCAAATACCATTGTTTCTATTTTGTTTTTAAATAACCGTAAAGCTTGTATGTGAGGGAAGCGAGGAAGGTAAGTAAGTATCGTGGCAAGTGGCGTTCTATTGTCTCTGCCCAACTACGTGGGAAATAGACGTAACAATTTGATTAATTGATATTTCGAAATAAAAAAGGCAGATATTTGCTATGGGTCTGGTGGTTTAAAAGTCACTGGCAGACAGATGACCACCAGTCGTTTGTCCAGTCCGCCGATCAAGGTTGTACCACCACTTTTAAGTGTATAGACTGTTAAGTGACTCAGTCGCATTTCCAGATAATCTTAAAAGTTTCCATTTCCAATTAGACCGGCATAGTAAATCCGACTTTAACTTAAGTAGCAATCGTATTATGTTACATTAAAAAATGACTGTTTTTCCGATTTCTAAAAAATATATTTATATATTCTACTAAAATATTTTAAATAGCCATTCTCGAGAAAGGCTTTCTTGACATCACATCTCAAGATTTATGTCTTACTGGTAGAATTGCCCCCCAGGTCGGTCAATGCGAATTTCTATTGATTGTTGTGGAGAACTATAGATGGTATCGACACACACAATGGCCGATTAGGAAACGATAGTTCGACGTTATCTGACATCGTCCGTGTAAGCTCTTCCCGCGTCTGAATAGCGACTTGACTTACGACCGGCTTTGCCTTAGGTTCCCAGCGGTTCCCAGCATTATTCTTTATTGTTCAAGAGTAACTCATTCTTTGAAACAAGTATATGAGCATAAACTCTCTTAGTTATTTTCTTTGCTTTGCTAAATTATTGTTTGGAAATCTAATAGTAAAAGGCAAATATCGGAAGTTATACTGTTAAAATTTAACTTCAGATGCAAGCACAGAGTAAATAAATAAATTTTACCTACATCTAACTTACTTATATCCCTTGTAACTAATCGAAGTTAAAATCTGCTTTAAAGAAGAAACATTTTAATTTCTTATAAATACTTCGCTAAGAACATACTTTTTTTATCTAAATTACTTTATTTAACTTAATAGAATGTAAATAGTAATTTATTCCAAAAATAGTGCGTATTTAGTGCCATATTTTCATTTAAGCCCATTTAAAAAAAATAGTTTAGTCAAATATAATAATCAAATAATGGTTTGATTATTATATTAACTTATTCACTTCCTCCATACTCATTATACAATCTTAGTAATTAAGGGGCGTTACATAAACTATTTTGTTTTTAAGGATGTCTCCAATTTGATCAAAATATAATCTTGTGGGTCGCCTCTCCACTCACCTCTGGTTTATAAATCTCCTTTCGAGCATCTTTTTTTCCTATTTATACCAATAACCGTACTATAACGTAAATTAGGTAGGTATAAGGAAACACTGTTGGTAATTATGTAATAATTAGAACCGACAAGTGGGTTTGGGAATCCGTATTAGACGTGCGTCCGTTGTTAATTAATCTACTTGTATTGATTAATTATAATACTGTTCATAATTTTGTATATATACAAATTAGAGGTATCATGTTAACAGGAAATTAGATTTGGATTAGTCATTACTTTAATCCCTTTCTGGGAAATTTGGTTAAAAGTAAGTAAAAGTAATAAAATAATATATTTTTATGCTGTTTATAGCTATCGTGGTCGCGGAGAAACTATTGTAAGCCGCAAAAATATTTTATGGGTATTTCATAAACAATGTTTGCGCAATACTGTATTTTGTGTATTTTTTAATTTATGTCATAATGCGACTGCGCTCCAAAACACAAATTGCCGATGTAGCTGAAAATGCTTGAAATGTTAACTGGGCAGGTCATCTCTGTCGCATGTCTGATGCATAATGGGCAAAGTTTACTACTGAGGGAAATCAAGGCAAAGAAGACATCGCGGCAGGTCCAAACGGAGATAGTGAGATGAGATGGACTCATAGTTCGTGGCGAAAGATCGCTAAATGTCGCCAAAAAAAGGCTAATAATGTCTTAATAGACATATTAAACAATATGCATACGTATACTCGTAAAGTTAAACTTTTAAGTATCTTTTTCTGTCAATTTGATTTTATCCATTACGTTACAATCAAACAAGTAACGTCTTACTCTAAAGGTTACTTATATCAAAAATACTTTGAGGATTATGCTGCTCGATTTTGACTCGACAACTAATCAACTTGTCTGATGGTAAAAGCAAGGGGAAGTCCAAAAAAATGATTCAGTTTACCGTTGTTCGTCACTATGCTGGCCTCAGTCACTTGTCATTCGTATTCGGCATAAAGAATGAAAAAATGTCGTGTATGTATTTCATGCCCCTGTAGAATAATTTCTGTGAAAACATACAAAACATTTCATATACGTAGTAGTTTCATGTACTTTGAAGATATCACAGGTATAAACCCACAACGAGACGTATCCGTGTCTCAATTTAAGTATGAATTTCTGGTTAACAATTATTTTCAAATCTATAGTTTGTAAGAAATAATATATATTTATTTATGTTTTGGTTAACGAATAACAAAAGAACGGTTCGTGAGAGCCATCAACACTTCATTGGCTTCATCAGGAAAGGTCAAAGATCGCATACATATGAGTTGAAAAACAAAAAACATATAAAAAAGTATATTAGCCTTCGACTAGGACTTTAAAAACTAAAATACTTACCTTTATTGTTTTAAATTTTTATAAGGTCTAATTGAATGATTTCCAAGCTGTAATAATAGTTAATTACGCAAAGATATCAAGTTAATAGTAGGTTTTTTTATAACTCACATCGACTTGCCTGAGATAAGCTAGGGGAGGTCCAAGAGTGCCGATGACTATTAAAACCGTTTCAGTTTACGGTACATCAGTCACCCGTTATTATGCTGGCCAAATATTCACTTTCTTTGTGATCATTTGCGGATCCTTGTAAATATAACTTGTTTTATTGTGCCTCGATCTATGACAGCACCCATCTTATGTTGCGAGAGCTACTTCAGGTACATAATGGCAAGTTGCAGTCGCATCTACTATGCCAGCCTAGAATTTATGATTTTTATGAATTTAGGATTTTTAATTTAAAGCGAGTTTTTTGTGAAGTGTGGTCTATGAATTGTGAAGCCAGATACCGACGTTTCATCTTCATTTGCCGCCGTGACTCCCGTTGTCTTTGTGAATATGTAAAACTAATTTACATATTACTTTGTAGGGAGTAACACAGGAGTTATTCTCACTGACATTTCACTACTGAATAATATCTTCCATGATAAAAACCTTTGTAGATATTATTAATTGTAAAATAAAAACCGTTAAATAAAATTACTCTAGAAATATTATTTAATAAAAATAAATTTACGCCCAGAATTTCGAGTTTCATAATATGGTTTCTTCTCGATGGAGGATTTTCGAAGCCATAAAATTATTTGACAGTGTAATACACCTTAAGAAGGCCAATTTACAATTAGGAGTATGATCCGAGGAGCTTTTTTACCTCCTCGGAACATCGGCTTTTTACAGCCGTGATACCTGCACAGAATTCACATTCTGTCCACATTTAGCATCCACCGAATCGACAGTCAAACTAAAAGGGGAAAGTTACAAGCTGATACCGAAACGTAACTAAGTCACTTCTTGGTCTGTCTGTATATTTGTGAATGGAAGTGCCCAATCTGCCAATCCAGAGTAGTAACTCTGGATTGGCAGATTGGGCACCTTCACTTGACAATCAGACCCGGAGCAAATATCCAAATATTTGCCTCTTTTTTAATTAACAAATACATCGCATCGATCGAAGAAACGACAACCCAACCGGAAGACGAACCGGAAGACGCAGCGTGGACTGACGACATAGTGAAAGTCACGGGTAACCGGTGGATGCAACTGGCATCTTGTCGTTCGGAATGGCGTTCTAAGCCTATGATGATTGGCAGTGGCATTGCATTGGCTACGTAAGCCGAGTCGCACGGGTTCGAAACCACTCACCGGTACCAATGTATCTTTGATATATGTACTTTGGTTATCCTGTTTTTATGATACAAGCACTTTAGTAGCTTAGAATAGAATTGTAAAAAAAAATTAGTCCAATGAAATTAAATGTATTCTTTATAAATAATACCTAAATAAATAAATAAATAAATAAATACCTAAAGCAAAAACCAGTTAATTTCTTAACTTGTTTTAGTTACAAAGTCATCGTGGCCAACATTAATAAAACAAACAATTGCCAGTTCACGTTGTTATATTAAATATTAAACCAAAGTTGAAACAGTTTACTTTGAGTTGGTGTATTGTTAAAACCAATTTAGTTGCTTTACTGAAACTACAATCGATGAAATTGCCACGCCTCACTTTCCACAGGGGTTGGCAGAGAGAACGGAGTACCATTTTTTTATTGATGCGACTCGACAGCACCCCGCCTAATGTTGTGCTTGAGTGCGGTCAATGAATGAAGGTGACTGCTACTACAGGAAAATAACTGTAACAGTCACATTTACTATGCTGGCCTAATTGGAACTGGCAACTTACAAGCTGATCCCGAAACGCCACTAACTTTCACGATCTGTATACCTACCTTCCTATCTCTTGACAACCGAAAGAAAAAATTCTTATTGACAAATATTTTAAAATACAATTAATTATTAAATATAACAAAAGTAAAATGAAACACATATGAAAACACGCACAGTAAGACAAGGTGTGATAGCGTAGGATCCCCAAGATGAACTGACGTCCTCCTAAGAATCAGCTGTCAAAGAAACGTCACTGTGGAGATCGCTAGGTAGGGAAGAGACCTATCCGTCCAGCAGTGATAACAATTCAAAATAAACGGTTCCATGTCAAATGCTAATAACAGATATTCCTCTCATTAAGCTAACTAACAAACGTCTGTATAAACATAATACATCAAATACTACATTGAGTTAACTTCAGTATATGTAGTTTGCACGTGAAGCTCCTATATGGAGGAAATTCGTCGTATTTACGAAGTGAACTTAGAGCTACGGAGTCTTCGCCTAATCTTGCGCTATATCTATTTCGTTGGGCCATAGCCAAATGTAGAATTTATAATATATGTATGTATATATTCAAAGTTTAAGGACTTTTTTAATTGTTTAATGTTTTATTCCATCCTATGATCTTGGATCCTTCAAGCGATGCGTGAAGAAGCACCTTTAACAGACTGAGGCAGCTATAAACTAACTCGTTTTTTTTAGGGATTTTTCAGTCGTCGTCACTCTTGGACCTCCTCTTGCTTATCACCAGGCGGGTCGAGGTCAAATGTTGTGTCACAATAAAAATAATCTATTTAGAATTCTTGTTTTTATTATAACTCGACTGAACTCGACGTTTCTAATGGTAAGTGAGCAAGAGGACATCCGAGAGCGTTATTTAGTCTTATTTAGACTTATTTAGTCTCAGTGACCTTCACTGTGTCTTTTTTGAGGTAATTATTTCATAGATTGCATTTAAAATCATAGGTAGCAAGACAAATCAACATTGGATAATACAAAGAATGTTGCATTAGAGAGTATAACTGATTGAATCTTAAAACTACTATTTAACAGTAAATAATACAAAATATGGCAACAAATAAAGACCGTTATTTTAGTTCAATTTTCGTTTTCACTGCCACATGGATAAGCAGAAATAATGGACTACTAGTTGCCGCTAGCTTAAAACACCCCCTTCCTTCGTCATATGCAAAGTTCCCATAATATTATTTTTCAGAATGATAGGCAGTTTTGCTCATTCGCTCAGTTTGACGGGTACTAAAACCACTTCCAATTGTACAGACCGTAAAGTAACTTAGTTGCGTTTCTGGGTATGCTTCAGTTTTTTTTACTCTAGCTTAAGATCAGGCGGAGTGCTATCATATAACGTACTACAATATTTTTTAATATAATTATTAAAAAAATATTTTTTACTTAGCTACATTCCTGATTATCTACATATTGAGTAAATAGAGCTAAGATGAGACTGGAAATTAAGCAATAAGTTTAATTGGGTATTTGATGTTTCATTTAGTGAATTAATACAATTTATAATTAAAGCCAAGATATATAATATATTTTACATAAACATTACGAAAAAACAATTGAAATAAAAATATAACGTACGAAAAAATACCTATTAATTTCTTTTTCAATTGTCTGTTTTGTTTTAACCTAGTCGTAGAGATTCATAAAGCAACTGTACTCATAAGCATATAGATTGTATGAAGAGAATCGTGGATATGATGAAAGCTCTCTAGCTTCCTTTATAATATCATAGAGTTGTGGCAGGTGGTAAGGACCAATTATTTTTGTATTTTTTTTTCATTGTGACTCGACATATGACAGCACCCCGCTTGATGTTAAGTGTGGTCCATGAATGAATGCTACTGCTACTAGAATTCAATAACTGTGAGTAGCAATCACATGCACTATGCCGGCCTAGATGGAACCGGCAACTTACAAGCTGATCCCGAAACGTGACCAAATCACTTCACGGTCTGTATACTTGTAAGTGGTGGTACTACCCCGGATCGGCAGACTGGGTACCACTGCCTACCACTCTTTGATAACCAGACCCGAAGCAAATATTCATATATTTTTTTTATTAACAAATATTTGCAATATTTAATATTATTAAATTATTACTTTTATTATTACAAATAAAAGCTATGAAACAAATATTTGCTCCGACCGGGAATCGAACCCGAAACTTTACGCGCAACAAACCAATCGCTAAACCGTTCGTCCACGCCTGTCGTCAAATATCTTGTCTGGGAATGAAGGCGTGACAATTTTATTCATTGATATAATCGAAATATACTTATATAATAAATAAAAAACATTAATTAGATGATAGAGATGATAGACTATAGAACAGTGTACTTTTTGGCCGACATAGTGGAGGTGAATGAGGAAACCGTAATTAGTTTCTTTTATGTTAGACTCAATTCACATTTTAAAAAATACATACTTTTAATAACGAAATATTATACATATTTATTATTTTGTATAATATTTTACTATTCAAAGAGTTGCTCTTCTGCTTAAAGTGTTTGAGACGGAGACGCTCTCGAAAGGTAAGAGGTTGTAGGACGTGATGCGATGTGGATGGATAGCAAGGAAGCTTTATTATTTAATTAAATCTACACTAGAGTACGCAATTAATTATAATTTAAAAGAAACATACCACTTCTGCTACTTTTATTACCAAGGTTTATTTAACATTTCTCTTACTTTTATTACAATAATTTTTCTGAATAGATTTACAAGTCTAATTAAGCATCATGCGACAGGCCTGGCGCATTCTCGTCTCGGGTTCGATTCCTGGTCAGATTAAAATATTGTTTCATAGCTTTTGTTTGTAATATTAAATAATTAACTCAAGTATTACAAATATTACATCCAGAGTAGTACTTGTTCCACCACTTACCAAGTATACAGACCTTGAAGTGACTTAGTTGCGTTTCGGGATTAACTTGAAAGTTGCGGCATAGTGGATACGACTGCTTTTTAAAGTTATTTATGTGTTCAATGTGTAACATCCCCATCCTGTAACCATGGATCCTTCAAGCGATGCGTGCAGAAGCACCTTTGGCTGGCAAAGTGACGGCGACTGTAACAACTGACTTGTTGTTTTTTCAGTCTTGGCCCTCCACCATGCTTACCATCAGGCAGGTGGAGGTCAGATATCAAGTACCAATAAAAAGTGCCTCACGACACAGTTTGCCTAGTGGGGGGGGGGGGGGGAGGCTGTGTATTGTCGTCATAAATAATATCTGTAATAGTTAAATATAATTTAACATAACATTTTTTCAATTAAAAAATCATCCTAAGATATATTTTTTCGATATCGAATAATACAAATAAAGTAAGTATTACTTTGCTTCTTATTCATTCGTAGTTAATGATATTTTTTTTAAGGAACTCAAAGATCGGACTTAAAAGGAACAATTATCTATCTGCTTCCAGGGCTTCACTTTGAGTATATTTAATAAATAATGTCGGTGCCCTCAGGGGCGGCTCGGGAAGGTCGACCCGCAGTCGAATTACCATTCAGTTTATTTAGGCCACGATCTAACTCACATTTCTTTGTCAGCCTCTTTAACTCTATGGGCATAAAATATTCAATACCTCTTCTTCCGAAAACACCAACGTTTTCACTACTAAAATGTAACAAATATTTCGAGCACGTGCCATCGACGCGATTGAAAAACATATTGATGCTTCAAATATTGCAAATACCTAAAATATCGTTTGTTACAATAGCGCTTAATTACAAAATACTAAAGCAAAAAGCACGTAGCACCGCTCAGGAGCCAGGCGGGCGGCAAAGAGTGGTAGGCAGTAGTACCCAGTCAGCCGATCGGGGGTAGCACCACCACTTACAAGTATACAGACTGTGAAGTAATTTGTTGGCATTGCAGGATTAGCTTGTAAATTGCCGATTCCAACTAGGATGTGACTGCTACTTACAGTTATTGAATTGTAGTAGAAGTGATAACCATTCATGGACCACACTCTAGCTTAACGCAGACAAGACGGTTAAGTTGCTGTCATATGTCGAGTAACAATGAAAAAAGTAACCGCGCATAGCATCGCATCAGTGTTCGGGCGCGTCGCGGTCATATAAGTTAATTTTATTAATTTTAATTACTTCTTGTCGCGTGCTAACATACATTAACCTTTGCTTGCCGAAACATGAGACTCGATAAAGTAACTGAAACGGCATTCAACGTGAAACACCCCTTTTAAAACACCATTTGTGGCGTATACAACAATAATGATAAGGGAGACAATTAATGATGTCCATTAAATTCATTATACACGAAATTATGTTTTATTATCTAAAGGTATAATTATATTGGATAGCTACACACTTTTATTACTTTATGACATAATTCCATGATTAATTAATTAATCCTCAAAAAACCCGGGTACCTAGTGCCCATAATAGTAGCTTGTACTAAAAAAATTGTGGATGTAAAGGAAACGAGGGAGTTGTGTCAGAATCGTGGCAAGTGGCGCTCCATTTTCTCTGCCTATCTCTGTTGAAAAAAGGAGTGACAATTTTAATTAATTAATGCTTTGCTTCACAATGCCTTAATATATTCAACCTTTTTCTTACAAAATTAAGTTATTACGCGAAAATAAACATAAAGCAATAAATCTTTGTGAGTTGACAAATAATAGAACCAAACCGATAAGTCGTCAGCAGCACGCGAATCGTGAAAGTGCGATACAAAAAATAAAAGACTAATTAAAATTTAGATAAAATATATTGAAATTATAGCATGGTATTTAATTAGTATTCACCCCTGGCCTGAAAAGTCGAGGTATTGCGTGAAAACCTCTTCGTTTCGAGAATTGAATAAATCAAACCCATAACAGGGCTAGTTGAATTCTTGATTATTCGAAAACAAAGCACAAAATAATATAGCTATAGAAAATTCTATTGAACTCATTTATTGTTTTCGTTTTGTATAAAAAATCACGATTGATCACATATTTACTTACAGTGAATGTCCCTTCGCATTTGGGCTTTCTCCCCTATCTATGGATTAATTAGAAAATTGCAATTTGCTCTTATGTCCCCAATATGTGTGTAACTCACAATTTTAATCCCAACACATAGGGAGAGATGGAACTGTTAGAAATACTATAATTCTGTATATACTGTATAAATACTATAATCTATATTAACTGTATAATTCTATGATTATAAATTATAATAAATCTATAATTATGTATCTATATCTAACCCTATATACAAGTATAATAATATAATCATAAGCGCACTCAATACAAATACTATTTGCAATAAAGTAACTAAAATAAGCAAAAATTCAACAAAAAGAAATATTGAAATATGTTTCAGAATACACATTTCATAAATGGCAACGCGAGCTATCATAAATAATAAATTACATTTTGTTGTATTTGAATCCCTTTTCCTGTTCAGGTAGCTAGGACGAACTTAATCGCGAAAGCAATAAAAAATATCAAAGGTGTCGCAGTGTTTGCAACCCTTACGTCAGCTGATCCCAGGCAGAGGACCGTCAGATATGCAAAGGATGCGACCTTACCTATTCAATTTGATTTTCATATCCACAGACGACCAGCCACAATAGGGGTCGGTCTCCTTTGTTTCACGTTGAAGAGGAAGCTTGGCGGTATCTGCGGGGAATGTCGGCGTATCAACCACTAATAATTATTTCCATTGTCTTATTTACCCTAACCAAATGGCTCCAGAACAATTAAGCCATGCGACATCAGCATTGTGGTCCGACTAACATGCTCCTAATGTGTGGATTGCCTGGGGTGACTGCACGAACGATGAAACTTGGATGTTAGCGCCATTCACACTCATTATTAAGTCTAACGTATCAATGTTGCTTTGTTGACAACCCTATTGTTGTGTTGTGAATGGAAGGCATTCATTAATTTGTAATATTAAACCTATATTTACTGCATTATTTCATTAGGTAAATTTCAATTTTAATTTAGCTATTTTTTGTTTGAATAACATTGAATTTATATTGTAAATATTCTTCTTTTTCAAATTGCGTGTAAGTGTAGTCAAACAATGATATCTGAATACAAAGCCTCCATGGGGGGCAGGAGGGTGTTATTTTAATGTGATTGGTGTGAGATGGGCAGCTCCCCGCTCAGCTCAACGCTTTCGCGCCGGCATGAAACGTCACTGCATTATTAATGCATCTTCCTTCGCCTTCATGCTTCCCAACTAATTATTTTACACTGTTTAGAAATTCTTTTTATTTTGTTATTTAAAATTACTTATTTAATAACTTAAGTGCTCTTTAATGGTTTTAATTGACTATCTAAATACTTTTTTTATATCTTTAAAGAAAAAGGTTTTATTAATAGATAATGAAAACATAAAAACGCACAATCGTTAGTCGTGAAACTAATTCGTAGTCAGACAAGAAGTTGGGTTTGTCGGCGGCATGACTAGTCTATACTGGGAGGTGACTTTGTAGTGAACCGCAATTGTCACGTGCCGGCCACCACGACTACCTCATCAACTGACGAAGGATGAATTTTAAAACGACTCTAATCATACTGACATCCTAGACATAAAAAGATATAAATTATTCTTTTGTACTAAAATGGAATTTCTAATTCCATTACTTACATAATTTAATAAAATTGAGACCTCCTTTAATATTTCATCATTTTGTATAACAATGTATTTATTATTCTTTGAATTCCTTTTATTTATTTATTTGTTATTTTATTGTTAAAAATATTAAATACAAAAGGCGAATCGGACCTAATGCCGTGCCGTTCTCCGCCATACTCCTTTTAGGTTAATCCCAGAGCGCAAAAAGTACGAATAAATAAAGGATACAAAATACAAGTTTTTAGAGTAAATATTGAAATAAATGTTGACAAAAATCATTTAGGGATTCACGCCTTTCGGATTTTGATGGGTCTGTCATTCCACAGTCTAGCTGCTTGCACTCTAAACATTTTTTTTATTGTGACTTAATATCTGACCTAGATCTGCCGATCGATCGAACCATGATGGAGGTCCTAAAGTGCCAACGACTTGAAAAATTGAGTCAGTTCACGGTTGCCTCAGACGCCATCACAATACTGGTCAATGTATTTTTTGTTTTTATTGTGACTCGACATATGACAGCACTCCGCCTGATGTTAAGCTGGAGTGTGGTCCATGAATGTAGGTGACTGCCATTACAATTTAATAACCGTAAGTAGCAGTCGCATCTACTATGTCAGCCTAGTTGGAACCGGCAACTTATAAGCTAACTCCGAAACGCGACTTCGTCACTTAACGGTCTGTAAATTTGGTGGTACTACCCTGGATCGGCAGTTTGGTTACCACTGCCTTTTTTTTTAATTATGACTCGGCACATGACAGCACCCCGCCTGATGTTAAGCTAAAGTGTCACTGCTACTACAATTCAATAACTGTGGGTAGCAATCACATCTACTATGCCGGCCTAGTTAGAACCGGCAACTTACAATTTAATCCCGAAACGCGACCAAATCACTTCACGGTATGTATACTTGTAAGTACAACTCTTACCGTAGTTTCAATTTAATAAATAATTATGAAAAGAACTAAAATATAAGTATAGTACTTGTAATTTTCTATAAATTATTGTAAGTGTTAATATAAATTTAAGCCTATCAACATTTCTCTAAGCAAAACCTTCGGTACAAATCCGGATAAAGCTTTTATCCGTATTAAGTAATGCCCACTTAGGAAATCTCTGGCTAATCTACTGATAAAAGATTGTTTTCATTAAACATTTTGTTATACTTATTCTATGATGTTTTTAAAATATCATTGAGGCCTAATTACTAAAAATAATTCTAATGATTTTGTATGGTATGTGATAATTTTAAAATTTATTTAATTAAATTATTCATATTTAATTCAAATAAAAAAAATATATAAAATAAATAAGTGTAAAATAAAGTAATTTCTTAGACTACTTTATTTTACTATCGCGTTTATTTTGGTTTTAAAACGTCGAAATAATAAAAAAAAGTGACGCTCTATTGTTTCTGTCTATTCCTGTGGAAAAAACGCGTGATAATTAATTGATGTAAATGGCCACTTAGTAAAATGAAGTCTCTATAATTTATATATATTTTTTTAAATATTGTATAAATATATGTATTACCTCGAAACGAAACTTTCACAGCCTAATTCATGAAACGACTGAAAACGACTAGCGCCACCTCGCGTAGCTCTTAGGAATCAAATAACCAGGGTGATTTCATCGCGTCTATTCCAGGGATAAAAGGGAGCGAAGTTTGTAGTGATTCGCTCGTGTAACGATAGGTGGCGTAAGGGGATGAGATTTGTGAATAAGTTATTGCTTTAGACTTATTATATTTATTTATTAAAATATTAAATTAGATATTTTATCCTAGGTAAATAAAATAATTATTTAATTTCATATTTTACATTCATTGTTATTTATTTTTATTCAAAAAAAGGAAAGCTATATTTTAAGTTATACCTATTATTTAATATTTTTCGACCAATCGGTAACATCCTCAAGATAACTGGGTTGCCTATTGCCCATAACCATAGAGCTTGTATAAAGAGAATTCTGGATTTTAGGGAAGCGAGGGAGTTGTGTCCGGATTGTGGCAAGTGTCATTTCGTTGTCTCTGCCTATACCTGTGGGAAAAATGAATGACATTTTTTTTTATTGTGAATCGACATATGACAGCACCCAGCTTGATGTTAAGCCGAAGTGTGGTCCATGAATGAATGTCACTGCTACTACAATTCAATAACTGTGAGTAGCAATCACATCCACTATGCCGGCCTAGATTGAACCGGCAACTTACAAGCTGATCCCGAAACGTGACCAAATCACTTCACGGTCTGTATACTTGTAAGTGGTGGTACTACCCCGGATCGGCAGATTGGGTACCACTGCCTACCACTCTTTGATAACCAGACCCGAAGCAAATATCCATTTCTTTTTTTTTATTAACAAATATTTGCAATAAACATATAAACATATATAATATTTATATAAACATTTTTATTGATTAAATAATTATTTATTTAATATGAAAATTGGATAGATCACTTTCAAATGGATTTTCACGCGAACATAATGGGACTGTTATGGTTTTACGCAAGCGATCGATGTGCTCCTGTAAATTTTTATAAAGTCATATTATATACTTGCGTTGGAATATATATTTTATTGTGACTCGACATTTGTCCTCGAATTGCCTAATATTAAGCAAGAGGAACAAGGTAAGCAAGAAGAATACACAACGTCACTATGCCTGCTTAGGTGCTTCTTCACGCTATTTATTTTATGATTCAAGATTATAGGATTGGGAGAACACATGGGCTGGAGCATTCCACTGGTCAATTGTTCTATAAAGACAGAACGTCGACAGAATGCGGATGCTTCCCCTGACCTGTGGTAACAAGGGGTAGTATTTATTATTTCATACGATAACCTAAATAAACGAATCTACCTATAAACAATTGAATACAATTACGACCTCAGAAGCACACCCTCACTAAACCGTAATGTAATTATTACTTCAAAAGCGTATATTAACACAATGAACGCACATAACTTTGACTATATCATACGAAGTTCAAATCTCTGCAATGTTACTTGACATCACAAAGGGAAAACAGTACCTACGTTTCAACGTTAAAACAAGAGACAGTTTGACATGAGGCATAAAGGTGATCCCATAATATGTATTATTAAACTTCACATAGAAATTCCATTCGCATGTTTAAGCTAAAGAGAAAATAATAATATTTCAGAACACAGTAGATCTGTACAACAAAAGTAGACTGTGTTAAGCCTTTTTTTAAATCAATTAAAAAACAAACAGTTATTTAAAATGCTCCGGGTCTGAATGTTTTAAGCGTAGTAGACAGGCAGTTAGTAGTCATTTGCCCAGTCTGGCTATACCACCACTTTCAAGTATACAGACAGTGAAGTGACTTGGACATGTTTCGTGATCAGCTAGAAAATTGAGGGTTTTAACTAGGCTGGCAGTCGTATTCATTCATGGACCGTACTCTAGCTAAACATCAGAATTCCGAATATATAATATATAATTCCGAACCATGATAAAAAACAATTATCGTATAAATTTATGAAAAAAAAAAAACGATTTACGAATTACTATAACAGAAGAATATAACTATCAATATTTTGGACGGGTAAAATCTATCTTAATTTTTTTTTAACAGAGTTAATAAAATTATTATATCAACAAGCGAAGTGATCTGTTGCACTCAAAAATAAATTAAATGTAATTCTGAAAAATAAATTATTCCTTTATTTAATCAAACAATGTTTGCGCATAAAAAAATACAAAACAATATGTTAAATTCACCTGTAACTTGATTGATTAAATTGCGATACTATGTTTATATAAGACATATATCTTTTAAACAATCTTGTTGTTTAGTTAACATTATAAACTAGACTTACATTTTTACTTATTTATTCTTTGTTGTAGCAGTAAATCATAAACTTAAGGGTGGTCTGGCAACAAGCGCTGTAAGTGATAGGCGGTCAAATAAAGACAAATTTATAGAGACATCGCTACATTATTTATTACAATACAAAGACAAAATAAACAAACCAAAAAAACGTACTTAAATTATGCTACTGCTTCAGTTTTTATAGCTCAAGGCGAGCTTGTAAACTTGTAAATTTTATAGTATAAATCCCGAAGTATAGACAGGTAAAGAGTAAAAAAGGGGCTAGAGCTTCCACGATATGGTTGGTGACAAATTCGACTTTTTTTGAATGTCGTTAGCTAAATGTGTTACTAACAAATTACATGTTGCTGTTGAGAGGGAATTTATCCCTTTCAAAATATTTGGTGTTTGTAAACGCATTTCAACTTTAAAATGAGGAGTGTGATTTAGTAGCATTTGTTGATTGAAATATTTTAGTGATCTCATTTATGAGTCATTCTTAATAATTTATAAGCTTAGACTATTATTGGTCAAGCAATATCCATACTATAATATTATCTTCTTTACCAAATTCTTAATTTTGCAAATAAATATACAAATCTGTTAAAACATAGTAAAATTTATAACTTTTAATATTTTCTTAGATTTTGCGCGAACATTGATTAATGAATTCTATGCAGCTTACTATCGCGTTTATTTTGGTTTTGATAAACGCAATAGTAAGCCGCATAAAATTTGTTTAATTCATTGTTAACTCTTGTTAAGGTTTGTTATCTCTTGCTAATAATATTCTTTTAGTACCTAGGAACCATGTAAACTAAATGGAACAATTAACGGCGTCTTTGTTTTATAGTTCCACATGACAATTTTTGTGGTTATACTCTCTTTCATCTAGTTTAATGATATGTCCTCTATACGTGTTCTTCTTTAGGAAATTTAATTTACTGAAACCCATAAAAGCGAGGTATGTTGTTCATTTAATTTTACGGTTCGGGTTTTACTACTATGAAGTCTAAATTGAAGGCCATACTGCGCCTGTTGACATTTTGTCATTACAACTTTATGTAAAGGTTTATTGTAAATACTATTTTACATGTAAATTGTATTTGAGTTAAGTTTTCATTACTATCATCAAACTCCGAATGTGTTGAAATCCTATACATATTCGATACATAAGTACATTCGACGCATAATATTTTCTTAGATTTTGCGCGAACATTGATTAATGAATTAAACAAATTCATGCCTCTCCGGGACCACGATGGTTGCAAAGCTCTCGAAACGTCGGATTAATACAATAAAATTGTAAAATAAAAACCAAAATAAACGCAATAGTAAGCCGCATAAAATTTGTTTATTTTATTAAAAAGACAACATTCAGGTGAAGAAGAATAACATTATATGCACGACCAGTAAAGAATAGCTCGATTCTGCTAATACATTTGGCGTCGAAAAAGCAGTGTTGCTCTGATATTTGACATATTCATAACCAATCAGCGAATAACAAATCAATATGTAAACTACGTTGATTGGTCACTTGCGACCGCGGTGCGATTTCACTGATTTTTCACCGTAATATTGTATTAAGAGTCGGGCCCCATTTTCCCAGCCTTGAACAAAGAGAACAGCCTTGAACAGAATCATCAAACTCTAACTTAACATTAAGAGTGCCTAATGTTACATCAAATAGACCGATAATAAAAACAAAATTATATTTTACTACTAAACTACAATATATATGTTACTTTATTGCTTAATTTAAAGCCCATAAACCACTATAAATCCCAAGGTCTAACTTAGGTCTAAATCTAGTCTCCACAATGTAGTAGGTAACAAGCATAAATTTCAGGAAGTGCTGCGGCGTCGACTGTGGTCACGTTGACATGCCACTTAACTCGTCTTTGTTATATTACCAGACTTAATTAACGCTATCCAACATTTTAGCACAATATTATCTTTCCTTTGAACGTGTAAGGATGGTTGAAAAACAATATTTTAGAACAGTTTCGTACAGGCTTTGAGAGAAATGTTTAATAAATTCGTTATTTTTAATACATATTTAAACGGTGCTTTTTCCTTCCTTAATGTATGGAATATGGAAGTATGCTGGGTACTGTAGAAGATAATTGAAGGCATTAATAATAATAATAAACGTTTATTTCAAACAAAAAGTTCATACATTTATTCAGAATTACAAAATTAATTACAAAATCAGATAGTATTATAGAATTCAGATTCCTATAGAAATGAGGTTATTAAGGATTGTACTCGTATGAGAGTTGACGTTTGCGTAAAGAGTGAAGAATACAGTTGAGCGTGATAAATGTAATTATATAGGAGTTTTTTTTATTGTGACACGACATCTGACCTCGACCCGCCTGATGATAAGCAAGAGGAGGTCCAAAATTGACGACAAGTGAAAAAACCGAGTTTATTCACGGCTGCTTCAGTCATCGTCACTATGCCGTTGATAAATATTGAAATAAGTACGAGTATTTTGCGATGACTTCCAGTTCCAACTAAGCCAGCATCCAATATTTACCTGTAGCCTCTAATTATATGACACACTCCAGCTTAAAATCAAGTAGGCTGCAATCAATGATTATATTGTATGTCGAGACACAATAAAAAATAAATGAAAATAATATATTTTTTAGGACAACATTGGTGTAGTGGTAGCAAAATAGTCACACAAACCTTTTGCCGGTACCAACGCATCTTTGATATATATACTTTGGTCGCCCTGTTTCTATGATACAAGCGCTTTCAGTAGCTTAGTATGGAAATGTAATAAAAGGAAGTGTTATTAAATCTCTGAAGACGGCTGCGCTTTGCTCACGAATTGCGGCTAGCGTTAACTTTTATCCCGTTGTTATTCGCAGCTGGTTTCTGTTACAATGGGAACAGATAATGTTCTAATACTTATGTTATTAACTTTAGAATTCGCCTCTCGAAGTTATAAGCTAAAATTTCGCATAAATATTTGATTTTGGCAACTGGTTTGTGTTATTGTTAATTTCCTTCTTATTCTTATTATTTGCTTAGGTTGTACTAAAAAAGACAAGGATTGATAAAGGAATGCTTCGATGGTTTGGGCACATCGAAAGGATGAGTGAAAGTATATTGACAAAGAAATTGATATATCTGATGTGGATGGATGCGTTAAACAAGGCAGACCCAGGAGGGTATTTAACCAAATCGGAGGCATCCTCAAGAATGTTGGGTTGCTTAGTAGAGATTTGTGGGTGTGGGAGAAGCGAGGAAGTTGTGTCAGGATCTTGGAAAGTGGCGCTCTATTGTCTTTGCCTAAGATATGTTAATTTGATCGATTGATTAATTGTAGTTACTAAAAGATGTAAAAATCATGTTACTTTTGTATTGAGACGCGACATCTGACCTTGACTTGCCTGATGGTAACCAAGAGTAAATCTAAAAAAGCCAACGACTATTTATTGATTTATATTACTTTTTAGTTTTAAAATACGTTCACATATACTATGCATTATGAGTCGTATATTATGTTTCTTTTTCACAAAAATCTATAATACTGGTGGTAGTTCATGGCGATGGTGTTATTAAAGTTGTAAATGCGAAATATAATAGAGTCATAACCTTTAGCGTTTAATATTAAAATAAGTCGTATTAAAAGAGCGGCACGCGCGAAATGTGCTCGTAAAATATAGTGGCAGCGGTGACGTTGGGCACGGCTGCGAACCCCGACTCTGTGGTCGGCTGCGGCACAACTATCTGCAGTTATTTTTAAGTTCATAAGTTCTATGAGAATTAATTTTCATTTTATAGATTTTTATTACAATTTATAACACATATTTTTCATATAGAAAAACTAAAATTGTAAATTTAATGAGTTAGTAAATAAATCATAAAACCAAAGAATAAATGATGTATATAAATATTCTCAGATGAAACATCAGTTTGTCCAACGAGCCAATTTGTAATTATTTCTGGCGTCTCGAGCGCTGCCTATTAGGATATCTTGATAGCTGTCAGTAGGTTCTTTCATCGTCTATTTAAAAGCGCGGTGGTATTTATGGGCCCAGTGCTCGCTGCCGCCGTTCCGTCCGTGTTATGATGTCCACGTCAGAAGTGGGATGTGCTTAAATACAAACACATTTTTACATGGAAGAAATATGATGTCTATTTATGTCTGCCTGTGTAGACTACAATGCTACGTCGGGCTTAAAGAGTAAATGCAGTTTAACACGCTCGAGTTTTATGTGTAATTTTTGGTATGTTTTCGGGTTTTTTATTTCGTACCTTTGTTTTTTATATTCAGAATTTTATATATTCGGAATTTAATTAGGTGTTGAAATTTACATAAACCTTATTTTTAGTATTTTTTGCAGCACTTTATAATTAGTAAATTGTTTATTTTACATCTCTGCCGAATGCAAAACAAATAATTATGCATGCATCAATGAATTTAATGCATAATAAATGTAAAACAAAAGTCATTTTGTTCATCATAAACATAAAAGACACTAGTAACATAATTTATTTAAAACAAATAAAAAAATCAATCAATCAAATTGTCACGCTATTTTTCCACAGGGATAGGCAAAGACAATGGAGCGCCACTTGCCACGATCCTGACACCTGATCGCTTCCTAAATATCATATATATTTTTTAATATTCTGTATGTTACAATATTATTCTCAATTCTGTCCTCAACCATATCTTTTCGTGCTCTTTTATATTGCTTTTCTAAAGATCACGTGTCAAATACACGTTCCTGAAAATTGCTGTGAAATGCAGATGTTGAACTTGACAATGCTATTTGCGAAGATATTAGGAAACTTACTTGAAATAGTCGTAAAACAACCACTTGTTAAAAGATAGAGTTTATGGTTTTTATTGCTAAGAAGTCGTAAATTATATAGACTCGTTATGGTGAAGTTTTATTATAATTATAGCTAATATTGTGGCTCTGTTATTGGTCAATAAAATGAGAAATTGTTTTAATAATATATTATTATTCATTAGTTCATTATTCAATTTTAGTTTTTAATAATCTTTAATATATTTATTATAAAACATGCCGCTAATCACAGAGCTTCTACTCGTATGAAGGAAAATATGAAAGTAAGCGAAACGAGAGGATCGTGAAAAGTGGCGCCTATCCTATCCTTCTAGCACAGTGACAATGACTGCATCTAAAACTTTGCCATTTTACACATAAACAACACGTTTTTGGCTAGCATAGTGGCAACAGACTAACTAACAGTGAGATAAAACGATATTTTAAGTAGTCGAAGGAGAGGTCTTCTTGTTTAACATCAGTCGAGGTCAATATAATTAGGTTAGTTATTTAGTTTAGGTTTAATATAATTAGGTTAAGAAAATTAAAACTAAATATATATTTATACTTCTTGAAAACCTACGTATAAGTTTAAGTATTCCTCTTTTTTTAACTTAAACATAGAGTTGTACAAATACACGGTGAACTATGCAGAAATTCGAAGTAACCGTAGCCACTTCAACTTTTTCTCATTTAAAAATAAACTAAAACTGGGAGCAACTTTCAGTTCATTTCCACTCAAACTAAGTGCACTTATTCCAAATTCAACTGTGTTTACCACAACACTCCTGCAACCGCCCCGGTGGTGCTCCTGCGAAGTGCATTTATCGCCGCCAGAGACACTTTGCTCGGTTAAATCTACGTTACAATTTAAATAGAGCTTTTTCAATGTATCGATCCGTTTTAAATGCACTGATTGTTTCTTCATAAGATCAAGTTAGAGAAAACATCAATCAATCAATCAAATTGTCACGCCTTTTCCCCCACGGAATTCAGTCATCGGCGCTCTTAGACTTTCAAAAAAACTTTTTTATTTCACATATTTTTTACTACATTATCACATTTTGTTAGATGTTAAAATGTTAGAAATAATTTCAATTCTGAATATGCAAATTAGTT
Source organism: Tinea trinotella (assembly GCA_905220615.1). Taxonomy (NCBI): domain Eukaryota; kingdom Metazoa; phylum Arthropoda; class Insecta; order Lepidoptera; family Tineidae; genus Tinea; species Tinea trinotella. Next base: position 4,021,684 of record HG992311.1, read on the forward strand.
TTCAACAATCCCACAACTTTTATTGACATAGGGACTAAATAAATTTCATAACAGGCCGCCTAACACCAAATTCACCGGTTTTCACCCCCGCTGCGGAGTAGCTGTGTTGCGTCCACATTTGCATATGAAAGTCATAACTCTGCGACATGGAAAATTTAATCTTTTCAGTAATTAAATGAATACTCTTCTATGGACCAGTGACCTAATTAAGCGAGACATGTGAACATATACAATATATTTGTTATTTAATACCTGAAAATGGATTGACGAATTTCAACTTTACATTATATCTTTACTGGAAACGACCTATATCACGACTGATTAATTAATTTATCAAATCGAGACCTTTCTAATATGGATCGCTAATTTTTACGATCCTGACACATCGTTCTTGCTTCCTTCCATACATCTTTATTCTTCTTCATTTATATCTTAACCATATAACTGTGAAACCATGCTTATATAATAGTTCCTGTTTTAATCGGAAACAATCAACTGGTTCGTCTCGTTTTATCTTCCCCACTCACCTCTGATTTATTTCGTTAATCTTCTTTCAACAATCCTTTCAATGCGCCTAAATAACATCTTAAGTTTCATCATCATCATCATCATAAGCCTGAAGAAGGGAGGCCTTTCGGCCACACCGAACGACAAGATGCCAGTTGCATCCACCGGTTACCCGTGACTTTCACCGTGTCGTCAGTCCACCTAGTGGAAGGACTACCAACGTCTTCCGGTTTGTGGTCTCTACTTAATTTACTATGTAAATAATTCAGAATAATTTACTTATATAATAATTAATATTGTAAATAAATTAATAATTTAATTTTGTGTTTTGTTACAGGTAATGAAAGTAGGCAGCATTAGTTAGAATGTCTAATGTACAAGGTAATTATAATAATACAGTCCTTGTAATGGTTGTAACGAGGATGTTACATAGTCGATTAGGAGACCTTATATTAATTAATGTAAGAAGTAAATTAAATAATGTGAGGGAAGCGAGGGAGTAGTATCAGGATCGTGGCAAGTGGCGCTCAATTGTCTTTGCCTATCCATGTGGGAAAAGAAGGACAATTTAATTTATTGATTCATTTCATTACTTAAAGTTGACTTACATTAAAACTCACGAGAAGGTAAGTTAATTCTTATTTAAAAAAAAACGGCAACAATAAGTAATTTATTGTACGATAAGGTCGATAGGTATAATACGATTAAAATAATATTAGGACGGAATCGGCGCCACTTTGTGACGTCTAACTCTACAACCAACTTCACTTTAGTATGGTGTCTTTTTCTTTGCGGACGTCAAGAAGAAGACACCTTTGAATCAGTCAAGTGAAGTTAGTCAACAGCACGTCCTATTCTTATTTTAATAGAACAAAACCCAAAAAACGATAGTCTTGGGCATTATAAAGTCTTTTCATATAGTATTTTTAAATACATTTCTATACTAGGCTACTTAATATGCTTGTAATATTAAAACTGAGCGACCAAAGTTCATACCAAAGATATATCGATACCGGGAAGTTGATTTGAAACGGGAGTTCTTGATTTGCAGACCATTTCACTACCATTAGATCACTGCCAACCTAAAACAGAAGGAGGTTTCATAGGTACAAAACCTGACACTGCAAACCTGAAATAGCTTTTTGATCCCGTGGTTTAATTTAAAATATCAATGAAAACTATATTTTTATATATTTATATCAACAGTTGGTGATATGACAGAAACCCGCCTGATGTTGGACTGTAGTGTGGTCCATAAAAGCTACCACGGTTTCTTAACTACAATTAGCAGTCGCTATGCCGGCTTAGTTGGAACGGGAACTTACAAGCTGATCCCAAAACACGATTATGTCACTTCACGCGTTGTACGCTTGTAACCTACCACTCTTACAAAATATAGACCATAAAGAGAGAATAAGGGCTTAAATTTTCAATTTTCCTAAGTACTTACCTACATTAACAGAGAACAAAAGAGAATATGATGCAATTTTTTTTAAATAAGTAGTTTTTAAAATGACATTGCTGTCCGCCGCCTTGAGCAATAGCAGTTTTTGAGTGCATTTTTCTCTTGGCAAGTTAAGGAGCACCCGTTAGATATAGTGACATAAAGCTCACCGCTAACAGCACTCCAGCTCTCTGACTACTTCTGTTTTATGACACATTAAAATCTGAGTGCTGGAAAAACCTTCAGACCGCGTTCAATGCAGGTAACTTTAAAAGCGTCCATTACTCTCTCGGCATAATATTGCATTTTAACACTTTACATAAAGACATAAAAATCGTTGTTTTGTAATTACACATATAATTATAATATATATTATTACATAAAATAGGGTATTCTATATTTAGTATTATTAGAATATTTTCCTATCAACCTATTTTTCATTTTTATTATTTGTATTGTGTCAATAAGTATAAGCTATTAATTTTTTGTTTTTGAAGGTGCAAAGTTAAAAAAAATACAATGAAAACAGATTTATATTTACTACTACTAAAACATATCTATATGCACATACAATATAACAATACATAATTATCCTTTTAAAGACATACCTAGATATATAAATAAATACATGCGTACACATTAAATAGATACTTTCTAGTTTAATAGAAATAATATCATAGATTAGATCAAGAGAATCGCAATAGAAAAATGCACCGCCTCTTTAAAAGAAAATCGATTGAAAATCGTGTTGAATAGAAAGGCTATTCCAAAGAGAGAGCTGGCTGTGACAGTAAAAGACTTGAAGATGTCTTGAATCTTGAGAATGAATATAAAGCATCTATAAGCACAAAATACGACTTTGACACAGGTACAACACTCTAATTAAATTTAAGGTAACTGATAAAATTAGAAACTTCCAGTGTGTTAAAGGATACGTCTACTAATATATTTAATTAAGATAAAGCCTTGTAGATAGTGTAACAATAGTAGCATATAAAATAAAGTAGAAAAACAATAGATGGTGCAGAACATTAGTAATAGGATCGCGGCCAGACCGTCTCGAGGAGCTCCCTCGAGCCGCCCAAAGTTCCGATAAGATTGTATTGGACCTGCGCCCGTTGCATCGACTTCACTCGCCCGAAGCAATTTATAAGTAAATACACTACTTGAAGTTACTAAATAGAAACTGTATACTTTACACTCGGCAAGCTTACGTGTACTCCTATAAATTTAAAAATATAACTAAAATATACCCGACATACACTAATAAGAAAAGTATACTTTTTATTTAGGATTTATACTTTATGTTGAATAAAAGAATCAAATTAATATATATTGTATATATAATATTTTTGTTGCTCAATATGTGATAGTGCGTCGCCTGATGTTAATCTGAAGTGCAGTTTATGAATGAAGACGAATGCTACTACAGTTAATTATATGCAAGTAGCAGTCGCATCCACTATACCGGCCTAATTCGAACAAACGTCTTCCAAACCGAAACGCGACAGACTATTCGATTTAAACATTTTAAAGTGGTATATTAGACCGGCAGACTGTGCGAATGACAACCAACTGTCTGCCTAATTTATTCATTTCATTATTTTTATAAAATATGAAAGAAAAATTTTCAATTAATATGAAAATTAATTTAGTATGATGCTAAAAGGCGTAATAAATTGAATATGTACCGAACAAAAGCAATTACAATAACTTTTTATTTTACTACACTAATTTCTCCTGAAATTGTTAGCGATATCCATAATAGAACCATTATTTAGGTACTTTACTAACACTTCAATATTGCGGACGGCGGCTAGTTTAATTTTAAAATGTGTTTTCAAGCCAATTAACAAATTACGGAAACCTATTCGAGTTGCTTTAATAGCGGTCTAAAGTACACCAATCAAACTTTATAAAGAGGTTTATTTCTTTTGTTTATAATGTAAAAACTATTACAGACATTTAAAAATCCGGGGTAGTACCACCACTTACAAGTATACAGACCGTGAAGTGATTTGGTCGCGTTTCGGGACCAGCTTGTAAGTTGCCGGTTCCACATAGGCCGGCATAGTGGATCTGACTGCTACTCACAATTATTAAATTGTTCATGGACCACACTCCAGCTTAACATCAAGCGGGTTGCTGCCATATGTAGTCACAATAATAAAAAAAAAACACTCAAAATCAGGAAAATATTTTTTAATTCAACATATTCTCACGCCTTTTTCTCACAGGGCCAGGCAAAGACAAACCTGACACAAATCCCTCGTTTCACTTACATCCACAATTTTGTTGGGTGTAAGAGAAATTGTTTCGTTTCGTACAAGCTCTTTGGTTATGGGTACTAGGCAACCCGGATTTGGTCGGAAAACACCCTCCTGGGTCTGCCTCGTTTACGGCATCTATCCACATCAGATTTATAAATTACTTTCGTCAATCTACTTTCACTCATATATACTCGTATATTTAATTCGTGTTACTTTATTTGTTATATTAAATAACTCATACTACATACTTACTAATACATAGATTAAAAAGATACCCGTAGGTATAGGTGCTGAGAAATATATATTTATTTATCCAAAATATATCATTTTGGATATTAGCTATACGTACGCACGTATGTAGGTGTTAACATGAGAAAGCCCGGTATCCTTCAACACAGTGTTTTAATTAAACAGCCTTCGCGTGGACGTGGCGTGAACAGAGAGAGGTACAAACATATAAATCAATCAACTGGACAGAGCACAGTTTACGTCGCTTTGTCACTAACACACAAATTCGCACTCACAACTTATGCGTTTTTTTCTGACGTTACATATTGCTTTGTTTCGTTTTAAGGTTAACTTTAGATAAAGGTATAGAAAATTAATAGAATAATATTTTTTACTTTAAGAAATAATTCTGAGGTGAGTCAGATTATTCCTCGAATAAATTGGAGACATTTAAAAAAAATCAGTGGTCCGCACTTCCACAGCAGAGTTATTGGAAGATAATTATGGATGTTAAAGAAGCGAGAGGGTTGCGTCAGTATCGTAGAGAATGGCTCTACATAACCTCTGTCTATCTCTATGTGAATTGATTCTGTGATAGCTTGAATTCCTAACGCTCGTAATAAATAAACAATCTGTCAAATATGTAGCAAGATTTTTTTGGCTTTTGTTGTCGTTGTTTGGATATGTAATATTTAAACGATGGGTCTTTACTACGATAGACAGTAGACCGTATCGCAATTTATAAAGTGGCCTGTAGGTACGTACCTACTAAAATTTGGTAAAAATATTTCTTATTTCATATGTGGTCGTCTAATGTATAATGTCTACAAGCATAAGGCAACCGTGGTGTAGTACCAATCACTCACCGGTACCAATGTATCTTTGATATATGTACTTTGGTTGTCCTGTTTCTATGATACAAGCACTTTAGTAGCTTAGTATAGAAATGTATAAAATAAAAAAAAATAAAAAAAATATACATTACAAGCTATTGATTTTTAAATATTTGTTGTAATAATATTTAATAAAAAAAATAATCCAATACCAAAAGTTTTGTTTCTAAGTAATAGATCGGACGCTTTTTTTCGGAAACTGGACTTTATTTATGCAGCATTTCCGTGGGGTGGACTTTGACAAATGCGTGCAATTTTTATTTCCGTCCTTTTTTCTTGTTTTAGTTGGGCGTAATCACATTGTTTTATTAGCCTTGAAATAACAATTCAATAACCATTATTTATTAGGGGCTTTTCTCTAATTTACTTCATGCTTAATTATTTCTACTAGTTGATACTTTTGTTAGGTTATTAGTATATCCTTATATTAAAAACTAATAATTTGTTTTGTGGTAAATGTTGATCGAAATTGTTTGCATTGCAATCGTAAAGTTTTTATGTGACGAGTAATTTAAGTTATTTAAATGAAGTCGTGACTAGCGTATTTTGTTCGCGTACTTGTGGCGTATTTGTTAATGACCTGAAGGAATTCCTATCTTAGTGAAATGAAAACGGGAACTAAAATCGCACCAGGAGGTGGCGACGCGGATACTTCGCATTTTAATTAAAACTCGAGATTCATTGGGGCTGTGATAATTTCATTACGCGCAATCTTCAGTCCCCAGATGACGAGTGCTTGCGGCGCTCTTACAATTTAAATGTTAACTTAATTTTTATTTATAAAAAGGGCTCTGAAAGAGTTTTTACACAGTACATTAGACGCCATTGCCAATTATCGTTAACCAAGGTTATCCTCTTTGTATACAGTAAAATACTTCGACACCTTTTAGAAAACACGAAATTTTATTTTATTTAAAAGTACAAATGCTTATCACATTGATTCGAACCTGTAACTCTTGTTTAAAAACGTTATATTTTGACAGCTGCAATAAAACGAGACCCGGACTGATGGCTGCAGGCAAAAGGGTATAGAGCACTTTAAAATTTATCGAATTTTCATGTTTTGCCGGCGCCGCGCCGCTGCTATCCCTACCTACCCTCGTTGACACCATCAAACCCTACGGTATTTGTCTGTATATAGCTATAAAATATATGTGTTATTTCAGTAGTACAATTTTATTCTAAATATGAATAGCATTTAAGTTTGTAAAGTGTGAATGTGAATAAAAATGTCATGAAATAAAAATAGTTAAAAAAAGGCAGTCGTTACGCAGTTTTTTGGAAATGCGCAAGCTTTGGCCGCGGCACCTGACATAGCACACAATTAACCAACATTGTTCTCTATAAATCTTTATTTGTCTGTCTGGCCGTCGAGCCGCACCGACCCTCCAGCTTTTTTATTTGGCAAAACGCTCGTCAGCACTCATTAACGGACAATGTATGGACTCGGTACTTTAAAATGTGGGAAAGTTCATTACATTAAAATCAATGGTATGTACAATAATGTTTACTATTTGAATGAAGCTGTGACGGAAGGGGACTTTTGTGAACTAGGTTGTGTATAAAGTAATTATAAATTAATCCAGACATAGTTTTACTGACATAGTTTTTTCAAAAAAATTATCTTTAATATTTTATTTTTATTGTGACACGACATAAGACAGCACCCCGCCTGATGTTAGGCTGGAGTGCGGTCTATGAATGGAGGTCACTGGTACTACAATTCAATAGCTGCAAGTAGCAGTCACATTTACTATGGAACCGACATCTTGCAAGCTGATTCCGAAAAGCGACCAAATCACTTCACGGTATGTATACTTTTAAGTCTTAATACTACCCCGGAACGGCAGACTGGGTACCACTGCCTACCACTTTTTGATATCCTAAACCAAATATCCGATATTATTATAATTATTGAATAATACAAATAAAAGCTATGAAACAAATATTTTTGCTCAGACCGGGAATTAAACCTGAGACTTTACGCATAAAAAACTGGTGTACTAACCAATTGACCACGCCTGTCGTTATGTGTCTAATTTAGTATGTACTTCGTGTTTATAATATTGTTTATAATACATGTATTACATTATACAATGTAATACATAGTTAATACTCGTAGGTTATGTACTAATGAGTAGTATAAGTAGTAATTTTTGCATAAAATAATACAAATGTTTTTTCTGAGGGCATATCATTTATTTAAAAGATAATTTTGTAAGAAGGATCCCACTTTGTTTGTGTACCTTGTTTGGTTTTAAGTTATCTTATTACTTATTATTATGATAAAATAACACTGTTGGATCCTTTCGTTCAAGTGTCTACTATATTTAACCAAATTTTACTTTTAAGGAGTAGGCATAATGGTTTGTTTAAAGTGTAAAAGGTGAATGACACACAACTATGATAGTGCAGTAAATAATGGCCGTGACTAACTCTACAGTTGTTATGCATTGTTTTGTTACATCCAACAACATAGTAATCCTTTGTTAGACATCTCGTTATCCTTTACTTTGTTGCTTCGTTTCCGTATCTCATTTAACTATTTGTTCCCTTAACGTCTTACATAATATTAAATAGAAAAAAATATGTTCCAATCGTAAAACAAATGTTTTATTATTGCGTTCCATTTTTCTAATTGGGGTCTGTTTTTAAATGTCTGTTTCTAATTAGTGTTTTTTTTACTTTGAGATGATGTCAATCGTTAATATTTTTTATTACTTTTGAGGGTTTCTTTGTATTATATTGCTTACTTATGATATACATACATAAATATTTTATGCTCTTTTATGTGTTGATACGATCTCCTTTTATGTATGACATTAATTTCGTTAGGAGACTAGTTCAGTGGGAACATAATTAACAAAATTCAAACTTTGATTAAGCAATTCGATGTTATTTAGCTATGGAAACTACTAGGATCACCTGTAGTGTGAGGTGTTTGATTTTAATTTGTTGTTTTAAAGTACCTATTGTATTTTTATTGTAAAGTTTTGGGACTTTTGTTCAGTATAAACTACCCTAGTAGCGTAGTTAGCACTAGAGTCCCGGGTTCGCCTTCCGGTACAATAAAGTTCTGTTGTCTCTACCTTTCCATAATGAAGAGAATTATGAATGTGAGGGAAGCGAGGGATTTCTGTCAGGATCTAGGCAAGTGGCGCTCTATTGTCTTTGTCTATCCCTGTGGGAAAAAGGCGTGACAATTTGATTGATTGACTTTTAAAATATTATTACGCTACGCTTTGTAATTTTTATCACAAGTCAGTGAAAATTTAAAATATTCTGTAAATATTATTGTGGCTTGACAAATGACAGCACCCCGGCGGATTTTAACTAGCGGTCTACGAGTAAAAGCGACTTCTGCCGCAGTTGAATTCCTATGCCAGCATTTATTTTGTAACATACGAGTATATCCTCAATATTAAAAATATAAAACATATAAAACTATACATTATATGGAAACGCAAGTCATTTCAAATGAGAATAATAGAGTCATTGTAATTATAATTAAGACAAAACTACTCATTCACTTAAACAATACGTCATAATACATTATCTGGGAAGTAGAAGGGAAAATTGCCACTGCTTCCACATACTGACACACGAACACAATGATTTCATCCCCTCATTAGCACAAAAATAGAACAATTGCTGCTCACATGCACGTTAGCAGTTTTATTCTTCTTATTATAGACTCGTATAATTGTATTATTATTTTATTATGGCTGGACATATAACAGCCTGCGTGGTCCATGAATAGAGGTGACTTAAATAACTGTAAGTAGAAGTCACGTTCACTATGCCGACCTAGTTGAAACCGGTAACAAGCTGATTCCGAAACCCGACAAAGTCACTTCTCGGTCTGTATACTTGTAAGTGGTGGCTTAATAGGTGGTATTACTCCGGATCGGCAGACTGGGCACCACTCCTTAAACATTTTTTAACGAGGATCTTTCCTTTCTAAACGATGGTTTGTCATTGATTAGTCTTTTTGTTGACACGCGATATCTGACATCGACTTGCCTGGTGGTATGGAGGACGATGAGGTTGCCTTGATCATTGTCACGACACCGGCTTTTTCATTTTGTATTATTTCATAAGGAGAACACAAGAGCTGCTTGTTAATCGTATAACAAAACTATCGTTTTTTTATATGATTATAAGTGATTTTTTTTAAATTTTTGATTAAGGGTTCAAGAGTGCTACACATTTTGTTAGTGCTCTTTTGTCCAGCTTTCAGTTATAGTGACCGTAAAGCAACTGCGGTCGAGTTTCCAGATCAGCTTGTAAGTTACTAAAATTAGGCAGGCCCGCATCGCGGTTGCGACACATAAATATTAAAACATCCATTTTTATTGGACCTCTCTTCATATCATGCAAGTCTAGGTTAAATGTCATAATAAAAAATACTTACTCTATAATCAATTTGGATTGATCACTTAGCTTAATCAGCTGTCGCCAAAGAAATAATATTAAAAGCGAGCGACATACATCAAAAAGAAAGATAACCTAAAGCTTAACAAAAGTAGAAAAGTGTCTTAAAGAAAAATTGCCTTTTCAATTGCACAAGTAACGCTTTTTCACGACGCGGCCCATTTTAAATCATCTCCCCCGTGGGTTGAAACTTTTCCCCATTTGCGAAATAGCCTGGTGCCTATTAAATGTCGATTTTTCACGTTTGGAATGGGCCCGAGGGTTCCCCGAATTCAAAAAAATCGTAGAAATAGTACCTCCAGCAGATGTAGGATTGTTTTTAAATGAAAAAGAAAAAAAAAAAACAAAAAGCGATATTACATTTAAAGCCTATTTTGTAATCGACTTATAAGTTTGTATTGAACTCAGCAAGTGTATTCCATTATTTTTTACCTAATAATAAGGATTTTGTACTTGAATAAACATGGTGAATATTTTTGCGTTGTGAAATTTGCTCCCTACAAAGTTTTCAGAATCGCGTTACTCTGTGTACTTGGGACCACATGAGGGATATCATCAATTTTCATTAATTATTAGGACTTGTCAGGTACGTAAGGGTATATCCCTACACAAGACTCTGTAACCCTTCGTTAATTTTTGTATCACAACCTATTTACACAATGTTGATACTGAAGATTTTACAATTTATTTTTTAATTAATAAGATTATTCAAAATAAATTATTTATATATAAATTGGTATGGTCGCATCGTTTAAAAGCATTAAATAGTATATTTTAGATTTTGCCCGAACATTGATTAATGAATTAAACAAATTTTATGCGGCTTACTATCGCGTTTATACTATCGCGGACAGTCTCTCCCTGACCACGAGGGCTGAAAAACTCTCGAAACGTGGGAATAATTAAAAAATGTAAAATCAAAACCATAATAAACGCCATAGTAAGCCGCATAAAATTTGTATAATTCAAGAATTAAATAATTAACACATATACTAGCTTGTATGAAAAGAATTGTAGATGTGACGGAAGCGAGGGAGTTGTGTCAGGATCGTGGCAAGTGACGCTCCGTTGTCTCTGCCTAATCCCAGGCATGACAATTTGATTGATTGAGTAATAATGAACTCTTTACATTAATCGTTACCATTAATAATATTTTTTAAAAAGGTAAATAAAGATTGTTACATTGTTTATAAAAATAACGTAAACTTTTTCATGGAACGACAACTGAAACGGTCGTGTGTCAATCACGTGACACCGTTGGCGGTCGCGACACCTGGTGGCAGCGGGGCACGGTAATTTATTACATTTCTTAAAAGCCATTACCAGACGAAAGCGACACGACAGAGCACCGTCAATGATCCATCACTTAGTATCGCCCTCGCAGCACAATTAGCATGAATTTTAAACAGAAATATTTCTCTCTGAATTCATAAAATGTTGCATTAGCTGAGTTCATTTCGTATTCTGTCCATCATTTTGCGTACATTTGCAATTATAGACTACATTATATTTTTTAAATTGTTTAAAATATTATTGTTTCTGTACGTTTGACTGAAAAGCAAAAAATATAAGATTTTTAAATGATTAAATATACCTATATTACCTAATTAAAATCACCTAAATAAAAATATTCACATGACTATCTGGTACAGTGGGAACCAAAGGCTTGACGGTTTTTAATGTTATTAAAATTGATAAGCAAACAGTTGGTTGTCATTTGCCATTCCTTCCGACCCGGGATATTACTACTATTGTCTAGTAGACTGTGAAGTAGCTTAGTTTGATTTCAGGATCAGCTTGAAAGTTATCGGTTCCAGCTAGTCTGACTGCTAGTAGTGGAGGCGACTGCCACTACTAGCAGTTGCCTTCATTCATGGACTGAAGTCTAGCTTGCTGTCAAATGTCGAGCCATAGATTAATACAAATAGACACCTACTTATTCATACATGATTACGAACGTGAATGTGTAACTATTAATGCATTAATTTTCTATGGCACATGATTTAATGCTGCGTTTGTCATTTACGATGTCGTACATTAGTCCAGAACGTCGTTTAATTTTCATTACTGTTCAATGTAAGGATGCATTATTTAGCATAATACAAGATTAGTGTATCTGTTTCGCCGTTGCAAAGGGTAATATAAATTGTTTGGATATTTTACTCGTAGATTTACGTTTGTAACCCTCTTTATATTATTACCACGTTATTTTAACATTTTACTAATCAATCAATCAAATTATCACGCCCTAACTTCCACAGAGACAGGCAGATAAAATGGAGCGGTACCTTCTACGATCCCAACACAATTCTCTCGCTTCCTTCCCATCCACAATTCTATTTATACAAGCTCTATGGTTATGAGCATTAGAGACTCCAAATCTTTTTCGTCAATCTCCTGTCATATGCTCAATCAACCTAACATACCTATCTCAACCAATTAGCTGGTCAAACCTCTATTAATTGAAAGTGGAATTGGTGTGGAAAATAAACTAGATTTACCTCATACACGGTCCCCTTAAACTTATTCTGTTAAGAGAGGAAATCAAGATTTACTTATAGTGTGGGTATAGGAAAAAAAAAACGTTTTAAGTTAGGTTGATATTTATGATCACATTATCCAACTGGAGTGTAACGAAGTTAAGTGACGTGAACTATTTCCCTGTTTCGTGAAAAATGAACGAAAATAAACGGTTCGGGGGAGACGGGCTGGATTTATTTGACAATCTATGTTTACTTCGTCTGGGAGTGTTCAAAATAAAAATACTGATGGGTGATTATTTTCACCAAGCGATTATAAAAGATTTAACACAATTAGAATAGTAAAAAATATTTTTAGATAATGTTTTAAGTTGAAATCGCGTATTTTTATTATAGCGTTATAAAGCAACAAAAAAACCTCCTGGGTCAGCCTCGTTTAACACATCAATCAGATTCATCATCCATAACATCAGATTTATAAATTCTTTTCGTCAATCTATTTTTTTTATGTTTTCCGACCAAATCGAAGACTTCCTCAAAAAAAAAAACTGGGTTGCCTAGTAACATAATCGTAGAGCTTGTATATATGAAAAGAATTGTGGATATGAGGAAAGCTATCGAGTTATGTCAGGATCGTGGCAAGTTGCGCTCCATTGTCTCTGCCTATCATTGAAAAGTTGTGGCAATTTAATTATTATTATTAAATAGAGACAATGGATCGCTTTCCACGAACTTGACCTACTCTCTCTTTTCTTCAAGCTCACAAATTCTTTTACATACTCAATACACTCGCAATAAATACATTCATAACAATTTTTATAATTACGTTAGTATGTGTTGAAACTTTTATAAAACCATTTTTAATTTTATTATCCCTTCCTTTTATAGACTTCATTAAAAATTGTCTGTCTCCATGAAATTAAATCATAAAAAAGTAATTTCGGTAATAACGTTATTAAAGAACGAAAAAGATTTTATTTTTATTTTTCTGCAAGTTGATTGCAACTTTTAATTATAATTAGGCATTAAATTATGATTAAACTATAATTATACATTCAACTTAATCACTGAACCAATCTTAATAAGTATCGAGATTAGCAAATTATTTAATCTACCGGTAAATTATCATGTTAAAATTGATACTTGAAAACTTGTTCGCCTATAACTTAGTACATGATTGCATTTGTTGGAGTAATTTCAAAGATTAATCATACAAAATTTTATTATGTTTTTATAAAAAACTAAAAATACTTACTATTGATAATTTATTAATACTAAACAAAGAATATCTATCTATAAATCATCATATTTCAATTATCAATTGTCGCGCCCTAATTCCTATAGGGACAGGCAGAGACAACGTTTTATTGACGTTATTTTCGTTTTATTTACACCCACGATTCTCTTCATACAGACTTCACGGTTATAGGCAGGGGTCTTCTGCTTTTTTTAAAGGATATCCCCAATTTGATCAAAGAACAATCTTGTAGGTCGTCCTCGTTTTATCTTGCCACTCGTCTCTTTCGAAACATAGAAATACTAAAGGAAAACCTAACAACCTAATGCAATTACCCTAAAGAAAATGTAGAGCCATGTGCAGATATTCTATCATATAAAATAGAATCACGACTTTTTAAAGGTCTTAAAAATATATTTTCCATGTTTTTAAATAATAAATAAACTTAAAGCAAACTTAAAACCTAATAACCGCGGTTATTACGCGAATAATAATATGAACCTTTCTATGCGTGGTTCCAGTAACCGATGTTTTTTTTTTATTATAACGCGACATCTGACCGCGACTTGCCTGATTGCAAGCAAGGGAAAATCCAAGAGTGCGGACGACTAAAAAAACGATTCAGTTTATGGATGCCTCAATCGCTGTCCCTATGTCAGCCAAAGGTGCTTTTTCACGCCTTCTTTAAAAAACTCAAAAATATAGAATCAAACCATGTAAAATTATTTTGTTTTGAATATATCTAGCAACAGGATCCTCTCTCTAGCTTCAAGATCAGAGAGGTCAACTCATAACTAATTCCAACGGACTATTGTCTAATAAATATCTCCTCTAGCATTATGTTGCCATGACTGCGACGTATCCAGGAAGCCACACCGGATGCGGCACAGGAAAACGAGTACTGTTAAAAAGTGGAAGGATTACATATGCAACCATTTCAAGATTTACCGCTGCGGCAATTTGGACTTAATTTATTACCCACGAACTTGCCTGGATAGTGCTAAGGCGGGCCACGTCTTACAACAAACAAAATGTTTGGCTACGTCTAAATATAACTTTTTGTGTTTAGCCTAATGTCTTAATTATTTATAATACATACATAATTTCTTATAGTAAATGGTAATTTAATTCTATATGAAATGAATGAAAATATATTTATCGTCACATCACTATAAAAATACGTGTTTGTTAAAAAGTATACATAAAATCAAAGGAAGTGATGTGGCAAGAGATAAGGCTCAGCTTATGTCAAAAAAGCCTCAACAGTTTGGCAAGTTGTCTGACACTGTTTTAAGCTCAAACCCATACTCACAAATATGTCAATTTATACCGATATACAAAACGAAACTAAAAATAATAATAATTAAAAACACACATAACATGAGGTAAAACATAACGCTGATATAATATATCACATACATATACATCTACATACATACATACGCTCACATACAAACATATGGACCTTTACGAATATACAATATAAAACAATGATTTTCCATTCGTCGGCGCTCTTGGACATAGGTACCTTATTAATAATTAAAAACGTCTAAATAAATTTCAGATCATTCTTGAAATTTCAATAATAATCCATAGCGTTCATGACCAATTGGAACTAAAATATATTCATTAAAATCATTTAAATACATAATAAATAATAAATAAGGTTTCTAGATCATATTCGAATAATTCAGAATAATTTCGACAGATAAGATTCATTTTTCAATAGAATAAATCATTTTAATATATTTTAGAGTTTTATATACATATATTATATATTTCTCGATTTTTTAGCATCAAACGAGTCGAGGTAGATGTCGTGTCTCAATAAATAAAATGTGTTTTGTTTTAATTCCGAGAATTAAAATAACGAGAGCTTTAATTACCACTCTAGATATGATCAAAATGTGCCAAAAAGATGTTTATAATGCAACGAGTACTTATGTTGGAAATTTTATTACAGATAATTGAGGAAGTTATAAATTTGAGAGGCATTTTTAACATACGCCGTTTAACCTGTGTTTGTGTTTATAAATACACCTACAACAAGCAGTTGTAATTTAAGGTTTACAGAAAAAAATGTTAAGAAATTATCATTAAGTAAGTATAAAAAAATGTGGCTCGATATCACTCGATCACTCTGCCTGATGTTAAGCTGGAGTGCGGTCCTGATAAATGGAGGTGACTTCTACTACAGTTGAATAATTGCAAGTTGTAGTCACATCCACTATGACGGTTTTAACTATGCCGGCATAGTGGACTTACAACTAAAAAGCTAATCCTGAAAGGCGACTAAGTCACTTCACGTTCACGGTACACTTGTAAATAGTGGTACTATCCCGGATCGGCAGACTGGGCACAACTGCCTTTAAGGCAGTTAAACAACCACTTAAAACAAAACTTAAAACAACCAGAGCCGAAGCAAATATCCGCCTTTTTTGTTTGTAAACAAATATTAAATCAAAATAAAAAATATTACTATTACAAATATAAATGTTAAAAAATAATTCTTTGCTCCAACCGGGAATCGAACGTGTCGTCATCATTTCAAAAGATGAAGAGTAAGTGATAAAATTTTAATACTTAAAAGTGCATTATAACATAGACAATAAATTACACAAAGTTACCGCAGCGGGGAAGAGTTGTCCAAATTGTCAGAAGTTGAGTAAATTTTTCATAAGCGTCTAGGAAACTTGAACAATAAGTAGTTCTCGGGAGTGCTCTTTAATTTCCTAATGGACTTACCCTTGGGATTGGCCTTTTGAAGAGAATCAAAAGTGGAATATCAATTATGTGAGCTCTGTCGTCGCAGCTCATCGTTCCCGAAGTCTCCCGGGAGAATCCGCATAGACCACGTCAATCAAATGCCATCCACTTAGACCTCCATCTAAGTACTTATACTTTCTTTTGAAATGAGTTTACTTAATAGCAAATATTTATTATGATTTCAATCTATTATTTATTAGAATTCGTTTTTATTAATAAAAATATTACTCTTTAAAAGCAAAACATCAAACGGGGTGTTGATGTTTGAGCATGAAAATAATATGTTGAGCAAGGAAAATACAATGTTTATATAATTTTACTATTATTATTAAATATGCAATATATTTTAACAAAAATAATATTAATTGATTATAATAATACTAATACTTTCTAACCAATAATGTAGATACCTATATGTAGTCGACCGTTAAAATTACACTTAGTAGATCGGTTTTTCTCATAGACTGAAACCTTATTTGAGCTTTAATTTTCTAACAAATTGCTTTTTGGAAGGACAGCGACGAAGCCTCACTGGGCTTTGTCACATCCTAATTGTTATCTATTGCTTCCTAGTGACAAGAGACTTAGATAAGGAAGATTCGTAAAGCAACATTCACACGCATTACACTGCACGTTTCGACTTATTTGTTTATTGTATAATACATGATATGATTATTCGATGTTACAAATAATAATGATTATTTTAAATATACATAAATAATATTTAGAATAGTTCCTAATTCATTGAAATTTTAATCAACATTACTTTAGTGATTTAAACTTATAAATCTTACTTTACTATAGACCGTAGAACTGTTATACTACACTTCTTGTGCATAAACGTCAAAAAAATCATCATAGAGTGCTTGTAGTATAGAAATCTTTATACAATAGGTTATACATATTTTTAATCATATCTAGAACATTAGCAGTGTTACCACAAAAAAAAATAGATGCGTTTCTTATTCAAATTATTTAAACACAGTTTTTTTTGTAGCAAGACCGTAGATGGCTAAAGTAGGAAATATTACAACAAAGTTACATTTTTACTGTCACGCATATACATAGGTACTGCTCGTTTTTGATTTACGATTCTACCTATATTCATGCTTAGGCAAAGATTTAAATCACTTTAATCTTTGTGCTCAGGTAAACGGTCGAAGACACAAAGTCTATGGGTATAGAATCGTTTACAACAATTTTATGTCGCGATAAATTTGTATACTGGTTAATACTCGTATTGGTTTATCGAATAAGTTATAACTGAATAGGAGACATCCTCAAGAAAGCTAGGTTGCCTAGTGCCCATAACCACAGAGCCTGTATGAAGAGAATTGTGGATGTGAAGGAAGCAAGGGAGCTGTGTAAGGATCGTGGTAAGTGGCGCTCCATTGTCTCTGCCTATCCCTGTGGGAAAAAGGCGTGACAATTTGATTGATTGGTTGATTATAACTGAATGCACTTTAGAGGCTATATTTTAGGCACATCAAATGTATCCCTTTAGCCGGCATAGTGACGGCGACTGAGGTTTTTCAGTCGTCGTCACTCTTAGGCCTCCTCTTGCTAATCATTAGGCCGGTCGAGGTCAGATGTCGTGTCACAATAAAAAAAAATGACGGTGACTGAGGCAATAATATATGGATCGTTTTATTAGTCGTCGGAGCTCTTAGACTTTCTATTGCTTACTATAAGGCAAGTTGAGGTCAGATGTTAAGTCTCAATAACAATTAAATAAAAAACTATGAATGTACTTCTGTTCGTTTAGTATTCTGTGATGTGTATTGTAGTGAGAACCAAGCCTAAGGCAATTGGTTTTGTGAATTAATAGCTTTGGAAGTATGCGGGCAGAGTGATTGTACAACATTAATGCCTGGATTGAATGTCGATATTATGGCCTACATCACTCTTTATTAGAGCAACTTATCAATTGTCTGTCAGCGGCGGTGATAATTGTGATTAGTGGGAAGAGTTTAGTCATCTTTCTTTATTCTTAGTGTAGATTTATGTTATATTTTATTGATGATGATATATGGAGGCGACTGCTTCTACAGTTAAATAACTGCAAGTAGCAGTCGCAATCACTATGCCGGCCTAGTTGAAACTGGTAATCAACAAACTGATCCTGAAACGCGACTTAGTCATATCACGGTCGTTACATTTGTAAGTGGTACTACACCGGCACGGAGTCTGGGCACTACTGCCTACCACTTTAAAAAAATATTATACATTTATACGTTATCAAGCAGTTCAATCAAACTGTCACGCCTTCATTTCCATGGGGATATACAGAGAATATGGAGCGACAGTTTCCACAGTATAAACTAATATTTATTAAACTTGTAATAAGAAGATAAATAACATAAATTTAAAGTTTAAATGTGCGGTTCCAAGAACGAATCAACATGTCAGTGTCCTCTATAAAAATTGTAATTTAAAGTTAAAAAACAAAACGTTAACAAAACATTTATTGCTGTTTAAAAAGCCAAAGGACTAATTTAGTATCACGCTATTGTACAATTAAGCTTGTTCGCCACCAAAACCGAGAATTAATGCAGGAAGTGCAAATAAATCGTGCCACTATTGTATACTCCAATTAAACATTTTATTCACACATAATACGTGTTAGACCATCGTACACTAAGCTACTCGTATCTAGTTATACTTATATATATTTTTGTCAACTAGTTTGTTTGGAGTTGTTCTTTGTCGAGTAGTAGTAACAATAAACAAAAAAGTAATTGAAAACAATGAAAGTAAGGATAAGTGTAAGTAGATTGGCGAAAAAAAATATGAATCTGGTGTTAATCGAGTCAGACCCAAGAGGGTGTTCTCCGACCAAATTAGAGACATCCTCAAAAAGGATTATTGCCTAGTGCCTATAAACGTAGCGCTTATATGAAGAGAACTGGGGATGTGAGGAAATCGCGGGATTGGTGTCAGGATCGTGGCAAGTGGCGCTCTATTATCTCTGCCTATCCCTGTGCAAAAAAGGCGTAACAGTGTGATTGGAAGAGTAGTTTTAATTTATTAGGCGATATTGTTTTTTTATGCGTATTATTACGCAACATTTGACCTCTACTTGCCTCGTGAGAAGCAATGAGAAGTTTAGGAGCGCCGACGCGACTACTGAAAAAAACCTATGTAATTTAGAGTTGTCTCAGTCGCCGACACTATGTCAACCCGAGATGCACACTTCACTAGAAAGATCCAAGATTCACTTGACGAGTATCGTAAAGCGGTTTATAACATAAACATTTAAACACACAGAAACCATAATGAAATTGATAACACGATGATAATGTATTTTTTTATGAAATCATAAATTTAATGCACCTTAAAAGATGAGTGTAAATGTTTGCCAGCCTATCAACGATTTATGAGTAATTAAAATATATCTTAAGAAAATTTTATAGGTTTTTTTTATTAAAGCAAACAGTAGCGTTCAGAGAAGGGAAAAGTATAAGATAAGTTTGTTTATTTTGACATTATTATAATATTTTGTTAACATAAAAGCGTTGTTATTGTTTATGTCAGTATTTAGCGTTACTTATGAAGCATTATGATAAGTGATATGCTTTATTCACGTATCCTCTTCATCCTTCTAAAAAAAAGTTAGAAGAGAAGCGTGACAAAGCACTTTTGCATTGTGATGATGACTGAAACAGCTGTATACTAAGTCGGGTTTTTCAGTCGACGACGCCCTTTGATTTATCATGGGCTCATCACCCAACCGGGTATACTTTTTAATATAAAATGTTAAACAAATTAAAGTCAAAAATAGGTAATTATTTAATAGAATAAAATAATACCATAAAGGACATCTTCCATTTTGGGTTTTTATGTAGTACTTTTGTAATGTCCAATGATGAATAAATATATAAATGTTAGCTCGATACTTATGTTGATAAAACTAATAAGAATTTTGCTTTTAATTGCTGAGCAATTGAGTTATGTAGAAAATAAGTCATTGATTTGTATCGTCTGTCAATCACAAAGACACGCCAAATTAACACTTCTCTTTTAACTATTATAATTATAGTTTGATCATTTTGCACACTTAAACTTTGCAAAATAAATAATATATTCCAATTACATTGTAATCTTCGTATATGCAACCGTTAATACAATTAAACCCAAGTCCCCATACAAAATGAATTATGTCCTTAGTAAAATAATTAAATCATCATTTAATCAGTTAATATTTAAATTTTAAGTCGGAACTTCCTTATTCTATAAACTCAGATTCCGTAGTATCCCTTATCATTTAACAACACGTACAATCTTCTTTTGAAGTTCCTATTGTCCAGCTCCTTTACACTGTCAGGCAGTTTGATAAATAGGGACGCGCCGCTCTATATAATACTCGTGCATCGATCTAAAATAGAAATCGGTTTTCCGTATAATTTCTGTGATTATTACAAATTTTGATTAAAATATTGCAGGTCTTGTCTATTCAAATAGAAAAATCACTCTTTAAAATACTCCTTTTAGTAAAAAAATACACCGTTTTCATCAAATTTCATTTAATAACACTCGACGTAACCAAACGGGACCATATTTGTTTTAACAGATGAATTTGTTTTCTGCAACTGCACTATTTCATTTCGCCCCACGGGGATACCTGCTCACATATAACGTTTATAAACACTTGTATTTATAACCTACGAGTACCTAAATGAAATTATAATATTGAATTTTATTTTTAGAGCCGGTACAGTGATGGCTAATGACACTTTTCTGTAATGCCGTTCTGTAATAGTTAGCATTCATGTTACCTTCATGTGTATTAACAGAAACTGGGGGTAAACATTTATTTATTATATAATATATTTATCATAATTTAACTAAAGACCTATATTAAATGAAATTCTCAAGCTATAATTCCCAAAGGGATGGGCAGGGACAATAGAGCACTACTTTACACGATCCTGACATAACTCTTACTTATTTTAAATTGTTAAAAAGCGTTCAAGTAAACTTTTCCATGCAGAGCGTCCATTAAAACAGTTTGTTTGCATAGCGTAGTAAAATGGAATGCAGGCAAGCAGCAGCTTTGAACAATCGCAGCTACAAACAATGAGTTTGGCTCTTCGAGGCATAAAATGTACACGATACAGCTGGCCGATTCACACGTCCGCCGGCGAAAATCTGTAGCTACTGAAATTATCATAATATGTAGACAAGTGTAACATACCATACTCTTTTTGAAGTGGTAACAATTTGGTCTTTGATGTTAATTTATTTTAGTTTAAACTTGCGTTTGATTATTTTCTTAAAATCAGAAACAAAAATAACATCTTAAATCCTTTACTTTTACTTCCTTCATTACCCATTAGTTGTATGGTAACCGGCTCAGTTCCTACAGAGATAGGAAAAAACAACGAAGTGACAATTTTATTGATCCTGATCAATGATTCCGCTTCCTTCATATCCACTTGGTATCCTGCAAGACAAAAGTATAAAGTACCTACTGTTTTTATGTATTAAGACTTGACAATCTATAAATTCTTACACAAAATTAATTTAAACTAGTTCTGAAAAAGTGTTTTTGTAGTTTTTATTTATTTATTTAAGTTTTTATACTATGCTACTAAAGTGCTTGTATTATAGAAACAGGACGAATAAGGTACATATATTAAAGATACATTGGTACCCGCATGTGGTTTTGAACCAGTGCCCTCGGTTTGCGCTACCACTAAACCACGGTTTCCTTATATAAAAATAATTGTATATTTTTCTAACTATATTCTACAGCACACTTCACTGTTGAGGCGTATAAAGTATCTCTATTTTTAAATAAGGACAATTATATACGATTGCATTTGAAATTCAGATAAGAAATCGGTCCACCAGATTGTCAGCTTCAGTTTCCTCCCTCGTTACTGATGCTAATAACTTCCTTGCTTCTAGCCTCGAGCTGCCAACGGCTTATATATTTATTAGAAACAAGATCAGGCTTCTTTCACTGGAACGAAATTACCTTAATGTCTTCATCGCCTTTCGCGTTAAATGTGAAAAGAGATAAGATAGTATTTGTTGTGATATTGCAATTGCACTGAGTTACCATTTGGATGGTAAAATATTTAAGACCAGCTTAGGTACAAGTTGTAAGGTTTTCCAATATATCGTATCTTGAAATCTTTCGTATTTTTAATTAACATTTTTATACTAATATATATTTATATCAGTATTATAGAAACTGGACGACCGACGTGCATAGTATATCAAACAAACAGTAGTTTAACGTTCCTTTAAAAAAATATCCATAAATTCTTTTAGAAAATGGGGAACATATTTGCTCCGGGTTTAAATGTTGAGGAGTGGAAGACAGACGATCCAGGTAATACCACCACTAACAAGTGTACAGACCGTGAAGTGACTTAGTAACGTTTTAGGATTAGCTTGAAAGTTTCTGTTTCTAACTAGGCCTACTATGCCGGTGACTGCTAATTGCATTTATTGTACTACTATCCTCCATTCGTAGAACGCCCTCGAGCTTATCATCAGGCAAAGTGCTGTCATATGTTGACCCATAATTAAAAAAACATAATTA
Source organism: Tinea trinotella (assembly GCA_905220615.1). Classification (NCBI taxonomy): domain Eukaryota; kingdom Metazoa; phylum Arthropoda; class Insecta; order Lepidoptera; family Tineidae; genus Tinea; species Tinea trinotella. The sequence goes on from HG992311.1 coordinate 4,044,496, forward strand.
ACCATGTATAAGAGATACTTTTCCTACAAAGCAAACACCCATGTAAAATTACACATAATAACAAGATACAAATCTAAAATGCACCCTTCCGCAACAATTACCCTTTAAACAACTTAATTACAATAATTACAGTCACAATAATTTTATTATTACCTTAGGTTATGTATGAGAACAAAAGGGCTTTAAGGAGGTGAGCGGCGACGCATTAAACTGGAACCGATACGCGTACTGAGTCCAAAAATAAATGTTAACTTTCAAATACTTTTGTCCGGTATTTAATCAGCTGTAACGGATGTATTAAGTTCATTCAATGAACACGTGATGTCCACTCACGGTAAAAGCTATTGTATTATTTCAATCAGTGATATTTGATATTGAAATTTATATTTGATTAGGGTTATACATAATTTGATATTGTTTTGGTTTGGACAATCTGTTGGATTAGGTTTTTTTAAAGAGACAAGATATGACCATTTAAAATTCACTTCTATAAAATTTTCCTAGTTTAAATTTTAATCGGCGTTACTATGGTTGTCTCTTTGTGACCACGATGCCTGCAAAGCTCTTGAAACGTCAGAATAAAAAGTTGTACAATTAATAAAGAAAAATAAACGCGGTAGTAAGCTGCATAAAATTTGTTTACTTTATTACTTTTGTAAATTGGATAACAGATAAGTTCTTATTTCAATTATATTAGGACATCTGCTATCGACCTGACCGATGATGGTAAGCAAGAGGAGGTCCAAGAGTAAGAGTACCGACAACTGAAAAAAACGAGTCAGTTCACGGTTGCCCCAGTCACTGTTCTATACGGTTCATTAAATTATATTTTGTTTATCTCATATATTATATTTTTACATTATAGGTCGACATAATACTGACGTTAATATGTGATTCCGCCGGCGTTTTTTTTTCTAATTCTGTCTTTTTGTTTTTTCTTATTTGTAGTCTCAGATATCATCGAATTAGAATACAAAAATGTCAACAAAAAGTAATAGTGAATGAATAAGTAATAATTTTAAGTTAATGTTCTCAATGAAATTGTGATGTTTTGCCCAAATATTGGATAAGTCAACGACCGCATTCTGTTGCCCCTCGTCCGTCTATTTGTCTGTCAGTTGTCACAGCAGATTATCTCTGAAATTGTATAAAGCGAGGAAACATTTTCATAGTAAAAACTTTAATACAGAACGGTTTTCTTTTAGAAATATATAGCGGTCGTTTAATATGATTTATTATTAACATTTAGATAGTTCCTTTCAAGTAAAGTCTGTTTAAATCTGAAAATAGACATAATCACGTTTCTGTCTTGTGTATTTCTTAGCGAGACAACTTCATCTCGAAACACACATCTAATTTAGATACCAGTTCTAGATAGAAAGGACAAATCACCAACAACAAAAACGGCGCCCTCCTCCTTGCCTCTTTCAAATGCAAATAGCTATATTAAATTTGCAATTTGAACCTCGATAACGGTTGCAGGAAAACCTTACTGCGCGGACAAGACAAAACCTAACAAGTAAAAAATCAATAGGGTTAAAATATTATTTTAAAATTATTTCAAATATGTGAAAAAAAAATAATGAGTTAATAATAATGAATTTAACATTTTTTTTGCAGCTTACTATGGCGTTTATTTTGGTTTTGATTACCACCACTCTTAACTATGGAGTTACTTACAATTCTTTCCAATATAAACTTTATTATTTTAAATTTTTTTTGCATAGTGACGGTGACTGAGGCAAATATAAACTGAGTCGATTTATTTAGTCGACGGCGCTCTGTCGAGTCTCTATAAAAAATGGACCACATCTATGCAATATATTTAACATCATAATTTAAAATACAGAATTATTTTATTTCTAAAAGCCATATCGATCTAACATTTAGATAGACGTTCAGACAAAATTTTTTACTTTACAAAACAGAATACATAGAAAGACTACGACAAAATAAAAGTAATGGCATCTGAGAAAATAAGTCCAAGGACAAGAAAATAATATAAAGAAGGAAAATAAAGCAACCAATCGATAAATGTTCCATTAATTTAATCCTAGTACAAGAGCGTACTCGATCGTTTGTTACCAGCGTGGACAGGAAATGGACAAATCAGATTATTTCACCCACTATGAACGCTTTTAGATAACAGGTCCGAGACGATAAATTAAGACTTACCTACTAAGTCCCATCAGTCCCCTGGAAGGAAGGAGCGCCCCTGGGCGTTACTCACGGAAACTGTCTTCGATACGCGAGCTTAATGTGAAAATACCGTTCTACTTAAAATAAAATCTCTTAACAGCCTAAATTAACCGTGAATTGAATCATCCCCTCAAACAATTTATTATACAGAGAGTAAAAAGATCAAAATAGTTACTTAGGTACATTCGGATTCTGAGTCACTAAATCTTGGTTAAATAAGTAACTATAATATCATTTGGAGTTTCGTTTTAAAACTAAGTTTTATTTTACGATCTTGTGAATACTATATTGCAGGCATGGTATTAAAGACTGAGGCATCCGCTAATTAGGTCGGTATTTTCAGTCGCCGACACTCTTGGACCTCCCTTTGCTTATCATTAGGTAAGTCGAGGTCAGGTTGAAACCACAAAGACAGCCTGATTTTGGCAAAAATACGGTCCAGGAATGAAGGCGACTGATACTTTAGAAGTAAAATAATACAAATTAACTGCAAGTAGCAGTCGCTTTCACTATGCCGGCTTAGATGGAACCGGTTTCTTTAAAGCTATCTCGAAACGCGACTAAATCACTTTACGGCCCGTCTATATATCATATTTTTTTTTTTTTTTTTATTTTTTTTTTTATACACCGCATAACGTACTATATATGTATAGGTAGCATAGTATACTTACATACATACATAATAATATATTAACATTAAGTACCTACCTACATAGATATTATATATACGCGATCAGTTAAAATGATTATGCAGCAATGGTCCAAATACCGCTACATTTGAAACATGGGATCATTCGGATTATCAAGCGGAATTTTGGGAGCCGGAGGCAAAAACAAGATTTGGGCAAAACGCACCACTCGCGGTGCACACAGCAATAAATTAGCGACAATGATTCATGCCGGGCCCACGGTAGACTTTAGCGAAAGTAAGTTTTTGCTCCCCGCCCCATTAATTGCTTCGACTTTTAGGAAATCGTCGTAAATGTCTCACGATTAATGTCCCCAGTCTGTTGTTGCTAAAAGAAACGGGAAGTAAACATAATCATCACTTTGTTCATGTTTTTTTTTATTCTTCGCTTTTTTTTCAAATCTAACCTAATTTCATGAATTAAACAAATTCTATTCTACTATCGCGTCTATTTTGGTTTTTGATTTTACATTTTTTTATTATTATTCCCACGTTTCGAGAGCTTAGCAGCCATCCTGGTCACGGAGAGACTAATAACTGAGACTGATAGTAAGCCGCATAAAATTTGTTTAATTCATTAATCAATGTTCGCGCAAAATCTAAGAAAATACTATGTATCTACCTAATTTACTCAAATATAGTATTTTCTTAGATTTTGGGCTAACATTAAAAATGAATTAAACAAATTTTATGCAGCTTACTATAGTGTTTATTTTGGTTTTAATTTAACTTTTTTTTTCGAAACGGAATAATAACAAATTGTAAAATCAAAACCGATAGTAAGCCGTATAAAATTTATTTAATTCATTACTTAAATATTTTATGAATTAGGGGTTGTTAATTAAGAAGAGTTTAAAAAGGATATTATCGTGGTTTTTAACATATTTTAATTACCTTAATGTTCCCTTTATGTTACAAAAGCCATAGTCATGAGATAACAAATCCGTTTTAATGTTTTTTTATTTATTATGATGCAACATTTAACCACGACTTGTCCACGACCACGAATGGTAAGCAAGGGAAGTCCAATAGCTCCCGAGTCTAAAAAAATGCTTTAATTTGCGTTAAAGGAACCAGAGACAGGGAAGCAGGAAGTGGGAGCAAGAATACTGTTAAATTAAAATTGCAAAACAATCGGTAAATAAATAAATAAAACCAAATTATTTGTAAAACACACACGACCGACAATTGTTAAAATTAAATGAAAATTAAATTGTTCACCGCGCACAGGTGATAGTGTGGTCTAGAAAATTAAAATACCTAGTTGTAGGTAATTGCTTACCGTTTGTTGTGGCTGCTTATTATTTGGTTAGCTCTTTACCCAATGGCATTGCAAATACAAATAAACATTATTAATTTATATGTAAATTATCAAATCAAATCAAATTGTCACGCCCTATACCCACAGGGATAGACAGAGACAATGGAACGCCACTTACCACGATCCTTACACAACTATGTAAATTAAATTGTATGATTCTTCATTGCATAAGAACTATGATATATACGTACACTATATTAATTACAGTAAGTATTGTATTTTTAATAACATAGAATACATACAAAATCAGTTTTTTTTACATTTCTATACTAACTAATATTTTAATAATAATTTAATAATAAATAGTTTATTAAACACACGAAACTAAACTGGTGAGCTTAATGCCTGAGGCAATATCTACCACCATACCTTTGTTGTTTTGAGTTTTGATGGCTGGGTGCAAATAATTAATAAAGGATAATATCTTATAAATAAATAAATCATACTGTAATAGCACGAAAGATGACAGCGTCCAGTGCGGTCCATGAATAAGGGCAATTGCTACTACAGCTAATAATTGCAGGCAGCAGTCGCATCCACTATGCCGGCCTAGTAGAACCCAAAATCTAAAGGTGGTTCCAAAACGCGACTAAGTTACTTCACGGTCTGTGTACGTGTAGCACAATAGTACAACAAGAATAGTCATACAAACAATATAATAAATATAAGTACATACACAAAATATAAATTCATTTATTCCTATATTTCAGCAAATAAACACATTCTAAAAAATATCCAAACATGAATAATGAATTACAATCACTTAGAACCTAAGTTAATCCTATCAACATATCTATAAATATTTATTTATTTGTTTAAATTTACAGGTAGACACAACATACTTTAATCTGGGTTAAATTAAACATTTTGTGTAAAATAGGTTACATTGCTGAACTATAGCCCAAAAAAGTATCATACACAACAGGTTAAGCATAAATTAATTAAAAGCATAGAATGAAAAATCAATACAAAATAAGGGTAAAAAGAATAATAATAATAATGTTAAAAAGCTAAATTAAAACAATAATGTTCAATCAATCAATCAATCAAATTGTCACGCCTTTTTCCCACAAGGATAGGTAGAGACAATGGAGCGCCACTTGCCACGATCCTTACATAACTCTCTTGCTTCCTCTACATCCCAATTCTCTTCATACAGGCTCTGTGGTTATGGGCAACCCAGCTTTGTTAATGTTCATATCAAAAAATACCAATACAATCCTACACAAAGTTGTGCGATATTGCAAGTACACACAGCGTCATTTTACGAGTGATTCAGTTAAGAGCAACATAATCTCGGCCTTCGATCAGCGGTCCGTTTGTGGCGAAGACGCGAATCAATCACACGTCAACATAAAAGCACCACCTAATGAGACTGTCAACACCGACCGCTTTCCAAGAACCACGTTTATCAATCCACAATCCTTTAAGCACTGCAAGCGCTGCCTTTTGTTTATGTCTTTCAATATTACATTTACAGACCGTCACAGACACAGAAGTGTCGGTCGCGTTTCGGGATCAGCTAGGCAGTTGCCGGTTCCAACTAGGCCGGCATAGTGGATGTGATTGGTACAGTTATTGAATTGTAGTAGCAGTGACATCCATTCATGGACCACACAACATCAATATGTCATATGTCGAGTCACAATATTTTTTTTTATAAAGACGCGAAATTTAACCTCGACTTGCCTGCTGTTAAGCATTAATTAAGCATTCGTATTAAGACAATAATAATAATAACACACTTTTATTTGTAATGTATTTTATGTATGACTATGTTACAAGTTTTGCTAAAATTAAGCACGACGCTAACAAACGGGCTAAGTTAGATTCAATTCGACGTAATGGGACATGATAACGATCGCAATTCCTTTAACAATATTATTTTCTATTCGATTATTACAAGACCTGAAGAAATTAAAGTAACACATTTTTTTTTCGCTGGAACTATTCTTCAGAAAGTCCCAATGTAATTGTCATTGATCGAGTCAATTGAATCAGACACGGAGCGTATTAGATAAGAAATTGAAGGAATGAATTGCTTTGCAATTTTATTATTGCTTTCCTATTTATAGAGTAAGATAGTTCTGTATTTATATTATCATAATACTGGTTGTATCTAATCTATATTGTGTTCTAACATTTAGCGAGAACATTTTAACAAATAAAACTTCTTTAGTATAATTCACTTAAACTTATTTTTTGCATGAAATTTTTCTACATAAATTTCAATATTTATTAAACCTACATTTCGGTTACAAGTCCGGAACGCTGCCTTCACTCTCCCGCCTGCCACGAGATGGTCCCGGCACCTGCACGGAGAATCCATGGATGGCTCGAAATTGTTTCATATCATAATTTGTTATTTAATTTTTGTTATTATTATTTCAATGCAATTTCGTGCAATCGATTGCTCATGATTGCATGAATTTCTTACTGCGTTTCATACTATAAATAAACAGCTATCGAAATCACAAACGAGAAACCAAAATAGTTGCAGGTTCTATATGGGGAGTGTGTTCTAGATTCAACAGTTTTTTATGCGAAATAAAAAATGATTGACGTATGTTATGAATGACGCAATGTAGCATTGAATACATGAAGACGAAGTGAATCGCCAGGAGGCTACGCCAGAGGCGTCACCAGTTCTGCTCTATCAAGCAGGCGACGCATACCTAAGGAGTTCTCGAGCTTTTGTGTGCTTTCTCGAGTGCAAATAGCCTCGCGTTCTAATTTCAAAATGTTATACTCAGAGGTCCTTGATGCCACTGAAGGCAGCTTATTTCTGTTGGAGTATACATTTTTGTACTTAGCACAACAAAACCACTTGAATGAATTGAATGCCATTTTCTACCAGAATTATTCGATTATGAAAATAATAGGAAGTTCTGGACAGATAATTATTCGAGATGCTAATTCTTAGTAATTCGATATACTAACTCCACTCTTTACTTACATAAAGTAAAATAAATGTTTTGTAATAATGTGAGAGCTATAAACTTTAAATGTCATTTTATTATAATGCAAGTAAGTTTCTTGAGACAGTTTCGCATGGTAGATCGCCATGTCTCACAGTATTTTAGTTTGTATCAAAATGTAAGTGCATGACATTTACTTGACATTTCGTGAAAGAAGCAACTTAGACAGGCACTTTAAAAGAGCAACTTTATCCTTATTTTATGTTGTATCTAGCAGTTGTTGGTATGTGTACACATGCGACAGGAACTTGCTTGTGACCCGGGCGTCCGATGTCAACTCAAATCATATCACAGCTCAACCCTCGCTAACACCCTCCTTTTACGTCACTACTTAATTGACTTCTCTATTTATGTCTCCTTATAAGATTACATTCCCAATTCAATATAAACAATATACACTAAGAAGAAATTAGAAGTTTTGACGACATGCGTGGATGAACGGTTAGGCGATTGGTTTGTTGCGCGTAAAGTTCAACCAGACCGGGTTCGATTCCCGGTCGGAGCAAATATTTGTTTCATAGCTTTTATTTGTAATATTTAATAACATTAAATTTTGCAAATATTTGTTAATAAAAAAAAGAGATGGATATTTGCTTAGGGTCTGGTTATCAAAGAGTGGTAGGCAGAGGTACCCAGTCTGCCGATCCGGGGTAGTAACGCCACTTACAAGTATACAGACCATGAAGTGATTTGGTCACGTTTCGGGATCAGCTTGTAAGTTGCCGGTACCATCTAGGCCGGCATAGTGGATGTGATTGCTACTCACAGTTTTGAATTGTAGTAGCAGTAACATTCATTCATGGACCACACTTCGGCTTAACATCAAGCGGGGTGCTGTCATATGTTGAGTCACAATAAAAAAATTAAAATAAAGTTTTTTTGTTGTCATATTTTTTTATTTCATATTTTTTCGTTTCAGGTAAATATTAAACAAGACAGTAATAAGATACGATCCTGTGAAAGTAAGTAATTTGGAATAAAAAAACACACAAAAAACTTAATAAATATTTCTTCCGTGCCTAAAATAACGAAAGATAAGATAACGGCGAAGAAGAAGGAACCATTATCACGAAATAAAGTAATACAATAAAACTCTGTTTACAAAGGTGTTTATGATCAATAACAGTTTTTGAAACTGTACTTATATATTAGCTTAAAGTCAATGTTTCCATAACAAAAAACAGGTCCCCTCACAAACTCCCTGGCGTGTACAAAAAATATAAATATCAATGGCGCATTAAAGTGAGTTGAATTTGTTTGCATTATAATATTTACCTGTCCAGTGACCCGTTTAATTTAGGGGGTGGTAGAGGGCGGGGAATGTACGTGACCTCTTCCCTAATGCAGTAGCACGTCATTCAAAACACTCATAACAGATTTTACGGCGCAGTCTTTTGGTAGGGGAAGAGCATTCCTTGGCCCACGAGTGTCCCGCGACACACCGCCCGAGTAATGTGATATGCATGTATGGAGCGTGGGAACCGTGGCTATCTATTTGTACAAATAAATGTATTTATACGAGCTCAGTGTTCAATTGAGATAAGTCAATCAAATGTATTCTTTGACTGTTTTATTAAGCCATGATTGACATGCTACCATTTTTATTAATAACATTTTTTTCCCTTTTTTTTAATTTTGTATGCCTTTTTCGGATTTTCTTTTGTTTATTATTTTTGTACCCCGCCTGATGTTAAGCTGGAGTGCGGTCTATGAATGGAGGTGACTTCTACTACAATTCAATAGCTGTAATGGCACATCCACTATGCCAGCCTAATTGGAACCGGCATCGGAACCCGAAACGCAACTAAATCAATTCAAGGTCTGTATACTTATAAGTGGTGGTATAATACCGGATCGGTAGACTGGGTGCTACTGTCTACCAGTCTTTAAAAACCAGACCCTGAAGCGAATATCCGCCTCTATTTTATAAATAAATATTTGCAATATATTATTTAAATAATTATTATTACAAATAAAAGGAATAAAACAAATATTTGCTCCGACCGGGAATCGAACCCGAGAATTTACGCCTAACAAACTGGTATGCTAACCAAATGACCTCGCCTGCGATGTCGTTTAAACCCATTTGCCTTTCACCCGTCGATATTGGTTTTGTCGTATACTTTTTATGGTGCGTTAATAGTATAGAAAATTAAAATCATCAATTAAACCTGGTTTAAAACATTATACATCTTAATCCGAATTTACTGTCCTTAACATAGCATAGCAACATAGAATAGCATGTTATATCAAAATATGTTTACTGTTTAATATTATCTGTACTTTTACAGTCGTTAATTAAGTGAAAACTACTGTAAATGTAATTTATAAATTCAAAGGAAAATATTCGAAATTACAAATGTATTTTTTTAAATTTAACTCACCCTCTTACTTAATCATATTATAGTTTAAACTCTCCATGTTTTTAAGAAATGTAAATTCTTTTATACAATTTAACTAATTGTGCAATCACTTAGGGCAGGTTCAGATTTCATTGGGGGGAAGGTGTAATTAGCGACTCCGGTGATAGTCTCACAAAACTCGGACAAACACTTGCCCTTATAATTAAAGGAACTGAATTAAACCTGCCGTTTTGTTAAGATTCATCTCATTTGCAATCCTTTATCGGAGCTTTCTTAATCACGCTATTCGTACTTTCTTTTGAACTTTTAAACAAAAGCTTGGGTCACATTTTATGTTACTTGATCCCTTTGTTTTTATGGTCGCTTTAATAATACCGCTTTTCAAATCTAAGAGGTTACGACTTTCATGTGCTTTTTCGTGAACCACCCTCCTTGAAAGGAAATCTCATGGACACTGCAGACATCTTCCTGACCTGGTACACAAACTTGGTGTACGCAATAATTAAAATTACATTAGAGTTATATTATAAACAATACTAATTCATATCCAACTTTCAACGTGGTAGCTTTATAAAATAACATAAAAGATAAATAATGAAATCAGACTAATACATCACAAATAGGGATGGAGCAAAGCTAAAGAAAAATGATCCTTAAAGTCTAACAGTTAATTACTTATAAATGCCTCCACAAATCACAGTCTTAAGTTTCTGTTTCGAAAGACAAGAGCACATGTGAGGGAGGCAGCAGTCCTCTTGCTGCATGGAGGTAACACAGGGTCTAGGGAGGATTGCAGTACTTCACACGCATCATTTCCAACTTCAGTTATTCAGTACTGCGCCGACCGGCGAGGGCGGCAGACGTATAGTAAGGCGGGCGATTATTTCGTCCTTCCTTCGATACATATTCGTGCCACGCGTTCGTTACTTAAAGCGTATATTTTAATGTTTGTACATAAATATTTTGTGAGTTGTAATTTTGGAAAATTTACGCGAATAGGCGTAATTATGTAAAAAAAATATTTTTATCAGAAATAGGTTTTTTATAGTAAATATATATAATATTTAATGTATTTATTTAATAGACTTTCTTTACACGAATGAAATGTAAGTATGAATAAAATTAATTAATACTTTTATTATATCTATTATTAATAATTAATTAAAAATTAATAGCATTTTTAATAATATATTTTATACCAATATATTATATATTTATGTTTAATTTCCTATAGCTTGTATGAAAAGAATTGTGGATGTGAGAGAAGCGAGGGATTTGTGTCAGGGTCGTGGCGAGTGGCGCTCTATTGTCTCTGCCTATCTTTGTGGAGAAAAGGCGTGACAATTTGATTAATTGATTTTACATACATTAAATATTCAGAGATTATTATAAAATGTCAATCATCAATCTCAATCTCAATCATCAATCTCAACATATCCTATTACCTAAATTCAAAATTTGCTTATCAATCAATTTATTTCAAATCCATAAAGGGGACGACGATAACATGATATAGCCTAGTTTATTTATAGCTATTTTCTTATATCTTAACATTATATGAGTTTCTATAATACTTTTAGGTGTTAAGCTTTACTATATTTAAAAACTTTAGTACTTACATTCTTCAATATTTCTAGAATAATGTCTAACCCCAATGCTACTTTCAAGTATGAACGTTCAAAGTATGAAAATTTAATATTCAAGGTATTCATAAAGATATCTAATCCCAATTTTCCTATTTTTTAAACTAATTATAGTTATTACATTGAGCTTTACTTTTACAAATACAGTAATGATGAATGTATACTCTATATTTTTACATTTCCTGGATCACCTACATGGTTACCATCAAGTAGGTCGAGATTACATGTCAAGTCAAAATTAAAAAATATATTATAAGTTATCATATAAACAGGGCGATCAAAGATACATTACCGGCAAGTGCTTTTGAACTGGGGGCTCTCATTTAACCCACTCACTTCACTACCACCGCACCACGGTCCTCTTAATACTGCTATTATATTCTGGTACTAATCGTAAGCAAATTCATGTTAGATACTACAGACTGAGGCTCATGTACTCGTAATGTCCAATGTCCATGCTTAGTTGCCGTGACTATGCCAGCCAAAACATATATAGGATAAATAAATAAAATATAAAGGTAGCTGCCAAACTCGTTAAATGCGCAGAATGTCGGCTGAATTTGCACTCGAACTAAAAGGTTCAGAGCATCGGTTCTTTGTAGAACAATTGACAGCACTTTCAACTGGTAAAAAAACACCTTTACCTGGTATAGTGACAGCGACCGATGCAACTGTAAACTGAACCGGTTTTTTTAGTCGTCGGCGCTCTTGTATTTCCTATTGTCAGGCAATATCCAGTCAATGATTTGAAGTGGTGACCAGCTGAATTTCACGATATAGCTGCTTAAATCATGCAAAAAGATTTTTTAAGGGGTGGCAGTGGTGCCTATTCTACGGAACCGGGGTAGTACCACTTCTTACAAGTGTACAGACCGTGAAGTGACATAGTCGCGTTTCGGAATCAGCTAGTAAGTTGCTGGTTCTAACTAGGCCGGTATATTGGATGCGAGTGCTACTTGCAGTTTAACTGCACGACAGTCTAACATCAGGCGGGATCAAAAATATATAAAAAAAACTGCATGGTATTATTTTGTCTAATGAATTAAAACAAATTTTATGCGGCTTATTATCGCGTTTATTTTGGTTTTGATTTTACAATTTTTAATTATTCCGACGTTTCGAGAGCTTTGCAGTCATCGTCTCTCCGTGACGACGATGGCTGCAATCAAAACCAAAATAAAAGCGATTGTAACCCGCATAATTGCGCAAAATCTAAGAAAATATTATTTTGTCTATCCATTAATATACCTAATTCCATTAACTGCACTGACCATTAAAGTAGCCTTTAGTGAAAGGTAGGTATATAACATACTATTTTACAGTTCATAAAACAAACTTATGACCACCTGAAAACACACTCAATTTGATTAACTAATTCTATTATTTGTTACTGCCCCTTGAGGTTATGTAAATTTTAGAGCCTCTTAAAAAGTTTCACCTTATGCACTTCGAACTACCCCTGCCCTCTTAAACTTCGATAGATTGAAGAATTTAGGTACTATAAATAAATGAAATAGAAAGCATTTTACTGCATATGTACGTTTACAGAATACTTATGAATATAAATAAAATATTTTTTTTACTTTATTTTTACTTTACGTTTACCATCAATCAATGCAATAGACAAAACGATGAAGCGCCACTTTCCACGACCTGACAGAGATTTAAAATCGTGAAGGTCAGTCGCGTTTCGAAATCAGCTTAAATGATGCCATTTCCAACTAGGTCGGAATAGTAGACGCGACTTCCACTTGCAGATATTTAGCCTAAGCAACAGAAATGTAAAGAAACCAAAAGAATTGTTTTTTATTATTGTGGCTCGACATATGACATCACCCCGGCTAATGTTAAGTGGACTGCGGATGAATAGAAGCGACTGATGTCCACTATAGATAAATAACTTGGTAGTAGCCGTCGTCCTAGTTGGAACTGGCAACTGTCCCCCCCAGTTCCCAAGACAACAAGATACCTCGGTTCAAAAACCACTTGCCGGTAGAATGTATATTTGATTTACGTACGTCCAGTTTCTATGCTACACGAACGCACAGAGAGACATTTGGCCCTAAAATTTGATCAAAAATATTTTTTTGCGTTTAATAGTATTATTAAAGTATTTCGTTCTATTTTTAGGTATAATAGTGTAAAAAATGCAAACATTATTCTTAATAAATTTTATTTAGCTAATTTTTATCATCTTTGGAGTCATTTTCGATATTAATGTTGCAAAAGATTCATGGTATCCGCTGAAAGAGGACTCTTTCTTTTATGTTTTGGGTTCCTCATTCCCGTCAGCAATGATTCAGGGTCTGATGACAAGAGCAACCTATTTAAACGTTTAGTAGCTTAGTTCAGAAATGTAAAATTATTATTGGTAATTTCCTATCCCTATTTCATTACTAATTTATGAAATTATTTTGATAAAAAAAACAAATAAAAATACCTGTTTATAAAAATAAAAATGTGTACCTGTAAATATAAGTACCTATAGTTTAGTTCATTTATAAAAGTTAGTTCCGTTCATAAACGCACGAGTCCGACAACATACGCTAATGAAATTTATAATCCATATAAAACAGGGGAGCAAAGCTGTTGTTTTATAAAGTGTAATAATCATAAACCCGCGCACATCTATTACCCTTCGTGGGCGCCCTCTATGCTACGTCTGCGGCAACTATAAAATTATTAATTAACACATTTTAATTATTTATCGTACAAATTAATTTTACAGCCCAATATGAACTCGTTCTCTTTGTAACGTAACTACGAGTATATGGGTCATAGAAATAACAAACAATGCTACTCTTTGTTGCTGCCTTTACAAAAATACACGTTTCTTATTAAAAGAAAATAATGCTCATAAAAAAGATTTTTTTATTTTGTTTACATTTCTATACTAAGCTACTAAAGTGCTTGTATCATAACTACAGGAAAACCAAAGTACGTATATAAAAGATACATTGGACCCGGCAAGTGGTTTTAAACCCGTGCTCTTGGTTTGCGTAACCATTGCACTGCCACTATACCACGGTCGTCTTAATATTACGCATATACCTGATATACACATACACATACTTGGCTCTTAGCTCACACGATCTCGAAATGTTACTTTCAAATAGATTTATCAAAGGATTTATCTATCTGAACTTATTGAACAACTGTAGCAAATTAGGTTAACGCCCTCGGAGTTGACTGATTGGTTATATAAAATCTTGATTATAAGTTTGTCGTGGATACCTAATTCATAAATTAATTAAACTTGGCCGGGCTCAAAGAGGCTTTGGAAGACAAACTTCACTGTCATTTAGAATGATAAGCAGGGTTCATTAGAATTCACCCTCATTCCGAGTGAGCCGACGTGACCCGTTTCACTGCAGCTAACGAGTGGCCAATGGAGACCTCTGGCCGCTCACAATCCGCAATTTCATCTCAATGTTACTTTTAATAATTAGAATGAATTGATATTAAAATTAATTAAGACGAATGAAGCCTAAAACCGTTTTAAATGTGTGTGTTTAAATAGATATTTATTTATTTATTTATTAAAAGGTACACTTACAGCATAACATATACATTAATCGTAACTTAATATTATTATAATTTAAAATGGGTACATATGTCTGCCAATTACAAGTATACACAACATTTGTACGAAAATTGTGATCAAGAAAACAAAATAAAACTAAACAAAACAAAACAAAACTAAAACTAAACATGAATCCTTTAAATATGATTAACGAAAAATATTAAAAAGACTATTAAAAAAGTAACAAACTTAAAGTAGAAAAATGAAAAGGCAATACTTAAAACAACTTATAGTGTATACAAAATATCATTAATTTTTCAAACTGTTTCAGCAGCTTAATTTTGATATAAGATTTTATGGCAAAGTTTGCCTAATAGCCTTAACATGGAAATAACTTTAGATGGTGTTTTTCATAGTAAATATCATATATTATAGAAAAAACGGTTGTACATTCGTTTATTTGTTTATATCGTTTATGTGCAAAATTAGATTTATTTTCCTTATAAAAATAATATTAACTTCTCAAAGACCTTTCCGAAACACTCCGTTCACCACAAAATTGATAGATAATTTTATTGTATATCGACGTGTAGATCGAGTGAGGCGTAAATTTAGAGCGAAATAGAATGGGTGGAACAAAGTTATCTTTTTTTAACGTAAATCTATAAATAAATTTTAATTTTAACCCTCGTTGGTTGCCCCAAAATATTCAACACATTTTAGAATTTAAATTAATGATTTGGATGACTTGTAAGAATAATTATATCCTTTCTTAACTATGATACAATTATTTTAGAGTAGACAAACCCTATTTAAAAGAAGATTTGGATAAAATTTGGATACTTAGAAGTATACAGACCGTGAAGTGATTTGGTCGCGTTTCGGGATCCGCTTGTAAGTTGCCAGTTCCAACTAGGCCGGCATGTGATTGCTGCTTACAGTTCTTAAATTGTAGTAGCAGTGACATCCAGTGCTGTCATATGTCGAGTTACAATAAAAAAAATAGAAACGAAATACATTTAACAAAATATATCAATAGTTCAAGAATTTGTACGAGAAAATATACTGGAAAGAGCACAAATTAATATAAAATGTAAAAGAGAAACAAAACATTCTTTAGCATAATAGGATTTTAAAAGGCTAATACAGTCATAAAGTTGGCAATATTGCAATGAAGCATCAACATCGATAATAAACTACAAAGCAGGGAGAAGCAATAAATTTTTAACGTCTCTACAAAATAGAGTTTAATTAACTTCCTTTTCTGGAAAAGTATTGAAAATTTTAATGAATTCCACTAATGAATTAAACAAATTTTATGCGGCTTACTATCGCGTTTATTTTGGTTTGATTTTACAATTTTTTACTATTCCGACGTTTCGAGAGCTTTGCAGCCATCGTGGTCACGGAGAGACTGAGGTGTTGGTCAGTTATTTTTGCAAAAATTTGAAATAAACCGGGAACAGAAAAACAAAATATCAAACGGGGTAGTTTTGGAAACAATAACAGCATCAACCAATAGGACGACCAACACCTCAGTCTCTCCGTGACCACGATGGCTGCAAAGCTCTCGAAACGTCGGAATAATAAAATTGATTTTACAATTCAAAAATTGTAAAATCAAACCAAAATAAACGCGATAGTAAGCCGCATAAAATTTGTTTAATTCATTAATCAGTATTCCACTAAGTAATAATACTCTAATATTCATTGTAGGTTTCTATCATAATATACGACAAGTGGGATGCTTTGCCAGCCCATGTTCTCTCCATCCTATAATCCTTCAAGCGATGCGTGAAGAAGCACCTTTGGCCGGCATAGTGATGGCAACTGGGGCAGCCGTGAACTAACTCGGTTTTTTCAGTCGTCGTCACTCTTGGACCTCCTTTTGCTTATCATCAGGCGGGTCGTGGTCAAATGTCGTGTTACAATTAAAATAAAAAAAGTTACAATTTGATAGTTGTCAAGTAATATAAGTGTTTGTGTACTCGTATTTATTGTGTTTGTAGCTCGACATATGACAGCACCCTGCCTGATATTAAGCTGGAGTGCAGTTCATGAATAGAGGCGTCTGCTAGTACAGTTATATTCCTGCAGTAGCAGACGCGCCTAGTTGAAACCGGCAACTTTTCAAGCTGATCCCGAAACGTAACAGACTTTACGGTCTTGAAAGTAGTGGCAAATTGGGCAAACGACCACCAACTGTCTGCCTACTACTTTTTAATTAGTTTGTCCCAAAATCTAGGTTGCCTAGTGCCTATAACCACAGAGCCTGTATGAAGAGAATTGTGGATGTGAAGGAAGCAGAGGAGTTGTGTAAGGATCGTGGTAAGTGGCGCTCCATTGTCTCTGCCTATCCCTGCGGGAAAAAGGCGTGACAATTTGATTGATTGATTGATTGTCCCAAAAACCAGTTATAATTTGTCTTGAATCCCCTTAAATTTAAAGCTGCGTACGATTTTATTGACTGTGGATAAAATCGTACGCGTGGAGCATTAGTCCACAAGTTAGCATTAGGAACGCGTCAAGTTGAGCCAATTTCAACTATTTATGGTTGTTATATTTTGACGACTTTGAAGTTAGTTAGAATGTACCTTACATTTAATTACGAGGGCTTTAATTGTATATTAAATCACTTGAGGAGTGGAACGGAACACTAGCTGTGATTGCGTTGCCTTTATTTGCAATAACTTGTCAAATAAATCTAGCGGCAATCGCTCTATTTAACGAGTTTTAATACAAACGTTTTATTGGTCGTCAAAATACGTCGAAAGGAATGTGGGTATAATGTTGGCAACTTTATCACTTTATACTATTGACGACTGAGACGTGTGTTTAATGGGAAGGCTTTATGGCGATCCATTCAACTAATTTGTTGCTTCTATGATTCCTAAATCACATATATTAATATATTTAATTTATGGTACCACGCTCCTTTGTCTTTACCTATCCCTGTGCGAAAAAGGCGTGATAATTTGATTGTTTAATTGATAATTAAGGATCTATAAATAATAATTTTATGAATGTATAGAAATAAAAATGGTAAATAGATATTTAATTTTAATCTCGCTAGCTTACTTTTTTAAGGTAAGGAAGTATGAATTAAATTTTAAATGATAATTATGTACAAACATTAATGTGCTCAAGATGTAAAAGTGAATAAACAAAGAATAAGTGATAACATGTCGGGACACTTTTGACATTTGACCGAAAATGGCGTCGTACAACCATCAGGAGACACAATCCAGTCCCGCAAAGGAAATCCCTAGGTAAGGCTAATTTTATTATTACCTAAGTAAGATCTGAGCCTTTTGTGAATATACTAGTATTTTTAACGACAGGCGTGGCACATTGGATTGCACACCACTTCGTTACGCACAAAGTCTCGAGTTTGATTCCCGGTCGGATCAAAGGCTTGTTTCCTAGCTTTATTTGTAATATTTTAGATTGAATATTACAAATTTTTGTTATCAAAAAATATAAAAAAAGAGGCGGATATTTGCTGCAGGTGTGATTGTCGAAGAGTGGTAGGCAGTGGTGCCCTGTATGCCGAACCGGGACAATGACTTTATGACGCGTTTAAGGATCAGCTTATAAGTTGCCGCTTTCAACTAGGCGGGCGTAGTAGATGCGACTGCAACTTACAGTTATTTAACTGAAAATTGCAGTCACTCTCATAACTGACATCAGGCGGAGTGTTACCTTAGGCCGGCATAGTGGCGGCGGCTGGGGCAGCCGGGAACTGACTCGGTTATTCCAGTCGTTGTCACTCTTGGACCTCCTCTTGCTTATCATCAGGCGAGTCGAGGTCAGGTGTCGTGTCACAATAAAAAAAATAAAAAAAAGTGTGTCATAAACTTGCGCCACAATAAAAAAAATGCGACAATACCTTTTTATTATTATTATGACAGCAATCCGCCTGATGTTACCCTGAAGTGCAGATCATGAATCAGGTCAGGACAGGTACTTAATTGTAATTCTTACAACTTACAATTAAGTACCTGTGGGTAGCAGTTTTATTATTAATAAATATATGTGTAAGTATCTAATTTATTAATTTCTTAAATAAAAACTATAAAATAAATATTTTGTCCGACCGGAAATCAAAACCGGAATATACGTGTATAAACTGATTTACTAAACAATGCGCCAAGGAATGGAGTGAATCTTTCACTTCCAATTTATGTCAATACAAAATGATATCCACTCAGATTCTTCATATTAATATTTGTATGTTGTTATGCGGCAATAAAATTCAAAAGTTAATTGTGTCAAAGCAGTGGACGATGAACTGTGGATATTTTCTTTCATCTATTTTTGGATCCGTCACAATCTCTTTGGTGGTTACTCATTATAAATACACTATAACTATGGAGCTACGAAATAGCAATTTATTTCTTTAAATATTATAATATGTACACATCTAATCTACGTATTACATTTATTAATTTTAATACATTGTCTTTTCTGTCAAGCTCGTGTTCTAAAAATAAATACATACAGCTTAAAAAAATTACTAACAAATCGAAATAGATCAATAATAATACAAATCGAAAATATTAAAACACTAAATAAAATATCAAAACAAACAAAATACAAAGTTTATTCGTCATCTCCATCGCAACAAGTAAATATAAAAATGAAATTAAATTAATTACAAATATGATTCGATACTTACTTATTTAAAAACAAACGATTTGATTGGTACGATTAAAAACATACATTAAAATATCTACATGGTCTATATAGCTTTATATGGGTCTAACATCAGAAAGGGTGGATGACAAATAAAATATTCATTGTAAACAAAATTATAAAATCTCTCTTTTTACGTCCTAAATAATATTTTACTTTAGTTTTGAGAGCGAGCTACAACATAATATATATAAAATAACTATTTTTGTTTTTATTATCTAATTAAAATGAAACTTTAGAAAGGTGAAAAGGGCGTATAGATAAAAAAACAGACTATTAGTATTGTCAGTGTTGATTGTCAGTTGTCATTTGTCATTATTAATGATTGACTACAAAACTGATAACTTTGTAAACTTTTCGTTTATCTATCTAATTAATTATTCTGTTAAATAAAATATATGTTTTTAAATAAATTATAAAAAAATCATTATTACATAATAACTAAGTTGTGCTAGATTAAACTACGCCAACCAGTTACTCGCGTCCGATTACAGGTCAGAGCAAAAAAATATTTATAATAAATATATAAATTTCTTTTAAAAAATATTAAAATATATAGGTCTGCCGATCCAGAGTACTTGTACACTTGCATGTGTACAGACCGTGAAGTTACTTAGTCTGTTTTAACTAGGCGGTATAGTTATTTACTTAGGCTACTTACAGTTATTTACCTGTCGTATCAGTCGCATTTATGGACCTCCTTCAGCAGCCATCAAACAGGATGTCGATATATGTCGAGCCCCAAAAAAAACTGTCGTTGGTCGTTTGCAGAGTGTGCCGTCCAGAGGTGGTACAACCACTTATTGTGAAGTTGGGTTTCAAATAATCAATCAATCAAATTGTCACGCCTTTCTCCCTCAGGGATAGGCAGAGACAATGGAGCGCCACTTGCCACGATCCTGACACAACTCCCTCGCTTTCGTGTGAATGGATACGTGAAACAAGGCAGGCCCAGAAGGGTATTTTCCGACTAAATCGGAGACACCCTTAAGGAAGCTAGGTTGCCTAGTGCCCATAACTATAGAGCTTGTATGAATTGGTGATCCCGAATTGGGTTTCGGGATAACCCTAAAAGTTGATGAAGATTAGCGAGCCCCGTACGATATACAACGATAATAAATATGTTTTTTTCAATTAATAGACTATGCATCTGAAATAACTCAGACGCAAATATAAAAAACATTTTGGAATTTATTCCATTGATGATCCATAAAATTTGCAAATCGAAGTTTATTTCGGAAGTGTACCGTTGACAGACGCGGCTAAAAATGGATGCGAGAAGTTTTGAGAGCCGAGATACCGGACAAATAAATGTTAGGTTAATTGAAACGACCGACTATTTCCATTTACGTCTGCGGCTCGACACAAAATCGATATCATAACGCCAATTCAGAAGTGTTAAAATGTTCAAATTGTTTTAGTGCTTTTTGCAGTTTCAACATGCCTATTCTTTCCCCTCCACTGTCATACCTATTTCGTATATATGGAAAATTTCGTATCTATTTGCTTTTGCGCGAATGACTGTCAAAAATCCTAATTTACTTAATAATAGAACTTCTATAAATTTAAACAATAATAGCATTTATTATTTTTTATAAATCGCCTGGAAAGTATCAATGAATGGAATGTTTTGCCAGCCCATGTATTCTCTCCATCCTATAACCTTGGATCCTTCAAGCGATGCGTGAACAAGCACCTTTGGCCGGCATAGTGACGGCGACTGAGACAGCCATGAACTAACTCGTCGTCATCACTCTTGGATCTCCTCTTGCTTATCATCAGGCGGGACGAAGTCAAATGTCGTGTCACAATAAAAAATATAAAAAAAACATTCGCTTTTCATTGACAATTTGGTTGCATGTAGTATTGTTATAGTTGTTGTACATAATAAAATTGTTTATATCTGGTTATTTGTTAAATCTGATAATATTTGTTCTATTTTATTCCTTTACGTAATTCTTTTTGGATGAACGATTGAAATATTAAATATTCAGTCAATTTTAAAGGATAGTATCAGTGGCGTAGCGTGGAAGTCAGCCGCCCCCTTCTTTAGGAATTTCAATCATAGGTACAACAAAAATATGAATTTCTGGTTCAAATTTGAATGATTAAATCTTATTTTTTTTTAAATTTTGCCGCCCCCTAATAGTGTCGCCCGGGGCAAACCTCCCCCTCCGCCCCCGCCACGCTACGCCACTGGATAGTATGTTATAACAATAAACAGATAATAGATCAAGATATTTGATTTTAATTTAGAAAAATTGTTACGACATAAACACTTTCTGGATATCTACTTATATTTAAAATGAAAACAGCTTCTATTTTTAGGTAATTCTCATTTTGTTTTAAGTTATATTTGGCTTATATTTTATCCTATTATTTATAATTACTATTCTTTATTGCTTTAAATAAGTATAAACAGATTATAAAAAGCAAACCTTTTCTTTAGGCATTATCAGCCAATTCACCTTTGGGAAAAAAAATCAGTGATTTCTAAAGTGTAAAAAAGAAAATAATTACAAAATAATTACACATCCTATTTACAAATAAATTTCATGGTATATTCACATACAAAACATATATAGACATGAATGTAGGGAGGCTCTATCAGGGCGTTATATTAAAACTACTCTAATATTTACTGTGTGCTAAATTTTAAACTATATTATTTTCTGCAGTCGCCAGTAACGATGTTGTCTAGGTTTATTCCCACGAGCTTTATGCGGTTGCTGCAACGACATAGTAAAAACTAAATATAGAATACCTAGTTCGTCTATTCACGGCTACACCCACTTGCGAATGTCCCTTGTGACACTTTTTATTGCTAAAAGAACTACAACGAAAACTGTGTTTCAAAATAATCTTGCGCACACGATTTCGTTTTTTTTTTCTTTATTAGCGTTTTGTAAGCATAGCTTAGTCGAGAATTTCACCAAAATCGACTTAATATTTAGCAGTATGATATATAGAAAATACTTAGGTACTTGATCTAAAGACTTAGATCAACACGGAGTCAGGTTAGTGGGCAGGCCGGACAGTTGATGTTCGAATCAGTCTACCAATCCCAGGTAGAACCACTACAACTTTAAGCTTGTGAGGTTTTAATTAGGTCGGCATAATGGATACGACTGCAACTTGTAGTTATTTAAGTGTTTCCTCCATTCATTAACCGCTCTCTAGCACATCAGACGGGGTGATGTCATATATTGAACTTCAATAAAATAAAAAGTTCGAAAAACATTATCGTTAGATATTTTTGTAAATGTTTTTTTTAATGTTAAAAATTTCAAATACACAACAAAACCAATCGATTATTGTACTAATTACTACTAATACCACAAATCAATATTTAAGGTTCCTATAGTATATTCCCTAATTATATATACACAATGTAAACAAACACAATATGATGAGATGAATTTAGACACATTGGATTATGGTTAATTAATTGGGGATTGTTAGCAGCATCAATGTCACTCAATTTAGTTAGTAAACAAAGTTAGATTAATTTGTGGCAATGTTAGGACTCACTCGAGATTAGACTGTAAATTAATAAAATAAAAGTGGATGTAAAGACCGTAAAGTGACTCAGTCGCTTTTATGGAGGTCTATTGAGGCCTGCATAATAGATGTAGAAACTGTATGTGGAGGCAGTCGCTTCTACATCGCACTCCAGAATAACATCAGTCGGTACGCGCTTATGTATGCCGTGTATCTAATATTTCATTGTATTCGTATGACGTGGCCGAACGGTTAGCGATTGGTTTGTTGCGCGTAAAGTCTCGCGTTCGATTTCTGGTCGGAGGAAATATTTGTTTTACTACTTTTATTTGTAATATTTAATAATTATATAGAATATTGAAAATATTTGTTAGTAAAAAAAGAGGCGGATATATAAATATATATATTTATTGTGACACGACATCTGACCTCATCCCGCCTGATGATAAGCAGGAGGAGGTCCAAGAGTGACGACGACTGAGAAAGCCGAGTATTGATCTCGACTGCCTCAGCCGCCGTCACTATGCCGACCAAAGGTGCTTCTTCACGCATCGCTTGAAGGATCCAAGGTCATAGGATGGAGAGAACACATGGGCAGGCAAAGCATTCCACTTGTCGATTGTTCTACAAAGAAAAGACGCACCGAACTTTTTAGTTCGACTGCCGATTCGATCGATAAAATGCGGATGCTTTCCCCGACCTGTGCGGGTATTACGGGAGTAAAAAGACGAGGTAGGGACAAGGTTAAAGAGCTCCTCGGAACATTCCCCGTGGTATAGGCGATAGAGGACGCATAGAGCCGCCATGTCTCTGCGTAGTTGCTTCGGGTTTGGTTATTAAAGAGTACCTACCCAGTCTGCCAATCCGGAGTAGTACCACCACTTACAAGTATACGGACCGTGAAGTGATTTGGTCGCGTTTTGGGATTAGCTTATAAATCGCTGGTTCCAACTAGGCCGGCATAGTTGATGTGATTACTACTTACAGTTAATAAATTGTAGAAGAAGTGACATCCATTCATGGACCACATTCCAGCTTAACATCAAGGGGATGTCGAGTCACAATAAAATAAATATAAAACACTATTATTGAATTACCTAAAGTCTATGTCCCAAAAAATAATTAATACCCTTACCATAAGGGGAGATCCAAGAGCGCATTACTTTGGCCAGCGCTTTTCCACCCTTTCCGGCCCTGCTTAAGGATCTAAGAATGGAAGAACAAAGGGCGGGTAAAGTATTCCACTTCTCAATTGCAAGAAAGAAACAACACATAGACCTATCTAGTTCTAGTTCGGCTGTTGATTCAGTCGACCGAATTCGGAATGCGGAATATCATCAGTGTAAAGATGAGGTAAAAACTATAATTAATGATTTGGTCCTTAAAACAATCCCCATCGATCTCGACTTATTAACGAAATATTTGCTTCGAGTCTGGTTATTTAGGCAGATAATTAGCTGTCTTTCACTTTCAGACCTTTCTTGTGTGACTTAAGTGCTGATCGGCCTAAAACTTGCCGGTTTCAATTAGGCCGGCATAGTCGATGCGACCCCTTGCAGTTTACTGAAGTAAAATTCATGGCCCGCACTCCTGCTTGAAATCAGACGGGATGCTGTCACAATATTTAAAATCAGGGGAACCATACAAAACCTTAAATAAATTACGATTACATATATTAATATAGATAATGCAAAAAATTAGACGTGATAAATCTAAAAGCTATATATCCACTTAAAATAAATCCGGATTTCCTACTTACGTTCCCGGCTATAAATTTTTATTTTAAACTTATCATTGGAGCATTATCCTAGTTTAATATTTGCGGGTGCACCTCTGCATTTTCAACGGGGAGAGGTATAAGTTATGACGCGATTATCGGTGCTCGAAATGAATTATGCGTTAGATCAGGCAAGAGGGGGAGGCACCATACATTATTACAGTCACATTTGCACCTAACTTAATTATTCGTATGCTCTATGATGACATTATAGTTAGTGTTATCTACTTTATTTATGAGAGAATTTGTACAAAGATTAAAGCTTGTTTATTCGCGTTTCAAATTTTAATGAAACAAACTTTAGTAGTATCTATTAAACACAATATCTGAATATATATGTATGTATATATATATTTTACTGTGACTGGACATCTGACCTCGACTTACCTGATGGTTCAAGAGTGCCAGCGACTGAAAAAATATAATCAGTCTTTTTTAAAATAAATTTGATACGCTTGCTTTCCCTCTATTACGTTATTATCTCAGTGTTGAGGATCGTGTCACTCGTTGATGTACCTTTCTGTTACATGCCCTTAGAGTTCCTGTACACAAGTAACTTCTAGATTCTCCCCATTTCATGTGTCCGAAGTATCGCAGGAAGTATTGTAAGCAGAAGATGTGAAGACGTGACCATATTTTAATCCTCAAGTTTTCAGAAGAGACAGGTTACCGTGCGCAATTGATCGCACGCACGGTATTCTCAGCATTTTAAATTCTTAGTTAATTAAATATAATGATTATTTTCGCTAAATTATTTTTTTGTAAATAGTTCATATGTAATTTTATGTCACGTTATTTCATTATTATAAGGTATTTTACATTTTCTAATCTAAGCATAGAAACAAGGTGACCAACTTTCATATATCAATATTCATTCAGTTTTTGTTTACAAAAATAATTGTAGCAAGAATGTTGGGAAGTTTCGTGAAAAACCAATTGCATTGTAAATAAAAATGTTTATTGTTATGAGTTTAAATATCAATAAACATTATTTATAGCTATAATTTAATAAAAGGAAGAAACAACTCAATTTGCATTATACACATAGGTGGGTGTACCTGTTACGGAGCACCCCAACCCTAAACTCAACCCCAGGAAATATTACCGGAA
Organism: Tinea trinotella; assembly: GCA_905220615.1. NCBI lineage: Eukaryota > Metazoa > Arthropoda > Insecta > Lepidoptera > Tineidae > Tinea > Tinea trinotella. The sequence goes on from HG992311.1 coordinate 4,070,294, forward strand.
AAATGTGGAATTTTTAAATGAGCCTATGCAAAGTTATTTGAACACATACTGTTCTGAATACCAATTGTTAAATGATCGCCTGGTTCTGGCGCGTCACGTGTACAGTCTAACACTCTCATTTTCATTCTGCACATCGCTTCACCCACCCTGTCTTCCACGACACTACCGCCATGCGGATGAAATATGTAATTTTTGAACTTCGCTTTTTGTTTGACCCAAAAAGAATTTCTACATAAAATAAGTAATATTTGAAATAGGAAATTTCTTATATTTCATGATTTTCTGAAGTGTACTCTAAGGGACGGTTCGCCGTTGATTTCGTATATCACCGATCTCAATCGGTGGACGTATGGAACCATTATTCAAATTAAGACGCTACCTCCTTGTCTCACAATAAAATAGAGACAAAGTAGTACCACTTTTCACAATCCCGAAACAACTTTCTCATATCTACGATTTTTTAAATTAAATATTTATAAAATACCTGATAAAATATCTTAAAATTCACGCAAATAATAATCCAATATCATTTAATTTTTGTTACACAACTAATAAGTAAAACATTTGGAAATTTATTGACTTTAATATTATTGTTATGAAACCATGTGGCTTCAGAAATGTTGAGTTAAAATGAACGCGATAATGAGCTTTGCTTTTATTTCTATCTAACTTTAACTTATGTCAACAATGAAGCAATTATTACCTGTGCTTGAATACTGAAATTAAATTTAGTACCAATGTATACAATGTAGGTACCATTGACTTGTATACAAATACAGAAAAAAACATAATCATGAAATGAAATAATCTATAATACAAAATGGATCTCTGGATATAAGGATATATAAGGCTTTTTTTTCTATTTTAAATTCTAAAAAAATAGATCTTTATTAATTATCTTTAGGGTCTCAAGAAAGAACTCCTTCAATTATTTTCCTTTCATATTGGAAATATAAATCTTTACTATATTAATAAAAAGAAAAATAACGTCCTTATTCCTCATCTTCATTTCGCATGATTCATATCCATAAATGATATACAACCTAGTCCGGGTTCGCCTATAAAAACCCTAAGCTTTTCATCCCAATATAATGTAAAAGCTACCTGAATCAGAAAGACGAGATTAAATCAATACGGTTCACGTTGTTACCATAACGTATCGCCTAATAACCGTAATAGAGGTTTGTTGCAAATAAAAAGGTTCTGAGATTTTCGTTTAGGACGGCGCTCACGGCTCGGTGGGCCGCGAAGAAAACCTTATCGCATGTATCTCGAGCAATATCCGCTTTTGGGTCAGTCTCCATTTCGTTGCACATTCCAATCACGTCGCTCCATTTGTTTCGATGTATTACCTCCCGCGATACCCTAAAACAAAACACCTGGAGGATTACGCCAACTTGCTCGTTTGAGGAATTTAATCAGACTATGTATGCTGTTCGAGAACATTCTTCCTTAGAGTGAAACAAATGGATGATATATTTGCAACCTCTATGTTTGCACCGTAGGTTTAATATTATTTTGGTAGTTCATAATTTATAGATACTAAGTGTTTTTTTAAACAAATATTTGCTAACTTTTATATGTGTAGGCTATGATTGACGAGTTGCTTGTAGCCTCCTTGTCATACGCCTTTCCATTGTAGAATCAGACGACGAGCAAGTGCATGCTAAGCACATGCTCCCATGCTAATCAATTATTTTCAATTCACTATTCGAACCTCTTTGAATACTAATTGGTTATTTTATTAGGTAATTTAGTATCGTTTAGTTGTTATCTAATTCAAATTATCTTTAAATAATATATATTTAAACATCATATAAAAATATACATACTCGTAAATTATTGTTTTGTTGAAGCGTGTGTTATCAATCAGTGTGGTATAATCAGAAGAAAAACATACGGCTTTGAAATAAACAGTACAAAATTGTTTTTTTTTTTAAATAAAAATAATACTCTAACATAATAATATTCCTATGCAATTCCATTTTAATGAGAAATGTATGAAAACAGAATAGAGAGTTGGTTTCGGCTCGCGGCGCTAGACGTGATCCAATCTCGCTGGATGATTGATGTGTGGTGTCATATCGTTCTGAGCATTTTGGACAGATGCAATTCTTTTTCGTCTTTGCTTTTGTCATACCTGACCGATTTCTATTCGTCATGTTGCCCGAACTGAATTTCAATTGCAAGCCTATAGCCATACTTGTTTTTCAATATGCATATTAACCACAACATCCCTTTTATTATTTAAAAAATTACCTGAAATATTTCTTCAATATTTTACATAACAATTTGTACATATAACATATTAATTTAACATATGTTATTTGTTATTTTTATTGGGACTCAACATACGACAGCACCCTACCTGCTGTCCATGAATGGTTGTGACTACTACTCCAGTTAAATAACTGTAAGTAGCAGTCACATTCATAATGCCGGCCTCTATGTTGAATATTGAAAATCAGTTGTTCGTTGTTTAGCCTATAAATGTACGAGGTAGTTCAAATATTGCTAAATAAATAAATTGCTAGGGGTTTCATTGTGGTTAGTTAACGTGTAAAGCATTATTAAGTTTTTTTATCTTTTTATATGGTTCGACATATGACAGCACCCCGCCTGATGTTAGGCTGGAGGACATCAATACAGGCTACTGCTACAAAAGTTATTTTAATTTTAATAAGTTATTTTAAAAGTTATAAAAGAATTTATAAATCTCATGTAATGGATGCGTTAAACGAGGCAGGCCCAAGTCTGCCAACCAAGAAGACATCCTTAAGAAAGCTAGGTTGCCTAGTGCCCATTATCGTCGAGCTTGCATAAAGAGGATTGTGAATGTGAAGGAAGCGAGGAAGTTGTGTCAGGATCGTGGCAAGTGGCGCTCCATTATCTCTGCCTATTCCTATGGAAAAAAGGCGTGACAATTTGATTGATTGATTGTATTCATCTGTATATTACAGTTAATTCATACGTAGTACACGTGTTTCGTTTAAACTTTATAACAACACAAATAACGAGTAACTGAATAAATTAAACAGTTAAACCTGAAATTCGGACGTCCCACTACACGATACACGTACAGATTTACAATATAATCACATCAACAACATTTAGCATTCGAAATTCAGGCTTAAACATGACATCGGACGTTCATTGTACGTACGTATGTTTTCATTCGAACAAATCGAGTCTAATTTTAAAGCTCTGAAATTATCGGGCATTTGAAATTCATTGCTAAGCTCAAGTCTACAGTGAATAAGAAGGAAGCGAGGGAGTTGTGTTAGAATCGTGGCAAGTGTAGCTCCATTGTCTCTGCCTATCCCTGTGACAAAAAGGCGTAACAATTTGATTGATTGATTGATAAAAACAAATCGAATACATCCTCAAGATGTTGTCAAGGGTTGCAATAACCTATATGAGGAAAATTGTGGATGTAATGAAAGCATTGGAGTTGTGTCAGCAACGTTGTGGCGCTCAATTGTCACTGCCTATCTCTGTGGGGAAAAGGCGTGACAATTTGATTGATAGATTGAAATTAACTAATAAAAAAATCCGAAACCAATGATATGTTGCAACAAAAAAATTACAATTTTCATATTATTTCCGACCTTTTGCGTGAAAATCATGAGACACCATAGACATTAGTATTCATAAATTACGATCGGTTGTAGAACGTCACGCAGCTATGTCGAATCTGGGTAAAGACGGTATCAAAGATTAGATAATACGAGTACCTACTTACTTAAATTAAAAAAGAATGCTATTAATATCAAATATAATTTAAAACAACCTTTCTTAAAGCAACTAAGCAAAGTGAATGCTCTTATTAAACTTTAAAAAGATAGATAAAGTATAATTTTACGACATAAGCGTATACAGCCATCACAAAATTATAGCAGAGCGGTCTTACTAAACGAATTCTTGCTTCTTTGTATTCATAACATGAAAGAAAAAGTTATCTCAGGTGCTTCCCACCGCCCTCGACCCTACCCCTGACATTTCTTCCACTTCTTTTGAAGAATTTCGAGTATTTTTAAATTACTGCAGCCTCTTCTTCAACGGTCTTGTTCATTTTGTGTTCGACTGTACTGTTGTATTGTAGGATAGCTTAAAGAGAGCGTTTTTTAATGTCTCCATTCCGCGTGCCCTCTGTTATTAATCTTAAAAATGTTGCGACAATGAAAAGGCGCACATTTTATTCTTTAGTCGCTGGTCCGTAAGCTTATTTGAGTAATGAAGATTTTAATTAAAAATATCTATTCGACATGGCTTCACGACAAGGATCTTATGTTATTGTATTCCTTTCTCTTTGAACGTGTACTGTGGTGGTATTTAACTTATGCAAACATATCGTTCATCTTTTATTTCCCCCAAACTCTGTAATTCTTTAAACTGATAACAACTTTCTTCGGTCAAAAGCATTACTTTGTTAATAAATCTACAATCGCCAAATCAATGTTTGCATGTTTATAGATAACAAATTAACGAACGGACTATTAAAGTATACGCAAACAAATCTCATGCATAAATCATGCTTCGGATAATTTGCACAGTTAATTCCTATTCCATTTTGTAGCAAAGCCTGCTCCACCGCACAAGCGGAACATGTTTAGGTAGCATTACATGCGCTTATAATTGGTAACTTTAGCCCATTAACGTCTATTCACAAAGTTTTAACTCAGATAAAATGTATGAGCTCAGTAACGTCGCATAAGTAATGAAATAAATAGTGCCTACGGTGGAATTAATTACCCCTCAGCACGACATAAACCATTACCAAAAGAGGGAGGTTTCATAAGGGATTGAAACACAAAAGTGGGTCGAGCTCTAAGCCGTCTAAAGTCCCCAGCTCCTCGCAGGTGGAAGCTTGAGATTGTGGCTTCTTATGTCTGAATGTCATAATATGTATTATTTCGTTTTATTCGTAAATATCGTCAGCTTCTTTAAATAGCGTGTTCTTATATTTGAATCGAAGACATATTTCTACACAAAATCTGCGGTAAAGTCTGGAACAAGAGCAGCGGTAAGCGAACTCGATTAGCCCGAGGCATCTCATTTCTTTTATCTTACTCGTATACTTCTTTGCAGATGGCATCGTTATTGTGTACCACACTCGTTTATATTGCTTGTGTTATATAGTTTTTTGTTTTAGTGTAAATCTATTAAAAGTCATAATTTACCTTAGTCATTGTTTAGGGAGCATTAGAGACGTCTCGCTTACTGCAAAACAAGCAATCGTTTGCAGGCAATTGATGACGTCGATGTGAATGAAGCACATTAGTGGCTACTCGCACATTTTCTCCCCCAAACTTTACATTCATTGGGGCATTATTTTGAGTGTTGTATGCTCATTTGGAAGCGCTCGCACGCAACATTAGCAACACGGAACATCGCTCTTGTGAGACAAAACTTGGCGCTATGGGGCACATTAAATTCATTCTTCGTTTTGCTACATTACCTTTGTGACATAATGCACCGCTGAAAGCTTATCATGGTAGTTTTTTGTAAATTATAAACTGTAATTTATTAGATAATAACAAATTGCGTGCGATAACTTTAACTGAATAAAGTGGAAATATGATTTTTTATTATTTTATTATGACAGCACCCCTCCTGATATGGAGTGCGGTCCATGAATCCGCACTCTTACTACAGTTAAATAACTGCAAGTAGCAGTCGCATCCAATATGCTGGCCTAGTTGCAAAATGCTTTACCAGCCAATGTGTTCTCTTCATCCTTTAGCTTTCGATCCTTCAAGCGATGCGTGAAGAAGCACCTTTGGCCGGCATAGTGGCGACGATTGGGGCAGCCATGAAGACTCGGTTTTTGCAGTCGTTTTTTATATATTTATTTTTTACAATTTTCTAATACAAATTATTATTTCGCGATGTCATCGAACAATGTGTATGAAGTGAAGTTTATAACATTTTTGCATGCACATTAGAAACGCTAGAGTGCACATAATTGAGTCGGGTTTGCTGGTGACAGCTATTGTCAGTGCTTGAAATATTGGTTCGACGGGAGCCGTTTGCACAGTCGCAAGTACGCCTAGTTTGAAGACACTGCCAGTTGGTATTATATTACATTTAATTATTAAATTATTTTCACATAATTTACATAATATTTTCATTTCAAATTGATTCACGTATTATTATGAGAATGTTTAAGGCTTACAGGTACGGTACTAGGCTTTATGTACTACAACTATAAAATAAAAGAGGTAGATTTTTTTTTAAAATCATAACCTTGGATCTGTCAACCGAAGCGTAAAAAAGTACCTGAGTGACGACGACTGTAACCGTAAACTGAGTCGGGTTTTTAGTCATCGGCGCTTTTGACCTCTTTTTGACCATCACGCAAGTCGAGGTCAGTTTTTTGTACATATCTATACTAAGCTACTCAAAGTACTTTTATTAGAGAAACTGGGTGACCAAAATACTATCAAAGGTACATTGGTACCGGTAAATGTTTTTGAACCGGGGCTCTTGGTTTTTATACCACTTCAGATAGTGTTTTTTTATTTTTATTGTGACTCGACATATGACAGCACCCAGCTTGATGTTAAGCTGAAATGTGGTCCATAAATGGATGTCACTGCTACTACAATTCAATATCTGTAAGTAGCACTCACATCCACTATGCCGGCCTAGTTGGAACCGGCAACTTACAAGTTAATCCCGAAACGTGATCAAATCACTTTACGGTCTGTAAACTTGTAAGTGGTGGTACTACCCCGTATAGGCAGACTGGGTACCACTGCCTACCACTCTTTGAAAGTCGCCTTCAGATCTCGTATCATAATATAATAAATAGTAATTGATAATAACCATGTATCAAATATCATATACCCGTATGTAGCACATTAATCATGCATAATATAACCTTTCATTCATCATAGCTCTTGTCATGTTCGACAGGATTCATTTGTCTTGATGTAAAGCCGAAAGCTGAAACCATTGTCTTAGTATCTTAGTCAATCTGTTATACAAATTATAATGTAATATAGATTGTACATTACGATAATGTACAATTTTTTTAAATCAGGTGTGGCGTATTGGTCAGGACACCAGTCTGTTGCGCGGAAAGTCGCGGGTTCGATACCCGGTCGGAGCAAATATTTGTTCCCAAGCTTCCATACTAGGCTACTTAAATGCTTGTATCATAAAAACAGGACAATCAAAGTACATATATCGTATTGGTACCGGTGGGTAGTTTCGAACTCGTGCTCTTGGTTTGTGTAACCATTGCACTGCTACTACTGGTTGTCCTGTTTCTATGATACAAGCTCTTTAGTAGCTTAGTAATGTAAATTTAAAAAAATAAAATATAAATAGATAAAAAACTTTTAAGTCTGTTTGGAAAAAGATCACCGCTCAAGCGAAGACATAATATTGCAAAATTAATATATCCGAAGCTGCTCCAGACAAAATACTCTGCACAATCTCTTAGATGTTTTATAATATAACATCCGAATGATTCAAATGAATGAATAAAGTTTATTCTCAGTTTAACATAACTACTATAGGAGTAAATCTTTATTAATGTAATTGGAAAAGACGTTGTTTTATTAATCAATTTATTGTTTGAAGCTTTTCTAGATTGAATAATTTGTATTTGAACGGTTTGAACCAATTGATTCAGATTGCGGTTTTGTTAGTTGTATTTTATTTTTGTATCTAAATAATAAATATTTTTTTGAATAATCCAACTAAACGTGCTTGTGTAATAAGAAAAGAACGACCAAAATCCAGTTGTCATTACATCTAAGATATAATTGGTACCGAGCAAGTTGTTTAAACCGAAAGTTAAAACAACTATGCAATTCGCTAAAATGCAATTCAGCTGCGTCCAGGAATCGAATTCAGCATGTAGCGCTTAATGCAAGACGTCACTGTAATTTCCCTAAATATAATAAAAAGTATTTAGATTAATTTATGAAAAGTGTTATGAATTTATTGCTCGAGAAAAAATAAAGAGACTTGCAAAGAAAGAGCTCTCGATTTGATATATGTAGGTACGTACTTTGATCGCTCTGTTTCAGTGATATAAACACGTTTAGTAGCCTAGTATAGAAATATAGGTATACAAAAACAAATACGACAAGAATTTATCCATACCCACAACTTTAATAAATAATGAACAATTAACTTTAACGTGCATATGCATTTATTCCACACGTGCATAAAAGCTTATCAGTTTTAAAATAATAAACAATCAGTGTGATAGTGAATCGCCGTTACTATTATCTCTAAGTGTTCTGCATGTAAACTGCTTCTTTGCACAAACAGTAGCATTCTAATGGTCATGCAAATGCAATGTGCTACTATGGTTAACGCACACGCTTGTTTACATTGCCAGCTCTCTGATTGCCACGTCTACGAAGGCTACACACGTTTGCTATCGCTCCATATTTTTTGAGGTTCCAAGAGCGCCGACGACTCATATAACCGTTTCATAATGCGGTTGCCTCGGTCGCCGTTACTAAGCTGGTCAAAACGCTTTGTATGCCAATTAAATACTAAAATCTGTCTTTTTCGACAATGTAATTAAGAATATTTTAATTTTATTAATATGCTACTTTTATTATTAGGTACCTATATTTAAATAAAAGAAAGGAATTGTCCTACATAGGAAACAAACAATAACTCGGGAGTGGAAATTGTTGTATAAACCTGAATCGATTGTATAGTTACTCCATTTTGCTAACAGATATTCAAAAGACTCTCTGCAAAATACTTTTATTTTAAGTGATTTTATTTTATTAAAGCTCATCATATGACAGCACCCTGACTGATGTTAAGCTGGAGTGTGGTCCATAAATGGTAACGAATACTACTACATTTAAATAATTACAAGTAGCAGTTATTTTAATGTAGTAAATCCAACTATCACAGCCGAGTTAAAATCGGCAACTTACAAGCTGATCCCGAAACGCGACTAAGTCACTTTACGATCTGTACACTTGTAATTAGTGGTACTACCCCATATCGGCAGATTGAGCACATAACACCCTCTCTTAACCAACTAGTTCCCCCAGCATACCTCACATTCATTGACAATTCTATTTTCTTATTGACGGTCCACCACTTCACTGGGGGTCCACCACTCAATCTCGTTAATATATCCGAATAGATATCAGCAATTCTTCTCACAAAAAAGAGCAAATAAGCATATGTCTGCCTACCATTTTGAAAGAGCGTTTATACCATATGAGTAGCTTCTATGTTTTTATACGAGTATTGATTTACAAGTATTACTATTCTACTACCTATACGAGAAATAGCCACATAAGTAGCCTCTATGTTTCTATACGAGTATTAGTAGCAATAGGATTTAAGCAAAGCCTGATTGTTAACTCAATTAAATTGACGGGATGTCATCGTTTACATTGCTATGAATGTATAGGTTTCTTATAATTCTTTAACAGTATTATTTAGAGGTGTTTAATAAAAACTTTACTCCTAATTAACTGGATACTATTTTTAAAAAATGCTTTTCTTTTGCTTGATCAAATATAAAATTTCAAAAACGTTTTGGTAAGAGAATACGGCTTAGAAGTGGTTTATGTCCAGCAGTAAAAAACTAAGGATTGATCTAGCAGGTTTTGGATTTGAGATTAAGAAGGATTTAAGAATGGTTTTCATGGTCTAACTTTGAAAAAACTAAAAGTAAAAAAATCTAATTAGTATAATCGATGAATATTATCACTATTTTAAATCACAAACCCCGCGTCTTAATAAAAAAAAAAGTTTATACAAATAATAATCACAAGTCATATGATCATTTTTTTTATCATATGAATAATAATACTATTTATAAAGCGGTACCAATGTATCTTTGATATCAATATGTACCTTGATTGTCCTGTTTCTATGATACAAGCATTTTAATAGCTTAGTATAGAAATGTATAATAAAAAATCGTAAATAAAATATTGTAAATACGAGTATACCCTGCAGTTTAAACGCATGATTGCAATAGATCGTAGATGTGCAGATTTTAATGAACTCCCGGCGTTATGTAGCTCAAGTATTTGACAAACAATGTCGTACTTCACTAAATACAAGTAGAGATGTACAGTTTGCAGTTGCCGTTTATCTATTAATATTTTCAAACTATAAGTTAACTTCATAAGTTGTTTAATTTATTTTTTGTATTGATAATCCGTTGCAACTTTTATTATACGGCTTTGTTTTATTTAATACATGGTATTATTACATAATATATTATTGAAAAGATATTATTTTTTTAGCCAAGTAAAGGTTTAAATAAAAATTTGTTTATTTTAATTTCATGTAGTATTTTCAAATTAAAAATAATTATTAACTTAATAATAGTGTTAGTGCAATGGTTACGCAACAAAAGAGTTCAGGTTCAAAACCACTTGCCGCTACCAATATATCTTTGATATATTTATGTACTTTGGTTGTCCTAGTGCCCATAACCACAGAGCCTGTATGAAGAGAATTGTGGATGTGAAGGAAGCAAGGGAGCTGTGTAAGGATCGTGGTAAGTGGCGCTCCATTGTATCTGCCTATCCCTGTGGGAAAAAGGCGTGACAATTTGATTGATTGATTGGTTGTCCTATTTCTATGATACAAGTACTTCAGTAGCTTAACAAAAAATGAGAATTAAATGAATTTTATAACAATAAAAATTCTATTTGTCTTTAGATACATAAATAAACGTTTATATAACAAAATCTAAATATCGAGTTTTAAGTGGAGCTACATTATGTACCGATGTATGAGGCGCGAGAGTCACAACAGCTCTGTCGCTTGAGGCGGTGATGCTGCGGGCCAACAAACACGCTCATCCTAATGGGAATGCAAATGCGTACTCCTGCATCGTGTATTTACATGCTCTAATGCGTTCTGTTGTTGAAACAATCCTATCTGAAACATTTAATTATTCGGTGTTAGGTAAACCAAATTATAAACAACCGCTTTTATTATTCTTTCACATTTTGTGAAATGTTTAATTTTAAGAAACTCATTATTCATTTTGTTCATTTGTTTTATTTTAAATATGAATATTTCGTATCAACATTAAGACTGTAGTGATAGTGAAATAGTCACGACTCAAAATCATTTGCCGGTACTTATGTACTTTTGATATGTGTACTTTAGTCGTCCTGTTTCTATGATAGTAATATAAAAATGAAAAAAAATGAAAAATTAGTTAACAAAGTTAACTATGTTCACCTAATAACATTCTTTAATTATTATCTTTCTTGCAACCCACCACCTGACCTCGTAGACTTGCGTGAACTGCGTTTATTTTTGGTTGATACGAGTATTAGATTTTTTTGATTGTAAATGTGATTATCTCTCCCTGACCACAATGGCTCTCGAAACGTCGGAATAAAAAAATGTACAGTCATAACGCGATAGTAAGCCGCATAAAATTCGTTTAATTCGTTAATATTGATTAACGTTCGCGCAAAATCTAAGAATCTAAGAAAGACTATTTTTTGCCAATATTCGAAATTGTAAAATATTCTGATGTATTATAAGTAATAAAATTGACCGCGTACACATCGATTGTAGTTGAACATCGGTCCCGCGCGCATTTTTTTATTCAATTAACATAACAAATATATTATATACAGCATCTAATATTACTTCAATTAATGGCAAAATTGAATAATTTTAGGTTTAATTTTGTGTTTCCAATTGTGTGAGATTTAATAGCAGATTCCGCCGTCCTGTGTTTTCATATTAAATTGCGGCTGAATACGGTTGAAGTAATGGCTCTCGATGTACGACCGCCCGTGTTTTTGTTTCGCCATTTACCGCTTCGTTTGACAAACAACATCGACAATCATTTTATTTCCATTGTCATATTTTTGTGTTCGCTCGCCCATAATTATATTAATACATTTTACGTACGTTTCAGTAAATCGAAATATCATTTAATTGTCTTTGTAAACGCCACCTGGCGTGTATTAAAATTATTCGCGTAAAATGAACAATTCCAATGTTTCTCTCTCTTTGCACGAAAACGAATCATCGTTTGAAATCCTCAAATATGTGAACAAAAGCTATGTAAAGATAACACTCGTCGGGTGCGTTTCGTTCAAGCGTTTATCAGCAGTTTCTCATTTACAACAGGCGGTAGCGCATTCAGCGAGGGCCCCACGAGATTTGCCTTCGTAAATCTCTGCCGCAAGTTCCGCGACAAAAATATCATTATGTAAATTTACATAGAAATAAAAACGCGGAGTTGCCGGTGCGTTGCAATCGAGTCCCAGATCCATTTTTCAGAAAGCACCGCTATCGTTATGGGCGTGTCTTTCTTAGGGATGCCAATAACTAACAATCTTAATCTTCTTAATCTTTTAAAATATATCGATAATGATAGTTCTTTTTACAATATAAAGTAGTTGTGAAAAGAAAATTAATATATGAATACCCCATATAATTAAATATTAGTGGATTAATCTAATTCATTCTTAAGTCGTTAATACAACTAATCCCCTTTGAGGTTACAAATGGGATTGTTATTTCAAGTGTAGACGACAATAAGACTCCACGTTTACACTTGAAGAAGCACCAACACGTCTGCTACAGTTAATCCTCACAAATTCGTCGCGCCACAATCTGACACAAAGCAGAGCTCACGGCCGCCGCTTCCTTGACATTGTCAAAACAGAGCCAACCCTATCGCCACGCATTTCGAATGAGGGTAGAATAGGAATACGGTTTCTCTCATTTCCTCGCTCCTCTCGTCCCTACCGAAGTTTTCTCTTGTACATTTATTTTTATTCGTATTTGTATTCGTTTCCTGTAAGGCTATATTTTTTTTGTAAGCGGCACGACATTTCTATTCAGCGGCATCCGTCAGCCGCTTGGGGATCATGTGTGGCTGTGATCGTTTATTACACCCGGATTGTATAATAAAGAGTTGCAGTTTCACGCTTTGTGGATATCTCGTTAGTGTAATTGTGGCGCAAATAACTTGCACTACGTTAAACCCCATTCGCGGATTTTATGAAATAGATGCAATAATAATACTCGTTTTGACGACAGGCGTGGTGTATTGGTTAGCACACCAGTCCGTTACGCAGAAAGTTCCAGGTTCGATTCCCGGTCGGAGCAAATATTTGTTTCTTAGTTTAAAAAAAAGGCAAATATGCTCCGGGTCTGGTTGTGAAAGAGTGGTGCCCAATCTGCCTATTCGGGGTAGTACCACAAGTATACAGACCGTAAAGTGACTTAGTCGCAATTCGGGATCAGTTTGTAATTTGCTAGTTTTAACTAGGCCGGAAGTGTGGATGTGACCACAACCTACAGTTATTTAACGGTAGTAGCACTCACCTCCATTCATAGACCGCACTCCACCATCAGGCGGGGTGGTATCATATGTCGAATCACAATAAAAAATGTACCATGTAGATAATATGCAATCCCTACAAAAATATAATAAAATATTGACTTAAAAATAATAAAGAAGTATTAGGAGGGAATAATATAAAAAACTATTGTACTCGTATTATTTTAGTACACCTGCATATAAGTTTATTGCCAATATATTTTTTTCAGAATTGATCATAAACTCTACTGGGTTGATCCCGGCACGCACCTGTGACTTGAGATTTTCATAGTCGCTGTGTCACGCTCCTGATAAATCGTCCCCTATATAAAAAGATCAAGAGTATGTCGTAGCTTTGCTAAGACTAAGCTGTAAAGCACGTGAAAATTCTTCTTTATGGCGTACAAGTGTTCGCGGAATAGAACGCACCCCACCGGATCGTAGGTCAGATTACGATTCGTATTTTATAAATGTCAAAGCTCGTGAAAGTCGAGAGGAAAAAGATTCTAGGGAATAAATTATTACCCTTTGCGAAGGCGTCGTAGTAGCAAGCTGTGTACCGGACGGGGCGTGCAGTGCACCGGAAACGTTTACCAAATCATTTCAGTTGAGATGTCTCGTTTTAAACTCAGAGCTCTCCCATTCCTTGACTTTACTAACCTACCTTCTGTTCTTTATCGCTCATATTCTCCTTAGTAAACCTTATAAGATATTGCTTTAATAAATATGAAGTCCTTTTAGGTATATTTAAATATATTGTTTGGGCACATGGAAAGGATGAGTGAAAGTATATTGACAAAAGGGATTTATAAATTTGATGTGAATGCATGCGTTAAACGAGGCAGGCCTAGGAGGGTGTTTTCCGACCGTATCGGAGACATCGGAGACAACATCCTCAAGAAAGCTAGGTTGTGTAGTTCCCATAACCGTAGAGCTTGTATGAAGGGAATTACTCCATTTGGAGGCCTTATTTGATATTAATAAAGAAATGTAAAAATATAAAAATAGTTTCAGAATAAAGCGTCATAGAAATAATTGTGACTCGTGTCTTACTTTAGGCATCTTCCAAAAAGGCAGTCACGTGCCTCATCCCGGCTCTCGCACGCAACAATGGTATGATCGGCGTAATGAAGAGTTTTTGTACACAAAGGGACGTACAAACCCCCAACTCTTTTATTAATACGCTATCTAATGGACAGGCTGACGGCTAGTAGCTTCAGTCTTGTTCCCCATTTTTCACAAAATGAGCTTTATCTGTTTGAAGAACAGTGTAAATATTAATATCATGTTTGCTTTTAAAAGTAAAATAAGCGTGTTTCGTAAAGCAACTACTGTAAGTATGTTATATAAAATACAGCTCCTTCGCTTAGCAATTTTTTATATAAAATATTCAGGAGACAGGAGTGCCGTGAGCGTGTGAACCCAGAAAACAAAAATTCTTCGTCTTCTTGTGAACACTCAAAGTTACGTAAGCACTTTGTATAGTTACCTTAAATTTATATCTTTGGTGGATAATAAAGCTTTATTATAAGCAATAATTCCTATATTGTAGGGTGTATTGTGCTTATAGGGTGTTTGTTGACCAAATCGGAGACATCCTCAAGAAAGTTTAGTTGCCTAGTGCCCAAAACCATAAAGCTGGTATGAAGAGAATGGTACATGTGAAGGAAGCGAGGGAGTTGTGTCAGGATCGTGGCAAGTGGCGCTTCATTATCTTTGCCTATCCCTGTGGGAAAAAGGCATGACAATTTGATTTGATTTTTTGCTTATAGTGTTTTATGCGATTCTTTGAAATTTCCATGAAATTGTCACCTTGTTTACTTTTGCACTACAACACGTTAGAATCGAGCTTAAGACGCCCAAACACAATCAAAAGGGGAAAACTAAGTTGTTGAAACTTTGCTATTCTGGAACATGTTGAAAAGGTTGTCTGAACACAATTGGATGGTACTGAAAAAGCTTTCCTATATTTATTGCCATCATTTTAGTCACAGACGAGCCTGGCACGGAGCCACCGGCCTGCCATTGTAAAGGAAATAATTCCTATGTCTGCACAAAGCATATTGAAATAAAAGGTGCAAAAATTTACCTTTCTCACTTTCTCGAGAAATAACATTTTCCTCAATTTTCTTATATTATTTCGCAGTACAGTAATTCTTTTTTCTTACAGGCGTAATTTACTTGCATTTATTTTATGTTCCATAAAGTTTTAAAGTTTTAATAAATAAATTATAATTATATAATAACATTTTATGGGACAATTTACTCGTTATAATTAAAACCCAAGCAAGTCACCTTCCCCTGTTATCGCACTAAAATAAATAATTCACCTCAAAACCACACTTTTATATTTATTTGTCACGGTTGCGTCGTACAAATCTGCCCTCCAAATACAATTACAAAGTCACTTGCATATAATTCAAATCACGGACGTGAATAAAACGTTCATAACCATTTAGCACCATTAAAATGTAATGAATTATTAAACTAGGAGTTTATTGCGACGAAAAGGTTCAAGTGGTTAAATGTTTTACGAGTATTAATTGTGAGTATTCTAATTATTGTACAAAAGGTAATGGCCGTCACGCGATCCTGAACAATATCATATAATGTTGAAACACATATTGTTTGTTATGAGGGCGACAAATAAACCCTCTATTTCAATGTGCCTCTTATAAACCTCTGCCTTTCATACACCTACTGCCACTATAAATCCACAGCCTTGCTTTTATGAAATACATATATTACGTTCATACTTTCAGCTTCCTTTAACGTTAAAGGAAATGTTCATCCTCTTCTTTATTACCTAAATATATATAATATTTCCAAGTAGGTTTTAATACATATCGCTAACAGAATTGTGCGCCTCAAAGAAGACTTACATCAAATGTCGCAGTTCGACCTTTCCTTTCTGATTGTTTTGGGTTTGTGCATCAGCCCGTAAAATCAAGGGTTGTATTGAAAGAAAATCTAATCTTTATACAAAGTTGTTTAGAAATAATACCAGTTTGGATTAAGTTTATTGAGGCATTTGTTCCTCTGTTTCTTTTCAATTACTATACTGATAATATGATTTCTTTTTGTTATTCGATATTCATTGTTTGAACGGGATGTATTATCCTCACTCTATCGCCCAACCGTGATGAAAGGGATATAACCGTTCCACACTACATTAGTGAATGCCCCAAAGGTTAAGTTATCTAAACATTCGCAAAAGAATGTTAATAGTTGGTAAGCACAATAAAGTATAGGGCGGGTCGGGCTGTCTCGGGCGGGCGGTGGCACGCAAGCCCTCACGCGACCTCCGCGAAAGTAAAATACGACGAGGAATGCGACGGAACGCAACCACATTTCATAGCGGCGACACGTGCGCGGGAGCCTTCTGTCGCTGCACTTGTTAGCATTTCTACAAGTGCACTTCGCGATAACACGTCCCGAACACCACACGCGATGAATTTCACGAATAATGAATGAAGAACAATGCGGCAGAGAATTTTAAAACAAGTCCCCGAACCCTTAATTATTTTTTCTCCACGTCTTATTCAAACATGGTCTTGGGGATTTTCTCGTAATTATATTTTTATATGTCCGGTAATTATTTGGATTGTGGTGTTATTTTGCGTGACGACAACATAATTACCTGTTAAAGTACTTATTACACAAGTAAAACTTTCGCTTACAACTTGGACTAAATGTTCAAGATATAATTTAAAAATTTAGTCAGATATCGCTTCTTAGTATTTGCTTCCGATCTTGGCAACAGGCGTGGACGAACGGTCAGCGATTGGTTTGTTGCGCGTAAAGTCCCGGGTTCGATTCCCGGTCGGAGCAAATATTTGTTTTATAGCTTTTATTTGTAATAATTAATAATTATATTGAATATTGCAAATATTTGTTAATAAAAAAAGAGATAGATATTTGTTTCGGGTCTGGTTATCAAAGAGTGAAAGGCAGTGGTACCCAGTATATCGATCCGGGGTAGTACCACCACTTACAAGTATACATACCGTAAAGTGATTTGGTCGCGTTTCAGTATCAGCTTGTAAGTTGCCGATTCCAACTAGGCCGGCATAGTGGATGTGACTGCTACTCACAGTTATTGAATTGTAGTAGCAGTGACATCCATTCATGGACCACACTCCAGCTTAACATCAAGCGGGGTGCTTTCATATGTCAAGTCACAATAAAAAAATTAAAAATAGATATTTAAGAGTGTTAGGCAGATAGTTAGTAGTCATTTGCCCAGACTGCTGATCCGGGCTAGTACTGTACTTTAGTATCTGTACTTTAAAAAGTACAGATCGTAAAGTGATCGTGAGAAGGTCGGCATTGTCCAACAGCTACTATCATTCGCCTTTATTTAATTAACTGCAATCCGGCTTAACATCAATAAAATAAAGTTAATCCTGTTCTATGTAAATAATGGTTTTTGGGTAGACAGGATTCTTGTTAAGTTTATTAATGCGGAGAGTAACTAACTTTTTTATATTGTTACTCGACATTTGACCTCCACTTGCCTAATTGCAAGGGGAAGTCTAAGAGCGACAACGACTGATAAAAACGACTCAGTTCACGGTTGCCTCAGTCGCCGTCAACTTCGGATAAAAGAGTGCCTTCCAGACTATAACTAATGATAACATAATATCAAATTTCCCGTATAATAAACTGTCATTTTTCTTCGCTTCCCTTGTGACATACTAGACTATGGATATAAATTTAATTATGTAACGCCAACGTGGATGTCATTGAACGTGACGATACTGAAAAGTTTATTGCAAAGGCATTTCGCCTAGCTAGCTACTGAGGGAATTTTCAATTTTAAGCCTCTCTGGAGAAACGCGTTATGGAGGCAGCATTAAAATAAAATATGGCTATGTCGTCGGTCGTCACGTCTGCACCATCCATCAACTGGTGCGCCGATACCCTGTCCACGCCCTTTTCTATTCCGGATTGCTATTGACGCAAAACGTATTTTGAAAAATGTAAAAAGGTCAGCGGCAACTCACGTACGTATAATCTGTTAGCCGCTCGTGGCAAAGCAGTTTCTTCCCGTCTCACAAAGAACACAACATTTATTGATTTGTAAAGGAAATACTCGATGTAATTTCCTACATTTACACTACTATAACACAACAATAATAAGCATGATAATATGTATAATTAATTCTACAAGTTTTAAAAGTTATATTGCTTCTTTTATATTAAAATCTTTTTTTTATTGTGGATCGAGATATTGCAGCACCCCGCCTGATGTTAGATAGATAAATTCTCTATTGCACAGGTAATAAAAACACATTCGACATGTACATAAGTGAGCTTAATGTCTTGTGACATTTTCTACCAGATAATCTTTATTCAAGTCCATGAATAAAGTCGATTGATACTACAGGTAAAAACTAAAAGTAGTCGTCGCATACTGGTCTTGTTGGAACCAGTAACTTACAAACTTATCCCGATCTAGATCACTCACCAACTGTTTGGCTAACACTCTTACAGGCTATGCTCTAAATAGAACTTATCAAATAAGTAATATTATATTTTGTTACAGGACATCATCAGGGAAACCATGTGGCGGGTCACCACATCGAGAGCGTCGAAGAAGAGCTGCGGTTTCAGAAGAAGAAGCCGCTTCTTCAGCAAGTGGTTTTTGTGGTACCATACTCAAAACACCACCACCGCCGCCTCCAGCTTTGCTTAGAAGATTAGGAGTCAAAGAGCCTACTGGCGTTGGGAAGGTAAGCACTTTTTATGATACATTTTATCTTTAGAAAAATGTGTGCATATAGTGTGACGTCATACTTGTTATAGGCAGTTGAAATATTTATTATATTTTAATAATTCACACATAAGATCAATGCCGCATAAAAATGGTTACACAAAAACCTCTGAAGCTCAGTTCAATCAATCAAATTGTCACGCCTTTTTCCCACAGGGATAGGCAGACACAATGGAGCGCCACCTGTCACGATCCTGACACAACTCCCTTGCTTCCCTCACATTCACAATTCTCCTCATACAAGCTCTACTGTTATGGACACTAGGCAACCTAGCTTCCTTGAGGATGTCTCCAATTTGGTCGGCGAACACCCTTCTGGGCCTGCCTTGTTTAACGTATCCATTCACATAAGATTTATAAATTCATGTGCATAAACTATCGAAGCATTCCTTTGTCAATCCTTGTCACTACATCCTCTTTTAAACTACAACTATTGCGCACTGTGCTATTCCTTATTCTATCCGCTATCGTCACTCCACATACACTCCTTAACGACTGCATTTCTACAGCGTAATTCTACTCTCATGCTTCTTCTGCCATACCCAACGTTCACAGAAGCTCAGCTCTTGGGCAAAAATAATATGCACTATGTTTAGGAAACAATACTTCCAAATTATCAACACAACATTCATACCAGTTCTTAATAATATATTACAACAATCTAAATAATACTAATTTATATTTCTCGCAAAGAAAAATAAATGTCACAAAGTTTACGTGATAAAAACGAATTAATTTTGTGTTCAAATTCAATTAATAAATTATAACAATCTTTCTGCTTAATGTTACCTATTAATGGTCAGTCACGCGGCCAATTTAGATGGAGGTATTATTTGATACATATATAATTTTATTTTCATTTTAAAACTACAAAATTGTTTTAAAATTTCTATTTATTCCATTTAGAAAAACGTAAACATTGTTTTTATTTATAAAACAATCGGCGAGTAGATAGATAAAACGGGGACAAACCAGTAGATTATTCGTTGATTAAACCGGAGACAACTCTATAAAAAGGGGTCTGCAGTACACAATATATCCAGAAGTATGTATGAAGAGCATTGTAGATATCAAGGGAGCGTGAGAGTTGTGTGAAGATCTAAAGACGAGGCGCTTCGTTGTCTCTGCCTATCTCTATGGTAATTAAGGCGTGACTGATGATGTTGATAAACTATTAAAATATCTGTATTAATATTAAAATAAATGGCGCATAAAACGAAATTCTATCAAATCAAATTGTCACGCCTTTTTTCCACAGGGATAGGCAGAGACAATGGACCCCCACTTGCCACGTTCCTGACACAACTCCCTCGCTTTCTTCACATTCACAAAACTCTTCATGCAATCTCTATGGTTATGGGCACTAGGCAACCCAACTTTCTTAAGGATGTCTCCGATTTATTAAATATTTAATAATAGTTATTTTATATTCATAAATATAATAGATTGATGCATTATTAAATGCAAAGAGGCGGTACTTAGGACTTACCGGACTTCGCTAATTGGTTTCCTTAATGAGGCAAATAATTATCCATTGCTAATGAATATTATCACTTCGCCAGCACTCCAGTCATGCGCTTATAATTCATTATGAAATAGTTTTTATTTATTGTTTTAATTTATTTGATGTGGACGTGAATGAAATTGGGGGTACGGGGAGTGCAAATTTAAAGTAAATTAACTGAAGCGAACAGTTCAAATTCATAACAGGCGACCGTAGTCTAGTGGTAGTAAAATTGTATCAAAAACCCTGAACTCCTAGTTCAACTCCGAAAATATTGGCTGAAGATGATTAGTGGCTTGAAGTTCGCCTTCTCAAAACAATAAATAAAACCGTGGTGTAGTGGCAGTGCAATGGTCACACACACCGAGAACGTGTATATAGTAGTACAGACAAAAAATTAGTATAGAAATAAACGTAGTACGTAGTATAGAATACAAATTATTCAAAAAATATTATTTTTCTCTACTCTGGCCCGACACAACAGTTGAAGGCCCAGTAGACAGACTCCTTGCATAGGTAGACTGGAACAACTACTGGTCTCCAAACTTGGTGTTAGCAGCTTTCCCAACTAAAATTGTAATTGTAACTCACAATAGGGGCTTGTGCATATAACCTAGCCGTCCCTACCTTTATTAAATAACTACGAGTACTCGTAACATTAGTGTGTTCGAGCGCTTAGTATAAGTTTAGTTCGTACGTCACTAGCGTCTGGTACCTTAAACAGAAACGTGTCTGGACTAACAGAACACTAATGTCATAAGGCTGTCGTCGACTAACGAGCTACACGGACCAAGAATTGCTAACTGATACCATTCGATCATTTATTATAACTACTCGTATCATAGGGGAGCCAAAGAAGGTTGGTTTCATTTATTTTATTTCTAAACATATACGTACCTATAATATAGAAGATACAGTAATTTGGGTATACATTTTTTATTTTTTTTGTAAAACAATTTATTCTAAAAATAATGTTCAAACGCAATTAAACGTATATAGAATAGATTAAAACTAGTCTTAATGCGTTATAAAGTATTAATGTTTCATACTTGCTCTACGGCTAGTGCCCATAACCGTAGAGCATGTATGATCAGTATTGTGGATGTAAAGGAAGCGAGGGAGTTGTGTCAGGATTGTGGCGAAGATGGATCGGATGGAGCGACCATTGTCTCTGCCTATCCCTGTGAGAAAAAGGCTTGATAGTTTGATTAATTATTTTTATATAGGATAAATAAAACATGCTTAAAAGCACATTTATACCTGGTAAATCTATTCTAATAACGAATTCAAATCTAGTCAAATTATTTATTAATTTAATTTGCTACAATTAAATACTTAATAATTCCATCAAAGCATAAAAAGGTCTAAAATGAGAATGTAATAACGAAAGAAAATATATTAAAAGTTTTATAGAGCTTAAGTCTTTTTTTCTCGAGTTTATGCAAAAGCGGGAGGAGACATACTTGTGAGGGAACAGTCAGTGCCCTCAACGTAAGGAGATAATGTGATAAGTGACAGTACTAATGAGGGAGATGAATATGCAGGTGGGGTGCACAACCCCTATATTAGTCAACTTATTTTAATCTCATGCCTCTCAAGATACCATGTGGTATGTTAAAACAACGATAATTCTATATTAAAGTTCATATTGTTACTACTTTTTTAGGTCATTTTTTTTACATACATTAATTGCCACCGTAATTAAATAGTAAACTTTAAGAGAAAACTGAGGGTAAAAAAATCAATAGATTAATTTTTTTGACGTGACAACGTCTTATAATTCGATGGAGCCGGCTGCACGCACGAAAAAACATGAATCATGCGGCGTTACCTCGCTCTGAGGCGTTCCATTTAAGGCTTAAAGTGCAAGCGAGAGCGCGGAAGGAGCGACAAAGAGGCACAATCGGCCTCCGCGTTCGACAGCGTTCGACATCTGTCTCTCTCCTACTTGAGTGAGCGATGCGTACTATCAATATTAATAATATTAATACTATTAATATTTTAATATACAATAAAAAAATGACGTAATTGTATTTATGCGTACAAATAAATGTAACTTGATCACTTCAATTGTGATTTCCATTTACCTCCTTCTCTATATCCATACAAAATATCTATCAAACGAATAATTTTTTTTTTTCAAAATTGCAACCATTCCATCCGTATTTTCTTATGACGTTGTCACGTTCAACTATCGTCAGTAAACCGACTTTACAGACAACCGATATTTTTTAAATAAATTTAGTACGTTAGCGCCTTTAACAAAAATATATTTTTATGTAAGTCTAAAAATATACCTCATAAACGACGAATAATAATTATACTTATAGGGGATAACAATTAAAAGAACGAGGTCAGTGAGTTCGTGAAACTGGCCTGTAAAATTAGCAATTCGCTGTGCCAGTTGGATGGAACTATGCAAGATAAAGCCAAAAGCAAGTTTTGTACGAGCAAAAACTCCTCGTTCTACTATTACTGTAGTCCCTGGATTAGCTGTTAGATAAGACAAACCAACCGTCTTTACCGCGCTCTAAAAGAAACGTGCCTTGCGTTTTTACAACTTCAGAAGTGAATTCTTATTAAAAAATTCACAATATTTTTCTTTGTTATTATTAAATTCGAACACTATGTTATATTTATAAAATGTAGTAAAATTGAAATAAAAGTAAAAAAAATAGTAAATTCTATACTGTAGAAAGCACGTCCTAACAAATGTTTACAGGAAAATGCTTCTTGACGTAAAATCTAATAAAAACACTTCGTATTAAACGTGGCGGAAAATCTTCAGTAATCCTATGTCAAAACAATATCTCTAGCATTATTAGACCTTAATACGATTGTTGGAAGGGCGCGTGTAGTGTCCGAGTTGGCTCCCTTTAGCATCAATTTGTATCGCCCAATAAGGGCTATCGCCGTTGCCCATGGGATTAAAGTTGTTATTGATTATTGGACCCTTTTTTTTTATAACATCCCTTAAGGATGGATGATTTATACAGAGAATCCGAAGGAACTGGGATACTAGTTATTATACCGCAAACCAACATATTTTTGTTGTCTCTATTTTAGCCCGCCTTCAGTGTAACGTGAATGGGAAGGGAATTCAGAGAAACTGCGGGTCGTTTCGGGTGAACCTTGTTTTTAATAATACAAAATATAGGACTGACCTTTTCATGAGGAACAAAATATTTTAATATTAAAATATATCTTTTTGATAGGACCATATTATTATGTTATTTATTATGTATCTTTTTATTGTTGCTCGATATATGACGGCATTTGCCTTATGTTAAGCTGAAGTGAATGGAGATATGGAGGCTACTTCTACTACAGTTAAATAAGTGGAAGTATCAGTGGCATCCCCTACACCGGCTGAGTTGAAACACACAACGTTGTTTCCAAAACGCAACTAAGTATCTTCACAGTCTGGACATGAAAGTGGGCGGTGTAATATTTATTTCACTTACTCGTATGTAACAGAGTGTATATTATTATACAATTAGATAATTCACACGTGATGGAGTAAGTAAAGTTTAGTCAGTTCGTGTGTAGTTACCGTAGCAAACAGCGGGTTAGAAATGAAGGCTTTTTTATCAAATTATCCAGCGCACTGAGCTCTCTGGCCACCAGCCAACCCTGTACTCTCGTTTACAAATTTTATGAACGCGATATTGCTATGTCTAACCGTAAAAAAGTCTGATTCCATGAAGGCAATCTTCTAAACGCTTAAACCGACTATTCTGGCACCAATACTAATTACTCATAAAATTTATCATGTTTATTCATTTTATTACCGTGCCATATTTAAATACACTCAGAATTATTAAAATAACTCACATCGGGAAATTTAAAAGCTAAAATTAATTAAATGATATATTCATATTGCACAATTTTCATTTCATGAAACACGCGGAAATTTTATTTCACTATCATATAGATCACCTAGATTTTGAATGCATTTTTAAGCCGACAGAAACATCACCTGAAAATTTTAATTAATAGTTTTCTATTTAAAATATTTTGAATATGTGCTCTATAGCTATTTGTTGTTCAAAATTAAATTCCAGGAATTTGTGGGCTAGTGTATCCAGTCAGAAAGCGCTAACTAATGTGAAGTGTTGTATATACGAGTATGAACATTTTCGCCTTGTGACTAAAAGCAAACAACGCCAGCGGCCCTTTTAAATGGCTCCTACGTATGAGTTAGGCCTACAAGAGGGGATTGTACTCTTTGTTGTTTCCTTTGCGTATTTTACGAAAGTTATTCTAGTTTTAATATCAATGTTCATTGAATATTTTTCGTCGTGTCTTTCCTCTATTATCGTTTCATCGTTTCCAAAAGGAATTTTAAAGCCAATACGTCAAAGTAGATGATCAAGAGGCGCAACTGCAGGACCGAGCGTTAATCAATTATCTCGGTTGTTTTCACTCAAATTATTGGCACATTCCTGGACACCCTCTCCCATCCCCTCCTCTCTTGCTCGTCCCGTTTGTCAAAATTCATTCAGATTATATTTTCAATGCCGAACCGAAGTGTTTTCGTTTAACGTTCAATTGAACAGTAATTGAACATGATTTATATTCGGTTAGCTTTATTTCCTTCCTTTTTTCTTTTGGATCTTATTGCGGTTGTTCAGTTATTTATTTCTGACCTAATTTCAATTTAGTAATAAATGCTACGTATTTATTTAGATAATCAAATAATCACAATAGAGTATGCGCAGAATCCTGTTACGTCTGACAGATTTTTTTCTTGACAGATCAATGAATATTATAATTTATTGTTCCATTTCTTGTATTAAAAATCTTTATTTGTATATTTTAAACGTGTATATCTAAAGGAGCTTAAACATTTCTCCCTTTCCGTATTTGATAAGCATAATGCGACCACCAACGTCCAACAAAATTAATTAATATGAAACACCGGAACCCGTAACGTTCCATTTGACGGTTAAGATACCGTGATAGCGCGCTGTGAACACTCTAACAGCGCTATAAACGAACATAAATATGTGATCGCAATGGTTATTTGGGTTTTAAATCAATGCTCGCTCTGATATAAGATTACATTAACTTAAAGGTTAGGGCTAGTTGACACGAAACAACAACGGTCGCAGTATGAGGTTTATTTCTGAAAATTTTCCCTTTTTCATGAAATTTACCAACAGTTCACATGCACTTGATTCTTGGTATTGTAGTTTTATGTAATTACCACACTTTGTTCAATTTATTAGTAACGTAATAGCACGCTGTTGATTTGTTTTTAATATTGAGCTAGGCATGTATATTGTGTCAGGATCCTAGCAAGTGGCGCTCTATTGTCTCTGCTTGTGAGACAAAATTGATTGATTGATGTTTATTAAAAGTATTTCAATGTTAAGAGAGTTGGAAATGCATTTACGTATATTCAACTATCCAATCCTATCTAACTGAGCTGTCAAAGTGACACAATTTTATAAAATATTTAACTTAAACAAACTGCAACACGTGTATCATAAATGTTATTAAAATATTTACCCAAGTAATTCATACAATATTGCTATTTGTTTACTTATGTATGATGTACAAAGTTATCGGTTTGTGGTAAGGGAGAGCCGATAAAAGGACGTTAGCCCTCCACAAA
Organism: Tinea trinotella; assembly: GCA_905220615.1. Lineage (NCBI taxonomy): Eukaryota > Metazoa > Arthropoda > Insecta > Lepidoptera > Tineidae > Tinea > Tinea trinotella. The sequence goes on from HG992311.1 coordinate 4,096,509, forward strand.
GAGCCGTCCACTTTTTATTTAGCTTTTTCTGTTGATATATGATATCGCTATTGTTTATCACATCGCATGTCTCTGTGTGACTTTCGCCGCAGGGCGGAATCTAACAGGTTACAATACAGCCCGTTACAATGGAATACAGACAGCTTTAGATATTATTGTACTTTTAATAATGATCTAGTAATGACTTATTTAATTAAAAATAAACCTATTTAATATTCAATTATTTTTCGATTTACACATATTTGCGCTATTTATATTATTGGGTTACAGTTAAAAAAAAACATATTTTATTTAGGTTTTTATTAGAAAAAAATAAGTAACAAGAAAATAAAAAAACTAAAGTACAACATTCATTTTGTATGGGGACTTGGGCTAAATTAAAGTAAATGTTGCATATACATTTTAAAATATTTTAATGTACGAAGATTAAAATGTAGGTGTGCAAAATGATCAAACTATAATTATCAAAGTTCAAAGCAGAACTGTTAATATGGCGTGTGTTCGTGAATTAGAGACGATACAAAACCCATATCTTATTTTCCAAATAACTTAATTGCACAGCATATAAAAGCAAAATTGTTATTAGTTTTATCAATACGACTATCGAAACTACCATTTATATATTTTTTCATCATTGGGCATTACAAAAGTAATACAAAAATATCCCTAAATGAATGATATCCTTTATTATGGCGGTAAATTAACATAGCATAGCAATATAGAGAAGTGCAAGGTTAAACTTTAAAAAAGTGTTTTATCTAGGTTTGTTGATAAGATCGTCCAATGGTTGTAACACTTATTCTATACACATACTACAAAAAGAATGGCTAATGTTTTTATATTAAATTATATTTTTAAATTATGCACTTTTATCATGCTTAACAATTTATAAAGTTTATTCAGTTGCAACAGCTCTTGTACTTTTTGGGTCAGTAAAAAATGCGTCTGGAATTTTTAGAGCAGGGATCCGACGAGCCTTTCCTTTTAACAATGAGAGGCGAGCCTCCTCTCCTCTTCTGCATTTCCATTGCACTGCTTAATAAAATTACTCAAATACCTCGTTTTAAATACCTGTCTACATACTTAGTGAATTTACATACTTATGTACCTTTTACTCGTATATTTAGGTATGTTATAATATGCATTTACTTACGTAGGTATATATATTTTATGTATGTATTGAATAACAAGTAGGTACAAACTTACTAACAATTTTCTCCCCATGTCAATTGGTTGTCTGGATGAAATCGCATTTTGTCTTAAGAACGACAATTATATAATAGTAGTTTCAAAATGTTATTGTGTGCCTTTGTTACAATGTTTGTACATTTATTCAAGTTGTTTTTTTTATTTATTTTGTTCCTAATATAGGTGAACGTTACACATGCTTGATAATTTCCTTTACTTATTTATACTTCTTGTTTTTCGTCATTTTTAATTGTATTTTGTATATACAGTCGAAATATAAAAAGAATTGATAAAGAAAGGAAGAAGATTTATTTCCAATACTGGATGACTATGGGCTGATGATAAAGCTGCACTATAAAAGATCTGCACTAGATATATAAATCTAGAGCCCAATCAATCCAAACTTGCACGCTCCCGTTGAGGAAAAGAAACTCTTGCATTCTTTGCATTTGCAAAGACATTTAGTCAATAAACATTATTATTTACATGTATATTTAATTGGTTCATATTTATTTACCAGAGTTTACCGTATCAGAGTTAATAAAGGAGACGCGGCTGACTTGTGCACAATGCTCCGAGACTCTGTGAAGCTTCTATTGATTGCTCCATTTTTTCCCAGCTCCACTGCCCCACGTAATTGCCTGCCCTTTCTTTTTATTGACAGCGCTCGTTCTTCCGTTGAAAATCATCTGCAGAATACGACTTAAAATAATGGAGACGATTTTTTACTTCAAGTTTAGTTCAAGGATTTTTTACAAATATAAAAAGTGCTTAAAGGTTTGAAGTTTTCGCACACAATGTTACGCATGAAACAAAGAGACGTAAAATGTGTGTTTAGATAATATATAAAATAGACATTGAATAGAAAATTATAGACATATGCAAATATGAATTAAATATTAAATAATATTTTTTTATATAATAATATTTTGAATTAAATATAAATTCATTAATATTTTACATTTTTCATAAAATTTTACTTTTTGTGGTCTCAACTCAACTCAAATTGTCACGCTTTTTCCACAGAGATAGGTAGAGACAATGGATCGCCACTTACCACGATTCTGACACAACTACCTCGCTTCCCTCACATCCACAATTCTCCTCATACAATCTCTACACTATCTGGGCACTAGGCAACCCAGCTTTCATGGTCTAATTGTTGTATAAAGCAAGAATTCCTTTCATCACACATAAATAAATTAAAGCATTCAGTAACGTCTTTAATATGTTGCTTTATATTTATTAGTTTCACTTAAAGTGGCGTGAACTTTGTCCGCAAAAGTTCAGTGGCCGTCTGCATTAGAGCACGAATTTGTTGGGTTAATAAAGCGCAGAACAGTAAATTTTAATAAAGAATAGTTATGCAGTTCACATGTTCAGTGTTGCTAGTATTTAAATAAATGGCCCAAAAAGGTACATTCTCTTTGCTAAAACAATTTATTAGCAGTCCCACTAAATATAAATGATGGTTCTTGTACAAAGAACTATATACTTACATTGTTTTAAGTAGAAGTTATTTGTGAAATTGTAATTAACATTGAGACAATTATATATTCTATAATATTTTTTTTATTGCGACGGGAGATCTGACCTCGAATTGACTGGTGGTAATCAAGGGGAAGTCATAGACGAATAAAAACCCATTTCAGAAATGGGGATGTTAGTATTCATATTCAATAAAAAAAAAAAATTGTGATTTAAATAAAAATTTTAAAAAGGGTGGGTATGGCAGAAGAAGCATGAGAGTAGAATTAACGCTGTAGAAATGCGGTCGTTAAGGAGTGTATGTGGAGTGACGATAGCTGATAGAATAAGGAATAGCACACTGCGTGATAAATGTGGTTTAAAAGAAGATGTAGTGACAAGGATTGACAAAGGAATGCTTCGATGGTTTGGGCACATGGAAAGGATGAGTGAAAGTAGATTGACGAAAGGAATTTATAAATCTGATGTGGATGGATGCGTTAAACAAGGCAGGCCTAGGAGAGTGTTTTTCGACCAAATCGGAGACATCCTTAAGAAAGCTAGGTTGCCTAGTGCCCATAACCATAGGGCCTGTATGAGGAGAATTGTGGATGTGAAGGAAGCAAGGGAGTTGTGTAAGGATCGTGGTAAGTGGCGCTCCATTGTCTCTGCCTATCCCTGTGGGAAAGAGGCGTGACAATTTGATTGATTGATTTTAAAATGATCCTCGAGTCATGATACAGGAAAATATATTTTTAAAACGTTAAAGATTTGTAGATGAATATAAATGTCTAACATTGCACAATTTTACAAAAGCAACGCACAAAGTTTCGACGACACATGAACAATAAACAGTTGTGACGAACAACCCTGCAAATTGGCACTCATCCGTGCAATATATGAGAAAACTTGATAACGGCTTAAGTTTTTAGACGTATTTCGTAGTAAATCTTGTCAAACCATATGGGGTGGTTTATACAACCACGCGCCAGTCCAATTGACGAGAGAGAATGCTTTCGAGTGCCCGCGGCGTAACTTCACTACGTAGTAACTTTACTAATATGTGCCAACCCTAGTTTCCTTTGCTTACTCCTTCTGATGAATGTGGGTGAATTTACTTCAGCATGTCGCGCAATAAGACGATCCTTGCTTAAACTTTGCCAGATGTGTACACATCTCGAATATTCTTTGGTCATAACATCGTCGTAGATTATTTTGTGTTTTATGAGATTTATGTTTCTTAATTATTTTCCATATATGGTTTGAATTTAAAGTAAAATTTTTAATACCTAAATGTATCATAATATATCATATATAACAGCAATACAAAAAACTAATTTATGTAATATATTAATCAAAAAGTATGGTGGTAGGCAGGGATTGGAATTTCGGATTGGAGTAACTCAGTCGCGTTTCAGGATCGAATTGAAATTTATCGATCCCAACTAAGCAGGTGTAGTAGATGCGACCGTTACTTGCAGTTAATTAACCGTAGTAGCAGCATTCTGCGCTCCAATTTAACATGAGCCGGGATGCCGTCATATATCTAGCCACAATAGAAAAATGGAGGATATTTGAGAATGTATTTAGTACTTGTAGATGTACAGTTAAGTTAGAATATGATCTCATTGGGTAATACATACTCTTACTATACGTATGAGTCGTCGGATTGCACAAAACGTTTAACAGCAACATCAATGATGCGGTCGTTTTAGTAACTAGTTCAGTAGAAAGTTGTTTAATTTGTGGCTTCTAAGAAGTGTTTCTGTGCTGACTCGTCATTTGTGCTTAGTCACGTAATTGCTCTTAAAACTTGTGAACAGGCGACAAGCGAATTTAATGAATCGGGGGTCTCACCAGTCGTGGGTACTACCTGACTTCAGACAGAGACTTTTTGCACAACCCTCGAAGGATTTCGCTTGTACGTAATGAGACACTTAAGCGTTTCCTCGAGCAATTTGAAATATTTCAATACTCGAGCAGTTCTTATAAATGCAAAATTGCAGTTAAAAGACGTTTGTCAATTTTAATATTTCACTTAATATCTAATAGAAACATAATAGTTATATTACTCACACAATTATAATATTAATATTAAGCATTTAGTTAATTGGACACATGGAAAGGATGAGTGAAAGTAGATTGACGAAAGCAATTTATAAATGTGGATAGATGCGTTAAACAAGGCAGGAAGCTGTTTTCCGATCAAAACGGAGACATCCTCAAGGAAGCTAGGTTGCCTAGTGCCCATAACCTTAGAGCTTGTATGAAGAGAATTGTGGATGTGAGGGAAGCGAGGGAGTTGTGTCAGAATCGTGGAAGTGGCGCTCTATTGTTTCTGCCTATCCCCATGGGAAAAAGGCGTGACAATTTGATTGATTGATTAATAGTTAATTTTTCTTGCGCAAAGTTTTTTGGTATGATTTGCACAGTAAAGAATATATCTATTTTTCAGTACATTTAAAAGTACCTAATTATTTTTTAATATTATACACCCAATATTTGTTTCTACTCTCACATAATTTCCTAATGAAACTACAATAATATACAAAACGGTATATTTTTGTACAAAACAACGAATTTAACACTTAAAACTAAACCGGAACCAAAACTTTATTTTCACTAAAAGCTTAACCTATTTCGCTAAAAGAATACTTATAAAGCTCTTTTAACATGTTCTCTTCACGTTTGCTTCGAAATGTCGATGCTCAACATCACCCGTCCTAACGTTACGAATATGTGTCTGCAAGAACATATATTTAAAATAAAACTAAAAATAAAATGTAGTTTTAGTATGTATATTTTATTTAGTTATAAAATAGAATAGTTATATTTTAGTCACAATAAAGGTTAGCCGGTAAATAAATAAATAGCTTTAACTTTTGTACTATTTAGATTTAAAAACATATAAATAAACATAATGGACTTCAATAAATAAAACATTATTATTTCTGTAATTTAATATAAATGAAATACTCTTTCGCTATTAATATAGGACAAATGCCACTGTCGCCAGTAGGAATTGAGGTGGAGCAAAGGAAACCTTAAACAGAAAGAAATGTAGGAAGACTACAGTCAAATTAGCTTGGAGACGTTTTTGCATTTGTAGTAATGTATGTAGTAAACACGCCTAAGAGCGCGTTTTCATTATGTCGTGGCGGTAGATAAACATTATTATCTGATTTACATTTTTCATTTTTGTAGTAGTCAGCAAATCAATAAATAAACAATTTTTATATTTTTTCATTGATTTTCTATTTTTAAAGGTAGTAAATCAAACGTTTTATTTCGACATTTCGTCAACCCCAGACGAACCAGACGACCCAGTCATCCTCCCTTTCATCAGATAAATCATTTAATTTAATTATAATTCGTTTCGATATTATATCTAAAGCTGCGTCTCTACCCTAAAATTATTTTTTCTCTTCAACAACATGCAGACAAACTTTTCTAACAAAACAAAAATGTCGTCGATGCCACCGGAAACATTGCATTTGTAGTGGTACTACACATACCACTACAAATGCAAAAGCGTCTCCAAGCTAATTTGACTGTACTTGCTAGATGAGTCGAGTTGCTAGATTAAAGCCACTGGTGGACAAAATATGAACTAAGCTGGCCCACAACAGTGAAAGATTCTGGAGGCATACTTAACTAGTGGACTACTTAATTATAATAAAATACAACTATAGTATGAAGTCTAATATTTAAATCATAGTAAGTACAGAAAGGTTGAGTTTGCATTTACCTTAGCACGTATGACAAACTAGCCAAAGGTACACACGGTTCCAGTAATCCAATTTGCAGCAAGTTCTTAGTAGTTCTTGTGAGTTGCGAGACTTACTGATTTAAATTTACAACTTTGCCCATCGCTCCGACGCCGCCTTCGTGGGCCCAGACTTGCAATTTTAACGATCTCACTCTCGTTCAACTTTAAATCAGATCTCGCCTTCCAGATTTCATACCAAATCAGGGCCATGTGAAACTTTTCTTTTCAACTTCGCCATTTCCTTTTTATAAACTTTGATGTGCCAATTGAGGTTTACATTACGTGTTCATTTTTGAATTAATAAATAATTTTTAACATTTGCTATTCAGTGCCTTTTTCAAATCTCGTTATATCTTGTATCTTGACGACGACATTTTTTATTGTGACTCAACATCTGGTCTCAACTTGCTAAGAGATTATTATACATTAACAATATATTACAGAAAAATCTAATACGAACCAGTCTGAGTAAATTCCTCAAATGCAATTGCAGTCTAACCGATGCTCCTGTACAGTTCTGGAAAGAATTACTTACTTATCTTAACTTTGATGGTCAATATTTTCGAACCATTTGATCTACCGTCTTAATCTCACTAACGGGTTTAAGCTTGTCTAGTCGGCATAGTGACCGTGGCTGAGTCAACCGGAAACTGAGTTCGTATTTCAGTTGTTGTACCTGTACCTGTCTTTGCTTACCACCAGGCAAGGTGACATCAGATGTCGCTCACAATCAAAAACTACCCAACCTAGAAGTGAACGGAACACAAAATCCACGGACAGATGAACACCAGTGTAATATACATTTTGCTTCTCAGAACAGAGTGGTAGGCAGTGGTGCCTAGTCTGCCGACCCGGGATAGTACCAACACTTACAAGTATACAGACCGTGAAGTGACTTAATCGCGTTTCGGGATCAGCTTGTGAGTTGCCGGTTTTAACTAGGCCAGCATAGTAGATACGACTACTACTTCCATTTGTTTAACTGTAGTAGAAGTCGCCTCCATTCAGGGACCGCACTCCAGCTTGACATTAGGAGGGGTGTTGTCATATGTCAAGACACAATATATAAAAAAACAGAGCACTGTGTAGAAGCATAATTTAGATAAGTGGCGTTTTTATTTTCTCAATTTTATGAGGTCGTTAGGTGAGGCGGATTTCTCCCTTTCAAATTTACGATGAACACGGCCACTATCAATTCTTTAGAACGCTACGTAACTCAGGGGACATTATTTGAGATTGTGCGTTTATACTCGCGGCTTAATTTACTGAGATTCTGTTAGCAGTACATTCGCTTTAAAGCACCTTTGGATTTACTTCGACTGTTTAACTATTTACGATTTGCGCTATCGTTGCTCTATTGCGGGTTTAATGTTAACATTGTTTAAATGTAAATTGAGCCTTTGTACCATCTGCTTTATGGTAATAGAAATCCACCCTTGATATAATATTTTCTTAGATTTTGTGCGAACATTTATTATTAAATTAAACAAATTTGAGTCTCTCCGTGACTACGATGGTTGCAAAGCTCTCGAAACGTCGGAATAATAAAATAAAATAATAAAATCAAAACCAAAATAAACGCGATAGTAAGCCGTATAGAATTTGTTATAGTTAGGTGTTTTTTTCAAATATTTTTTTTAGTACTTTTATAGATCTAAAATTTTGCGTGGCGCATAAAGAGTCGGTTTCGATTTCCGATCGGAGCGTTTATTTGTAATGTTTAACAATTAGATTGTATTTAGATTTGTAAATAAAATAGATGCAAATATTTGTTCCGGGTCTAGTTGTTTAATGCAGATGGTGATTATGGTGTCTTTGCCATAATCAAGTGCCATAATCAAGGTGGTCTTTTGCCCAGTTTCCGATTGGCAGGTTTTTCGGATTCCGTTACTTTAAGTGTACCCTACATACCGTTAAGTGAACAAGTCGCGTTATTTATTTGCACAAGAAGTTGTCTCCATTCAGGCGAGCCACAATAAAAAAAAATGAAACTCCTAATTTTAAAGTTGTTTTATTCGTAAGTATTTAATATCAATCAATTAATCAAATTGTCACGCCTTTTTCCCACATGGATAGATAGGGACAATGGAGCGCCATTTGCCACGATCCTAACACATCTCTCTCGCTTCCTTCACATTCACAATTCTCTTCATACAAGCTCTATGGTTATGAGCACTAGGCAACCTAGCTTTCTTGAGAATGTCTCCGATTTGGTCGGCAAACAATCTCCTGGGCCTACCAAAGAGTAATTCATATTTGATATAAAACAGTTAAAGTTCAATTTAATATTGTCTAAATGTAGTTCGACGCCGGTGGTATTGTTATCTGTTCATACTAAGTCAACCGGAGTAATATTTCATAAACACGCTCGGCTTCCATTATTTCACAGCTTGAGCCTGAGGCTATATGAGAAAACACTGCGACCCGCGGTCTCCGCATTTAATATTATTACGAATCCGGTGCGTATTCGTTCGTATTTCACGAAGAAAACTTTCCGGGTAAATAGACGTCGCTCGTTATATAGTCACCTATATGACGTATTATGTGGTTATTTGTTGAGCAAATATGCTTTTTAATATATAATTTCTAAAATTGTAAAGGTAAGATTTTTAAATAAGAAAGCTGGGTTGCCTAGTGCCCATAGCCTCGTATGAAGAGAATTGTGGATGTGAGGGAAGCAAGAAATTGCCAGGTCGTAGTAACAAGGATTGACAAAGGATTGCTTCGATGGTTTGGGCACATGGAAACAATGAGTGAAAGTAGATTGACGAAAGGAATTTATAAATATGATGTAGATGGATGCGTTAAAATGCTTATTCCGTATCTGCCTATCCCGGTAAAAAAAAGTTGTGACAATTTCATTGATTGATATTATTACCGAATATTTGTAATATCATAATTTAAAATGCAATTAAATTTAACAAATAAATATTCTGAAATAAAAAGTTCTTTTAAATACATGTTTTAAGCCTTTTTAGACGGCAGGCGTGGACGAACGGTTTAGCGACTGGTTTGTTGCGCGTAAAGTCCCGGGTTCGATCCCCGGTCGGAGCAAATATTTGTTTCATAGCTTTTATTTGTAATATTTAATAGTATTAAATATTGCAAATATTTGTTAATAAAAAAAAAGAGATGGATATTTGCTTCGGGTCTGGTTATCAAAGAGTGGTAGGCAGTGGTACCCAGTCTGCCGATCCGGGGTAGTACCACCACTTACAAGTATACAGACCGTGAAGTGATTTGGTCACGTTTCAATATCAACTTGTAAGTTGCCGGTTCCATCTAGGCCGGCATAGTGGATGTGATTGCTACTCACAGTTATTGAATTGTAGTAGCAGTAACATTCATTCATGGACCACACTTTGGCTTAACATCAAGCGGGGTGCTGTCATATGTCGAGTCACAATAAAAATAAAAAAAATGTACGTACGCATAAATCTATAAATATAAACAGAATGATGCAACAAAACAATGCTTGTATACATGATACAAAAAAAGAAGTTGATTAATTGAAGATTGAAACCATATCCCTAAATCCAAATGGTATATGTCTCGACCTTTCAGATTTAAATCGGGAGCACTTTCCCCTCTGATAATTTTCACCTGCGCGCGGGCGGACTGTGGCAGACGCCCCGCGGTGCGCCCTCACTAGTAGCGCTCTCTGAATTTATGTCGTCTCAGATAATATCTCCATCGTCGAAGAATTAAGGGCACAGAGTCAAAAGTGTCGCTTACAATATTACGATGTTAACCGCTTCTACCGATTTGCATAATTCATTCGGTAGCTCATGATCGTAGGGCGTCGAGGTTGGGGGAGCTGCTACGGAACGTATGCTTTGATTTAATATATTTCACGCGCTAATCGGCTGTTTGAAATTATTGCCGTGTTTGTTTTTCATCGTAAGGATGTTAAGTCGTTTAATTAGTGTAAATTTAAACAAATATAGTTTCAGCATATTCGTAGACTACTAAAATTAGTATAGCTACTCCCTAAAACTAAATTCGTCTTTATGGTGCTATAAGCAATAAATGATATTACATACGTACGTATACTTAAATAATTTCAATATAAACTTCATATAAAGAATGATTATTTATTAAAGAACTCGAGGCACGAAATAGGCGTATAATTTAATAACAAAATTCGTACACTCAAGTGACAAGAAGTCGGGAAGCTCGAATGACATAGTAACAAAGGCATGCATAATTCATACATCACGTACACATTCTTAATCTCTGCCACCCCTTACTTCATGCACCGGGGAACATTGCCTCATTTATAACGACCACCTCATGTTTCTACACAATACTTTATAGTTGCGTGTTATATGTTTTTAAAGGTGAGAAATTAATAACAATTATGAAGTTTACTGTTCCTTTATAGTTCCTAATTAAGTTATGTTGTGTCTAATAGTTATTTATTTTAACTTTTTGTAATTAAATGTACGAGGTTTTAAATGGCTATTTCTTATTGTTATTAAATATCCTATTTGAACTATTAAAGCATAAACTATAAAACAGTAACATTTTGATAAATTGTGAAGATATAAAGCATAATATATCATCAGCACACTTTCGACCGCCATTTGTATTTTATGTGAGATTTACGCAAAAGCTAACACCGTCAATACGGTTGTGTGTCGACGGTTGCCTCCGATAACTGCACACAAATTGCTGCTCTTAAACGATAAACCACCATTTCTGGGATAAATTTGTTCAAGCCACGTTCATCATAAAAGAAACGCTGTATATTTTATGACGAAGACCGCGCTGAAAACACTTCCTGATTGATTGGGTGCCTACAAGGACGTAAACAACCAAGGCGAAAAATAAGCTTATGCTACGTCACGGTTTATTATCTATATTTACGCGAACAATTTACATAAAAGAGACGATTGGTGGGATGGAATTTGTTACCTCTCAGGAGAAATCATTGTTGAGATCTGAGCTTCACAAGTTAATTATTGGAAATTTAGAAGTTTGTACTCGTAAGACTTTTGGTACTTACACGTTTCATTATCTCCGTTTAATTTTATGCATGAACGCACGCGCAACGTCACGATCGCTGCACTCCCGCAGTGCCCCAATTTTACGCAATTTACTTAAATTTTGTCGCTCACCCAAATTTTCGTCGCTTCGCTGAAATATGGAGGAAACCGAATTGTGGTTTAGTCTGACAATGTATAGATAGATATGTTTAAGTTGGGTATATTTAAACATATAGTTTAGATTACATAAATATATCTTTATATTTACCTATAAAGATATCTTCTCTTCTCAAGAAAGCACTTGTCAGAAACTCAATTCAAAGACTTCAGGAACCAATAAAGAGTTTAAAAAGGATAGAATAAAATAAAAACTTCTTGTTGATAAAGTTTACTATAATTTACCCGCATGTAAAGATATGTTTGATAATTTTGATTAAACTAATAGATTTATTAAAAATCCATTGCTTATAATGTTATTCCAAACTAAAAATCACATAATTTTGTTATTTGTAGTATTTAGGTGACATTGCAAGTGTGAGACAGCGAATGTTTGTAACATATATTTATAAGATCAACAATGCGTTTGCAGCTATTATAATTTTGTATAATTTCTTTAGCTGACAAAATGCGGGTGCAATCAATCAATCAAATTGTCACGCATTTGGAGCGCCATTTGCCACGATGCTGACTCAACTCCCTCGCTTTTCTTACTAAGTGCGGATGCAATTTATATATAATGTAACGATTAATGGTCTATACTACGTGTAAGTGTAAGTAAGTGTATTGTGTATGTCTATTTACTGACTAAGATAAAATATAAATATAATAAAGTCTATTTTACCGCACAGAAATCCACATTACAATGATACAAAGAAAACATTATTTCCTGTAATGGAACAGAGATTATTCTTTTTCTTTTCATAAAGCATACAAAATGTATGATTTCCCAGTTGTAATATGTTTAGGAAAATAATGTCATCATCCTTGAAAAAAATGTTTTTCGTGTTTTGACAAGATTTATATTTCCACTGCAACATCTCCCTTTTGTCATCATGTCTGTTATTTTACATGTTATTTACATTACACGCTTATTTATATATTTAATCTATTTGTTTTTGGATAATTTACAATATTATAACGTTTTTAATATCCAATCAAAATATCTAATCCATTTTTAATAATGATTTTTTTTTTTTTCAAAATTTTTGTCGAGGCCTTTTTCATTAAATCTGAATAGGTCGGCCTCATTATATCCACACTAAACATAATACTGGAAACTTATATCTATAGTAATGTAATAATAAATCTAACCTATTCTATGTTTAATATATACATTTACGTATTCAAATAACATTCTAGCGGAATCAGAAGTTGGTTCAGCCAGAATGCCATTTAAGACGCCTACATTAAGTAAATTAATATTAAGATGACTAATTAAACTAGTGCGCTCAGACCGACACAAGTCACAATCCCACAAAATATGCATGACATCTTCAACATGACCACAATGTGGACAATTGGGTGAATCGGTTCTTTTCATAAGAAATGCAAAACTGTTAAAAGGAATATGGCCCGTCCTAAGTCTGAACGCATTTATCAAAGTACTTCTATCAAATTTTCCATCTATAAACCAAGGCAGACACAGTGGCTCACTCTGAATTGTTTTGTACCATAAACCCTTCTTTATTGATATGCTTTCGTAGTATATCTTCCATAGTTCATAGCATCTTGCTTTATACTTCTTGATTTGACTTGATTGATTTAAATTTGAATATAAACACAACATATGTACCTAGATACTTCGCTTGCATAGACGATAACTATAAAGACACTCACTGCATGATCACTATACTACAAACCAGCTTACACTTCATTTTATGTACATTTATATACTAAGCTACTAAAGGGCTTGTATCATAGAAATAGGACAACCAAAGTACATATATCAAAGATATATTGATATCAGCTAGGTGTTTTGAACTACCACTACACCACGATCACCTTACACTGTGCCTATAATGAGGATTGTTGAAAGAGAACAAATTAAATTATCTTTGTTTATTATCCTCAAGAAAGCTGGGTTGCCTAGTGCCCATAAAAGAGTTTGTATGAAGAGAATTGTGGATGTGAGGAAAGCGAGGATGTTGTGACAGGATCGTGGCAAGTGGCGCTTCATCGTCTCTGCCACGATTGATTGCCATTTGATAGATTAATTATATTTAGATAACTTTAATATAGAACGTAAGCGTGTTTATGTTATTTTTTCGCTTTTCACCTTTAAGCTCAATCGGTTAAATATTGTGCTGTATATCCAGCAAAACGGCCTATAGTTGAGAAGCAAAGCCTTAAATCCGGCCTGTGCCAGACGCATCACTATCGCATTGACACACGCCCGCCATCTCTCTTTACAATCTATACTACTTACAATATTTTTTATTTTATTTATTTATTATAAAAGCCTATGTTTAGTCCTTCGTAGAATTAACTTTTTAGGATTCTATCCACAAAATAGTATTTCACGATGTTTTGCGCGAAGTTTTGAACTTATGAAATAAAATAATTTTCATAAGGCCAAAAATATTTTAAACCGAGACGACATACACAAAATTGGATCCCAAATCCCAAACAACAAAACCAAAAATATGAACAAACAAGACATTAAAAAAAAGACTTAAAATATAAATAAAAGAAATGATGAAGAGCAATCCAGTGAAAAGTTTTGGAAACCTACCAAAACGTGAAAAGAGACGATTAACACCTTAGTCTCCCCGCAACCACGATGTCTTTAAAGCCTTCGAAGCGTCGAATTAAAATTATCATAATAAATGCGACAGTGAAATATTTTATTTTATTCATATAAACTTCTCTATTATATTAATATCTTGTTAATTGTAATTTAAAATTGATAGGAAACATTTTAACTCAACAAATACTCCTTCTAGTCAGTCCCTTAAGCTCATTAACGCTACTCATAAAAATGAATTTGTTCAATGTAATTAACTCATTTTATAGTAGTAACAAGGTTTAAGACTTACTTGGTTTCGTAACTCACTAAACTAAGCAGGTGTATGTAATTAATGTTAGAGTAATTTGTGGATACGTGATTTGCGGGCTGCGTGATTCACATACTTGATGCGTTAACAAGACGAATCATTGTTTGAGACAGAACTTTGTTAATTTAACTAGTTCAGCTAGTTTGAATATGCACGTACTCTATGTGCGCTCTATGTATATTCTCTTGAAATAATGACATTGTTTGACTATTAAGTTGGTTTGGAGACGACATATGTGCGTGATGTATTTTAATTTGTTGAATATACAATTTCGCGTCTTTATACTGGGTTTATTATAAGATAATAAAATACGTAGAATGAAGTAATAAAGTTATTATAATTAGCTTGATATTTAATATTGTCATAAATAAAAACTAAGATCCTAATAATAAAATATATATTAGAAAGTATTAGAACCTTTTAAAAACTTAAAAAAAACTAAAAGAAAGTATTAGATTCAGTATTAGGATTGACAAAGGAATGCTTCGATGGTTTGGGCACATGGAAAGGATGAGTTAAAGTAGATTGACGAAAAGAATTTATATATCTCATGGCAGGCCCAGGAGGGTGTTTTCCGACCAAATCGTAGATATCCTCAAAAAGCTGGGTTGCCTAGTGCCCATAACCATAGAGCTTGTATGAAGAGAATTGTAAATGTGAAGGAAGCGAGAGAGTTGTGTCAGGATCGTGGCAAGAGGCGCTCCATTTTCTCTGCCTATCCCTGTAGGAGGAAGGCGTGACAATTTGATTGATTCATTAGATTCAGTTGTAAAACCAATTATAGAACATAGACAGGCTTATTAGACTATTATCAGAGCAATTTATGTTTAGCATAATAATTTCTAAAAGATATTTTTTTTCTTTACCAGGTAAAAGTAATGCTAAAAGTGGGAGCACCAGGAGAGGGTCAATTCACGACGACTTCACAGACCTTTTGCTTAGACAAACGCAAGAAACAAGTGACTTTGTATGAAAATGTATCGTCCTCTTCAGCAACAACAACCGCGCCGGAAGATAGAAAAGTTGGTGTTTCAGCACCAAAAATGTTCGCCTTCGATGCTATATTCTCGCAAGATGACTCACAGGTATCTATTGTTGTTATTTTATATTGGAACGACATATCACATCACCTGATGTTAAGTTGATGTATTAAGCGACCACAGATAAATGCCTGCAAGCAGTAGTAGCATACACTATGCTATGCTAGCTGTTTAGATTTTATATACTATATGTGAAAAGACCTTTTCCCCGACCCAATAATTCCCAAAGTTTACCTATGTATGATTAGGTGAATTACTATTAATTATCATATGAAATCTCAATCAATCAAAATGTCACGCATCTAATCCCATAGGGTAAGTAATTTAACCCAATATTCTAGCTCAATATAATTTTAAAGAAACTCATTTATATTATAATAAATTTTTATCCTAAGTTTACTCAGGAATTGGGCAAAATATTTTAATAATTTAAAAGGCATTGACCCAAATTCTTTAGCTATCGAAATTGCTCAATTTTTGCGATGTTGAAGAATCGATAGAATACCCCGGAAATTCCCCATAAACCTGTTCACTTATTCTTAGAGTTGGCAAAACAAACTTTCTACGGCAATGTAAACAAAATTTCGTTCTCTTATTGTGTGAGACAGGGGTTGCCTTAAGCTAGTTTTTCACGATGTATTTTCCTACAGGTGAACAATATATTTTATTGTAAATAATACATACAATAATAAAAAAAATACAACAATAATTACAAATTATTTTTAAAATGAAACTTTTAGCTACCATAACAAGGGTGGAGGGCGACAAAGCAATTAGAACTAGTATAAAGTATTTTTTTTAATTAGGGCGCGATCTATGAGTAAAAGCGACTGATACTATGATTACATAACTGCAGGTAGCAATCACATTCATTATGCCGCTCGGTCTAGTTGGAGTCGAAAATGAAACTACCCAGTTTAGGCAGACTGGGAGTACTTACAAGTATACAGACCGTGAAGTTATTTGGTCACGTTTCGGGATCAGCTTGTAAGTTGCCAGTTCCATCTAGGTCGGCATAGTGGATGTGATTACTACTCACAGTTATTGAATTGTAGTAGCAGTAACATTCATTCATAGACCACACTTCGGCTTAACATCAAGCGGGGTGCTGTCATATGTCGAGTCACAATAAAATTAAAAATTAAAAAATTATCAAATATGTGAATTAAACAATCAAAATATATGAATTAAACAAATTTTATGCGGCTTACTATCGCGTTTATTTGGTGACCACGATGGCTGCAAAGCTCTCGAAACGTCGGAAAAAATAAAGTAAAACCAAAACCACGCAATAGTAAGCCGCATGAATTTTTTTTAAATCCTTAATCAATGTTAGCGCAAAATCTAAGAAAATATAAAATCAAAATACAATAGATCCATACAACTTACTATAAGTGTAATGGAAAAGCTAAAATAATGGAGCTTTAAAGAATAATGAGAATCAAAGCGATGTAAAAGAAGATTAGAATTATTTTGAGAGAAAACGACGTGAGAATTGAATTACCCGTTGATCTCAGAAGGCTGCCTCAGCGTGCTTGTCTTTCTGGAACTAGCGGGGGATATATGGGTGGTTAGGAGGGATAAAACTTTCATTCCGCGGTGGTTAGTTTGCGCAGTCGCGTACTTTTGAACTGACAGAATATATTCTACAATAAAATAGTCTCATATTACATATTATTTACTTTCGTTCATTTTTATTGTGGTTCGACACATGACAGTACATCGCTTGATGTTAAGCTGGAGCACATTATACGTTATTAGAACAAGCAACTTTCAAGCTTATTCCGAAACGTGACCGAATAATTTCATTGTCCTGCACTCATTTTCTTAGATTTTGCGCGAATATTGATTATTGAATTAAACAAATTTTACAATTTTACAAATTTTATTATGCGGTTTACCATCGTGTTTATTTATATTACTTTTTTTTTATAAATCCGACGTTTCGAGAGCTTTGCAGCCATTGTAGTCACGGATCTTATGTTAGTCCTCCTTTAACTTCTAATGAGTAGTAGGCAGTGGTACCTATTCTGCCCATCCTGGGTAGTACCACCACTTACAAGTATACAAACCATGAAGTGGTTTCAGGATCAGCCCAAAGTTGCCGGTTCCATCTAGGCAGGCATAGTCGATGTGACTGCTACTTTCAGTTATTTAACCTCTATTCAAAGACCGCACTCCAGCTTAACATCAGGCGGAGTGCTGTCATATGTCGAGTCACAATAAAAAAATTAAATAACCAAATATGTATGGTTATTTAATTAGAATACAAGACTAGTACAACACAGAAACACAAATTCCATTTCAATTTTCCAGCCTAATTAACCCCAAAGCTCTTATAGAATAGCCTAGTCAAAATTCTCAACTAAAACCCGAAAACAAGGCTTATAACGTAATAATTTCTAGTTGAACATTCACTATTTAGCCATTCACCGCTGCAATGCTATCAATTTGCTTTAATCCTCTTTATGCAAAGCTCTGTTAGACTGTATTATATACATTCTATGCACCTGCAATAATATGCCATTAATGCAATTCAACAGGCTTAATCTAAGAGCATAGAACTTTAGTGCGGAATATGTGCACTCCTATTTGTAAACTCATAGACTATAAGCACCATGTTGTGCAATATGATATGACAGAACGAACAAAGTGAAAGGTCATATGAATTCATATGAAAGTGGTCTTGAACCGGAGGCTACACCACGGTCGCCTTAGCTAAGTTTATAGAAGAGCGGTATATGAATGGAGGCAAAGCTAATACACCTAAATAAACTGTAGTAGCATTCGCCAGCATAGTGACGGCGACTAAGGCAGTCGTGAACTGAGGCGCCTTTTTAGTCGTCGTCGGCACTCTTTGACCTCCATCATGCTTACCAACAGGCGGTTCGAGGTCAGATGTCGATATACAATTATATTTTAAAAGTAGCATTTGCATCCCAAAACACAAAGTCACTTCTCAAACTAAAATATTATTATCGACACACTATTTCATAAAGGATAACACATTAAAAAACAAATGAAAATGAGGTAAATTATTAAAAATATACCACGAAGAGCTTCATTTTAAAAAACCGTAATGTTTATTTATAAAGTTTTTACAAACAACTAATTTTAAAAACTTACAATATGACCCATGTACAAACTATATATACACAAATAGTAATATGAATTTCAAATAGTAATATATACTTCCACAAGCTTAGGTTAGTGCAGGAGTAACTATGAAATAATGTTCACAATTTTAACGTATGTGCAAAGTTATAGTCTCTTGTGAGCACTCATTGCTATGGCATAGGGTCAACAACTTATAGTTAATTTAAAAACTGTTCTGAAAAGGTTAATTTTTTTTATATTATTTTTTATATAATTTTTTTATATTATATTATTTATATTTTATATTTTCAAAGAGTGGTAGGCAGTGGTACCCAGTCTGCCGATCCGGGGTAGTACCACCACTTACAAGTATACAGACCGTGAAGTGATTTGGTCACGTTTCGGGATCAGCTTGTAAGTTGCCGGTTCCATCTAGGCCGGCATAGTGGATGTGATTGCTATTCACAGTTATTGAATTGTAGTAGCAGTGGCATTCATTCATGGACCACACTTTGGCTTAACATCAAGCGGGGTGCTGTCATATGTCGAGTCACAATAAAAAAAATATATCCGACATGTAATCCGGCTCAATGGAAAGCAAAAAGCAAATCCATGAGCGCTCACAGCCATAGCCTGAATATATTTTTTATTCGACGGGTATTTTTATTCTAGACTTCTTTTTCTAAAAGTATCATTATTAATTGTCATCAATATGAAGAGACCTGTAAATATAAAACAAGCCAGAGACTTGTGTCAGCATTGTGGAACGTGGCACTTTGTTGTTGTCTCTGCCTAATTGAGCCGTGACAATTAATAAAAATGATATAATTTTTACCGAAGAAGTTTTTTTAAACTTTACTTTTAAATCCAAAAACGTATTTTTTATAGACATACAATCATAGTTAGGTTAGTTAAGTACTTTAAGTACTTATAATAAAGTTAAGTACTTACAAATAAAGTTATGTTCCTCATGGCTGAATTGTATTTAATCTAAAACTTTATCGTTTTCTTAATAAAATCATGCAATAGACATAATATACAACAGTATTGTAAATCAAGAACTCTAATACCACGTTTTGTGGTTTAACTTTTGAATAGTAAATACAAGTTATTCAGTTATTATGTGACGTCCAGTAGTCGGTCTGACGTCGCTGTAAGCCGGGATTAGTGCGCACCGTTACACTCCTGACAACTGATAGGAAGCTGCCAGCTAGCAAGCACTATGTACGATTATTAGAAATACAATTAGGTAGACATTTTGACTTTGTGATGTAGATTGTAAACAGTATCATGATAATGGTAAATTATGATGTTCATTTCACATAGGCTGCTATTTAATAGCTTTATACAAACTTATTATCACAAATCATAATCAAAAACATGTATCAAAAATCAAAACATTGTAATGTGTCCTAGCTAAAGACACATTTAAGTAAACACACATTAAGTATATAAAAAATATATAATAAATTCACTTTCATTTTTGTTTCTTTCTTATTGGATTAAATAAGTTTTATTTCATTTAAGATATTTATATTAATCGTATACTCATTTTATTATTATTTATATTCTTTTGTATTTTATTGTATTTTGATGACAGGCGTGGCCAATTGCTTAGCACAACAGTTTGTTTCGCATAAAGCCCCGGGTTCGAATTCCGGTCAGAGCAAATATTTGTTTCATAGCTTTTATTTGTAATGGTATTTATAATACGTTTATTTAATAATTATAGTAAATGTTGCAAATATTTGGTAATAAAAAAGAGTGGTCGTCAGTGGTACTCAATACCACAACTTACAAGTACGAATACCGTGAAGTGATTTAGTCACGTTTCGGGATCGGATTGTACCCTAAGTTCTTCACGAGAATGAACTTATGCTTTATTAATATTCTCTTATGTGATCGTATTGAAGTCTTAATTCAGCGACTTATAGCGAAAGAGGATAAAGAGTGTTCCACAGGTAGACAGCGGTGGGTCCTACCTAATACTATGAATAATTTAGGCAAATCTGCCACTTACGGCGTGTTTACGTTGCAAAGCCCCACACTAAGCTTTCGTGTTTTCTTTCTGTGGGAAGCAAGGGCGGCGGGTATGGCACCCAGATAATTAAAAGGGCTTAAGGTGGGTACCCCGAGATTAGGCAACGGTTTTCAAATTCGTTTACCTTCCAAGAGGGGAAGCAATGAAATTGTTTTCTATGAAAATTTTAATGATCCAGTTCGTATTACTAATTGAGAACTCCATTTCCCATTTCGTTATTAAAATATACTCGATGATTTTAAGGTGTTTTGAATTGTTTATTGTTTAAATTGTAGTTTAGCAATTATTATTGTTTTAATTAATTAATGTGACCGTTGTGTAGCGGTAGAAATATGGTCACGCGGACATAGAGCCCCCGCCCCGGTTCAAAACCTTTTGCAGGTACCTATGTATCTTTGATATATGTACTTCGGTCGTTCAGTTTTTATGATACAAGCACTTTTAGTAGCTTATTATAGAAATTTCAAAGAGTTTTCTTCAAAATGCTGATAATACAACGAGACTATTATCAGCGAAAATCACTATGCCGGCCAGTAGATACATCTATCTTTTTTATTATTATTGTTTTATTTACATTACCATATAAACTTACTAAAGTGCTTGTATCATAGAAACATGACGACTAAAGTACATGTATCAAAGAAACATTGGTACCGGAAAGTGGCTTTAAATCCGTGCTCTCGGTTTGCTAATTTCACTACCACTACACCACGTTCGTCAATCTACAATTTCTTCATGAATCATGCATACAGATATATCATACTATAAACAATTATAATAAAATGTATATCACCGTACTAACAACTTTGCAAGTAATTCTCGTAATACTATAAATTACACAGGTATTTACTTTGTATATGTTAAACTGCAGGCAAATAGTATCTCTAACATACGAAGCACCATTATGAGTTGTAGTTGCTTTCTAAATTACTTGGGGAAGTAAATGTTTAATTATCATTAGAATATGCACTAAACATTTAACTTTAAATAGAATGGACTGCACTTTAGCTTAACATCAGGTTTTTTATTTTATTATGACTCAACATCTGAACTCGACTTGCCTGATGGTAATGAAGAGGAGGTCCAAGAGCGCCAACTACTGGCAAAACCGACTTAATTCACGGTTACCATGGTCGCCGTCACTATGTCGATTGCTATTATATATCGAGCAAAAACAAAATATAAGTTATTTATAAATACTTCATGAATTATATTTAAGGCGACCGTGGTGTAGTGGCGGTGCAATGGTTGGCAAACAGAGAGCACGGGTTCGAAACGGCCGGTACCAATGTATCTTTGATATATATACTTTGGTTGTCCTGTTTCTATGTTACACTTACAGCCGGTTGTACCAAAAAAGTTTCAATTTACAAATTTAGTTTTACTTTATACTTATTCTATTACGTTTACTATTACGAAATCGTGAATTGGTTTCTTAATAATTTTACATCGAAACTACCATTTATATATGTTTTTTTATAATTAGAAATAACAAAAGTAGTACATAGAAACCCAAATAAATGATGTCCTTTAGCTCTGTATAAAATATCCATTAAACGTAAATGTAAAATATGAAGTTAAAGAGTGGAGCAACCCATTTTTCTTATTTTCTTTTACTTATACGATACTTTTTACAAAATCGTAAATTATAATTTTTGGTACAACCGGCTGTTAGTATAAAAGTGTTAGTATAAGTAGCTTAGTATAGAAGTGTCAATTAAAAAAATAAGTAGATTATGAAGAATACCTTTATTAATTCCATTGTTTATTGCAGACTGAAATATGCTCAAGTGCATTGACTGACGTCGTACATGCGGTGATCAACGGAACTGACGGTTGTTTATTTTGCTTTGGACACGCCGGATTAGGTATGTTTATTTTAATTATCGTTACATCATTTGTATTTTTGTTTCTCTCAAACACACATGGACATAATCTAGAAGCAGCTGGATAAATTCTCAAAGTTCCAAACAGACCAACGAGTCGCCGCGAATTTGCATCCAAACGAGAAATGCAAGGGGTGAACACTTAATTAAAACTCAGATAAATACGAAAGAGGTGTAAGTTTCTCCTGGCTCGTATTTTCATCAGGAAACCCGTATGTTTGAAATGTATACCTTGGGCTAACTAATCTATTTTTATATTTTCTCTTATATCTATTAATACAGAAATACAGAAATTAACCTATTCTAATTAGTATTAATAAAATTCTTTATTCATTTTTGTATAGGTAAATCATACACAATGTTAGGAAAGCCAGAATGTACGACAACCTTGGGTGCAATACCAAGTGCCATCTCATGGTTATTCAGAGGTATCGCCGAACAACGACACAAATGTGGAACGAGGTTTTCCGTTCGAGTATCCGCTGTTGAACTTTGTACAAATACCAATCAGATTCGTGATCTTCTTGCTCCTTACCATAATGGTAAGTTAAACATTTAATAACTTATTGATTTTTAATAGACTTTAATAGACTAACTATTGTTTTAAAATTACGCGAATTAAATTTACGTAATTGGAACACTATAATATTTAAAGTTCCTAATACTTGAAATGTCCTCTACAGATTCAGAACAATCACCGGGGGTATATCTAAGAGATGATCCACTATTCGGTACCCATCTTCAAAACCAATCAGAGCTTCGAGTCCATAGTGCTGAAAAAGCAGCCTTCTACCTAGATGCTGCATTGGCGACCCGAGGTGTTCGAGACGATACCAAAGACAGTCATTTATTATACACTTTGCACGTTTATCAATACAGTGTAGGAGGAAAAGGAGCAGGTACAAAACTTCAAACATAATATATATTGACATAAATTACAATAACAATGCCATCATACATTTATTCTATTTCTTTGTTGCAGTTGCTGGTGGGAGGAGTAGACTGCACTTAATTGATCTTGGAAATTCAGAAAGGGGCAAATCAAGCGGTGGTATACCACTGTCGGGTTTAGGAAATATTTTATTAGCAATTTTTAATGGACAGAGGCACTTACCATTTAGGGATCATAATTTAACACATGTGTTAAAAGAATGTTTAGGATCACTTACTTGTCAAACTGCAATGATTGTTCACGTATCCCCAAAAGAACAAAGTTATACAGACACATTGACCACACTGCAATTAGCATCAAGAATTCACAGGTTACGACGACGTAAAATTAAATTTCCTTCTAACAATAATGCAGGATCTGGAGGTAGCTCAGGAGAGGATGCTAAACCAAGTAGTAGTGAACCTGATCCGTCAAGCAGTGACTTGTCAGCAGATACGGTGATATATGTAGGTCCGTTAGACGATGCAACCGATGGTGAACATCCGCCTGTATACATACCTAATATAAATTCCGGCGATAATCGCTGTGTTATGAGTAAAGCTCTAAGAGGGTCCTTAGCTGATCAAAGGCATAAATCATCCCTTTCAAAAGTAATTGAAGAAAAAAGCCCTGTACATAAATTACACTCATCTCCTAAATCTTCACCTTTAAAGGTTAACGCACTATACTCCAACAATTCACCAAAATCTTCACCAGTTCATTGTCCTACTGTTAAAACTACGCCAACAAACAAGAATGTTATGAAAACGCACATTGATGATTCTAAATCTAAGACACAAGTGTATCAAAATATAACCGGCGTTTCAACGAGCGATGAACAATGGATTGACGGTCCTCGAATATCAAAATCTAAGTTAGTCGAAGCCAGACATATAATAAAAGAAACACATGGAAATAAGCGAGAAACATGGATCGATGGACCTATGCAAAAAGCTAAACCTACATTGGACACATTAGCAAATCAACCTAAAACATTGCCTTTACAAATTAGTGTACTAAATGCACAAGGAAATGAAAGTCATGGTTACGGTTATATGGACAATCATAAGAAAAATATGATACGTAAATGGGTTGAGAATCAAACAGTACAAATCACAAAATCAAAACATAGTTCTCCTAGTCATAAAAGTTCCCAAAATAAAGACGTATCAAAAAATGTTGATGAATACGAAATTTCAAAAGAAGAATCTTTAATGAAAGAATCAGTCAAACGTATACATGTTGAAGAATCGACAATTAGAACAGGATTAAAATCTTCTACAAAAAATATGGTAATTGAAGAAGAAAACTTTGATACTGAACAAGAAAATAACTTGACAACGAAAAAATCTAATTGTTCTAGGAATGCAAAGAATGAAGTAGACGAAGACGATGATAGTGAAGAATTGGCTGAAATACCACCGGCGCTACCGCTAATTGAACCTTTGAGTAGCAGAGAAGTTTCAATGGAGAGTTTAGATGTCAAGTTTAAAGAAAGATTAAGAATGAATGACGATTTACTTTCAACACATAGTAGAGATATAGACTCAAATGGTATGAGTAAAGGTCACATCGAAGACGAAGATGAAATTCTAGAAATTATTGAGGTCGAAGAACCTTTAGAACCAGTTCCTATGCAAGATTCTTGTCTTCAGGTAACTGAAGAAGATATTGCCTTTTGTATGGGTTACGATAATAACTATTTGTTACGCGATGATATAGAAAATTCTGAAGAGCATCCATTAAGAATACTTAGTCAAGAAAATCTAACTGTAGCCTCAACTTTTACTGACACATTATCATTGTATAGCGAAATGGAAAGACAAATTCGTAATGAAG
This sequence comes from Tinea trinotella, assembly GCA_905220615.1. Taxonomy (NCBI): domain Eukaryota; kingdom Metazoa; phylum Arthropoda; class Insecta; order Lepidoptera; family Tineidae; genus Tinea; species Tinea trinotella. Next base: position 4,121,807 of record HG992311.1, read on the forward strand.
CATATTTACGGCGTACTTTAGACTTTTACACTGATAATTTTAGCAAAATCCCTCTTAATGATATAAACCCCCAAGAACATGGAATTAACTCTAGAACAAGGATAGAAAATCTCATAGGCTTAAGAGAGCTATATATATCACGTGGGTTTGAAGAACCTGGAGAAAACTTTACTATTCCCCAAGTCCAGTCTCTTTCATTATCTAACGTACGCGATACTGAAGAATTCCATGGCGATGGATCCGTTTATAGCGAACCAGCATATAAACCTTGTGATAAAATTTGTAATAGTTGTAAAAGGACTATGTCCCGACCGAGTAGCGCAATAGATCACTGCGACCCATATCAAGATGACTCCCCAGCAGGAAATTTTGGGCCATTTGAAAGATATCATGGTGATGATATAACTGATGCCCGTATTGCTTCCTTAAGACATCCAGATGGAGCTTCGGATCCAAATTTAGGAGAAGAAAAACGAACGCCAGGAATAGGCGCACCTACAACGACGTTTCATGAACTTAAAGCAAATCTTCATTTGGAAGTTAAACTACCAATAACAACTGAACCAAGACCCGAAAAACCTGACAAAGGAGAAAAAAATACTGTGGCACGCGTAATTGCCAACAGCAAGCCAGACGGATATGATAGTGGCCATGAGTCAACCCCAAGAACTGGTAAACATAGTCCCGCCGCAACTTCTCGTCGAGCTGAGTCTGGATATGATTCCGTTCCTAGGGATTCTGATGCGTCATCTTTGGACTCTTATCCGACCCGTAGGGCTGCCACAGCTCGAGCACAAGCGAAAAAGCATACAACCGCCAAATATAAACAACATAGCGACCGTTCTTTTTGTTCTTGGTTAAGGAACCCTTTTACATGCAAATATGCTGATACCGATCCAGAAATAAGTGATTTTTAACTTAAGTGGTGAAAACGAACTGTAACTGTAAATTCTAAATTTTTGGCAAACTTAGCTACATTACCGAATTTAATCTGGAGACTGCTTTTGTACTCTAGATATATCTGTATTTCTATTTTAGGTATAAATATTTAATGGCTTTTGCACTAAAATGAGAATCACAATATTTTTCTAGTTAGTACCTAGTAACTAACTGACGCGCTTTCTTTCGCAAACTTGTCATAATTGCAGATTAGTAGTTTTATATTCTGATGTGATGAATCAATGTTTTATGTAAAATGTGTTGAGAATACTTGTACACGTACCTTTTTCAATTTTACTATATTGGGTATTACTGTAAATTTTCTAATCTTGTATTGTAAATAATGTAAAATGAATCTATCTAAGCGTCTTCCATCGTCTTCTTCCAATCTACAAAAACTGTCATATCGGAAAACTTTCTGACCTCATTTCAAAATGTATTTGTACTTATATCTTAAAAAAATATCGCTTTGGTTTATAATTTCTCATGATATAATATATTAATCATATTATGATAATATGAAAAGAGCGCTATTATTCTAATTTAAAGACTTTATGTCGTTTATAGATATTTTTGGTATAGCTTTAATTTTGATAATTTAGCATTGCATTGTTTGTTGTATGCTAATATAAATTTTGTACATTTGTATTATAGTGAATAATTGTTTTTTGCAACAATTGCATGATGAATGTTAACTTATTAGTTATTGCATAATGATAACAATATGTTTTGTTATAACTTGTTCTTATTAAAAATGTATTAACATTAATATTTATAGTAAAGTTATTTTCTTCTTAGTTTTCAATAAAATGTTCAACATTCTAGTCGTTGTTTTATTTTAAATATCAGTTTAACAAAGTTTTAATAAAAATGGCAATCGTAGTATTATTTTATAAATCTCTGCACTTTTATCGCATAAGGATAAAATTCTAAATCTCGAGATGAAAACTTTTACGAGAATCAGTGGTGGGGGGAACTTTTTCCCTTAAAGAGGGTTGCTATTATCTTTCATTCTCCGTTCATTTAACATTCTCAACCCCCGAAATTAAGTTTCAAAGATATGTTTGAAATTAAAAGTTTTTGCTTTGTTTTTGTCAGCTGGTAAAAATCAGTTCAAAACAAAATTATGAATAAAATACAGCTGTAATTTATTTCATCAATTCGCTTCCCTTTTTTTGATACATGTATAAAATGAATAGAGATAGCGTTGAATAGAGAAAAGAAATAATCGGGACTTAATACATTAGATATTCACACAATTTTATATTGTTCTGCTACCTTATAAGTCTACCTACAAATTAATTTTATACATAAAAGTATTGTATATCTACTCTATGTATATCTTTGTGGTAGTTTAGAAAATTGGTATAACGCTAATCTTCCACATGTGAGGGGTTGAACGAGCATGCCGCTGCCGCCAGACGAAGCTGCGACTGAACGTGATGTGAAGGCCAAATACGCTATGATCGACCAATATAAACGATCGACATAACTACATATACAACGGATAAACACAAAATAACTTTTAAATTTTAGCTTTTAAAGGCAATAGACTATTTAAACAATTTAATTTTATCCTGAAAACTACTAACATTTTAATGTCAGGAGATATTTTCCTACATAAATAATATTAATTTATATAAGAAAATATCTACGTCTCAAGGCAATAAAATTCTCATTGATTGACTAAAAGTCTACATGTTTGGCGTTAGATGTAAGTGTTGGTTTGTAAATAAATAAATGATTTCCCAAATTTGATATGCCTACAAATTAATAAATTGTGCATTTAAATGCACGCTCTTAATTAATTTACAACAATAAATAACAAACCTCGAGATAAATCTATAAGGGCACAACCGCAAATCGAATTTGTGCGTCAGCGCGCTGAGCCGAATCAATCTGTATTATCCCAGTAAGCCGAGTTGAGAGTGGCACGCCATCTCGCGAGCTGTGATTTTTCTCGGGATTTGCGCGTGAATCTCCAATTCAAACATTTAGAAAACACCTCGAGCCATTTACACCTTTCGTTGCTTGCAAATGTGTCGAGTTATCTCGTATTTAACACGTGAGTGCTTTCGTTCTATTTTCAAAACAATATTGCATTTTTGCAATCAAATATAGAGTTTGAGGTTTGAAATAAATGCAACGCTCGGATTATTTTTTGAAAATAAATCAAATAAGAAAATATATTGACGACTTCATGGTTTAAATGACGTAGGAGGTGACCAGTAAGAAAAATCATCTATAAACTCAGAGAAAATATCTACTAAACGTGTATAAAAGTGATCCCAAGGTGTAAGTCTCCGATCAGTAGGCGTAACGACGAGCTGTGTCGTCAATTTATCCGGATTAAGCCCCGGCCCCGTCGGTCGAGAATTAGCCAGACTTTACACGTGTACTCGTGTTCTGCCATCGATTCGCATTATGAGTATTTTATTGAGATTATGGCCGCTCATACCACACAAGCCCTTTCATTGTCGCGCCGTTCATCCTCATAAAGGATCGCCAACTTTTTAATAATGCAAAACTGTTTTTAAACCTGGCGTATTTCATAATAATGATGATAAAATGCCAAAGCGTCCAATTTATTATACAAGAGATCCTTTCGTAACAATATGTAAACGTAATTAGGTATTTTTGTCGTTGTTTGTTTGAGGTTATTTACAACATATAAATAATCAGTGCATTTATAGTACAGTTCATGTGGCTGCTATATGCCTGCATAATCTACTATGGGCCCTAGTAGACAGTAAATCTAATAGACCCAGTAGAGAGTTACATCATCATCATTATCATGTCGGCCTAGACATAGACCTCCCAGTGACCTGCTGGAAGCGGCCTGTACCCAGCGGTTTCCTGCAGGTATTTAGTCCACCATGCGTATGTCCAACGCTGCTTTTTCTTGTACATAGTCCCTATTTGGGATCCTTTCGGGCCCCATTGACCATCTGTTCTGCGAGCTATGTATGTATGGACCCGTAGCTCAATTTACATTATATACCCTAAATGAGACGATGCACTTCTAGACTGATCTAATCTTTTAGACACCTGGAATTTAACAAGAACTTAAATATTATTACTTCAATAAATTATTTATAGTGGATAGTAACATTAACATTTAATTGGAAAACTAGTTTTAGGTGTCTATGAAGAGTAATTTTATTTAGTTTTTAATTGGTGTAAATATAAATTAGTTATCAATTCGTGGCTTTAAATGTAAAATGGAATTTCGACATGTCTGTGAAGTTTGTGATTTTGGGGGGAAATATTTTTAATGGTTGTGCGATAGTGTGTGGTTTGGTTCCGAATCGGTTCGGGCCATTAAGCTCCTCTCTGGTCACGGATATCGATTGGTCCCGCGTCGTGTAAAATATGTCCCAATGCAGTGGCTGTAAATAACTTTCCTAGAAACCGCTGTTTACGTAAATGAGGATATAAATATTGATTGATACTCTAGCAATACAATATAAGTACAATTCGAATGTGTTTTTGGTATCTTGAAGACGATAAGATAAAACTTACTTTGTACTGAGCACCAATTTAATAATTACTCTTAATGTAGTTACTGGCATAAATAAGTAAATATAATACTCGTATGTACGTTCGAAACAAATTCACATAAATAAACTCATCTCAAATCATTATTTATTAAACGTCTTTAAAAGAAAAGAAGCTTCTTTAAACCTCTTTTATCGCCATTTTTATGACTCAATCCTATAATATATTCCCCACTGTTTAATTTGGGGTGTATAAACATCAAAATCTTCTTATTACAGCTATAAAAGACAATCTATAAAATAACAGCTTAGCTATAATACTCTATATATACTATCTATATATACTAGCTATAATACTCTATATATACCTATAATAAATCTATTATAGATAGGTAGTGCCCTCCTTTTAATTTATTATGAGGTTAAAGAATTTTGTATAATATGTATTTTATACCTTTAAATTGCAATATGTGAGTAAAAACATAGAAAAATTATTACATGCCTTCATACAATATATTTTTTTTTAAATTCAATTTTGTAAGTTTAAGTATTTTTCTATAGCAATAACTTTTTTATATTCTTCTCACCACGAACTAACTTTGTAGACGCAAAGTGTCGTAAGTCATAAAAAAAGTGCGAGGCCTTTACTCAGCAGTAAAACAAATAAATATTCTAATAATAATAAAATAATAATCTTATTTACATCATTTGAATGAGCGCAGTCCAGTCCATCTTTAAACGGAATGCGGTTAAGGACATCATTCATTTTGAGCTATTTTTGTATTACTTTTATAATGCTAAATGATGAAAAAATATATAAACGGAAGTTTTATTTACTAGTATTGATAAAACTAATAACAATGTTGCTTTTATTTGATGTGCAATTGAGTTATTTAGAAAATACGATATGAATTTTGTATGGATTTTATTTATTAATAATTTAATCATTTTACACACCTAAACTAAAAAAATAAAGTATATTTTACAATTACATTGTTTTCTTCGTACATTAAACTATATATTTTTAAATTTATATGTAACTGTTAATACAAATTAGCCCAAGTCCCAATACAAAATGAATGATGTCCTTTGCTAGATAATTTTAATGTTAAAAATAGATCTTTTTCTATCTATAATAAGTTGAACAAGAAAATCGTACCCCTAACAATAACCTGCAGAAGCACCTAACAATAACCTTAAATTTGTACCACGAAATTCATAAATCGATATGCATCAATAAAAATAAGAAGGAGCAATAGAGATTTTCTTTTTTCTTTTTCTGAATATTGAGTGGATGTTAGTGTAGTGGTGTAAAACAGCTTGCACTCTTCTTCCTGTGGAGGGAGGGAGCTTTGGCTCCAGATGTTGCCTCGGTGACAATAAATTTTATAGACGCTTTGTGCGTACAATTCTCTAGAATACATGTACCCCTTACTTGGGAATTTATTTCCGTAGAACGATCTCTCCTTGAGAGACATAAATGTTATGCTACTGTCTACGTATTCGTAACACATTATATATGCTTTCTTTTTGTTTTGTTTTGTTTTCTGTATTTATAGTTTGTAATTTGAATTTCAATAGAAAATAAAACTTATAAAGGAAATTTGTGTTATTTGGTCGCACGCTAAGCGTCAGTGACGCCAGGTTCGATCTTCAGTTTCAGTTAACAGATGTGCAGCGTGCATTGTTTTCTGTTCATTTTTGTGTTACTTAATCGATAAATTAAAATACAAATTAACATACTTATGCAAATGTAAATGTATTTATTTTTAGCCGACGAAACGAAACGCGACTAAGTCACTTCACGGTCAGTATACTTATAAGTGATAATACTGCTCTGGATCGGAAGACCGAGCACCACTGCCTACCACTCTTTGATAACCAGAGCCGGAGCAAATACGCGCCTCTTTTTTAATTATTTACAAATAGCAGCATTTGTTATACTTGTAATTTTAATTTAAATATAAAAATAGTTGTATTTAATTAAATTATTGAATATCACAAATAAAAGCTATAAAACAAATATTTGCTCCAACCGGGAATCGAACACGGGACTTTACGCGTAACAAACTGGTGTGCTAACCAATGCTTCACGCCTGTCGCTAAAAATGCACTTATATACGAATATAAACAACTTAATATGTTTAGTTAAACTAAGGCAACCGTGGTGTAGTGGTAGTACAATAGACACCCAAACCTAAAAATCCGGTTTAAAAGCACTAGTACAAATGTTTCTTTGGTCGTCCTTTTTCTATAATACAAGCACGTTTAGTAGCTTAAAATAGGAATGTAAATAAGAAATAACCCACTGTTAGCTTAACGCGTGCTGAATGATAAGAACAAAGTATAGTCCACTTATCAAATATTCTCAGACACCTGTAGCCTGATATAAATTGTGTTTGCTAAAAGATCTAATTAAATATTGAAGTAAAAAAAGGTTGAAACAATTACTAACAATGCTATGAATAAATTAATTTATTTAAATATTAATTTTCTTAGATAATAGGTTTCCATCTGGAAGTGCAGCCCGAGGTTTGCGCCCCTTTTTCAGTCAGCAGTTAAAATTAAAGCTAATTAACTTTTTAACTTTACTCGCTTTGCTAGTAGCCGCCGGGGCGTAATTAAAACGAAACAAAAGTCAGCTTTATGTTACCCCAAGGAGTTGACTTCTATGACTTTCCCTTTACAAATGAAACGAAAAATAAGTATTCTGTCCAAGTATCATTGCGAATTATTTCAGATATTTTTGAAACGAGAGCGAATTTTTTTCGTATAATTTATTCCGTGCAATAAACATAATTTTAAGACTTCTTTTTCATTTCAATTCGTACCATTACGCAAGGCACACTCAAACCAAATGTAAAAAGCTGAAACCATTAATAAACGCGTTCAAAAGTTTATTTAAAAAGTTCTTAATACCTAAAACGCAATATTCAACGTGTAAAATACGGAAAAAGTTTAAATTGAACAAATATATCAAATTAATATCCAACCCTCTACCGCTTAAAAATGAATCTAGTTTTCCAAAACATTTCATTTGCCGTCCTTTGGAACTAATAAAATTGAAACTGAACAAAAGAACTCCATTTAAATAAGAAAAACCACAATTTAAAGTTCGGGCACGTACTGTCTAGAAGCATTATGGCCGAGCTCCCCGCATCGATACACGAACAACGCCTTCACCTAAACTTTATACTTCAAACTCTCATTGTTGAGTATTAAACTTATACATATGTATACAAGAAAACAACATTAAGTATTTAACGACTATTTATTTTATTTATGGTGTTTTTCGACCAAATGGGAGACATCCTTAAGAAAGCCAGCCTAATTGCCATAATTGTAAAGCTTCTATGAAAAGAATTGTGGATGTATGGGAAGCGAGGGAGTTGTGTCAGAATCGTGTCGGCGCTCCGTTGTCTCTGCCTATCCCTGTGAAAAAAGGAGTGACAATTTGATTAAGTGATTGATTATTTTTAATATATATAATAATTTTTAGTTGTACTTTACAAATAAATTATTCTTTCTATCTAATTGTACTTACCTATTTTTTTTGTGATTCGATATCTGACCCCGACTTGACTGACGGTAAATCCAATAGCTCCAATAGAAGTGAAATAACTGATTCTATTTACGGTTGCCTTAGTCGCCTATGACTGCCAGAGGTGCTATATCAAGGTGGGATAGGATGGGGAGATTTATACAGATTTTCTTTTATTATGCTTTTACTTTCAAAAAAACATAACTTCAGTAAGTGAGTATTTTAATTTTCACGCCAACTAGATAGCACTTAGAGACAAAACTTTTTATTTATCTAACATGTTAACTGGTATCGATTGTGCCCAATTTTCCATTCATTGCAGTGGTCATAAATAACTTCAACACCGCAGTGTTCAGAGCACCTTTATGCACTCAGCAATATCACACCATTGACGAAACTCCATATAAATTACATTATATAAATAACCTAACATAAATAAATCTAAATATAAAATAAGAATAGAGACTAATAACGCTACTTTTAAATAAATAATATAAAACTGCATGAAATACAATTTTAATTATTAAGAATAAGATACAAACTTGTTAATATTTCAAAACAACATTTAATCGTGCACCCAATCAACTCAGTAATAATTTCACCAGTTTATTTTCCAATCGATTAGCCATCGTATTGTGGCAATCAGTAAAGCCTGCCTTCATTGGAAGCCAGAAGCCTCGGGGCGGGCGTCGCGTCCTCATTCATAATGCTTTGGACTATAATTGAGCCTCTCTCACGGCTCTCGTAAGCACTTTAGATAAGAGCCTGATTGGAGGAGCAATCTCAATATGGCTTTGCCAACTAAACACGTCCTTTATGACGGAGAAATGCATATTGCCTCTGCAACAGATATTAATTTTGAAGTCGTGCTTAAATAACTGTTTCAACTTTGTTGCATATTCGGTTATTAAGTTCATTATTCTAAGATACTTTTGGATAAACAAAATTTGCAGAGTCACCGTTATGTATTTCACGATTCTTGATATATGCTTTAATGATCTGAGATCTAATAATTATATTTTTAAACTTAATGAAAATCTCTATGAAAAGCTTAATTAACTCATTTCATTGGAAAATGATTGACTTGCAGAACCTAAGTAACATTAAAGACAATGAAGATACCAAGCCATTAAATCGGAAGTCTTTAAAATATAAATAAAAATGTCATTTTATTTTTAAACAAGACAAAATCGATATCTACGCAAATCTGTGATAAGGAGGGATGCATAAACTTTTACCGTCAATTTCCCGCGCTCCCCCGCTGCCGTTGCCGCCTTATCGACGACAATCTACAAATCCAATTTCCTAAAATAGGGATCGATCCGACAAATCATCTGGCGAACTCTATTATCCTCAATTCTCGGATGATATCGCACTCGACTGACTCTCCTCGGCACGATCCAGTGGCTCAAGTGTTTTGGTCATTTGTCAAATGCTGTATTAGTGTCAATATGTTCCGAAGCCAATAACGGACTGCACATATGGCAGTAAAGTTCACTTAACCCTTACGTTTCCCCAAAGCATATTTCCGTTATGTTTTGGAAAAAATAACATTTTGTACTTGGTTATTTTACAACGCCCATCGGAGTTACGTGAGCATTTTAAAACGCGGTCATTTTCGTCATCGTGAATTCCCTCAGCTGGCAATAAAACAGTAACAACCGCTACGACGCCCGAAGCCTACAGAATAAGAGAATGAAACGAACACTTTTCCCTCTTTAAGTTGGTTATATCTTTTTTAAATTAGGGAAATGTACCCAAGGCGGGGTTTGTGGACTTCCTTAACCGTATTCAAAGTCCGATCTCACCAATCTTATCCGAAATCTTTTTATACTGTTTCGTGAGATCATAGTTTGTCGATAAAAATAAGAGGGTATAAAATATTTTAATAGCCAAGAAAATAAAATTGAATTTATAAATCATCTTTCGAGAGGTCTAGAGAAATATTTATATTATAAATTATAAGGGATTCTAATAATAAAATGGGTCACGTGGCCTATTGTGTGTGTCCTTCGAAAGGTCCCCCCGATATCTGTAGTCAGCAGCTGTGCATTCTCAAACATCCGCCTTCAGCCTCGATGAAGCCTTACCTTACTTCACATTTAATTGTTTACTGATTTTGTTTTGAAATAAAAATGTGTTCAGTAAGAGATAATTGTAAGCAGCCTCTAACTCATTTCAGTCTATTCAAATTAAAGAACTTTGACGACAAGCGTGGACAAACGGTTTAGCGATTGGTTTGTTGCGCGTGAAGTCCCGGGTTTGATTCCCGGTCGGAGCAAATATTTGTTTCATAGCTTTTTTTTTATATTAAATATTTTATATTAAATATTGCAAATATTTGGTAATAAAACAAAAAGAGATGGATATTTGCTTAGGGTCTGGTTATCAAAGAGTGGTAGGCAGTGGTACCCAGTCTGTAGTAGTAGTACCCCCACTTACAAGTATACAGACCGTGAAGTGATTTGGTCACTAGGCCGGCATAGTGGATGTGATTGCTACCCACAGTTATTGAATTCAGCAGTGGCATTCATTCATAACATCAAGCAAGGTGCTGTCATATGTCGAGTCACAATAAAAAATAAAATAAAAAAGAGAGTTGAATTTAAAACTATTGTTCTGAGATTTGTCATTTTTTCTTAATTAACAATTTTAAATGTCAAATAAAGCATTTTTTGTTGAGTAAAAGACATGAATTGTTTTTTATTTAAACGAGTACTCTCGGTTTGCGTGACCATTTCACTACCTCAACACCACCGCCCTAACTTTGCAAGCTTGTGTAAGAAACCCGAGCCAATATCCAATAGAAATAAATAAGAAAATAACTTCTTCACCCTGCTAACAAGATCAATACGAGGAAACAAAAAGCCTATTAACTAAATAATGTTCCCTTAAAACTTTTCTGACGCAACTGTGGCGGAATCCGATATGCAGGAAATGTGAGCCTCGACACGTGACAAAAGTGCGAACGAGCCCTGCTTAAAGGCCAGATACCTACGATAAAGTCTCAATTCACATTACGACGTTTATCCCCCGTCGGAGTGCATTATGCGGTAACGGAAATCTCTGTCTATAGCCGTCCCGAAAACTTGTCTCTTCAAACGCTACGGATTCATTTCAACCGCCGAACGCGCTACCTACCTATTTACATAATAAAACAACGGGGGAAGGAAAAGATTTTAACACAAACGTGAACATAACAAAAATAAATAGAACTGTATATAAACGTTTAAATAATTATATTTTTACATAATATTAAATAATTCTAGTGTGTTTATAATATTTCTATATTCTAGGCCAACATAGTGGATGCGATTGCCACTTACATCTAACTGTACTAGCGGTCGCCTCCATTCATAGACCGCACTCCAGCCTGTCATTAGGCTGTCATATGAGCTAGCCATAATGGAAAGAAGTATAATTTCTACAATATTCAATTTTTATTATATTTTTTTATTATTATATAACTCTTTATTGTGTAAATTTAAAACTCTGTTAGTTTAAATAAGCACAATACACTAATAGCAGTTTTTATTACCGGCGCGGGTTCTTCCCGTGGTTTAACTTTGGATCCTTCAAGCACAGCGTGAAAAAGCGCCTATGGCTGTCATACGAGTAGTAACGCCGTCTAAAGTAACCGAAAAGTAAGTACGTTTTTCTTCGGCGTTTTTGCTTACTATCAAGCAAGTCAAGGTCAGGTAAAGTTAGCATTACAATATCACTATAATGGCGATCTCTTCCATTAAAATTGTTATTGATTTGTTATTGATTGGGCACATGGAAAGGATTAGTGAAAGTAGATTGACGAAAGGAATTTATAAATCGGATGTGGATGGATGCGTTAAACAAGGCAGGCCCAGGAGAGTGTTTTCCGACCAAATCGGAGACATCCTTAAGAAAGCTAGGTTGCCTAGTGCCCATAACCACAGGGCCTGTATGAGGAGAATTGTGGATGTGAAGGAAGCAAGGGAGTTGTGTAAGGATCGTGGTAAGTGGCGCTCCATTGTCTCTGCCTATCCCTGTGGGAAAAGGGCGTGACAATTTGATTGATTGATTTAATCTCTAATATTTTATAGACACGTGTCATCCCTAATCTCATATTCATAACATAATATTAAACAAAACTTTCATCAAAATTGAATTATAATTTTCGTTTAATTTTAACTTTAATTAAAACTATCAAATTTCACCAATCCCAACATAATAAGCTCTTCTAAGCATAGCTGTATGCAACCAAGAGCGTTAAGCCTCCAGTCCTGAGTGCCATCACGAGATGCCTGCTTAGTTAAGCCAAGTAAGAGAGGTTGACGACGCGAAATCGAACAATCCCACGACTAACAGAATCTAAGCAGTTATATCACAATTTATTACTTTAATAATAATATAATAACATTTATTTTATTTAATAACAGGGTGTAATATTCAAATGGATCAGGACGAAGATTATAGAAACGTACCTACGTAGATTTTAAAAATAATGATCATCACAAATTTACTCTACTCTGAAATCGTACCCTGTCGTTTAGGGAGCAATCGTAGTTCTTTGGAACCATCTCGACATTTTTTTATTGAGACCCGAAATCTAAACTCGACTTGTCTGATGTTAAGCAAGAGGATGTCCAAGAGCACGGAAGACAAACAAAACCGTTTCATTCAAAGGTTGACTCAGTCTCTTTCACTTTGTTCCAAATTAAAATATTTGTTAATTTAAAAAAGAGGCGAATATTTGCTCTGTGTCTGGTTGGTCTAAGATTGGTAGGCAGTGTTGCCCAGTCTGCCGGTCCGTGGTAGTATGAACATGCATATAGACTCTAAAGTGTCTCAGTCTCGTTTCGAGATTTGCCGGTTCCAACTAGGCCAGCATTATGGATGCAACTGCTACTTGCAGTTATTTAACTGTAGTAGAATTCACCTCTATTAATTAACAGCTCTCCAGCTCAACATCAAGGTGCTGTCATATGTCAAGTCACAATAAAATTAAGTCATTAGTATTTATGAACCGTCATTCCTTTGAACGTCATACTTTCATGAACGTATTTAAATAAAACTTTTTTAATGCTATGAATGTCTTTTGATAAATAAAAGCAATATATAATAAATACTACTATAGATATAAAATCATTTTAATATCAAGTAGGAATGTGAAAATTTCATATTCAAAGTTTGGTATAAGGTGGTTGTAGCCTGTATGTAAATAGCTAGTTAAGGGTCGTCTCTGAATAGCCGAACAAGTTCAAGAGAGTGTGGGGTATTTGATTTAGATAACGCTCCCTCCATTTTTAAAGGAGTTGGCTCGATCGCAGACGTGTCTCATCGTACGTCCTACAGGAACTTGCAAGTCAGCGTTGCTTGAGAAAAGATTTTAGAATCTCACAAATAGCTATGAAAAATGATATCGAGTAAGCATTTTAGCTCAAATAAATAAAATTATATTGTCTTATTGAAACTTTGAAAATCATTTAGTTCTTTATTTATTTGTTAGACTTTTCTTTTTTAAATATATAATTTTGTGTCTGAGATTTTTTTTTTAAGTAGTAATAAACTATTCCTATTATTTTTTTAGTTTTATATTTCTGTATATATTGTAATTAGAAGCGTAAACGTTGTAACTAAATTTTAGAAAATTATTTGTTCTCCTCTTGCAAGATCTATGGGATGTGCAGATCAATCGACAAAGCGAGTTAGGCGCAGTTGGATGGGTGACCGCTTGTGGCAAAAACAAACTCGACCACAATCATATTTCCGATGGCACGTTACAGTTTAGGTCCGGTCGTTGTTACTAGGTGGCGGTCATGTCCTAAAACTGGTAATGTCTCAACATTAGCAAGCTTCAGGATTCACGCAGAATATTGGCTACTCTCCCAAGTAGCCAAAATCCTCTCGGTCCGGATAGAACCCCGTACTACTTGTGGGACGTATGGGTAGTGACATCATCACTTTCTTGATGATAAAGCTCTTTGCTTGTGGTTCCCAGTTTAGAAAACTGTGAACTTAAAATATATTTAATAATAAATTTTACTCTAAAATAAATATATATAATCCTAATTTTGCATATCCGTAAAACTTTTAGACTTTCACTGTAAGGATTACTTAATGCTACTAACATCAAAACTCACCCTTCTCAAATGGACCCATCCTTATCAGCAGGTTCACTACAATAAGTAGAATAGCCCTTATAAAAACATCGAAGACACTTGAGTATACTTCTACTTTAATATTTTTTACATTAAGCCTAAATAAATAAAATACAATAAAGATTATTGTGATGACATTATGGCAAGAGAAGTTAGAAATCGCTGTCACTATGCCGTCTAAAGGTGCTTATTGACGATCAGCTTAAAGGATCCAAAGTTACGATATAAGATTGGATATAAGATTGGAAGAACACATAGACGGGTAAAGCATTCTAGACATCAATTGTTCGACAAAGAAACGACGAGTTATCCTGTTACGCAGAACCGATTAGGCTGTCGTATATATAAGTATTCTTCCTCGTTCTATGCGGAGTGTCACGGGTGTAAAAAGACGAAGTAGGAACAAGGATACAAAGTTTCTAGGATTTTTATTGACACGCGACATCTTACCTCGTCTTGCCTGATTGGAAGCAGCGCTGACGACTGGCATTTTACTGCTGTCCCAATAATCAATCTCGATCCGTTTTCTACAATCCAAGATAGAAATTTTAATCCAAAACTTCTAAAAAGCGTTCCAATAATATATCTGTGGATTGAAGTGGCAATCTGTCCATGGGACCTAACCACGGGAGGTCGGATAAGGGATTTTGGATCGGCCTCCGTTCGAAAATGACCGTTTTGACCGTAAGTCGCCGTCACTTTGTCAGTCATAAATGTAGGTACATTATCCGTCGTACACAAACATTCCGTAGACCAACTACTGATATGCACTGAAATAAACGTACAATAAAACACGAATAAAAGCTTATTTTACATTGTGTTCATTTGAATGGCTGCCTACGTATTATGTATTAAATCCCTTACTATCTTAAGCTAAAAGTTTTTTTAGAATAAATAAAATCTTCTAGAGTATTCTATCGCAATATTTTTTATCTCTAACCTTTGGGATTTCTCACGTTGCGCGTTGTTTTCTTTCACTTAAACTAAACCACTACTCGTAGCTAGACGAGCTCTCAGATGTTTTTTTTATTTCCCCTAAAACTTTTAAAATTCTGTGCCACAATTAATAATATATGTACTAATATATACGTAAGCACGTAGGGGTAATATTTCTATCCAATTATCATACCTAATTTTATTATTACAAGTTTGATCATTTACGAATTATACCATATATATCCTCTTTTAAATATATTTTACTTTATAATAAAAATACAAAAAGATATAATCAACGAATTGACGCAATGAACAGTTTCAATAATTAGAACTTGTTTTTGATCATACCTACTACTCCAAGTTTTTGCTGTCCGATCAAAAGTTCAATTCATATGTTATCCGCCTCAAGAAGCCACTGTATCCGAATTCAACAAGAGAAAAAGGGCCTGATAAATTCATCCGACTCCATTAAAATGTCACTCAAACTCAGTTTCCGAAAAGTGGCCTAAAGTGAGGCATTTTCTCTTTCAGATTAAATATTCATGGCTGCTCCTCCGCTTCCTATCTATTTTTACTTAAAGGTTCTAATTTAAGCAAGGTATGCTATCGAACATTTTGCTATAGTTATTTTGGTTGCGATGGACATCTATAAAGTGGCCACGTGGCACCAATGGCAGGGTATTATTTTTTATTAAATAGACCAGCATTTTATTCATTTTTATTGCAGAGTCCCTCGTTAAGACAACCAAAGCTTGTTTATGTTGTATTTTAATCCATACTTAAGTACTATAAAAGTACTATAAAGTATATATAGAATAAATATCAATCAATCAAATCGTCACGGCTTTTTCCCATAGGCATAGGCAGAGACAATGGAGCGCCACTTGCTTCGATCCTGACACAACTCTCACGCTTCCTTTACATTCACAACTCTCTTCTTACAGGCTCTACGGTTATGTGTACTAGGCATCCCAGCGTTCTTGAAGATGTCTCCAATTAAATATATATATACTTAGAATATTATATTATAAATTAAAAGTATATTAGCTGTAATTAAACTATAAAAATATCATCCAATGACGTCGCATCAGAGATAGTCCCAAGGAGACTGGCTTCATTTCCCCTTTGTATAGCAAGACTAATACGTTGGTAGAAATAATTGCTAGCCTTCCTGTCTTCATACTTCTCCGTCAGCTGCTTGGATAACTCCTTGACCAGAAGCTTAGCTGAAGGTCCCCAAGGGCTTATCATCTCGACCTTAAACGGCGCAAATTCGTAACCAGTACCGAGGTTAGGTATATTTGCGCAGCTTGAGGTTTTCAGCAGAAATATATTGTTATTTTATAAACTGACTTTTGGTAGACGAACTACTTTCCTAACACTGAAGTATTAGTGCTCCCACAATAGTTCTATAAGTTATTAAAAGTTTCATAAAGAGAGCACCTTGCAACGTTTATTAATAAACCAGAACTATCAAAAAGGTAGCATCGAATAGTTAATGAATGTGGCGTCTCTTTCAAAAGGCCGTAAAAAGACTTCATATTAAAGTTTGAGCAAAGAAGACGAACTCGCCGGAAAAATCTCTCTTCATTGGAGATTAACTCATATTGAATTTTAATAAAAACATTCTTTATTTTTTTTTTTTTTGATATTTTGTGGTAATCTCTGGGGAAACTTTTCCTAAATCAAAGTACCCATACTTCTTATATAATTTATTAAATATGGTATGGTATATAGCGACAGGCAGACAGTAGGCTATAAAATACGTAATTTGCCGGAATAGTACCACTACTCACAAGTGTACAGATCGTAAAGTTACTAAGTCCAGTTTCAGAACCAGCTTGTAAGGCCGCCACTACGCCGGTAAGACAGCTTCTTGCAATTATATAACTATAGTAGCAGTCGCCTTCATTCATGAACCGCACTACACTTTATTAAGCATAATGTAGCATAAAGTTCGGTTGTTACTATTTGAGTTTGTTTGCCATAATTTTTCAGACTGCAATAAATTGAAAGTAGACACAGAAGAAGTAAAGTTAAACGTTAAGTACTCGGTAGCTCTTAAATCACGTAATGCAAATAAAATGTTAGCGAATACTCTTTTAATTTTTTGTCGAAAGTTGTGACCGGTACCTACGGGAACGTCGGTCGCGCCACACTTTTAACAATTTATTACGCTGAGCAGATTTATGCGGTGCACAGTCGCGTCGCTTAATTAGTGGGAACTTGCGACCAGCGACCCCCGCGATAACAACTTTGTACATTTCTCATTTACTATTCAATAGTAATTGTAATATGTAATATACAGCCATCTGTTAATGTATAAATTGTATAGTAAATAAAAAATGTAGCAATTTTTTTTTGTAATACATATTTAATAAATTAGATTGAATATTACTAATAATCCTTCAATTATTATACATGTGAATGTGAGTTTGTTTGTTACGTTTTCACGCAACAACTATTTAACCGATCATCACGAAACTTTGTACACATATTTTTGGTATAACATAACGTATAACATAGGTATTTTAATCTAACAAAAAAAAATTTTTACAATAGTTTTCAATTGACTATAGTTTTAGCTGTTTGAAATATTTCTATATTTATTTTTATTTCCGTCTGTCATTTTTATATGAGTTATCGAGTTATAAATACAAAAAAGGGATATACTGACGAATTAAGAACCTCCTCCTTTTTTATGACTGTGTTATAAAACTAATTTTACGCGGGTGAAACCGCGGTCACAGCTAGTTGTTTATAAATATATCCACCGGAGGATATTTGCTCCGGTGTGGTCATCATAGAGTGAATGAAGAGTGTTAGGCGTGGTGCCCAGCCGGGTGATTCCGGGCAGTAACACCACTTACAAATATACATACCGTAAAGTGAATTAGTCGCGTTTCGGGATCAGCTTGCAAATGGCCGGTTCTAACGAGGCCGGAATAGTGAATTCTACTATTTACTATAGTAAACTAAACATCGTATAAAGAACCGACAACCAATAGGAAAGAAAGGTTCTAGAGTAGAGACCACGAGACCACGGTAGAAAGGCCTCCCACTAGGTTGACTGACGACATAGTGAAAGTCACAAATAACCGGTGGATGCAACTGGAATCTTCTCGTTCGGAATGGCGTTCTAAGGGGGAGGCCTATGTTCAGCAGTGGACGTTTTCTGGCTGATGGTAATAATGATTACTGTAGTAAACTTATATAAATAGACTTATTTAACAGTAGAATGTAGTCGCCTACATTCATTGAACGCACTCTAGCTTAACATCGTGCTGCAGTCATAATATTTGAAGCCAAATAAATAAATAATTGTTATGTATTAAAATATTCTATGCATTTATGAAAACATTTTTATAAATGCATAGAATATTCATTAATCCACATCGAGAGGCACGACTGTGAGTGGTCAACGACAGCCTTTTCCGTTTGATGTTTGACGTACAAGTGGACTCTGACGTACACTGCATGCACTCAAAGCCTCGCCCATTCGTGGGAGGCACTAACAAATCTAATTTACAACACTCGCAAATTTTTACACACCTCGTTTGTTTTTGTGAATCAACATCTGAACTCATGGTAAGCAATGGCAAGTCTAAACTTTTAGTAAATACTAACGAATGAAAAAAAAACGACTCAGTTCACAACTGCCTCAGCCGATGTCTTAAAGAATTTCTTAAAGAATAAATACCTGTTTTAGGACAATATAATTGAATTTTCTTAGATTTTGCGTTAACATTATTTAATGAATTAAACAAATTTTATGCGGCTTACTATCGCGTTTATTTTGGTTTTGATTTTTAGCCACGGAGAGGCAACGATGGCTGCAAATCGCTCGAAACGTCGGAATATTAGAAAAAAAATGTAAAATTAAAACTAAAATGAACGCGATAGTAAGCCGCATAAAATTTGTTTAATTCATCAATATAATTGAACCACAAATGATTTTCAAAGGGGGAATAATGTTAATACAATCAATCTGTTTTGCTTGTAGATTATGTGTACACTATAAAATCAGTCTATGTTATTGTGGCTCGGTATATGACGGCACTCCGCCTGTATTTAAGCTCAAGTGTGGTCCATGGAAACGATTGCTACTACAGGTAAACACAGCTCAGATGCAGTAATCTGGCAGATAATGCAACTACCCCGCATTGACTGACTGTCAGGATTAATAAATAATAGGACACTTTAATAATAGGTTTAAAATTAATAGGGAAACATTTTGACGACAGGCGTGGACGAACGGTTAGCGATTGGTTTGTTGCGCGTATAGTCCCGGGTTCAATTCCCGGTCAGAGCAAATATTCAGAGAAAATTCATGGACCACACTCCAGCTTAACATCAACAAATAAAAAAATAAAAAAAACATTACTACCACAATACAGTAATCCACGAAATTATAGTCGCTCAAATAAATACCAAATATTGCATTGCTTGTAAGATTGAATTGACTACGATTGAAATTAAATTAACACTAGGAAGGCGGCAATACTTAATCTACTGACAATAAGATTTTGAAGTCTTTCTTGGATTTTAAGGTTTCACTTTAAGCACTTAGCTAATACTACTGTATAATTTAAATTAATAAGATATAATTAAGAAAGATATAATTAATAAACTTATCACTGCCCAAGGGTCCAGGCAAAAACAACAGAGCGGCTTCCTCCACAATCCTGACACAACACTCGCTTCCTTCACATCCACGAGTCTCTTTGTCCATCACAGACTCTAAATGCCTTTGAAAATAAGTCCGCCTTTGTACCATTGTGCATTAAGTTTATAAATGAATAAAGTATAATTTATTTTATTCCTAAAATAAATAAATAACAGTCTGTTTTTGTTGTATTAAATGAATACACCTGTGCAACGTCATGATTCAAGTGTATATCGTTCAGTGAGACGACAAATTATTCTGTAAAAGCAATCTCCGATGTGATGGACGCATTCAATAACCGATCTCCAATTTCCTTTTGCATTGGTTTATAAACAGAGTTTTATGTGGAATTCAATATTGCTCCGTAACATATCTATTTCAGCGTACGTTGCAACTTTATAAAATATTCAAATAATATTTTTATTCAAAATTGAATCAACATTTGAATACTAATATTTTTGTTATCTATTTTCAAGCTATCGAAAACTTTTTGGTGTTAAAAAAATATGGTTTCAGGATTTATTTTTGGCTCTGCTTTGTTTTTAAAATAATGTTAATTTAAATAAAAACATAATATGTTATTGTTATTTCATTATTATATTGATATTATCATCTAGGAAATCAATCAATCAATCAAATGTCACGCCTTCTTCCCACAGGGATAGGCAAAGACAATGGAGCGCCAATTGTCACGATCCTGACACAACT
Organism: Tinea trinotella; assembly: GCA_905220615.1. Taxonomy (NCBI): domain Eukaryota; kingdom Metazoa; phylum Arthropoda; class Insecta; order Lepidoptera; family Tineidae; genus Tinea; species Tinea trinotella. The sequence goes on from HG992311.1 coordinate 4,142,228, forward strand.
CCCTCTTCTAGAGTATTCTCCCTCCCTCGAATGTGAAGGAAACATTCACAATTCTCTTCATACAAGCTTTACGGTTATGGGCACTAGGCAACCTAGCTTATTTAAGGATGTCTCCGACCAATGAAATACTTGTAATAAAATCAAAGTTAAAATTTTAAAGGAACCCCCGAAACGCCTGGAACCACTTTGGTCATATCATCAGCTTTATAGTAATAAACAACATTAGTCATGGCTCAATAGTTATATCCCTTTAATATCCCTTGGATCCTTATGGTGCATCATCAGATAACTACTCTAGGTCTTCAATTTGATAATGGCCCAGCTAATGGCTCATAGAGAGTAACAATTTTAGCTAAAGCACTATGATATTATCTGTTATTGATTTGCTGATCTGAGAGGATTCATGATCAGATACTCCCGATCTTCAATTTGATAACGGCCCAGCTAAAGGCTTAGTTAAAGCACTACAGTTCTATCTCTTTTTTTGCTGATCAATTGATATCAATTTGCTGATCTGAGAGGATTCATAATGGTGCATCATCAGATTGCCCGGTCTTCAATTTGATGACGGTCCAGCTAAATGCTCTTAGTGAGTAACAATTTTAGTTAAAGCACTATAGTTCTATCTCTTGTTGATTTGCTGATCTGAGAGAATTCATGATGGTGCCTCATCAGATACTCTCGGTCTTTAATTTGATAACGGTCCAGCTAATGGCTCATAGTGAGTAACAATTTTAGTTAAAGCACTATAGGTCCATTTCTTGTTGATTTGCTGATCTGAGAGGATCCATGATCAGATTTTTTAGATCCGGAATGTTTTATTTTATCGCACTAACTTTTCTACACTTAGTTTCCTACCTTCAAGACAAATCTAATAAGTCCAAACTTAGTATACCAAAAAAAGTTTGAACACATCCAGGATTTCGTCTCCTACCTTCGAGTTCCATCATCAGAGTAGTTCAGTGGTACCAGTTAAAACACACATGTATTTGTATACGTTTTTATTTCAAATGTTAAGTCACAGATTTGTTTAAAAGTAAAGTAAATACCTATAAGGCTGGGAATACAAGTCCGATTTTCCTCTCCGATAGTCCGATCCGATTGTCTCATCAGACAATCGGAAAGCACTCGTGCCATACATTTGTATGAATACTTAATACACGTCAGATCCGATAGTCGGATCGGATGTCAGAATCGGAAACAACGCCAAGGCGCTTACGATTTTATGGCCGATCCGATTGCTGAAGGTGCAGTTTTCATACAGAATATAGAAACAAAATAGACGTCCGATTCCTACTTCCGATTTGTAAATAATTTGCTCAGCAATTATCGGACGTGTATTCCCAGCCTTATGCGTATTTAGAACGACAACCCTTGTACGTTGCTATGCGACGAAGATTGTTATTTTATGTCAAATAAATATGCTATTGTTAAAACACGTAAAAAATGTTATAATTTTTCCCTTAAAATATTCAATCAAGGTAATCGATCTAAACTGCAAACCAACCTCGCCATATGAATATTTTAAGGGAAAAATTATAACATTTTTTACGTGTTTTAACAATGGCATATTTATTTGACATAAAATAACAATCTTCGTCGCATAGCGACGTACAAGGGTTGTCGTTCTAAACAGCGCGTCTAAGATCGCTACCGCAGCTAACAAATCGAGCTGATGACCTTGAAACCCCTGATCAGATCTTCATCAATTGTAGCTAAGAACCATCTCGATCACGTCAGCTTTCAAATGAAACAAACCGCATCGTAATCGGTCCATTCGTTTAGGAGCTACGATGCCACAGACAGACACACAGATACACAGAGCCACAGATACACAGATACACAGATACACAGACAAGTCAAACTTATAACACCCCTCTTTTTGGGTCGGGGATTAAAAAGATACTTAGATTTTTAAAAATAAAATAAAATTAGACATGTTTGTCAAATAATAATTTTTTTTTAAATTTTGTATCTTAAACAAATATTCCATAATAAATACAACAAAGTTTTAATGAATTATTTTCATTTTTTAAATTATACTACGCTTTCTTTCTTCTTTATAATAATTTTGGATAGAAAAGGTGGGCTTAAAAATACGTTGGCGGCGGGCGTTTGATGCAGTGACGCGTGTTAATCGAGTCGACTGTTACAAAGTTGTATTTCAGGACGGATCTAGGCAGATACTCATCACAGACCCACTGACCGGGTTCAACCCCAAACATTACTTACACCCACGCTACCTACCTTAGTTACCCCTTACAATAAGAGGAAAGTTTTTTTATAACTTTGGTATTTTTCATGACTATATAACTTTGGGTACCTATTTCGTACGTAATCATCTTCGTGAAATAGCTAAGTTAACTATAACAGAAAATTTGTAATTATAATTACCTAAAATAATTACAATTTGTATTTAAAACATAAATTCAATGATACGTACACATTAGCAAAATGAACGCGTATGTTAATTGTTACGTTATTATAATAAAATTAACCTAATTTATACGCGAATGTCATACATAATGGCAAGCTTTAATTTACTAATTTGTCGAACAAAATCATGCTTTAGTTAATTATTCAAAACAGCGACATAATTCTGCCATTACATGGAAAGATAGTAGACATAACATAATACAAGTGTTTCTACAAACTTAATTACACAATACACTAAGGCGTATTTTGTACTCGTATAGGCACCACGTGCGTGCGCGCACAGGACAAATCGTATCACAAACCCCCTCTGTCCTCACCTCCTCCTCAACTCACGTTATTCTACCAACTTAATCTTGACGCAACAAGCAAAATAACCCTTTCGTCAATCTTCGATGCACTAAGTTAGTTGCACAAATGCCTAATTTAAAAGAAAAGTTTAAAGGAATCAAAAGTTGAATTATAACTATTTCGTATCATGACGTAAATTTTAAACAATTATAAACATGTGTAAATATTTATAATTTAATTACCAAATAAAATAGTAATTAGGCAAGATTCCGTTGTATAAAATGTTATAAGAGCCCCATGGCATTTAATTAACTAAACTAAATACTTTTTTTACATCTTGATGAAAAGTTCTACTTTTTATCGTATAATACGGCAGAAAAGTGCCACATTCTCTTCTTGCAAAAAAGGATGAAAAGTCTTTTTCATCCTGTGAAAAAAGTTTTATACGCACCACGGGAGAAGAGTAAGGAAATTCATCCCGAGTGTGTACCACCCTCGCTTCAGCGCGAGAGTCAATTCACACTGTTTGAAATGTCTTACTTTTCTCCCTAAGTAATAATACAATTGGGCGAAGGTTGTCAAAATAATAATTTCGTTAGACCTAATGGATATTAAAATTAAATTTATTATCTTGCAACTGACTTCTTTGTATCTCACAAATGAATCTTGAAAATTATTAATGATGTTGCGATACTAACCAGTGCTTAAGTCAATTTAAATGTGATTGCTAAGAAATCTTAATAACAACGATTCTAATTTACATACGAACTCGCGAGACGCATTAGTTAACACATCAGTCCACTACGCGTACATACCGGGTTCGATTCCTGGTCACTCTTATCAGGCATGGTGCTGTCACCATAGTCATAATAAAAAATACTTTTTTTATTGTGTCTCGACATATCACAGCACACTTGATGTTAAGCTGGAGTGTGGTCCATGAATGGATGTCACTGCTACTACAATCCAATAACTGTGAGTAGCAATCGCATCCACTATGCCGGCTTAGTTGGAACCGGCATCTAACAACGCGACCAAATCACTTCTCGGTCTGTATATTTAAATTAAAATCATAACATCCTACAATTAAAACACATTCGAATATGTTATTGTTAGCAATTTAGATACTGTTGTTGTCTATTCAAGTATATTTAGTGTAAGTTTGACTGGAGATAGCTAATTGACCTCGGACGACCGTCACGCGCTGTGCATTATTCACACAACCGACTGCAGCCGGGATTTACTCACATAGGGTTGGGCTAACAATTTGTTTACCAATATTTGTAGTACATTATAAGTTTTTTACCTTTTTACAGCTTAAAAATTGCTTGTTGTTCTAACTAGGCCCGCTTAGTAATAATAATAGATGTGACTGCTACTTGCGTAAATGTGAAGCCTGATGATGCTGTCATATGTCGAACAAGTATACAGACCGTGAATTAATTTGGTCACGTTTCGGGATCAGCTTGTAAGTTGCCGGTTCCAACTAGGCCGGCATAGTGGATGTGATTGCTTACTCACAGTTATAGAATTGTAGTAGCAGTGACATTCATTCATGAACCTCACTTCGGATTAACATCAAGCGGGGTGCTGTCATATGTCGAGTCACAATAAAAAATAATATAAAAAAAACACAATAAAAGTTTTTTTAGTTATATCGATTTTTACAATTATTATATGAACATGTTTTTAAACGATAAAAGGATTTTAGAAACCAAGTGGATACCAAAATGCGTTCAATTATTTCACCGTTTCCAGAACTGCGGAATTTTATAAGATTGGCATGAATAAGGTTGCTGGTTGTGACTAATAAAGTTTAGTTGTGCTTAAAATACACACATAAAAAATTAAGGGTACCAACCCCCATTTCTTTTCAAACAAACTAAGTTGGCTATCTTAGCGGTACTAATTATACGTCAGTACCGGTAAGAAGGCTAAAATCCGCGTCTGACCGATCAGAAATAAGCGTAGAAAATATTGACACAAAATCAAGTATATATTGGTCTATACAATTGAGATATGCAGAAACCACCGATTGCCACTTTTCTAAATAAAATACGTGTGTGATATGTTTGTGACACTGACAACCCTAACAAAGTCCATTGTAAACTCTCCATCAATAACTCACTATGTGCCCATATTCATTAGGAGCGTTGAGTTCAGACCTAACACACTGCCATTTTCAAGTGTGGGGTAAGTGGGTATTTTTATCACGATTGAGACATAGATATATATATATAACTTTATAGAAAAACTATTATAGCTTCTTTATTAAAACGATATATCTGACTATTGCCTGATGGTAAATAAGGTAACGTCCAAAAGCGCTAACGACTGAAAAACCGTCCCAGTTTACGGTTGCTTCAGTCGCCATCACTATGCCTGCCAAAGTTGTGTTTTTACGATTCGCTTGAAGAATCCAATGAAAAACTTTTCGATTGTTCTACTAAAAACGTCGCGCACAATAGACCGCGCGGGTTCGGTACTGGTAGGAAGACGCTTGGCCTTTTGCCTAGCCGGCCTATCCGGGGTAATACTTTTTAGTGTAGAAACCATAGAGTGACAAAGTTGCGTTTTAGAATCAGCTTGAAAGTTGGTTCAGGGGTTGCCACTGCTGCTTGTAGTTATTTAACGCAGTAATTTGGAATCTCTACATAGTAAAGAAAGTAAAGAAAAGTAAAGAAAGCACAAATAAGTGACTAACCCATCTAATAAAGCGTGAAGAATTAAAAAGTAATAAACGAAAAAAGAAAAAAATGATCAATTATTCAACTACATATATTTAGTTTAGTTTCGGAAATAAATTCCGAAGCGCGAATAGAGACTAAATTATTAGAACGAAGCTAATTGTCAGCTTGATAAACTGTCACGGCTTGAATAATTTAACAACACGGCCCCTGGATCAATAGTGATACTCAACTGCAGTTGGCATATTTACTTTGTGTTGTGTTGGCCTATATTTATATAGATAGGTAAACTTACATTAAGTTATTTTATGACTTACATAGGTAACTTACATAGGTAGGCCTCCCACAAGGTCGACGGACGACATAGTGAAAGTCACGAATAACTGGCATCTTGTCGTTCGAAAAAGCGTTCTAAGAGGACGCAGAGGACGCCTTCTGGCTGATAATGACGATGAACTTAGATTAAAGTAACAGATTTATTAAATCAAATTCAAATTAAGTGATGTAACCATTCTGCCGATCCGGGGTAGTACAACCACTTACAATACAGGCCGTGAAGTGATTTAGTCGCGTTTCAGAATCAGCTTGTAAGTTGCCGGTTCCAACTAGGCCGGTATAGTGGATGTGACTACTTGCAGTTCTTTAACTCTAGTAGGAGTCGCCTCCATTCACGGTCCACACTCCAGCTTAACATCAAGGAGTTTACAATTTTAAATATAAATAATTAAAAGATTCAACGCTTAAAAGTTTTTAACAATTAAATAGCAATGCCACGTATCACGGGGTGTCTGTCAGACAAATATGCGGGCAGGTCTGCGTGAAAGCAGTCTAGAGCAGTCGGCATTGTGCGGTATGCAAATGTCACCGGCTGGCGAGATTCCCAAAGGCGATCCACGGGATCGAGTTTATGCTCTTTACGACCCCGTAGACAACGCTGCGATTGCGGCTATCCGTCAAACCTAAACCGTGGGGATATAATCTCAGCGCTATCTGCATATCTGTTACTGATACAAGCCTGTTACTTAAACTGATTCATTCACAAACATATGCAATATACGAGTATATGCAGTAAAATCAGGAAAGTCGCTTTATATAATCTGCCAGAAATGGTAAAGACATTCCGCAAGAATATTGCTCGGGGCAATTTATGGGTATTATTGCAAGCGGGGCGTCTTATCTGCGGAATTAAGGATTTCATTAAATCATGGTATGCGGCAATAAAACAGTTTGATATCGGTATTAATACTTAATGCGAGGTCGAGGCTGGATGACCAACTTGGACAATCTGGTACACTTCGGACCTCAGAGGGTTGAGTTATTACCGTAATACGAGTTGATCGCCGTAATTTGAATTAAGTTGACATAATGTTATGTACGAGTATATGTTGATATATAAAATATGATTACGTTTGTGTTGTACAGGCCGTATAGTAATGCGTTTATGTTCATTTTTGTCTGAGTAAGTTGCAAATTTCAGTAGGTTTCTAGTATCGGTTTCTAGTACACAACGGTCTATTAAGGCGACCCTAGTGTTGTGACAGTGCAATAGTTACACAAACCGAGAGCACAAGTTCTAAACCTGTACCAATGTATCTTTGATATATTATGTACTTTGGTTGTCCTGATTCTAAGATGCAAGCACTTTAGTAGCTTAGTATATAATGTAAATAAAAGGATTAATAATAATGTAGAAATGTAAAAATTTTACTAAAAGAAAACGTATTTGTAACCGGTTGCAAAAATGATAAGTAACTCCGAATACTTTATCCATTAATTAATAGAGAAGTAGCGAGCGAGTTCACCTAGATATCCCAAAGGAGCCCTTATAGACACCCGCCTCGGGTCCGACCCTCGCTTCTTCTTCGTAATAATTACCGTTGAACCCCTTGGGTGACCATGCCCTATCATGCGTATATCTGCTCTTAAACTATGGAATTCTGTCACGAACTTTGATGGAAAACATTATTATAGTTATTGAAATATTTGGGGTATTTCAAGTGGAAGGAGTCTTACTTACAAGTGAGATTTTGGAAATGAAAATTTGTGCTATACCTATAATGATTTTATTGCGAATCTTTTGTTTTGACTGTGAACTATTTTATTAAACGCAATTGTATTTTCTTTGCTGTCCGCTTTCTAATTGAAGGTATTTACGTTTTTATTTACTTAAAACAACTAACATAAAATTTGACTAAGGTCTATAATATCTAATGATTATAATATTATTTAAGTCATTATACTTGTCTTTGGTTAATTTTATTCTTTACAGTAGTTGAACAATATTACAGATTTGATTTGTTATTTCTACACTAATTTACTAAACGTGTTTGTATCATAGTAACAAGACGATCAAAGGTACATTGGTACCAACTAGTGATTTTGAACCGAAGACATTTCATAACCACCACGACCTTTTATTACTTGCATTTAAATTACTTCTCTCATTATAATTACAATAATAAACTATTTCGCGACTCTATATGGCTCTAATTTAAACCATTTTGAATAGATTAATAAATCTGAACAAAGGTCAACGTTAATAATATTTTCGTGATGTTCATATTATTAAAATTTAAATACAAATCACAAGTTTAACATACATTTTTATTGTATTATTTTATTCATAAGTAGGTATTGTTTATTTATAGCTGGACAGATAATATGAATAGTGAAAATTGTCTGCAAACCACAGATGTGGCACTCAATGTAAAGGTATTTCCAATTACACTTGAATCCTGCAATTTTCCTCTTACGAAGAATTTTATTAAAATTGTCCCTTTCCAATTTCCATTTAAAATAACGCAAGAGAGTGAGATGGAAAATGGTACCGTCATTTGAAGATTACGCGCGCGGCTGGGTTAATTTCCATGAGCCAGAGGCGACAACCTCGCGACGTTTACCTTTCATAAATTCAAAAGATACGCCAAACTATTGATAAATTTGCTGCAATTTTTATTATCAATTCACAATGCTATATACACAATGTATACGTATTACCATAGCATTAAAAATGATATAACTATAAGTATGCCTTTAGAAATTATGACATACCTTTTAAGGAAAAGAAAAGTTTTTTATTTTTTATTTGTTTCGTTTTAATTACATTTACAAGTTTAAACTTTTCTGTTTTTGTTAAAATATCATGTTTTTGAAATAAATAAATAAATAAACAAACAAAATATTTATAAATAAAGAGAAATAAAACACATGTCCGGATAAAAAGGCCTCGCCAACTAGTTAGAGCGACAGCCGCATTTCCTGAAAACTTTTTCCAAGAAGACTTCATGTTGAATTTTTCTATAGTAAATTTTAATATATTAGTACGTGCAACTGTACATTTTAATATTATTCATATTAAGCTTCTTAAGTGCTTGATTGAATCATAGAAATGGCACGACCAAAGTACATACGAGTATAATATCAAAGATACATTGGTACCAGCAAGTGGGTTTGAACTCGTGCTTTTAGTTTTCGTGACCATTGCACTACCACTGCACCATAGTAATATGGTGTAGTGGTGTCTCTGCGCGATAGAATCCGGAACGAGGATATTCACCAAAGAACCGGAGCTCGAAGAATTTGCGAGCTGAAGGGAGCGTGGCAAGTAGGGAGAGCTACTTGCCACGATCCTATGACACATGGTACGCCATATTACTATGCCAGCCATTGTTAACTCCAATAAATATTTTACTATAGTTCTATAACAACACGTTTATGCAAATAGTTGGCGGTAGTAACATATCCATATTATACTCGGAGACAAATATCATACCACAGACCCTTATCAATGGTCCCCTCGTCACGTCATGCCCTAGGCGGTAATTTTACGAATTATTAATGTCATTGCAAAGCTTGAAACAGGATCAGCCATTAACGTATATATATTCATGTTATTGTACACTACAACTTGATTTAATGCTGTTTCGCCACTCATTTTTAATGCACTTTGCTTACATACTCGTACTTAACGCTCTATTAGATTGCTATGATGAACTTTTTTTATATTTTTTAATTTTTTTATTGTAATCCGACATCAGACTTCGACCTGCCGGATGATGAGCAAGAGTGACGACGACTGTAAAAACCGAGTTTGTCCACGGATGCATCAGTCGCCGTCACTATGCCGGCTAAAGGTGCTTCTTTACGCATCGCTTGAAGGATCCAAGGTCATAGGATGGAGAGAACCCTGCAGGCAAAGCATTCCACTTGTCGATTGTTCTACAAAGAAAAGACGCACCGAACTTTTTAGTTCGACTAGAATTGTGGCTCGACATATGAATAGAGGCGACTGCTACTATAGTAGCAGGTAAATAAGACTATATTTGCTTTGCAGGAAAATCAATTATTAATTTAATTTTAACATCCTTGAAACCAGTTGTTATTTCAACAACCGTTGCACAAAGCATTTTGGCTCAGTTAACTAAAATGTCAATAGGCTGTAATGCCATTTTTTGGTGGGTCGACAGCACCCCATATGATGGTACGCTGAAGTGCAGTCCATGAATGATTGGCGGTTACTGATACAGTTGAATGATTACAAGAAGCAGTCCCATCCACTATGTCGACCTAGTTGGATCCGACAACTTCCAAGCTGGTCTTAAAGTCCTAACACGGTGTGTACACTTTACTGAATTGTTTTTGGAATTTCATTTTGTTAATTATAAATTCAATATACGTAAAAAAACGTCATAGGTAAAATTAAACCCACTTTTAACGAGTCTTTGTTTAACTGACTGTAGATAAGTTACTTATACAAATACAAATACATTTAGCTTGATTTAGCGCGAAAATCTTAACGTTTTAACAGTTCCAAGTGTATTTTATGTTATAATGTGTATGTTCTACGTTGTAGATACACAGAGAAGTGTAGACGTTTGCTTTCAAGTACGCTTCATCGGTCTCTTCACGTCTGACACACGCTGATGAATTTCCAAGGGAAAAGTTCTGCGGAATTATCATACACACACAGTTATGTATATAGGAAAATCTTAAGTTAATCGTTGAAGTGTTGACATTTTTTTTAATAATGAACACAAATCGCGCTTCAAAGTAAATGAAAATTAAATATCAATCAAATTGTCACGCCTTTTTCCCACAGGGATAGGCAGAGATAATGGAGCGCCAATTGCCACGGTTTTGACACCTCTCCTTCCGCTTCCCTCACATCCACAATTCTCTTCATACAAGCTTTACAGTTATGGGCACCGGCAACCCAGCTTTCTTGAGTAAGTCTCAATTAAATATTATTTTTAACAATTGAGACACAATACCTCCGGCCGGCATAGTGACGGCGACTGGGACAACCACAACTGAATCGGTTTTTGCAATCTTCAGCGCTCTTGTCGCGTCTAAAAATATGTTTTACAATTTCGTAGTGTTCATGACTTTCTTTAATACCGCAACAGTTTCTTTTAACTATTCCGAATGATTAGAAACATCGTTATAAACATCATAATGAATAAAATTTAATCCCGTACTTTTAACATTTATAGACAAGTTTACAAAATGAATATAAAACGAGACTAGGTAATAAAGATCAATTCTGAAAGCTTTGTATTCCCATGCTGGTTGTATTGTGTTCAACTAATTAATTTGTCAACTTTATTGATTTCGACTGTTTTAAATTATATGTAAAATAAAATAGGGGCCTATTTGGGCATATTTTGTACATATTTTTTTAAATTGTAAGCAAAAGGAGGTGCAAAAGCGCCTACGACTAAACAAAACATCCTCTGACGGTTTCCTTAGTCACCTTCACAAAATAGTAACAATATGATCCTACAGTCAATATAAAATATGTCTTATTAAACTTATAAATCAATTATTATTCCTGTGATTAATAAGTTTAACTTTTACAGCTAGTTAAATCTACAAAAGACTATAAACTCTTCTAAATGAATTAATCAAAGCTACCGATCCGTAAATTACCTAATATTGAATAAATAAACAAATGATGACACTTAAACCCCACGTAACACTAGTCCAATGTCTTAAGTCCATCTTAAATGATTGAAGGGGATTAAGGAATTAGAAGCATAGTATGGTGAGGATGGAGGTAACTGGACATTGCAGTAGACAACTAACATTAACATTAGAAGATCTTACTAGGGTTCCCCTGTGTCCGTAAATCCTTACTAATCTCATGAAGTTAAATATCATTGCAGAAAGGGAACACGTCTGGTTCTCCCAAAAGGACACGTGGCTAAAGATATTGTTATTTCTTATATATATTATACAGATTATTAAACTATAGCCAGCGAGAGAATACCTACGTATTACAGACATCATGGCAGGTCGTGGTCTGATGTTTGCAATGACTTATTACTATGACTTCGACGCGTGGACCCTTATAAAATCGCTTAAATATGAATTTACTCGCTGTCTAAAGTGCTTTAAGGGCGTATGTGTGTTCAGAATTTCTTTTAGGAAATACTTTTATTTAAACATTTTATTTTTATTGGAGCTTGACATCTGACCTCGACCTGCCTGGTCAGCTTGAAGAGTGCCGAAGACTGAAAAAACTGAGTCTGTTCACGGCTGCCACGGTCGCCGTCACGATATCTGCCAAATGTACTTATTGACGCATCGCTTGAAGGATTCAAGGTTATAGGATGGGAAGAAAACATATAAATTAGTTTGGAAAACAAAAAACGACACGCGACTTCTGTTAGAAACGCCTGTAAACGTAGCAATGGCAATTAGAACGATAGCCATGTTCCTTGTTTTATTTGATACAAAAAAAAGTTTGGTAAAAAAGTTTAGGAGTAAATATTTGTTAGTACCGTCACCATTAAACCTATCCAACGGACAAGATTTCAATAAATATTTCAAAATAACTGGAAATTGATTGATTGATTCAAATGTCAATCAATTAATTTCCCTCACACCTCAATTCCTACAGGTATAAGCAGAGACGATAGAGCTCTTTCCACGATCTAGACATAACTATTTCGCTTCTCTAACATTAACAGTTAAAAAACCCTACGACCTATTTTTTACATTATATGTAGGCATTTGAATATACAATGTTTAAGTAAAAAAACTTATTAATTTTTTTCTGACCGTACATCCTCCATTGTTTGTTCCTATGGCACTGATGAACTTGATGAAGGCCTAAATAAACGAGAATAAAGCCTCGTCTCTAAACCGACAGAAAGGTGCCCTTTGAACCATAAACAAGTTACTCGGAAATAAATCACAACGAAAGGGATCTAATAAAGGAAAAAACATATATTAAATATAGATAGTATTTTTCTACGAGTAGATATTAGTAAAAAATATTAAAACATGAGTTTAGAGCTACATTTTTATTATCTCCATCTAAATAAATAAATGAATGAAATCTGATATTTAAACCTAATTTCACAAGTCTTTAATCGATAAAGATAATAAATACCTAGTCAAATATACAGTTCAGTTTGGTGACTATGTTTTTTATAAGTATAAGAAATAAAAGCCTTCCTACATTAATAAGCAGAGACGAGAGACTATAAACATTTTTTCCGCGAGTGGGAGAGGACACTTCCGGTGCATTAAGTGTTCTCAGCTGGTTGAAATTACCACCCTACACAGATGCAAATCCCCCCATAGTGACCACGTCGCGTTCGGGGACTAGTTTGTGTAGCACCAGTTGCGTTGGGGGTTGTGGATTCGGTTAGGGACAGTGGCATCCTGCTGACCGCAGTATCCCGGTGAGAGTTTGTTGACCCGTCGGCCAGGGAGACCCGTAGCAACGGTTGACCGCTGGCCGCCCGCCGCACAGTACAGGGGCCTGAGCCCACCGCTAACCACGGAGGGAGGCTGCCCCACCATGCGGCGCATAATCTCGGGGTGATTCGTCTTGCCGATTGGTGATCGGATATGGGGTCCAGGCGATCACTTCCGGGAGGGTACGGGGGCCCTTCCGTCCGACGGATCAGCAAACTCACACCGCCGGGATGCATGTGGCTAAGCGGATAGCTGCACTTTTCGTCCCTTTCGAAGAAACAACCCCCAACATTTTCACGCACCCCCCCACCCCCTCCATATGCAAGCACACAATAAAAGAAATAGAGTTTTTCCAGCGGCAACTCAAACCCCCATTTCAAATGAGCTTGGCGTGGATTTCACGAATATACGTGGAATCCACGCCAATCTCAGTGCCGTCCATCACCATCTTGAGACGGCAAAGCCCGCTCTGCTTTTCTTGACGGAGACGCAGATAAAGGCACCGGCTGACACCTCGTACCTCCAATACCCCGGCTACTCGCTTGAGGAAAGATTCCTCGCGAAAGCCGGGGTATGTGTGTACATCCGGTCCGATATCTGTTGTCTCCGTCTGCTTTGCTTGGAGGATCCTTCCCTGTCCATCCTCTGGGTACACGTAGACCTTGGTTCCCAAGCCAGGATCTACGGGTGCCTTTATCGTTCCCACCACGGGGATTCGGAGACAACCCGGCTCTTCGATTCTCTGAGCCGGGCGACAGACGAAGCGCTGGAGCGGTTCCCGACCGCGGAGGTCGTGGTCTTGGGGGACTTCAACGCACACAATGAGGTGTGGTTGGGGTCCCAAAGGACCGACCACGCGGGAAGGGCTGCTCATGCTTACGCCCTTTTGCATGACCTGACACAGCTGGTGACCCAACCCACCCGGGTACCAGACATTGTCGGTCATGCTCCCTCTCTGCTGGACCTTCTACTGACTACTCGTCCGACCGGGTATAAAATTTCGGTCAAAGCTCCTCTTGGGACTTCAGACCACTGCCTGGTCGAGACGATAGTGCCGCGCGTCGTGCCTCCTCCCGCCAGGAACGAGGTGCGACGTTTATGGCACTACAAGTCAGCGGATTGGGAGGGAATGCGAAATTATTTCGCTTCCCTCCCTTGGTGGCAGCGCTGCTTCAACTCCGAGGATCCATCCACGTGTGCCTCGGCCGTTGCTGATGAGATAGCACTGGGGATGGAATATTACGTTCCATCCAACTGTGCATCTCGTAACGACCGGAGCAGGCCCTGGTACAACAGTGACTGCGCGGCTGCTGTTTCAGCAAAAAACGCAGCTCACAGTGCATGGGTCAGGGGTCGAAAACATCATGACCCTCACGTGGATGAGTTGAAAGCAGCCTACAATCGTGCCACCAAGTCTTGCAGAAAGGTCTTTAAAGGGGCGGAGGCACAGCGCGTTTCCAGGATTGGCGAGAGTCTATTAGCGCACCCAACGGGTAGTCGCAGCTTTTGGAGTCTCGCCAAGACTGTAGAATCTAACTTCTGTCGTTCTGTACTGCCACCGCTGAGACAGCCTGATGGCTCACTGGCGCATACGGCGAAGGCGAAGGCCGATCTACTGGCCGAAGTCTTTGCCTCAAATTCGCATATTGACGATCGTGGTGCAGGGCCACCCACCCTGCGTCCATGCGGACATACGATGCCTGAGATTCGTATCAGACAACGCGATGTCCGCATGGAGCTACGATCGCTTGATATCCGGAAGTCCAGTGGTCCCGATGGTGTCCCAGCGCTTGTGCTTAAAACTTGTGCAGCGGAGTTGACTCCCGTCTTGACGAGGCTATACCGGCTCTCGTACGCTTCGGGCTGCGTGCCTCGGGCTTGGAAGGGGGCCAATGTGCAACCGGTCCCAAAGAAGGGCGACCGCTCGGACCCGGCAAACTACCGTCCAATAGCTGTAACCTCAGTACTGTGCAAGGTTATGGAGCGAATAATTAATATTCGCCTCATGGCCTACCTGGAGGGTCACCAGCTGATCAATGACCGTCAATATGGCTTCAGGCCGAAACGGTCAACTAGTGATCTTCTAGCGTACACCACGCACGTCTGGGGTGAAGCGTTGGATGGTAATGGAGAAGCCCTTGCTGTTGGCTTGGACATCTCCAAAGCGTTTGACAGGGTCTGGCACAGGGGCCTTTTATCCAAGCTCGAGGCATACGGTTTACCTGACCGTCTGCGGGGCTGGATAGCTGACTTCCTGCGTGGCCGCTCCATACGCGTCGTTGTGGATGGAAGCGCGTCGCGCAGGATGTCGGTGAATGCCGGTGTCCCTCAGGGCTCCGTGCTGTCGCCGACTTTGTTCCTTCTGCATATCAATGACATGCTGGACCTCGGATCCGGCATTCATTGCTATGCAGACGACAGCACGGTGCATGGACGCTACACTGCCCGCCCCGCAGCCGGCAAACAGGAGATAGCCGATATGAGAGAGTCTGTTGTAGCGGGACTGAACCGGGTTCTTGATCGTATTACCCACTGGGGCGACAAGAACCTGGTTCAGTTCAACGCAGACAAGACTCAGGTATGCGCGTTCTCGACGAAAAAATCCCCGTTTACTCCCCTTCCCTCTCTTTGTAACATCTCCCTCAGTGCTTCGGACAGACTGGACATTCTTGGAATGTCCCTTCGCTGCGACCTGAATCACAGGGACCACATTGAGCGGGCCATTAAGACCACCTCCCGCAAACTTGGCATCCTGAACAAGGTGCGGCGGTTCTTCGCGCCAGAGCTTCGCCTGCTACTTTACAAGGCACAGATTCGCTCTTGCGCGGAGTACTGTTCGCACCTCTGGGACGGCTCTGCCAAGTATCTTCTTAATGCCCTGGATTCATTGCAGCGCCGAGCTGTCCGGATCATAGGTGATGCAGAGGTCACGCGAACTCTGGAGCCCCTACAACTACGAAGAGACATGGCGGCTCTGTGCGTCCTCTATCGCCTATACCACGGGGAATGTTCCGAAGAGCTCTTTAACCTTGTTCCTACCTCATCTTTTCACTCCCGTAATACCCGCACAGGTCGGGGAAAGCATCCGCATTTTATCGACCGAATCGGCAGTCGAACTAAAAAGTTCGGTGCGTCTTTTCTTTGTAGATCAATTGACAAGTGGAATGCTTTGCCTGCCCATGTGTTCTCTCCATCCTATGACCTTGGATCCTTCAAGCGATGCGTGAAGAAGCACCTTTGGCCGGCATAGTGACGGCGACTGGGGCAGCCGTGAACAAACCCGGTTTTCTCAGTCGTCGTCACTCTTGGACATCCTCTTGCTTATCATCAGGCGGGACGACGTCAGATGTCGTGTCACAATAAAAAAAAATAAAAAAAAATTTTTTTGAAGTTATACTCTTATTTTTATTCTTATACTCTTTTATTATACTCTTATACATTTTATTCTAGATAGATATACATAATATCCATCTAGAATAAAATGAATATAAAACAAAAAAAAAGATGAACAAAACATTATGTTGATTTAATGTCGTAATCAGTGTTAGTTTTGGAGATGTCAAGTTGAATAACCGACCTTTTTATATATATCACATATCACAGTTTTGCTAATATTTTACGACAAAGTTTTATTGTATTCACTTATGACAATATGGCACTGTTCAATTTCAATTTATTTAACTATGTATGTACATCGACCGTGGTGTTGTGGTAGTGCAATGGGGTCGCAAACCGAGAGCATGGGTTCAATACCACTTGCCGGTACTAATGTATCTTTGATATATGTACTTAGGTTGTCCTGTTTCTATGATACAATATCGGCCATTGTAAGTAATAAGAAATAATTTAGAACACCTTTTATTCAGTTTATTAATAGACTACACGACAGGCGTAGGACGAACGGTAAGCGATTGGTTTGTTGCGCGTATAGTCCCGGGTTCGATTCCCGATCGGAGGAAATATTTGTTTCATAACTTTTATTTGTGATAGTTAATAATTATATTAAATATTGCAAATATTTGTTAATAAAAAAAGAAGTGGATATTTGCTTCGAGTCTGGTTATCAAAGAGTGGTAGGCAGTGGTACCCAGTCTGCCGATCCGGGGTAGTACCACCACTTACAAGTATACAGACCGTGAAGTGATTTGGTCACGTTTCGGGATCAGCTTGTAAGTTGCCGGTTCCAACTAGGCCGGCATAGTGGATGTGACTGCTACTTACAAATATTGAATTGTAGTATCAGTGACATCCATTCATGGACCACACTCCAGCTTAACAATAAGCTGGGTGCTGTCATATGTCGAGTCACGGTAAAGAAAAACACATTACGCTTTGCAACTTTCTGGACTTTCAATCTATGACGTCTGTACTCATAGTTCCTTGTTCATAAAACATTCAATTAAGCAGGTTGCTGTCATAATATAACGTCGTGCCTTAATATTAAAAAATATTCTACTAATATGTCTCATTTCACTAAATTTAACTTTTTATTAACGAGCATTAAACGCATAAAAATACCGCTTAAAACTTGCTCAAAGTAAATGTACAAAGGACACATTCTGAAAACTATATTTTGATTTCAGTCCACCGTAATATATCCACATGAGCTTTGATAGCTCTGAAGTCCGCTTTAATCTCAACTCCAGTGGTGTCGTTTCACAATGAGATGGCTGCAATAAAGGACTTTACGAGCGGCTACTTAGACAATGCAACGAATGCTACTCTAAGCCATTTTCAACGAGCGAGGCTATACGCCGCTCAAACTAAATGTTTTAAAATCACCTTAAGGTTTCTAATTTGCATACTATATTAACGCTTTTTATGCAAATACACATTTAATAGCGCTGTAATGTTTCTAAGATCGAAACGAGTATACTATAACATCTTAAGAGTAGTAGGCAGTGGTGCACCACTTACAAGTATACAGACCGTGAAGTGACATAGTCGGGTTTCAGGATCAGCTTGTAAGTTACTGGGTCCAACTAGGCCGACATAGTGATGTGACTACTGCTTACAGTTATTGAACTGTAGTGGCAGTTACCACCTATTGGACCGCACTCCAGCGCAACATCAGGCGAGGTGCTGTCATACGTCGAGTCACAATAAAAAATATTTTTGGTAGTGGCAATTAATTTAGGTATTGGAAATATAAATATAAGTTGATCTTACTTTTGCACTGAAGGAATCAATGTTCCCAATGGTCATATTGCCGACCCGGGTTAGTACCACCAGATACGTATACAGACCTTAAAATGTCAATTTGGAATCAGTTGCCTGTTTTAACTAGGCCAGGGCACGCTATGTTTAATTTAATTAGTCGCCTCCATTCATAAGTCTTACTCCAGCTTAACATCAGGCGAGGGTGGTCATATATATAGAACTATAAAAAATAATTAAATACTTAGGAAGCATTAGATTTCCAAACAAACAGTCTATATAGCAGTGGCGTAGCGTGGCGGGGGCGGAGGGGGCGACCCGCCCCGGGCGGCACATTTAGGGGGCGGCAAAATTTAAAAAAACTGAAATAAATCGTTAAAATTTGAACCTGAAATTCATATTTTTGTTGTACCTATGTTTGAAACTTCTAAATAAGGGGGCGGCAATTTTTTTTTCCGCCCCGGGCGGCTGACTTCCACGCTACGCCACTGCTATATAGATTATTTAAATGAATGAAACAATTTCTTAGCATCCATGGATTCTCCGTGCGGGTGCCGGGTGACAGGGAGAGTGAAGGCAGCGTTCCGGAATGTGACCGAAATGTAGGTTTCAAAGCTTTTTGTGATATGTCAACACTCACCTTCCCTGCCTTCACTATCCCTTCTACCCAACCAAATATTGTAAGACCCCACCAATGCCGCCTTCGACATACGAACTTAATATGTTCTAGTTATACATCGAGTGTATTATGTAAATAAGTTAAAGCTTTTGTTGAAATTGTGAAAAAAGTTAATGTAAAATGACAGTAGGTAGTAACCAGAGGCAATTTCTTGTAATGAGATATAAAATAGATGCATGATTTTAATCTTAAACCCCGGTGGAAATGTTAAAGTCGTAAAATGTTTTACGAGCAACCACTTACCGCGACACGTAAACGACACGACAAGAGAGGAGCTGCGCGTGGCGACAACGATATTTCACACCAAAATGTTGAAAATTTATTATCGTTTCATTACAAAAAATATTATCCTTATGAAAATATATTTAATAGTTATACAAGTTTGTGACTCGATATACGACAGCCCCACCTAAAGTTGAGCTGGAGTGTGGCCGATAAATAAAGGGGACTGCTACTTCAATTAAATAAGTACGTCAACTATGCCGGCCTGGTTGAAACCGATAACTTTCAAACTGATACCGAAAAACTGGGCAAATAAATACAGTAACTGTCAACCCAGGATAACCAAGATAGGTTTATCCAGTAGTAGGATAAACATTATATTAACAAAATTAATTTAGAATTGTAGAAATGGTAGGCGGACAGTTGGTGGACATTCGCCCAGTCAGCTGATTCGGGGTAGTGCCACCACTTTTAAATGAACCTACAAGCCGTAAGGTGACTTAGTCGCGTTTTCCTTTCGACAATTAGTCAAAGTAAATCGACAAAAGGAATTATAAATCTGATGTGGATAGATGCGTTAAGCGAGGCAGACCCAAGAGGGTGTTTTCCGACCAAATTGGAGACATCATCAAGAAAGTTGTCATGTGTCCATAACCGTAGAGCTTGTATGAAGAGAAATGTGAATGTGAGGGACGCGAGGGAGTTGTGTCAGGATTGTAGCAAATGACGATCCATTGCTACAATCCTGACACAGCTAACTCTGGGAAAAAGGCGCGGCAATTTGATTGATTGATTTTTATTTTATTTATATGATACATACAAACATCTGCAGAGAAAACGTGTAATCTTCTTATTATTTTATCACAATAAAATAATAAAAAAGAGCATAGAATTGAAGTTGAGAAGTGAATTCTAATCTTGGGAAAATGTATAAAAACATTGTTCTTGCATGCATTGGTACCATTCCGTATCGCATTGAAAATGTAAAATTCAGTTGCACGATGCAAGGAAGTTTTGGAATGCAGTTCGTATATTTACCAGTTACTTTGTATCCCAGGGGAAAAGATTTCTTATACGATTCTAGTTGTATTAAAGCTGAATAATAATAATCTCAACTTAAACTAAAATTCGCTTATACACAATATATCAATAATTACCACGATCCTAACACGACTTTCTTCCTATCTACAATAATAATTTCATATCCATTTTAATAAAAATATAAGTATTTTTATATAAGTAATGTTTAATTTCATTAAAAATCATTTTTTTATTTAGATTATAAACAAACGGTCCTGACATCATCAATAAATCAATAAAATTGTCATGCCTTTTTCCACAGGGATAGGCAAAGGCAATGGAGCGCAATCTATCCTAGCAAAAAATCCTAAAAAAAAAAATATGAACTCTACAAGTACAACGTTTTTCTTAAAAGTTATATTCATCACTGCGCTTGAAGGTGAGAAAGCAAGGGGAGTTCCGAGAGCGCCAACGACTGAAAAAAAACGACTCAGTTTACGGTTGCCTTAGTTAAGCCCCAGTGGCGTAGCGTGGAAGTCAGCCGCACGGGGCGGAAAAAAAATTTTGCCGCCCCCTTATTTAGGAGTTTCAATCATAGGTACAAAAATATGAATTTCAGGTTCAAATTTTAACGATTTATTTCAGTTTTTATAAATTTTTGCCGCCCCCTAAATGTGCTGCCCCCTCCGCCCCCGCCACGCTTCGCCACTGTTAAGCCCAATACAAACCATTTATGCATATACTTATGCATTGTGTCAGACTATACTATGATTTCGGAAAGGCATATAACGAGAAGAAATCACAAAAAAATCTAATCATCCGAATGTCACCGTCACTATGCCGGCCAAGTTTAGCAAGTCTACTTAGTAGCTATAAATCTAAAGAGTAGAGTAGGTAGTTCATTTCCTCCTTAGAAAATGAAGTCGTGTTTATTAAATTAAGTTCTGCTATAAGAGTTTTGGTACACGAAAACAACTAACCAGTATCTCATATTGCAGTATATGCCTTGGTCGTTTATATTAATTAGGTGTACGCAACTAGACTACTTGGGTAACCAGTCACGTCCAGAACAAACTAGATTATGTGCACACCCTCTCACTACCTTCTCATTGTTTTTCCTCTGAGAATAAAGTATTTTCACGGTAGACATTTCTAAACATAAGAATTTAATTTAATATTAATGAATTTATTTTGTTTTGTTCCGTAGTATTTAAGTAATAAACTATTACTTTTAAAATTCTATTATTATCATAATTTATATTGTATTTGAAGTAAAAACATATACATAGTTGATTTATTCAGAGAAGGTAATATATGTAGAAAACTATTTAATTATGGATAGAAAAAACAAATAGCATTTTTTATATCTGTATGAGCTTGTATTTATAAATAGATTAGGTTTAGTTTCCCCTAATAATTTGCCTAATAAAAATTGATTAAAAAATAATAATAATATTATATTTGAACCTAAATGTATTTATTGTAGCTCGTTTTAGTTACAGTACAGTACCAAAGCAACAGTACCAGCAAAAGTTACAGTATCAAAGCAAGCGTGACAGTCGGTTTTTTCAGTCGTCGCTGCGTTTAGGCCTCCTCTTGCTTACCATCAAGATTAGACATCCTTTTAAAAATATGTTTATTATGGATGAAAGCAGATTGACATAAGAGTTTTATAACTAGTGGAAAGATAAAACAGAGACGAACAAAAAGATAGTATCTTGACATTTTTTAAAAGCCCTGGACCGTCGTGCCTGCCTAAAACAACAAATTTAAGTGTGGTTGATGGTCATTTGCCCAGTCTGCCGTTCCGGGGCAGTACAACCACTTTCAAGTGTACAGACCGTAAAGTGACTCAGTCTGTACACTTCATCAATAGGTTGATTCTTGACCGCAATCGCAATATCACTGACTGTGTCACTTCTTGTACAAGTCATTTCGCTTTTGTGTATCGCTAGAATCGGGGCTCTGGACAGCCATATCCCCTCCCAGTTAACCATATTTTAGGGAGAGGGAGAACTGACCAATTTACCATCATTTTGACAGCCAGAGGTGATTTTTGACACCTCGCTTGTATCCAAAGTTATACGGAGGTACGATGAAACACATGGGCGAGTATAACATTTTAATAATTACCGTGCTAAAGTTACTTTTATTTAAAAAAAAATAGAACAACAACTCTTTATTAATGTATTTATAAATTTGAATCAGAAATGGTTAGGCAGGGCTTTAACTGCTACCGTATTCTACTATAATTTACTTTTTAAATATCTTAGAGCACTAGACATTTTTATTTATTTTTTAGTACATATTTATTCCCTTAAAGTGCACAGCGACCGTTAATGATAGCGTAATACGGCTCGCTTGCCAAGTGAGCACTGAAAAGCAATTTTCTTTTTTACTTCTCTAAAGACTATTACGTTCCGGCGCAATTAATTGAGGTATCATAGTTTTTTGGGCGGCGTCTCCGGTAGGTGGCGTAAATGATTTTGCTCTTCCTGTTTTTCCCCAAACGACGGCCGACGGTGAGACTGCCAGACTTATTCTTTGCCGACGTCCTCCGAAAGCTATTTCCTCTTATTTATTGAAACTGTCATTTATATAAAGTTAATGTTTCTTACTGAGGTGTGATTGTTGTTTTGTGACAATGTGTGATTATTATTATTATTTTTATTTTATTGTGACACGACATTTGACCTTGACCCGCCTGATAATAAGCAAGAGGAGGTCCAAGAGTGACGACGACTGGGACAACCGAGTCAGTTCCCGGCTGTCCCAGCCGCCGCCACTATGCCGGCCTAAGATGCTTCTTCACGAAGAAAAGACGCACCCAACTTTTTAGTTCGACTGCCGATTCGGTCGATAAAATGCGGATGCTTTCCCCGACCTGTGCGGGTATTACGGGAGTGAAAAGACGAGGTTAAAGAGCTCCTCGGAACATTCCCCGTGGTATAGGCGATAAAAGACGCACAGAGCCGCCATGTCTCTGCGTAGTTGCAGGGGCTCCAGAGTTGGCGAGACCTCTGCCTCACCTATAATTCGGACAGCTCGGCGCTGCAATGAATCTAGGGCATTGAGAAAATACTTGGCAGAGCCATCCCAGAGGTGCGAACAGTACTCCGCACAGGAGCGAATCTGCGCCTTGTATAATAGCAGGCGAAGCTCTGGCGCGAAGAACCGTCGCACCTTGTCCAGGATGCCAAGTTTGCGGGAGGTGGTCTTAATGGCCCGCTCGATGTGATTCAAGTCGCAGCGAAGGGACATTCCTAGAATGTCTAGTCTGTCCGACGTACCAAGGGAAATGTTGCAAAGAGAAGGAAGGGGAGTAAACGGGGATTTTTTCGTCGAGAACGCGCAAACCTGAGTTTTGTCTGCGTTGAACTGAACCAGGTTCTTTCCGCCCCAGTGGGTAATACGATCAAGAACCCGGTTCAGTCCCGCTACAACAGACTCTCTCATATCGGCTATCTCCTGTTTGCCGGCTACGGGGCGGGCAGTGTAGCAGAATGCATTATTAATGTCATTCAATTAATCATTTTAAATAATTTTAGTAATCCCCAATATACAAGTACATGCAATATGTTGTCTAAGTTATTTTTGTGACGCTACATCTGATCTAAACTTACTAGGACGTCCAAGAGCGCTGACGACTGAAAAAAACGTAAGGCTGTCCCAGCTGCCGTCACTATGCTGACCAGAGGTAAAATATTATGTTTTCGTTAATATTATTTTTTTCCCGCAAAACATAATATTTTATTTGGATTAAAAAACACTATCTAAAATCAGTCAACTGCGATCGGATAATAAACTCTGTTTGGCGCACATCGAAATTCTTCTAAATCATTTTTTCATCGTGTAGTTCTTTTAACTGCTTGGTCCACGTCACATAATGCTACAATAAAATTATCACTCCTTTATCCCACAGGGATAGGCAGAGACAATAGATCGCCACTTGACACGATCCTGACACAACTCCCTCGCTTCCCACATATCCACAATTCTTTTCATACAAGCTCTACTATTATGGGCACTAGGCAACCAAGCTTTCTTGAGGATATCTCCGATTTACATTTTACAAAAGTATAATATATATTGTTATTTTATTTTGTCACCCTACACGTGCCTATTTTAGGATTCGAATACAAGAATAGAAAAATATTATAAGTAGTGCATATATCCCGTGTAAATGTAAAAACAAAGATTTGTTGATAAGTATTTTCAAAAATAAATGAGTGAAAAGGCACATTGCCAAATGTTGTTCACCGAATGCATTTTTACATCACTTTACAACACGTTAACGTACTAACGTCAATGTACTAATTATCGGATTTTGCAAAATTGTTTTAAATAGATATCTTTTATTTTTAAGACGCTTCATCTTCGACTTGCCAGTTGGTGAGCAAGTCCAAATTCCAAAGTAACGACGCTTAAGAATCAAAGTTTTAATAATGGGGAGAACACGTGGGCGCTTGTAAAGAATTCCACTTGTCCATAGTTCTTTGGAAATGGACGCGTTAAACCTTTCGCTGTCATAGTGACAGCAACTGAGGCAACTGTAAGATAAGACGATTTATTCAGTCGTCAGCACTCTTGCTTACGATCAGATAAGACAAGCTCAGATGCAGCGTCTCAATAAAAAAAAAGTTCCACTGCCGCTCAACGCACTGAGAATCCATGTTCATATTCATTAACAGTTGAAGCTCATTGAAACTCATTGACCATATAAATAAAGTTGTTATTTTGTACGTTGTTAAAGACAAGGTTGCAACAAGGTTAATAAATCCCTCAGAATATTCTCCGTGGTAAAGGACACATATTTCTGAGAAATTACATAGGAAATTACAGCGTTTTCGTGGCCTTAGCATCTCCTATATTTGTAATAAACTCGTATCTCGATTAAATCGAGTTTATTAGACTTAACTTATTAAGATGGTTTTTTGATCAAATGAAGAAAATTTATTTGTATAAAGAGAATTAACGATGTGAGGGAAGTTATGGAATGTGGAAAGAGGCGCTTTGTTCTCTGGGATTTAAAGAGAGACAATTTATTTTCATATTTTGATTTGATAACAAAAAGAATCAGTTAAACTCAATGCTTGGATTCTAAGATGTATAATATAAATAAGTATTCGTATATGCGTGCGATGACAAAAGGGCAACAGTGTAGTCAACACCCAAGGACTTCTAAGTGCTATAAGAAATTTATAAATATTTATAAGTATAAGTAGTTCAGTGTAAGTGTGTTATGGCTAGAAAAAAATTTGTACAAGGCGACCGTGGTGTAGTGGTAGTGCATTGGTTACGCAAACCGAGAGCACGGGTTGAAAACTAAAGGTGGGACGATCGCGATTTTTTTTAGGGTTCCGTAATAAAAAACCAGAACCCTTATTTATCATGTCTGTCTGTCTGTCCGTCCGTATGTCACAGCCACTTTTTACCAAAACTATAAGAGCTATACTGTTGAAACTTGGTAAATAGATGTATTCTGTGAACCGCATTAAGATTTTTACACAAAAATATAAAAAAAACATACTTAGAACTGAAACTCTAAAAATTATTTTTCATCAAACCCATACATGTGGGGTATCTATAGATAGGCCTTCAAAAATGATATTGAGGTTTATAATATCATTTTTTTTCTAAACTAAATTGTTTGCGCGAGAGACACTTCCTAAGTGGTAAAAAATTGGTCCCCTTCCCCTGTAACTTTTAAAATAAGAGAAAGATAAAACTAAAAAATATATATGATATACATTACCATACAAACTTCCACCGAAATTTGGTTTGAACGAGATCTAGTAAGTAGTTTTTTTTAATACGTCATAAAATGTAAACCGCAATTTACCTTTCATTCAATCAACTCAAATATAAAAATCGATCAACGAACTACAACATCTTTTATATTATGTTACTTGCTCCGACTCACACTTGGCCGCTTTTTTTTTTGAACTGAGTTAGGTCGATTTAAAAATATGGATAACCCGATTCGCAATTGATGAATTCGATTCAAACCGGTTTACAAACCGAGTTGACAATTCGGTGCGACAATCTAAATTGCCTTATACACAGTATGGTTTGCTATAGAATTTCGGATGTGTATGCATGACTAAATGAATTTGGTGTAAATAAAATCTACATTTATATATACTTAAGTATATAATAGTTTAAAACGGTTTATTGTAGATGTTTACCGACCCAACTCGGTTTAGGTCTCAACTCGGTTTAACCCGGTTTGAAAAGTCGAGTCGTTACATCTCTATTTAAAACCACTTGTTGGTACCAATGTATCATTGATATATGTACTTTGGTTGTCCTGTTTCTATGATACAAACACTTTAGTGGCCTTTAGTAGAAATGTAAATATTAATAATTAAAAAATATATATAAATAATTATATAATCTATAGTAAGCTCGAAACATGGTTGTATGATAAGTCTGGGCTATATCAAAGTACATATATAAAAAAAAATGTACTAGAGGGTGGTTTCGAAACAGGGTCTCTTGGTTTGTGAGACCACGGCCGCCCTGAAAGACATTTCTATTTTTTGTAAAAGTATTGATGTATTCCATACATTCATTTCATCATAAGAGGTGGATCTCCAGATATTTCTATGGTGCTAGTGCTAATAATTTTAGTTTCTTATTGGAACCAGGAAGAAGCGTTCGCATTTCTGTCGATAGTCGAACTAAACAATTCGTCGCATCGTTTCTTTGTCGAACAATCTACAATTAAGCTACATGTGTTCTTTCCATGGTATAATCCTTGGATCCTTTTAACAAAGCGACAGTAATTCTGGTCGGCATAGTGACGGCGACTAAGGCAACCGTAAAGTGAATCGTTTTTTTATCAATCGTTGGCATTGTTGTCCTTTTGTTGGACAAGCAGAAGACAGATTTCGCCTCAATAAAAAAAGTGTTTACCATTATAAATGTATCCCTTTAATAAAATTCGATACGGACAAATGTACTAATGGGTCATTGCCCATACAATCGTTGTCCCAATTAATAGACAATACATCGTTAACACAAATAAACAATACCCCAATCATAGTACTTTAATGATAAGACAAAATAGAATGCATTATTTAATATGTTATTTACGTCTTTAAATTTTGTATAAACAAATGCAATGTAATAAGATTCCCGGAATCCTATTACATCAAATATTGATTTATGTTTTTAATGAAGAATGTTATTTGTTATTTTGGCCCACATTTCTATAGCTATAGCTTAGTGTAAGTGCTTGTATCATAGAAACAGGACAACCAAAGTACGTATATCGAATATCATTAGTACCGGCAAGTGGTATTGAACCCGTGCTCTCGGTTTGCGTAACCATTGCCACTGCTACTACACCACGGTCGCCAAATTAAATGTTTATTTTTCATTGAGACACGACATTTGACCTCGACTTGCCTGATGGTCAGCATTTCACGGTTGCCTCAGTCGCCGTCACTATGCCGGCCAAAGGAGCTCTTTCTCGCTTCGCTTAAAGGTTTGAAGTTTATAGGATTGGGAGAACACAAGTTGTTGTACGAATAGTACAAAAATGTGTACTAAAGAAACCGACAATGAAATTAAAACTGTAATTAACCTTTGAATTAGCAGGTGCAAATATATGTGTATAACTTTTAATAATTGTATTTTATAATGTAACTGTATACTGTAACCCCTTAGCGCTTAGAATATAAGTCTAAAAATGCGCATATTTAATTTCGTGTGTGAACATTAAAAGGAACTTTATTTTAGTTTTTATGGACGCCGTAACTTAAAGATGTTAAGAATTCCTTACACCGTTTAAATCTGCGCTCGTTCCAAAAGTGGGCCTAATTCTGGATCACTTTAGTACATCGTGGACAGTTTCGAGATGTGGACGTGCGCGGGAGTATTGCTTTTGGCCGCGTGTGTGACAGGGATCACGCGCGATCAATTCTACCCATATGGACTGGGCCTGGATGTACAGCTGCCTAAAGGACATGAAGTGGTGTGTCCAGAAATATTTTTGAACGTACCTGTGAAATTTTATGGTGAAGAATATGACTCAATATATGTAAGTTAACATTTCATTTATAACACTTTCCCTGGGTTAAAGGTCGTATAGATAATAAACTAACATTATTTTTAAAATATGTGGCCAATTTATTTCTAATAAATAATGTTGGGAAAAACTAATTTCAAAAAGTTGATAAATACCTAACTTAATATTTAAAATTGGTATTATTATCATTTGCTTAACAGTGTATATAGTTTTGATACAGTGGATGCGACTGCTACTTGCAGTTATTTAATTGTAGTAACAGTCGCCTCCATTCATAGACCACACTCGAGCCTAAAAGCTGGCGAAATATTTCGAGTCACAATAAAAAAAACACAGTTGCTCATGTTAACTGCAAAAGATATACATAATTAAATAAAACATTTTAAACATTTGAGTACTTTTAACAAAAAAATCTATTTTGAGTCTGAAACGTGGGAGTAGTAGCGAATTTAATCACAACGTAAAATTTAAGCAAAATGCAGTCACTGACCGGTGCCTTCCGATAATGATAACCCTTTGTGCATTTCCGTCACACACATTTATATCATAAACTATAATTTGTATAATTTTGTTAATAGATATCGTAATTAGTCATCACCTTTAAATGCACTTCCAACAGCCCTTAGCTGTCGCCAGTTTGTTTCCCGTAGATATTTTTTATCTGTCTTTGTACATTCCTAAACTGACTGTGCCAAAACTCTTATGAGGCATTACATAAATTTGATTCCTGGGAATCCCCTCACGATGTTTACTTCATCACACGAAAAAATTAACATCCTGTCCTGCGCCAATCGGCTAAGTGTGTTTTTATATAAATAGTATCAAAACCATTTCTCTTGATAAACCTAATAATTAATCATAATTATCTTAGAACAAGAGCCGAGGTCTCGATAAGAATAACTGATATCGCCCTCTTTTTGTCAATTTTTTTACAATATTTATATGTCAATAACCAGTACGTGAGGTCATTAGAAATATTTAACATAGACATATATTTCAGGTTAATAACTTTGGTGTCTTAACGTTCAGAGCTGAAATGTCTAGCTTTATAAATGCAGAATTCCCATTACCTTATCCATCAATAGCTGCATTTTACTCCAATGTTGACACTACTGAAAAAGGAACAGTATATTACAGAGAAACAAATGACAGCAGGGTAATAGTGAAGGCAGCTGAAACCATTCAAGAGAATTTCGCAGAATATTTTGATTTCCATCCTACGAGTGTATTTTTAGCTACTTGGGTTAATGTAGCTAATACTGCTGACACCCAAAAAACAAACACATACCAAGCAGCTGTTATTAGCAACGGCACAGAAACTTTCGTGGAATTACTTTACCCAGAAAGAGAAATACAATGGATACAAACTCAGACAAAGGAAGATAGTTATCCAGAAGCCAAAGCTCAAGTTGGCTTTATAGCCGAAGATGGCCGCGTGTACAGTGTTAGAGGTTCAGGCAGTCATCAAATTCGAAATATTGTATCGTAAGTAACTTTTAACAAACATTACACAAACAAACAAACATTACATACTTTTAAACAAACATTACATAATAATCATTCTATAAATATTTTTTAATTGTACAAAATTGTTTTAGGTGGTCTAACACACACGAACCAGGCAAATACATATTTAGAGTAGGAAACATTGGCCCCGATGCTATCGTTGCACCACCAGATCAATATAATCAAGACGAGGTAGAAGATGAGGAAGAATCAAAAACATGCGCACTAAGTGGTCCCAGTGTTTGTCATTTTAATGCAAGGTGTGTGGACTACATGGCAGGTATTTGTTGCGAATGTAATGAAGGATTTTATGGTAATGGAAAAACATGTATCAGAAATGATATACCTCTTAGAGTGCATGGAAAATTGACCGGTGATATAAATGGCGTAACACTTAACGATGTCACTTTCCAATCTTATGTGGTAATGACCGATGCCAGAGCGTATACTGCATTATCACAGGGGCCTGAATCCATAGGTAGTAGCTTGCAATCATTAAATACCCTAGGTGGAGTAATAGGATGGCTTTTTGCCAAACCGATAGCTAATGCTAGAAATGGTTATCAACTGACCAGTGCTTCATTTAATCATTCTGCTGAAGTGTTTTACCCACATACCGGAGACAAAGTTATTGTTAAGCAGGAATTTCTGGGTCACGATGTTTTTGATCAAATTTCTATTGAGTCTGAGATACATGGAACGGTTCCAGTTATCGATCCCAAAGATAGATTGCATCTTAATGATTATACCGAAGATTACACCTATGTAGACCGTGGAATGATTCGCTCTCAGTCCACTCGTTCTATTACAAACGTAAAAACAAACGAAGTTTATGAGGAAAGAATAACACAAACATTCACATTCAACCCATGTCGCTTCTCACCATCATCTGATGAAGATAAAATCCCTTATACACTAGAAGTATCAAAGAATTATTTAGGTTATGAAGAAAATATTATCAGATATGGAATGAGCAACAAAATCGCGCCACTTGGTCACGAAGATCCATGTGTAAGAGGACAAGAAACATGTGGCATTCACAGCGTTTGCGTCGTAACTGGACAATCATTTGAATGTATTTGTAACAATGGATTTACATTAATACATGAGTCATTTGGACCAACGTGTGTTGATATTAATGAATGTGATAATGGAACTCATAACTGCGATGTTAACGCAGAATGCCATAATTACGAAGGTGCTTTTGGTTGCCGTTGTAAAATTGGCTACGAAGGCAACGGCGTGACTTGTAAACGCAGGCCATCAGGTTGTATTAGTATGACATGCGATCTTAATGCTCAATGCGTTGAAAATTACTCAGGAAATTCCGATTTGTCCGAATGTATTTGTAATCCAGGATTTAGTGGAAATGGCCATTATTGCTATCCTATAAAAGAAGAATCATGTCTTGAAGTAAATAACTGTTCCCCACATGCTGAATGTGCGTATAATTTATCTATAGAACAGTACGCGTGCCAGTGTAATCGTGGCTATATGGGGGATGGATATGAATGCACGCTTGAAATATATAGCACTACAACTGAAGGTGGAGAAGCAGAATACAATGAAAAATATGTTCTACCAACTTGCACAGGATACGAATGCCTATGCCCACCAGGATATTCCAAGTATATAGATGACCGTCAAAATAATTTATGTCGTAAATCAGAATATTATGAACCAGAAAATACTACCTCAGGAAGTAAGTAACTATTGTAAAATATTTAAAGTAAATAATAAATGCCAATATTTTATATAATCTAATTATAATAAAATTAATTATTTTTCAGTGTTATGCGAAAACGATAACCATTGCCCGCCAAATGCAAAATGCGTATATTCAGAAAGTAGTCGAGCATATGAATGTCAATGTCCACCTGGGTATGAAGGTGATGGATACGAATGTATTGATAAATCAGCATCAGAATGTAATATCTGTGGTAATAACGCACATTGTCTCAACACTTCTATACAGGATCACATTTGTGTATGTGATGTAGGCTATCACGGTGATGGCTTTTCTTGCTTGCCGAATCTTAGTTGCATCAATAATTCGGATTGTGAGTATAATGCTGAATGTCGTTATGACTCTATTTCGGGAGCAAATGTGTGCCAATGTGTCGATGGTTACAAGAAAGACGAAAATGACGCTTGCATACTTGATGAACATATGTGCAATGGAGCAGTATGTGTTGAACACGCTACATGCATGTGGGATGAGAACCTAGGAATACATTATTGTCATTGCAATGAAGGTTACGAAGGATTGGGAGTCGACAAATGTGTAGAAGTTGGAAGAACGTGCAATGTTGCTAATGATTGCAGCGAAGACGCCGTTTGTACTAGGACTGAGTATGGTTTTGAATGTATATGCAGAGAAGGATTTACCGGTAACGGATACACTTGTATAGCGGAACCTAACTGTCGGTACATTCCTCATATGTGCGACAATCACGCTTCTTGTGTCGTGAAAAATGGTGAATATATTTGCGAGTGTAATCCTGGATATAACGGCAACGGTAGCCAATGCCAGTTAAACCCGAGACTGCCTGGCAACTTCTTAATTACAAGTGACAGTATGATTGTCTACAAAGTGCCTTTCGACAGTGGATCCAGAGATTTTGCCCAGCCCATCAACGTAGCTCCAAATCAAATAGCAATTGGCATGGATGTGGATTGTCAAACTGGGAGAATATATTGGGGTGACTTGTATAACAGAGTCATAAAGAGTGCAGCTTATGACGGTTCTGCATATGAACAATTCTTATCAACAGGTAATATTCCTAATGAAATAAACCAAAGAACCACTATTCACTTGTATAAACAAGTCGCGCACGAAATGTTACCAATGCTTCTAAATGGCTTTAGCCTTTTTTTACTTTAATGATGGATATCTTTAAATCGATCCATTGATTTAAGTTAGGAACCGGCAACTTACAAGCTAATCCTGAAACGGGACTAAGTCTGTTTAATTGTGGGTGGGGATCGGCAGACTGAGCACCACTGCCTACCACTCTGACAGCCAGACCCAAATCAAGTATCCTCCTCTTTTTTATTACCACACATTTGTAATGTTTAATAACATTAGATTAAATATCACAAACAAAAGCTATAAAACAAATATTTGCTCCGACCAGGAATCGAACCGAAAACTACGACGTATCCTATGCATATTTCTTATCAGTATACTACAACAAAAAACAAGAAAACTGTTACATAATATTTTTTTACCTAACAGATATAAAAGAAGCAGAAGATCTAGCAATTGATTGGATATCAAGAAATATATTTTGGACAGACTCAAAGAAACTCACAATTGAAGTTGCAAGTTTAAATACTAGAGTAAGGCGAGTACTATTTAAAGATGGTTTGGTTAACCCACGTGGTATTGCAGTACATCCAGGAAAAGGGTATGTTTAAAATTAACCTTTTTGATTATTAATATCCATTTAATTATTGCCTAAATTAATTAATTAATTTTCAAATTTAATTAAAGGTCTCAATTAACATATGAATTAGGCATTATATGCAAATATAATTAATGTCATTAGTATGACAATTATATATCTAATTTAAATTACTTAATTCCAGTAAAATATTCTGGACTGATTGGAATAGAAATGGACCGAAAATTGAATGGGCTAACATGGATGGATCGAGCCGAGGTATATTCCTTCGTGATCCCGATGTATATCTTCCTAACTCATTAGCTATCGATTGGGAAAGTAATGATTTGTGCTATACTGACGCTGGCTTGCATAAAATAATTTGTGTGAATATAGACACTAAAGAAAAAGAAGTTAAGGTTGATAATTGCAAGTATCCTTTCGGTTTAGCACTGACTGAAGACAAATTTTACTGGACTGATTGGAAAACGTAAGTTTTTTTTTCAATAACTTGCTCGACTTGCCTGATGGAAAGCAAGACGTATTCCAAGTGCGCTGACAACTGGAAAACCGATTCATATATGGTTGCCTAAGTCTCCGTCACTTTGCCGGCCAAAACACGTATACGAGTATTACATTATTATTTTAACTAGAGCTAGAAATGGTCTAACAATGCCGTACCCCAAAAAAAAATACTTGGCTTACGGCTATTCATATGCCGGCTAGAAGATCATCCTACAAGATCTTACCAGTACCTACTATACAAGTAAAAATCGATGATTTTGACTTAATGAAGTTCTCAACGGTAAAAAAAGTTAAATTAATGCATTATGAGTCATTATTATCCAATATCTGAGATCCTATGCTTCATTATCTGTTCCTAATTGCCCACAGGTATTAGCAGAGACAATAGGGCTCTACTTGCCACGATCCCGACACAACTCCCTTGCTTCCCTCACATCCGATTTCACCCTCCTAGGTCTGCCTCGTTTAACGCATCCATCCACATCAGATTTTTACATTCCTTTCCTCGATCTACTTTCACTAATCTTTTTCATGTGCCCTTCCATGAAGCATTTCTTTGTCATCACATCTCCTTTTAAATCACATCTATCGCGCACTGTACTATTCCTCATTTTACTGATATCGTCACTCGACATACACTCCTAAATGACCGCATTTCTACAGCGTTAAATTAATTCTCATGCTTCTTCTGCCACACCCAACATTCCCTTCCATACATAACAAGTACTTACCGCATTATGAACAGCCATCCGTAATAATAATACTGTAAATTAAATGTTATGAAAGCTAGGTTGCCTAGTGCCCATAACCTTAGAGCTTGTATGAAGAGAATTCTGTATGTGAAGGAAGCGAAGGAGTTGTGTCAGGACCGTAACAAGTGGCGCTCCATTGTAAAAACGCCTATTCCCATGGGAAAAAAACGTGATAATTTAATTAATTAATTTATATTTTATTTATTTTTAGAGCAAACATAGAATATCTGGATAGGCGAACAAATGCAAGAGGCACCCTACCAAAGTCAGGTGGAAGGCTTTATGGGATCACAGTAGCTCAGGATCAATGCTCCGTCCCGGTAGGAAATGTCTGTCAGTATCACAATGGAAATTGTGACCAGGAGCAATTATGCTTACCAGATGGTCGTGGTGGACGTGCATGTCTGCCAAGTAACTTATAAAAACAACTGAGTCTGCTTCGAATATGCGTCCTTACCACCAGACAGTTTTTTGTCAAACTATTTAAGTTTAGTAAAATCAATTGTTTTTTCCGGAAGTGACGGCGACTGAGAAAACCGTAAAATGAAACATTTTTTTCAGTCGTCGACGCTCTTAGCTCTTTCCTTGCTTACCATCAGGCAAGTCCAGACTAATTGTCGCGTCTCTTAAAAAGGCATGATATGTAACGTCAACTTAGATGGATTTTAATTAAATTATGTATTAATTGTACAATACATGTAAACCCTAAACGTATTTATTTTCGTTTTAAACGTTTAGTTCTTCTACTCTACAGTCTGTAATTTAACCTATGATATTATGAACGTATTATTTGAGCAGCTGAACATTTTTTTATAAATTCGGTTAGAGACTTTTTCTATTGCAGTTCAGTAGTGTTTGGTTTTCTTTTGACTTGCAATACAGTTACGTTTATAATGAATTCATGCCCAATTTTAATAACGTTAGGAAGTACCGCCAACGGGCCAATCAGAAAGCACGCTAGCGGTATCATCGATACTGGGATTTCCAACGATAATATTTGTTGGAAGATTAAGTCAATAAATAGGCGTTTATAAGATAAAATATATTAAAATAGGTGTAGAAAATAATTTTAAGCAGTTACCAAACAATTGTATAATAACAAATGAAAAATAAATAAATTATTTATTAATTTGCGTTTTTATTATTATCTTCGTCATTTATTTATTTGGCCGGCATAATGACGATGACTAACAAAACCATTAGGAAAAACGCTTTTGTCAGTCGTTGGTACTCTTGGACCTCCCTTGCTTACCAGCAGGCAAGTCAAGGTCTACACAAAAACAAAAAAAAACCTAACTGTAGGGATTGTCTGATGTTTCTAGAGACAACAGATTTCTCTACATATCTATTATACTCTTTCGCTTCCTTCACATTTACAATTTTCTTCATAGAGACTATTATTTTATAATTAAAACGAAAATATACAAATTGTTATATCTATTTATTTGCCAGATCATTTGTGACATCATGTATAGTTTTCCCAATATGTTATAAAAAATAATACTTAAGGAATATTATTATGAAGATAAATTAACTAAATAATTACCATAAAAACAACTTATTTTTAAATAGTAAGTGTTTTGTCATTGGTCATTGAAATAAATAAGATTAAAATGTAGAGGCGAACATACTGAAAAATTGAAATTGAAAAATAACATTCAAAAAATCTAGCTTGAAAAAAAGGTAAAGGTTTACATTTTTTTCTTCTCATGACTCGACTTGTCTTGTGATGTCAAAGAGCACTGATGACTGAATAAACAGACCCAATTCAGTTGCTGTCACTATGCTGACCTTGATGAATAAGTGCCTATTTTAGAATGCCCTCTTCTACCAGATCTTTTTAAATGATGCGACTTTTGGTACAAAGGGAAATCAACTAGATTGACTAGCTAGGTTAGTAATCTTAATTAAAACCTGTATGCTTTTGAAATTAATATAAACAAAATGACAATACCTAACCAATGACAAAACATGAAATAAACTCTGTTTAACCCCAAGTATCTTCAGTGCGGCCAAACTTGAACACCAGAGAACCACCAAAGATCAATGCATTCTGTAGGAACAGACTTACACCAGACCAAGTGTGTTTGACACCTGAAAAAGTTAATAAATTATAATGAGAAATTATACCATAATGTAATTTGGTTGTATACGGATAAAACAGGACAACCCTTTATTCGACTGACCTGGGAGACCTTCGCAGCTTCGACCTGCATAGGGACAACCCAGTTAATAATAATAATTTTTGGTCACGTTTCGGGATCAGCTTGTAAGTTGCCGGTTCCATCTAGGCCGGCATTGTGGATGTGATTGCTAAACACAGTTATTGAATTGTAGTAGCAGTGACATTTATTCATGGACCACACTTCGGCTTAACACCAAGTGGGGTACTGTCATATGTCAAGACACAATAATAAAAAAAAGTCTCCTCTTTTTTTGTTATAAATTCGTTTTCAGTTTTTTTAAAGGTCTTTGGAAAAAAACATAGGTGGCAGATAAACCACCTATGTTTTATACTGAAATATTTTTATACAGATAAAAATATTTCTCTAACTTACCTGTGTTAACATAGTTTGCAAAAAGAATCCAGCAAGCAGCAATAAGAGATGCAAAACCCAACACAAAGCCAAGGAACAGCCATAGGCGGGCTCCACGGGATCCAAGACACCCTCCAGTGTATGTCTCGCCTCTTACCTTAAATTTTAATAGGAAAGAATTTAAAACATTGTCTCTAGATATTCCTGTGGAAGTAGGGTGTGACAATTTGATTTACTTGTAATTATAATATTCCTCTATAAATTAGTAATTATCCTTAGTTTTAAAAATTAAGTTAGAAAACAACAAAAATTTAAAATAAAGTAACAGTGAAATAATATACATATTTCAAAAGCTATTATTTATCTATATACATTCCAGCTCAATTATTTTTAAACAAATTGCCTCAAAAAGGCCTTTTAAAGAAAAATCCCATTTGATCGAGGTCTTAAAGGTCTCTTTCATTTTCTTCTTCCATTAAACTCTGAGTTTTGTAAATCTTTACTCACCCATCCTTCTACCAATACAACTTATGTATGTACCTTTCTTAATTCTTGTTATTTCATATTCTTTTAAATTACTTACTCCCTACTATTATCGTTTTTATGTACAGACACTTGAGACCTTCACGACTCCTTTTTATGCCACACTACTCTATTTACAATTATTATTGAGTCATCAATTAAAGTAAGGTATTATTAACCCTTGAACCTCCTTTTGCATACCATCAGGCAGGTAGAGGTCAGATGTTGGGTCACAATAAAAAAAAAGATTGGAAAACAATTTACCTGTGCATTGGAGACTGAATTCACCATAACGAAAGACACGCTTGCCAGAACACCACACACATGAGCTGCATTTGGAAGTTCACCGGGATACACTGAAGCAGCATCAATTATAAACCACCATCCAGCAAAGAACTATAATTCAACCATATTTTTTAATTATTATATTACATTCTAGGCTACTAAAGTTCTTGTATCACAGAAACAGGAAGACCAAAGTACATATTATATCAAAGATACATTTGTACCTGTGAGTGGTTTTGAACCCGTGCTCTCGGTTTGCATGACTATTTCACTGCCACTACACCATGGTTGCCTTAAATGTTATACTTATAAGAATGCCCAACAAAAGGAAAGTTAGATGACTCATGAATGCTAAAGTAAATTAAAATTATAAATATCTTAGTCATTAAAAACTATAAACAGTAATAATAAACCACGTTGTCTTAATTGTAATTATTAATCCACTAATAAGCGGGTAAATAAAGGAATTATGCTACTAAACAATTACCAATAATCCAGCCAGCATTGATGCAATGGCGTTTCGTTTTTCGCCACTTTCAAACCACACACACGAAGGAATTGTGACATTCTCAAGGCAATTCATATTGCAATAAAACAAGAATTTCTTTTAGTACACAAATAAATACAATTTAAGCTAATATGGGAAAAAAGAAAATCTATATTATATTTACAATGATCAAACTTCAAACTACTGTCAATCACTTGTAAAATTTTTGACTGACAATTTGTTTCGTCTATTTTGAGCAGATAACACAGATTGTGATGTTTTCTTTTCCCAGACAGTTTTGGCTGAAAACTTTTCAATTTCTAGTTTGAGCATGTGTTCTCAAATTATTAAATTGGGTATTACAAACATTTGTTGATTTAAAAAAAGAGGCATATTAGGGTGTTTAAGAGTGGTAGTCAGACATTTGTTGGTAATTTCTCAATCTGCCGGATCGGTGGTCTCGTGAGTCTGGAGAGGGGAGGGGGGACCTCATAGCGTGGCGCAACTAGAGAACTGTACCACAAAGCCACGCCTACTCTCTCCTCAGGTTCACTATTCTTACACAACTTTTTCCTTCCTGTAGAGTGAGTAAGGGCCCGGCACTTCGGCTAATAGTGGGGAAAACCCACCAATAATTATAAAAAAGTACCACTTGAACCGTAATGTGACTTGGTTGCGTTTTGGAATCAGCTTGATAGTTGCTGGTTCTAGGTAGGCCGGCACAGTGGATGCGACTGCTACTTGCAGTTATGTAACTGTATTAGACCATTGAGCAGCTTTTCCGCCTATAGACAAAAGAACTCCATCCCAGCTTAATATCAGTTAGGGTGTTGTGCAAAGGCAGATTAAGCCCGTCAGAGGCCCGGGGCAGCAAAGCTAAATAGGACCCACTGCAGTTCCGTCTTTAACCCAATGGGGACCCTGGAGACATTAGGATAACGGGGCCCCTTATGTGCTTGACAAAACACTATTTTGCTAGGTATATTAAGGTTTAAGATTTATTCGTGCCCAAGATTATTTAGTGCATTTAGCCTAGCTTTTATTATTTTGCCAATCGTCGACGAGAGACAATTATCGTTTTAACTTGCCCAACCTAACCCCGCAAAGTGCCCAAATGGAACGAGGGGCTATTAAGTAGGTACTGAGCATATTTTAAAGCTTACTTTAGGATTTGATCTAGGGAACTTTTTGACATTTGGAGGCCAGGACCCGAGACCCGGGGCGAAACGTCCTTGTTTTTTTAAATATATGTATTATAATAGTGTATTCGAGTATAGACGAAAAAAATACTATTTCTTAGTAAATTACTATTTTGGAATCTGTATGGCTGTGTAAATAATTTACATTTAACTAAAAAAAAAAAACTTTTCGTATTTAAAATTTTATTATCAAAACTTATCCTAATACAAAGGTCAGTTTAATTCTATTATCACAATAGCAATTGCAATTCGTGACATATTAATAAAATTGTGTGATATAATTATAATATAGATATGTTAAGGTATAGATCCCGGCTGCGCAGTAACTTGTTTTGTTACCTACTTACCTTTCGTTTTACGCATATGTATGAAACTTAAACTATCATCAATTATGCATACGACTTTATATATGTGCGGACTTTCTCCCACCGCAGTCGTCCAGCGCTCTTCTATCTGCCTATTCTTATACTGCGGAGTCCAAAAGTCAGCGCTCTTTTTATCTGCCGGGATATTACTATCCATCTATTCATACCGATCATGCATTGCTCTATCTAGTCTTTTTTTAAAACAAAATAAGTCTAATTTACAAAAAGGGAATACAAATAGTTTGTATTGTTTCCTCTTTTCAATTATCTGATACAGTATCCTTCATTTTTATAGCACCATTCTGGCTGGATAGATTCTGCTTGAACACCCAACTTGATTAAACGTTCACTAAAAGAAACAAAATACATATTATTTTCTATAACAGCACAGACGCCTTCTTAACACAATCGTTTCTTTATTTAATTTGTTTATTATTAATCAATCAATCAAATTATCACGCCTTTTGCCCACAGATCCCTGTGATCCCCTATCCAGGCATAGACAATGGAGCGCTACTTGCCACGATAGTGACAAAACTCTCTCGCTTCCCTTACATCCACAATTCCTCTGATACAAGTTCTACAGTTATGGGCACTAGGTAACCCAGCTTTCTTGAGATTGTCTCCGATTTGGTCGAAATACACCCCCCTGGGTCTGCCTACTTTTACGCATCCATCCACATCGGATTTATAAATTCTTTTCATCAATCTTTTCATCATTATTATCAATAACGTTTGCAATTACCGGACATTGAGTATTCTATGCTCAGCGTCAGCCCATGATGTTTGTGGTTCAGCCCATAATCTTTCAGCCATGGCTGCAGCACGAGGCCATAGTCTACCATCTAAAGATGCTTCATCAACTTGCTCAGACCACAGAGCAGCTTCTCCGCCTAAAAAAGTTTTTTTAAATAAACTGAAGTTACAGGAGTAGATAGTCGCAATACATTTTTGTCTAATTTTTGGATTAAAACAACGTAGGATCGAGCTAGACATAAGATACAGATTCGACTGGTCAATTAATATCAACAACATGCCTTCCATACGATATGGAAGAAAATATAGTAAAAAATAAGTACCTAATATTTTTTTATTATTTAATGCTCCAATTAATTCACGGTATTCAAGATATGTTCATAACATTAGAGTTATGGAAATAAATTATCTATGTATAAGAGTCTACAACTATTAATCGCTAATAATATGAGCTAATATTTTAACGAGTAAAGTCGTTCCATAAATTGTAAAGATAGTGTAGTATTTTATATTCACCCATAATTTTATCATCATGATGATATCCTGCTATTCTTTTTGGACTATTTTCGTAGACTTTCTGCCA
Organism: Tinea trinotella; assembly: GCA_905220615.1. NCBI lineage: Eukaryota > Metazoa > Arthropoda > Insecta > Lepidoptera > Tineidae > Tinea > Tinea trinotella. The sequence goes on from HG992311.1 coordinate 4,183,362, forward strand.
GCCGATGTACGGTGAACACCAATTGTTACCTGTAATATTTTTTTATGAACGATTTATTCATTTTAAAAACTTTTACATACTCAACAGTTAACAAAGTTTGGTTACTACACCCAGGTCCACCAAGTTTTGGTACTGTATTTGGAAATAGCACAGGTAATTTAAATGTTAGGCCTCGTTTACAGAGACGAGACGCGTTGCGCGGCGCGATTTCTCACGCGTAGCAAACATTAACGTCAATGTTTACACTCAGGGCCGTCTTTACCCGGGGGTTCAAGGGGTGCGGTGCACCCGGGCGCAGAGTCCTAGGGGGCGCATGCCGACCGCCATAAACTTCGATAGGTACCTACTACACTGAGACCACGCGAGCGGAGCCTTGACTTTCGCACCCCGCTGAATATGCCTAAGACGGCCCTGTTTACACTAGACCACTTCTTATAGTGAATAATTCACTTATATATAATTATGTTCTAAAAACAGTCTATGACGTCGTACTTCATGTTGTGCGTTTGTATGTGAGCGTCTAACGTTGGGGGCACTGCTGCATTTCAAGCAAACGCGCATAAAATCGCTTCTTCATAAACACTTTCATACACAACCATAAGATTGAATTTAGGGCGGACCGTTTACGGAAAAAATGCCAAATACAAACGCACAACAATATATAGTAAAAAGGGAACCCAGACAGCCGTATCTAGGGTTGTACCACCGCTTACAAGTGTAGAGACCGTGAAGTGACTTAGGTGAGTTTCAAAATTAGATCATGAGTTGCATGCTCCAACTAGGCCGGAATAGTGAATGCGACTAATACTTGCAGTAGTTTAACTGTAGTAGCAGTCGCCTCCATTCTTGGAGCGCACTTTTACTTGTGGTTGGTGGCGAGGTGTTGTCATATGACGAGCCACAATAGAAAAATAATTATTTACTATAAAAAGTGGTCCAATGTCGCGTTTCCGTATATGAGGTATAGTAGGGGAACGAGTTAAAGGAACGTGCGAGGAATGCAGTTGTGACGTCATGGTCACGTGTCTATTATGAATAGTGAAGTAACATGCAAAATGTCGATGACGATAAACACACACTTTCCTTGAAATGCAAATAGATTTAGTTATTAAAAATTATAAATGTGTATTAAATTGAAGTATAAACATTAGACAGCAACAATTTTTAATGAATTATATATTAATTTAATTTTAAGAATAATGACTGCATGTTTTTTTTTTTCACACATTTTAATCACGTTTCTAATAATGGTTCTAGCCTGAATACGGATGACGACTCTCTTTTATTCAATTAACTCACTAATTTTTTAATAATCAAACAAAGAAAATATGGACACGTATTTATCGATATTAAATGACATCGCCGAGCTATGAGCATCACTAAAAGCGGCCACTAAGATACGGGTGGTGGTCGTTCCACGCCCCACCGCACCTCAGACCCCGAATTCATTTAGCTCGTTTCCCAACTATACCTATCTTTCTGATATAGTGACGTCTTGTTCGCGTTTCCAAATCAACACAAAATTCAAGCTCTTTCGTAGGTATATCAAGTTCTAGGAATTGAACTTACCACTTCCGACCCAAGCACCGAATCCACAATCAAAGTACAAGGCATCATAGTTAGACAAAATCAATCTATATCCCTTTGTCAGTAGATGGTTGATTTGAATATCAATACCGCTCGTCCATACCTGAAATTAGATGTCATTTATCAATATTTTTTTTCCGAAACCCAGTCGCGTCATCATCAACCCTATTAATGCTAAAATATGAAGACATTTTCTGTCAATATATTACATTTCTATTACTAAACGTGGTTATATCATAGGTACTGGAAAACCAAAATACATATATTAAAGATACATTGGTACTGGGTATCTACGTTTACGTATATACCAGGGTATCTATGTTTGCGAGACTATTTAACTACCACTAGACCACGGTCGCCTAAAATGACAATTGGTCATAAGACCAACGTATTTTTAAACTAATTTATTAGGGCATGGAATACTTCGATAGCTTAGGCACATGGAAAGGATGAGTGAAATGAACGAAAGGAATTTATAAATCTGATGTGGATGGATGTGTTAAACAAGGCTGGCAACATTGATCTGTGGCAGCAGTCTACAAGCAGCAAACGCATACAATATGCCAGTCTAGCTGAATCGTACAAATGGCATATTGGTCTTGGCCATTAGTTGACGATAGGCGTCACATTGGTTAGCGAACCAGTTTGTTACACGTAAAGTCCAAGGTTTGATTCCCGGTCAGACCAAATATTTGCTTGTGGTGCCCAATCTGCCGATCTGGAGTAGTACCACCAATTACAATTTTACAGACCGTGAGGTGACTGAATCGCATTTCGGGGTCAGTTTGTAGGTCCGGTTTCAACTAGGCAGATGTGACTGCTAATTACAGGTATTTAAGAGAACCGTGGATGTGAGGAAAGCAAGAGAGTTTTGTCAGGATGGCGTATGGTAACGCTCCAAATTGATGATTATGTAGCAATAATAATTAGTAGATTCATGATTAATATATTACCTGTATTATATAATCGTCTTTATTCAAATACTTGGTGACGTGTTTGTAATCGGTTAATTTGCTGGTCCACATAATCAATGGTATTTTTTTACCAAAAGCCTGTAACCAAATAAATTATGAAACACGTCCGTAAGCCTATTAAGTTCACACGCGATTATATCGGTTTTTACATATTTTAGTGTGAATATTAGGTTTTAAAATACGACTTGGTTATTTATAAAAAATAAATAAAGTTAATAGGAAAAATTATATAATAAATAAATAAAAAAATATTAAAAAATAAATGTGTAGTAATAAATTTGTTAAGATCTTGTTATTGAAATGTTTATACATAATTTTTAATATTTAGGTAAAGATTAGGTATAAAGTATGAACATAGTAGATATGAACGATAAGCTGGTTACTTGTCGCCCCTAGCACTGCACTAGGAAGCCGGTGTCGTAGTGACTGATAGGATTGTGTTATAAATGTTTATTGAACTTAAACATTTGTGTGTATACCTTAACCTTAAACTGAGTCAGTTCACGGTTGCTTCAGTCGCCATCACTATGCCGGCCATGAAACGTAAGAACTTGAAGGTTCATCTATGAAGTGATCAATGGTAGTAAAACACGTTTATTAGTAGAACTACCTTATAAACTCTATCTTGAGCTTTCGTTTGGAAGTAATTCCATAACTCGAGTAAGCCATCCGTTGCCGGGTCCCATCTATTCTGAATCATAAATTGTTGTATTTCCTCAGATGAGTTCCAACATTTGTAGCTTACTTCATCACCTCCCATGTGGAACATGTCTGGCTGGAAATAATCTTAAAAAAACGCATTATTTTTATAATAGTATTTTCAGATGGCTTAGTTAAAAACCTTCTAATAGGTTTTAGACTAAGATTTTGACAGAAGGTTTTTGACTATTAGACTTAGTCAAAAACTTATTAGTTATAAATTAGCGACAAGTTAAGAATGGTTAAATTAAGACGTAATATTTTCTCAGTCGTCGGCGCTCTTGAGCCTTTCCGAGACACTCGACAAACGTCAGAGATATCCATGATGCAAAAAGTAGGTATAAAAGCCTAAACAAAAAGTACTGGCGTTTCAGATCAGGTTATAAGTTGCAAGTTTCATCTAAACCGGCATAGTGAATGTGAATTCCACTTACAGTTATTTATCTGTAGTAGCACAACCTCCGTTCATGGACCGCACTCCAGCTCAAAATCAGGCGGGGTGATGTCATATAGCTACGTTCAAAAAAAACTCTAATTTTACCTGCCATATCTTGATAAATATCTTCCAGAACGTTGTAGAGTTCATCTTTGATTGGATTCAGTTGACCGCAAGGTGGTTCCACGCAATATTCAGCCCAGGGTTCAGCCTTTAATAAAATATTTATTGAATATTTTGAACAAATACCAAATTACATCTCTTTATGTGTGAAAAAAAAATATTTATTCTTAAATATAAATAGTTACACGATATGTCTAGGTTTCCTTAGAATTCAAGAAATATACACTCTTACAAGTTATTCATAAATATAAATAGTTACACGATATGTCTAGGTTTCCTTAGAATTCAAGAAATATACACTCTTACAAGTTATTCATAAATATAAATAGTTACACGATATGTCTAGGTTTCCTTAGAATTCAAGAAATATACACTCTTACAAGTATACAGACCGTGAAGTGACTTAGTCGCGTTTCGGGATCAACTTGTAAGTTTCAACTAGGCTTGGATGTGACTGCTAATTGACTTATAGTTGATTGACTGTAGTAGCAGTCACCTCCATTTATGGACCGTGCTTCAGCCTAACATCAGGCGGCGTTCTGTCATATATCGAGTCACATTAAAAAAAAATAGTGTTTTCTAGGAAATATACACAAAATATACCATACACATACATTAAAATAAAGAAAAATGATTCTAAATAGGAAGATAATATGACTAAAAATACGTTTTTTTTTTTAATATTGGTAGATAAGGTTTTTGTATAATAAGTAAACTAATATAAAAACAGGTAAATGTGTGTATTCGCTCAACTTGTGCAGCCGGCATAGTAAATCGGGTTCATCTTATATTTGCAGCCGCAGGCGACAGTGCAGACAACGATTAAAATAATCTTGAACCTTTCCCTGCATAATTCAAGCAAGCCGAGGTCAGATATCTAATCGCAATAACAAAAATTACAAGGTATTCTTAAGGCCTAGAAAAGTTATATGTCAGATTTTTCCTTAAAAGCATTTTATCCTTAATAGTGCTATAAGCATACGAAATATTGTATATAGAAGGATAACCTGTATATTGGTGCATAAACAAGTAATATTTATTTATAATTGTAAAGGTTTTGTCTGATTATTCTGTTCTACCAACAGTGTAAGCGGGTCAAATGATTTTCAAAGTTCGAGCTAATGTCTAGAGCTAATTAGAACTAAAATGGCATTGTTTTTTATGGAAATGTTTTGACGACAGGCGTGACGTGGCACATTGGTTACCGCGGATATTTGTTCCGCGTCTGGTTATCAAAGAGTAGTAGACAGTGGCGACCAGTCTGACGATCCGGGGTAGTACCACCACTTACAAGTATACAGACTGTGAAGTGACTTAGCCGCGTTTTGAGAACAAATTGCATGTTGTCGGTTTGAACTAGGCTGGCATAGTTAGTGCATGCGACTACTAGTTACAGTTATCTACTTACTTACTGTTATCTGTTACAAGTCGCATTGATTCATAGACTGTATTCCAGCTTAACATCTTATAAAATAAAAACATTAAATTAAGTAGTTTGTAAATAAGTCTCACCTTGAAGCACACAGTGAGGTTGGTGTCCTGCCATCCCTCGCCCACGTGAGCAGGCGCATCAAACTCAGGCAAAACACGCACGCCTCGAACACGACCATATTCGACCACTCTGCGTATATTTTCTTTGGTAAAAACCTATTTCCAAAAAGGGACATTTTATTAAAAACAATTATCAGTAAAAAAAGTGAATAAAAGATTTAGCTAAATGTGACGATAACCGTCACATTTAGCTAAATAGATGGAAACACTAGTTTTTAAAGTTATAAAAAAAACCATTAAATATGGTAAATAATTTCAAAAAGTTTGTGAACATATTATAAAATTAATATTTTATGCTATTGTCCACAATCTACAAAACTTAAACAATATTTACATAACAATATTATTTGTAATATGTATTATTAATAATATTATTGTACATACATTTTTTTATTTTTTATTGTGACTCGACATATGACAGCACCCCGCTTGATGTTAAGCCAAAGTGTGGTCCATGAATGAATGTCACTGCTAATACAATTCAATAACTGTGAGTAGCAATCACATCCACTATGCAGGCCTAGATGGAACCGGCAACTTACAAGCTGATCCCGAAACGTGACCAAATCACTTCACGGTCTGTATACTTGTAAGTGGTGGTAGTACCCCGGATCGGCAGACTGGATACCACTGCCTACCACTCTTAGATAACATTAAAGATTTATTATTAAGGAAATTTGTTAGTTAATAAGAAGTGTTCGTTTTTTAGTCGTCAGCGCTCATGTATCATACCTTTGCTATTTCGAAATAACAAAAATATAAATTTCAATTAACACTTCAATTACCATAACACTTCAATTTTAATAAGTTTCATTATTATTTATTGAAAAATAGATATTTAAATAATATATAGGTATTAATATATACGTGATCCAAAGGAAATTGTTAATAAAATGTTAATAAAAAAGAGAGGATTCTGTTCTGGGTCCGTTTGTCAAAGAGTCACAGTACATATTGTATATACAGACCGTCAAGATCAGCTTGTAAGCTGCCGATTTCAACTGCCACCCCCACCCATGGACCTCACTCAGGTCGAGTTACAATAAAAAAATACTCTTTACATTGTATTTCATCTGTAAGTCGCCGGTTACCTAGATGTAAATATTCACTGACCTTATGAGGAGCATAGGCGCCATATTTGGATAAATTTGGTCGTCTTTCAGCCACGAAAGGGAAACTGTGGCTGTCCGTTATATGCCAATGGAATGTATTAAGTTTTACTGCCGCCATTGCGTCTAAAGCAAACAATAATATTATTCATTACAAAACTAAGAGACTTAAAATGCAATGGTGGATGCAGGTTGCGATACCTGCTATGCTATATTTTTTTATTTTTTTATAGATAGATGCCCAAACAGGTTACAATCATAACATGCACGAAATAAAATAGAATAAAACAAAGATGTGAGATTGTAACCCAAAGCAGGGCATACAGCATAACAAGAAATAAGAACACAAATTCAAAAAAATTCAAGAAAAAAAATAACAATAAAAAAACAAGCCAGTTACGAGCATCAAATGAACAACAAAGATTATCCCCAACCAAGCGAAACAGCGCCCATATATGTGGCACTACTAATGGATCGTAATCCAACTTAACATCAGGCGGGAACTGAAGTTAAGTACAGCCAAACAATCAAGTAAAATAAAAGTCATTCAAAGAACAACATTTAAACCTTCCAACGCATTATATTTACTCTTTCCTTAAAGTATTATTTATAATTAATTTTGAAGTGTGCATCTTTATGTTTGAAACGTGAGTTTATACACACCTCAAGTAATTAATTACCTAAATTCATTAATTTGGGTATATCGTCATCATCATCATTTATTCCCACAAAGATAGGCAGAGACAATAGAGCGCCACTTTTTACGAATTTACGATTCGAGAAAGTGGCAATATATGGGATAAATCGTACATTCGAAATTTTTGAATTCCTAAGCTTGAAAATGAGAATAGAGTTTTTAATAGGAACGAGAATGCCAATACTACTTTTAATAAGCAATCAAAATCTAATGAAATATATTCAAGTGCACATTGATTGTTTGCATTGGCGGCTCGATGTACGGTCCACAGTCAGTAATTTTATAACATACCAATTGTCCTCAATATTGAATCAATTGAAAAGTAATTCCTTGCAGTATCAAGTAAAATTCCTCTATAGGGGTAAACAGGCTTATCTCCAATACTTGCATCTCTGACAATCTACAAATTGAAATAAATACAAATAAGAATTAGTTTACTTATTTATAACATTTCTATACTAAGCTACTAAAGTACTTGTATCATAGAAACAGGACAACCAAAGTACATATATCGAAGATACGGTGGGTGGTTTCGAACTCGTGCTCTCGGTTTGTGTAACTATTGCACTGCCACTACACCATGGTCGCCTTATTACAAATTAAAAGAGCGTACAAACATGATAGCACTGTCAATTTCAAAAGCAAAATTCCAAAATACTAGTAACAAGCCATCTAGGCTATTAAAAAAACCCTTATCCTAAATTCTTTATCTGTGAGTTTTACACCGAAAATATAGCGCAATTGCATGACTCATTGATGCTTTAGTTCATGGCGAGCTTCGATTATATATTTTCAATTATTCACATACTGACCGCAAAGTGTCGCAAGGATAGAAATAGAGGAGGATCAGAGCCTGACTTTGCCCGACAGAGGGACAATTAAATGGGCTAATATTAAATCCTAATTCTTACGAAAAAAAACATTTGCTCTTGGTCTGGTTATCAAAGAGTTATGCAGTAGTATCCAGACTGCCGATCTGGTGTAGTACCACCACTTTCAAGAATACAGACCGTGAAGTGACTTGGTCGCTTTTCGGGATCAGAGTGTGTAAGTTGCCAGTTCTAACTAGGCCAGCATAGTAGATGTAACTGCTAATTATAATTATTAAATTGTAGCAGCAGTCATCTCTATTCATGAATCGCACTCCAGCTTAACATCAGCCGGGGTGCTGTCATATGTCGAATCACATTTTTTTTTAAATTAAGTGTGTATATAATGTTAGTATATCTGAACAACACTCATACATAATAATAACACTTCAAAGATTAGATTAACAAGTCGGTAATTTAACACACATTTTGAAATAGTTAAAATAAAATATGTGTATCGTTCGTGACCCTCTATTACTACAAAACTGGTAAAAATCGGTTCAACAAATTTACTTGTGTATTATTTTGCTGGTAGTTTGTTTTACTGGGGTTTACGGAGAGTTGGTTTGTGGTTTAGCTTTAAAGATCAAATTAATTGTATTATATCTATGCCCAAAGAGGATTGTATCTATATTATAATTCTGAATAAAAGACCCATATATTTCTCTAAAATTATATACACCCTACTAAAATAAAAACTAAAGAGGAAATGTTTTTGGGCTTTCAAAATCGACCTTCGCGTGAAAGTGAGAAGCATTATAACTTAAAATTGTATGTAATAAACTTTACATAGTAAAACGATTATTCAAGCCAATTATAGAAAGCTATGTCGTTCACATTAAGGCTATTCACGTTTTACCATTTCGTGACACATTAAAATAAACCCGTTTTCGATAACCGCATTGACGTAATAATTGGAAGCATTATACGACCTTTAAATTATAGATTACATATCTAAAAGTAAAAAAAATGTAACCGACTTTTTTAACAAGTCAATAAACCTAACTGTTTGAGAACAAGTAACGTTTATCAATATGAATTCAACTTTAAACAAATTTATTCACGATCACAAAAAATAACAATAAAAATCCTTTAAAACCTTACCAATAAATGTTGTCTTATGTCATCGTAAAATATAAGTTGTGCTAATGTCTCCAGGCCATGTCTCGCACCAAAGAAGTTCGCTGCTGTGATCGTGGCATTGACCCCAGTATCGGCCATACCAGAAACTTGGAGGTTGTAGCTCTCATCAAAATTCAGAGAGAATTCTACAAGAATTTCATTGTTAACTTAGCTTTTGTTTTATGTAGGTAAAATATAAAGTAGTAAACATACTGTTTTCTTTAAAAAATTGTTATCGTTAATCATGATACTCACCAGTCAAATTAGGATCTTTTGTAACCAAGTGAACAGTTAATGTTTTTCCACTTGATTTTGCAGTTACGCCTTTAGGTAAGGTTTTGGCTATCACTTGAAGGAATCGCTGAAAAAAATCATGATCATTTGCACATATTCATTTTACTAGGTATCTATGGCCCTATGGGAGTTATGCCAAGATCATGAAAAGTGGCGCTCCATTGTCTCTGCATATCCCTGTGGCAGAGAAAAATGCGTGACAATTTGATTGATTGTTTGTATATAATTCGAATTACACAGACATATTTATTTTATGTAGTCATTTTGATTACAGTAATTGGTAATAATTTCAATAAAGTACACATTTGTAGGTACACTAATTTTTGGCCGGCATAGTTACGGCGACTGAAGCAAACGCAAACTGGTTTTTACAGTCGTCGGCGCTTTTGAACTTCCCCTTGCTTAAACTCAAGCAAGTCGACGTCAGATGTCGAGTCTCTATAAAAAAAAAACAATTAAATATTTTGGGTAAAAACACAGAGAATTCTATATATTTCTATATATTAATGTGGGTAAAACTATATATGTCGAGTTCCTAATAGCACCGAGGACTAAGGCTCTTCAACTCCACAGTCCACAACTCAACAATTTATTATCAGTCAGCTGAGATCTAAAATGAATATAATCATATTGAATTATTTTGCATCAGTGACAATATAATACCAATGTCAACTTATCTAAATTCTTATTCGAACACACATAATAAATAAACCTTTACAAACGATTGAGTGTTTTTCAATTTTCTAAATATCAATAGCAAAATAAACCCGATAACATCGAAATTGCATGTTTTCATGCTCTAATTTTTGTACGTATGTTGTTCTTTAATTTTCGGTTATAATTTAAAATACATAATAATATTATATTCAGCAATCGTTACGCCTCAATTCCCACAGGGATAGGTTGAGACAATGGAGCGCCACTTTCCACGATTCTGACCCACCTCCCTCTCTCTCTTCCTTCACATACAAAATTCTCTTCATACAGACTATTGGCAATGCGGAATATTAGGTAATCAAATACCTAACGTCACCGCACTGTTACTACAGTCTAACGAAGGTCAAATGTCGCATAAAATATAAATCATTACGAGTATAAATTACTTTTTTATTTATGTTTATCGGACTCTACATTTGACAGCACCCCGCCTGATGTTAGGATGGAGTGCGGTCTATGAATGGAGGCAACTGATATTACAGTAGCAGCCCCGTTCCAACTAGGCCGGCATAGTAGATGCCACTTGTACTTGTAGCTATGTAAATATATTAGCAGTCGCCTCCAGTCATAAACCGCAGTCCAGATTAACATCAGGCTTTCATATATCGAGCCCCAATAACAACAACAACATTGGTAGACACTTGGCCCTACCAAACTTGAGCAAATGACTTACCTGGCCAGCAGCTTGTAATAAAGGATCAGCTCTTCCATTTTTAGTAACTTGAACATCTATACTATTTATATTAATTTTGGATAAATGATGGCCTATCGTCATTTGGCCTGTTGGATGAGGCCACAATATACCTAAAATTATATAGGTACATACAAATTTTATAGTCTTGCTAATTTTCATCAAATCTGTTCTAATTTTTAGGCGTGAAAAGGTACAGTTGACAATATTTCTATATAGATTTTTTATTATTTTTAACATTTTTTTTTCCCTAATGTCCACGAGATTTAGGCTTAACTTTTGCATAAATAATTATAAATTATATAAAAAATATTTATTTATTTTTTTGGTAAAAGGACATAATTTATTTTGGGCGTCATGTACTGCTTTTATAATGTCTAATAATGAAAACATATATAAATGGTAGTTTCTATACTTCTATTAATAAAACTAATAACAATTTTGGTTTTAAATGCTGTGCAATTGAGTTATTTGGAAAATAAGAAATGGATTTTGTATCGTCTGTCAATCACAAACACACGCCTTATCGACGGTATTTTGCACACCTGAACTATGCAAAATAAAGGATATATTTCAATTTCATTGTAATTTTAAAATGTAAACCTATTTATAAATAAAATGTATATTAATACAATTAAGCCCAAGTCCCCATACAAAATGAATGATGTCCTTTCAACTTATTTTTTGGAGTACTTAATTTATTTATTTGTCAATAATGTCCAAAAATATTTTTTTTACATTTAACTTGCAACTTATTTATAATCATTTAAAACTACAACATACCATATTTGTCACAAAACATTTTGCACGCCTCCAAACTTAAGGCTGTACTCATATCGGCCGGAGTAAGTGGATGTTTCACACATTTTCCATCTTCGCAAGCCCATCTCCATACGGAGCTATTTTCAGCGTTCGAAAAGCTAAAAAATATATGGCATATATGTATGTCTCTGTTTATTTATTCCAACACTAGTATACGGAAGTGAATACTGGGCAAAACAAAAGAGCATCCAAGAAGGATTATTGCCGTAGAAATTCGGTCTTTAAGGATAGCATGTGAGTTAACGATTGCAGATAGAGTGAAAAATACAGTTGTGCTTGATAAATGTGATTTGAAAGAAGATGTAGTAAACAATATATATGGAGACATTGAAAAAATATATATGAAAGGAGATTGACGAGAGGTTTATGAATCGGAGGCGAGTAGAAAGATAAAACGGGTACGACACAGAAGCTTGTTCTATGATAAATTCGGGGCAAGTCTTGCTTCGCAGTGCAAGGAGCGTGTATAAAGAGAATTGTGGATGTAAAGAAAGTACAAGAGTTGTATCAGGGTCAGGGTTGCCTCTGCCTATTTCTGAAAGAATTAGGGCCTGAAATTGATGATCAAGTTTATGTGAAGAGAATTGTGGATGTGAGAAAAGCGAGACAGTTGTGTCCGATCGTGGAAAGTAAGGCTCTATTGTCACTGCTTACATTTGCGGGAACTTGGAAATGTATATAATTAAAGTCTGAAATTGTAGTAAGTAGGTACAGTTAATTAGTCAACAATTAAAAGTCGTCAATTATCAATTATGGACAATTTCCTTTGCACTTAAGATAAACAGACCCTTAATAGATAGACAAAGAACAGTATGAACTAATCGTTTTTTAAATTATTTATCAATAAAAGGCCTAACTGTGATGTCTTCTATGTATTTTTCCGAAAGTTACCACATTTGTTACACAATTTGGATTTTATCTTGATTTGTATTGCTTGGTTATCTCTAAGAATGGTAGGCAGACAGTTGGTGTTTATTTCCAGAGTCTAGCGATCTGGAGCAACATCACTTTTAAGTGCAAATACCACGAAGTTACCGAGTCGCGTCTTAAGTTCAACTTAAAAGTTGCCAGTTCAAACTGGTTCTACATAGTAGGTGGGATTTAAGCCTTCTTTCCTCAGCTTAATATCAGGCGAAGTTATATCGAGCCACAAAATAAGAAATATGTATTACTTACCATGCCAAAGTTGCTGCCAAATATAGGAAACTAAAAATGCCGTTTCGACACATCTTGTTATCTAAAGGAAGAGAAAAATAAACAAAATTAAAACACAAAATACAATAGCAATTTTTTTTTTTTATTGTGACACGACATCTGACCTCGACCCGCCTGATGATAAGCAAGAGGAGGTCCAAGAGTGACGACGACTGAAAAAACAGAGTTAGCTCCCGGCCATCTCAGCCGCCGTCATTATGCCGGCCTAAGGTGCTTCTTCACGCATCGCTTGAAGGATCCAAGGTCATAGGATGGAGAGAACACATGGGCAGGCAAAGCATTCCACTTGTCAATTGTTCTACAAAAAAAAAACGCACCGAACTTTTTAGTTCGACTGCCGATTCGGTCGATAGAATGCGGATGCTTTCCCCGACCAGTGCGGGTATTACGGGTGTGAAAGGACGAGGTAGGAACAAGGTTAAAGAGCTCTTCGGAACATTCTCCGTGGTATAGGCGATAGAGGACGCACAGAGCCGCCATGTCTCTGCGTAGTTGCAGGGGCTCTAGAGTTCGCGTGACCTCTGCATCACCTATAATTCGGACAGCTCGGCGCTGCAATGAATCCAGGGCATTGAGAAGATACTTGGCAGAGCCGTCCCAGAGGTGCGAACAGTACTCCGCGCAAGAGCGAATCTGAGCCTTGTATAATAGCAGGCGAAGCTCTGGCGCGAAGAACCGCCGCACCTTGTTCAGGATACCAAGTTTGCGGGAAGTGGTCTTAATGGCCCGCTCGATATGGTCCCTGTGATTCAGGTCGCAGCGAAGGGACATTCCGAGAATGTCCAGTCTGTCCGAAGCACTGAGGGAGATGTTACAAAGAGAGGGAAGGGGAGTAAACGGGGATTTTTTCGTCGAGAACGCGCATACCTGAGTCTTGTCTGCGTTGAACTGAACCAGGTTCTTGTCGCCCCAGTGGGTAATACGACCAAGAACCCGGTTCAGTCCCGCTACAACAGACTCTCTCATATCGGCTATCTCCTGTTTGCCGGCTGCGGGGCGGGCAGTGTAGCGTCCATGCACCGTGCTGTCGTCTGCATAGCAATGAATGCCGGATCCAAGGTCCAGCATGTCATTGATATGCAAAAGGAACAGAGTCGGCGACAGCACGGAGCCTTGAGGGACGCCGGCATTCACCGAGATCCTGCGCGATGCGCTTCCATCCACAACGACGCGTATGGAGCGATCACGCAGGAAGTCGGTTATCCAGCCCCGCAGACGACGAGGTAAACCGTATGCCTCGAGCTTGGATAAAAGGGCCTTGTGCCAGACCCTGTCAAACGCTTTGGAGATGTCCAGGCCAACGGCAAGGGCTTCTCCATTACCATCCAACGCTTCACCCCAGACGTGCGTGGTGTACGCCAGAAGGTCACCAGTTGACCGTTTCGGCCTGAAGCCATATTGACGGTCATTGATCAGCTGGTGACCCTCCAGGTAGGCCATGAGGCGAACATTGATTATTCGCTCCATGACCTTGCACAATACTGAGGTTACAGCTATCGGACGGTAGTTTGCAGGGTCTGAACGGTCGCCTTTTTTTGGGACCGGTTGCACATTGGCCCCCTTCCAAGCCCGAGGCACACAGCCCGACGCGTATGAGAGCCGGTACAGCCTCGTCAAGACGGGAGTCAATTCCGCTGCACACATTTTAAGCACAAGCGCTGGGATACCATCAGGACCACTGGACTTTCGGACATCGAGCGATCGTAGTTCCATGCGGACATCGCGTTGTCTGATACGGAAATCAGGCATCGTATGTCCGCACGGACGTAGGGTAGGTCTTTCAACACCACGATCGTCGATACGCGAATTAGTGGCGAAGACTTCGGCCAGGAGATCGGCCTTCGTCTTTGCCGTATGTACCAGTGAGCCATCAGGTTGTCTCAGCGGTGGCAGTGAGGAACGGCAGAAATTAGATTCTACAGTCTTGGCGAGACTCCAAAAGCTACGACTACCCGTTGGGTGCGCTAATAGACTCTCGCCAGTCCTGGAAACGCGCTGTGCCTCCGCTTCTTTAAATACTTTTCTGCAAGACTTGGTGGCGCGGTTATAGGCTGCTTTCATCTCATCCACGCGAGGGTCATGATTTCTTCGACCCTTGACCCAGGCACTGTGGGCTGCGTTTTTTGCTGCAACAGCAGCCGCACACCCACTGTTGTACCAGGGCCTGCTACGGTCGTTACGAGATGCACAGTTGGATGGAACGTAATATTCCATCCCCAGTGCTATCTCATTAACAACGGCCGAGGCACACGTGGATGGATCCTCAGAGATGAAGCAGCGCTGCCACCAAGGGAAGGAAGCGAAATAATTCCGCATTCCCTCCCAATCCGCCGACCCGTAGTGCCACAAACGCCGCACCTCCTTCCTAGCAGAAGGAGGCACAGCGCGCGGCACCGTCGTCTCGACCAGGCAGTGGTCAGAAGTCCCTAGTGGGGCCTTGACCGAGATTTTATACCCGGTCGGACGATTGGTCAGTAGAAGGTCCAGGGTCAGAATTAAAGGTACATGACGACAGTGCGAATGCTTGTACACATATGAAGGATGAGGATGTGAGGATGAATGACGAATATTGTGGATGTGAGGAAAGCGAGAAAGTTGTGTCAGGATCATGGAATAATTCTGTAATTTTAACTGCTGTCACTGTAAGAATCGAGACGTGACAATTTGATTGATTTATTATTGGTATTATTATTAAAATTTCTTTCATACTGTTCGTTCTCGGGTAATTATGTGCAATTCTTATTTTTTCCTTATTATATAATCTGTATTTTATTATGAGACTTTAAATTACTACCTTGATTCATACAACCGATAAAGAGTTAAAACAGTACGATAAAATATACCTTAGTATATTAAAGATTTATAATAAACGGAGATCTCTGGAAAAAAATGTAGTTGTCAAGGAAACTGGCAATTTTCACAAATTCTGTGTTTTCATTCCGTTACATTTTCTTACTGATGAGAAACAAAATTCTTGGAGTAGTCAACAGGGGTCCACAACTCCAGAAAACGAAAATTAAATTCCCATACGGTTTAGTCAATGTATGTTACTCTTGTAGCAATAAAAACACCGTTTTTATACTAAATATTTTTAGTAATGACATATTATTTATGACATTGACAATAATATTCAAGGAACATCATACAAAGAATTCATTTAATAAGAGATCAGTATTTACAACAATTTACAACAACAAATTTGTTGGACGTTAATTGGTTACCTACAAGAATACCAAATATCATTGCAGTATTACTGATATTCCGTCGCTAATAATATTATTATTTAGATTTATTAGTACAAAGTCACGGTGGAAGTCTACTAATATCGGCTACTAGCAAACGAATAATGTTTTGTTTGCTTCGTTTGCTAGTGTAGGCGTAAGATTTTGACAAAAACCGCTTTGCATACTTCATTTTTGCCTTTTTACACATATTTACGTAGCAAGAGTATCAATATTCGGCAAGGCAAATGAACCATGTTACCCATTTTAGGGATGGTTTTGGGGGAAGGGCAGGGGAAATTTCTGCCAGCAACATCTATCGTTTATAGGGTCTTTGGGGAACGTGATTAGCAAGCCGCAGAACTTTTTTTCCCTGTTTACTTGTTTTACCAACGTTTTTCGAGTTTTATGCGAAATTGCTGCTCTTGCTGGATATCTAATTACTGCCCTACTCTACTGCCAGTCTGTGGTATCTGCCACTATTTTTCCATAAACGTGCATGATTCAACAAGAAAATTGGATCCGATTAGAATCCACGTTTTTTTTGGGAAAATGGAAAATGGGCGTCTGCCGCAAAAATGTTATATTACAAAAAAAAAACAAATCGACTCAAGAGCTTATTTACCACACAGCAGATAGCTAGGGTTCATGTAATTCCCAACTTATATATCCTAGACTGCGTAAACAAGTCATTTCGCTGTTGTGAATTAAGAGAATCAAGGCCCTGGTACCAGCCTTCCACCTGTCTATTTTTATCGTCCATTTAAAACGACAACGTTGGACTAGCCGGAGGTAAGTTTTTATAAAACGATACAATATAGATCTGCAGCTACATTCCCGATTAATCAATTTATAAAAGCATTCATGATTATGTGCAATGAGACTAATGTGTTACTTGATATAGCTCAATTGATACTCTATTGTATACTCGTAGCTTTAGCTTTATTTATATGCTAGTTATAGATATGGTTTGAAAGAAGATGTAGTGACTAGGATTGACAATGGGATGCATCGATGGTTAGGGCACATTGAAAGGATGATGAAACTAGATTCACGAAAGCAATTTATAAATCTGATCTGGGTGGATGCGTTAAACAAGCCAAATCTGAGACATCCTCAAGAAAGCTAGGTTGCCTAGTGCCCATAACCTCAGAGCTTGTATGAAGAGAATTGTGGATGGAAGCGAGGGAGTTGTGTTAGGATTGTGGCAAGTGGCGCTCCGCTGCCTCTGCCTATCCCCATGGGAAAAAGGCATCACAATTTGATTGATTGATAGTTCAGCGTCGTGTGATCATTTGATAATATTGGTTTCTAATTTACCAAGGGACACCTAACACTAACTGCTACTTATTTTCGTCTGCGATTAGTGTCATTTAGACATAGATAGATGTAGCGTAACCTGGATGGACTCAAGACCTGCTAAAGGTGGCAAAAAACCGCTGAATGAAAGCTGCTTCCAGCATGATACTGTGGAGATCGCTGGGTCAGGCCTTTATCCAGCAGTGGACGAATAACGACTGAGAAAGAGAAGTAGAAAAGTGGTCCAACACAGATCATTGCACTAATATGCCTATAAGTAATTGCTTATAGACATCACGTCCCGACGGGGCACCAGAAACAGTACTAAACAAAAAATATTTTTATTGTATGTTAAGTAGGTATTATTTACATATAACAAAAATGTGCTTTCATATCTATATATTCGGATATGCTTAGGCATTAAGTAGCATACCAGGGTTAATATCCGGCACTGCGTATATAACATCACTTTTGTCATTTCCCTAAACATAAATCCCTTAAACAATCATTCCATCTGGTTAAATATCTGTACCTGTTAACTCGTTAACAGATATTTTATGTGGTTTATTGATCGAGCTTGAACAGAAAGTATAATTGTTCTAAAAATTGCGTGAACCTCGCTAAGTTAGGTCGCTTCTAGCCCGAAGCTCATTTTATTTTTTTAATACATCAAATTATCACCCCTTTTTAAGGATAGCCAGAGACAATGGAGCGCCACTTACCACGATTCTGACACGTCTCCCTTGCTTCCCTTACATTCACAATTATCTTTATACGAACTCTTCGGTTATGGGCACCAGGCAACCCAGCTCTATAATTTTTTATAAGGTATATAAAAATAGAGTAAAAATTGTTTATCGATTAAACTTTATACCTATATTTTTAAGAACGTTTTAAAATATTTTCTTTTTAGGTACAAAGATTAGTTACGACAAAAAAAAATGTTCGCATTAATATTAGGCACTTAATTTAGTTTGTTAAATGACATCGCGGAATGACTCAGAAAACATTATTCCAAATAATATAATTTAAGCAAAAATAATAATATTATTTATTTACCTCACGACCGTCCACCCGGCGAAGTGGCTACGTTCTGTTTCAACTTATGAAGTATGAACAACAACAAAACCGCCTGCCTGTTCAAAGCTACAACTCGTTTAGTTGGGTGAATGTCCTAATGTCAAATCCGCAATTACTTACTAATAACTTTCGTAAATATCAAACTAGTTATGATAATCCATAGCATTCAATCTATTAACAATAGCTACATACTTTATTCGCAACTATCTAGATTATAGTGATAAAAATAAATTTAGATTCTTAATACTATGTGCATAGTAATGTATAATTATAGGTATGTGCATTGTATTAACTTATCAGTATCTGGCAAATCATTTGGTGTAGGTATGATATAGTAAAAGATAATAAAGAACTTCGATTGACAGTAAAATGTAGGAAGTATGTATGGTATTTGCGTCGCCAAGGACCCATTAGAATATGCGCTTTAAATAATTCGATGTTTAATGTTTGAAAACCCAAAACTAAAACCTAATAGCCTAAGTAGATTAAAGGCTACGAAAATGTCAAACCCCTTTTATGTTTTTGTACATTTTATTTTAGCTGTTGATTCTAATGTCATCAACCTCCTATTGCTTACCAGTAATTTAATTTGCTTTTACTGCATAACGGTGGGCGTTGCCGTTTCAATTTCCTGCCAAAGTTCCAAACATCGCCCGAAAAGTTTCATCACCATCATCACCACCTTCACCCTCATGTAATGGATAAAATACTGAATGATCATGAAACACTTATTGCGTTTCATGATCGTTTTTCCACTGGCATGTTATTTATTTAACTAATGGCTAGGCTTTATGGATTAAGATTCCCCTTTGCCTCTATATGAACCATAAAAATCATTGAAAGTTTCGGCGGGCACTTGCAAGTGACGGGGGATTGTATAACTTGTATTTCTTGAATATTAATGTGTAATAATGGTGAAATTGTTATCCAGTAATAACTTTAAAATTCATTGAGTGTAGACAATGAATTTTCTACACTCAGTGTTTTTTCGTGTTGCCTTCAAGACTATGTCGAAAGAGTTTTAGTAAAGTTTTTCCATGGCTTTACTAAAACCATTAACTACCATCATCTTTACTCTCATGTAATGAATGAAATACTAGAGTGTTTCATCTTTACCATTTATTCACTGAAATCTAGGCTGTATGACCTAGGTTACCTTTGCTTAAAAAATAAAATGCAGAGAGATTTGGCGGGAGAGTTTTGGCGGGCAACTGCAACTGACAGGACGCGCAATTTTGGATTACTTGAAAAGCTTGTGTTTTTCATAAATATTAATGTGTAATAATGGTGGAATTATCCAGTAATAATTTTTAAGTTGATCAAGTATAAACAAGTAATTTAAAGTTGTGGAACGTGTTTCTTCATGTTCCCTCCAAGACTCCTTCTGAAGTTTTAGTAAAGGCTTTCCGCCGCTTTACTAAAACAATCATCATCAACCTCACTATCATCATCATCATTTGATAAATCACTCGCGTGGTTCATCTTCATCTTTACTTGACAATGTTTTAACATTGAACCATATATTTTTACTTTGACACTAGCAAGTTAAATACTAAAGTCATAAACAAGAAGAAAGAAAAAGATTTGGCGGGAAAATGCAAGATTTTCCACCGCTTTACTAAAACCATCACCACCCTCATGTAATGGATAAAACAAAGAAGAGTTTTAGCTTCATCCACTGAAGTCATTATAATACCGCGTTCTCACCGGGCGATTTCAGTTGATCAATATTTGTCGTTTAACAAAAATTATATATATTAATTGCTTCAATTTGGTTGAAAGTCTGTTCAGACGGTTCAAATCTCGAACGATTTCGCAGTTGATCAACTCAAATCGCCTCGTGAGAACGCGGTTTAACTATATTACGGAAGACTAGACATTATAACTATATTACGGATACTATAAGCTGTATGGACATAGTTTCCTTTGCCTTCCCAGAATAGGAGAAATGAACTGATGAAGAAATTCTTCATTACAAAATGGATTTTGACGTTTGACGTTTGTGAAAGCTATCCTATAAAGCGTTTTGCGAAACCAATGTTTATTTTCCCTTTTGCAGTACAAAATATAGAAGTAAAGTATAAGTTACTTACTGAGAAACGTGCGCTTTTGCTTCACTTACACTAAAATGGACCCTGCCTTACTTCGGGAACGCGAAGCATTTAAGAAAAAAGCACTTTCCACTCCAAGGTATGGAACTACACTAACTCGTTCGCTCACTATTTGTTGGCTTGCTCACACTCATTGTTCAAAATATGTGCCATTTTCTGACTGGACAATATTAATTATTGTAGTTTGTAATTTAAATTATGCCTGGCTAAACATAATATAGGGAGAACAATCACGTCTAAATAAGAAACTTAATATTGTGTTGATTTTGTTTCAGTGTTGAAAAAAAGAAAAGAGATGATTCCTCAATTAAAGATGATAAGAAGAAATCAAAGCCCTCCAGCAGTAGCAGCTCTGCACCTAAATTGGATGCCACAAGGTTTTTGTTAATAAAATATTTATAATTTCCCCTTATTGATTATCTTTCTTAAATTAAAACTAATTTTTAGATCCCTGCTTGGTGACTTTTTATCAAATAATAAATTAAAGAGTTATTTCTTTTCCAGTTACAAAACAATGTCTGGAACAAATTCATATAGATTTGGTGTTCTTGCCCGGATAGTTAGGCATATGAAGACACGGCACCAAGATGGAGATGATCATCCTTTGACATTAGATGAAGTACTTGATGAAACTAATCAATTAGACGTTGGTAATAAAGTCAAACAGGTAATTTAAGAACTCTTAAATTATGCCTGGCTAAACATAATATAGGGAGAACAATCACGTCTAAATAAGAAACTTAATATTGCGTTGATTTTGTTTGGAATTAAATGTTTTCATTTAATTTCAAATCTTTGTAATATCTTAAAGTAAAAAAGGCAGAAAACATATGTTAATTCTTAATACATCATTATAAATTTTATGCCCTAACTTCCAAAAGATTAACAGAGGCCACTTTGCACAATTTTCTTGCTTTCTTTACATTCAGAACTCTCTTCATAGAGACAGTTATGGCCTTTCGACCCCAGATTTTTAAAGAATGTAACGTAGCTTATTAAATAAAAGGCAATTGATGTATTAAAAGTTGTCTTTCAAGTATTAAAAATTGTAAAAATTGCTCCCTTTTATATTTCGAAGTGTTAAATAAAAATATTTCTTTAGTTATTCCTATTTTACCAGGGTATCTCCTAAAATACACAATGTTTCTATCTATATAACTCCTTATAAAAAAAATGCTTACGATGCTTAAAATTTCCCTATTATTAATTGCAGTTTAAAAGTAATTTATATTAACAAATCAAATGCAAATGTAAAGCAATCGCAAATATGATTTTTCATTGCTTTGAGTTGGCTACTACATATTTTGCATTGGTGTCATGATGTATTTCTCAGAAGCAATCTCTTTATCAACGATTTTATGTTATAATATAATTTATGTTTTTAGTGGCTCCAAACAGAAGCTCTTTTAAATAATCCAAAAATTGAATGTGTAGATGGAAAATATATATTTAAACCAATTTATAAAATTAAGGATAAAAAGTCACTACTTAGGTAAGTGTAAACAAATCTATTCAAATTGTTTAGTTGAACTAAAAGGTTTGGCACAGCGTAGTTTAATTTGCTGCCATATTAACTGCCATTGTGAACTGACTCTTTTTTTTACCTATCTTGGATGTCCTCTTGTTTATAATCAATCAGGAAGGTGGAAATCAGTTGTCGGCTTAAAATAAAAATAAAAACGATCATCAAATGGAATGTATTAACAGCAATCAAAGTTCCTCACCATCCTATAGGATTCTTCAAGCGAAACGTAAAAATAGAATCTTTGGGCGGCATAGTCGACTCTAAATTATACTTAACCTTTTTTGCATTGACCTACTCTGCATAGTTTTTTTAACTCTCCTCCCAGAAGTCTCCAGGAACGTAAAGGATCTCTTAGCCTTCCTGGAGGACATCAGGTGGCTGCAGTAAGTCAGACCACCTTAAACAAAATGTGCCAGCCTTTGCTGCCTAATTGCAAATAAATCGACTCACCTATTCTTTCAAGTGAAAAATCAAATAATTTTATCTTAATTTAGGTAAAAACTGTTATTGTAATTAGATAATAAGTAGAAATGTAATTCTATTATACATTAATGAAACTCATATTGTTTTGTTAAACTGGAGAGTAAACCGCTGTGACAAATGATTGTATGCAGGAAGGTTTTGCATCTACTATGCCAAGTAAGCTGATACTTTGGGTATTGATTATGGATCACTGCATATTTCATATGAAGTAAATTTAATGTATATTTATATTACAGATTATTAAAGCAACAAGATTTAAAGGGACTCGGTGGAATACTATTAGAAGATGTACAGGAATCATTGCCACATTGTGAAAAGGCTTTAAAACATTTATCACATGAAATTTTATATATCACACGACCAACAGACAAAAAGAAAATATTATTTTATAATGATAAAACTGCTACATTGGATGTGAGTAAACCTTAGATAAAAACAATAGGATACAGCATGCACTTAAGGCCATGGTGTAGTAGCAGTACAATGGTTACACAAACCGGAGAGCATGAGTTTGAGACCACCCACCGGTACAAATGTATTTTTGATATATGTACTTTGGTTGTCCTGTTTCTATGAAACAAGCATTTAAGTAAATTAGTATAGAAATGTAAATAAAATTAAAAAAAATTGTTCACTACAAAATGTAGAACCAATACCCCCACTACACGCAAAGACAAACCCACAGTTGAATCTCCGATTTCGTTAACAAGAAATTTAAGAAAACAGATAGAAAATGTTGTCACATTGGGACGCAAGTGAGACAGAATGCATGATGAGAGTAGGTGTGCTCTAACGGCAGTAGGCCGTGCTTTGGATTCAAGTGCGTTAGTTAGACGTAGTTTGCCAGTTCCACGAGTATTGTGTTCGTACCGTATCTTCGCGTTTTGTTAAATCAATGGAGTAAACTATTTATTTCTTTGCCTCATCCAACCTCTTCTATTACTATAATTTCACTAGCAATCTAACTAACTTAAAATTTACATGAACACTTGTTTAGTATATGAAATACCTATATCTGTAAGAAGTATTTTACTGTATGTGTTCTCTTCGAATAAGTAATGGTAACCATTTGTTACAGGTGGATGAAGAATTTGTAAAATTATGGAGAGCAACAGCAGTTGACGCAATGGATGATGCGAAAATTGAAGAGTATTTGGAAAAGCAAGGTATAAAATCTATGCAAGACCATGGGCCTAGGAAACCACTTGCGCCAAAGAGAAAGAAGGTTTCACAAAAACGTAGACAATTCAAGAAACCAAGGGATAATGAACACATGGCTGATGTTTTGGAGACTTATGAGGATAACACGTTAACTGACAAGGGTATATTAAAACAATAAAATGATCTGGATATATTTGTCTTTTATTATTACGATGCATTAAAAACCGAAATTACGTATATAAGGCACGTCGGTTACTGCGACGTCGCGCCTTGTTTAGCACACCAGTTCATTGCGCGTAAAGTTCTGGGTTTTGTTCCTGGTCGGTTGAAAGCTTTGTAATATTCAATAATTCGATTTAATGACTATGCCAACCTTGTTGGAACCGGCAATCTTCAAGCTGATTCCGAAACGCCACTGCTACTATAGTTAAACAACTATAAGTAGCAGTCATACGCTTAATCATCATACCAAAAAAGTCAGCAATGCTGTCGCGGCATGTTTTTTTTGTTTGTAAGGGAAATACTGTATTCCATTGCTGACATTTCAGCGTGGATGAGAGATGGATTCCTCGTGAGGCGGGTGATCAGTGAATGGGAGTTGAAACTAAAATTAAATAAAGCCCAACTTTGAAGACAATAAATACACATTATATTAGAGTATTTACGTTCTACGTAACTAAGGATAAGGTTGAGGGGGCATCCTCTTCTCACGGATTTTCCTGAGGAAGAAAGAGCTTAGTGTGGGAGAGTTGTTGATGTGAAGTGGCTGTCTGTCTTGAACGCGAACAAGATGCTGTAATTAGCTTGTTCTTATGGATTTTGGCTATTGTACGGATCCGTCACACGACAAATAACGGGGTTAGGTAAGTATGGAGTCACACCAAAAATTTTAGGGCCGCTTTTACATTTTGTAGACTTGTAGCGCCACAGCTGGCTGCAAGGAATACAAATGGGTCATCCACACTGCCTACGAGCCTATGCTACCGTAATATTATATTACTAATATACATAGATATCCCTATAATAATAGATATTTTAAATAAAAAGTAGTAATCAATTGAGATTCGTAATACTGGTATCCTAAGCCAAAACGAAATTTTATAGTTGTTAGCTGTCAAAGAATTTGTGGGAAAACTGGGAAGTGTTTATTTATGTTTATTTATGAACATATTTTATATTGTATTTTTGAATGAATATTAAATAAAAAGTGAAGTAAAATATTTTAATTATGTCTAAATTTGGTTTATTATGGGAAGCACATCATAAACATATTTCTAAAGGATTAAGCAGTTTGCAGCAGGTAAATTAAGTGTTTGGCCATAAAACTGTACATAACATCTATTTACCCTGCGATCTGTAAATTTAGTGAATTCTATAATGTGTATATTTGATATTAATTATGCACTGTGTACTAAAATAATAAGTATCATTTATTTATATTTATAACTTTGTTAAACGAGAGTCTGGAACAATAAAAGCCACAATAATCAATACTTCTAAGTTTTACTATATGATTATTGCAGAATGGAGAATTGGTTGACATGACATTAGCAGCTGATGGGCATATGGTGAAAGTTCATCAAGTTATAATTGCTCTTGCTTCACCATATTTTAAAGAATTAATAAATTCAGCATCATGTCCACATCCTGTGATATTTTTAAATGTAAGTTATAATCATAAATTTTATTCACTTTAAGGATTTGAAACTGACAGTAGATGGAGTTAAATTTATTAATAGAATAAGTACTTTGGAATAACAATAAATAGAATAATAATAAAACCCAACAAAGAACCTATACTGGGCATCCCAATGCAGTAAAAAACTTGTGTAAGGCAATCAAGCTATGAAAGTCTCAAGTGCAGAAAGAGACCATTGCCCATGTAATTTTTCATACAAGTGCAATTTAAGAATTGTACTAGTATGAAGAATTACTGAGATCAAAAAATATTAGTTTTTGTTGGTCTCTTAGAAGTTTGGCTAGCATCATTAAATAATAAATAAAATTCCTATTCTTTAAAACTTGGTGTTCTTTTAGAATGTGAAGAACTTAACTCTAAGTCATTGAGACTACTCATGACAATAATTCAAAAATAATTTATTGTAAATTATTAAACCCGAACATTAAAAATCATTGGGTACTTAGATATCTTAAAGTTCACATGTCCACCTTGTTTTTAGAAAGTCCCTAAATTGACGTTCTACATAACTTCTGGATAAGAGAACATTCTTCTGGATAGTCCCAATGTTAAATACCTATATATTATTTTCAGAATATTTCACACAGAACACTTTGTAGTTTATTGGAGTACATATATACTGGAGAAGTTGTAGTTTCTGTTAGTAATTTAAATGATTTAATAGTTGCATGTAAAAATCTACACATAAGAGGCTTAGAAGATATGGTAAGTTATAATTAGAAATATATTAGAAGTATAAATAGGACGATCTCATTTTTTTTAACCAAGTTATGTCGATTTAAAAATATGGATAACCTGATTCGAATTGATGAATTTGATTCAAACCGGTTTACAAACCGAGTTGACATTTCGGTCAGACAATCCAAATTGCCTAATACACAGTATGGTTTGCTATAGAATTTCGGATGTCAAATAAAACTAAATAAATTTGGTGTCTGATCTAAAATCGGTTAAAACCCAACTCGGTTGAAAAGTCGAGTTGTTACATCTCTAATTTTCTACTACAGTTATTTTTATTTGAACAATTGAATTTACATTTTAAATGAGGCAAAAATTAATACATTTGACTGTATATTGTCTCATATAAGCCTGTTTGTAGTGGAATGCATTTAATATGATTTAATTACACTTATGGTCTCTTTATATTAAGTAATCTAAAACCATCCAGACTAATGATGGGATTAAATTGATTTTGAACATGCTGAAATTGGGTCACCTCCTATGCAAAAAATGAAACTCCTAATTAAACTCTCAGTGTATCTCAATAAATAACTTTTAATATTTTGCAGGCAATTGAAGACGCGAAATCAACAGAATCAAATACAATTGATAATGAAACATTGTCATTTGAAGAAAACACTCCTGAAGTTTTAGACATTACACAAAATGAACCCATGCATGAGTAATAATATTATGGTTAATTTTTATAATATGAATACTAACTTTTGTAGTTGATAATAATTAAATTTTAGTTTAATGTAAAAGTATAAGGGGTTTACCCAGTCGGGCGCCAAATTCAAGCATGAGCAGATGAGGACACCACCCAACGACCCGACAGCAAGCCAAGCACACACATAAATAGACAATTTGATAGATACAATATCATAGATGCTGTATTGTATCTATTAACAAACTGTCCTTGTTTCTGAGTATTCCATAAGACTCCTAGCAACTTCATCGGACATTGACCTCAGCTTACTCAAGGAAACTTTTTAATTTAATTTCCCTTTTCGCCAGACATACGGGGGGCGGTAATAAGTAGTTAATTTTTATTTGTTGATACTGCCTCGTCTTTTCTACAATTAGCAAATTTTTTCATAAACATAAAATTCGTTTTTAAAAACTTCTCGGACCCTCTAAAATACCCTGTACTGCGGCGATTACTGCGTCATAGGGGTCAAATTTCTGGCCCCTAAAATTTTCTTTCGATCGCGGAAATAGATAAAAGACTAATATAGAGGATCTTCGAGGACCAATTCGAAGCTTGCTCCTTTGATAGTAGACATTGCAACGCTAGGGTGTTATTTTGATGAAACAACACAACTTTTGCGAGATTATCATGAGCTGTTTCTCATGTACTATTAGAATAAGAATAGGACGGGCTGTTGACTAACACGAGTTGACACCATACTAAAGTGAAGTTGGTTGGAGAATTAGACGTCACAAAATAGTGCCGATTCCGTCCTATTCTTATTTTAATCGCATTATATATGGGCACGTGATTTTTTTAGCCTATATTTTCCCCGTTGTAGTTTCTCCATGACTGAGGTATTTAATCATTACCACCGCTTGGCTTTCCCAGTAAAGAAAGCCCATTAATATATAAATTATATGTATTTTCTTAATTTGCAGTGAAATGGATACATATGAACCTTCACCGGAGGCGTTAACAGATGTATTTGAGGAACTACCTGAATTGGATTCAGAAACTATGTGTTCTGAATCCAATTCATACCAAAATGACAGTAAACTTGAAGAAACCAAAACTAAAGGTAATAATTTTTTTTATTGTGACTCGACATATGACAGCACCCCGCTTGGTGTTAAGCCGGGTTATGTTTAATGTTATTATTTATGCATACTTGATCAAATCGGGCATCCCTAAAAAATCAGGGGTCCGCATCAATTAAATGTGTTCATTAAAATGAACTGCCTATATGAAGAGAATTGTAAAGGAAGAGCTGTGCCAGGATCGTGGGAAGAGGCGCTCCATTGTCTCTGCCAATTAAGGCGTGATAATTACATTGATTGAATTTTTAAACCTAAATTCGTGTAAACAAGCTTTGTTTTAAAATATTTAATTGGGTTCAATACCTGGCTAAGGCTTATTTTTTTAGACTAGAAGAGAATTTTTAATTAGACTTTATGACTTGAAATAATTTTCGATGCAGTTATGATTTATCTAAAAATTAAGGAATAATTCTTTTAAAAAGGCCTGCTATTTTTATTTAATTTTTTTTTCCTAAACGTGCTTGTATCATATAAACTGGGTGAGCGTATATTAAAGATGCATTAGACTAGCCATTGGTTTTGAACTGGCAATTCTTGGTTTGCATGAACTTTTCACTGCTAGACCACCGGCCCTTACATTTTTTTTATTGTGACACGACATTTGACTTCGACCCGCCTGATAATAAGCAAGAGGAGGTCCAAGAGTGACGACGACTGAGAAAACCGAGTTTGTTCACGGCTGCGTCAGTCGCCGTCACTATGCCGGCCATATTTTCTAACAAACTACTAAGTAACAATGTATTTTTAGGCTGCGGAGCGCTACAGTTCACAATCTCAAATCAAGGATCTCTACAAATTATCCTAAACAGATATTTGTATTATTTGAAGCATTCAAATAAAATATCCAAGTTACAACAATGGCGATGTGTTAATTATGTTACGTCAAGATGTCCAGCTTATATTGTTACTAATGGAGAAGTTGTTGTTAAAAGGTAAAATAATATTATTTGTATGACTTATAAAAGGGACATTCTCAAAAAGCAAGGGTATTTCCTATAACCGAAGAGCATGATCAAACAAATTGTGGATGTGTCAGGTTCGTGGAAAGTGGAGTTCCATTGTCTCTGTTTATTCCTGTGGGAATCAAGGGAAAAAATTTATAATGGGGTCGATTTCCGTTTGGAGCAGATTCGTTTTATACCATTTAATTAAATATTACATGAGCAGGCTTGGGGACAGCGACTGGGACAACACATGAGATAAATTTTCAGTTGGCCCTCTTGGACTTTCGGAATCGAAGGCATAAGAAGCCATTAAAGTCAGCTTATTACTAAACAGTATCTTTTAACTTCCTATTAACCTAATGGAGCATAAAATTTAGTGATAATGTTTATTGTTACCTATATTTTACTGATCTGTTTTTTTCTTTTAATTTTACCTATTACAATCAACTGCTTATGATCAGTCTACTTAGTAGGAGAGTTACCTACGCTCCAGTTTGTGCTCTACACTTAAGAACTTTTTCTTCGAGCGATGTGGCCAGCCTATTGCCACTTCAGCTTGCAAATCTATGTTGGTACCCTCGGCAAATATCCTTGTTCCGGATTCTATTTCTCCCTTGCTCGCTGAGCGACGAGAAGAAGGCCACAAGATTAGCCTGTAGATAATTCTTAATTTGCAGGGTATTAGCACACACACATACATACCATGACAAGAGGATATTGAAAAAATATGAACGTAATTTAGTGTTCCATGCATATAGTGAAGCAGAAGAGAAGATTATTGAGGAGAAACGTAAAAAACTTGACCCTTTGACGAGCGATACAAATGTTGAGGACTAGTGAATTGAAGGTATATTTGTGATTTTATTACGCTTAAGGTATTTGTCAATGCTGTCATATGTCGTGTCACAATAAAAAAATGTATTTAAGTACTAAATAAATAAAAACAAACAATATAAACAAAACATATATTTATTTTATATATGTCTTTAATAAAAATTTACATACAAATGTATAAAAATAGTAATTTATAAAAAAATAAATTGCCTTAACTCTATATTATGCATTATAATTTAATATTCCGTGGAATGTCCAATAAAATATACTACTAGCCGCTTATCTGATGCGGTTTCTTCAGCAGTGGAGCAGTTTGGGAGGGTTGTGTTTTCGTTTAAATGTCATCCCCGTACTGCTGAGAAACCTACTGTCAGGTAATGCCTGTAAAATTATTCATTTACTTCTACGCTGGCACTACATCTAACTCCGACGTGCCTGGTGGTAAGCAAGGCATATCCAAGAGCGCCGACGACTGAAAGAGCGATTCAGTTTACGTTGCCTCAGTCGTCGTAACTATGCCGGCCAGATGTTCTTTTTCATGCTTCGCGTAAATGATACAAGGTTTCTTGTATATGGTAGGCAAAACACATGGACTGGCAAATTCAAAGACCGCATAAACTAACATAAAGAGGAGTTTAGTCATATGTCTAGTCTTAATAATAAAACGATGTAAATGTAAATGAATAATATCTATGGGCGAAAATATGTCCACCTCTCAGTTCTATAACTGTTTTACCTTGCCCATCTAGTAAAGAACAGTCTGTCTTTAAGAGTTGACCAAATGTACACATGTAATAAAAAAAAAGTTTATTTAACTATCAACTTGTACAGTCAGAAAATTTAAATGATTGTTGGGGTTGTACAGTATTTGGTTAGGTAAACGTAAGCGTTGACATGACTCAAAGTTGACTGCTACTACAGTTTTTTAACTGTAGTAGCAGTCACCTCCATTTATGGACCGCACTCCAGCCTAACAACTGCCTGTTGGGTGCTGTCATATATCGAGTCACAAAAAAGCCTTAATCCTACTTTCCGGTCGTAAAAGTCTGCAACGCTACCTGTTCTTTCCCGCGCGATGGACCCCGCAACCACACGTGGATTTTATGAAAATTATCTCTCATATTAAAAAAATCTATTGTTCTCTTAAAATATTAAAATGTAAAAAAAACTTGTTCTGATTAATTCTCTAACTGTACATATAAAACGATTAATTAACAAAAATAATGATGTCATTAATTAACATTAATAATAAATTCACATAAAGATTAATTATATATTAAAAAGAGGTCAAAATATTAAAACATGTAACAACATTTTTAACTTAACAATTAACAACGCATTTAATAGTTTAATGATATGAATTTAATAAGTACACAGTATAAAACTTATCTATATTCTTAAAACTTATCTATTATTATTTATTGTTCCAACAATAATAAGAAATTGATGCAATATGCATGTTGATAACAATATACGACAACAAAGGCACTTTTATTATTTAAGTCTTTATTTTATCTCTACAGTTAAAATTTAATATATTTTTAAGCTTTGTCTTGTATAAAATTACCATTATCACTATATTTACGATCCTTATCAATTATTCTTGGAAACTAAAAAGGAAAACATTTAAAACAAATATTTCAAGTAAATAATTATTAATTAATGAGTTGTCAATCACTAAATCAATATATTTTAATCTGTCCATAAATTTACTTACAATATAAATATAATTTGAGCATATTTAATAAATAGTGTCAGCCGTACGCGAGCATAATAATCTAATTAGCATTGAATTAAATCATTTTTGTGGAAGATGCCATAAACGTCTAGAATTCGTAGTCTTAGGTGTATTAAGGTGACATAGGATTTACACACAGGCATCTTATTAATTAAGTAAATACTTAACAAAAGTAGGTAGTACAAATGCAGCTTTGTGAACATCACTATTATAATATCGCAAATTCATTTTAGTCTCATCCTCTTTGGTAAAAGTTTGTTGCGGAACATCAAACTCAACATCCTTATTTAGAGAACCAATAACAAAACCTATTTGTCCTGAAGGATATGTAGGTACTGATGTATAGCCGTAAATAGCTCGAGGGAATTGTTTCTTACAATGGTTCAAAGTACTCCTAACAAGTTCTAGATCATTCCACACAGTTCCAGCCTGCGAGCATACAATACCATTTGATCGTAGAGCTCCTTTCATTAAAGCAAAATAGTTCTCTTGGAATAGACTGATAGCTGGCCCAACAGGGTCACTGCTATCTGTTATGATAACATCGAACTCATTGCTGTGGTTCTTCATGAATTCAAATCCATCACCAACATGTAACGTCAGTTTTTCACTTTCAAAACCTTTAGCCATGAATGGTAAATATTTCTTTGACACCTCAATTACTTTGGCATCAATCTCCACCTGCGGAAAGGAGAAATAAATATGATTAAACTAGGCTATTGATGGATAGATGTGCCAATTCAAGTTGGTGCTGCTTTCACGAGAGTTCTGTCTTAACGATTTACGTGACGCACTAGTTATGAGTTTCACTTCCAGTCAGAGCAAAGTTTTGTTTCATGTCTGATAGTTATTTATAGTTGATAGATAAGATATTATAAATATATATATTTTTAAATATTAAATCTATATTTGCTTTAAGTCTCATTAGTAGGCAGTTGGTCACTTGCTCAGTCTGACGATACAGGATAATACTTTTTCTTTTAGGTGTACAACCATTAGGCCATGGTCTACTTTTAACTAGCCTAGCATAGGATGATTGCATTGAGTTACCTATACTGTAGTAGCAGTCGACTCTATTCATGGACTACACTCCAGCTTAACATTAATTAGGCACAAAGTATAAAATTAAGATGTATAGCTTGGTACAAAGAGTTAATTTTAGTGTCTTATCAGTCAGTGGGGCGTTCACCAAGATTTTTATCTTCATCAAAAATCCAGTTCTTCTATTAAAATTCTATTAGTAATGTATTTTGGGAACAAATGAGACCATGACCTTACTGAACTTTACAGATAAAAATTATCTTTATTGTGACTTTATATCAGTTTGAATGTTTCTATGTAAACATAATTACATTAATGTGATAAACTCATTTGGTAATGCTTCAAGGTTCAAACATTAGAAATGTGGTAATTACTTGCTATAACAATAGAGATACTAATTAGTACCATCAGAAATTATCCGTTTATAACAATTTGTCAGAAATTTGGAGATTGATTGTCATGATTTTTAATAAATTAATGAGCCCAGTGACTATGAGGACTATCAAATTATACATATTATCATCATGTCAGCTGCTGGATAACCCTTTTCCAGCAGTCTCCACAGTGCCCTGCATCCAGGCAGTGTCCGGCCACTTTACTCCAGAGACTTATAACTCAAATTTTAAATACCCATAAGATGTCAATATATTAATTTATATAATATTCAGGTATAAATAACATTATAACTGATTATAAGGTGAACAATAGATTATGGTTAACTGAGTATAGTGGTCTCTATGGTTCAGTATACTTATAAATAAACAAAAAAAAAACAATATGCTTACCTGTACAATTTCCTTTACTAAAGGATGTTTAGCAACTTCCCGAGCCACACCACCATCCCCACCTCCAACTATTAATACCTTCTCTGGATTCTTATGGCAGCATAATGGTAAAAATGATATCATTTCCTTTAAATAAATAATATTCATTAAAGAAATTCAATAAGAGAGCTGCTATGTTGGTAAGCAACTATTTGCTTTTCTACCAATCATTGGTCAGAACAAATATTTGTTTCATAGCTTTCATTTGTAATATTAAATAATTAGATTAAGTATTACAAATATTTATTAATAAAAAAGGTAGATATTTGCTCCAGGTTTATTTGTCAAAGTGTGGTAGGCAGTACTACCACCACTTATAAGTATACAAACCGTGAAGTGATTTTACTGGGTTTCAGGATTAGCTTGTAAGTTGCCAGTTCCAACTGGAACGGCATAGTAGAAGTAGCAGTCACCTCCATTCATGGGCCACACTCCAGCTTAACATCATGCAGGGTGCTGTCATATTTCGAGCCACAATAAAAAATTCAATAATGCCAGCTGTTTGCCTCATTATAGTAGTTGCCACAACGCAGACCTTAATTCAGTTTAACATCTGTAGTTAAGCTGAATTGGCATTACACACCACACTCATTCAATGCATTTATATTAGAAATAAATGAATTAACTTACCTGATAGGAAAATTCATCTTTTTCAGTACATTGTATTATTCCATCTAAGACCAAGACCTTTCCCAAACTAGTTGTATCCAACACCAGTATGTCTTGATAGTCAGACTTTCCAGAATATAAAACATTTTTCACTTCAAATGAAAATGTGCTTCCAGGCCACAAATCACACGATTCGCTATACCAATTTTTCTTGAGTACGTCCATGTTAATTACTATAATTAAATTTAATTATTAATCATAACAATTATTTTCATAACAGTAAAGTCAGTTGTATAGTAAAATAATTACTTACGTGATGTTGATAAATTATAATTGTATAATTAGGTATATTTTTCTGAATGATTTTTGTTATGTACCATTTATACTGCGCAAGATTCTAAAGTGATCAACGTTCTATAGGAATCTGGTGATCTGTCGATTTTAAAATTGTCAATAGTTTTGACAGGCGTATAAAATAACAAACTTTATAGTAGTATTCAATTAATAACTTAAGTTCCATATTACATTTCATAATCATTCGATTACATTTTGTGATAGTTCATCCCTTACTCAATCAAACTGTCATTAATGTCAGTTGCTTTGCTATGATCGCTGATTTGTTTACGATTTATTTTTGAAAATGTTATTATAATTATTGAATGCAATATAATAATATAAAATTAAGTAATTTTTATTTTAGAATAGGAACCTTAATCGACGACTTTTACGTTATTTATTGTTACTATTTAAAAAGTTCTTAGCTTATATCCTCATGGAGAATAATCGTTTAATTTATGAGGAATATATTAATTTATCAAAGGATTTTGTTGCGATATCGGATAGATTATGCGATGGTTGGAAATTAGTAGAACATAATAAAGAATATGGCACTTGTATTTGTAAAGAAATGTTTAAAGAAGTTATAAAAAACGAAAGAAAGTTGTTATTAAAAGGCGAATATTTAGTTTCCTATAATGTAAGTTATAGTGTGCCTATGTTTAGTTTTAATTATTGGAATGATAAAGGAGTTTTGCTTACATTAGATGAAGTTAGAGAATTGTCATTAATCAAGTAAGTTTATGTTCGTGTACTGCTCTAACCTAAAACCGATCTAGACATATGGCATACTGCTAGCAAAAGCAATAACTATATAATTTTACGCGTAATAGCTGGTACGCTATGGTATGCTCGCAACATCATGAATATCTGGGAATATCAACAGTGACTAAAAAAGTTATAATACAACAGAAAAAATATATAGAGTGTTTAAAAAACACCCATTCATACATTCTCACAAAGCAACTGGTAACAATGATGCCTACAAAAAGAATTAAGAGAGCCCAATTGCTCCGTGATAAAGAGGACTAGTAGCCATCACTACTGTCACTCTAACGCCAAACTTTAACAGAATGAATCTGATTATAGTCCTTTGACTGATTGCAGATTAATTTACACAAAAAAAATGTTTGTACCAGTTTTAACCATTTCTATTACTTTTGTTGTACACCTGGTATGTTCTAACTTCTACTTGATAACCAAAAAACAAATATAAACATATTTTGGTCAAGATCTAATTGAATAACAAAATGATTTGCATAATATTTCATTAGGTATTTACTAAGGCTTTTTTGGTGTAGTGGTATTGCAATGATCACGCAAACCAAAGTATATTTGATATCGTCTTGTTTTGATGACAGTTTCAGTACTTAATAGAGAAAAGTAAAAATATACTTTTTATTTGCAGAATCAACAAAGAAGATTATTACACAGTTATAACACAGCAGGAGCACCCTGTATTGTTCAGGCCATTCTTCACAATACATCCTTGTCATACTGGGGCTTTACTTAGCAGTTGTAAGAAAAACTCTAAAAATATTATTGTGACATTTCTAAGTATATTAGCTCCATTGTTGCAATTAGAATTACAACTTGATTATGCTGTTTAATTTAGATATTAAACAGCATAATCATTAATTAAATTAGATTAATTTAAACCTTAAGGTTAAAATTAAGTATATTAGGTTTTGTTAAGCATATTTATTAGTATATTAAATATATTTTAAAGAAATTGTGTTTTATTATACCTAATCAACCAGGCGCTAGTTTGTATGAAAAAAGAAGATTGAGGTAAAATTAACTGTCGAATTTTTCAGTTATTGGCAATACAATCGCCCTAACTAAGCACATCACAATAAAAAAAAACTAGCCTTTTTTACGCTTTAATTAATTCAATGTAAAAACTTGCCTATGCTATGATACTGCATGTCTGGTGCATTATGAGCAAGGGTGCTCATAATGCACCGAGTAGCCTTCCAAATACATCGCAGTAGGCCCATACGAAGATTGCGAGATTATATAGAATCCTATATTAGAATGATTTGTGGAGTGAAACCGCGGTGTCGCAACGGTTGAAGAAAAGAGATAAGGCTTTTGCCTAGAAGTGTTAGACAATTCTGGGCAATTGGATTCAAATATATATTTTTAAATTTTATTGTCATTTTTCTATTTATACATAGATTACACTGATGTCCGGTAAATAATAGATAACAATAGCATATGGGTGAAAAGAAATACTATGCAAACATGTGGACAATTAAAATGCTCTAATACAGGCACCTCTCGTACGAATGCTTTTCTAATTTCACAAAAGAATCAGTAAAGTTCGATAAAAAGTATAAGATTATCTTGTAGCACAGATCGTAAATTACTATAACAACAAAAAATCATTAGAATACTACCCTTTCCGTACGGCGCACGCCAATTGGCGTAAATTTTTCCCATTTACCGTACGGCGCACGCCAATTGGCGTGCGATACTAAAATGATGATATCTTCGCGAAACAAGTTTTGTTGATAATGTCCTTTCTATACAAGCTTATATACAATGTTCTTAATAATATACTAGCCTTCGTTTTGTAAATCACGATATTTAAAATATGATCTTTTTTATCCACATACGGCAAAGGTAAATCAGAAATTGACAACATTTTGTCTGAACATAATATAATTAAAATAAAACATATTTATGTTCCTCATAAATATCGGTCGCATTTATTGATAAATAATAATGGCAGATAAATCATAACATGTCCGAGTTTGTTTGGAGATGATATATTTTTTTGCCAGGGATCTTATACAAAGTCGTTATTATTGAATAATAATGACTTTGTATTTATGCAATTTAATGTATATTAGTATACCGTCACGGTATTATATACTTTGGGGGATTCCTGTGGTAGTGACTTAAATCATCCCGACATCAAGTTCAATGCCACTACGATTTTCATGAAGTTACCTCGGGTGCCGCAAACATTTCACAATGGACTCACTAGGCGAGAGAATTAAAGAATTGTCTTTGTTTGTGCTTGTGACTGTGAACGTCATTGCGAGATTTTTCTAGAGATCCCACAACTGACCCAACTTTCCCTGTCGACACGACGTCAATCGTATGTTCAAATCGCCATACGATTGACCTAGCTCTTACAAAAGGTTGACAAGATCAATTTAAAATATTGCAAGTATTAGATACAGACGGTTCTTCCAACGGTGATCGATGATAAAAACGAACCTACTTTCTGCGTATATACGGAATTTATATTAGAATAAATGTATTTTACCACCGTACGTGTTGCAAACGGCGCGCCCTAAATACAACAAACAGACATGAATAGCTTGGGCAAATAATTAAAATAAGTAATTTAATATTGTAAAATTCCTTATATCAAGCTCAAACTTTAAATAACTAATTATAATTAGATACAATTAGCTCATTAAAACCCACGATACAATACATAGGTATATTACTTAAGCAAAATTGAGCTTTTATAGAAACAGAATTTAATGGCTTAACACGTTTAGTGCCGGCGACTCGCCTAGCGAGTCCCCCTAAATGTTCACTCAGGTGCCGGGAACTCGCTAGGCAAGTCCATTGTTTTTCTGTATTATTTCGAAAACGTATTAAACTTGTTTTATGGCTAGGATTGTGAATACGAATTTTTTAAATAAATACCTAAGCCATTTCCGGGTAAATTCACTAATGAGATTGTAGAACTTTGTTCTGATATACATATTTAATGTATTTATTTGGTAAACGCAATTACTGAGATTTTGAGGAGAAAATACATACGGATTTGTTTATGTTATAATATGGAAAAACTCAGAACTCGCCTAGCGAGCTTTCGGCACTGTGTTGTAATTTATGTAAACTCGCGCGAGGTCCGCGGAATGACGTATTAAATTACACAAATTGTTTAAAAAAAACTAAAGTATTATTAAATTAAACAATTTAAATTTATAAACAAAATTATTTAAATATAATTTACCATAGATGGTAAATTGACAAAATGTTTACCATCTATGGCGTAAATAAAATCTTTACCTACGATCGGCGCACGTCAATACGCGTGCCAGCGATAATAGCGGGCCGTACGCGGGTATAATCTGCGTTGTTGAGCGTCGTGTTGAAAGGGTTAGTTTGTGGCCATGGCGAGTATTAAAAGTAAGAGTATTTTTTGTTGTTATTTTATAAAAAATCTTATCATATGAACCACTTGAGTTTTTATTTTCTAAATATTTTTTTATGATTGGTCATTAGGTTTGCCATGACTCTACAAGGTTATTCATTATTTAACAGACACCCTGTATACATTATGAATTGCAGACTATAATATTTTACAGCATCTCGCCCGTACTATTGTTATTAATTTTTTGTTTGTCAATCAATCAATCAAATTGTCGTGCCTTTTTCTTACAGGGATAGGCAGATTCAACAGAGCGCCACTTGCCACGATCCTGACACAACTCCCTCGCTTCCCTCACATCCACTATTCTCTTCATCTCTACTGTATTTTTGCATTCGTATGCATTCATTTATAATTAAACACGTACGTACGTAGTATACGTGTGTCGAATTTAAAGATAAATGTAAAAACGTGTCGAAATCTTATTCCTATAATTGGGAACTACCTTCAGGTTCAACGAGGTTTACAGTGAACCAAGTTCAGCGGGGTTAGGTCTCTCGTCGACGATTGTCAAAATAATGAAAGTTAGGCTAAATCCACCAAAATGAGTCTATTGATCATAATGATCAAACGTGTCGTCGCACAGACGATAAAGGGGTCGAAGAGTGTTAACGACTAAGAAAACCAAGTCGAGTCAAGTCTCAGTAGCCATCACTATGTCGGCCAAAAGTGCTTCTTGACGCATCGCTTGAAGAATTGTATTGTGTCGAACGTGACGAAACGTTCGAGGTTCAGGCGGCTAAGACGCAGCGTTTATTTCAAGCTATGCCAGCATATATCTGTGACAATTGCAGCTTACGCCCATGAACCCAATCAACCCCTGATTTGCCTGCCTGATTATGCACATCAGAAAATTTATCAATCGTAAAGGAAAATCGTAAGGTATTTCCCAAGTGTTCGATGTTGATTGGGCGATAAGATTGTATAGTTTGGAAATCCTTGAAAACTAAAACGCGACTGGATTACTGTCTATTCAACACCTAGGTAGGCAGATTCTAACATTGAATAATCATAATAATAAAATAAAAACATAATACAATTCTTCAAGCGATGCGTCAAG
Organism: Tinea trinotella; assembly: GCA_905220615.1. NCBI lineage: Eukaryota > Metazoa > Arthropoda > Insecta > Lepidoptera > Tineidae > Tinea > Tinea trinotella. Next base: position 4,222,927 of record HG992311.1, read on the forward strand.
AAGCACTTTTGGCCGACATAGTGATAGCGACTGAGACTTGACTTGGTTTTCTTAGTCGTTAACACTCTTCGACCCCTTTTTCGTACCATCAGGTAAGTCGAAGTCACATGTCGAGTCACAAAATAAAAAAATGGGCAAGCTTAATGCTAAAAGTATTCTCTATCAGCTAACCTTTGTGAGATATGTAACAATAAAGGGTTGAGGGTGCTTTAATAATCTCCTAATTAATATAATCAATCAATCGAATTGTCACGCCTTTTTTCCACAGGGATAGGCAGAGACAATGGAGCGCCACCTGCCACGATCCTCGCACAACTCCCTCGCTTCCTTTACATCCACAATTCTCTTCATACAACCTCTATCGTTTGGGCACTAGGCAACCTAGCTTTCTTGAGGATGTCTCCGAATAATGTTCGGATTAATATTATAATCCATTTCTTTGTTATTAGGTGTAGATTAATTATGTACAAAAAGATTCTAGATATCTATGAATATTGAAGCAAAGTTTAGCTGTATTTCGATTGGATGCAAAATATCAGTAGGTATCATCGAGTACTTGATAAGATAGGTATTCGTCATTAGGCATTGACGCCTTTGTTACTTCAATTTACTATTTTGTGTATAAACGTGTCTTAATGCTAACATGTGTTTTATTATGTATAATTAAGTACATAGAATGAGGGATTGCGCCGTTTATCTCTTCTTGACTAGTGCTTGTGTTTATGTTAGTAAATTTGTCACCGGAGTATGGACGACAATCACGGTACGTAATTCCATTTTTGTGCACTTTCAGTAGAAAAAATGTAATAAAAGTAGTTTTAAATTTAGTTTAGCGATTTAATTATTTTTTTATGAAAATATTATTTAATAGTATTTCATTGTATTTTTTTAAATAATATTTTATTATTGTGACTTTTTAAATATTACAATAAATATTATTTTAGTGTGGTTTATTTTATTATTAATTTAATTATTTTGCTATTAATTTAAATATGGTGTTCTTATTTTATTTAATGTTTAGCCGGAGTGCGGTTCATGAATGGAGACGACTGCTATGCCGGTCTTTCATGTTCATCCCGATCGCGACCTAACTGGTAGTGGTACTAAGGGGATCGGAGGGCTAATGACCACCAACTGTCTGCCCACCTCTCTGTTAACCTAGATGCTGAAAAGATGTGTTTTTCATTTGCATGTAACTTAACTATGTTATATCTTCTAAAGCGTAATATCACCAGATATTAAAAAGGTAATTAATTATTATGCCTTTTTCACACAGGGATGGGCCACTTGCCACGATCCTAACACAACTCCCTAGCTTCATTCACATCCACGATTGTCTTCATACAATCTCTACTGTTATGGGGCACTAGGCAACCCAACTCTCCGATTTTGTCGAAAAACACCTTCCTTGTTTTGCCTCGGACATAATAAAAAAAAGTATGTAACTACTCGTAGGCCCCCTAGTCTCAGAATTTCCATAGGGATTGACTGAGACAACGCTACATTCCACGATACATCATGTTTTTTTTACATTTTTATGAAGTAATCACAGAAATAGGAAGACAAAAGTACATATATTAAAGTACCGGCAAGTTGTTTTCTCGTGCTCTCAGTTTGCGTGACCGTTGTGCACTACCACTACACCACGGTCATTGTCATGCTTTCCCACATCCACTATTTTTCTTATTACCTTCGGTTTGACTTCATTCTACCTATTAGACTATAGAAGATTGCAACCAATAACAAAGATTCAACAGATGCCTTTTCAAGCTATACTGGAATGATCCAGGATTATAGAAGGAAAGAAAGGTCATTTTGTTTCTAAATTAAACAATAGAAAAATTTATCTAAGCTTTTTAGTTTTCATCGTGATATACTGCAAAATTAATTGGGATGGACGGAATCTTTTCCCTTAAATACTGACGGCGACTGGGGCAACTGTAAAATGAGACGATATTTTTCAGTCGTCAGCGCTTTCAGACACAAAATATTTATTTATTTCATTAATTAATTAATTAGGAGGCCCTCATAATTAATTAAAGAGTTCTTGAATGCGTTCAATGCAGTGGCATTGAACGCAGCTTGCTAATCACCCCGACATATGCAATAATTCCCATAGAAAACTACTTAAGTTATATTCCTTATGTTATTATATCTAACATTCAACTTGAGACCATCGTAGTTATTGCGTGCGACGCCAACAAGTGTGTGCTCCTCCTAGTAAAACAACAGATCATCATGAAATGAGGGTATAATAAAGTCATTTTCTGCTTACATAATCCTAAAAATGTTTTTTTGATATTGTGGATCGACATATAAGGCGACCGTGGTGTAATGGTAGTGCAATGGTTACACAAACCAAGAGCACGGATTCAAAACCACTTGCCGGTTTCAATGTATCTTTGATACATGTACTTTGGTTGTCCTGTTTCTATGATACAAGCATTTTAGTAGCATAGTATAGAAATGAAAAATAATATAAAAAAAACATATGACTGCACGCCGCCTGATGTTAAGCTGACTGCGGTCCATGAATGGAGGCGACTACTAGTACAGTGTTTTAACTGCGAGTAGTAGTCGCATCCACTATGCCGGCCGTCGAAACGCGATTAAGTCACTGTCACTAAGTTCACTGTCTTGTACACTTGAAAGTGATTGTAGGTACTGCCCCGGATCGGTAGACTGTTCTAATGATCATCAACTGTCTTGTCCGCAAAATTTCGAAACTACATAAAAAATTAGATGCTACAGCCGCAAAAAATTAAATATTTCTTTAATTACTTGTCCTTAAAAAAGGAAAAAAGTTAAGATCCATTTAACCAATCTCACGACATTTTAATGTTGTTTCCAACAGAATTGTACAAAGAGATATATTGATTGTCCAAATTAATTATCCAGTTAATTATTTAAAAGCACTCTACCATGAACACATTGACTTATTTGTAACTTATTTTGTAACTAAATATTAATAAAAACGCATGTCATTATTAATCATCACTAAATCCAAACTTTAACGCTTATCACAAAAGAAACACGAATAAATTAATAAAACCCTATTAATTATGTTTATTTAGGTATGGTTAAATTAGATATAAGTTTTTCTCAGAAACAAGACTTTTTTTAATTGTGAGTCGACATATGACAGCACCCCGCTTGATGTTAAGCCGAAGTGTGGTCCATGAATGAATGTCACTGCTACTACAATTCAATAACTGTGAATAGCAATCACATCCACTATGCCGGCCTAGATGGAACCGGCAACTTACAAACTGATCCCGAAACGTGACCAAATTACTTCACGGTCTGTATATTTGTAAGTGGTGGTACTACCCCGGATCGACAGACTGGGTACCACTGCCTACCACTCTTTGATAACCATTTTTTTATTAACAAATATTTGAAATATTTTAATGTTATTAAATATTAAATAAAAGCCATGAAACAAATATTTGCTCCGACCGGGAATCAAACCCGGGACTTTACGAGCAACAAACCAATCGCTAAACCGTTCGTCCACGCCTGTCGTCAAAACTTAAGTATATCTTTTTTTTGTTATTTTTTAATTTCTTGCCGTACAAATATCTATAGTTATGTATATGATATTTTTAGTATTATAGTAACAATATCATTTTTTTGTATACCAACCTAATTGTACGCGCTAACTTTACCACGTACAATTAGGTTGATTTAAATAACTTTATAACTCGGATTATAACGTTTATAAAAATACCACAACATAATAGGTAATTAGCGATTTTATAAATGGCTGTGGTCGTAGATCAAGGTCCTTTACCATGAGCAGGTTCTTCACGACTAATAGTTAAGGTTTCATAACCTTTTTAGGTAATGGTGGTAGTAGCATTGTCGAAAATGACATCGATATTAAACCAATAATTAATATGTCCTTGGCCCTCAGTAATTAATAACCATAACAATAGTTCAGTTTCTTCAAAACAACTTAAAATTAAAACAAGGACTTTGCACCAGTTTGTTAAAATTGAAACCATAATAATACGGAACATTACTGGTTACTTGTTAACATTAATTACCACACTAACCAATATCGTAGTTTTTGTGAAGTTACAAACAAAACCGCGAATTAAAATAGATATGTGACTTACAGTCAGTCGCATAGAGGAGTGTTGATATTAAATATTTTAATGTTTCATTAAAATCTCAATAAAGTCATAAATTATTTAGTTAACTGGCCACTGAAATATTTAGTACAATCATCAAAATAACTATTTCGTAAGATTTAGTGTATATTAAAATTAAATAGTTTCCTGCAGCTTACGAGTACTGTAAGAGCTCTATGAAACTATAAACAAATGTTTAATTTAAACTGTCAGGCCTCGCGCTAGTTCCATCCAGCACTGGATTTAACTAGCTTTTGTTAATTTACCTTTACAATAAATACAAGCACCTTAATGAATCAAGTCTTGGGCACACCTTTGCTTCAAATTGATTCGTCATTTATTACTAAGAACTTACAACGTACCTCCAATGTCTAAATTGATAGCAAAATATAAAATTCGAGGGTAATGTAGAACAATGATTTACACGTTCCAAATAAAGACTTATGACAAAAGCATCGAAATCGTGAAAAAGGAAATGTTTTACGTAAATAATAAATACCTTCTGCGGTGTTCAATTTATTTATTTATTTAATAACTAACTGTTATAGCCCGTCTAAGCCGAAATGGCGCGCCCCTTCCACTGCATTTACGCACACGAGCAAATATAGAATATGGATAAAACACACCGAAAATGCAATTGCAATTGGTTATTCAGTTGCTGGGTAGACACACAAGGAGGAGCACGTTGATGAAGTATAATGATAATGATATAGTTATAATAGTAATATTTATATTCACACATTTAAAAAAACTAATAAAGTGGAGGGGCGCGTCATTTATAGTTAGACAAGCTAAAACTAGGTTCGTGAGATTCGTCAAATAGTATGATAATTACAAGCATGGCGCTTATAAGTAGGTTATAATAACCGCAGGAACACCTCCTTAATTAGGCGCTAGTAGTATAGTTTACTCAATGTACCTTTTTTTTTATTGTGACTCGACATATGACAACACGAAGCAAATATCCATCTCTTTTTTTTTATTAACAAAAATTTGCAGTATTTAATATATTTAAATATTACAAATAAAAGCTATGAAACAAATATTTGCTCCGACCGGGGATCGAACCCGGGACTTTATGCGCAACAAACCAATCGCTAAACCGTTCGTCCACGCCTGTTGTACCTATACTACTAGCGCCATTCAACAAATAACATCATTCAACAAAATGAATGATGTCCTTTGTCAAGTTAAATTAGAGTGTCGGCTCATGCCAACAAGACCCTCTTCAAAATTACTATTGTAAATAAAAATAAAACACAACTTTACTAGTGTTTGGATCTATTCTGTTAGTAATTACTGTAATATATAAAACGCCAACTTTATGTGCCGCTTATAAAAGGCTAATGATTGATAATAGAAATGCTGATAAATCGATAGTAGTATCTGAATTAAATTCACAGATGTATTTAAAAATAAACTTACCATATCTTATGAGGCTTGACAATTTGATTTGATCGATAACTATGTATGTCGTCATTTTCAGATAATTAGGGCTAGTTTTTGAGTGGTTAGTTATTAAATACTGGAAACAATGGTATTCCAATCAGTCTGATGACGTAACAAAGTCAAATGGGAATTGGGAATACTCTGAGCTAAGGGTTCGAACAAGATAAAGGTGACATACCTACATTGTTTGCAATGGACTCAATGACTCGAGTTCGGCGTGTTCTTTCAATCGATTCATAACTTGTTGAGTAACAATAATAACCCTTTCGTTTTGATTCAGCCTTTATTATAAAAATATTATTATTAATAAGTAATAAAAAAAAACATAGAGCTTGTATGAAGAGAATTGTGAATGTGAAGGAAGCGAGGAGTTGTGTTAGGATCGTGGCAAGTGGGGCTCCATTGTCTCTGCCTATCTCTGTCGAAAAAAGGCGTGATAATTTGATTTGATTGAAGTAATCTAAGTATATTTGAGAATCAAACGAACTTACCTGTAAGTGAAGTTCGATGATAATTGTACGAACTTCCTTAGTGCTCCGCCGATTTTCATATTTAAACAAAGTAGTATTCGCATTCGATGGCTACTCTCACACGTTTAATAGTAATCAGTTTTTTTTTTGGATGAATATACGGTTGTCCAAGCCTCGATTTCTTTAAGACATCATTCTGTTTATAGTGTTCCTGTGCTTACAAACCTGAAACTCACCTACCTATTTACATGTAGAGGTGGGAGGGTGTGGCTTTCACAATCGGCGGAGCACTAAGGAAGTTCGTACAATTATCATCGAACTTCACTTACAGGTAAGTTCGTTTGATTCTCAATTGTACTTTACTTCCGCCGTGCTCCGCCGATTTTCATATTTAAACAAAGTAGATATTTAAAGGTTGAAGGTTTGTGGACTGAAATGGAAGTATTACCAGACATTTGGATGATCAGAACTCCTCAATCACATTAACTTAGTTCTATAACAATTATTTCTTAAATTTATATAATTATGCGTCCTCTAAGTCATTACAGTGATCTAGTACAAGTAATAAATATATATATAATATATATATATATATATATTTTTTTTTTTTTAAACCAATTTTTGCAAAAGTGTTGGATTTTTCGGACCATCCAACAGTTCTACGAATAGTGTCAATATTCTCTCCTAATGTTTAAATAGTAGATGTTGACAAATGACCATTACTATGATTTTCAAGTGTATGTCATAGATATCAAGATATAAAGTGTATCTTTATTTTAATTGCTTAAAGTTTGTTAACGAACAAGATTTTTTTTATTTATTTTTCATTTATATAACTGAAAGAGTTTTGTGCAGGGTAGATAAACTCTCTTTTATAAAAGATATTTTAGGATTTATACAATAGAGGCAATAATAAAGTTGGTTGTGTACGACCTGGCCCTAGGTTTATTGAAATTTATTATTTATATTTTAACTCGCAATATTTTAAATAATCATATTATTATATTTAATTAAAGATGAGGATTATCCTTTATGAGCGGTTACAAGAGCTAACAATGTTATCACATTGGATAACAAATTAAGTGAAATATTTTCATTTGGATATAATTTATATAATAATTCTTAACCAACATTGGGTTCTTAAATCATATTTTCGAGTTTGTGGGCGAAACCTAAAAATCTCTTAGATAGTATCTTAACACAAATGTCAGTGGTAAGTTCATTTGGTAAATGAGGGCTATTGCTGAATATACCAATTTACTGAATTATAACTATAGCCTTTATTAGAAGTATTAGAAAAAGGTTAATAAATAAGAATAAATAAGAGAAATCTTATCTATCTGTGAAGTGTAATGTATCTGTATATTTGTGATACTATTTTTTTTTACTATTACAATTATCTACAATTAGGTATGTATTACATTGCTTCAAAATGTTATCGACAATGAAGCACCTGCACTTACAGGCAATATACCGTGTAACCTGGAGAAAGGATACTATGGTTGCAATGGTCAATATGAGCCAACTATAATTACCCTAGGTGCCTTGTTACAAATTATAAATTATACAAATTATTGTTACTTTATTATAATTGAAAAGGGTGGAAAACGAATGATATTTGTAAAAAGTCCTGTATGGAAAACGTCCATGAGATTGTGAAAGAATCTCTTGCGATAGCATAGTGGTCTGGTCGCCAACAAATATATAACTTACACTTATGATTATGTGTAGAGGCAAACAAATCTTTTTTAGAAATACCAAAACCTGAAATAATCGTATAAAAGGCATATTTTGCCGTTTTTCACTAGGTTCTATTGTTAAACTGCCTTGAAGCAGTGTCAACTGATTTTATTTGAAGCAGTATTGTTTTTGATGGTATATAATCTGTCTATACGCACATACTTGCATGCTTACACCACTGCTAAATTAGTTTAGCTAGACTATCAATATGTGGTGTTGTTAATTCTTAACATGATAAAACAGTTACTTACTTTTATTACATGTAAATGATTTTAAAGCAAAAAGACAGCCAGTAAATTTAGGTAATTATTGTGTTCATTTATTTATTTATGAATCTTACCGAACCCTATTAGTGGTACAACATAACCGCAATTTAACAATAATGCATCTGCATAAATTACTTATTTTGGCTGATTAATTGATTCTTATGAAAGTGAAACAAATTATTTTGTCACCAGGATAGTTAATTATTGGCACCTTGTGATATTGGTACTTGGCTATTATATCTATTATTATTTAATGCATTTCCATAGTTCAAGTTGTTTTGTATGCGCATCAGCTATATTATGTTACACATGAAGTCCTGGACATGCTGCATATAGCATGCCTGTTATAGTGGCCAACTTTGAATAGGACGTGTTTTGTTCCAACTGTCATGTTTTCAGAACCTATTCTCATTCATTATGCTTGTGGAATTAATTTACTTTTAGTTGTGTTTATAATAAAACATAAACTTACCAATATATAAGTCTCCTTTGTGGCCATTAGACATGATTATTATGTCTTTATCTAAACATTTAAATATACTAATGAAGTATAATTCCTGTTTTTATTATATTTATGTATGGGTGTCAAAATCATCTTTAATATCAATATTGGTCATGTATAAAAATCCAGAGCAGTTATTAATAATTTAAGAGCAGTACGTATTTCCTCAATTTAAAAAGATGTTAATTTTTTAGGATTAAAAATAAAACTTTTTTTTTTTTTTTTATATGTATTATTTTGGAGGCAATAAAGTGAGGATATAAATTAATTGTACTCTGGTGAGCTCAAGATAAATAGCACCTTTATATAACAGTTCATTTATTGAACTATTAAAGTCAGCAATTTCTTCCTTAGAAATTAGGCAACCTGACCAATTGGAACCTGACTTATTGTACAGGTATTAGATTTATAAAGGTATTATATTAAATGGAATATTGTGTCCCAGATCCATGAAAAATAAATAAATATGTCAGAGGGTACCTTGTAAAAATATTGTAATCGTCTGTTGACGCTGTTTGTTGTTGCCTTTCGTAACAGCATATTGGTAGCAACCACCTTCTCACATAGTCTTCCGAGGGAGTCCCCAGTAGTTTAAAGGATTTTATTTATTTAAAAAATCAGTGGTCGAACTTGCTGCGGCTTTACTATTTCCCATTTTATCACCAAAAGTCCAAAGTTGACTTCAAAAAGGGATATTTCAGGAGTTGAGTCCTGTGCTGCATCTCTGGCAACTTCACCTGAACTAGCCTGAGGCTAAAAACCTTCTTAAAGAGAAGTTCATTGGAATAAGTTTTTCAGTATCTTTCTGACATTCTGAACATTTTTATATTAATAAATGGCGGTATTGATATATCTATATAACACCGTATAATTTTATTCTTAATACTGTGATCTACTGTATTTGCATGGCATGGCAAAATAGTGAATACTTTTTGTTTTATCCCTCTTCAGAGAGGGTTTATTGATTGCATATGTGACCTCAGGGTTTATTTTGCAAGGGTTAACCATTGTGTTAAATACATTTTCCCTCTCTCTTTTTTTTTTTTTTTTTTTACACCAGACTAACTTTTTGACCAACGGTCTGTGGGTTCTAGTTGTGTATGGCTGGTTCTGGCACTCACGTTCTTTGGTATGGTCTAGAGCAGTGTTTCCCAAAGTGGGGCCCACGCCTTACAGGGCAATTCGATAGTTAAGGAGGGTAATTTCAAAATGGATTAGACACGACTTCAACCCTTCTGCTTTGGGTTATTTATATGCAATGCTAGATATCGGTGACCAATTTAACAAAAAAGGCAATTTTTTTCAAAAAAAATATTGTAATCATTTATATTTATTAAGGGTAAAATACATTTTTTAAAGGTTGGGAAACACTGGTCTAGAGTGACTAATAAAACAAGGTCAAGAGTTTATTGACCTCGACTCTTTATTGAGTTGGTGCTTAAAAGCATAAACCCTGGGTAAAAATGTTATAACCTGAATTAGGATTCTCATTATATATAGTACATTTTTCTAATAAAAATCATACACATCAATATATGGACGACGTAGGTTCACCCATGCTCAAGAGGTAATAATATTGGATTGTGACGATGTAATTCCTCGAAATACATTCAAGCACAATAATAAAATAAATTGTGACGTTGCAGTTCTTCAAACTACACTCAAGCACAATAATAAAATAAATTGTGACGTTGCAGTTCTTCAAACTACACTCAAGCACAGTTATAATTAGTTGTCACATTATAGTTTTTCAAACTACCATCAATAACAGTAATTATAAATTGTAACATTGCAGTTTTTCAAACTACACTCAATCACAATAATAATTCATAAATAGTGGACGTTATAGTCTCACGAAGTATTAAAACATTTTGGTTGCAACAAATCCACTTATGTAAAAAATCCAGTATCGGTATTTACCTGAATCGTTTTGTTCATGCAGGTAAAACGAACAAACGTGGATGAGGGCGACCGTGATGGCGTCGTATTCGTGGAGCTCCGTTTCTCCAACCATCTTATTTTCTACGGTATTTGCCAATTTGCTTGTTCGTTTTCAGCTTCTTCTCGTTGCCTTTTACCCATTTAGAGTAAGATTGTATAATTATTTACACTAAAATTTACAATAAAATGCGGACAACCGATATACACGTGCATCTCGTAGCACACGAAATACGGAATGATGTCTTAAAGAAATCGAGGCTTGGACAACCGTATATTCATCCAAAAAAAAAACTGATTACTATTAAACGTGTGAGAGTAGCCATCGAATGCGAATACTACTTTGTTTAAATATGAAAATCGGCGGAGCACGGCGGAAGTAAAGTACAACTATTATTATACTAAATATTTTAAAAAATATATATTTTACTGTCTATACTCATTAAGCCGTCCAGACTTCAATAAAGATTTCGTTTTTTTTATTATAATATCAGACTTCGGCTTACCTGTTGATAAAAGAGCGCCGACTAATAAAGAAACCGATTCAGTTTACGGTTGCCTGAGTCGCCGTCACAATGCCTAAAACAAAATATAATGGAGTAAAATGAAAAACACTTGGTTTTAGTTTCACAGTAAACGAACCCTAATAATCTTTATTTTCGTTATTTTATTTTAGCGACCGTGGATATTTTATTTAGCCTGGATATATATAGCCTTTATTTAGGATTAATTATTCGTACACAATGATAGGATTACCTCATGCTATCTAATGATATTGATAATTTTCAATAATAAAAAAAAATTATTATTATATTATTTTTATTGACAGTGCAACAATGAAGATTACCCAAAGTACTCCCTTATAATGTATTTGCGACTATGTAAGGTAATTTGCGCGTTTTGTGGTTATTCTCGTGATTTATTTATTTAATTTGTCTATATTGGATTTCACTATCGGCCTTAGGCACCCGTCAATCAATCCTGGGCCGCCTCCTTATAAATTATGTAAGTTTGTCAAGTGTCATATAGACTACGTAGGGACGAATATACGTTCTTTTTAAAATAATCTACTTTAATTTTACTTAAATTTATATGAAAGTACTTTAATTTCCTCATCTAAGTACATCGTCGAATAAATATCCTAAATGTTTGAATCGTAGAGTGTCCCTTTGGCATTAAGTCTGCCTTTGTATCATTGTGCATTAAGTTAATAAATAAATAAATTTATTATAATTATGTTTCTTTAGCCGGCATAGTGACAGCGACCGAGGTAGCTGTAAACTGTAATATATGGATATATATGTATTTCAAAAAACACATAATATTTTACACTGTATCTACTATTTTTTAGCATATTTTTTTAGGTAATTAAAATTGCCTTTATAATAAAGGAGTCTAATATGAGCTATTCTTGTATTAAATGATTCCACATAAAAAAAGTCCGTGCGACGTTTTTTTTGCATTTTTTGCGACGTGACCAAATACACCAGATTGAACCTCTAGCTAAGGAAGGAATAATTACAGCGCCGTAGTTGTTTAACTGTCGTAGCAGTCGTTTTCATTCATGAACCGCAGCTTATCATCATATTTGAAACTACGTTAATAAAAATAAAAGTTGGTACGCGAATAGGTAGCCGCCGATTTTTTTCTGAACTCATTCAATGTGTTTTTGTTTTTATTGTATTAAGTAGGTACCTTATTTAAAATTACGTAAAAAATAATAATAATTTATTTATTTCCACTATATAAGGAAAATTATGTGAAAATTATCATATCAAAAAGCAAATAAAGATAGCCTTTTCATTTTATTTCCGATATTTTTTCCGTCTATAAACGAAATTTATATGAAAAAAATATAATGGTTCAGTTTCTTCTGTATAATTAAACTTTCAGCTTTTTTCACAATAAAACTTTGAGCGGTTTTAGGTAATAAAATAAAGAACGAACGCTTAAATCAGGTCTAATCTTAATTCCATACGATTCTGGGGGCACGGTCGTGCCCCCGACCAAGTCGAGCAAAGCGTCACGGCCGTACCATCCTTTTCTCGAAGCAATTCAGACCATTTTCGACCCCCTGTAACTTCGTTGTGGATAAAACTAGAAGACTGAAATTTTCAGTAACCACATGCAGGCATTGTAAAGACACGTATATTTCAAAATTCATTCAATTTGAACCAGTATTTTAAGAATTATAACGGGTCAAATTTCTTAAATTTTGTCACTCACTGACTCACCGATCATCAAAATTCTAAGGCACTTCTAGCAGACCTAGAAGCTTCAAATTTGGAATATATGTAGTGTTTGGTGTATGAATCAAGGAAAAACTAAAAAATCTAGAAAAGACCGCAAAGAAAATTAAGCCCATACAGCCAAGTCTTCAGTTAAATTTTTCAATATTGGCTTTATTCGTAACGATGTTTTAAGATTTTATTTATTTTACGGCAATTATTATTATTGCTATTTATTTTACGGGAATTATTATTATTGCTAGCGCGAGGGCGCGGGGCGGGGACAGTGGCGGGGCGCGGGGCGGGGACAATGGCGGGGCGCGCGGAAAGGTGAATGTCGCCGAGCGTGCAGCAGCCGCGCTCATACGCGCGAGCGACCCAATGCTGTTCGGATGTGCCCAGAATTCTTACCTATAAGTTTGCGATTTTCATTGATAATTTCGATTGCTATATTAGTTTGACGACTAAAGGCTACTCTCATTGGTTTACTGATATTATTTGCTTACAATTTGGACGTTGTTCGGATAAATAATTTAAATTAAATATTGATACTTTAAGTACCTAAGTATTTATAATTTTCTTATTATCTAATCGTATTTCTGCATAAAAATAACTTTGCAATCTAACTTGTAGGTAGTCGCAATGGATTCAGTAATACTGTATGTGAATGATCAGCCTTGTCCACACTGGGTTATTCCTATACCTGGTGATGGTTCGTGTTTATTTCATTCTTTGTCATTCTCTATGTATGGGAATATTGAGTCGTCGTATGATATTAGACTTGCTATAATCGAGTATGTGGTAGCGCATTACAAAATAACCGTCTACAAAATACAAAAAGAAATGAGATCCCATCAAAAACAATACTTGTCAAAAAAACCAAGTCTCGGAACTCAGTTGTTCTGCGGTAAAAAGTTGTGAGATCCATGTAAAACCAAGTCGGTTATTAATTTATTCAGTCTCTACTTAAGCGACTTTCTGTCTTAATACGTCCAGTCTCTAAGACCACGATCGTGGTCCATAACAATTGAAAATCAATTGTGTCTGGAATCTCCGTACTCGAAGCATTAAGTTGTTACGTAATAATTAACAACATCTTATAGTGACGCATATCAATATTAAAATTCTTTAATGTTTTATATAAATATATTGAGACTTGGCCATCGCACTAAATAATTGAATTTACATGTGTTTTCAGGCGATTGAATTTACACGTGTTTTCAGGCGATGGCCAAGTCTCAATATATTTATATAAAACATTAAAGAATTTTAATATTGATATGCGTCACTATAAGATGCTGTTAATTATTACGTAATAACTTAATGCTTCGAGTACGGAGATTCCAGACACAATTGATTTTCAATTGTTATGGACCACGATCGTGGTCTTAGAGACTGGACGTATTAAGACAGAAAGTCGCTTAAGTAGAGAGTGAATAAATTAATAACCGACTTGGTTTTACATGGATCTCACAACTTTTTACCGCAGAACAACTGAGTTGCGAGACTTGGTTTTTTTGACAAGTATTGTTTTTGATGGGATTAAATTGTCTAGCAATAATTACAAGTTTAATTATAACGTTTATATTATATTTAAATATACTATAATTAAATAGGATAAACCTAATTCCTAGTTCGATACTATACGAGACATTATGTGTATTAATTCACACACACATACCAGTTAATAAAATCTTTATGGCTGCTTTATTAACATAATCCAATCTTTATGGCAATAAGTGATTCAAATGATCCTTTCTATACAGGCTTTGCCTAGGGAGAGAGGAGATCAAAGAACATTAAAATTGTATTTTTATTGGGAACTAAATATAATAGAGCACATGTGTTCAGACCTTTACTCTAAACCCAGCATACTATTGATTAACCTACGCATTGCATTATTTCCCATGCATAGGGTGACATTGGAGGGATTTATATTTAAAAAAAAACACTTGATGCGTGACCTAGACTGTATTGATCCTTAAGAAAATTTCATAAACTATGTTTAAAATTTAATTGTTATTTGTTAAGACTAGTAGTCTATTATGGTATTTAATATTGTTTAAATTGTTTATTAATATGAGAATGTTACGGTTACTAGCATATTTTACAATTGACGGAGGCCTACTAAGGGTATTTTTTATTTATTTACCTAACTGAAAATATCAATTTAATAGGTTTATTTAATATGATAGTTTTTTAAAAAAAAAAATGGTGTATCCTATTAACTATTAGTAACTAATGAGCTATGTAGATTAAGACACATGATGGTAGAGAAAGTGCACTCGGATTGCGGAGAGGGGAAATCCAACAACCCTGCCTATTTTTATTCAAGTTTATCCTATCATCAATATATTTATTAATATTTACTATTATTAACAGGGAAACAAGGTATCAGCTGCCACAGACACCCGCTTTATAGAAGTTGGCGTGATCAACGAAAGAAGCAAGAAGAAGCACAATAAAATAAAAACTTCCAAATATTCGCTTCTAACATTTTTACCAAAGAATCTCTCTGAACAATTTCGGCGTATTGCCAGCTTTTACTTTCTCATTGTTACAGTTATAGCTATTGTTATTGGTAAGTATTTCATTATTTTTAATTCACTATACGTAAACAAAGAAAATAAATTACGTTGCATTGCAAATTAAAGATCTTCACGTTCGCAATTTTTTATTAAGTTTTCGCTAAAAAATTATAATATTTTAAATATTTACAATTCTATACTAAGCTACGAATCAAAATACATATCAAAGATACATTGGTATTCTACTGGCAAGTAAGCCTTGCACTACCACTACACCACGATCGCCTTATTATTAAGGGCGCCGGATTCAATTGCTGGTAGCAGCCGACCACTGTTGTGCGCTGAATTATTTATATCTATTTTTCATTATTAGTATTGATTTATAATATGCCAAAAACGTATTAAAAAGTTTAATAAATGTTATAGATAAGAATTATCTACTTGGATGATTTAAAGTGACGTAATATAAGGCCATTTTATCTGCGAACCTGGCGTCGGTGACGTTATATTGAGGCAAAAACTTCGCGGTAACAAAGATGCTAAACTAGTATAGGGAGCTTTATGGGGTAGCAAGACATTTTCACTTTTCACAGAAGTGTACAGATTATGTGGCCGTGTAGTAATAATAATTTAGGAATGAAAATATAATATATACCTACATGTATATAGAAGCAAAATATAATAAATAGAGGCACTTGTAGAAACAAATAATCGTTCAAATAAAAAACTGTCGCCTTATATTTAGGGAGTATTTAATACTTATAGATGATTTTATTAATTGAATTAAAACCTAATGATAAAAAGAAACTTTGAAAATCTACATATTTGTTCGTCAATAATAAGTTGGTTTATTAATAAAAATTGTTAAATTTTAAATATTTCAATCAATCAATCAATTAAATTGTTACGCCTTTTTCCCACAGGGATAGGCAGAGACAATGGAGTGCTACCTACCACGATCCTTACACAACCCCCTTGCTTCCTTTACATCCACAATTCTCTTCATACAGGCTCTGTGGGCACTAGGCAACCTAGCTTTCTTAACGATGTATCCGATTTGGTCGGAAAACACTCTCCTGGGTCTGCCTTGTTTAACGCATCCATCCACATCAGATTTATAAATTTAAATAATACAAATTTAAATTGTTAAATATTGTCAATGCGTTTGCCATACGATTAACAATGCGTTTGAAGCTATTATCAAATTGTTACAATAATTTTGTACAATTTCTTTGACAACTGCAATGTGCTGATGGAATTGACATTACTGTACTCGTATTAAAAGTCTATACGACGTGTAAAGAATCTCTCTGCAGTCTTTCTGTCTATTTATACATTCTAACGTGCATACTAATACAAAATGTTCTATTTATGTTCTAGATAGTCCTGTATCACCCATGACAAGTATTGCACCCTTAGCATTTATGGTGACAGTCACTGCCGTCAAACAAGGATATGAAGACTGGTTGAGACATCGCGCCGACAACGTTGTTAATAATCAAATTGGTAAACAATTTATTTCATAGGAATTAAATTTTAAAATATAACCAACATCAACTTCGATTTATCCAATAATAAGCTCATTACCGACTAAGTTCACGGTTGCCTCAGTCGCTGTCACTATGCCGGCTAAAGATGCTTCTTCACGCATCGCTTGAAGAATCCAAGTACTACCAATTTTACCAATTTTTTTATTGCAGTTGAAATAATTCACAATGGTACAGTTAAAGAAGTCCATAATAAAACCATATCACCTGGAACGTTGGTTCGGGTTCGTAGTGGGAAACCAGTGCCAGCAGATATTGTGTTACTGTGTGAGGCAGGGGAGAAAGGCCGCTGCTATGTGACCACCGCAAACTTAGATGGGGAAACGAATTTAAAGACTTTACGAGTACCTACACCTCTTGTTAGATATACCGCAGGTGTGTGTGTGTGTTTTTTTATTTTAACTCGTCGTATGCCAGCACCCCGCCTGATTTTAAGCTGGAGTGCGGTCCAATAATATAGGTGACTGCTACTACACTTAAATAACGGTAAGGAACAGTCACATCCACTATGCCGGCTTAGGATTTTTAGTTGCCCCCTTTTGGTTTCCAATACAATGTCTATACCTCTCCTTAAATCTAGACTAGATCATCATCTTGACTACCTAGAAGCAGTGAACACATCGCTCGAAGAACCGAGAACCGAAGGGGAAGAAACGTTCTAGAGTGGAGACCACGAACCGGAATCCGCAGCGTAGGTAGGCCTCCCTTTAGGTGGACTGACGACTTAGTGAAAGTCACGGGTAACCGGTGGATGCAACTGGCATCTTGTCCTTTGGAATGGCGTTCTAAGGGGGAGGCCTATGTTCAGCAGTGGACGCCTTCTGGCTGATTATGATGATTATGAAGTATTTTAAATATGTTTTTTTTTCTATATAGATATTTTACCAAAAGGCATGCGTTTAGAAGTGCCACATCCAGTCGCTGATTTATATACATTTTATGGTAAATTGGAGATACCAGGTGCTGATAGTGTCACCCTTACCACAGACAATATTATGTTAAGAGGATCTACTGTTAAAAATACAGAATGGGCAATCGGTTGTGCTGTTTATACAGGTATTTTTTTTATTGACATTTCTATACTAAGCGACAAAAGTGCTTGTATCATAGAAACAGGACAACCAAAGTAGATATATCAAAGATACATTGGTACCGGTAGGTGGTTTCAAACTCGTGCTCTTGGTTTGTGTAACCATTGCACTGCCACTACACCACGGTCTGCATTCATTGCAGATCCATTTTCTTATTGTGCATCCGCCTGATGTTAAGCTGGAATGCGCGCCATGAATGGAAGCGACTACTACTAGAGCTAAATAATTACAAGTAGAAGTTGCATGCGTAATGCTAGCCTAGTTGGAACCAGCAACTTTTAAGCTGATTCTGAAACGTGACAAGTCACTTTACAGTTTAACACTTGTAAATGATTGGCAGACTGGGATAAGACAACATTTGGTGGTAAGCCTACCACCCTTAAACATCCAGACACGAGTACATATCTGTCTCATTTTGTTGTTAATAATTATAATATGTAATATCCAATATTTAAATATTACGAATAAATGCTATGAAACATCTTACTTCCACCGGGAATCGAAGCCGTGACTTAAGTGTAGAGAACCGGTTCAGGATCAGCATACTAATGCAATGGTGTAACAGTTAGTAGTAGACAAGAGTTTTTTTGCCAGATGTAGTTCATATGAAATTAAGGGTGGCAAGAGGGTCTGTTTAAAAACCATTAAGTAACTAAGTCGCGTTACGACCCGATCGGAGTCAGCAAAACACCCGAAAGTCAATTTTTTTATGTTTACTGATAACCGCCAGTTATCTAATTTAACTTATTATTTTAACTTACCTTGACTAAAATTTAAGATAAAATTTGTTATCGATACTTCACCTTGATATCAAATTGATGTCAATATCGTAGGAATCAAATTGCATTCAAAATACGAAAAAAATATTAAAGATTAGCTAATATAGATAAAAAAGGTAACCCCAGGAGGGTGTTATTCGACGAAATCAGACATCCTTGAGAAAGCTGGGTTGCCTAGTGCCCATAAACGTAGAGCTTGTATAAAGAGAATTGTCGGAGCGAGGGAGTTGAGTCAGGATCGTGGCAAGTGGCTCTTCTTTGTCCTTTGCCTATCCCTGTAGGAAAAAGGCGTGACAATTTGATCAATTGATTGATTTATAATATAGATACCGCCACTAGAGGCAAGTAGCAGTTACAACCACTATACCGGCCTAGTTGAAACCGACAACATTTCCAATTGACCCCGAAACGAAACGTGAATAAGTCATTTCACGGTCTTAGTACGTTAAAAGTGGTGACCTAAATTTGCTGGCAGACTGCACAAAAAACTGTCTGTCTACTACAAGATACCTATCTGATTAAGTGATTCAAGACATTAGAAGCACAATAAAATAAAACTATGGTTTTAATGACAAACATGGAACAACCTGGATTTTGTGTATATTTTTCTGTATTTTCTAACGAAAGATAGTAGGATTACGTGAACATATATTAATGGCACTTATTGAAATGAATTATTATACTTAACAAAGTAAATCATAGTATTTTCTTAAATTATGCGCGAACATTGATTAATGAAATAGACAAATTTTATGCGGCTTACTATCGCGTTTATTTTGGTTTTGATTTTACAATCAATCAAAAAGGAAACTGTCACGCCTTCGTTCCACAGGGATAGGCAGAGACATTTTACATTTTTTTTATTATTTCGACGTTTCGAGAGCTTTGCAGCCATTGATGATTGATTGGAAACAATAACAGCATCAACCAATAGGACGACCAACACCACAATCTCTCCGTGATCACGTTGGCTACAAAGCTATCGAAACGTCGGAATAATAACAAATTGTGAAATCAAAATAAACGCGGTCGTAAACCGCATAAAATTTGTTTAATTTATTAAAGTAAATAATGCACCAGATAAATAAGTTTTTCTAAGATTATACAAATTAAAATTATTAGCATTAGCTTGCTGATAAACTACCTAAGTGGGCACGGCACTATAAACCAAATAATCAAACTGTCACGCCTTTTTTCTACAGGAATAGGACATCCAATTAAGTAACTTTTTTTTAATTTTAGGAGAAGAAACAAAATTAGCATTAAACTCAAAATATGGGAGCAACAAATTCTCATCTTGTGAAGTTGCTGTGAATGGATTTCTAATATTTTTTATATTCATATTGACTACTGAAATACTTCTATCATTTGTTCTTAAATTGATGTTTGATCGTCATCATACTGGACATGAAGTTTATTTGGGGCCAGCTCCATCCCCCATGTCTATTAATATAGTTCTTCAAGATATGTTTTCGTTCCTTTTACTATATTATTATATGATTCCAATGTCATTATATGTTACTATCGAACTCTACAAATTCATTGGTAAGTTGTTAAAATAAAAATTCATAAATTTTTATATCAAGTGGCGCTCCATTGCCTTTCTCCATTGGGAAAAAGGCGTGAAAATTTCTTTTTTTTTGTTTTTGAATTAAAAAAGTAGAACCGCTCGAACCGCCTAAAGGCTTTATGTTAAAATTTTGTAAACGAGTTAGTCGTTATATATCGCAATAGAGAAAAGTTATTATTATCTTCCTTGAATAAATTATATTTCAGTTTTGTATATTTTCACTTTTATGTTATTTTATTATTTGTAAAAAAATAAATAAATTAGGTAATTTAAAACAAACATATCAAATATATAATTACAATACAAATTTTAAAAGGTGCACTATTCATTGGATGGGACAAAGATTTAGTATGTGAAGAAACAGGAAGACCAGCTGTCGCAAACACATCAGACTTAAACGAAGAACTTGGACAAATAGAAGTATTGTTCTCAGATAAAACCGGGACTTTGACTAAGAATTTGATGGTTTTCAGCGCTTGTTCAATAAATGGCAAAGTGTATGAAGAAAGAGACAATATATTATATGATAATGATCCTATTAGAGCACCGGCAGATTTACAGCAGGTGGAAATTATTCTTATTTAATTATTTAACATATTATATTCCAAATATTAAGTATAAATATAATAATAGTTCAGCTACCAGTACCACTATTATTAAAACGAGCATAAACCGAATAATTAAGGTTTCTAATATGTATACTAAAGTGTCAGGAATAAGACATAAATTATTAATACAATAAAACGCCTGCAATAGCCTTGGCATTGATATATAATTTAATGATACAAATATAAATTATTATTTAGGTTTTATTGATGTCACTATCGGAACTTGCTACGACAAAATAAATTATGTAGCTAGGGCTAATTTTATCAATAAGGCTGAATGTATATTAAAATAATATACATACTTGCTTATTTATTTAAATTTTCGTGTTATATTTTCCATTTGTTTTCTTCGTAATATTATTATATCGATGTAATTCATATCTTTTGAAATGCTTTTACTCATACATTCACAACCAGGAGAAGGCATAGTTATCTGATACTAATTAACTGTTTAACCGTAATAATTACCTGTTTTTTCTATCCGTTGAAAATCAATTCTACTTTTCTATAAAAAAAACCTAATATATTTTATTTGTTTTAGACAGATTTAAAGTTTTTCTTTACCGCACTAGCTTTATGCCATTCAGTTCAAATATCAAGTGACGATATGAAAAAATTAAGTGCAAAAATAGTAAATAGTAATCTTAAAAACTTATTTCGCCGCAAAAGGGAGAATGATAACAAAGACATAATCAATGGTTTAATAAATAATAATGAACCGTCTAATAAAATAGAATACAGAGCGAGCAGTCCTGATGAGAAAGCATTGGTAGAAGCCGCGGAGAGATTTGGGGTAACGTATTTAGGAGAAGATGGTGATAATTTAATTGTTAAAGTTGGCAGTTTAACAGAAATGTATGAGAGGCTTCATACAATTGAATTCAGCTCTGAACGGAAACGAATGTCGGTTGTTATTAAAGACAAAGATGGAAAGGTGAGCCTTGAAATCAAATTTATCTATTGAAATCTCATAAACCAATAGTTGCAAACGCAATAAAGTATCCCTGCGATATTCATAAATTATCATAGATACTGAGAAATAACTGGGGTTACCGATAAAAATAATCTTTCAACTTATATAATTTATACGAATGTATCTAAATATGTTATGTATTAAAACCACCAATCAAACTTTTCTAACCAGCAATCAATCAAAACAAACGCATCTATTCTTATAGGCACAGATAAAATAATAACTGACCACGAAGTCTAACATCGTAATAATATCTAGTCAGATGGTGTATATATTTTATTGTGGCTCGACATATGACAGCATTCCGCCTGATGTTAGGCTGAAGTGCAGTCCATGAATGGAAGTGACTGCTACTTATAGTTGAATAACTGTCAGTAGAGGTTGCATCCATTATGCCGGTCTACTTTAAACCGGCATATATCGTTAGTTTCTGGCATAAAGTTCTCTATATACAATTACATGTTTTATTTCCAAAAATAACATGTTCAGACAAAAGAACATTACAATACCTGAATTCTGCATGTTTCTTTTTTATTTATTCTTCCTTTACACGGGATTATTTATGTACCGACCTATTGCAGATATGGTTATTCTGTAAAGGTGCTGAAAGCTCAATATTACCACTATGTAGAGATGACGACTTGATTGGAATTACCAGAACTGATATTGACATATTTGCCGAAGAAGGTTTAAGAACATTGGCTATTGCGTTTAGGGAAGTACCGCCAGAAGAATACGATAAAGTTGTTCAAAGTACGTTTTGTTCTTATATTTATCTTCACTAATATATCGTAAGGCGTGATAATTTACTAAGATAATCAAGATTTCATCTATTTTGACGTTTTGCCTTGGGTAATCATCTGTAAAAGTTAAACAAAGAAATGTGATAACTGATATTAACATGACTTTTAATAAATCTTATAGAGACCACCTTACAATTTCCTTAATCTTGATTATTATTTCCTAAGACTAAAAAGTTAAAGTTAATACGTAAATGTGGATTACTATTTAACGATGGTAGTACATTATTTATTATATTTTTAGGTAATAAGAATATCAAATTTAAAAACGCAGAATTAGCAATGAAACAATCACAGGAATTATATCATGGATTAGAAAATGATCTTACTTTGTTAGGAGCGACAGCAGTTAAGGATTGTTTGCAGGATGATGTCGCTGATACAATTGCTTCTTTAAGAGAAGCTGGTATCAAAGTTTGGGTACTTACTGGAGATAAGGTAAGCATTGTGTTATTATTCTTTTAGATTGGGTACAAATAGTCTTCAGACTGTAGTGTAGGCCATGTAAGGGAGCGCAACTTGCCATGTCCTGACAAAACTCCCTCACTTCTTTCACATCCACAATCCTCTTTATACACGCTTTACGGTCTTGGGCTCTAGGCAACCCAGCTTGAGAATGTTTTCGATTTGGTCAGAAAACAATCTCCTGGGTCTGCCTCGTTTAACGCATCCATGCACATCAGATTAATAAATTCGTCAATCTATTTACACTCATCCTTTCCATTGAAAAAACCATCGAAGCATTCCTTTGTCAATTCTTGTTTACAAAGTTTATTAAAACATAGATCATAATATCTAACCTAACCTTCATACTTACTCGTACGAGTATACATATCAATAGCAAATATATAAAACTGGTCTGACCATAGATTCGTATCATCAAAGTTTAGATAAGGATTATCATAAGTCCTTCGTTATGACTGTAATAAATTATAACTCATGATATTTAGAGTTTATTGCACTTTTCGTGAAAAATGTACGGAGGATTTGCAAAATAATAATTATTATTTATTAGTAAATATATAAGACATATATCTCGTGTATTTTACAAGGACTGTTAATTTTTAATTTAGGTACATATATTGATAAACTCGTATTGATAAATAGGACACCGAACTAGACACCTAACACTGTTTGCGTAGACACGACAAAGATCGACGTACTATCAGAACTACCATATTTTTATTTTTGTTAAAAAATATTTATTCAAAATAATAGTACTCAGGTCAATAGGCATCATAAGGAATTATATTTCTTTCTTTTTTAAGTACTAGTGCTATAATGTATATCCTTTATTCATATGTTCTGTTCTCCCATGTTCTGTATTTATTTGTACTATGCACTTTTTGCGATCTACTTAAGACATGCTTTCTACACAACCTAAAGGTTGATTGGCAGAAATAGCCAATTTTTGGCTTTAGGCCGTCTTTTGTTTATTTTTAAAAATAAATGGTACTTTTATTTTTGTAGTTTTACTACAAAGTTACATTTTATTATTTAGTAATTTTGTATGCTAATTTCCCTTCTACTATAATAAATACATACAAATTTAAATTTATATATTATATTATAATAAAATTCTACTTATAATAATTCTACTTTATAATTATAATTATAAAGATTGTATGTGAATCAATGAGTCTATCTTTTTATTAAACTGATTAAGGTAAAAATTAAAATGATAGGTACCTAAGACATTTTGTTCTTTATTTTCATTTAGACTTTCTACTCTAATATCATCATTTTAAACTACGATATTTGTAAAACGATAGAGATATTGTTTCTGTTTGAAGTTTTTTAATTAGGGCAAAATTTTAAAACCTTTCTTAATATTGAAATATTCCAAATATTTTGAATACTATAATTTAATCTTATTGAATTTCATTTTCAGGTAGAAACTGCAATAAACGTCGCCCAATCATGCAACCACATATCTAATGATGACAAGAAAATGTATATGATTAATATTGACAATGAAGAACATATAAATGTCCATATGGATGACTGTCAAAGGATAGTGAATGAAAATAGAGATGATAAATTAACATTAATTGTTGATGGAACTAGTATGGCGCAGGTTCTTGATAGGCCTCTAGCACATACGTTTGCTGATATAGCGTTAGAATGCAGTGCTGTTTTGTGTTGTCGGTTATCCCCTATACAAAAAGCACAGGTAATTTTTATACATGTCATAAATCCTTTGGTTACCCTTTAAGAATAATATTCCATCGCAGTTTAAAATTTACCTTTATAAGCTATTTATGAAAAATTAGAACATGTTTTTATCTTCTGTACATGTATGTTTAATTCTTTATTAAAAAACAACATGCTAAGTAAATGGTTCAAGCATTTTTTTTTATTTACAGATAGTAAAATTAATAAAAAATAATCCAAGGAAGCCCATAACTGCTGCAATTGGCGATGGTGCTAATGACATTTCTATGATACAAGAGGCTCATGTTGGTTTTGGGATATTTGGTAAAGAAGGCTATCAAGCTGCGAGGTAATCTAAGTTGCCAATTGAACTCTCCTAGTATTTTTGGAGTCCTTAACCCTTGACGTAACATTTCGGAAATGTTAGCACCGCGGATCTATATCTGTATGATTTATCTTCTATCATTAAAACATAAACATCTTCTGGTAAATGTATAAAAATTAACAATGGAAACTCAAAAGCTGTAGATTGACTTTATTTATTTCCTTGGACCTCAGATGACTTAAAGTGTTGAGCGATCTATATATATATTGTATATATAGATATATAGAATGGCCACCATTGGATTTAAAGGATTTCGTTATATTTAATATTCTAACGTTACTTTTAAAAGAAAATAAATATGGCCACATCTAAACTAAATTGGTTATGGCACATATCTTATTTGACTATACCTAATATTTTTTATCATGCCTTTTTTTTACAGATCTGCCGACTACGGGTTTACAAAATTTTCGATGCTTAAGAAAATCATACTAGTTTTAGGACACTGGTATTATCAAAGATTAGCTACGTTAATACAATATTTTTTCTATAAAAATTTAGTTTTTGCTAAGATTATGGTAAGTTGGAATAGTATTTACTAATATTTATTAATATCTATTCAAGTCGAATAAATGAAAGTGGGATGTGGGTGAAAACCAGTCAGCATTATGGATAGAATGCTGCCAGCTTATACAAACCTAACATTAGATAGAGGATGGTAATATACCGTACCAATTATTTAAAAACATACTCAATTCTTAATAGGATAGCTAAAGACCATACTGTTTTGTAAAACGCTCTCTTCTTTTCACGTCATAATAGAAGGCGACCGTCTAGTGGTAGTGCAATGGTCACGAAAACCGAAAGCACGGGATCAAAACAACTTGCCGGTACCAATGTATCTTTGATATGTACTTTGGTCTTCTTGTTTCTATGACACAAGCAAGCACTTTAGTAGCCTAATATAGAAAAATATGTTTGATTCGTCTTATATAGGCTTTATGGTTTATGGGCATTCCAGTTGCTAGATCGATTACTCGTACAACATTTTAACTTTTTGGATTGCTATTTAGTATTTTGTACGGCATAGTGACCGCGACTGAGTGATCGTAAATTGTATTTTTTTTTAATTTTTTTTATCGTCGTCTTGCTTACTATTAGGCAAGTCAGACGTCGAGTCTAAATAATAGAAATAAAATAATTACTAGTAGGTCGTTAATAAATTATTATTTTTGTTTTAGTTATATTTTCAAATTCAATCGGGGTGGTCAACACAATCAATATTTGACTCAATGTTCTTAACATTTTTCAATCTCATTTTTACCGCCTTACCTTGTATCATACATTCAGTTACAGAACAATCGAAAAAAGATACTTTACTACTTAGGTATGTATTTAAATACATTTACACGTAAAAAACTTATATGTTTAAAAATAGAAGAAGTTTAAAGCCTCCCATTGAACATAATATATTTTTAATATATAAAAAGTCCCATACAAAATAATGTCATAAAAGTGTCCGCGCGTCAGAATTCACTTACACTGATATAAACTGAGTAAGTGAATTTAATGTGAATTGTAAACTGAACTTTACCCACTTTACAACATTGTTGTAAAGTGGCAAGTATAAACTTGTCTTGTCACGAATGTAATGTCACATACATAATTTCGGACTGAGAACAAATGCAAGTCCAACCAATCGGACTTGCATTAATTTTGTCGCTGTTGGAGGGGCAATTGTGTATTTATTATATTATAATATATGATCGAGGCCTATACCTTACTTTTTAGGTTAGATAAAATAAATGAATATCAGTAACTTTAAAATAAAATTTCATTAACCATAACAACAAGCATATACAGAATACAGACCGTATTCATAAAGACGAAGGATATCCTTCCAAGTATAACGTAGAAGTATAAGGTAATACTTTAAAGTAAAAGGTAGAAGTATAAGCATAACCTTCTTTCTGTATTCACAATGATTACCTTTTACTTTCGAGAATGGATCTCCACTTGCCACGATCCTGATATCATTCTTTCAAATCTCTTATGAAAACGTTTCATTTTAAAAAATGTTTTTGACCTCAGAGTTAATGATTTACTATGAATTGTATAAAATTAATTATTTAGGTACAAGTTATAATTTTTTTTTAACTTTTCTTAATTTCAGTAAGCCCGTCCTATATAGTTATAATCGTAAAAATAGATTAATGAGCTGGCGAAGGTTCTCTGAATGGTGCATAAGTGCGCTCTACCATTCAATTTTAATTTATTTATTTACATGGTTAGCGATTAAGTATTCTGTGATAAGTACCGATGGAAAAACAATTGATCTATGGTAAGAAAACTATTTTGATGTCTTAATGTTTATTGCTCTCAATAATTTATCTACTGTTAGAGTTCCTGAAAGCAGAGGGATACGTGGAGCAGCGCCACATGTCAGACTTTTAGCCATCAGCCAACAAGAATCCCCTTAAGGGATGTTATTGACTGATTCCCATGATGCACCGGCAAGCAGACAGACACACGAGGAGGGAGTCTGACATCGCACCCAGTACGAGTAATAATCCTACAGTGTTACATTGTCAGATCAGAGTTATCTTCATTTACTTTTTTTACCATAACATAACGAGAGTACAGACCAATACGTGACATAGTCGCGTCTCAGCATCAGCTTGTAATTTGTCGGCATAGAGGTTGGGACTGCAGTTAAATTGCACATTTGCCTACGGAGATCACGAACCGAAAGAAGCAGCGTAGGTAGGCCTCCCACTAGGTGGACTGACGAAATAGTGAGAATCACAAATAACTGGTGGATGCAACTGGAATCTTGTCGTTCGGAATGGTGTTTTGAGGGGGAGGCCTATCTGGACGTCTTCTGACTGATGATGATGATGACAGTCGCCTCCATTATTCATAGATCGCACATCAAGCGAGTCGACCCACAAAAAAGTTTGTTTTAGTTGTAAATTTTTATTTATGTTATACTATTAAATTATAATTATTGCCTTTTTCTTGTTTTCAGGTGCTATGGAGCAGCATTGTTTCATATGTTGGTTGTAGTAGTAAATCTAAAGTTATGGTTAGAAACATACTACAACACAATGGTTTTTATGTTATGCGTAGTTCTCTCTATGCTTAGTTTTGTAGCTTTTAATCTTCTTTATTCGTCTTTCAATTCGTAAGTATAATTTAATAGCATTTGTAAATATCATAGGTGAAGAAACAAGTACGAGGTGCAGGCTTACCCTCACCAGCTTGGCTGCGCTTGAGGGATTAGTGTGCAGTTGTTATTAAAAGTGCAGAATATAATTAAACTGTCGTATAATATCTTATAATATCTTTTGTAGAATTACTTAATTGCGGACAAACATGGGCGGTATAGCACTAAACATAGGCTGCGTTCCCATAAATATAAATACAATATTATTTTTAGCCGATTGAAGGGAAATATTTTAGTGCATTCAGAAAAAATATTAAAAATGTAGAACACTAAACCTACATTTAATATTTTACATATGATTATTTATAAAAGTTGGGTCGCCTAGTGCACATAGATGTGAAGGAAGCGAGAAAGTCGTGTCAGGATCGTGTCAAGTGGCGCTCCATTGTATATGCCTGTGGAAAAAAGGCGGTTGACAATTCGATTGATTGATTAATATTTTACTTATTTCTTTAATAATGTTAATTATTATCTTTTCAGGCAAATAGATGGTGATGTTCTCGGCACATACCAACGCCTGCTCTCCTCTTTTGCGTTTTGGTCACTTAATGTTTTAATAGTTATCGCGACATTATTGCCTGATTATTGTATGCGAGCAATTCGTGACCGCTGTTGGAAAAGGACACCAGTAAAAACGTCAATACCCCGTGATGGAACAGGAAACGCCGCATTTGTACCAGATGTTACAAGATTTTAGAAAATTAAATAGGATTTATACAGTTAACGTGATTTATTATTTACTTTTCCTTTAAATTTTTATAATAATTTATTCTTTAATAGATATGTAGTTGGTAAATACACAAATATAAAGTTTAATAGAAATAACTTTGGGAAGCGAGGAGTCTTTCTGGGCGCCGCACACTATCGTATATTATCGCACTATCGCAATCGGCCTACGGGCTTGTATGTAATATGCTACGACTTTGTCAAATATCGATTGCTGGATATTAGTTAAAAGTATTGTAATAAAATCCCTCTGCAACAACATTACAGAGTATTACAGTAATATTAGAGTAATTACAGTAATTTGCAGCTCACATCATCGCCACAGAAATTATCCTTACTTATATTATAAACGCGAAAGTTTGTGAGTATGGATGAATGAATGAATGTTTGTTACTCTTTCACGCAAAAACTACTGAATGGATTTTGATGAAACTTCACAATAATATAGCTTATACATCAGAATAACACATAGGCTACAATTTATGAAGATATTGTGTGAACCTAATTTTACGCGGGTGACATATCTTTAAGGACCTATATAAAATTCATTGAGCTATTAAGTACTATCGTACTCAATCATAACTTAATTTATTGATAAAATTAAATCTTATTGTTAGTACAAAAGAGTAAACGACTATAGCCTATACCTATAGCCAACCAACCAAACCATACCTTCATAATTACAGCTGAAGATAAAAACTGGTAAACATATCAAAATCTATAAGTTTGTTTACCTTTTTATCACGTTTGTTTGACTCTCGGTATATATAATACCGCGTTCTCACCGGGCGATTTCAGTTGATCAATATTTGTCGTTTAACAAAAATTATATATATTAATTGCTTCAATTTGGTTAAAAGTCTGTTCAGACGGTTCAAATCTCGAACGATTTCGCAGTTGATCAACTCAAATCGCCTCGTGAGAACGCGGTTTAATGGGGCGTTCTCACGGGGCGATTTTAGTTGATCAATATTTATCGTTTACCAAAAATTCGAAAGCAAATATTCACGATAGCGTTCTCACGATTCAATAATAATCGACTCAATATTATAGGTGTTATAACACTATCTGTTCATTGTAGCATTTTTCTCGTGGATGCGGACGCCATAATTTACATTTTATTTTAGAAACAAACAAAAAACTGGTGACAGAGGAATGCAATATTTACTGATTGATTGGACTGATTATTTAATGCAAGTTGAACGAATAGGTTCAGACGAGTCGATTCGCTGTCAGCTATAGTTGAATTAATAAAAGCAGAAAGGTGTTTGACTTTTGTTGAATCATTTTTTATTGCTTCAACTTGGTTGAAAGTCTGTTCAGGCGGTTCAAATCTCCAACGATTTCGCAGTTGATCAACTAAAATCGCCCCGTGAGAACGTCCCATTAGAATGTTGCTCTCCAGGAAAACCAAATCTCTTTCTTATTATAAAATATTCAAAATGCATTTAAAAAGGCAATAAGTAATGAAATCTGTATACACCGGAAAAAGGGGGTTTTGCCCAAAAAAAATGCGAACCGAGATATTTTGACGGATTTAGGTTCGTCTTGGGACGTGTTAATAATGAGCCTAAAATCCAACAGCTGAACTATTGCAGTTTTTTTTTATTCGCCGGTAAAGTTGCGAAAACGTAGTTTTTCGCAACTATAATTTTTTCTTGACTATTTAGATAAAAATGTTGCTAGAAGGACTTGCAGATATTAAAAATATCTACAAAATGAGACCAGTTAAGTTCAAATTGGTTCTCTTGTTTTTTTACAAAATACGGAAAACCGCTAAAAACCGATGTTTTTTAAATAACGTTTCAAACAAACAATTTTATACCTAGACGTCTCCAATTTTATTAGTCTGTAGACTTTGACGTGTAGTGTTAGTGGTATTTTTTTGGAATGTTTTTCTTTTATATTTTTTGTAAAATTCCATTTTATAATTTAAAAAGCACTTTTTTGCAACTTAATTATTACCTCTTCGGTAGGTCCTAGAGTGATGTATTTGAGCTCATTCTCTTCCTTAAGAGTTGTACTTTCAGTCATTTTTCACAGCTAATTAATTTTAGTAACGAGGGTCTTTTAAATCGAAGTGCGAAAAAGTGCTAAGTTTCGGAATCGTTTCGAAACTTTGGCTATTTGATTGGAGATTTTTTCTCTAAATAAAAAAAAATAAATGCCCTGCGACCAATGGGAGCAGAGATTATATTTATTAGGAAATCCTGTGTTTATTAAAACGAAAAACACAAATAATCGACGTGTATCTGTGGATTATTGCATTTAATTTTTATATTTATTAGCTGTGAGATTGCAATGGGTTCAGTCACATGTGGGTTTGAAGGGTAACGAGGAGACTGACCGTTTAGCTAAGATCGCAGCACATAAAGGTAAACCTTTAAACATTACCCCTAATAACAATGAGTTTTTTTGATGATGGTTTCGTATACCATAAATTACTACCATACTTAAAATTATTGTTTAGACTACGTTCGGGTCATGAATATAATATAATATATTCAATGTAAAAACTTTGCAGATGGGTAATGGTAGTAATTTATGGTACACGAAACCATCATCAAAAAATTGAAAAAAAATTCAAAAAAATACCACTAACACTACACGTCAAAGTCTACATTCTATTAAAATTGGAGACGTCTAGATATAAAATTGTTTGTTTGAAACGTTATTTAAAAAACATCGATTTTTAGCGGTTTTCCGTATTTTGTAAAAAAAACAAAAGAACCAATTTGAACTCAACTGGTCTCATTTTGTAGATATTTTTAATATCTACAAGTCCTTCTAGCAACATTTTTATCTAAATAGTCAAGAAAAATTATAATTGCGAAAAACTAGGTTTTCGCAACTTTACCGGCGAATAAAAAAAAACCTGCAATAGTTCAGCTGTTGGATTTTAGGCTCATTATTAACACGTCCTAAGACGAACCTAAATCCGTCAAAATATCTCGGTTCGCATTTTTTTTTTAAAAGCTAGAGGGGCTCGACTCCTTTTCCCGGTGTAGGATTTCGTAAAAAAATAACTACAATCTTTCCTTAGAGGAATAATATACCAACGCCACCCCAGCCGGTGAAATTTTAGATTCTCTATAAATGTCTATAACCGATCGATAGGTAAAATTTATTACTTTAAGTATTAAAAATAAAAAAATTTCTTACTCTTTTATTTTTCGAGTTGTTAAACCAAATATATATTTTTAGGTTGTTATTTTTGTAAGGCTCATACCAATAAAATATAGAATATTTTTACATTACTTCTTACGAATAATTTATGACTTACGGCCGCTAAAAAGTCAACATGATTAAATTTAAGTTTCTAGGTTATTAACATTGTTTAATTTGTTATTAATAGTTTAATAGCATAACGCCTGAAATTGATCTTATTTTGAATCTATTTGAATTGATTTATTGAATTGTCACGCCTTTTTCCTACAGGGATAGGCAGAGACGATGGACCGCCACTTGCCACGATTCAAATCCTAACACAACTCCCTCGCACCCACAATCCCTTCCTAATATAAGCTCTTGCTAAGCAACCCCAATCTACTTTGACTCATCGTGTCCAAGCCTTTGTGACAGGGTCTGGCACAAGGCCCTTCTTTCCAAGCTCGAAACATACGGTTTACTTGACCGTGTTCCTTTTGTAATTAAAGGCATGCTGGAACTTGGATCTAGCATTCATTGCTATGCAGACGACAGCACGGTGCACGGATGCTACACTGCCCGCCCCGCAGCCGGAAAACAGTAGATAGCTGATATGAGAGAATCTGTTGTAGCGGAGCTGAACCGCGTTCTTGGATGTATTTCCCACTGGAGCGACGAGAACCTAGTTAAGTTCAACGCAAACAAGACTCAGGTGTGTGCGTCCTCTATCGCCTATATCACGGAGAATGTTCCGAGGAGTTCTTTAACCTTGTACTTACCTCTTCTTTTCACACCCGTAATAACCGCACAGGTCGGGGGAAGCATCCGCATTGTGCTGACCGAATCGGCAGTCGAACTAAAAGGTTCGATGCGTGGTTTCTTTGTAGGACAATCGGCAAGTAGAATACTTTACCAGCCCATGTGTTCTCTCCATCCTGTAACCTTGGATCGTTCAAACGATTTGTGAAGTAGCACCTTTGGCCGGCATAGTGATGGTGACTGGGGCAGCCGTGAGTACTCAGTTTTTGCATTCGTCGGCACTCTTGGAACTCTTCTTGCTTGCCATCAGGGGGGTCGAGGTTAGGTCCAAAGCTCTCGAAACATCGGAATTAAAAAATTGTAAAATCAAAAACCAATATGAACGTGTTAGCCGCATAAAATTCGTTTAACTCATTAACCAATTTTCGGGCGAAATCTAAATCTAATCTAAGAAAATAATCCTAATCAAAATAACGGTATAAAATTAATGTTTTGTCATCACATATTTTCATATTATGTAGACGTCTGGAAGTATGTGACAATTAGTTACATACATACAAGTCAAGCTATTAAAAGTCAGTTAATTAAAAAGAAAGACCGAGTCTTCAGAGAGCAAAGGACCTTCAATAGAACACGCAAAGAAGCGAGTAATTATTTTTATTTTATTGTATTGTGCCTCGCCATATGACATATGGCGGGGACCTGATGTTAAGCTGTAGTGCGGTCTATGAATGGATGTAACTGCTCCTACAGGTAAATAACATAGCAGTCACATCTACTATGCCGGCCTAGTTGAAACCGAAAACTTACAAGCTGATTCCGAAACGCGACTTATTCACTTCACGGTCTGTATACTTGTAAGTGGTGGTAGTACCCCGGATCGGCAGGCTGGGCACCACGGCATACTACTTTTTGATAATCAGACCCTTGGACTCTTCAATACTTTTAATAATTAATTAAATTAAATATAAAATAAAAACTGTGAAACAAGTATTATAGGTCTGTGGGTTAAATGTTTAGTTTACGTATCAGGCGTGGTACATTGGGTCTGCAGACCAGTTTGTTATGCGTAAAGCCCTGGGTTCGATTTCCGGTCGGAGCAAATACTTGTTTCGTAGCTTTTATTCGTAAGATTTAATCGAATTAAATATTTAAGAGCTGGAGATTTGCTCCGGGTCTGATTATTAAAAAGTAGTTGGCAATGGTGCCCAGTCTGCCGAACCGGGATAGACTTATACCACCACTTACAAGTATACAAACCGTGAACTGACTCAGTTGCGTTTCGGGGTCAGATTGTAAGTTTCCGGTTTAAATTAGGCCGACATAGTGGATGTGACTGTTATTTAACTGTAGTAGTAGTCACCTCCATTCATGGACAGAACTCCAGATAAACATCAAGTGCCGTCATATGTCGAGTCACAATAAAAAAAGCCCCGTTCATAATTTTAACAGGGGATAAAATCGGTCAGGTTGTAAACCCTCTTGGTAAGCGCAGGTTCGTTTATAAATTGACGATTTTTTAATAATAGTTAGACCTCATTTTTATGTATTAAAATAATGTTTTCATTATTAATGTTAAAACCTAATGACAATTAATAAATTAAATCCGTCCCTGTGTCATCAGAATTCTGATACAGGGACGAATTTATGAACAAGTCTAACAAGTTTTTAAAAATAATATAATACACAGTAATATAGTATTTTTATTGAATATAGATCAATCAATTAATCAATAAATCAAATTGTCACGCCTCTTTCCCACAGGGATAGGCAGAGACAATGGAACGCCACTTGCCACGATCCTCGCTTCCCTCACATTGACAATACAAGCTCTACGGTTATGAGCACTAGGTAGGGTTGCCAACCATACTTTATAATAACGTATATTACGTTATTTTTGGTAATTATACTTTATACTTTTGCATACAAATAAAGTATGTGGAAATACTTTATTTTGATTGCGTAGCAAACGAATTGCTTATTTAAGTATATAAAGGACATCATTCATTTTGTATGGGTCTTGGGCTTTAATGTTACAATGTAGTTGGAATATATCCTTTTTTTGCATAGTTTGGGTGTGCAAAATCATCTAACTATAATTATGACAGTTCAAAGCAAAACAAATGTAGCGTTGATTGACAGATGATACAAAACTCATATCTTATTTTCCAAATAACTCAATTGCACAGCAATTAAAAGCAAAATTGTTATTAGTTTTATCAATACAAGTAACGAATCTACTATTTGTATTATATATTTTTTCATTATCGGACGTTACAAAAGTGGTACATAGAAGCTCAAAATGAATGATGTCCTTTAAATGATAATTGTCAAACAAGCTTTGAAATATTTAAAAATAGCAAAAAATTGTTAGCAAATGCTAAAAGCACACAAAATACGTTTTTAGGGCATAAAATTTGAAAAATACTTTATTTTTCTTCCAAATACTTTATTTTTATCCTATTCAAACAATGGTATACGTTTTTTTTTGTCAAAAAAGTTGGCAACCCTAGCACTAGGCAACCCAGCTTTTTTGAGAATATCTCCGATTTAGTTGGAAATTTTTAAATTTGGTAATTTATTCATTAAAATATTTAGATTTTAAAAAGCGACATCTATGAAATTTCGATTAAACTACATAATAAATCATGATAGATAATTTAAGTAAATTGGCATTTTATTTTAATGGTTTTATAATAGATGGCGCTATGCCGGCATTCCACTTGTCGATTGTTCTACAAAGAAACTACGCACCGAACCGTTTAGTTCGACTGCCGATTCGGTCGACTAAATGCGGGTGCTCCCTCCGAACTGTGCAAGTATTACGGGTGTAAAAAGACGGGGTAGAAACAAGGTTAAAGAGCTCCTCGGAACATTCTCTGTTGTATAGGCGAT
The DNA here is from genome assembly GCA_905220615.1 of Tinea trinotella. Lineage (NCBI taxonomy): Eukaryota > Metazoa > Arthropoda > Insecta > Lepidoptera > Tineidae > Tinea > Tinea trinotella. The sequence continues at coordinate 4,258,784 of HG992311.1, forward strand.
AGAGGACGCAAGAAGCCGCCATGTCTGCGTAGTTGCAGGGGCTCCAGAGTTCGCGTGACCTCTGCATCACCTATAAGTCGGACAGCTTGACGCTGCAATGAATTTAGTGCATTAAGAAGATACTTGGCAGAGCCGTCCCAAAAGCGCGAACAGTACTCCGCGCAAGAAGCAATTTTTTTAAATTTTTATTGTGACACGACATCTGATCTCGTTCCGCCTGATGATAAGCAAGAGGAGGTCCAAGAGTGACGACGACTGAGAAAGCCGAGTATTGTTCTCGGCTGCCTCAGCCGCCGTCTCTATGCCGGCCAAAGGTGCTTCTTCACGCATCGCTTGAAGGATCCAAGGTCATAGGATGGAGAGAACACATGGGCAGGCAAAGCATTCCACTTGTCGATTGATCTACAAAGAAAAGACGCACCGAACTTTTTAGTTCGACTGCCGATTCGGTCGATAAAATGCGGATGCTTTCCCCGACATGTGCGGGTATTACGGGAGTGAAAAGACGAGGTAGGAACAAGGTTAAAGAGCTCCTCGGAACATTCCTCGTGGTATAGGACCTTGCACAGTACTGAGGTTACAGCTATTGGACGGTAGTTTGCCGGGTCTGAACGGTCGCCTTTTTTTGGGACCGGTTGCACCTTGGCCCCCTTCCAAGCCCGAGGCACACAGCCCGATGCTTACGAGAGCCGGTACAGCCTCGTCAAGACGGGAGTCAATTCCGCTGCACAAGCGCTGGGACACCATCCGGACCACTGGCCTTCCTGATATCGAGCGATCGTAGTTCCATGCGGACATCGCGTTGTCTGATACGAATCTCAGGCATCGTATGTCCGCACGGACGCAGGGTGGGTGGCCCTGCCCCACGATCGTCAATTCGCGAATTTGTGGCAAAGACTTCGGCCAGTAAATCGGCCTTCGCCTTCGCCGTATGCGCCAGTGAGCCATCAGCCTGTCTCAGTGGTGGCAGTACAGAACGACAGAAGTTAGATTCTACAGTCTTGGCGAGACTCCAAAAGCTGCGACTACCCGTTGGGTGCGCTAATAGACTCTCGCCAATCCTGGAAACGCGCTGCGCCTCCGCTTTTTTAAAGACCTTTCTGCAAGACTTGGTGGCACGATTATAGGCTGCTTTCAACTCATCCACGTGAGGGTCATGATTCTTTCGACTCCTGACCCATGCACTGTGAGCTGCGTTTTTCGCAGAAACAGCAGCCGCGCAGTCACTGTTGTACCAGGGCCTGCTCCGGTCGTTACGAGATGCACAGTTGGATGGAACGTAATATTCCATCCCCAGCGCTATCTCATCAGCAACGGCCGAGGCACACGTGGATGGATCCTCAGAGTTGAAGCAGCGTTGCCACCAAGGGAGCGAAGCGAAATAATTTCGCATTCCCTCCCGCTGACCGGTAGTGCCACAAACGTCGCACCTCTTTCCTGGCAGGAGGAGGCACGACGCGCGGCATTATCGTCTCGACCAGGCAGTGGTCAGAAGTCCCTAGAGGGGCCTTGACCGAAATTGTATACCCGGACGAGTTGAACGAGTGGTCAGTAGAAGGTCCAGCAGAGAAGGGGCATGACCGACAATGTCTGGCACCCGGGTGGGCTGGGTCACCAGCTGTGTCAGGTCATGCAGAAGGGTAAAAGCATGAGCGGCCCTTCCCGCGTGGTCGGTCCTTTGGGACCCCAACCACACCTCATTGTGTGCGTTGAAGTCCCCCAAGACCACGACCTCCGCGGTCGGGAACCCCGCCTGTCGCCCGGCTCAGAGAATCGAAAAGCCGGGTTGTCTCCGAATCCCCGTGGTGGGAACGGTATAGGCACCCGTAGATCCTGACTTGGGAACCAAGGTCCACGTGTACCCAGAGGATGGACAGGGAAGGATCCTCCAAGCAAAGCAGACGGAGACAACAGATATCGGACCGGATGTACACACATACCCCGGCTTTCGCAAGGAATCTTTCCTCAAGCGAGTAGCCGGGGTATTGAAGGTACGAAGTGTCAGCCGGTGACTTTATCTGCGTCTCCGTCAAGAAGAGCAAAGTGGGCTGTGCCGTCTCAAGATAGTGATGGACGGCACTGAGATTGGCGTGGATTCCACGTATATTCGTGAAATCCACGCCAAGCTCATCAATCTGAGCCTTGTATATACTACTTGTGTAATAGCAGGCGAATAGCAAGAATGCTGGATTTAAGTCGGCGACAGCACGAAGCCCTAAGGAACCCCGGCATTTACCGACACCCTGCACGATGCGCTTCCATCCACAACCACGCTTATGGAGCGGTCACGCAGGTAGTCGGCTATCTAGCCACGCAGACGGTCAGGTAAACCGTATGTTTCGAGCTTGGAAAGAAGGGCCTTGTGCCAGACCCTGTCACAAAGGCTTGGACACGATGAGTCAAAGTAGATTGGGGTTGCTTAGTAAGAGCTTATATTAGGAAGGGATTGTGGGTGCGAGGGAGTTGTGTTAGGATTAGAATCGTGGCAAGTGGCGGTCCATCGTCTCTGCCTATCCCTGTAGGAAAAAGGCATGACAATTCAATAAATCAATTCAAATAGATTCAAAATAAGATCAATTTCAGGCGTTATGCTATTAAACTATTAATAACAAATTAAACAATGTTAATAACCTAGAAACTTAAATTTAATCGTGTTGACTTTTTAGCGGCCGTAAGTCATAAATTATTCGTAAGAAGTAATGTAAAAATATTCTATATTTTATTGGTATGAGCCTTACAAAAATAACATAACCTAAAAATATATATTTGGTTTAACAACTCGAAAAATAAAAGAGTAAGAAATTTTTTTATTTTTAATACTTAAAGTAATAAATTTTACCTATCGATCGGTTATAGACATTTATAGAGAATCTAAAATTTCACCGGCTGGGGTGGCGTTGGTGAATAATATACTTAATGGGAACTCTTTGAATCTTTCGTTAACAAGCACTTTTAATATAGTTGGTTTATAAATAAAAGCACAAATGCGTATCTTGTTGTCATTACTGTCATATCTGTCATTTAAAAAAACCGTATTCTTTCTTAAGTAGGAGTATAACTATAACCTCTCAACTCAGTTATATTATGTAAATATTAATAAAAATGTCTGTTAGTGTAAGAAAAGGGAATGAATTACCAAATGATGCAATTGTGCTTAGTGAATTCGACGCCTCTACCCAAGTATGGGAGATGATAGATGATTGGGATAATTCATCAGAAACGTAATATATACATTTTATATTTTAGTAATTTATTATTTATTGTATGTTTTTATTAATGTAGCGCGGTTTTCAGTAGTTTATGTAATATAAAATAATCATTTATGATAAATAATTTAGATGGGCTCTTCATCATGCTGCTAATATACTTGGTGCTGTAAGTGCAGTCAGTGGTATTATTATAAATCAACATTATCGGACGAGACTACGGCTGGGACGCTTTGGTCACTTTTCATCAGTTTTACCAGTCATAGTTCTACCAGGATCACTTACTATGATATTTCATAAACATGTAAGAAATAATTATTTTAAAATATATATACAGTGGACCCCTGGTAATCCGGCAAACGTTTTGCAGGACAGTGTCGAACTATCGAATTTGTCAGATTATGCCTAAGACCCCCTATAGTTTTACAAAATAATACCCTGTAATCCAACATATCACAAATCCCATGGTAGCATGTACAAGATGTAACCTGTTCAATCATGCATTATTCTCATTACCGAAGATTGTAAAAAATATTTAACAATAATGGTCATGTAGGATTGCAGGGGTGCTGAATTAGCCAGGGGCCAGATTACCGGGGGTTCACTGTAGTTTAAATATTCTTATATAATACAAAGGTATTTTTATTTTAGTCTATAACAACTAGCATGCTACTGCAGAAAGCACAAGGATGTCCAATTTGCTATGAACTTAGATCAGGTGCAATTCAACTTGGCTTTGGTGTGTTATACCCACTGTTCCTAGCACCTATGTCTGCATTTATGGTAAAAATAATTTATGTTAACTAATATATACATTATAAGTGGATTTTAAATATATAATAGTAGACTAATAACCCCTTAATAATCAATCCTAGATAGAAAACCCAAGTCAAATTATTGTTTGATTTTGAAAAATTTTAATGATTCACTCATTTAAGGTACTCACCGTTTCTGCCAACCCAGTTGACCGACAAATCTGTTTTTTTTTCCAAAGCATATTACCATTTACACAAACATGACATATACATGACTCAAATTTTGTACAATGAAACTTATAGATGTTGAATAGACACATGGATGTATGACAACTGTCTGCCTACCACTCTTAAACAGTTCCGGAGCATTTATGTACCTATTTTTTTATACATAATACTGTACTGATTTATTCAATCAATTAAAATATATTTCATGTAAGTAAGTAATGTGAAGGAAGCAAGGGAGTTGTGTCAGTATCGTGGCAAGTGGCACTCCATTATCTCTGCCTATCCCTGTGGGAAAAAGGCATAACAATTTGATTGATTGATTGTAAGTAATTAAGGATTGGTAAATGTGTGGTTTGCCTTAGTCACTATGCTGTTTTCTTTTATTTCGAATTTTATCCTGTTTTCATGTTTTGACAGTGATTTTAATATTAAGGAGATACAAGCATCACCACAACCCCTCATATTGAATATTTAATTTAAAAGTATATATTTTTAGATATTTTGTTATTTTTTAAGACGAGACATCAACCCACAACTTTTCTGATGGTAAGAAGAGTTCTAAGAGTGCCAACAACAGGAGTTTGATCTAAGCTGGTAGAACAACTAGATAGACGAATTTTACTATCACATTTATTTAATTCTGTCCAAAGAAATAATGTAAAATTTGTTTTATTACATTTCAGTTTGCCAACCGTTATGCCACATACAGGATACCCTCAATAGCCAGAGAACCAAAAGACTTGCTAAAACTAGCCATAAAACTCTCCAAACCACTGGTGGGGACATTAGGTTATATTGTATCAATTAACTTGATATTATCATCTATATTTACATATTTTGAACTGCAGAATACAGATAGTATAATACGACATGTGAGAGAAATAGAAAGAAAGATAGATTCAGGTCTAGATATGGAAATGTAATTTTAGTAAGTATAAAGAAGTAATGTAGTTTATATTTTGTTGGATTAAATTGTTTTTAAAATATTATTTTGTTTTAAAAATTAATTACGCCTCGACGAAATGTTTATTGAAGATACATTGGGGGACACAGATAATTTAGACCAATAATATTTTAAGAAGATGTACATGTAGATGTTTTAGACGCTCTGGAAGAGGCATGTTAAAACTATGGTAATTAGCAAACCTGAACTTATTGTCACAATGCAGAGCAACATATAAAACTTTCACTTGTATGTATGCCTAGTCATAGTTTAAACCTATTTGTGAACACTAAAACTCATATAGGTGACGTACCTACTCATTTTGCTCAATATCATTGATCTAGAATTCTAGACTTTAATTCTGCATTCATTACTACCCAAATGAGATGCCACATTGAATTAATAAAACATATTAATTGTGGTTATAAATTTTATTCTCTTGTGAATAAACTCTTCTTTACATTAAAATGTTCGTTGTTAAGCAAACAAAATTTTACTTTTAAATTTAAAAAATCAATTTTACACCACATTTTTAAACTTAATTTTAATTATTAGTCTTAATTACTATCCAATATGAGACCTTTCTCCCTTAAAATTATATGACCTTTTACATTAAAATAATTTGAGACAATTATTTGACGACAAACCCAATTTTATTCTTATAATTAAAATACAAAGACTTAAATTAACTATATTATATTTGTAGTCAATATTATGATAATTTCTACACTATTTATTAATATTTAATACCAATTTGTTATTAAACCAACAAACAACTTTTTAACAATATACTAACACTATAATTCCATATTTATAACAAATATAATACATTCATTCCAGTTTTTGATTTAATAACAAAGTAATAATATTTAGGCTTTTTATTGGACGCATAATTACTTTCAAGTACAAAAGCTAAATTCATATTTTAAGTGAAACTGCCATACTAGTTATAATCTCAGACAAATACCAAATCCCATTATTATTTTTTATATAATCTGACATTTCTAAAGATCATGGCCTATTATCGTGGTTGCCACGTTAATAGGCAGCGATTACGTTAGTAAGTGTTAAATGTTAGGGTAAGGTAATCGTCATATTATACAATATAACTTAGTTGCTAAGAGAAACTGTTTTATTTATTTTTATTATACAGAACCCATTTTGTATGTAGTAATACATACAAAATACATAGCATGCTATTTATGGTGCAAATATACTCTACAATAAAAATGACACTATATTTTAATTCATAAAATGGACAAAACCCGACACTAATTAAGGAAAAAGTAACTATGAACACATGCATCAAACTTACATACTAAATTATGTTAAAAAAGTACTTATTGCTGACGGTAGTAGGTAAAACGTAAATAGGGTTGCATGTTCTTGAAAAGTTTGTATTAGTAGTAATGCAAATGTAATGATGGCACTAACAAAAACATATTGATAATGAATCTATCAATTTATATTCCGAAGATCATCATTGCACAGGGTGTCCACCTATATGCCGTATGCCAACTTTTTTTTTTTTTTTTTTTTTTTTTTTTTTATTGTGACTCGACATATGACAGCACCCAGCTTGATGTTAAGCCAAAGTGTGGTCCATGAATGAATGTCACTGCTACTACAATTCAATAACTGTGAGTAGCAATCACATCCACTATGCCGGCCTAGATGGAACCGGCAACTTACAAGCTGATCCCGAAACGTGACTAAATCACTTCACGGTCTGTATACTTGTAAGTGGTGGTACTACCCCGGATCGGCAGATTGGGTACCACTGCCTACCACTCTTTGATAACCAGACCCGAAGCAAATATCCATCTCTTTTTTTTTTTTTATTAACAAATATTTGCAATATTTAAAACTATTAAATATTACAAATAAAAGCTATGAAACAAATATTTGCTCCGACCGGGGATCGAACCCGGGACTTTACGCGCAACAAACCAGTCGCTAAACCGTTCGTCCACGCCTGTCGTCAAAACGGAAATAAGTAAGATACTAGTATGGTAGAATAAATACAAATATTTACTTTGATATCAATTGTATGTCAGTCAGTAGCACTGTAATTTAATTATTATCCTAATACATTTTCATTACTACTTATTTTATCCTCAATAAGTACTTATGAACTTGAGTTTGGATTTAAGTGAGATTGGAAGCAAATTCTTTCATGTTAGATTTTTCAAATCTCAGTTTGAAATCTCACGAATATTGTTTAGTATCTTGAGCTCTAATAAAAAATAGGTTACCAATCAGGTGTGCATGCATGGAAAAAAAAATCAACTAATCATAAGCATGATTAGTAAATTATACCTTATTTAGAAAAAAGAAATAGATATAATTAACGTTCAATTTAAAAAGCCTCTCTGTTAATTTATTCTGCGGCAGTTAATTTCAATTCTGTATCCTACTATTGTTAGGCACTTGTTTTTATAATTATTATCACTTTAAAGAGGCGCACAGTGAATATACATTTATAAAGTAATAACCTAAACCTTTAAAACTACTAAATAAGTACAAATCAGGTTGATTTTAACTATGGTATATTGTGGTTATGGACCAATGCGCCCAGTACAACAAATTGGCGCAGCGCGATTTCGACGCGGTATTAAAGAAAATGCCAAGTTATTGTCAATAAAGTATATGACTCTGATCATTGTAGAAAATGAACTAAATTCGTATGTATCATTCCATTATCTTAACCAATCAGATATTAAAAACCATTGAGGGACAAGTTTGCAACTGGTAGCACCGGTTTTAGTGGGACGTTTTGCAACTCATCAATGTTGTTACGAGAAAATAATGAATGGATGATCTTCATCTCTATTTAAAGCTTTTAACCATACAACAGAGAAAAGTGATGTGTCTGTTCATTCTATGAGGCCAACATAATGGCACTCTTAGATTGCTGTTCTAAGCTTGAAACTGTGTAGCAGCAATGCATGATCGCCTAGCCAGAAACCAACTGGTTTGTCAGCAGTACTATCCCTGAACATAACCTACATTCTAAGCTCACTTGCAAAAAACACATTGTAAGACAACTGGCCGTTATCTAACGTTTACTTAAAATCGAGTTCAAAGAGAAATTGGCCAATGCCACAAAAAAATCACCCTTTTTCTTAGTTATAAATAAGGAAAAATAAGATAGACACAGCAAATCTTTATTATAAGAATTTTTATGGTATAAACTTATTTCTTGTGTAAACTGTGTATCTTGCATTCTCTGTTCTATGTTTTTTTGGCAAGTCTGAAACATGAAGATCAACCTTCAAGATGACAAATACAATCACTTATAAATTGGTGTTAAATTTTAATGAGGAATGTTCTTGGCAGTGTTCCGTTCATTAACATTATAGACAAATATTATATAATTGCTATTACATAAGACTGTGGCTCATAATTTTACCTTTCAATGCTCCCAAAAATATATATTATACAATTCTTTACAAAATTACTCTTTATTTTGTCATGATGTTAAAAAGTCCAGTTTTATGAATTATTGAGAAAAATTATGTAAAGACTTGTATATTAAAATATAATAACTTTAATGAAACTAATTAATCAAAGAAATCATTAAACGAAACTTAATAAAAATATAGAAAAAAAAATTACAAGCTACATCCAAACCAGCATGCAACAGTTATTAGTTATGCAACATTTCATTTAAGACTGGTATGGGCATGGCTATACACAAAAAGTAATAAAAGTAAAAAATAATATTTTTAAATTGAATCCTTAACGTTTTAGATAAATTGAAACAAAGGTGCAAATTCTTATTAAAACAGCCTTTTGCTAGCAACAATTGCTATAATACTCATTATATGAGGCAGATATTACTTCAGATTGGTAACGAGTCAACTTTATACTTCTTCTCATTTCTGGTGTTATGTGGGCCTTGTACCCACCCTTTCTTAATAGTGAGTCTATAGTTTGAACTTGGTCCCATCCTGTAAATAAGATATATTTCGTGCATTTTTTTAAATGAAAAAGTTATATTTGTAAAGAATCCAATTGTTTAGAAGAGATAAAAATTAAATAGGTGATTTAAAAAAATATTAATTATACAGAAGTAGTAGTTTATTTATTTTATTTATTTATATTATTTTACATTTCACAGTTAAAGTATTATTGGTCAATTGATTTATAAATTATAGTAATATTAATTCAAAAGATTTCAAGCTCCAAAAAGTGACCAATGAGTGATTTTTTTAAACAATACCATAAAAATATAATTCAGTTGACCAGCAATACTCAAGGTGTTAAAACTAAAATAAACATAATTATAAAAATAGTATACTTAATGTCAATTGGCACAATCATTCTTAATGATATCAATAACATTATAATTACATTTTGAATGATAATATTATAGTAGTTAAAGAGAATTATCTAATTTTGCTGTACTACAGGTCAAAGTATAATATATTAGTATATTAATAGCATGTGTTTAAAGTCATAAATTCCATTTAACTAATGTGTTTCTCTGCGTTAATTGAGAATTAAAACATTGCATATGATAATCTAAAATGGGGTTTGTCACCTTTTAGATTTTTAATAATTTTAGATAATTTTTTAAACCTTTAAGATAATTTTAAAACTATAGGTGTCCACTTATAAAAAGTATGGTGACTACGGGCATACTTGGAAGCTGAATGAGAAGAGGGGGATTTAGAAGCTATTATCGTGTATTTTTAAAATTACAACACTTGGCTAGCATATGCAAATATATTGTGAAGGACTTCCAGTATCACATTACATCATGATTTAAATTACGTACTGGCACTTTTAAAGTATGTTCATGATATGACACTATGCTGTGATACTAAAGTATATCATTAGTATCACAGCATTAGCACACCACAAACCACAATGTGTGAATAGGTGGAACAATAAGTGTACATTCACAATCATTAGGCTAATGATTGATATGATAATTACCTTGTTCTGTGGCTATACTTGGCAGATATGTGGCAGTCCTTTTGTGACCTCTCTCATTAGTAAATTCTATACGAATGCCATGTTTTCCTATTTTCCAGTCAAGATAATTTTCAGCCTCCTCAAAGTGTTGAAGTATTGAAACAGAGACAGACAGACGAGGTACTTCCTCCCTTGTAATTGGAGCAAAACGGCTATCTTTAAGGGCACTTGTTATGGCATATTCTCGGAGACCTGATTTAATAGAAGGAAATCTTCAACAATAGTTTAAAATATATGTTAATTTACTATTATATGAAAGTGTTTCGTTTAAACAATTGTGGTAATTAGACAAACCTGAATGCAAATGCATAGCATTGAAGGTACCGATGCAGCCACGGAGACGATGCTCTTTACCAATATTCCAAGTGACAAACAAAGGACTGAAAGCAAAACGAATGACATATAATCCCACGCTATATTACGTTCAATCAGCCTTGTGGAATGCTTTATTAAATTAAAAATGAATGTTAAAGTTAAATATACTTTTACAACAACATCTTGTGTAATACTAACTAGGCTTCATTTGTGAAAGTTGGCGCTTGTGGGGGCTCCAAACTATTGAGCTGACGATACAAAACGTCGAAGCAATAGTAACACATATCTGGAATTGCTACAGATTCTCTATATCCATTCATTGGACGATCAACACTATTACTACACGTATTGCTTATTTTTTGTTTTTTTGCTCCACAACATACGGACGACATTTTCTGTTACGACTGTGTAATATTTATAAACTAAAATGTATAAAACTGAAACAAAGCACACAAAAAAGCACAGTTTCACAACCACAATCCACCATAAACAATATAGAGTTATACGGAATTGCTATCATGAATAAATATGTGTCAATTTTAAATAATTTTATTATTAAATATTTTATTAGTCGTACTTTATAAACAGAAACTAGTTAAATTTTTAACTGTAACCTTTTTATTTTTTTATATACAGAATCAAATCGTTTAAATAATAATCCTTGTTTTCGAGTAAAAAAATAGTGTCTATGGCATTATTGCTGTCATTTTACAATAGTTACAAGAAAATAATATTTTAGAAAATGTTAAACAAAATATAATGATAAATATGTACTTATTTTCGTATTACAATTTAGTGTACTTTAATATTAATATATATCGATTTAAGTTTCTCTAGTGTAATGAATAATATAAGAGGTTAACGGAATTGCGACGATGGCGTCCGATGGTGAAGTTTCGTGTACAAATGATCCTAATTTTGCTGTTATATATTCCTTTTTGAAGGTGTTTGGGGACATTTATACTTTAGAAATTCCTTCTCTAGACAAACTACAAGAATTTATTGAGAATACGCAAGAAGGTAGTAATGTTTGAGTTGTTAAACTCTCAACATAAGTACTTCTAATTTGTATGTTGTGTTTTTACTGTTATTCTTGGTAATTTTAGTTTTGGAGCCATTACGAGAGTTACACATAAGATTATTAAGAAGAGCGGTAAAATCTGTACAGCCTAATAGGTGGGAAAGGTGTTTAATTAAGTTTTGTCATCAACTAGGCTTTCATCAAGAAGCTTGGGAGATTGATAGATTCACATACAAGAAATCTAGCATTCAAGTAAAATTGAAAGTATTAAAGGTAATTAAACATAAACTCTAATATGACATTTAATAGTTCAATCTTTATTTGCCTTAAAATTGTTGTTGTTTTTAGGTCTTATTAGAGCATCAATTTAGCTGTCATAGTAAGTTCAAAAATGCGGTAAATGCTATTCCTAGTAAAAAATTGCGATTGGATCCAATTGGAAGTGATAAGCATGGCCATGTTTATTGGTATCAAATGGATGATGAGGCAAATATTCGGTTGTACAGAGAAGACCAGGATGATGAAACATGGCAATTAATAGCAAGGTGAATACATTTGTTTTGAATTTAATTTATTTGAGTAACGGCTAATTAAATAGTAAATGCAAAGCCAATAAAGATAAAAATTCAACCACTTACTGTATTCTAACTAAGTTTTAGGACCGGCTGACATAGTGACATAGTGATGACTAAGGCAACTGTAAACTAATTTTTTTTTTGTAGTCTTCAGCACTCTTCGACTTCCTAATGCTTACCATTAGACAAATTAAGATCAGATGTTGAATCTTATTTACGAAAAGGATTGTGGCTCAACCACATTAAATAATCATTTCAGTCTAATACAGTAAACTTTTGGACACATGTTTTGTTTGTGTCATGAATTGACTCAGAGCTTATTTGTGTTGGATGTGTATGCAAAACTTTTAAATAATTTTAGTTTTACCAGATCTCATCTGACAGTGAATTATAATTATTATTTTTTAATATTGAAGCTGGTAATGTAAAATAAAAATAACTAAAATATTATTCTTGGTAACTTTATATAAAAATATATTTGATTTTACCCTATAATTTTCTAGGTCTCGGGAAGATTTAGTAAAAGTTATAAGCCAATTGAAAAATAATGAGGAGATTGTGACAAATGTATCAATCACTGAAGATTCTAATAGTCTTGATGTGTCTACAGATGCACCTATTGATATATCTACAGATGCACCTATTGATGTATCTACAGATGTAAAGGTAAATTTTCTTTTTTTATATTTGTTCAATGCTATACTGAGCTACTAAACGAGCTTGTTGCATAGAAACAGGATGACCAAAGTACAAGTAAAATAATTTATTAGCATGAGCATTCGCTCATTGTCTGATCCTACCATGGCTTCGGAAAGCCCACAAGAAAATGGCCAATTATAGCATGTACATATAATTACTAACAAATAGGTATATAAAAAAAATTAACAAGTGGTTTTGAACTGAGTTCTCAGTTTTATTACTACTATACCACTGTCTTATCAACTAATAATAAGGTACAAATATGATACATTCAAAAAGCAGACACATTTGTGTATTGTTTATGGCATTTAATAGCGTCGTGTCTTCCAATTTGAAGATAAGTATAGGTGGAAATTAATGAAGATCAAAAATCATTTCTATCCATGTTATCATCACTGTGCTATATCCCAGTGCTGGACATTGGAAAAATCTGCATTTAAGACATAGTGAATTATGCACATATTTAATTGTGCATCTGTATTCTGATGACTAAATCAACAGTTAAACTAAATGATTTTGATCATCCTTTCATTGTCACACAATTAGCAAGCAGATTTTTTTACCTGCTTATGTGTTCTGACATAGATAGTAAAGACGAATGAGACCACCATAGATTGATTCATTTTATCAGTTATCTGTACTTTTGGGTCTCACTTTGCTGACCATCAGGCAAGTCGAGGTCAGATGTAAATAAAAATACAAAATGTAATTATATGGTTTATTGTTTTATTTAGTATTACAGTATAGTAACAATTTTTTTACTTATAAATAAACTGCAAACATCACATCATGATGTTTGTCATGCTCTATTCACGCCATCTAAAGAACAACACATTTTGTTGCGTTTAGTGATTTAGTCCTAATAAAAAACAAACACCATTTTTTTAGGAATCAAAGAGTAATGAAGACAGCAATGAAGAATTTTTAAGTCCAGAATCTGAATCTGAGCATGACAGTGATAATGACAAAGATAAAAAGGACCCTGAGACTTCACCAAAACCTAAATCTAAAGAAAATAGTCCAGTAAAAAGTGAAATTATCAACTCAAATGACATTGAAAAGAATAATAGTTTAAAATCGCAAGATGTTAGTAAAGAATCTGATGAAACAGTTTTTCAAAGTTCAGTCCCAGACAAAAACGAAAAAAGTGATGATAAAGATACCATTGAACACGGGCTAAATCAGGAAGCTGTTGGAGAAAATGATTTAACAGATTGTGAAGATTTGGAGCAAGAATGTGAGAAAGAAGAAGAAAGTGTAAATGAAGTAAACTATAATATTGAAGAAAAACATATAACTGGAACAGAGGATACTCATAAAACAGATAAACATGAAGTTCAAAAAACAGATAGTGTAGATATTAAAAATTCAGATACTGAAACTATCACAGACACTACAAAATCAGAAATCGACAAGGCAGGCATACAAGAATATGAAAAAGATGTGAAAAAATCTAATGTTGAGGAAGTGAGTGAAGCAATTGAAGAACCAGTTATGCTTGTAACTGGTGAAGGCGAAGGAGCTGATTGCGAGAGCTCTCCATACATAATTGGTGAAGAAATAACAGAGCCTGTTATGTTTTTTTGGGGAGAAGGAGATGGTTATAATAATTATACAGGTAATCCAGATACAAGCAATAGAAGTATATCACCTGTAGAAAATAATGAAAGGCATAATTCTAATGAAAATCATGCAATACCAAATGGCGAATGTGGTAGCACCGAATCTTCTAATGGGAGCACAAAGAAAAAAGTGAATAAGAATTTAAAGAAGGGCAAAAAACCTATTAAAGCAAATGCATCAACATCTGCAGCTAAAAGGATTTTAAAGAAACAATCAGATAATTTATCTGATGACAATATAAATAATAAAAGTGATTCCAAGAAACATTGCATCCGAGAAGATGCAGGTAATGAAGCTATTTGTGATGGTAGTAGTAAACCCAAACCCAGTAATGTACAGGACGCTTTAAACTCTGATGAAAAGGAATCTAGTTGTAATAAGGCTTTAAGAAAAGGGAAAAATGATACACCAATTATAAATAAATGTGATAAAAGTAATGCAAAGGTAAAATTAAAAAATGCAGTAAAAAATAAGATAAGTATATCAGAAAAACGAAAAAGTAGTGTGTCATCATCTGACCATGAAGAAGTATTAGAGAAAGGTGAGCCTAGTAATGAAGACATTAATGAAACTACAAATATTGATGATACTTTACCACCCAAAAAACTAAAACTAGAAACTTCAACGGAGGATGATGACACACCAGTAACTGACAACAAATTAGGAGCAAGGAAAAATAAAAGATCTTCTAGAAATGTAACAAATGAAGTAGATTCAAAATGTGATAAATTAGAATATTTAAATAATAGTAATAATGAAAATTTTGATGACTCTAAAAGTAAAGTAAATAATGATGTAGGTAAAGTGGACATTTCAAGTAGAAAAAAGATTAAAGTAAATAGATTTAGGTTTAAAACACGTAAAGCATTACGCAACAAAACAGAAGAGACACACAGTGACAAGGAAGCTAATGGAAAAGTAAGCAAAGTAGAAACTAAATGTAACAAGTCCTTGAAAAGATCTTTATTAGATGTAAAAAGGGAGAAAACACAATCAGAGTCTATGTCAGAGGAAGAGAGTGATGTTCCAGAAACAGCAGGCAAACGCTTAAAAATTAAACCTAAGAAAATTAGTTTATCTTCTAGAAAAAAGAAGGAAGCCACTTTAAGAAAAGATAGTACCAGTGAATCTGATAATGAAACGCTACTTGCAATAGGTAATATATTTTTTCTTTTTAAATATATTCATTTATTTTCAATCGATAATATACATTGATTGTATTTACTTATTTTGCAAAAAAAGATTAAATTATCATATCTTTCTATCAATCGTATATTTATGTAATACATCTCATCTTTTATTTAAACAATTTTTTATTTCCCATAGGTAAGAAAACAAGTAAGAAAAATTTTAAGAAAAAAATCAAATCTAAAAGTAAAAGTACTGAAAATGATAAGTCAGTCAATGACGACACTACACCTGTGAGACAATCAAGACGGATAGCTCAAATGAAAATCAAAGAAGAGGCTGATCGACGACATTTAGAAGAAGTTACATTGCGTGAATTGAAAAAACAACATAAACAACAAAGAAAGGTATTCATTCTTACAATTTGTTTACTTTCTAAATATTTTATCTCAGCTTTAAATTACTTTTTTATTTAACTTTTTTGGGTATCATAGGTTTAATAACTTATTTTTGTTCATTGTATTCTATTTTCGTATGAATTGTTTCTTATGTTTTGTTATACTAGCCTCATCCACATTATATCTGAATAAGCTTGTATATGTAAATAGTCTATGTTTAGTTTACGCCATTTTATGTGCGTAATTCCCCTAATAAAATTGGTTTAAAAAAACTTTTTTGGGTAAATATAGGTACTATTTAAACTACTATTTAAACTACTAAAACAACTTTCCTATATGAATATATTTTATATGATATGAGGAAACATCTGTATTAGTTATATTAATTTCATAGTTGATTTTGCAATATGTTTCATGGCACTTAAGACTACTTTACAGGGGAGAAACAACACTGAATTAAACAAATTTTATGCGGATTACTATCGCACTTATTTTGGTTTGGTAATGGAAAATCTGCTCAGTGCACTTAAAAAAACTGTAAAATTTAGTGGTGACTGATATAAAACATATTGCAATATAAACGACGAAATACAATATTGGTATTATAATAATTTATAAGCCTAAATTAATTATGTTTGCGTTTTTTATTAACAAACTTTTATAATAAAAAAAACATGATTGGTCTTAGCAAGGGGAGAATATGTAAAATTGACATGTTGAATAGATTCAATCAGGGGAAGAGGAATGGCAAGCGAGTGGTGCTAGTGCAGCTAGTAGTGGAGATGAAAAACTATCACGTCGACGTCGCGCTGATTGGAAATCTGACACCAGCCCACCACCATCTGATTCCGACTCGGAAGAACCTCTTTTTGAACATGAGGAGCCTGATTGTATGTCCAAATCATTTACTATATTACTATACTATTTTATTGTGCCTTGTCTCATTTGCCTAGTCTGCAGAACCAGTGTTAGTACCACTACTTTTAAGTGTACAGACCGTGAAGTGACTCAGTCGCGTTTCGGTATCAACTTGAAAGATCCCAGCTCCAACTAGGCCGGCATAGTGTATGTTTCTGCTTTTTTGCAGTTATGTAAGCTTCTCCAGCTTAACATCAGGTGGAGAGAACATTTATACCTGAACATTTGTACCCAATTCGTTGTACCTGCGGTACAGATTTAACCAATCGAATGCCGGCATAGAGACGACGACTGAGGCAACCGTAAAATTAGACTGTTTTTTCAGTCGTCGGCGCTCTTGTATTTCTCCTTGCATACTGTCAGGCAATTAAAAGTAAAATATTGCGTTTAAAAAAAATATGAACTTTATTGAAATTATATGTGTTTTAGAAATTTAATTTTGGAAAACAAAATGGATTCAAACTAAATTTTATAGTTTATCCTAATAACAAGTATGGAAGGATTTTAGTTTATTAGTATTATATTTTCTTATTACAGTGGATTTTTCAAAATCTGATCACGAATTCTCGCCTGAGTCTGACCTTGAACAAGGCGAACCTGAGGAACCAATAAAACGAGCTCGGACATTAGATGTTGGTGAGTAGCTGTAATAATCAAATTGTCACGCCTTTTTCTCACAGGGATAGGCAGAGACAATGGAGCGCCACTTACCACGATCCTGACAAAACTCCCTCGCTGTAATAATTGCAGATGCTAAAAAATGATAGTTTGTGTATAAATTAGAAATAAAAACCGGGGATCGAATACGGTGTCTGTCGCTTAGAACGCGGCCGCTCTGACTACTAACCCGAAGGTCTCAAAACACGACGCTTTAAGCGAATTCGCTGAAGAGTCGAGCATTAAAGCAAACAAACGGGTTTATATCGAAAGGCCATTATACGGCGCTGCAAATTGTAGTTTGGTGCGCTTTGTATGAACAAATGTACGAGAATTTATTTTATTGTGACTCGACATCTGACTTCGACCCGCTTGATGATAAGCAAGAGGAGGTCCAAGAGTGACGATGACTGAAAAAATCGAGTCAGTTCACGGCTGCCTTAGTCACTATCCGGGAACTTTTAGTACGATTGCTGATTCGGTTAAAATAATGCGGATGCTTCCTGCGACGGGTGTGAAAAGACGAAGTAGGAACAAGGCTAAAGAGATTCTCGGAACATTCTTCGTGGTAAAGTCCGAATACCGTATCATCCGCGCCACTCTCCTCTGTCGGATTGGCAATTTTTCGCGTTGGCGTTTAAATTGTTTAATGCAATATATTAATGGCCATTAAAAGGATGAGAATACATTCTGTATAACTGTGTTTAGAATGTACTTAGATTTAGCGTGAACATTGATTATTGAATTAAATAAATTCTAAAAGTGGCTTACCATAGCCGTTTATTTTTGGTTAATGTTTTTACGTTTTTTCGTGGTCAGCTATCGTGGTCACGGTCTCTACGTAACCACGATGGCTGCAAAGCTCTCATAGCTCTTTCTGCATGTGACAATGACTTTTCTCCAGCAGAAAAGTGCCTAAAAAGATTGCTTATTGTAATTTAATTTGTTTTAGATAAAGATGACGGCTTTTGCGTGCAATGTGGCAAAGGAGATCACCCAGAATGGATTCTCTTGTGTGACGACTGTGATGCTGGTTATCATGCGTCATGTCTCAAACCATTACTCTTTTTAGTACCTGAAGGTGACTGGTTCTGTCCACCCTGTCAACATGTAAGTTTATTTTTAATTTGATATTTGTATATGTATAATGTATTCATCAGTATAACCAAATAAAAAAAATGTGGTTAACACTGGATGAATCTGGATAATTTAGTGTTTATCAAAATTAAAAATAGATTTGAAATTATTTGTAGACTGAACTGAAATTCGTAGAATTAATTTTTATTGTGACTGGGGTGCTGTCAATGACAGCCTGATGTTAACTACATTTTCTTATTTTTTTTTGTATTATACATTTCTAAATTAAGCTACTAAAGCGCTTGTATCATAGAAACAGGACAACCAAAGTACATACGAGTATATCAAAGATACATTAATACCGGTAAGTGGTTTCAACCCACGATACTCGGCTTACATAGCCATTGCACTGCCACTACACCACGGTCGCCTTCAGGTAATTAACTGTAAGTTGCAATGACATCCACTATACCGGCCTAGCTGAAACCGGTAACTCACAAGTTGATCTCGAAACGCAACTAAGTTACTTCATGGTCTGCTCACTTGTAAGTGGTGGAATGACCGCGGATAGGCAGACTGGACCACTGTTTAATAACCAGACCCCAAGCAAATATCCACCTATTTTTTTATAAACATATAATATATTAAATATTTGTCTTGCTATAATAATTTAATTTCCACAGGCCAAATTAATATCGGCATTAGAAAATGAATTAGAGAAATTCGATTTGTTATTTAAGAAAGTTGAAGAAAATAGATTAAAGATAGCTAGTGAGGAAGCTAAAAGGATACAAGAGGATGAAGATAATGTAAAAGAAGAGTCAGGTATACCATTTTGTTGATTAATTAATAACTAGCCATGTATGGATTCAAAAGCCAGAGTAATTCAGATGTTTTAAGCTAAGGTAAATCTATAACAATATAGTTATATGGGCCTCGATTCTCTTAATACATTATGGCGTCGAAAAATCAGTGAAATTGCGTCGCACTGATATTTGACAGCTTTGTAAATAATCAGCGAATATCAAATCCATAGGTAGACTACGTTAAGGCGCAATTTCACTGCTTTTTCTTCGCCAGTACTAATGTAGTAATAGTATTGGGCACCTGGTCTCAAACATTTACTATAAAGCCAAAGATGAAGGAAGGAGTTGTGTCAGGATCGTTGCAAGTGGCGCTCCATTGTCTCTGCCTATCCCTGTGGGAAAAAGGCGTGACAATTTGATTTTTGCCGACCTAGTTGGAACTTACAAGATTCCGAAACGCGAATAAATCACTTCACGGTTTGTATACTTGTAAGTGGTGGAACTACCCCGGATCGGCAGAATGGGTACCACTGCCTACCACCTAGACCTAAATGACAATGAAATATTACGAAGGCTATGAAACTCATTTTGCTCTGACCGGGATACTTATTCAGACTTACCGAGTATATTGTGGTGTCCATGGTATCCACTTCACGACTAGAATCGGCACTCCAATTATTGTAAAATAAAAACAATTTTAATAAAATTATTATTTGTTCACAGATACAAAAGACAGTGACAAACAGTCTAGTAGTGATTGGTCATCTACTGACGACGAAGATGAAGGAGCCGTATATAGATTACGTGAGCGAAGACAACTACCAGTCAGTTATAGAGCAAGAGAATATGACAGACTCATGAGCTCTGCTATTAAAGTATGTACTGTAGTACAAGTTCAATTTATTGTGGTTTGACATGTGACAGCACCCACCTGTTTTTTTTACATTTTTATACTAAGCTACTAAAGTGCTTGTATCATAGAAAGAGGACAACCAAAGAACATATATCAAAGATACATTGGTACCGGTGGGTGGTCTGAACTCGTGTTCTCGGTTTGTGTACCCATTGCACTACCACTACACCACGGTCGCTTCAAATTTTGGCGACCGTGGTGACCGTTAAGCTGTAGTGCTGTCCATTAATGGTGGTGACTGCAAGTAGAAGTCGCAACTACTATGCTGGGCTAGTTGGAACTGGTTGCTCTATAAGGATCAGCATGACAGCAGCCATGAAGTGACTGCGTCTCTTCACGGTCTATACACTTAAAAGCGGTGGTACTATCCAGGGATCAGACTGGGCAAATGACCACTAACTGTTTGCCTACCACTCTAAACCCTTATTTATTTATTTATAAACTCTTTATTGCACAAAATAAGGTATATAGACGAGTTTAATGCCTTAGGCCAACCTTTTTTGTGTTGTGCTGTGATTGGCTGGGTGCAAACTATTTATTTAAAGATTCAATATTATTTTTAAATAATATTTATTATGAAAAATATAAGCAATATATACACATACATTAGGCAACATATACACAAATATACATAAAATTAAACACATGTATGAGGTAATAAGGATGTTATGGGAATAAGGTTTGTTTATTTACAAAGTGATTGGTGAGTAGGTGTTTAAAGTTAATGATAGTTGGGGCTTGTCTGATAATCAGAGGAACCCTCGATATCAACATGTCCTTCCTTCCTGTGGGTGTGAAGGACGAGAGGGTTGTCTTTAGTTGTGTAGTTATTACAAACGACCTTATTACTAAACAGGAATCCCTATGTATGGAACTTTGTAGGTTAATAAATCAAAATGTTCGTGTGTTAGACATATTACTGACTCGGTATGCGCGTCCACTCACGCCGAGTTATTGATTCGCCCCACCACACTAATGAGCATGAGACAATGGATACAACTGTTGCTATAGTAACCGTGGTATAGTGGTAGTGAAATGTTAGCGCAAACCGAAAGCCCTGGTTCAAAACCACTTGTTATATTCATAGGAAGAGTACGTAGAACCAACATCTAGTGCTGGCAATCAAGGACGCGGAAAAGATATATCAACTATCATAGAAGCTGCTGAAGAGGAAAAACTTAAAGCTGAACGAGAGGCGATAGAGCAGGTAAATTAATAAGATACCACCTTGGATCTTTCAGCTAAGTGTGATAAACCAACTTTTTATTGTGTCCCGACACCCCGCCTGATATTAAGCTGGAGTGCGGTTCTACTATATGAGATGGAAGGCAATTTCTACTACAGTCAGATAACAGTCACTATGCCGGCCTAGTTAGCCTAGTGAACTGCATCAGTGTTTTCAGTCGTCGGCGCTCTTGGACTTTGTCTTGGTTAGATGTCTTGTCCTAAATAAAAAATACTTTGTGTAGTAAAAGTCAACGTTTAAAAGTCAAATTTTGTGTTAAATAGCAGTTTTCGCAACAGCAACGCGATGTCGTTTTTTACCAGATTTCATACACATGTTCCGCAATAATAAAAAAGAAACAAATCAAAAAAACGGTATCTACGAGTAACAATAGTTTTATGAATTTAAAAGGATTATTAATCAAATTGTCACGCCTTTTCCCCACAGGGATAGGCAGAGATTATCCGACACTGCATTATTACTTTGAGGCTACATACACCTGGCTAAGTTAAATTAACAATTGAAAAAATAGCTTCATGTTCTTTCTTTTCTTTCTTCTTGTTTATGGCTTTAGTATTTAACTTGCCAGTGTCAAAGTAAAAATATATGGTTCAATGTTAAAACATTGTCAAGTAAAGATGAAGATAAACCACGCGAGTGATTCATCAAATGATGATGATAGTGAGGTTGATGATGATTGTTTTAGTAAAGCGGCGGAAAGCCTTTACTAAAACTTCAGAAGGAGTCTTGGAGGGAACATGAAGAAACACGTTTCACAACTTTAAATTACTTGTTTATACTTGATCAACTTAAAAATTATTACTGGATAACAATTCCACCATTATTACACATTAATATTTATGAAAAACACAAGCTTTTCAAATAATCCAAAATTGCGCGTCCTGTCAGTTGCAGTTGCCCGCCAAAACTCTAGCTTCATGTTTACATATTTTGAAACCTACAAAACACTATCGGGAACAGCGATAGGTGGCGCTGGCGTGTATTTGAATACTAAATATAAACTTATTGCAGGGTCAACCTGTTGAAGTAAAGAAAACAAAACGCAAACAAAGACGTAAGCAAAGGAAATTGAACTCTCTCGATGTCCCATCAGAGGATGATGACGAAACGGATGAAGATTTCAAAGATACTGGGTAATTTATATTTTTTTATTGTGACTCGACATATGACAACAGCCAAAGTTATACTTATACTTTTGTCTTTTGTAAGCGGTGGTACTACCCCGGATCGGCAGACTGGGTACCACTCTTTGACAACCAGACCCGAAGCAAATATCCACATCTTTTTTTAATTATTTAATAAAAATTACAAATAAAAGCTATGAAACAAATATTTGCTCCGACCGGGAATCGAACCCGGGACTTTACGCACAACAAACCAATCAATAACCATTCGTTCACGCCTGTCGTTCATTTATGTTGTGACATTCACGGGTTCTAATAGATAGCCAACTTGGTCGAAGAAGCAGTTTATTCACACAATCCAAATATCCCAATCGTATCGTCAAGCCCAAGTCCTTTCATACCCCAAGCAATTTTGTAATCGTAGGTTTCACTGTTCAAAACAAAGGTCCTTGTTTTCCAATAGTTTTAGTTGGAATTAAACTCCCGCGCCTACAGCACTCGATGGTGATAATCAATCAATTAAATTGTCACGCCTTATTCCCACAGGAATAGGCAGAGAAAATGAAGCGCCACTTGCCACGATCCTGACACAACTTTTTTTTTTATTGTGACTCGACATATGACAGCAACCCGCTTGATGTTAAGCTAGAGTGTGGTCCATGAATGAATGTCACTGCTACTACAATTCAATAATTGTGAGTAGCAATTACATCCACTATGCCGGCCTAAATCACTTCACGGTCTGTATACTTGTAAGTGGTAGTACTATCCCGGATCGGCAGACTTGGTACCACTGCCTACCACTCTTTGATAACCAGACCCAAAGCAAATATCCACCTTTTTTTTATTAATATATTTGCTCCGACCGGGAATCGAACCCGGGACTTTACGCACAACAAACCAATCGCTAACCGTTCGTCCACGCCTGTCGCCACTCCCTCGCTTCCCTTACACCCACAATTCTCTTCATACAAGCTCTATGATTCGATAGATAAACTTACTTTTTTTTTTCATAGTTTCTAAAGGGCTGGTATTATAGAAACAGGACGACTAAAGTAATATCAAGGATACATTGGTACCGGCAAATGGTTTTGAACCGTCTCGCATCGAAGTAATAGCATTTAATGATATCAATTTCTTTTTCAGACTTGAAACGTCATCCGAGGAGATTACATCAGATGGAGACAAGAATAGTGGTAGTGGATCAAACTCAACAGATTCACTACCTATACGAAGAACCTCAAATAGACCAGAGAAAAAAGGTAAGAAGAAAACCAATATTGAATTATCAACAAAATATCATTTGCACAATAAATTATTTGTTTCTATTATATAGCCACTAAACGTGCTTATATAATAGAAACAGGAAGACCAAAGTGAAATCACTTTGGTGATTGGGGATTCTGCTACTTTAGGACTACAGTAGCAGTCGCACTATTCATGGTTATATTCACTTCATGTAGTTATATATGCAATTATATTCATTCCAGTTTAACATCAGACAGGGTGCTGTCAAATGCCGCAATAAAAAGTAATATGTGTTATTTATTATACTTTTATTAACATTGATACAGATCGAGCAAGAATAGTGGAGTCACCGGAAGTTAAAAAGAAGAAAGGATTGTTTGCGGAGACATCTAGCGACTCTACTGATACCAAAGAATGGCAGAATAAACTTAAGTATGTATTTTTTATCCTTTATAATTTTAATTGGATCATTTTTTTAAATTTTTATTACGACGAACATTCAAGGAAAATGTCAAAAATTATGTTTGCCCACTATTGTATTTTGCAGATATATAATTTCGTACTTTACAAAGCAGTTTTAATACTCTATTATTACTACTCCGAATAATTCATATGCATTAAGTTATTTCAAGTAGAGAAACTACTTCGCAATTGTCGCTACATAAAAGTTATTTATTTAAATCCTTTATTGCACCAAAATAAACTTAAAAATAGGTACAGTCAGCATCAGATATATCTGAGCACGCAAAGTGATCAAAAGTATCTATACATTCAGACTGATCATAAATATCTACACACATTAGTTGTCATAATAATGTGAGCATTCAATGCGTCAAAAATATCTATACAATCAGTTAGTCAAAAATATCTATACACTCACTTGTCAAAAATATGTCAACAGACAATTCAGTAAATTTGTTTTAAAATATTACATATTTTATGAGTGTGTAGATATTTTTGACTATTTGCGTGTGTAGATATTTTTGACGCATTGAATGCTCACATTATTATGACAACTAATGTGTGTAGATATTTATGATCAGTCTGAATGTATAGATACTTTTGATCACTTTGCGTGCTCAGATATATCTGATGCTGACTGTACATAGGCGAGTTCAATGCCTAATAGTCATTCAATGAATAAATAACCTTTGAGATGATGAGAAAATATGGGCAGGGTGCAAATATATTATACTACAAACTACAACTACATACTAGTATTACAAGTATACCTTTATGTAGGTAAAAATAAATATACACAATTATATGTTATGCCAAATTATTTAATATGAACTAGATGCCGTGTGAGCTTCTGTTTATCAAAAAACAAGTTGGTGACTAATCGTTTAAAGACATTGATAGACGGTTCACGTCTAGTATCCAGCGGTAGACCTCAGTAGAAGTTGTTTGACACTTAATTTTTAGCTTCTCGTGGCAGGGACTTTAGTTTTGAATCCCCCTCATTCGTAAATAAAGCGTACATGATAAATCTAAAGCCTTAGATTCTAAAAAACTATACAAATTGACAGGTCGAAATCAAAACAGAAGAAACATAAACGTGACAGGGATAGGAGCGGGTCAAAGAAGAGTAGAAAGAAGCGTGGTTTAACGCAATACGATTCAGAAGGCAATGTTATACGCGCAAGAGTTATGTATGGTGGCTTAAGTGGGGAGGAAGGCGAGAATGACTGGTCACCCAAGCACAGGACAAGGCAGAAGAAGATTAATTACACTGAGATGCCTAATACAGAATCTGAGGATGTAAGTTTGTTACAATTATTAATGATTATTGTTTATTCAATTGTCACGCCCAGGAATAGGCAGTGACAACGAAACGCCACTTTCCACGATCCTGACATAATTCTCTCACTTCTCTGATAATCACAATTCTCTTCATACAGACTATAATTGTAGGCACTGTGTAGGGACTTTTTTTTAATAATGTCCCCGATTCTATTAAGAAACAATCGTTCCTGTTTTATCTTTTTACTCGCCAATAATTAATTATTCTTTATAAATCTATTTCGTCAATCTACTTATTCATTTTTTAAATGGGCTCACATTTTGTCTCTAAGTTCCAAGTCATCAAATGTATTTCACCCACAACTGTATTCTTGAGTCTATTTGCATTCGTTACCTCACATGATCTCCTTTATTTCTATTGCATTAATTCAACTTTTATAATTCTTCTGACCAACCCAACATTCACTTCCATACATGAATTCTATAATAATTGTTAGATATGAGCATATTAGTACAATATTTTTTCTTCTACAGGAAATACATAAAGGTAGTGGTAAACACATGCCGGATAGCTCAGATGAATTCAAAATCGACACTGATGACACGTCAGATTCGGATTTTGATAAGAAAAAACGCCGAAAGTCCCAAGATTCTGATAATTTAAATGGCGAGAGGCAAAAGTTGGCATTACAAGATTTAATAAAGAAAACAGCCATAGTGCCCTTGGATAGACTCCCGGAAGATGTTACGAAGGCTAAAACTGAAGAATTGGAAGCGCATTTACGTTAGTATATTTTATTATTATTTATTATATTATTATTGACAAACTCTTGTATATGTTAAGCTATTTTCTTGGTCCTTTATAAAGATCTATCTAGCTAGACTGTAGAAACAGGTTTTATTTAATTGTGGCTTGACATGACGGGCACCCAGCCTGATAAGCTCCAGCTTGCGATTCATGAATGCAGGTACTACAGTTAAAAACTGCAAGTAGCAATCGCATCCACCATCCTGGCCTAGTTGGCACTGGCTTGTTTAACATCTCTTTTATTTTCACTATATTGATATTTCAAATAATTTACTATCATTTACAGTAGCACAAGAACAAAACTTGGCAACTACTGAAATATCTCCACCAAAGGCAATAAGAGGTCGAGGTTCTCGTGGAGGAAGAGGTTCCAGGTGACTTAAATTAACTTATTTTTTAATTTTAATTTATTCAAAGGGCTTAAATGTTTGTAAAAGTGAATTGTGGATATGAAAGACAGTAGGAATAAAGGTATAACAATTTGAATAATTAAATATATGTATATAAATTGTCTTAACAGGGGCGGCCGAGGTGCAAGGCGTGGAATAGGAGCTAGAGCATCCATATCTAGTGATACTGGGGATTCAGTGCTCTCTAAATTTGTTGGTGTTAAAATTAAAGGTTTTTATATTTCTTACTTTATTGTCCTATATAATAAACAGCAATCTATATTAGTACGCGAAGCAATATTTTATATTTATAAGTAACTATTTGAAGGTGACTTAACAATTTAATAATTTATTTATTGCTTTAGGTTTAACTGGTCAACCTGAGGCAATCATCACGGCAAATCAGGTAACTTATGCTTTTCTATACTAATAATTTTAGTACACATATAATAATGATAAAATAATTCCGACAACAGGCGTGGCGCGTTGGTTAGCACACCAGCCTTACGCTCAAAGTCCGAAAAGGGTTCGATTCCCGGTTGGAGCAAAGATTAGTTTCATAGCTTTTATCGAATATTTAAGTTTGATTTACATAGACTGTGATACCCTTAAAATGTATTTTATAATTAATTATTGTTAGGTGATTTTTAAAATAGCTTCAATAATACGTCGTTTGCCGTAGACGAATGGGATGACAGTATTTTTATTTTATCTTCACGTTATGGTTTTTAATAATAATGGTTAATAAAAATATGGTTTTTATTTGGTTTTATATATGTTTTGTAAAGGCTGAACGCGAGAAGAAGAAAGTAGAAAAAGAAGCCCGACTAGCTGAAAAGGAAGCACGTAAGCAGGAAAGAATCCAAAAGAAAGAAGAAAAGGAAAAGATGAAAGAACAAAAAGCCAAAGAGCGAGAGGAGAAACGACTTGCACGTTTAGCTATGCAGGAGAATAAAAGACAGAAGAAAGATGTTGTACAGGTATTTGCTTTTTTTAAAGATCTTTATCATAATCAGCCAGAAGACGTCCATTGCTGAACATAGGAAAATTGCCCTTAGAACGCCATTCCGAATGACAAGATGCCAGTTGCCTACGCTTTGTCTTCCGGTTCGTGGTCTTCACTTAAGAACTTTCTCTTCCATCGGTTGTCGGTCCTTCAAGCAATGTGGCCAGCCCATTGCCACTTCAGCTTGCAAATCCTACGAGCTATGTCGGTAACTCTGGCTCTTCGGCGAATATCCGTGTTCCGGATTCTATCGCTCAAAGATACTCTAAGCATAGCTCTCTCCATTGCATGCCGAGCAACTCTGAGCTTTTCCAACAGGCCAATAGTTAAAAGTGTTATCTTGTGACAGGGACCAATGCCGCCTGGTATGTTCAACGCGCGGCCAATGCGGCCGGAAATGCAACGAATGCCTAATGTGTACCACGGACCTGGGCCCAATCATCCTCACGATCAACGGTTTGGAGGTCCAAGATTGCAGGTTTGTTTCATTATTATAATTCAACACTATATACTAAGCATATACCAGCGTGTGTTAGTGTTACCAGTCCATGTGTTCTTTCCATCCTCTAACCTGAGTTCTTGGAAGCATGGTAATGCAGTTCTGGCTGGCGTAGTGACAGCGACTAAGTAGATTTTTTTTAGTCCTCAGAGCTTTGGTTCCTTACTTTTTTTATTGTGACTTGACTTATGACAGTACCTCTTCTAATGTTCCTCGGTCCATGAATGGAGGCGACTGTTACTACAGTTATATTATAGTAGGATTACAATAAGAATAGGACAGGCTGTTGACTAACTTCACTTGACTGATTTAAAGGTGTATTTTTCTTGACGGTCCGCAAAGAAAAAGACACCGGCGCCGAATTGGTCCTATTCTTATTTTAATTGCATTATATAAATTCAAGTAGCTTTAAGTAAGGGTTGGTTAGAACCGGAAACTTACAAGCTGATCCCTAAGTTCACTTCACGGTCTGTACACTTGTAAGTGTTGGTACTACCTATTTTTGTTTATTAGCAAATATTTGTACTTTTTGATATTACTAATAATTACAAATAAAACTATAACATATCTTTGCCAACCAGGAATCGAACTTGGGAGTTTACTTGGAACGAACTGGTGTGCTAATCAATGGCCCACGCCTGGCCTATTTCCATAACTCACGACATTTGGCGATCTCTCGCCTCGAACTGTATAGATTTATAATAATTAATATTTTTGTTGTTTATTAATTAAAGGTTCGTCCAGAATTACGTGGAATGCGTCCAGATTTAGCAAATGTTCGTGGACCTCATCCAATGAACCGTCCACCTCATGGCATGAGAGAAGGTAAGTCCAAAACTGAAATCCTTTTTATTCTAAGGTCAATAAGTCATTTCAAAAAAAACTACTGGTAGTTTCTAAACCTTTTTTTTATCATGACATGACATCTGACTTCGACCCGCTTGATGATAAGCAAGAGGAGGTCCAAGAATGACGACGACTGAAAAAACCGAGTAAGTATACGGCTGCCTCAGTCGCCGTCACTATGCCGGCCAAAGACCTTTGATAAGATATTTCTTTCTATAGCCCCCTATCTTTTTTAACTTTTTTTGTATTTATTATTTCTACCTGCCCATGCGCCTTCAACGTTGAGAACTTATTGTATAGATGAATTTGTATGGCCTTTAACATGGTATAGAATATTTCAAAAGCGGCAACTCCTTGAATTGAAATATTTTAATATTTTTGTTCAATGTAATAAATAATAATTGCAGGAACATTAACTGTGGCAGGGTCCCCGCAGCCATACAAACCAGTGTCAGAAGAGCCAAGCATCATCACGCGTATGCCGCACATGATATCTCAACAATACAGGTACTTTAGAATACTAATATTACAACCACCCCTTTGTTAGATCTAGTTGCTACTGTAATGGCAATGACATTTTTTAAAATATTTTTATTTACATTTATATACTAATCTGTTAAAGTGCTTGTATCATAGAAACAGGACAACCAAAGTACATATATCAAAGATACATTGGTATCGGCAAGTAGTTTTAAACCCGTACTGTCGGTTTGCGTAACCATTGCACTGCCATTATACCACGGTCGCCTTATAGTCGTAACTCACACCCCAGCTGTTCGCAAACGCGTCAAACACACAGAAAAACCTGTAGCATGAGGGGTCGATCGCCCACCGAGTCGCCTCAACCTCATTCAAAGTTACGTAAATTCTCCAATACATCTGCATGCATGCATTGTCTACAAAGTTGGGCTTCACACAACTGGTTTCAACTCTAATCACGGAGAACCACCTTTTACCCACGCTAAAATGTCCGCAATGGAATTTTTTTTATTTTTTATTGTGACACGACATCTGACTTCGTCCCGCCTGATGATAAGCAAGAGGAGATCCAAGAGTGACGACGACTGAGAAAACCGAGTTTGTTCTCGGCCGCCTCAGCCGCCGTCACTATGCCGGCCAAAGCATATTTCTTACAAAGAATGGAATATAATACAATATAAATAGAATGCAAGTACTGACATAAAAGAGCTTACATGGCCGGCATAGTGATGGCGACTGGGGCAACCGCAAGTTAAATCGGTTGATTCAGTCGTCAGCGCTCTTGTACTTTCTCTTGCTTACCATCAGGCAAGTCTAAGTCAAATGTTGAGTCTCAATAATTTAACAAATTGCATGACAAAATAGTGGATCATGTATTCTGCGGATATAGTTAATTTACTTTAAATAAATCCTGTGTTTTATGTTTTCCAATGTGATTGTTTATTGATAGTAATAACATACGAGTTCTTTTTGTTTCAGGAATCAAATGATGTACCCACCAGGTAATTCACCATACGGCCATCCACGAGGTCCGCCGATGTATCAATTACATCAAGGTCATCCTATGAATCACCCACAGGCCATGGGTAATCCTCCAAACAGACACCAATACCCTCCTGGAGCACAAGGTTACTATCCCCAGCACATGCCAAGAGGTATGCCTCCAGGATACCCACCTCATTCTGGACCACATCCCATAGCTGGACCACCTCCAAACGCAGGACCTCCACAGATGACTGGACCCCCTCCAATGTCTGGACCTCATCCGGGAGTTGGACCACCATCTTTATCTGTACGACCACCGAATGCAGCGTCTCCTGTTAGACACCCAATGCCTCCAGGAATGACACCACCACGCGGACCTCCTCCTGGCACTCCCCCTTCGACCACACCCCATGCCACCCCGCCGCCGCAACAAGGTGAAATGATTACAAAAATAAAATCTGAAATTAAAACTGAACCAGAATTCAGTGATACTGGGTCGCCGTCCAGTTCATATCCAGCATCGCCGCCGAAAGATGAACCTCCGCGAATTAATCACCCGAAGATAAAGCACACAGAAAACAAGGACCGCCGACCTCGTTATCCATTGGGACCCTATGCCCCTCAGTATGGTCCTTACGGGCCTTATGCGCCGCCGCCCGATACGTCGCCGCACTACGTCCCGGGACAAACGGGACCACCAGGCGCTCCTGGAGGTCCCGACCCTCGTGCTCGCATGGCTCACTACCTTCCGCCTCCAGGCCTGGGATCACCGCATTTATCACATGCACTGCGCGGTCATCACCCAGCGATGCTGCCCCGTCCTATGTCGCATTATCCGCCAGGCATGCCACCGCGATCTATACCTGACATGCATCAACCCCCGTCCTCGCCGCACTTGGTAAAGCAATTGACGGCCGCGCCAGTCATGCCTAGGCAGCCGATGCTATCTCCAAGACCATACATGGAATCTCAACAACATGCCGAAGCTAGTAAGAGGGATTACGAAAGATCAAAAGAAGATGACGATACGCATAGTGATGAGCCATTGAATGCTATACAAAGGATCGATACTAGACCGAACGAAGCACAACCGTTGAATGTCATACAAAGATGGCAAACAAGGCCCGATGATATGTCTAGAACTATGCAGCCTTTAAATGCAATGCAAAGATTGCAGGTGAGACCTGATGATATGTCGAGAAATGTACAGCCCCTAAATGCAATACAAAGAATGGAAATGAGGCCTGAAGACATACCCAGAAGTGTCCAGCCTCTAAACGCACTGGAAAGAATGGAAGTTAGACCAAACGATATTCAAACTATGCAGCCTCTGACAGCATTACAAAGAATTGATATAAGACCCAATGGCACACCCATAAGTGAGATACAAAGAATGGAAATGCGTCCTGATAATATACCTCGAACAGTGCACTCTTTAAATCCAATCCAACGAATGGAAGCGAGACATGATGAAATGCCAAGGATTGTGCAACCATTGAGTGCTATGCAAAGAATTGATGTAAGACCAGAGATATCTGGTAATGTTCGTCCCTTGAGTGGAACAGAAGTAAGACCTCAATCGAGAGAACGAAGCCCATCTTCTGCTGGAGATGAGCGTGACACTAAGGCGCCTACACCGGAGGCTCCTTCAAGATCGGTTTCTAATGAAGTACCACTTCCTATACCGCCTGCTCTTATTAAACAAGAAGTGGCTCAAGAATCTGACGACCCCAACAGCCCACAACATTATGTGAATTTGCAAAACTTGAAGAAGGAAGTAGAGAGTGTCCCATCAGAGGACGAAGATGTACCAAGAGAAGAAGGTGGTGTATTTGGGGGATTAGTAAGTTACTTCTCGAGCCAACATGAAGATGATATGGACAATTAAATTTGTATGTATATAATGTTAATTAAAGTAAGACAAAAATTTATTTATATGACATGAACAAAAATGTGTGTCGTGTGTGTAGCTAATTAAATAGAGAATGTAATATAGGTAGTATAGATTTATATTTATAGAAAATTTATTAATTTTGACTAAGTTACTGGTCTCGAATAATTAAATTTATCAATTTAAAAATGTATTAATGTGACTAAAATTATTTATACAATTTTAAGTACTTATCGTATAATCCTATATATTTTTAAGAGAATAATTATTTTATTTTACACAGTAAATGTTTATAGTAATAAAACACCTAGTTTTATTTATTATGAATTAAAATCAATATCACTAACAAAGTCCTGATGGCATTCCAGCGCTTGCGCCTAAAACGTACGCAGCAGTGTGCGCTAGGGCTTGGAAGGGGGCCAACGTGCAAAAGGTTCCTAGGAAAGGCGCCCGTTCAGACCCTGCAAACTACCGTCCGATAGCTGTAACCTCAGATCTGCGCAATTAATTAATGTCAGCCTCATGGTCTTTGGCTTAATGCCTTCTGGGTGAAGCGTTGTATAGTAATGGAGGTCTGGTACTGGGCCCTTCTTTCTAAGCTCAAGGCATTACCTGACCGTCTGCGTTGCTGGATAGCCGACAACATGCGTAGGCGCTCCATACGCGTTGTAGTGAATAGTAGCGCAGGATATCGGTAAATGCCGGCGTTCCTCAAGGCTCTGTGCTGTCGCCGATTTTGTTCCTTTTGCATGCTAGACCTCAGATCCGACATTTATTGCTACGCATGGACGCTACACTGTCCGCCCAGCAGACGGAAAACAGGAAATAGCCAAGATGAGAGTCTGTCCGGTTCACCCCCTTAGTAACATGTCAATCCGTACTTCGAACAGACTTGATATGCTAGAGATGTCCCTTCGCAGCGACTGGAATCACAAGGACTAAATGAAGCGGAACTTGGAGCAAACTTGTCATCCAAAACAAGGTGCAGCAGTTCTTCCGTTTTGTTTAGTTCATTCAATGTTTGAGCAAAATGTAAGTATATACTGATCGACAAGTGTTCTCCCTATCGTCCGATCTACCCAGAGATTGTAGAAGCACCTTTGGCCGGCATAGTAACGGCGACTTAGACAACCCTAAACTGATTCAGTTTTTTCAGTCATCTGCACACTTGGACCTCTCTTGCTTACCATCAAGCAGGTCGGGGTCAAATGACGAGTAATAAATAAAAATAATTAAATTAAACTCAAATTGAAAATATAAAATATTTATTTTCTTGGTCTTCCTGTTACTTTCTTTCCTGAAGCCGATTTGTTTTTACCTCCAAATGATATTGATTGTTCTGAAATAACATAAGAAGATGTAGTGACAAGGATTGACAAAGAGATGCTGCGATGGTTTGGGCACATAGAAAAGATGAGTGAAAGTAGATTGACGAAAGCAATTAATAAATCTGCTGTGGATGGATGCGTTAAACATCCTCAAGAAAGCTGGGTTGTGTCAGGATCGTGGCAAGTGGCGTTCCGTTTCTCTGCCTATCCCCGTGGGATAAAGAAAAAGAAAAAAACAATTTAATTGATTGATTTTTATGTGTAGGAAAAAGTTAATCTGAATCAATGCATTTTAGGCTGGTTTAAGAATAGAGGCCACTGCTACTACAGTTAAATAACTGTAAGTAGTAGTCACACCCACTATGCCGGCCTAGTTGAAACCGGCAACTTACAAGCTGATCTTAAAACGCAACTAAGTCACTTTACAGTCTGTAAACTTGTAAGTGGTGGTACTATTTGTAGACTGGGCACCGCTGTCTACCACTTCTTAAACTGTAAAATCTTACCTGCAGGTGCGATTTTTAATGAAATATCGTAGGTCTTGCTCTTAGATTTTTTAACGGGAGGTTCCACTTGTTCTGGAGTTTCTGGTGTAGGAGTCACTGTTTCTTGTGTAGCTGCCCATCCATCCTGTTAAATAATAAAACATTTGTTTAAATAAAAAGATACAATTCGAAATGATAAAAATTGGTCCAACTTCGGCATGGAGGTCGCTTAAAGAATCCAACTCGGATGAGCGGCATTCAGGAAATTGCGTCATATCTTCTCGTCAAACATCCCGCAGTGCCTGAAGACAAGGGTCTTCAATAAGTGTGTGTTGCCAGTGTATGGCACTGAGACTTGGCCCGTTGGAAAAACTCAGTCGCTCAGCGGGCAAAAGAGAGAGCTATGCTTGGTGTTTCGCCAAACAACCAAGTTACCGACATAGCCCGTAGGATTCTAAAGCTGAAGTGGCAATGGACTGCCACATCGCTTGAAGAACCGACAACCGATAGGGAAGAAAGGTTCTTAAGTGAAGGCCACGAACCGCAAGGCGCAGCGTACGTCGGCCTCCCACTAGGTGGACTGACGACATGTTGAAAGTCACGAACAACCGGTGGATGTAACTGGTATTTTGTCGTTCGGCATGGCGTTCTAACGGGGAGGCCTATATGTTCAGCAGTGGACGACTTCTGGCTGATGATGATAAAAAAAAACTGTGTATATTAGGGAAGCGAGAGAGTTGTTTTGATTGTCTTAATTGTTTTCACTATAGGCATTATTATATTGTCTATAAGTTATCTCTTACCTCGGGATCTTCTATTTCTGGTGCAATAGGTAGGAACAGGAGCATCTTCTCATCTTCACCTTCTTCATCGGAACTACAAAAAGCAGCCACCGGCTCACATGATGTAACATCAACCTAGCAACAGAATGCAGAATAGTTGACAGTCCATTCATTTTCCACAGTCTATTAACCTGCGGGCCGGTGTACTGCACAACTGAAGCAGACCGTTAGGCGAGACAGGTTTTACCAACTAGGCCAGCATAGTGGATGTGACTGCTACTAACAGTTATTAATATAGCAACAGTCACCTCCATTCATAGACCTTACTTCAGCTTAACATCAGGTGTGCTCTCTGATGTCAACTCACAATATAAAATATTTAAAACAAATGTTCTGAAGTAGGATAGTCTTGTTTGCAATTGCGGTTTTAATAATTGCCCAATGAGTAAGCTGCTCTTTTTTTTTGATTAGATTGACTGGCTAGAACCTTTAAGCGATGCGTGAAGAAGCACCTTTGGCCGCCATAGTGACGGCGACTGGGGCACCAGTGAATTGACTCGTTTTTTTCGTCAGCACTCTTGGACCTCCTCTTGCTTACCATCAGGCGGATCGAGGTCAGATGTCGAGTCACAATAAAAAAAGCGTAATTAACATTCCGAACAAATATTTGTAACACTAATATATTTTACCTCCACTTCTTCATCATTATGTCTCTCCCCTGATTGATCAACTGAACGATCCTCATCTTCAACATCAAACTCACTCTCACGTTCCTCATATTCGACATTTTCATCCAATTCCTTAAAATCAGGTGCAAACGCGGACCAATTTTCAACTTGGTTTTGTGCCCAAATTGATACAACACCTAAAATAAACAAAAAATAAATTAATAATAATACATATAACCGCGCCTTATGCTTGCTTTTGTTCTAGCCATTCAGTAACTGGGCCATTACGAGTAAAGGACATCATTCATTTTGGGCTTTTATGTACTACTTTTGTAATGATGAAAAAATATATAAATGGTAGTTTCGATACTTGTATTGATAAAACTAATAACAAATTTGCTTTTAATTACTGTGCAATTTAGTTATTTAGAAAATAAGATGGATTTTGTATCATCTGTCAATTAACGTCATATTTGTTCTACTTTGAACTGTCATAATTATAGTTTGATTATTTTGCACACCTAAACTATGCAAAATAAAGGATATTTTCCAATTGCATTATAATCTTTGTACATCCAACTATTTTAAAATGTATATGCAACTGTTAATACAATTAAGCCCAAGTCCCCATACAAAATGATGTCAGTTCCGGTTCCAAATAGGTCGGCATAATAGATGCAACTGTTACATGCAATTATTTAACTACATTGCAGTCACCTCCATTCATAGACCGCACTCTAGCTAAATCAGAGACAAAAAAAATATATACATAATTTTACCTGCACTAATACTAGCTATAATAGGCCTAATTGGATGCCACACAACATCCAACAAAAGTTCTCCTTTAGTACCATGAAGAATTTTCACTAAATTCCCTATAGACTTTTCCCATATATAGAGAGCGTGTTGTCTTGCTGACCCTGCGCATATGTACTCCCCATCACCTGAGAAACAGCATTTCTTCCATGTTGTTCTACAAAATAATATTAATCTATCAGTGAAATTTCCAGACCACCAATACCACACATTTTGCCTAATGTTAAGCTTGAGTGCAGTACATGAATGAAGGAGACTGCTGTCCAGTAAAATAACTGCAAGTAGCAGTCGGCTACTGTCTTCACAGCCTGTACACATAAAAGTGGTGGTACTACCCCAGATCTGCAGACATGATCCCAGATAGACAGAAAGAGTGGTAGGCAGCAGTGCCCAGTCTGCCGATCTGGGGTAGTACCACCACTTACAAGTATACAGACCATGAAGTGACTTAGTCGCCTTTCGGGATTAGCTTGTAAGTTATCGGTTTCAACTAGGCTGGCATAGTGGATGTGACTGCTACTTAGAGTTATTGAACTGTAGTAGCAGTTATCTTCATTCATGGACTGCACTCCAGCCTAACATCAAGCGGGTACTTAAAAAACACAAAAAAAAAATCAAAAAATCTGAAATTTCACGTCAATTTACCTTCAATACAATCCGATCCAAGAGAAAGATCAAGAGCGAGTTCAACTGAAAAACGGTTTAGTGTACGGTTGACTCAGTCATTGTAACTATGCCAGCCTTTACACTCTTTGTTTAATTGATCCAAGATATAGGATGGGGAGAATTCATAGTCTGGTAAAACCTTGGTCTATAAAGAAACTTTTAACTGCCGATTCGTTTGACTGTGCGTATCAAAGGACTGAAAACTGAATCGGTTTTTCTATCATCCGCGCTGTGGACCTCTCCCTCCGTACCACCAGATAAGTAGCGACTCCGAAAAAAACATGTCATATTAAAAAATACTTACTTATTAACAAGATCTTGTAATTTCTGTATAGGTTCAGGCTCACCATTTATACCACATTTTATTATTGTTTTTGAATCATAAACTCTTATAACACGATCCGATGTGTTCACAAGAAAACAACTAAAATAAAAATATTTTTTGGTAAAAGACAACCTCCATTATTATTTTGTGGTTACTAAAGTGAAGTTTAGGCATGCTGGCCTGATTATCGCTGATTACTACACATATAACTTTTTTTCTCAATAGTTTTATGTCAGGTATAACAATTTATATGCTAAAGAAAACCCTTTCCCATTTAACCAACCAGCTTACCCTATAGTGAAGGGTCATAGTAGATCACTGGCCAATGACACAGCGGATGAGCTGGTGAGGGGATCATCCTCACAGACCATTGGACCGGGACCATTGGACCTTTATAATTTCAGCAAAGCTGGCTGCATGAAAGAATAGGTAAGGTACACTCTGCATGAAAGTGCATAGTCATAGACAATAGACATCCATACCATATCTAGCCATCGGCAAGAGTATACGCGTAGAATGCGTGTGAGAGTCCGTGATTACAGTAATTCTTATTCACCAGTGTTACTACTCTAGTGAACTTTATTAAAAGTTACTACTTACTCGCCCCTTCTTGCAAATTCAATACTTTTAATGCCAGTAGTGCTTGACGTGCCAACAGTGATTTTGAAACTAGCTTTTAATTCTAAACTTTGTGAGTCCATTATTAATATTTTTCCTTTTGCGTTTCCTGTATAAACAAAGTCACCTCTTCTGTCAAATGATGCTATTACATTTATGTCACCCTAGAAAATAATTTATAAGGTTGTTTTTACTCTCTGCATACTCAGTCACTTGTTTTCACTCTAAGAATTTATTCTCTAGTCACATTTAAAATTATAAAGCATTTATTTATTCTTTTCTAAATATATTTTCTATACACATTTCTATACTAAGCTACTAAAGTACTTGATCATAGAAACAGGACAACTAAAGTACATATATCAAAGATACATTGGTAGGTATAGGTTAGTGGTTTTGAACCCGTGCACTGCCACTACACCATGGTTGCCTTCATTAGACAACAAATTATAAATTTGTGGTATTTTTAATTGAAACACAACAACAACATCCCTTGATGTTAAACTAGAGTGGATCTATGAAAGCAAACAACAACACCAAGCAAAGCACAAGGATTGATAATAGATACAGTTTTTACAGCCGGTTGTACTTAATTTACGAATTTGTAAAAAGAAACATATAAGTAAAAGAAAACATGGGTTGCACCACTCTTTAACTGTACAATTTACATTAACGTTTGACAGATATTTTATAAATGTATTAAGTAAAATCTGTCATTTTTGTCCTTCATTCTATGCATGATGTATTCAACAAGGCCTTCAAGTTCCGATAGTGGAATAGTTAAATACTCCATTGGATTTAATACCACAACAACCCAATTAATAGAATAAGTATAAAGTAAAATCCAAACATTTTTAGTACAACCGGCTGTTAGTGTATTAATTATGTACAATGAGTATTTTTTCATTGTATTCATTCATATTCATATCAGTATTCATTCATACATATGAATAGATAAAATATAATAAAACAAATCCTTACATCTTCATCAATAGGCAAAATCTTGTGATCTCCGTCAGTGTCCACAAGCAATGCAGCATGTCTCATTGGACACACAAGGAATCTTTTATCATTTCTTGGATCAAATTGTACTCTGAGTATGGCAGTGGGAAACCTGTATCTTTGTTCACACTCTCCTGTGAGTACATCCCATATACAGACATTGTGGTCAGTTGATGCTGATAGAAGCTGTGAATTAAGTAATTTAATTATTATGTTTTGTTTATTTATTTGTATGTATAATTTCTTTTATCATTCCTCAAATTAAAATATTGATAATTTTGTTTATTATATCTTTATTTTATATAGCAGCTATTGACAAGGTAACAAGAAATATTAATTTATTTATAGATATAAATAATATTTTTATAAGATCAAACCTGTAATTTTAAAAAAGATACCATAATATTCTGGGTATTAAAAATTGCTACTAAAATATACCTTTTGACAATTTCTTGACCAGCTTAAACTGCAAACTGGATACACATGTGCTGATATGGACTTGGCTATCCCTCGGGTTAGGAAATCCCATATAAATATTCTCCCATCATTACAACCAACAGCTAGCAATGTTCCTCGTCTATTAAAAGCACATGTTGCAGCTAACGATATAGAATCTAGAGTTCCGTCGAACTCCTAAAAAATAAATTTATGATAAATATTTTATAGGATATTACTGATTTGTGCAATTTATATGTTGTTATATATATATGTTCATATTAATTACAGAGACTTAACACCTGACCTTGACTTGCCTGATGGGGGGCAAGAGCAGCGACAACTGAGTAAAGAGATTTAGTGTACAGAGTTGCCTCAGTCGCCGTCACTATGCAGGTCAAAGGTTTGAAGGTTCCTGGGTTATAGGATAATAACTGTTTTGTAGTATGTTGTTATTTTTGTTTATGACTGTGTAAATCAAGAAGAGATATTAACTTAAAAACATTCATTAAAAAGATATTTTACCTCCGGATAATTTTGTCCAAACGATTCTGAAAGGAAACCGAAGTATTAATTAGAATTATAAGATAAAATAAGTCTTATAAAATATAAAAATAAACATACATTAGGCAAACAATTCTTCATAAAATAACACAATACTTACCCAATAATTCTAAATTCATATTTTACACATTAAGTCCTATTATAAATAAATAAAAATATACTGCTGCTAAATAAACAACAAATATAAAACAGAAAACAATTTTAAATATTCGGAAACCAAAGACAATATTTTGAACAAACTTCTATGCTTTTGACACATGTTTACTTGGGAAAAAGGAGGCGCTACAAGCACTTTTTCCCATATAACACCATTGTTGTACGTCCGCCATAATATATTCTAATTTTACCTGACGAAACAGCTCTTTAGTGATGATATAAAGCAATATCGATTAAATAATGTTTTTTAGGTAAATATTTAGTAGTTGGACTGGACTTTAATAGAGTACTAAATAAATTATTGATTATTATATCTATTCTTTTAATTCATATCACAAAGTACTTAGTTTCATTTTATAGTTATAAAAGGTTAAAAAACAATATATTTAAAAAGGTAAAATCGTTTTAATATTTAACTCATCGTGTTCAGTAACATTTTTAGGTTGAATATTGTTTGACAGGTGGTGTGAGAAAGGGAGAAGGAAAAGAACCTTTACATACCATTGGTATAACTCTCAAAAAAAAACCATAACGTATACTTGTTTTGGTATAGCAAATGAAAATGCCTGACGAAGCTGTGGTTTTGTCGTCCTGACAAACGTTTGTAGTATTATTATAATGAGTACTTCTTCACAAGATCCCGTAACTCCACTCCACCATTTTTATTTTATATAACATCCTTTTCACAATCAATATCTATTGTAAGCTTAAATTTTCATTTATTATTGATTGTTTTGTCATATAAGGTTTCCTAATATAACATGTTCTAAATCTTCAGTACTAAACAGTGCTACATTTAGGGCCAGTGAGCCCCTAGGCTATATCTGTGGCGGAGGCCCCATTTTACGTATAAAATAGTTTATTATATTTTGGAAATTTTATTCCCTCTATTTTAAATTTTATGTCCTAAGTTATTAACTTGCTCACTCCACAACGGCCGTAAATACCTATCCCTGTTTTTGTTTTTGACACAACTTTTTTGAATA
Organism: Tinea trinotella; assembly: GCA_905220615.1. Classification (NCBI taxonomy): domain Eukaryota; kingdom Metazoa; phylum Arthropoda; class Insecta; order Lepidoptera; family Tineidae; genus Tinea; species Tinea trinotella. The sequence goes on from HG992311.1 coordinate 4,300,124, forward strand.
AGGACCCAAACATGTTGGCAGTGTTGATAGTAACGAAATTTTAGCACACATTGATAGAAAATTAAGTTAGCACTTTACTTTTACCTAACCAATTCGGTCCATTTGTTGCAAGAGTTCATTTGTGATAGGGGCGTTTTTGTGGTAGAGGTTCTTGGGTAATAGCCTGTGTTCACTATGCTTAAATGTGGCGCTAGTCCGAATGTATCATACAAAATTTAATAATATGCAAAATATTTGTCGATACTGTATGATACAACACTATCGGTACCCCTATTTTATATTTGACATTTAGCTAGTGTAATAGTTGCTTTATGACAACCATATGTTTTATGACAATAATTGGCAACATTTGCGAAATATTGTTACCGCAGACTGTAAACAAATGTTTGTTTTTAATAACTTAAAATAATAAATAATTTGAGATTTAATTAGTTTCCAACAGAGATTAGAAATTGTTTTAATAAAAGAAAAGGAATTTAGTAAACTAGGTATTTTGGCGCGCACAACAGGTGACGGGGGACGCAATTTTAAATAATTTAATTTTTTTTTAAATTTTAATGAATAATTATGCTAAGAATATATAGAGTTGTTATACAGTAATAATACTAGTAGTATCTATATATAAGTTTGTGGTAATAATTTTTGAGTGTATCGAGTATAGATAAGTGATTCCATTTTTTCCCTCCAATACTCCTTCTGAAGTTTTGTAAAGGCCTCATCCTCTTTTTGTGATGACTCGCGTTTTTTATTTTAATAAATAAGTTTTTAAATACTTTGACTTGACACTGGTAAGTAAAATACCCAAGAATATGGACTATAAAAACAATATGGATTTTCTTTAGTCCATATATATATTAGGTAAATACTAAGCCATAAACCATAAACAAGAAAATAAATTTAAAAGAAAATCGTAGGTCCTGTCGGTGTTTACTATTTTGCTTTTATTAAAGTAAAATATAAATGTTATAAATAGATTTATTAATACTTTTGTAAAAAATTGGTACATTCGATTTATGAGTTTATTATTTCGAGATTTCTGTAAGTATGCAAAATGTTTGTGGATGGCCCAACCAAATCATGGTTTTAAAAAGATCACTTTCGAAAACTTTACTTTTTTGTATAGAATATAGACATTTAGCCCATTTTCTATAAAAACAGTGATAGTAATTTGTCTACTTAATTTAGCTAGATAGACTACTACATTTTTTTTTGCAAATAGAAGATATATATTTGCTGTTTCTATGTTATACCATAACTTAAGTAGACACATGGTAAATAATTGTTATTATAAGTAAATTATTGTTATATAAGGATGTCTGCGAAGCATTCGAAATTAAAGCAATTAAAATAAAAAGCCCTAAAATCTTTTATTTCATAAACAATTGAAATCCTGGAAAAAACTTAATAATACCTTGATTTGGTAATTAAAATGATTGCCCATTGTGGGCCCTTATTGATTTTAGCAAGATCTAGAAAATATTTTTTAATATTACAACATATTAGGGGTATGTCGGAAGCAAATGACAGTAGCTCTTGGTGTGGAGTCCCAATAAGTGATATCTATGGGTCATGTTCTCCTTGGGGTGCTCCGGAATTTCCTTTAGTTACTCCTTCATACAACCATGCAGTTTTATATCAAATTTCTAATAATGGAAAAGGCAGAGCACCTGCACCAAGACATGGGTCAGATGTTTGGGACAGTCAGCATGTTAGAATGCCATGCTCAAGTCATAGTTTATATCCTGTTATTGGAGTAAGTCTTTCTTATTTTTTATTATAGTTCTTTATTAAAATGAGATGTTTTTAAATATTATTGAGACTCAATATGACAGCAACCAGCTTGATGTTGAGCTAGAGTGTGGTCCATGAATGGATGTCACTGCTACTACAATATAGTGACTAAGTAGCAGTCATATCCACTATGCCGGCCTAGTTGGAACTAGCAACTTACAATCTTGTGAGTGGTGCCTACCCAGGATTGGTATTACCTCTGCCTACCACTCTTAAAGACATAAGATGGGATGACATAAGTTAGATGGGATCTGACCTTGACTTGTTTGATTGGCAAGCAAGGGGAGGTCCAAGGGTGTCGCTGACTGGAGGAAATGTGCTTTGTGTACATATCTGTGCAACATAGTTTGTGCTTGAGAATTGTCTATATAACCTATGTAAGGATGAAATGGGGATGAGTGATACCATTCTTGAAAGACTGTTTGAATATAACCATAAAGCTTGTATGTGAAGAAAATAAGAGAGCTGTATCAGAATGATAGAATGTTATGCTCCATTATCTCTGCCAATCTTTGTAAGAGCATTTCCACAAAGATAGGCAGAGGTAATAAATAGGTACAAATAGGTGTGACTTAATTATTGTGCAACAATGCATAATGATAACAAGTCCTTCACAGCTTCTTTGAGTGTTCTTTAACAGTTCTTCTCAGTTGAGCCAACTAATCTCTTCCAAGAGGACCAGAATACTCTTCTCATTTCTGCAGACCTTCAAAAGCGTCCTCACAATAGGCAGATTTATTGTATGACCATTGAAGATTTAATATTTGTTTCCAATTCAACTTTTAGGATGATGGTAAATCAACATTAAAACAAAGATGGGATATAATCCAAGATGCTTTACAAAAATCAATAAATGATAGTGATGATTTGGCATCAGCAATATTATCATATAATACTAAATTTGTGTCAATATGGAAGTTTGGTGCACTACATAAGCTTTTTAATGATGTTAGTATATATTTGTTATATTGATTTAGATCATAGGTTCTCAACATTGCCCCCTTGTGGGCGTTTGAAACTTTCAGGGGGTAGTAGAAGACTCAGAGGGTAAAGAGTTAGATATTCTAAAACTGTAAAATAAAAGTAGACCCCTTTTATTTTACTGTTTTAGTGCTTATATTTTTTTAATCGGCCTATGCCCCATCTGGGTCTTTTACTTTAGATTTTTTTATCAAAGTGTGCGGTGGGCTAGATGGGGTTGTATCAAATTTAGATGTATCAATTAATCAAATTGTCACTTCTTTTACTTTTCTTTTTTCACAGGGATAGGCAAAGACAATGTTTAATATATAAATAATAATAATTTGCCTTAGTGTTTAATTTTACCATATTGAACATATTTCAAAAGTGATTAATTATGTTAATATGTTTATATTAAATTGTCTAGAGATTAAAATCTAAATCATGTTTTACGTTCGGTAAAAAAATAATGGTATTTTATGAATTATCTTACAACAAAAATTATAATTTTTATTTCAGTACTTAGAAGAGGAAGAATCAAAATATTTCTTTAATATAACTTTACCTGAGATTGTTAAATTGGCATTGGCATTACCTAAATTAATACCATCCTCTATTCCATTATTGAAGTAAGTTTAAATTCTATATTAAATAGATTGCGAGATATTGACTATCAAAGTTATGCAGTAACATGTTTATAAACTTTTTTGTAGAAGTAATGGTTAGACTGAAATGAAATACATATTAAGTACGAAAGTGGTACTAAATATAAAAGCTATGCCTTTGTTAAAAGCAGTCAAGCATGGGTTAGGTTGGAAACGCGCATAATAGGGGTTTCACACAGAGGAGTTGTTTACTAGGACATATTATGTTCTTCCTATACTAACCCATAGATCCTTCAAGTATTGTCACACACTCTCTCGCTTCCTTCACATCCATAATTCTCTTCAAACAAGCTCTAAGATTATGGGCACTAGGCAACCTAGCTTTCTTGAGAATGTATCCGATTTGATCGGAAAACACCTTCTTGTGCCTGCCTTGTTTAACACATCCATCCATATCATAATTATAAATTGCTTTCGTCAATCTACTTTCACTTATCCTTTCCATGTGCCCAAACCATCGAAGCATTCCTTTGTCAATCCTTGTCATTACATCTTTATTCAAACCACATCTATCGCGCACTGTGCTATTCCTAACTAACAATTTTTAAAATGTCAACTGATTTAATGTGATCTGTTTTGTTTTTCATTTTATTTTAGCCACGTTTTGGGATCTGCTTGAAAGTTGGTAATACGACGCAGATCATTAACTGTAGTAACTAAAAAGTCTACACTGCCAATGTCATACCATTGGCAGTTGGAAGAAGCAATTGGGGATAAAAAGAAAGGAAAGAGGAATTCTGACCCGAGCATATAGGCGCTTTTGTAACTTAGTGGTCAGAGCAGTCGGGCTTTAAACGACAGACACCGGGTTCGAGCCCTGGTCGCAGTTGACCGATGTGCACACGTTAATTTTTATTGTCCATTTTTCATTATTAATTCATACATATTTATGTATTGAGAATTGCCTGATGGCAGGTAAGAATGCTAATGACAGAAAAACACGATTTACAGTACGATTACCTCTGTCGCCGCCACTATGCCGGCCTAGTAAAATAATTACCGTAATATGCATTTTTTTTACTTATTTTACAGACGTCACAAAAACAGATCAATATCGTTGTCACAACAACAGATAGCATCTTTACTTGCAAATGCATTTTTCTGCACATTCCCAAGAAGAAATTCATTTAAGCGAGATTCAGAATATGCTTCATATCCATATATCAATTTTAATACGTAAGTTTATAATACTTTTTACTAATTAATTACTCCTCCCAAAGTTTCATGTCATCATCAGCCTATATATGTCCTACTAGCGCCATGATTACTATCACTCCATGTGCCTAAGTCACTTAATGGATTTTTTTAAATTGTAACTACTTTTTCCCACAGGGATAGGCAGAGACAATAGAGCGCCACTTGCCACGATCCTGACACAACTTTATCGCTCTATCGACCACAATTCTTTTTATACCAGCTCTATGGTTATAGGTACTAGGTAATCCAGCTTTCTTGAGGATATCTCCGATTTGGTCGAAAATCACCCTCCTGTTTTTTTTATTTTTTTTTATTTTTTTATTGTGACACGACATCTGACCTCGTCTCGCCAGATGATTAGCAAGAGGAGGTCTAAGAGTGACGACGACTGAGAAAACCGAGTTTGTACTCGGCTGCCTCAGCCGCCGTCACTATGCCAAAGATAAACTTCGTTAACGCATCAATCCACATGAGATTTATAAATTCCTTTCGTCAATCTACTTTTCCTCATCCTTTCCATGTGCCCAAACTATCAAACCATTCCTTTGTCAATCCTTGTCACTACATCTTCTCTCAAACCACATCTATCGCGCATTCTATTCGCTATCGTCACTCCACATACACTTAATAACCGCATTTGTACAGCATTAATCTACTCTCATGCTTCTTCTGCCACACCCAACATTCACTTCCATACATAAATGTAGGAACAAGTACCGCATTATGATCAGCCATCCACAACTTTGAATATTTTGGCTGTTCATTATACATTTTGGCAGATCCTTTTATTAATAAACATTTGGTTGTCCTGTTTCTATGATACAAGCACTTTAGTAGCTCAGTATAGAAATGTAAAAAAGCTGTATGGTTTTTTTTTTCAGATTATATGAATCTGTTGGCTCAACATCAGTTTTGGAGAAGTTAAAATGCATATGTCATTACTTTAGGAGGGTTTGTACTAAAGGTTGTTAATTTTATGTTGCTTTTTATATATGCATGCCCTATTATAGTAACTCGGCAGTTGTTGGTTGTTTCTTTTATGGACTGTATGAAATTATTTTGTTGGTATTAGTTTAATTATTGATTTAAATTTTAATTTGTTAGTAAATTTTAATTGTAATCATTTCAAGATCTCTTGATCACTCGAGATCTTTGTGCTGTAGTTCTTCTAATCTGTTCTGAAAATCGGACGCCCGCTTTAATTATCGCTGCTAATCATTGTGCAGGTCTTTTTTAACAAGCTAATTGTCTTTATTAGTGATATACATTATATTATTTCAAGTGACTATGAAGAGAATTGTGGATGTGAAGGAAGCAAGGGAGTTATGTAAGGATCGTGGTAAGTAGCGCTCCATTGTCTCTGCCTATCCGTTAGATAAAGGCGTGACTGTGATTTACTTGTATTAAAATGGTCTCGCGAACCAAGAGACCCCGGTTCAAAACAAGTAGCTATGAATATGAATAGTTATTATATCTTAATAACCGTCTTTGATATGATTACTATGTTTGTCTAGTTTCTATTATACAAGCCCTTTTAGTAGATAAAAAATGCAAAGAAATGATTGTAAATTAATGGATTATGTCAAAAGTAGTTATAATAAATAAATCAATCAAATTGTCACTCCTCTTTTCCACAGGGAACTTACTTCCACACAGTACTTGCCACGATCCTGACATAAGTACCTCGCTTACCTCACATTCATAATTCTCTACATACAAGCTCTATAAATATCTATTTTCGATAAATATTTTAATATGTTTATTTCATATTTTAGCGCCTGTTGGTGTGATGACTTTTATAAGGCACACAGTTCCGCCTAAACAATGTCCGGTATGGAGTCAGTCAAATAAGTTTGTAGGTGGTACACCGCTTCATGTTGATTCAAAAGGAATAATTGAAGATGCTGATGGTCTAATACAAGTTGATTTTGCAAATAAGTAAGTTTAAATATGTATCATCATCATCATCAAGCCAGAAGGCGTCTGCTGAACATGGCCTTTCCCCCAGAATGCCATTCCGAACGACAAGATGCCAGTTGCATGCACTGGTTACCTGTGACTTTCACTATGTCGTCAGTCTACCTAGTGGGAGGCCTATCTAGGCTGCGTCTTCCGGTTCGTGGTCTCCACTCTAGAACCTTTCTTTCCCATCGGTTGTCGGTTTTTCAAGCGTTGTGGCTAGCCCATTGCCACTTCAGCTCGAGAATCCTACGGGCTAGGTAGGTAACTTCGGTTCTTTGGCGAATATCCTCGTTTCGGATTCTATCGCGCAAAGAAACACCAAGCATAGCTCTCTCCATTGTCCGCTGAGCGACTCTGAGCTTTTCCAACAGGCCAACATTTAAGGGCCACGTCTTAGTGCCAAATGTTATCACTGGCAACACACATTTTAAGGCGACCGTGGTGTAGTGGCAGTGCATTGGTTGCGCAAACCGAAAGCACGAGTTCGACACCACCCACCGGTACCAATTTGATATATGTACTTTGGTGGTCCTGTTTCTATGATACAAGCACTTTAGTAGCTTAGTATAGAAATGTAAAAAAATAAAAATAAACACTGGCAGAAGATCCTTGTCTTCAGGCACTGCGGGATGTTTGACGGCCTTTGACTAAAATATTTTTAGTCAGACACTAGAAGTTCCTAACTTTTCAGTCAAACGTCGAAAGTAAAATAATCGGCATCAGGTTTTGCCTAGTCAATTCTAGAAGCGCTGGCATAATGGATGAGACTACTAATTGCAGTTATTTAATTGTAGTAGACCGCACTCCAGCCTAACATCATTTGTACAGTAAATAATAACACAATCTTAATAAAACAATCTCAGTTTTACATTGAGACACTAATCTATAGGTTTTTTATTATAGGTTTTTGGGCGGTGGTGTTTTAAGACGAGGATGTGTTCAGGAGGAAATAAGATTTGTAATATGTCCTGAATTACTCATTTCCATGTTATTCACTGAAGTTTTAGATACAACTGAAGCACTAATCATGATTGGTAAATAGTTTTTTTATAACACATTCTATTATACTTTTACACATTTAATATAATCAAAATCAAATTAAATAGTCACGCTTTTTTCCGGGATAGTATGTGTCGCCACTTTTTTTTTATTGTGACACGACATCTGACCTCGACCCGCCTGATGATAAGCAAGAGGAGGTCCAAGAGTGACGACGAAGCATACAGACCGTAAACGTCTCGTCGCGTTTCAGAATCACCTTGAAAGTTACCAGTGTAACCTAGACTACCATAATTTATATGACTGCTTCTCGTAACTACGTAAGTTGTTTAATTGTAGTAGCCAATTGCCTCTATTCATGGACCCTTCAGCTTAACATCATTTGTAGCTGATAGCCCTTTTCACGTTTGACCCGCTTGACGTTTGGCCGTTTGACGTTCGACCATGAAGGTTCGTATAATTTAATAACTACTTTTGAAGAAACAATAGTCGTTATTTATAGTTACAATAAAGAACAGACATTTGCTCCTTTAAAAGTAATTTAACTAGGGTGCGTCTTTTCTTTGTAGAACAATCGACAAGTGAAATGCCAGACCACGTGTTTTCTCCATCCTATAACCTTGGATCCTTCAAGCGATGCGTAAAGAAGCACCTTTGGTCGGCATAGTGACGGCGACTGATGCGGCCGCGAACTAACTTAGATTTTTCAGTCGTCGTCACTCTTGGATATCCTCTTGCTTATCATTAGGCTAAATTTCAGTGGTCAAATGTCGTGTCACAATAAAAAAATAATTAAAATATACAAAACTTCATAAGCGGCTCAAACGTCAAAACGGCCATCATAGCTTGTCGCTAATATAATAATTTGTAATTTATAGGATGTGAAAGATATAGTAATTACACTGGCTATGGATACACATTCCAATGGTCGAGTAACTATGAAGACAATACACCATACGATTCATCAAACAGGCGTCGCTGTGCTGTTTTAGCTATAGACGCCTTTCCATTCAGGAAGAAACTACTGCAATATGAATCTCAATATATTAGTCGGGAGTTAGATAAGGTAATGTTATACCCTTATTCGTTTTTAAAATACGACTAATGATAATTCTAATAATAATGTTTCTTGACTTTTTTCATTATATTTTTGATGGTAAGATGGAGTGCGGTCCATATTTTGGCCGGCATAGTGACGGCGACTTTGGCAGCCGTGAACTAACTCGGTTTTTTCATTCGTCGCCACTCTTGGACCTCCTCTTGCTTATCATCAGGCAGGTCGAAATTAGACGTCATGTCACGATAAAAAAGAATGAATGCAGGTAACTTCGTAAGTAACAGTCACCTCACTAGTGGGAACCGACAACTTACAAGCTGATCCCGAAACGCGACTGTGTCACTTCATTCATTCACGTTCTGTACACAGTGGTGGTACTACTGTGGATCGGCAGACTGGCCACCACTACCAGCCCATGTGTTCTCTCCATCCTGTAACCTTGGATCCTTCAAGCGATGCGTTAAAAAGAAGCACCTTTGACCGGCATAGTGACTGCGATTGGGGCAGCCGTGAAGACTCGGTTTTTACAGTCGTCGGCACTCTTGGACCTCTTCTTGCTTTCCTTGAAGTCAAATTTCGAGTCACATTAAAAAAAGACTGTATTTTTTTAGGCCTGGGTCGGCGCATCACTATTTGTGTGTAAGAACGACGAGAGCCGTATAGTTTATCCTGGAGTTGCGACTGGAAATTGGGGTTGTGGTGCGTTCGGTGGTAATCCGTACTTGAAATCCTTGTTACAAATAATGTCTTGCACGGAAGCTAGAAGACCTATTGCATACTACACTTTCAATGATATAGAATTAAGAAATGATATTATTGATATGTACAATTTCTTGTCTAAACACAATGTTACTGTTGGTGAGTTTGCATTTTCTTCTATTGATAAAATACATAAAATGACTTTTATGCATAGTGACGACGACTTAGGCGACCGTAATCTGACTAGTTTTCAGTCGTCGGCGCTCTTAAATTTCGCCTTGCTAACCATCATGCAAGTAGAGGTTCGATATCGTTACTCAATGAAAATAAAGAGTATTTCTCAGAAGTGAAGTGATTTAGTCGCGTACTCTGTACTTGCTAAAATACGAATAAATAAGTTCTCCAGTGTAAAAATCTGTTGTTTACTTAATTTCGAATAATTAAATTATTTAATTGAATATTAAATAAGAGCTAAACTTATAATTCAAATCAGGACTTGTTTTATTGAAAATTGTTTAAATTAACAAACAAATAAACTATAATACATAAATATATATGTACTAAATTAACGAAAGTAATTTTAACATAGATTCTGCTTCAACTTCATCTTCCATTTCGCCATCAACACCATAACGCACGACCCATCTTTGAATATTTGTCTCATGTGCTTCTGACATAAACAGTCGACAGTCGAGCGCAACAGCCGACGGTGCCCCCCGCCTCGCCGCGCGCATACCCAAGGCGCGGTACAGCGGTAATGGTCAAGCTATAATAAAACTAATTTTGCTTTTAATTTCTATGCAATTATGTTATTTGGATAATAAAATACGGATTTTGTATCGTTTCCTAATCACGCCATATTAACAGTTTTGATTTGAACTGTCATAATTATAGTTTGATCATTTTGCATACCTAAAGTATGCAAAATAAAGGTTATTTTTCAATTACATTGTAATCTTGGTACATAAAACTATTTTAAAATGTATATGCAAATTAAATGTATATGTTAATACAATTTAGTCTAAGTCCCCATACAAAATGAACGATTTCCTTTGATCGTAACATTTTAACATTCCAGGTCAATTATATAAATATATAATACAATACAAACCAACCAAAAATAAGAAAACAGTATCAGATATTCATAAGTTTTTAAAGGAATTAATATCGCCTGCTATGGAGACGGTAAGTTTAACTTTATATTGTTTCTGTTCATTCACTATAGAGTTGGTATGAAGAGAATTGTCGATTTGGAGTGAATTCCTTGAGATAAATAGTTACACGGCTACCGAAAGTGTTCGATAATGCCCAGTTCCGCTAATAAACTATCCGTCATCGGTATCAGTAACCATTCGTTTTTTACTATTATTTATTTACATTTCTATACTAAGCTACTAAAGTGCTTGCTTGTATCATAGAAACAGAATTACTTTACAATTTACTGACGTTTGAAAAATAACATTTAAAAAAAAGTTACTTTTTATAATTTATGCTAGTAGTTGTCGGAAACTTGATTTACGAGGGGTATTTTATAATAGTGGTTTGGACCTACGCTTGGTAGATATAATTATCTACCAGGCGTAGGTGATCGTATCAAAAACGATCCGTTCGGTAACAGAAATAATTACTATCATCATGTCAGTCAGTCCACTGTTGCAGCAGATAGTTTGTTATAGCCTATTCCATATGGGTTGTTACGTTATTAACTTTAACCGGAATATACCGCGTTAAGGCGGCGCTGCATTGTCTCTGCATATTCCTGTGGAAATTATGATAATTCGATCGGTTAATTGATTTCCGGTTAAGAATTTCCGCAATATACAAACTTATTGATTATTAAAAGTTTTGAAATTAAATAAGTTTAAGTAGTTACTTTAAGTCTGTGGATTGAACTGGTTAATTACCGAGTAGTGGGCTGATGTGGCCAATGTCAATGTGCTACAAGTAGTTAATGTATTACAATTTTACATATTACAGAAAAAAGATACCTTCGTATTACCATGGACATCAAAGAACTTTTCACCTGATTTATTTGAAGATGACAAACCTGAAGTTGAATCTAGATTCTTATATAAAGAAGAAGTTGTTGAACCTCCAATTCACAAAGAAAATAAAAACAAAGAATCGGATGAAATAAAAAGAACTATGGATGAGAAAGAAAAGGCAGCGAAATTAAAACAAGAAAGTCTTGTTTATAGACAAAAATCAAGTCTTTTTGATGAAATGACTAAATTTGATAACGAAACTTGTAAATTGAATTTAGGTGTACGAGTAAATAAAAGTAATGTTCAAGTAAATGAGTCTGTAGTAAATGAAACAGAAGAATTATCTAACAGTACAATAGAAGAAACTAAAAGTAGCAGTCAAGATATCAGTATAAGTGATTCACAGAAAAAAAAGTTAGGTAAAAAAATCACGGATTATTTTAATAAAAAATCCTGATATTTATTTTATTCAATAAATCAAAAGCGCCTTTTATAGATGTAAAAGAGCTTGGCTTTAGAATCCATATTTAGGTGCACCAGTACCTTCATTACTTTATACTTCCGATACTTCCGAACTTTATTGCGTCTCCGAAGCTAGCTCCAGGCGCGACTTCACGCAGGTACAGTTGTAAAAAAAATCTTGTATTACCAGGTGTTATCAAAACTTAAAAAAGCATCTTGTATCAAATTATATTTATATAATAATTTATTAGGGTCGATTCTGTCTGCATGAACCTCTTTTAGTCCAATTAATTTTTCATATTTTTAAGCCAAACTTTTTTGTTAATTTGACTGTTAAAGTCATAAATATAATTTTGTGTTATGTTTCTAATTATATAATCAGGCTCTTCGCTTTTAGCCCATTTCGCTAATAGAAGCTATTAATCTGGAGTGTTTCAAGAGTGTTTTGCGTTTCTTTCTTTTGTAAAAAGCGATGTGTTATTGAAATGTTAAACTTTTTTGCAGCATAAACATAAAACGAATAAACTTTTCTATTACGATTTTGGCCAGGACCTGAAATGACCTATGAAAATGACCTGGCCTAGTCTGACCGAAAATGGAATTGTTGAATGACTCCTCCTTCAACATTAGCCTTAATAAAATCTAATAGAGAACTGCTGACCTCGTTAGCTCCGCGTTTCGTCCCAGATATAGCAAAAATATGTAAAAATATCAGGCGGGTCGAGGTCAGATGCGAGTCACAATAAAGAAAAGCTTGCTTCTCTTTTCCCATATCGAAAACAGTAAAATTAAGGCATGACAGTTTTCTCTTATAGTAATAAATATTCAGCTTACCATGTGGGCGTGTGAGAGAACCTTTTGAAAGTCGAATACAGCAGTTAATATTTTTCTATTTTTTCATCACTGTTCAGATCTCTAGTAATCCTTTTCTTTAATGTTCTTTAAAAACTTTTCTTTCTTGTGTAGGTGTGATTCTTTTCATTGTCAGAATACTTGACATCATTACAATTTCTGCTCCGTGCATATCAACACTTTATGTACAGATGTTGGCATTTATTACAATGGATATAAAGCAACAAATAAACGGGCAGTATTTACACAATAGTCTTTGAATTTTCCTTCGTCTAAATCATACTCGCTCATATACCTGCAAAATTACGTGAAATCGGTGAATTACATTTTCATCGACCCCTGTTATTTCAGTAGATATGGTAGTATTTTCGAAAAAACGGCAATCTGTATTTTTTAAGCTGCCATATCCTGGCTTATATTTCTCATGGATCGCCTGCCTCACCACTCAATCGGGCTGATATGTCCGAATGGATAACAGCAATTATTCTCACAAAAAAAAAGACTAGTTAAATTCTGGGAGATCTCCTTTCCTTTTCCCTCCTACATTAATATGCGGAATAATGCTCCGCATAAATGATATATCTTTGCCATTGAAAATAAAATTTAATGTATTCACCATTTCTAGATTTGTAAAACCTTTCACATAAGCTGACCCAATTATTTCAATAATTTTTCTTTCCTTATCTATAAGGTCAGCTACTTCTGGGCCACTAGAAGTAGCTAAAGCTACTCGTGGATAGTAATGATGTGCGTAATCTCCTGGCTCTGCCTTTCACTTTGCTTAAATATTAATGTATTTACCATTTCTGGATTTGTAAAACCTTTCACATAAGCTGACCCAATTATTTCAATAATTTTTCTTTCCACATCTATAAGGTCAGCTACTTCTAGGCCACTAGAAGTAGCTGGATAATAATCTCCTGGCTTTGCCTTTCACTTTGTTTGAATATGTACCAGTATTTTAAAGTTCGTCTTACCCCTGGCCAATTCTTTATTGCTAAATAGTATCTCCACTAACAGCTCTTGCTACTTCTTATTAGTGCGTTTGCGCCTATAAATTATACAATTTGCCACTTCGTAGGCTATCGAAGCAGTGATTCGACTGTATCGTATTTCATGCCATAGTGGGCTATCGGCTTGTTCTATTGTTTGTTTGGAGATAGCGTTGCAACTACTATCCATTCTATTTGAAGACTTGTTATAAGTCTAAAATTATGATACAATAAGTGTATTTAAAGGTTGGCAGAATAAGAAGATTGAATGTAATATTTACTTAGCTGTATTTCTATTTTTCTTTTTTTGTATTCTTTCATTACATCCGCCTTTCCTCCAATGCAATTTGTTTAAACATAGAGTTTATTTTGTAAACCTAAACTCATTCTGGGATGAAAAGTATTGCGCCTAAATTCTGAGCACTTCTCGAATGAAGCTAGGCAGTATTCTTCAACATAATCGACATATATTATATGAATCTGATTAGACACCTCGAAGTCAGGTGTCTAAAAACATGCATGTTTTCTTATCGGCAAATTTTATTTGCATTTGTATTTGTGCTAGGTATCGGCTAGAGGGTTTATTGTCACAGTATAAATATTTTTAAAATTTAAAATATCAATAAATATGTTTTTAATGATAGGGCATTTTATTTCTAGTACACTTTTATTGATGATTTATCTTTGCCATTGAAAATAAAATTTAATGTATTCACCATTTCTAGATTTGTAAAACCTTTCACATAAGCTGACCCAATTATTTCAATTATTTTCCTTTCCTTATCTATAAGGTCAGTTATAGTTGTTATAGCTTCAATATTATGATACAATAAGTGTATCTAAAGGTTGGCAGAATAGGAAGAGTCAATGTAATATTTACTGTGTATCCCCGTTTCCGCGTTTCGTCAAATGCAATTTGTTTCAACATTGAGTTTATTTTATTTATTTATTAAGTTTACAAACAGAAGTTCGATGTAAGTTCTATAAACAGTGAACACGTCATGCTCAAAAAACAAACTTTACACAAATCAGTGCTAGTTTATGAAATAAAATTAAAAAAAAACAGTTTAATAAAATAGTTGCAAAAGGAAGAATAGAAACACTTATAAACAATTACATTTACACTAAACCTAAACACATATTTGTAACCCTAAACACATATTCTGGGATAAAAAGTATTGCGCCCAAATTCTGAGCACTTCTCGAATAAAGCTTGGCAGCATTCTTGGTCATAATCGACATATACTATATGAATCTGCTTAGGCACCTTGAAGTCAGGATGTCTCTGCAAAGTACATTTGCATTTGTTTTTGTGCTAGGTATCGGCTAGAGGGTTTATTGTCGCAGTCAAAATATATTTTAAATATGTTTTTATTGATAGGGTATTTTATTTCTAGTAAATAACACTAATTCCACCAGGAGAAGCTCCAAAAACTGGCTGGTTATTATTCAATATTATGCCTTGCTTTTAAACTTTATTCCAGTTTGAGTTAAAATTTTAGCCAAAACAAGAGACTTTAAAATTCTTTCCCTTTTTATGGCTGTAGTATTTTTGAAACTATTTGCTTCCAGTATTAAATCAACCAGTGAACCATTTAAAGTTTTAAAATGTGCCACTTCGTAGGCTATCCAGGCAGTGATCCTATAATAGTATTTCATGCCATAGTTGGCTATCGGCTTGTTTTATTGTTTGTTTGGAGATAGCGTTGCAAGCACTAATATCCATTATATTTGAACACTTATTACAGCTCTAAAATTATGATACAATAAGTGTATCTAAAGGTTGGCAGAAGAGGAAGAGTCAATGTAATAAATACTTAGCTGTGTTTCTATTTTTCTTTTGTTGTATTCTTTTATTACAGACTTCATAAAACTGCCAACTGTATTGTCATGATTTGCAGTAGTTGATGTTTCTACTATTTCTTTTATCTTTATAAACTTTATAAATGAGCCCACAGATGATAGTTTAGGCTTGGACCAGTAGCATTTAACTGACGTAGGACTTGGCTCTTCATCCTACGATGCATCCATGACAAAAATGCTATTGCATGTTTACAACCACCAGTACTTGCAACGCAGTTGTGACACTGAATTTTTTTAATTATGGAATACTTTTCGTCATATATTCGGTCCGTCCTTACCAACAGAGTAAAGCTGACGTCGAAACCTGCTCCCAGCTTAGCCAATACGCCATGAAATTAGCCACTTGTATGTAGCCGGAACAACGACGTATATTACTTACTTTTTAAATACAACAGCAAGGTTTTTTACTTTTTTTTTTGTAGGTACAAGAGTTGTCATTTTTTTTCTTTGGTCTGTGAAAAAAATACGTTGTTTACTAAAAACATATCCTTTACAATTTTACAATTACAATCAATCAAATGGTCAAGCCTTTTTCCCACAGGGATAGGTAGAGACACAATTACAACCTTGCATATTTTGAATTAAGGCCTTTGTAAGAGTTAAATCACTTTCACGTAGTTAATCAATCGATCTATAAATATGTGACGCCCCTGTCCACAGCGAATGGCAGAGACAAAGGAGGACCACTTGCCACGATCCCTCGCTTTCCTCACTCCACAATTATACTTTCACGTAGTAAACTTTCATTGTTATTTATGCCGACTCTCAGAATATCTTTTATTTATGAGCTGTTTCCTCATATCACCAAAAATACATTGTTGGCTTTTCTTTAAAATACATATAATTAAATTGTCAAATGATTCCGTATCACCTTGACCTTTTGTGAATAATCTATATCGTTCTGCTGTAACCGAAATATATATATATTTTTTCATGACATCGTTATATTTCGCTCCTTCCTTAACATTGGCTGATTGTAAATATATGTCTATGCAAAAATAAGGCAATTTTTCTTTTATCGCTGTAATGGAGATTTCCTGCGATTAAGTATAAATTCAGTTCAAATTTTTGTACCAGTTTTTCACGCGGTTTCATAATTTGAATTCACAAATTCTACTAAAATAGGGCTCATTAAGCGGAGGCGATATTTTTTATCCATTATGACAAATTGATATTCTTAAAATACTCTTCTTCAAATCAAAACGTCTGTCAGTTGGTGATAACTAGTGATGCATAATAAATAGGTAATACATTAGTTTTTATGTGCACTTGTTTTCTAAATTTAAACTGCGTAAAGAAAATAAGAATGCGATAGCAGTATTCAAAAATATGGATGGATCGATGTAAGTGTATCGTGTTGGATGTCGGTCACATCTACAAACTAAAACTAAAAATAATAATTATTTTTTATGTTCTGTTTAAGTTTAACGCATGTAAATAATGTAAAAAATTTATGTAATTTCAAGTTAGAAGAATTATTTATTTTTTATTGTGACACGACATCTGACCTCGACCCGCCTAATGACAAGCAAGGAGGCTAAGAGTGACGACGACTGAAAAAACCGAGTTAGTTCACGGCTTCCTCAGTCGCCGCCACTATGCCGGCCAAAGAAATTCAACAGAATTTTTTGTTGACTGTTTTGTTAGGAGTTTTACACAGTTACATTTTATCACTGTCGCCAGCTGTCACTATTATTTTTTTGTCAAAGCGATATAGGTAAATTAAATAAAAATTGTAAAAAATAGGAATGTTATCATTAATAGTTTTCTATTATATGTTTGTTAAATAAATTATATGAAGTTTATATTTTATGTTTTATTTTTTGTATTACCTTTTGTATTCCTCTGGCGGAAAGAGTAAATGCGACATTTTGGAAAATTGAGCGATATACAGTTTGCTTATTAAAAAGTCTTTTTAAAATGTAATTTACATTTCTATACTAAGCTACTAAAGTGCTTGGTATCATAGAAACAGGACAACTTTTGTATACAAAATATTGTATATCAAAGATAAATTGGTACCGGCATGTGGTTTTGAATTATTGCACTACCACTACACCACGGTCGCCTTAATAGATCTATTAATAAATCACCACTTGCCACGATCCTGACATAATTCTAGTAGTCACACCTGGACCTGTCCTGATTTTCAGACCGGCTTTGAAGACTAATGTTAGAATTAGGAAATAGATTATTAAATATACGCATTACGAGTTAATTAGGTATGTATACGTTAGGTATAATACGTTTTACTCAAGTAAATTTAACATTGCTAGTTTATTTTGTAAAATTGTAAATGACGACAGGCGTGGACGGAACCAAAGCGGTTACCGATTGGTTTGTTGTGCGTAAAGTCCCGGGTTAATCTATCATGGTCGGAGCAAATATTTGTTTCATACCTTTTATTTGTAATCTTTAATAATTATGTTAAATATTGCAAGAATTGTTAATGAAAAGAGAGGTGAATATTTGCTTCAGGTCTGGTTATCAAAGAGTGGTAAACAGTGGTACCCAGTCAGCCGATCCGGGGTAGTACCACCACTTACAAGTATACAGACCGTGAAGTGATTTGGTCGCGTTTCGGAATCAGCTTGTAATATGCCAGTTCCAATTAGGCCGACATAGTGGATGTGATTGCTACTTCCAGTTGTTGAATTGTAGTAGTAGTGACATTCATTTATGGACCAACTCAATATCAAGCAGGGTGCGGTCATATGTGATGACGGTGACTGAGGAAACGTTTTTTCGTCGTCGGAGCTCTTGGACCTGCCCTTGCTTACCAACAGCAAGTTTTTTTTTATTGTGACTCGACATATGACAGCATCCCGCTTGATGTTAAGCTGAAGTGTGGTCCATGAATAAATGTCACTGCTACTACAATTCAATAACTGTAAGTAGCAATCACATCCACTATGCCGGCCTAGATGGAACCGGGAACTTACAAGCAGATCCCGAAACGTGACCAAATCACTTCACGGTCTGTATACTTGTAAGTAGTGGTACTACCCCGGATCGGCAGACTGGGTACCATTGCCTATTACTCTTATTAAATAACAAGTGTTGAATAGATCTAGGCGAGATAGGATCCAAGCTATTGTCTGATATTACCTGCAGTTATTTAACTATAATAGCGGTCACCTCCATTAATGGATAGCATTTCAGCTTAACATCAAGCGAGATGCATATTAAGAATTAGGAAAAAAGATGGTTAATTTATATTGACTATAAAAGTTCGGAACAGTTACAAAGTAGTAAATGAGATGAGTTTTTTTGCGACCTTGGAATGTCTTTACCACCCACATGTGTTATTATCGGTCGATGATACCAGATGCGTATCTGTTTTTGGTACAATATGTATTAGGAAGTTACACACTGCTGCGATAATAACGACGCAATAAAAGTAGGACGCATCCGGTATTACCGACCGATAATAACGCACCTGTATGGTAAAGGCTTGAGTCAGAAGCATCGGTTGATTGGAATCACGTATAGGGATTCCCCTGGCTTCTATGTCATTTTAAAGCGACAACTTGTGTGTTTCATTGAGTCGTATATTAGATGACCCAAGTGGCGTAGTTCCAGCAGGAGTGGCCGGCATAGTGATGGCGACTGAGGCAACCGTAAACTGCATCGGTTTATTAAGTAGTCGGTGCTCTTGGACGTCCCCTTTCTTACCATCAGTAAAGTCAAGATCGGATATCGCCTTATTAAACATTTTTTTTTTAACCTTTTTGCCGAATTAACTATGATTTGTCATACAGATATAAAAAACAGACTTTTAGGTCTGGGTGCTTAGGAGTGGTAGTCTCTCTGTTGGTGGTAACTTGGCCAGTCAAGCTACTATGAGTGGTGATATCACTTTCTCAGATACTTTCTTCGACCTTGGATTCCCAGCGTTTTGGGATCAAATTGAAAGGTTCCACAGTTCAGCGTCAGTAAGGTCTCTAGTAATATCAGTCATATAAATTATGTTGTTTATATTAATTGGATAGAAATAAAACAAAACGATTAATATAATTAAAATTATTTATTATCCTTCCATCATATTCCTAAACATACTAAACGTAATAAGTGTTTAATAATAAATAATTAAATATTAATTTAGTTTGAAATATTTCAGCAATATACATAATAAGAAAATTGATAATTTGTGAAAGTTAATAAATTAACAATACATGCAAAGTAGGCAAAACATTATAAATACTTAATAATCACTACGAAAGCAGTTTCTTTGGCTACGTAACGCAATGTCAGTAAGGAACATAAAACATAGTTTGTGGCGGCTAAGAGCCAACTATTATTTACCCGTGAAATAAATATATAAAATTACAAGCATAATGTTGCATTTGACTAGACTATTATACTCAAATGAGATTCAAAATATATATAATTTATGTTATCTATTTTTAATATTAAATAATTAATTTTCATCTTCATTAAGTACGAACGCAACATGGCATACTATAACTTCGCTAATTTTTCATAATAATGAACTAAATTTTCTAATTGTGGCACTATGTTTTTTCCCATTAGGCGACTATTATATAAAACGAATATTAGTCGAATACTAGTTGAAAGTATTTTTATCAATTCAAATTAAAAATACAAACAATTTAGTCGCCCAATTGTTAATATACTTTTCAATTAGAAAAACGTATATCTCGAGCATGGAGATAGTTATGCTAAAATAGTACTGACTCATGGACGATCCTTACAAGCGTATTTTTATTAATAACAGACGTCGCGCAGACATCTCGGTGCTAAGCTAAGTTCTGTTACCAAAAGATCTGTAATCGCGACATAAGTTATCCAGAACAGTGTGTGAGAAGATGCTACTAAATAGATTTTGAATGGTACATCATTTTTATTACATCACGACACCCTGTATCGACCCGACAATATTCGGGTAAGCTCCTAAAATATAGGTCTACGAAGTCATCATGTATTTAGACCCCGTTCACGATGTTAAAATGTTCTGCAGAGATGTGAAGTTATCACAGACAATAACAGGTTTTCAATGTGTCTCCATAAGCCATCGGTGTCTAACATGATTTATTATATTTTGGGCGAATTTCGACTAATCTACTAAAATAAACACTTTGATCTTAGTGCGATCGTATACAATATTGTTAACAGATTGTTATTTTACCTGTTATTTGTGCAGAGCATTTACAAGAACGACAAACGCTTGGGACGTTACAGCTGTTATGCTTAGTCTAGAAATATTATAAATATAATAATTTATGTGCGTCACTAAATTCAACTAATAATTAAAATTACACAATTAGTGGCATTAAGCAACTTAAGTGTCCAAGTGGACGACTACGAGAAAATCTTAAGAAATATTAATGATAATAATTATATAATTAAGTTTTGGAAATACAACAATTTGGGCATGTGAAGTGCATATTATTTAAAAAAAAACATACACTCTGTGACTGCAGGTCATTAAATGGATTTATATTTATTCTTTATAGAATGTTTCTATTTTTAATAAAATTAGGAAAGTATAAGCATGATACATTATATATACTTGTATATTATTTATATACCCAAAGAGTTGTAAATATTTATAAAAATATTAGAGTATAATTTGAGTTACAAAGTGCAGAAAGGTTAAAGTTTATGGCTAAATATCGTTTTACCTAAACCTAATAAATTTCACCATTTAGTGCGAGGACGCATTGAAAGTAAAATACATAAATATATACATAATTATTAAAGCTCTCATGTCTAATTTCATTTTGGTACTTTTTGTTGTCTGATATAGTTGTGACAGATTATCTAATTTAACCTACTTCGCCCTGCGTGGAATAGAACATAAACAATATTATAACAACAAATATTTTATTAAATTACCTATAATTATGTAGTTATAATTTTGTTTATATTATATTCATAATGGCTACAGGGTATACATATTAATGAAATGTGTAGGCACAAACAATGTTATCACTCTATCAGACAGCACCAACAAAAATAGGCAACATTTTGTTTCGAGCATAAGAATATTGACAAGCGGTTTCACTATTTATTATAAGTACCCTTGAATTTATTAATGAAACCGTAAAAAGTTATATATTAAAATCCGCTTATCTCTACTTTAAAATGAGAAAACACGATTGAATATACACAGCTATAGCTATCTATTTACATAGCCATAGGTACCGAAGAACCGTATAAAGTTTTACTCGTATTAACTAAAATACCGTTGCAACTATCGATTTTTAGAGCATCCTAAATTTTTAGAGCGTTAAATATTTATAATTTTATTTTAATTTCTAAAAATGTAAACGCCTTGGTCAGGAAGTTAACGTTGTTTTTAAAATTTTCCAGAATTATTGAAGCTAAATTTATTTTAGTCAATTTATTTTACATTATTATTAATTGATATATATCTTTTATTTTAATTAATTTAGATGCATATAATTCTACTATCTTTTTTTATTTCATTGAGACTCGACATATGACAGCACCCCGCTTGATGTTAAGCTGGAATGTGGTCCATGAATGAATGTCATTGCTACTACAATTACAATTTAATAACTGTAAGTAGCAGTCACATCCACTATGCCGGCCTAGTTGGGACCGGCAACGTACAAGCTGATCCCGAAACGCGACTAAAAGTTTGGGCGGTTCCTCAGTCACGCCTAATTAATGGGCAAAAGAATAATAAAAAGGGCACAGCTGATTATGCTGCCGAACGTATATGGACGGTGTCTGATCATTGAGGCAACTTTAATAGCATATTTACAGACTCTATGAATAGCCTTACATTATGTTAGAGAGTCGCGGCGAACTCTGATGCAACGTTGTGCCAATGATATGACGCAAATACAGTATTCTGGATAACTTATATTAAAATGGTCAATAGTAACATAATTATAATAACATTAATAATTATTCTCTTTAGTATTGTAGTTCAAATTACATTAACGCTATGTATTTACATAATTTGTGTGACTACCCATAAATAAACTCTAAAACAATAATATATAAATTACGATAGTGAATAAATAAGTGTATGAGTTAGTGTGATAGGCTCATTGTGATCGTTCAATTATAGACATAATGTAGATCTCCACCCGTTGTGCTTGAAGCTAACTATGCTAAGCCGACAAATTAAAAATACAACAGAAAGAGATATGACTAGATTGTTTTGTTCCATTTTCTAGGAGCTACAATTTATAAAAGCACTATGCGCCTCTTTCCATATATTAATATATATAAATATTACGTCAAATCTAAAAGTTGTCTCTGATTTAAAATTGGCATTCAACTTACTAGCTATGAGTCGAGTAGCCCGTTGGCATGGAGGTGCAGACCCCACATTAGCAGGCCATGCTCGAACATTCACCATTACTTATGCGCGTAGGTATACAAAATTATATTTACTGATGATATACATTCCATTTAAATGTTAATAATATTCACCAATTAGTAATGCGAGTGCATATTATAAAACATATGATAAGGATGTATCAATACTAGGATTTAAATAGTTCCTGTTTTAGTAATTCGATTTATAAATACTAAACTCGAGCGTGACCGTTTGTATGAGGAGAGGTGGCCGCTCGCGACACGTGACGGTCACTTTGTGACTACAAAATGACAATGTTTCAGTTCTTGTCCTCTACAATATCGATGATGATAAGTTTGAAGCCACAGTGAGGACAATTATGCAATTGCAATAAAAAGGCTCTCAATATGGAGCTTGGTCACTAACGTTTGTCATAGAAGGATGGTGGCGTGACAAAAGCTGATGGCTGCGTGGCCGTGTGAACAGTTGCGATGAGATGAGATTAGTTAACGCTACGTGTGTCAGAGTATAAAAAGTGAATCAGACTAGTAACACTATCGTCGTCGTATACCCGCGGCCGGCATATTGACTGCGAGTTTGGCCGATCACGACGTTGTATTTGTAGCCTAAGTCGGAGCGTTTGGCAAAATCCGCCTACATAAAGAACATTAGATACATTTAAATAATTGCAAAGCATACCCTGTATCCTAGAATCACTTTTGTGGGCGATTGTTCATTTGTTCAGTGTGGTTTTCATTAATCTATTACAAACGCTCGCGTTGCCGCTATAACTTTAGTGACGTTAATTTAATCAGTATAAAGATATAAGTATAATATCAGTAATTACCCAATATTGAATGGCCGTCGCCGACGACACTCTATCATTACGCCTACATTACGCACGAGGTGATATCGTTTTCTAAGTACGTGATTCAGTTTGGCATCGAGATGACCTAATGCGGTCGGCCGCGAAAGGCCTGCATACACCTGGCCAAGTGCATAACAAGAAAACAAATTAATAATACATTAAAATAAATAAACAACGTAAACGACGCAATAAATTAAGTAAAAAAGCATAACAATATTATATTGCACAGATAAGAAATATATTAAAACGAATGACCTAAAATAATTTAAATATACGTAAGTAATTTGAAAGTTCTTATATAATTTGTCAATTAAATTATAATCACTTAAATCTAAAATACTATATTTGTTTCATATAATATATATATTTGTGTAAATATAAAATTCTATGTGTTATGGTGCGAATAAACACCGCTCGACCTGGGCCGAGATCTGCCTTGGCGTGCACTTATTGCATTCGCCGGCGATCTTTATTAATCTAAGGTATCTTAGTATCATTAACATTTATTTATATTGGTACTTTTGTTGATTATGAATCTATCTTTGTTGTTAGAAATTACGCTAATTTTGTAAACAGTTCTCCTCACGCATTAGTCACTGTTGACTCCCAGAATGCAGGACATCTTAATACAATTAGGTTAGTAGAATTATACATACGAGTAACTCGGAAACTTTTGTAGATTCACTAAACGAGCTCTCGGAATTGACTCATGCACAGGCAGGTACCGTCGACAGCACGCGACACGCCAGTGTGGACGGCCAGTACAGTCACTTGGTGGAATATACTCTTATATCACAGCCCATTTGGAATTTAGAACATATAACAAGACGATATATTGAACAAAGGACTAAACAATCTGTCTTATGAGGAAGTGCACTTTGCTTTGTACACAGCGTTAATTACAACATTTATACTTTGTTAACAACACTCATAAAATTTCCTAAAAGGTTTAGATTTGTACATTGGCGGGCGTACCAGCGACCGTGGTGCACTCTATGCGATAAATAACTAACTACAAAATTAGCTACCTATAAATCTTCCTATGCGATCGCACAGAAAAGATATGTATTTGCCTAAGTGTCTGGACGTTCAAGTGCGTCAACAGAGTGTGTCACGCGAGATAGTCCATGCACAGGTAGGTACCCCCAGCGTATTACAACGATACGCATTATAATAATAATATAACAAAATATAGTTTTTTTTTTTTACAATTTGATCTATCCCGAGCACTTGAAGGACATACATGGTGTAGCCGGGCGCGGTGGCCCGAAGGGAGACAACAGTGTTCGCGATGTTACCCCGCGGCAATACATTTGCAACTCTTGTCATTCATACATATTTTTAACATAAGCCATTTAATAACGCCAAGCCTTGCACTACTCACCACTACTACGATTTAGAGCCTCTCCTAACACCCGGTTAATTTAAATTTCGAATAATATTCAAGTGCAAATGTATTGTCAGCGGTGGTACACTTTGTTGAAATATATAATAATTAAAATACGTTTACTTATATTTTCAACTTACTTAATAAATTCAGTTTGGCTTAGTTCAAGCAAGTAACTAGTATAATAAATTTATGTTAAAAGTTTCAGTTAAACTTGTAACAGTTTAAAAGTTTTAGTACTTAGAAATATAAGTAAGTATGATTACGAATGACAAAATTTTATAATGTGTCATTTTAATTAATATAATAATAATAATTTAATCAAAGATAATAAATTGTATATTTAATAATATAATAGAGTAAATTTAAAGATTAATCTGTAATGATAATAATAAAGCATTTCCTACGCGCTGATTTCAATAATTAAATTTAACTAATTGTTATACACGCCTGTTTGGCATGCATAGCTTTATGTAAGAAAGTAGGTAGAGTGATAATAACTATACAATAAAACGTATTAAATTCCTTCATTTAAAAGATGATAATAAGTGTGTGTAGAAAATGCCGCTGTGGACATCGGTGCTCCAGCCTGGAGCAATGCCATAAGGAGAGCTTCCGCCTCCGCGTCTCCCGGGGCCAGCTGTCAAAAAAACATTAGCCACATTGTTCACTCATCATCGGGCGGCAGGGTGATCCTCTTCTGGTGATAGAAGTGATCGCCCTGACAAATATATCTAACGGGTTGTACTAATAAATCTAATCCCTAGGACTACTTAGATAATGATTTTAACATCGTTATCAAGAATAGATCGAAGGGATATGAAAGAAAACACCTGGAGGCCACGCCAATCGGCATTATCTACCGATACGCACCGGGCCCCGCGTGTTATCAGACCTTTACCTTTCAACCGTTGGATTAATCTTACCGTGCCTATGGGAAAAGCACGCGGGGACGGCGTCTCGTGTTAGTAAGGCCGATTGGCATCCTTAGGTCTTTTCAGCTGAACCTTCAGACGCTTCATACCAATTTGAAACCCGTTCATAGCCTGGATAGCCGCTTGCGCCGATGCAGGATTGTCGAATGACACGAAACCTAAAAAAAACAACACTATTGGTATATAATAACAATTTTCATGAACTACTGAAACATCAAAATGTTTTCACAAGCGATGATTTTAAACATGATGTGTGAATAAAAGTTTATGCACCTAAATATTGAAAAGAAGCAGACACGGTTATAGCATTTATTAGATATCAGCAGATAACCGAAGTAGGAAAAACTGCATAGTGAAATAATATACGAGTACCTATATATTATATATACTTCTATATAGTATATACTCGAGTATATCAGTACATACTATATACTTCAACAACAAAATTTTTGATTATTTTCACAAATTGAAAACAATCTATTTTAAAATGTCCATTCACCTTTATTCTTTATGTATGATTAAACCTATATTTTCTTGGGCAAGTAATTAACCTGCTTTTTCTAAAAATATATTTTAACATTTAGAACAAAGTATTTTTAACGTGCTTAAAATAAACTTAAATAATTTAGTATTTTCTTAGATTTTGCGCGAACATTGATTTTATGCCGCTTACAATCGCATAAAATTAAAATTACTATAAATTTTATGCGGTTTATTTTTGGTTAATGATTGTACATTTTTTTATTCTGTGGTCACGGAGAGCCGACGCTCTCGAAACGTTGGCATAAAAATTGTACAATCATTAGGCAAAAATAAACGCGATAGTGAGCCGCATAAAATTGGTTGAATTCTTAAATAATTTATTAATAAGTTCCAATTTAATAAATAATACAGGATTAAATTAAATAGACCGGATTCTCCAAGACGGGATCTTCACTGAAACAAAGTCAATAATTTTATCCTGTATATTTAAAACTAAAAGAATAAAATAAATCGATTTGCGGACCGCTCTAAGGAAGGAGTTTATGTACAGTAGTACTACCTACAAGAGAGAAGTGGTTCTATCTATACTGCAACCGTCAAAATAGGAACGTGAATATTGTGCGACTTGCACTCCAGCAGAATATTGAAACAAAAATAATAAAAACAGTGAAAGAATGTGAGTGTAGCAGGAAGAGGGAAAGGCAGCGAGAATTATCATGTAAAAAAATAAATGATGTTATTGCACTTTGGATCTCTATACCATAATAATGTATTAGCAACAAAAAGTCTGATTATATAAAAGCAGATGCGATATGATAAATCAAAACGTATATAAATGTATCGATGTGCCTAACGTAATAATGAAACGAGAACACTGAGATGTTATTTCTAATAATTGTATAACATAAAACACACCGAAGCATTTGCTTTGATTTGTTGCCCGGTCAATGAAAACTTTGCTGCTGATTACATTGCCGAACGGTAGAAACATCTGCATCAACTCAGCGTCCCCGAACTCTTGTGGGAGGTGGTAGATGAAAAGATTGCAGCCCTCGGGGCCGGAGATAGAACAGCCTGGAAACATCAAGAAATCTTTAAAGAACTCACAAATCTGCCTAAAACACTAACATACTGCCCATTTACATAACATTGTTTATGTAATTGTTATTTTTTTAATACATAAGGTGCAGTATGATGGGTTGATATTAGTAATGTGACGCTCGTACCGTTTTGTTAGAAACAGGCGCAGATTAGTCGCTAGAAACTCACATTGGGTTATTGGCTCTTTGGGTTATTGACGCTGTTAATCAAGTGCGACCTAACACGTTAATATGAAGCTACGACGACCAGTTATACAATAGCGAGATGACGAGAAACAAAGTGAAATAATGCATAACATTTATATTTTTACATTTCGGAAGTCAGTGACAAAGAAATTGTTAGATCACTATAAGACGAGTATCGAGGATACGACATGGGCTGATAGGTATTTCGATGTCACTAATCATTCATGCAATAATGATAACTTCTCGTACTAAGTACAACATAAACTGGATATACGGTGCAGTCGACAAAACATAACATAAGAAATATAAACTTGTTTGCCCACCATATATGTACAATATAGGTTAACACACAAGTTCGTGAAGCATAGCAAACTACGACAGAGACAGATAACAGAAGAAAGAACTTGAAGATTAACTCGTTTGTTCACATTTGCTGTGAAGTGATGAAATCTATTTATATTTGCATGGAAAGAGTGTAACACGGATAGGATGGCAGTCTCGCAAGTCGCTCCTCCACTTACCATCGCGCTGGGTAGCAATTGAAGACATCGGCTGAGGTAAGGGCTGCGGGTACTGCCCGTATACCGCTGGGTAAGCTGTCGAACATTAATTAGCATATTTTCACAATGAAACACCTATTAACTGCAGAACACATACATGCAACACACCACTCATTATAACTAAACATTGTTTATTGTACACATCATGTAGTTAAGTTTTATTATTTTAGTATTAAAATTATAAATGCAGAATAATTAACTAATATAATTATTTCATAAATAACTCAGCTATAAAACTAAGCTACATAATATAATATATATTACAATAAACATCATACACAAAACTATAGTGCAAAATATGGCTCATGTACTTAAACATACTTTAATTATTACGATTAGCATACAACGCCTCATGTATCATAATACCATTTGTACAATATTAACACTATAAACGAATGATCGATTATTAAATTCAATTCGAACTGCAAATGTTTGTATGATAAATCGATCATCCGCAAAAGCTAACACCAATAACATTTCGTTCCTGTTGCACAACCATATTTAATATACAATAACTTTACGAGAAATCAGTCAAAACATTAAATTACCACATTGACAATTTTATACATTCACATACAACCGTCCTCTGTAAAACTGCTTTATTTGCCAATATAGAAACTAAATTTTACCAACAATGAGAATTATATTACACTAAAAAAAACCCTAAAAATATTAAACATGAACACAATGTTAAAAAATAAATAAAAAGTATTACCTAATTTATATATATTGCATGTTTACGGAGGGCGGTTATCCTCATAGAAGCACAACATATACGCTGGACATAGCGTGAAGTATTAGAATACAAGTGGTGCGTTACTCACCGACACCTGGGAATGGCTGCATCCCAGAATAAGCGGCGTGTTGCAAAGCAGCTGCCTCGCCATTAGACAATCCTTGGGCAGTTACCGGCACAGCTGGAAAATCATTATAATTTTTTATTAGGCTCTCAGCTACGTAAATAATAATTAACAGACATTATACCTAATTAATGAATACACCGGCAACGGGCAGTTAAAAGATTATGTAGCCCATTATGGTAACTACGGAATAAAAATTATGAAATTCGAAGTAACCTTAATATTTTAGAGACAGAAAATCTTTTAGAAAACATTAACAGTGCCTTCAAAATATCTACATCTCATGAGCCCAGTTATAATAGGAACTAATTTTCCTCTTTTTAAACATTGTTAATATCCATCTTTTCTGAAGTCCGTCTTCCTGTGTATGTAATTAAAGGAAATAACACGAAATGAATGACAAGTGAAACGAAATAAATCCAACACCTCTCCTCGCTGGCTGGCACGATGGCTGCAAACGTGTCGCTCGGATTAAACAAACAAAATATGTTCTTGTATCTGTCTACATTTTAAATGTCCCAATGAATTTAATTTATTTTATTATTTGATCAATCAATTAATCAAATTGTCCACCTTTTTACCCACAGGGATAGGCAGAGACAATGGCCACCACTTGCCACCACTCGGACACAACTCCCTCGCTTCCCTCACATCCACAATTATTTTCATACAAGCTCTACTATTATTGGCTAACACAGCTTTCTTGAGAACGTCTTTGATTTGGTCGGAAAAAACTCTCCTGGGTCTGCTTCGTTTAACACATCCACATCTGATTTACAAGTATAAATTCCGTCCGTCGATCTACTTTCACTCATCCTTTTCATATGCCCAAACCCCAAGTATTTCTTTGTCATTTTTGGCAGAAATAAATGACAAAATAATTGTTAACATTATATTCTTACGTCCTGAGAATGTCTGGTGAATGCCATTTGTGTAGACGGCATCCTGCGGCGGAGCCTGTCCGTTGGCGGTTTGCGCTGCCATGTTAAAGCCCGGCATGGTTGGGGACGGCAGAGCAGGCAAAGCGCCATTCAGTGGTTGGCCCCCGCCTGTGCCAATCGCCAGGCTAGTGAAATTATCTACAACAAATTGAAGTGTTACAATCCTATTTATATTGATATCTATAGTAAACTTATTACCATGTAAAATGATAGAACCACTTGTTTGATGTTTTTATATTTTTTTAGGGAATTATTTTATTTAGCTGTGGTTCGTTATGTGATCACACCCCGCCTAATGTTAGGCTGGAGTGCGATCCACGTATAGATGCGACTACTAGTCCAGTACTTAGTACTAGCAAGTATCAGTCGTATCCACTATGCCGGCTTAGTTGGAACCGGCAATTTACAAGCTCATTCCTGCAAGTGAAGCGTAAGTCACTTCACGGACTGTACACTTAAATACGATAGTATTTGCCCTATTTTGTAAATATGTATTTGTAATATTCAATCCAATATTACAAATAAATATTACAAAAATAAACAACCATATTTTTCCGACCGAGAGTCGAACCCGGGATTTATGCGTGGCGTATTGAAGTGTAACCGATGCGCCACTGGGTCATATATAAATTAATTTTGTTGATGGACTTTAAGAATCTCCTCACGATTCTCTTTTTCACTAAAAATACGTAATAGGATCACGGCCATGATGATTTCAACAGTCTTAACTCTATTACTTAAGGGTATGATGCGATCTGAACACGATGACGACTCGATGGTTGTTCGTGACAAGCCCTCTTAACACATGATCTGTTAACATCATTTGAGGACACGACATCGTAACATCGAAATATGAAATTGCTCGCTTGGAACACAATTTCATACACTAAACCTTTCAGCATAGATTATGACAATTTTACATTAAGTAAATAACAAATATATATAAGATGGAATAAGGAAATAAATAAAAAAATAAAACAACATTATGAAAATAACATTTGTTTGAACTTGATGTGAATTTATCGACAAAAATATATCAGAACAGTAGAGTCCTTGTATTATTTTTCTTGGTAATAATAAATGACAAGCCACAAGGAAAGTGCTTTGCTTTGTTATTAAAGCAGCGCTAAAAGCTAGGTAACATAAGTTTAGCTAGTAAGGCATAGTCACACTGAAACTTGGCATAGCTATTAATATAGGTTTTCTTTATTGTGACAAGACATTTGACCTCGACCCGCCTGATGATAAGCAAGAGGAGATGCAAAGTGACGACAACTAAAATAATGGTGTCAGTTCACAGCTGCCTCAGTCGCCGTCACTATGCCGGCCAAAGCAACAAAGGTATCCGGTGTTGTGTGAGGTGTCGATCTCACTAGAGAAGAACAGGAAGGACAGAACATCAACATGCCTCCCGCTTTTTTATATTGGCCTTACAAACCATAGATAAATAATGTTAAATTGGAGTGCGATCCATAAATAAAGGCTACTAAATAAGCGAAATATTTAATATTTGCAAGCAGTTTCAAGCTGATCCCGGAACATGATTGAATCACTCAAATAATGATTCTGCTGCTTCTCAGGCTTAACACTTTCCTGTAGTTGTGAGATAAGTATTTAATTTCTTTACCTGAAGTTGGAGGGACAACGGAATTCGCCATACCGTTGAGAGCATGAGGCAGTTGCGAGGCTAAGGCAGACATGGGGCTAATATATCCTTGGGTAGTCGCAGCCACCATTAATGCTGCCTGTTGCTAAAAAGAATTCCCATTATTAAAACTATAGCTCTAAAATTATGCATTTATCTACAATTAAAACATTGTTTAGATACATTTATTTTCTTCTAATTTACCATTTACCATAGGATATACCCATCATTCCTTAGATATAACCAAAAAGGGCGACCATAGGCAACGAGCAGCGGCTGTTGTTTTGTTTTATTATTTACATTTCTATATTGAGCTACTAAAGTGCTTTTGTTATAGAATCAAGCAGACCAAATTACATTTTGTTTTGTATATATGTATATATATGTATATTTTGTATATATTTTTCAGATAAATATCTGCATATTTTATAATGGCATTGCTGGTAATATTGTAAAGTTAATTGGTGACAAGTGACAAGTTCATCGCAACAAGTTTTCACATGAAAACTTTTTTTATTGTGACTCGACATATGACAACACTCCGACTGATTGTAAGCTGAAGTGCGGAAATATATGGAGGCAACTGCTACTACAGTTAAATAACTGTAAGAAGCAGTCGCACCCACTATACCGTCCTAGTTTAAACCTGCAACTAACAAGCTGATCCCAAAACGTAACTAAGTCACTAGTGAGATCGACACCTCACACAACACCGGGTACCTTTGTTGTGTTGGCCGGCATTGTGACGGCGACTGAGGCAGCCGTGAACTGGCTTGGTTATTTCAGTCGTCGTCAGTCTTGGATCTCCTCTTGCTTATCATCAGGCGGGTCGAGATCAACGGTCTGCTTGTATAATAACATAAATTAAAGAGAATATTTAATTCTAATTAATTTATTATTAATTCAAATACGGTATGTCCATGACATGGAGTCATAAACAATATAGTTTTCAAGTGTCCAGTAGCGGCAGTGTCCCGCTATAACAATAGTCCAATCTACTATATTGAAGGCGGCTGAGCTCGCTCTACCGTAAATAGGGTATTTGTTGCTGACATCCGTTCATGGAATATACAATTTAATTTGAAATTATATTACAAATAGTACGTTTACACACATAAAACAATATTATTACTTCAGATAGCTGGGTTACCTAGTGCCCATAACCATAGAGCTTGTATAAAGAGATTTGTGGATGTGAGGGAAGCGAGAGAGGATCGCGGTAAGTGGCGCTCCTTTCGCTCCCCACAGGGGATAGGCATCTGCCTAACCCTGTGGGAAAAAGGCGCGACAATTTAATTGATTGATTGGTAAATAAGGTTTTTGGTTAAACTTTAATTCACGGCCGGCATAGTGATGGCGATGTGTACCGTAAAAATCTGCGATGCCCCTAATGGTCATCGGTAATGAACTTCCACTGTGGTAAATCAGGCAAGTCCGATTCATATGTCGTGTCTTAATTGAAAATATTTGTTTTATAAAAAAATTTATAAACTTTCGTATAATAGCAAAAATATTATTTACATCGGTATATCTGAATACAATATAATAATTTTAGAATGAAAAGAAATAAAAAGTGAATTAAAATAAATTCTAAATTCTTTTATTAATGTAAAATCGAATTGGATACGTTCGAAAGCATGTAAGACTGTAAGAAATAACGTAGTTTTTCAAAGCCACATGTTCCAAATTTTCAATATAAATGTTAAACAAGATCTTATCCGAAGCAAATAAGAGAACGTAATCGACAGTCGTTCTCTCAATAAAATTGTTAACAATTTCACATTGAAGTATTAAAGAATGTGTATATATTTATAAAGTAATCCATCTCAAGAGCGAACAGAATTTTCGAATCTTGAGAACCCTTCAAAGGGATTACATTCTATACAATACAAAATGAAGTAGATAAAAAGTATAAATATACAATTTGCCTGTATATTTCATTATAACAATAATATCTTGAATATAAGAGAGCTTAATTTTACATAAGTGGCTCACGGACGGAATTGTATTGCTGTTTGCTTATTTTACAAAGAGAATGTTGCTTCAATTAGTAGGTATTCTTGTTTGCTATTATTCGTATGCTTGTAAAAAGGCAAATATTATTTCTAATTGTTACTATTCTTTTGTAGTCGAGATTAAAGGAAATATTTTATCATTACATATTACAATATATAGTTGTAAATTTTATTGAAACTATTATTTCTTTTTTATTATATTTATCTACTAAGCTGGTAAGTGCTTCTACTCGTATCATAAAAACATAACGACCATGGTACATATATTTTAGATGCATTGGTACTGGCAAGTGGTTATGAACCGGGAGTTCTGGCTGCGTTAGCATTTCCCTACCACTAGACGACGGTCGCCCTATTTCCCTATATTATTCAAACACGTTGTTGTTAATATATATATTACCTGTTCTGTGATGACTTGCGCGTAAGTGCCATATGTGCCGAATTGGTTGAAAACGAATGGGTTTAGTAAGCTCATGTTTCCAGCCATCTGCTGCATGCGTCGAAGTTGGCGTTCCTTTTCTGTATCCGCAAATTTGACTACCAGGCTCGAGGACGCACCCTGACAACAAAACAATATCATGTTGTATATTTTACATAACATTAACAATTATTAAATTATTTGTTATTATTTTCACCATATTCCAATACTAGTATTATTGAACGTATATAATTTAGTAATGAAAAATTTGACGGAGAAAAAATGATGCACGGACATTATTCGTCACTTGCGACTGGGAATTAAACCCAGCCTCTGTCGCTTACCCCTAAGTCTCTATAACCGTTCTGACCACTATGTCGTGCAGTTCTTCTAACTTCTGGGCGTACGTCGTATATTGCTGGGTTAATACCACATGCAATACTTGCAAGCTCCATTTTGCAGTTAAGATCGTTGTCAATGAAGCAGATGGCGCATCATTATTTTTTAAATCCAAGGTTTTACTAATTTTACTCGTACTTCTTAAGTGATAAGTATTTAAGTATATTTTTGTCTAGTATTAACTACGTTATTTACATTATAAACAAATTATTATGAGAAAACATAAAATTCCTAACTTAAACAGAATAAAAATATCGTTATTAAATATTTTTCCTGATGAAATATTTGCATGTGTTGCATTATGTTGTTCATGCATTATGTTATTCATTCTGTCATAACGTTAACAGAATGATTATTCTTTGTAATGGTCTGAGCAAGTGGAACGTCGGCATTTATTATGCATTTTGAGTACAATAGGCAAAAATGGATTCGGCTGCGGGCGTAGCGTCGTAGATTGGTGTAGTAGGTAGGCGGAGTAGGCCGGGCGGCACGTACTCGGAAGCGCAACAGGTCACGAGCCGTTTCAGTGCAACAAGTTATTTGGGCTCGCATCCAAAAATGCATCGGCTGTAGACCGACTGCTTGTAAAGTTCGCCGTCCCGCCACATTGAGCTCTCTTGCGGAAAAGTGGCTTCCTTCCTATTTAACTCCCTCTTTGCGTTCTGTTCTGTAATAGTTTCGCAATTACCGTTCTGCTTGCGAACGCTAATTGACGCGCACTTTGCCAAAAGGAAATTTTAACAATATGTTAATTAGCAATTAATGTTTTAACTTTTAAATAATGTTTCGCAGTGTAATAAATAATAAAGGGTGCTACATAAACAGTACATTTTCTTGTAATTTCACCCAATAACTGTTTCTGTCTTATTTATAGCTTTGTCCCTTGTTCCTACTTTATAATATAACTTACGAGTATGTCATATGGATCTTGAAGTTGAAAAAATATATATATATTTTATTTTATTTTTATTGTGGCTCGACACCCCGCATGATGTTAATCTGGAGTGCGTTCATGAATGGAGGCGACTGCTTCTACAGTTAAATAACTACAAGTAGCAGTCACATCCAGTATGCCGGCCTAATTGGATCAGGCAACCTACAAGCTGATTCCAAAACGCACTTTGCGGTCTGTACACTTGTACTCGTAAATAGTGGCACTACTCCGAATAGGCAGACTGGCTATACTACTCTTAGGAATTCGATGAAATATTGATTATAATTGATATAATTATAATAAATAAAGTTTAACATATATATTTTTTTGTATATTATGAAAAAAAAAAACATGGTTCTATGACTTGATTCTATAAAACAAATACAACCAGTTTGTCGACGACCTGTTGGCGCATTAGTTGGCACTAGTCCGCTACGCATATTTCTGGGTTCATTTCCCGGTCGGAGCAAAGATATTTTTAGCATTTAAATGATTTATATTGGATAATATAAATATTTGTTTAAAAACTAAATGTAATTTGCTACGGGTCTGGGTATAAGGCAGATAGTTGGTGGTCGTATACTCAGTCTGCCGATCCGGGGTAGTTTAGAACGTGAAGTGACTTAGTCGGGTTCCGGGTTTATCTTGAAAATTGCCGATTCCATCTAGGCCAGCATAGTGATGTTTACTGGCAACGGGAGAACGCTTCCAGAGGCCTGCAGGAACGCGACGGGCCTCCGGGCCTTCCTGGAGGAGATCGGGTGGCTCCACTAAGAGCAAACCGTTGAAGAACGCACAAAGAAGCCGCAGAGAACTCAAATGCGAAAACCAGCCCGTACATAACAGTAGGCCAGCATAGTGTATGTGACTGCTAATTATAAATATTTAACTGTAGTAGCAGTCGCCTCCATTCATGTATTTCAGCTTAACATCAAGCGGGGTGCTGTCATATGTCGAGCTACAAAAATAGCAGATTTTTTAAAAATATTTTTACTGTGACTACATTTGACCTCGACACGCCTGATAATAAACAAGAGGAGGTTCAAGAGTGACGACTACTGAAAAAAGTAAAAACCGAGTTAGTACCCGGCTGCCTCAGTCGCCGTCATCATGCCGGCCTAAGATTGGTATATTTGTAGCATAAGTACATAAGTAATATATAATTTAGCTTACTTGAAGACCAGTGCAGAATGAGCTTTCATGGGAGCCATTTATTACTTTGTTTTACCCAATTAACGAGGCATTATACGCCGGCTAATTGGTATAAAGGAAGTTTCTAGTACCATTATATTATTTGCTCGTTATTCCTAATAAATATTGTAATATTATTAAGTACATTCAAAGGTTCTTATGATAATCCTAATTAATAAGATATATAAGTATAAATATCACAATTGTCCAAGTTTAAATTTCATATTGGAACTCAATCCGCTCTATTTTTTATTTTTTTACTGTGACTGGACATTTGGCACATCCCGCTTGATGTTAAGCCGAAATGTGGTCCATGAATGAATGTCACTGCTACTACAATTCAATAACTAACGTTTCGGGATCAGCTTGTGAGTTGCCGGTTCTAACTAGGCCGGCATAGTGGATATGACTGTTATTAAATTGTAGTAGCAGTGGACCACACTCCAGCTTAACATTAAGCTGGGGGCTGTCATATGTCGAGTCACAATAAAAAAAACATTGGTCCTGGCAAGTGGGTTTTGAACCGGCGACTTTTGGTTTGTGAGACCATTTTAATACCATTAGCTCACAGTCGGCTGATTGTATTTAGCATTTCAATTAATTAATTACTATCGTAACATTTTGAGCAAGATCGACACTAAATAATGGCTATTCTGAGACCGAGTTTCCGGCAAACTGGCTTAATGGGGCGCATTGCGGCCAGGGCGGAAGTGAGCGGACGGTGCTATCACGGCAGAGAATGACCGGGGGCGACGGCAGCGCGTGCGGCGCGGAACTGCACACAATGCCTCCGCCCTAATAGCTAGCGAGATAGCCGTCCGTCACTGCCGCCACCACACTCCGATAAGAGCCTGAATAACAGCGTTACAGATGGTGACTATGTCTCGCCATGCCAATTATATTATAGCTTGTCTAACTATAAATAACGCGCCCCTATATTTCTTTATTTAAATGTGTGAATACAAATATTATTAACTATACTATTATACTTCATCAGCGTGCTTCTCCTTTTGTGACCAACCAGCAACTGAATAACTAATTACAATTGCATTTTCAGTGTGTTTTATCCATATTTTATTTGCTCGTGTGCGTAAATGCAGTGGAGGGCCGCGTCATTTCGGCTTAGACAGACTATACCTCCGCTTTGTGCTCTCTTATGTGTTCCAATTTCAACCAAATTATTAATATATTTGGGCACAATTGTATTGAATTGTAAAAGCCTATTGTATACTTAAAGGCTTAAATTTAATGTTTTAACAAAAGACCAGCAACGTTAATAGTACGCCCAGCCGTAATCTTAGCTTGTTTTATTGGGCCGGAACGTCTAATGCTCTCATATAAATGGAAGCCATGTCAAAGAGGGAGGCTCTCTCATAAGGCATTGTTCACGTAAGTCGATGGCCGCAACGACCAGCTATAAAATCCATGGGCAAACGTCTCGGTCGAGCCTACAACTTAATTGGAATTTTTAAAAGTTTATTTCCTTGTTCCTTAACTCAAGCTTTACTTAAAATAACTGTTCTAAAGCTATCTTAAGAAAAATCGCAATTTGTAGATACTGATAGATTAAATTATAACGAGATTGTGCTTACTTACCATTAAGCCGGATTTTACGTAGAAGTAGGAAATGGGATTATTGTACGTACTCTGAACCCGACTCCGCATTGGATTAATAGAAAATCAGAGGTGCTTGTAAAGCTCACCCATTGTGAGGTCAGTTTATAATTCGGTCCAATAAATTTGGTTATTCGCATAATCCCGATTGTTTCCATTCGTTATCGGTGAATTTTACAACCACATCAAAATGAGTAGAGTACTTGACTCATTTAAAATATATTTTTGGATCACATTTTTTTTTCCTTTTATAAGACGTCGTTTCTTTTATTCATCATCCAATTACACCAAAAAAAAGGTCTTTCCCTTGTTCGACAAATTTATATGTTGTAATAAGGAGAGGTAGATTCAATTGTCGGTATGAGTAAATTCTGTGTAGTATGTATTTTTAAATAATTATTTTATTAATAAAGGCTCTTTATATATATATGTACTTGTGGTAAATGATAATGCCGCAACATATGACCGTGGTGGTACTATTTCAAGTCTGCAACCGGCGGAACTGCGTTACACTTTTCATATTTCTGTAATTTATTATTATTTATAATTCGATGTAGCGGCAGGAGTATTATTTGAATATAAGATGTTTAATTACCTAGTTCGTGATCACCTGCTCGCCGCGCATAACTCACGCCAATGAATCTTATACTGTCCAGAGGCCCCGCTCTCTGCCTGTCAGGGATTAATTCGGCTTATTATGTGCCGGCACCATCGTGTAAAATAAAACCAGCCGAGATAAAAGTGGGGCTTTCTCTAATCCCAGCGAGCTAGCGTAGCGCAGCCGCTCCAATATCGGCAGCCTCTACACAAATTAAACACAGCCTTACATCTATCCCACTGCAGCTCGCCGAGCTCCATTACTTCACAACTTCTCTCTTTTCTCATGTCGGGCTTATGCATCACATTTTTCTTGTACAATCCCGTGTTAGGTTTCTTTTATAATATTATGTTGTACATTTTAATTATCACAGTGTACAACACACAGTACGAACTTTATTTAATATTTATTATTTGTGCAAAAAGAAATAATATATTATACCGATTACATAGCAAATATACAGAGTTGAAACAATCAACGCTCGCATTAGGATGTTATATTACGTGTCGTAATAAGGATAAATTGCGATTGACCGTTAGGCGGCGAACAAGTCACGAAGGCGGATAGGGAGAAATAAGAACATATTACTTCCAGTACAGCGGCAGTTAAATAAAAGATATAATCTTGGACTCGTCATTTACGCAAAATGATCGTCGCAAAATATTATGATTATATCAGACGAAATTTAACGTGCGGTATTCCGGGAGATTCGCGACGTTCATCTTTCTTTTGTCTGTACCACCGTTCACAAATTGGATTCGCTCACCGAACCAATCAATATTACTTTTCCTGCTTCTTCGCTTCACTTTTCTATATTCTTGCTGGAATTCGTTCGTTTTCTTTACCTCTGCGCCTCCCCACATTTCCCATTGCAACGGAACTCGCGCGCCGCCTTGGGAAATTGAGTTCTATGTTCATTAGCTCCTTTAGGTCCGCCGCCGGATATTCTAAAGTTAGCTTTAAATAATTGTCAATGACATTTTACAATCACAACTCTTTAAAAATAATATAAAATGCTATCCAAGTCTTATTTATAACTCAAATAAAAATAGATTAGCTAATAGACATCATGAAAGTTAATGTTTAAAGTTTTGTTGTAGTAAAGTGTATGTCTGTGGCGCAGAGGATTCACTTTTTACCTCATTAATTTTCATCTTTTCACATAATTTTCTATCCACCGCTTTCATACAACCGTGATAAGGATATTCGACTCGCAGAGAACATGAAGTGCAACGGGTTTTATTAAATCTTAGAGTCGGTGGAGTGTCGTTCGCTGATACCGAGCCCTTGTTTGTTTACAAAACATTGCGGTTGCGCTCTGCCCAACCTGTCTAAACTCACCGAGTGTTTTGTATTTTTAAGATGAAAAGGTACGTTAATTTTTAGGGATTTATGTTAGGTTTATAATTTAGGTTACGATAACAATAACAAATTAACATTTTCTGATAGCGAGGAGAGATGAGGATAAATAAGTTTTATTGGTAACAGTCAATATGAATTATTAATATATTATTACCCGAAAAAAAACTTTTCGAACTTTTACTTAAGAGGTAATACTAAAAAGAAAGTTTGCGGTCAGTTATATTTACCAAAGAGCAAAGAGTATTAAAACAGTTAAATGCGGTCTCATTAAGACCACAATTGCGAGTGGATGAGATGGTGTGGGCAGGTAGACCTGAGTGCACTTTATGTGTGGCTGCCATACATACCAACTCGTATCTACATTTTGTTATTCTATGCAAATTGCCAAAATGCGGAGTCGCCACTAACCGCAGTCAACCGCTTCACAAAATGCCCCCTTTGCTCGCTGTTTTCGAGATTGGAATTTTTATGCAAATTCTCAAACAACTTTACGTTTATACAGTAGCCTTTTGGTAAATAAAACTAATAGATATTGTGAATTCTATCTCTAAAAAAGTAATATTAATTATTCAAAATTGAGAAATTCAGTTAATAAAATCTGCACAATATTAACTCAGTAACCGTCTGTACTATGTTATTGTTGAGTTTGGTACATTGTTTTATTTACATTTGCGA
The DNA here is from genome assembly GCA_905220615.1 of Tinea trinotella. Lineage (NCBI taxonomy): Eukaryota > Metazoa > Arthropoda > Insecta > Lepidoptera > Tineidae > Tinea > Tinea trinotella. The sequence goes on from HG992311.1 coordinate 4,341,079, forward strand.
AACCGCGCAGAGAAGAAGCAATGTTACAATTTGAAAATGTAATTAACAAACAGAAAGGTCGTGGTCGTGCACTTCGGGAAATGATTTGTAAACAATATCCAGACAGTTGGTCTTGGTTTGTGCTAACCCTTTTAATGAAAGGACATTAGCTTATCAAAGGATCTTTTATAGAAATATTTATTTATTTACAATTAAATACAAATGTATTTTTTTATTGTGGATCAACATATAACAATTTTCCATTTGTCTATTGTGCTGGAGTGCTGGAGTGCGGTTAATTTAATTGTAAGTAGCAGTCTTTTAAACTGATTTTGTAATGCGATTGAATCACAAAAACATACGCTCGATAAAAAGATCACGCCCACAGGAATAGGCAGAGACAATGGAGCGCCACTTGCCACGATCCTGAAACAATTCCCTCGCTTCCCTCATATCCATAATTCTTTTCTTACAAAGCGTGACAATTCGATTGATTTAATTGAATTGAATAAGATTTCCACAGAAAGAAAGTAAATCGTTTGAGCCTTGGTCGGTTTCGCTATACTTGCTGGAATGTAGATAGAATTCGAATGAAGATGGCGCACAAACGTCCTCAAACAGCAGAGTAAACAGGCCTGGCCTTAATGACTGGACAAACAACCATCTACATAAAGGCTCTGCACCCTCTGGAGCTGTTCACCTCTTCATAAAATTGTCTACTGAATTTACTGTGGCTTACGTATTAATATTTATGAAGAATATATTAAAACTAAATAGCTTAATTTGTTTAACAATTATGTGAATAATAATGCGCATTAATCGTGGCTAAGTAGTAATAATTGATTCTGCAAACCAGAAGCGCAATATACTTTGGTCGCCATGTGTCTATGATATAAACATATACGAGTATAGTATAGTAACATTGTTGGATTGTATAAATTATAATAATTTACAAAAAGTTATTTCGGACTGTGTTTTCGAGTTTTAAACAGACAGAAAAGGGCTAAATAGCATGTTGCAAATGAGCATTTTTTCTTCTATTTCTACTTTTAACTACTTCTTTATAGATCGCGTCATCACTTTCAATTGTTTTTTTTTCATTTTCGACCTTAGTCCCTTTTAGACTCATTTTTTATTGAGTGAAGGTCATATTATATAAGTATATGATCACGACTTACCTGATACCGACGACTGAAAATACAGTAAAATTTTTCGGTTATCTTAGTTGAGAACATTGTTGCCCAGACGTTCTATTTTTTATTACTTTAATATTTTCTTTTTCGTAGTTTATAATGCCTTCTGCCTACAGACGATCAATGTGCGCGATTGGTGTTTTTCTATCCATTATTTCATGACTAATATATATATTTTTTAAAACTGACCTCGTCTTGCCGACGACTGTAATAACCTTTTTATTATACGGTTGCTTCAGTCGCTGTCACTAGTGCCGACAGAAAAAGTAGTAGTTACTTTTTTTTTTCAATAAATTACTAGCACTAAGTACGAGAATAAAATATACCATTGAAATATATCAAAAACTAATAAAAAAACCTTGTTAATTGAAAACCTTGAATAAACCAATTCAAATGTAAATCAGAGACAGAGGAGCAAAGAAGGCGAGATTGCAGCAACAATGCATACTAGTTATACAGTAGGTGATGTAATGATATGCAGAAAGGCAGGTCGCTTCGGTTACGACTACAAAATGAAACCGTAGAGCTAATTAGCTTTTGTTATTTTATGATAATAAAGTTTCTACCCGCCCGATTACCGCACAGCCGCTTTAGCCTGCGCAGCGCTCTGTTTGAAATCTGCTCTGGTAAACTTCGAGGCTTTTTAGATATTTACATATTCGAGCATCTATTGTCTTTCAAACGCGAGTGTGAATCAATGGACTTTTAATAGAATACTTACAATAATATAGGTACATAGTTATATTGTATAAACTCAACTTTTTTACATACGTATTTAACTGTAAATGAAATCACTATGACAATAGAAACATAATGTTATTGAAAATAAGAGCGGTAGGCAGATAGTTGGTGATCATTTACTTAGTCTGCCGATCCGGGGTAGTACCAGCACTTTCAAGTGTACAGACCGTAACTCAGTCACGTTTTTCGGTATTAACTTTGTAAGTTAGCGTAGTAGCATAGTACACGCAACTACTTTTTGTTGTTATTTAAATATAGTAGTAGTCGTCTCCGTTTAAGGTCCACACTCCATTGTGGATCATGCGTAATGTTGTCATATGCCGAGGTATAATAAATAAAATTTAAAAAGAATGAAATAGCACATTATATCTGATATTCCAATAAAATCTCGACATAGATGTAGTAAGGTTTCCCTCGGTACGAACGTGGAAATGCAAATACTTTCAATAACAAGAGCGGCAGGTGATGGCGTGTGAATACCGAACGTCACTACCGCATCGCACCTTGCTCCACCAATAAAACCGAAGGCCCAGTTATCTTTGATGACGTCATAATCCGCACCTGCGACGTATCTCCAGCCCTTTACCGCCAACAAATGAGACTCTAACTCCTTGTTTACACTTTCTCAATGTAGATATCGCATATGACATGTTTGTTACACGGAATACTTTGTATTGCATGCTGATTTTATAGTGTCAATTGTTTTTTTTTGATAGATATTTAATGATGTCATGTTCTTTGTGGCTTCTTCTCCATGGAGACTTTCTGTACCCATGGCAATGGGAATAAGGCATCAAATAAATAATGTAAAAGCAATTGCAAAGTTAAATATGAGCAGGTAATCTGATGGTTGTCTAGAGCAAATAGTTACGACAGCGAGTTATCACAGCGTCTTCGTTTTAAAATAACGTTGTATGTTGGGGTGAGTGCGGCTCGGGTCTGCTTTAATAAGGGTTGCGACGAGCGCTCTCTCCGCTGTTTATTCTGCCAAAGAGAATCTCTTAATTTTGCGCTCGGCTCGCCCATAAACGGTTGGTGCTTCGTAAATAGTGCACAACTACGCCCCTAACGGCGCTTATAACCCGCACACCGCTAAAGGATGTGTGTTTGTCATTTAATACAGCCTTATTGCCTCGCTTCGGCCTAGAGAGGAAGTTTGTGCTGCACGTAAACCGACCCCTCCCACGCTATATTATATCATTACGCCGCAAATGCTACAATAATATGAAGAAGTGACGACACAGACTTTCACATTCAATTACACTTTAACGTTACTTATGACGCGTGTTGGGTCATGTTAAGGGATTTGTAACAAAAACGATTCTAAAACACCTCGGCTAGGTGAGAATATGTAGTATTAAGTGGTCGAGTGGGTCACTTGTACGACATGTAGTGTTTGATGTGTGGGAGATGAGAGACGCGGGTGGGACTAGGCACAAAAACGTCATTAGGGCGACCGGGCGTAAATCCGGGGGGCGCCTCTTTTGTCAGTGCCCTCTACCGAGGATGAAAGGAATTATCGGGCCCGAGAGAACTAGTGACGAAATTGTATTTTGTATTTGGTGATTTAGCTTCAGTCAGATTTCTCGTCTCATTCAAGCTTTCGAATACAGTTGGGCACAGTTCACAACTATGTACGTATACAGTTAGATAGAATAGTTAGTGATAGTTTGTACTTAATTATGAAGTAGCCCTCGTGTTGCAAATAGTTGGCCTTGCTTCGTCTCATCTCTCTTAATTGATTCCCCAGTGGGTATGCGAGGTACTGTCTATTAGTAGCAAATTACACTCGTTATCAAACTTCAATTAAAATAGTACACATGAGGGGATTGATTAGAAATTACATCTCTTACATAATAATAGAAAAGATATCTTTCAATTAATCAATCAAATAGTCACGCCTTTTTTCCACAAGGATAGGCAGAGATAATGAAGCGCCACTTGCAACAATCCCGACACAACTCCCTCGCTTTCCCCACATCTACAATTCTCTTCATACAAGATGTCATGGGCACTAGGCAATTTAGCTTTTCTTGAGGATGTCTCCGGTTTGGTCGGAAAAAACCCTCCTGGGTCTGCCTCGTTTAACGCATCCATTTACATCAGATTTATAAATTTCTTTCGTGAATTTACTTTTTTTATTTTATTATTGTGACACGATATTTGACCTCGACCCGCCTGATAGCAAGAGGAGATACAAGAGTGACGACGACTGAAACAACCAAGTTAGTTCATGGCTGCCTCAGTCGCCGTCACTATGCCGGCCAAAGGCTTTCACTTATCCTTTCCATGTGCCCAAACCATCGAAGCATTCTTTGTTAATCCTTGTCACAACATCTTCTTTCAATATTGTAAAATTAGATTTATGGATACTTGATTCGTCATAAGTATAAATTAAAGACGAGTCGGCGACAAAATTTACATAAAGAAGATAAAAGCGTAGGTACATTAAGCTTGAATCCCGCGACTATTATCATAACAAAGTATACGCCATCCTGTGAGAAGTGGCTTCTTTTGGCTTTTTGTTTGATGTCGACAGACGTGATTACCTCAAATTACCTTTTATTAGAATTATTATTGGAATTTTAGACACAGCTGTGCGTTTGGCATTCAAATAATAATTCAAAGGATAAATGAATGTAGACTGGGAGGGTTTTAGGTACTAGCGAGGAGTTAGCGCGTATCGTGGACGGGCCGTGCGCTCTCTAATTAAAACGTTAAGCGGCTGTTTCGGACAGCCAATTTTAACTGGTTTTGCAAGTTCTACTTTTACACAATGCTCATTGTCCTGCATCATATGTTGAAGAACGTGTGTGTGTCTACATACTTGCATTCACTATTAACTGTTAACAACTTTATTTCAGTTGGAAAATTCAAAGAAAACAAAGTCTATTGACACAGATGCAATATTAGGGGATTCATTTCAATTGAGTTGTTTTATGTTGTATTTATGACATTTGACTAGAAGCAGACATTGAAGCAGTAGTGCGAAATGAGGGAAAGTGACTGTTTCCATTGATTAAGCAGTCGCTGATTGTCGCTGATAATGTATGCATTAACAATCACAAGGGATTAGCTTATAAGTTTCCGGTTCCAACAAGGCCGGCATAGTGGATGTGACTGATACTACAGTTATTTAATTGTAGTAGCAGTCACCTCCATTTCATGAACCGCACTCCAGCTTATTAGGCGGGGTGCTGTCATTAGAGGTCGAGTTCCAATAAAAAAATCGCTGAACTCTAACAAATTCAAAGTTAGTACCCTGCATAATTAGATTGAATTTTGCAAATATTTGTCAATAAAAAAAGAGGTGGATATTTTCTTTAGGCATGGTTGTGTAAGAGTGGTAGGCAGTGGTACCTACTCTGCCGATCCGGGATAGTATCACCACTTACAAGTAAACAGAACTTTGTCGCGTAAATTGCCGGTTCCAACTAGGCTGGCATAGTGGATGTGACTGCTAATTACAGGTATTTAAGTGCAGTAACTGTCGCCTACATTCATGGAGCGCACTCCAGCTTAACATTAGACGAAGTATCATCATATGTCAAGATACAATAATAATAAAAATACACAAAACATATTTACCGGCATAGTTTGACTTCCGTGCAAGCTGGTGATTGCTGCTTGGGCTTCTTGATGTGAACTGAATTTAACAAAGGCACACCCTGGAACAATAGAAAAAACCTTATTAGTACAAATAACTATAGCATTGCAATATTATTAAATTTTAACCCTATTCAGTTAAATGATGTTATCGTCAATATCAATTTAAAAAATAATAGGTTAAAAAGTCCAAGCTTAATAAGAGTAAGTATAAAAGTGGCTCAGTCAAATCACTTTTAAAGGCTCTGACACGATAAAAGAAGAGAAGTTTAAATGGGATTTGATAAACTTGAATATTCAACGTGTCACTTAAAAGTTGAGGTGTTATTTTCAGACAATTTTTCGATCAAAGCTGTCAGCGATATTCGGTGGCATTCCCTTGGGCTCTGAAAGTCATATCAATCTTAGATATTTTTTCCCAGGTGTGCGGCACGAGACTGGAGGTTGGGAGGGCGGTGAATAATTCGCGCGGACGGGTGGCGCCGCCGATTTATGTCATGTCTACGTAATGACGAGTGATGGATCCGCCGGCCTCTGATGAGTATAGGATTAGTCCGATCCGTCGACGACGGGCCCGCCCTGTCTCAATCATTTACCGTTCAGCTCCGTCTACGAACGCTATCTAGCTTCGTTATTACGATCCTCCTATGCGATTATTCGTGATCTCATTTATTTTAAATAAGCTATTGTTTTACAGATGGTATCAAACTAAATGGAAAGTAAATAAATTATGTAAAATATGGCAACAAAGGCTATTTATGAAAAGGATATTTGAATTCACCCTTATATTAGAAAGAGGCATGAAATAACAGAAAAGAGTAAATTCATTTTGAGAGGATCTGCCAAAAGAATTAAGTCTTATCTGCTTTTTAAATACACGCGCTGTTTACGTCTCCGCCTCGCTGCGAAAATAGAGACAACAAAAAATAAACAAACCGATGTAGAAAAAAACAATTTGTATCTCAATTCTGAAGTCGCGCGAATAACGTTTCGGAACGGCCGGGCAGCATCAAAGGGAGAGCTTCACATAAAAGAATAATAGTACTGCAGATTGCTCAAAGAACGCAATTTAAACGGCGACAATTCGAGATACAAATTGACGAACGTAGTCGACCGCACGGCGCCGCGAGCGCTGTCCCACCGCGACCGTAGCTCGTTACAATGGCACCCGCAGTGTAACTGCTCTCCACCTCGCACTAAGTTCGCAGCAAAAAGCCATTATCGAAGGAAAGTTGAAAGTTAGACGGAAAACATAGTACTATTTACTGGTCTCACATTTGGCACCGTGTGCTGCGCAAAGTTGCGTGCAATTTGTTTAACCCGTTATCGAGAGTTCCGCCAAGGAAGCGGAAAAGTTGTCTGCTGATATACAGGTCGCGGGGTGCGTGCGAGAGCGGCGCCGTTGCAGCAGAGAGCAGGTAACTTGGCTTCTGGCCAAAGATCTGTTTTCCTGTTGTTGGCGGCCACCGAACTCACAGATCAGTTTTTATCGCGCGAAAGGCCTTTATAGTCGATCCGATAGCGGCGCTGTGCAAACCGAAATGTTTGTGTGTCGCCAGTGAACACAAATATTATTGGATAGTTTTATGTATCGGAAACATTAAAGCTTAAAAGTTTGCCGCCGTGCGTCAATTGCATCTCAGACAACCTCTTTAGATTTTATTTACTATATTTGAAATTGCCGATTGCTCTGATACGAGTATAATATTTTTTATGTTATTATATTCATAATTGTAACGTAACGTTACTTTATTGTAATTTTACTATCCAAGAAAATATGTTGTTATATTTGTATTAACGAAAAGGAAGAGAATTTTACATGTCAAAAAAATTCAAAGGGTGGAGGCTCAATATTTGCCGAAGCCTTTCATGTCTTTGACAAACCTCTATATCAATAAATACGGTGAGCATTTCCAATTCCTAAACATCTACGAGTTACATTGCTTTTACCATTATGTGCTAACAAAATAATCATAGTAAGAATCAACTATAACCAAGAGGTAATTTATATATAGCAAATACACATAATAATAATTATTTTTTATTTATTTCTATGTGTTGGAAATACTCATGAGTAATGAGAATTATATTATTCAAACAAACTTGATTTCAAGACTACAAAGAAAATTAATTATAAAAAAGACAAATTGATATTTCATTACACCAAAATTTGAAGGCAAATTTATTGAATAACGCACTTCCAAAGTATATTGTTTCCACCTCCGCCGACTTTGAACTCATCCCCCAAAAACCCACAACTCCTTACAATCTTTCATTTTAAAGTTGAACGGAGAAAGTTTACATCGCAGCCGGCTAACTTCGTAATGCTTTGAAATGAATTCGCGAACAGTGTAAACAAGAGTCCGCGGACCAATCGCCTCGAACACTGCTGAGTGCCGTTTGCTCCAGGATAGCTACAATGTACTCGCGGCTCATTCGTGTTTACATCCTTCCTCATTTGGGAACACTTACTTGTTCGACGTCAGGCAAACTTCCGTTCATAAGCAGGAAACGAACCTAATACGTAGTTAGAGAACTGCCTATATTATTTATTGACTGGTAAGGAAATCGTCAGCAGGGCATGAAATATTATTCTTAGAGTTGCCCCAAGTAACAACACTAAAAATGATATTATTTATAGTTTTCGAAATTCCCCAGGTCGAGGTCCGGGAAAGGGAACGTTTAAAAATTAGTCAGTTTGTGACTGATCCGGAAACCGTCTGCTGGGTACATATTTCGGTAAATACAATAGGTAGATTTGATCAAGGACCATTTTCTCAGTGCTTGACCAGCTGCGCGTCTGCTAAAAGTATTTTTTTATACCTGTAGTAAGCCTTTAGACGGTTTTCGTACCTGGTTTTCTACAGACTGGTTTTTAAACGTTCTTTCCCCCCTCCTGGACCTTAATCAGGGTATAGTTTTCGAATAATAATGGTAGTACTACGTAACTACGGCATTGTGTTCAATCAAATCGTAGACGCAAAAGTAACTTTTAGGATTTCTTCATCTCGTGCAGGAGCAACATATAAAAACGTTTAATTTGCCAGATTGTGTTGCACATCTAGGTGGTTTCACTTAAAATAATAAGGATTTCCCGTAAGAGATTACAGCGTAACCCTCTTGAGCGTAATTAATGTTATACCCGTGAATATTAGCTTTCCTATTAACCGTCTTTTAGTACCCTAAAATGGCTCTCTTGTTTCAGAGAGCGGGCCGAGTTCAGATGAGGCGCTACCCTCCTTCGCTTGGGAAGAGGTTAATTCTTTTCTGCTCTACACCTGTACTGCAAGACGATAGTTAATTAAAACCGTTCCTATGAGATTTATATCGCGCATCGAGCATTAGGGCTCGTACCAAAAGAATCTGTTTCCGTCTGCCCTTTCCAAGTTCCTTACTTATCAATTAATTTGATTAACTAGATAACTAATATTTTATTAAGTAATTATTATTACCGCGTCACCACGGCCTATGCAGTGACGTTGCAACAAGTTCTGCAATGTGTTGACCTGTTTTAAGTAATTCGAATTATGAAATTTAAAACTAATACCATAAAAAAGTTTATATACATATATTATGCTTTTTTTTTAAATCAAATCGGAGACGTTCACAAAAAATAGGTGCGAACCTTGGATGTGAAAGAAGCTAGAGAGTTAAAAGTGGCACATTCCTACGAGTTAAAAATGATAAATATAAATTATTTTTTAAGGTTTTCTTTTGTAAGATGCGAACACCTTAGTAATTAGTAAAGTCTATTACAATTCTAATAACACATTAAAATTGTTTAATCTCGACATATAATTTAATTCACTTCATGAACACCAACGGTTGAAATTGTGAAGTCAAGAACAAAGTCAATGAGTTTAAACAGTTCTTAGTTGTAGAGTTTGTGTGTAACGGCTTTACGCACGATTGCTACATTGCCATAAAGTGACATAAACCGATAGAAAGTTGCGCCGATCTCGCTTCGTAAGTGAGGGAGCGTTCGAACGTCGATGACGATGCCTCTAAACGTCGCCTCTGCGCCCTCTATGACCTCGTACGTTATCGAAAATAGTCTTTTCAAAGGCTTCTCTCTTTTCCAATCACCATAGCGTATGTGTTATGTGACTATAATGCATTTTCATGGTAAAAAAAGTCTACGGTTTAATATTCATTTTGTTCATTCCAGACGTTTTAAAAATACCATTATTTGTTATCGAGGACATCAAATTTTACATCTTTTCAGATAGGAGGCCACTCTTTATCGCCCGGACGGTGCTTCAAAGTTTCCAAAAGTCAAGTTGTTGGGCGAAAGATTAATTGATGCGAAAGGGCAAAGTTTGAATGTTACGTAAGAGTATGTAGGTATATACTCGTATTAAGGTGTCTGTGTAAAAGTTAGTAGGCATGATACCGCCCCGCCGTCTGTCTACTGATAACGCACATATCGGCCCCAGTCATCCGACACCCATTTGCCGGTCACGCGAACCATTTTACTATTACAATTCTTCCACGATAACATTTAATTAGTGGAGTCGTACCTAATGAAGAAAGGCCGGTTTACAAAAATAATGTTTTAATTTTATCAAATGTTGTATCGCTAACTTTTATTTTAACCTTTATTTTTATAGATAATAACACAAAGTTTTGCTGAATAATGGTATATATTTATAGTTGTATCTAAAAATAGTAATTATTTCCTTAAGAAAATAACACCTATTAAGAGGTTCATTCTATCGAAAAGGAATATGGGTCAGCCTTTCGACGTATTACGAAGGGCTGGTGGTATAGATAAGGGCGCGACGTAATTCAAGCAACTAATTGCTTGCGATAGATAGGAATGAAACAAGGAGCCCACGCCCGTGTCGTCCGCGTGAAAGAAAATGACTTGCCCTAACAGGCAACTAGTCACGCAAAATAACTATTTTTCAGCGACACCTACGATGTTGTTTTGATTTTAGTAAATCTTTCAAGAAATAGCTTTTTATCTGTCTAGTGTTAAGTTTACATTATTCAGCCGTTTAATTATGGTATTTATGCTATATTATGTTATTTAGTTTTACTATATAAAGCATCCGCATTCTATCGACTGAATCGGCAGTCGAACTAAAAAGTTCGGTGCGTCTTTTTTTGTAGAACAATTGACAAGTGGAATGCTTTGCCTGCCCATGTGTTCTCTCCATCCTTTGACCTTGGATCCTTCAAGAGATGCGTGAGCACCGTTGGCCGGCATAGTGACGGCGACTGAGGCAGCTGAGAACAAACTCGGTTTTCTCAGTCGTCTTCACTCTTGGACCTCCTCTTGCTTATCATCAGGCTGGTCGAGGTTAGATGTCGTGTCACAATAAAAAAAACATACAATATTTACTAGTATTTTAACCGTTTTTTATGGTGACTTGGCAGCACCCCGCCTGTTGTTAAGCAGAAGTGTGTTCCACAAATGGATGTTACTGCTACCACAATTTAATAACTGTAAGTAGCAATCACATCCACTATGCCGGCCTAGTTTTATAGCTTTTAAGAGATTTTCGTTTTACTGTCTCTGCCAATACATAAGAGCTTAAGCGTTAAAGTAAAGTAAAAGTTGTCATTAGGTCAAACTTGGGTAACTTATTTATTGACTTCGACTTGCCTGATAACGAGCATGCGGAGCGCTGCCAACTGAAAGAACTTACTGGCCACTTTGTTTTTTAACGCTTTGCTTCAGCTTGAAGGATGGGCTGATAAAGCATTACGCCAAAGAAATGATGCGCTATGATACGTTTTGTGGTATATAGGAATCTATTTATTCTATTGTTTTATTTAATAATAAATTTCGGCAAATATTTATTTAGGTTTATATTATAATTGAATTTACTCTCTCGCTTCCTTCTCATTCACACTTCTCTTGATACAGACTCTATGTTTAAATTAAAGTAATGTAAAATTGTTTTCATAGAAAAAGCAAATATAAGGAAAAAAATACTATATTAATTTAAGTTTGAACTAAACTTTATTTTTATTTGTGTCCATTAAACGCTCAACTGAAGCGAGTTTTTAATATTTTATCTGTATACTGAAGCTGCACAAAAGAACATCTATTATTGGCCAGTCTATCGTAGAGGACGAAGTGATGAGTAGTGGCCGCCGACCGTAAAAATAATGGTGCAGACACTTGAAGCGCTCAAGCGGATTTCACCAAGCACTTGATACCCGCCTCCAAGGAAAATACAAATAGCTCACGTTTACAGGAGTAATAAATTATGTTAACTTACGTTCGAATTTGAAATACATGCACCATTAAATAATTTATTTAAAAACTATATAAGTAATGTATTTTTTTTATAAAAGAGAGTTTGTTTCAAATTTATATTTGACGAGATCATAAATTGGCATATGAGACGCCTAAGAAAGTATATTTTATGCTCAAATAAAGCATATTCTCCTCGTTATTATCCCACCATTTTGAGAGTGCGACGAAATAAGTTTATTACTTACGCATTTTATGACGATGGAGATAAGTGATTACAGTGAACGATTTTTTAAACCTTATTTCATAATCTAGAAAAATACTGCTTTTGTTGAGAAGCATATTAACTTAAAAAGTTAAAAAATTAAAACTTGATTTATAATGGCATTGTATTTTCGGTACCGTGTTGAACTGAGCACGTTTCGGTCGACCAGGTGAGCGATGTAACATTTTAGAGAACTTCGCTATTCCATCTAAACTGATGGGCGAGCGCGCCCCAATCTCGTCTTCAATCGAATCTCCTTGATTGCGTCAAGCGCTTCGATATGTAGGGAAATCGTTTCATCTCACGCGTGCCACCTTAATAGCATTGTAGACTGTGCTATTATGGTTTTATTGGAGTTATTACTTGTTTCGCTTACACATATGAAAAACATTTTATGAACGCTTTTCGAAGGTAGAAATAAACGTATACATGAAAGTTCACTTTATTACAGCTCCGTTTGCAGCAGACTTTAATTAATTAGTGTAAGTGCCGGTGAATCTCGGGAGATTGGTCATTAATTAAACGGGTCTTCTGCTATCGATCTCTACGCAAACAATACACTTTATTACTTTTATTACCCATTTCACTTCGTACCTTCTGGTAATGCGACCTCTGTGCCATCATGGAATAATTAGGAAGGTCTCCTGAAAAGATTTGAGTAATTGGACCGTTTGGATGTTTCACTTCAACCATAAATGGAGCACCGGCAAATTGTAGCACTTAAATTTATGAGAACGTAATTAAATATTACTTTATGAGAATGTTAATAACCATCTCTCGATGAAATTTGAACCCTTTTATGATTCTCACATTTATTGTGATTCTGATGGCCTCGCTCATTTAAATACAGATTTTAAATGTTATAATAATATCAATGATCAATTTTATACGATGACTTGGTTCACAAACGATAAAATGGATAACAAAAACGAACATTATAATTTTTCCTTATCATTTACTTGAACCATAAAGTAAATTAATTTAAACATAAAATTGGAATGAAAATATTAGGCACAAAATTTTAATTACAAAAATAATATTAAGCCAGTCGTCGAATAAAAGCAATTTAGGAAAAAATATGAGCGGTCGGCTAGCGGAACAAAGGCCGAGATTCCCATGTATAAAAAGCATAAATAATTTTGATTGTGGCCACCAAACACATAAATAAAGAAGTACGTTTGGCACCCACACGTGCAAACACCCGCGGGAGAGCAAATAATGTGTCTGTCGGAAAGATCCCTGCGCTGTTCCCTGCCCCAGCTTATGAGATGGATAAAAAAATATATACACCAATGATTCCAATAATATCTACACATTATTTATTTACTAGCACATACGTTTTATTCATAATTTTACATTATTAGTGCCAGCACAAATTATAACATAGCACCTTATTGTTTATCTCCATTATATTATGTTTCTTTGGTGTTGGGCCTCTTGAGCGTTGTCCCATCTTAATTAATTTGTCCCGTGTAAGATTGGAGAAAGAGGATAACTCACCCTATTATCTCGAAATAGTAATGAATTAGTGAGCACAATGTAAGGTCGACAGGCGAGGCGTAGAGGCGCGGTGTGCTGTGACGTGTCGCCCTCGTTTCGTAAAGAGGAGTTATGGTGTAAAGTAATGGGTAGTCCGCCTTTGTATGTGTCGCTTTATATCCTCGTAAAGTCACTTGTCAGGTGCGATGGTGCTTCGAGTCCGCCCACGCATCATGGCCTACCTTGACGCGAATATGACTCCGCATTTCTACGGTTACCGCTTATTAATTACACACACATCGCGAGGACGTGTCCGTCTCCTTGAACGTACAAGATTTAGTTTTTTCTACGTGCCAGAATTCACGGTGAAAAACAATTCTAGTAGGCAATGAATGTCTCAACTTTCACTGGTTGGAATGCAGCCAACCGCGGACCACCCTCGAAAGTGAAAGAGGGAAATTGTGCCAAAATCTTGTTGACTCTTATCTTGAAAAACATTATTATTCAAGATATGTTTACATATTTTATTGAATATAAGAAAGCTATTTATGATTTCAAAAACATCGTCTTATGTCTTTATATGAGAGGAATATTGGTGTAAGATTATCAAGTCTCGGCTCCCTTTTATGGTAGCCTTTACCAAACTTAGTCTACTATGAGCAAAGTTAGTTAAGGGGGGATGCTCTATATTGAGAACGTGATGCTCGTTGGTCCACGTTCGGGGCCTATAAACAGTATTATCGCAAAGCCAACAAAGTTATACACGTGGCAGCTTTAATTAGAAATCATGCAAGTTATGCTTAACGTAATTGTCTTTATTAACATCAACGTAAATAAATTACCAACTATCTCGTAGTGCAACTTCTATTGTATAACTATCTATGTTATCACTAACATTGGATTTTCCAAGTGAAGCGTGAAAAAGCACAATTAACCGGCAATTGTGCTGAAGCGACTGTGGCAACTGTAAACTGATTTGGTTTTAGTCGTCGGCGTTGTTAGACTTCCACTTGCTTAACAGCAGTTAAACAATAGTGGTAGGCAGTGGTGCCGAGTCTGCCGATACGGGGTAGCACCACCACTTGCAAGCGCACAGACCGTAAAAAGACTTAGTCGCGTTTAGTTTTCATTCATAAACCGCACTTTAACTTAACATTAGGCAAGGTGCTGTCATACGACGATCCTCAAAAAAAGTAAGCAGAATACATTTATTTGCAAATAAATACAACAAATTGCTATAATCATGAAATACAATTAAATTTTAAACACGAACTCAGTTATTTAATAACAAGAAAACCAAAGTGGGGGAAAATCTGCGTTTTGCATATTGAAACAATTAAGAACTGTTAAACATTACAATGGAAACCTTCGAGCGTATGAACGTAACATTTCTTAGTCATGCAGGGAGCAAATTCGAGTTTAGAAGTTTACGACAATGTTCCCATTCGGTTTAGAGTGCGTCGTATAAAATTATCACCGGGCTCTTTGTTCTGTATTGCGTTGTCAGGGGACACAAAGTGTGCGTATATAGGTTAACAATTTGCTAATATAACATACGTACATATATGTTATACGTTTTTATTAAACTTCTATGGATTACCGATAAATTTTATTATAGTTACTTTGTGAATACTTTCTTTTACCGTATGCGTTCTTTATATATTAGTATTTCATATATAATCTTATAATTCTCTGTGTTGAATGCTCAATATCGTTCAAAAGAAATTCAATGAAATCAAAACTCAATAAACACATTCAGAAATAAGTGGGCTTTTAGATCGAATAAAAAAGACTTGATACTAAAAGACGAAAATATTTATCTTCGTTGAGCTGAGGCGGAATTTATGCCGACTGACATTTCGTTCTCGTCTAATGAGAAGTGAGTTAAATCTCCAAATAAAAGGTGGGTCGTCGAGTCAGCAGAATACGTCGCTACGAGTGCTCGAGAGGCGCTCGCGCCCTGGGCACCGGAGTTGCTGATTCCTCAACTTTCGCTATGCTAATGAAGATGTATATTTCGGGCCCACGTCCCCTCTTCCCTCGTCATGCTACCTCTCGTCTCGTACACAATATTCGTTATCTTTGGAGATGATCTAAATGTAAGGGTTTTGTTCAGTGCAGTGATTACAAGCGCCTCGGGTCACGTTCCTTAACATTAGGATTGCCTACTGACGATAAAGACCGTGTTTAACGTTAAATATTAATGAGATTATTCTGCAGAGTGCGCGTTTTATTATGTCTTAATTTACAAGTACGGTGATAATTTTGTCTAAACACTGAAATGGTTGCAACCTTTCCGTAATAAAATTAAGCAAAAAGCGAGTTTATTTGTACTTTTTTTAAATCTAAACAAAAGACGAATGTAATTTAAAAGAGAATAAGAGTTAGCAGAAATCTAGAGTTAGCATCTCTGTGATGACAAAGACATTGCAATTCTAAATGATTTTATTTTGTTTTCATTTTAAAATTTTACAATATTTAATTTCTAATTAAAAAAACGGTTTATATTAAGTAGAGAATGCCAACAAAAGGTTAATAATGTCGTTGTATTCAATTGTTTATTGGCGTATATTTCCCTTTTGCCTTGAACTCACTAACCCTAGCCATAAAACTTGAGAAAACTACACAAGTTAGACACTTGAAAACAAAACGACTTTTCGGATTGGCCATTAGATTTGCTCATGTAACTGCCGGATTTATACTTATCGGGACTTCAACACGTATCATTATACTATCAGCATAAGTTTTGTCTTTACTTACTCGCTTGTTGTGAATCAATATAAATGTATGTAAATAGACATTAAAATATAATGTGGGGTCATTATTAAAAAACAGTGAAGCGAGAGACTATGTGTAAGGAAAATTGTGAATGTGAAGCGAGAGAGTCGCGCCAGGATCGTGGAAAGTGGTCTCCATTGTCTCTGTCTATCTCTGCTACAATTAGAGCGTAACAATTGATGATGATAATGATTTGCAAGGAATTTATTTTATTTTACTCTTTTAAATTGTTGTATATAAGAGTTGGTGCCTGCTCACTAAATTATTTATTTCTGAATTAACAAATGTATCATAAATGACCGAAAATATAAAATAAAATTTAGCCTACATTTATAAAAATATTTTGATAACAAATCAATCTAAATGTAGATGTATAATAAGGAATAAGATCCACATCAAATTCACATTAAATGAATAATTACAATGAATCATAAATGTAAAATTATTAATAAAAAAAAAAATTGCAAATTAATTTTGATTCGAGTGCAGGTTGGATTAAAGCTCACTTTACATTAGGTGAGGTGATCAGTGAGGTTGGAAGGTCTGACCTCCCTTACCCTGGGCCCACAGACGCTCTACAAATAAAGAGTTTAAAAAAATAATGTTTTCTAATGTACTCAAATTACGATTGTCTGGTTTCTTCGTTATTATTGTTTGAGGGGTTTCATTCCAAATTTACCTTTTATTCAACCTCTGTTTTATAAGGCTACATAAATTTTATTACATTTATGGTAGCAACCTATTTTGTGAATATATTTCAACAATAAAAATAATGAATACATTCAAGTGTTTGTTTTTAAAATTAATCGTTTGATTTAAATATAAGGCTTTGATGTGATTTCCTAATATAAAAAATCCGTATATTTAAATATTTTCGCGTGTTCTGATATAAAACGGAATATAATTCAAGGAAATATATTTTTACATAATTCTTTTAAAGCATTTGCTGAGAATCTAATCTCGACGTTGAAGGCTATTTAAGAAGGCGAGTGAACGAACTAGTGAGTCGTAAAAGCTGGAGGTGGGGCGTTGGTAGAGGTCGCTGGTGTCAGTGGGTATATAGATAATATAATAGCACGCTGGTGCGACGTCCCTACGACGCCTCACACAACCTACATCCAAGACACAATCTTCATTAACTTAAACGCTAATTAAAGCATGCAAGCTAACTTTCTTGTCTCTCTGCCCGCGGGCGCCAACTTTGCTTTTCAGCCAAGTTCCTGCAAATTGGTTCTGCCGAGGCAATTTCCAAAATGTTTACTGTTCACCGAAACATTCCATTGTAGAAAGATAACTGAAGTGCAAAACGAAACTTTATAACATTTTAAAAATACCTACTTGTTTTAAAGTTTTAATTAAATTATTATATTTACTCTGATTGTTTTAGTCAATTTTTTGAAAGATTAGTTCCATGTGACATTAATACTATATTAATTATTATAATGAATAATATTGTAAGTTCTAACCCATTAATAACGAAACTGATAGAATTAAGCAAGTAATATGGCTAATAAATTTGTACAGCATACGAGTGTATTTGTTCTCATTGCGCTCATTGCGAGTAGAATTCATGTTATGATGAAAGGTATTAGGGAAAAGTTTGTGCTCTTATTATGAGCCTTGGTACCACTCGCTATCTTATTTCAATTTGAACGCTCCATTGATTGCAGATGCCGGGCACGGTCTTCGTTTGCAGTTACCAAGAATAAGCGAGACAGGTAACCCGCAAAACTTCATAAGAGCGAACGAGAAAAACTGATATTTTTCTAACACGAGACGAAGTAAAATAAGAAAAAAGTAAAGTTATCGCATCAAAGTCGCGGCGTTCGTAAAGATCTCATTAAAATTTCTTTGTGTAAGTATTCGCTCCAATTTATTAGTCGGCCTGGATGAAAGTTGATTGGGTGGAAAGTAAATAAAGACAAGCGATATTGATTTATGCGAAACCATTTATTATAGCGTACGTCTCCTAAAAAGAAGCTAAAAGTCAAAGCAAGCCATTCGTAATTCCTACAAATAAGTGACTTTATATTTTTAATAATTTCTTTTTTATGTTAAAAACTATTAAAGGTCCCGTACAGGCATACAATTTGCGGACGGCAATTTTATAATGAAAATATTTTGTGAAGATTTGTTTTCAATGGGATACATCATTATTTTTTTATTACGAGCACGTGAGCAAAAATGTACTTATTTCACGCTCCGTTGATCTGAAAATGTGACATCAGCGAGCGGAGTGTGAAGCGCGAGGCTTGTACGATGCGAGACACGACGCGGGTCGCAGTCGATGGAATATTGCAAAATTTACGACGTGCCAGTAATACAGTCAATATCTCGGCCGCGGCTCTTCACTTTACGGTCACTGATTTTTATTCGAGCAGCATCGAATAAACAATGCCGCCCACGGGGACGCAATAAAAGCTAACTATCGGAGCGTTATCGCGCCCGTAACAACATGTCACCTTTTACCTATGACCATGATGGAGAGCTTCATCCTATACAGATTTCTCTACATAACAAACAAACGCCCATTTTAACACACAAACACCAACATGCAGCTTTTAATTGGAAAATACTTTTATTAAAATTTACTGCGCTAATACTTTTATTTCAAAGCAAACGTCAGGACAAATAAAGAATAACTACATAACATCCTATAAATTTATCTGCTACTGTATCCCCTAAGCGTAAAGATAGTGACATGCAAATGAAGACTGATAGGTCTATTTGGACCACCAACAGCGCTACTGTTGTGCGTCTTTTCTACGCCCATAACAACGGAGAAAAAATGTCTACAAAATATAGTTTCAGTCTAGCTTCAATTTTAAAAATAGAACGCTCAATTCTTAATAAAATAATATGGCCAATGTCATTTAAAGGACTGTGGAAACATATTTGATCTTTTATTCAGTTATTATTTTCCAATATTCCTCGTATTTTTAACCTTCTAAAATATATATTTTTATTATTATATTATTTTTACTTTACTAGGTTTAAATAAATTAGTGAAAAATATAACCGTAGGTAGATAGACATGTATATGAGTGACATAGCTTCGTCATCTTATTCAGCATTTTGATGACAACACGACTTTGGGTCAGAGAGGCAAAATTTAAGGGTTTAGGGATCCTTTGCGAGTGGGGTAAGATGAGGGGCATAGACTGAAGGGGGTAGCGGTAAGGAGGATTGTTGAGCCACAACTCGTGCGTGAAAAGGACTGCCCGCAAATAATATTCAGTGCACGCATTATGTGCTTTCCCCAAAGTTGGCGCCATATCGAACACCACACTTTTAAAAATAGATTTGTACAAATTCACTTATGGCGACGATGCGTTTAAAATAGGTAAATGCGATGTTCTTTTATTTATTGTTGAATTAAATTACTTTTAATAAATGACATGAGGATTTTTATAATGTTATGTGCGTAAGATACTATCGATGTATATCGTATGTCGGTTTGCGTCAAATCCCTACTACATTTCACCCTTCCTACTATTTGTATCACCTACCTCGGACAGACTATAGATATCTTGGGGATGCCCCTTTGCAGCGTCTTAAATCACAGAGACCACATCGAGCAGGCCATTAAAACCAACTTGGCATCCTAAACATTCTTTGCGACAGAGCACAGCCTGTTACTATACAAGGCTCAAATTCGCTTTTGCGCGGAGAACTGTTTACGCCTTTGGGAATGCTCTGCCAAGTATATATAAGAAGATTATTGATGCGCTAGATTCATTGCAGCGCCGAGCTTCAGAGGTATAGAAGACGCAGAGGTCACGGGAATTCTAGAAAGACAAACTGTAATTTCGCAGAGACATAGCGGATTTATGCGTCCTTTATCACCTATACCACGGAGAATGTTCTGAGCTATGCGCGAAGAAGCAATTTGGCCTGCATAGTGACGGCGACTGTGACAGCCTTTAACTAACTCGGTTATTTTAGTCATGGGCACTCTTTGTCCTCTATCATGCTTGCCAGAGCAGCATCGAGGTCAGATGTCAGATGATACAGTGAGTCAGAATAAAAAAATATAAAGTAAGTATAGAATATGTTAAAGTTAAAGTAAAACGCGAAGTCTTTTTTTCCAATAAGACAGTTATATCAGAAGCTTTCTTGACACATACAAAAATGTCTGATGTATGAGTACAATACATCAGCCGACGGATCCCAACCTTTGTCGCTATATTATTTTCTGTCAAAGGTTTGAACCTTTTATTGAAAACG
The DNA here is from genome assembly GCA_905220615.1 of Tinea trinotella. NCBI lineage: Eukaryota > Metazoa > Arthropoda > Insecta > Lepidoptera > Tineidae > Tinea > Tinea trinotella. The sequence goes on from HG992311.1 coordinate 4,361,555, forward strand.
ATTGAAGTTCGCCGCCTTAAAGCTCAACATGTATGACAATATTTTCCTCGTAATCGCTTAGAACCGAGCGAGGCTCCACCTCACATGCGCCGATTTACATAGAACAGAGGGTTGAAGACACAAAATGGATAGAAAGATTTTCAACGTAAAATAGAAAACTTTAAAATTCTGTAAACGAAATGTTTATATAAAAGACATTCATAGCTCAAATATTTAAAATATATTACTTACCCTTATACTTACATTTAAGTCCTTTACGTTTAATTGTATTTATTTATCCCAGTATCTCAACAGATATCTATTTTAGATTATTGTCATATGATATAGAAGGCGACCGTGGTGTAGTGGTAGTGCAATGGTCACGCAAACCGAGAGCACAGATTCAAAACTACTTGCCGGTACCAATGTATATTTGATATGTGTACCTTGTATAATACGAGAAGCACTTTTTTAGTAGCTCAATATAGAAAATTTATAAAAAAAATATGCATATTGTATTATTTTCTCCATAACGTCTTATTTCAAAAGAAATTATTCAATGGAAATCGAAAGCAAGATTGATAGCTAAACTTGAATAAAGTTGAGAACGAGTTCGGACTACACAGTTTCGTGTTCCATAACTTTTGGTTTTGGGAAGTGGGTTAGGCGTGTACATCGTTCAAGTAAACTTTTCCAGACGTCTGCAAGTGGAGAGAGGCGATAAAACTCTTCAGAATTCCGCGATGCGCACTGAATATATCCCCAATCACATCCGCATGAAAGAAGAAGCTCTCAGATTGATATTTGATCCCCCCAAACTCGCCTCAACTTGGTCTCAATCCGCCCGGGGCCTCCTCGAACCAATATCAAGCCGATCCACATATTATGCCTTTATTGAAAATATTTCAGAAAACGTATAAAGTTTATGGATATTTTAACAGATTAATTATAACAGGGACGCTAAAATACACTGCGGACTATGTACTGAGCAAATTGAATGCCAAAATAAACTCCTTAAATTATTGGGGTTCAACAAACACATCGAGTTGGGCGAAGCAAATATAGCGTGGACGGCCGCGCCGGCAAACACGTCCCTCTGCAATTCATTAACTCATCCGGACCCGCGTAAAAATACAAGCTTAATTCACGATTACGTCGGATTCGATGCTGCGTGAAGCTCGTATGTATGTAATATATGCCCAATGAAATGAAAACGATTCAATATTTATATTTGCATTTGTGGATTTTGTAATGCTACTTAAACATTAATAACTTTTTAAGAGGATTTTGAAAAATAAAACAACACCTATTTTGCGTCATCTTATAAAACTCTTTAAATATTATTTAACTGAGTTGCGTGAAGTGTCTAAAAAGTAGCGCTCCGTTGTCTCTGCTATCCCTGTGGGAATTAGGGCGCCAATTGATCATAATGATGATAATAAAACTTACAATGTAATATAATTTAGGTAGATGTATAGTATTTTTAATAACTAATACTTTTTACGTTCATATTAGGCAACAAATGTAATAAGTGAATATACAAGCGTACGCACATAAATGGCAATAGTCATTATGGGTGTTTATTTTTGTTACGTGCGATCGTCCTCAACCGCACTCGCCCTCTCGGCCCTCGCGCCTCAACTCGGCCTCTCTATGGTTTGTGGACATGACATCAATAATTATGATACTAAACGTGCGATAACAACTACCATTGTTTTTGTCATATCACTACTATTTTAGGTATTACATGTACCTACCTACCTTTTTTATTGTGACATATAACAACATCCCGCCTGAATCCGGCAACATCCGAGCCGGAATGCCGTCAATGAATGGAGGCGACTGCTATTAAAGTAAAATAACTGTAAGTAGCAGTCACATCCACTATGCCGTTGGACCGGCAACTTTCAAGCTGATTCCGAAACGCGACTCACTTTACGGTCTGTATAACAACGACTCAAATTACGGTTGCTTTAGTTGCCGCTAGCTTTTTCGCACCATGCTTATATAATCCAACCATAATAAAATAGAAATATTTTATCATAATTTTTGAATATTAATATTTAATATTTACCATTAAATTTTTTTTATCATAATTGAATGTTAAATATGATAAAAAAAGTATTTATAAATTTGCAATATAAAATATAATAAACTAATCCACCTTTCGTTTTTAATGTACACCTTTCGTATGTACATTTCACATATTTTAAAATGTAGGAATTTATTTCGAAGCTTATATATTTATAAAAAAAATGTATGGTTATTCGTAATATTTCGAATAATGAAAATAAATATACAAAGTTAAAAGGTTTAATGTACAACATACAAAGAAACATATTGGAAATCCGAATTGCTATTTACTCAAATAAAACATGTAAATATACAAAATGAACGGGGCTTGAATTTTCATAACATCAAATATATAAAATTAATTAGAATATTTAATGTTCCTCTTGACGTGTTTAGTGTCAATTAATTAATATATACATGTGGTACATTTATATTCAATTTACGTTAAATTATATGTAGTTTTTACGGCAAAGCGACAAACATTCGTGTCGTCACGAATTGTCTTTATGGCCGGTAACTAGTGGTGTAAATATAAATTATCATATTATGAACTATTTGCTTTTTAATATTTCACTTTGTTTATTTTATTTAATTACCTGTATTATTAATTTATGTTTATAATGAAAACATAAACATTGTCTATCAATTAATTGAATTGTAACACATTTTTTCCAGGGATAGGCAGAGACAGACGCTTGACACGATCCTGACACAACTCCCTCGCTTCTCACACATTCACAATCCCCTTCTAGGCATCAGGCACTAGGCATCAGATATAAATTCCTTTTATCAATCTAATCTTATTCCATGTGCCAAAACTGCCATCTTTTTTAAACCACATCTATCGCGAACAGTGCTATTCCTCATTCTATCCGCTGTCGCCACTTAATGACCGCACTTCTACAGCGTTAATTTTACTCTCAAGCTTCTTCTGCCACACCCAACATTCACTTCCAGCATTATGAAATAATTTTTACAGCGTATTGTAGTTCATATTATTATTATATATTATTATGTTCACACATTTCAAATTTGGCGCCGCGCCGACAGTTTCCACATAAAAAGCGTTATCGGTGGTGATTGGACGACGAGTACAGCGCCCCCACCGGTAAAACACGGCGCTTGCGAGCCGCGTGGCGGGGCATCGGACAGACTTTAAATGGAAGCCATGAAGATCACCCGCGTTATTAAATGATTTAATTTAAATTCAATTTTAAAATAATATGTAACAAATACGCATTAAAGCCTCATCAAGTACAAGAAAAGGGTTTGATTTCCACGAAACACCAGCTCCACCTCCGCATCAACAATAGCATTATTATTAGTAACAAGTAATGACGATATACTAATTTTTAGAGAAGCTACAGTTTTTTTAACCTACAAAAAAACTTGTATCTAAAAGTACAATGTACTCGTAGCATGTAGCGTAGCAATGTACTCGAAAACAAACAATTAACTCTTCCATTCTCTGTCGCGCCGGCAAAAATAATCATTTTATAACTGTAAAGCCTTGGGCACAAAATACCCATGGACTAACTTAATAATAAAATACGAGTTTACGCGGCACGTCATTTAAATTTGGTTTAGCCCCTAATATAATTTTGTTTGACCTCACAGACAGTATCCTGTTAGTCGACTCGATGCTTCGATATCTATTCTGCATAACATTTATGGGCATAATACAATTATGTATGCTGTGTAAGTTCTCGAAGGTTCTAGACGTTACTCACAGATTAGGTTTTGTTGGAGATTTAATAATATTATACGTTACTATGAATCAAAATTAAATTGCTGTAAAGTATAGTTGTAAATATACTATATTTAGAATTCGCACGCGTTGAGTGCAGGCAACCCCCGCGCCCTTAGTTCTTGTTGACGCTGGGGTATTGCGTCACCATAGTGGGAATGGATAAAATATAACTTGTAACGTTATTCTGTTACAACTTTTCTCATAGCCTATCGGGACAACGAAGTACGAAACTTAATGCATATATCTCAAGAGGAAAGGTAACCGTGTTCTGTATCCAGTCTTTTTGGTTACGGGTCGTAAAGTGTAAAGGGATCCCACGAAATTTATCTTCCACCTCGTTGGAGCGAATAATGTGCGGAACTATTTATCTAACCCCGTTATGTGTCCTTCGATAGTATATTGCGGCATTTTCATTTACCGTAAATAACCTAAGCGGTACATAAATTTTCGATGAAGCTGTTACATAGTGAATAAAACTTAAGAAGATCATTTGAAATTAACTGTCACCAAATATACTTGCAACTAAATTAGATGGTTGTATTTTGTTTCTAAAACCAAGACAAATTTCCCGACATAGATATTAACCTGACTTTGCGCCGCCGTATTCGCGCAAACAACTTTCATTTATCGGCGTCATAAAATTCCCGAGAAAAACACCTTGAGGGCGATATATCACACGTAGGCAACAAAAATTAAACATCAAATACCATAAAATCAACCTTTGAGTTTACGTGTGCTGTAAAAGGCAATTTAGTTAACTAAAAACCACAGTTGTTACAATAACAATATTTTATTCAAATAATAATAATGACTAATATTTATCTCATGTGAATGGATGCGTTATACGAGGCAGGCCCAGGAGGGTGTTTGCCGACCAAAGCTAGGTTGCCTAGTGCCCATAACCATAGAGCTTGTATGAAGAGAATTGTGAATGTAAAGGAAGCGAGGGAGTTGTGTCAGGATCGTTGCAAGTGGCGCTCCCTTGTCTCTGCCTATCCCTGTGGGAAAAAGGCGTGACAATTTGATTGATTGAGTGATTGAATAATATAATAATAATTAATGATTTAAACAAATTTATTTTTTATTTAAACATTTTATTTATTTAAACAAATATAAATTTTAAACCAAAATAAACGCGATAGTACGCCGCATGAAATTTGTTTATTTCAAAAATCAATGTTCGCGCAAAATCTAAGAAAATTATAATAATTAACAATAATAATATTTCTAGATCTGTAACCCATATTGAGTAAATTATTATTTCATTTCATTAATATAAATTTATTTATGCTATACTGAATAAAATAAAATAAAGTGATTTGCTATGAGAAGAAGTATGTTTGCATATAATATCGAAGTGGTAACATCGAAGAAGGCAGAAACCAGCCTCACGGAGCTAGATATAAGCACCTTATTTTTCGCACATTACACTTTGAAATTGTTTGAAATATGTTCTAGGCGCCATCTCCCTAACACAGAGTGTACGGGTAAGGATAAGAAAGGTCTATCCCAAAACATATGTGCGGGTTACGTGAACCTGTCTAACTTTGTCAATATTCTCTTTGAATAAAAGGCATCATTTTAGCGCATTTTGTTGGAAAAGTGAATATTCTTGTAAGAAATTTTGTAATGGCTTTGGAAAACTCTCGTAAATATTTAGAAGTATTTTTTTTTGAGAATATATAAAAGAAAAGTAATACATCTTAAAGTTACTTAGGCTACGTTCATAAATATAAAATTAAAGATTATGTTGTACTCTATAAATGTAAATTATACTTTACAGATACTTATTAAGTAATTATTGACAAAGTTGTACAAAACTGCTTGGTAATATGAATCGATGAAGTGGAAAAAGAAAAGTAAGAAACGTTGCGCCCAATCTTGAAATCTTTTCAGGCGTTACTCGAAAAGTATTTGAGTAACAAAGAGCTAAGAGGATCAGACAACAAACTCGTACAGTAACAACCAAAAGAGTGTCATTTTATTAAGTCTTCAGAATGGAGCGAGATCGAAGCGAGATAGGTGACATGTGTCGAGTACGTGTCGCGAGGAATGCGGGCCCATCCCCATCCCGCGTCCGAACGGCAAAAAACTCGTCTAAACTTTTCCTTTAGCACACTTCCCTTAATGTTACTTCTTTCCAAAATCAATGTTCTCTACATTCCTTCCAGCGTTGACTTTATCATTTCGTCTCGATTTTTGGGAAAAAGCACTGCATACATTCACTCAGCGAACAGATTGAAGGTTAAGAGTGGATTTGTTTAGTATGCAGAGCGCGTTGTTGCGACCTCCGGTTACAGACGGGGGTGGGACACTCCTGAAACTCGACTCACTATTGTGGAACTTGCGGCTAGCTGTCGACTAGTTAATAAGGCCATTTGTTAGAGTTAAATTATCATTTCGTTTGCTCAATTTGAGTGTGTTTATTTTCCTGTTACCAAAACAACTACCTATCTAATGAAATACAAATTATATTTAATTTTATGCATAATATATTTTTAACCTTGTAATTAAAATCGATATAATATACTTCATGTGTAGTTTCTCTAATATTAAATGTATACAAAAAACATAATAAGAAAAGAAGTTATAACAATAAAGAAATCGTCAGCAAAAGATTTTTTATGATTCGCGCCTACCTTAAAGCAAATATGAATGATGAAGTTCCCCGTAATATACTGAGGATAATTTGCTTGATGCGTGAATGTACTCGTAGGTAAATGTTGAGAGAAGTCTGCAGATACAACTTTCTCGCGTTCGCGCAAACACGGAAAATAAAAAAGGAACTTTTTACATCAAAACTTTATTTTCGCTTTCCTCGTAGAGATTCTGCGTACGTGAGCTTGACTATATTTTGTGCTGATTACCGTGTCTGCAGGTTATATTTTTGTACTTACATTGATGCCTATTTTAATATTGTCATATTATAGTCTCGAATTCAGATATGTATTTTATATTAATTAAATAATGCATCAAATTAATCACGCATATAAAGTTATGCCACTAGACAAAACTATCCCAAATCCCTAAAATTTTATTATTTTTAGGGATTCTGACACAACTATTGTAGCCTTATTGTATTATTGTATTATTATTGCAATTTTATTATTATTATCAGCAATTATGATTAATGTATTAAAATGTTCATATAAAATTTCACTAATGCGAATATAATTAACCGAAATTAATTTCTTCGTTATTGAATGTAAGCGCAGGGATACTCTCAAATTCAATGTAGGAAATATTAATAAAATTTAGTTAATGTATTTACTTCTTCTTTTATTAAAAAAAATACCATTATCATCAGCCAGAAGACGTCCACTGCTGAACACCACTGAATCATTCCTCTTGGAACGCCATTCCAAACAACAAGATGCCCGTTATTGCAATACATACGATACCAAAATACACAAAATATGCTTCCTGAAGAGAACTACAAAGGTTTTTTTTTTATTGTGACTCGACATATGACAGCACCCGCTTGATGTTAAGCCGAAGTCTAGTCCATGAATGAATGTCACTGCTACTACAATTCAATAACTGTGAGTAGCAATCACATCCACTATGCCGGCCTAGATGGAACCGGAAAATTACAAGCTGATCCCGAAACGTGACCAAATCACTTCACGGTCTGTATACTTGTAAGTGGTGATACTACCCCGGATCGGTAGACTGGGTACCACTGCGTACCACTCTTTGATAACCAGACCCGAAGCAAATATCCATCTCTTTTTTTTTAATAACAAATATTTGCAATATTTAATATTATTAAATATTACAAATAAAAGCTATGAAACAAATATTTGCTCCGACCGGGAATCGAACCCGGGACTATACGCGCAACAAACCAATCGCTAAACCGTTCGTCTACGCCTGTCGTCAGGATCCATGCATCGAGGCCTTTTGGATTCCAGAGTCTAGATGCTTGCACTCAAAAGGATTTACTTAAGGCTGCAGAATGGTGAAGTGGAATTTACAGTTGAAGCGTGTACCCAGAACGTAAATTCAACTGAAGACAATTGTGTAGAAAGGTGAAGTTGCTATTAAGTTAAGAAGGTGTTTGTTTTAAGATCTACGTATATATAAAATATTACAAGCCTTTAATTTGTTTAAATCACTATACTTACACAGTATTTTTATATCACATTTAATTTAAATTATGTTATCTATTATCTTTCAGTCAACTAATTTTGAAATCACGACTTCAGTCTTTAATGCACACGCAGTATTAGTAGCGGGTATGAGTATTTGTTGTAGAATGTTGCATATTTTCAGTTTGTGCATAATTTACACAAAATTAGAATGGACTAAATTAGTTATTAGGACTTGTTTCATTAGGCCAACATTAGGCCGGCGGTGGGTGAGGCAGCCATGAACTGACTCGTTTTTTTTCCAGTCGTAGGCACTTTTGGACAGACAGAAGTAGTCAAAATAAAAAACCTTGACGTTTAGGCTTTGTCTCAAGAGCCGCGATCACGAGAAGACTGTGAAGGTGTGCAAATTCTGATCACTTGTATCTCTTTCTATTTCTGGCACAGTGACAACGACTGATATAATAATGGAATTGAATAATAAATAATCGGTGAATAAAATGACGATAACTGAATTGGTTTTTTAATCGTCGGCGCTTTTGAATCTCTGCTTGCATACTATCAGGCAAGTTAAGGTCAGATGCAGTCTCCTAGTTAAAAAAATAACCACGCAAGTCTAAAACAATGGATGATATGAATGTTTGAAATTCATATTTATTCAATTACGATAACCCGCAACTAGCAGAGTATGGTTTCTCTATCAATTAGTTAACGCAACTAAAATCCAATTTACTTTCGTTGAATTACGAGGCGAGTAAAATGAGATGCGAAGTACGTGCGATGTGTTCACGGTGAATTGAGCCCGTTGAAGCGAAGCCGGGTGTCGACAAGGCGGCACGCCCCGACACTAATGAGGAACAAAACACAACGGAACACGCCTTCCTTCACTTCTCATTTGTATATATAGTTCACGATTACATGATTGTTGCTTGGCAATTGTTGTTTAATTACTCAATTTATATGTAATCACTACAAATTATTTCACCAAAAGAACAAAAGAAAAATTTAACGTTAATATGAAAAATATTTCTTTGTAAATGATACAGCTCAAAATAAATTATTAAGTTGGAACTACTCGTACTAAAGAATTTCAATTTTAGATACCAAAGTATAAGGGTGAATAGAATAATGTTATTACTATAACAATATTTTACTAAAATGCGTGGTTTCTCGCTCAAGTATCCGGTCTTTGATGCCAGGAATTTTATCCAAAATCTATACATTGTAATATCGGCAACGACCGTGTACATTCCATTCAATATTGTCTTGTAAGACTCGCTCATATCATTTTTACAACCGCCCGGGACGATATAAAAGTTTTAGTGGTTGAATAACAATCTATTTGCAAATATTTGCATTGAAATATTTTCGAAAGAAAAGGGAGGCAAATACAATATTAAACTGAAATCAGTTTAATATTGTTTATCACAGCTGCATGTTTTGAATAATATAAGTAAGTGAGCGATGAATTCATGAATAACATAAATATGATTGCATTGAAATGTATTTTAACCAAGTGTCTTACTCAAACTATAAAATTGTGAAAGCCGGAGTGAAACCCGAATGTATAACTTTATCGAAGTTTAACCTAGTTTCTCTTAAAGTTTCGATGAAGTAATTAAAAATTGTAAATAAGGATAGTTGGGGAATATTACATGAACGATTTAAGATATTCATAGGAATTTTAATGGAAAATTAAAAGGTATAAAATTACAATTGTATAATTTAGCAAATGCCATAAAATCATATAATTTCCCCATCTTATAACATTGGATTCTTTAAGTGAACAGTGAAAAAGCGCCTTTGGTCGGTCGACATATTGTCGGCGACTGAGGTAAACACAATCAATCAAATTGTCAAGCCTTTTTCCCACAGGGATAGGCAAAACAATGGAGAGCCACTTGCCACGATCCTTACACAACTCCCTTGCTTCCTTCACATCAGTAAACTGAATCCGTTTTCAGTTCAGGACTTTCTGTTTGCTTACCATCAATATGTTACTAAAATATCTGTTTCTTTTATCATTACAAAATAAAATAAGCGAAAGAAAAATATAAATCAGAGTTGAGTGGAAGGAAATATTCGGAAGATTGTCCGCAGTGGCAGTTGGATGGAATTGGATTGGAAGGAAGCGACAGAGTTATATCTGGAACGTAAAAAGAGGCGTATCAATTTGATTGGTTATTTGATAATAAGAAACTATTTATAAATTGAGAAACGACATCTGACCTCGACTATGCCGGCCAAATTCACTTCTAATAATATTCTAATTAAAACAATAGCTATGTCAAAACACAGACATTGTAAATTCCAACAATACAAATCAAACAACTTTATTAGGTTTGTAAGTACAATAGATATCCTGGTATACAATATTATATTATTTGAGTGAATAACGAATGTGTCTTTTGTTTCGGCCGCTCGATACGGATTAAACAATGGGCTGGTTTGACAAACGTCGGACTGCATTTCATTAGTGTTCATTGTAAAAGTCCGGCAGGTGCGCGCTAATGGATTAGCAGACGACACGCTCTGTATCGATGTCCACACTAAATAATTATATACGTATATACGAGTATCATCAGTTGAAAGCACTTTGGTAATTGTTATTGCCGTCGCGGTTATGGTGGGCGGTGTTTCCACTTAATAAGTGACTAGTGACTAATACCCTAATAACGAAATGCTCCTTTTTAATTTTATTTTATTATATCGATGCTAAATTTATTCTTTATTTCGTTAATATGATATAAATAATTTATTAATGGTCATTATGAATATGCGTTTATTAGGGAGTTTATAGATAATAATTTATCGATTCTTTTTAATAATAAATCAGGTTTATTATAAGAGCTTGTTGTGAACACGAAATATTTGTTCATTTTATTTTCATTTGAATATATTTTAGCTTATTGTCCACGATGCTTTCAGTTATGACAAATATATTTAACAATAAACATTATATATCTGAGAAATGTCTATTATTGAAATTGAATAGTAAAATCTTATGATATCGTTTTGCTCAGATATTGAATGAAACCACAAAAATATTTTCCCTTAAATAAAACTTATCATGATTGTGAAAGTTGATACACACTTTAGATGATTTTGTATTAGAAGAGAAATTAATTGAGTTGGGTAATTTGTTTTATAAAAAAATCTAAAGTTGACAAATACTCGTAATTATCTACTAACATTTCGTGTTATGAAAGAAATAAAATGTCCAGAATTTTTCGTCATGAAAATGAATTTCATAACGAAGGCTCTGACGACAGTATCGTTTCGAGCGAATATTTAGATGTCTCGCGATTAGTTCGAAAACAAAAGTCGCAAAAGAAAAAGTTTTAACGTTGTTATCCCTGGTCTCTCTTAATTGGCAAAAGTTTTGCAGTGACGGAGAAAGAGGACTCGACGCAGTAGCCTTCTGGTCTGTCGAGCATAAATGACTGATTGCGCTATGTTCAAAGTAAATATCACGTTGAAATGGTACCTACTAATTATGCTGCAACCAAATGTTGCCAATTGTAGAGCTTTTCAAAGAACACACTCGTTGCTCATATCTAACAAAGTTCGTGGTAACATCAAAATTAATAGAATAACGTTGGTAAACACTTTTGCCGGTACCTAATATAAGGTTTATATTAAAAAGATTATGATTTTAAAACAAATTTGGTTATTGTTAAAAATAATAAACACATAAGCCTAAGGGAAAACAAGCTGCAAAATAAAAACAAAACGCTTCGTTCGCGCCGTAGAAAAATGAGTAAAGAGCGGGGTAGCGTCGACGCGTAGAGTTGCTCTCATTAAGGTCCCTAATTACGGGGCCTTAGGAGGCAATAACCGCCCGCACCGAGCCGCGCGGAAATTCGAATTTAAATTTCGTACGTTTGTTGCCAACGAAATTGCGATTTTTCACCAATAAAAAAGGGAATAGCTCGAATTTTAAATGAATATTGTTTCCTTTTTATGTTAATGACGAATATCGAAATTTTGTAACGGATGTTCGGAAAAGGCTATTCGTCGTTTAACCTTTGTAATGGGACGACCGGATTTGCAATTCCAGTCCTGTTTTATGGCTTTTATTGAGCAGCACTTCTCTTAATAGTTTTAATACAAATGATTTTTTAATTTGTAATGAATATACAATTACTTGATGCTAGTTGAATACAAAGTTTATAAATATATCCCACGTGTCTATTCTATAATTAGCGTCCCCCCATTAGTAACACATAAGTTTGTATCCTATATTGAGTTCAAGTTTGTGTGTCAGTGTGCCAGGACGAGGGTTGTTATGTCCCTTTCGCACCCCACTCACTTTCATTGCCTTTTGCCCTTACTCGCTCACTTTTCATAATTATCACTCCCTCCTGTCGTCAAACCGGTTCCTAATCGCATATTTTTAATTTTTTCGAGATCCTTGGGGCACTTCTTTTCCGCTTTTACTAGAATGAAATTTTTAGAAGCCATTTTCATTGTAATGATAATGTGAGTAATAAAATGAATTAGTCTGGGTACTTTTACGTGAGATATATGATATACTTTGATATATTTATACATATATAATTTTTGCCAATTTTTAAATTAAACTTTTAAAATTAAAACATTTATTGTAAATCAGCCTACACTTTGTCAAATGATTTTACAAGTACTAGAATAAACTATAAGAAACTCGTTTATGAAACGTGTTAGTTACTAGTAATACATAATTTATACATAACTAAAAAAACTTCAATTAAAGTAAACTCAAACATTAAAAATGCAAATTGTAACTACAAGTATTTTAAAAAAGTTTAAAAAGCACCGACGTATAAAAAACTGATTCATTTTGCGGTTGCCTCTATCGCCATCACTATGCCGACCAATGTACAAATTTACTACAAATGTAGAGATGCAGTGTCATACGTTTTCCATATATTTTTATTTACGTGAATCAAAGCGTGAATTTTGAGCTGAAACATCATGTACTAGCAAAAGCGCCTGACATTAAAAATTTCCAGACGTTTACACACATAAAAATAATTTTAATATAATTGTACAAAACGTCTTTTGACATAAATCCTTTTGATAACGCAGTCGTATGTGATTTTTTTTCGAGATGTGAGTTCGTTGGAATGGACATTCAATATTACATTTTGCCACAGCAACAGTCAAAGCTCTTTTTCTACTCTTTTTAAATAAATGTTTATTTTATTACGTAAACGTATTTCTCGTTCTTTTATAAACTGGAGCCAACAATTATTTATTCGCAAAGTCCAGCAAGCATCCATTCAAACGCAATTCAGCACTAACATTGAAAGCGATTTAAATGAGAGAAATTCAGAAGTCATTTTACGGATAGAAGAGTACTTGAGGCCTTTACTTGAGAATTTTATTCAATTTAAATATCCATTCGAATTTGATTAATCGATTTCTTAAAGCGGGGGTCGCTTTACGCAACGAGAAAACAATTAACTCTAAAGAGGTACTCTTCAGGTATTTAATTTACTTTGAGACCCTACAACGATTCATTCTCATAAGACGATTAAACGACGATAGTTTAACTAATTTTGTATAAATAATAAAATCAAGATTTAAAACAATCTGATGAAAACAAAGTATCCTCAGAAAGAATGGTAGGCAGTGGAACCCAGTCTGCCAATCCGGGGTAGTACCACTACATATAAGTATACAGACCGTGAAGTGATTTAGTCGCGTTTCGGGATCAGCTTGTAGTTGTCGGCTAGTCCGGCATAGTGGATGTGACTGCTACTTAAAGTTATTGAATTGTAGTAGCCATGACATCCATTCATGGACCGCACTCCAGCTTAACATCAAGCGGGGTGCTGTCATATGTCGAGTCACAATAAAAAATATATTGGCATAAAAAATGGATAGATATATCCGTTAAGATATAAACATCGCGTTATTTCTATGATGGCGTACGAGTAATCAAGTCAAATAGATTATTGAGGTTTATCTATTTAATAATAAATATGTAAAAGATCTCATCAGCCGTGTGCACAGAAAAGAAAATTATACTGACCGAAATAATAATATAGTGAATTCCCGACATGATTCCAGCCGGCGGGCCCCAGGGACCGAATTAGCGCGCTACGTGACCCAACTGCCGATTTTTTGTCCTCAACGAAATATTACTTCCTCTTCAGGAGAGGGCAGCCTTGTTTTTACAATGGCCCAAGTTGTGCGTTATCGAGTTTGTTGACTTTTAACGAGTATTTTATACAATAATATGATAATTAACTTACGCTTTATTGGATAAATGCGCGCGCGGTCGGATGATCAACTTCCCGCTACAAAATATACCCCTAAGGGCAATGTTTTACGTCCAATTATAATTAATTAATGTGTAATACAAGAAAGCACTGAAGTTTATTGATTTGAAAAGTTTCATAATAAAGTTTGAGTATTGGTTAATTTTTCGCAGAACACAGCCCAACTTTGATGGAAATTTAACTTTTAATTTAATTTCAAATAGCGTTTTCCGCTTTGAATACAACCACCGATGCTTTTCATACATTACGTGAATATCTCTATCAGAACACATGCACTTTGTGTTTGTGTTGGCACGAATTGGCAGGTGTAGTCAAACTTTGCTTCGACAGAAACGTATAATGTCTAAAAGTTTAATTTTGGTAACAAACAGGAAGTATTTCAATTTAGCGTGCACGTTAGTTGTTGAGAGGCCGGGGAATCGTATGTTCCGTGTGTGGGGAAGGTAGGCATTGTGGCAAGGTTGGTTGAGCCTCGCCACGCCACAGCGCCTGTCAAATGTAACACGTCATGATTTCACCTCGTTACCGCTCTCGTCACAATGTCGCCTCTACTCCGGGTTAATGAACAGAAATGCCATTTTACCCGTTTTGTGCTCGCTTATAATGCAGTAAGCGTAACACGCGGTAATCAACTCCCTTTATCATACATTTTGACTTTATTAAATGATTAAATCACATAAATATATTTAATAAAATATTTTTTGATAATAAGCCTGTTTGTAGTAATAACATATATATTTATTTTTTAACTTTAGAAAACATACTCGCGAAGAAAAGAAAGATGTGTTTGAACAACTTTTAAAACACTATGAAAATACGAAATCTTCTTATAATACCATCCGAACCTTTTTACTTTAGCAACAAAATTTCTCCCTCGACACCGTGAACACAAATAATCTCATTGTGCAGAGTTTGAAACAAATACAATACAGAGATGGATTGTATCTATACCATGCTCCTCAACCTATATCTATAGGATTATTATTAACAATTTTGTATAAATTACTAAAATACCAAATGGCCCGATTTTAATTAAGTGATCTAAACAACATTTTTTTTTGTTTATTTTTTTTTATTTTATCGTTGATGTATATATATATTATGCTAGTTAAATCTTTAGAAACTTTAAAAAAGAGAGATGCAAGAAAAAGACATAATGTAAATAAATATGAAACATTTTTTTATCGTGTCATCTGACATCGACCCGCCTGATGATAAGCAAGAGGAGGTTGAAGAGTGACGACGACCTGAAAAACCGCGTCTCACTTTACGGCTGCCACAGTCGCCGTCACTAGGCCGGCAAAATATGCTTCTTCATGCATCGCTTGGGTGGAGAGAACACATGGGCTGGCAAAGCGTTCCACTGAACTTTTTAGTTAGACTGCCGATGCGGTCGACAGCATGCGGATACTTAAGATTGATTAAAGATTGGTATAGTGGACGCGATTGGCGATAGAGGACGCACAAAGACATACAGTAAATGTAAAATTTAATGCATACATAAACATATTATAATACATAATATACACATACACCTAAAAATATAAATATAAATGTACATTATATTAATTAATATTTAATAAAATTTATTAATAAATATTGTATTTTTTTACTGTGATGTAATATCTAACCTCGATTTGCCTGATGTTAATAAAAATGACGACCCAAAAATGCGGACTTAATACGGCACTCAATACGGTTGCCGTCGCTATGCCGGCCAGAGGTGATTTTTCATGCATTTCTCGAAGAGAATAGGATAAGGAAAACACGTGGGTTGACAAAGCATTCGCTTGTCGATACCGTCGACAGTGCGGGTGATTGTACTGAACGATAATTTTTGCATTTATTTGTATTTAATATTTGTTGTAACTTTTGTCATATCATAATAATTTAATAATTTAAGGTACATATTAAAAACAAAATGCTATTTTAAAATCGTTAGTAATAGTTTTAATAATGTTTTATTATTTGTTTATATATATTTTTTTTATTGTGACACGACATCTGACCTCGACCCGCCTGATGATAAGCAAGAGGAGATCCAAGAGTGACGACCACTGGAAAAACCAAGTTAGTTCCCGCATGCCCCAGCCGCCGCCACTATGCCGGCCCAAATATTGTTATTGTTTTTATTATATTTTATTATATTGTTGTATATTGTTTATAATATATTGTTTAGATAGATTTATATATACCCCGTGATCTATATTGTGTTACATTTCATATCATAAATCCTCTCTATAGATGTCAGCCGAGTACTCGTGTTACGATACCCGAGATGTAAATCAGGATCGTTCGGGATGAATGTACGCATTTGTTTACGTCTTGACCAAGGGCCCTCAGTGAGAAATTTTGAAATCTCCCCATACGATCCTAAGTGCTTCTCGTATCTCCACCCTAACCCACAATCTTCAATATTAATGTCTTCAGTATTGCAACTTGCGTAATTATATGCATTTTTATAATTAAATTATTTTTAATAAAGGTATGTTTATTTTAACGATTTGTAAAAAGTTTTTGTTTCATCATTATTTATTGAGATAAAGTTACAAGTATTATAATTTAATCAAAAGTTTTCCAATTTATAACAAATTTACATCAAAGTTAAGCTGAAACATGTACTTACGACGAAGCATATAAATTAAAAGAAATCACTTCTTTCAAAAAAGAAAGTCTGAAAATTTCTGTTGCGTACCAAAGAACATAATCACGACCAAGTTGATAAAGCAAAGCCCACATTTATTATTGTCCTTTGTAAGGGAAAACGAACGAGCTTGAAGGCAACCCTCAAAAGTATGTAAAGCAGAATATGTGGAGTGGCGAAATTGAAATCGCATTGGCTGGGACGAGGGTTGAATCGCGACCGTGACGCCTGATTTTCGCTATTTACGGCGTAGCGTTGGTACCTTACTTCGCCTATCATTTCTGGCAAACTTGTCAAACGCCATGTTGCCAATACTAATAGCGTTGAAACTGTCATTCGATATTTACCTTTCAACTCATGTTGCGGCAAATATTCAGCGTAACTAAATACATCATAAGTTAGCGAAGTTAATAATATTGTGGCAAAATTTAAGATCTGTTCAAGATAGTTAGCGCTTAGGAGTTCTTTTAATAAATATATGTTTTTTATTGTGACTCGACATATGACAGCACCTTGCCTAATGTTAACCTGGAGTGCGGTCCACGAATGGATGTGACTGCTACTACAGTTTAATAACTATGCCGGCCTAGTTGTAACCGGCAACTTATAAGCTGATCCTGAAACGTGATTAAGTCTACTCTTAATTCTTTAGTAGGTCATAACCCAAAAATAAATTAAAACTTTATTTTATTGTATGATCAATTTTTAATTTGCTAGTGTGAGTTAATTTAACTTTATGTCGCCTTAGGTTTAGGGATTAGGTTACAGAATTAACTTATTTGATGTTAGATAAAAGTAAATATATTATGCATTATTTGAATAAAATTTTGTTTATATGTATATTCACATAAATATCTGATAAAAAGGGCCTGAAACAGATTTATGTTACCACTAAAGTATGTCATGTCGACCCATATCCTGTATGAAATTTAGATGCAGAATTATATGTTTAAATAAAAAATATTCTGTTTTTTTTTTCAATTTTGTATTATTTAGAAAACGTTTCGTTACATTGTTTTTACTATAAGTACAAGTAATCATAAATTTGTTGTATCTGCCCCAAAGCGGATTGTAATTAGGACAAATATATACAACACACAAAGAAATTCCAATTAGCAAATGTACAATTTATAAAAAAGGACTTACGCACTTAAATAAGATTTTTAATTAAATCAGTGCCTTTATCATAAACAGATATACAAAAATTATAATTCTGTACAATGAGTCTGTTACAATTATATGTCTAATATTCAAGAAGTTAACAACTGAGAACGAGTACCCTTTTAGCTACGTAATAGCCTCGATCTTTCCTGAGCACGTCCATCTGTCTACCATAAGATTACTTATAATAGACGGCTTAATTAGGCTCCTAATCGAAAAACTGTTGCGAACAAAAGAGGTCTTAGCGGAGTCTGTAATGCAAGCGCCGTAGATCCGAGCTACACAGACATGGGAGCGATTTATTATCCGTCATTACCACAGCAATATCCAAGTAATGACGACGATCCCTGTGGAACAAGCAGATTATTTTGACATGTCATCTCTCAAACGACCAACGACGCCTAATGAAGTTTTAAACGATCATTTTTTAGTCTGTACTGAGCTTAATTAATAATACTTACAGATAGACTAAATTGTTTATTGCGCCAAACAGTTTTTTTATGTGACACGATATTTGACTTCGACCCGCCTGATGATAAGCAAGTGGATATTCAAGAGTGACGACTGAAACAACCACGTTAGGTCATGGCTGCCTCAGTTGCCGTTACTATACCGGCCAAAGGTGCTTCTTCACGCATCGCTTGAAGGATCCAAGGTTATATGAGGGAGAAAACACATGGGCTGGCAAAGCATTTCACTTGTCGATTGTTCTACAAAGAATACATATAAATATGTATTTGATCGTTATATTAGGGTCTAAGAGTAGCAGTGGTGGCCGTCTGCCGATTCGGGGTAATACTATCTCTTACAGACCGTAAAGTGATTTAGTCGCGTTTCGCAATCAGCTTGTGAGTTGACGGTTCCAGCTAGGCTGGCATAGTGGATGTGACTTCTAGTTACAGTTATGTAACTAGTAGCAGTTACCTCCATTCTTAGACTCCAGCTTAATATTAGGCGGGGTTCTGTCATATGCTGAGCCACAATAAAATATATGGATATTTATTAAGATGATTTTTACATTTTTGTGATTTTTTTTTAATTGTGGCCAGATATATTTTAGCACCTTGCCTTGTATCATAGAAACTAAGCGACTAAAGTAGATTGGTACTATTGGCAAGTGATTCTGAATCGAGGGCTCCAGGTTTGGTAGAGCCACTAGACCACGATCACCGTAATTTAAATATAAAAATCTTCCAAACGATTACACATATAAATGACAAAGGAAATCACGATTGTTATGATTTTATTATGAACTTCCCTATTCCAACATTAATTCAGTTGATTGGCAAAGAAGGTTCTTTGAAAAAGAAATTGTTAAAGTACCGTTTAATTCGAGGCGGCTTTCAATGGATCCCTTGGCAAACGCGTTCACAAATATTCGCAAGTCATCATGAAATAGCCATTCCGCCAAGAAATGTCGGGATTTAGGTGTCAAGTCACTCTTTATGTTCGGTAATGGAGTCAAAATGTAAGTAGACATTGACATTGATTATGTGAGTAAATAAACATTTTATATCGGACGTTTGTGTGATAAAATAAACATCACTATAGTTACCTAATGTGTGATATTGGACTCACTCACGTCAGTTTAATTATGTGGATATCGAAATTAAACGAGTCTGCGTTTTTTTTATTATGACTCGATATCTAGATTATATTTTATTGTGACATGACGTTAGACCTCGAACCGCCTGATGAGGAGAGAAGGTTCAAGAGAAGGTCCAAGAGTGACGACGACTAAAAAAACCGAGTTAGTTCCCGGCTGCATCAATCGCCGTCATTATGTCATTATAGTACGACTAAAGTATGATCCAGTTTACGGTTCGTAAACTGTTTCATACTTTCGTATGATCATACTAGTCGTGGTCACAGTTACTAGCATTGACACTTTTGCTGGTTTAATTCCTTTACATATTTATAATTTAGTTACCCGGGACGTCCTAAAACTCGACCAGTCTCACAGGAGAATGGGCAGCAGCGTCCTCTGAACGTGCGGTGAGTATACTAAAATCCCCAAGTGAGGATTATGGCACCCTTCCTCCATAATGAACGACAAAGACGACATAGTAAAAGTTACTAATAATCGGTGGATACAACTGGAATCTTGTCGTTCGGAATAGCTTTCTAAGGGGGAGGCTTATGTTCAGTCTTCTGGCTGATGATGATGATGACGTTAATTTTAATTAAAGCACAGTAGGACAGATATCATAATTAATTATGATACCCCCCATAACTCCGGCTTCATAAAAAAATAGGCTAATGGTTAATAGCTTTGAGCAGTAAGTTATCAAGCTCTGAGTGGAAGTGCACGCGGTTCACCTCGCATGTTCCGCAAAGTGTGAACTAAATTGACGATATTTTACGATCAAGTCATTACTAAGGCCGTAAAGTTGCGAGGCGCGTCGTTCGCGGCGGCGTCCCGACTCTTTTACGACGGATATTCTTCATAGTATCGCCATGACCCGATTGGTGCCGCCGTTCTTTAACGTAATGGTGGTTGACGTGATCCCGCTTACGTAACGAGCGGAACTGCAAATTAAACGAACGTTTATTGACGAAACAGATAACGTACACTCGTCTTACGCAATGCCTATGCTATTCCTTGCATCGTTACTGGCCAATAACCTTTTTATTGTATGTCGACATATGATAGCACCGTAGCACCCCGCCTGATGCAAAGCTGGAATGCAGTCCACGAATGGAGGCTATTGCTCTTACAGTTGAATAACTGCAAGTATGATGGCCTAGTTGTAATCAAAATTTTCAAGCTGATCCCGAAACGCGATTATTTCATTTTACAATCCCTACGCTTGAGAGTGATGTTGGGGTAATACGGGGGTCGGTAGACTAGGCCAATGAGCACATGATATCTGTCTATTACTTTTAACAAAGCTATTCTGGTTATATTACAATTGACCAGAAAACAATTCTGAGATAAAATCTGACTACATAACCTATATTTTAATATTAGCTTAAATATGTTATAAATAAAAATTCGTTAACATTTGAATGACGAGAACAATAACAGTTCAAATTGTTGCAATTAACGTGAGCGAATAATTTGCGAGTACGATTCAGTACATCTGTCCTCGCGTAGTTAATAACTTTATCGTCCAATAATGGCAAAGCCTCAAGCTGCCGCGGCAATGTTTCAGCGAGCATAAAAAGCTTAATGTTTCTACATAAAGACAGTAGCGCTTAGGTAACTAACAAACCGTCGCGTCGCCTCGTCGCGCAATATCCAAGTTTACGGGCGGAACTCAATTAAAATCCAACAATTTTAAAGCGAGTACAAAATGAAATTTAAGTTGCGTAACATTGCGACAGCCTGCTCCATAGCGACATGCCGCCGCCTATGTCATATTGTTATGTTTAAGTCACCCCATAGACCAATGCTATACGAAATTTAGTATACGAAAGGCGTGGCGCATTGATTAGCATACCAGTTTGTTACGCGTAAAGTCCCGGATTCCAGTCCAGTCAATTTCCAGTCGGAGCAAATATTTGTTTTATATCTTTTATTTGTGATATTTAATATTTGTTTATAAAAAAGAGATGGATGTTTGCTCTGGGTCTCTGGGTCGTCTGCCGACCACTTACAAATATCATATGTCAAGTCATTATAAAAAAGGACGTAAAATAGTAATTTGTAATAAAATTGTATGTAAATGTATAATAAATCAACATAAAGTAAACATCGTTCAGTAATCAACAAAATTGATAATTTGCATTTTATTAGAGACCTATCTAAAAATGAGTGTACCTAATAACTCTAATAATGAAAGAGATAGAGCGTTTTATATGCGTAGCTATATCACGAGGTAGATACAAAAGTGAAATACGCGTAGAGAAGCGTAGGACAATAATTGGATTTGCTTGAAGTTTGACACCGTTGAGGATCACGCTCTCGATGCTCGTTCACAGAACGCTACATGTATCAGATTCTCGAATCTGTACACGTACGAGGAAAATGTGTTTATTGTATTATGTTTAAAATGTCACATACCTTTACTCGACCCGTCTGGTCCTCTCAGGATGGAACACTCTTCTATTGTTCCGAAGGGTATGAACAGCTGCCGCACATCTTCTTCGGATTGTTGTTTGCTGAGCATGCCAACGAACAGCTTTCGATCTGCGACACACAAAAAGGCTCAGTGTAAGTGAAAGCGTGAAGTGTTTGTACATGTGGGGTACAGCTAAACAATGTTTGTGTGGGCCATAGACAACACCATAGGCGGCGCGGTGGAGCGGCGGAGCAGGTGCGAGCTCGTGCGATGTCGCGGCGGCCCTTAAACTCTACCCCCTTCGTCGCTCGACCAGTTTGCCAATTATAAATTCATAACTTCCCGGGAGCAACTTCCAATAGATAACTATGAATAATGGATTTTGCGATCGGAGCGAACCGCTTTGAGCGACTCTTAAATGAAGTCAGCGCGGTGACCGGTGAAGGTTAATCGAGACGAATCGTAAGGGTGCACTTGTAGAGATACATGGTGTCATAATGTTGTTGATACGTGAAGCGTGCGAACCGCACCACACCGCACATGGACTTATAAAACAATCATAGCGTCTAGAAACACACATACACAAAATTTAGTTAATGATATACAACGAACAAAATCCAAACCCATTGTCACACATAAATTAGCACAGTACACTAATGTTGCATTTGTGAATTGTATAATAATATGTAGATGATTTGCGAGAGTTCCGTACATTGTGGCAGTGACCGGGAGGGCCGCTATCATTCAATGTAAACAAACGTTTATTATCATAGATTTATATAGGACAACAATAACATACGAAACTCTCTAACAATTTGTACTTCAATTAGCATTTTAATTGTTACGGGTGGAACATATAGTTGTGTAAGGGAACGACTTCTGTTAGAGCATTATTCACTATATTTAATACATGAACGCGTAATCCAATCACATTGCGGACTAGACATGTCTAAGGGCGCTAACATCTAAAATTTGAATGAAAAAAGATATTACGCTCATTACAGAAATCCATATACAAATTAATCACAAATAAACAAAAACCACACTAATTACAACTTTGTAAACCAATATCAAAACAAAAATATTCGTACAGCACGACGAAAACTAAGTGCAAAGTGAGACAGGCTCGTGTTCGTCGTCGAATCTAAAGCAGGTAGCCGTCATTTATTATTATTATTATATTTCACTAAAATGTATTAATAATGATAAAAACCACAACGTGTATATCATTAAATTAGATTTGGAATACAAAATCAAATAATTTTCATATGAGGCAAACACTATGTGGGTTTTTAATAGAGGCGGAGCATAATACAACACATATTATAATTTAAAATAAGTCTACTTATTAAATACATAAAGCATTTTAAACGAATATAACATATACATATATTTAAAAAAAACATTAAGGCGTTTATTAAAATGATAATAGTTTAGATTCGACATTGAACAGCGGGCGGCGCTCACCGCACCGCTCTAGTACGGACATAGTGACAACAGTTCAGCCTAGAGCACGCACAACACGCTACCTGGCCGTGTGGCCGCTGCCCTACGCGCGTCTGCACTCCGCGGCTCCTGCAACACAAGAACACGCTGCAAATGCTGTCTGTCGTCTGGACCGCCGCGCCTCAACACCGACTATGGAAGCGTACAACATTGTTTGGAAAACTTCACAAAGTATTACGGATTCCAATGAACAAAGTCTTATTGTATCCTGAAATGTGAACCTTATGTATAATAATGAAAGTGATGATTTTGTTATTCAGGTACATTCCTGTGTGTAACAGGAGTTTTAGTATGTTTAAATGTGTTATATTTTTTAGTTGGAAATGTGAAGTGTGGACGTACATTTTTCATACACGTCTTCGAGTAAGATGGTAGATAAGGGCTCTTGAGGGACGTTAAGCGGAGAACTAATGGTGCACGCGAGGGCGGTCAGCGACAAAACGGTACACGTAGGCGGACGTGGTTCGAAACAATGTTCGGAAATATTAGAACGGTGCGAGGGGTCATTAAATTCAGATTTATACTGGGGTAGCCGGATATCTCTCCCGGGCGACTCTCCGCTAATGACCACGTAAATTGAGATAATTTCACAGTGGAGTTGGTTCTAATCCGAGCTGCCCTCACAGCGTCCTCTGCCATATTCATTAAATCTGAATGTAGATGGCCAGTTACTATTGCAACTGTTCGACACATTTAAACATTGCTCCCAGAAAACAGTTGTATGCGGTTTGACCCTGAGGCCAAGCTAAGTAAAATTAAAGAGTACTTTGTTTGTCTGGAGTCACTTAACCTTTGGACAAAGCCCACAACTTAGTACGATATAAATAACATATAGTCGTACACTTGACAAAATGTAAGAATCCTATTTCTTTTATTATAAAAAGTATTATTATAATAAAAATTAAGTAAAATAGTATACTTTTAGAGGAAAAAAAGGAAAGTAATAACATTATTATGGATATCAGGTAGAAGCTGCTCGATAAGGGTTTAGATAATTCATAGATAACGGATGAACTAATCAATCATTGTAACATATTGTGGATGGGCTCGGGATAGATAATGATTAAGTGATAGTCTCTCCTCATGTTACGCATGAAACAAAACACGACCACTACACATTAATTTACTTTTATTTTAGTACTATTTTGCGACCACGATGGCTGCAAATGCTATCAAAACATGGGATTAAAATATAAATATAACATTGTTTCATAAACAATTAATCAATTAAATTATCACGCTTTTTTCCCACAGGAAAAACGCTTTTTTCCCACAGGAAAAACGCTCTTTTTCCATAGAAAGAGACTATGGAGCGCCACTGGCCACATTCCTGACACAACTCCCTCGCTTCTCTCACATCTACAATTCTCTAAATACAAGCTCTACGGCAACCCAGCTTTCTTAAGGATTTCTCAGATTTGGTCGGAAAACACCTTCCTGGGTTTCGTATCAATTCAAATCAGATTTATAAATTTATTTTGTTAATCTACTTTCATTTATCTTTTCCATGTGTCCAAACCATCGAAGCATCATCTTCACTACATCTTTCTTCAAACCATATTTATCGCGTTGTTCAGAAAATACTATACTCTACTATTAAATAACTCAATCAACTATGTTTGCTTATAAATAATAAATGACCTTGTAACATTTAATAAAACAAACGTAAATTTAAATTGAAATTCACCCTAATAGGTAAGTTACTATTGACAATTAAGTAATATTCGAGAAATAGAACTCCAAATTCTCTTAAGCACGTTTGATTCCCTTAATTGGCGAAGTCTTTCACGCGCCATCCAATAAGACGTCGAGATCGGCATAACCAATTATACTGTTAATTGGAATTCGCATGGCCGCCGTCGTAGGGTAAGACTTACGGAGGAAACCTTGTCAATGCGTACAGATCACGCTTAGATGGTTCAAATTGAATTTGATGTGAGCTGGTATGTGTATTTGTGTACTCTGAATCCGTTTGGTATTGTTTCTGCCTATGTGAGGTAACCACTAGTGTCCGTTAGAAGGCTGTCCTGTCACTGGCATGCACTATAATCATTCATGCCTTCTGTGCACCTGTATATAACGTTGACATGTTCTAAATTATATTCTCTGACTGGATAATTGCAATGAGGAAACATTGTTACATGCAAATAATTATTTTATATCTCAAATGATTTTCATACGAAAAAAGTAATAGGCCTGTTTATAAACAAGTGGAGTGGACACAATAATTTGCAAAACAGCTTATGAGTTGAGCGGTTTATGTTTATAACTTTTTGTCTAGTGATTAACTGTCATCATTTCCATTTTGTTGGAGCAATTTTCATTAAGCCGTCATTAAGCAGTGGGTGAAAGTTTTCGAGTGTGCCTCTTATCCCAACGGGTGGAGTCCCCTGTCCCGTTTGATTAATTTACGCGGCTCCCCAAACACAGAGCACCTTTTGCGGGGACACGCAGGGAGGCACGTGTCACGCTGCCTCACCAGACAGCGGACTCAGATTGATCGTCTGACAACCGTCCGGCATCTGCTAAATAATAAATAATCTACTCATTTGATAACGTAAACACTATAATTGTATTAAACAAATTTCATTCGGCTTACTATCGCGTTTATTTTGGTTTAGATTTTTCAATTTTTATTTATTATTCCGACGATTTGAGAGCTTTGCAGCCATCGTTGTCACGAAGACGCGTCGGAATAAAAAAAAAATGTAAAATCTAAACCAAAAGAAACGCGATAGTAAGCCGCAAAAAAATTGTTTAAATCATTAATCAATGTTCGCGCAAAATCTAAGAATATACTATAATTGTATTTACATTTATATCAAATGTATTATTATATCGGAAATATCTCCAACTAGTTGAATTCAACAATAACAGCCGTATCTATTGTGCACTCGGTAGCGGCAATAGTACATTGTTTAGGTTCAGATAAACAGGCGACTCGTAGCACAGGGCGCACTAATTGGATCGCTGTTGAGCTGTCTTCACTATAATGGGCCTTTTCTATAGCAGCCAGATTCAAATGAAATGCCCAACAAGGTATGTTATATACCACCTGAGCTATGTACCATCCTCTCGAACACAAACAAAAGTTTCACAAATAACTATTGTCATAATATCCTATTCAAAACTATGAAATAACTTTAGATTTTAATAGACTCTCAATTCAAAAGCGGTTGGTTTAAACTTTTGTCTGAATGTATTTTTGATTAGATATAAATATTTTGGTTGCCCCGTTAGATGATAATTAAGGCTTTAATAGACATTAAATAACGTTAGTTAAATTTAAAAGGCCGGTAATTTCATTATATTGTTATTTACTATTTAAGTAGGATTTTTTAAATCATAATATATATAATATATTAATTATGCTATGCGCTTTTCTTCATCTATTGGTTTGATAGAGAAAACCTTTAGGTCCGTTTTTGTATTTATCTTTACAATAAAGCGTTAATATAAGGTTTTATATATTATTATTTTTTAATCAATAAATAAATCTATTTAAGAGTAGCCTTTTATATATATTTTGATGTAACTTAACTTTTATAAGTAATATCTTCAGAAAGTATTGAAGCGTTTAAAAATAATATATTTTTAGGAGAAAACGTAACGCTGGTATGTTTTTTATACGTATATAAAACTAACCTCATTTTCAATAGACGAATAATATTTAAAGAATTAATTCGTATTATTATTTAAAAAAAGGTTCTTGTATTGATAATTTTTTTTCACATTTCTATACTAAGCTACTAATGTGCTTGTATCATAGAAACAGGACATCCAAAGTACGTATATCAAAGATACATTGGTACCGGCAAGTGGTTCTGAATCCGTGATATTGGTTTGCGTAACCAATGCATTGACACTACGCCACGATCGCCTTATATATTATAATATAGATATTGTATTACAACTTGATATATGGGTTGCGTGAGATCAAGGAGTTTGGTATAATGAAGCCTTTGAGAAACTGTTTAACTGCTGCAAGATTTCCCAATAAGCTGACAAGGGAACAGATTACACGGTTCGCCTTGGATGGCCTCTATCGCATACAACCGAACGCTCGTTGATACATAATCAACCATTGGAGCATTGAAACTACGCAATTGTTGAGGTAATTGTGTTACATCTAACAAGGTATTGATGTCTTGAGGCAGAGGTCTATTGTCTATAATATATAATGATGACTATAATTTATGGTTATCTTGACGATAGAGTAAAGAATACAGATGTGTAAGATTTGTAATAAGATGTAGTGACAAAGATTAAGAAAGCTATATTGCGACGAATTGGTCACAATAAAAAAAAAACTGAATGAAAGGAGATTGACGAAAGTGATGAATAAATCGGAGAATAAAACGATAGAGAACATTCTTAAAAAAAGCCGGAGTCCGCAGTCGTGAGTGTTGTTTTAGCATCGTGGATAGTGGCGCTTCGTAGTCCCTGCCTATGTTTGTTAGAATTAGGGCGTGACAATTGATGAATAATATTGACGATTAATATACCCACAGAACATAAAAAGATATATTTTTATTTATTTATTTATTTCATTTACATTTTTATACTAAGCTACTAAAGTGCTATCATAAGAAAACAGGACAACCAAAGTACATATATCAAAGATACATTGGTACTGGTGGGTGGTTTCGAACTCGTGCTCTCGGTTTGTGTAACCATTGCATTGCCACTACACCACGGTCGCCTTCATACCTTTCTATGTGTTGTGAAAATACATATAAGTATGCACCTCTATTTAACATGACACGAAATTAGTAAATACTTCTTATTATAACATATCTTCATAAAGAATAGTTGTACATTAAACAATAAAGTATTATATTATTAAATAGAACTTCGATAGTTATTGACAAAAATAGTTATGAGATCCTCTAGCGTGCTAAGTGGCGATACAAATAATAAATTTATCGTTGCGACCTTTATCAAGTCTTTGGCATTTGTAGCTTTGAATTGAAACTATCGGACAGCTTGACATGAATGAGGAAAGTTTTCTTGTGTCAGACATATTATGTAGAGGAAATAATAGTGTGTAATTTGCTATAATCCGAAGGCTATTTAATAATATAACTTTTGCTTTAAGGTTAGTAAGTTACCAACAAGAAGGGTATATAGCATTGTTCCATTAGAACGATAGATGTTTTATTTAAAGATGCGAAATTTTACCTAGACCTACCTGATGGTAAACCACCGTGAGTAAATTTTCAATGTGGAGAAAGAAAAATGTTTTTTTGTCAAGATCGTGGAAAATGAAGGGTGATTGTTTACACATATCCCGGTAGGTATGAAGGTGTAAGTTTAAGTGATATTAATTTCTATAAAATAAAGTTTATTCTGTATGAAATTAGAAAAACAGTATTTAATGTTATTAACAATATTGACCTTTTCAAGTCAGAACTAAAAGCATACTATTTGAATTTTATCATTCATCGTGAATGTCAATTTATACCTTAATAATTCATATAAAAAAACGAGTAGGAGTATTTTCTTCGACATAAAAATCAATAAAACGTAAACGTGTATCAAAAACTTAATAATAAGATAATAGGAATCGTTAAGAAACTATTATGGGTGTGCAAGACTGGTAGGCATAATAAAAATGTCTTTTTATTACACTTGACCGCCTCTGCCTAACTCGTAAAAGGGATTCCGCTAAATCTCTATTAATTTATTTTGATAAACTTTATATGCGGATAGAAATAATAGTACGCCAGTACATTTAATTTTGCCTACGGCTAGGTTAAATCGTTTGAAAGAAAATGATTAAATTAAGACAA
The DNA here is from genome assembly GCA_905220615.1 of Tinea trinotella. NCBI lineage: Eukaryota > Metazoa > Arthropoda > Insecta > Lepidoptera > Tineidae > Tinea > Tinea trinotella. The sequence goes on from HG992311.1 coordinate 4,390,824, forward strand.
AGGTCAAGGCTTAAGTTGGCGAAATTGAGCCTTATGAGAATTTATTATCAGCAATGAGCAGAACATACATGATTAAATAGTTAATATGTATTAATTTAATTTCAAATAACTCATGAATGATGTCATAAGTAATTAGAGAAACTAACAAACGCCCATATTTTAACTTTGAAACTCAATCGTACAGATTTCAAGTTGAAATAGAGTTTGCCGTATGAATAATATTCATCGATATTTAAACAATCAATTGGGGAAACTTTAATCCTCTCGTATCGTTTGGTCGACCTGAGACCCTAACTCGTTACAGACTAGTTCCCGGCTGGTTATGCGACTGCTAGAATTAACTTTGTCATTACCCACAGCCGCTGATATAGAAATTCATTATTAAATTTAATGGTTTGCGATTTAAGGCGATAGGATTGGCTAGGATTGTGCCTTCGAGAGATAATTTTATGAGAGGATCAGGGTTATTATGACATATTGTGTTGCTAGTTACAGCTGATACAGTTATTAGATTTAATAGTGGCGGTTGTTTATTGAAAGAAAATGGACTCTCAATATACATAAATTCATTTATTAATTATTTATGATCGTGTTGAACTATTAATTTAATAATTCGACATTTGAATTATGTGTATGTGTGTTTTCTATTTTTCTATTCTGTTTTCAAGACAGTTAGGCCTAGTGACCATAACCACAGAGCCTGTATGAAGAGAATTGTGGATGTCAAGGAAGCAAGGGAGTTGTGTAAGGATCGTGGTAAGTGGCATTGTCTCTGCCTATCCCTGTGGGAAAAAGGCGTGACAATTTGAATGATTGATTAATTGTGTTTTCTATTTACACTATTTATGGTTTTTTTTTATTGGCACGAGATCATTGCTAGAACTATGCATCATCTGATGTTAATCTGGAATGCGGAACCGCACTTTAATTTAACATCAGGTCGTTTGAAATGGCTTCTAAGCCTATGTTCAGCAGTAGACGCGGTCTGGGTGATGATGATGATGGGGTGCAGTCAAATGTCGGGCCAAAATAAAAATGTTTGTTAACTTTTAAACTAATCCTAAAACGCCACGAGTCACATTAAGATTTTTAGAGCTACGAACATATGCTACTATACATATAACTAACCCATAACATAGCTACTATTTTCGTTCATAAAAAAATAGGTCCCAATAAAATAAACATTATATGTAACAGCATTTTGTTCTCACGGTGGATATTTTAGTAATTTTATGATTAAAAGCTCTCTAAACGTAGAGATAATGCCCGTTACAAAAGAGTCGGCCCCCAAGGGGCTGATGTAAAATGCAAGAAGTGAGAGGAGCATTAAACCCCTAAAGTGGAGGCCTACTCACATCTTTTGCTTTAATATGATCTTCCCATTGCAAGTTATTGGTTTCAAAGGTACTTTAATCATGCTCATAAATGTTATAATACTCTTTTGAGTTAGGAGGCTTCCATCACATAATAAACTTTTAATGATAAAGGATCTTTTACTTCGTTACTTGTTATTAAAGCTCCAAATATTATATGAGCGGTAGGCAGTGATGCTCAGTCTGCCATTTGGGGTAGTACCACCACTTACAAGTATGCAAAATATCAAATCAAATTGTCGCGCCATTTTCCCACGGGCAGAGACAAACAGAGACAAAATACAAATTACTAGTATTATTTAACATGGATTACACTCCAGGTTAATATCAAGTGGGATGCCTGTAGTACGTCGAGACAGAATAACAAACAAAAATGAAAGACAGTATTTTCAATTTACCATTTCTAAAGCGACCGTGGTGCAATGGTTACGCAAACTGAGAACACATGTTCAAAACCACTTGACGGTACCTATGTATTTTTATACGTAATATATGTCCTGTTTCTATGATACAAGCACTTTAGTAGCTTAGTTTAGATGTGTCAAAAAAAAATATTGTAATTATTTTAAAGTTTTCTTTTATTGACATTGACACTAAGAAGTGTAAATAATTAGGAATTTTTATAAGCGTGACCTATTTAAAAACAAAAATGCCTGTTCGCACCTACAAGCGTGTCTGCACCTCTTATAATTTATTAACAGTCCATAAGTGCTAAAATGTGTACATTTATAAGTCCTCTTCCCCCGTGTTTCTATAAATAATTCCAAGCAAGTACGTAACTTGCCTATCTCATAGGTTGGATCTGTTTTCTGCCCCACGAGCATTCATAGTAAGACCCTTCTTCTAACTTTTATCTAAGTAAGAAGTCAAAATATTAAGTGTATTAATAACATAATTGAGGATCATTGAATTTTATGGGAACAAGGTTGGTGTATTCCGGCCATTTGAAAGCTCGAAGGGTTAATAATGAAATTTACTGCTTTTATTTATTATAAACTATGATTTAAAAAAAATGTTTTACAAAGTGTATTATACTTCTATGGTATTTTTTATTAGGACAGCACCCCGCCTGATGTTAAGGTGGAGTGTGGTCCATGAATGGAGGCGACTGCCACTACGGTTAAATAACAAGTAGCAGTCACATCGACCATGCCGGCCTAGTTAGAAATGACTACTTGCTAGCTGGTCCCGAAACGCGGCTAAGTCATTTCACGGTCTGTACACTTGTGAACGGTGATACTACTACTTTTAAACAACCAGACCCAGAGCAAATATCCGTCACTTTACAAAAAAATATTTGTAATTTTTACAAATAAAAGCTATAAAACAAATATTTGCTCCGGCCGGGAATCGAACCCTTGACGCCTAACGAAGCCTGTCGCAAACTTCTATATCCTATTCTTCATAGTCGAATAGTGATAGATACCGGGTTCAATCCACGGTCGCTGTTGACCGATTAGCACGCCAGATTTTTTCTATTCTATACCTTTCCTTTCTTTTATTTATTTTTATTTATATATTTGGTATAATTTTTATTTGTGTTTTTATTATTACTTATTTTAGGTTTAAAATACGTAACAATAGTTTGTTCAAGACATAGAAGTATATTGGAGGAGCGTAATGGGAATTTCAGTGAAGTTATCGCCTTGTTTCTCCATCTGTAACTTAGATATTTCAAGTTTTGGACTCAGCGTTCAGTTTTCGACAGGGTTATTTTGTCGCAATGGCTACCTCTGTGCAAACTTTGCGGCAGAAGCGTCAACAGACGGTGTCACTTTTGCCTCGAACTTATTTTAAAATATTTACGACTTTGAATTTTTCTTTCAAAGACAACTTCTGAGGAAACTTACGGCCGGAATATAAAGTAAATGTTTGTGTTATTTATTGTTTTATTACTTTTATTTGTTACTTTTCAACAAGACAGAAGTATACATACCGTGAAGTGACTTAGTCGCGTTTCGGAATTAGCTTGTAAATTACCGGTTTCAAAAAGACCGACATAGTGGATGTGACCGTTACTTATAGTTATTTAACCTTTATTTATGGACCGCATTCCAGCTTAACATCAGGCGGGGTGCTGTCATATGTCGAGTCACAATAAAAAAGGCTGGCGATATCTATGTAAGCAGTCACCAGGCAGTGTGCAATCATATGTCGTATAAATATACAAATAAAAAACTTTTTGTTGTTAAACAATGAACTCTTATGAATCGATACAATCTGGATGTTTATCATTTGTGGTAGTTAATAGGAAAATAGCATGTTTAATTGCAAGTCAATTTGTCATTGTCGCGATAGACGCGGACAGAAGAATACAACACGAAGTTTATATAATTTTTAATTACACAATAAATATACACTTGAATATATTACATATTATATTCGCGATGCACAAATAATAATTAGTTTAATAAACATGTCTAAAATGGTTGAATAATTATTTAGGTCATTCTTTTGTACAATTGAATACGTTATAATCATCTAATTGGGTCATTATTTTACACACTAACTTTGTGCTGGGAAACATTATAAAACGATACTATGTTCATCTATAGACTATTTTCTCCAAGTTAGTTAAGGAAAAATCTCAATAAAAAAGCTCTTGAGATTACGACGATATAAGCGGTTCGAAAGAGATTGACCATCAAAGTTTGAAAACTTATAGAAGGACAAGATATTTGTTTGTGTAGAAGGATGAGATATACTGGAATCGTGCTTGTATAATAAGTTCTTTGGTCGTATTAAATATTTCTTATTTATTCAGTCGCACTAAAGATTTAAAGATATTTGAATTTATGATCCTTGAAATTTCCAAAAAATGTTATCTTATCCAAAGTCAGGCCGAAAGGTGGACTAAAGAAGAAATTAAACTTTGAATTATGCAGAATCACTTCCTCCCAATTTGCGAAAGCTCGTCGTCAAACTATTATCATTAAGATCGGACGAACGAACTGAATTTAAATAACTATTTAACGGAGCAATAATGGCCCATGAAGGAGGTTCCCGTCGTTACGTGCTGCAGATGTTAATTGCTGGCAGCTATTTAATATCCCCCGCCTTGTTGAATACAAAACGTTAGCCGCGGCGCCAAGCGGTGGAGCTTTTAGTTAAAAGCCACCCGCGCCTCTGTTCACGACCGGACCGCGCGCCACCAAATGAAAACCGCATTTGTTGTATCCCGTGCCGGCTACACTATTCCCCTTGTTTATAGAATAGCCTCTCTTTACATACTAAATAATAGTCAATACTAAATTTATGTAGAATAGATATATATTTTTTGTAATTTGCATAGATAATTGTATAAATTGTTAAAAGTTTTCTACATTCCTAAGATGTTAAGAAAAATATAAGACACGCCATACTTAATAGTAGGGGATTTTTTAAACGCAATTACGCAAATTTCATTAAAAAAGGAATAGAAATATATTTTTTTGTATGGGAAATTTGAAGGTGAATGTCAATAAAAAAAAAGAAAAATACCATAAACAGTAAATATAATTTAAATGCGCATATTTTAAATGATTCAAACATTTCCATCGAATAGTTTCATTGCTTAACAGCATTGTGTTCGCGATGTAAACAAAGTTTACAACCGCAATTCATTCACAAAAGAATTTTTGAAGGCTTGCGTGCGCTCTTGTATTTACGACACAACGATAATAAGTAGCACCTCCAATTAGGTTGGTATATTTGTCGAGGGCAATTTAATAGCGAAAGTTTGACAAGCAACATTACAACGGTGTTAGGAAAATTAAAATTTGTTGATAAATATCTTGGAGTTTCAAGTATCCTTTTATGCTTATTGGGGTAGCTTTTTGCTGTTATCTTTATTATTGCCTATGCGGATGGTTATTGTAAATACATACATGCCATATATGTATATCGGCTATAATTAAAAAGTAAATGCAAAGTTTTTACCTCGTATTTACATACATATATAAATTTAAAATAAAGAATATATATTTTATAACAGGGATAACCAAAGTCAAGGTACTTTCGACGATATAACTAAATATTATACGAAATTGATAAATAATTATTTTGAAAATTAATTATTTGTGTTCTTGATTCTAATTGATCCATTTTTAAAGTTAAATATTTTATTATTATCTTTATTTGATGCATAGGTTCTTAATACATTCTGCCCTTATACGAGTACATTGCTATATATTATAATATATTAAGTGTGTTTGTAAGTATAGAAAAGTATAGACTATTGTTTTGAGTGGCCCATTACTTAAAAGCTTATATGCATTTTATAAGAATACTACAAAGGTTCGAGCCTTTTATAAGTGTTTCAATTTTAAAGAAAAAATTAGAGAGTCCATAAACCTCTTCGTTCGGCTGAAAAATTAAACTGAAAATGAAAGATAAGTTGACATTTGAATAGATATTTCATCTTCATCCGCTAAAATATTTCCGTAATGGCGCGAGGACTGCTTTATTTTTCAAGTTTCAGTTCGCTGAAAGACTTTGCAGTTACAATGGACATTTTATTTCTTTTCTTATGATTGTTTACAACGTCCGACTTTATAATTGAAATGTACATTTATAACAGTAGCCGTGTAATTAGGCACTTAACAATATTATTCTATTTTCACAGAAAATTTAATTCTAAGGAATCGTTTGTAAAACTAAGTAATAATTAAAGCGTGAATAAATAAATGTAGAAAGGTTTTATAAAGTTTATGGAAAATTTAAAGACATTCGTATTAATTTAAAAATTAAATAATTATTGATTTTTATAAGTACATGTAAGTATTTATTAGTAAAGTTGTATAATTCAATTACTAAGTTTTCCATTGCGGTTTTCATAATGAATAATTTAACTCCTTGAGGCTAAAGCCATTAATGTATATAGAATTATTAATTTGGTTGTTAAATGTGTGTCGATAAGGGTATCGTGTTTGAATTAACTTTTAACGATGTGTTACACAATGATAAGGTAAATAATATATGTACAATGTACATTTGAAATTGTGATAGAGTGATGCATACACGCGTGTATATGGTCTGTAGGCGTGGTATGTGCGTGTTATCAGTTATGAGTGATTGGATTGAAAGCTTATAGATGTACTATTATTCTTCAGTCACGCAACCCGCCAATCAATATAATTTTTAATTTTACATAAAAGTTTACTTATTATTTTGTGTGTAATTTTATATTACGATAACTTTGTTGTTGTAAGAATGCTTTGTTAGTAACTGTGAACTCAAAGAAGTAATTATAAATATTTTTTATATAAAATTAATTAATAAACTTTACAGAATTAGAGAAAATTACACAAAGATTAAAGCGAAATTTATAATTGAACACAATTCCAATCTCTTAATGAGCACCTTTGTCTAAGACTGTCAATTGCGAAATAAAATTGTGCATAGAACTCCGACCGCTAAATGAACCGACTGAGGGTGGCAGGATTAAAAGCGCTTCTCATAAATTATGCCTTGACACTTCGTAAAGTTAATCATCCCTGAAACAGACACCGGCAAAACGTTTTCTTAGCACGAGTCTGATTCCTTTCTATTTGACGGTAGGTACCCTAAAGGTGGAACATTATTCAATTTGAACATCAGATCCAACGTAAATAAAAAAGAGGATAATATAATTTATTTTGTCTGCTGGCCGCTTTTTGTTTTGCTTGGGATATATTACGCCAACTCGAATAAATGCTACAATTTCTTCTTGGTGTGTGTTATGATAATTTATTTTTGGATGTCGGGGAAATGAATTTAATATTGTATATGAAGAATGAATAATGTACTCGTAATGTTTTTATTATTATTATATAATACAAATTATATCTTACCTCCTCGATTTTCGCTGTCCGCTGGCTTCACCTGTATTGCTCGGTTCATCTGAAACGAGGAAACAGTTATGCTTAAAATAAAGTTTTTTTAATTATTAAAAGTCTTTAAACTTAATATAATCAAATTAAGTTGTCGCGTTTCATTCCCACTTTCCACGATCCTACTTCCTTTACATTCACAAATTCTCTTAAAGATCACTGTTATGCACAGAACTCTGTTTTTTTTTTGAATAATTATTCGCACTTTGTCACATTCATATTTCGTCAGAATTAATTAATTACACATACAGCTAAAAACCAACTTTATTATTTTTTTTGGCTGTAGGTTTGTATTATCTTTGTATGTGGATAAAACAATTATAACCCAAAATAAAGTTATAGATGGCTATTTAAATATATAAACCAATATAGTCTAACTTTTTTTGTTTATGATTATATTCTAACGAGTTGCGAATTTATAATGTTGCATGAAATTCATTTTAAAACGAATATGTCAATTGAACGCACAAATTATTACATAATAATGCATTAAGCAATGGGCTCGCAGAATGGGATAGATGTGCATAATTAACCGATAGGCCAATTTGACGCTTGCACGTTTAGGATGCGACTAACTGACTATTGTTCGTATTCAGAAGTGAATATTCGGCGGCCGATGTGGTTTGGACGTGTCCACCAATTTCTATTTTCAAACTAATGTGCCGTATTATTACCACACTCGTGTCGCGGAAATTGTCGCCTCTAATAGTGATTCCCGATCGTTTTGTGCATTCCGCAGAGCAGACCTGTCCAATAAATGCATCCAATAAGACGCTTTTATTGCGTCGAATTAGTATAGAGGAACAGCTGAAGAGAACATTAAGTGAGAGATATGTTGGTAACCGCAAATAAACGGCGCGATTTATCTTGGTTAGAGGCGATATATCAATACGACCATAAATAGGTTCCCATTTATTAGCAAGTCTGTGCAAAAGTACACAATAAACACCTGTTTTTATTAATAATTTATAAATTATTAATAATTCAAGCGATGCGTGAAGAAGCATCTTAGGCCGGCATAGTGGCGGCGGCTGGGACAGCCGGGAACTGACTCGGTTGTCCCAGTCGTCGTCACTCTTGGACCTCCTCTTGCTTATCATCAGGCGGGTCGAGGTCAGATGTCGTGTCACAATAAAAAAAAAAAAAAAAAAAAAAAAAAAAATGTTTATTTTTTATATCAAAAATAAATAATTAAAAAACCCATAGTTCTTAATTGAAAAATATGTAGGAACGAAATATTTCATTTGATAAAAAATCAGACAGTTTCTAAGCTAGAGTTAGTGGTAATTTGACGAATTTAATTGGATTTTTATGAAAGTCGATAGTATAGTATTGGCATGGATATTTGTAGTTTGGGCATTGGCTAGTTTGTATCGTGTAGGTTTGTTGTTCGGCATGGCGCCATGGTGACGCGCCACGTTCGGGGTGTCATCGCGTTAACCCGCTATCTGATGACAGCCACCCTCCCAGCTCCCGTGCCCATTCAAATTTTATCGAAACCGACAGCTCTGTTGACACGCTCGAAGCGCATCGAAGGCGCGCTCCACTAACCAATCAACGTTGCTTCTCCAATGGACATTTTAATTTATATTGGCGGACACTGTGACATACTTCTTGTTTCTGATATTATTATTATTTAATTTAACGTGTTAACGGTTCTATATCTTTAAGTGTATATTTTGACCTGCATAGTGACAGCTACTAGGCAACCATGAACTGATTCGGTTGTTTCAGTCGTCGGCGCTCTTTTACTTTCTCTTGCTTACCATCAGGCGACGTTACCAAGCTCAGATGACGAGTCACAATAAATGTATATTTATTTATTGTGACTCCTGGTAAGTTCCATTTACTCTGCTTTTCTCTATAAGAATGAAAACGTGATAGTTTAGTTACTTAAGGCGACCGTGGTGTTGTGGCAGTGCAATGGTCTCGCGCGGGTTTAAGGCATGGTTTTAAAACCACTCACTGGTATCAATATATCTATGATATATGTACTTTGGTTGATATAGAATACATGAATTTGAATTTAACTTTTAGTTACAAATTAACACGTCAAGCGAACATAGTAAATAGCTTTCATTATTATGAACACCGTGTACAGTGTTAAACCAACAATGGCTGTATAAACAAACAAACGCAAAGTAAACTGTGAGCAATGAAACCAAATATTGTTTAAAATATACTTATTAATGATTCTTCAGACACATTAACGTATAATTTTGATAAATTATTCGTGTGTTTAATTGAGATATAAATCTACGTATGTAGCGATAAATGGTACAATGTGGTTGCGTGAGGTAACGTTTGTCATCACTAAGTGGATGTGGCCGCACGCAACTATGGGCATTTTTATAAGCGTTCACAGAACAAGATGTGTTATGGGCCTTTGTGGAAATGGTTTCTGTTATGAAATTGCTCGGTGACAGCATAATGAGCCTGCTTATTCGAACACCTCGTTAGAATATATAATTATAGTTAGTGTTTTGTTCTTTTTAACAAAACGATTGGATAAAAATAGTTTTTTTTATTGTGACTCGACATATGACAGCACTCCGCTTGATGTAAATATGGAGTGTGGTCCATGAATAGATGTCACTGCTACTACAATCCAATAACTGTGAGTAGCAATCGCATCCACTATGCCTGTCTAGTTGGAACCGGTAACTTACAAGCTGATCCCGATCAAATAACTTCACGGTCTGTATACTTGTAAGTGGTGGGTGGTACTACCCCGGATCGGCAGACTGGGTACCAGTTATTACTTTTTTAAATTTTAAAATCTGATCTAGATGGAACTTTTTGGAATATGTACTTTTTTGCATTCAGACGAGACACATAATTTTGAGTTGCCTGATTGGATTGCTTCCAAGGAGGAGACCTTGGAAGCAAGGGAGCAAGGAGAGACCTCGATGATAGTGTTGGAATATCATTTGGCTATTTATACTTTTTATTTCTATACTTTAATATTTCTATACTTAGGTAAGGTAAGTGGCAAAACACAAATAGATTTTTAATACGACGAAAAGATAAAGTTTGTGGGAAAATAATCTGAAATCTGATGTAAATATTCAGAGTTGAATCTATAAAGCGAGCATAAAATAAAGTTTGTATTTTGGGGTGTGAGGTTCCGTAATGGTGCAGGGTAATGGTGCGTGTGACAGGCCGATATTCTTTCTTAACTTTGAAACCGTCCCTCGGCCGCGCTAACTGTCCAATAGATGATAAAAGTTTTTATGTTGTGCTTATACCTCTGGGCCCACGCGCTTCTATATATACAAACACAAACCTTTACTATCCTTGCAATTATTTGTTACGCCAATTTTGTTGTTCTGGAAATTTCGGACGAAACTTTTGTTTGGGCGAGTTTAGATTTGATGTAATAAATTGGCGAGTTGTTTGCAGACTTAACTGTATAGGTTTGCGAATTTAGAATATATATTTCGTATCTTTTCTTTCTTTTTACATTTTTATACTTAGCAACTAACTGCTGGTATCATAGTAACTTGTATCATGGAACTTGGATCATAGTAACCAAAGGACATATATTGATATCGGAAAGTTGTTTTGAACCGTGGATCTCGGTTGTCTCTACCTATCCCCGTGGAAAAGAGGCGTGACAATTTAATTGATTGATTGATCTCGGTTGCGTGAACATTGCGGTCGTAATGATATTGTTTTTAAATTTTTTTTTATTGTATCTCGACATTTGACAGCACCCCCTTGATGTTAAGGTGAAGTGTGGTCCATGAAAGATGTTACTGCTACTATAATTTAATAAGAGTCACATCCACTATGCCGGCCTAGTTGGAACTGGCAACTTACAAGCTGATCCCGAAACGCAACTAAATCACTTCACGGTCTGTAAGTGGTGTACAACTAATCGATATTTATATGTCTTTCATAATAAAGGCATGACGTCATTTTAGTGATCGATTTCTTGTAGTTATTAATAGAAATATAATAATTATTTATAGTATTGAATATAGGCCAACTTTCACCTGTTTACAATTGTGGTTATCGAAATGGGGTTAATACGGCGTTCTCACGAGGCGAATTTAGTTTTTATTATTTTTGTGACACGACATCTGACCTCGACCCGCCTGATGATAAGCAAGAGGAGGTCCAGGAGGGACGGCGACTGAAAAATCCGAGTCAGTTCCCGCCTTAAGCCGCCGTCACTATGCTGGCCTAAGGTGCTTCTTCACGCATCGCTTGAAGGATCCAAGGTCATAGGATGGAGAGAACACATGGGCTGACAAAGCATTCCACTTGTTAATTGTTCTACAAAGAAAAGACGTACCGAATTTTTTAGTTGTTCAATATATATCGTTTAACAAAAAACCGAAAGCAAACATTTACGTTCTCACGGTTCAATAATAATCGACTCAATATTACACGTGTCATTACACTATCTGACCATTTTTGCATTTTTCTCGTGGATGAGGACGCCATAATTTACATTTTATTTTACAAAGATATAAAATACTGGTGACAGAGGAATGAAATATACAATACAATACATTGACTGACTGATTATTCAATGCAAGTTGAACGAACAAGTTTAGACGAGTCGATTCGCTGTAAATCAATAAAGGTTGAAAGGTCTTTAACTTTGTTAAACCGATATTTATTGCTTCAACTTGATTGAAAGTCTGTTCAGACGGTTCAAGTCGCGAACGATTTTCTAGTTGAACAACTGAATTCGCCTCGTGAGAACGCCGTATAAATGTGACGGGTGAACACTATTTACTTGGTAAAGCTTGCGTGATACGAAATTAAATTTAGACATTTTTATTAACTTTAAGTAGTAGTCATATCCACTATACCGGCCTAGTTGTAACAGACAGCTTGCAAGCTAATCCCAAAACACGACTAAGTCACTTCACGGTCTGTATAACTAATACGTGATGGTACTACCCTGGATCGGCAGACTGGGGGCCACTGCCCACCACTTTTTAATAATCAGACTCGAACAATTTTTTTATTGTTTCGACCTAAAATTACACTAAACTTCTAACCAATAAAAAAAAACATAGCGTTACAATATGCTACGAATTTCGTAGATGCATACTTTCGTAGTCTTACGTAAACGAAGTATAAGTCTACGAAACTACGAATATCTTACACCACTTTTCTCACGTTTCCATTCCTACAAAAATATATATTTATTTATAATTGTGACTTGTCATTCGACCTCGATAGCTAAAAGAGATCTAAGAGTGGTGACGACTGAAAAAAACAACAAACACAGTTGCCTCAGCCGCCGTCACTCTGCCGGGTAAAATAATCCATACGAAAATAAAAACAAAGACTCTGCGTAGGGTAAATGGTAAAGTAGACTGGATCGGTGGGGTTTGATTCCCGACTGCATACGACAATTATTTTATTCAATTATCTTGAATAATTTACAATAACTACAAATAATACCTTCATGCCTACCATGTTTTTTTTATTGTGACTCGACGTATGACAGCATCCCGCTTAAAGTTAAGCAGGAGTGTGGTCCATAAATATATGTCACTGCTACTACAATTTAATAACTGTGAGTAGCAATCACATTTTTTTTTTTATTTTTTTTTTTAATGTGACTCGACATATGACAGCACCCCGCTTGATGTTAAGCCAAAGTGTGGTCCATGAATGAATGTCACTGCTACTACAATTTAATAACTGTGAGTAGCAATCACATCCACTATGCCGGCCTAGATGGAACCGGCAACTTACAAGCTGATCCCGAAACGTGACCAAATCACTTCACGGTCTGTATACTTGTAAGTGGTGGTACTACCCCGGATCGGCAGACTGGGTACCACTGCCTACCACTCTTTGATAACCAGACCCGAAGCAAATATCTATCTCTTTTTTTTTATTAACAAATATTTGCAATATTTAATACTATTAAATATTACAAATAAAAGCTATGAAACAAATATTTGCTCCGACCGGGGATCGAACCCGGGACTTTACGCGCAACAAACCAGTCGCTAAACCGTTCGTCCACGCCTGTCGTCAATGTACCACTGGGTACCACTGCCTACCACTCTTAACATCAGGGACCCCGCCTGATGTTAAGCAACTCAATCACATCCGCTATACTAGCCTAATTGGAACTGGCAAATTACAAGCTGATTTAGAAATGCGACTAAGTCACTTTACAGTCTGTGGGCAGAGTGGACACCACTTTTAGATGACCAGCAAACATCAGTTTCTTCTCTTTACTAACAAATATTTGTAAGATTTAATTAAATTAATTAATATTGTAATTAGGAGCTATGTATCAAATATTTGCTCCGACCGGGAATCAAACTTGGGACGTAACTTTTGTTAACCACGGCGTGCGTGTTGTCAAAATTATAATTTGGGTTTATTGGGTAATTTGGGTAAATAGTTGATCAAGTAACTTTTAAGGCCAGCAAATTATTTTAGGAATTTCTCAATATAGAACGGTCATTTAACCCTTATGGAGGAGATTTCGTCTCTCAAAAGGTCTGTCAAACCCTACTCATTCCAGAAAGGTAAAATCAATCAATCAATCAAATCAAATCAATCAATTCTGTTCTTATTTATGTACTTATCGAATGGTAATAATTTTTACGAGTCACTTTTACAGGAAGGTCGTATAAGTAGCAGTGAAAGCTAAAACTTGTATGTACGTCAGCATATTGCGACTGAGGCAACCGTAAATTGAGTCGGTTTTTCAGTCGGTTGCGCTCTTGAATCTCATAATTTAGATGACTGATTTGAATGACATAGTGTTTAATGTACTTAAGAGATGTAGTTGTTTCGTGAACTTTAACTTTAAGCAATTGTATAATTATTTGTTCAGTGTTTAAAGTTTTAAACACTGAATTTAAACTCCATTTAAAGTAGATTTGAATGTTGAAGAAAGTTTGTTTAAGTCTAAACTTTATATTATGATGTATGTATATAGACCGTAAAGTTACTTAGTCGCGTTTCGGAATTAGCTTACAAGTTGCCGGTTTCAACTAGGCCGGCATAATGGATGTGACTGCTACTTACAGTTATTAAATTGTTTGTAGTAGTAATCAACTTCATTTGTAGACCGCACTCCAGCTTAATATTAGGCGGGGTGCTGTCATATGTCGAGTCACAATAAAAAAAATCTTTGAAAACATTAGAATTATTCAATATTTAAATAATATTAAATGACGAAGTTTGACGATTTGTTTTATTTAAATATACATATAATAGGGTATTGTCTTAGATTTTGCGCGAATATTGATTAATGAATTAAACACATTTTATGCGGCTTACTATTGCGTTTATTTTGATTTTGATTTTACAATTGTGGTCTCTCCGTGAAATAAACGCGATAGTAAGCTGCATAAAATTTGTTTAATTCATTATACATAAGGTTCTGTAAACTTGTATGTGGCCTATCTATGTTTTATTTTATTGTGACTCGACATCTGCCCACGACTTGCCCACGAAGCAAGGGAAGGTCCAAGAGCGCCTACGACTAAAAATTTTCATTTTTATTTTTATTGTGACTCGACATTTGACAGCACCCCGCTTGATGTAAAGCCGAAGTGTGGTCCATGAATGAATGTCACTGCTAATACAATTCAATAACTGTGAGTAGCAATCACATCCACTATGCCGGCCTAGATGGAACCGGCAACTTACAAGCTGATCCCGAAACGTGACCAAATCACTTCACGGTCTGTATACTTGTAAGTGGTGGTACTACCCCGGATCGGCAGACAACATGTACAATTTTTATTATTATAATAAGATTTTAATTTGTATTTTATTCATATTACGATTTCAGTCGTTTGCACTTTAGACTTCCTATTGCTTACCATCAGGCAAGTCGTGATGAGATGTCGAGTCACTATAAAGAATATATTTGTAGGAATTGATGTGTGAGCGTAGGATAAGATATTCGTAGTCTTGACTACGTCGACATAAGACTTACAGCCGGTTGTACCAAAAATTTCAATTTACGAATTTAGTTTTACTTTATACTTATTCAATTTCGTTTACTATTACGAAATCGTGAATTTGGTTGTTAATAATTTTATATCAAAACTACCATTTATATATGTTTGTATCATTAGAAATAACAAAAGTAGTACACAGAAACCGAAAATGAATGATGTCCTTTAGCTCTGTATAAAATATCCGTCAAACGTAAAAGTAAAATGTGAAGTTAAAGAGTGGTGCAACCGGCTTTAAGTGTAAGTCTACGAAATTCGTAGCAAACAATAACATTAGTTTTTTTTAATTAAAAAAGTTTTATGCGGCTTACTATCGCGTTAATTTTATAGCAAGCCGCATACAATTTGTTTAATTAAAATAAAATCAATGTTCGCGCAAAATTATATATTTTGTTTATAGATTTTTTTTATATTCATTATTTGCTTAATATTTTCTAATGTAGATGGTAAGCAATCAAGCGCCAGGAGCGCTAACAACTGAGAAACCGACTCATCTTACGATTGCCTTAGTTGCCGTCACTATACCGGCCAAAAACTAATTAATATATTTATTTCCTTTTAAAACCTATAAGGTACAATTTATGTAATTACGTTCATGTCACAAAATTAAGGCGACCGTGGTGTAGTGACAGCGCAATGGTTATGGAAACCGAGAGCATGGGTTCGAAACCACTCACCGATATCAATGTTTCTTTGATATATGTTTGTCCTGTTTCTATGATACAAGCATTTTAGTAGCTTAGTATAGAAATGTGAATTACAAAACAATTACATAATAATGTCATTTTAAGTGTGTATGTTTTTGAGTTTGTGTATTTTGTGTATAGAAATATAAAAATTATGATTAATTATACAATAATCATGTTATACTGCAGTATTTGTTTTGTATATAATCACATTAAAAGCCACCAAAATTTATATCACCAATTGTCACGCCCTAATTCCCACAGGGATAGGCAGAGGCAACGGAGTGTCACTTTCCACGACCCTGACACAACTCTCTCACTTTTTTCACATTTCTCTTACAGGGAAAGAAGAATACGAATTCTCTTATATACAAACATTGTCAGAACTCTGTCTGATGTTAACCTGGAGTGCAATCCATGAACTCCACTATGCCGAGTTGAAACCGGCAACTTACAAGCTGATTCCGAAACGCGACTACGTCATTTTACGGTCTGTGTGTGGTGGTTTTTAGAAGGCACTCTTCTAAAAATCCTAACTATCACCTTTGATTTATAAATCTGATTTATCAATCTCCTTTCATCCATACTTATAATGTTACAAAACTATCACAACAATCACAATTAACAATTTGTCTACACCAGTTTTGCTATTGACGGTTAACAGTATAATTAAAATAAAAAATAATAATATCAATCAATCAAATTGTCACGGCTTTTTCCCACAGGGATAGGCAGAGATAATGGAGCGCCACTTGTCACGATCCTTGCACAACTCCCTTGCTTCCTTCACATCCACAATTCTCTTCATACAGGCTCTGTGGTTATGGGCAAAGCTTGGTTCGAGGCAACCCAGCTTTTTTGAGGATGTCTCCGATTCGGTCGGAAAACACCCTTCTGGGTGAACGAGACCTCGTTTAACGCATCCATCCACATCAGATTTATAAATTCCTTTGTCAATCCTTGTCACTACATCTTCTTTCAAACCACATCTATCGCGATAAAAATAATCATTGTTTTTTTATTTTCATGCCTTTTTCTCACAGAGGGATAGGCAGAGACAAAGGAACCAATTTTGAAATTTAGCGTTTAAAATACCTTTATTTACATATACGAGTATAAATACAAAGATGCGGATGTTGCTCCGGGTATCACCACTTTCAAGTGTATAGACCGTGCAGTGACTTAGTCGCGTTTCGGGATTAGCCTATTTCAGCTAGGCCGGCATAGTGGATGCGACTGCTACTCCAGTTATGCATTCATAGACCGCACTCCAGCTTAATATCAGGCAGGGTCCGGTCATTATATCCACGATGTACAGACCGTGCAGTTACTAAGTCGCGTTTTAAGATTAGTTTAATTTGAGCTAGGCCGGCATAGTGGATGCGACTGCTACTCCAGTTATCTAACTGTACTAGGAGTCGCCTGCAATAATGGACCGCACTCCAGCTTAACATCAGGCGGGGTGCGGTCATTATATACACAATTAATAATAAACAAAATCGTGGGAAATTATACATATTGTTTAATACATTTTAAAAACACATTAAATTTTATATTTTTTGTATTTATTTATTTACATTTCTATATAAAGCTACTACTTGTATCATAGAAATAGGACAAGTACATATATCAAAGATACATTAGTACTGGTGGGTTCAAACTCGTGCTCTCGGTTTGTGTAACCATTGCACTGCCACTACACCACGGTCGCCTTGTAAACAAATATTTCGTTATCAGTAGATTGATAGTGATAACAAAAAGTTATGTACATTATAACAATGATAAACTCTTTATTAGTTAACAGTTGATAAATTTAAAAAAATAGTGTAATAAATTATTGAAATTATAATTTTAAATAGTTGAAATAATTTATATTTTTGCATGTTATAAATGTAAATAAATAAATTTTTAAGTTTCAAAAAAGTTGTTTAAAAGTTAATTAAACCAGATAAAAAAATATATTAGGATCAAAATATTTTTAAAATTAAAATATAAATATAAACTACTTACAATAACCGATGAATAATCAACTTTTGCAGAACGCAAGATATCTACGAGATGAACCATAGGGACAGTTATTATTGTCAAATTTAATGAAAAAGAATTAAAACAATTCAATTTAAGCCCACAGCCTCCGCCTGTAAGACGCCTTTCAATAAGTTCAGCTGTTATCAAGTGAGTCGGCCGAAGTAAACAAACCGCGTTCGTACGTTATCAGTGGTAGTTGGCTGGCGAGGTCGTCGCTTGCTTTCAGTTCGAGTTGCCGGAGCGTCGGGCGGAGACTGGCGCGGAGTACGCACTCGGGCGGGCGCACGCACTCACGCAGCGCAGTCGCGGCCAATCGCGTGCGTGCGCCGCGCGCTGCCACCGCCCGCTGCTCAGACGCCCCGCGCCCTCCACGTCACCTTACAATCGATGCCCTATATTGCATTAATTATTTAGGAAACACGCAATAAGATAACGGGAGGTGGCATGCTAAAGGGATCACCAATGTATGCCTAAATGTATCATCAGCACCGCAGCGACCGGCCGGCCCTCTAAAGAAATGTGCCGCACGGCGAACATGTGCCCGCATCCCGCCTCACAGAGGGGGGCGCGCTGATAGCGTGTTATCAGAAGTCACCTGACTGGCAGTAGGGTGGGTTTCAACACTTTCGCGCTGAATATTTTCAAACGTTAATAATTAAAAAAAAAAAATTCCCTTTGGTAATAATAATAAAATAAAATACTGCGAAATTTATAAAAGGTAAAAATGCATAATAATTAAATAATAAAATAGAATTTTTAAACGTCATAAAACATATTTCTTTTTTTGTTTTAAATTTATTCTATGAATGCATATATTCAGTTGGGAAATGAAAGAAGTAGGGGTGCACAAAGCCGACATCGACGATGGGATTCGGTGGAAACAATGATGATGTCACTAACGAACGAACTCTCTCGTACGTTAAATAAAATAAAAAGCAAGGTACTCGTATCATGTAACGAAATGTAATACAGAAGCAGGTTAGTACAATGTGTGTACCTGTTTTCGATTGACTTCCAAGAGCATAGATAGATAACTGATGAAAACCGTGACGCCCTGACCTACATATTTTACGAGTATTCATGAAAATCTACCGAAGAGGAAATAATAAACTTTGAAAATTGAATTTAATTGCCCGCGAAATAATATTATAAATAACGCTGTAAAATGTTATTTTTAGTACACTTTATATATAAAAATATCTTCCTAAATCGTATCATTTAAACCTTTTTGTTGTTCTCGCGGTGTCGTTTTATTCGCAACTTATAATTATTTTTATTAATATTATTTGTACAGTATTTAATAAGGGCAAGTGGCGCTTCATTGTCTCTGTCTATCCCTGTGGGAAAAAGACGTGACAATTTGATTGATTGATATTTAAAAACTTACTGCACAAAGGCGGAAGGCGGAAACAGTGATTTAAAATCTTCTTTACCCATTCATCAATCATAAATATCAATCAATCAAACTGTCACAGCTTTTTTCCACCATATATCAAAAAAGCGTTGATTATGACTATGAAAGTGTTGGTTTTAAAAAAAACCGCTGAAATAGTCGAATGAAAATAATATTTTCTTAGATTTTGCGCGAACATTGTGATTAACGAATTAAACAAATTTCATGCGGCTTACTATCGAGTTTATTTTAATAATAAATAAAATAAAATTGTAAAATCAAATAAAGCGCGATAGTAAGCCGCATAAAATTTGTTTAATTCCCGAATGAAAATAATCAAAATAAAAGCGATAGTAGGTAACAACAAAAATCTGTTTCGCGCAAAACCTTGAAAAATACTATAAATGTTGTTGTAGATATAAAGTAAGTTGTGTTTAGTAATCTACTCCAGATTTATAAAAAAATATATTATACACTTCTATACTAAGCTACTAAAGTGCTTGTATCATAGAAACAGCGCAACCAAAGTACATCGGGTTTGAAATCACTCACCGGTGCCACTCGGCATACGAGTACGTAGCCTGGCACTACACCACGGTCGCCTTTTAATAAAGAATTTAATTTGTAAAAGAATTTAATATTAAGATTGTTATTTAATATAGATCATAGACGAGTTTCTAACACCCACAACACAAACCGCCAATTTTGACACTACACCTTATTTATTTACCACATTTTCGGAAATCCGCGGCGGATATTGTCGTTGATGGTGAATTATCTATACGTTTATAAATTTTAATAAAGCTTATAACATTTTTCCCCAACCATAAAAAGGTAGGAAGCAGCAAAAAATGATACACATTACTCACGGTGCAGAGGTTTAATACAAAGCAGACATCCGCTCCTCCCTGTCCCCAGTCCCTGCTCCGTTTAATATTGAAAAAGGGAAAAGAACGTAATTTAGTCCGCCCTTCTAATTTACAGAGCAGGTCACTGTCTTGCCTTGTTTTACAATTTGATTGACCCCAAAGACGAGCGGATAAGCGTTACTCCATTAAAATCACGTTCAAACTCACGGAACATTGTGGTGAGCTGTGTTTTTTGTTTTTATTTTGTACGAAAGCCGGGACATTCGTGTGATCGAATTTATTATTGTTAAAGGAGTTTTCCGTACTCGTATTAAACGTCCATTGTTATTTACTTTACTGGGAAAATACTATTAAGGTCCTAATGGGCATGGATACGTAATTTTGATGCAGTATTTCATGCATAGTATTTACATAACGTAATTTGAAAATGAAATCGGAGACATCCTCAAGAAAGCAGGGTTGTCTAGTGCCCATAACCGCAGAGCTTGTATGAGAAGAAATGAAAAGATGCGAGGGAGTTGTGTCAGGAACGTGGCAAGTAGCGCTCTGTTGTCTCTGCCCAACCCTGTAGGAAAAAGGCGTAACAATTTGATTAATTAATTGTCAGTATGAAATGACCAATTAATAATAACTTCCTAAGGGTGACCTAGTACCTTGCAAACCAAGAGCTCCTGATTCAAAATCGCTTGCCAGTAGTAACATATTATGTACTTTGGTCATCCTGTTTTAATGATGCAACTACGTTTCATACAAGCTAGATATAGTAACGTAATTAAATAAATCAGGAAAATATAAATATACATTGGTATGTAGTTGTACAAAATTTTAATATAATACAAACTATAAGACAGAAAGAGAAGTCTACGGAAAACCATTCATAATGCGGTGACATAGGATTAAATTATAACCGCTTCGATAGGTAATACAGTTCACAAGATACGGGTTTCTCAATATTCACTCACGTGAAAAATGCACATAATGTTATGATTTAATAAGTTTTATAAAAGCACCTAATCTTTGTAAGCAAACAAAAAACGCAAACAAAGCAAAATAGTCTTTGAGTTGACAAAACGTGTTTATTCCATAGAGCTGGCCCATTAAAAGTTTCCTCCTATTCTTCAAAACTTTTAACAAGCGTGCATGATCGACTGACTGATCACGAATTTTTGTTAACGAGATTTTCGATATGGGTGCTACAAGGTGAAAAAGAAAACTTTTAGTATAGTATGTACTTAGACGCAGCTTTTACTTTAATACACATGAAAATAACAAAATTGAAAGACAAAAAATATTTGTTGAAGGGTCTTAATGTTGCAAACTTTACCTACGAAATATAAAACGATGTTGAGATTTTTCGCGTCCTCAATTTTGCAACGGGATGTTTATTTTTTAAACTTAAAACTTGATCGTTAAAATTTATATAGAAATATTCTAAACATAATTGTATGTAATCTAATAATAAATTAATACTAATATCAATTTTCCAGTCTGCCGATCTTGAGTAGTACCACCACTTACAAGTGAACAGACCGTGATCTGACTTAGTCGCGTTTCAGGATCAGTTAATTTGGTAAGTTACCGGTTCCAACTAGGCCAGCATAGTGGTCGTTACTGCTACTTGAAATTATTTACCTGTAGTAGCAGTTGCCTTTATTTATAAACCATAATTAAGCTTAACATATGGCGAGGTAATGTCATATGTCAAGTCCCAATAAAAAAGTAACTTACGAGTGCTAAAGAATAAAAATAGAACGCAAAGTCACTGTAAGTTTTCTTTAACTGAAATGAAGAATGGCGTCAAGTCGTCGCCACTGAAAGCATTTTTAATTCCTTTACTATTTAAACGTTAAACTTAATAAGATTTCAACTTTGTGGTTTCTTTAACTATCAACTATTTTCAAACGGGATTTATGACAGGAAATGAATTACATTTTAATATTAAAGTAATAAGTTTTAATCAGTAAGAAAGTGTTAATGCGAATAGTATAATGCAATATTGTCGTATGTTAAGCTGGAGTGGGATCAGAGTTGGCAAACAGTAGTCGCATCCGTTATGTCAGCCTATTGAATTTTGAAGCTTGAAAACTTATTGAAGTACAAAAATAAGTAATATATACGCTAAGAGTCGATGAACGTGATACTGTATACTTATTATAGAAAGCCGAGTTGCCTAGTTTCCATAACCGTAGAGAGTGTATGAATAAAACTATGAAAGTGAGGGAAGCGAAGGAGTTGTATCTGGATCGTGGCAAGTGGCACTCCATTCTCTGCCTATCCCGGTGGGCAAGAGGCGTGACAGTTCAATTGATTGATTGATTTATTAAATAATGTTTTTTTGACATTAGTCGATCGAGGCAGTGTATTTTTGTATCAGTTATTTATTGCCACTTACTGATGAAGTGGCTCAACTCATTAAATAATAGAAAATAGTAAATTTAAAAATATTTAAAAATAAAGTTAAATGAACTATCTACAATTAAGAACTTAATGCCACAAAACATTATCTGTGTTACCACAAAATAATTAAATGCGCTTTAAACAATGTTTTATTTCAATTCAGAACTACAAAATGACGTTTGACTGCATACAAAAATTTAAACACGGTTTTAAATATGTTTTGTAGGAAGACCATGAAGGGATCAACAGAAATTAATTAATTAATATATAAATAAAACGCACACCATAATATTTTTTTTAATTAATTTAACCACTTTAATTAAAAATTGTTTAAGCATTAAGACGTTTAATAATAATATAAGTGCTTGTCTTATAAATATTGCCTGGATTTAGTAAAGGCCGTTCTAAGTATGATTAATTGAATTGCGAGCAGATTCGCCTGCAAAGGATTTAAGCAGGTTCATCAGAATGGACCGAAGTCGGACCCTCCGGACATATTTTACAAACTCCTCAAGTATTACTTACTCATATATCAATAATATTTATTATTCAACTTTTGAATAAATTTTTTACTAAAATAATTGCATGTCGCAGTTTTCCTTTTAAATACCCTTTTAAGGTAATCGTGGTCTAGTGGTGATCTAATGGTCTATCTAACAAATCACGGTTTAAAACCAGTAAACCTGTACCAATCTTTGACGTACGAGTACACATTATGAACTTTTTTTCTATAATACAACTTTAGTAGATTAGTACATAAAACGGAACATATAAAAGGAATATTAAAAAGTTATGTTGATTAGAAAAAAACATCGATGCTAATTACCAATATTTTATAAGTGGTGGGCAGTAAGTTGGTGGTTATTTGCCTATTCTGCCTATCCAGGATAGTGTCACCACCGTAAAGTGACTTAGTTGCGTTTCAGAATCTGCTTAAAAGTTGCCAGTTTCAAACAAACCGGAATAGCGGATATGACTGTTAATTGCAGTTATATTTTTATTGAGACTCCACTTGGCTGATGGCAATCAAGTGAAGTCCAAAAGCTTCGAAGACAAAATAAACTCACCATGCCGGCTAAAGGATGGGGAATAACTGTAGTAGAATTCGACTTCTTCATTCATGATTCTCAGTCCAGCGGGGTGCTGTTCTAGGTCGAGCCATGATAAAATAGATTAGATAGAATAGATAAAATAGATTTTTGACGACAGGCGTGGACGAACGGTTTAGCGACTGGTTTGTTGCGCGTAAAGTCCCGGGTTCGATCCCCGGTCGGAGCAAATATTTGTTTCATAGCTTTTATTTGTAATATTTAATAGTAATAAATATTGCAAATAATTGTTATTAAAAAAAAAGAGATGGATATTTGCTTCGGGTCTGGTTATCAAAGAGTGGTAGGCAGTGGTACCCAGTCTGCCGATCCGGGTTAGTACCACCACTTACAAGTATACAGACCGTGAAGTGAAGTCACGTTTCGGGATCAGCTTGTAAGTTGCCGGTTCCATCTAGGCCGGCATAGTGGATGTGATTGCTGCTCACAGTTATTAAATTGTAGTAACAGTGACATCCATTCATGGACCACACTTTGGCTTAACATCAAGCGGGGTGCTGTCATATGTCGAGTCACAATAAAAAAATAAAAATATATATATATATAAATGTAATAGAAACTATTAGAAGTTATATTTAGTAAGTGTACAAGTAAATAAAAATACGTGTTACTATGAAATATGAAAATGTGCCAACGAAACGATATCGAAAAATAAACATGAACGAAGTATACAATTTTATTACATGGATTTTTGAAAAATAAATATTAGTGTGGATTTTAACGTGTGATCGATCGTGTTCGGGGCACGTACGAGGATTATAAAAACGTCGTCTATTTAGTTTTCACTGTCAGTTTCAATATTTTAGTAGTCGAATATCTAAGTGTTTTATTAATGAGACACGAAATGGTTTAGGTTCTTTATTTTCTCAATAGAACATTTAATATTCGCTAGTGGCGCTCCATTGTCTCTGTCTATCCATGTGGGAAGAAGGCGTGACAATTTGATTAATTGAGAATTAATTAACTAGTTGCGTAACCCGGTGTCGCCCAGGTCAAAATACATCGCACGCTTAATGGTTAAATAATCAGTTTTTCACTTGTGTAAGTATACAAAATCTTTGTACCTACCATTAAACGATTGATATATATAATATTGATTCAATAATTAACTTATCGAAATAAATATAAAAATTAGGTTCGAAAGTAGTTAGTAATTATTGCATATTTACAGTTTTATAAACAATTATTTTGTTCTATCGTTAATAGTTTTCGCAGCGTATGCGATGTAAGGAATTTTATGAGTAATTTTTTACACCATGGGTTACATTATTTGAGATTTCGTACGGAAGTCCAAAAACGGTAAAAGTTTTGGAAATCCAAATCTAAATCCAAATCCAACTCATAAAGAATGTAGCTTTCTAATGGTGAAATAATTTTTAAAATCGGCCCAGTAGTTTTTGAGCCTATTCATTACAAATAAACTTACAAATCTTTCCTCTTTATAATTTATGTGTAGATAAAGAAAATTATCACATCTAAATTTTAAAAATTACAGGTTAAATTTTTTAAATTCAAAGTGATCAAAATATCAAAATGTCAGTTTCATATTCTAGATCCGTTTACATCTAACAGTACTCGTATTTATTTAATAATATTATTTGCTTACAAACGTTGCATACACAGTAATATCAATATAAACAGTTTATTTGATGTAGTGACATATTAGTTCTGTGTTATATTTGTAGCAAAGGAGACCGATAAAACAAAATTGCACTGAAATTCTGCCTCAATTTAAAGGAACGTTTCAACCTGAGCCGCTTGTTATAATACTCGTAAAAGGTATACGGTGCAGTCAAGTGATGTCTCAATGCAGAGAATTATGATACACCCACTTGGTCTTTGGTTTATTATGCTCTTAAAATACTCTCTTTTATTTTTATTTGAATAATAATAAGTATGCATTATAGTATTGAACAAATTATATTAGTTTTCAAGATTAGGTTTTATTCCATTTTCAAAGTTATCATCATCAAACTTCACGCCATAATTCCTGGTATAGAAAGAAAGGCAAAGAAAATGGAGCGCCACTTTCCACGATGCTGACACAATTTTCTTGCTGGCTTCACATCCACAATTATCTTTACACAGACACTATGGTTATGGGTGGGTACAGAGAAGCCCTGCTATTTTAAAGAATAAAATTAAATTTCATTTGGTTTATGACGCGACATCTAATCTCAAATAGCCTAATGGTAAGTAAGAGCGACGACGAATAAAAAAATAGTTTAAACCTTTATTGTAAATAGTGGTAGGCAGTGGTGTCCATCTGAGGTAGTGAAGTGGTTTTGTCGCGTTTCGGGACCAGCTTGTAAGTTGCCGGTTCGAACTAGGCTGCCATAGTGGATGTGACTAACTGCTACTTATAGTTAGGTATTATAAAGAGTGGTAGGCAGTGGTACCCAGTCTGCCAATCCGGAGTAGTACCACCACTTACCTACAAGTATACAGACCGTGAAGTGATTTGGTCGCGTTTCTGGATCAGCTTGTAAGTTGCCGGCTCTAACTAGGCTGGCATAGTGCATGTGATTTCTACTTACAGTTATTGAATTGTAGTAGCAGCAGCACATTCATGGACTACACTCCGCTTAACATCACGTAACTGTCATTATATCGAGCCACATTTATGAAAAAAACAAAAACATAAAATAGTAGGATACATTTTGAATTAGAAAATACCCAAACACTACACGATGAAAGTACAAACAGAAATATGAAAGCAATTAGTCAATTAAAATTATTATACAGTAGTAAGACCTTGGTAGTTTCTATATGGGTTTCGCTTTGCGAGAATATCGCGGTTGCTTTTGACCGCGAAGCTGACACTAAGTACGACGAGGTAGCGAATTTGATTCGAGTTGTGTTCCTTCCTAATCCAATTAGCAAAATGAAACGATACCAGCTATAGATTCACAGTTACTTCTCTCAAATTACGTCACGAATTAATTATGTTGCTCTCACCTTTTGCGGCCACACTGCTAATACTATAAGATCCTCTTACGCACTAAATTGTGGATTATATTTAGATATTTACAATGGCTTCCAAATATTAGTATCTTTTTCATATTAGTTTTTTCTGTTAGATTTTTTTATTGTGACTCAACATATCGTCGTTCGTGAATGGAGGTGACTGCTACTTACAGTTAAATAATTGTAAGTAGCACTCACATCCGGCCTAGTTGGAACCAACAACTTACATCTGATCCCAAAAGCTACTGTCATTTTACGATCTGTATACTTGTACTACTACCTCGGATCGGCAGACTTTGCACCACTGCCTACCATTCTTTGATAACCAGACCCGGAGAAAATATCTACCTCTTTTTGTATTACCAATTTTTTTGTAATATTTAATCTAATATTATAAATAAAAGCTTATGTGCATACATTTTTTATAAGTTAATATGGCAAAATGTCTGTCACATGCGTTGTCCGTAGTTGGAGCCTGTCCGGCTAAAACGAACTCAATTAGTGATGCGCTCGCATCGCAAAACTTTTATAGAACTAAAATTAAACATTTTTTTTTTTTTTGTAGTATTCACTGCCACGTTAATTTACTATTCTTAAAAAATTGCTTTAACAATGTTCCTATTAGACACGAAATTAAAAAGAACCAAGTTTATTTATGTAGTGCAATTGGAGAACAACATGATTAAAAATGAATTCGTGCAACAGAACAATGTCTTTACCTCCCTATTAGGTTCTAAATTTAAAACTCGTAACTGTATGGTGAATTTTGTGTGACACGAACAATAGCTCGTAATTACATACATACAAATACGTAAAATAAATGACGAAACAAAGCATCGCCAGTGAAAACAGTATTCGAAAATCGCATTAAAATAGAGAAATGGACGTCCGCTCCCGGCTTCGATGTTTCAATAGGGTATTGTGCGTCTGGCAATTGTTACTCTACCTTTGAATTGTTATCTACTTAATATTAAGCCTGTTGAAACTTTTCTATAGTGTCAGATTGCAGTACACATAATTCCGAACGAATTGTTTTGTTATGACGTGTGAAAATTAAGTTTCCATTTCAACAATCCGCATATAACTAGTGTTTTTAATTATATTTGTATATAATGTATTTAACTAATGTATATAATATAACCGCATATAATAAATGTATTTATTCAAATCAACTACAATTTATATATGTTTAATGCTATCACAATAAGCGTAATTTGGTTATTTATAATGTATTAATAAAATATAATATAAAGAAAGCTGGGTTGCCTAGTGCCCATAACCGTAGAGCTTGGGTATAAAGATAATTGTGGATGTGAGAGAAGCGAGGGAGTTGTCTCAGAATCGAGGCAAGTGGCGTTTTATTGTCTCTGACGTGATGATTTGATTAATTGATTTGAAAATATTATATATTTTCCCAAAATATGAAATTTAAATTAAACCATATTTTAGGCAACTATTACATTACATAACGTTCAAGTTGGTTTATAACTAATATCCGTATGTTTACAGTCGTGCGAATATAGAGTTTACCGTTTGTCACGTGAACGTGACCACTGCGAGTAAATGGGGATTAAAGGTCTCGAGTGCCCCTCCATTCATGACCTGCAAAATTTCGCGACACTCCTGCGTAGAGCCTCTCGTCATCACAGAGCCTAATTAATGATAATCCCCGACCGGACGGAATAAAGGACTGGACTGATGCAAGTGCTCAACTTGGATAAAAGACCCTATTTTTTTATACTAACAGGATAATCTTTACAAAATTTGCGGACATTGTTTTGTTTTTATACGTTTTTTTTTCTTAATTGTTTTTTGATATTGTCAGTTTAGATTATTCCGCGTTTCACTTGCAAATTATTCTGTTATATTATTAAAATCAGATACTTATATGTATGACTATTCTAAATATGTATACATAAATAAAATCCATTTAACATGTATAAAACGTCGCGGCAATTACATCACACACGTCTTAGTTATTTGTAAGTTAAGATTCATGTATGAGAAATGAAAGTAATGAATACGTGACTTGGAGGCGGAATGCGAGGTAACAATATTAATGTCTTAATCTTAGAAATTTATTCATTGCGCGGTGAGTGTCAAGGAGTGTGATGCTTGGGCGGCATGCGGCGGTGGCGGCGTGGGACGCACCCAACCAATCAATTAAACCTCCAAGTTTGCTACTCGCAGGCAAACAGCCCCGCCTGTCTGTTACGCTATATGTTTACCCTGGGCATTCCCTCATTACTTATGACTCGGTCAAATGTGGTACGCTCCATTACTGACCTTATTTATAGAGCCCTTCTTTGCCGTGTGCCGTCTTATCGATAAGTGTGCTGGTTTATTGGACGTAAACAGGAAAAATCCATGTTCTTAGCTGACGGAAATGAAAACGTGTAATTTATAAGGGCATTTGTATTTACATCTAAATATAATTGATGGGTTCGTCAGGCGTAAAATTGATTGTAAAAAACAATGAAGTGAGACTGTTATATAACTCGAGATACAAAAAGATGATTTGAGGATAATGATAACTTGAACTTAGTCAATTAGCGAAGAGCTTACAAAAAAGGTAAATTGCTAGAGGGGTGCGACTGAGGCAGCTACTTTTACTCTTCAACTTCCAAATTACAAACGTGAATGCAAATCAGTTCATAAAAAAATTAAACAAATTTTCCTACTATAAGAATTTCTAATTTACAATATTTTTAGGGTATTTTCATCAAAGCTAAGAAGTATAAAAGAGTGATGAGAAAGATGAAGACTTTCTTTGTTGTGTTAAAGTTCGAAAATTAAGATTTTTTGCGGACGTTTGGCAAATGAAGCAGAACAAGTAGATACTGAACTCATTCTAGCTGCCGGGCGCTGTTGAAAATAATTAGCACCTCACTTTTTTACACTTTTCATTTTGCTTTATTTTACTTGATTTACATACTTAATAAACTCACTTTAAACTTATTATGCCGTCGTTTTAATTGAAAGTATAAAAGGGTTGCCCCCAAAAAATCCCCTTTAAATGATGAGGATGATGATATGTAAGATAAACATTAAAGATTATTCATAGATATTACTCAGGTTAGGCAAATCGGTAAGGAGTGAGCAAGGTACGTATGAATACAAAAGCTCTGAACATAATGGTATGAACAAGAAGTGGAGAGGTTTGAGCGGTTCTAGCCTGAGCACGAAGACTTATCCCCACAGACGTCATCCCGGATAAGTTTGTAATTGAACAATGCGGCCCCGCGATGTCTCGAGAGTAGCTCTCCACTAAATCGAATACGGAGGAAATGAAAAAGTAAACGCAGAGCCGAGCGGTGAAGTGATGTAGAGACCTCTCTGTTATTTCCGATCCACTGGCTAACATCGCGTAACTGACATTATTCCAACTCAGCCGAGCGACCAGCTGAATTTTCAACATATTGGTTAACTAATTGTTCCCCCAATAAATAAATTGCGATCGGGGCGATGTTGCTTTGTTTGTAAACATTTGGAATTTCTGTTTTATTGGCTAAAAGTAATTACGGATATTTCCGAGTATTGTCCACGTCAGTTATACGAATGAATGTAAAACACAATATCATACTCATTTTTAATAACTGCGCTCACTTTTATTACTGTAGTTAGTCGTAGTACACAATAAAATAGTCGTAAACATGCATACGTTTCATTGTTAATATTATATCCTATTACTACATATTGTACATTTTTATTATTTGTTCATATTTTAAAGAGTGGTGGTAGGCAGTGGCGCCTTGTCTCCGATCGGAGGTAGTATCACCCCTTATAAGTACACAGACAGTAAAGTCGCATTTCGGGATCAGTTCTCGAAGTAAGTTCTCGGTTTTAACTAGACCGGCAAACTATTTAACTGTCACAGTCTGTACAGTCACATCTATTCATTAACCGCACTCCAGCCTAATAACAGGCAGGGTCACAATAAATAAAAAATTGGATATCATTTGTCATACGAATAAAGAAGATTAATTATTTTGTAATTATATAAATTTAGTACATAGAATTTTAAATCTATCAAATTGGCGATAAAATAACTAATAAAATAAAATAACTTATAAATGTATTATTTACAAATAAAATTGTTATTTGAAATCTTTAAAAAGAATGTGTAACGGTAGGGATTTGTATTGGTAGCGGGTGGATAGAGAAACGTGTCGATCGCACGCGTGCCTAGTCGAATGTATCGGGAGAGCTCAGCAAACAAGCATTTCTATGAGAGGGATATGTGCCAGCGATCTATAGGCGCGCCCGATTGTGTACCGTGTCGCCATCACACGTCATAGATGGAGACGGTCTCCCTAAGTTCAACGTTTGGTACCAACGTTTGTCTACAATATCTACAATATTTTAGTTATAAATAGATATACGATTTATTGTTTAGGTAATGCGATTTACGATTTATCAGTAATGCAGTTGGTATGCAGTGTCTTTTCCCTACTCACTTTCACATCTTGGGCAAAATCCTAAGATTATAAACATTATGTACTAATAATTTTGTAATGTTCATGCGAACATCGTAACTGCATTTGCGGGTTCCAAAACGTAGAGCTTGTAGGAGGATAATTGTGGATGTGAAGGAAGCGAGAGAGTTGTGTCAGGATCGTGGCAAGTGGCGCCCCATTGTCTCTGCCTATCCCCGTGAAAAAGAGGCGTGACAATTTGATTGATAATTTAATTAAACGTTTGACTTAATAATAAAATTTCAAAATAATTAATCAAAGGTTATTATAATAATGATGAGATTTTTGTGTAATATATTAAAGGTCATCATTCATTATGGGCTTTTATATACTACTTTAATGTCCAATAATGAAAAAATATATTAAAGGTAATTTCGATACTTGTATTGATAAAACTAATGACAATTTTGTTTTTAATTGCTGTGCAATTAAGTTATTTGGAAAATAAGATATGAATTTTATATATAGAAAGAGAGAGACTTGTACACAGATTTACACGACACAGTGACACAGATTTTTAAGTAAGTGGACTTAACCCGTTGGGGCTTATTCATGTATGAACGGCCACTACGGTATCAATATCCTCAAACTCGAGAGCACAGCGACGGTAACTTTGTTCTGTTTAACTTGTCTTGGGCTTAAGTTTTATTGGGATACTTGTGAAAATTCTTCCTATTACAGTAGAAGGGCTCTCGGCTGATTAAACAAGACGAATTACTTTAGAATACACTCAACTGTTATTACATGAAAAGTGAGATAGAAATTTTAATAAAGTTTTTATTAGGAAATGAATACTTGTCGTTTCTTCGCTATGTTTTTGTAGTTTTAATTATAAAGAGCTGCTGGATTGTGATTGGGTTCTTTTATGAATAATGTATTTAAATCTTTCCAATATACATTGATTCGAATATTTAAATTAGTTTATAACAGTAGTTTTTAAAAATACAATGTATTTTGTAAGCATACTCAATATTTGCAATGTATATAACCAAATAAAGAGCAAAATAAGATGTAGTATCAATGTATCGTAATAACATGACGAGTTTTATTGCTTGCTCATGAAGTGTAAACGAGCTCGAAGCGCAGTCGCCCGAAAATAATCCACTCTAATTACTGAAAGACTGGAACTCATCGGAAACTTTGGTAATAAAGTGGGGAGTTAAGTTCCCTACAGGCCGCGCGGGTAAACGGGTACGAGATAGGGTTGTGAGCATGACTGGCCAGACGCATCCTTCCAATCGTTAGAAATGAGCTTCTCTTTCACACTTTCGTCACGTTTCTTTACTTGTTGTTCAGTAAACAATTATATCAGTTTATTTGCAATTATCCCGAACATTATGCCTCTATTTGTCAATATTTAGATACTTTCGTTTATAAATAAATAAACAGACTAAATTGCTTGTTAAATTTGTAAAAAAAGCAAATTACAATTCATCACCACCAATAAAAATGTCGGAATTGATAAAATTCTTATTTCAATTACAAGTTGGGGAATGCGGGATTATTTAAAAGAAAATAAATGCAAGGCGGGAACGCGAAGCCGTAGTTAGGACCGAAAAAGTGTAACATAGTGAATGCTTATAATTGAAAAACGTCAGCTCCAGGAGTGACGCCCCGCGGTGCCGCGCGGACGAGGGTCGTCTCGGGTGCCTGTCAAAATACCATCTACAACGAAATAGGAAATTATTAGGGATTCTTACACGATTTTATACGAAGATATATTTTTGATAATAAACAAGATATTTTCCACGATGCCTATTTTGCCAGTCAATATTTTGCAATTTACTTGGATAAAATATTTCATACATTTATCGTGGGTCTTATTTTTGTGATGTTCATACCTCGTAAGTTATGCTCCCGGGGGCATTAACTATTACGATTACAGGCTCCTTCTATATCACATTGGGGACATTTCTCAACTAAATGAATTTCCTTTCAAAGGACCAATAAAGTGTGAAGGGATTCGTAGGTGGAAAAGAATTTTCGCTCGAACAGAGATCCTAAAATTCATAAGTAATTGAGTTAGTTACAGTCTGAAAGCTTGATAATATCAAATTGTAACTGGCAGCTAGTAGTAGGGCCAACACGCAACTCAAAGGGCGGGCCGTCCGAAGATCTGATGGACATATAAATCCAATTTGCGTGTTTCGACTTTCCGAGGCCTAAATGCTTGTAGCAATTAAGCGGCGCGTAAAGTGCGTCCTCTGGCCTTTTAACCCTTTTTTGATCTTATTCAAATATCCTCTCCCAATGGGCCTGAGGTCAGTATCACTATCCGAGCACTGAGAGTTGTCACCGATTTACATGAAGCGTTTAAATTGAGACGAGGCGTTCTACTGGGTCATTTTAATTTTATTTTTTATTATACATTTCTATACTAAACTACTAAAGTACTTGTATCATAGAAACAGGACAACCAAAGTACATATATCAAAGATACATTGGTACCGGTGAGTGGTTTCAAACACCCGTGCCACTCGACCACGGTCGCCTTAATAGAAAAACAAAGGAAATCTAAATTTAAATCTAACAATAATACACTAATTTGATAATTCAAACATTAAAACAACTGAGGCGTTTAAGATGCGTATTGTGTGCTCTACTAAGTAGTACTCGGGCATTTAAGCGACTTATTTGTTGGAGAAAGTGCCGCTCTATTATTCAGCATGTTTCTTAGCGAAGTTTGCCGTCCGTCGAGTACGTAAATCATTATAGGGGAACGAGGCAACAAGGACCGGCACCGACGGCGTGTAAAGACTGAAACAATTATTGCTTGTTATGAGGCTTTCGCGCTTTACGCCCGGGACATAATAAAGAACCCATTCTTAGTTGTTATAGCGTGTTTTCACGTTTACTATTTCAATGGCTTTTATTCACATTAAATTATTTTCTTTATTATAATAATTTTAATTCACGAACATAATTATTTTTCAATTTAGATTTTTTTTTCTTTAGATCTGTTTCTATTATAGAAACAGAACAACGAAAGTACATATATCAAAGATACATTGGTATCGGCAAGTGGTTTTGAACACGTGTTTTCGTTTTTCGAATCCATTGCAGTACTACTACACCACGGTCGCCTTAATATAAGTAAATAATAGTAAAAAAAGTGAGATGGATACAGCCTCACTAGCTTTTAGCGTGAAGATGTAAGTAACCATCTCTGCAATATTATGAAGTCCCACCGATGCTTTTTAATTATTATTTTAAAACATCGGTATTAAATTAATATATATAATCTTAAATAAATTTTATTTAAGATTAAACCGTTGTTTATATTAGAAATATGTGAAAAATTAAATCAAATTGTCACGCTTTTCTCCTACAGGGTTAGGCAGAGACAATGGAGTGCCACTTGCCACGATTCTGACACAAATCCCTCGATTCTCTCACATACACAATTCTGTTCATACGAATGTGAAATAATAAGACAATAAAAAAAATCGAATTATACAATAGTTTTGTGAAACATAATACTTACGGTCATAATTATATTAAACATGGCATCGGGCTTTAAGCGTCGTTTAAAATGAGTTTCAGAGGTTAACTGGATAGACAATGGGTATTCCCATTGGGGGTCGAAAGGCAGACGGAGATGTAATCGAGGAGTTACGTCATCTAATGAACTCTATTACACAATATTAAGGATTCTAGAGAAATAAATACAGATTACTTAGCAAACCTCATCCTAACCAAATGCATATGTAATTAGCATAAACTTGTACAAACGTAAAATTAAATTAAACAAAGGAGAGTTGAAATGTTCTCTAAAATCAAATCCATTGTAGATTTTTTATACAAATTAAGAATAAAATATACATAATAATACTAAATTTATAAAGGTGTAAATTTAAATTTATTTTGTAAATAATTAAAATGGTGTGATTTAAAATTTGTTTGAGAATATAACATAATAACTTTTAAAATGTTCCGGTGATCTACTTACTATGCCATTAACCTACATTAGGCCTTTCTAGGATGGGATTTATAAATTGAATTTTGAGTAAAGCTTCCTTTTCTTGGCTTATGTTCGTCCGTGGTCAGATTTGTTCGAATAAAATAGATTTATCATTCAAGTCGGATTACGAAACCCATTAAATTGAACTATGTTCAGCATACAATAGTAAAGAAATTCAATTCTTTTTAAAGGTATTGAATTATACAAAATGAAGTTATGTATTAGTTATATTTAATATAAGTTTTTTATATTTAATATAATTGTGTTTATAATTATAACTTTTGCGTTTAAAATATTACTAAGGATTATATTGTATAATAATAAATGTTATTGTGAAAGAATTTTGATTGCATTGGACAATATAAATACATTTGAAAGCACCTATAATAAAAGCAGGTGTTGCGAGCATATAGCGTTAAATAGTTACAAAATTATGTAGATACTTAGGTAGAACAACAATATAACCAGAAGCGTGCGGTTATAATTTAGTTCTATTATTACAAGTTAGAACGTGAGAACCAACAAAGTCATATTACAGAGAGTGAATGTTTAAGAAGTGGAGACTATGATTGCTCACGCCGCCTAAGCCACATGAAACGTCGTCGAGCGGAGGACGGAGTTAACTTTAATTACGTCACGTACTGAGGATTTTCCTAACTTTCAACTAAGCTCAGCCTACATGCAGCCGGCAGGCGCGTAAACATCGCGCTTTCTTCCTTAGTCGATATGCGTTAAGCTTTGCCCAAGTAATACTAATCCCTTAGAGCCGTTGTTTACCAACTAAATCGAGATATATTAAAAGTTATTTTATAGCCGACATGCCACTTGAGACTTAATTAGGAATCATACTTCAGAGGTCAAATTAAGGTACTTTGTAGAGGTAATTTTGAAGTTTATCTACATTTTTTATGTTCTAAACAAAAAGGCTTCTTTATTACCACTAATCTACAAATTTTCCACAGAGATAAGATAAATAGACAATAGAGCGCCACTTGCCACGTTTCTGACACAACTTCCTCGCTTTCCTCATATCTACAATTCTCTTCATTTAATCTCTACGATTATTGGCACTAGCAACCCAACTTTCTTGAGGATGTTTTTTTCGTTTGGTCAGAAAACAACCTCCTGGGTCTGCCTAGATCCACATCAGATTTATAAATCAGTATAAAGATTTATAAACCTACATTATCAATCAATTAAATTGTCACGCCTTTTTCCCACAGGCATAGGCAGAGACAATGGACAATGGAGCCCCTTGTTTAACGAATCCATCCACATCATAATTATAAATTTGTTTCGTCAATCTACTTTCACTCATCCTTTCTATGTGCCCAAACCATCGAAGCATTCCTTTGTCAATTCTTGTCACTACATCTTCTTTCAAACCACATCTATCGCGCAGTGTGCTATTCCTTATTCTATCTGCTATCGTCACTCCACATACACTCCTACATTAGTAATAATAATATATATAGTAAAGCATTGAAAATAATTTATCCTTTAGTTATTTTATCATGTGGATGGGACGTGTCAATTTATACGCGTTGATTTGGTGACACACTGTTAACGACATGTTATGTGACAAGTAACACGCTTTCATTTGTTAACGTTGTTACTGATGTAAATAAAAATGTTAACATAACACGGGGTTCGTGTATTTTCAGCAATTTGTGGCATGTTACGGTTTTAAATACACATGAATCAGGTGTCGGCTTGGAAATTGTTGGTGAGGTAAAACTTTGTTAGATATTGTATGCGGGCGCGGAAATTATTTTGTAAATTTGTCAACAATCTGTCGATAGGAAACTATGCGCTACCTATAGGGAGAGAGTTTGGAAAATATGTGTCTGAGAGAATCATGAGCCATATCTTACTATAACTACTCGATAGACAATTAAGTTTTATTAATTATTAACTACAAGTTATTATATTTGAAAAAAAAATATTATTATAAATATTTTATTAGTTACAATATACATTTTTATTTTCATTCAAAAAAGATTTTTATGGAGTAAAAAGGTTTATAGAAATAAATGCTGGATTTAAAAATTCGTTAGATACGTTCGCTGAACTCAC
Organism: Tinea trinotella; assembly: GCA_905220615.1. Lineage (NCBI taxonomy): Eukaryota > Metazoa > Arthropoda > Insecta > Lepidoptera > Tineidae > Tinea > Tinea trinotella. Next base: position 4,427,968 of record HG992311.1, read on the forward strand.
TCCCGCGATTTGAATAAAATATGTGCGGTGTTGTCAACTGAGAATAAGGTCTCGCCTCTTTATATTTGTCGTTTCATCTATTAATCTCATTTACATGACAAAAATCAAAAGAACACTTGTTTTAAGAGAGCGCGCACCAAGGTAACTTACATTAAAGTGCATGTATGTACATTTTTAAAGCGATTCTTTTTAAAATATATTAAATCAATCAATCAAATTATCACGCCTTCTTCTCACAGGGATAGGCAGAGCAATGAAGCGCCACTTGCTACGATCCTGACACAATGCCCACGCTTCACTCACATCCATTCACAATTCTTTTCATACAAGCTCTTCGATTATGGGCACTTAAAATTTACCTCTTTTATCCTTACCCATAGGGGACCGGGGTGAAGTGGTTGTGAACCCCCGGTTTAAAATCATTTGCCGGTACCAATGTATTTTTTAAACTTTGTACTTTATCAATGTACTTTCGTTGTTTTGTTTCTATAATATAAGTTCGTAGCTCAGTGTAGAAATGTAAAAAAAAAGTTATAAAATGCTTATTGTCCATTTGCACCATTCATACAATTTCCTATCCATTTTATTTCGCAAAACCACACAAACTAAAACAAAACGTGTTAAAGAAAGTTCGGCCAAGTTTGGTATAGTGATTTTGCCAAACTAATATTGATGATTGTTGCAATAATATAGTTATGAACGTATTCGCTTACAGGTTCAATCAATCGTCTTAGTTAATACTTTTTTATAAGTTTTCTCTTATATAGTTTATTAAATTAACATACCTAAGATTGTGTATTTATTACATAGAAACTATTTAAAATATATGTGTAGAATTTACAAGTATAAAATAATTTATAAAGTAAAGCTCAAAGTTATCAACCAACAGCAAAATTCATAAAGAAAAAAGAAAAGAATACTTCTTTGAATTCGTCAAGTTGTGATTCGAAGGCTGTATCCGGGAGCAGACCTCAACCGAACATTTTCTCACTACACTTTGCCGTTTCCTTTTCTTATTACAGTCAACTTCGTAGGCGTTCCGTTTAAGTATGTCGCTTTCCGTTCTCTGCTGCCGCTACTCACTCTCTATAAAAAGACCCATTCTTTTGACAAACGCCGCGTGAACGAGGGCCTCTACGGGCACGAATTGCAACGTCGGTCGGTCGTTGGTGCCACTTTAAAAAGCGATTGTCATTGTGTCCGCATTCGTAGGAGCATGCATATTTACGTTGAAACTATTCCTTTATATTAAACACTAATTCAAAATGTTTATTAAATTATCAATTATATATTACTGTACGATGAAACAATCAATTTATAGAATTTATAGATGAGAAGCCAAATTCAACTAAAATCTAGTTTGCTGAAAAATGCAAAGTAAAGGCGGTTTGCATTTTAATTCATTAGGCTAAGGACAGAACAGTGTCGAGGCTGTGGGAGACTTGGGAGGGGAGGGGTGCTGCAGCGGCAGTGTTTACGCACGGAGACACCTCGCCGAGGCTCCTGTGGGCCTGTACACTCGTTCCTTGTCGCACAGCTTAGCGGGGAAGACTTATTCCATTAGGAAAATTAATGTTTTGAATTACTCGTGGGACCGGGCGAAGGCGAGAGAAATACGTCGTAAAGAGACCGAACTAAGAATAAGTTCACTATTGTGGGAAAAAAGAAAAAGGGGAACACAAAATTCATAGTTTGGCTATAGGAAATGATATTTTAGTAGCATAAGAAAGGAAAAATGAGAACAGAACGGCATTATGAGGCACGATTTTATGAAGTTATTTTCTGGTCACGTCCGTCTGTCGCAGCCCGCGGCTGTTGGCGTGCAGCTAATGCTATTGGTTGCTCCACAGATTAGGGAAATTAAACAGTCCGCATGAATGTCCGACGGCACTCGTTATATACACTGTGTGGAATATTATTATATTTTTTGGAGAAGATTCTAAATCTATTTATGTGCTTTTGCTATCTTAATTTCTCCTATATAATATAAATAATAACATTTGAAAGGTAAGTTCAGAAGTAAGATTTCGCTATCGGGGTTGTTTCTTATGACATGTCGTAAATCTTTCTGTGCCTCCGTAATCCATCAGTTGTTCATCATTGTTCTAGTTTTATTGGTTATTGTTTGTATTAGATCAATAGCGTCAGTCGTAAATAGTTATATGTCCGTTTACCTATATTTAAATAAAGAACTTAAGTTACGTAACTATATTACTTTGTTTACTCTGTATATTTCTAAGTAAAAATAAGTTGGAAGAAGATCTAAATTGTATTAAATTTAGCCTCTCAGGTGTACGAAATTCTCGTGGCAGTTAACAAATCTAACATGCAGAAGTGATAGAAAAGTTATCATGTTGGCATTACATTATCATTCCATTGCGCAACACCGCGCTTCAGCGTACTCGCGATGCTGGAATTCGTCGCAGCCAGACGGAGGCGGCGCGACGTACGCCGAAGCTTCATTTCCTTTCAGTGATGGATGGCTAGTGTGTATCTTCAATAAGATTTATAATGGCTTGTCACATTCCAACTGTACGCGATGTGTCACAGTTTACATAAACCCCGAAACCGGCGACAGGCATCCCTGTACGTGCCCTCGATTAATGCTTGGAACACAGCTTACACAATATTTTGACCCAGGTTGATTTCCTCTTTATAAACATTAATAAAGTGACCACTTACTTGAATTGAAGGTAATTTTCTACTGAAAATTAAGTAGGTAGCTACGATACTCGTATGTGCGTGCTTTACCGCCCATCTAACATGTAAAATGGATTTAACTTTAATCATTGTTCAACATTTCTCAATGAGTTTTATTTATTCTCTATTTTAAAACAATGTTTATCTCCTCCTATATAGTAAATATATATTTCTACCACGAATTGATGACAATCAATGGATGATAAATTCTTAGTCTGAAGATTTATTGAAACTGATTGAGTAACATTACGTGTTCAGATCTTCATCTTACCTCTCATTGAATCTTATTGATGGCTTCAGAGATTGAACCCTAACAACAGTAGGGGATAGCCATCGTTTTAATTGTATTTGACTTGACATCGCTCGAGCCACAATTTCAAGTGCATTATGTTTATAGAGAGAAAGAGAGTAAGTAATCTTGGGAATGAAGATCTTCAGTAGGCGAATAAAAATATACTATTAAAAGAACATAACGCTATTTTCTTAAATAAAATATATTTGCTGTTGTTTAATTGAAATAGCTATTATTATCTCATCTACATACTTTTGAACAGCTAGAAAATTTGAAGAGGAAAAGTACGCCATAAATAAAAGTAGATACGAATAAAATTGACCTAAATAAGAGCGGTAGAAAAGGCTACGGTTTTGGCTACTTATTCATGGAAATGAAATTGTACTACGTGCTCAAGAAACCTTAAATATATAGGCGTAATGGTGGGTCTGTCTTTGACGGTAAACCAAGAGAAAATTTTCTTAAAAGGTTGTCCATAAGAAGCTTCAGGCTGACGGGAACGCACGCGACCATTACTTATGCATTAACCTGAGCCGCCTACGAAAGCGGTCCCTTGGGCGCGATGCTCACTTGGCCTCGGACCGCACATGAATCTCTCATTCAAATCCTATATATTTTGCTCATATTTTCGATCAAAATTAATAAAAATGTACCTTATCAATATAAATTATGTAGATAGGTATATACCTAGTTTGAATATACAACGATAAATAAAATACATGTATTTATTAAAGCTATAAAATACCTATTAAATTTTTCAAAAATAAAAGTACATGTACTTATATTTTAATTAACCGATTAACATGGTTAGTACCCGAAATAAAATCCTAAAGATCGTAAAATGAAACAAATTGAAAAGCAAGTGTTTTGTTTAGGGCAGGGAGGCACACTTAGAACGACGCCTCCTGAATTACGTACGAGGTCGGAGCGATCATTGTGGTCGTACCCTCACTGCCGCTCCAAATGATGCCTCTTTACATTTCAACCCAGACCGCTAATCGCATCAGTTGCGTTTCTCGGTTTACTTTTTGTTCTTTCTGCACTCGTATGTGATTTTATGTCTTTGGCCCATACATAAAACCTTCTTAAACTAATAGCAATTTATTTTATTGACGTTCTTTTGTTTGTGTGCCTTTTATTGTAGGCGTAACCTTGTTAACTTATCCTTGGTTTAAGGAATTTTATTATCTGTTATTCCCCAAAGGGTATGGATCAACTTTTATATTTATTATAAATACTTATTTAAATATTTGAGCTGTATAAAGACAAAGTTAATTTATTATAGCCGAGATTAATTCAAAATTATTCACTATTTTAATTTTAATAAGGGCTGCTAAATTGGAGTTACGCTACGTAGACGGGCGGTGACACTCGCGCTTTATCTGATTATTTTACATTATTTACCTGTAATTAACATCGTCGCTCGGCTTCGTGTTGCTTTATGATGGAGAAAATTACAATATAATGAACCTTAATAGTCTACAAATTATTATTGTACCCACTCATAGTCACCTATCTACTTTAATTTAAATTGTGCTCTGTCAATTAGCGTCTGTAATAACTTTCACATAATAATGTACATTTGTCGCTTTGTAAACTTTCGAAGGGAAATATGCGAATTAATTTTACATAGTTTACTTAGTATCTGAGTAAATTGTCAAAAGAATGCTTGCAAAATATTTTATTATAATTTAAAATCGGCACCGGATTCGATCCCTAGTCGCTGTTACCGATGTGCAATTTTAATTAAATTAAACAGTTTTAAAAATGATTTAATTTATTTTGTTAATATCCTTAAAGCAATTAGATTAATTATTCTCTTAGGTAACATTTAAAAACAAAATTATTTAATTATACATGTTGATTTTCATTTTGTTTTCATTGATTTATTTCATGTTGATCTACATTTTTTAGTATTCCATTTTTGATGGAAATATTCCATATTTTGAATTAATTAATATAACTACAGAGCCTGTTTGAAGAGAATTGTGGATGTGAAGGAAGTAAGGGAGTTGTGTAAGGATCGTGGTAAGTGGCGTTCCATTGTCTCTGCCTATCCCTGTGGGAAAAAGGAGTGACTATTTGATTGATTGATTGATAAATATATAGCAATATTTTATATTAGTTATACTTAATTTAACGTTCTGAAGGTTAGATTCTAATTAGTAATGTACAATTAGGTGTGCAATACGTATGTTCACATGATTCAGTTGTGTTAATCTAATTAGGCTTGCTAATTGTCCTGTGGAGTTCGTGATTTAGCTGCAAGAGCTGTGTTTAGAAGCTATGGCTATCTTGTACAAGTACATCTAATTTGTATAATAAACTTACTGTAGAACAGAATAATATATGTTTATATATGTGGTGCTGTCTTATATTAAGCCCCCATAATATAAGGCATCAATCCTTCTAACGTAAAGCCAGAGTGCGGTCCATGAATGAAGGCGACTGCTACTACAGTTAAATAACTGCAAGTAGCAGTAATTCGCGGCAATTCCCCAGAAATATAAAAACTTCATAAATAGGATAGTCAGTTAGTATCTTTCGAATTATCAATCAATCAATCAGTTAAATTGTCACGCCTTTTTCCCTCAGGGCTAGGCAGAAACAATGTAGCGCCACTTGCCACGATCCTGACACTATTCCCTCGCTTCCCTCAAATGCACAATTCTCTTCATACAAGTTTTCGAATTATTCTTTAAATATTGTAGATTTATATTTTAAACATATGGGATTCTCAGTTTTGTTTATAAATGTACCCTGTCATACAAGATTGAACATAAACGCGTACAATATATCCCTCAGACACCAATATTTATACACGAAGCATCAATCACAACCACACAAAACTGCTATACACAAGTGTCAATTATAGGAATATTAATAGATTTCGATACACGCGCTTAATCACGTGATATCGGGTATATTTCCCCACCGTCAATTTAAGACAAGCCCGACCTACTTTCTCTTAACAGCGTTGGATTTATATTTTATTTATGTATGCAACTATAACATTTATTCAAGAACTGAGATAGATATTTTATTAGAGACTATATAATATTTTTTTATTGTTGCTCGTTATAAGACAGCACCCCTGCAAGCTGGGTTCATGAATAGAGGCAATTACTGCGAAAGTTAAATAACTGCAAGTATCAGTTGTGTTCGCTATACCGGCTTAGTTATAACCGGCAAATTTCAAGCTGATTTCGAAACGCGACTCAGTTTACAGTCTGTACACGTTTGTCTATTATAACATTTATGATTTATCTGGTGGTAGGCAAGGGGGTTTACGGGCTCCTCAGTCGCCATCGCTACGCAGAGTGATGACGGCTTGAAAGTGGTGTATCTACCCTGTGGGCCGACCGCGTAACTCAATGAAAATGGGCTTCGTATTGACAGTTGAAATCCATTAATGAGCTTTAAAATTAAAATTGCGACCGCGCAACACATTAAGAATCGATGTTTATTTTCATTAACAGCTCATTGAAACTCATTGTCTGAATGAATAAAAAATGAATTTAACACTAACAGCGGTAACTATTTGACAAATGGGAATGAATTTCACCATTGAAGTTGCGCGGTCGGCCCCCTGGTTTAGCGTCTGAGAAAATGATCATCACTCTGCCTACCACTCTTTATTAGTTTATTCAAATATTTACAAAGGCTTTATTTAAAGGGATATACGAGTACTTGGCGACAATAGTATAAGAGTTAATCTAGTTGTAATTGAATTTTGCATCCTAAAAAGCTCACTGTCACTGTTGGTTAACGTCTAGTGAGTTATCCTATTTATCCGTACCACTTTCAGCGATCCATGGTTTGGACTGCTAGATTAATTCCTCTTTTGTATAGAAACATTTTTATATAGTAATCAATCAAACTGTTACACATCAATTCCTAATTTGGGTTAGCCAAAGACAATGAAGCGCCACTTTATGTAAAGTTGTGATTCTGACACAACTTTACTCTGACATTCACTTTACTCACATCCATAAGTTTTTTTAATATAAGTTTTATTTTATTTGCTCTTTCAAATCACATTTTAAGGCACACGATTATTCTTTATTTTATCTGCAATCGTTACTTTACACTCCCTAATATTTCTATACTTACATTAAATATTTAAAAAAATGTAAAATGAAGTATATACATGTACAGATCAGATATCAGAGCAGCCTAGGCTGTACGTCAGAGGCTAAGTTCGATTTGTAGCTACAGACAACCAATTTGCAAAATTGTATAATATTTATTTTCAAACTTATAAATATTCGATAGTTTCATGCAAGTATTCTATATTTTATTGAATATTTGCAGCATCATGAAATTCATAAACATTAATCGAGTAGATATTTCTCTCAACAACATTTTACCGATATAAACTTTTATTCTGAAGTAACGTTAAGGAAGCTTCGTTCATAAGAACTTCCTTGGTACACATCTCGAACGTTTTCCTTGGAAAAAGGAATTTCCGGATATTTAGGTTCCGATTTCATGACGACCGGACGTTCTACGTTCACCAATAAAATACAAATGCATAGAGAAACTTACGCTATTCTGGTTATTTGATAAATCGAGCGAATGTATGTAAAATTTTTATCATTTCTCTTGTACTATGCTTTTATTTGCATGAAAAAAAATCTCTACTATTTTTTTATCAAGATGTGATATTTGATTGCCTTATCTCAAATTGCCTGATGGTGAATAAGGAGGGTTCAAGAGCACCGAAGACTGACAAAACCGTTTTATTTTTCAGTTGCCTCAGTTGCTGTTACTATGCTGGCCAAAAGTAGGATAGTGGATGGAAAACACATGGCCTGTTAAAGCATTCTACTTGTCAATTGTTCCACAAAGAAAAGACGCATTAAACCGCATCAGTTCGACTGCCGATTCGGTCGATAGAATGCGGATGTATTATCGTACTACTACGAAGTGCCGTCCATGAATGAAAGCTATTGTTGCCACAGTGAATTTCTGCAGTCAACAGTCTCATCAACTAGCACAATTCCGCCAACTTTCAGGTTGATTCTGAAATAAAAGTGAGTCATTAATAGCCTTAACATATAAAAGAGGTTGTTTTATCTCCGATTGACTAACAACTCAGGACCCCCTTCTAGTATTTTGTTAGATTTTGCGCGAACATTGATTAATGAAACGTCGGAATAATAAAAAATAATGTAAAATCAAAACCAAAATAAACGCGATAGTAAGCTGCTTAAAATTTGTTTAATTCACCCCCTTCATTATATGGACAAATGATATTAGACTAGTTTGTAATAAAGTTTTGTTCGAATGTCGCTTGTGGTTAAATATAGAAGTAAGGAGGCCAAAGCTATTACCAGTTTTAGCCTCAAGCGAGAGTGTCGGCTACCACTCGTGTATCGTAGTGCGATGGTATTGCCCATTACCCTGGGCCCTCCCGGCGACTGCACGATTGCATAGCCCACTTCCACACGAAAAGCATTTGCGAGCAGTCGTCCGTTCTGTTTTATTACACTATATTCTGCATATGATGATAATATTTGTGAAATACTACTTATGGAACAATGTTATTTTGTACAAAAATACTTAGCTTTATTATTTGTATTATTTAATCAAAAATTGTTAGTAAAAATAAGGAGATATAGATGTTAAGTGCTAAGCAGATACTTGTTTGTCATTTGCCCAGTCTTGGCAGACTAATGGTAAAAATGAGGTGGTATAAACCGCGAAGTAGTTGGTCCCTTTTCGGGATCATTTTAAAAGTAGGGTGATTATTTAAAAATTGTAGGATAGAACCACAATAAAAAATGTAACAGTTAGTACGATATTTATTTCAAATTACACTGTGAATCACGAGATCATTTACCGTTTCAAAAATAAATGGAGTATTTTTCAAAAATATGTAAAACATGAAAAAATCTGTGATTATTACTTGTTGAAAAAAAAATCGCAACACGAATTCGTATTTTTATTGGTTATTGACAGATGTAATCAGCGTGTGTTAAAATAAAAAAATAAAAAGTGTTTTCATTTTTATTTAGTTATACTCGGTGATATTTTGTCGTGAAATATAGTATACGTTGGTTTACATTGCACAGTGGAGAATAATAAAAAGGAGGGAACGTCGAGCGATACCTCTGTGCCGAACAAAAGTGCTATCGTTTTAGTATAGGGTCCCGTGGGCGACATTACTTCAATTATACACTTATTTGCCCTTACCTATGAACGAACCTTAATGATAATCCAGTTTAAGAGGGATTAAAACTAACTCATAACTAAATTATTCAAACTTTCATAGAAAATTTCGTATGCGACCGGTTTAGAAGAGGGATTCAAAAGGAGTCAATTATTAAAACTATATGAATGAAACTTTAATCTGCATTTTTAAATATAAAAAAGTTGCAACACAGTAAGTTTATTATTTTTTAAATGTTTTAAAAACAATTTTTTAGCGAACAAGTATTTTGAGGTTGTTCTTTAGTTGCTTTTAATATTTTTTTATATTAGTCATAAAACATGTTAGGTTTTACTTAGGTGACAGTAAAGTACCTAAAATATAAAAGTATATAATAGTGTAATAACATAATTTAGCTTTTTCCCTTTTATCGCTATCTGTAAAAAATAAAGGTGCTCTGGGACGAGTAACGGTGGAATGCTATTCCACAAAATTTACGACTTCGGCATCTTACAATGTCCGGTTTAATTAAACCTTTCCAAGTACATTAATATCAATTATGGTAATCCTCCCCAAGTGGGTTCAGCGGTCGGCCTTACACCGCGTGGATTTGCTTTCTCCCCGTATATTCAAACTTACCCGATGTAAAGGTAGATTTGTTTCTTGAATTGCTTTCAAGAAACTGCCCATTTAACGATTCGCTTTGTCTTTATGTAGCGATCGTCGAAGGTATACTCTCGTTTAAAATATTTTACGAGTTCTCAAGAAACGCCAGTAATTAAGAAACAAGTACCTAAAGGCCTGTATCTGAGAATGGTTTACATTTTATTTGACATTTGTTACAAGTTTAAAATTGTTAATACCTATTCCGAGATTAGTAAATTAACATTGTGGAATTGTTAATGTTTGAACAAGCCGCTGCCTTTTTAATAGTATTTTTAGATTGAAGGCTAGATTTATCTTTGAATATAGTATAATAATTTTATTAAATCAATATTTACTGTATTTATAATAACAATGTAGATAATTCTTTAACGTATAATGCATAATTCAGTAATAATAATTTACAAATAAAGATATTATAATAAATTATAGAAATATATTATAATAAAATACTTATTTATATAACAAAATTCATTTTGATAAAACGCACATGATTTCTGTAAACAGTAAAACGTAGTCAAAATTTACAGTGAAATAAAACGCGAGAAAATTATAAAATATCAACGTCAATATTTTTATTATGTATCAAAGGAATGTTACGGCCAACGAAATAAAAAATGCCGTAAGCATAAAGCTCGGATGTTGGCTAATAAAGGAAGCAAGAATCAGACTCTGTTACGAGACTAAAAGGGCGCGGCTTTATTATTATGACTCTAATGTCGGCACCATATTACGAAAAAAATGTTTTTTTTCTTTCTAAGAAAGTGAAAAGAAATGGATGAAAATGAGCTCTAAAACGACTATTATAAATTTCCTTTGTTTCGTCATTGTTAACATTTCTTTTGCAAAAACATTAACAAATTGCCTTTTTACGTTATAATTAATTTAAGTTAAAGACTGATTGTTAATACGGGAGAGAAGGCAGACAAAACCAATGCGTATGATGTATGTAATTCATTACCTAAGGGAAATTCAGAATAAGCCTTCATTTTGGTTGAGTTATTCAGACTTAAATCCAATAGCGAGCGCTTTCCATATGAGAAAAAGGTCATTTTAAATTAACCGCAAGCCGTAGAGCTTAATACTTATTCTCTGGAAAAATGAAATATATTTTTTAAAGAAGTGCCTATTCAAAACTCTAATGTCTTCTTATACTTGTACAGAAAATAACAATTAAGTAGTTGTATAAAAATAGGGCATATTATGTACTCTCATGTACTTGTTAATTGTTAACTATATATTCATAAAGTTGTTATTTTTGTCTCATATTTCATTTAATTTAATTTTATGCACTCGAAAATCTGATATTTGTCTTTTTCATTGCATGTCAAACATTTATAGTTCAAATAGTCGTGTTTGTATTACGTGATATATGCGTACTAGATATGTTTGTAGATATATCATCAGTGATCTCAAGCTGCTTCTATTGAGTTATATCGCTTCAGCGAATCTGCAAAATTGATCTCGCTAGAGACAAGCTTTGATCGAGACGGATAATAAGGTAAATCGAGTATAATACTCATATTACACAGATTCTGTTTAATATCCTTATTACCATAATACATATTCATATATTACAATAATTTGTTGTAGACTTTTTATTTCATTTTGTTGACCGAGTTAAAGGTAACTTTGATTTAAAGGCTGACATTATTAATTTATTATACTAGTTTATTATATTATTATTATTATATTATACTAATTTATTATATTATTATAATTTATGTTAATGTACTAGAAAAAAAGTAACGTATTAAATTATTAATAAAATATAGTGAGTGATATAAAAACACTACTGAATAAATAGCTACGAAGAAGCACTAACCTAAATGTAATATCAAAATGAGTGAAGTAAGGTAGAGTCGGTATATTGAATTGTGAAATACGATTTTATATAAAAAAACCTTCCAACATTTTTCTGTTTCACAATTTCCTCGACAGCATCTCTCTAAAATAACTCTAGTATTGAAAAGTACTCTGAGTTTAAATGTACAAAAACATTTTAGGAAAAACTTGTTTGAAGTAAGTCTGCAGTCTGGGAGCAGTCGTGTGCGGTCGGTAGCTACACTAGTCGAGAGTTCTCGTGGAGCAAGAGGCCTGATTGGATTTGCGGCATCCGTTTCCATTAACGACAGACGTTAAGCAGCCAACGCCTTTGCAACCAAATTGGAACACTCCAAACTTCTTCGACACTAACTCACAAACTTATGTAATTTGAAATTAGTTTACCTTTTTGCATTTCCTTTCCTAGTAAGTATAACTGGATAATTTAAAAGTTAAATTATTATTTCGATATTATGTTAATTTACCTAACTGTTGTAGAATTAAATGTTATATATCTCTCTACTAAAATTTTGTGTTAGAACATCAATGTAATGGCTGACATTATTTTAAAAACAAAATTCTTTAAAATAATAACCAGTTTTATATTGTGAAAAGTCATATTGAAACAGTACGAGTAAAGTGCATTTTAAATCTTAACTGCAAATTGAAAATGGTGAAAAGTTTTAATTGGCGCTTTTAAAAAGTAAACTTGTAAAGCTTTTCAAACAAATCCTCACTTTCTCTTTTAACACCTAACCACTTTGAGAGTTCGTGATCAATCATCGGCCCAAGTCCCTCACAAACTTTTGTGAGGATAACAATAAAGCGTTGCAGAAAATATAATTACTTTAACAATTTATTAAGAAAATTCAAGTAACAAACTTCCAAACTTTACTTTAAAGTGTACAGTCCGTAAAGTTCCTTAGTCGCGTTTTAGAATCAGCTTGAGAATACTCTGTCCCCACAAACCCGGCATAGTGGATGCCACTGCTACTTTCCACTATACTATTTAACAGTATTAGCAGTCGCATTCATTTATGGACCGCATTTCTGCTTAACATCTGGCGGGATGAAATATTACGTTATGTCGAGTCACATTTTCTTATTATTTTTTTATTGTGACTCGACATATGACAGCACGCCGATTAATATTAAGCTGGAGTGTAGTCCATGAATAAATCTCACTGCTACTAAAATTCAATAACTGTAAGTAGCAGTCACATCTACTAACTTTGGAACCAGTAACTTACAAGCTGATCTCGAAACGCGACTAAATCACTTTACGGTCTGTATACTTGTAATATCAATAATATCAAATAAACTAAAATTAAAATAAATTTAATAAATCCTAATCGGCATCTTATTATTACTTATATGTTGTTGTTTATTTTCTATTTGAATTATAAAACTAAAACACTCCACTTCGACAAATGGATTCGGAAATAACTCAATGTTGTAAAAAGTATCGACGGATGCTTTTAACTTACCAGTAGTTTAATTAAGGAATGGACTGTGTTGATAGAAAACCGTTGAAGTATTTCGACACACCAGTGCACTCAGCTCCATTTAAGTTTGTTGTTCACACTCAGGGCGATTGTATTGAACCCTATTACAAATGTGCTTCTGACACGTCATTTCAAATTAACTAAGTATATACTTTCGCAACGGTAGGAATTATTACAATAACAAAAGAAAGGGATTATTGTACTGTAGGGACTAATCTTGTTAGAACTTTGAAACAAAGTAGTGCGAGTTATTCTCTATATAAGGTATATAGGGAATATTAGTTAAGTCGCCTACAGAGTTGGTTCCAAGTACAGCGTCCATCATGCTGATGGTAGCTCATTAGTCACGTAGCAAAAAGTTTTCCCTTATTTGATTTTCTGATCAAATCGTTTCTCGAGAGTGAAATTTTTCGTTTCTAAATCTAATTTTGTTCCCAAAAAAATTGTCGTATTACATCTTGTTTGTCAACTTTTTGAGTAATTTTATTGTTATATAATAAAGATTGAAACATTTACCGATCTAAGAGCTCTACGAAAACTTCATTACTTTGTATAAACATAAAAAAGCTCTAATAAAGTATCACGACTAGCTTTGATATCCGATGTGCTATAATGAATTGAATTATATTTTAAACGTTTATGAAATACTTAATATTATCATAATATCTATAACATTATGCGCCTCAGAATAAGGTTATTTTTTTTAATCAGTACCATTACTGTTTTTTTTTCTTATAAAACAACTACATTATATTATTATAAATACAAATAAAAGCTATGAAACAAATCCTTGTTCTGACCGGGAATCGAACCCGGGACTTTACGCGTAACGAACTGGTGTGTCAATCAATGCGCTATGTCTGTCGTAAATTAAATCTATTTTAAATAGGTACCTATAATTATATAACATTCGAGTTAAAATTAAATGTTCACCAAAACGATGTGGAATGACTTAATGCTTTTTCTGTGTTTGCGTTCCCTTTTTCAGTCTGCTTTTAATCTTCGCGGTGAAGTTTGCTCACGGATGTTAGAGGGCTCGCGGGCTTATTACCCTGAATGCAATTACTGCTGAGGCGCCGAGCGACGTTCGTTATAAATGTATGTGTTAATATAGTTAATAGATGACTTTTCATGGCTAAAACCTTACGTTTTATTCAAACCAACTAAATAACTAATGTACATTATGTTTATTGTTGTGTATAATATAAATACATACAAGTAATCATAATATAAAGCTACAAAGAAAAACTATATCATAAAGAAAGTGTGATTCTTTTTATGATAGATTATAGTGTTATCTGAAGTAAATAAAACATCGGCCATGACTTCTCACACTAGAGTAATATCATACATGACGTAAGCCAAAAACGGCAACATATGGCCGAGACATCTTGCTATAGATGCTAAAGCTGCCATAACTTTGTTTTCTTTGTTCGAATATAATAATGGAATGACTTGTGATTTTTCTACCTCTCCAAGAATGAAAATGTAGCCAACGTGAAAATCTAATTCCAAATAGTGGTGTGCCTAAATCGTTGTCATATAAGTACATGATGCTTCCTACATTCTTTAAGTTTTAGAAAAATAAGGATTGAAGTTAACGTATAGAAGTTTAGAAGTAAAATTTTATTAGTTATAACCGTAGTAACGAAAGATCAGGATCCAAATATAAATCACTAAAACTCTCATAATATAATATTAACTATTATACTCGTATAAAAACAAAGAAATGAAAATATAAATGTGAAGAAAAATTGAAATAATAAGACATGCCTGAAGATATAACTCATGTACCTAATCGATATCGAGTTGGGCCCATCTCACAAATCACGGCTCTCGAGTATCAGGCTGAGTGCGCGAGTGATACATTGCGTCGGATAAAAATATTTCTCGAGCTAAGGAACCTGTTGATATTAGATATGGGAGTCGTTCGACCTGGCCATACAAAAACGCAGCGTTGGGATTCTCGTAAATTATCGCCTTTATAATATTTCTCAGCTTCTCTGTAACCCATATTGAGCTTGTGAAAAATGAACAGGTGTACTATTTTCAGACGAGACTATTTTTTAACCGAGCTTCTTTTGCGTAGACTTTAGTTTTCTAAAGCTACAAAAGAGGCCGTCTAAGAAACTACTGCTGATTAAAAAGAATTTAAAACTGCTCTTGGACTTAATTAAATTAAAAAAGAAAAGGCGCTTCATTACCTTCAATTCTCCTATTTTCCGACTCGGTCGAGTCTTTTAAGCCCATATATTTGTTGAGAAGGTGCAACTTCACCGTCTGATCGCATAACCAGACCATATGACCTAGTTATGGTTATATAACTCTACGTAGTGTAACTTATATTTGATATTATAGCGTATATAATATAATACACAAAGTTGAGATAATTCTTGTTTAGAAATCACTCTTACCAAAGTTTTCGGTATAACATTTTCAAAGTAACTCAAGTGTATTAAGGCGATTTGGAGAAATTATTTCAATAGGTGTTCACGAGTTAAAAAGTATTTTTAATAAAAGTATAAAGAATGAGTTTATACTTTTGAGTTTTTGCATTTGTTCGATTTGTAGATATTTACCTGTAACAAAGAAAATAAAAACATTAGCATATTTTTCATTATTATTGCGGTATGATATGTCCCCCATATTTATGTCAAGCTAGAGTGCGATTCATAAATAAAGGCGACTTCGACTAAAAAAAAAAGTTAAAAAACTGCTAGTAGCGATCAGAACAAATATGCCAGTCTCAATAAATTACATTTATTCGCCTAATTACCATTAATTCTGTCCTAATGTCCTAAAGGTTTGGCTGTCAGATAATGTCTAACGGCATTAAGTCCGCCTTTGTACATAGAGCTATTAAGTTAAAATAAATAAATAAATAAAATTATTCGTCTGATGCATTTCAAATACAAATAATATAAGATAGCAAGTAACACATCATATTGATTTCGTTAACGGGCAAGTTATCAAAGAAAATTTTTAAGTGAACATATAAAATTGTTTACCTATCTCAAAGGGGACAAATTGGTGGAATGGATATAAGAAGAAATATTTATAAAACTATTGAGATGAAAACTTTTAATGAGGAAGAGAAAATAATTTTGCTGAGTATTGCAATTCCTTTTACAGGCAATACGTATCTTATATCGAGTTGTGTTTGTTCATCCGCGATACATCGTGTGTAGAGGAGACATTGCACTCTCGTTCATTCTATGCTTGCTCTTACGCTTCCTTGAACACAGCTTCCGTTTCTAATTTGTCTAAGGTTACACATGGTTCAATCTTACTTTGATACTATTTTTATTTAGATAATAAATCTGTAGTTTACACTGTTGAATTGAAATGTCTATTTATATTGTTAAGTCGATAATGGAAATCGTTGGAGTTCATACTCAACTGCACGTGGGAAGATTAACAAAAATGAAATAACCGAAAATCTAATTCGTGACAATGCATGAAAAGTGAGGATTGCAAAATGCATGTTAAACTAATGGACTAGTTGAAAGGTGTATTCTGTGCGCACAAAAAGTATAAGTAAATAGATCCGAATATGCATATGATTGTGGAGGGGCGGCCTGCGTCTGTGTGAACGGAAGCCACGAGGTAATCCTATCGTGTTTGAAACGAAGTGCCATGCCGCCGCAAACATTAAAAAAGAGCGAAAATGACATTTCCAATTTTCTACTGTTGCTCCCGGGCAAATTCATTTTATTTGTAGGCTGGGATTTGCGCCGCGCTGTCTGTCAGATGCCGAGGATTGGACGCGGTAGTTGGCAATATTTCATTGCCATCAAAGGAATTCCGCAGAAATGTAAAATTGGTAGGTCTTTATTAACAAATTATTTGTATCAAAGATTTTTCTTTTTACATTAAAGAACAAAATATAAAAAAGTATATTCTGTCCTATGACCTCTATAGGTGCACATTATATAATATTAGTTAGTATTGCTTTATTTAAAGTTATGAAATTAAATACCTTGTGGCTTACATGTTAATACCGTACACAAGTACACCATTAACACTATTTTAAGTAATTATAGTGATTGATTATTATGACGTGGCATAGTGGTAATGAAATAGGTTTGGAAACCCAAAGTTGGCGATTTCAAATTACTTTCTGCAGTTTCAAATATATTATTATTAGCCTATTGATTTGTCACACTGCTGGGCAAACATCTTCCTCTCTTTTTTATTGTTTGGGCCTGTCGCAATGTATTCTGATCAATTATATCAATTATATAACCAATTTGTCACACTATTATTTCAGAGATGGGAAGAGACATTGGAGCGCACGTGCCACGATCCTGCATAACTTCTGCCTTCCCTTACATCTACAATTCTATTATACAAGCTCTACGGTTATGGGCACTAGGCAGCCTAGTTTTTTGAGGATGTCTCCGATTTGGTCGGAAAACATCCACCCCTTTAATATACTATATATACACATAAAATATATTTAATATATATACCTATAATTAATTGTATAAGATGTTAGAAATTATGTATTTTGCATATATACTGGTTTGTTGCGGGTAAAGTCCCGGGTTCGATCCCCGGTCGGAGCAAATATTTGTTTCATAGCTTTTATTGTAATATTTAATAATATTAAATAATGGAAATATTTGTTAATAAAAAAAGAGATGGATATTTGCTTCGGGTCTGGTTATCAAAGAGTGGTAGGCACTGGTACCCAGTCTGCCGATCCGGGGTAGTACCACCACTTCCCGTGGTCGTCCACAGACTATGTCTGTGGCGACAGCAATCACGCGCAGGTGATTGCTGGAGTTTTGCTGTTCTCCCATCGGGCGCGTTCCCGGGTGGCGGATAGGGAGCCGCGACGGTGTACTCCGTCGCGGTATCGGGACCCGGGCGTAGTGCACCCGGGTTCCGACGCGGACCAAAAACAGCGTGTGGGCGCCCCGGCCTAACGGCCAGCGTGGCGCAACCCGAGGGCGGTGAACTTGACACCGCCCTCACCCCGTCCTCTTCCTGTTAGCCTCTGGCTACCAGAGGCGCATCGGGAAGAGGACACGAGAGGATTGTCCCAGCTGGGTGTCTTGGCGCCTGGCTGGGACGGAGAAGCGAGTGCGTCGCCCGGGCAATGACCGAACATTGCCTGAGCGGCGCACTACTAAGAGGTGGCGCTGCCTTGAGCGGTTGCTCGGCAGCGCCAAAACTCGGTGCTCCCTCGGGCAGTGCTTTTTAGCATAGCCCGGGGTTGAGCGATTGGAGGATGCCGCTGCCCAAGCCGGGCAGTGGCAGTAAGGGAGAGACGTGCAACCGTTTCCGCACGTCTCTCCCAGAAAGAGGGGCCTGCTCGTCGTGTCAGCAATGTCGCGACTGAGCGGGCCACATTGTTAGTTGGGGCCCGAAAGGGCCAACGTCGGCGGAGTTACGAGGGTTTGCTAACGCGATACCAGTGCTCCGCCGATGACGGTTTGTGGAAACGGCGTGGGAGGTTTTAGCCGGTGAGAGCCCGGCACTTCGGCTGGTAGAGCTTTCCTCCCACGTTAATAAAAAAAAAAAAAAAAAAAAAGTACCACCACTTACAAGTATACAGACCATGAAGTGATTTGGTAACGTTTCGGAATCAGCTTTTAAGTTGCCGGTTCCATCTAGGCCGGCATAGTAGATGTGATTGCTACTCACAGTTATTGAGTTGTATTGGCAGTGACATTCATTCATGGACCACACTTTGTCTTAACATCAAGCGGGGTGCTGTCATATGTCGAGTCACAATAAAAATAAAAATAAAGTAATTGGTTGCATAATGTAAAATACCAGCCCGTCTAATAGCTAAGTATAGAGCATCTATATAAAATATATAGGTAATTGTATTTATTTACAGAACCTTTATACGAGTATACCTGTGATGAAACTATGCCTACGAGATATTCTTTGGTGTTTTTGACAAAAAATCTCGGAAATCGTCGTTTCGCACACGCGTGTATGGCTTGATTTATTTGTTAATAACAAAAAGCTACCATGAACAAGCCTGTGACAAACAAGTTTTACGGGCATCGTCTAACCAAAACGAATGACGAGGCGACTCACTCGTCGAATACATTCATGTAAAATTCATGTCGAATTTCATGTCGCTCCCCTTCACGGCGTTACGCGTCTGTAGTTAGATAAAAATTTATAAATTCAGGTGTCCCCAATACGTAACGATAGGTATTGAGATAAATAATTCCTTAGAAATTTTATTGTATTATTTCCACTTGCCCATTTTCTTGAAGTTTTATTACATATTTATATTTGTACAATAAAGAGAGGATTGCAAAATGAAAGCCCGTACTTATGTTCGTTCAGTAAATATGCGTCATAGAAACGTTAAGTGTGTTAATATGTGGAGGGTGTACGTCTTCTATGTTTGTATGCGGTCGACAAAAGCACACTTTTAATTAGTTTGTGGTTGTCATGACATTCATATACTTCACTTCGACCTCAATACGCGACCAACAACTAAATTGGTTTAGTCACAAATTAGTTTACTGGATAGTTATCATACTGCATTACAGTTTGGAATTAATGTCAATAAAGTATTTTATAGTAATTACTCGTAATCAATCTTTTTATTTTATTTTTAATGATTAGGTTACCTTATCATTAACCTTTGAGGTGTATATTAGCTCTGGGTCTAGTTGTCAAGAGTGGTAGGCCGTGATGCCCAGTCTGCCGATATAGGCTTAGTCACGTTTCGGGATCATTTTGTAAGTTGCCGGTTTCAACTACAGTTAAATAACTGCTACTACATTTGTTTAACTGTAGTAGCAATTACCTCTATACTTGGACCGCTTCCCCGCTTAACATCAGGCGTAACATCCACAATAATTAAAAAGTAAAATACTGACGACAAAATTATTAAATAAAACACGAATTGAAAATCCTTTTAAAGTAAAATTTAATTATATCAGTGAAAAGCTTATTAAATATGGGTAATATAAAATAGGCGTATAATACTTGAATACTTCATTATAGAACTTGAGGAGATATAAAATTTCCGAATCAGTGAACCGAATGGCTCCATCTACAAAATCCCGTGTTTTCACTGTATTATAATTGGTATGTGTGTTTGCATTCGATTGTCTGGACGGGCATAAAAACATGGGTTGTGGGAACAGTGGCAGCCGCGGACAGTCCTTCTTATTGTTATAAATTGTCCAAGGATTATTTTGAAATTTATTTCTATAGATATCATGTGTGATAATTACGTGTATTTTGTTTTCGAATGAATACATTTGAATTGTTTTATCATGAGAGAGGTTTTTATTATTGTTGTCAGTTTTTAATAACGTTTAATGTGTATTGAGTACACGTGTCTACATTTGCTTTGTGTTTAAGTATTAAGGACTGATATTCAATCGTACACAGCTATGTTTTCATGTTAATTTAGCTATGTCTTGATACAAAGTGAATAACGGCATCCCTCGTAAAGCTTACTATATCTATAAATTCATGTCCCTTTAACTAAAGAGCTTTGTTCAATACATTGAGATGAAAGCAGTTTAGCTTCGAAATCCTGATTACAAACCGCAACAGTCGGAAACAGCTCTGTTCTCGATGATAGCAAATTAGAGACTAATTACAAGGCAAATACCGCACTGTCACTGACGTACGTATCTACTAATTATGACAATCCGTCTAAAGCAAATCTATAATCATTCATGATTAATTAGCCAAATACATCTTGTTTACTATAGCTAAATATTATTTATATGTGGAATTGAGTGTGATTCATTGTGATAATGAATTTAGCTACAGTATAGCTTGATAATTTGTATGAGCTCTTTAACTCTTGTATTACGTTAATTTTTCTCGTTAGAAGTTAAAACATTCTGATTTAAGTGTTCTAAAAGTAAATACATACACTGAACTCGTCTCCAATTTTTTTCATCTGTGTCAACTGGCCTTGACTCTATTTATTTATTTCTAAACTAAGCTACCATAATACATAGGTTTGTTTAGTTTTTTCTTATATAAACATAAAAGTACCCATCGTCCGAGTATGCGGAAAAGAGGATTTGTATAAGACTATGCAGGAGGTCAAAAGCAACTGATTCAAGAATCAGGTCACGAGATTCGACTTACCAGAAAAGGTCTCTACAAGTGAGCCGGCTTAACTTAAAATTTCTGTTTTCCTTCCTTCTGATGCACATTGTGTTTTGAAGACTCTTACCAAGACCTATATAAGACATTTCTTTTCCATATAATATATTTTTTATTGTGACTCGACATGTGACATCGGCGCGCCTGTTGGTAAGCATGATAAAGGTCCAAAAGTGCATATTATGATGCTAGAAAAAGTCTCAGCTCACGGCTTCCTCAGTCACCAACAAAAAATTCTAAGGATATCCTGTTAAATTACCATATCATACATAATTATTTAGAAAATATTACAATTATTATACATTTCAAGAGTGGTAGGCAGTGGTGCTCAGTCTGCCGATCCGGGTTAGTACTTACAAGTATACAGAAGTGACTTAGTTGCGTTTCGGGATCAGCTTGTAAGTGGCTGGTTTCAACTAGGATGGCATTTAACAGTAAGTAGTAGTTACCTTCATTCTTGGACCGCACTCAAGCCTAACATCAGGCGGGGTAATGTCGAGTCACAATAAAAGAAATATTGCGTTTTTGTATTATACAAATAAATAGAATAGAAATAAATCGCGAAAATTTTAGGGTAATTAAAAAACAACTACAATGAAATAATTAAATTTGATTTCATAAATTTAGGTGTAGTGGTAACGCAAACCGAGAGCACGGGTTCAAAACCAGTTGCCAGTACCAATGTATCTTTGATACGAGTATGTGTACATTAGTCGTCCCGTTTCTATAATACGAGAACTTTCAGTAGCTTAATATAGCCTAATAAATAAAATAATAAAATAGTGCTGTTAAATATGTCTAAATGTTATGATGGAAATGAAATATAGAATAATATGTAGTGGGCGTGTAAACGGCTTTCAATTGTATTGAAAATTGGTTATTGTATGGTTGCCGAATAGAGAGAGTAACCGCACACAAAGGACTACATGTAATTACGCTTCGTATTCACTATATGAGACAGATGAAAGTGACTTATAGTAGTCTACATATTATGAAAGCTACTTATAGAACGCAAGTAAAACATCTAAGGTACTTGAATAAAAGGGAAAATATATCCAAATTGGATTTACTGGTAAAAGTACTACAGAAAAAGTGTTAAGGTGAGTGGGGAATGTGCCATAGAGATTGAATTCACATGTGGCCCCTGAACAAGATGGATGGGCCGACGGCCTGAGCCCGAGGGCGGTGGTTTCTCCGCCTACAGGCGACGCGCTGTGAGCTTGCAACATACGATAATGCCTCCTGGGACATTTTTTCTCCTCCGTTTACTTTTGCAGCATCATTTTATGATACTAACCTGGCTTATTTTAAAGTCATACTCATGAATTTCCCAACGTTATAAGATAAGGTGATGTGTATATCAGAAATAGGGGAGTGTTATTGTTGCTTTCCTTATTACTCCGCAACTACGATCACGATATATCTTGGTTTGCAGCATTCAGCGCAAAGTCGTCGAAACGTAACGGGCATACTGATGTACGTTCTAAAAATTTATTACAAGACCGAGGAGGAAGTATATCGCTAGTGTCGCTGAATGAAAAGAAATGAGTTTTCTTTTACAAAGTGGCGCCTGACTTCTGTGGCGGCTAACCTGAAACTTTCAAGGCTTAACCCAAAAAACGAATATTTAAACAATAGACATTTTACGAGCATTTTAAGAAAACATTTCTTTTAAAATAATATTTAAACACTATGAAACAATCAAATAACAATTTTCTTCCAATACTGAAAAGAAAACTCAAACCTATGTATTTTCATAAACTAATCTATTATAGAAATATAAAAACATTTCTAATATTTCTATTCAGAAAAGAAAATTGTGCTACGATTTTGATTATTCAACGTCCTGGAAATAATAGTTTGTGAAGGAGAGATAATAAAAACAATATTCACTCAAATATTTTAATGCTTTGTTTTTCTGACGATAACTTTTCATTTAGTTTTGGATTTTGTTGGATTAAAATTGCATGATATTTTTAACATCCAGCTACTCAGTTTTTGTAAAAATAAACTAACTTTTGAATTACCAATACCTCAAAACTCAATAAAATCAAATAAATTAAACTTTTATAACCAAAAATATTTTTCGTATTAAAAAAAAAACTCTGCCTCCTGCTTTGAGTTACAGGGAGCAGTGAATTCCTGAGGTAATTTATATAATCTATTTTAAAGCTGAAATATGTATGTCGTTAAATATTGATGCGACCCAGAAAATAAAACAGTAATAAACAGCCAGTGAGATTGTGTTTTGAAAGTATAAAAAAATATTTAATTCAATTATTTTTGTGAAGAAATTTTTAAATTGATTATGTGGATGGATATCTTATAAGTTACTGTCATTGGAGTTTAGAATAGTTGGTGCAGCGAGTGGCATACGAGGGAGAATGCGACGCGACGACTACGATGGGACATTTGTAAGCAATTTGTATTCGGGTGTGTACTCAACGCTCACTTTTCTTACTACGCTCGCCGTGACGAGACTCAGTTCGAATCGAGTTTTGGCTGCACTTCTATCTTAGTTTAGTCACGGCTCTGCTGTGGTATTTATTTGTTTTTATTTTATTATTTTTGTTGTGTACCGAAACTAATTATTTTTATTTTGTACTAAAATTATTCGTTTTTTAATCACAGGCGACAGTATTGCTCAATACTCTAATATATTTTTTAATGAAAATCAGCAGTAACTAATCGCGTTTAAATATCTAGGTATAAATTTGGAAATTATAGTAGGTTTGTAAAATATATAAAATTTCTTAGACAAGCACAGTACAAACTTTTTTAATTACGCTCATGATAGATATTTATCTTATAAAGTTGCTCGAGCGAACGAGGTCAATTGAAGTGCTTATATTCATATAACAATGTTTTAGAACGGAAGATATATAGTTTACGATCAAGATATTTACTAGTGGTGTCTCCATTGCCAACAGAGTTTATTGCATAGACTATAAAAGTGCATTGACGTTGCATTTGGCAATAGCACCTACAAATCTTACGAGTAACGTTACTGGTGATGTTTATGTGAAATTTATATACATAGCGTCATTTGCATATTATGATGCTAGCCCGCAATATAAACAGTTATTTCTTATTATTAATTATAGTTAATTAATATTATGTCTATTTTCTGTAAAATTTGACGTAGAGTTTGTAAAATACGAATGTAAATAATGTGATAAAATAAATGGTCAATTAACATAGGTAAATTCGAAAGGACAGAAAGCCTAGTTTAAATGTGATAAGTATTTTATAAAATAAATTTCGACTGTCATCCTCACTTACAGTGGCATAAAACATCACGATATCTGATACCTGCAAACAAATCGTTCATTATTCGAAAAGCCCGGGGCGTAAATGTTGTTCGCTCGTGTCCAACGCATTTTTCGATAAATACCAAACAATTATCCGAAACGTAGCAAAACATAAATTTCACATGGGCCTCGGGGATAAGTACGAGTATAGCTTTATGGAGTAGGTAACAATGTTGAACGAATATTTTGCTCGCATTGAGTATTTATGAAGCGTAACTGCTTCTTTATGATTATTGAGAAAGTCTTGTGAGAGTTCTTTTGTGTTTATTTAAGTAATATATACAAGTTTGAGCAGTATTTCAATTTGATCAAAAAATCTGAGCGCCAGTTTGTTTACTTTAGACATTTAATAGTATTTTAATATGCGCAGCGAAAATATGGGTTAATAATATAATAAGAAACCTCGGCAATGCACTTACATCGGATTTATTTAACCTTTAGCATAAAGTTAGTCGAATGTTCAGTAGACCGCATGAGCAGGCTTCGATCCAATCAAACGAGTGAACCATGTTTTAAGACCAAATACTTTGAAAGTTTTGTTACGTTTTCCAATCCATGAACTACGAGTTTAATGTATCGTGCGCTCAGCATAGTTTATCTAGATTTAAATACAGTTTAACCTAAATTAGATTTAGTTAGTATATGTTTAGATGTGGTACCTATGAAAGAAGATGTAGCAACGAAGAAATGTTTTGATGGTTTGGGCAAATGAAAAGGATGAGTAGGGAAGTAAGTTGACGAAAGTAATTTATTAATCGAATGTATTTTCGTGTGGTGTTTTCCGAAATCCTTAAGAATGATGCGTTGCCTAGTGCCCATAACCTTAGAGCTGGTATAAAAAGTGAGGATGCGAGAATTGTGGATGTGAAGGAAGCGAGAGAGTTATGTCAGGATCGTGGCAAGCGGCGCTCTATTGTCTCTACCTATCCCTGTGGAAAAAGGGGTAAGAATTTGATTTGATTGAAGAAAGCGAAAGAATAATATCAGCATAATGGCAAGAGACGACTTCTGGGCATTGCGAATCCAAAATATTTGATATAGGAACTGTTGATTTTGATGTATTTTTCTCCAACATTAATACTTGATTGACTTTACCTAAGCCCTTTTTACATACACCTCAATACTTATGTAAAAACCTAAATTTGACCGAATCGAGAATCAAGGTATTCATGTACATTGAAAGTATTCATCGAATAGACAAAAAAATGTAGCCAATGTAGTTCTATATATGTTGCCAAATATATTTTAAAGTAATATAAAAACATGAAGCCTTTCACAAATATTAAATGAAATGTCCGTGAGCTTATGAAACAATCATCGGAAAATTATTAATTGCATTACTTTTTCAATGAGAACAAATATTTTTTGATTGCATTGTGGCGAATGGAGTCCTATCGGATGTCGGTATACAGCGATTAAAAACATTGCTTATTTTTAAATCGCAGTTTAATTCTCTCTATTGGATTAAACTCCTTTTGTTTTTTTTTAATTCTTAATTTCTGCTTTTAAATTTGAAATAAAACAGCTATTTCTATTTCGTTAAAATGCATAAAAATTTATGCATGCAAATCTCTATTTTACTATTATACCTTTCTTTGTATTATTATTATCTTTTTCACTATTATAAGGAAATGGAATCGAATTATTAAAAAAGAACTTTAATCTATCATACGACATACTTAATGTATCATCATCAGCCAGAAGACCTACTCGTAGCATGGATGGCAGTTCACAATGCGGTTCTTGTTCCTATATTATTGCATGGAAGTGAATAGTGGGAATGACGAAAAAACCTGAAAAAGTATTATATGTAGTATTATTACTGTAAATGCGGACATTAAAAAGTGTATGTGGGACGCTCCCATTGTGGGGTAACGATCGTAAGAATAAAGTAGTGCGTGATACTTACACAACTCCCTTGCTTCCTTCACATCCACAATTCTCTTTATAGGCTCTGTGGCACGAGGCAACCCAGCTTAGAAAACTACATCTACATTTACTTCATTCTAATCTTTATTATGATCGGAGTGAACTAAATAGTTCAATTATACGAAC
Source organism: Tinea trinotella (assembly GCA_905220615.1). NCBI lineage: Eukaryota > Metazoa > Arthropoda > Insecta > Lepidoptera > Tineidae > Tinea > Tinea trinotella. The sequence continues at coordinate 4,454,584 of HG992311.1, forward strand.
GCGTGACAAAGTGTATGCTAAAATGGCGGGACCATTTATGTGTTTACAAAATGTTGACTACGACAAACAAAGTAACGAGAGGAGAATGGTGCTTATACATAGCTAGCGGTGCCTACCGGTGTGTACCGGCCGCCCTCCGAGGTGTCGATCCGTGTGAATCGCACTAAATTATTCCCGCGGGCTACAATGGCCGGTTTTAATGAATTTTTAATCCAATTACACGCGGCCTCGGCGGGTGAGAAATTTTCAGATAAATCTTCACGTTATTATGATATAATAGCCGTCTTATTCGTTGCTGACATTTCACCGCCTACGGAGTTTACGATGTCATTTGTACCGAAAACCAATTAATTGTAAATATCGCGAATATCTAATAATAATATAAATGCTATTACAACGTAAGCATAGTCTGTCTAAGCCGAAATAACGCGCACCTCCACCGCATTTTCGCACACGAGAAAACATAAATTATGAATACAACACACCGAAAATGTAATTGTAATTGGTCATTCAGTTGCTGGTTGGACACAAAAGGAGGAGCACGCTGATGAAGTATAATAGTATAGTTAGAAATATTTGCATTCACACATTTAAATAAACTAATAAAATAGAAGGCGCGTCATTTTTTTTTATTGTGACCCGACATCTGACCTCGATCTGCCCGATGATAAGCAAGAGAAGGTCCAAAAGTGAAGACAACTGAAAAAACCGAGTTTATTCACGGCTTCTTCAGTCACCGTCACTATGCCGGCCAAAGGTGCTTCTTCACGCATCGCTTGAAGGATCCATTTATAGTTAGACAAGCTATACTCGTTTTAAGAATTACATACTTCAAAAGAAATACAATTTAAAAGTTTCTTCGGAGATAAAGTAAAATTAATTCGATACAAACATAAAGTGTTTTATGAAAACGGGATGTCAAGAAAAGTAGGGTACGCCTTTGTCTCATATCTTGGATGCGTACACTCATATTTTAAATCTGGAACAATATTAGAGTACGATATCAAAGGGTCGCGAAGTGCTCGAGGCTGAAAGTGGTCGCGACATGCATATAGGATCCGACATTATTTATAATCTAATATGCATGAGCGAGAGGAGGCGCGCGCCGCAACGCAGGGTATCTCAGGGAGTAGGCCCTTTTAGCAAAATATTAAGCAAATAAAAGGAGAGGCGGCGGATGGTGGAGCGTGAATCTGGAGATCCCTAAACATTCTATCGGCTAGAGCAAACAGTTGGGGATTGAAATGTTTCAACAAACACTCCGGACGTAATGAGACTATTTTGTCTTCCGTGCCGGGCTTGAAATTGTGGACAAATTTTGTCCACTGTTTGTTTATCCGTCATAGACATCGTGTTTTTGGTTGAAGAATAACTTCCAAAGTCAATTAACAATGTTGTCCCTTTTCTTTTGCTTCGTTTTTTTATTGTGACTCGACATATGACAGCACCCGGCCTGATGTTAAGCTAGAATGCGGTCAATGAATGGAGATGACTGCTACTACTGTTTAATATAAGTAAGTAGCAGTCACACTCACTATGCCGGCCTAGTCGAAACTAGTAACTTAAAAGTTGATCCCGAAACGCGACTAAGTTACTTCACGGTATATATGCTTGTAAGAGGTGATACTACTCCAGATCAGCAGACTAGGTACCACTGCTTACCACTCTTTGACAACCAGACCCGAAGCAAATATCCGTATTTTTTATTATTATTAAATGTTTGTAATATTTACTCTAATTATTTAATATAACAAACAAAAGTTATGATACAACTCTTGCTTCAATCGGGAATCGAAACCGGGACTTTACGCGTAACGAACTAGTGTACCTAATAATGCCTCTCTTCAATATTTTAAGCTGTTTTCTTTATTATTTGTTTATATTATAAGTAGCGACCGGGTGAGAGAAATTATCGTCACTATGTGAAAAGGGAGAAAATGTCCGATTATCTGTTTACGACGCTATAAGCGATGCTATTAAAAAGGGTCACTTTACTGTCGAACTGAAAGTGAAAGTCGTCATAGGAGGGATCATATTTTTGTGCCGTAACACTAAAATAAAAATATCCATAAAACTAAGCTACGGACTTGTGTGTACGTACATTGAACAAAGTCGAGGGATACAAGAAAATTGAATTAAAATTAAGAACCGCTCAAGGATACTTGTATGTTACAAGGAGTTACTAAACCGCCCTCGGTCAAGCTAAGTTATGCTAAATCTATGATCTTTAAACTAGAATTAACTTAAGTATTTATGAATGTTTAATAAATAATTGTATAAATAACACATAATCTCTTTCAGGTTTTTTTTTAAATATTATCCTATATTGAGAAACAGATAAAATTAAAAGTATATTAACTATCTAATGACGTCATACCAGAGATAGTGCATTGTTTTAAATTGTATTTAACATTTAAAAAAAATCATGAATGTAGTAGCAGTCGCATCCTTTTATGGATCCAACTCCACCTTAACATCTGGCGGGGTGCTGTCATATGTCGAGCCACAGTAAATTTAATAACATATTAATGATTTTAATTTAATAATTGTTTTAAGTATACAAAAAATCTTTTAAGGATAATATATTTTACTTTAGATAAAAGTTTCACGGGACGCAATACATTAATACTTTTTTTTGTATATAAAAGAGAGTAAGTAAACGTTTGTCCTGAGGATTCGTTACAAGCAGCAGTTGAAAATCCGAAGCTTGGATGCGACGACACGCGCGCCTTACGTATCGCCCCGTCACCGGTCGCTGCGAAGGCCTTTCCACCATCGCATATGGTTTACGATGTCTGAATTCCTTTTTATATGAACGTAAATAGATCCGAAAAGCAATATACGTTTTATGAGAATTTATATAACGTGAAAATGCAATGGAATAACCCATCTTAAACATTGTATCAATTTGTAAATTCACTGAACCTATACTTGTACTCCTATTTTGTAGTTTAATATTATAATATTAGTTTAATATTATTTTATAAAAAATAATTCTTTTTTGTATTGGACTTTATATTGTTTGTATATACAGCTGTATGTTACTATAATGTATATATAGAAATAATGAGTTAACAATTCTTTAAGTAAGAAAAATAAACAAATAAGCAATATAAGCATACGAGTCAAACAATAAAATAAAGAAAACAATAAATATTAATATTACGTTTGACGTTTCATTGGATATAGCGGTGAAATATGTTATATGAAATCGAGTGTATAAAGAATATTTCAGTAGACAGGTCGCTCTCCTAGTGAGAAATCTGTTTTCCAATGAAAATATGCAATATTTTATGAATGTATCCGTATTCGATGGGAAGCCCTACAGTTGGATATACTGATAGCAAACATATACATGTATAATTTACACATATATATACATTTTGTTGTAGAAGCAATGGTTTATATAATAGGAATTTTCCTTTCTTGATTTCAAGATTATGATTATAGTACAAGTTGGGTCTCATTTTGTTTGGACGAAATAACTTTTGTGATTTCATATTTATTGTTAGGTATACTTACCCTTATTTTGTTACTAGCTGTGCCCCGCGGTTTCGCTTGCGTTTTAAAATCGCATCTTGTATAGTGACGAACCTCGTATTTTAATTTATTGTCTATCCCCGTGTAAAAGAGGCGTGACAATTTGATTAATTGATTGAAATAATTGTATAGTACGCTAATTTAAAGAATGGTAGGCAGTGGTACCCAGTCTGCCGATCACTTACAAGTATACAGACCGTGAAGTGATTTGGTCACGTTTCGGGATCAGCTTGTAAGTTGCCGGTTCCATCTAGGCCGGCATAGTGGATGTGATTGCTACTCACAGTTATTGAATTTTAGTAGCAGTGACATTCATTCATGGACCATACTTCGACTTAACATCAAGCAGGGTGCTGTCATATGTCAAGTCACAATAAGAAATTAAAAAAATTATAGTTGAAAATCTAACTATAATCTATTAATAAACAATGTGATCGGTAACCCTCGCCCTAAAATGAAAGTTGGTTTGAATGTTGTACAGTAATTTTGAGCTTCACTTACCGTCGATAATTGTCTGATCCTGTATTAATATTGACTCTAGTGAAATATTCAAGTACATAAGGGTTAGAGTTGCGTCTATGGATGCCTGATTAAACTTTATCTTGCCTTTATTTACATTGGATTTATTAATGTTGAAGATATTTAATGTCAAACTATTGCATTACGATAATATTTATTGACGACAGTCGTTGCTTTTTGGTTTGTTAAGCGTAAAGTCCTGGGTTCGATTCCCGTCGCAAATATTTGTTTCATAGTTTTCATTTGTGATATTTAATAATTAGATATTTAGATTAATAATCATACAAATATTTATAAAAAAAAAGAGGTGGATATTTGCTGCGGGACTGGTAATCAAAGAGTAGTAGGTAGTGGTATCCAGTCTGCCGATCCGAGATAGTACCACCACTTACAAGTAGACATACCGTGAAGTGACCTAGTGGCGTCAGTTGTGAGTTGCCGGTTTCAACTAGACCGGCAGAGTGGATGTTATTTAACCGTAGTGGCAGTCACCTCCATTAATGTTACGCACTCCAGCCAAACATCAGGCGGGTTGATAAAAAATCGGCTTAAATGTAACATGATTATTTAAGTGATTTTGTTATAAATAAATGGCTTCAATCAAGAAAGTTAGGTTGCCTAGTGAACATAACCGTAGAGCTTGTATGAGGAGAATCGTGAATGTGAAGGAAGGTAGTTGTGCCAGGATCGTGGCAAGTGGCGCTCCATTGTCTCTGCCTATCCCTGTGATAGGAAAGCGTGACAATTTGATTAATTGATTAGAGTAATACACTTCCAATAATGATAGGTAATAATATTAAATTTAATTGAAGTACTCGTGAGAAATCAAATACTTTTTACTTGAACAAAATTTAAATTTTCTTTTCTGCTCTTTATTTGAGCAAATAAGGTTCAGCGTGAAGATCGTAACTGTACCGCTAACATAGAACCCGCTGTAAGCTGGGATCGCGCAGGGCAATGGGGCCGATGACTTCGACGATGTTGTCTTTTAGCTACATACAACTCGCAAGCTCTCAAAGCTAGAAAACGATTCAGTTACAAGATAATATTATTTAGCAAAATATTTTGTTCGCTCACTTAGCGTAAAAGATTTTTGTATCGTTTTTTAGAAGCTCACAAAAACGTAATCACTTAGTTTTATCTTATATTACAATACATAGGTACCTGTAAAATATACTCATGTAAAGTAAAAATTTAAGTATAATTTATATTCTAACCATGCCTGAACTAAATAATTTTATGTTGTATTTATTAAATAAAAGAAAACTAAGAAAAATTAAACCCCAATTTATTCTCTTTATTACAAATACATGCATACATGTAGATATACCTATAACACAATAACATAACCGTATCTGACATGACTTATTCCATTTTAGTTTAATGAAACCATATCTACAAGTCCGAATGTAATTTTCGCTTTGACATGCGGCAGTGGGCAGTAAGCGTATCCTCGAGGCAAAAGCCGAGTCCGCATCCTGAAACTGAAATCGCACAGAGTTTTGAAGCGAGCATCATTAACACGATCCGGTTTGTCGCCGGCGGGCGTATCGACTCGGTTCACCATTGGAATTGCGTAGCCTATTTCCAATTTGCGTCTATCAATCAAGAGCAATCTCGCTGAGTGGATTACTGGGAAATGAAATTTGCATAGGCTCCCGCGCCAGCGCGAAGCGGGCCGGACTTAACAGTTGTAGCCGGCTTGCTTGTTATTTGACACACGCCGCCTATGGAGTGACACAGTCCCTGTGCCTTTGAATAGACATGAGACACGAAGCGTTGAACTGTCGCTGAAAGTCACTACCACTATCTAGATACTATAAAACTTACTTATTATAATGTATTATTAACCTTGCTTTTATATAACATAACTTATTATACCACTTTAAAGGTAGAGTAAATTCAGATACCCATCTATTATATTTGGTAATGATTTTAGTTTTTTTTTAAACCGGATTTTAAAGAGAATTTAATGGTTATTCAATGTCAGTTGCGGATAAATTGAAGTAACAGCTCAGGTACACTCCTCATTCCTCCCCCTACTGATGTCGGTTGTGTGCGCGGCGCTCTTTGAGCAGTGCGCCCTTATACCTCCCATACCACGCACTCAATTAAGTTTTTAATTGAACCGTTTATGGCTATGACACGAATATCCGGCGCGCCTACCTTGCTCTTGTTTGATTTTAAACGAAACTTTATTATGTAAACGCAAATTTTGTTATATTCACAATTACGTGCATGAATATTTTGCATTTAAATAACTACACTTGTGAACGTTAACGAAAGGTGGTGTAGTAAATAATTTAACTTTAATAACATTTCTGTGGGTAAAAAACAGATAAATTTTAAAATAATATTACATTAAATTCTTCTATTAAGTGAATACAATACTTTCGTTTTCGTTTTCACTTAATGAGTCAAGACACGATCGAACAAAGAATGGTGTTTCAAAGTATTCTATTCAAAGTGCTTCAGATTTTATCAGTAAAGTAAGTGAGTGTAGTCGTCCGCTCTAACGTCTTTTTCAGAATTGCCGTCTGAAAGGAGTCAGTGTTAAATGTTTGTGACGGGCGGAGCACATAAAGGGGGCAGTTGCACGAACTGCGAGGTGCTTGGGAACAATATCCGCAGCTGCGCTTCTAAACAGCTTTCTTTACGTTTACGACAAGGAGGTTATCCGCTCCCTTGACAGCGGATTCTAATGGATTGACTGATTGGCGAACTGAGATTCAACATTTGCTCTATTGTATCCTCAGAAGCTATCGATCAACTTGTAATTTAGGCTGATTTTACCTATTTGTTTTGTTCAATGGCCAGTATAACGAAGGTTTCTAACTCTTCAACGGTTCATAGTGTTGTAGTTGAAGTGCTCTGGGTTCTTTTTATTTTATATTCTAGACAAAGAAGTAAGTCTGGGTGGACGTAGTGACTGCAATTGATGGTCCGGCCATTCACATCAGAGCGATTGCAAAAACAAAAGACCACCTCCACCTTTCTACTCTTGAATGCTTTAGTTTTAAAGAATAAAACTTTTTTTTATTATTATTTTATAATCAGAAAGCTTTCGTTTATTTTATTGATACCATACCATATAAATACACAATAATAAATATTTATATCTATTCAACGGGCGACTGGCTACAAATCTTGTTTTAAAAATAATCGAATTTTAGCCATTTATTCTAAGTATGTCGTTTTCCAGACGAACGAATTCGCGGTAGCACCTGCTACGTGTTTTCTAGACATGAAGCTACTGAAAAAGTTTAGTAGATAATACTGTCTCATTTATTAATAATTCAAAATTACCTTAGCATTGCTTCTAGAATTAATGTTTAATAAGGGTGCGAATAATTAAGTTAAATAACTAACGTGATTATACATAATTAAATATTTGTCGTGGAAATTTAGGAATTAATTTAAATTTCACAAAATATTAAATATTGATTATGACATAACTAGGAGTTGTATAAACATCATCATTATTATTATTTGATTCCCACAGAGATAGGCAATGACATCGAAACGCTACGTTCCATGATAGTAAGTCTCATAAAATTTGTTTCATTCAAAGAACAATCTTCTGGGTCATCCCGTCTACTCGTCGTTTATTAGATATACAAGTACGTTGGCGTGGCGCATTACTTAGCACACCAGTTTGTTACGTGTTAAGTCCCGGGTTCAATTCCCCGTCGAAACAAATGTTTGTTACATAGATTTTATTTGTAATATTTAATAATTAGATTAAAACTTACAAATATTTATTAATAAAAAAAAGAGGTGATGGTTGCTACGGGATTAGTTATTAAAGAGTTTTATGGAGAGGTGCCTAGTCTGCCGATTTGGGGTAGATGAAATGACTGCTCCTTGCAGTTATTTAACTATAGTAGCAGTCGCCGTTCATGGACCGCACTCCAGCTTAACATCAGGCAGAGTGTTGTCATATTATGTCAAGTCACAATAATGAATTATGGGCAATAGAAAGAAACATCAAATACTATAACTAAATTTTTTAAATCACGGTGTATTTTAAGCATGGTTGTCTGTAAAGTCGGTTTACTGACGACTGTTGAACGTGACAACGTCATGAGAAAATACTGATGGAATGGTTGCATTTTCCAAAAGAAAATTTTAATTTTATTTGTTATATCACAATTGAATTGATCAAGTTACATTTATTTGTTCGCATAAATACAATTATGTAAATTTTTTTTACAATGTACATAGTTTTTACGAGTATGAATGTGCGTTGAGCTCTCGCTTGCACTTCAAGCCTTAAATGGACCCTTAAATGGAACGCGGCGAGCTAACGCCGCATGGGTCATGTTTTTTCGTGCGTGCAGCCGGTTCCATCGAATTATAAGACGTTGTCACGTCAATAAACGACTTATTTTACGGTTGCCCCAGTCGCCGTCACTATGTCGGCCAAAGGAACTTGTCTTAGGTGGCTTATTTTTTTATACATTTGTTTTAATTAAAAATATGCATATAATAAAACACAAATATAATATTTAAAACTCATTTATATCATACGCTTGATAGAGTACCAAAGCATATTTGTGAACAAATTAGATTTTCATCGCACAAATTTGATATTACTCCATTTTGCACTTGAGTACACACGAAAACTTCACTTTAATTATAATTATGAGAGATATTTCACAACTTTCTCTTTACAATTTATAATATTTATTATAAGTCTTGTTTGCTTTGATAAACAGAATAACGGCAAAGGCGTCGATTAGGATTTGTTTGGTGTGTAGACATGATATTTATGAAGATAAAATAATAAATATTTTTGCTATTTAGAGAATTTCATATTGACCTCCAATATCTTCTATTTATATATACTATATAAATAGCAGACATGATATACTTTAAATATAATGTGAATGTTGGATAACATCATGCACACAAGTTTTCTGCCAACAACTTAAACATAGTGAAACTTTAAACTTGGATTAAAAACATTTCGCATAAGCTTGAGATTTCACGTGAACTTCGCGGGGCACTTTAGCGGAATCTTTGAAAAGCCTCCTTAAATAATTTTAAAGGGGAATGCTCGTATATAGCAAGTCGTTAAGTAGTTTGAGGTTAACGGTAGAGAGAGAAGGTGGCAAGACAGACGTCATGCCGGGAATTGCTGGTAATTGCATTTAGCAGCGAGGACATGCACTCGCAACGTCTCCGGCTTGTGTGGCCGCAGCCTCCCATGCTACAGTAACTCACTTTGAATATGTAACAGCTTTTAAAATGAGAACTATTTAAGAATTTAACTTTAACATACATGTTGTGATGATTTGTCACTCTGAAATATAAACATATACCTATATGCAGTAGGCATATATGCCTACGTTGTTGTGCACAATAATATGGTTGTATCTGGTTGTTCTTAATAGTTAAATATTTATATTCGAAGCCTTTAATAGCTCATTTAACTGTGCTTTAGCGAAATCATCTTAACGTTAACTTTAAGCAAACAAGATAATGCTAAAATTCAGTAGCAACGCAATCCTTGTTATTTCAACAAATAGTTTGTTCGCATAAATTTTACAGTAAAGTTAAAACCCAAATTGTTTTAACTGAAAGTACGGGAGCGCTGTAAAACGCCGTAGGCGCGCTCTCTGCCGCCGCAGATACATTAGCACTAACCGCTTTTATAACTGAAGATAGAAACCATATGTAGTTAATCTCTTCCATGCCTCACGTGCAAATATTTAAAGAGCTTACCTAACGTGCTTGGAAGTTGTGCGGAGCGGGTACAGGACCTGCTTCCGACAAATCATGGGCCGCTCTCGACAAGTTTGAAGGTTGCAAAGAGAATTATTAATTAATGTTTGCCGTGTTTGAATAAGAGATTTAGCTATCCCTAAGTTGACATAATCCTTGCTTGTGTTAACATTTAGTGTAAGCAAATATACCTTTATCGCTAAGATTACATGGATTCACAAGTTTCGCCGGTAAATTACTTTATTTACTCTCAGGTTACATATACAAAAAAGGTTATATTTATCAATGTCAAAGAAAATTTGACGATTTTATTGTACTAAATAACGTAGGTAATAAACGTGTAAATTAAAACAAGCACCACATTTAAATTTCATAGCTACAATCTACAAAACCATTCCTTAACTTTGTGGGTAATTACTTAGCTCGTAAATAAAGTCACATGTATCGTGAATGTGTTTTTTCTGATTGTACCAAAGAAAAAAGAAATGAAAGCGAGCCTACCGAGGGATAGTTATGAGTCAAAGTGATTAATTCCGCCAGGTTCCTTCGGGCATGTGAAGTGCGCGGTGGTAGCTGTCGGGTGGTCCGGTGCGGGGGGATCATACGCGACATTGGTCAAAGCCAAATAATGCCAGGACACGGCCCTATCGAAAGGATTAGTTTAATGTAGACAGCCGTCGTCTCCGTTTATTGTGCCTTTTATTTACTAGGAAACGAACTGTCAAAGAGATGGTCCCTGTTCGCTGGAATTTTACATAGACATGGGTAAAGCACGATATACTCGAATTAGAATCAGAAGTAAAATGTAGTTTGTTTACATAGGTCAAAGTATACGATGAAAGGAACTTAATATTTTATCAACTTCAAACGATAGAAGTTTCACAACGACTTTCATATCATCTTGAATAAGTTCTCTGTTAAGTAATAAATTTCTCTGCATTTCTTTGCGATTACCTGAAGGAAGTTTTATATCATCGGTGCTTCAATTAGAGTTGGAAAAATACTTTTGCAGGTTGAAGTTCTTCATGAATTTTATTTTTACTTCCTTTCTGGAGACCACAAGTTTCCTCAAAGTAAGCTTTACCGGAAATGAATCGGAGCGTATTGTCGAGTGACGAAGAGGCCGAGCTCTCGACTTCGCCTATCACTTGCAAAGCCCGTTATTTGCTGTTTTTCACAAATACTCAAGCCTCCCGGGAGCGGCCGAGAAAAGCGAGCGCGGAACAAGAGTAGGTGAGGCGGAGCTTTATAGAAAGTACAGAGAAACTTGGAACTTTGAAGGTTCTCCTTGTATTAATAAGAACGGAAACTGCGCCGGAGGTATGTGAAAGGGAATCGCTGCGAATAAGAAATCGTTGCTCTCTCCTTTATAAGTATTTGCTTATTTACTTTAATAGTTGAGTAATTTGGTTTTCAGAAATTCCTGCAAATTGCTAAAATAAATAGGTAAAGTAACAAAACTAAGATTCAATATAAAGTATATTGAAACAGCAATCATTTTCATATTACATTTAGATTGTAACAAATTTGAAAGGAAATAAATTCATTCATCTACAAATCCACCTATTTATTCGAGCAAAAATTTAATAAAAACGGCAAAAAGTGTTTTTATTTCAGTTTGAGTAGGTAGTTGTCGATATAAGAGGCGGTATTGAAAATAATAACTCCATCAGGGATGGATGCAATATTCAGCGAAGGACGTAAACGAGCGGCGAACTTCCTGTTTGTTGCAGAGCGCGGAAATTCAATTATCCGACGATAAAAGTGTGCCGGTACCGCATCCACCACATTCTATAGATACTAGGCGACCGACTGAGCTACTTCTCTGCGCCCTGACGTATTCAATAATATAATTGTGCCTGTTACCGGTATAAGTTTATTAACGAAACATTTATGCACTTAGTTAATAATTAAAATGCCTCCGATAGGCTTTCTATAAATTTATTTTAGCTACGTCATTGATAATTATTTATTTTATGTTCAATTTTTATCGCTACAGAAATGTTTGTCGTGTTTTAAATCAAATTATTGTTATAAAGAATCAGCTGTATTTATCAAGAGAACTAAAAATCAACCATATTAAAAATAACGTAATTTGTGGATTCGCGCATTTAAAATAGAAGTATGCATAGTATTTCAAAAATAATTATTTAATAAACATCGGTATTTACGATTCGGCGTAGAATATATATTCTTTTCGATAAATTTTATTGTTTCGGAATGCTATAATTACATATTTAAAACGAAACATTGGTATTTTAAAACTTTATTATTGGGAAAAATAATAATTTTGTTAAAAAAATTCAAAACTTTAATAACTCCGTAAATTAGTGCTTCGTATTGATGATAACATTTTTAATTTGCCTTTTAATTAAGTGGGAAATTGCTTGACTGTTTTTAAAAGATATTATGAAATGTTTATGAACATCAACTTTTTTAAAATTAAATATATATACTTTGTTTAGTGAAACGTAATATTTTTTAACAAAAATAATATCACCTTACATGTTTTTTTGGGTTTGGACTTCTCTCTAATTAAACTTAATATGTAGGTAGTCATTAACCACTTTCAAATGTGACCTGGAATATCATAAGGTACTTTAAATTATCTATCTCATTGTAGCACTATAAATAACCTATAGTTTCGAACAACTTCTTAATACATTCATTTTCTATTTTGTTCGTGATTCTCCTGACACTTTCCTTTATGTTTTTTTTTAAATTCATTGTTCAAGCGTTATTCTTGTATATCTTATAGTGGCTTATTACTCTTGGTCCATCATTAGGCACATCAGGTAACCAAATATTTCGACGGCCCCCACGTAAAGTATCGAAACTGCAAAAACTACAATTTACAGGGGAGCTGTTTGAAGTTTGATTTTATTTTTTTTAGATGGTCTTTACCGATACTTAAAAGTTATAATTTTAATATACCTCTATAACGTGCCCTATTATTCAACTTAAATACTTTTTTTAATATTAAAGTTATTTTCTTGAAATATTTCACGTTCGATAATATACATTGCTAAATAAATTTAACATTTTATCGAATGTGGTAGTTTCAATACTGTTCTATGTAAATAAAATCTTAAAGAGTATGGAAAGTGGCACTTTCAATGGTTTTCTCGGTCGATCATATTTGATTAAAATACTTTCGATAGTATTTTTTGTTAGAAAATTAAAACAAATTTTGAAATTCGTTTTCATAATATCTAAATTTGTAAAAGCTTCTATAGAAATATCAATGTTTGTATGAAGTAATAAGGAAAACCACTTAAATTCGATAGTATTCATTTAATAATACACATTAGGAACAAATAACAATTATTAACCAAACATTAAAACATTTTAGTTTATACATATATAATAAAATCAAAATTAAAATTTTAAAGGAACCCCCGAAACGCCTGGAACCACTTTGGTCATGTCATCAGCTTTATAGTAATAAACAACATTAGTCATGGCTCAATAGTTATATCCCTTTAATATCCCTTGGATCCTTATGGTGCATCATCAGATAACTACTCCAGGTCTTCAATTTGATAATGGCCCAGCTAATGGCTCATAGAGAGTAACAATTTTAGTTAAAGCACTATGATATTATCTGTTATTGATTTGCTGATCTGAGAGGATTCATAATGGTGCATCATCAGATTGCCCGGTCTTCAATTTGATGACGGTCCAGCTAAATGCTCTTAGTGAGTAACAAATTTAGTGAAAGCACTATAGTTCTATCTCTTGTTGATTTGCTGATCTGAGAGGATTCATGATGGTGCCTCATCAGATACTCTCGGTCTTTAATTTGATAACGGTCCAGCTAATGGCTCATAGTGAGTAACAATTTTAGTTAAAGCACTACAGGTCCATTTCTTGTTGATTTGCTGATCTGAGAGGATCCATGATCAGATTTTTTAGATCCGGAATGTTTTATTTTATCGCACTAACTTTTCTACACTTAGTTTCCTACCTTCAAGACAAATCTAATAAGTCCAAACTTAGTATACCAAAAAAAAGTTTGAACACATCCAGGATTTCGTCTCCTACCTTCGAGTTCCATCATCAGAGTAACTCAGTGGTACCAGTTAAAACACACATGTATTTGTATACGTTTTTATTTCAAATGTTAAGTCACAGATATGTTTAAAAGTAAATACCTATAAGGCTGGGAATACAAGTCCGATTTTCCTCTCCGATAGTCCGATCCGATAGTCACTCGTGCCATACATTTGTTTAAATACTTAATACACGTCAGATCCGATAGTCGGATCGGATGTCAGAATCGGAAACAACGCCAAGGCGCTTACGATTTTATGGCCGATCCGATTGTCTGAAGGTGCAGTTTTCATACAAAATACAGAAACAAAGTAGACGTCCGATTCCTACTTCCGATTTGTAAATAATTTGCTCAGCAATATCGGACGTGTATTCCCAGCCTTATGCGTGTTTAGAACGGGCAACCCTTGTACGTCGCTATGCGACGAAGATTGTTATTTTATGTCAAATAAATATGCCATTGTTAAAACACGTAAAAAATGTTATAATTTTTCCCCTAAAATATTCAATCAAGGTAATCGATCTAAACTGCAAACCAACCTCGCCATATGAATATTTTAAGGGAAAAATTATAACATTTTTTACGTGTATTTACATTGGCATATTTATTTGACATAAAATAACAATCTTCGTCGCATAGCGACGTACAAGGGTTGCCATCCTAAACAGCGCGTCTAAGATCGCTACCGCAGCTAACAAATCGAGCTGATGACCTTGAAACCCCTGATCAGATCTTCATCAATTGTAGCTAAGAACCATCTCGATCACGTCAGCTTTCAAATGAAACAAACCGCATCGTAATCGGTCCATTCGTTTAGGAGCTACGATGCCACAGACAGACACACAGATACACAGATACACAGATACACAGAGCCACAGATACACAGATACACAGATACACAGATACACAGACAAGTCAAACTTATAACACCCCTCTTTTTTGGTCGGGGGTTAACAAATACAAGTTTAGAGCGTTTTGAAAATTACTGTACCTTTGGCTATTATTTGGTAATATTATGTAATGGCACATATAGAGAACATCGAATTCTTCAAATATTATAATGAGATCAATCTAGATATCGTTAATATACATAGATGTATATACCTAATAATTAACAATATCTAGTATGTAGTAATTACTTATTATTACACTTTAACATAAAAAATAGAACTTCTCTAACTTTGTAAATAAATAAAAAACTTAAACATCATAATTACAACACTTACATTCAAACTATCAATAGGTACAAATAACAATTTTGTTCAATGTAAACTTATTTACTTTATAATATTTTATATAATAGTATTATAGAGCCTTCGTCATCAGTCTTATCTATAATATAACCCTCATTCATCATTTTCATCGGGATTTGAATTCTGACCAACTTTGAGATTTTTATAGAAATCATGATATTGTTTAGGTATGTATCCAGCATCACAAAGTGCTACTAAATCCTTATATTTTGCTTCAGCAATCGGTAAACTGCCTGAATAAAGCGGAGCTAAGTAACTTTCAGAGTGTCCAGTCATCGTTTTTTTATTACGACGAGTTTGAACTAAGGTATTTAGTATCATATAATTTGAATCAAAGTCATATTTATAGAAAATAACATTATGTTCATCTTTTTTAACATGGATCTCTTTGATGCTATTCCATTTAACATCCTGGTTTAAATTATTTTTTTTCCAATTTCTATTATTCAATAACATTTTAAAATCGAAAATCATGTCTTGCGATACCTCTGTTACAAGGTAAGGCTCATTATTTGTTTTCGCCCAACGAACCAAAGCGTACCATTGGTCGGGAGTGTAAATAATTTTACCCTTTGCTGAACGCTCAATAAGTGCATGTACACTATCAGCTTCTTGTTGTGTATGGCCAGACTCCAAAAACCTATGTGTAATGTCAATGTTATACTTACTGCTGGCATACATATAGAGAATAAATTACTCTGTTCCGGTTTTGACCAGCGCAGTTATCCGACCAAAATCGAAACTCTTTAGCCCCTTGTGTTATCTTTTTTTGAATAAAATTAAGGACACAGCTAGCTACTTCATTAGCTCCTCGTTTTCCTACGTTTTCAGGCCATAAATAACAAGAAGCTTCTTTTTTCCAGCGTCAAAGATAGTTAGATGCATAAGCGATAACTTTCTTTTATAATAAAACAAAGATACCTCCCCACTAGGGCAGTTAAGTATTTTCTGGAAGTCATAAGTTGCGCACACAATTTTTGATGAACTTTGGCTAGCTTGTTCTTTATCGTCAGTTTTATATTTTCGAGCAGATTCTTTATTTAAAATGTGTTTAGCGTGCACTGCTTTCTGTTCATCGGTTGGGTGTTCTTCATTGAAAAATACATGACACTTATCACATAAATCCTTTTTGGGAATAAAAAAAGCAATGTTCATATTGTCATTAACAATAGTTCGGTATTGTCTCTCATTTTCTGCTTTATTGCCATAGCTATCTAAATCAGACCATTCTTTATACATAAGGAACATCTTAGCAAAACTCAAATTATTATCTAAATACAACTTATTGCTGCTTTTGCGTGTATAATGGGACCCAACAGGTTGGAAAGAATTGACGTGATCGCAAACACTTCGAATCATCTCTGCGTCAATTTTTTTTGGATGGTTATTATGTGCTCCTCGCTTATCTTTTCCAGTAACGCCACTAGTATCTAATTTCTGTTGTGCTGTTCGGATAAATTGATCTGTCACATCAAGAGTGGCACAAAACATTTTGAGACATACTTTCTTTGGCTCATATGTGGAATCACTAGTAGGAACGGGTAAATAATACTGCGTTGTATAATTTCTTCTAGATGGGCCTTCTGTTGTCATTCTTTTCTTCTCAGTTTTCTTAGTAAATTTATTGATATACTCCCATTGCTTGGTATGATCAGCTAACTTCCAAAATTTATCAAATATATTTTGCCTTATGTCTTGCGTTAATTCTTGTGTACATTTCAATTTACATGTTTGGGAACATGGAATTTTAATTTTTTTAGCCGACACAATTTTGCCTTTTTTGGAAGTATATTGTTTTCCTGAATTTGTAAGTATTTTTCTACTCACGTTAATCCATTGATCTACGTGGCGCTTTCGTTTACGACCAGAATCAGTTTTAAATGTTTTTCTTCGGCTTATTTTGGGCGTGTCTTCTAATTCAGATACAGATATTAAAGAATTCACACTTGAAACATCAGTATGGATTTCACTTTGTTGTAATTCGCTATTAAAATCTTGAGCAGAGGTGGGGGATGGAACTGGAGTGTGTTCTGTGGTACCTAAAATTATATCGTCGGAGTAGTTTTCTGAATAAGATGATTTCATTTGTTTCGGTACTATGGGAGATAAAGTCGCAAAATTTTCGTCATAAATGTTGTTCAATATGTTCCATTCTTCATCTGTGTACTGACCAGGTACAGGGGATTCTGAAGCAGACAAAATTATTAAAAATGATTATAGTTTCAATTTGAATTTTCATTGAAAAATATCGAAACTACCACTTTTGATATTATATGAAATTTTAAAATCATGTTATATTATCGGAAGTGGTAGATTCGATAGAAATTAGTATAACCTTTACCATGTATACTATCGAAACTACCACTTTTGATATTATATGAAACTTTAAAATCATGTTATACTATCGAAAGTGGTAGATTCGATAGAAATTAGTATAACCTTTAACATGTATACCATCGAAATTACCACTTTCCATTGTTTACTTTGTTAACCTAAAACATTTTAAATAAATGTTACAATTTATTGGAAAGTAATACTTTTAAATAAATTAAATAATGACTATATTATACTGTCATAGATAGTTTTTCAAAATAGGCGTAAATGTAATAACAATAATTAAAAAAGCTTACCAGGAGGGTTGTCTTCGATATTGTCACTTAATTTATCACGTGCATTATTTTCATTTGAAATTAAATCAACTAGAAGTTTACCTCGACTAAATTTTTTTAAATGTGCCATGCTGTCCAAAATAAGATAAAACAAAAAGAATATGTACCTAATAACTAAATTTATTATAAGGAATTAACAAAACAATTTCACGTCTTGTTTGCGTCACATAGCAGCGTATACTGACGAGACTGGTAGATACAAGTCTGTGCACGCGCACGTTGTCGCAGTATAACATCGAATGTGACTCATTCGATAGTTTTCTTTGTCCGACGTACGTAGGTTCGTTTATGTTCGATTAAAAAGTACTCAAAAGAGGCATTTTTTTGAAAAAAAATCTTAACGAAATAAAAGAGTGCTAGTTTTTATTACGATTAGAACAATAAAACAAAAACGGCAATTTTACAGATTCGATACTTTACGTGGGGGCCGTCGATTTAAGTTAAATCAATCAATCAAATTGTCTCACCTTTTTCCCACAGGGATAGGCAGAGACATCGAAGCACTACTTGCCATGATCCTGACATAAAGCCCTCGCTTCCCTCACATCTACAACTGTCTTCATACAAGCTCTACGGTCATGGGCACTAGGTAACCTAGTTTTCTTGTGAATGTCTCCGATTATGACATTAAGAAATGCAGTAACATTCCAAAAAAATATATAATTCTTATAAACATGAAATACCTTTGTTTTGGTAGGATAACGCAAGTACCCTGCTAGGAGACTAAATTATGCTGTGTTTACCTGTTTAAAATTCTTTTTCTCTGAACAAAAAAAAATAACTCTGTTTACTGTAATAATATAGTATAAAATAAATAAATAATACACACACATTAATATTACGCTGTACATTTTACAATTGAAAATTAGAAAATTAAGTTTAATATTGATTTAAATTAATATTGGCGGTTAATTACAGTGATTAAACTTCGCATGTAATAATATACTCGTAGTTTCAAAGCTAACGTATAATTAATAACAAAATTGCAAGGTATGCTCGAACCCGAACACCTAAATTAATCAATTTAAACATTCTTACAGAAGTAGGTTTATTGCTTATCGATGAAATACAAAGCGGTGAAGAGAAATCACTTCCCCGACCGTTGCAGTAAATAATGATAAGTCCATAAAGAGGCGAAATAAAATTTTATTTTCGTGATAAAATTGAATATCCTGAACGCATTCAGTGCGCGTAGGTTGCTGCGACGACAACGTAGAGTGCTGCCCGGACCCACTTCCCGCTACACTTCCTGAAATGGACTTTGACACTTCACGCTTTCAGTTTGTTTTTATTTTGGTTTTGAGCCTGCACGTACGCTCGATAAATTTCATAGTACTTAGGTAGACGTCACTGGCACTACTCCGCCCAGACGCTTCTACAGCAACCCGCCCTTCTCTAAATTCGGCGGTTTATGTTTGATTTGAAATAATTCTCAAATTCCTAAATGATAATAACGAAATGAATTGAAATAAATAATACACTGCTAAATAAATTGTAAAATAATTTAATCATTCTAATTTGTAGATAATTATGTTAGTTTCTGTACAAAATAATAAAAAAGATACACATTTCAACAATAACTGTATTTCAGTTTTTTATATTTTTCTTTAGCTCCATTTCAAAGTTAGTAATAAGCACCTGTCAGTCGAATATTTGCTAAAGGCACTTTACAAATAGTTTTGCTCGGAACGGGTCAAAGAGGCGTCGCGTTGTCTCCGATGTCAAACTAAATGCCATTTCTCGAGTGTATTTAAAACTTTGACAAAGGGTCCTGTCGAAACACTAATTCTAAATTTAAAATTCTGTTATGTTACTGTATACTTCTTTGGGTACTTATTAGTTCTCAAAAAATTCAGAAGATCGGCAAGTTAGTGGAGAGCCAAATTATGAATCTCAATATTACAAAGCAAGCGAGGCACAGGGTGGAAGCCTTAGGGGCACGAAGGAGCGGCCAATCGAATATTTATGAGAGAAAATTTGCAGCTGATAAAACTCGGAAGCCCGACCTACGGCTTCGCCGGCGCACCCTAATAAGCGGATGTTTTCTGTTTGCCACCCGCGTTCCTTTTTTATATATAAAATATAATTATACTCCTTAAGAATTCGTTATTGCCGAAAAGTTGCAAAAACAAATAAATAGCCTCTCCGGTAGATCGGTGCCATGAATGCCTGTTATAAATGAAACTTTGAAACTTCAAAACAATGTTTATGTAAATTGTTCAAAATTTATGCGTATTTCATTTCGAAATTTTCTTATATTCTTATCATAAACAATTGAATCAATAAAAGTTTTAGTGTCTCTTTCGCGATAAAGTTGTGGTTGTAAATTTAATGATAGGTGTCACAAATATGTAATTTAAGACGCATGCTATAAAATTCTCTATTCCCTACCTTATTCGGAGGTATTTGCATAAACGGAAAGGCACAAGACGTGACAATTGTTTAACTCTCCAATATGGAGACCCGAAATGTTTCTGCATAAAAGTTGGCGGCGGTACGACGCCATTCGCTTTTTGTGTGCTATTTTAGAAAGTCACTTTTCCGGTGCTCACCTCTCACTTTCGTAGGTTTTCGGAAGTATAGTACTTTGAAAGTAGCGCGTTTTACCTTTGCAATAATCATTTATCGGCGCCGCATTATTGGTGAACGTGATGCGGTTGGCTATTGCTCGTGAAAAAGAAACGCAAAAGTGGAATGGTCTAAATTGTTGCCGCCCTTTATACATAAAGCCTCTTTACTATAACGAGCGCCATGAGACTCTTTTATATTGACTTCGTTGTTTAGTTAACGGCCTGCTGTCTTAATAACTACTTAACTTATAAAATTTTCCTTTTATTTCAATCATAGTCATAATAAATATTTAAAAGTCAATTGTTATTGTTGAAACACTAGACACTCTAATGAGATAATAAACTTTAACTATGTTTTGTTTTAGGTTGTTTTAACAAGTGTTAGAGCATGTAATAGCAGCGAGGTATTATGAAAGTGAAGGCCGCATCGTTAAGAAAACATAGTAGGATGACGGCACCCTTAAGCGAGACAACGCAAACACGCGTTCACAGGTAATACGATTAAGCGGCTTGAGCTTCTTCAGCGAGACATGAAACCGCGCTAATAAGAAACTCTTGAGCTGTAATTTTCCAATATTTCTTCATTACGTTTCACCGAGTTTCCGTGAGGCGGTATAGGTAAACAGCAGAGTAATAATATGTCTTCGCCATTCCGCTCTACGCAAAACTTTCCACAGAAGCGGGAAATTTGATCAAGTCGTGATTAAAGTGGAGGAAATGTTACAAGAAAAATGAGGTTCTTTGGTGTTTTTGGTCTTTCATATTTCAACTTGTTTTAAAGTTTGTTTTTATGTAGTTTATTTAAAGTTCACTCTTCTTTGTATAGTGTAAAGCCATTAATACTTTTTACAATGTTATTACAAATTGGATACACATAATTGTAGAGTTTGCAATTTCCTGTGACATCAATTATTTAAATAAATTAATCGTGACATACAATTAACTTTAAGCAAGAAAAACGGTCATTAAATGAGATTTTGTTCAGAAATTCCAAATACCCATTTTTGTGCTTCCAAAGCACTATTTTCCCTTATTCCACACTTTGTTCATCCAACCTTACGCGCCTTCTAACTGCAAAAGTTATTTATCTTCGGGTCTTAAAATAGAATTTAATTAAGTTACGGCGCGACATGCTTTTCGTGCTTGGAATTCACGAAAGTCGTAGAGAAGTCGATACAGGAAACCGGAACCCGAAGGTGTACCCCTACATGTTAAATATAATACATACATTTAATAACATTATATTTACGAAGTATAGGCATCTATGTATTAAATTATTTTTTTCCCTAAACAGGTAGGAAGGTCCATGAGCGCTGACGAGGAGAAAATCGCAGTATAAATAAAAAAAATATATATATTTTTACTAATACGTACAGTCCCTAGCGTGTTTGTAATTACGAGTTTTAAATCGTTTGTAATAAAAGAATCACACAATTTAAACTAGTCGAATGAAAGTTTATCGCTGTTCTATAATGAAAATAAATGGGCACAAAAGAACCTAATCCACAATTATACCTTTACATCGGTAGAAGACGTTCCGAACAAAATACATAATCCCCAAGCTCGGGTGGCGGGCGGCGTATTACATTTGTCGCTAGATTCGCTACCATTTGCCCAAACTCGCCTCGAATACTCCGGGGATCTCAGTGAAGTTCGGATTTACTTTAGCGCGGGCCGACTGTCCCGCTCCTTTACTCGTTCAAGTTTCGTCATTGTTACACGCGACTCAGAAAGAACTGCAGATTCTATACTACTATTTCCGATAGGGAGAAATCCATATCATTCAACTTTTTTATTATCTTTGAACAGGTCAGTGGACCGGCCTTCGGGCAGTTCGACGGGTTACTTTTGTGAAGATCGATCATTGTGTTGGGTTTTTGTATTACATGTAAATAAATATAGAAGTATTTTATAAGTACTCCTATATCTATATTTATGAGTACCTTTTATATTTATATACGTATAATATTTTGTTATTTTGTACATATAGTCCTATAGGAATAGATTTTATTCGTGTGATAATTATTTAGTCAAGTTCTATTACTTTGCCAATTTATTTAGGAAATACGATTAGATTTATTTCCCTTTTTCAATTTTTTCCTAAAGGACACGGTGAATGACGAAGATAAGCCGTTTGATCTCTGACAAAAAATAAATGTGATTGCATTTCAAGCTTTAGAATTTAGATGGAAGTGGGTGGGTGGTGGTGCGATAGCTTCCACCAAAGGGTGGTTGCAGGCGGAGAGTCGACTAATGGGTGTGATGGACCGCGCCTGATTGGACTTAATTAACATCTGGGAGCTGTTTGCCGACTACTACTAATACAATTGCTACCGACCCACTGTGCATGCCGTTCGACGCCCTTTGACAGTTGCGGTCGTCTATCCTTGCGCTTGGTGTATTCTTCAATTACAATGTTAGGACGACGCGCTAACAATAAGTTAATAATAATTAAATATAAGTATCTTAAGAATTTGTTCTTGAACTTATTCATTATAAAAGTCCTTTTAGCTAATTACTTTCAAAGGTACGTAAAATATCTTTAATAATAAAAAGAAACAATGCCATGAAGAATTGGCGAGAAAGAGATTTAATAAGGCAAGATGAAATTCTTTAGCTGCAAGAGACTTTGACCTGCTAATATGCAAATAACTTTGTTTCACAAATGATGAATTTTAATATTGCTTTGTTATTGCAAGCATTTAGTAAAAGTCATAAAAATTAAGTGAATAGGGCTTCGTCCACATTTTTCGTACATTTTTAGAATTTTTATTTGAAATCTGCTGTCAACGCATATTGTTTCTGCATCGTCTACTTTTTTTAACAAAACTGTAGCGAAATACGAGTATCAACGAGATCCCAAAAATGTTCATATTCTTTTTTCCTTTCCAGTAATAACTACGTAGGAAGAATTTTATTTGAAAAATGCCACTGCGGTACTTAATAACAAACGTAATTCACAAATATGGTACAAAATAATATTAAAACATTTATATCGTTATATGAAATCAATAGCAAGGAGCATTGTACACATTTATTTAGTAATTATAAAAGGATTCCGGCTTTACCGGCCGTAACTCGACACAGAACGAATAGCCGCGGGCATTTTTGCTTTTAACTACTAAGCCAGATGTAGAACAATAACGAAAAGTTATTAATAAAATATTTTATAAATAATTTAAAAAATAACACCGTTTTAATTAATAGATCTTTTGATATAAAATATAAATTATTTACAAAAAAAATACTAACATCCATCGAGACAATTTTGTAACACTATAGTCAATTTAGTAATTCCCCAATTTTAATTAGAGATTGTCTGCACCTGAGGCGATGTCGCTTTGTGTTTGTCCATCGTAGTGCAAATTGTGTCAACGTTATCGGTGAATGGAAGGGCAGAAACTCTATTGCTCCCCAATGTTACAGCCACTGAGCTTGTTGAAAGGAGGCGAGTGTGGATACCGCCTTAAGTTCCCACGTGTAAAATTAATTAAGGATTTAGTGTTAGGAGCTCAAGTACCTAACTACAATGTACGCGCTCACTTACAGGTGTATTACATGTTCATGCTTAGTTTTGTTGCTATCTCTGCTATGAGGTTAATTAGAACTATATTACAAAATTAATTATCGAAGGTTGGAAATACAGAACACAATATCATCGACACGTATACATATGGGACGGGAGTAGCGGGACAATGGCGTTCCCACGAGCGACGACTAATGCCTGAAAACGAATTGAGAGTAGGACGAGTTCATTGTAGCTCGACCATAAATAAGCATTTGTCTGAAGCTGCAAGGCGAGGGCGGAGGTGTCAGGTTGACATGGCACCGAGCTTGGGAACCCACGAATTAAGATCTCGCATACACCCGCATGTCTTTGATATATTGGGTAATTTAGAATATCATAATTCATACTCCAATTGCATTGCAATATCGTGCGAACTAATATTAAAAATACCCAACCGTATTAGATAAAAAAAGTTGAATAGTAAATACATTATTAAAATATGATATTATTATTTATAACTATTGTAAACCATTTTCATAAAAATAAAAATATTTTATTATATTTTAATTCGGTTAATTAGGACATAAAAAAATCAATATTCACATATTAATTAGCCACAACGGCTAATCAGAGCTTAATGAAATTTGGTACAGAGATTATAGTCCCATTATAGTTTGGATTTTTTTAATTAATTCAATAAATTTAATATGCGTCAGTTAATTCTCAAACTACCGCTGAGTGCTGCTCTACCACTTTCCCCTTCCAATCTCCGTAGTGGGACTCAATGTTTCACGAGTAGTTGGAAGTAGTAATTCTGTTATTATATTTAATTTGATACCTAATGCCATCATGGTCCACACCATGAGGGTGCAAGGGATAATGTCAAAGATATTACTATGGTGTTTTGGCTAAAATTGTTCCTTACTATGAGCCTTTAGCTAAGCTGCCTAGAGTACCTGATAATGGAGCATGAGGATGTAAGGGACATGTAATAGTTACAAGTCGACCGTGGTGTAGTGGCAGTGCAATGGTTACGCAAGCCGAGAACACGGGTTCGAAAGCACTCACCGTAACCAATGTATCTTTGATATATGTACTTTAGTTGTTCTGCTTCTATGATACAAGCACTTTAGTAGCTTATGTACATAGAAAATCTATGGTGATTTAAGCAAAATTGTTCGTTACTATAAGCTTATACCTGGGCTGATATGACATTAAAGATCTGGAGTATCTTCCAACTTTAAAGATCATAACTTTAAGTTATGGTCAAGGTCACATTTTATAAACAGGAGTGAAACAGTTATTAAACAGTATGAACAGTTATTAGTTAATAAATACAATTATCTAAATTTTAAAAGTATAACAACTTTATTAGTTTACAAACTATTTTATTCTAACTTGTAAGTTATCTAAAAGGGTTCGGTTTCTCTATTGTGTATATGTGACGGTATGAATGTTTAGTGTACGATAGTTGTGTTTACGAGTCCGTGAGAAGCTTTATGCGGCTGTTTTCTGTATAAATGTGAATTGAATTTGGCTTCCCAATAAACATAGTAGAGAAATCTGTGAGCGCCGCGCTCCCTGTAATACAAACAATTTGCAAACTCAAATGATTCGGCAAACTGTCTCTTACGTTCAGACGTCGTCCATGCACCGCTGTTGCGTTTGAGACAATGCTACCGGATACTAAACAATTTATACTGAATATAATAGTTTTGTTTCTGCATTTTAAAGTAGCACTAAAATGATTATTTTGTTATTCTTATATTTAAAAAAACAAAATATGATTTTATTGTTATTTAAAGAATATAGTATGGTATTAATAAGCTTTATACTAGTATGTATACTCCGAAAGTGCATACGTAAAGGATTATAAAAGTGGCCCATCCTTTTTTGTTCCCATTTTGGAACACTGGTCTCGTTAATAAACGTCGCACTAAATGCACATTCCAAGGCTCCCAAGCGAGCTCACAATTGTTATTCAATTCCACTTCATGAAATATGTATTTATTGTTTGCCCGAAGAAATTTCATGCGAAATATTAGAATTACAGTGTGTCTTGACGATTTTTTCGTTTTATCTTTATTGAAAATCGTCGATTTGTATTCAATATCTATAAATGAAGTTATTGTTTTATAAATAGCTGTAGGTAAATATGTGTATGAAATACGGAATCATTTTCACTATACTTTCTAAGTTAAATATTTAAAAAGTATAATTACAAGCACGTACATAAATTAATTAGACAAGTAGAGAGCAAAAAAGAGAATAATAAAGCTGACACTGTTTGCTTCGTTTAAAAGAAACAGAACTCGACCGTTTTCATAAACAACAAGACTTTTTCCTGTTTTGTCGGATGATATAGTGTGGAGAGCAGCTTCCGAGACTCTCTCTCTTGTAGCCAGCATTGTTCATATTGCCTAAGTTGCTACCGCCTCGTATATTTCGATTATTTTCACATAAACAGAATGAACTTATCGAGAATCAGTATATCATGTGCAATATTGCAGCTGGGAATTGCGGCATGGAATAAGTTAGAGACCGGCTTTATTGTATTGCTTTGTAAAGTGGTCTGCGGCCAGACTCCTGGCAAATGGATACTAATAAATCACTATGAACACAATTTACTTATAGATTTTTTTAATTTAAAATATTATAGTTTCCAAATAGTAAATCAAAATATTTTTTATTTTGGAAATTAAAATATATTTATAGATTTAAGCATACAATTGATCTTCAAAAACATCTTAGGATTCAAAGAAGATTCTGCTCACAATAAAATTAAAGGATTGAATATACAAAATAAAGTCGTCTTTTAACCGTATCAGAATAAATAAATTTTGTTATAAAAACACGTTTTAACAATATATTATAAATTCATACACCTTATTGAACAGTGGAGCAAT
This sequence comes from Tinea trinotella, assembly GCA_905220615.1. Lineage (NCBI taxonomy): Eukaryota > Metazoa > Arthropoda > Insecta > Lepidoptera > Tineidae > Tinea > Tinea trinotella. The sequence goes on from HG992311.1 coordinate 4,481,330, forward strand.
AAGGATGGTATTAGCAATATTTTCTCCAGGATTCGCTCAAGAAATGCTGGATCATGAGTTTTTATTTAATCCGTGGAAAGCTGCATGGCCCCGGGTTCGTTTGTGTATCGTTCTGACTATTCGCAACTACGTATATAATTGGCTATGTTAGTTTAAATCGTAACCGATTTATATTTTATTATTAAATGCATTCATATTTTCGTATTTTATTTTGTTTTATGCGACAATATAGACTGATAGAACTAGCTTTTAATATCTGTAAATTTCTATTAGCGTAAAAGTAATTAATCGCTAGATTTTTATAATTATAATGGTTCTGAAGCCATTCGTTTATTGGTCTTTTATTTACATTTATCAACTTTTTACAAAAAATTACGGCTGATTTGGTTGACATTTTGTATTTAGGGCCTACAAAAACATTCTCTAAAACTACTATTCTACTCGTCCTTTTACGGTTCCTTTTTTCATACTTCAATTTTTTTTATTAAAAAAGGCGTAAAATAACTTTTTGCCGATTTTTAAAAATTATTGATACAAAACATTGAATCTTGAAAGCCAACTTATCATTTATGTTATTAAATATGCTAATTTGGCCATTATTATCTATTATTATAGAACTGATATAAATTTTATACTTAAATCAAATCGATGTGGTATAAAATATTAACAAAAATTACATAAATGGATTTTATGTAGGCAATAAAAATGTAATAAGAATTCTATAAATCGTGGATCTATTTACAAATATATATTGAAATATTTTTCCATACATATTTACTTTAAATGTTATATTGAACTATATTAATTTATCGTCGGAATTCCGAATATATTTCAAAAACGTATTTTATGCAATGTATTTTATATATATATATATATATATATATATATATATATATATATATATATATATATATATATATATATATATATATATAGCTATCGCCGCTATGTATTATATAAAAAAATATAATCAAATAAAAAATAATAACACTTACATTTTCAATACCAGAATATATTTTAATTAGGAGATCATAAGCGTATCAAGCGTATAAGCGTATCATATATATATATTTGATTATATTTTTTTATATAATACATAGCGGCGATAGCGGACCTCGACTAGTAAGAGTTGATAATAAGCAAGAGGATCTCCAAGAGCACAAAAACGAATCAGTGTATGTACGCCTAAGTCGCCGTCAATTATACCGGCCAAAGAAATAAAATCACTTTATCTCAAAAAAAAATATATTCACTAGTGTATGTAGTGATTATTACAATTGTAAAACGAGAATTGTGGATGTGAAGAAAATAATAGAGTTTTGTCTAGATTGATTGATTGATTAATTAAATTATTTTACAAATAAACCACTATCATCATCATCAGCCAGAATGCGTCCACTGCTAAACATAGGCCTCCCCCTTAGAACGCCATTTCGAACGACAAGATGCCAGTTGCATCCACCGGTTATTCGTGACTTTCACTATGTCGTCAGTCCACCTAGTGGGAGGCCTACCTACGCTGCGTCTTCCAGTTCGTGGTCTCCACTCTAGAACCTTTCTTCCCCATCGGTTGTCGGTTCTTCGAGCGATGTGGCCGGCCCATTGCCACTTCAGCTCACAAATCCTTTGAGCTATGTCGGTAACTCCGGTTCTTTGGCGAATATCCTCGTTCCGGATTCTATCGCGCAGAAACACACCAAGCATAGCTCTCTCCATTGCCCGCTGAGTGACTCTGAGCTTTTCCAACAGGCCAACATTTAGGGGCCACGTCTCAGTGCCATATGTCATCACTGGCAACACACACTGGTTGAAGACCCTTGTCTTCAGGCACTGTGGGATGTTTAACAAGAAGATATAACGCAATTTCCCGAACGCCACTATAAACCACAATAAACCTGTATTTTATAACCTTAAATGTTCACAGAGACTATTTTAGCATATAGATTTATATACCTATAATAAACAATCAAAATTAAAGAGTCATAGACCACTTCAGTATGTAACAATCTGAATTTTCTTCTCTTTTTATTGTAACTCTACATATGACAGCACCCCGCCTGATGTTCAGCTGGAATGCGGTACATGAACAGTTGAAACCGGCCGCCTCATTTATCAATTCATGCTTTAATTCTCACAGGGATAAGCAGAGACAACGTAGAGCCACTTTCCACGATGCTGACACAATAAATTAAATAACTTCGTACAGCTTGTATAAAGGGAATTGTGGATGTGAAGGAAGAGTCCTTCACATCCACAATTCCCTTTATACAAGCTGTACGAAGTTATTTAATTTATTACATGCTAACGATGTATATTAAATTTTAAATGAAACTTAAGCCTGACTGTTGGATAATAGTTATCTAAATTGTGTTGGCAAAGCTCGTACGCCCATCCAGCCTGTGGTAATAGGATTAAATATTTAAACCCTTTTATACTATAGACAAAGTCGGCTTCAATTAAATAGATTAAAAACAATTGCATAATGAAGTAAATAAATATTCATGCGCATTAAATAGTAATTTAACAAATTGTACACCTTTAAATATGTTAAATATTATTATTTATTACTAAGCAACTAAATGTTCATGAAAATTTGTAGACCAAGGTATATTATATTATATCAATGATACATTGGCAAGTGACTTTGAATCCTCTTTGTATGCGAGAGCATTTTATTACCACTAGACCACGGTCACCTTCACAACTTTATACTTATAATAAAACTAGCTGTGCCCGCGACTGCGTTCGCGTGGATTAGTTATTTTGGGAATCATATTAATGTTTTGTTTACCTACCTGCTCAGCTTTATTATAAATTACCTATAGCTGTTACACGCGACTTATTTTAGACGATTAAATTACGTAACTTATAGAATATATAATATTTTAAAGTAGTTTTAAAAAGAATTTATTTTAAAGTACTTCTGCGTAAGTTATATTTTCAGTTTTATTTTCTTGTGCGCAAAACTCGCAGCCGCTTTACAGCAGCAGTCTGCCGAGAACGCTGAGTCCTTTTTCTAGGCATTACAGTGACGAAGAAAGAACGAAGGAAATGAAAACTTAACAAAACTAACCTAATAAGAATTGTAAAACCTAACCTTGAAAGAATGTAGATGACACCTACAGGTATTATTTACAACAAAACAAAAAAAGTGTTATTGTGAAAATATTAGAAACAAAATACTATACTTAAAACAAACACTACCTACTATAGAGAAAAGTACTACAAAATGAAATTGTATAAAAAAGTATTTTGCAAACAATCCTAATTTTTAAAACAAATTAACCCTGCATTCAACCGATCAGTAGGGAGCCGACCGCATAGGTATGCTTGTCTCTCTATAAATGACGCGCCCCTCCACTTTATTAGTTTATTTAAATGTGTGAATGCAAATATTACTAACTATACTATTATACTTCATCACGTTCGTTCCTCCTTTGTGTCTAACCAGCAACTGAATAACCAATTACTGCATTTTCGGTGTGTTTTATCCATATTTTATATTTGCTCGTATGCGTAAATGCAGTGGAGGGGCGCGTCATTTCGGCTTAGACAGACTATACCTCGTAGAGCTACACCCCCCTCCGCCTCGCCCGCAAGCACCACCTCTCCTCGCCCGCCGGTTAGCGCTCATCATCCGACGCGTGTGAATTTTGTTTCAGAGTTATTTTAAAATTGTATTATCTTATAAGATGTTTATTGAAATTAGGTGATGTCAATGACAATTTTGTTCATAGTTAAATACTCTTAATTAATAACACATGTATTTCGATAAAGAATAATAATATTATGTTAATACAACTCTGACAAATAATTTGTAATAATGCATTAATTTAGACAAAATTTGACTATCATAAAAACGGTTATTGTGAGTTAATCTTAAAAGATAGACATATACGATCGCGGACATTTTTTTAGATAATTTAAAGAGGAATAATTCTTTCATACATATTTTTTGGGTATCTCGAACGGTTTTCGCAGCGCACGCAACGAAAACCCTCAAAGACGAATAATATTCCCCGTTTTTTCCACATTTTCGACTGTTTCTTCGCTTCTATAAGTCGCAATGTAATGTTTTATAGCCTAAAGCCTTCCTCGATAATTGATCTATCCAACACAAATTTTTCAATTCGAACCAGTAGTTCCTGAGATTAGCGCGTTTAAACAAACAAACAAACAAACTCTTCCGCTTTATTATATTAGTATAGATATCATTAGATTTTATAATGAGATTAATGTATTTGAGTTTTTATTTATTAAGATGTCCATGGGTGCTAAAAACCTTCTGTTTACTATGACCTCGTTAATATGCCGGCCAGAGGCCTATCCATGTCTAACGCCTTTCATTTCATCCGGGAGAAGTTACTATTCTTTATTTATAGTTAAATGTACCTTAATAATATTCCAAACAGTTTTTCCTTTTCCTAATTGTAGTTGTTCTATGATAGTGCGTTAATTTAGTTTTTTCCAGAACGTATACGAGTACTTAAACGTAAATTATAATTCAGCAACTTGTTCCATCAGAAACTATGCAAAACATTCAGGAAACTGTTGAAAGCGCAGCGTGAGTGTCGCTAGGAGCTAGTAATCAAGATGCAGGGCGCGTGATTTATACCGCGTCTAACTTGAAATTAATTCAAAACAATAGAAGGAAGGAAGAAGCCATGCCGAGCCACGGTCGTGACGTTTTAATACAGCAGAGTTACCGTTCTTTGAAGGTGGTAAGCAGTTGCGGAAACCTTCGCCTCAGATGTGCTGCCTCGACTCTTTATCAAATTATCTTTTACTAATGTTTAAATAATTTGTACATTAAACATTTGTACTGAAATATGCGTATACTTTATTACACTTCGGTTTTGTTTATTTGTTTACCTTAAAAAAAAACAAAGCAATAAATCTATTGCTTTCAATTTGGTAGTCCTTATGACACATCTATCATACAATGACAAGTGCTTAAAAAAGTAAAAGCTGGCCATTTGTTGGAGCTATAAATTACAATGTTGCAAAAACACCTCAGCAGTTTTAATATTTTAATCCCCAACATGGAAGAGCATAAATTTTGTTCGGCGGTGTTTGATCAGAGGACTCGAATGTTTCGCTGGGCGCGTGGGTTCGCATCGTACTCGCACACAGAAATGTGGCAAATTTATTCCACTCGACAAACACTCGACCGGCGCTAATAAATCAAAGACATTTTGTCAGGTATTAAATTTGTATCGGAAACAACACAAGGAGATTTCAACCAGAGTTTTATTATTATTTTTTTAGAAAGCTTTCGCCAATTTGTGCAATTTCCCTCCTAAAACAATTTTCTTTGAAATAGAAACGTTAAATTGAATGTGGCTTCTTGTATAAGCACGATAGGTAGATCTATTTGAAGAGAATGAGGAGTACTAAGTGGATGGAGGTTCGCAGAGCAACGCGAAGGCGGATGCATACGGTCTTCCGTTTTATATAAAATTAAATATTTACTTTTGCTTGCCACTATCTAAACAAATGTGCCGCTAGCGTAATGTCGCTGCACCAGATGCGATGTCTGCTCTCAGTCATAATAATATGTATGAAATTTCTAACAGATTCATTTTAAATAGAAATTTACTCCACTTATTATTTATGTCTTTTTTAAAACTACCTACTTCAATTTTAATAAAAACTTTAATGTATGTTTAACTGATGTTTTCTAGGGCATGCACTAGTTAAATCACTCTGTTTCAACTAGTTAAATATTAGTTGTTTTATAACATTCACATACAAAAATAAACAGTGTCAGTATAATATTTTTTAAATTTTGCGCAAACATTGATTTTTGAAATAAACAATTTTTATGCGGCTTACTATCGCTGTAGTAAGCCGATAGTAAGCCGCATAAAATTTATTTAATTCAAGTATCAGTATACTTAATGCCACTCAAATGTTTCCAACATGTAAATATACCTCAGTATATTGTAATAATAGGATAATAGGATATGACATCTGAGTACTAACATTTTTGTGTTTATCATGGGGACCGAGGTTTGTGAGTGGCCAGTGACACGGGTCACACATGTTGCTTTGCTGTGCTCTGAATATGAATTATTTAAACCATTTCCTTGTATCTAAAAGATTAAATTCTAATTCATAATCTAGTAATTTCAGACTTTAAATGTAACCAACCTATTCAATAAATAAATATGTAATAAGATGTCAATAATAAATAAGTTACATCCAAACAGGGATATTCATATTTGCTTAGGTAGTAATATGGTCGTAGTTCGACATTTAATTTGGGGGTAAAAAACCAGCCCCAATGAATATTTGTCACAGGAAATGCCCTTTATTTACACAACCCTATACTTTCCGGTCAAAGGAAAATTTCATTGATACGGTGCACGAGGGTGAACGAAGGTCTTTTCGATATACCCCACTGTAAATAAGAGTCATTTAATATTTGACTTTATGAATAGGTTATTTCGTAGTTGAGCCGACTCTTACACAGGAATTCGTTATTGCACGAATTTGTTTGGAATATGGAGTTTGGGAAACGGTTGGTTTTGTTGACTTCAAGGTTGTTCACAATTCTCAAACTTTTGGACTTTAAATGTGTAATGAGAAATTTAATGTATAATAACTGTCGCAATCAAAAGAAATGGAACATTGCAAATCCTGCCTCAGATCGCTTTTCATATTTCACGAGTATTGAATAGACCTCACAGTCGTTAAGGTAACTGGGGTGGAGGACGATCTGCCTTCAAAATAAGATCGTAAAACGAAGAAAATTTTCATTACGATGCCGTGAAACTGGTATAATGATCGGACCGCTATTAAATGGCATTATCTGAGAAGCGAACAGCATAATCTAAAGCCCTGAATGCATAAAGAACTATAAAATGTCAGATATCATCTAATTGAAGTTGAAATAACGGCCTCTGGACTCGCGCACCTCGACATTAAAATGCCTACGAAAAGGTTACGATCGGAACGAAGATCGAGGAAGGTGTAAAATATTTAAATTTCTTAACAAATTACGAAGCGTTGAGTTATAGAGCTTAATGTTGACTATTGCAACAATGAATTAAAATATCACAAATATTGTTTTTTTTTTAATAAATAGCATATCTAGAATACCTCTATAATATATGTATTATAGAGGTTAATTAGGCTTATAATTAAGACTAAAAAAATACTAATACTATATTCAAGGATCGCCCTCCATCTTAACATAAGGCGGGGTGCTGTTGTATGTCGAGTCACAACAATAATAAAAAAACTATCCGTAAAATATAACTTTTTTTTATGGCGGAGGCAAAGAAGGCCCTTACAATGATATTGACCAACTTCCTTTACATTTATAACTATAGAAAGTCTACGGTTATTGGCACTGCGGATCCTAGCTTTCTGGAGAATGTCTCTGATTTAATCAGAGTAAATTCTTCTGTGTCGTCCCTTTCACTTATTTTTAAATCTCTTTCGTCAATCTTCTTCCATTTATCCTTTTAATATATGTTCAAACTAACTCAATTTTTTTCCCTTAAGTAATCTTCTTTAAATCCACACATCACATTTAAAATAAACGAATCGATTATTTATTTTCAATATTGTAGTTATGAGAAAAGCGAGGAAGTTTTTACAGGATCGTAGCAAGTAGCGCTTCATTGTCTCTGCATATCTCTGTGGGAAAGTGGCGTGGTAATTTGATTGATATATTCTTTTTTCTTTGTTTTTTTTTTATAATTGAAAAATAATCTACCAAGGTGCTTGTATCATAGAAACAGGACAACCGAAGTACTCATATCAAAGATACATTGGTGCCGGCAAGTGGTTTCGAACCCGTTCTCTCGGTTTGCGTAACTATTGTGCTACCACTACACCACGCCTTATTGATTTTCACCTAATAATTTATAAAAAATATTATAACGCTAAATAATATAGTTATTTTCTGGTTCATCCTAGAAAATACCCTATCCTTTTTAAATTAATTCAAAGGATAGAAGTTGCTACCATCGCTAAGTTTACGCTCCGAGGATCCGAGGGATCCGATACATTGATTCGAAAGACATGAATATGGACAGGGTAAGCAAGGGTTCTAGTCACATTGTATTATATAATTCAAATTTAACAATAGATTCGTTGCTTGGGATGTCAGGTAATTCAATAAATGACTTAATTAATTGTAAAGTTAATATCAATATCAAGTAAATCTGAAGGTAATATCAATCAATTTAAAGTTTAGTGGCGGTGCAATGGTAACAGAGAGCACGGGTTAAATACCGGTAGTACCAATGTTTCTATGATATGTGTACTTTGGTCGTCCTGTTTCTGTGATACAAGGAGTTTAGTAGCCTAAAATTGTAATGTAAATATAAATAAGTAAAATAGAATAACTATAGATTTCGGAGTTAAATTACTCTACATACACAATATTTATATGAAAAAGTCATCAATGAAATGCATGCAACTCACTATATTTTAAAATAAATTGGAAACCCACATCGGAATAAAACATTCGAGTGTGAACTGCTATGAAACCTGCGGTTTAATTGAGATTGTTAAATTGATAGCTTTTAATTGCAACGGTTTTAAGGTATACTTCCATTATTAAATGTAATCGAAAATTTGACACGTGTTTGATGAAATAAAATAATGAAAATATTCATTTACATAAATAAACATAACGTCAAGCCGCAGATATTTAAGCAATTGTATTACTAATATTTAATTATAGTAAAACATTTGGGAGTCTTTGTGACGGGCGAATTGTTGGTTACTGCATTGTATTGGCGACCCTCGTAACGCGTACATCGTATAAACAGAACGCTTCCTATCAGGACCGTAAGAGAATCAATCACTGAGGTACTGTTTTAGGGATCATTTTCTTATTTCGCTTTTATGTTGCAGTAGTCTTTATCCTTTAACTTTATGAAGCTGTTGGCAGCAGTTTAGAATTTTATGTGGTACTAAGCTAATGTATTGGATAAGTTCCTTCATAGCCCCCGCTTTTATTAATAGCTTGTAAAATGTAAATAAAAATACAGCAAAGTATTGAAATGTTTCATTTTGAATCATTTTATAATGAAATCATTAATCAATTTATATGTACTAATGGATGATCCTTCCTTGTTCAGTTTTAAATGTGCAAAAAATAATATTTTCGAATGGGCCCCGTAGGTTGTGAACAACTTATCATTAACATAACTTACAATTTTCATAAATGCACTAATATTTTACAACGAGGAGTATTTTAGTCATAAAAACAAGGCGACTGTTGGGACACTTCAGAGAGCGTTTAGTGTTTTATATGCCAAAGGGATTTATGTTATTACCGTCCATATTTCTGCGAACTGAAGCCGCTGAGAGGTCACGAAATCTCGCTGAAAGCTTCTCTCCTTTTCTTTCCGGCTAGTGCGTCTCTATCGCACTCATCCTGAGTGCTTTAAAGCGATGAATATTAGGTGCGGTGTTATTCGGGGCACGTAGACGGCAGCACAGCGCGAGCTGGGCTCATGAACTCTGATCCTTAACTGTGAGGAGATATAACATAACAATGAAAAAATTCGCCACCCGCAGGCAAGGTGGAAGAGTTGTGATGACAACTTGGAACAAAGTTTGTAATCAGTTGTAACGAATTTATGTCGAGTGCGTGTAGAAAGTTGGCTGTTCGCAGTATGGGTGAATGTGAAGAGACACACGCGACATTCAACCAGAATCAAAGTTTGCTCCTCTTCGCTGAACTTTCTTTGGGGAACCACCAAATGTTATAAAATATTATATTACATTTATTTGTGCGTTCATTTCATTATATTATCCTAATGTACAATTTGGAAATAAATAATTATATTTATTACTACTAACTAATAATATGAGGTTTGATAAAGAGCGACTAATAATAGCCAACCTGAAAATAAATAAAAGAATAAACAAGTTTCACATTATCAAAAGATTTAAATAAGAACAACAAAGTCAGCACATCGAAACTCTTTAAAACACCATTTACTCAGTTTTCGTATTTCTTAATATAACCAAAGACTAAGCCAGCTAAAAGAAAGTGCACCTTAAGCAAATACGTGAACTCAATTTGCGAATAAAGTTTGGCCATTGAGTTGGCGCGGCACCGCCCGGGCTAGACTTCTTTACTGCACATTCTCTCTTACATAGTAACATTCAACCACTGTTTGTATTCTAATGTACTATGATTTAAATATACTTCCCACTTTTTTTTTTAACCTTATTTATTTCAATTTATCAAGATAAATAGCCAAATAAATGTAACTGAAATAAATAGTATTTAAATAAATGTACCGAATATATCAGTAGTGTATTACGTGAATTAGGTTTTGTAAAAAAATACTCTAATACATAGCACGTAGAACAGGGATGTTAGGGTCTAAAAGTTCTTTGACTACGTACGGTCAAACAATGGACCCAGTAACAATCATATCAATCAATCATAATCAATACACTATGGTAGGTCCTTTAATCAAATGAAGCGTAAATCGTCCACACACAACATGGACTGACAGCCTGTTAGAGGTAGCTAGATGTAAGTAGCTTCCAGAAGGCCACTGTAAAGATCGCCGGGGAGGTCTATTTCCAGCTCCAGCAGTGGACGAATCATGGCTCAATCATGGCACATGTTGGCTTCAATATTTTGAGTAAGTTGTCTCAAAATATAATTTTAATTTTAATGATAAATAGCGCGTCTAGGCCATGTTATGAAATAAAAACTTTGTTAATACTGACGATTGAAAATTTGTATATTTTTCTAGAATAAATATACGAGTATAATTTTTAATTACAGTGAAATGAAGCTGTAGTTTTTGTTGGTAACAAATATCTATATAGTATTGTTACGTGACTTACGTGACTGCCGTGGGTGTTCTACGAGACGCTATATCGTAGACGAAAGTATTACTTTCATTTACGAGCTTTGAATAATATTAGTTCTAAGAAACCTAATACTTGTTACATAAATATTATTAAATTCCCCTTCTTTTTAATTAATTACTCTTGAGTTTTACGTAACTTACGTAATTAAATTTGCGTAAACTAATAAACAAGTTAATGAATAATTTTTAAAATACAATTTCAACAAAATAAATAGAACAAATTATTGTGATTTGAACAGACTAAATTAAATTTGGCTAGCGTAGTGAAGGCGAGTGAGGCTGAAACGTTTTTTTCAGTCGTCGGCGCTCAGTCAGGGACCTTGCTTATCACCTTGCTACCTTCACATACACAATTCTCCTCATACAGGCCCTGTGGTTATGGGCACTAGGCAACCTAGCTTTCTTAAGGATGTCTCCGATTTGGTCGGAAAACACTCTCCTGAGCCTAATTAGTAAATAGTTAATTCTTATTGTTAAATAAATAGTTATTGTGTATAAACATAGTATCACAATAACTATAATTTAAAGTAAATTACTTCAATAAACACGTTATTGTAACATAATTGAAGTGACGAGTTATTATTGGCTTGGAGGGCTTATAAATAAGCAAATAAGTGACGTTCATTAATATTCATGACAGTATTACTGAGGCCGACGCCGCCCGTGCTGCCGCGATCCAAAACAACTCACAGAGACCCGCCGTCACTCGGGATCTGTAATAACCCACTCACTAAATCTTGTTTCATGTTTAGATTTTCATTGGCTATACAACCATTTATTTTATTGACATAATACTGTTTACTATTTGATCGTTTTTGCGGTTTTTGGTGCATTTCTAAAATTATTGTATCATAGAAACAGTATGACCAAAGTTACACATATTAATGATACATTGGTACCGGTCAGTGGTTTTTGAACCAGTAACTCCCGGTTTGCATGACCGTTTTTATTTATAAATATTACCGTTTCCGTAAGAGCGATCAAGTATGTACTATTCTTAAAGGAAACCGTCAATCGTACCGCGAAGAGAAACATAGAAGGAAAATTCTAAGATTTAAATGTGTCTGTGACTACTTTACATTGTAGCATTATCTCACTAAATGTGACCACTTGAAATAGTTGATATGTATTGTGTCAAGTAGTCGAGAAAGATTAGATTTGAATTCGAATACGGATATGTCGAAAAAAGGGACGTGTTACAATGTTTACAAGAGCAATCTCTTAATATATCGAAGTGAATGCTGGGTATGGCAGAAATAGCATGAAAGTAGAAAAGCGATCATTATTAAGTGCATGTAACGATTAATAGAGTGAAAAACACAGCTGTACGTGATAAATGTAAATACAAATATTAAAAAAGGTAAGTTACGATGGCTTGGGCACATTAAAAAAATGGATGAAATGAGTTGAACGAAAGAAGTTTACAAATCTAGGATGAGAATAATACGGGAACGATCTGGAAGATTGATGTTTGGTCAAATCGGGGACATTCTTAAAAAGCAGGTGCCCATATCCATAGTGTTTGTATAAATAGTGGTTGTGAAGGAGCGAGTTGTGTCAGGACTGTGGAAAGTGGAGCCTCTTTGTATGCTATACCTAAGGAAATTAAGGGTTGACAATTAATAATGATGAATATAGATTCTGACTATGTCCATTTACAACAAGCTTTAGTGCTCGAAACATAAAAATATAAACTTATTCACTTATAAATAATGTAGATACAATTTAATACCTTGTTCTACATGAAAATGGGGATTAGATAGCATAGATAACTGACGATACCTAGTCATATTTAACAAGCTATATTTGGCAAATAGCCAAAATTTACCCCAAGACAAACATGTAGTTTAACCTAACAAATGGAAAGGTTATATTCGGGTTTTATATATGAAATTATTTAATAATTATGTACGTAAATTATTATAAAGTCAATAATGAAAAACTAAATTCGTGTAGGCCTTCTTGAGATTCTACAACTAAAATAGTTTCGAAAAGACTTCGTCGTGAAGGACCTTAATTATTAACATCAGTGTCTGTCAAAAGTGTCAGTGATAAGCATTGCTGTTAAATTATTATACATATATATACATAATTTAATTTTATATGATATCATTTAGTGATTAATAACGTCCTCACAAGCATAGAGAATCGGTGAGTAGTTGAACTAACGAAATGCAAGATTTTTTGGGAGAAGGTGTTTCCAAGAGTTTTACACAAAGAAGAGCTTTTAGTAATACACAAACCTAGATTTGCCTGCGTTTAACTGCACCAGATGCCGCCCCAACTGGAGATACGCTCGAGAGCCCGGTGTAGCTTGCAACAACAGACTCTCTAACCCCGACAATTTCTGGTTTTTTGCCCAATATTTAAAAATATATATACCTATTTGCATGTATACGATATTCTATAATACTTAGTTTAAGAAACAACTAAGTAACGAATAAGACCATGGTATTAATAATATTTATTTGTTCTTATTTATTTGTTTTTAATTATTTGTTTAAATTTAAAAATTATTGGCTCACAGTCTCAACTAGATTGACATTTTCGTTTTTTTATTGTGATTCATCATATGACCCCTCGTCAAATTACTGTAAGTAGCAGTCAAATTCACTATGCCGGCCTAGTTGAAGCCGGCAACTTACTAGTTAAACCAGAAACGCGAATAAGTCGACAAGATCGATCTTGTATATAAATAGTACGAGTAGTTGTGGTATTAATGTTGTTACATTTTAGTAAGCTTTTATTTTTATATTGATATTAGAGAAAAGTATAATTTAAAAATAATATTTTAAAAGGATTATTTGCTAAGTTTCACTTCTATAAAGGTATTTACTTTCTTGAATGAAATTTCAAACAACAAAGTAAGCTTTGTAAATGATATCGGGACCATCAATCTTATATTAAAGCCATTTTAGTTGTCTTGTGACTGACTATTGTGTATATTTACTACGGTTTGCCCTATTGAATATTGAAATTATAGAAATATAATATATTATAATATATCGATTATTTATCACTTAATATTGTCCTATTTTTTTTTTATTAAATTTAATAAACATATATTTTCTAATTAACCAATAAACAAATAATTATATATTTGAATATATAATAATATATATTATAAATAAATAGATTTAGTATATTTGTGAGTTAACATATAGCATCCAGCCTGATTTTAAGCTGGAGTGCAATACAAAAGTGTGGACAATTGTGACTACAGTTAAATAACTGCAAGTAGCAGTCGCATTCACCACACTCTGCCTATGAACCGACAATTTCCAAGCTGAAAATTGTGAAAATTGTGAAACGCGACTAAGCTACTTCACGATCAGTCTGAAGTGAATAATATTTAAACAATGTATCTGTTTAAAGATACTTGTAAAGATCCAATGTTAATACATTGTAAAGTTAACATAAATATAAAGACGAAACTCGCCATAGTTTCATAGTAAGGTGAGGGTGGGAATAAGGATGATTATGATCAGCGTAAAGACTTTACTAAATGTATAGACCGTGAGGTTATGTTTCAAACGGCGGTCGCGCTGCAGCCATCTTAACATCATATGGGGCACGACCATTCGTGGTGCTAACATAAAAAATATATCTTATAGATCAATTTGTTGAAATTCTACTCACCACAGAATTGGAATGAAAAATTTTTTTTAATATTATATGTCCTAATTATGTTTTTAACATACTACAAGATTATTTTTTGGAGGCAAAATAAAATGCCATATTGGTTTTAATACATGAAAATGTTTATTTCTACTTATTCAGGAAACATGAAAAGTGCGAAAAGCTCCTCGGAGTGGATAATGTATATTCATTTGTCTTCGTTTCTGAGGCAATTCGCAAAGGTTCGGCTTAGGGAGGTTAAGGCGGGGTGAGAGGAACTACCTTTGGCCTACCTGAAGTTGCTTAAAAGAAAAAAAACAATTTCGTTTAAGGTTTCTGTTAAGAGACTCAATTTCCGCATCTTACTAGGAAATACATTTTTCCAACTTCTAAAACGTTCTTTTAAAATGGTGTGCATATTATATATTTTGGGTTTAAATATTAAATGTATTTAGAGTGGATTTTAGTTATGGTAAAAAAATATTCAGTTATGTTATATACGAGTATTTTAATTCGAATTAATTTAGAATAAGTGATACTGTAGCTATATTTTAAACAACGGCATAGTGACGGCTACTGAGGCAAACGCAAAATTAAATTGTTTTCTCAGTCGTCTGCTCTCTTGGACCTTGCTTCTTGCTTCTGCTTCTTGCTTACCATCAGGCAAGTCATTTCAGTTCTGATATAAACCTAATTTATTTATAATAATATGTAGATAAATAATAACTCAACTAAGTTGATTGGATACTTCCCTACGCAGCACCTGCGACCTTTAACTTCGATTTTAGCATAATTTGGTTAAGTATTTTTCAAAACATTCGCTTTTTTGAGTGACTCCCTCCGTACCGGAGCTTCTTAGTGTTCGTTATTTTACGAGATTTTATAAAATAACTTTTAGCGACTTTTGTCTTATCTTCCAAAGCGAAGTTTTAAGTAGCAATAGTTGTTAAATATATTCGAGGTTGTAGGAAAATTTTAACTTTTAAAAATAATACTTTCGACTTTTCTAGAGGTTTTATTATTTTTGAACAAACAACATAATTAGAATTAATGGTTCCGGAAAACTTAGGTTACAACATAGTCACCTACTCAGTAATCTAATGTAGGAGAAGACAGTATAAATATGTAGACTTGCGTAACTGTACCATGGAGTTACATAAAAACCCACCTTTACCAAAATAAATAAGAGACTAGATACATCTAGAGAGAAACAGTAAATTAACTCATGCAATCCCGGTTGACTTTATTTGTCCTGATAAAATCTCTTTTTAGCTGGTGTATGATTAAAACTGTGCATAGGACAGCGTAGTTCCTGAGGGAAATCATCGGAGCCGGCGCACTGCATAATTAGCTGTAGCAAAGGCGTCTGATACAGTAGCGACCGGTCAAACATTGAGGACAGACAAACAGATTTTAATACCGACATACACAAAGCATCCCTCACATTTGACAAACAATATAAGAATAAAACACAGCTTGGCATCAAATTACAATGACGACTCGATTATTTAGCCTTTTTCGATATTATGTCAACATAGTTACGTATTTATTTAAAGTCTAGTTTTTTTATCGGAATGCGACATTTAATCTCGACATGTTTCCGACAAAGTCGGCCAGATTTGTTATAAATTAGGATGACAATATAATATTAAAAACATTGTTGCACGTCGTAACTTAACGATGTTTATGACATAACCATTACCTACAACATGATTAGTGGAATTCCAAAAGGCAATAAAAACTTCACGAGCAATGTGTTTTCATTCATTTTAGTAAAGGTGGCGTGTAACAAATGTTACTAACTTGTCACAGAAAATGATTAAAAATAGCCTCTTTTTACAATGAAATTGCCATTAGGAAAGAGACATTTGTTTTGACTGCTCCTCGCCTAACTGCATGATTGATGACTCACAAGACAACTTTTCGATTTATCATGTTTTAATGCGCTTTATGTATTAAGTATTAAATTACAATTACTTAATGCTAATTGAAGCGATGAAGATAGTTAAAAAGTTAAAAACAAATATAACTCAATAATAAAAATATTAAATGCAAAACTAATCATCAGAAATTCCCCAAGACACTTACGAGATCACCGTGAAGTAATCGCCGTTTAATAGGTAAGCTTTGTTCTAGATGCCACGAGTTAAATTGCACTAGCTCCTGCCTGATTTATTCGAACCATATGCACAGACGTTGTGACAAGAGATTTGCTCGGATCTGTCTGTTACAAGCTACACTTGCCATGTTCTTAGACGGTTGGTGAAACTTCGCCAAGTGTTCTGTTTAATATTCGGTCTTTGATCTTTGAACGATAGTTCTGGTTTGATTCTATTGATAGAGGAAAATTGATAGGTATTTGGAAAGCAAACATTAAATTGTATTTAAATCTTATTATAATACAATGAAGTAATCAACCTCAAAGGAGCAATTAAAATTAAAATCTTTGTAACATATGTTCAAGTCGCAATTCTGATTACTTTGTCATGCGAAATAATTAATATCCAGACACTTTGTGAGGACCTAAAATTGTTTTAAATGCATGCTTATATTATAACACACATAAACCCACGTCTCTTTAACGAATTACGTGCATTTAACGAGCGTAAATCTCATCATTTGGTGTAATGAGCTCTTAAACACAGGCTTACGAAGCAACAAAAGGATGGGCGTTCAACACAAGACAGTCTGTCGTCTTCATTATATCAGTCTATCTGAAGGTAATGACGTGAATTGCCAACCCGCTTAAAGAGTATAATTTTCTGTTTAATATTGTGTTACTAAACCTTTAATTTAAATGTCAGTGGTCCATTCATTATGAGCTTACCTGAAACAAAATAATAAAAAAATTAAAACTGTAACAATGGTTAACATGGCTGGGATAGACAGGGACAACAGAACACGTCATTTTGCGATTCTGACAGAAACCTCTCGCATCCCTCACATCCACAATATCTACAAGCTTATTTTTCAAACCACTCTTTTAAAGAATATCTTGGAACAGTTAATTTGAAAATACATTAATTTAAATAATCAATAAATGATTTAATCATGGAACAAGCTACTGGGTTCAGTACAACTTGTACTGAACCCAGTAGCTTGTATGCGTGCGGTCTAAATAGTCATAAAGACTGTGCCTACCCGCATAAAACTGTATTATTTATTTATTTATTTTGTTACTAATTAATACATAATTAGTATAAATTCAATATATCAATCAATATTTAATTGCAAAAATAATAAGCGCCTGAATATAAAATCCATTACGACGCGCAAAGGTTCCCCTGATAACACACAATAATAAGGCGCTTATTAAATATTCAACGTCCAGTTTTTGTTAGACCGAATTAAAAAGGTCTCAAATCCACGCACACTAACGCAATTTCTTGTCTTAGTGTGACGCCGGTGTTGTCAATCGTATAGAACAGACCGACCATGTGTGCGTGAATTTAAGATTCCGTCTCCAGTATAACGATACCAAATTGAAAGGCTTCTTATTTTATTTGTTATTTTTTTTTGCTTGTTTTATATGCAATTGGTTGTGTTATACCGATTGGTGTTTTTATTATTTCGTTCTGCAATTTCTTTTTTTGTTTTGACAGAAGTTTGTGTATTTATTGTTTGCTTGAGTTTATTAGTTAAATAGTAGAGTGTAATATTGGAATTAATTAATTGTTTAGGATTTTATTTGGTAAAAAAAGAAATTTAAAGAATGTTTTTACCTGTAAATAAAAGATATGAAGGTTATGTTATAAATTAATTAGGTTATTATTTGTATTTTGTAATATCATTTATAATGAAGTCTTTATTGACGGTTATCTTGTGCAGATGTTACTTGGTATGAATATTTATTTAATATAGTTTTAATTATGTACAAAAGATTTTTCGAAAACGATTTGAGCATCCGCAAATGTATATTGTAAAATTCACAGAATACTATTATATTATACTATAATATAAGGTTTATATTTAGTATAGAACAAAATAGGATGTCTTTTTGCCTACCCTGTCTCTAAAGCCACCGCACGCCACTGTACTGTTCAAGTCCAGTTTTATCCTTTCACTCATTTATAAATCTCTATCGTCAATTTACTTTCTATCATCCTCGTGGAAAGTAGCACTCCAATATCACTGCTTATTCCTGTGGGAACTGAGGTGCGACAATTTGATTTGATTTATTGATTGCTTACATTACCTATGTTATCCTAACACATACTATTATATATCTATTTTTTAATAAATTATATTCTATAAAATTTACGTATGTATACTTTATCGGAAAATACGTATGATGTCAAAACTCATATCTAAGAAACATATAGAAACTCGTAAAAGTTATTGGAATTCTTTAAATGACTTTCAAATAAAAAAGTTGTTCCAATAATACCAACCTACATTCAATTACATAAGATTTTATGTTTGTATTTGGCTCACGTCATACAAAGCGAATTAACAGGAAAACAGCCGCCGCAAACACATCTTTACTGCTTATAGACACGTTAGACCGAGCAGCGGTTACGCATGGTTCTGACGTGTGGTGTTAAGAGCATTACAGGCAACCGCTTAGTAAATAATATATGATGTTTTGACACAAATACCACCGTTGTAAAGTCCTGCACAGATGAGAAGCGATGATACGTTGGGGCGTCCTATCTTAGCAAACAATAAGGGTGGTTAAGCGATGCGACATTTCACCAACGAAAGAGGTCGCACGAATCTATTAAGGATATTGTTATTAGAAACGTACCCACCTATGAGGTTTGCTGTTTATAGAGTTATCACGCCCTTTAGAATAATAAAGTCCTATTATTAAATTGATTCATTAATTGTTATGTTATTTTACATTTTATAACCCGATTTTAATAAGTAGAACTGAAGTCAAAGGCTGGAAGTTTTGATTCTACATAATATTATAAATAATATGGACGTATTAGTTAACATTTTATATTATAAAACAATGGGAAACGTATCGGGAAAGGTGACACGATCGGATGGTATGTCATTGTGAGATTTCATTTCCTGGGCGACACGCAGAGTGATGTTTTTGAGGGACACGTACACGTTGGCCACCATTTTTGATTATACATCGAACTGACATATGTTATGCAAAAGTGAACCCTAAAGTTACAGTCCAAAGTTGAATTTATTTAAATAATATCCGTGGAGTATAGGTTTGGATGTTTGTATATGTATAGGTCGTAGTCGGTGTGATACATCACGACGCGCGCTATTGGCATAGTAGCGTATGTAGCAGGTCGCCTCGATCGTAGCCCACCGCGACACTCGCTCTCGGTCGC
The DNA here is from genome assembly GCA_905220615.1 of Tinea trinotella. Classification (NCBI taxonomy): domain Eukaryota; kingdom Metazoa; phylum Arthropoda; class Insecta; order Lepidoptera; family Tineidae; genus Tinea; species Tinea trinotella. The sequence continues at coordinate 4,501,107 of HG992311.1, forward strand.
ATTTGCATCTAAATTGAATAATGTCGACGTGGCTGCGAGCTAGTCGTCCGTGATGATCAGAAACGTCCCACATTTGTATTATTATATTTAGTATTATGTATACATTAATATATAATTATGAAAAACTATTGTTAAAAAGGTGACTATTCTCCAAGAAAAATATTTATTCATTCATCAATATTGATTTTGTCCAGTGATTTTTCCAATCCTCTAAGCACTTCTAATATACACTTTTTGGTACAGCCTTAAGACCTTCTAAGGATGCGGCATCTATCTCTTCAATCGTAACATAACGCCGCCCTTTTTATTGTTATTTCAGTTTTCGGACCAGAAATAGTCGCAGGGGGTCACCGTCAACATATTAAGTGCGTTGGAGTACTGAATTTAACATTCTCTTATCTATTATTATAGCAAAAAACGTCAAACACATTAAACACGCCTTCATGTCTCTCAAAAACAAAATAAATATACAAATTGGTTGATAATGTCAACATTACGAGTATGTTACCAACATTTAGAAAAAAGAAAATCGAATGTACTCAATTCGCTGTTTTTGAGGCAGCCGTGAACTGACTCCGTTTTTTTTCAGTCGTCATCACTCTTGGACTTCCTCTTGCTTATTACCAGGCGGGTCAAGGTCAGATGTCGTGTCACAATAATAAATAAATAAATAATATCAAAGTTATAGATGTATCGAATAAACTAGATTTTTTCTGATTTACTCGTAAATCGAAATATTCCTAGGTTAAAAGCTAATGAGCTATTTTAAATCCGAGTTCGCAAATGAGACAAATAGTTAGTTAATTAACATTGGTTTACAAAGTTGACTAGTATTTTATTTTAATTAGTGTTTACGCTCTACGTTGGGTATCAAAGCTCACTGAAACAAATGAGCCGTAGGATTAATGCCGAGGCGGGCCATTAAATCTGGACGAAAGCAGTTCCAGTGTTTAGTTTAAACGTTCAAATGTCTTCATGGCGACGGTTAACTTTAGAACGTGCTGAGAAAATTAAAGAGGATAATCTCCAAGGATAACGATATTGAACTGTACACAACCGAGTGAAGAAGCGAAAGAAGTACACCCAGCTTTAAGTACCAATCGCGACATAAAATAAGTTTGCTGACGACAGGCGTGGACGAACGGTTTAGCGACTGGTTTGTTGCGCGTAAAGTCCCGGGTTCGATCCCCGGTCGGAGCAAATATTTGTTTCATAGCTTTTATTTGTAATATTTAATAGTATTAAATATTGCAAATATTTGTTAATAAAAAAAAAAGAGATGGATATTTGCTTCGGGTCTGGTTATCAAAGAGTGGTAGGCAGTGAGTGGTACCCAGTCTGCCGATCCGGGGTAGTACCACCACTTACAAGTATACAGACCGTGAAGTGATTTGGTCACGTTTCGGGATCAGCTTGTAAGTTGCCGGTTCCATCTAGGCCGGCATAGTGGATGTGATTGCTACTCACAGTTATTGAATTGTAGTAGCAGTGACATTCATTCATGGACCACACTTTGGCTTAACATCAAGCGGGGTGCTGTCATATGTCGAGTCACAATAAAAAAAAAAAAAAAAAAGTTTGTATTGTATATTTGTTTCATTCAGTGACAGTGAGGGTAGTTAATGTTAAGCCATTGTCATAGCTCCCTGTCTCGTTGCTGGAGACAATGCACAATTCTCGTAGCAGACATTCCTACAATAAAAGGTTTGCTAATGGTGTGTAAAGTGATTTAATCTACCTTAAAGTCTGGGCGACTGTGCAGTGGAACCGATTTTCTTGGTTTTATTTTACTTCCGCTTCGTGGGCCACGGAAACCGCTTTCATGAATATCCCAGTAGGTGACTACGCACAGCGATGTTTCTTTGAACATGGAAATGCTAATGTAATTTGAAGAACTCAACACTTACGTCAGGCGCAAATACATATTACTATTGCCTTGTTTATTGTTTCAAAATGTCTATTTGTGTATCTTGTTTATTTTTGTTAGAGATTTGTTTTCTAGATTTATAGTCGGTTATTATTAATATTACTTCAATGAAATATATTATAAATACTACTTCTCTAACGATGTCAAAATTACGTTGGCATAATGTAATATTAAAAATTGGTTTAGTCGTGTTTTAGAGGGATCCATAGCTCGTCGCGAGATAACGTCGAGGTCATTAATAAGCAAACTGTCACGATGAATGGTACGTCACTGTTTACAATGGGGTGATGTTAACAACCATATTTCAGACGTGGCGTGTTCCTTAACTCTATAAGACATAAGCTTCTTGAGACGAATAATTTTATTTATTTCCTCTGGTCCAATTTGGACATCTTTATTTTTATATATTTTTGGTAGTTAATGTCTGTTTTTGAGATAATTTTTAATTATTGTTAAATTATTATGTTTGTTATAATTCTAAAGATATTAATTTAAAGTTAAAATGATGTTTATGGTAGTTTGTAGTATTGTTCAAAATAGTAAATTAAATTCAATTAGATGTAAATTTAGCAACACATGATTTCGCATAACATGGACTAAATTTAACCGAAGCTTCCGCACAAGCAAGCGAGCGTTTTAACTTAAAGTAATAATGTTATGCAACAACAAGCAAGCTTGTTACAAACTTTATGGGAAAGCAACTCGTATATTTTTATATATCAACAATAAAATGTTTTGGTTCTAACGTAAACCCTTTTAGTGTAACACTTTCCAAGATTTTCTTGTTTCTACTGGCTATTAGGTGAGAACGTTTCCAGTATAATTGTATTTCACAACAAATTATAAGTTAAAATGAGCTAGGCAAACAGCGAGGGTCGACATAGCGCAGTCAAGTAGTTGGCAAGTTGAATGAATCTGAGCAGGTCAGGGGTGACGGACGCTCAGCAACAATGAAAACAAGAATCACGATGAAGATGTTTTGTCTGCTAGACCTTTTAATTTCGTCGTCAGAACTTTGAAACTTGTAACTTATTATTTAAACTCTTACCAAAACGACTATTTGCTTTGTTCAACTTGCAAAACTTTTGTTAACTTAAATGTAGGTAAAAATGTAGTATAATGACATAAATGAAAATTATCTTTGTATTTTAAATTGCTGATATGATTACGTTAAAATTAATACATTTTATGTTATAAAAACGTGTGAACGATATAATTAAATTAAATTGGTTTTATACGAAATTCAATTATGAGGAATACAATAATTATTCGCTCTGTTTGTTTTAAAATTAATACAATAAACAATGCATTCGTCATGTTCATGTATATATTTTTTTTCAAATAACAAGCAGCGACATAATAATCCAATATCATGTTCGAAATAAGTTCGTTATGAAACGCATAATCGGGAGTTTTCATTAAAATTAAATTAAATTTTGTTGTGTCAATGATTGTGTAATACGATCAAAATTGTACAATACTTAATTGTACCGTTAGGGAATTTAGGTATTCAAATACTTAAAACTTCTTTATTATTAAATTAAAATATCTAACCATACACAATGTATTCAAAGTAAAATAGCATATTGCAAAGTTATTTTTTGCCTGAGGTTAAGCAAAGGGACCTCCCTGAAAAAGCGAAGACGACTGAAAAGAACGTCTCATTTTACAGATGCCTCGGTCGCCGTCACTTTGCCGGCTTTGTCACTATTTTTAACTCTATATAAAGATACTATATATAGCTCGCCTATGTAGGTACCTATTTTTAAGTTTATTTTGGTGCAATAAAGGATTTAAATAAATAATACTATTAGTACCTAGTACCTACCTTCTACTCTATTCTATTTAACGTATTTTGTGTATTACGTTAAATACATATTGCAGTAGTAGTTAAAAGAAGTAAGATAGCACAGCACAGTATATAAACATTATGAGTGGGTGTAATAATAATGGATATTTTGTTAGCATTCATTGTGATCCATCTTCATGAATGTGACGTATGGAAAGAATCCATGACAGGCGCTGCATAAACTTGTTTAAGCTCCTGATGAAAAACCAACAATTCAAATGAATGATGTGCATCCGGGATTCGTTCATTAATATCATTGGTAAAATTAATTTCATTACGAACACATATTAATTTTTATATTTTTATGTATATATTTATATTTTTATTAAATATGAAATCGTGTAGTGACTTAGTTCAGTTTCGGGATTAAAAATGGAAGTTATCGGAGTTCGTTTAAGTCATGCTGGCATAGTGAATGTCACTGAATGGGTTAAGAAGATGTAGTAACAGGGATTGACAAAGAAATGCATCGATGGTTCTAGCACATGGAAAGGATTGACGAAAGGAATTTATAAATCTGATGTAGATGGATGCGTTAAACGAGGATGGTGTTTTCCGACAAAATCGGAGATATCCTCAAGAAAACTGAGTTACCTAGTGACCATAACCTTAGGCCTGTATGAAGTGAATTTGTGGATGTGAGAAAAGCGAGGGAGTGTTAGGATCCTGGCAAGTGGCGCTCTTCTTGTAGGAAAAGGCGTCACAATTTGATTGATTGATAACTTAACAAGAGGTTAGGTCATTTTGAAACCAGGCGTGGCGTATTGATTAGCACACCGGTTCTTTACGCGTTACACGTTCGCTGTTCGATTCCCGGTCAGAACAAAAGATTGATTCAAAGTTTTTATTTGTAAAATTAAATTTAAATATTAAAAAAACAAATATTTGTTGATAAAATAAAAGATATTCCTATATCCGATTTGCGATTGAGATCACTTGTTTAACTGTTAAATGTTTTATCCAAATCCAGTAAATCTAAAATGTGTATCTAGTAAATATTTACTATTACAAATAACTCAATAAAGGTAAAATTTCAAACAATTTTTTATTCATAAAACTCTAAAATGGAAAATATCGAAAATATTTTTAAAAGCTCTTTCGATGTTTCGTTCCATTTAATATTTTTAATACAATTTATATCGCTATTCGGATTATAAAATATATGTATACTCGTATAGTAACATACATTTTAATCCCAACAGAATTACTTTGTATAAAAGGGGTTTACTAATAATATTTACATACCTATACAATATTTATTTTATTTAAAAAAATAAATAATGCACTACCCATAAAAGCCAACTTAATGCCACTAGACATTATTTGCCAGTTAACCTAAGGAACCAACAGAAAATAAAAGTAAGGTGAAAAATAAATATCTACCTACTAAATATTTTTATTATAAATAGTACGTACCTATGTATAAATTATTAACAATATTTAACTTACTTATTCGCTTTATTCACGAAATATGACAGCACCTTGCCTAAAGCCTGGAATGCGGCCTATGAATGAAAACGAATGCTACTATAGGTAAATAACTTCAAGCGATGCGTGAAGAAGCACCTTTGGCCGGCATAGTGACGGCGACTGGGGCAGCCGTGAACAAACCCGGTTTTCTCAGTCGTCGTCACTCTTGGACATCCTCTTGCTTATCATCAGGCGGGACGAGGTCAGATGTCGTGTCACAATAAAAAAAAAAAAGTAGAAGTTTCATACAATATGCCGGCCTAGTTAGAACCGGCTTCTTTGAAACTGATCCCGAAACGCGACTAAGTCATTTAACGGTGTAAACACTTAAAAGTGGTAATACTACGATAGATCAACAGGAACCTTCTTCCTACCTACAATTTAAAATGATAATTTGGGACAGTTAAATTTTCTAAACAAAAGATATTATTTTGTTATAAGAAAAAATAAATATGATACACAAAATATTATTGAATAAACATAATCGAAAATATCCATAAACCTGAATTGGATGAACAGCAGTGTCTTAGAGAATGAGGTGAGGGTGGAGGCAATAATTCAATCAGGGAGATGCAGAGCTAGTGTATCGAGCGTTCAGATTGTCGTGTCGTGTCTAGTTTACAGTTTCTTGACAATTGGCCGCGTCTGCCGAGTCCACGTCCCGGCGTCTCTCTGCAGTAACAAATGGCCCTTCCCTTCTCCAGGTGGGGCAGGAGATGCCAACATCGGGCAAAGTACTTCGCGCTCAATATATTACAGAGGCCCGTTCATTTGCTTGGGAAAAGGGGAGGCATAATTTAATACTATGCTATTCTAGACCCCTCCTAAAAGGATTGCATTTTTGTGTAGAGAATAACGGTATTTTTAATAATATGTCTATTTTTTGCCGTAATGGTCTCTGTGAAAGTTACTTGTGTCATTTAATGTCACATAGTTTTCATAAATTATTCTTATATTTATATCTAATTTATTGTTTAATTAGAAATAATACAACATTAGCTACTGCCTATAGCCAACTTTCTAATAATAGCATAGAGATATAAATATACGAGATAAGGTAGAGTCCGTCTGAGCCGAAATAACGAAATACTTCATTTACGCACACGAGCAAATATAAAATATGAATGCAACACACCGCAAATGTAATTGTAATCGGTCATTCAGTTGCTGTTAGACACAAAAGGAGGAGCACGCTGATAAAGAATAGTTTGTAATATTTGTATACATTTAAATAAACTAATAAAAAGGAGGGGCGCGTCATTTATAGTTAAACAAACTATATATATTTGTACTATTCTGTTTGTCTTGTAAGACTTCTAAACCGTAAAAAGTTTAAAAGTCTTCATAAAATTTATTTGCTAAACTTTTTAATGAAGCAGTTTTTCTTCGCAGTCAAACTACAGATTAATCGTGGAAGCTACATAATTTTTAACACAAACTCCTCTTTCTTAGTTTTAAAGTATTCCTTTCCCGCCCTTAAGTCGCCCGCATTCTTAATTTAAAAATGGCCGCTTCAATTTAGAGGGCGTCCTAATTAATTGATCTGAAGATTCGCGGAAATTGCGCGCTCGCTTTCCCCCGCATGTCCCCCGCGACCAACCCCTCCGTGTATCTTTGGCTTTAATTTAGAATTGTTAGCGCAAAGGGAATGCAATTTACGTAAAATAATTGTTTGATTTCGAATATTCAGACACTTACCCTTTTGCTATGGACCTTAATTCGGTTTATGAAAAAGGTCGTAATTTCGTATACGACACGGGTCGTGTGGCTTTTCATGGAACGAGTTCTTAACATAGGCAAATTACAAAATTGCTTTCGCGTCGGAAAAGGAATATCACACTGATTTTGAATATTCATGATATCTCATTTATGATATAAGGTGGCGTCGAAATTTGTCGAATTTACGCATGGATGGATTTTCGTGATTGTGAGAATGGGTGAAGTCAGCGCAAACGTAGGATTTTGTCGACTAGTGGAAGTACATACAAGTAACGAGATGCCATATTTATAGCGCACTCTACCAGCAGAGTTGCGAAGTCAGCGTACAACATTTACCACCGGTTTCAGGCGCGCACTTCTAGTGACACTTCCACCTGAGATGATAATGTATGCAAATTACTCGCAAGTTCTTGGGAACACGCCGCCCTGACTATGTCTGCGAGCGCGGCTGTGTATCAAACTTGTTATTTGTATGTTTTAAGTTGGTTAAGATGATTTACGCATCCAAGATTAGTGCTCCGACACTTGGGCGTCTTACTCTAATTGGTTTTCCGCGGAATGAGTTTCAGGTGCGAGGACTTTTGTGGCTTACATGTGTTTCGAATTTCCTTTTGACAATTTTGGTTTTGTTAGTGCACATTAAGTTACTTCATACTCGACATTAAAAATAAAGATATCTATTATCATATTACTATATTTAAACTGGATTAGGCCTTGATGAAAATTGAAGTTAAATATAATGAAAGAGAAATATCTGAAAGCTTTTGTCAAAATACTTGAGAACTCTCTAACGTTTTACTCTTGTTCGTGTTGAGGTCAAGAGGTTTTATTTTATAAGAAAAAAGTTAACGTATTTTTCTAAGTACCTACCTATATGAATCGCCTTAATTCGCACTGAATCATAATAACAAAAAAAAAGTTTTGTCGTTTAAGCAAAAGACTTTCTCGAGATTGGTTTTGAAAACGAAATTAGACGAGGTTCAAAGGGACACTTTTTGTATAATTAATTATTCTGTATTCAAAGCATTCATTAAGCATACAATACGATTTTCTGCATTACCGTTTATAATTATTACTAGAATTGAGGCTGAAATAAAAATGGTTTTGTCAAATTCACGACGACCGCTGTGCGACGGGGTGTGACGATTTTAATGAATGTTTTGCGATAAATAATAGAGTTCATTAGGCGAATTAATCAACGCTATAATAGAGTAGGTCCACACTGCAGGGCAACTGCGAGTGTTATTTGACATGGAAAATGTGGGTAACCTGATAGAATGACAATATATGTATATTGTATTTGCATACATTTTTTATTAGTTTTCATGTAACTTATGTCCAAGTTTACGAAAATAAAACCTAGAAAATTAACTCTTAAATTAAACTGTACCAAAAATAGCAAAAGAGGACGTTTTATGGACGTCACTACGGTTGCAGATCCTGTACTAAAACTAATGGTAATAGTTGAACCCAAATCCCTATTAGGCACCGCCATTGACCGCTCGAAACCCCAATGAAACTTACTCTGTTACAGGATTTAGGGAATCTGAGTCTGCCATAAGGTTACGGGCGGACTGAGACGTCTTAAAACTTCATTTTCTCAACTGAAAGGTTTATAAAAGATTAAAACTTGCTCTAATATCATCCTGGGCTCAGAATTAAATAACTGAATACTGATCAAGAATACTGATTTATTAGGATTCTATTCACGATTAAAAGTAATAAAATTACTTCAAAGTAATTGATCATTAAATATTATAATAATAAAGAAAACAATAGAACACAAACGTTTATAATAATGGTCATAATTTTATTAAAACTCTTCAGCAATTTGGCGAATTGGCAAAACGATTAAGATTCATTATGCTTGTAAAGTTTTATCGTACTTGTGCCGCCGAGAGACGCTCTTCTCACTTCTTAACTTGTTCGGAAAAGTAATAAAGCATTTTGCCAGATTTGGAGTGCGCTAGAGATTAAATGTGCATTATGTCGGGCGTGGAGACCGTCCCATTGGCCGTCGCTGATCTCAACCCGTCTAGCACGGTGTCGGGAATTTCTACAAAACCAATATAGCACCATGTGGAACGCTATTTTCTATTCTATCTCAAACGTTTTGTTGCATACGAACTAGATTACATTCTAACTCGTGTCTTTATTTAAATTCGACATCATTCAATGAAATATATAAAACTTACTTTAGAAATTTTACATCTATTTTCTGCCGCTGAGCGATGGAATATATTGTCCTTTTGTATTCTGCGTTCTATTGTAAGCTTTTATCTTGGAACTAACCAGAGTAAGTTTAATTTATAATATGTCTGTATCAACTGTAGAAATTAACATTCAAATTATATAAACCAATCGATGATGAGATCTTGAATTCCGGGCAACTTTATCTAATGATAGTTGACAGTAGCCAAGTCAAATTCAGTCGAAGGACTGCGGGCGTTTTCAATGGTTCAAATGATTGAGTTGGGTGCTTGATCTGTCAAATACATAATTATTTTAAACGTGGTAATTTATTAATACATTTAAAATTATATTTTTATTTTTGGAGAAACTTTTGTTGGATTACCCAATAGTGCAGGAGTCTACGTTTATACATATCACGAAAAGTTTCTCATAGTTTTTAACAATGGAAATTGTTGAGTCCATAATAATGTCTGTTTTCAAAGAGCACCCAAATGCAGTATGAAAGGAGAACCTCGCAATAGAAAAACGAGACGTCACAAGAAGAGCTTTTATTATTAGGTTAGACCGTCCGCGTAGCACGCCCGTCGTGCCAGTCCACTCTGCTCGACAGACGGCGTGTGTGAACTATACTATTATAGTATAAATCCTTCAATATCACACATTCTTTATGTAAGGTATACTACATGAGATTTTCGTATATTTTCTAAATCAGAAATGTTCTATGGCGTGTTTATTTAGTTCCTAAACTAATTCTTACTTATATAAGAGATAAAGTAACATAATGTATAGCAACACACTAAAGTTAATAAGTAAATGGGTATATTGAGTAATTATGGAATGAAATTTTAGTGGTAATACGACGTCAAAGTTATTGCTTAAATTTCTCAACTAGTGCTCGCGTGAAGCATAAAGTTATTCCGAAGTGTGTTATTGACACTTTAACAATGCTAGTAAGTAAAGTGAAGTATTTCACACCTTCATGGAAGCAGTTAGCGTACTGTTGGACGGAGAGTACGAATAAACAAGGTAACTTTTACTATTGTGCATTGTCAGATGAAAGCGGCTTTTATATCTCTCAGAGAAACTCCTTAAATTGGAGTTTGAGGCGATGAAACCGTAGTTTTCAGGTGTTCAGTGGAACACAATAGACTGCTGTGTAAATAATATAACAAAACCCTAACAAGATTCAAAATGAAGCTACCAAGTAGGGTACCGCGAGCTAAAGTAAACAAACTTTCTCGCATCAATTATTTGATTTTATAGAATGTTTTGCACAAATTGTGTTCAGGAATGTTTATTTCTATAATGCTTCGAAGGAGTATTAGACAAGGTCGTATAAAAATATTTTATATTAAATATATATTTAAACATAATTAGGTATTTTTTGTTTATTTATTTAAGCAAATCAACAACATTAATATCAATCAATCAATTAGTCACACCTCAATTTCCATATTAACAACGGAGTGCCACTTTTCACGATCCTGACACAACTCTTTAGTCTGCTCCACATTATCATACCATATTTCAAAACATTCAAACCAAATCAGGCTATTTGTTACATTCGTAAAGCAATGAAAAGTGAAATTTATAAAGCGTATTGTTGAAATGGTAATATAAAATTACTGAAGGGAGTCTTTTGAAGTTTGCGCTAAAGTTAAACAACAAACATTATAAATTAGGAATACATTATTACGTCGGCGCGGTTGAAGCGCTCGCAGCAGCGGCGTTATCATTAGTCACCTCTCACCTTTATTTCTCGAATCGCGTAAGATATATGCGGTCGGAACGAGCAATTTTCCTCTGCCTTGCCGGCATACCTACGACAAAATTTATGGAAGTTTAAAACTATACTTTCAAATTATCGTCCTGCTCTAACTCGTGCAATTTACGGTCGTCGGCGTGGGACGGCGCGCCGCGGCAACTAACTGTATTATAATTACAACATGTGAGCAAGTAACTACAGAGCTCTAAGGGGTTACGTAAATGTTCGCGGATCTTGGCGCCTCCGCTCGCTTCTTATGGATAAGCTTAACTTGGACCTGAAGTGCCTGGGTGTTACATGAAAGATTAATTCATAAACTCCGCCTATAATTTAGTGAAAATCTACACCTTCAGGAGGTAATAAAGCTTCACTTCTGAAAATTCATACAAGAAGATGAAGCATTATAAATACTAATTACATTATTAATTAATTTTCGAGAATGTCTTAATAAACTGAACAATATTCCCCTTAATATATTATTTTAAGAACACTTCTCGAAATAATTTAGTTTTTTGCACGAAATATTGCACAACCATCAATTACACGCATTTACAACATTCACTATTACGAACAAAAAGAAAGAAAATGAATGTAACTAAAATCTATTTGCCTTAATAAACAGATACCTAAAAAAATCAACTCGTGTTAGAAAAGCTAAAAAATGATGACAGTGAAAAAAATATCAAAAACAATAATAAAAAAGTAGATCTAGAAATAACACTATCGTGATTATTTAGGAGATCTATTAAAATTTATTATACTTTTTAGGCTAGCAAGGATTTTTTATTATTTTAATCATTTTTTTAATTGTTATTTATTGATATATGACAGCACCCCGCCGATATTAGGCTGAAGTGCGATCCATGAATTGAGTCGACTACTACTACAATTATATAACTGAAAGTAGCACCACCAACTATGTCGGCCTAATTGGTACCGACAACTGTCAAGCTCTGAAAACGCGACTAAGTCACTTCACGGTCTGTACCCTAAAACTTGGTTGTGCCACCCTTAGCACATGGCAAATGACCGCCACACTAATGGATATGTGTATGAAATAATAATATTCATTTTAATATTAATTGTATGAGATAATCTCGTACGAAGAAAAAATATTTGTAGCGCATTTGGTAACACACCAATCCACAACGCATAGTCTCGGGTTTGATTCCCGGTTGGAGCATATATGTTTTATAGCATTAATTTGTAATAGGGTTGCAGCGTGTAAGTTTTCGGTTTCAGCTAGGGCAGTGGATGCGACTGCTATTCATAGTAAATAAACTGTTGTAGCAGTTGCCTCCATTCATGTACCGCACTCCAGCTTAACATTAAACTGGGTGCTAAGCTGTCATTTGTCCAGCCTAAATAAAATAAACAAAGACTCTAAAAACTAGGTTTTATATTTTATAGCTAAAGTTATGACTTATAACAAAGAAGTATTTTAATGAACTACAAATTAAATAATATAAAAGAAACATCGTAAAAATAAATGGATCACACGAGATCAAGAAAATAACGATAAAATTTATGAGGAAAGCATGTAATGTAGTGCAGTAGAAAAGAACATAACAATATATCTTGGCGAAAATAAATAAAAATAAAGGAAGCAGATGATGAAGAAGGTGTGATTTGAGCGTGGATAAGGTCAATTAAGTACCTGATGTTGCAGTACGTCATGGACACGCGGGAATGCGACGCAGCGAGACCTTCAGATAAGTTGAAGTGAGACAGATAATGTAGGTCTCAGAGCGTCGTGTATGATTGTCTCTAAACCTTTTCTATTCCCGCTCGTTGTGTGAAAATTTTATTGACTTGTCAATTGGTCAATTAAATTTTATTAATACTCATTAATCGCGATTTTATTATATTTTTAATTGACATAAAATATGAATACTTCCACAAAAGTTCAAAATGGAGAAAAAGGCTGTAAAATTGACTTCATTAAATTTTAATAGGTAATTAAGAGTTAGAGAAAAGTTTTTGAAAGTATTGTCAATAAGCGGCTGAGAGACGATGTAAGGTCATGAAGAGCCGTGGAGGTTGACTGGCGCGCGGCAGCAACGTCGTCGACGGCAACCGCGGCAAGCAACAGGCTGCCGAGGGCGGGGCTAGGGCGGGCGCGGCTGCGCGGGGACTCTTCAGTTGCTATGACGACGCCTCCCACACGTCGAGACTCAATGTTTGTGATTATGTCTTATCATAAACATGATACATGCACAGATTTTTTCCTAATAAACTGTTAGATGGATGTCATTTATAAGAAAAAATAAAAATAAATAATCACGCCTTTTCCCACAGGGATAGGCAGAGAATATGGAGTGCCACTTGACACGATCCTGACACATCCAAAATTCTTTTAATACAAGCTCCACGATTACGGGCGCTAGGCAACCCAGCTTTCTTGAGGATGACTCCGATTTGGTCAGTGTGCACGACGCCTCAAATGTAAATATAGTTCATAAGTTATAATAGACGTCTAGACTTAAGTCGCGTCACGTGTAGCTTAAAATCACACATAATAGGTAGATATCAATTCAATAGATAGCAATTTAGCCCGCCATAAACACCTAAATGTTCGTTAAATAGATTTCGCCTGCTTCAGGGAAATACAATAGTTGGTGTTAGGGCATAAATTTATAAGTTCGGTGCTTTAAGAGTACAAATTGTTTATTTATTATATTCTTTATTATATTCATAGAATAAAGAAACACCTGCAATGGTTCTTTCTAGTACAACGTGGTATTTTAGAGCCAATAGAAAAATACCACGCTAAGGTGCAATAACGGCGCGCTGCTTTCACGCCATTGGCGGATAATGCAAGCGCTGCCATTGGTCGGCACAATAGACCAGAATCCTTGCCATTGCAGTATCAATAGTTTTTATCGTAACCTATTATCTCATGTGAAATAAGATAGTTTTATTATAGAATGATAGACGAAGTCTCATTTTATAGAAATACACTGAAATAAGAGGTAATAGTATAACATAGTCATCGTTAAGCATGCTAGTACGTTCGGACCTACTTATAGGGATAAAGTATTAACTTTTCTGCTTTAGGTCATAGTATTTATATAGATTATAGCTCCTACTACACTTATAGATAGTTACATCGGTAAAAGGGACCAATGTAAAGTGTGTAGAGCTCCAATAGCATATAGAATTACTCGGACGCGATTTAAGGCTAGGAATAGAACTTATAGAAATTGTAAATAGTAAAATAGGATAGATTTAAGCTCTTCGCATAGATGTAAACACTTAGTTCATAGGATAGTCCCGCTTAGAGCTTAGAATAGTTAGATAGGATAGGATAGTTCGTTCGTTATTGCTAAATTTAGATGTAAAATAGACCTTTTAATAGATATTTAGATTTAGTAACAATTGTAAATAGTTTAAGAAAATTGTTAAATTACAAATAAATAGCATTTCGTGCAATTTTCTTATCCCCATTCTTGGTTGATCGGTGAATACTCGACGCTCATTGGCTCTCGCGTCGCGGCATGCGAGAGTCACCGAGCGCCGGGAGAGGTGGCGTATAAATATAGGCGGCCTAGCACGCAAAAATCAGTCCGCAAAACAAGTCCGAAACATAAGTCCGCAAAACAAGTCCGAAAAAACAAGTTCGAAGATCACCACCGCCGCACACGCCACCTCACCGCCATCCGACCAAGACTGGGGACTATAGAAGAGGAACGAAGCCTGAACTCTCAAAATCTGGTGTTTCATTTCATCGCTTCACCACCCATTGTGCACACCGGCATTTCTTCGGTGCATCGGACCGTTCGTCGGCAAGCCCAAACTCACCGGTACTCTCCAGCTCTAGGCTAACGGACGTTGGTCCTCTGGAGAGACCACTGGTGAGCGCGGGAGTCAGCCTGCCGTAGAATTGGAAACCCGTAGATCGACTTTCGTCGTCACGGCTGAGCTCGTCTTTCGACGGCCGCGTTTCCAAGTTCTGCGGAGGTTCGATTTAGTCGACCCGGTCCCGCACATTTTGGTCCTTCGAGCCGGATCCGTGCACAATGCCAATCACCAGATGGAGAAAAATAGAAGACCTGGACGAGACCTTGCGCGCCAAGACATCACGCCATGTGCAAACATACCGACGCCGCGCGCAACCTCGCCGACGCTTCACTCAAGTTCGCCTGCGCCGCTTGCTTCTACAACAGCGCACGAAACAATAGAATGTCCTGCAGCTACGCCGCTTTGCTACGGCACCAGCGCCGCGAGCATCAACCTATAATAGGGCTACGCTGCGACATAAGAAGAGGAAAATTATAGAAACCGTCGCTCAAGCGCTAAAGTACATAGCTTCAGCTGGAGGCCTCTGAATCAGAAGAATTTATACCTGACGAGCCACAGCGAGAAAACAACAACTATCGACATATCCAGTCTTGGTCGGATGACATATACAGCGGAGGAAATAGAGAGAGGCTTTATACACCACAAAAGAGGTGAAGCCTTACATGCGGCGGAGGAAACAGAGAGAGGCTTTATACACCACAAAATAGGGTGAAGCCTCACTGTATAGAAGAAGACCACAAATGCAGAAACAAGCATCGCCCATAGAGACGGAAGTACAAAGGACCGTGGGAAAACCGAAGATAGCTACTAATAGTAACAGCAACGAGCTTAAGGGAACCACGAAGTCGCCGTCATGGACTCTGTGCAAAAGGAAGAACCACACAGAAGTCAACAGTGAGACCTTCAAGATAGCGGACTCAACAGCGAGATGGGTGTTGGCAAGAAAACATAGATTATGTTATCGCTGTCTACATTATAGGGCAGCGAAACACACTTGCCAATGAAGAAGATCGGCAGTTATATAATTTCGATCATAGAGAAGCTCTACAGCACAGAGGGACTCTATACCCCATAGCGTAGAAATTATATAAATTACCTTGTTTGAAGATTGTGCGAGAAAATAGAAATCCAATAACCATAAGGACATGCCGACCTCGCAGCTTCTTCCAACTCACCTTGAAGACTCACAAAATAGATAAAAATATTTACAATAAAGATCGGATCGGGAGTAACATGCCGCTAAACACGCGCGGACCCGAAATGCGCGCAATAGAGTTGCTCCAAGAAGACAGTATGACTGCCTACCAGCAGTATCGAAGCTGAATACAGCAAGGAAGAAGATCGGCAGCTATATAATTTCGAGCATAGAGAAACTTCACAGCACAGAGGGACTCTATACCCCTATAGCGTAGAAATTATATAAATGACCTTGTTTGAAGATTGTGCGAGAAAATAGAAATCCGATAATCATAAGGGCAAGCCGACCTCGCAGCTTTTTCCAACTCACCTTGAAGAATCACAACATAGAGTATTTACGAAGAATAGCAGATCGGGAATACCGCTAAACATGCGCGGACCCGAAAGGCGCGCAATAGAGTTGCTCCAAGAAGACAGTAAGACTGCCTACCGGCAGTATCGAAACTAAATATAGCAAGGAAGGAGAGCGGCAGTTATATAATTTCGATCATAGAGCTCTACAGCACAGAGGGACTCTATTCCCATAGCGTAGAAATTATATAAATGACCTTGTTTGAAGATTGTGCGAGAAAATAGAAATCCGATAACCATAAGGACATGCCGACCTCGCAGCTTCTTCCAACTTACCTTAAGGACTCACAACATAGAAGATAGTATTTACAAAGAATAGCAGATCAAGAATCTAAACACGCGCGGACCCTAAAGGCGCGCAATAGAGTTGCTCCAGGAAGACAGTAAGACTGCCTACCGGCAGTATCGAAGCTAAATACAGCAAGGAAGAAGATCGGCAGCTATATAATTTCGATCATAGAGAAGCTCTACAGCACAGAGGGACTCTATTCCTATAGCGTAGAAATTATATAAATGACCTTGTTTGAAGATTGTGCGAGAAAATAGAAATCCGATAACCATAAGGTCATGCCGACCTCGCAGCTTTTTCCAATTCACCTTGAAGAATCGCAACATAGATGAGAGCATTTACGAAGAATAGTCGAATCGGAAATAACATACCGCTAAACACGCGCGGACCCGAAAAGCGCGCAATAGAGTTGCTCCAAGAAGACAGTATGACTGCCTACCGGCAGTATCGAAGCTGAATACAGCAAGGAAGAAGATCGGCAGCTATATAATTTCGAGCATAGAGAAACTCCACAGCACAGAGGGACCCTATACCCCTATAGCGTAGAAATTATATAAATGACCTTGTTTGAAGATTGTGCGAGAAAATAGAAATCCGATAACTATAAGGGCAAGCCGACCTCGCAGCTTTTTCCAACTCACCTTGAAGGCTCGCAACATAGATGAGAGTACTTACGAAGTATATAGTCGGATCGGGAGTAACATACCGCTAAACACGCGCGGACCCGAAAAGCGCGCAATAGAGTTGCTCCAAGAAGACTGCCTACCGGCAGTATCGAAGCTAAATATAGCAAGGAAGAAGATCGGCAGCTATATAATTTTGATCATAGAGAAGCTCTACAGCACAGAGGGACTCTATTCCTATAGCGTAGAAATTATATAAATGACCTTGTTTGAAGATTGTGCGAGAAAATAGAAATCCAATAACCATAAGGTCATGCCGACCTCGCAGCTTCTTCCAACTCAACTTAATGACTCACAACATAGATGAGAGCATTTACGAAGAATAGTTGGATCGGGTATAACATACCGCTAAACACGCGCGGATCCGAAAGGCGCGCAATAGAGTTGCTCCGAGAAGACAGTAAGACTGCCTGCCGGCAGTATCGAAGCTAAATATAGCAAGGAAGAAGATCGGCAGCTATATAATTTCGATCATAGAGAAGCTCTACAGCACAGAGGGACTCTATTCCCCTATAGCGTAGAAATTATATAAATTACCTTGTTTGAAGATTGTGCGAGAAAATAGAAATCCGATAACCATAAGGTCATGCCGACCTCGCAGCTTTTTCCAACTCACCTTGAAGGCTCGCAACATAGATAAGAGTACTTACGAAGAATATAGTCGGATCGGGAATAACATACCGCTAAACAAGCGCGGATCCGAAAGGCGCGCAATAGTGTTGCTACAGGAAGAGACAGTATCACTGCCTACCGGCAGTTACGAAACTAAATATAGCAAGGAAGGAGAGCGGCAGTTATATAATTTCAATCATAGAGAAGCTCTACAGCACACAGGGACTCTATACCCCCATAGCGTAGAAATTATATAAATGACCTTGTTTGAAGATTGTGCGAGAAAATAGAAATCCGATAACCATAAGGTCATGCCGACCTCGCAGCTTCTTCCAACTCACCTGGGCAGAACTCGGACCTTCTTCGCACGGCTAAATTGCACCGTGCCAGATGCAAGAAGATAGCTATAGTGGCCAACATAGAAAAAAGAATCCCGATGACAGAAAAATAGAAATAGACCGGCGGGAGGACCCGCCCAATGAGTATCGGCGGCCATATAATTTCGAGCATAGAGAAACTCCACAGCACAGGGGGACTCTATACCCCATAGCGTAGAAATTATATGAAATACCTGGTTGAAGATTAAGAATAGTAAGAAAATCTCTCAACTGGACGCCATGCCGGACTCCTGCCACACCGGGAAGGGACCGATAATAGAAGAGACCGACAGAAACGTGCTTGGATTCCCTTGGCGCGCTGACCGGCGGGAGGGCCCACCCAAGAATACGTCTCACATAGAAGCTCATCGTCCTACCAACCGACTACAAGCCAGACGTCGTGACACCGGTAGCAGAGGATGCAGCGCCATAGTCAACCAAGGGCAGCCTACGACACTGCACGGCGGGAGTATGTGCACGACGCCTCAAATGTAAATATAGTTCATAAGTTATAATAGACGTCTAGACTTAAGTCGCGTCACGTGTAGCTTAAAATCACACATAATAGGTAGATATCAATTCAATAGATAGCAATTTAGCCCGCCATAAACACCTAAATGTTCGTTAAATAGATTTCGCCTGCTTCAGGGAAATACAATAGTTGGTGTTAGGGCATAAATTTATAAGTTCGGTGCTTTAAGAGTACAAATTGTTTATTTATTATATTCTTTATTATATTCATAGAATAAAGAAACACCTGCAATGGTTCTTTCTAGTACAACGTGGTATTTTAGAGCCAATAGAAAAATACCACGCTAAGGTGCAATAACGGCGCGCTGCTTTCACGCCATTGGCGGATAATGCAAGCGCTGCCATTGGTCGGCACAATAGACCAGAATCCTTGCCATTGCAGTATCAATAGTTTTTATCGTAACCTATTATCTCATGTGAAATAAGATAGTTTTATTATAGAATGATAGACGAAGTCTCATTTTATAGAAATACACTGAAATAAGAGGTAATAGTATAACATAGTCATCGTTAAGCATGCTAGTACGTTCGGACCTACTTATAGGGATAAAGTATTAACTTTTCTGCTTTAGGTCATAGTATTTATATAGATTATAGCTCCTACTACACTTATAGATAGTTACATCGGTAAAAGGGACCAATGTAAAGTGTGTAGAGCTCCAATAGCATATAGAATTACTCGGACGCGATTTAAGGCTAGGAATAGAACTTATAGAAATTGTAAATAGTAAAATAGGATAGATTTAAGCTCTTCGCATAGATGTAAACACTTAGTTCATAGGATAGTCCCGCTTAGAGCTTAGAATAGTTAGATAGGATAGGATAGTTCGTTCGTTATTGCTAAATTTAGATGTAAAATAGACCTTTTAATAGATATTTAGATTTAGTAACAATTGTAAATAGTTTAAGAAAATTGTTAAATTACAAATAAATAGCATTTCGTGCAATTTTCTTATCCCCATTCTTGGTTGATCGGTGAATACTCGACGCTCATTGGCTCTCGCGTCGCGGCATGCGAGAGTCACCGAGCGCCGGGAGAGGTGGCGTATAAATATAGGCGGCCTAGCACGCAAAAATCAGTCCGCAAAACAAGTCCGAAACATAAGTCCGCAAAACAAGTCCGAAAAAACAAGTTCGAAGATCACCACCGCCGCACACGCCACCTCACCGCCATCCGACCAAGACTGGGGACTATAGAAGAGGAACGAAGCCTGAACTCTCAAAATCTGGTGTTTCATTTCATCGCTTCACCACCCATTGTGCACACCGGCATTCTTCGGTGCATCGGACCGTTCGTCGGCAAGCCCAAACTCACCGGTACTCTCCAGCTCTAGGCTAATGTACGTTGGTCCTCTGGAGAGACCACTGGTGAGCGCGGGAGTCAGCCTGCCGTAGAATTGGAAACCCGTAGATCGACTTTCGTCGTCACGGCTGAGCTCGTCTTTCGACGGCCGCGTTTCCAAGTTCTGCGGAGGTTCGATTTAGTCGACCCGGTCCCGCACAGTCAGAAAACGCCCTTACTATAGTGGTGAAGGTGAGCTAGTGTTAGGGATATATTGAAATACCAGGGCAAAATTAATAATTATTAGTATTATTGTATATTGAATGATCTCATCTTGACTTGCCTGGTAAGCAAGAGAAGGTTTAGGCGCTGATAAAATCGCCTCACGTCACGGCTGCCGTTCATAGTAGGTATAGTGAGCACCCGAATTATGTCAAAAAGGCACAGATGGCTGTGCTTATTTCTATGAACAGCAGAAGCAAGTAAAGGAGAATGACTGGAGAATGGTAAGCAAGAGCGCCGACCACTGAAAAATCAGACACATGTCTCTACTTATCTCTGTTGGAATTAAAGCGTGATAAGTCAGATATATTATGACGCGTTTAAAATTAATAATCTTTCAAAAATCTTAATTTTTTTGTATTTATGAAAATTATGATTATTTGATCAGATCGGGGACATTCTTAAAAAACCCAGGGGTCTGTACTCATTACCAAAGTTCATTGTCAGGATCATGGGACGTGGCGCTCCGTTGTCTCTGTTTATTCTATCCTTGTGAGAATTAAGTTATGAAATAGATTTTTATTGTGTTTCGACATATGACAGCACCCCGTCTGGTGTGCATTCTATGAATGAAGGTGAATGCCAGTACAGTTCAATAACTGCTAGTATCAGTTGTATTCACTATGCCGGCCTAGAATTTATAATGAATGATAGTGCATGCACAATAAATCGAAATACTAATTGCATATTTGATCAGTTATCCTTCTAACTAACGGCTATAGCGAATGTTAGACGCTGTTTCAATTGAAATTAAAACGTCAATCAATGTCAGTATCAATGGTAACGCTTTGTACGATGATATACTGCTAAATTAACATTCACCGTGTGGCTCTGTGTTATTCTAGTTTCAATTTGTGATGCGGTAATGTAATATTTGATAAAGCTTTTCATAGATAGCGTTTATATAGATAGAATGATTGCAGTAGGTTAAAAAGCAGATATTCTGCAGGTAAACTTTATTTTTATTATGACTGACTTTGACCGGTGGTTTAAGGCGACCGTAGTGTCGTGGCAGTACAATGGCTACACAAACCGAGAGCACGGATTCAAAACCACCCACCGGTACCAATGTATTTTTGATATACTCGTATTATGTACTTTGGTTATCCTGTTTCTATGAGACAAGCACTTTAGTAGCTTAGTATAAAAATGTAAATAAAAATAAATTAAGGGGAATTCCAAGATCTTTGACGACTGAAAAATCTGATTCAGTTTACGGTTGCGTTAATTGTGATTATTTATTATTTTTGACAAATAATTATTTTATTGTAATGCCCGTAACCGTAGAGTGTGTATGAAAAGGATTGTGGAGCGAGAGAGTTGTGCCGGAATTGTATGTGCCTATCCCTGTGGGAATAGCGTGACAATTTGATTGATTGATTGATTGTTATTATATATTTTTTATTGTAGTATTCATATAAATATTTTAAAAGGCACATTGTATTTTTTTATTGTGGTACTTAAGGCTGATACTATTAGCTGTTAATTAAGGCCATGACAATCTCTTATGGACGCGCCATAAGAGTACGAAGACCGAGAAGATTATACTTCCACTAGTTATTACCTTCCCGAAAGTATGAATGTGCTGAAATAATGTTATCAAAATAGTTGAAAATAGTTTTTTTTTTTTCATTGTGACTCAACTTCTGAACACGACCTATCTGATCACAAGCAAGAGGAGGTCCAAGACTGCCAACGTCTAAAAAAACTGGCTTAGTTCACAGTTGCGTCAGTCGCCGTCAATATACCAACCAACAATTTTTTTTATTTTATTATCTTAGTTTCGAGGTATTGTAGAAGTAAATAAATATTGATAAGATGTAGTTGAACTGGGGTCGGCATAGATAATGTTACAATTTTTTTTAAATGTATCACGAAAATATCATAGGACATGATCTCAAGGTCGACTTTTAAAGATATACTAAAGTTTCCTTTGGCCAGCATAGAGACGGCGAATGAGACAACCGTAAATTGAAATAGTTTTTTTTTTAGTCATCGGCGCTCTTAAGCCTCCACTTGCTTACCATCATGCATGCCGAGGTCAGGTTATCTCGCGTCTTAATAAAGAAAAAAAAACATAAATATTTCAAATCCTAGTAGTATTTTTACATTTTATTCTACTACTACTTAAAATTTTCCATAAAACAATCATAGTAAATTATATAAATATGAAACCAATGCCATTAAGCATAACTATTGTAAAGATGAGTAGACAGTTCGACACCCATCAATATCTTCTTTAATTATCCCTCCATGATAGTACAATAATAAACAATAGTTTAGTCTATAACATTTGCATAATATTGTAGAATATGTTGAGAGCATCGTTGCTTAGAATCTATTCAACAATAGACCGCGATACCACAATAGCCCGGAAGGAAGATATTGAACTTGGCCATCTGCCGGAGATGAAACCTGTAACATTGTTACCATCAAATATCTACGTAGCCACAACTTGAGATGTGTAATGAAAGGAAATTACTTACAAACATGTGTGTATCTTCATGTATTTATTAAATACAGTTATTAAAAGTAAAAAAAATATATTCATAATAATTATTTTGTTACTTGTGTAGATTAACAAAAAATACAATCACGTGTGTATAAATCACATTCGCATTAATATTTATTTGAACTAAAATTAAAAACATTAAGAGTTTCTATTATAAAATGATTTTTGTAATGTGAATAAAGCTACAAAACTTTTCAATTATACAAAAGATTTTCAAAAAAGTTAATAAAAATCATTCTTAAATGGTTCTATAAAAGAACACATGCAAATATAATTAATTTCAAAAGACAAAACAATTGAATTTAAATACTATAGCTAACGAAACATGATATCTTAAACAAAATTCCTCTTTGAACAATCTGTGAATAAAGTATCGTCTTACGTTAGATTTTGATTACCAACAGCAAAACTTATTTAGCTTACTAAGTTTCCTCTAATTAACATAGAAAAGTTTCAAAGTTATAGCTTCATTGAATACTGTTTGAGCTAACTTTTTGGGAGAAGGTAGAAACAGTGAAAGTGTGCAGACGGTATGAGATTACCTGCATTGGGCGAAGCCTTTTATCTTAATGAGGGCCTGAAGTTTAGAGCGCTCATAAAGTTTTGGTTCACTCTGAATACGATTCATCGTAATCCACACAGAAATACTACCAAATATACTTTGTTGCATTTCAAATTGTAAGACGATTAAAGGTTACGTGTAACTTTTAAACCTTTTTGTTGAATGGTTTTAGAAGATTCATTTTTAAAAGATAATATTCTTAACGCGCCAAATAAAAGGAAGCTACAAATCCCAATTGAAACTTCGTAAAATGTTGATTTTAGTTACATAGTATACTTAATAAACTTGTATTGACACAAGAACTACTAACAAACATTCCCGGAAGCATAATTACAATCAAAATAAAATAATATTTTAAGGCAAAATGTTTTAAAAAATAATAAAAATAGTATGGACTCATTAAAATAATATATTATTATATAAAAGAAAATTCTTTCAAAATATAAATTTTATTAACAGCACGAAGTTTTTATGCTTAACTGCATGTAAACGGAGAGAGAACTGTACGAATTAAAAAAGAAATACAAAAAATGTGTGCAGCCAGTAAAAAGGTATGTGAAAATCATGAACTGTGTTTAATTCTTTTCCTTTTGGTAAGCGGGCTGGAAATGTGACCGAGACGGAAAGAGATGTGTTTTACAAATACTTATATAAAAAACTTACTTTATGAGGGCATTTTATTAATTTTAGCCATGTACTAAAAGAAACTAAGAATTTTTATGTGTGTTGGTATATGCTACCGATTATGTAATGTGCCTTTTTACGCATGAGCTGTTTTACCGGCAGTAAACTAAAAAAATAAAACTGTGCTTATTGAGATTGCCTTGGTAGTACTCCTACTCCATTTAAAATAAACATCCTAAAATTAAGTTATTAATTTGCTCATAAATCTAAAGCTAAAAGCTCTAACATAGAATTTTAGTGGTATAATTTTAATTTACTATCTAGTTAGTTTAATCAAAAAATAAATTGTTACCTGACTGTATCATATAAACTGTTGGAAGATATGGGCCCTATCTATGAGTGGCCGCGTTAGAGTTACCTTGTACTGACCTGAGCACATATATCGGACTTTATCACGCAACTTGTGTCGTATCTAAAATGAACATAGTGGGAAGTTGGTGTGGAGCAAAAGGCGAATAGCGGGCGAGCTTAACAGCAATAGCCAACGTCTCTAGTAATGTTAGGACTCAGGTAAGATTGCGGAAAACTTTTACCCCCTATTCGACGAACTTCTTATATGGCCGATAAATTTTCGAGTCACTTTTACAGCTCGCCCTGAACATACGACGAAAGTTTAAAGTTTGCTTTACCGTCAGATACCCGATGAGAGCATTAAGTGGATAATCCCGACAAAAGGCTTGGATTTACTCTTTAATGGAACCCTCGTTCGTACACAACTCTATCAAAGTTTAAATTGATAAATTTTAATGTTAAAAATGTTATAAAATCGTTGAATTACAATAATTTTTAATTTAACTTTACCATCTTTTTCGCTCTTTTTCGTTATTATGTAACCATTAAATTAGTAATAACAATTAGTTAATAAATTCAGGCGTGCTAATCGGTCAAACTGCATCTGTACATAAAATTAGACGATTGAGGCATTAATAAACTGAGTCGGATTTTTCAGTCGTCGGCACTCTTGGACCTTCTTTATTTTTCATACTAGGCAAGTAATAATTATAACATTCGAATATTTGGAAAAGTACTACACTGTTTATAGTTTCTCTCTCATAATTAACATAAAGAAAATCTGATACTAAAATCTAAATGATATTTAAAATCTTTATAAAAAAAGCTGTTGGGGTCGCAAAGTTCCCGAATCGAGACCACGTACAGGAAAACGCATTAACTCTTTTCTTTAAAATTAACTTCTGTCCTCGACTGACGATAAGCAAGGGGTCAAAGGGGTCTGATGATGTCCAAGACCAAAATATGGCCTCAGTCGCCGTCCCCATGCCGGCCATAAAAAACCGCTGGATGCAGTCCGCTTTCAGCAGGCAACTATGGAGATCGCTGAGGGAGTCCTATGTACAGTAGTGTACGACTGTTGGCTAAAAGAGAGAAGTACAACCTTGACCAAGTTTCATGAAATCCTCGATCCACACTATTCATGTCTTTTCCAAATGATGTTGACTCGAACTTTTGGTTCACTTAGTTGTTTGTGTTGCAGTTAATTTATCAACTTAGTTTCCTGGAAAACTGTAGACAAAAATAACACTATCAGCAATGTATCAATACTTCGTAGTTGAGTTATTTATTTTTGGGGTTAGAAAAATACGTATTACCATATTTTTCCACTTCTAAGGTGTTAGCACTTTATAACTTTTGCTTTATAGTGAATATGGATTTTGTATATAAAAATTAATCAAATCAAATTGTTATGCCTTTTTCCCATGGGGATAAGAAGAGACAATGGAGAGCCACTTGCCACGATCCTTACACAACTCCCTTACTTCCTTAACATCCACGATTCTCTTCATACAAGCTCTAAGGTTATGGGCACTAGACAACCTAACTTTCTTATAAATATAGGAGTTTTAAATAAAGTATATAATAATTTAACCTATAAAAATAAGTAGTATTTCATTATTATTCATGTTTATTAAAATAATGTAATTATTTATAAGTAAGAGGATATATATAATATTTTTGTCCATTCAAAAATATATTTCTCGTGGTAACCTAATTGAAATGCAAAGTTATCCACAGCATTTCTGTAATATAATTTTCAGACAAACTGGTTACGTGAGTAGTACACACTTAATATTTTCTCTCAAGTAACTCATTTATTACGGGCTTATTACAAGTACGGCGCTCAGGGAGGAGCCACTGGCTGAAGACAAGTTGCCTAGGGAGCCTGCCGCAAGATTTAAATTACGCTCTCGTGATTGTGAGCAGTTTGCATATCGTTGTAATTGGAAGAGATGGATTCGCGCGGCGTGAGTCTTGAATACAAACAGACTTTCACAGCTTCTTCGAATTGCTGAGACATGCTTAAATTAGCACCTAGTTTCCCCCACCAACGTTCTCCTATCCACCAATAAGGTCTATTTTATTTCAATAAGAAATCATACAATATGCTATTGAAAAGCATTGCCGAAATAATTCATGTCTCTCTCATTTATATGCTCCATTTCCTCCTTATATTTATAAAATATTTATTAAGGAAAAAATGGCAGAATAATGGGTTTATAAGAAACGGTTGGCATGAATAGTGCCTTTTTTATTAAATATTACATAAATAAATAAAACGTAACATAAAGACATCTAAGATTATGAATATTATTATGTTATCTCAACATACAATGTACTGACTTGTAATATAAAAAATATCACCTAAATCTTCTTATAATCTATAATCTTCGCTCCCGCAGAAAGCATACAAATTCAATTTTGTTTCTCAGTCGTTGTAATGAAATATTCGATTCAGTATGGTTATTCAGAATTTATGTTGTGAAAACATGGCGTTGAGGGCGCGTGTTATTTCGTATGCCGAGACTTCGGGGCGTTCAAGAGCGAGTGTGGATAATTTAGAGGATCGTTAGGCTGCTTTGAGTCGTGTTATTTATGAAGTTAACGACAAATAAAGCGGTTCATTAAGGTGTTTTGTTGCCATTAGCAGGTACACACCGAAATACTATGCAACATTTTCCACTATTCATACGTAATTGTTAAAAGCTACGTTTTGAATACTAATCATTACAAGAATGGGCTTAGTTTAGGTTATTTTAGCCAAGTTCAGCAAAAACAATGAAATATAAAAATTTCGTGACTTAAAATTATAAATACTTCTATTAAAAATATTTTTTATAAGTTTGTTTTGTTACAGTAATATATTATTAGATTTAGCAATGGTTCTTCAAATTTCAGGGTTTTTCTATATCTAATATTATGAACCTTATGTATTATTTAAAATATATAGTTATGAACCTATATAACTGCAGAAATAATTAAATGATAAGTTATCTTTCACAAAGTCAAGAAAACTCCATCTTTTTAATCATAAATATTTATATAAAAATATTATAATACATATGTAAAAATAAATAATTTAAGTGGCTATTATTTTGAATTACAAAGACGAAGAAAATATGACTAACGGAGCTTATTGAATTTATTGAATTGACTAACGAACCACATTGAGTACAACATTCATCAATAAATTTCTAAAAATATTCATATAACTCTGCGGGAGTCGAGAAGAGCTGAATAACTAATAATGTTGTGATTTCATCAAGTCTGAATGTAATATACATGTTTGAAATTTTCCTAATTTATCTGTTATTGTGGGACTGGGCATATCATAACGTCTGATGAGATAGCCGTATGGGCAAAGACTATAGATTGCAAAAGACATCGAAGTACGCCTACAATAGTTCGTGACGAAAGTTGTGAGTTATGAAAAAAGAGAGGAAGGCCATTGCCCAGCAGTGGGACAAATAAATGAGCTAATAATAACAATGTAATATTATTTAAATAACTTCTTATTCAGTATTAACCTGTCCACTGCTGGACATTTCCTCTTCAATCTTCCTCAATTGTCCTCTGTTGTGGGTTAATAGCTTTATAGTCGACGGCCCATCTAGCAGGAAGTCTTCTTACACTTTCTTCTTGCTTTGAGGTTTCTCTTGTACTTTGCCTAATATGAGTCCACAATTCATCTTTCATTCATCTTAGATGACATTATGTTAAGGCGTCATTAAGGCACTTAGTTTTAAATCATTGCAAATTAAATAAAAGGGTTAAAGGTAAAGGTTTAAATATATAAAGTATTTATTAGTATAACAGTTTTAATAAACAAAAATTTTAATTGCATGATAACAACAGAGAAAAATATATTTTTTAAAACATTGTCTATAGGCTGGGCTATCTAAGGACACTAATAGCTCAAATAGTAAATCCAAGCCAGTCAGTAAATTCAGAAAATTAAAAATTCAGTTTTTTATTCAGAAAAAAATTTGGGCCTTCTTATATTATGGAAATCGCTCTAAAACTATACTTTAACTCTTAAACTAACTAATACTAATAATATTTTCTAATAAGTCATACATTTTAGATGTGGGCCATGTAAGGAATATTGAAAACTATTTTTGATAAAAAGGAATTAAAATTTGTTTTGGAATTAAGGAATTAAGTTTTGTTCCCAGTTGGCGCCATAATGTTGAATACCATGATTTACCCCTTGGAAGAAAAACTAAAGTAACAATTAAAATACCTACCAACCACAATACTTTATTTGATAAGATAATCTGTAAACTGTAGTCATAATTTTAACGCTTAAAGAAAAAAATAATAAGAAATTGAAAAGTGTTAAAATAAAATTTCTAGTATTTAATAACGAATTTAGACATAGAAATGAATAAAACTTATAAATGTTATATATATAATGTTATAAATACTATAAATGTCATTTTGATTAGAATTTATATCATACCAAACGTAATATTCAATAGCCCAAAGAAAGCCCGTGTCTTTTTCGGCAGCACGTAGTGGGCCATCTTAACTAAATATTAAATAAATGTCTGTTGTAATAATAAATTTATCAACATGAAATGTGATGTTATTGTATTTTGCTATAAAAATAAATATACTTACGTGAATGAAGCTATAACACGTGCACATCTTACATTAGTGTCTTGCACGTGCATCACCGACAACTGATAGCTGTTCGAAATAACCGCGCGCTATTGGTGTGATGAACTTGAGCTATTACTTTTCGTTCAAAAAGGCATTCAAAAGGAAATCAAGGTTCCCACCAAATTAAAATAATTCAGGCCATCGACTCCAATGTATTTTTAAAATGGGCCATATTAGGTATAATAAGTATGTGAGCCATCTTCGGTCACAGCAACAATATATTTGACTAGGAATAAATTATTGATCTCCAATGTAGAACGCAGTTACAATCTTCCTTGCCTCTGCGATACCGAGGTGCCTGGCCCAATTCCACTTATTTAAAAAAACGGCGACCTATAAATATTATATATATTACTTTAGTGACCTTGTGAATAGTCGCGTTGAGATATTCCAAGCATACTTACTGTATTCTTTAAGCATACAATGAATTTAAATATCTAAATATCTTAAGTCTGATAATTCTGATAAGCTATATATATAATTATATGTATAATGGGCTTATATGTATAATTATACATATAAGCTATATGTATAATGGGATACAATTAACAGATTCTATGATGGGACTCGAAGTTAAAAATATAACTTAATAAATAATATGCCTACACGTGACGTATTGTATAGGATACTTTTCACGAGTTAAATGGTATTTTCTATTGATATGGGAAAATGTTAAAGTAACTTTTTTATACGTTATGTTACTCTACCTTAAACTGGTTTTACGGCTTGTACGTGATACTTCAGAAAGTACTTAACTTGAGTAATAAATTTGAGTAGTTACTAAACCTTAAACGATGTTTATTAGACATATGCACGACGTACAGTTCCATATACACATCAGATACATTCAGAAATTCCATTAATCCTGAAGCTGTGATTTCAATTCTATCGAAGGATATTTGTGTCTTAGGCAATATGAAGTTCTGAATATATCGGAAACATACAAATCTACCAACATCGAATGTTTTAAGTAAGAAAATAGAGGCTTATTTAATAAAATAAAATCTTTAAAAGCATAATATGTACAGATATCATTTTGACCACTAAAAGCAAATCTACTAGCATTTACGGATATTCGTACAAATACAAATGTCCATAAAGTTGTGTGGACTCGCATATTAAAGGATTAGTCGGTTACAAAATGTCGACTGAATGTACGGGAATGTGGGTAGATATCAATAAAATAGATGATTAGTGCCCCCTTGTCATAGACATGAAATGTAGCTAACGTTTTTTGGTCCATATTGTGCCTCTGTATTTCAGAGTCGTTAAAATGTATACCGCGGAAACGCAAACTTCAAAAACCTATATAAGTTCTCCGATGTGATAAATAGCCATATCCCAACCTTACTTACATTTTATTACTCTTTCTATCACTCCAATGGTATAGTAGTTAATCTTTCAATTTGCAAACATTCGAGAGCTTGCATTCGCAAAAGAATTGTTTTAAATCAATTTAAAACGGTGTGTATCTAGATAGATCAGATGATCGTTACCCGTAGTTTTGAAGATTTGTTTGTTTTTTGCAATATTTGATATTTAAAAAAAAATAATATTATAACTATAAATGGATTATGATCAACTAAACATAAACTTTATATAAAACTAATTTAAATTCTAATAGAGTAGACCGATGATATAAAATTTTCATAATGCTCACCGCAGCTGCTGATGCAATATTAAATTTTAAATATCGAACACGCTTCTGTCGCGGCCTGCCCGACATTCAATTTGGCGGGAAATCTCTGTACCGAAAACTGCTATAAAGCCGAATATACATGTCAATAAAATAACCATTTAGAGCTTCGTGAGTCTACAGATTTAAAGCGATCGTATAGTAGCGGTACGGAGCGGCGCGTCGTGCGGTGATTACAACCGTTATCGTCGGATACATTTATTGTTATTTGAGGAAACTATTGTTTTATACTACTTTATTTTAAGTACTACAGTTTCAATCTCTAGCTTATTGACTCATAAAACGGAAATGTTCAATTATTAAAACTTTTAATATTACGAAGCGTTATTATGATAATATCTTTTGATGTAAATTTTGATACACAGGTTATAAATTTTTTTTAAGACTCGACTTGACATCTGACTAATATTTGCCTGGTGGTATGCAAGAGGAACTCTAAAGGCGCAGACTACAAACAAAAAAACTAATTCAGGTATAGTGACGGCGATTAAGAGAATCGAATGTATCAACGCTTTTATTTTTATATTTATTATTTTAATAACGGTTGGTTTAAGGTTAAATTATAGTTTTACTAATGATAACATTTGAATCAATCATGAATCCAAATAAAGTTGTTTAGTGTGGACGGGGTTCAAGTTGAAAAAGTTCCTCGTGGTGGCGCTACCGTCGAAATCAATCGATAACAACGTCGTTGCCATGCAACGATCATCTTACAAAATAAACAATCAGAATCGGGGGCCGACTAAAGTAAATTTACTTTCTTATTTTATTACTTGTGCTAACATTTTAGATAGATATTATTGGATTATTTGCAATACCTACGTTCTGCAACATTGTTGAATATGTTTTTGTAGAGATTAAAAGTAGTAACAGTGTCTGTTTTTGTGATTGAATATTAGTCAATTAAGAAGTCTTTTTGTTTGGAAAGTAAGAAAATCTCTCCATCGCGATGGTTTTAATGCAGCCATGTGTACCTACTATGTGCGGAAAGGAATTCAGACAATCATTGAAATTACCAAGTCCTAACTATCCTCACGGAAAGAAAACTAAAAAGCCTCGATTAGTACCAGCTTTCACTATTCAGGCTTTACAGCGAAACACTAAAGTAATACCACCTTCAAAAAGTAGTGTTTTAGAACCTCTTCCAATTAAACCCACGTCGTTCAGAAAATGTTATATGAGAGGTGAATTTCCAGTATCTATTCAATTTACCTCATTCGGAAAACGTCTAGCATGGAAGGTAAATCTGAATAGTTTTACTATGGCATAATAATTTTTGTTTAGGCGAACATAAATACTTTGTGTAACGATTAAATTTGAATATTTATTACTTTAATTTTAAAACCAATTAGAGATTTAAGAAATTACCCAAAGTTAAACTAATTTTAAATTAATTTTAGGTACCCGTAGAAAAACTAGATTTTCATCATTATTTACCTATGTTTTTTGATGGACTTGCGGAGGGATCTTACCCATATAATTTTATCGTTGAAAAAGGAATACACGATCTCGTCACAAAAGGATCTCATAAAATCCTCCCAGTTGTGCCCCAACTCATTATTCCAATTAAAAGTAAGTTTTTACGCTAACCTCACATGAAATATATTTAAATTCCTAAAAATTAAATGCAATAATTTTCATCGAAAATTATTGAATGGCGCATTTGACGACAGGCGTGGCGTACTGTTTAGCATATCAGTTTGTTACGCATAAAGTCTTATTTATTAATTAGATTGAATATTACAAATATTTGTTAATTATAAAAAAGAGGCAAATATTTGCTTCGGTTCTGGTCATCAAAGAGTGGTAGGCAGTGATGACCAGTCTGCCGATGCTGGAGTAGTACCACCACTTACAAGTATATAGAACGCAAAATGACTTTCAACTAGGCCAGTATAGTAAATGTGACTGCTGCTTACCATTTTTTAAACTGTAAGCAGCAGTCACCTCCATTTACTCCAGCTTAACATCAGGCGTGGTGCTGTCATATGTAGAGTCACAATTAAATAAAAATATTCTTTCAGATGCTCTAAGTACTAAGAGGCCCAACGTCATATGCCATGCTCTGACTTGTATTCAAATGTTAGTGACTGGTTCTGATCGTGTCGGTGAAGCATTGGTCCCCTATTATCGTCAAATTTTACCAGTTCTCAATTTATTCAAAGATAAAAATCGTAAGTACAGTTTATATTATAAGGCTCGATAATTATATTTCTCTATTTATAATGTAGGCATCGTGTAATGATTTCACATGTTTTGTTGTAATAATGTCACAATAATCGTAAATCAATCAAATTTTGTGACATTGGAACGTAGTGTACAGTTTGAGCGTCAAGCAAGCATTATGAGGGCGATTTGTTACAGTCGCGATAGCATCGTGAACTCTTCAGTATTGTGCTGAGCTCATCAACTGCCATCAATCACGCGGCGCGCCACGCGTAGTTTGCGGCTGCCAACGCCGAAAATAATTGACACATCGAGACGGGAGAGTTTCACAGAGCGGCTCGACGCTTACCGCTAGATATTGTTTTCGGGCTAATAGAGTTGTCGGGAAGAGGAGAGTAGATTAATTGCATGTGGGCGACGTGGTGTGTGTGGTGACAACAGACAAATTTCACAGGCCCTAGTCGAGTTCCATACTCGCTTGTCGTGAAAGACTCGACACCTATTCGCATTGTTGCTAAATTCTAAGCGTGCCCCTCAGTCTCTTAGTTTTTGCTCTCATTTCGTAGCCAAGAAACATTGTTAATGAACCTTCTCCTGTTTACTAAATAGTTGTCAATCCCAGCTTTATTTCAATCCCAGCTTAGTAAAATGGTGTTCGAGAATAATAAAGGAAATTATAGTATTTTCTTAGATTTTGCGCGAACATTGATTAATGAATTAAACAAATTTTATGCGGCTTACTATCGCGTTTAATTTAGTTTTGATTTTACAATTTTTTATTATTCCGACGTTTCGAGAGCTTTGCAGCCATCGTGGTCACGGAGAAATCAAACCAAAATAAACGCGATAGTAAGCCGCATAAAATTTGTTTAATTCATTAAGGAAATTATAGTTAACATATGTAATAATATAACATAGTAAATCATGAACTTCTCATTTAATATTTCACATGTGATTTTATTTTATTATTATATCAGGTATACTTTATACATTATTAATATGAAATTGTGAAATAAATTGATAATAGCTCATAGTTTATCTTCATTTCATGCACAGCGACAAATAGGTTATTGAAACCCGACGTGAGCAGTGATACTGGTGATCAGTTTGATTAAATGCGCTATCGATAGTTGGGCACAATGGATGTTCTGTCTGAGTTACCACATACACTTTAAACTTGTATATGAAGTTTGGCTCAAAATAAGCATCTCAAGATTGTAATAGCAACAACTTGGGCAACACAACGCTGCATCCCATTTGTACTAAAACTCAAACTTGTTGTAGGGAACCTTGGTGGGGCAATCGATGTTACAACTAGTAAGGGCGAGAATGTGGGCGACATGATCGAGGAAACTCTACAAATACTAGAACGCTACGGTGGAGTCGATGCATTTATAAACATCAAGTATATGATACCAACATATGAATCTTGTGTACTTAACTAATAGCCTTAATAGTACTGTTGAAATTTGAAGTTTCTTTAGCAATGGCAGCTATGCAGCGCTTTATAGTTTTAGTAAAAAATATCTTGTGCCCTAGGCATTTAATATATATTTTTTTAAATTCTGGAATCGTTTAACTTTTATTAAAAATTAAATCGTTTGTACTCTTGCTGTATATTTGTTTATTTTTTAAATATGTTATTTTGTTGATATGTTTTTTTTATATATTGTGAGTAAATATATGAGTTTACGTTGTTAGTTTTATTTTAATTATATTAGGAATCTATCCTTAAAGTATACATATAGAACACTAAGCTAATGTATACTGTAAGACCCTGTTTAATATATAAAAAATAGTTCGATTTTATTTAATGCACTGCTTTTGTCAAGTTATTACTCGAAATTGCGTGAAGGTTATTATAGTTTTGGACTCGGTAGTCCGTCGGCATCTACATGGTAATAAACAATCCTATCATACCTATATTTCCATAGAGAAAAGCAGAGTTAAAATATTTTTCTGTTTCCGTTAACGAAGAGGTGAGTACAAACTGCTAGTTATTTATAAATATATTAACCATTTTATTTAAATGTTTATCTGACAAAAGTTTTCTTAATTATGTGTGCTTATTGAGATTCAATTTCATGGGATAAAATCATTAAATTTGCTCTTGAATACTCTTAAGTTTTATTTAGGAGAGTTACCTCTAACCCCTCATTATTAAAAACGTTAACTTTTTCTAAGCATCGTTTACTTTAGCCGCTTAAATAATAATGGGAGCCCTACTCAAACCCAAAATCGATCGTAGATTTTTGTTCAAAAATAAAAGTTAAAAACTCGCTGACGTAATTAATATAAAGGAAATTTCCTCTTCAACAATATTCCTATCCAAACTTATTTTCCTAATAGTTATAAACTACTAAAATAAAAATATTATTGTTGCTTGCACTAAAATGCTTTTGTAATAAATATTGCAAAATACTTCAAGAGAAAAAATTATGGAAAACATTTTTCTAAAAGGCAACAGTGAAATAATCACTGTCTGCATTTACTCTATTTCTTTTTTATGCACCGATTTCATGGTAGTGCCTTTCTTTTAATGAGCACATAATGATGAAAAATATGGCATTAGCGTCGGGTCGGGGCGATATTAATCGGTGCAATTTTTCCGGGAGCGTTTATCGTTAGACGAAAATGTAGCAGAGAGAGAGAAACTCTTAGTGCTTTATAGTGTTATTGTACGCTTGACTTCCTAATTCATTATTTTCTTTTTACTTTTATTGCTGGAAAGCTATGACTAAAGTGAAAGTACGTGTTATTATTACTTTAGAAATTTTGTAGATGTTTTATGAATTTATCATAAAATGTATTATATACGTATAGAGTTTAAATAAATTTTATAATAGTTAAGGGACATTCCTAAAAACATTGGGTTCACAAAGCTCATATGAAGAGTGCTTATAGCACTTGTATGAAGAGATTTGTAAAAAAAAACAAGAGAGTTGGGCCAGGATGGTGAAGTGTTAATTTGATAAATAAAGTGATATTTGTGTTTTTTACATCTAGTAAATATATTTATTTTTACACAACCTAATGGTTGACTGGCAAAAAAGGCCTCGCGGATTTAAGTCGGCCTTTTGTATATTTGTACAATAAATAAATAATGCATGCCATGAGAAAGTAGTTAAAAAGCGCAGCCATCATGAAAATGACTGGCTTGATTGCTTCTTAAGATAAATTATTCGTAGCAGAAGCGACTGGCTTTATAAATGTTGGTCGACTAAAAAGGTGTCGTCTCGGGGTGCGGCCGCGTCTGCTTCGTTGTGATAAATGTACTCTTAAGCCTTTGACCGAAGAAGACGCAGAGTAAGTCAATTTATATTAATATTTACTCTCATTCATTTGCTTTCCTGGTGGATAACGTTATACTTGGGAATGAATCAAGTTGTTGTTTAACTTTCTTAATTTAAAGTTATATGTAAAGTGTTTTAAAGCACCCAAGAAATACTTTTAAAGCGATACTTTTTAGATTGTTTCAAATCGCTCAACAAAGAGTTGTTTTTAAAATTTACAAATTTGCGTATGAAGACAAAAAGGAAACGGCCAATTTGTTGAAAAAGCTGCACCGTCGTTTGCTTTTACAAAAGGTTGTTTTAACAAGCAATGCAATAAAGAAAACGTTGCCTCAAGCTCGGTGCAGCGAGGTTTCGTGCGATGGAATAAATCGAGTCGCGGGCGCGCCGCCTTTGGTGGATATAGCCACGGTTAGACCACTTTACAACATAGCCTAGACAAATTTTGTACTAAGATAAGAAAGAAACAGAACAAAAGTAGCGACATTACTCCGGGTGGGTGGCTCCTAATACGGATTATACGGCGGAGAACGAATGACGACCCCAGCTACAATGCCCCTTTCTACCAGCTTTCTCAAGAATAATGCTGCCTAATAAAATAAATTGCGAACATTCTCTTAATAATAATGCTGTATTTATTTTGTTATTATCGACGAAATAAAATTTCTAAAGCTAAATCTTATTCGCTAAGAACAACAGGTGATCTCATAGTTGCGTTATAAGTTCAAAATATTTTTAATTGTATTAAAATTATTGCATTGTTTTTAGCAAATATTTAAAAACTTTTATCAAGGTTATATTCTAAAATCAGTATAAATGTACTTAATTATTTGGATAACGTGATCTGTGTTTAAGTAGGTACTAATGGATAATGTAAGCAGTCATGTTCAACAGAATGCAAGCACTAATTGGTGTCTACAGCTCGGTTAGATCTCATTTTACTTCAATTGCATAATTAATTGACAATTGGTAGCAACAGGGATTCCTAATATAACTATAATAAATTAATACAATTTGATTACTAGTTCTATTATATAAAAATATTAGTAATACATTTAAAATTTCACACATAAATTTAATGTTTCCATTTCTATTTCCTATTGTATCCTATTTCGTACTATGCCAGTTTTAACTAGGCCGGGCGACATAGTGAATGCATCGGCTGCTTTTTGCAGTTACTTAACTGTAGTATAAACGCCGCTATTCATGGAACGCGTTCCAGCTCAGGCGGGGTAATTTTATAATATGTCGATCCACAATAAAGAAATATACACATTATTCGCTTACTCAACTATTATTTATTTATTATTGAGATGCGACATCTGACCTCGACTTGCCTGATGGTAAGCAAGTGGAGGTCCAGGCGCACCACTACTAAAAACTAACCATGTCACATGATGACAGTTGCCTCAGTCATCGTCACTATTCCAGCAAAAGTATCTCTTATAGCAATATTATTATAATCTTACCATGCAATTTCGTGTAAAAGTAAGCTTATTTTAAATAATGTTACTTTTTTTTTAAAGTAACATTATTTATATTTAAAAGAATATTATCTTCGATCATATATTTTTTGAATATATGTTTGAACGATATGTTATTTTTATTATTAAGCATTTATCGCACACCTATAATTTAAATAACCTATAAAAAATAATTTCGATTTTGTAAACTGTTTTTGCCTATGAACATAATTTATTATTCATAACAGATTAAATATATACTTATATACCATATATGTATATTTTTATGCTATAGGTGTATATATATATATAAATATATAGTGATAGTAAAGTCACGTCGCTTATTGTTGGCAAACGGGTGCCAATATTGAAACGTGTCTCGTTGTTGCAACAAATTGGAGAATTCCAAGAGAAGTTCTTTTAAAAAATTATATTACTACAAATATTTAAAATGCAATAAAATGCAACTTTATTCATAATCATAACTGATAAAAATTAGTTTAGGTAAATCTAAATAAATCGTATAAAATATTAATTGAAAAAATACAAAGTTTGTTAAATTTATATTAAAGTACAAATGTTAGTCTTATACAATTTTTCAGTGTAAATTAAAAGCAATATCTGAATAAAGTTCGCCAAGTTTTTATTTACGTTGAACAGTTACAGAACATAGACGTTATAGAAACATCCCATTATAAAAACCACCAGACAGCGTTGGTGGTAGCTTACCCATCTGTCAAGTCTACACGGACCGCTCTCCAGCTTAACATCAGGCAGAATGCTGTCACACGTCAAGCTACTATAAAAAATCATATATCCTTATATTTACGAATAGCCTTATTGATAAACAAAAAAAGATATTCAAATATTATATACACGTAATAATAATTTACTAAATAAAGCTTTGAGGTGATGTTTGTGTCGGTAGTACGTGGAATTCAATAAATGTTAGTAGCCCATGCCTGGCTGAACTGTAAAGGGGACATATTAATTAAGGCTCAATACAATTCATTTCAAAGGAAGGCTAGTAATGAAAAAGGTAATGTGCGGCTGTACTACGTACGTGCATACGTTTAATATAATAGTTATATTGTAGACTGTAAAGTATTAATTTACTCACTACACATGAACATAATAAAGCCTAAACTTTTTTTTTGTTGCATGATATTAAGGGTCAATACAAGCGACCGTGGTGTAGTAGTGGCAGTGCGATGGTTACGTAAGCCGAGTGGCATGGGTTCGAAACTACTCACCGGTACCAATGTATCTTTGATATATGTACTGTGGTTGTCCTGTTTCTGTGATACAAACAGTTGAGTAGTTTAGTATAAAAATGTATAATAAATTTTAAAAATATATAGATTTATAGGTTTTTTTATTATTTATATTTTTGTTATTCGTGTGGGCTCTTCATATTCCAGAGTATGATTTGAGGATAAATGTGGATTTGGAAAAAATATTCTATTATATAAATTGTGATAATTTACTGTGTGTGAAAACTGTGTACACAATATGTCGGGACGATGTTTCCACCCTAATAACCTCAAAACATGGTGTCGACGTCTACGACGCGTTGAGAGACCGCATATGACGGCTTGTCGTAAATAATCATCAGATTGTAAAAGATGAGAGGAGAAAACTAACTGGCAAAATAGTTCCCAATATGTTACTTTATTATTACAACCTGTCCGTTAAGAAAATAAATAAAGAAATAAAAAGTAAGTTTCCTACGATATTTATGTTTTGTCGTTTATGTTGTGGATATGAATGTTTACGTGATCATTTACATCAAAATGGATTAGAAATAAAAGTTATTGTAGCATGAAGACACGCGTGGTCAGTTTGTTACAAGGACTGGGTTCGATTCCTGGTCGGAGCAAACATTTGTTTTATAGCTTTTCGATATCAGCTTGTAAGTTGCCGGTTACAACTAGACCGGCATAGTGGATGTGACTGCTACTTACAGTTATTGAAATGTAGTTCAGCTTAACATCAGGCAGGATGCTGTCAAATGTCGGGTCACAATAAAAAAAAATATTTAGATGCGACATTGCCTAATGGACGGCAAAGGGCAGTTCAAGAGCGCCGACTACTGAAAATACTGTTCGACGGTTTTAGGCTTGGAAAGCATTTTACTTGTCGATTGTAGACCCGAACCTTTTAGTTTGACAGCCAATTCTGTCGACAAACTGCGTATGATTTCCCTGTCGTGTGGTGTCACGGGAGTAAAATGACTAGATAGGAACAAGGTTTTTCGGAAACTTCTCCGCGATATATTTTTTTTATTTTAGTTTGATCTAAATTTAGGTAAAATATGGCGTTATATTTATGACGCTAAGTGGTCAAAGACGTGATAAATGAAACGCTCAAGTTGAATTCGAGAAGAAGACTGACAATGCTTTTTTAATTAAAATAAATTGTTATAAATTTTAGTGCGTACCTACTTGAAAAAGGTCGGCAGATATTGATAGAAATTTCAAGGAAATAAATGTAACAAAGGACTTTGTTCAGTATTTAGAGGTAGGTATTGTGACGGGTGTCGCATGTCAAGCGTAAGTTGCTTTTGGTGGACGAACAGAATTGGACACTCGTTACTGAGCGTCCGCGACCCCTGACCTAGATACCTTTGTGTGACGATCTCTTTCCAACCTAGCTAGCGCTTACCTGTATCCGTATCTATAATAAATGTTATAAAGCGATGCGTCCAATGACAGTAAAATGCGTGTCAATTGGTCAACTTTAATAACCAATGAAATGTCGGTCGAGGCGTGGCCCACTTTATGGCAATTTGCCAGAAAGTTGCTGTCAGAGCTGCAAAATGCACGTAGCGCAGCGGCATAGCGCATAGGCTGCGGCCAGCTGTGCCGTAGTAGGCCCAATGCCAACGAACCACACGCTTCCGTTCGCTTTCCAATCTCAACATTTCTTATTTACCAATCCGAAGTCGCCTTTTACAAATATATAATATTTGCCTAAGTTGTTTATACAAATCGCTGTAGTATTCAATATGTAGGTATTGTACATAGGTTCTACACCTATTTGTACGTGTATAAAAAAATATTGTCATGAAAATATATCATACATAACTATCAGCTACATAAACAAAAAATATAAAGATAATAAAGTATATTGCTTATTTATTCTATCAGTAAATTCCGAATTTATTTTGTATAATAACATAAGTCTTTTACTGGAAAAAAATACTATAAAAAAGTATGTTACAAGCTAACCATTTTGTACAACTCTACAATAGAATTCGTGGTTTTAATTGTTATAATTTAAACAGTTGGTAAGATTGGAAATGCTTTGATTCACTTTGACGAGGCGGTTGTGGAATCCTTGTGAACGAGCCCCGAAAGACGACGGCTGCGCCAGAACAAATTAAAGATCAAGTTTTGAGGAAGCCAAAATCCATTTCTACTTAAGCTTGTATTTCAATTTGGTTTGCCTGCTAAATGAAATTCTATATGCCTTAGCAGCAGGACTTCTTTTAACAAAATTTTCTTTAGTAACTGACGGCCTCGATTTCGCTTCGAGATGTAAAGAGATTATTTAGAATTTTCATGAAATATTAGCTTTCCAATTTCACAAAGGAAGCTCACAAACGACATCAACTTTGTTTTGTTACAAAAACGCTGTAACGCAAATGAAAAATAAATTTTAATGCTAAGAAATTGTTAGGTAAAGCGAAATTTAAATGTAACTGTAACTTTGATCTAACATAACTCATTAGGATTACGTAAGTCACAACATAGTAGCTATGTGGTAAAATTTACAACCCAAAAGCTAAGCAAATAAGGATGCATGGTTTGACAAAAGATATACGAGAATTAGACCGTACCTACGGCTAACACAATCTTGGCTCGGTGCCCAGTTTGCGGTCATGAGGCGTCGTTCTTACACGACATGGACCACGGCGTTCTTTTACATAAACCGTTCCGTAATAAGAGCTGAGTGCAAATGCAACCCATTTATAAAGAAAAAAAGTACAAGTTAAAGCGGAGACGTGCACTATTTGTAAACCAACTTTTTATTATTTTTGTTTCTGAAGAAATTTACGCTAGGTGTTTTACTCTAGGTATTGATGTTAAAGTGGCAAAGGCAGTTAGCGGTAATTTACCCTGTCTGCCAATGGGTAATGGGTACCACGTCAAGCCACAATAAAAGAAAAGCAAGGGTAAGCAAGGGGCGGCCTGAGAGTGCTGACGACTGAAATAACCGATTGACTTCTTGGCTGCCTCAGTCGCCATCACTATCGGCGGCCAAAAGCCAGAGGATGTGGATACCACATAAACAGGCAAAGCATTTCTTATTAAAGTAGAGAGCAACGATATTTAACCCTCACAACCTATACATACTGGAGAGATTAATTTATGAAATCCTTATAAAATAACCACACAAGTGACACTGTCATACGAGAATTCAAAGGGCTTGCACTACTCATACAGATGAGTCTCTAGATAATCCGCATTAGTGTGGACGCGTTGCGTGCGTACCTCAATATCAATGACCTTTGTCAATAGGCCTGACACATCGCCTGCATCAGACACTCTATTGTATACAACTTTAACGAGGTTTATACGAAATGTTACGTAACAAAATTATTACAATGCGCCGACTGAATTTTGATGACAGCTACCGTAATTGCAATCAATTTTGTTGTTCAATTTTCGTTCGTGATTTTACCTTCATTATAAATAAGCTCTTTATAATTATTATAATTATATTTATTCATATATTAT
This sequence comes from Tinea trinotella, assembly GCA_905220615.1. Taxonomy (NCBI): domain Eukaryota; kingdom Metazoa; phylum Arthropoda; class Insecta; order Lepidoptera; family Tineidae; genus Tinea; species Tinea trinotella. Next base: position 4,543,512 of record HG992311.1, read on the forward strand.
ATTGACGAGACGCGTGGGGCATTGGTAACACGACAGTTCGCTACGCGTAAAGTTACCGGGTTAGATTCCCGGTTACAGCAAAAGATTTGGTTCATAGAAATCATTTGTAATATCTAATAATTATAATATTACAAATGTTGGTTAGTAAAAAATTAAACAAATATATATTTTTTTCTATTGTGACTTGACATCTGATCTCAACCCGCCTGATGTTAAGCAAGAGAACCTTTGCTCCAAGTCTGGTTGGTTAAGGAGTGGTAGGCAGTTAGTGGTAATTTTCCCAGTTTGCCGATCCGGTAGTGAAGTGACTCAGTTGCGTTTTGGGATCAGTCGCTTCCATTATTGGTTCGCACTCCAGCTTAATATCGTCAGGTAAGTTGCTCACATAATATGATAAGCCACAATAAAAAAAATGTTATGAAGAGGCTGTGAATATGTAGTCATTTATACGAGTATAATCCATTTTATATTCATAAAACATTGCCTAGTAATATTTATATTCGATTAAACACGCAAGGAAATTATATAAAAAAATACTTTTACTAGTTCAAAATAATTTAAAGCATGTAAATTTCCCTAAAATTTGTTGTGTATAACTCAATTTATGGTTAATGTCATCCATTATTATACAGAGTGACGCAAAACCACTGTACTTTACGTAGGTACCCATTAATTAACTCAGAGAGCAAATTAAATTTTATTAAATTGATGCCTGCCACAAATACAATGTAATATTTTGATAATATTCTCTTGCACAACATCCATAATTATTTATTTAATATAGGTATATAATGAAATAGGAATGTACGATGTTATAATTTAATTAGGTTGCTGTGGGGTGGTACGTATAGAGATCTAGTTACCAGGTGATGACGACTATTGTCGGGGCTTAATCATATCTGGGGTTGATTAATTATTCTCTCAGAATTTGGTAATATACATACGCATTCGAATAATACGCGTGTAGCAATTAACAGTACATGTTTAGGCGAAAAACTATTAAGTTTATAAGTTGATGTTACATATAATTTTCTTTAAGTAAATAAATTGATCGATAGATTAGCTTAGATTTCACTTGGTTTTTAATTATGTTCATTCCATATTGGATTTTTTCGATTTAATATCATTTCTAAACAGTTTATTTCTAATTTCGAACAAATAATATAAAAACAACTAGACAATGTAAAGGACATAATAAAATATAATATCTTATATTTTAAAATAATATTCCTCGTACGCTGTCTCCACGGAGCTGAGAATAAGCATGAATAATTCAGTTAAAAATTCAACTACCCCGACCTGTGATTTTGTAAACGCTAAATCGAAAGTATGTTAAAGCAGTACAAATTTTTCACTTTTTAAAATAAATAACTGACTAAAATATTGACACATTTGTTTCCGCGGTTCCTTAATAATTAACAGACTAAATTATCATAATATACAATGTGTGAAAATTGTAAATCAATTTTTGTTCATCAAGTAATCTTAATATTTTATTTTTATTAACAGATCTAACTATATGCAATTTAAACTTTAAAACTGTCTAAAAAAACTAAAGATAACGTATTAGATTATTTTGTAATGAAACTCAAGAATTTTGTTAAAAATCCAAGTAATGAAAAAAGCTTATGTAAAATTCGATATTTACGATTTATTTAGTCGTGAGCGTTGATTTATACGGCATTAGCTCAATATCCAATATAAGACATATCATTTTTGGAGTGTTCTCATTTTAACAAACGCAAGAACTAAGTAGGAGCTGTAGGGCGCGTTACGGTAACAGCCGTTGCTTGTTAACACGAGGGGGATGTTGACGTCGAAGGGTACCTGACTAGTGAGCACTTCTCCATATACAGCCCCTTAACGAGCCGCCTACGCCCTGTTATTTAATCGCGTAACCTCGTGACTGCGACCTACTGCGATTTTGATGATAGGATGTGTATTTTTGACAGTACATACTCGTACATAGATATAGGTATATAATGTACATCAGTCGTAAAGTAACTCTTTTATGAGTGAGGAATTTCATTTCACAGATTGTTGTGGCTGATTTACACATTTGGGAAGTTCGGCGTGTTCGTGACATTTATGCCTAGTTTTGTAAGAATATTTTGAGGTTTGGTTGGATACTCTTTCGGTATAAAGGGACTGACTGTTTGCCTACATGATTTTCTTATAAAATATTATCAGTATAATATTTTTTTTTGTAAAGAGGTATAGTTCTGATCTTGTTCATAAAACTGTGGTAAATTTCATGTTATATTGTTTTAAATAATAAATATTTGTAGAGCATTGGCTGGCACAGGCGACTGAGGCAACCGTAAATAGAAACGTTTTTTCAGTCGTCAGCGCTTAGCCAAATGTCGAGCATACTTTCTTAAAATAAAAGACTAACTATTTAATTTTTCATAAATTAAATATAATGACCCTATTTTAACATTCGTGAACAGTGTTATTTTATATTATAAGTAACATTTGTATCCCTTTCAAAAGCGTGGCATATGCTTCGTAATTGTTAACCTTTGCCGTGAGGGAGGTTACTAGTGCACAAAAGCCCTTTATGAAGAGGGCTACTATTTATGAAAGTGCCTCTGTATTAACTAAGCTGGGATTACGCATAATAGTGCTGCCACTATGTGTATAAATTTAAATTAAGTTATAAAATAAATTTACATAATTCCTCCATGCTTTAGATCTTTAGGAATATTAGGCAATGGTTCCCAGCCTGCCGAACTGGGCTAGTACCACCACTTGCAAGTGACTTAGTTGCGTAACCGGTACAACTAGGCAGCATAATAGATATGTCTGTTATTTGCAATTATTTAACTGTCCAGTTAAATAATTGATTAGGGAGAAATAACCTATTATATTATTACTCACCAATAAAAGTTAATTTTTTCTCGACATTTCACCTAGGCATGCCTGATGATACGCAAAAGGAGGCACAAAAGTTCCGACGACTAAAAAAACCGAGTCAGTTCACGGTTGCTGAAATCACTATACCGGGCAAGGCTGCTTCTTCACGCATCCCTTATAGGATGAAGAGAACACATGGGCAGGTAAAGCATTCCTTGTCAAATTTTTTTATAACATTTATAACTAAGATAGTAAACTTGCTTGCTTTATACCACCACTTACAAGTATATCCATATGAATACAAATATACAACTTTGTCGCGACTTGGTCGCGTTTCGGGATCAGCTTGTACAATTACAATTGTACAATTAGGCTATCATGATAGTCGTGACTGCTACTTGCAAATATTCAACTATAGTAACACTCGCCTCCACTTATGGACCGCACTCCAGATTAACATTAGTTAGAACGCTTTCATATGTCGAGCCCCAGGTATATGTTGACATATTTATATATACATACTATATGTCATATGATAGAAAGAATCGTATAAAATCGCATAAAATGATTAAGAAAAACTCATTAAACACTCGTAAAAAGTAAAAAAGACAGTTGAGTGAAAAGCTAAAACATTAATAACTTGTATGTTGAAGTTGTTATCGTTGCAGTTATAAAGGACAGTTTAACGATGCGTTAACTTTAGAAAACCTAAATGTTATTAAAGCAAAAAACTATGTATGTGAGTTTGTAATAAATTGCTCTAGAATTATGTTTGCTGGTTTTAGCTTTGTACGTATTATTTTTACTCATTAGTACCTGGCAATACTACAACGAAATAAATGTTTTCTATTATTCTCTATATTATTTTTTTAATAATAAAGCTAAAAAGACAACTAAGTTTAGTTTCAATCAATCAAAATCAAATTGTCACGCCTTCTTCTCACAAGGATAGGCAGGATAGGTTTGTTTGTTTAAACGCGAAAAGTCCGGTTTTAAAAATACTTTCAATTTGATTTGAAGTTATATTTTCTATATTACCTATAGTGCCTTACATATGAGCCTACTATAGTAGTAGAAGTCACCTCGAGTCATGGATCACACTCCAGCTTAACATCAACCGGGGTCTGTCATATGCCGAGTCACAATAAAATGATAGGCAATACATATTGATAATAGCAGAAGATTTTTTTTCTGACTCGATATTAGACCGAGTTGCTTCATGGTAAGCGCCGGTGACCAAGAGTCAATAGTCCAAGAGCGCCGATGACAAAAGTTGCTTCGCTTAAAGGATCCAAAGATTATAGATCAGATCAGTATGTCGATTGTTATGAAAGAAACGCCGAACCGACCGATCGTTTTCACGTCGTCGTTTTGAGCGACGAAATAGGCGGCGTATGCTTTCCTGATGCTTCCGATGTGAGTAAAAGTCGAGTTAGGAACAAGGTTAAAGAGCTCCTCAGAAGAGTTTCCGTGGTAGTTGACTAATGATTATGGTAGTAGTAATGAATATGGTGTTTTAACCATTGAATTAACAAAACGAGAAGATACGGTACGAACATAATACGCGTGGAACTGACAAACTACGTCTAACTGACGCACCTGAATCCAAAACACAACCCACTGCTGCTAAAGCACACCTACTCTCATGCATTCTGTCTTTCATTAAATTTTTCGTTAACGAAATCGGAGATGCAACTGTGGGTGAAACTTTACGTGTAGTGGGGGTATCGGTTCCACATTTTGTAGTGAACAATAAAGCGCATGCCGTATCTTCTCCTTTTGTTTTTATCTAAGTTAAGGTGCGTTAGACGTAGTTCGTCAGTTCCACGCGTATTATGTTTGTACCGTAACTTCCCGTTTTGTTAATTCAATGGTTAAAACCCCATATTTTATTTGTATAAATCTCAAGCTAGGATAATGATCCATGAGGGTGCAAGATACCTCTCACGTACGCTCTATAACTCACAGTACGCTATATAATTCTTAAACACGAGTAACACCGCGTGTACAACTAGTTTTAAAAAAATATTAAGGTTATAATGTATTATTATAGTATGTAACAATGTAGGACGTATCATATTATACCTTCAATACCTGTCTTGACCAACGTATTTCAGACAGAGAAATAACAAAGAAATCTAAAGAGAAACAACAGATTTTATTCAGATTGAAAGCTCCGTTGCCGTTGGCGTCAAAGATCATGTTACGTTCATTAGGAAGGTACGTAAACAAGCATATCAATGGCACTTTGATATAACAAAGGGATACCTACTTAAATATTTCATTAAACATATCAATTACAATATCTACAGAAAGGTCAGATATCAAAGGAAAAAAACAAGCTACAAGTATTCTAATTTCATTAAATTATAATATATTAATATCACCTTTAATTTTATTATAGACAAAAAATAAATTATAAATTGTATTTGATTAATTAAAATAAATAATTTTAAATATTCATATACATATGAGACGAAATTCGGATTTAGTAAACTCCATAAAATCTCACAGACACCGTTTTGCTTTATGTAAATATGAATATTTGCAGTGTTTACAGTTTCAGAAGTTTGGATAGTATATTTGCATGTTGAAATTTTACCTTCCCGCCAGGTTGGGGGTAATAGAGTGTCATCTTGAGATAATAAATGATCGTACTCTGTCCCCGTCCGCGGACTCGTTGTACCTATCACGGCGACGAGAGACACGCGCGGGTATCTATCTCATCCTTCAACACAACTTTTACATTTACCGCATCAGATTATGGTACCCTATAATCTGCACAAAACCTTTTAGGTACCTACACTAAATAAAACGATGAGACGTTTTCCGAGAATTTTGTCTCGTCCTGAATTTCTTTTTACATTTCAATATAAAGGAGAAAAATCTCATAAATTTGTTTGCATATTTACCTACGTAATACTCTACTTTTTTGTTCTTACAAAGAAGGTAGTTATTGCTTTCCCTTTGAGCGCTTCTTGAATTTAAAAGAATATCATTAAATAATATGTCAAAAGCAGAAGGAAATTTCAAACTTTGGTGTCCTACAGAAATAGTAAAACCAATTGGAAAATGTAAGAGATTCGCAGTTGTCGGCAGTTACGCACAGAGCCCGAGTAGAACACACGAAAGAGACAGGAAGTCGCTACAAAGCTCAGGAAATTGCTTATCAGAAGCGAGCAGTAATCAAACCGGTGCGCTCCAATCTAACTTCTCTGTGGACGTTATACTCCGGTTAATGAGATATTTCGCGAAAGTACACTCCCTTCAAATATTGACAAACTTTTCCCTGCTCTCCCGATGAACGAGCAATTCTCGTCGAATAACTTTTAACTGTCTTAGATAAATTAAGTGCTTTTTAATACTTAACAATATAAATATTGACGTTATTGATATAACTGTTAAAATTACAACAATAAAAGTTATTAACGTGTATGTAGGCAAATAACTAAAATTATTGTAATGACTGATCATAAAAATAAAATTCAATTGATGTCATAAATAACATTAACATACAAACGATAGTGCATTTTTATGATAATGCATGCAATTGAAATAACGTTATTATAACATGAATTACGCTCTCAAAGTATTTGGATACTCGTATAACGTAAAGAATGATTTTGCATGAGCACAGATATTATTGAATATGCTGAAGAATTTGAATATTCCGCTTCGGAGCCCCACAATGCAATGTGTCATACGATATGAACGTAACGACATAAAGAACAAATTTTATTATGATTTAATGATACGACCAAGTATAAAATGATATTAATAAAAGCATAATCATGGACAATAAATTAATTAACAACACTTTAAGGAAAATTAAGATATTCTGTAGTTAACGTTTTATTAGTAAATTATTACTTTTTCTTATAATAGATTTTTTTGAGCAACACGTTCATTAATAAAGTTTCTTTCAACTAATTTAGCAAAATTAATGGTTTTTCATTAAAGAAGCTAAAAAGGTGGCCTTCTGTTAAAAAAAAAAGAATTTATAATCTATTCAAGTTTTATTATATTAAAGGGCCTCTAACAAATACAGATTAAATAACAAAATCCTAATGGATGTTGAAAAGTCCGACGAGGGTTATCTACTATGTTTTACAACATACTCACAATGTAAGCCGCTTTCGCAATGTTCTAAAATTTACACATAAAAGTAATTTGTAGTTTTGCTTCGTGTGTACCACATTTCACGTTATCTATAATAAAATAGTAATTAAAATGATTCATTCGACTTAACATTGACACCTTTATATAAATATTTGTATATTATATTATGTTACATACCTGAAACAAAAAATAAATAAATAGACGTTACAGTTTAAAATATTAAAATAGTTATTTACTAACTAAACTAAAATGTCACGCATTTGCTTCAAGCGTCACTTTTTTATATTTTGTTATTGGAACTTGACATAAACTATGACAGCACCCGGCCTGATGTTAAGCTGGAGTGCGCACCATGAATAAAAGCTACTGCTACTATAGTTAAACAACTGCAAGTAGAGTCTGTCTAAGCCGAAATGACGCGCCCCCCGCACTGCATTTAAGCACTCGTGCGAATATAAAATATGAATGCAACACATCGAAAATGCAATTGTAATTAGTCATTCGGTTGCTGGTTAGACACAACGCTGATGAAGTATAGTTGATAGTATAGTTAGTAATATTTGTTTTTACACATTTAAATAAACTAATAAAGTGAAGGGGCGATTAAGTTAGACAAGCTATAACAGTTACATCCTCTGGCATAGTCTAAGTCTAGGTCGGCAACTTACAAGCAGATTCCGAAAGCTGGTTTTTACACTTATAAGTGGTGGTACTATCTCGGATTGGCAGATTTTATTGCGACTCGATATCACACTTCGACCTGCCAGATGGTAATCATAATGGAGTTTCAAAAGTGCCGACGACTAAAAAACCGAGTCTGTTCACGGTCGCCTCAGTCGCTGTTACTATGCCGGCCAAAACTATAGTTGGTACCTCTTACCACCACTTCCTTCTTATTACTTTTTAAGACCTTGTCATAGCTCTCTTATAATACTTTTCTTACAGCTCTAATCGCACACTGCGTACTCCTGATTTGTTAAGAATTTCCCTCATTTTATTAACGAACAATATATCGTCCTTTGTTAATTAATAATTTTATTCGTGTATTGTTTTAAATACAAGTTATAATAACCTATAACCATAGAACTCTTTTTAATAAAATATTTTTTACGACGTTAAATTTTCAGAACAGAGTAATATTATTTAAATTGGACAATTATAAGAAGTACCGAGGGGTATGGTAACAAATACCGGGACAGGCTTAGTTTCAAAGGCCTATAATATACCATGCAAATGAAGAAAACGAACAAAGACAAATACCAGCAAATAAACCCGTAACCAACCATTTACTGGACAAATTCAAAAGATATTCAATCAAATCTGAAAAGCATTTTCTAAGGTATTGAGGTTAAAAGCGTCGTGTTTATTCATTATGTTTTCGATATTAAGGGGACCGTAGCTAGGACGTTTTATAAAGGACTTAGGAGCGTGGGGAGAGTCACCATAGTTACTCGGGAGGGCTGCGCGTTGCCATAGTGTTCCCTGCCTACATCGCTCCAGGGATCTGCCGAGTGGCGCGGATACAAACGGGGCCTTCATTAGAGCGGAGTGGGAAGCCGGACAACAAATAAACAGCCAAGCAAGACTACTTCGTTTATCGAACATTATTTATTGAGCACGATTGCTTTCGTTATGAGAAGGGTTGCCCCTTTTTTTATAAAAGACATTGCAATTTTTGTTAGCTTATTTGGTTGACGTTGGTTTCTACAGAGATATTCTTCAATTGTGGTCCGTTTTGTATGTAGGGGAGATAAACTTAAAACATCTTTGCGTATCTACCCAAAGTATTAAGAGGGGTTTTGAGAGCTTTCAATAATATGTAGCCCACGATAAATTGGCTACGAAAATTGTGAGAGGGTAATAAAATTCAGCTTGTACATATTTTAGGATATAATAAAAATATGATAAGTTGTAAAAAACAACCTTCATTATTTGAGAATTATAAGGGAAGAAAGAGAAGGGAAAACATAATAATGTCTTCGTTGAGGGTTCTCCGACATTGATTCGCAAGACATGTGTCCTCAATGTTTGAATTATTTCCTATTAGTAGGCATGTCATTATTTTGTTTGGATAATAATATGTAGTTATATTCTTGTTAGGTAAAACTGGCTGGCATAGTAACGGCAACTAAGGCAATCTGTATACTGAATCACTTATTTTCAGTAGTCGGTGCTCTTGGACTTCCCCTTGCTTATCATCAGACAAGACAAGTTCAGATCGGAAACATATTATAAAAGTTAGAGTTAGCAATATTCATCTTTGAGAGTATAGAATAGAAGAGTTAAGGATCATGAAAAGTTGCGCTATTTTTTTAAAATATTTTATTTACATTTCTATACTTAGCTACTAAAGTGCTTGTATCATATAAACAGGACAACCAAAGCACATATATCAAAGATACATTGGTATCGGTGTGTGGTCTCGAACCCGTGCTCTCGGTTTGCGTAACCATTGCACTGCCACTACACAACGGTCGCCTCCGTATTGTTGTTGCCTCCATATTGTCTCTGCTTATCCCTGAGGGAATGGAGACGAGACAATTTAAATATTTGATTATCATTTTTAATTTGTTAGTATACTTAATTTTATTATAATTAGGGAGTTTTAGATGTTCCAGTTATTACTAGCACTTTCAAGTGTACAGACCGTGAAATGGCATTTCGGGATCAAGTTGCCGAAATAGTAAATACGACTGATATCTGTAGTAGTAGTCGCCTTCATTCATGAACCGCACTTGAGCCTAACATTAGGCGGGGTGCAGTCATATTTTGTCGACAGAATCGGTAGTCGGTAGTTCGGTGCATCTTTTCTCTGTAGAACAATCGACAAGTGGAATGCTTTGCCAGCCCATGTGTTCTCTCCCTCCTATAACCTTGGATCCTTCAAGCGATGCGTGAAGAAGCACCTTTGGCCGGCATAGTGACGGCGGCTGAGAAAGCCGTGTACTAACTCGGTTGTTTCAGTCGTCGGCACTTTTGGATCTCCTCTTGCTTATCATCAGGCAGGTCGATGTCAAATATCGTGTCACAATAAAAAAAATATATGTCAAGCCACAATAAAAATACAAATTTCCAATTCAAAACATTTATTTATTATTATTATTTTATTGCTGCAAAACCCTACTGAAACCGTATTTTAATTTTACTGGAATCGACTATAAGTAGATCTATTCTTGAACTCGTAGTTGGATGACTACGATGGATAAATAAAAAATATAAAAATCTTTATTGAATAATAAAAGGATTTAAAATGCCATCTTTATTCTTTCAGAACTTCTTGACAGATAAACATTAAAGTGTGATAAGTAATTTATTAGTCTAAAAAGGAAAAATTAAACTTTTTACTTTTTTAAATTGTATATTTATACATTATTTATTTGTCATATTTTTCGCTTAAATAATATTTATTTAACAGACTTACAGCATAATTCAAACAATTTATCTAGACATTAATCGAAAGATCAAAATTCAATTCAATTCAAATCATCTTGGCCGGCATAGTAGAGTTGACTACTTACACAGAGGTGACTGCTACTTACAGTCACCTTCATTTATGGACCACACTCCAGCCTAACATCAGTCGGGGTGCTGTCATATGTCGAGTCACAATAAAAAGTACAAAACTTTGTTAGTAGTTCTTTTTTATTTTATTGTGGCTTGACATCATAATATTCTTTAATACACGAAAGCGAAATTACTGTGACTCGACATTTGACAGCACCCCTCATGATGTTAAGCTGGAGTGTGGTCCATGAATAGATGTCACTGCTACTACAATTCAACAACTGTAAGTAGCAACCACATCCACCATGCCGGCCTAGTTGGAACCGGCAACTTACAAGCTGATCCCAAAACGTGACCAAATCACTTCACGGTCTGTATACTTGTAAGTGGTGGTACTACCCCGGATCGGCAGACTGGGTACCCACTGCTTACAACTCTTTACTTGTCTACGAACTAACACTGCTTTGTAAACATGCCATTTACTTGTATGCCAATCTAAATAATAATTTTCTTGGCAAAAGAATATAAGTAGTGCAAGCTCGTGGGCAAGCCATTTCGCTGTCATGTATTAAGAAAAATTTTTTTCCGTGGGAAAGAGGCGTGACAATTTGATTGATTTGTATTAAGAAAATCGGGGCCGTGGAGTGCGGTCCATGATAGGTGACTGCTACTACAGTAACATCGCAGTCGAATACACTATACCTGCCTAGTTGGGAGCGGTACTTACAAGCTGATTCCAAAACGCGATTAAGTCACTTCACGGCCTTATTTGTGGTGGTACGGGGTAAATATCTGCCTACCACTCTTAAACAACCAGACCCGGAGCAATTTACCCTTGCACCCTGTTTTTTTTCAATCGTCGGCACTCTTGGACCTCCTCTTCCGTACTATCAAACGGGTCTAGGTGAGATTTCTAGTCACAATAAATAATATATTTATTGTGACTAGAAATCTAGACTCGCTCTCAGTGGCGTAGCGAGGAAGTCAGCCGCCCGGGGCGGAAATAAAATTGCCGCCCCCTTATTTAGGAATTTCATTATAGACACAACAAAATATGAATTTCAGGTTCAAATTTTAACAGTTTATTTTAGTTTTTTTTTTAATTTTGCCGCCCCCTAAATGTGCCGCCCGGAGCAGGCCGCCCCCTCCGCCCCCGCCACGCTAAGCCACTGCTGCCTTTTGTTTTTGTTACGTATTGTATTATTTTAAATGTTATGGAATTGAGTGTTTGTGTGTGTGTGTGTGTGTGTGTGCCCATGTAATGCGTATTGTTGTGTGTGAGTCTTAGTGTGTCACCTTTGAGTATTTTGAGTACATTAGGATATCCTACTCAAAGGTCATAAATGTTTATAACAATTAATCAATCAATCAAATTGCTAAGATAACCTTTTCATAGCTCCCCTTTAGACACATTGGAATGGACTCTAAATTGAGGATGTCTCGGTAACTATAGTATTGGTGTATATTCTAGCGACTAAATTCAATCAATCAATCAAATTGTCTTTTTCGCCTTTTTCCCACAGGGATAGGCAGAGCAAAGAATGCCCGATCCTGACACAACTCCCTCGCTTCCCTCACAATCCCCAATTCTTGTCATACATGTTAGTATTATGGGCACTAGGCAAACCAGCTTTCTTGAGGATGTCCTCGATTTGGTCGGAAAAAACCCTCCTGGTCTCCTTTGTTTAACGAATCTATACACATTAGATTTATAAATTTCTTTCGTCAATCTACTTTCACTCATCCTTTCCATTTGCCTTAACCATCGAAGCATTCCTTTGTCAATCCTTGCCACTACCATAACGTCCTAACTCAACTGAAAAGTGCAATATAATAATAAATAGGAACAAAATGATAATTATTTCTTGCAAACAGCGCCATCTGTTGGTGATACAGTGAATCTTCCCCGGTTCACGTGACCGGAGTGGGGGGAAGAGCTCGTGAAGCTACTGTTCGATGACAGATGTCGCTTCATTCGGTCTGCTGAATTTGAGCTACGAAGCGTTTTAGTTCAAGTAAAGTCTGCATTATAAGCAAGATGGCGCGACCTTCGTTTTAAAACTATTTCTATTAAGATCATAAAAACTTTTCTTTATTATTCTGTCTAATGTTTTTTTTATATAATAAATATTTAAAGGCTATATTTTAAATATGTTTTTTTATAAACTAAACATGTGACAGTACTCCCGCCTGATGTTAAGCAGGAGTGTAGAATGTGTAGGATGTTAAAATCTATCTTTAGTTATCATAATTTAGTCATTAAGGAGTGTGTATGGAGTGTCGATAGCGGATAGAATTAGGAGTGATAGTCCTATTGCGCGATGGATGAAGTTTATAAGAAGATGGTAGTGACAAGGATTGACGAAGAAATGCTTCGATGGTTTGGGCACATAGAAAGGATGAGTGAAAGTAGATTGACGAAAGAAATTTATAAATCTCATGTGGATGGATGCGTTAATCGAGGCGGACCCAGGAGGATATTCTCCGACCAAATCAGAGACATCCTCAAGAAAACTGGATTGCCTAGTGCCCATAACCCTAGAGCTTGTATGAAGAGAATTGTGAGGGAAGCGAGGGAGTTGTGTCAGAATCGTGTCAAGTGGTGCTCCATTGTCTCTGCCTATCCATGTGGGCAAAAGGCGTGAAAATTTGATTGATTGAATTTAATCATACATACGCCAATACTATAGTTATCAAGATATTCTCAATTTTACAGTCCGTTCTATAATAATATGTGCAAAGGGGAGATATGAAAGGGTTATCTTATAAACTAGAGAGTTCCATAACTCACAAAGGTTACCCTTAGAGGTCTATTTAGACTAACTTTTGACGACATGCGTGGCCACATCAGTTTGTTACGCGTAAAGTCCCGAGTTCGATTCCCAGTCAGAGTAATTTGTTTCATAGCTTTTTTTTGTACATTTTAATAATTATATTAAATATTACGAATCTAGTCTGGTTATCAAAGATTGGTAGGCACCACTTACAAGTATATAGACCGTGAAGTGATTTAGTCCCGTTTTGGTATCAGTTTGTAAGTTGCCGGTTCCAACTAGGCCGGCATAGTGGACGTGACTGCTACTTACAGAACTTGAATTGTAGTAGCAGTGATCTCCAACTAAACTTTAGTTACCTAGTAACTTAATTTAAGCGACCGTGATTCGAATGTTAAGTAAGTTTGATATACGTATGTTTTATTATAATTTTTGCATTATTCCAATGCTAAACGGTGCGATGCGCAAAACGTCACAATAAAAAAAAATATAATTTAAAAATACCTACATATTCGAAACTATTAAGTCTTGAGTCTAGTAGGTATAAACAGCAGTAATTAAAATTATTTTATATCATATTATTATCTTTTTTACAATTAGCTTAAGAGAACCATAAATTGCAATTCACCAAACAAAAATACTCTAGATTTTTAAAATTAAGATCACTTGTATTGGTCCTGATTACAACCCACTAAAATGTTAAAATGTTGCAATAACTACCAAATTGTGACACCTACAAAACGTACGAGGGGTTTAGTGTCTAAATATATTGAAATGGTAGTCTCAGTCGCCATCAAAAGACCCGGCAAAATGTTATTATTAAAAAAAAACTAAATCTTCACACTTACGTCAATAAAACAACTCTCTTAATAATTGTTTTCAGTGTTATGTCAGAATCGTGAAAAGTGGCGCTTCGTTGTGTCTGCCTATCCCTGTGGTAATTCACACGACATTGCCTTTCCTGGTGGTAAACTAATAAAATAGCTCATTGCCAAACTTATGTCAAAGTCTGAAAATATTATAACGGTGCTGGTTTGCCAGTCGTTCAGTTTGACACAACCTTTGTCGTCGGCTCACGGATCTCGGCTGAGTTAACCATCAGGTCGCTGAAGGTCATATGTCGAGCAAAATAAATTCAGAATGTTGGTGATAATAGAAGCACCTTAGGCCGGCATAGTGGCGGCGGCTGGGGCAGCCGGGAACTGACTCGGTTATTCCAGTCGTCGTCGCTCTTGGACCTCCTCTTGCTTATCATCAGGCGAGTCGAGGTCAGATGTCGTGTCACAATAAAAAAAAAAAAGTTTTGAAAAATAAGCAATTAGTTACTTTGAACGTACTTTTGACTTATATTGACTACCCACTGCTTCATTCTGACTCCATATACATAACATTTGTAGTTCGTAGTGCACAAATCTTCAACATAAGGTGAAGTATAATTTTAAACTGGTGTGACAAACCAAGAAACCGCTTTTCGTTGGCATAAATTATGAAAGTTGGATAAAATTTGCGATGCATTCATGACATTACCTCTCTCGCGTAATTTGTAAAGTTGGTGGTTTGGTGGACATTATCAGTGCAAACGCGTCTAGCAAACGTAGAGTGCCGGCAGCGACAACTGCGATTTTGCAGTTTCATAAAACCAGACACAATGTTAAAAGCAATGTAGAGACTGAGAGAATATTTTTTTCTAGGACTGTTTTTAGAGTAAATAACATTTTTATTTTATATATGCATTTTTATTTGTTACAAGTATATATCGTAGTATATAAAAATAAATTCCTTACTGAAAGACATATTTCTTGATATATTATTATTTATTTCTTATTGTTACTAAATATGTTTGATCGACTTAATTATTTATATGGTAGAATTTATAAATTTGATATACTGACTTAGTAATATCGAAAAAAAGAATTTGTGTAGCATGTTCCTAACTAAACATATTAAATAATTAGTAGAAATAGAAAGAAATTAATAAGTGTTATTTTGTGTCCGACTTTCGACGTTTTTAACCATAATTTCATTTAATTTCAAAACTCGCGCGCTTTTTATTGGACGATAAAGGCAAAGGAATCGTAGTCCATAGAGCCCAAGTTATTTCTTAAAAAACCGAATGAAGAAAATATATTGATGCGTATTTTTAGCTCAAAATAATGTAATTAATTTATACAATATACATTAATTTAAGTTACAAGAAAAGATGCTCAACGTGTCGACAAATTAAAAAAAAAACATTGGAAATTAAATTGGCCTCAATAAATACTAATACCTAATTCTGATTATATCAATAAAAATTAATGACAAATAAGTAACCGAATGCAACAATTAGTGTAATCAATAAGACAGCTTTAAATAAACTATTAAACTAATTAATAAACTAAAACTATTAAACTAGCGCCAATTAAACTAAGTAAATTGTATTGTGTCGTACTGCAAATCAATCTAGAATTTGTCTTTTGGGTGTCTTTGGGGAAAGCTTAATGTTTATGAAGTGTTTTATCGTATCAATCAATCCAAATGTCACGTATTTTTTCAGAGGGATAGGCAAAGAATGGAGTATCACTTGCCATGTCATATTCTTTTCGAAAAAATTAAGCAAAAGGATATAAGTAATCAGTACGAATTCTAAGCGTAATACAGTAGGGACAAAGCAGGGAAGAGTATCAATATATCTTCTATGTCTTCTCTATATTGACGATTGTGTTTTGCGTGACTAGAGGATGTATTAAAAACCTCAGTCTTGTATTCATTTGTACTATGGCCCAGTGAGAAGCATTTTGAAGTACTGGGTGGTAATTTGTTTCCTAGCTACGAGATGGTATAGAGAAAGTGTCTAAAATCGTTTAGTTTGCAATTCAAACATGACAGATCTTGGCCTTCATATATTTTGACGTGTTAACTAATATAATATGGAAACATTGGGGGTAGACGCAAGCAGACCAATTTTATGTGCCTTCATAAAATTATCAACCTAACCCTGCCGCAGGCGTTATTATAAAAGCAATAAGCTTTTTTATAATACGATAAGCACCTTGACATTTTTAAAGCCAATTTTTAACTTAATAAAATGCAAATTAGTTTATTGATTACCTAAGAATATAAAATTGTGTATGTGTGTATATCTATTATTGTGTTCTAAAAATAAATTTAATATGTGTTATGATTATGCTATTACGACATTATTGTTTAAGTACACTTACTACTCGTAATAATTGGAATTGTATCTGCACTTAAAATGATTCTGGTTCTGGTCTTTGTTGTATATTATATTCCTAATCAAAATAAATGTATTCTTAGCACATTTAATTGTCCCACTGCTTAGCAAAGACCTCTCTTTCTCTCTCTCTTTCTCAATCTCGCTCGATCTTTTCCATGATTAACGACACGTTGCGACATCTCGCCACGAACTATTGTAGGAGTCCATTTCATCTAGCCATCCACTTGGCTCCAAACGGGATAGTTGAAAAGGACACCAAACTGAAGTAGGACTGGGCAGGTTATTTTTGTCCCAAGTCTAATGCATTATGGGCAGAGTCCACTACTTACTGTGTGGACTGCAGATAGCAAAAAACATCGCGGTAGGGCCAAAGGCAATACTTAGTCTGGTTTAATCGCTTTTTCGTACCAATACTACGTGGACGGTCAGATCTTTTTCTGTCTCAAACAGAGGAGGTTTCTTTGTACCTATCAATAGACCGGTACACAAACATTTGAATAATACCAAGCGTATGAAAAGTTTTAAAAATTGTATTTGGGTCCATAGTTACTTTGTGTAATGCAATCACAGCGATTCGGTTCTCTTTATCACCCCACTCCATTTTAATATCACAAAATATTTTACAATGTATTGGCGCAAAAATGAGAAAACGCAATGAACAATCATATAAAAATGTCAGATCTCAAATTCAAATGTAATATTTTGTTTATTTTTAATTGTAACAGTATTTATGGCCAGACTAATTATAAATAAAAGCAAGATAATTACCTAATTAAAATGGCAAATTGCTTTTTTTATTAAAAATAATACCAAAATGTGGGATTCTCAACCATCGATGTTTTCTCAACATGCATTTTTTTTGTGATATCGTGTATTATTAGAGTTATGCATATATTTATTTGTTACAGTATATTTTTTGTTATTGTATATTATTGTCATAGAATGTAAAAAAATTAGTAGTATAAAATTGTCATATCTTTAAACTTGTCATAAATGGATGAAGATCAAATAAAGGCATATGGACAACAAAATATAGTTAAATATAAATTGATACCTATTCAACCATATATCTATGTAGGTATGAAAAAATTCCGAGGGGCGAGGGGAGGGAAGGTGCGCAGAACATGCGCAGTTAGCTGCGGGACATTTTGCACTTTGTTGTATTAGAGGTTACATCTTTTTGTGTAAATCGCATCCTGATTTATTGCCCTGTGTGTATTCTCCGCAACTGTCAACGTCAAGATGGTAAGTTATTATGACCTAATAATAAGTATTAAGTTAAACAGGGTGCAAGTGAGTATTAAGTGTATAAAAAATGATATCTGTTGAATGTGAGCTGTTGATGACGTAGGGAATTCCCGGGTCTGTGCTGATCTCTGCACTCGGGCAGCTATTATTCACCGCAAGGAACATTATAACATCGCCGTGTACTGACGTTGGATTCAAATTCCAAGAATTTAAGTTTGCTTACGTTATTAATTAAAGTGTTTGTTATTATATTGTTTGAATTATAACTTAAATAGTTTTAAGTATGCATTTAGTTAGTTGAAACAAACCTATTATTGGTTTTTATTATTTTTAATCATTGGTCTTCAAATTGCATTTTTTTACATTTCTCTATACTTAGTACCTACCATACTGAAAAGTTATTTTGAACTAGGGTCTTTTGGTTTGCAAGACCATTATGCTACCGTTATTGTTTAATCATATATTATGTGATTAAGTACAGAAAATTTAAATATCGTATTTCTAATTAAAACACTTTTAGCAATTTATTCTAACTATTTTGATACCTAAGCATATAGATTTGGTAAAAATATAGGATACATATTTATTATTAATGAGTAAAAATGTGACCATAAATTAAAATGCATCAATAAATCTAAAATAATAAATAATTATTTTTTTGAAGATGGCGCGCTTTTTTTGTTTGGTTGTCACGTGGCTTCAACACGCCATGTTTTTAGATATTTTATAATATACTATTGTGCAATATTCTATTCGTATTTTGACGATTGTCAGTCAGAGTGGGGCGGGTTTAGGTCAACTTGAAAGTATAATGTTTACAACTTTACATGCTAAGTTTTCGGTAAGTATTTTTAACTATATATACTTACTACATTGTTGTTGGTTAACTTTCTTGGTTATATTATTTTATCTCATGTTAATAGTTTTAATAACTCTAGGACTTTTTGGCAGTACATTTACTTATGGAAAAAAGTTGTAATCTATAAAAAATATATATACACTCCGGTCCGTTTAGAATTATTTCAAATATTTATTTTAATTTAATATATAGATATAAAAAAAGGATTAAATAAGTAGGTAAGTATATAAAATACTATATACTTATTGTTTGCGTACTTCTAAATTATTGTGGCGCCTGATGACGTCATGGGACGACATCGACATTGTCATGTTCAATCTAAAATGAACTTTATTATTGGCACATAAAATTAATTTTTTAACGGTAGGATTTTTGACCAGTTCATTTTTACCGCAGAATTTTTTTAAGTAAGGTAGGCAGACAGTTGGTGGTCATCTGTATGCTTGAACCTTTGATCAGCAAACTGAGCTGATCTATGGTACAAGCATTCAGATTGTGAAGTAACTTAGTCGCATTTCGGGATCAGCATGAAAGTTGCCGTTTAGGAAGTTCCGACTGGTCCGGCATAGTGCATACGCCTACTACCTACTTGCAGTTATTTAACTGTAAGTTGCCTTAATTCATGGACCGCACTCCAGTTTAACATCAGACGGGGTGCTGTCATATGTAGAACCACAATAAAAAAACATAATACTGTACCCCGCCTGGGTTTAAACTGCAAGTAGTATCCAATATGCTGACCTAGTCGGTATCGGCAAATTTTAAGCCGATTCAAGCCTAGTTAGGCCGGCATAGTGGATGCGACTGCCACTGCAGTTATTTAACTGTACTAGCAGTCGCCTCCATTCATGAACCGCACTCCAGTTTAACATCAGTATTTTATAGTGCCACAATGAGGTACCAAAAGAGTCATTATTTCCAACGACATAAGATTGAATTTTCATTCTGACAGATTATATTTTTATTTTAGAACAATCCAGCTCAACCACAATTTGCATTGCCAGCTCCCGACATGTTCGTAATAGCTGTCCCCTCTATAACTTTTCCTTATATTTACGAGAAAAGGTCTAAGTTGCCATTCCAAGAGTTTGTTACTGCGTTGGGCGATGAATTGGAACGTGAAAAGCAAAAAGAAATGAAGGAAAATATTAAAACTACGGACAATATTGTAAACTTTGATACAAATGATTATGAAGGTTAGTAAATTTGACCTAAAATCCCTAATATTTTTTCTTATTAAGGCGATAGATGTGGTTTAAAGAGTTGTAGTTACAAGGATTGATAAAGGGATGCTTCGATGGTTTGGGCACATGGTAAGGATGAGTGAAAGTATATTGACGAAAAGAATTTTTAAATCTCATGTGAATGGATGCGTTAAACGAGGCAGGCCCAGGAAGGTGTTTGCCAACCAAATCGGAGACATCCTTAAGAAACTTGGGTTGCCTAGTACCCATAACCATAGAGCTTGTATGAAGAGAATTGTGAATGTCAAGGAAGCATGGGAGTTGTGTCAGGATTGTGGCAAGTGGCGCTCCATTGTCTTCGCCTATCCCTGTGGGAAAGAGGCGTGACAATTTGATTGATTGCTTAAGACGCGACATCAGACTTTAGAGATAAGTCGATTGTTTTATGGTAAGCAAGGGGAGGACCAAGAGCGCCGACGACTGAAAACCCGTATGGTTACACGGTTGCTTCAGTCGCAGTTAC
Organism: Tinea trinotella; assembly: GCA_905220615.1. NCBI lineage: Eukaryota > Metazoa > Arthropoda > Insecta > Lepidoptera > Tineidae > Tinea > Tinea trinotella. The sequence continues at coordinate 4,563,796 of HG992311.1, forward strand.
TATGCCAGCTAAAGGTACCTTTTCAATCTACCCTTGAAGGCTCCAAGATTATAGGATGGGAAGAACACATGGGGTTGGTAAAACATTTCACTTGTCGTCGTTCACTTCACCTTTTAGTTCTACTGCTGATTCAGTCAACAAAAGCGGATGCTTCCCCCAACCTGTGCGGGTATCATAGTATTATACAACTGGACCGATTTCGATTTTACAATTTTATTTCATTATTTCGACGTTTCGAGAGCTTTTCAGCCATCGTGGTCACGGTGACGCAGCCATGCAAAGCTCTCGAAACGTCGGAATAATAAAATAAAATAAAATTGTTTAATCGAAACCAAAATAAACGCGATAGTAAGCCGCATAAAAAATGTCTAATTCATTAGTCAATGTTTGCGCAAAATCTAAGAAAATATTAAAAATAACTCGTGCTTCGTTTTTTTAAATTATAGTGAGCTCAATTTAACTCGAATTTTATTATAGTTACATATTTTAAAAGCATAAAACAAGCCTGTCTGCCAGTCGGTGCTTTTGAAACTCCCATGCTTACTATTAATGAAGTACCTATGAGGTCAAAGTTCAGTAACAATCATAATACGAGTAAAATATATTATATATTTTTTAACTTGCGATCCCATTTTATTTGTTATGTCAATATTTTAGAGATGAATTTAAGAATAAAATTGTTTCATTTTATTTTATTATAACTCTGCATCATTTTTTAAAAATCTAATTTGTTTGTTACTATTCTGTCTCAATTCCTACAGAGATGTGTACTTTTTAGCAGGAACCTCCTCAGTTAGGCGCTAGAAATACACATACAAGTTCTTTAATAAATAAATATATATTATTGATTCAGGATCAAATAAAAATAACAATCACGAACAGAAGAATAGTGAATTAGCAAGAATTCTTAATATGGACAACGATATTAACAATTTAAATACTCCGTTAAACTACTTTTTAATGGGCATCGGATTGTATTTAGCAAGAGATTACGTACATGCTGCTTCTACGTCTAACAATACAACATATAAAAAGTTTGTAAATAAAAATCTATATAATTGTAAGTTTTGCGAATTCAAAACTGATTCAATGATAGTTCTACATCATCATATGGATACTCCGCATGTTAAAAGATCTGCTGTAACAGTAAATTATTGCTCATTAGAAAATAATGACGTAATTATAAAACCAGAAATCATTAAAAGAGATTTGTCTGAGAATAAATGTCTGTATCGCTTCCTATGTTCTTATTGTGGGGTGGAAAATAATCAAAAATTAAAACTATATAATCATGTTTTCCGGTGCGCTTTGATGTTTCAATTGCAATTTAATTTGAAACTTCCAGAAAAATTGGACCGTCCTGCAAAGACACTTGAGGTAATTCTTTATTTTATGTTGTTTTCTTTACATTCCTATACTAAACCACTTTACGTACTGGTATCGTAAAAACTGGGCGACCAAAGTATTGTAAAGATACATTGGTACACCGGTAAGTGGTCTTAATAATATATTTTTTATAGTATAATCTATAACATTATATTATGTCATATTTTGTGTTATTTTGGATAAGTGAAAGTAGGTTGACGAAAGGAATTTTAAAATCTCATATGGATGGATGCGTTAAACAAGTCAGGCCCAGGAGGGTGTTTTCCGACCAAATCAGAGACATCCTTAAGAAAGCTCAGTTGCCTAGTGCCTATAATATAAAGAGAATTGTGATTGTGAAGGAAGCGAGTGAGTTGTGTCAGGATCGTGGCAAGTGGCGCTATGTTGTTTCTGCCTATCCATGTGGCGTGACAGTTTAATTGATTGTGTTATGTTTTATTATTTGCATAGCTTAGTTTGGACATGTATTATAAAAAATCTGATGAAATAAAAATTCATATTATTTTTTTATAGACTAATGCACATTCCGACCGCATACCGTCTTATAGCACTATGGTATGCGAAATATGCGACAGATACATTCCAGACTTAAACTCATTAAAGGTTCACATCATGGTAGTGCATAAAATTAAAAGCTTTGGAAATAATAACACCCACCGGCCACCACTTTATTGTCAAAGATGTAATAAAAGGTAATATTTTCTCGTTAATAATACTACTAAAATAAGTGTACATATTCATTTATTATGGCTTGACGTATGACAGCACTCCTTCTGGGGCAACATTCTCTTAAAACATTAATAATGACGGCGAAAAACCAATGAAATTGTACTGCAGTCGTAAGTGACCAATTATTAATATTTTATTTGTTAAGTGTACATATTCATTTATTATGGCTCGACGTATGACAGCACTCCTTCTGGGGCCCCATTCACTTAAAACATTAATAATGACGGCGAAAAATCAATGAAATTGTACTGCAGTCGTAAGTGACCAATTATTAATATTTTATTTGTTTGATTGGTTACAAAGACGTCAAATATCAGTGCTACGCAATTTCGCCGATTTTTCGACGCCAAAGTGTATTAAGAGAATCGAGGCCATGGCTGCTTATTCTCTGAAGACATTTTGAAATGGTAATGCAGTGAAATATTTGACATCTTCGTTACCAATCAGCGAATAACAATTCAATAGGTTGATTGTTCCGTTGCGACCGCGGCGCAACTGCTTCTTCAGGCTAATAAAAAATAGATAAGTAATCAATTATACAATATTCAATAAAAAACATTTTATTATGTAATTGAGATTTAAAAACACACATTATATTTGTTAAAATATAATTTCAGAATATACAATTTCGAGTAGGCTTATATTTTCAATCATATATCTAAAATGATATATTTTTTAAAGTAATGCAAAGTAATATTATTATTTGTACTTATCATTCACATTCATTACCTTAATGTTGGTTGCCTGAAAGAGATCGCTATTTAGTGATGAGGTCGCAATTGTATCTCATCACTGTATATGTTTCTTTGTTGTAATCTTTACATACAAATATTCTGTTGTGTGCCATAAAGAATTTTGCCTGTCCGTCTGTGACAGCGTTTTGTCTTATAGCCCCTATTCACGCTGAGATTTGTATCGCAACATGTATCTGTATCATGACACTAATCTCAACGTGTAAACGATGGTTTCAAAGTATCAAGGTTTACGCGGTATCGGTTTCACGCCACTGGCTTGAGAAGGCAAAGCGGTATCATGCAACATGTTTGTCGGGCTAGGGTGCGATGCTTAGTTACTTGAATAAATGTATTGTTTTAGGTTCTACAGTGGTCTTGGTTTGGAACGTCATTTTCTGTGCGCTCATTCGATTATCACTAATCATTATCGTAAAACTAAATCGAATGGAGACGATGAAGAGAACTGCCCATTTTGTGGAGTTGTAAGTATCTATTATTTATTTTATTTTTGCATTACAACACAAAGGTGAACTCAATCACGCCAATTAACCTTAGGGACTCTTAAGAAAGGTTGAAAGCGTAAAGTGAAAAATAATTATAATAAAATAACTAAAACTTACATTTATTAATGATAATGATTTATATACCATAGCATGATAACGCCGCCCGGTTCGAAACCACTTGCAACATGTATCTTTGTTATATGTACTTTGGTCGTCCTACGAATTCACTATGACCAAACTAGAGTACGATTCTTATCTGCCACATGTCTGTAGCCAGGAGTCACAGGAATGAAGGCCTTTTTTATTGAGACGCGACATCTGACCAAATCTTACTTCATAGTAAGCAAGCAGAAGATCAGGAGCGCCAACGACTTAAAGAAAACGTGCAGTTGTGGTTGACTCAGTTACTGTATATTCTAAGCTATACGGCTAATATATTCTCTAACTAAGCCGTATAGTGACTAAAAGATTTTTGCATAGCAGTATACTCTTTTCCTGTGTAACAATGTCTAGCTTATCTTTTTTCTTGTTTAACAGAGACAGCGTCATCTAATCCGGCATCTCAAACTGTATCACAAAATGTCATTAACAGATGGTTATTTATCATACAAATGTAGCATTTGTACTGCCACATTCGAAGTACATTCCGATTACGAGGTTCATGTTAATACAAAACATCCTGTTCGCCCCAATAACTTAAAGTGGCCGTTATTGCCCTAAGATGATACCAAAATGTTTTCAGATTATAAAAGTACTTCAGAAGTATATATTTTTTATTGTATTAGGTTATAATATAGTATTTAAAGTAATAAATAGTACAAAAACTATGTCGATTGTTTGTTCTTAAATATATATCTCTAACACAAGGATCCGCTTTTTATTTTTTAGATTTTGTCCGTAACTAATAACATCATATACATATATATATATAGTAAATGGTAAATGGGTTGATATCTGCAGCACAGTACAAGTATTACAGGTATCACCGCCCATATAAAACTGTAATCATTGTAAAGCACCAAAAAAATTGTTATAATATGAACAGTACCTCGCCTGATACCTCGTATGCGTGCGGTCCATGAATGAAGTTGCTTCCACTAAGCCGGCCTACTCGGAATAGGTCACTTACAAGCTGATCTCGAATCGCAATTAAGTCATTTAGTTCGATTCGGCACCACATCTTAGACGTCTAAAACTTGGGCAAAAATGCTACACTTTTTTAAAACAATCTACCAAACTTTTTAATCTACTTAATTAAATATTATAAATAAAAGATATGAAACCAATCTTTGCTCCGATCAAGAATCAAACCCGGGACTTTTTACGCGAAACGGACTGGTGTGCTAAGTGTGTCGTCAAATTAAATGTTCTAAATAAATTATGTACATTAGGATAATTATAATAAACATTAATAAAATACATATTTTAAGGAAAAATTATGACAGAAAAATGATCCATCCATTAATTTCAATAACCATAACTTTCCGAGTATAATATGACGGGGCCCTTGAGGAGGGCGTGCGTGCTCCACCCCTGTAGGCATTCGGAACACAAAAGATCTCGTACCCTCTCGCCAATATTTCCTCCTTCCGAGCCATTTACACCTGGAAACTGGATTAATAGCTATACTTTACTGAAGCCTGATATCGGTTTGAGAGCCCTTTGTGATTATTATTCTGTAGATAAACGTATTTTTGATGTCCATATTACCTAGCCGCTCCTTTAAGATGAAATCCTGTAGGCAATCTTAATTTGATTAGCGACTTTGATGTCTTTCTTAATGGATAATAAAGTTTAGGTTATGTTTTTTATAGTAGATAAATGATAACTCAAAAACTAATTATTTTAATAATGCTGATGACTTTGTATAATATTTTTTACTAAATTATTTATTATTTAAAAATGTATTTTTTAAGTTAACCTATTAATAATAAAATCTAATAGTTAGGTATTAAACATGATAAGTTACATTAAAAAGCGTTAAAATAGATAAAGTTAGCCAAAAACTGCTAATAAATGGCAACCCTTTGAATACGATTTGAATACGAAATCCTAAAAAGAAAGTAGGCTCAGTTGGTTGTGAGGTTTGTGTTGTTGGCCTTACTTAGGACACAGATTTATGTCACTAAACAATGTAAAGAATTTCGGGCGCCACTGCTACCGGACACCAATGAAAAACCTACTTGAATGCGATAAACGAAAATGTGAGGTCGTGCATACTCGCACGCTTGCCTAGTCGTACACATTATTAACTTAGTACCTATGGCATTTTTTCATTTACACTATAATGATTAATATGCATGGTAGAACATAATATGGCAGAACACCCACGCGGACCTTCCAGGAAACTGTAATTTAATATTATTCCCATTACAATACTTTTAGGGCCGTAGGACCAACTTGATACTGACATTTTACAACGATACGTATTAATAATGATTTAAACAATTGCAAAGAATACACTTTGTTTGAACAACGTATGACCTTTGTACTTTAATTTTATAAATTGTATGTTTAATTCACTCACGAACGACTGGTTACGTCAAATATCATCACCAATATAAAGTTTTTTTGTGTCTAGTTTTATCTAATCTTCAGTTTAAAGGTCTTTTCGTAAAGACCCTTAATCGCTGAATTATAAAATATTGTATTTCGACATAGGATGCCCGCCCGGTGTTAGGCTGGAGTGCGGTCCATTAATAGAAGTGACAGGTACTTGTTGAAACCGGCAACTTAAAAGTTAATCCCGAAACGCGATTAAGTCACTTCACTGTCTGTGGTGGTACTACCCCGGATCGGCAGATTGGGCACCACTGCCTAGAACTCTTTGGGTGAATGTTTATCCGTCTCATTTTTAAAACTAATATTTAATCAAACTATGAAATATTATAAATAAAAGCTAGGAAACAAATATTTGCTCCTACCGGTAATTGAACCCTTGACTTTCCGCGTAACGTGCAAACCAATACTTCGTGCCTGACGTCATTGATGATAACAATAAAGCAAATCAGTCTACGAGTACTTTTAAACAAAAATCGAAGCCTGAAAATGAAATCGTATTTTTTCATCATTTCCGGTTCAACGCTCAAGTTCGATTAAAAATCCATAACTAATCACTTTATCGGAGTGGTTCGAGGCCGCGGCAGGTGAAAGCAATAAACGAACGATTCGAATGGTCGAGCACGTTGAATAATGGACATGTCGACCGCACCAAATCAAGTCCTCTACATCAGCAAATCGTCTGCGGTCGCGTTTGTATAACTACATATGGGTGCCTATGACTTGTATACTTTTAATAGGAATTAGCGTGAAAGGTCACGCTTCAAAGATTCCAAGAACATCGGTGTTGTGTGTAGGTTGCATTTTATAATTATAAATGTTATATTAGCTGGATAATTTTACACGTTATAAGCAATAATGATGACTGCTGTTAGGTAACCCGAACAGTTAAGTAATATCAAATTATGTTAAACTATAACAGATTTATGAATTAAACAAATTTTATGCGGCTTACTATCGCGTTTATTTTGGTTATGATTTTATAATTTTTTATTATTCCGACGTTTTTATTATTATTCCGAGAGATCGAAGTCTTTCCGTGACCACGGTGGCTGCAAAGCTCTCGAAACGTCGGAATAATAAAAAATTGTAATATCATAACCAAAAATAAACGCGATAGTAATAGTAATTCTCTGTGACCACGATGGCTGCAGAGTTTGTTTCAGATTAAAATAATAAAATAAATGCGGATATTAAGCCGCATTTTTTATCAATAACACTTTTTTATTATACATAGGCATTTATTTATTTTAAAACTCAATAGTTGTTTTACGAGTAATTCTTATTTGTGAAGATTCTAGATATAGACATAATATGAAAACGCGCGATGCGGTTACCAAATAGAGAGTGTTAGCAAATGTGATTTTTAAAGCAAGCAATCTCTCCAGTGAAGTGTCGAAGGCGCGACCAATTCGCGCTTACATAGCCGTGGAGCGCCAAAAGCCAGGCGAAAATGCCAGACACTGTAGGTGTGGAGGCAAACATTTGTCCGCGTTCTCAACGTTCCTTTGTTATCGCCTTTGTGTTACGCGGGTGGCTACGGGCTGACTGGGCAATTTCCTTTATTCAATCATCGCCCCAGAAAACCTTCGCGAGGTGTTTCCAAAACACATTTGAAGTAGGAACCCCTTATTGTCTAATTTCATAATTAAACCATACAATAACTCCACTTGTGATGGTAATACTCAGTTTCAATTCAAGTATTTCTTCAGTTGAATAAACAATATAATATAATTCGTACGAATCAAACTCGAGAACAAAAGTTTTTGTTTAATTACCAGTAGGTACCTTCATATACGAGTACTTGAAGATTACTTTATACTTAAGAAAATAACCAACCTCAATTTTTCTAAAATCATGCATCTTTATTATCTTGACGGGTAAGACAACCTTTCCCCATGGTCGTGTTACGCTACAATAGACTGCGTCAAAAGCACGTAATTTTCGTTCTAGCAAGCGAAGGAAGTAAAGAAAAACAGCACCGGTGGGCGCAAAACGTCCACGACGACAAAACACGGCAAGGATCGTCTCCGGTCTCGCCGATCTCCGTAGATATGCAAAGCACCACTAGCTTTCCCCTGGCACGTCTCTTTGTAACGTGATCTTATTGTGTTCTAGCAATCCTTGTCTTACCATGAATACGAAAGAACTTATGTCGATTTAGGAATTTATGAGAAGCGCCTCTGAACGCTTACGATATTTTTATGCAAACCGCGATATTTTACTTACGGCATGCTTTACACCGGTTCTCGGAAATATTTGTAAAGATTGTTCAGCAAGATGGTACTATTGGTTAGTATTCAAAAAGTTTGTAATCTTATATCTTCTTACTTTATTGTATCTATTACATGTTATACATACACATTAGTCTACCTAGTGTAACGTACCTATGTATATGGAATGTTCTCCTTACAACATTCATGGCGTGTTGCAGACATATCGGCAACTGTCACAGCCACAATGACAGTGACAAGTAGAAGATTGCATCGTTCGCTTGCAAATCCCGTTGGCTCTGGGTCGAGATTGATCGGAGTAATTTGGCCGCGTTCGGACGCGGTGCGCTCACCGATTTATCTCACAAATACAATTGTCAATGATCCATAAAAGACATTATTCAAACCCTAACCGAGCTATCATACAAAATTCCCCACAGTATAGAAATATTACAATTTTGGTTAGACTGGATGAAATGTGATTTATAAATCAGAGGCAAGTGAAAGGAAAACACGGGTACTAACATAGTTCCTTGATTACATAGAGGACATTCTTTAAAAACAACCACATAGTCGATATGAAGAGAATGGTGGATGTGAAAGAAGCTATAGTTGTGTCAGGATCGTATAAGTTGTCTCTGTTTATTCCCGTAGGAATCAAGGCGTGATATTGATGATGATGTTGGTTCGTAGCTTCTTTGTTTAGAGGCGACAGGCGTGGACGAACGGTTTAGCGATTGGCTTGTTGCGCGTAAAGTCCCGGTTTCGATCCCCGGTCGGAGCAAATATTTGTTTCATAGCTTTTATTTGTAATATTTAACAATATTAATATTTGTTAATATTTAAAAAAAAGAGATGGATATTTGCTTCGGGTCTGGTTAACAAAGAGTTGTAGTACCACCACTTACAAGTATACAGACCGTGAAGTGATATGGTCAGGTTTCGGGATCAGCTTGTTAGTTTCCGGTTCCATCTAGGCCGGCATAGTGGATGTGATTGCTACTCACAGTTATTGAATTGTAGTAGCAGTGACATTCATTCATGGACCACACTTCGGCTTAACATCAAGCGGGGTGCTGTCATATGTCAAGTCACAATAAAAAAATAAAATAAAAGGGATTTTGTATGTAATTCAAGAAGTGCCTTATGACGACTGAATACTATTACATAGAATCCTTGTTACTTAGAAATGTATTTCTTGTTACCACCTGCGGATATTACACGGAACTGCTTATTGTTCTTCCATTTGTGCATTTCGGTCTACATAAGTCTGGTCTTATGTAGTGACTAGTAAAGACAATAAATACAATTTTGACCCAATTTTAGTGTTAACACTTGTGGAAAATGACCAATATAATAAACGTGCGGTTAGTACGTTGTCAGTGAATTATAATGTTTACTATGAAACAAAAATCTAAAATTGGAAAAAGGTTTGATAAGAGCGCGGTATTTTTGATGCGTTTATACGTATAGCGCCGTAAAATTGCCAGATAAATATTATGATAGACACATTTCAGCGGGTTCTTCACATTTTTCTTAGTAAGAATAAAAGCATTTTCTACTCATGGTTAAATGGTCGCTGTTGAGTGTCGGACTAAAAGATTCAACTGTAGGTAGAAAGATATAGCTGCTCTTGGAATTGTATGCGAAATCTCCCGTGAAATTGACGCTCCGCCGTCGTGGCGTGTCTATTCTTCCTTCATTTCTCCAACGTTTCATAAAACGTGGAGTGGAATTGAAAATTTGAAAAATTCTTCATTTTATTTCTAGTTCAGTGCAGTTCGTTCAATACCTTTCATTGAATTCACATTTGTGTGTTAACTAGGGTTACATACATTCGATAAAATATCGTTATAGGTTTTTAATGTGTTTAAATATAATAATACTTTTCGTTTTTATATTCATATTTATGCATCGATGTATTTATGTTATCATGTTTAAATGTCTTTTTAAGTGGATTATTTTAGTTGTATTCCTTTTGGATGTGATTAAAATGAAAAGACTATTGCATATTTTATTTTTATAAAGTTTGAAAAAATACCCTTTTAACAATATATTTACATTAATTAAAACACATTAAAATATGGTAATAGTGGCCTATTATTTATACGAATATATTTAATAAACAAACATTTGAATATTGGATTGCACAAGCACGAATAGATACCTAATATAATATGTATTTTGGCTTAATGCGCTTTATTATTATAGCAATTAATAAAAAATATTTTCGCTGTTTAATTTAAAATCAAATTCTTTATTTTTAGGTTATACCAAATCTGCCTACAGATTATTTTCTATATTAAATGCACGTTTAGTAGCTTAGTGTAGAAATGTATAAAAAGACAAGAAAATCCTAATGATGACTTTTAAATAAGTTTTCGTAATAAGAGGGATTGTATAAGTATGTAAATGATACAAAAGTGAAACAATGATTATTTAAGAGTGAATAAAATTCGAATCGAAGTCTATACATGCAACCCCTTTTGTTCTATTGTCTGGTAAATTTGGATGAGGGGCTCGTGTCGCACGACCGCTTGCAGCGTTCTCGTATCAAATCCTCGTTTGCAGAAAGTATAGACTATACCGAGAAAACCGTGGGAAACTGTTTTATGTGCGTGATACCGGCATTCGAATTGCTTTTTGTGAGTCTAATATACGTGGAGGTAATTTTCAAGTGGGAATGTACTGAGAATAAAAATCTCTCAAGTTGGCTCGTATACTTTTATTTGCTGTTTAGTTTTGATAGTCATTGTCTTTGAACTAGCAATTTAAATTTATTTCTCTAGTTGTTTATGATAGTTTCTGTGGGACTGTGGTTATGGATAATTTCGATATTTATCAACACTATATATTTTTTTATTGTTATACGATATATGACTTTCAATTGCTTTAATACGCCGACAACTAAAACAACCCTTGTTAAGATTGCCTCAGTCGCTGTCACTATGCCAACCAGAGGTGCTTTTTCACGCTTTCCGACGGATCCAAGATTATATGATATGGCGAAGACATGGTTTGGTAATCGATTGTTTTATAGTGATACGTCGCGTTTTAGTTTCAGTCGACAGAATGCGAGTACTTCCTCCGACCTGCTACAGGACTTTCTCGGTCCGGGTACCACGGGAGTAAAAGGACGAGGTAGAAACAAGGTTAAAAAGCTCCTAAGAATATTATTTGTGGTGTAGGCGATACAGGATGTACTGGAATTATATATAACTTCATCTCTTAGAAGTTCACATGACCTTAGCATTTCCCATAATTTTCTATTTATTTTTTATAATAATTTATTTTATAGTTATGAAATCGAATCTTTAATTAAATAGAAGTATACATTATTTTATTACAATTAATTATTAGATAACATCTATACTAGTAGTTATGTATGTAAGAGGGTTACTTGTGATGATGACAGCTTAGATTAACTGTTTATCGTGATCTTAGTAGTAGTAATGATAAATGCCTGGCAAATGGCAATACAGGTTTCCTAAGATGATATAATTCACTGCAGAGTGGATTTCGGAGACATTCATGGCTAGTTTAAACCGACAGTCGTTTGTAAATGTCATGTATATAATATTATAATAAATAGAAGTAATATCAGGGACGTTGTCGGCTGACCACTTAATATACTTATTAAATGTACCATACCTATATTTATAAGTATGTAAATTTATATACCTACAGTATATAAATTTATGACAAAAATTTTATTTAAACCAAAATAGTATTACAATATGGTTGGCCTAGCTAGATACGGACCTAGATACGAGTTACACGTAGTAAACAATCTTTATTTACTTTATTTTATTTGTGGCATTTAATATTATACATTTATGGTTAGTCTTTGTGAAATAATAATAGTAAGGAGTCAGTTCTTTTTTTTTATTGTGACACGATATTTGATCACGACCCGCCATTAAATAAGCAAGAGGAGGTCCAAGAGTGACGACGACTGAAAAAACCAAGTTAGTTCACGGTCAAAGTTCGCCAGGGATCATGAATAAAGTAAATTAATTCTAAACTAATCAAAAATAAACAAGGCTTTTTTTTATAATTTGTATATTACTGTATAACCAATTTTAATTATGCTGTAAAATGCGGTCATTAAGGAGTGTATTTGGGGCAACGATTACGGATAGAATGAAAAATTCAGTTGTGCGTGAAAAATGTGATTTAAAAGAAGATGTAATAAGGACCGTGGATCGTAGCAAGTGACGCTCTATTGTCTCTGCCTATCACTGTGGAAAAAAGGCGTGACAATTTGATTGATTGTAATAAGGATTGATAAAGGTATGTGGCTTAGGTTTACCCACGTTGTCATTCTAATAAGGATGACAAATTAATTTATTTAAAAAAAAAAACACACTTATAAAAATATACACTAATAAATCTCAAGTATCCTAGACTTAAAAATCTAAGGATTTACACAACACGTTCATATTTCATTATGGAAGTCAGATTATTGCAGTCTTTTCTCATCAGGACCGAGATAATCTGATACAAAGCAGGTGGCTTGGGTGCTAGGAATCAATTACCTGGCCACTGATTGGGCAATTTGTCGGCTGGTAATCCCTTGGACGCGCCGCCAGAAGCGCCTCGATCAATATTCACTTAACGATCTCATCAACTAACAGATAGCTCACCGTTATTTACTTAGCTATCGAGATAGGAACAAAATGTGGGACAAAAAGCTGATAAAAAATTTGGGGCGAAATATGAGCCTGAACATTTTTATGTGATGACGATAAACAATGTACTCGTATAGTTGAAAATTTTATTATATAAAAGAACTATTACTGTATTAAGTGAAAGGTGATTTAATTACTCTACCTATCCCGGTGGGAACGGAGGCGTGACAAATGGATAGAATTGGTATTACGGATCGTAAACAAAATATCCAGACTACTTCCCTGAAACGCGACTGTGTAACTTCACGATCCTTGTACTTGAAAGTGGTAGTTCTTGCTCGTACAGTCAGCATTAGATATATCTGAGCACGCAATCTGATCAAAAGTATCTATACATTTAGGGTGATCATAAATATCTACACACCATTAGTTGTCATATTATTGTGAGCATTCAATGCGTCAAAAATATCTATACACTCAAATAGTCAAAAATATCTACACACTCACTTGTCAAAAATATGTCAACAGACAATTCAGTAAATTTGTTTTTAAATATTACATATTATATGAGTGTGTAGATATTTTTGACTATTTGACTGTATAGATATTTTTGACTATTTGACTGTATAGATATTTTTGACACATTGAATGCTCACATTAATATGACCACTAATGGTGTGTAGATATTTATGACCACTCTGAATGTATAGATACTTTTGATCACATTGCGTGCTCACATATATCTGATGCTGACTGTACCACCACTGATTGGCAGAATGCAGGATAAACGATCACCAACTATTTTATGTCAAATATCTGCCCTATTTTTTCAATATAAAATTCTTGTCCCATAGATTTTATTTATAATACTTAAAAATAAGATTAAACTTTACAGATATTTGTTAATAAAAAAGTCGAATATTTGCTCCAGGCCTGGTGATACGCAGTGTTGCCCAGTCTGCCAATCCGGGGTAGTACTATTATTTACAAGTGAATTGTAAATAATGGTACAGACCGTGAATTGACATAGTCGCGTTTCGGGATTAGTTTTCAAGTTCCAACTAGGCCGGCTTAGTGGATGCGGCTGCTACTTGCAGTTATTTAACTGTAACAGCAGTCGCCTTAAGTTCAGCCTGACATCAGACGGGGTGCTGTCAAATGCGTAAAAATCTAATGCAAGATATAAAACCTTTATTTTAAAACCTATAGTCAAATTAACTTGGAAACGTTTTTGCATTTGTAGTAGTGCGTCTAAGAGCGCGTTTCCATTATTAACACACGTTACAAAAACATGTCATGTCCTTAGGTTTTAATTAGAAACAAACGGAAGATAACCGGAAACTTTAATGAAAAAGCACGAAATTCGGTACTTACGAATTAACTATTTGATAAAAAATTGCAGAATATCGTGCACAAAACCGACCAATTGTTTTCGCCGGCGAAACATATATCTATATACACGTCACATACCCTTTCGAAATCTTGGTCAGATGGAAGCACTTCAGATTTAAAGCGACATAATATATCGAAGGGCAATTTGGTAAAATATTTAAATAAATAAATTATAAAAGTTGTTTATTTATTTATTTGCTGACTGTACACTACTACAAACGCGAAAACATCTCTAAGCTAAACCTAAATATAATGATAGGAGATCGTAACATCTTTATCTACCGCCACGACATAATGGAAACCGTGCTCTTGGGCGTGTGTACTACACACACTACTACAAATGCAAAAACGTCTCCAAGTTAATTTGACTGTATATCGTTATACCATATCGTGTTATATAATTATACGTCATGTATGAATTAAGTTAATGAGGTATTAAAAGCTGAATACATTTGCAAATTATTGTTTAATGTAAATTCAAGTATTTTAAATTAATAAAGGCTTAAATGGTAATTTATAAAAACCTTTTAAAATTTCATTCCTGCTTTGCATAATAACCTTTTGTAACGACTCAATCTACACCGGTTGCGGACCAAAATCGTTTTATTATTTTAATGTGCTTACTAGTCTAAAAAATGTCTATTGTTAAATGGTTTAGAAGCAATATTTTAATTTTTATTAACCATTCCGTAAATACACAACTTTAATTGTATTTTAAATGTAGGCGATGTGGTATAGTGATAGTGCAATCGTTATGTAAACCGACAGCCCCGGTTCAAAACCACTTGCTGTGTACCAATGTATTCGTATACGTGATATATTATGTACCTTGGACGTCCTGTTTTTATGATACAAGCACTATTAGTAGCTTAGTATAGAAATGTAAAAAAATGTGAATTAAACAATTTTTTTTATTATTCCGCCGTTTCGAGCGCTTTGCAGCCATTGTAGTCACGGAGAAAATTGTAAAACAAAACCAAAATAAACGCGATAGTAAGCCGGATAAAATTTGTTTAATTTATTAATCAATGTTCACGCAATATTTAAGAAAATACTATGTAAAAAATATACAAAAAACTTTGTGTACCATAAACAATATTTGTTACATTGTATGGTATACACAAAGTTATTTGTTTAAAAATGACCACCCTGAAATTAAATGCCGCAGCATACCTACATCAATTACAGGAATTCCAACAAATTGTTAGGGGTGCACGGGTGGCCTGTTATTACGGTTTTAGGTCCAATTTCATGTAATTGAAAACAAAGTGATCATTACGCCAGAGGGTGGCGTGACGTCGTACTGTCGCGCCTATTAAGGCATGATTTGTACATCGTGAAAAAGCTTTCACGTTTAATATTCGAATTTCCGAATTTATTAGTTTGTAACATGGACTTATATTTTGCAATCTTTTAATGTGGCTCGACATTTGACAGCTCTACGCCTGATGCCTGAAGAGCGGTTAGTTAAATAAGTGCAAGTTGTATTGAGGTACTATGCCGGCCTAGCTGAAATCGGCAACTTTTGAGCTGATACAGAAACGCGACTGAGTCACTTTACGGTTACCTAAAAGTGGGACTACTCCGAAATGGTAGACTTGCCAAATGATCAAACTATCTTAAATAACGAACTCGTAGCAAATATCGTCTAACTTTAAATTTGTTTTATTAACAAATACTTTAAATCTAATCAAGTAATACAATATTTTAAATAAATCTTAGCCTAGATTCGAACCCGAGACTTATACGTAGTGAACTGGTGTGTAAATCAACGCGCCACGCGGGTCTACAATTATTAGAATATTAGATTACTTACAGCTTACAGTACAACCTTTTTTGTAAAGGTTATTTACAAAAAATGCATATATTTATATACTGCAGCTTATCTATTGGCAGTTTATTCCACCAATATGTAGTATAGACAGGTGTTCAAACTTAGGTCTATAAAAATAACTCATTCAATATTCTTCCTTAATTATAAAAAAAATATAATTAGGATGAATATAACATTTTCTTATAATAGATTTTGCGCAAACATTGATTAATAAATTACACATATTTTATGCGGCTTACTATCGCGTTTATTTTGTAAAATTAAAACCAAAATAAACGCGATAGTAAGCCGCATACAATTTGTTTAATTCATTAGGATGAATATTACAAATATACAAATATATATCAGTCAGGTGCTGTCATTTATATGTCGAGCCACAATAAAAAAATAGTACATATAATTTGCAATAAAGAAGTCGGTCATGAGTGTCGGCAATAAAATTAAATTCACTTCTATATAAAGTGTTTCTAGGTCATTCAAGCAGTGTGAATATATAAACATATTAAATATTTATAATTAAGTTAGCTACCTAATCGATGTTTCACAAGTAAAGTTCCGCAAGCACTTATTTTAATTGCTTGTAAAATTAGTTAGTAGCAAGTCAAGGATTGAAACATTTGACGACGATTGAAGTAGGCTCGAGCGTGAAGTAGAGGTATTTAGCCACAGTTCATCTCCGCTAGAACGGTGTGCTGCGAGCGTCTCCACTTTACCAACAAAAGAGGCAGGCTATGTTGTTCTCCTACAAACTTTTACTAGCGAACAAGCCAAGGGTTTAATTGTTTTCATACTCTATGAGTTGCAAAAAAAACTATACATCTAAAACACAAATTCTAGACAAGTAGTTCAACTCCTGTCCATTTTTTTCTCATATACCTACTACAATGGTCTCTCCAGACTTTTGTTTTGAAGGAGCAAATTTTTAATTAAATCTACCTCGGGCGTGCAGTTCCTTTTAAATCTCACAAACAATTTACAAATAAATGTACAAATAAACTATACAGAACTGGATTCGTTGTGGTGCTAGTTTAAAATTTTAGCTAATAAAAAAGGTATTCGTATAAATAATAAATGTATATCGTACCTAAAGGAATAGATCTTACAATACAACTGTCAATGTTATAGCGTTCTAAAAATATCGTTAAAAAAGGATTTGCTACTACGACGAACGATCCGAGACAAGTACTATAAATTCTTGTCTTCAAAGAGCGTTTTTTCAAATTATATTCTTTGTTGTGAAAGTGACTTTTCTTGGGCAGTGAACTCTGAAAGTCACGAGGCAAGGCTGCGGGACCTCGCTCGATGTGTTGACGGCCGGCTTAAGCTCGTTTTTGCGAGTAGCTTAATGCAGTCTGGACGGCTACAGTGACAAGGCAATTTCACATCTTTACATCTATTAAACTAAAAGGTTTATTTATAGCTGTTTTATAGAGAATTAAAGCTGCTTAAATTTACAGCGGACATTTATTAAAAAAATAGTAACTACTTAAGTTTTTATAAAAAAATAAAAGTATTTTAATAACAAGAAACTCGAGCACTACAAAAGGGTTATTTTAGACAGAAGATGATCTATGCTCTGCGGTAAATTAGAGGCAAAATAAAGGTATGTAACAAATTACAGCGGTTATTTGATATGACAGAGCTTTTTATCATAATTTGTCTCTAAGTAAGCGCCAAGCCTGCTATTATGATGAAGGGATTTTAACAAGAACTACACTTTGTTGGTATAAATCAACGTCAGGGCGCGCGTCTGCGAACACTTAAACTTTGGCTAAAGTAACTCTAGAGGACGTCGAGCGCGGCCTGTGTATTCATTAATTTAACGCCGTTCTGCAAAAACTATCATGTACAAAATGCACGTTATAAATCGATACGATATACAAAGTTTCCCACCGATGGTACGCTGTGCCAAAACTGTAACGTAAAGATGAATGACTCATCAGTTTTTCTTTTTCATCACGTTGATGGTCGCGCATCAAGTGCCTCGTTTGAAATTCTATTATAATATTTCATTTAATAGGAAAAAAACGTTAATTAATTGTTATTATTATATGCATAATTTTATTATAATATGTTATTTTGAGTTGAACAATTAAAAGTTGTTAAAATAAACGAGGTCAAAGAATATAATGAAATGACATCCTCGGCCTTCTTCCGTTTGAAGTCCGGGGCCTTTGTCAGAAATATATGTTAATTTACTCAGCAAGAGGACTAACTTAGAATAAGATATTCAGAAGGGACATTGTTGCTCAGAATATTTAGCAATGGCGACATCTTGGTTGGCAACTCCTAAACTTGATTATTGCAAGGCAGCAAACGGTCAAAATTCAAATCACGACAATGAGAACAGACTATCAATATTCAAAGTAAAATTCAATTTTAATAAACAAGCAGTGTCAATATCATTAAAAAGCTGCGTCAAATTTAGGTAGCTTTATAGTGTATTCATGTTTTTTATATTATTATTGTAACACGACATCTTACCTCGTCCCGCCTGATGATAAGCAAGAGGAGGTCCAAGAGTGGCGATTAAGTAAGTATGCCCTAATCTTTTAAGAAAACTTCATAAAGGTATTGCTACACTAATAATTGTATGAAAGAACCTTAAACCTATTACAATTTAAAAAAAATTGTCACGCCTCTTTCCCACAGGGAAAGGCAGAGACAATGGAGCGCTACTTGCCACGATTCTGACACAACTCCCTCGCTTTCCTCACATCCACAATTCTCTTCATACAAGCTCTACCTACGGTTATTCAAGCTAGGAATAGTTATTTTTACCACAAAACCTTTGTATTATAACTTTTTATTTAAACACAGGATTTTTAAACCTCTGTTCAACAATATAGGTTGATGTAATGAGGATTATAATGAGCAAAATCGTTTTATTATTATTTTTCGTGGTACTCGTAATATTTAATATAAATGTGGACATTTAATTATAGTTAATTTCAATTTACAATATAGAGAGGGTATAGTAGTTTAAAAAAGATGTTTTTTTTTATTAATATAAATGGGTGAACATGTCCATAGAAGAAAAGCTGTTGACATATTACTCACGCCATAGTGGCGCGTCGAGCGGGCAGCTTTCACTAATGAATGCAAATTTCATTAAGCTACGGACTGTACACACGCTTTTTTAATACGATAAAAAGGGTAAATTACATTTTTAATAAATTTATTTTGTTTCCTAAGGAGAATTTGTAAAATTATTGTTACAATACCGACAAGGCGATCGTGGTGTGGTGGCAGTGCAATGGTTACGCAAGCCGAGAGCACGGTTTTAAACCACTTGCCTGTACCAATGTATCTTTTATATATGTTTTATGTAAACATATATAATAAACATAATAACATATATTTTTTTAACTTTGGTTGTCCTGTTTCTATGATACAAGCACTTTAGTAGTTTACTCAAGAAATGTAATGTAAAATGAAAAAAAAATATATAATATCAAAAATATTTAATTATTATTTATTGTAACAATTTGAATTAATAATACACATAAGATTTCTACAATAGTACAAATTTTGTTACAACACAACACTTAATCTAGTTCATATAATGGCAAACTTCTTTGGTAATTAGCCCGAAACAGCCTGATGAAACGTGCAAAATAGTTTCAGTGTCTTGAAGAACTAATAAAATACAAGTCGAAAGCAGGTGTGTACGTGACGAACAGTTAAAGTTATTCGCAATGTGTTAATTAGAGAAAGTTTATCTACTCTAAGGAGCGACTAGATGCGCTAAGCGACGCGACTTAGCCTTCAAGAAGGCTCGAGAGGGGCACACAAAAGCTTCTCCGAGCTTACAACGAGCGCAGAGGAAAGCTTCTGATTCGACTTTAACTTTGAATACGTTGCAGACATGTATTGTTTCCGCTGCAGTTGTGGTGCTTTTATATGTTGGAAAATTTACTCTACAAAAATAGTCCTACGATATTTTTAATAATATATTCTAGGTATAAGACTAATGAAATAATATTTGGAAATTAACTCTAGAAAAATACTCTTACGATGTTTTTATTAATATATTCTATAATAGGTATATATTCTATGTTTATTCTTAAGGAGACCGTGGTGTAGTGGTAGTGCAATGGTTACATGGGTTCATGACCATGGGTCCAAACCACTGCCAATGTATCTTTGATATGTATTATGGTTGACCTGTTTTTATGATACAAGCACTTTGGTAGCTTACTTTAGAAATGTAAATAAAATAATAAATAAAAAAAATTGGTATAACTATAATGCTTCTGAGATTCGTGGAATAATGTTTGAAAGTGAACTCTAGAAAAATACTCCTACGATGAAATGGATGGTAAGTTTTTTTTAATTTTATTGTGACTCGACATATGACAGCACCCCGCTTGATGTTAAGCCGAAGTGTGGTCCATGAATGAATGTCACTGCTACTACAATTCAATAATTGTGTGTGTAGTTAAAACCGGCAACTTTCAAGCTGATCCTGAAACGTGACCAAATCACTTCACGGTCTGTATACTTGTAAGTGGTGGTACTACCCCGGATCGGCAGACTGGGTACCACTGCCTACCACTCTTAAATACAATAAGCATAATGTTATAGCGTAATTGATACAGTAGCGCACACGATTGAGGTTGAGCAAACGAGTAACTAAGATCTGTAGCCAAGATTTAAACGTAACCGGAGGCCATACTTCCTTTATGGATTCACATACATAGCTGATGTTGCTACTGGGCGGAATTTCAATTTAATATTGGTACAGATAAATCACTAGCAAGAAAGCAGCACAACCGATGTTGTTCTAATGTGTCGAGCTTACGAGTCTAGACGACGGCCATAAGTTACCCAACAAATAAATAATGTATTGAATTATTAACGTTTCAAACGTTCTTTTATTCCTTGTTACTTTGTTTTAATTTTGTTTATTTATAAGCAGCAACTTTGTATTTGTTTCATGAATAAACAATAAAAACATTTGTTGTTGTGCCAGGAATATTTCACTGAAACTCGGCCGGCTTCGTATTTCATCGACAGTTGTATAAAGCCGCATATCAATTCAAACAAACCTAACAACTGTACCAGTCAGTGAACTCGTAATTCTGGGCGGCCAGTGACAGCGCGTGGGCATCACATTCGTCACGCGGCTGTCAGTGGCGGATTACAACACGGTCTGCGGTTGCATGGTCAGTCCCAACCGGATCATTTGTTGGACTCTACCATCGATTTCATATTAGCTTCTGCTCACGCCATCAACAAAATCACATTGTTTTCCTTCCAACTTTTTCTTTTACAATTCTATACTAAGTTACTAAAGTGCTGGTATCATAAAAACAGGACAACCAATGTACATAATATATCAAAGATACATTGGTACCGGTGAGTGGTTTCAAACCCGTGCTCTCGGCTTGCGTAATCATTGCACTGCCACTACACCACGGTCGCCTTAAACTATACACGTCTATGAAGCATAATTTTGCTTAGACGTTGTCACTATGACTGCCAAAGTTGCTCTTTCTAAAACTATAGAATAGGGAGAACAAATTAGTCGGTAAATAATTCCACCACTAAAGGAAAATATTTCAACAACAAAAAAAAACGGCGCGTAAACAGAATGTATTACAGAAGTAAAAAAGAATGAACAAAGTTAAAGTACTCTTTCTGAGGAACTTCTTAGAGGAACTCTTTGGTATAGGCGATAAGGACACATAGAGCCACAATGTCTGAGATATTGCAGGTACTAGAGTTTTCATGACCTTAGAAAATCACCTATCACTTTGATAAGTCACTGATAAACAAGATAGTAAGCCGCAAAAATCTTTTACTTCATATAAAAATATTGCCTATGTAAATAATGCTTATGTTTATTTCATAGAGTTAGCTTTGATGAGGATTGGTGTGTTGCCATAAATCTCTGATTAATTAACGTTCGCTATATTTCCATTATCTCTATATGTGATGATACAATTAAATTTTGTCAGCCGACATAATTTATTTGAGTTTCTGCTGATTTAAAAGAGATAGCATTAATTATCGAAAATGGTTGTTCCATCTTTCATTATAGTTCAGTTTTTTTATTGTGACATGACATCTGACGTTGACCCGCCTTATGATAAGCAAGAGGAGGTTTAAGAGTGACGACGACTGAAAACCCGAGTTAGTTTACGGCTGCCTCGGTCGCCGTCACTATGCCGGCCAAAGGTGCTTCTTCACGCATCGCTTGAAGGATCCAAGGTCATATGATGGAGAGAACACATGGGCTGACAAAGAATTCCACTTGATATTTATTTACTAACTAAGTAGATATGAAAGGTAAGAATAAATTGTATGACTATATTAATCACAACAACACACGCCACAATATCAACTGATTTGTTTCATCATCAATTCTTATTTCTTATGCATTATTAAATTATACCATTTAGTAAATATTACCAAAATATTATATACTTACCTTATTTTAATATAATATATATTTATTTTAATATATTATTTATATATTTATTGTGATTTTATTAAACAAAATAAACGGTTTTCTATATATATTGTATTATATAAAGGTAATATTCAATAATAACTTATTTTATTATTTCTGGACATCCCGGATAACGGTCTGCGGCAACAGAATTTTATCAAATGGAGGATGTTTTCAATCACTGTTTTCAATTACTTTTTTTTTCACATGTATTGTTCGTGTATACGTGTATTTGTTCGTGTATATACTCGTACATTTCATTTATAAGATAAGGAGTTTGCCTATCCAGGGAAGTACCCGAACTTTCATTTTGACCCAGTACCGTTTTGGGACAGACTCGAAAGTGGCTGGTTCCAGCTATGCCAGCATAGTGGGTACGACTGCTGTACTTATAGTAATTTTACTATAGTAGCAGTCGGCATTATTCGTGTATGAATCTCCAGTATGAAACACCAGGCAAGGTGCTGTCAAATGTCGAGCCACAATAAAAAAAACTTTGGGGCTTACGCAGCCTCGCTTGCGCTCCACTTCTTATTAATGTTCGGTTTATGTTAATATTATGACAGTTTAACTATTCAGTTATTCACTTAGCGTCAGTTTTATTCTTTTTGTATCGGCTGAAGGAAGTCAAATACTTACGGTATTTCCTTTTCCTTTCCACGAGTTAAATTGTTTTTTGTCGTGCGCAGTCCCGTTCAAACTTTCTAAGTCGATTATAAAAGCACTGAAAACATTCATTTACAAACTCACCAAACTACTTTTGAATAAGAGTTGGAGACGAAATCTATTTATTCCAAGTCCTTTTGTTCCTTTTCTAGCTCGTTTTATTCAAATTAATTGTGAGTTTATTCATGTTTTAGTTATTTTTCAATGTAATTTAGTTCAAAGTAATTTGGTTGAAATCGAAACAATGCTACAAAGGGTGAGGTGATAACGTTGGAAAGTTTACTGCGATACCTTGAAATTGCTTTGGGCGTTTTAAACTAAAAGGAATGAGGGAGCGGAAACGTAGCACTATGAGATGATAAGATTACGAACGAAAACAGGGATGGAAAGTTATTATTTCTAAATTTAATAAGATTAACTACAACTACTTCTCTCTTACTTTGGTCTCGGTCTCGTTTTGAAATCCAACTTAATATTAAATTTTACTTTTAAGAAAAGAATGGCAAGGAACTATTTAAATATCTTACTACTCGTATATCTATTTAAAAACTTAAAATTATCGTGTCTAAAATATAAATAAGTTTTTTTTATTTATTTTTTATTTATTGTGACTCGACATATGACAGCACCCCGCTTGATGTTAAGCCAAAGTGTGGTCCATAAATGAATGTCACTGCTACTACAATTCAATAACTGTGAGTAGCAATCACATCCACTATGCCGGCCTAGATGGAACCGGAAACTTACAAGCTGATCCCGAAACGTGACCAAATCACTTCACGGTCTGTATACTTGTAAGTGGTGGTACTACCCCGGATCGGCAGACTGGGTACCACTGCCTACCACTCTTTGAGAGGTTCAGTTCTTTGACCAGCATAGTCAACGACTGAGACAACTGTAAACTGAATCGTTGGGTTTAGCGTTTGCGCTCTTGCACTGTTCCCTGCAGGTTAGTCGAAGTCAGTATTGCGTGTCAATAAAAAATGACTACACATCACAGTAAAATAGATCACTATTTAAAAAGAAGGTCTACATACAATTCCTAAATAGCTCCCAACATAGCTGTAAGTAGTATGTATATTTATGTGTATGAGTATGTTGTATTATTATTTATATATTTTATTTTACACCTACCTCATACAAAAAAGTGCGTTAAATTGTTCCTAAGGTAGGCGTAAGAATACCCAGCGGCATTAAGTCCGCCTTTGTACCTAGTGCATAAAGTTTTTAAATAAAAAGAAAATGAAATAAATATTAGTCATATTCACCAATACCTACGGTCAATATATATTTTAATTAGAAATTCGAAGCACGTATAAAAACTTATTAAAGTACACAAATCGACCAGTTTGTTACAAATTGATATATCCCTGTATTTTGTGAGAAAACCTAATTATTTGTAATGCAATTAGTTGAATTTCGTTGAACCTAGTGTTACACAAGGTGGACACGGTGTAGAATGAGCCGAGGCTCCGAACGTGATCCGCATCAAGAATATGTGCAGTTGCATATTGAGGCAAAACTAGCAGACACGGGATTACAGTCAGGTACTCAGGTTTAATTTACACGAAGAATGTACAAGTGAACTGCTACCGAATTTTGTATGTATTACAAGCAGTCGCATATGCAAATAACACAAGAGACAGGCTTTGTAATTTCATATTGTATAATTTCAACCTGATATTTGGTATATTATAAATATACGTATAAGGATAACACATATAACTTATTACAGTAATAACAAAAATAAATACATATGATAATGTAAATGGTTCTATCTGTATCTGATTATGAATAAGCATTTTTAGTTTTTGGATAACACATTTATTAGAATATATTAAAATGGGCCATAACTCGTTATTAGACATATTTTATTTCTCTCGACGTTTCCGTGGTCTTGAGAAAAATTTAGGCCTTCTCAGCTCTTGCAAAAAAGCCTTAATGTAAGGATAAATATAATAAAGTAAGCTAAATAACGCATCAAAATCAATTATAATTATTATAAATTTTAATCGTGTAAGTTTATAACAAAATACATTTATAAATCACTTGTTTTTGAACGTACTCATAAATCCATTTCAATAAATAATATTAAACTAATTGAAGTGGCTAAATAAAATATTATTGACAAATAATAAAAAAAATAATTATGAAGCTCAATAAAAATATATTTCGTAGTTGAAATACTACATATTTTGCACCTGGCCGTATTAACTGTGACTTACAAAGACTTTTTATGGTTTTAGGATAGGCTGTCGTGGACAAGTTTACTTCCCCGTCAATTGTCTTGACGAGTTTAAATGACATTCTCACACAATGAATATATTTATTATAAATAATATTAATAAAATACTAGTATTAATACAAATAAATATACATATATACATAATAAAAGTTATGAAACAGGCCCGCTCCGACTAAATCGAAGACATCCTAAAGAAAGCTGGGTCGCCTAGTGCCGATGAATGAAGAGAATTTTGGATGTGAGATAAGCGAGGGAGTTGTGACAGGATTGTGGCAAGTGGCACAAAATTGCCTCTACCTATCCTGGTGGGAAAAAGGAGTGACTATTTGATTTATTGATTGAAACAAATTTGCTCCCACCGGGAATCTAAGCTGAGATTTTACGCGTAACGGGTGTGTTAAATAATGCGCCCACTTTGTAGTGTCGTCAATACTCGTACAAAGATTAAATTAGCATTATAATGATAATTAATGTACGCGATCATGTTTTGAAACCATTTATTATGTACTTGATGATGCACAATCAAACGCACTGCTCAAAGCAAAGGCAGGCACGCATGCCAAATGTGTTGGCTAGTTGCATCTCACGCCCTACCACTTGCATCAGCCATATATTATTCAACGTCCCCGGCCGTTCCCGATGCACAGCTGTAACAATCCGCCTTGACCGCTCCTCAACCCCTTATGTCGCACAATTAAGGCATTTCAACCCAAACCCTATTAATATAAGTTGTCTCGTTTATTTAGTGCCTCGATTGCCTCTCTGATAACTTGTTTAAATTAATGACTTCTTCGTACACATAAACTGTAATTAACATCAAATAATCCGAGATTGGTAGGTAGGCAGTGGTTTTCAGCGTTTCAAGATCGGCTTATAAGTTCCAGCCAGGCTGGCATAATGGGTGCAACAGTCGCCTCTATTCATGGAATGCACTCCAGCCTAACATCAGGCGGGGTACTGTCATATATGAAGCCACGATAAAAATAATAATAAAACTATACTACGGTGTACGAGGGTGATTAATGATAATATTTTTCCGTTGAAATCGGTTACTAATTGTAAATATCAATGTTACTAAAATAAAGTAGGATTATTATTCTGTAAAGTAAGAGTGATTAAATAAGGAGTTCGTATTTATTACGAATCCATAATTCAGGGTCGTATCAGGAAATGATGGTCCATTGTCCCGCCTCATCCCTATGACAATGAATGATTTACCTGTCGAAATCTTAAAGGCTTCGACGCGTGAAACATTTTGAAATCTCAGGAAATCTCTTTTAGTTAATCCATTGTGCACATTTTTAAATATATTTTTAATGTATTTCAAGTATTAATATTTATTTACTACTCGTATTTAAGTACAAATATTATACGAGCAAATTCTATATTTCTACATATATTAAATTTTCTGTATATTTTTATTGTGCTTTCTTCATCTACCTACTGTTGTTCTCTGCACAACCCAAAGGTTGACTGACAAAGAAAGGCTTTAAATGTTTTGTATATTGTATATTATTTACAATAAAGAAATTAATAAATAAGCCAATAAAAAAGAAAACTATGAAATTATGTATGTTTTAAAAGAAATCTAATGTAAGCAAGAATAAATAAGTATTTTTTAAGATCAATCAATCAAATTGTTAGGCTAAAAGATCAAGGGTAAAAGGTCTCGGACATCTTATACACATATAAAAGTTTAGTGGAATACCGTGACCCTTTAGTGAACGCATTAAGCCCGACTCGACTGTCAGCAGTAGATAGCAGTCGTAACAGCTAATTCAGAAACCCATGGGCGGCTTTAACTAGTAGCCAATGACGGTTGCCACTATTCCTAATGTCCAACCTAACCTATAATAGCTAGTCTTCCTTTTGGGATTTATAGGGGTCACTCATGTAGGGTCAGAACAAAAGTTCTCGAATATTAGTACGTATTTGGGTATAAATACTGGTGAAAAATTGGAATCGTTTACGTTCATTATTTCGGTAACTCAGCCAAATATTTACTTAGCCATATATTTTTGATTAATAGCAAAATATCCGGTCATAAATAAAAATAAAAGATCAATGTTTTCTTCGTCTAGGATTATAAGATTTATATTTTCAGGTTCTTACTATCTATCATATTTATAAAAGTATTATATCATTTGTGTATACAGAAGATTTTCTAGATACTGTAGTCTTACAAAGTTTGAAACTAAAAGTTAAGAAGCATCCATTCATCTATATTATAAGAGTGTATTTTTTATTACAGTTAAAATCTTTTAAATATCATTTAATGTCTCCGTGCACACAGCAATTGACATAATAGCACTCGTATTCCGAAAACGCACTCGTAAACCATCCTAGTTAAAATCTTCCATCATTACGCTGCAAATTTAATGAACCATTTATGCCGTGCTTAAAAGCATTACTATTTTAATTATTCACTCATTTTTAGCTCCCCGAGGGAGCTCTCTCATCACGTCCCCTACATCAGGCAAGGAACGCATGTACACCACGTACAGACCGCAAGCAGAGATGGCGACGGTAATAAATCTCGTCTTAGCTACGTTAGGCTAAGCGGTTCTGCATCGCATAGGCTAGTAGTTGCATGTTGTCCTTTCGTTAGACGCGACATTCATATCTAAGTACAGCTATAATTAATACAGCACTTGTCACCCACCCTAACTCAACTATTTTGGAGAATATTCCATCGATGGAATATTCAATTACAAAAGATTGATGGCAATGATTATTATTTTAATTATTACCATCAATATTATTTTGTGTTAAATATATTATTCATGCATTTATTAACCTACCATATTTTTATCTACGTGTATTGTTATTTAAGTTATTGATGTGTACTGACTGTATATTTTTATCTTGATTTCATAAGTTATCTACATTATAAAATATAAATAAATAAATATTATATCTACCTATTTTAATTCACAACATTTATTTGTTTTTTGCACCTGCTTTTCACCCTAAGGTTGACTGGAAGATAAAGCCATTTGGGTTTAAATCCGCCTGTATGCAACTAGCTATAAAGAAATTGAAAAAGAAATAAATAAATATTTAAATAAGTAATTAAGTATTAAATTTAATATATAATCTTGCCTACATCGGAAGTGTACCGTAAACAGACGGAGATTGTGGCGGCATGTGATGCGCTCCATGCATTAAGGTCGTGGCAGACCGTTGTGATGTGCCGATGACATTGTCGACCGCTAGCCAAGATGAGAAATGTATATAGAATCAATGTACGAGTATATCCTCATAATATGTATATCCTCATATTATGCATGAAACGTTAAAGAAAATTTAAGATTGATAAGATAAGATTGATGTGTAATGCCATTTTTCTAATGTTTAATTCTGTACAGCTTATGATTGATCCCAACATCTTTGTATACAATTTATATAATTGTAAATAAATCGGAATATCATAATGTTTATGTATAACACATTAATAGAGATTAAATCTCAATTACAAAAAAGTATTCTTCACACATGTCATGTCGTTTACGTTAACTAGAGGCAGTAGTTTGTTAGTTATTAATAGGAACAACAAAAGTAGATCAGTAGACAGGATCCTTCATCTCATCTGCGTATAAACACAGCGGAACACGTGCAAACTGTCGGATATTGCCTAACGAAGAGAATGCCTCAGCAACGTTTTATTTTTCGCTATTTTCCCTTGTTAAAGCAGTTACGTGTGTGTCGATACCAGGAAATATGTGAACGGCGTCGAACGTGCTTCTTTCACAACTTACCCAATGAAGGTTTCATTTTATAATAAAGCTTTTTTTATTAAGGAATTTGTATAATTATTTTATAATTTGCTTTATCGGCCTTACAGGCCATGTTACCGGAATTTACGTGACTTTGAAATAAATACTAAGCAAATGTTTTCTAAATAATTATTGTATTATATTTAAAGAGCTTTTGTTTCTCAACTTTAACAAGTAAATAGGTAAAACGGACATGGTTTATTTTAAATTAGATTTACATTTTTCAAAAACCCTATTAATGAATATAGTGAAATAAGAAATGAAAATTTAAGATAAATAAAGAGATCGAACCCAGTATCTGTCGATGAAAGCGCTTAAAGCGTTTAGGTGATACGAGTAAGAGTAGTTGACTAATGTGCACGTGTGAATGTTATTCTAGTCAACTTTCATTAGGTACTAATTTATGTATTATTCTGATTTACATATAAAGCGTAGATTCAAATTTTTTAAGGTGAGAGAGAGATGAACTCCGCCCAGACATAATAAAATAAGTTATTTAGTTTTATTGCCTGCAAAGTTACGCAATATTTCTATGTTGTCTAACTGTAGACAATGGCCTCCGAGTTTAGGAGTAGGATGATGTGGGTCACAATAAACTTTTGTAACAAGACAATAAAGTAAACATAACCCCCGGACGCTACACATGCAGACAGGAAGCTTTTGTTAGTATTTCACACGACAAAACACAACTGCGCCGGCTGAGTCCGGCGATTCCGGAACTGGCTACGCGAAATACAAGTACAGCCTAGGCTAAATCAATCTAGTTATTATACTCAAACTTGTTATTTATTACGCTCGTGATACAACATATTATATTTGTCGTAATAGTCTAAAGGTGGTATTAGTTAAGGCGACCGAGATCAAGTGGTAGTGCAATGCTCTCGCAAACATAGAAACCCCGGTTCGACTGCCGATTCAGGAATCGGCAGTCGAACTAAAAAGTTCGGTGCGTCTTTTATTTGTAGAACAATCGACAAGTGGAATGCTTTGCCAGCCCATGTGTTCTCTCCCTTCTATGACCTTGGATCCTTCAAGCGATGCGTAAAGAGCACCTTTGGCCGGCATAGCGACGGCGACTGAGGCAGCCATGAACTCACTCGATTGTCCCAGTTACTCTTGGATCTCCTCTTGCTTATCATCAGGGGGATCGAGGTCAAATGTCGTGTCACAATAAAAAAATGTATTTTTGATATTCCACATCTGACCTCGACCCTTTTCAGTCTGAAAAAGGCCGCCTCAGTTCACGGCTGCCTAAGTCGTCGCACTATGCTGGCAAAAAATTATGTACCTATTATGGTCGCCAAGTTTTAATGATACAAGTAAGTATATGGAGTATATTAATATAAAAAAAGCTATTTGACCGCAGCTTATCTATATTGGATGGTTAATTTAGTTTTAAATTGTGTATGACTTCATCTTTCTCTGTATTTAACATTCACTTGGTATTTATTTTCCTTTAAATATTCTTGCTTTCTCCTAAACTTTGAAATTATTTAACCTGTAAATGCAATTAGGTAACACTATGGCTATCACATTTAAATTTAACAATAAATTATATTGTGGTTTGGACTTCTGTGATAGAAGAATCAAATTGTGACGCCTTAATTACCACAGGGATAGGCTGAGACACTGAGCCTTACTTTTAACGATCCTGAGACAATTCTCTCGTTTCCTTCATATCTATTATTCTTATCATACAAGCCCTGCGGTGAAAGTATATATAATAATAGTGTATACCTACTAAGTATAACATTAGTATAAAAATAAGATTATATTATCTACACACTCGTACACATTTAGCGTCTACGTTCTTGACCACCCGTTCCCATTTTTGTTTCTCTTTTATGTGATTTTTCTTTTACGACCATCTTCTGTTTTATCTTCACCACATTTTCTTTCTTACGTTTTAATTAAAAGGCCTTTACTACATGCACATGCTTATAAAAACGTTTCAACTTCAGTTTCAAAATAATTGTCTCGATAGTAACTTTTTTTTAATAAGATTTTTCTAATAATATGAATCATCACAAAAACACATACATAAAACAACTAATAAAGAAAGGTTTTCCTTTATAAAAATCCGCGTATCCATTTTGCTCAATCTTTTAGACTATCTTCAATAGGCTATACTTATACTCCACAATACTCCACAAAACTTATATTAAAAGTTCCTGTTCTATTCGACCGATATTACAGATCATGCCCCAACGTCGAATAAAAGTACAAAGAAATATGAAAGTTTTCTGCTTAAAAGGCGCATTACCTAAAGTAAACTCGGCTGCTATAATCGGTTATGGACTTGTATTAGGTAGTTACTTCGTAGTCGTTTCTTTTAACGGTAATTGTTGGCCGCTATCGGGCTCACTAAGGAACTGTACTACGACGTCGCTCTTGTGCGTTTTACTTTGATACAATGTATATTATATTCATTATTATATTCGACATACAACAGCATCCCGATAGATGATAAGCTGGAGTAAAGTCCATGAATGGAGCCGACTTTTATTCTATGTACTATAGTTAAATAAATGCAAGAGATAAATGCATCTACTACACTGGCCTATTTGGAACCGACAACTACCATGCTGAATTCTAAAAGCGACTAAGTAACTTTATGGTTTGTACACTTGAAAGTGGTGGTGCTAATACGGAGGATCCGGGTCCGCAGACTGGGCAATTGAGCTGTTTTTTAGCTTTTCTTTAAAAATCAACTAATTAAATTTTCTTAGATTTTGCCCGAACATTGATTAATGAATTAAACAAATTTTATTCGGCTTACTATCGCGTTTATATTTTTTATTATTCCGACGTTTCGAGAGCTTTGCAGCCATCGTGGTCACGGAGAAACTTCGTTTAATTCATTAATTAAATTTTAAAGGTTGTACTCGTATATTTTGATATTTATTTATGTAGAAAGGTTTTGCATTGTTTTGCATAAGCATTTCATTGACTATGTTTATGTGTTATTGATTATTATGTTATGTTATTATTTATTACTCTCATCATATTTATCTCTGCCTATCCCTGTGGGAAAAGGCGTGATAATTAATTTGATTGATTGATACTCCCATCATAACATATTGGTAAGTATATTAATTCATAACAGTGTCACATAAATCTTATTCTGTTTGCCGTACACAGCCCAAAATTCGCCTTCGATATTGTTGTTCGCTAAAATGCTGTAATACAATTCAGTAAGTAAAGATATTTAAAACTTCTTATTGTGACCATATTGTTTATTATTTTATTACAATAGAAAAATAAATATATATATATATATATTTACAACTAGGCCGGCATAGTGGATCTGACTGCTGTAATCATGATATTTATTTATTAATAAATAAAACGAGACTACATATTTATTTCTAACAAACAAGCTACTTAAACGTATTATTATATTTTTCTGTAATGATACTACTTGTTATATTAAAAGGAAGGAATACTTCTATATTTCAATAAAATAGATAGCTATAAGAAGACCGTAATATGACATCATTAGTGGTGTTACAATGCTCCCTCATTAATACACTTTGTTAGGGTAACACGTTGAATGCTTATGTTTGTATTTATACATCCTGTTTGTTTAGTAAAATGGTGTAAGTCCAACATTTATTTTTACAAGTATATTTTATAAATCTGTTTTTGTTTATAATGTTTTATGTTAGCCGTAACCGACTCGAATCTATACGAATAAATAAACATAATATAAAAATATGTTTTATTAGATTGTGGAAGCGAGGAATTAATAGCATGTGTAAGACCATTGATCTAATTGTCACTCACAATTCCAAGATATAGACAGAGACAACATAGTGCCGCTTTCCACGATCCTGACACACCTCGGTCCATCTTGCTATAAATCTAAAAGTCTATTCATATGGACAATATGTTTATGTACATTGCGGACACCAGATTTTTCAGAATGTCCCCTATTTGATGAAGAAACTATCTTCTGGGCCGTTCTCGCCTCCGACTTATCCATCTACTTCATCGCAACATACCTTTCTCAATATCTGTCATTTAATACGCACGCAGTGCATGACCGAATTATACAGACCGTAAAGTGATTTGGTCACGTTTCGGCATCAGCTTGTAAGTTGCCGGTTCCATCTAGGCCGGCATAGTGGATGTGATTCCTACTCACAGTCATTGAATTGTAGTAGCAGTGACATTCATTCATGGACCAATCTTTGGCTTAACATCAAGCGGGGTGCTGTCATATGTCGAGACACAATTTAAAAAAAAGCTAGACCTGCAAGGAATATTAATGTACCTTATTTTAAATAATTTTAATAGGCCGGCACTTTAACATGTTAAAAATTTATTTCTTAAAGTTTTCAACGTTGTTTTAAGTGATGTTTTACAGAACCTTTATATATTTTTAGACATTTTGATGCACTATTCTGGTGAGTTAATTAAAATTAGTTGCAATGATATTCTTTGCAGGTCTTTATCTTGCTTCTTGGATTTCTGTGCTATGAGGGGCTGGTAGAATCAAGCGATAAGCAGGTGCAGGCTAAGCCTATACCCACGCTAATAAATTATTTTTATATCATTCACTTCCATACATTAATATACATTATGGTATAAAATAATTTATATTATATACCATATGTATATTAATATTAGTTTGATATTTAAATTTAAATATGTGTTTAAAATTATATATTTTGACGTATGGGGGTTTTGAATAAAATCCAATATTCTGGGTCGAGCTAAAGAGATGTTTTGTTGCTAGAAAGTTCGCCGTAGTGGGTACGAGTCGCCGAACCGTATTATAGGGTCTACAGATAAGCCGAGGGGAGTTGCCTCTATAACAAACGGAACTGAGGTTTAGTACCCCATCCTGATTGATTTTATATTGCACGATTCAAACTTTTATGAATTATAAAACTTTTAAATGTATTATCTGATATGGATATTATTCATAAAATTTACGTAATTTGATCAATTTTTATCTAATTAACCACCCGGTATCAAGATACAAAGATAGCAATGTATCTTTGATATCTGTACGTGTATCTTTTATCTTGGTTGTTCTGTTCCTATGATACGAGCACTTTAGAAGCTTAGTATGGAAATGTAAATAAATAAAAAAATAACCATTGATCGGTTAATATTTTAGAAAAACTTTTTTAAGAACTCATTTTTAGAAACTATTGCGTTATTTGAATCATTTTTAATAATTGCTGTTACTAAATGACATTAGATCCCAATTATTTAGTTACGGTTTCCAAAATATCTAGCTTTTTCGTTTTTAAATTTAACCTGTTACTACAATGTCTAACAACTTATTGTCATTTTCTTCATCTAAAAATAAAAGTTTATTGTTTGTTACGTAAGAAAATTCTTTATTGTTATTTGTATTAGATATAAATAAATATCTCATATTAATATTTTATTTTTAATTTATTCGATCTACAAAGCTTTGCAATAAAACTATTCGTGCAAAAAGGGTTGAAATGTAGAAATCGAATTCACCTTTATCGAACCGTCAATAAAGGCCCGACTTATTTCGTTTATCTAAGTGGTTGGGCCCCTTTTCACCGATCGTAGGCAATAACGAGAGAGCGCGTTGCCCGGAGAATGGACACTCCCTTCATTACCCCCGCCCTATATGTACGGAGATCGATTGACTTTTATGAGTTCGATTGGATACTTTTATTACTCCCGGGAACGCTTTTCTCTTGTATGCTCTTACTTAACGAGTCAGGCCTTGCATCAGATCTCTTTGTTCATTTAAACATCCAACAAAGATATCGTTGTTTTTTTTGTTAATAGCTACTAAACAAACTAATAATCCAATCATGGAGGTTTTTTTTTGTAAGGCGATGTCTGATCTTGACTTGCCTGATGGTAAGCAAGAGAATTTTAAAAGAATAACTGAACTGAAGAAGGAAGTGTGACCAGCCGTTGACCAACCTAAAGGTATTTTTTATGCTTTATTTAAAAGACCTAAGGTTATACAGTAAAATTAGTTTGGAGACGTTTTTGCATTTGTAGTAGTGTGAGTGGTACACACGCCTAAGAGCGCATTTCTAATATATCGTGGCGGTGGATAAAGATGTTATCGTTTCCTATCATTATGTTTAGTTTTAGCTTCGAGATGTTTTTGCGTTTGTACTCGTAGTAGTCAGCAAATAAATATAGAATAACTTTTATATTTTTTATTTATTTAAATATTTTGTCCGATTGCCCTTCGATATATGTCGTTTTAAACCTGAAGTGCTTCCATCTGACCGAGATTTCGAGAATTTATGTGACGTATGTACGAGTATATATGTTTCGTCGGTGAAAACAATTGGTCGGTTTTGTGCACGATATTTTGCAATTTTTATCCAATAGTTAATTCGTAAGTACCAATTTCGTGCTTTTTCATTAAAAGTTTCTGGTTATCTTTATCCAATTAAAACCTAAGAACTTGACGTGTTGTCGTAACTGGTGTTAATAATGGAATCGCGCTCTTAGGCGCACTACTACAAATGCAAAAACGTCTCTAAGCTAATTTGACTGTAGGATGGGAAAATACATAGGCTGGGAAAGCATCCTACTTGTCGATTGTTCTACAAAGAAACGACTACGCGCCGAGATTTTCAGTTTGACTGCCGACTTGTTCATCAGAACGCGGATGCTTTTCTCGACCTATCACGGACATTAAAAGACAATAAGACAAGACAAGAACACAAAGAGATAGAAACAAGGATTAAAAAATTGTATATTTGTTTAGTAAATATCTAACAATGAATTACGGTTATCATTTCCAGTTGAAAAGTTATTAGGTAATAAATTTAGTCTAAAGCATCTGTATTGTTTACTTAGTTAGGACAAACCAAGTTAATTTCCGATGAAACAGTTAAACACGGGCGGGCGTAGCTTCACAATTGGTGGAACTATTCATTGGCAACTATCGAGTCCACAACTAAATCCAACGGATATCGAGAGGATTGATTCGTCGTTTAAAGTCGAATAGGCCGGAAATCGATTGCTTTGGAAGCTTTAGGCGGAATAGCCAGCAAAAGGCCTGCGCGAACGGAAATAACGCGCTTAATAGATTCGCCGAGCTGCACCGCGCTGACAACTCGCTAATCTATTTATGAGGAAAACGTTCCTGTGCCGGCTCGCCTCTCATGGAATACGCCTGTATTTTCGAGATTATTTACAAGCGGAACAATGTTATGGGGACTTGACACAGACTGAGTTTGAAGAACCATTTAAAGGAGATTTTTTACCTTTGTTTTTTTTTATCGATTCATGTGCATGACTTACCTGAAACAAAAAATAATGAATTAATATTAAATACAATATAAACAATCGATGAACTCATTCATTAATGTATAGGTGAAAATTTGTTTATGAAAGTTATATTGCAACTTGTAATGGGTCCATTTAAAATGATGAATGTTGAGCAGGCGGCGCAACGCGTGGACCTGACGTTCGCATTGACTGCAACAAAAACGCTGAAGCCTCGTTGACCTAATTACTAAGTGACTTTTAATAACATATTGCCGCCTTAATTTATCAATACTTGATTGTTATGTTGACAATTTAATGACATAGTTAAAATATATTTTGCGCCGAAACCTTTTTTAATTGAGACGCACCGCGGACTGAACAAACGATTTCAATTTATCAGTCGTTGCCACTATGCCGGCCAAACAAATGTTAAGAGATTTTACAAGAGTGGTAGACAGATATATGGTGACCATTTACCCAGTCTGTCAATCCGTGGTGGTTGGTACTTCCACTTTCAATTGTACAGTCGCGTTTTGGGATTAGCTTTAATATTGTTGGTTTAACTAGGTCAACATAGTGAGTGCGACTTCTATTTGCAGTTATTTATCTATAGTAGCAGTCGCCCTAAATAGAGATATAATAATAATAAAAAGTACCTATTTGGTATTTCAGAGAGGAACACAATATTAGAGCTTATCTGTTACAAAGCAATATAGTATGCAATAGTAATAGAATAATAGATGTACGAGTATTATACGCGAACATCATGATTATTTTATTTCTTGGTTAACACGACATGAATTCAAATAGAAATTCCAAGCAATAAAACCTTAACATTTCCAAATTTATTCGTCATACGGAAATGAAATATGAAGTTAATTTCCAGAAATCGTAGATTAATATGCCACTAATACGAGTGTGTAACAATGTTGGTAACAGTGTATTTGCATAATAAGTTAGTTCGCGTGAGCAAGCGTTGATTGAACCGAATTACGATTTGAGGAATGGTAGAATTGCATTAGTTAATGGCTCGATAACCGTGAAAAACGGCATCGCTGCATTAGTTGGCTGGCCGAATAATGTTCGGTTTTGGCCGCCGAAAACCGAATTTACTGTAATTGTGATATAGTGCAACTGATTTCGGAATGCGATAAACTTATCGGGTTGCGCTCTGCTACCGTATGAATACATTGAGTTTGCAAGTATAATTCCATTCTTAGAAATTAACATTTCATTTATAGTAGTTTTTGTTAAAAACAGTCCTAAACGGCTAATTCTTATCAAAATGTTCTACATTAAATTAAAGTTGCAATGATTTTAAATCGTTGTAACTGTGTGCGGAGTTTGATGACCGCAATACATTTGTGAGTTAATGATGTGGTTTTATTAAAGAGTATTGTTGTGGTTTATTTGTCACTATAATAACTAGTACAATTTGGTTCTCTTTGTGCTCTTCATAAGATAAAATAACGAAAACAGAAATTCGTGAAATGAAATGAAATTTTAATACTCAATTAAAATTAACCAGGTAAGTAGATACATTTTAAAAGGCATTAAAGCTGGCAGTAAAATTTATCCAATGAATTATAGCACCGCTTACACCAGCTCGCTCCAATGGTAATTGCTTTCGTGAGTAAGAATCAATGAATAGTGTACTTTTCCGATCGCTACGAATAAATCAACCAGCCGGTGACGTTCCAATAAGTTTCGCACATTGTTTTTAAACGTTATTATTGAAAATTTATTCCTTGCATCTGGCGCAGTAGCGCTTGCTTTTAAAACAACAGAACCCATTACAATACCGAATTGACCGAAACGCAACGGCCAATTCTACGATAAAATTTTAAAAGTAACGTAAATGGACCGTCAAAAACAATCGCCTGGCCTAAAATATGAATAAAGAATAAAAACTAGGTGCATACATAAATTGTTAGTTAATAAACTATGGGCGAGTTTGTTTTTGCTTTAATTTTGCGAGAATATCTTTACTGTTTAAAAAATCCCACAAAATGTAAAGAAAGTTTAATTAAAGTTTAGTTTTGGTGTATATTATAATTAACAAAATCCGTGAGAACGATTTAATTATGTGAGCTCTGCATTATCAAATCTACAAAAACTTATTTAGAGTCCATCCAGGGAGCTATTATGAAACATTTACTTGAAATTGTTTTCGCAGATTTACGTACGTGATTAAATTTCCTGTTGTTATTTATAAACTAAAACAAACTGCAATCACGATGTTGATTACTAAGTGGTCCCCAGTTTAATTAGAGTGAATTCCCGACTGGAATTGTAATTTACGATTTGACCAATTTCAAATTATAGATACGTAAATTATGGTATGTTATAATGAATATTTAAGCTTTTCAGCGGTTCGCGGTTTTAAACTGTGAGTTATTGAGTTTAAATTTGACGGCAATGACGGGGCATGTCGTGGGTCCGAGCATTCATAGCCTCTACGGTACCCGGCTAGCCGAAATTCGAATTAAACTCATGAATTGCGGTGAATCCAGATTATTAACTTGTTTAATTAGGACAGTAAAGGATCGGTCGGATTACATTTTGTTTATTCAGTGTATTATTTAATATAAAATAATATTGAGAAATATAATACAAATAAAGTTGTTTTAGGAAAAGGCTGCAATATAAATATAAATAAATTTAAATCTTTTCTAAATTATCAAGCGTATTTAAGAAACAAAATGTAAAAACGAGCATCAGAGAGACGCACCCCACCGCGTCAAGGGATTTAGTACCCCGCTTCATAATATATTTATATTCACTCAATGCTACCCCTTACTTTGGAACTTTAGTGAAAATTCCCCAAAAGTTTTGCTAGGTACTCAAACATCCCATCTTAAGAAGGTCAGCAATTCTCATTGTTGCTTAAGAAAACAAATATAAAGGTAAATTTTGAAGCAGAATATTTGTAAAAATTTAGGTTTTGCTGTTTTTGTAATAATTTTTAAGAGTTTTTTTTTGTTATTTTATTTAGATATATGTAGATGACTTTTTTAAATGTAAGCCTAAAATTGATAACGATTTACTTACATAGAATTTGACAGCTTAAAAAGAGCTGTGTAACGAAGGAACATACTTTTTATTTCTCCCATATTTCTTGCACATTTCCCACACAGATATTATTTTAACTTTCTTCAAGTTATCCAAACAAGCTATCGTTGCATTAAATAATACATGGCCTAACAACTACATAAAGGCTTACAAACTCCAAATAGTAATGAAAATTTGAAATATTCTTGAGGGGAGTGTAAGCAGTGCAGACTGAAGTCGTACTCAGCCAACCGTCCGTCCTATTTCTAACACTAAAATATTCATAACCTTGAAGGCCTCGCTTAGTAAGGACCCGAAGGCGGCATGAACGGCGTGTGAAATGGCCCCTTGTTAGACCAATAGCCCTCGTTTCTTATACGTATTGCTTCGTATTTGTCGGCTATTGCCATACCAATACGATCTGGCGAAGAGATTATCTCTACGTTCAATCTTTACTTTTAGCATTTTTTTAAATATTTTAAGATAGTTTGATAGTTGTATCTCAAATACAATATATACTTGATGGTAAAAGTAAGAAATAAACATAGAGATAATCTCGTCACTAAGTAAGTATTCTTGTTGCTAGTTATTTAGACGCAAGTTTTTTGTTATATTTCTTTTTTTATATTGTATATTTATTTCTTAATTTTAGTTAACTACTTACGAGATTTAAGATAAATCAATAACTAAAAAATAGACCGTGCAATACATAGGAAAAATGGCGAGTCTAGAGGTAGTGAGAATAATTAATACGTATCCGTCTATAATATTTTAATTTGACGTATTTATTACATTATTACTTATTACATTTTCCAGAGTGGTAGGCATTAGTGCCCAGTCTGCCGTTTCGGGGTAGTACCACCACTAACAAGTATATAGACTGTAAAGTAACTTAGTCGCGTTTCGGGATCTACTTGTAAGTTGCCTGTCCCAACTAGGCCGGCATAGTGTGGATGTAACTGCTACTTACAGTTATTGAATTATAGTAGCAGTCACCACAATCATAGACCAGGCCATTCTGTGGTTCATGAGGCCATTAGTGCCATTTTGGGGTAATACCACCACTAACAAGTATAGAAACCGTGAAGTGACTTAATCGCGTTTCAGGATCAGCTTGTAAGTTGCCGATTTCAATTAGGCTGGCATAGTTGGTGTGACTGCTACTTACAGTTATTGAATCATAGTAGCAGTCACCTACAATCATGGACCAGGCGGAGTGCTGACAAATGTTAAGTCAAAATAGCTGAATTGTCAGAGATTTAAAGGTCAAATAACATGTTTACCGTATACTGCTGTACAAAAACATCTTTTATAAATATAGAATATTATGATCGTGTATTTTATGATTCAGTAACAGTGAAGCTACATACAACATGCATGTTCTCAGTAGTCTGCCAACTTCTTTATTCAATTAGGGGCTACAAAAATTACTCTACAAGTCATGAATCACTCCTAACTGCTTGTTGTATTATTTATTTATGTTAAATACGTTTAAGCACACGTTATCCCGCGCCCTTTTAAGCTGAAAGTTTTTCTTGGGCGTACTGCCTTCCTGAATATCGTCTTTCTTTTTACTTAGCGATGTAGATTCTTTGTCAATATTTAAATTTCAAACCAACTAAGTTAAAAGTAAAACAATTCAGACTTTCTCGACAAGTATGCAAAAGATTGTTTGTAATAATTAAATATTGTTCACAAATATACTTTTGCTACAATATTTACTTGTAGACTTATAATATTTTTAGTTGTATTAAATATTCGATCATATAAATATAAATATTTAACTTTATTTCGTCAGCGCATTGTTTATCGAGTTACATTCTTAATTAGCAAAGTTAATCCATCAAGCTAGTTTTCTGACGTCACTAGATTAAAGATGAAAATTAACTTTATGAATTCGCTACTCGTCGGTAAAGTTGCTCCTCGGTTCGAGAACTTTCTGACTCCCTAATGCGGTTTGCTCCTAATGATCGCGTTACCGGAGTTACTCGCCGCATCCGCACACTGTTCACCTCGCGTGATGGACAACTCGAAGAAA
Organism: Tinea trinotella; assembly: GCA_905220615.1. Lineage (NCBI taxonomy): Eukaryota > Metazoa > Arthropoda > Insecta > Lepidoptera > Tineidae > Tinea > Tinea trinotella. The sequence goes on from HG992311.1 coordinate 4,605,246, forward strand.
ACTAACTCACCGGTGGAGCTTCCACGGTATCATACACAAAACTTCGTAGTGATGATGTTATTATTAAACATTTTATACAAAACAAAACGCTACAAAATATTTGCCGAAAATAACGAACAAAATAAATAAAAAACTGAAAGATAAGAGAAAGTATTCTACAACCTTTGACATTTTTGAAAGTCGAAGACATTTGATTAATGGCAAATTCCCGCTTCGAAGAATAACGTTAACAAAAGCCTTTCTTTCTTATACCTATAACATATAAATGACTAAGCATGCCGAGGTAATATGCACTCTTCCTAATAAAAACTAAAAAGTTAATATATAACCTTAATATTTTAAAAAGAAAGTTACTAAATGGCCACCTAACACGTCACAAGAACATTCTCTTATCAGAACATGATCACGCAGTGCTTTTCTTCTGCAGTACCTCGTAGTAAATCAAAGGTCATGACTGTCAAACCATAATTATAATTTACGCCGTTTATTATAGCCATTGTTTGTAAAATTATAACAATTTAATAATATTATAAGTTTAATACATAATAAATAATTTTAATTTCACTTAAGTTCAACCCTGAGTGGAGCTGAGTGAATGACTTTAAAACTGCTTAACCATGCTTGCCAGAGAGAATATTAAAATTTAATGATACTTCATATGCAAATTAAGTTGCTATGACACTTTTCCACTGCTCAGTCAAGATGTACTCACAACTACCCTCTTTGTTAATTTATGCAATTATCTTATATTTTATTCATTATGAAGCAACTGAACGTACCCTACGTTCAAGCAATTTGAATTAGAAAATAGAATATAGGAAAATGAAATGTAAAATTTATTTACATTAAATCTTAAATTATTATCCTATAGAAAATTAAATTTTCAATATTCTCTACTCCACTTCACGCGATGGCGTCGAAAGGGGCTATGATGTAGCTATACAACACTATTCCAAAATAAGTAACCCAAAATTAATCATTGGGTAACATTAGGCACGGTCATGCGACGCCACGTTGCATTTTGGTTAAACCAGCCCCTCGAGTTCAATTTAGATGTCGCGGTCCCAGCTGGATGCTTAGGTTACTATCCTATGGCCGAGTCGAACACCGCAAACTGCATCGACTGATACCAAAGTCTTTGTCGTTTTTGTGTTGTCTATTTAAAAGGTACAAGTTCTGTGGTATTGTCTCTGAACACGCCGGGGATTTGAATCACGAATTAGAGATTACGTCCAACAAAATAAAATGGTTTCCAACGTTTGTGTGTGTTTAGGATTGGCAGGCGGTTTTGTAATTGTTTCATTTTATTCTTTTTCTTATTTTAGAGAAAACCTTTTGCAAAAATAACTGAAAAAGGATTGATTGGTTTGTTGAATAAACAAGAACATTGTAAGAAGTAATAAAATAGAGTTGCTACGAGTATTTTATTATTATTTAAAAAGTCTCGACAAAGAATCGGTCATAATTCAAATTCAACCCTCCACTATGTAGAATTCATGTTCGAAAAGCGAAAAAGGAAATATTCAAAAGATAGTAAGTTAATAAGTTAAACCAACCCCAGAGATAAATCAAATATATGCCTGGGTGTCTCCTTTCTTTTTCTTGGCAATGTTCGTTAAGTTCAGTGGAAAGAGGCTCATTTCTTGAAAACCAATATACGATTGCAATATCAATAATCAATTCGTACATTCTTGGCAGGGGTTCAAGTCTATTACGTCTACGATATAAGCGATGCACATTCAAATGGATTGCAGAGAGCAAGGCTCCTTTTGTTCGGTTTTGGCGAGATCTCAGCAGTGCATCTGGCCCGCCCCGAGTTTACTCACTTCACTGCTAAAGGTTCTACTAGTCATTCTTTTCTGTCGAAATATTGTACAGCGTCGATGTTTTGTTTACGATGCGAAATTGTAACTTGTTCGTACGATATAGCAGAGGCGCAATATTTCGATTGAAATATTATATATTCTACAAAAAAAAAGGAAATCTTTCGAGCGTATATTGCATACGGTTTGAATTATATGACAAGGATGAGCGAAAGTAGATTGACGAAAAGAATTTATAAATCTGATATGGATGGATGCGTTAAACAATGCAGGCCCAGGAGGGTGTTTTCTGACCAAATCGGAAACATCCTCAAGAAAGCTGACTTGCCTAGTGCCCATAACCAGGGCCTGTATGAAGAGAATTGTGGATGTAAAGTAAGCAAGGGAGTTGTGTAAGGATCGTCGCAAGTGGCACTCCATTGTCTGTGCCTATCCCTGTGGGAATAAGGCATGACATTTTGATTGAATGATTATTTGACATAATAATTTATTTATTATTTGCTATCATAATCTGGATATTCAATTTTATTGGTTTAATAATATCTATGATATACGATTTATTAATATATGTAAGAAGCAGTTTCCGTTATATCCACATGAATGAGCAAAGTGGGCTCAGCCTTGCGGGCGGCGATCGTCGGAGTATTGACGTTCGTTTATGCAAATTTTTAACCTCATCCAAAAATCGTAATGATTAACCTTTGAAGAGTTTTAAGATAAATAAGATAAAAGATTGTAATTTGCATAATTTATACAGTCTACATTTTTATATAATTTCATATAAAAATGAATGACATGACTGTTGTATATGGTGAAAGCTATAAAAAGTAGTAAATGTGCGCTACTAAATTTTAATAAAGCTTTATTATAAATTTGGTTGTACTAGGCTGGTGGACCAAAGAATATAAAATGAGTATGTAAGTATAAAAAAGCGAATCTTGCGAAACCATTATGTATATTTTTTCGTTGTTTTTAATTAAAACACAGAAACTTTACGTATTTAAAATTTTTATATTTCTACACATTTTATATGAAGATGTACATTTATCTTATACTTATTAAATAATAAAAAAAGAGGCTGTCAAAAAAGCTTTTATGATAACAAACTCAACTGTTTCGCCGAACTTTATAAGAATCGTAGCTTTATTTCGTCGTACACTGAATTCAACTGTCAAAAACTATTTTAAAAATAACAGTATAAATAATTTTTATATTAGATGTATTATTTTATGAAATATATTTTTGAAAGATGTTGAGGAAAAATCCTAAATAGGTTTATCCTAAATAGCAATATTGTTTTTGTAAACAAAACAAAAAGGTACGCCACAGCCTAAAAAATACTATAAAATACTTGATACTCGTATAACAGTAACCGTAGTTTTTTTTAATAATATAGTCTGTCGGTTGTGAGCGAAGCTGCGTAGCTGACAGACTATTAGTTTAGACATAACGCAAACAAAGCTGCGGGTAACAGCCAGTATAAAATATATTAAAACGAAATTCTATTTTTAAAGATTATTCCTTTGTTGCTTTTTCAGAAAGTTTTTTTGTTTATTTACTAACTAACTTCTTCTATTAAAGATATTTAAATCAAATTGTTACGAATAATTTCCACAGGGATAGGCAGATAAAACGGAGCGCTATTTTCTAACACCCTGACGCTCTCTCGCTTTCTTCCTATCCACATTTCATAAAACATCGAGTAGTTTAATTGTTATTAATTTTTTAATTCTTCTTGCATTGATTCCTCACTGCTGAGGACACTACTTTGTGCTCAACGAAAAGACTTTCCATCCTTGACACAGCATCATACAGCGGGGTGCCCATCCCAGTTTCTCCTCAATGTGATCTGTCCAACGTCTTATGCTGCGTCCACGTAGCCTCTTTCTTTTGATCTTTTTTGTAACTATAAGCTTACAATGTTATCTGAATTTTTAGAGCTATATAACCATAATACTAAAGGCCCTACGCAGACAGGCATTGCCATTGGTCCTGTTCTCAGACTGAGCATTCTGAATTATTAATATCGAATAAAAATACCGCATTTTCTCACATTATTAAGAAAGAAAATACCATAAATATTATAAGGCCGCAATGAATTAATCCATAAAGGAGAAAAATACTCATCATTCCATGAAAATGTACTCGCCTACATACCGACCGAGCGATGTTATTAAAACACTCCCGTTTTATGAAGTAATATCCTTAGGGAATGTGGCTATTACGTATTATCATGGTAGCGCAGTGAAGTTAGCTGTAGGTTATCACACGATCGCGGGTTAAGGTTCAACTACACATGCAGAAACTAGCATTTAAGTTTAATTAGGCAATATATAAATTAAGCAAAACATGTCAAGATTTAAAAATTTGTGTTGATAAGGGAAGCGTGAAAAAGCACCTTTGGCCGGCATAGTTACGGCGACTGAGACGACCGTAAACTTTAGGGTTTTTCAGTTCGCTCTTGGACTTCCCTTTGATAACCATAAAAGAAATAATTTAAAATAATATTAATATATATTATATATATAGAATATTATTATATAGAATATTAATATATATAGAATATTAAATAATTTTAATATTCTTCAAAACCGTACTTGTTACCTTACTTCTACAATTCACAAACCAACCTTAACGTTAGCAGAACGTTCAAATATCTTATACTTTTAATTTCGCTCTATAAATAATTCACCTTTAATTGTATGTGAGAGTTGCATCTTTCGAGTGAATTCCTTATAGTTCCGATTGACCAATACATATCGACCGTCAAATACCCGTGAACATACTCGAATATGAAAGAATTGGAACGCACATTTCAAACATTTCCTGGGATATACAAGGAGTGAGGAAAACTATTTACCTACGAGTATACAGGTACATATATATTTTACCACAGCTATTGACTTATTGCGTGGTAGTAAACACTGTTAAGAGATGACTGATGAGTCGTGTCTACTTATGTACAGGGCCGTCTTTACCCGGGGGTTCAAGGGGTGCGGTGCACCCGGGCGCAGAGTCCTAGGGGGCGCATGCCGACCGCCATAAACGATAGGTACCTACTACACTGAGACCACGCGAGAGGAGCCTTGACTTTCGCACCCCGGCGCTGAATATGCTTAAGACGGCCCTGCTTATGTACCACCTCATAGGTCGAAAACAGTAATATGCCGACCTAAATATAAAAATAACATGGTTTTGCAAACCATAAACTATATTTTACGCTGGATATCATGTGATCATCTGTATATAGTCATCTGTGTGTCATCATGTGATCATCTGTGTGTGTGTCTGTCTGTGTGTATGTGTGTGTTACGTAGTATGTAAAGTTAGAACGAGAAAAATAAAGTTATAAGGTCCCAATAAAAGAAGAAAATTCCAATAAATTTAATTTACATTTAATGACAATTCTTTATTTGACGTTGAATAAAACCACAGAAAAGTCTACTTTAAGCTTCGTTGCGCGCTAGGTTAGATCTTTATAGCCTCGTACGACATACAACATTAAGAATACCAACTTATACTATCTATTTACTAGTAGGATACAAGTACATCTAGCATTCAATACTCTTAGAGCTAACCTGGTCACTCTTCTATGTGACTTGGGGCCTAATTGCTGCCGATATTAATTACAAGTACTTAATGAATTACGTTAAAACTTATTTGATAACAGGGGCATGGCAAAGTTAAAATGTGTCTAGGGGCATCTAAGTGTTTTGCGGTATAAAGAGCTCGCTTTCTATTTACAAAATAAATATGATATTTTCTAAAATAATGCTTTGTGAATTTACCTTAACAATAACATACAACAGATAGTCATATAATTATCATTATCACCAATTTTACGCCTCAATTTCCACTGGAATAAGCAGAAATAAAGTGGTAGGCAGTGGTGCCCAGTCTGCTGATCCAAGACCTTGCTGGTGGTTTCGGGATCAGCTTGTAAGTAGCCGGTTTTAACTATGCCAGATAATGAATATGACTGCTAGTTACAGTAGATGTAGTGGCAGTCGGAGGTGACTGTCAAGTCACAATAAAATATATTTAAAAAAACACTCTCCACCATTACTTATATGATAATCAAAAAGTTGTATTTTGGTATTATTATATTATTTATTTTGTTAATTGTATATTATTGTTTAACATTCGCAAACATATTTTGTCCATCATAAGTTCGCATCTGACAGTTAAACATCACCACAAAGTGTAATTAATGCTCACTACCAAAACTCTAATTTAATTTTAAAGCTAGCCTAAACATAATTCGTATATTATAGCCACTCATACTGTCTACACACAAACGTCTAGGCAATTATATTTTATTAGTGTTCCGCATTATACCTGCAGATGGTACCATAAAATATTTGACAAGAGCGGGCGGAGGTTCGCGTTACTTGCGAGTCTCTCTCGCTGTGAATTATTCCGTCGGTCTTTGCGAGAGGTCGTGCGACTTTTGTTCCCGTGGACTAGCCGCCTGGATGATCTTTTGTCGATGGGCACAATAAAATTTTATCCCGGAAACCTATTCGCCGTTACCTTTTATTATAATGTTGCAGCTGGGATACGGATACTTTTCAGTTGTTGCTATAGCGCGCCCTTTGTTGTCGAGCATAATGGAGTCAAACCTTTTATTCCGCTTTCAGGTTTCCTAAGTATTCGATATATTGCGGCGTGGTGCTTGTGAAAATTTATTGTTAAAAATTCGCATTTATTATGAAATATTTCAAAGAAAAAAGCGTCAATGCATTATTAAGTTAAAATGTTTTTTGTACTACGTGAAAACTTTTTCTCGTTGAAACTATAATATCGTGTAGTTTGTGTTAAGTAGTACTATGAAAGATTTTTAAACTAAGAGAAGTTATTCAAATTTCAAAATTATTAACTAGTTTCTCCGCATTCTTGTATCGACATCAAAGACCGGCTGGAATGCTTTTGCTAGTAAAGCGCCCAAATAACCGAATACGGCGATAAACACTTTCATCGAAAATTTTGAACACGAATTTTTTTTTTTCGCTTTTTTTAAATTGTGTCTTTTTCCAACAAAATGCTACATGGAAAAAGCTTTAAAACTGTACCGATGAATCAAATTGTAAAACCTTTCACTGAAACTAAGTGAACTAGATTGAAAATTGTATTAGGTGGCTTTGAAAATATAATATGAAAAAGTAACGCGGGTACCTAGTGAAACAGGGAGTTGGATGTATCAATCCATTACCAAGACTGACACCTCTCAAGATATATGTTGTAGATAGGGCAAGGTACTTGCGCCCAATGTACGGAGCTACACAAGATCTATTGCCTGCGGACCCTAATCAATATCCTCGTGTTATTTGCCAACATGACGTTTTTATTAAATAAAAAGTGTACCGCGCATTCAGCCTACCCTTATCGTAACAAGCGACTTTACTTAAGGTTTGAGATATATTTTGCATGTTCCTTCTTCTTTACAAACCTTTCTTATTTTAGCAATTATTTGTTATAAATCTTAAATGGTTTATGCTTAAAATATAACAAAATGTAACTTAAATACCAATGCAAATAGGATTTATTATTTAAATTGCTAATGAATAATTTATACGAATATGTAAATGACTTATAATTAAGTTCATCACGGACTTCAGCTTTTGTCAAAGCCTCTTTCTATAATATAAGTCTATCTACACATAAACATTAATATAATATTATTGCACAAGAACTGAAAGCCGCATAAAAAGTTGAAGAGCACCGCAATATAGGCGAACAGGAACGTATGAAAACGTATAATAGAAACCATTTGGTTTATTTTTAGTGTTATACTAACAGGAGCATGCTAATGCATGGCCGTTGTTCGATTCGTGGCCGAACGGATTATTTACGAGCGTACTCGCGAGTTTTGTGATTAAAATAGAAACGCGTTAGGCATTGGGCATGATGTGGTCGACCGCCCGCTGTAGTTGTAATCATTGTGATAACAAAACCAATTTTACACATCAAATGAATGAACATTTATTATTCTCTAAATGGCTGCCTATGAACAAACGTGACGAGCTCAATAATTATATTTAACTTGTGTTTATCAAAAATAGATGGTTTACTAGACTTATATTCAATTTTCTATATTTGTCGAACAAAACAAACTAATTTTGAACTTTAATTCCAAATGAAACCTATTATATATTTTCATTAATATTTTTTAAATAAATAGATAATATTATTTTTTTATTTATTTCAATTTAATTAGACATATTACACAGTATTGATTACTTGATTAAGGGATAGTTCGTGAAGCCGCCGCGCTGGCCTAAATCATCCACTACAATCCAGTTTCCGTTTATTAATTTCTGACAGCGCACGCTGATCGAATAATTAATCACATTTGGTTTCAATGATGATATGGAAGTTTAGATAATGATTCATTTCGAATATCAATTATATGGATACAAATATTAAATTTAATTAACTAAATTAAATTTGATTAATAAGACAAGTGAATAGTAATGAAAAAAATATCACATTTCACAGAGGAGACAGATGACCTCTCTTGCCTCGTGGTAAGCAAGAGGACGTCCAAGAGAGCTGGAGACGAAAAATAAACTTCACTAACAAACTCATACTCATAACAATTTATATTCATAAGCAGGTGCTTTATAAGAGTATTTCAAAGAGTATTTATGAAAAGAAATGTGGATGTAAAGGAAGCAAAACAATTTTGTCAGTATATTACCTTCTAGTAACGCTCCGGTGTCTCTACCTATCCCTGTGGGAATTTAGGCGTGATATTGATGAAAATAAAAGTTATTTCTAAATACGAAACCAACATAATTACAATTTATTTCATTTCAACTCTTCTTTCATTTTCATAACGACCTTAATCCATATTCACAAAAAGCACAATAAAATTTAGTTTCCCAAGATCTGAAGAGTTATTTCTAGATTATTTAATATACAAGTAGTTAATGTTTACGAAATTCAAATCTATCATTAAACAGATTCCGTTCAATACAGATAGAAAGTAACTATGCATGTATGGTAATAACACACCACTATTAAGATTCAGTATCGACAACGTTGCTGAAGTTAAACCTAACATACCTGAACTGATATGATTAGCTTTAGAGTAGATTTTATAAAATTCAGAAATATTTATGTTGAATTATTGGTTATTAAAATATATATATATTTATAATTATATAACTTTCTTAGAATTTGCGCGAACATTGATTATTGAATTAAAGAAATTTTATGCGGCTTACTATTTTCTTACGACTTGACATTTGAGCTACATTGCCAGATGGTAAACATGGGAAACTCCAAGAGCGCCGATGACCGAAAAAATTAATTCAGCTTACGATGTCACTATGCCCAGCCAATGGTACTTTTTTACGCTTAACTCGAAATCCAAGGTTATAGGATGGGGAGAACACATGGTTATCGGAAGGGGCTGGTAAAGCAATCCACTTGTCGATTGCTCTACAAGAAAACGAGCGCCAAACCTTTAAGGAACGAGATATAAAACAGATACGGTCTACAATTACAACAAATTTTTACTTTGGATTTAAGTCGCGTAAAATGCGTTGCTTTCATGATAGGGACACCGTTCTACATTCATGGAGAAGATCTATCAACATCAACTCCAATTTACTTATAGATCCTTCTATTTCAAAAGTCATAAATAGCAATAACTTTATGCACGTGGCCGACGTATATGTTAAGTAATAAGAATTACAAATTTAATTCAGTTGCCTTTATAAAACGAATTATCAACGCGCACATAAATTTTAAAAAGCTCTCCATATAAATTTATGCTTCGACAGTCTATAAATATTTTCTCACATAATAAGGTTTACCTGATCTATGGCTATACTTTACGTTTATGATAAGAATCTAAGACAATACGACAGAATGATACACGTGATTTAAATACACGAAGTTTGAACATTTTTGAACGAATTTTGACGACAGGCTTGGACGAACGGTTTAGCGATTGGTTTGTTGCGCGTAAAGTCCCGGGTTCGATCCCCGGTCGGAGCAAATATTTGTTAAGTAGCTTTTATTTGCAATATTTAATAATATTAAATACTACATTTTGCAAATATTTGTTAATAAAAAAAAAGATGGAAATTTGTTTCGGGTCTGGTTATTAAAGTGTGGTAGGCAGTGGTACCCAGTCTGCCGATCTGGGGTAGTACCACCACTTACAAGTATACAGACCGTGAAGTGATTTGGTCACGTTTCGGGATCAGCTTGTAAGTTGCCGGTTCCATCTAGGCAGGCATAGTGGATGTGATTGCTTCTCACAGTTATTGAATTGTAGTAGCAGTGACATTGATTCTTGAACCACACTTCGGCTTAACATCAAGCGGGGTGCTGTCATATGTCGAGTCACAATAAAAAAAATTAAAAAAATATGACCCGCTTGGCGCATTAGTTACCATACCATCATCCGTCATGCATAAGTCTCGAGTTCGATTCTTGGGCGAAGCAATTTGTTTCCTAGCATTTAAGTAATTGTAATATTCATTAATTGCATATGATATTAGAATATAATAGAGGCAGATATTTCCTCCCGGTTGTTTTTTTTATTTTTTTGTGACTCTATATATGACAGCACCCCGCCTGATGTCAAGCCGGAATGTGGTCCATGAATGGATGTCACTGCTACTATAATTCCATAACTGTAAGTAGCAATCACATCCACCATGCCGACCTAGTTGGAACCGGCAACTTACAAGCTGATCCCGAAACGCGACCAAATCACTTAACGGTCAGTATACTTGTAAGTGGTGGTACTACTCGGGATTAGCAGACTGGGTACCACTGTCTACCACTCTTTGGATGTATAAGTGAAGGCAGATAGTTGGTGGTCATTTGCCTAGTCTATTGATCCAGGGTCGTATTATTACATTCAATTTTACCGACCGTAAAGTGACTTAGTTACGTTTCGAGGCCAGCTTTAAAGTTGCCGATTTCAACTGAGCCGTCATAATGGATGATGAATGCGACAGCTATTAATTATTCAAATGTAGTAGGATTTCCCTCCATTCATGGACCGTACTCCAGCCTAACATTAGACGGAGGGTGAAGATGGTTCTAACACCAATTTTATTTGTTTTTAATTTCGACACAAAAACAAACATTAGACGGAGGGTGCTATTATTTGTTAACATGTGTTTAAAGAAATGATGGTTTTAACACCAATTTCGACACAACAGCATGAATGCACACGCTTTGTTTTTGAAGTGAATACAATGAATCACTATATTTATGACGTTGGTTGTAGGCTCTAATTGTTATTGAGCCTTTCGGATCAAATAACTCACTGTACTAATTAGGAGTGCTAATTGAAACCTTCTTTTCGTTTTTAATTACTATGGTTAAGCAATGCGTTTTGATTTTATTTTAGCAGCGTTAAAAGTGAGCGTGATTTTTTGCAGTTTTGCTCATTATGTACGTAAAAATACTGTTTTTTATTGTGACTTGACATATGACAGTTCATCCTGCGAACAAAGGGTGGAAGCGATCTTTACTACAGTTCAATAATTGCAAGTAGCAGTTGCATCCATTGCAGGTTAAAACCAGAAACTTTCAATCTGATCCCAAAACGCGACTAAGTCACTTAATGATCTGTATACTTAAAAGTTGTATTACTAACACCATCAACTGTCTGCCTATCTGACGATAATGATATTTTTTTTTTGAAAGTTACATTATAAAATTAGAAAATATTTTAGGTATTATATTTTAAAAAAATGTTATTAATTTATTGGTCTACCTTAAAATAGATTTATCGAAGGCAGATATTTTTATCAAATGTAGAAAAAAGCAATCTCTATTAAATGGATTGAATTCACATATTATTTGATATTTTTAGAAACAATTAATGAGATAAACAATTTTTGTCCCACAGATAATAAACGACAGCTAGAGACGTATAAAAACAGCTATGTTTATAAACATAGATAATCTCGTTAACACCGCTCTAATTTGTCAAGATGTCACCTCCATGCTTTCGTCTCGAGTATGCGTGTGATCGACGCGTGGTGACAACTTGAAATGTACTATATAAATTATGACATACCAATTCATCGTAGTAATTTGCGATTTGTGAATACAATAATATATCGTAATCCATTTCCATGTTGTACTTTTATCACAATGAAATCACCACCTCACAGAACTAATGAACCACTTTTTAGCAAATAATTTTAATTAAGCCAATAATTTGAATAAAAGTAACTTTTCTTACAAAAACTAACCGTCGATTTAAGACGCTTTGGTCGAGTAGCGTCTGACGTGTACTCGCGTCTGTAAAGCTAAAATAAGACCAAATTTTAAACACAAATCGTAGGTGCTGTTTAGAAAGTTTATAGAGCGGTTACAACATGCTGACGTAAGCGTGCTCTATATACGATATCCTGATTTATTTTTATGTGGAAAGAGTTCTGAAATCATTTCTTGAAACACTATATTCCAACTATATTATATTTCCTATAAATACATTTTATCGGAAATATTTTGTAGTTTAACATCAGAATAAATATATTTAAATAATAAATAAATACATTACCGTGTGTAGAAAACGCATCTGCTCTTGTCCCAGACAAAGTAAAACACAATATAATAAAAGTGTCACACCCACCGTGCTCCTGATATATACCCGCGTTATTCCGGAGGAGGAAGCGAGTTATAGCTTATACTGGACCCGTGAGTTGTTTTAAGTCTGTTTGTTTTATAATTTCAGGGAACTATTTTTACTGTGTAAATTAGTAATGATACACCTATATTTAAAGTTATTATTATATAATATTAATAGCATTGGGATTTACCAAATAATATTTTAAAGTAGCATTATTTTTATTTCATACGGTTGTTTTGTTGTTCACGTAATAAAAATATCACTTTATTTGCAAATCTATACAATATATATATATATAAAACATATATATAACATATATATATAACGTATATATAAAACATGTGAGTTTATTCATTTATTTTATTTATTATATACATATCAATCATAGTATTTTCTTAGATTTTGCACGAACATTGATTAATGAATTAAACAAATTTTATGCGGCTTACAAAACCAAAATAAACGCGATAGTAAGCCGCATAAAATTTGTTTAATTCATACATATCAATCAATCAAATTGTCACGCCTTTATCCCATATTATATACCCACCTTAACTGTATTTAAAAATAGATTTATAAACTAATATTATAAAGATTAGATTAAAGTAATAGGTAAATCTGTTATTATATTTATTACTGAATATCCAATTATAGTATAATAGTACAAAAACAGACACATATACATAAAACTATTTGAAGTAAACGAGATAGTACAAGTAAACCGCAAGGAAAACAAATGAAGAGCTTTATTTTAGCAAACAAGGCGAAGCACCCAGATAAAATGTTGTCCTGCTAAGCGAAACCATGAGCAAAACCGCAACAATTTATTGCGAGATGATTGCAAATTGCGGTCTGGCACGCAGCTGCATGTGGTACACGCACGACACGACCTGTTGAAGACGAAGTCCCTCCGAGCTGGAGCATTTCCAGTACTTAAGTGAAATATGCTCAAATAATAAACGAGGGCTGCCTGTATTATACCCGTTGTATGGAGCTTATCATTTACATTTTTCAATTTTCAGACCGTTTCGTGCCAAGAATGCGTGTTACAAGCGCTTGCGGTCGCGCCGATTCCAAAACGTTTGTCATTGTGTTGGTTCACTATTACTATTTGCTTTTCAAAGTTTTAATGTTTTGAAATGCCATGTTAACAGCCGTGGCGTTGGCGTTTTCATTCTCGAATTTAAACACGCATTTTGTGGTCTTTTGAGGTTGAAATCATTTTATGTAATCTGAATAAATAGTTTTCACTTTATTATTAATGAGACTTTAATTTTAACACAATACTAAACAGAATAAATGGAAAGTAGATTGACGAAAGGAACTTATAAATCTGATGTGGATGGATGCGTTAAACAAGGCAAGCCCAGGAGATTGTTTTCCGACCAAATCGGAGACATTCTAAAGAAAGCTAGGTTGCCTGGTGCCCATAACCTTAGGGCATGTAGAGAATTGTGGATGTGAGGGAAGCGGGGGAGTTGTGTTGGGATCGTGGCAAGTGGCGCTCTCTGCTTATCCCTGTGGGAAAAAAGCACACTGTGACAATTTGATTGATTGATTTGACTAAACAGAATATATCTAAATATAAGTTTGCATTTCCAGTGCTTCTATTAATAACTATGATTTACGATCTTAATGTTTATGTATAGGTGTATAGGTAGTGTACCGTGTGCAGCAGCATACGTTCACTTACCAAACACAACCACGTATTTGTTATGATTTTTCAAAGATCACGTTCCGCATAACATATGTACGCGCGTTACTGTTCCTGAGGCAATTCCTATGAGGATCGAGGCCGCAGAAAATATCTTAGCCAAATTTTCGTATGAAAATATTATACCTTGTTGCGATATTCAGAAGATTTTAAATGTAACCATGCTGTAATGAAAACGAATACAAAATATTTTAGTTTCAATAAAACAGAATATAAGGAGAGATTTATAGATAATATGTGATATCGAAAACTTGGGTTTTTGTATTATTGAACTTAGTCATTAGTTGTACTTAATAATACAATTATAATGAAACATAAACATTAAGAGCATGATAAGAATCATTCGTAAAAATATCAACAATAAAAATTACAATACAAAGCTTTAATTGACTAAATTCTATTATACAAAGAAAGAACAGCAGTTACAATTTAGGAAGTGAGCAAATAGTTCCTTTTACTTCTCCATTGTTACGACGTAAAGACGTTAAAACTTAAGAAATAGAAAGTGTCAAATGTTAGTTAAGATGAGAAACTAACTTTAATAGCATTACAATCAAGAAATTTAATTATAACATTTCCAAAGAACTACTAGTGTAACTTACATTTCTTGTCCTTTATTAGTTTATCTCACTTTATAGCTTATAAAAATATTATAGATACTGGGCGACCAAAGTACTTACATGTAGACTTTCTAGTTAGGAATTCTATTTTAAAAAATCATATGTCAGAAATGTCTGTTACGCGAGATAGGTGTAAAAATTTTACAACAATTCCTCTCTCTTTCATGTGATGCGTAAAGTTGAGTTTATTATCATGCAGAGGATTCTGTTCACCAAGCAAAAGTTTATGTGTAAACATTTTTGTAGGTAAGCTGTATGAGAGCAGATATCTTTCGCGCCCGCCCTGCTTTTGTGAAAACATAAATTTCTCATCCTTTCTAAAATGTTATGCATCTTTGTCACCAGTAAAATTTTATCACGATGATTTATACAATGCCTACCAGTTTGTATAGGATATCTGGTACTTTTTTAAGAGAGAAAAAAATATACATAAAACACGTTCGGTGTAATACGCTAGGAACGCTTGTGGCGTCACACGCGCGCTCGATGTGTTAACCTTATTATTTATGAATACCGTTATGGGCTCAAAATTTCTTACGGTTGAATTATTTAATCTGCTTTTCCATTAGGGTTTTTGCAAAATGACACAATTTATATTCAGAGCGCACGTTGGGTACTCGTGAGTTTGACTTTATGGGAAGATTAGGGCTCAGATCAAAAATTAAAATACGGACGAAATGTATCGTATACGTTTTATGAAGGTAAAGGAGTTGGTAGCGTTTACGAGGATACATACACTCATTATATGGGAATCGTTTTACCCTTAATAATAAATTGCTTTATTTATTAAGAAATTTTATAAGATTTCGGGCTTTATACGCTTGACCCTTCATTTTACTTTTTATATTTATGGACACTATTTTTTGCAATATTGTGAGAAGCTTCAGTGTCATAAAAAATTGTTGCTTAATTATTCAGTTTTCGTCGATGTCGACATGTTTCTGCCAGTTTAACATAACAATAAGTATAATTATTCTATTTTATTACTCACCCCGGGTAGTGTCCGTTTCTCGTGGAGCGCCATCTGCGCGTTCAACGCACTCTCTGGATTGAAATATGTCAAAAATGCACATCCTGAAATAAAAAATATAGAATTAGAAATTTAAATGAACATTAGAATTTACAATACCATTAGCTACAACTTTCTTATGTGAATATAATTCAAACCGATAAAAAATAACAATAAATAATTTTTATAAATTAGTAGTGAAAATTCGATAGAAAACTCACACTTCTCATCAGAAGGCAACTAATTTTTTTATTCAATTTTCATTACTATTTTTAGGAATAGTACTACTAGTATAAGAATACGCCAAAAATTATTAAATGTATAGTATTTTCTGAGGTTTTGCGCGAACATCGTTCATGAAATCGCGGTTTTTCCTGCCTACTATCGCGGTTATTTGAATCCGATGTTTTAAAGCCTTGCAGCCACAGTGGTCTCGGGGTGATCACGTTGGATTAAAATAATAGCAATAGTACGCAGTAAAATATACGCATAAAACTATATTATGTAATTAAGAATTTCCATAATTTAATCACACGAAAATAATTAAATAATGCATGCAACAATTTTAAGATAAAGAATAATTTACTATAATATAATAAAATTAAAATAATGATTATGATTGGTAACAATTTGTAAATATTTTACAAATATAATCTGTACTCGCACTACCTATTTTATATACCTACCTATATTCTCGAGGAAATAATTTTACATAAACGTTTTTAAGTCAACTTAATTTCAGATTAATCTTAAATACCGATATATTATATTCAGTATTTGAAGTTAATTACTTTAAAAATAATGCTCGCTTTAAATGAAAGAATTAAAATCTACTGGGCACTAGGTATTAAGCCGTTGTTATTTGTATGTATGGAACAACGCCCTCTATCGGATTACACGCAGACGCGGTTTCATTTGTTGAGCCTCAGGACGGTAATCGAATGGGAATGAACTAACGATCGTATTACTGATGCACTGTTAGGCTTTCAAATAGTTCAGAGTAAAAATAAATATATACCTAATAAGTTGGTTGTATATGTAATAAGGTCTCAACATATGACAGCACCCCACCTAATGGTAATGCGGTCCGTGCGGTTCATAAAAGTTTAATAGCTGCAAGTAGCAGTATCATCCACTATGCCGAAACTTCACGATCTGTACACCCCAGATCGGCAGACTGAGCAAATGACCACCAACTTTCTGCCTACCACTCTTTAACACCTAGAGCAAAATATTGCCGTCTTCGGAATATTTAAATAAAGCTATATCAATCAAAAATCAAATTGTCACGCCTTCTACCCACAGGGATAGGCAGAGACAATGGAGCGCCACTTACCAAGATCCTTACACAACTCCCTTGCTTCCTTCACATCCATAATTCTCTTCATACAGCTAAATTAATAGCATTAAAGTATTATAATTGTATAATACTCGAATTGTATAATACTATGAAAAATGTTTTGAAAAGGGGTCCAATTAAACTCAATAAATCATTAAATCATAGCACATTTAAACTTTATCGAAGTAGCATCTTGTTGGTATTTAAAGTTAAAATATTTTAATTAATTTAATTGTACTGCACAAACCAGAAGTATTTCGGACAGAATAAATAAAATTGAAATCTTTCCATTTTTGCTTGTTCGTTGAAATGAAACTAATGAAATGAATTTCAGAATCACTCGTCTGTCGGCAGCGTACATTGTATTGTACGCGCGAGTGTTGCGGCCCGGTGGATACTCTGCTTCGTAATCTGACCACACAACTGAGAAGTGGAGCGATAAACGCAGCGGAAAGTATATACACAATCCCAAGAATAATTTAGCATAATAAAAAGAAGCATAGCACGTACGAGTATGTCATAGAAGATTTATGATTACCTATGTTAGTCGAACCATACATTAGTCATACAAAAGTTACTTAGGTATAGGACAATGTCTGTCAAAGTTACTAGAGTTAAGATAGTTGTACGACAGTTGGGCCGAACTAAGCTTCTCGCTGATCTCATGGGATGGCAGCATTTCTCGTATAGGGCATTCATCTACTCGGCGCGGTCCAGCTGCAGTTGGAATAAATCGCCGCCGTCGCTTCCGGTTGACGGCCATCTTGCAATGCGCTAACGGGTTCATTTCCTGCGCCTATACATTTCCGGTCTAGTCCGCGCTGCCAAGTCATATTTGCAAAGAAAAAAGTTAATTGTTTTTCTGCTAACCCTAAAAGATTAGCAAACTATTTTTGTTAGTTATTTTACTAATTACAGTATGTGTGATTGCAATATAAAGTCAAATGCTGAAAATTAGTTTTTAAATGGCTCGGGGCTAATTTAAGCGGAATAGGCGAATTTGCATCGAACTAGCCGACGCGGACACGGGCGGTGCGGGCGGTCGTGCGGTCACTAATTAGCAGTTAGCCGGGTTTTATTTCCGCGTCGGTTGCCGGCCGCGCCTCACCCACTGTTATCGGAGCCTCTGTAATCTGCCTCTGCAACGCCCCCTAAGCTTTGTCTGACCTTTCAGCCGTGCTATGTCCGCTATCATTGTCGGGCATCCCGGAAAATGCAAAATATTATTGTACTTCTCTACACTTTGTATTATTGTCAACATTTGTTCTATATAAGTACGCATTGCAAAGTTTTTCTTTTACAACTTATTCATTATAACATTATAAAGTTTATTATTAATTATTCACAAATTACGAAAGTAAAATAAAAATAAAATTATAAGAAATAATACCTATCTCATTAAAACTTTAAACACTTTATAAAATTTAAATCACTAATGAGGAAAAATGCCAGAAAGAGAGGTGATTCAAGTCTATAGTTGGGGAAAGTTTCCGTTCGCGAGACTGTTGAAAAGATGCACCGTTGCACTACCTGTTTTCTCTCGACAAATGGTTATACGTTATCTAGGAAATACTCAAACTTACAACTTTTCCTCATTGTTATTGAGTATAAAATCGCTTGCACTGTTCAATTAGCTATATCATTTTTGAGTTGAACGGAAAAGTTCTCTTTCAACTTTACATTGTTGCCTGAAATTAGTTCCAGTCAGATGTCAGCCAGGAAGATATATAGTGCTCAATCCCAATTGTAGAGTTCAACCCACTGGTGAACTTGGATAATTATTGCAAAATGATAGTTTATCTGAGGATAGATTGCTTCATACAAAATAAATGATGCTCCTATTAATAATATAAATCATTATCAAATGATAATGATTTATATCACTGATGATATAAATGATATAAATCACAGATGTGTACACATGAAATGAAACAATTTCTTAGCATTCATGGATTCACCGTGCGGGTGCCGGGTCCATCGCGTGGCAGGCGGGAGAATGAAGGCAGCGTTTCGGACTTGTGACCGAAATGTAGGTTTTTAAAGCTTTTTGAGACATGTCATATTATTTTATATTCTACGTAAAAAAGTTGTATAATTAAAAATGTCATCAAAACAAAACATATCAAATACGAGTATATAGTCTTATTTGATATGTAAACTAATTTATTACGGTATTGTGCCCAAAGATGGCCCACCTACCGCTCCATTGTCTCTGCCTATCCCTGTGAGGATGAGGCGTGACAATTTGATTGATTATTTAAAATGTTTCACTGATAAATACTTTAAAACTGTGATCAAAAAATAGTTAGACTTTTTAAGTTTAAATTCCCGGGCTTATCCAAATGCATAAACTTTTTTTCTTATGTTCTTATAAACGTTGTAGAAATATCATTACGAGAAATATTTTTTAAATCTATATATTAAGCTACTAAAGTGCTTGTGTCATAGAATCAGGACGACCAAAGTACATATATCAAATATACATTTGTTACCGGTAAGTGGTTTTGAACCCGAGCTCTCGGTTTGCGTGACCACTAAACCACGGTCGCCTTACACCATACTATGAGAGTGTAAAAAAACTCAATATAAGATTTTATTATCTACCCTTAAAGATAAATCATGATAAAAGAGTAAATAACAAATATCTAAAAAAAACAAAGAGTGGTAGACAGTGATACCGAACCGGGGCAATACCACGACTTACAGACCGTGAAGTGACTTAATTACGTTTCGGGATCAGATTGTAAGTTTCCGGTTTCAACTAGGCCAGCACAGGTAGGTCTTATAGAATTATACTTATATTTATTATTAAAGTGTACATCCATTCATGGGCCGCACTCCAGCTTTACATCAACGGAGTGTTGTCATGTGTCGAGTCACAATAAAGAAACATACGCGTAGTGTTACGCGTTATACGAGTACTATTATAAAATTAGATTAATATAGCTTCAATATCTTAAGTTGATATATTTGCATTCTGTGTATGTTTAATACATCTACGAGAAGAGGATTAAATTTTCCGGAGGTTCTCGTAGACATACTCAAAGAGGATTTTGTCTCGAAGATGTTAAGGCTTCGCTACTTTGCCGAGAGCGCAAAATTTTGTTATCACCCACCCTTAATTAATCACAAGAGTTCCTTGAATTTACAGCAAGTACGAGAGAGGAGCATGTTGGCGAGAGTGTCTAGTGTAGACGGTATACTGTGTTCAAAATAGAATTCTCTCGGAAGAAACTTTGAGGTGACGACGAAAGGACTAAAGTAATGAGACTTCCAGCATTATGTAGATTCAGCTATGCATCGCGCTTATGAAAACAAACTCCCAGGGTGTTAAATTTCATTAAATGCAATCTCGGTTTCTCACTTTTAAATAAAATATACGTTCCTACATCTCATCTAATGATCTTGCTCTAGCTTTAAGTGAAGGATGTTTTTATAATTAAGTTCTTATTTTAAAAAGTTTGAATAAAAAAAATGTTTATTTCGTTTTGTTTTTATTAAGTATACAAAAATATATAATGAATTCATAATGTTTTTATTAAAAGCCCTACTCGTTTTGTATTGAATTAATTCTATGTTTACATTGCAAATATTAATTTTGAACTTAATATATTGTTTATTCTAGCACGTTAAATGTAAAATAAACATGAATAAGTTAGTTATAACTTTTACCATTATAGCTCGTGCCACTTCTTGTTTATACATGAAAATTGAGAAGGGAAAATTTAACGTATTGCATAGCTTTTTAACAGAATTTCAACATTTTGGTTTGTAATGCTCGGTATAGTCAAGTGCTCTTTAATTTTTTTAAATTTAAATTTAAAGCTCTGAATTGAATTGGGAATCATATGTAAAATGAGAATGTGCCAATTCATGTATTACTCATAATTTTGTATTTGTCGCCATGGCCTAGATGCCATTTATAATGCATCATATTTTTTTTGTAATACATCATATGTAATTTGTTATCTTCATGTATATTTCTAAGGCACTCTTTCGCCAACCTTTGACTTGTGCAGTTCACTCAAATATATCAATTATACCTTTACTTATAATCCTATTATTTATAACTCCACACCGTCGGCGAACATAGACAACACCAGGCAAAGTGCTGACCCCGACGTGATGGCCGTAGCGGACTCAATCCCGCTACGGCCAGTGATGCTAACGTGATGCCGACGTGATAGAAACCAACGTGATCTCCGTGATAGCACATCTGAATCAGCTTTCCACCAGCGGATCTCACTGATTCCAGATTTTAAGAGGCGCATAGTCACGGGGATTAGATTTCGCACATACGAAGAGTCAAGATACTTTGAGGTATAAAATGTCCCAGGAACTTTCGCCTCAATCCAGCTCACCGCCGCTTGCCGCTGGTCGACGCAACACGCATAGTTGCCTGCCGACGTTCGAACATATCGCTGCCTGTTGTCGGCGCCTGCACTTTCTGCTAGCGGTTAACCAGGTATTTCTTTTCAACACCTTTTAACATGCCGGCACCAACAGTCGTGCCAACCGCTGTGTCCCGGCGCCCGCTTATAATTTTGCCGCCGCGCCACTGACACATACATCATTGAACATACAACCGTGGCGTCGAGCCCCGTTCCAGCCATGACATGCCAGACGCCCAACCGTTGCGTCGAGCCGCAGTCTTGCCGTTCGTACAACCATCCGGACACACAACCGTCATGTCGTGCCGCAGCCCTGCACTCCGTGCCAACGCATCATTGAAATTGTGTCATTTTCGGAAGACTCACTACTACATTTTTAGATTTTATTTATTGGGACGCCAAGAGCTGTCATTGCTTTTGATTAATGCCGACAGAGCATCTCAAAGCAACAACTCTCTCTCTCATCCAGTACCATGGTGCTTTTCTCTCACTTTTGCACTCAGCCATTTGCACGTTCGAGACACCTTTCAGGACTTGGCGGTAGTCCCACGGTACTAACACGTAACATGTTGTCCTTTCTCTCTTTCTCGCTTTCGCTCTCCTCTGAACTCAGATTTTGGAAGGCTTAATAAATGTAATACACGCACGAACTCGTCACCTAGCAGCAGCTTAGATACAGTCCCAAGGCACTACGTGTCACCTTGCAGCGACTTAACAAAAGTCCCAAGGCACTATAACGCGCCACCTTGCAGCGACTCAACATACCCCAGACCTTACCTGCCACCAACATATCTTCTTGCCGCCTTCAAAGCGCAACACGATCTATGTCACCCCGGCATAATAACTACGATGAAGCAACATTCTGCGACAAATTAGCTGCTTACCAGTTACACTGACGACAAAAGCCAATCTCAAATTTGCAGAGATCGCACTACCAGGACAGATGACACAAATGCGAAGAGTCGATAAACCTAAAACATATCTATTACAAAGTGACACAAAAGGACAGATGACACAATTTCATAGAGTCGATGAACCTATAACATATCAATTACAAAGTGACAAAAATGGACAGACGACACAAATGCACAAATGCACAAAGTCGATGAACGATGAACAATCTCAAATTCAAAACACCGCAGACATAATGGGCAATAATAACAATAACAATCTTTACCGAACCCGACTCAATACATAGTTAAATAAATTTACATCTTTTTTTTCATGTATTTTAATGAAGAAAGAGGCAATAATTTGTTTTGTTATAATTTTACAGTACTTTAACATTTTATTTACTCTAAGTATTTTTTTTTAGTGTAGTAAAAAATTTTTTTTTGGAAGAGAAGTATTGTGCCAATTCATGTATTACTCATAATTTTGTATTTGTCGCCATGGCCTAGATGCCATTTATAATGCATCATATTTTCTTTGTTCTATGTGCTAAATACGAATATGGTAACGATGTAATTTG
Organism: Tinea trinotella; assembly: GCA_905220615.1. Taxonomy (NCBI): domain Eukaryota; kingdom Metazoa; phylum Arthropoda; class Insecta; order Lepidoptera; family Tineidae; genus Tinea; species Tinea trinotella. Next base: position 4,628,225 of record HG992311.1, read on the forward strand.
TAATCTTCATGTATATTTCTAAGGCACTCTTTCGCCAACCTTTGACTTGTGCAGTTCACTCAAATATATCAATTATACCTTCACCTTTAATTCTATTATTTATAGCCTTCCACCAACTCTTCGTCGAACATAGCCGACAACTAGGCAAAAGAAGAAACCTAGAGTTGTAACGGAATCGTGAAAGTGGCGCTATATTTTATCTATCTTTCGCTGTGGGAACTAATAACAAATAAGGTTTTGAAATAAATTATTCAGCGTAAGTATATTTGCAAAATCAAGTCATACTGAAAAGTGCAGGTCCAAATTTATGACGATGGTGTTATTTTTATCTCAGTAGAAACCACTACCACTATTTTAGCCTTTTCAAGAAGCGCCCAAGCCTCGCCACCACAAATAAAAAAGTAGAAAAAGCGAGTGTCCGCTTTAACGAGCTATTCGAGAGGAAAGTTGTTTCAGGCCATGAAACGAATGTAAATTGCTGTACTCGCGCGTGTTGCAAACTCTAGCCATTTGGTTAAGTAAGTTCTGAACTACGATGAAGCTATAAACTTGTGGATTTCGGGGTTTATTAAATAAAAACAATGTAACAACTTATTCATACATGCAACTCGGTTGGCTTAGTGAACTTTGTTGGCGAAATGAGGGCGGCTATCATGTTATTGTAGAGATTAAACTATCTGAATTATATAACTTTTAGTTGAAGTCGTTACAGATGGATTTTAAATGAGATCCGTATATTAAACTGAAACCGGCTCATTTTATTTAAGCCTATAGTAAGGATGTTTATATTTAAGGTTCATTTAAGCGAGGTATGAAGGTAAAAAGGTGTGAAGTGTGAAAAAACAACTAAACTGAAATATTAGCTTTTAGGACCATTAAGGCATAAGCATTAAGTCCATTACAGTAATGCACCTGCATAACACATTCGGACCGTTTGCATCTACATCTGTATGTAATAACACAATGTGTTAGGGGGGACATTTATTTTTATTTTCGTATATATATTTGCGCTTATTTGTCTTTACTATTTTAACTCTAGGAGAATTATAAATAAAATTAGATTATTATATGTGATTCTGACAATAACTACACTTTTTATAATAATATTGTATTGTTTCTTTTTAACTTAAAATAAAAATGTTGTCAAAAGATACACCTTATTATAACAGATTTTATTCATTTATTTTAAGTAAATCCTAAAATACGTTGTTTTAAAAGAGCAGCGAGAAAAATGTTTTATTCAATTCGCATTTTCCGAAAGTCTCATAAAAGTCAGATTGGTCCAGAGAAAATATCTGGCAAGAAACTCTGCAAAGTATAAATAATTAGGCTTTCATTTGACAAATTACCAAGTATCTTTCAGAGACTGAGTGAAACCATTACGAGAATTGTATCTATTTGGCAACTGTTGTCACGTTTAAAATGTATGAGATGGCAATATTTTTTAGCAAAAAGATTTTTTCTTTCCTAAATTAAAATGAAAAAAAAAACAAACATTTCCGCCCTAAAAGAACTGTGCCGGAAATGGGAAACACAAGGAACGTCTGGTTGCAAAGTGCAAATTGCCCAGTCTAAAAAGAAATTCGTGGTATTGGAATAAGAAGGAACAAAATGCAAGTGGCCAACAGAGGTGGACTGGCTACTGCAGTGTAATAAACAGTTAAACATACGGCCGGTAGCCGATCGTGCTGGCGATTGTGGATTATATTTTAGAAAAGTAACCATAGAATTTTACTTTTATATTGTTCATGCTCATTTTGGTTTAACATCCTATTCTCACGAAGCAGACCGTATTTGCCCTTAAAATACGATAAAGTCACACGAACTCGTGGGCGATCTTTGACTTTGTAGAAGTACAGTTATAAGAAACTATTTCAATTACCAAAATAAACAGAAAGTTAGATAGAAAAAAAATTATTTTTATTGTGTTTCAACATCTGACATCTGATGGTAAGCTGGGGTTCGATTCAAGAATGGATGTGACTGGTACTACAGTTAAATACAGAACTGCAGTTGCCGGCACTGTCAGAACTAGCAAAAAATGAAATATTTTGAGTTTACAACAATAAATACACTTATTGATTTCTAGTGTTGTACGCTACTAAAATAATAAAAATACATAGTTTATTGCAATTAACACAGTGTGCGATAGGTGTGGTTGGAAAGAAAATGTAGTGACAAGGATTGACAAAAGAATGTTTCGATGGTTTGGTTAAGTGGATTATGAAAAGGTTAAGTAAAGTAGATTGAGGAAAGGAATTTATAAATCTGATGTAGATGGATGCGTAGAACAAAGCACACCCAGGAGTAGGGTTATCAACTTTTTTGACAAAAAAAAACGTATACCATTGTTTGAATAGGATAAAAATAAAGTATTTGGAAGAAAAATAAAGTATTTTTCAAATTTTATGCCCTAAAAACGTATTTTGTGTGCTTTTAGCATTTGCTAACAATTTTTTGCTATTTTTAAATATTTCAAAGCTTGTTTGACAATTATCATTTAAAGGACATCATTCATTTTGAGCTTCTATGTACCACTTTTGTAACGTCCGATAATGAAAAAATATATAATACAAATAGTAGATTCGTTACTTGTATTGATAAAACTAATAACAATTTTGCTTTTAATTGCTGTGCAATTGAGTTATTTGGAAAATAAGATATGAGTTTTGTATCATCTGTCAATCAACGCTACATTTGTTTTGCTTTGAACTGTCATAATTATAGTTAGATGATTTTGCACACCCAAACTATGCAAAAAAAGGATATATTCCAACTACATTGTAACATTAAAGCCCAAGACCCATACAAAATGAATGATGTCCTTTATATACTTAAATAAGCAATTCGTTTGCTACGCAATTAAAATAAAGTATTTCCACATACTTTATTTGTATGCAAAAGTATAAAGTATAATTACCCAAAATAACGTAAGATACGTTATTATAAAGTATGGTTGGCAACCCTACCCAGGAGGATGTGTTCCGACTAAATTGGAGATAGGAAGAAAGCCTAGTACCCAAAACCGTAGATCTTGTATGAAGAGAATTATGGATCTTAGGGAAGCGAGGTAGTTGGGTCAAGATCTTGGCAGGTGGCGCTCTATTGTCTATTGCCTACGCCTCTGAAAAAGGCGTAAAATTTTCATTGATTAATTTGAACAATCTATAAAATATAAAATATGACGCCATAACCTAATATCTGTAGTTATATCGTAGGATTACAATACGCAAGCTCTCTTAAGCCCTTTAATTAGGTTCGCAAACTCTAAAGCTGAGATTTACTTTGACTTGGAAATACAACTTTATTTCTTTTTTCGTCGCATACAAATCCCTGAGAATTTTCTTCGCAACTCATCAAAATGTGTTTGAGTTAGTAAACCGTCGGTTTTCATAACTAAAACCTTAATTAACGTGGCGTGACTAGGGGTGGTTGGCAGTTATTTTTGTAGGCGATGTGTTAGTTCAAGTTGTCGTTACGAATGTTTCGTCACCACCTCTCAACGTTATAATTTACTGTCTTAATAGCATTTTTATTGCTATTCATGGTTGACTTTTGAAATGAAAAACTGTATGTAATTATAGTATTGGGAGTAGAGAAAGCTATTTGTCATAATTATTGATGATAATCAACAACGGCCATTGATTGTTTCAGTAATTAACTGCTACTGTTTAATATGTTCTTATCACGCATCTAATAACGTTGCAATATAATTACTATTGGATACCAATGATAATATGAATACTTTTAAGTTAAATAACTGTAAGTAGCAGTCGCATCCACTATGCTGGCCTAGTTAAAACCGGCAACTTGCAAGTTGATCCCGAAATACGACTAAGTAACTTCATGGTCTGTATACTTGTAAATGGTGGTGGTACTACAAAATAATTTACCTTTTGTAATAATAAATTTATATAGTAAAATTTATTTGTGGTCGACATATAACTATTTGGATAAAGACCTAAATATATTTCGACTACAGATAAGTTTTACAAAAACTAGATGAAATAAATTTTTACGTCAGGTTATTTATTAGTCGATTTTTCAAACGCAGGAGCATTTTGGAACAATAAAAAAATGCTTTAATGAATAGATATTGCTATACTTTATATTTTGACTAACGTTTTAATAAAAAAGGTCCATTTTATAAATATTATATGTTTTAAATATACTATCCATAAACTGCGGGTTATTTTCATAAACATAAAAATAACCCGCACATACAAACAAACATAAATACAATTGTTACAACGGACATTAAATATGAAAACTCGCGAACAATTCCTTTTCTATTTCAACAACACTTGCTGAAAGTAATAGTTTATTGTGCAATAAAAGCTGATTTTGTGGCGACAAAAACCCATTTATTAAAAGCCGATTTATAGTAATTCAAAATGGCACGTTAGCAATTATTACACAAAGAGTCATTAAAAAACCATTCGTGGAATTACTATAAATTTCCACGCTTATAATTAGAGAATTCCTTTTTAAAGCCGCGTCCTCGGCCAACAATTATTGCGGGATTACGCCGTAGACTCATAACTGCGTCCCGTCCCAGGAAATCCTGCTAAATAGCTTTAATCTGCAGTTCAAGGATTAAACGCACAATCGCATTACTTCTTAATGGCGTGTAGGTACGCGGCATAAGTAAGAAGGTATTTAAAGGGTCCAAATGCCTAAACCTTATTTGTTTCGACACAGGAAGGATAAAAACCATTCTAATTAAACCATCTAATTATATAAAGTGGTTTTAATTGTCATTAAATTAATAGTATTTAATTTGTTAGCTTCATATCTAAACTATATTGAATATCATAAAAGGTAATTTGATTTTGCCATAAATTATTTATTGAAATTGTCACGCTTTTTCCACAGGGATAGGCAGAGACAACGGAGCGTCACTTGCTACGATCCTGACATAACTCCCTCGCTTTCCTCACATCCACGATGCTTTTCATACAAGCTCTTCTATAATAATAATCATAATTATAGGCTTGCCTAGTGCCAGCTTTTTTAAGAATGTCTTCGATTTGGTCGGAAAATCCCTCCTGGGTCTGGCTCGTTAAACGCATTCATCTACATCAGATTTATAAATTCCTTTGCTCAATATACTTTTAAGTATATACAAATTACCTAAAATTATATAAAATATTCTAAATAATTATAAACTTAGGTAGGTTAAACTAGAAAAAAAATAAGGTACGATAAGGGCGTAAGTGTATGCGCGTACTCGTATGGGTAATATATGGAAATAAGAACAACCAATTATCAAAGAAAACTATTAAACTTCATACAACCCGGTAAATAAAACATAGTACCTACTTACTATTAGCAATTTCCTTGAGCTATAAACTTCATTGCATCGTAAATTGTTCGGAAACCCTTTACCGCAACTAATTAAGAAGACGTGACGTAATTGCGACGGGTAAGTATGTAATTTTCTCATATGTTGTAAAAGCGATCATGCTATGTAAAGTTATAACATTGTATTAAACTCGTAAAACTTTATTATTATTATTTATTATAACTACTACATACCCAATTCATACATGCAAATATGAAAAATATATAATACAGTCAAATAGTTGTTTGTTACAATGTGCTAAGTACCAGCAGAAGGAGTGGAGCGAACGTAATTGGTGTCCACAAAAAGGTCTAATAATATATTGATAAGATATCCCGCTGAGTGAGCACACCCTTCTCACTTGTCGTCTGTGGACGCTGGCCTAATGGAACCACCACGTGAATCAATAACTGCTGACCGGCTCATTACAACGTTCTACTTTCAATCAAATGTATTTATTGAACAATCACTTCACCGTTCGAGATGGTAAGGTTCATATTAGGAAAAATCCACGCGTTCCATAAGACTTTTCATTCAGGGAGCTGTAATAAAAGTGTCAAACTGTCCTCTCGGAGAGCGTAATACGAAAGAAAAAGTGACGTTCAGTATTTTTACTGACTTACAAATAGTAATTTGAAGTAATCGTCCAGAATTTCATTTCTACGAATAATTGGAAATGTTACAACCCCTGATGGAATTGGAGAAAAACATTTCTTTGCACGAAACTCATGCGATTAGACAACTCTCTTAACAAAAAGAAATGTACCATAATTGTATTCCAAAGGACCTTCACTTTGATCTTTCAGAGCCATGGGCACAATAAACCGCTAGGAATAAAAGAGAGTGTTTTTTTTTTACACATGATTATACATATTTATGAAATACTAAATCAATATTCACCTGAATTTATAAAAATACTCGAATTTATAAAAAAAAAAATACCTGTTTATATTCGGGTTAGGTTTTTAATAAAAAAATCTGAATTTATTTGTACTAAATTGGTCAGGTCTAAAGAAATATACTGGTTCTAGTAATTTATCATCTTGAGGCGGCGATGCAGAGTCCAAAGCCTGACAAAAGCCGTGGTCGGGTGTAGACAACACATAACAAACGGCTTCTGGAAGTGCAAATTCACAAATGCCGTGTGGTTGCGCCTATTCATATATCAATGTCGAAGCTGATTTACGCGAAATACCGCGGATCATATTTCTAAATACCTTATGACTATGCACTTACAATGAAATACAAGTACTCTATATTTTTCCTAATATTAATTTAACAAAAGGTAAACTAAAGTAGTTGTATGTAGTCGCATATAAGGAGAAAATAATTATCTTTATACAGCAGTAAGTGAAGTGGAAAATTGCGAAGCAAAGGAATTACTAAGGGATGTTTCCTTAATTTCCTTAAAGGAACGAAACATAATGAAAAATTGGGAAGAGTAGCTTCTAGAATAACATAAAACGTTATTAAAGGTCCTCATCAGATAGCATCTCAAGATAAACATCCATTTAATGACGGGCCAAAAACAATTTCAATTTACGTTTATATCTTCTCCAACAAAGAAAGAAGAAATGTATTTCCTTTTACAAAACAACTTGTTAAGGTCTAATATTTTATTTCTTTGCTCTTTTTTACTGTGCTCAATATGGAAGTGGGTTGTCTGATTTTGTTAAAATTATAAATATCTCTTTCATAGGCACTCTATCCTGCATTTTAATATGAGAGATTCATTATTGTGTGCGTATATTTGCTATAAGTATTCAGGTCAACCGGAGCATACTGCACAGCTAGCGTAGTAAAAAATAAAACAATAGTCGGGAAATGAAGACCAGCGCTACAGACGGATGGATGTGTGCAGAGATACTGTTTGTGAAAATTGCGATGTTATAGGCTCGCCTCTCATTTTTATTACTGGCATTTTTTGCTGACCTTAACACCTCTCTAAAAGCCGAATAGTTTGTTCAGACTCTTTCGTACGTTGGCTTCGGTTTACTTTTTTCGTTCAATCTGCCGATATTTGTCGTTAGCCCATAAAATTGGAATTCTTGACTGTGAGATTCCGTTTGATACGCTAGCGTTTTTATTACATAATGTTTTTGTGGTTCTTTTGAAACAGAAAGAACGCAGAATTTACTTCAAATAACTACATAACAACTAAGTAACTACTAAAACTATGGAATTAAAGATTACTATGACGTTTATTTTCATTATATAAAAATTCAACGTTTTAAAGGCTTTGCAACTATCATAGACACAGGGAGATTGTGATGGATGTCTAAAATAAACCCAACAATAAGCCGCAAAAATATTTTATTATAAAAAAGTGTTCGCGCAAAACCTCAGAAAATCCAATATAAAAATTATTTGCAAGTGCTATAATAATATCATAATACATAAGCGGCTTTAAGTTACATTTCATTACAAAGAGGACAAAAGTGATAAGCAGTGATTTATACCATGCTGCAATAATTGGACTACAGGCCGGCGGACTTCCATAAATCCACAGTGATGAAGGAAAAAGTTGAGAACTTTTTGCAAAATGTTTTTTTCTTTTCGGTAATTGCTCAAGTGGGAGTATTCATGTCTATATAATACTGTCGGAATTACGCCTCCTCGGATTTAGGCCGCTTTTGTAATTTGCATTTCATTTTGCGTTTAGCTATACCTACGTGTGTTTCAGAGCTATATCTTGTTTCTTTGTGCTTATGAAAAATGTTTTATGATAAAAACTTTGTTCTTTAAACTTTGTCTTAAAAACTTTTTGCCAACAACCTTGAAAGCAGTTGGGTTTGCTAAATAGGTGGGTAATCAAATTTGTAATCAGTGAGTATGCACAATTGTTTACACAGAGTGTTTGTACCGCTAAACGATTTAGCAACTGTTCTCATAGTTTTCATTATCTAATTGCACATTAGAATATGATGAATAATTAATGCTAGTGCATATATGTTAATTACCTATACCTATAGAAAGCTTTAATAATTAATTTGCTAAATTATTATATAAGTTATTTTCTATTAGGCGTGACAATCAATCAAATTGTCACGCCTTTTTTCCACAGGGATAGGCAGAGACGATGGAGCGCCACTTGCCAGGATCCTTACATAACTTCCTCGCTTCCCTTACATCCACATCTACAGTCCTCTTGATACAAGCTCTACGGTTATGGGTACTAGGCGACCCAGCTTTCTTAAGGATGTCTCCGATTTCATCTGAAAACGGGTCTAGGGTCTGCCTCGTTTAAGGCAATCATCCACATCAGATTTATAAATTTTTTTTTGTCAATTTATTTTCACCCATCCTTTTCATGTGCTCAAACTGTCGAAGCATTCCATAATTATGCTTAATATTTAAAAAAGAACAAAGTATTTTGTTGATAAGATCTTGAAACAAAGTCACCCTAAGTTAATCATGAACTTCAACTTATTTACATAATGTTGCTTAAGTAACTTAGCGTGGATGAATTTTTTTAGCAACGAACGTTAGCAAAAAAAACTAACATAAAGTAGTATGTATGTATTTTATATTTTGACAAAATTTTAAAAAAAGATAATAGTCATAATAATAATAATTTCATGGGTGATAGATCAATTAATGTAGTTAATGAAACTAGAAATCTAATGTTCAGAACTAAAATAAATATGGTCTAGTCGGTCAAATACACGTCGGTTCTAAAAATTTACAATCAGCTAAAATCATATTTTTTATAACTGCAAAACTAAAGATTTATTTATAATATTACTCGTGCTGAAACTAGAATGGCTCACGTGACATAAAAGGTTTACTTTTTAAAGCGTTACTTTAGTCGGTATATCAGTAAACTAAGATTTTTTGAAGAGAACTAAAATAATTTCAGAAAAATAATAAGAAGACCAATGGTTATATTATAATGACCTACTCGTCGAAATTCGAAGGGCCTTCGCACGTAAATCCCTTAGAATACTTTTCAGGAAAGATATTTTATGTTAATCATTGTGCATCTCTTTAATTTAGTTTTATTAATATTTATTTACTAGTATTATACAGAAAAAAGGCTTGCGGCTATATTTTTAAATCTTATATTAAAGAAAAAAAATCATGTTTAGTAACATGAATTACCAAAACACAATGTTCAAAATTATTTGAAAATTGATTTATTTAAATTACAATAAATCATAAAATCATCCCTAATTTTCGCGCACAATTTGAGCCTTTTTATTATTACGCTTGTGTAAGCAAACGATTTAATTACATGGAATGTATTGGACGCATTGTTACAAAAACCGGGCCTCGTTTCACGGATAATCGAGTTCAGTATCGATGTATAACCATCCCGATACATTCTGCAATTTTACGCTGACTGTAAAGTTCAGGGGATTAATGAACTTGGTTACTTTTATTGGTGAATGTGCAGTAAAACGGACTACCAAATGGAAATGTATGGTATGGAATCGTTTTTTTTTATTTGGATTTGAGAAATAAATCAACGGATAGTTTTTTTTTTACTACTGAGAAGAACAACACAATTTACAGTTGTCTCAGTTATCATTACTATGCCAGCCAGAAGCCATTACTTTTGCACGCTTTGCTTGAAGGATTTATTAGCATAAGATGAAGAGAACACCTTGTCGGGTAAATCATTGTCGATTGTTTGACAGAGAAACATGGTACCAGTGTGATGGTCAAGCAAACAGAAATAACCCCTGTTTAAAACCACTTATTAGTACTTAGTACTAAGGTATCTTTGATACATGTACAATGGTCGTCCTGTTTCTATAATACAATAACGTTTTGTAGCTTGGTATAAAAAATAGTTTGAATATAAAGAATCTTTGCGTGAAACCTGAAACGGCAATAAAAAGTTGAGGCAGATTCTCCTTGGTATAGGCGATGAATGATTTATAAATCCGCCATACTAGACAGTTAAATACTGAATTACTTTTATATACAACCATATATATAAATACCAACCACAACATTTTATCATAGAATTTGACTTAAGAAACCATCATTGTTAATATCGTTATTTTTTATTAATTTATAAAAATCATAGTAATGGACACACTAAATATTAAAATATAATACCCCTTTATTCAAATAGACGGCGCGGCGGCTCCTGTCATTCAATTCCAATAAAATTTTAATCATGAAATCTCTCAAAGTTTCCAGGCATTGACAGCGTATATTTTAGACTTGGCCTGTAATTAACTTATAGAAATAGGGTATATTTTAATAGTAGCATGTATTACTGCATGCTGTCCACGACACGGGAGCTAATAAAAGGGTAATCACCCCTTTCACTTAGGTAACACCCTCACCTTTATCACATGCAATGTAAATGACATCTAGAAATGTGCACTCGACTGTAAAGACCTTTTATTTGAAGAACAAACGCTAAACAAGGGTACAAAGTACCTCACATAACAAAGAGCTTATGTTAATTTTAATTAGATCTCTCGCGGTATTTTCTTCTAAAATTACGATGTCAGTGTGTCAAAGAATGAGTGGTAGGCAGACGATTGGTAAATGACCACTATCTGCCAACCCGGGGTAGTATGGCTGTGAAGTTAAGCTAAAAAGTTAACGGTTCCAAGGCCGGCATAGCGCATGCAATCAGTACTTGCAATTATTGTACTGTAGTATCAGTCGCCTCCATTTATGGACGGCAATCTAACTTAACAACAGACGACATGTTGTCATGCGAATATGTTGGGCTACAATAAAAAAAAACACCATATACCTATATTATTTATAGTATTGTTAGAATACAAGATTATTTCAACGATTAGGTCTTATCACAGTTTCGTTATACTTCAACATATGTACATAAAAATAAACAAAAAGATACTCTCGTTAAAAGAAAAAGTAGGAAAATAACAGCAAGGTAAGCGACGTCGTAATTACGAGCGCAAAAACGTACACACCGTGTAATTAACCGTAAAAACAAGATCTCACAAAGTAGCATTGGACCCAAAATTAACAAACGTCACAAAGCTATCTGTTAAGTACGACAACATTCACATACAATGTGAGCGAACAAGCGAAATGAGACATCTCATAACTGCGGAATAAGAGTAGAAACACGCGCGGCGGGACGCGACTCGCTTGCCGAGCTATGTTCCCCCTACGTTCACATACTTATAACTCACTTTATTTCAATTGTATGCGCTGTTTGATATATATATGTAATATATGTATTGGAGGTGACGCGATATTTGACCTTGCCTAAAGCTCACAGATGACGACGACTGGAAAATCTACTCGGTTTACGGCTGTCTCAGTCGCTGTCTTTATGCCGGCTAAAAGTGTTTTTCACGCTTCGCACTGGCGGTAAAAGTGTTGTGATTAGATAAAATAGTTGAACAATATTTTTTTTTTACCTAATAACTTCAGTTGTGACTGGAGTGCTTGTAGCAGTAAACACAATAATAATAAAATATTTGAATTTGTTGAAATATACTTAGTTAAGCATGATTACATGTATTTACTGTTGAAGGTAAAATTCATGTTGTGTAATGGTGACAAAATATATAATAAAATCAGGATAATGTTACAAATATTTAGTAAAAATAATTGTAATCTATTAAATTAAAATATAATTTTTATCGACACTCGACATCTGACCTCGACCTGAGTCCAGGTACGCCGATTACGCCGACGACTATTCAGTCGAATTTGGGCGAGTCAGTTTAATAAAATTATATGATATTAAAGCAGGAAAGATAGTAGTCTACTTGAAAGAAAGGCAAAGTATGCCAAGTATGTGTAATAAAATAAGGAATAGTTGCAATAATTGTGTTCGAGTGTCAGGAGTTACGCTCACAGGGAGTACGGACTCTGTGCCTGACACATATTAAATTCGCATCTACAGCGATCCCGCGGCCACACAATATATTGCAAACGGTGTATGTGTCACAGCACGCGTGTTCATTCGGCTCGTCCCGCGGTACCTCTAAGTTATAATATTTAAATTGAATAGTCTAACTTATTAATTTTGACCCAACGTCTGATATACTTAAAGTTTATTTCAGTTTTATATGTAGACTTTAAGTACAAACATTGTACGAGACAATAAAACAATAAAATAAGTTCTTAAAGAGAACCTTAACTCTCTCTCTCAATTTATTCTACAGTCAAAGTTACAGCACAGGATTAGGAAGAGCTTTCAGCGATAAAGTCTCTTTTGAAGAAGACAATGTTTAAATTTGAAACAAGAATTCAGTAGGTAGAGTGCAGTTCAATCCACTTATCATCGGGCAAGTCGCACAAGTCGCCGTAAAAGTCCGAACAAGTCCGAAGAAAACGTGCCGAAAACACAAGTGCCCCTCTGGACTGTGTTCTTAAGAAAATATATATGTATTTTTCCAAGAAGGTACTCATAGGTCGAGTGCCTATGTATGAAGCATCTGTTTCTATATCAAGATTGCTTGTTGCATTTTATTTTTAGAGACCTATATAGTATTCTTTATTTTTACTTCGTGCCTTAACAATTGAAAAATTACTAATTGTATATTTTACAATTAAATAAATACTTTGTAATTTTTATTTTAGACCTACAGCTAAATTATATTTGAATAATATTTATATAATTTTATATTTAATCCTACCTTTTTTTGTTTTAATTTACATAGTTGCTCTAATTCATTTTAAATAATTGTCAATAATGAATTAAACAAATTTCATGCGGCTTACTATTGCGTTTACTTTTGGTTAATGATTGTGCATGTCTTAAAGTATAATTATAAGGTTTTAGAATCACTGTTCTTATATACGAGTATGTTTATAATAATGAAATCCATATTTTATTCAAAAGAAACAATGTAAGAGTCAACAAAAGTTGCAAAATTATTGCATTTGATGTCTACCCGAGTTTCCAAAGCTCACTTCTAAACTTAAATAACTTTTATATTCCTTTTAGACTACAGTATTGTTCTGTATTGATATCCACCTAAATCTCTCTTCCTTCTTTCGTAGTCGCAGGTAAACTCAGGGACTTACCCTTTGAATCGAAGGGAATTTGTTAGTAAATAAAAGTTCTACCCGCTTTTAAACCTACCCTGCTTAGTAAATTTCAAAGAGATTTATCCCTAATGTAATAAATGTCCCTTTACAAACCGGGGCGTTATCCTGCTAGATAACTAATGTGTATAGTTTTGACGCTAAGTTACATATATTTTTTCGCTATTCTTAAGAGTTTGTCATTTAAGTTTATTTTATCGTCAATATATGAAATAAACAAATTTGATCGCAGTCACACACAACCTATTCAAATGCATTTTTTAAACACAATAGACATATTTGTTAACAGTATTTGTTGCGATATTTCAAAGTTATTCAATATGGAACTGTTGAATGTGTCCCATTGAAAAAGGCATATAGAGCAAACAACAATTTCCGCTGTACAGCAATAAATAGTGTTTGGTTGCGGGCGGCGAACATTTGTGAATGGAGAATGGCTCTCCGATGGAAAATAAATAAGAAGTGCATCAGGAGTAATGCTCGTGAATCCGTCTGTCTGCGGTCTGCTCGCCCGGCCGCAGCCAGAGTTATTGCCTAAATAACATGCTCAGCCATATAATGACTTCAGGGAGCAAGGCGACGATGTTGAAATATACACGACACGAATTCATTACGAAAGCTCAAATTACTTTCATTATTTTCATAATAAAACGAACAATTGCTCTCGCGTTCCCCAATCTAGGAAAATTAACAAAGTGAATTTCAATCAAAAAGTATGTGAACCCGTCGGGAATAATATCCATCTATTTCATCTTCCAATCCTGTCGCTTTCTACAGGTTCTATAAGTCGCTTGAACGGACGATAATTGAAATTTTCTTAATCCTCCAGTGTGCTCAGTTCTTTATATACCTAGTTAAACGACCGTACATATAGAAATGAGAAAGATTAATGTTCTCTAAGCCATTATTACTTACCACTCGACGAACATTTTAGTAACCAGAAAATACATTTTTATCTATTGACTGTCGGGGTGATATACGGTCGCACAGTGGAAGTTTCCAATGCAGTTTGTCAAGACGGGTGAAAGTATTCGGCTCATGCCGCCGGTTTATAGCGCTGCTTAATAGCTAAACTTTCGTGTGTCTACTGTGTTTAAATTTTGCGATTTTCGCAGAATCTGATATATTGTTTCTTGGAAATTGAATAAATTTAATTTTTTAATACTCAAATGTTTCATTTGTACAAATTTTCTACTTAAACATATTAAAGTAAATAAACTAATAACACTTAGTTACATTTTGGCAGTGTCTGCGGACAAAAGGTCGTGCTTTTGTCTGTGTAGGGCTTAATCTAGTTTGTCCTAGGACGGTCATTAACCAAGCGGTCTGTCTTTATTGACACATAAACTCCATTAATGAAATATAAAGTAAATATTGTGCCAAAATTTATGAATATAAAAAAATAAAATACAGAAATTACAGCGTTATTTTTATTTTTTTGTTAAATGAAATTTTAGTTTTTGGTTTTCTTTATAAAAACTTTAACTAATTTGTTAATAATATTTTTGGCCTATTCCAATTCTAATAATATTACTGTTTAAAAAATTACGCGTGGATTCACATTGGTCAATTGCGACCGGGGATCGAACCAGGTGCCAGTTGATTAACGTGCAACTTGCTAAGACCACAGTAGCCTACACAGCGCCTATGTAGACCACATCATCATCATTCATCATCCTTCCTTTATCTCATCCATTTATGGTGCAGTTCTTCACATCGGACGGACATTCAGCCGAATTATTACCACATGGAATAGATGCAAGTTCTATTTTGCAGTTGAAATCGTTGCCTCAAAATTAAATCATTCCTTTTTTTTACAGGTATAGGCAGAGCTGACACGATCCTGGCACAACTCCCTCGCTTCCCTCATATCCACATTTTTTTTTCATACAAGCTCTATTGTTATGGGCAGTAGCAACCCAGCGTTCTTTTTATTATATTTATTTACTTATTTTGCATATAATAAAACACGTCATATAATATTATAACGATGTTTTCCCAACCGAGAACACTCTTATAAATACATAACAAAATTAACAAATCAAAATCCATTAAATTTATATTATTGAACGTGGTTGATGCAATCCATTGTTAAATATTGTTAAATATTTTATTATCTTATGAAAGGATTTTAAAACATTGCGGTTATTCGATATTTTGACTACCGCATTAATTACCTAAATCAAACCGCGTTGATGATTGTCCTAACTATGCATACTAACATGTTAAGAGACGAACACTCAAACCTCACTAAGTATCTTACTAAAAAGGCCCTGCCTTGTATTGTATTGTTTTGTGTGTATTGCAATATTGCAATAGAAACTTTTAATTTAATTTATGTATAATAAACGCGACAGAAAAATCTCTGTGGCCCAATTCTTTTAATACATGTCAGTAAAATGACGTGGAAACGCTTTTTCGGCTTGACTTTTATATAATTGTCACGGCGCCATAATCGCATTGTAATTGCACCGAAGGTAAAACATAAGTCATATGTTTTAACAATGCAGTGGCTTATCATTAGAAGACATTCCGTTATTTATTATTATTTTGAAAGATACTTGATTTTGGTAAATTTCTAAACACATATTTACATTTTTTGTATAGATATACGTTAAATATTTAAAAATATATTTGTGTAAGAAAACAGTATTATTGTCAGTAAAAATTAAAACATAATTATTATTAGTTTTCTAACACAAGAAAACGTCAGTTGGTTATCTATAAGTCAGTTGGTCTTAACCAACTGCAAGAATGTCAAATTCATTGTGCAATTATAATGTGTTTTTTACGCAATGAATATTACGTTAAAGTTACGCTGAAAGTTCGTGGACAATCTATTTCGCTGTCATATAATTAAGGGAATCGGACCCCTGGGCGAGATCCATATGCGCTTTTCCAATTTAACCAATTATTATTTTTCAAAATACTTGACCATAATTATGCCTCTGCATATGTAACCTGGCGTGGAGCATTGATTAGCATTGAAGCATATAATTTTAATTGTAATTTATTTTTTAAGTAAATGAAAAGCAATTCACTTTAATTTTAACTTAAATAGTCTATTAGACCTATTTATAAAAATAAAAAAAAAGGAGTGTGTTTTAGTCAAAATGGGTCTTTTAGGCATATGTTTATTTTTTATTGCAAAATAAAGACATCACATTATAAATGTTAGGAACATTTTAAGTTTTAATAAATGAGGCCCTAAGTAAACATTGCATTACCAGTCCTAAGTTGGCGATCTCTTACTTTATTTATCTTCTCCAAGTGTCAGCAATTTGGAGACTTTTATTATTACTAAAACTTTTATAGATGACTGCAGACAGACCGGTAAAATGGGCACTAAAAGATATTTTTGATCAGTTATTGAATTATTATTTTATTATTTATTAAAATTCCTAGGTGATAAGAAACTGCAATAGAATATGAAAATTACTCGTACAGCTCGCTGCTGCAGTGAATCAAGGGCATCAAGAATTCGAAAAAGAGTTATTTTTAAACATATTTACAAAAATTAAGTTTTTATTTTTAAGCAGCATCACTGAAGAGCTAGCAGCGTTTCACGTGCCTTTGACAGTTCTAGTGATAATAATGGCGGCGGTGGAGTACATCTAAACTCTGAAAATGCTTTCTGCTGTTTCAAAACCCTGCCTATTCATACACACCACCTACTTATGTAATTTCAAAGCCAATAAAGAAAACACAAAACAAAAAACAGAGTATCCGTTTTTTAGAGAGAATAAAGATACGTTTTAAAGACAAGAGAAAATTATTAAAAGAAATTTCAAATAAAAACATGTTAATTATAAAATATAAATCCATATTTAAAACATAGGTGTTTTGTTTCAAGTAACACACCACCCTTGATCACCCACTTTTCAATTTGCAATCTCATTACTCCATACGCGCGACGTCCAATAACCTCAACGCCATGCAGTTTCTTTTTTCAAAAGTAAATTGCTTTAGTGGATATTTAGTTTTCATAGTGGACTATTTAGGTTCAATGGAATTAGCTAATCATAGGATCTCTTTTCTTTACATCCAATGTCGTTTCTCGGGTACGCTTAGATCTTTCAAACTACGCAACGGATTTTAATACACTATCATTAATTTTTTTTAGATAGTTTATATCTGTATGATACATAGCATGTCTGTACATATAAATTGTCAATAATTCGTAGAAAAATAGGATTTTGGGCGCTTCCATTGGTAACGCTGACTGAGTCAAAGTTTACTTATTTACGATATATAATAAAATAGTGTACTATGTAATTGTGTATTTTAAAAATACCTACTTAAAAGTCCTCTGTCTATCTGAGTCTATACATGTCTATCTTTTATGGTTTGTTTCTTAAACCAACTAATTAAAAAAAAACGATTTACTACAAATAATGTGGTAAATAGCAAACTATTTAAACGGCGATATTAATCCTTATTAAATTAATTCAATTCAAATTGTCACGCCTTTTTCCCACAGGGATAGGCAGAGACAATGGAGCGCCACTTACCACGATCCTCACACAACTCCCTTGCTTCCTTCACATCCACAATTCTCCTCATACAGGCCCTATGGTTATGGGCACTAGGCAACCTAGCTTTCTTAAATTAAATACGTTAACTTAAGCATTACATGCTTATTATAATTAAAGTATTTGACAGACATTGTTATTTTAGGTGCGGAATTAATTAAAAAGTATTGGCGAGTCGATAACGAATACATGACGTGTTTTTTTTTTCAATTTGACAGTTTGACCCACATACCTTGTCTGACATAAACCGTTATTTTCGTGTGAAGTATCAAAGGTGTTAAATAGATTACGAATAGATTCTACGATGCTATCAAGCCCTAATTCCCACTGGGATAGTCAAAGATAACTGGGCAGCATTTTTTTACGATCCTGCCACTCCTTTATTTCTATATTGATATGCAGAGAAAAGCTCCACTTTTTATGATCCTGTACCTCTGTCATATGTCTGTCTGATCTTTGTCTGTTTCATTCCGCCTAAGAAGTGGCAAGTACAATCTGCTAGTATTACAAAAGTCAATAATATAACGTATTTAGGCCAATAATACTACATTGTTCCTAACTTTCTTCCTGGTACAATAGGTGTAAAAGTTAGCAATAGGGTGTACTTGAATCAATTTACAATAAATAAATTTATTTAATTAATTATAAATTATGACACTAATATTTGACTCGACGTATGACAACACCTCGCTTGATCACTTCAGCTAAGTGTGGTCCATGAATGGATGTCACTACAATTCAATAACTGTAATTATCAGTCACACCCATTATGCCGGTGTAGTTGGAACCGGCTGATTTCGAAACGCGACTAAATCACTTCACAGTCTGTATACTTGTAAGTGGTGGTACTACCTCGGATCGGCAGACTGGGTACCACTACCTACCACTCTTTGATACCATACCCAATTTTTTAGTAACAAATATTTGCTATATACAATATAATTATTAAATATTACAAATAAAAGCTATGAAACAAATATTTGCTCCGACCGGGAATCAAACCCGGGATTTTACGCGCAACAAACCAATCGCTGGACAATCGGCCACGTTTGTCGTCAAAATTATTATATATTAAATATGAATACGAAAATACCTGGTTAAAGTAACCAGTTTTCTGTGCCTTACTATGAATTGCATAATATTTATTAGGTAGTTTTATCACGAATTTAATGGAATACGTGTTATAATAAAATCAACATGATGCCTTTGCCAAGTTTTATTAAAATAAACTTAATAATTATAAAAAATGTATAAAAAAAAAAAAAATTTTATTTTTATACATTTTTTTATTATTTCGACGTTTTAGTATTTTTTATTTTTTATTTAAAATTTAGAATAATGACTATGACCATATTTAAAGTACGATATATAATAGTAACAATCACCACTAATTAATAAATAATACAATTTTATTCTTTTTTAAAAGAGCGGCGTTGTAAATATTTGTAAATGCATTTTTAAAAAATACATATTTGTAAATTTATTTCTTCCGTATCATAAATAAATACGACATAAATACTAAGTATTAAACCAAAGAAGTAAATAAAATACGTCAACTAAATAATATAGTAGACAACAACTCAAATTCGTATATCACAACACAGTATTATTTCATTAACGCGACGGCAAAAGTTGTATAAAAGTCCAGTCGAGTATGAGTCAACGAACCGTATAAAATATTGTAGTATATTACTTTGAGAAAACGCGACGAATATCATACAATAGTCTGCGAGAAACAAAAGCAATTTATAAAAATAACAAATATAGTTAATTGTAATTAAGAGACTCAACCACCCGTTGTTTTGTTATTATCAAATAATGAAACTACAATAACAAATTAATAACTATTAAATGCTTCATAAATAATATAAAATACTTATAAACAATAGTATTAATATAGCAATAATTATGAGTAAACTAGAAAGGACTAAATAATGTTAAATTAAATAATAATAATAATTAATAAAGTTGGCATTGGCATTGAATTACGCCAAAAACTAATAAAAAATATTATATATATTTGAATTAGTAAAAAGCAGGCTTTAATACTTTAAGAACCTTAAAAGAAAATAAATTACGAAAATATAATTTTATAGCGTCTAATTAATAAAATGTGGTTCGTGACCTCTGCTAATAACAATATATATTTTATCGCCGAAAATATAATATATTAGTCTTATCTAAAGCTTATAATTTTTTTGAGTGATATCGAAGCTGGATTTAGATAATATCATACCTGATACAGGGGTTTTCATTAAACTTAGTAACTGCTCTGTCATTAGCGTAGTGCTTGGTTCTGAAAATTATTACGGGATTTCACAAACATGATAATAAAAATCATGTATCACAATCCTATATTGATATACTCACCTCTGCAGATTAAAGACATTTGTACGGATAATAAAGAACGTGTTAAATTTTAAATTTAAAGATAAGAGCTAGCGCACTATTATCACGATTTAATATTTTATAATAATACTATATAAAATTTATCTAATAAATGACTCTATTTTAGGCAAAAAGGCAATTGTTTTGTTTTTATTTGTACTTGCGATAAGTCAAAATTATAGCGATTTTTAAGGCTATGATATTCTTTTATACTACTTTAGAATATGGCACTAAAAGACACGATTTATAATCGCTCCCCTCTTTGACACCAAAACTAACTAAAAGTTGTAAAGATCGCTAAATGTCATACATTAGGCGCATCAATACCGAAAGATACTTTTGAAAACTTAATACACAAAACTTTGAAACTAAATACACCAAACGGTTTCCAATATTAAGGAAACAAACTAAAAACGAGAGCCTGTGTTCGATTTAATAATAATATGTGTACAGTGAGTTGTGTTTATATGATTGTTTGCACGGTTTTCAGATCGTGAAAATTGGAGGTTATGGGGTTTCGCGAGTTTTAAGCGGGTTCGGCTGCCGGTTCTGACTGAGGCTCTCGACTGCCGGTTGCTTGTCGCGGTTGGCCGTTGTGCTTCGTACCTAACGTGACGTCACCGTGCCATGAGCCGGCTTTCCTAGCGAGTGGTGCGCAAGCTCGACACTACTAGGCATGCGCAGCTTCTGAAGCTATCGCATGTAAGACATATGATGCTGTCTGAAGCCGGTTAAAAATTAAATGATTTCTTTATGAAAGTACGTATAATTTAGAGTTGTAAGAATGATTAATCACTTTCTCCTTTCAATATCTATCAATAGCACGCATTGGATTGATTTAAAACTGTTTTCTTCGCTTGTTATTTTCGATTTACTACGAAGAGGTAGAATGGTTTGACGGGTAATTCGAATAACGTGTTATGTAGCGGCAAAACTACAAGATAAGCTTTTTCTCCTAACGCCTATGTGAATTTAGTATGATGTTTTTATTAAAATATTATAGTCGTATCGTAAACGTTATTTTATATTTATTTATCGAATCGTACTTATTAAGTTTATTATTTCGCCATATGGGTAATATAATACAAATGTTTTTGTACTATTATATTATACCATAGAGCATGTATAAAGAAAATTGTGGATGTGAAGTAAGCGAGGGAGTTGTGTCAGGATCGTGGCAAGTGGCGCTCCATTGTCTCTGCCTATCCCTGTAGGAAAAATAATCTTTAATATCAATTTTATTGATACTAAAGATTCTTTTGATTTGGAAGAGTTAGTTTACTTGAGCGATATTTATATCTTGCTACGAGACTCGTAGCAGACTACATTTTATTAGATAATGGGAAAAGTGGCGACGACAGGCGAGGACGAACGGTTTAGCGATTGGTTTGTTGCGCGTAAAGTCCCGGGTTCGATCCCCGGTCGGAGCAAATATTTGTTTCATAGCTTTTATTTGTATTTTACAACTTTACTAAAATAATTTAGGGACAAGCGTGACGCATTAATGAGCACACCAGTTTGTTAAGCATAAAGTCCCGGGTTTCATTCCCGGTTCGAGCAAATATTAGTTGTATAGCTTTTAGTTCTAATATTTATTAATTATAATATATATTACAAATATTGGTTAATAAAAAAAGAAGCGGACATTTTTATGGATGCCGATCCGGGGTAGTACCACTACTTACAAGTATAGAGACCGTGAAGTGACTTAGTCGCGATTTGGGATCAGCTTGTAAGTTGCCGGTTTTAACTAGGCCGGCATAGTGGACGTGACTGCTATTTACATTTATTTAACCATGGCCACACTTCAGGCGGGGTCTTATTATTTTAATCTAACTTTATTCTCAATTATGTTTTTTAATTCGTAATTATTGATCTTTTTGTACCTTCTGTTGTTTTTTCTCCGAATAAAGAAATAAATTAAATAAACTTATTCACAATAGGTTTAGAAGCAAAAATCGTAACTAGCCAATTTTAATACGCGTTAATGAAAACGAAGTGAAAGTTGTTTATACTGAAATAATGTAATAATAAAACAACACCAAATGTAATATCCGGCTTTCCGAAACATATTAATTAACTTTGAAGTAACGATGTGTTTTATCATGAAAATCAGTTTTCGTACATAATTATTTATTTCCACTTCAAAGGGTACTTACTTATCAATTACATTTTAGATCAATATTATTAAAAAAAAGATATGTTTTTTTTTTAATTATAAGCATATATATTTGGTATTCTATTACTTTATTATTGATAATATAATAAAAACTTGTAGAAAATATTGAAGCGCGCAGAATATTCGTTTGAATCCAACCTTGGTGAGCCATTTTTTCTCTATCCAAGTTTCCTGACATATTATCGATCAAATTGTCATACTGGACGCCAATGGAGCGCCACTTTCAATGATTCTGACACAACACCTCCGTGTCCACTACTAACCCAGCTTTGTTGAGGATGTTTCCGTATGAATGTATTCTTTTCTATCGCATTAAAAATTTAAATACGATTTACGTAAATTTTATTTTGCGATTAATAATATTAATACGATTATTGCCATATATTTAATTTACATTAATATAAACATAAATTCATTCAAGTATTTTAGTTATGACACAAAACTTAGCCGAGAAATACTTATAGAGTGCAAAATCCTTTTAGTGAAATGATCCCCAAGGGTTCACGTTACCTTCACTTGGCTATGTTCATTCGCATTCTTAACTCTATATAAACTTAGTTGTGTGTATTCCCAATGGACAGAATAGGCACGACTTTCAAATAGCATTGCATCCTGAGATATGACATTAAATATACGAGTATATAAACTATATAAATATAAATACTTAAAGGCGACTGTGGTGTAGTGGCATTGCAATGGTTACACAAACCGGAGAGCACGATTTCCAGACCACCCACCGGTACCAATGTATTTTTATTTTATTTATAAACTCTTTATTGCACAAAATAAGGTACATAGGCGAGCTTAATGTATCTTTGATATATGTACTTTGGTTGTTCTGTTTCTATGATACAAGCACTTTAGTAGCTAAGTATAGAGACATATATATAAATACATTTTGGAACCGGCAACTTACAAGCTGTTCCCAAAAGCGACTAAGTTACTTCACTTGTATACTTGTAAGTGGTGGTAATACCCCGTATCGGGACCCTCTTTGCCTACCACTCTTTATTTACATTATTGCTCTAAAATGCGACTGTTTTATGTACTTAAATTGTAAACGTGAATACTATCTTTACAGATGAATTAATAATTTACATCTAGTCGAGTTACCATTATTAAATATGTATTTTAAGTGCTTTAAGGTATCGGTTATGCAGCGGTAAAGAGATGATACCAACGTATTTAATAAATGGTATAATGACAAAACCAGATTTAAACAGTCAAGCTTAGTATCGATTATTTACTCTATACTAGAGCTTGATTTAAAATTGAATCTAAACTCTTGAATAATTAAACCTACGGTTAATGAATTTATAGAAAGGACAAAATGTCACGACCCTTTACCATATTTCGGTTACCTATGATTAGCTTTGCGTGGGGGATCTCTGTTTGCTTACATAAGCAAAGAAGAGAGTCGAGCCAACACTTTAGTAGGTAATTAAGTAGGGAAAACCGGTCGGTGATTGACACGCGCTTGATTACGTCGAAGTGAACGCTAGGTCGACCTGAACCGACCCCAATCAAAGCCATCTTAGGTTACGTCTGTCCAACACGACCGACGGAACGCCATTAACCCTATATACTTATACTTGCAATATACGGGCTTATAAATCTAATTTTAGATTCTAATTGGTTCAAAGATACGAGTATATCTTATATAAGAAATAAACACGACGACAGGCGTTGCGTATTGGTTATCACACCAGTACGCAAGTATGGTATGTATTATGAAGTCAGATGTCGTGTCACAATAAAAAAAAAAGTATTTTGATTTCAAATATTTTTAAGACATATCAATGTATATCTTTAATTGTGTCAGGATCTATTAAAAATCAATCAATCAAATTTTCACGCCATTTTCCCACGAGGATAGGCAGGGAAAATAGACCGCCTTATGCCACGATCCAGACACAACTCCCCGCTTCCTTCACATCCACAATTCTCTTCATACACGCTCTATGGTTATGAGCACTAGGCAACCCAGCTTTCTTATGAATGTCTCCGATTTGGTCGGAAAACACCCTTTTGAACCTGCCTTGTTTAACGCATCCAGCCTCATAAGATTTATAAATTCCTATCGTCCATCGCTCGTAGAACTGACAACCGATGGGCAAGAAAGATTCTGGAGTGGAGACCACGAACCGGAAGACGCAGCGTCGGTAGGCCTCCCACTATGTGGATTGACGACATAGTGAAAGTCACAAATAACCGGTGGATGCAACTGGCATCTTATTGTTTGGAATCCCCTAAGGGGTAGGCCTATGTTCATCAGTGGACGCCTTCTGGCTGATGATGATGATGATGATCGTCCATCTACTTCCACTCATCCTTTGATTGATTTTTAATTCTCATAATAAAATCGAGTGCGATCCATAGGTCCTCTACCTATGGATCGCACTCAATTGCTACTACAGTAAAATAACTGCAAACAGTAGTCATATCCACTATTTTGTTCTATTATATCATGTTATAATAAACCTAAATAAAACGATTTTATATTAGTAGCGCTATGTAGATCAAGTTTGAAACAGGCTGGCTAGCTTTTGAATTGAGGATCGATGTTTATCCAACCGAATCGGTATTTAATCGGTTGGTTACATTTATAATTATTAAATTATGAATCGTACATTTGTATATACATATGTATAGGTATTGAAATGAATTATTATAATAAAAGCGAATAATGATTTATGTATATAAATTTTAGCTGTACAAATATGGTATAATTTAACCTGAATATAACTCGATACATCACTATGTTATCCATCACGAACAAAGCCATTGACTTAGAAAAAAGGTCCATATTATATAACAATTTATTCACATGCCATGTACGAAAAAAGGATAACACAATAACAACGGTATTTTGTATGGACCTATGAATATTTAAAATTTCGTACACTCTTACTTGATTGATGCATAATATTATTGACGAGAAACGAGCGCTTAAAGGCAATATTGTTCTGCATAAAAAACACCACCTCACTCCCAATTTTGTATGGAATTAAAATAGCTTTTTCAGGTAGATACAAGTAATAAAATATATATGTATGCGTCTATCATTTTACTTCAGAGCAGCTTAAAATACAATAACCATCCCACCACGATATAAAATCCGTGACATTTAAAGCTTTCGGGACACGACGTTTAAAATAATTAAGTAATATTTTCAAATTAATTTACGATATTACAGCTTTTATATTTTAAATAAGCATAGTAAAACATTGTCTCATATTAGAAATATATGTAGGTAAGTACAACAATTATAAATATAACAAAAGTAATGACATACATATTTTTACATTGAACGGCAAAGTTAACGGTGTCGCTTATTTAGATGCCGACACCCGTACACGGCTCTATGGGCAATCATTTTCGTTTCGTTGAGCAGAAAACGTGAGGCGCATTTTTTAAGGCTTATATTGCTTTAACTAGGAGAATTATGTGACGAGAAAACTGAGAAATACGAGCCGTTATTGGAAATTAATATTCATACTGAAATATACTTTGAACAAAATGTCATCTATTTACATAACACCTACATAACACATTTATAGAACGTTAAAAATTCTGTTTATCACATGACAAGAGAAACGCACATGTCAAATAGTCCTGTGCAAATGTTGGAAAATCCGTCATAACGTGAGGCGGAATAAATGAATGTCTAAACAGCAAAAAACTTTAAAAACAAAACTCTAAATGAAAAGGCAATGCAAACGAGGACAAAGTTTAACAATTTTTAAACTTGCAAATGACAAATTAGAAAACGTGGAACATTCAATTTAAATCACGGCGCGCGGTGAGTAATATAGGAGCTTTGTGCATAAGTTGCATTCGTTTCTGCAGTACAAATTAAATGTATAAAGAGCTAGTATTTTTCTTATATTTCCACTGTTTAACCCTTACATGTGACGACATTGCACGCTATAAAATGAATTGTGCTTTTATTTATGGTAAGTTTTATGAAAAATAATCTGTAAGGAACATGAAAGCCATGCTTCTTTTAAAATTTCATGCTTATGTCACATATTGTGTTTTGCACTTGTATTATGAATCCATATACATATTTACCTGAAGCGGTATAGTGGATGTAACTACTGCTTACAAACCATGGCAACCTTTACGCTACATGTCGAGCCAATATTAAAAAAGACTTGGTATTGATCGGGATCTAACTCTGTGAGAAAGATGACTCATCAAAATCAGTTTAATAAATATAGAGACATAAAAACACAATCTTGTCATAAAATATATGACAAATTTTAATGTATTCCTTCAATTACCATAAAAGTCTGGAAAACATGAACTTTAAAGTAAATTCATAGTTAAAATGTAGGTATGTCCAGTCCATGCATTTTTTTGCAATTATTTCCTCGCTTCTCTTTTTATCCATCAATGTCGTAAATAGTAAATTAATACACGAAAAAGAATATATGAAGCTATGCGAATTGGTTGACTACGTGTTAAATTTATGCAAATCTGGTTCAGCTGTTGAAACCGAGTAGAGTAGATAACAAATAAAAATTGAAGAGCTTCACTTTTATACCTATAAACCAACATTCCAATTTCGTATCTGATAAAATATTATTGAATTTGCAAAACTACTATTTCAACAAAAAGCGTAGAAAAAGATATTTCTTTTTATATTAAATTTGTTAAACAAACTTCGCTATTGCGAGCCATCTAAGACATTTCTATTTGGCCGTAACCGAAAAAGTAAATTAGTTAAAAATTTACCATAATGTATATTTAGTTATTTATACATTATGATTATTGTAATTTAGATTTATTTTATATTACGTTTTATTTGTTTGAAGTAAATAAAGATTATTATTATATTATTATTAGTTATGCCTACCTAAAAATGATCAATTGAAGTAATATTATTTTAATACAATAAACAATTCTCTATTTTTGTTAAACTCTAAAGTTCTTGGAACGATACTGTAATATAGTATTCCAATACATACTTTAATTGCTATATTATTATTTATGCATGATCTAATAAAATATCGTAAACTCATAAGTTTAATTTTATTCAAACGTAATATAAATACGGGGGCGTATAATGAAAATGCAAATCTATCTCAGATGCAAATTAAACTGTAAACATTTTATCCAAATAAATTGCAAATTCCGTTGCGGACCACGTCTAACAAGTGCTATGGATCAATAGGTTCACAAATGCTACTTACAAATTCCCTTTAAACCAGGAATTCCAAAATACATTTATATCTATTACATGCTCAGACACATTTGCATATTACATTAGCGTGTTCCAACACTCATTAATTCGTCTTTGGACAACTGTAATTTTTTTAAATACATTCAGAAAGTACTATAATACCTACACTATACCTTTAAACCTATTTAAAAAGCACACTTAATGGCAGAAGTTAGTTTTAAAATAGTAATGATATAAATTCTCATTTGCCAAAGTTTTAGCAAAACAAGTTTAAACACTAGAAAGTAAGTAAAACTCGATCAATTTATATACGAACAAATGAATCTATGCAATAAGCAAAAGTTGTTGAAAATCTACCGAGACTGTTCCAATTACCTATTTCAGTTTTCATTATCTCAGTACAATTTTATTGTTGAGGACTTTCCTTGTTAGCAGCGTGCAAGCTCTGTTCAAGTGAAGGGTCGTTTTTCGTTAGAATGCAATGCCCCAGGTAATTAAACGAAAACAAACATGCAGCAGGCATCGTGACCAATTACGAGGTTCATTACTATGCTATAAGTAAAATTAAATACATAAACTATATTACAACTCACCTTTGTGCATCCCCGTGTGTTTGTCTTTGAGCACGGTGAACTCGTAAATGCTCCCGAACTCTTCAAACATCGGTCTGAGGTCATGTTCCTCCAAATGTCGCGGTATTTGTCCAATAAACAATTTGACAGCATCTTTTCCCGCTCCCGGCGGCGCCCCCGTTCTTTCTGAAGGCGTCTGTGGCGGCGACCTCTCGCTCGAGGTGGACGCTGTTGCCGCGTGGACTGGAGTTGGTGGAGCCGTGCTCCCTGCTATACTAGCGCTTCCCGAACTCATTCCAGGTGGAGGGAACATCGTATGACCCAAGGAGTTCATTGGCGGCATATTTGACAAATTCATGATTGGGTGCGGCATGGATGACGGAATCTGCCCCATTGGTAGGTTGTAGCCTGTAAATGCCAACATTCCAGGATTCATGTTGCTTACTAGCATGACAGATATTTTCCTGTATGAGTTTGTAACTTTATCACAGCACAGTCAGACTTTAGAGTGATATAATATATACAGTTATGAACACTAGTGGTAAATTAAATAACAGTAGTATATAATAGGGTAATAACTTTTCTTGGACGATATATATCTTTTTATCTTAAATTATTTTGTACTCTGCACATTTGTACTTTACGTTATTAATTTTAAGCATTTATTCAAACTAATTATATACAAATTAAATTCGTATTTTGCATTAATATTCTCCACACCAACTCTTCAGTGTATCATTACAATCATAAGCTCGACATTAATGAAAGCGTCAACGGGATGCACGAAAATATTTACATTCCCCGGCTGAGTGAAATATTATTTTTCGCGAGCGAAGAGCGTCGCGTGGGATGAGGGGTGATTTGCACGCGCGCAGTAAGTTCGTGTGCGTGAGAGGTTTGTGTGTGTGCGCGCGTGTGTACACGTTACTTTCGTCCGTACGCACTTGTAATCACTGAGCACGCGCGGCGGTGTGCGTAAGTTGTGCGTCTGTGCGCACCGTTCGCACGAAGCGGCTCGACAGTCGCGAGCTTGCGGTAATGCGTAATATTATCGATCGCTATACTAGCTTTCGTAGTACCGGCCCTCGTGTTCGCTCGCACTCTTCACGGCCGCTAATAACAATCACAACCGTCCGCACATCATCCCCGCCGGGACCCGACTCAACCTATTTCCGCACTCGCAACTCTAAAAGTTCCGTTCAAAACTCTAAGCACAGTTTTACTGCCTTTGACGTCTTTAAAGTTATAACAATATATATTCACTATAGCAGGTACAGATAATAATTAAATAGTTAAACTAAGTTTATTATAATTAATTAATTGGCACGAGGTACACTTTGAGCACTTTTAATAGGAATGTTACTTAGAGAAACAAAATTATAACGTGAGTTAAGTGATTAATACACCTTTCACAAATATGGGTTTTGCCAGAGCATAAGTATGCCCCGTGTTTGTGGTGTCAACAGCACGGACTCGCACGCCGTCTTGTTTACAAACAAACCTTGCCAAAATGTTCACAAATTTTAATAAAATAGTATTCAAAAATTCAAAACACTAGATGCTTTTTTACAAAAGTTATTCACTAATAAACACTGGAAACGTTTTAGTAAAAGTGAATAAGCAGTTCAAAGTTTATTTATTACATTAGACGGGAAACACAATTTAGAAAAATGAAAAATTTTGCTAGCTTATATTAGTTTTAATTTATATTGATTGTTTTTTTTTTCTTATTTTTGTAGTTTACAAAATATTTAAAACTTATATTTACACTTTTTCACGCAAAAATGTTGTCCTTACACTTAACACACAAACCTACAAATACACTACAGAAAAAGGACGCCACAACGACGAACAATGACGCGACGAACGAACGAAAAGCACAAGACGACACGAAGTAAATGAGGCAACAGTATTGCCGTGTTTCCGTCTATATGCCTACATGTCCACTAACCTAAAATTCTCTCTCAGGCAGGGAGAACCCTCGCCATGAGTTTACGCGCGCTCCGCACGATGGGGGAGTTACGAATCTTGATACCGTAGAGGGCGCTACGCCGCTCCCGCCGCTCAACGAGAGCGACAGACCATTTCCACTACGCCGACTACGCGCACCGCGGATACATATTTCACTTTTCATGTAAATTTGCTTTGTTTATAGAGCTCGCTGATTAGAAATTCGCTCTTTGACTAATAATGCTCTTAGCCATGCGTCCCATCGTTAATATAAGCTCGTTGCGCGTGTTCTGATAAATGCTATCGATTATGACATAATGTTTGTTAGTTTTTAGTTTGAGGCTTCGGATACAGACGTAAAAACTTGTTTATTAATAAACAAATACATAACCCACATCAAACGTACACGCAAAAAGTTTTTTGCTGAATAATTTAGCAACCAAAAACGCTTAGGAGCAAGTCGTAAAACGGAACGCAAAATTCTGTATAAAAGGTCTTAAATGTTTGGTCCGACTATAACTCAACCACCGAAAATAGAGAAGGGGATATCCCGAACCCTTCCCTTAGTCCCTTCCCCGCATGAGAAGCTGCCAGCTTCAGTAACGGTTGAATTTCAGGATAATTTTTTACAGTCACATAATTTTGTTTAGTCAAAGGCAAAATTAAACAATATTTTCCTACCCAAAATAAGAAACAACAAAACTCGTATCTTTACGCCATCTTTATCTCTTTATAATTTGAAGTGCGCAGTTAAGTACGTAAGAGCTGAGAAGAATAATTGCAAAGAGACGCGTAATAAATTGCTTGAGGATGGTAGTACATAATTCGCTAACCACACTCGTATAGGAACCCATTCAAATATCTGCTGCCACTTGGGCATAAATTGACTTGTTTTTATTTTTTTATTGTGACTCGACATATGACAGCACCCCGCTTGATGTTAAGCCAAAGTGTGGTCCATTAATGAATGTCACTTCTACTACAATTCAATAACTGTGAGTAGCAATCACATCCACTATGCCGGCCTAGATGGAACCGGCAACTTACAAGCTGATCCCGAAACGTGACCAAAACACTTCATTGTCTGTATACTTGTAAATGGTGGTACTACCCCGGATCGGCAGACTGGGTACCACTGCCTACCACTTTTTGATAACCAGACCCGAAGCAAATATCCATCTCTTTTTTTTTATTAACAAATATTTGCAATATTTAATACGATTTGTTGTTTGAATGTGGTTATAAACTTTTGCTACTTGATTATTCCTTGAAATATTTGACCTTTTGACATCGTATATTCACCGGCAAACACGTTGCCAAGTGTATATATCAAGCACACCCAACTAAATTAGGCCGTAGAGTCGTTCTAGCGAATAACGTGGATGCTTCCCGTAGTCACATTACTACGCAACACGCGTAGGAAGTTGAATCCCTTTCGTTCCTAATTAAGGCTTTGAAATTTACCTTTAATACCTTTATTTTAGTATCCAAATATTAATAACATTATTATCCTTTTGCCGGTATAGTGACGGCGACTGAGGCAACCGTAAAGTAAGGCGGCTTTGTTCAGTTGTCGGCACTCTTGGACTTTAATCATGCTTACTATCAGGTAGGTCGAGTTCAGATGTCAAATCACAAAAAAACTGCATTTTTCTAAGTTATTTATTTAAATTAATAGATAGACAAAGAAAATGTCACACCTTTGTTCCATGTCAAATGTTTATTAAATTATGATTTTATTTATGTAAATATAATTTATTATTTTATAATATTTTTGTAGATAAATTATCGTGTCAGGATCGTGGTAAGTGGCGCTCCATTGTCTCTGCCTATCCCAGTGGGAGAAAGGCGTGACAATTTGGTTGATTGATTGATTGATAAATTATTATCATTGTTATTTATAGGTTATTGACAATAAAATAAAGTAGCTCTTATAAGATTATCTCTGAATATAAAATATACAAGGTGGTACATAGGTAGAGATATGTAAAGTATATAGTAAATATAAAGTTTTTAAGTAAATGTGTAATTCTATTTTATTTTTTAAATGT
Organism: Tinea trinotella; assembly: GCA_905220615.1. NCBI lineage: Eukaryota > Metazoa > Arthropoda > Insecta > Lepidoptera > Tineidae > Tinea > Tinea trinotella. Next base: position 4,660,430 of record HG992311.1, read on the forward strand.
GTCAAGATGTCTTAAAATATTATGATGTGACCGAGGCAACTTACTGTGTACCTCTTGCTTACTAGGTAAGTCGAATATAATGTCATGTCACAAAAATACATATACATATATGTATGTATAATAAAAATTAAAAAATAACAAGTTATAAATAAATATATATATATCCTGATCATCTAGTTATTTTTTTTTCTTTTTGTATTTTTTTTTTACAAACAGAAAACATTAAGTTTCGGTCTGAATCTTACATCATTAGAACGACTAGAAAACGTGTACATTAGAGACATTAAACGTCCATTTTCCTTGAGTCGAGGTACTAAACTATGTATATCGTAAGAGCCATTGTCTGCGTTCTGGGACAGTGCACATGTAATGGAGGAACTGGGACTATTTTGACAGTTTCAGTACTAAGTTTGCCTACCTACGCTGGAATGGCACAATCTAACCAAAGGGTGTCAAATTTCGACATGATCTTCGTGTCATTTATTGTTACCAAACAATACGATGTTTCGCTTCATATTATCTATATTGTATGCATTGGTTTTGTATATTTATGAAGGACATTATTTTGCATCTGTATTCAATTTAGGATTAAAATTAAGGTCTTGGAAAAGATAGGTTCACAGCAATGGATTTTTTTAAAATTAGATTGTGTATTAATTATAAAATATTTGGTAATCTAAAAAACAGATTTTTCTACGCGTCTGGTTGTTTAGGAGTGGTTGAAATACAGTTGGTGGACATTCGCACAGTTCGCTGATCTGGGATATTACCACCACTTTGTGTATAGGACTTTGAGGTGACTCAGTTGCGTTTCTATATAATATTAATAGTTGACGTTTTTAAATAGGTTGGCATAGTGAATGCTATTTAACTTCAAGTAGTCCATAACCGTAGAACTTGTTTGAAGAGAATTGTGGATGTGAGGGAAGCGAGGGAGTTGTGCAAGTGGCGATGCATTGTCTTGCCTATCCCTGTGGGAAAATGGCGTGACAATTTGATTGATTGAATAATTTGTAAATAAGGCCAGTATGTTTAAACAACATAATTTAATATCAACATATTATAAATATACAGAACCAATATTAACTTAATATTGATAAATTGGACGCAAATAATTTAATGTTGAAATAATAAGTAGTTATATTATGTTTATTTAATAATTAAAATAATTACTAAATTATAATTCTGTATTTTGAAAATTTTCAAATTCATTTAAATCCTATTTAATATAAACTTTTATCACACGAATTTTCTATAGGATTGTGATTATTTGATTAATGGGAATTAAGTTATATTTTTGTTTTATACTTATATTATTATGTTTTTGTTATATTAGTTCTTTTTGTTTGTGATATAACATAACTTTTTTTGTATAATTATTAATATTATTAGGAATAATTACAGACAATTTACAATTAGTATAGTGATTTTGGCATAAAAGATTATTTTTTTATATTGTTATCTTAATAACCTCATATTCAAAAAACTATTCATAAAAACTATGACAGCACCTCGCCTGATGATAAGCTGGAGTGCGGTCTATGAATGGAGGTGACTGCTACTACAGTCAATTAACTGTAGCAGTCCCATCCACTACTAGTTGAAACCGGCAACATACAAGTTGATCCCGAAACGCGACTAACTTCACAGTCTGTATACTTGTAAGTGGTGGTACTACCCCGGGTTGGCAGACTGGGCACCACTGTCTACCACTATTTAAAATTGTAATTTAAATTGTCGACATAAATAATAACTGTAAATACAAATCATTTTTCTTTTTAATAATTAATAACCTAATATGCCATCCGGTTAACTTTAGGCACACGGGGTGAGGTACACACTTTATTCATTTAATAACTAAGTATATTAATAAAGGTATAATTTAAGGCGACCGTGGTGTAGTGGCAGTGCAATGGTTACGCAAACGTATCTTTGATATACATATATAAATACATATTTTGGTTGTCCTGTTTCTATGATACAAGCACTTTAGTAGATTAGTATAGAAATGTAATTTAAAAAATATATATGACAATGACAAAAAGGCTAATTTATTTAGCTAATAAAATTTTTCAAAGTTATGTAAGCGGTGACACATTAGTTAAAAGGAAAAAAATTAAATGACAGTAATTTTGTCCATACACAAATTATGTTTTTATCAGTATTCAATGTAGTTTGCATTAGGCGGACGCACCCCTCATTCCGTGATTCGTGACTATAAAAACATGTTGTACACTCACAGGGAGGTAATTGTCGTTTCCTCACAGTACACCGCTCATTATTTAGTTTATAATTATTGCAATTCGTGGTAAGTGTTGTTGACGACAAGGTGCCACTATTCAATACAATACTTATATGACTCATGTTTACCCTAATTTGTATCCAAGTGGTTTTTACAAATAGATTTACAATAATTATGGAGAGAATGTGGGGAAGCGAGGGATTTGTGTCAGGATAGGGCAAGTGGCGTTCCTTTGTCTCTGCCTATACCAGTGGGAAAAGGTGTGACAATTTGATTGATTAATTTACACTAATATAACTTTTATATTTATATTATATTTTAATGCTTTGTTTGCGATACATTAAATTTATTGTGAATTTTTTTTATGTGGCTCGTCGACATATGACAGCACCTCGCCTGATGGAGGTGACTGCCACTATATTTAATTATCGCAGTAGCAGTCGCATCCTAGGTACCGGTTGCATCTAAAACTTTCAAGCTGATCTTGAAAAGTGGCTGAGTCACTTTACGTCTTTACACTTGAAATCGGTGATCCTACCCCGGATCGAAAACTTGGTAAATAACCACCAAATGTCTGCCTACCACTCCTAAACAATCAGACCCGGAGAAATATCTGCCTTTTTTGCATTAAGAAATCCAAATAACAAAACTCCACGTTCACAATAGTACTAAAGGTTTTCTGGTAAATAATGCAATTGTATTATTTTATTAAATTTTACATCAATTTAAATTTTAATAAGAAAAATTTAAATTTTTAATAAATTTTAAAACATGTCTATTTTCATATTGATTTTTTCCTTATTATTACGTAATATATAATACGTAAAATATTTAATAAACATAAACTTATAATTTTTAAATAAAACTTTCTTTTTATATTACATCTCTATACTACGCTATTAAAAATTCCTGCATTATAGAAACAGAAAGACCAAACACAATATCAAATATACCAGTAAGAAACAATAATATAATTACGTCAATAAATTCTTTCACAAAAATAGTTAAAAACTAATTAAAAACTAAAAATTAATAAATAAAATTACGACTATTCGATGGGCATAGTGTGCCGAGGACACTCGCTGCGTTCCCCCGTTGAACAGCGAGGCTGACCCTTTGAACGAGATATTCTCTACTCAAAGGGTCGCCCGTCGCCAAGTAGAGTTTCTCGCCAAGCTCGCGGGAGAACACAAGAGCCTCCTCGGACCACGGGCCCATCGTTTCAACTGCAAATGGAATAAAATGGTGATTGATGATGATCTCCGCGTACTTGTTGCGCTTAAGGCGTGCGGCTGATTCTGCAGCGGCCCCAGGCTTCTTATGGCTGGATGTCACATGTGACTGGCAGAGTGTGTCAACACATGTGGCATCCCAAACCAGTGCGCGGCCTCTAGTATATGGAATTAATGACATCCCGTCCGGACGCCTACCATCATTTCTAACTATCCCCGATGGTTCTAGGATGCAGGGGATGTTAGCAGTTGTAAGCGCCCTTGACAGGATGTGATTAATAGCATGATGTCTTGAGATTCTGCCGGCACTTTTTTGGCAGCATAAGACATGGCGACCTAGTTCGTCTGCATTGTCACCGCAAAAACAAATATGTTGACCGGAGACCTTGCAGCCCAGTCTTAAGGCTGCAGCAATGCGGAGTGTGCTGGCGTCTAGCAGCGTGCCTGTATAGGGAGAAGGTATAGCACGTAGCCAGGCACCAGCCTCACTCACACAAGATGCTCGTAGACGAGCCTCTTCCGTTATTGACAACCTAGGTAATGAATTATATATTTTTATTGTAATGGGACGGTCCCAATCCTTTTGTGATGTTTTTAAAGAAGGTGATACAGGTGGTAGGTCTTCTGATGATAGAGTTTTCCACAAGGCAAGAGCCTCTTCTTCTCGGTGGAATTTATCAATGTTACAGGATGTCTTTGATAAAATTGTGGTACAGAGAGATTTTGTAGAATTAATGGAGCAGAGATAAGCAGGGACAGTAAGGTCGGAAATTTTTCTAATTCCTAAGCCGGAGAATTTAACTGGAAGAGATGCTTGGGTAAATTGAACGCAAGTGAGGCTTATATTTAAGATTGTTTCAAGCGTTATTTTTAAATGATTGTCTATATCTGATAGTATCTCTGAATCCCAACATGGTGTGGTGCGTAAACTGTAAATGAACTTAGGGGCAGCGAGGCAATTCTTTAAAAGGTAAAAAGCAATATTTGAGTCAATGTCTTCCAATCTACGTGTGGCTAATTTGAGCTTATCAAATTTTTCGTTTAGTGCTGTAGGAATTCCGGAGTCGGTGAGATACGTTCCGAGTAAGGTCATGTTATTGCTATTTAAGACACGAATCCCGGGGGCAACGGATTGAAAAGATTTAATAACGCTGTCTCTAGGTTCGGAGAGAAAAAATAACTCGCATTTGGATGGATTGACTTCTAAGCCAATGGCTTGTGAATCAGAGATAATTGATTGAAAGTCAGAAAGAACAGTGCCACCGCCGATAGGGTCACCGCCGATGGTACCATCGTCCAAATACCAGACGTTCAACTCAGAAGACAGCTTGCTGATTATGGGATGAATTGAAAGTGAAAATGCTGCAGGACCCATCAGATCTCCTTGTTGACATCCAACTTTTGATTCTATAATTTTGTCGTTGAAAAATAAAGCGGAAGGAGTATGGTAACATTGATACATATAGTTAAAAACATTGGGACATGTGTTTTTAATTTCATTAAGCATGCAGTCTCTCTCTACAGAATTAAAAGCATTTTTATAGTCAATTTTCAAAATGATTCTTGGGGACATTTGACTCGACTGAATAAACTGACGGGTGGCGTGGACAGCAGCTTCACATCCATTTGGAACTGCAAATCCTATCTGAATAGGTTTTAAATGAGATGCGAGCGAATCAGAAACATTTTTACATGCGATTTTGGATGCAATACGTCTAATGACATTACCGACTGCTAATGGTCGTAAACCACCATCTTTCTTCTCTAGTGCGCAGAGGGAAGCGCCATAAAGAAACCTTGTAAAGTCGTTATTTACTGAGCCGGCAAGCATAATATTTGTCAAACCACATAAGTGATCCACAAGTCTGGGACCAGCAGCACCGGCTGAAAAAGAGATAAGGTCTTTTAAGATCTGTGGCCTAAGGCCATCAAGGCCGCCAGAGGAACCATTTGGGAAACTCCGAATTGCGGCGATTATTTCATTCGGTGAGACCTTAATATTGTTGTTATCAGGATCTGGGTGAGGGAATAATAGTGGTCTTGACGGAATAGGATGCTTAGCACGAAGTGATTCAAGTGTTGATTCATTATTCGGAGCAAACTCGTCGTTAGAAAATAAAAGACGTACAGCACCTCGCACATCACCATCTGCAACTTTCGACTCAATGCGCTTTGTAATGTTAGTGTGGCGTTTTATTTGTTGATCCTCTGGAATTCCAAACGTATTAAAATTGGTAATGTTTTCTTTTATGGCAGTGGTTAGTGATACTTTTGAACCTTTATTTTGAGGTATGCGAAGAGCAGTATATGAAAAAAGAAATAAATTCTGCCATGCCTGAATTGAATCGTTATGGATGCAGCTTGCAATTAATTGGCACAGTTTAGTAGCGGCCTGATGACGCGCTCCTTTTGGAATTCTTTTGAGTACTTTACAATTTTGTCTATGGTCCCTAATGAATTCTTCAAAGGATATATGAGAATTGCCGCTAGAAGCTAAATCAATTAGTGTGTCGGTCGGAAGAGGGACTCCCTTGTGCATACGAGCATAGTGGATACGAAGACCTCTCGATCCTTTAAGGTTATTTTTATGACATACGGGGCATTCAACGTGAGGGCTAACATACGTTTGTGACTGAGTTTGCGATGCCTCAGCATCAACACACGTTTGACATAACCAATTATCAACAGTAATTTCAACAATACTAACTTTGGCACAACCACTATGCAGCCAGATTCCGCAGCCGGTGCAGAGGACATCCGGAGCGTCCTGTGTGGTTCCAAGAACCAGGATACCGCACAAGCACGCGGTGGACATGTAAATGAATGAATGTTGTTGTCTTAAGGGTAACAAAACAAAATGAGTATAAGAAAAAGTATAAGAAGGTATAAAATTAACAATAGGTATCTTCTAAAACTACAAAGTAACTTAAAAAAACTTAGATTATAATAATTTACATATACAATATTAAAAATAAATAAAAGTTATGATAAAAATAATAATAATAATGAAACTGGCCATTTTGCAGCATTGGCGGCTTTCGCTCCTGCGGCAGACTTTTATCCTATTCGTCACTTGCTGCCATCGATGTTTTGCTGCACACTTTCCTTTGCAATTATTCTGGCTGCAACTGGCCTGTCGAGGCTTCCCTCTATGGGATTCTGACCTCTGTTTCTCAACAGCTATTCCTCTGTCAGACAATCCCTCCACGGCGACCAAAATAATAATTTAAATAATAATAAAAATTCAAAATTAGTTTGTATTTATAATAAATATATAAATAACATAGATTTAAATATACATTTAAAATATTTTATCCGGAATAATACCAGTAAGTGGTTTTAAAAACGAAAGCGCTTCGTTTGCAAGACATTTATTTACTACTAGCTGCGTAATCCGGTGTTACCCGGGTCAAAATACATCGCACGCATAATTGTTAAATAATCAGTTTTTCTATTATGTATGTAAAACCTACCATTAACGTATGTTGTTGTGTATATAGTATATATAAAATTAATTCATCAATAAACTTATCAAAATTATTATAAATCGAATCCGCAAGTAGTTTGTTATAAAAAAAGCGTGTAAGGAATTTTATGAGTATTGTTTTACACCTTAGGTTACATTATTCGAGATTTCGTGCGGAACCCTAAACTTTTGGAAATCCAATATAGCCTATGTTACTCACGAAGAATGTAGCTTACTAATGGTGAAAGAATTTTTGAAATCGGCTCAGTAGTTTTTGAGTTTATCCATTACAAACATACACACAAAAACACAAATCTTTCCTCTTTATAATATTAGTATAGACTAGACCACCACGGTCGCCTTGTCATACAAAATATAATATAGCAAGGGCAAATAATATGACTCAATTTCATAACAAAAATACTACACAATTCCCAGTATGGTCGTAGTCATCTGTCGCTGTTATCAGAACATTTTGACACAAGATTTTTGTTTTTACTCACCCCATGCGACCCCTTCACTATACAAAAAGAGATATGATATACTTTTTGTATTATTTCTACATTTCACTACAGGTATTGTTATTTAAATGTATCCTATTTAATGTATTTAAATGAATTCATTTAAAGAGTAGTTGGTAGGCAGTGGTGCCCGGTCTGACAATTACGGGAAGTACCACCAGCTTGTAAGTAAGTTGCCGTTTTCAACTAGGCCGGCATAGAGGATGTGACTGTGGAGTCTCCTTCGCATTTCAGCTTAACATGAGGCAGGGTGATGTTATATGTTGAACCACAATAAAAATACTAATAAACAGCATCCCGCCTGAAGCTGGAGTGCGGTCCATGAAAGGAGGCCACTGCTACTACAGTTAATTAAGTATGTATCACGCTGGCCTACTTGGAACCCTAATTTTTAAACTGATCTGGAGGAGATTAAGTTAATAGGTCAAGCAGTTCAAAAGATATAGACTATCAAAAAATGTTAGGCAGTATAAGATAGGATTTTGCAGCCATGTTCGCGACTGTGTAGAAATATCGGTTAAAATAGAATCGTACTAACAACTTAGCTTTTCGCTTGTTTCGTAAACCTAGGCCGGCCAAGGGTTTCTAACAAGCATTATCTATTACGAGTATATTATATCTATTTATTTGTTATTCGACATATGACAGCGCCCCGCCTGATGTTAATCCGGAGCGCGGTCCATGAATGGTAGTGACTACTAGTACAATTCAATAACTGGTATGGGTAGCAGTCACATCCACTATGCCGGCCTAGTTGGAACTGGCAACTTATAAGCTAATTCCGAAATGCGACTAAGTCACTTCATGGTGGTACTACCTTAGATCGGCAGACTGGGTACCATTGCCTACCACTTTTTAATAACCAGACCTAGAGTAAATATCTTTTTTTTTTTAATAACAAATGTTTGCAAAATAATTAATATAAGTATTTAAAAAAAAATACAAATAAAAGCTATGAGAAAAATAATTTCCAACTCCAGCCGGGAATCGAACCCGGGATCCTACAGTAACAAACTGTCGTGCTAACCAATTTGCCACGTCTATCGCCAAATCTTTTTTTATAAAAAAAAATGCTTTTATCATATAAATACATTTATATTAATTCACGTTATTGTTTTAATGCTTTTAAAATAACATAAAATAATTTTCATAACATGATTTTGTTAATAATTTAACTTATCTATTACTCCAACAATCTTATCACAGCATTCATACATGACAATAATTATATTTGTAATGTAAGATAGTGCATTTGAGTCCAGATTCCTTTTCTCTTTAAATTCCTCTTACTTTCAACCGGACAGTACGTCACCCCATTTTTGTCCGTCACTCAAGGTCATTGAACTGTTAGGGGTCGGGATTTCGGGACATGATTAAAACAGGGGTTCTTTCTTTTTGAAGAGCACACTGATCAATACGGCATCAGGTTTCTTTGCATTTTATTAAAGGTATGTTATGAAATATTTCTTTATAAATAATACATATATATTTATAAATAATATAAGTAACTGATATCTGTAAAGTTTATTTTTTATTGTGACTCGACATATGACAGCACCCCGCTTGATGTTAAGCTGGAGTGCGGTCCATGAATGGATGTCACTGCTACTACAATTCAATAACTGTGAGTAGCAGTCACATCCACTATTCCAACCTAGTTGGAACCGACAACTTACAAGCTGATCCCGAAACGCGACTAAATCACTTGACGGTCTGTATATTTGTAAGTGGTGCCCCGGTCAGCAGACTGGGTACCACTGCCTACCACTCATAAAATATATTGTAATTATGTAAACGTTAATGTAATAATTCAGTGTATGTAATTAATCAATAAATTAATTTAGATTGTCATTTACTACAAGTAACCTAGTTATTCTACAATATACCTAACTCATGCTCGGAATATATTTGCTACATTACCAAGAATAGAGTTATAATATAATTACTTAAGTTAGAATACACATGTGGCCGGTCCCTCGATATATTTCTGACTATACTTTCAAAGAACTCACAAAATTGGTAAAACATTTCTATGTAAAAAGTCTACATAAAATGTTAGTTCAGTTTTATATCAATAAATGTTTTTTTTGCGAAATAAAGGAAAGAGAAAATGTTTTTCTGCGTTCCAATTTTTTATCAAGATTTTTAATTAACGAAATGTATATTTTTATTAATCATAAAATTAAATATATTGCTTGTTTTTGTTATGATAATTACATCGCAAAATCCCATCCATGGTTTCTTCTGAAAATATCACAAAGACTATCGATTTTCGGCTTTACTCTCGGGGGCTGAATTTGCTGCATTTTAGCTCCCCTATCACCTCTTACAAGGAATACGCCATGTTCCCAGTTACCCTATATTGGGTGCTAATAAATGTAGGGGATCCAATTTTGGAGGAAGAAGATACGCGCTACGCTGTTTTATACATCCTTTCTTTATCCACCTCAAAGTTCAAACAAACAACGTACTTTATGCCATAAAAAAAAAACAACAATATTTCTAACTTAATATAAACAACTCACTCAACACTAAATGGTGTTTTATGTAAGTTTATAATTGCATATCGTGTAAGCAAAGTTCAACAGTTTCTAACTACAGTGCTAACGTTCTTTTTAAACTTTATGAAAGTTAAATGAGTCACATTGAAGTGAGTTTAATGCTAATTCACTTGACCTACGTAGCATTAGTCTACGAAATGGCATCTATAGAAGAAAAAACAAAGAACAAATTTATCCATAATAATGAAAAAGAAATTGCTCCCAAAAGGAACCCGAATATTTTACAACAAAGTCGCCAATAAAGGGCGATAGTGGCGGAATAGAGGCGAAAGGATACAGCGTTATCGCACCACGCGAGGAGTCATATCGCGTCGCTCGGCTCATCAAAACAAACGGAACTATGAACGTACGGTGAGACGGCACTTCGCAGATATAAGAAGTTTAGCGCACGAGGGCAGGGACGGTTTAGCCTTGGGGTGAATTGTGCGAGAGAAAATCGATAGTGCCACGCATTCCCTTCCCACACGCGTTACTCAGTGGGGAATCCTTCAGTTGCCTCGCATTTAGATCGACACCACCAGTAACTCAAGCATGAATTGACAGGTGACAAATGCCGATGAGCTAAAAATAAAATTCCGACATAAAATTACAATTTATTTGTATCTGGAGTCGACACGAACATTCTAAACTGATAAACTTCTCATGCTTCTTATATAATTGGATATTATAAATACTTTAATGGACCAGTTTACTTGTATATACTTATTACTAGTGTTTTTTATTTGCCGCTGCCCGCGAGCGGGCAGCGGTGTGTCGTTGTGTTTTATTTTGTGTATTTGCCGCTGTCCGCAAGCGGACAGCGGTTGTTTCGCGTCTTCGATTGTCGTATTTGCTGGTATCCTTGTTTCGGAGTGCATCGGTGTTCATATACAGAGGCGACAGAGTATAATTTCATTGATTTTCATCATTTTACAGTTTTTCCTAATTTTCACCCCTAAGATGACTTTTGATGTCAAAGTCTTTTATGGGGCGTTTGTCAAACGTGGTAAGGTTTGTATGAAGTGACTGTCAAAATTATTGTAAACTGTCAACTTTATCCGTTATGTCCCAAAAATTGAGAAAAATAAATAAAATTACATTTTTTGACATGACAGCTAAATTTGACAGTTGACAGGAATTTTGACAGTTGTGTTACAGAGACTGCCAGGTGATGGACAAACGCGCTATACATGACACCGACGTTGGAGGTCTTTTAAGGGGTGAAAACAAACAAAAAATTTCCAAAATATGACAAAAAACGATTAGTTCGATAGCGACGCAGCCGTCGAGAAAATCGAAATTCCGAGTTCTTAAGCTCTATAAGCGCTTCAGTGGGAACACGTAGACGTCAAAATCGTTTCTCTAACTTGACAGTTGTCGGAGAATAACCCCTGTATGTTTGTGAATCGAAAAAGTCCGATTTCGCCAACTTTTTCTGATTTCGTCAAAGTTTTTTTTTTCGCATGTTAAATGATGTTCGACGATTAATCGATTGCGCGAATAAAATTTCCGTCAGCGGGCAACAGATCAGGGAGAAAAAAAAATTTTGACAGTTAAAAATGTCAAATGTCAAAATTTGCGATTTTGTCCAAGGTCATCTAAACTTTGTCTACAACTCTTCCATACATGTCAAAACTGTCAGAGCACTCCTTCTGGGCAAACGTTTCTACACTTCCGTACATCGGTAGGTGAGTCACGCAAGCAGCTTTATATTATATCGACTAGTGTTATTTATTTGCCGCTGCCCGCGAGCGGGCAGCGGTGTGTCGTTGTGTTGTTTTCTATTTATCTGTTGTTCTATTTACCGCAGCCCGCAAGCGGACAGCGGAGAGTGGTGTGTGTGTTTGTTTGTGGTGTCGTGTCTTCGATTGTCGTATTTGCTGCTGCCCGCAAGCGGACAGCAGGGTATCGTTGTTTCGGTGTGCATCGGTGTTCATATACAGAGGCGACAGAGTATAATTTCATTGATTTTCATCATTTTACAGTTTTTCCTAATTTTCACCTCCAGGATGACTTTTGATGTCAAAGTCATGTATAGGGCGTTTGTCAAACGTGGTAAGCTTTGTATGAAGTGACTGTCAAAATTATTGTAAACTGTCAACTTTATCCGTATGAACAAAAAAATTGAGAAAAAAAATTGAAAAACACAATTTTTGTTATGACAGCTAAATTTGACAGTTGACAGGAATTTTGACAGTTGTTTTACAGACACTGCCACGTGATGTACAAACGCGCCATACATGACACCGACGTTGGAGGTCTTTCAGGGGGTCAAAATGGTCAAAATGTGCAAAAAAATGACAAAAAACGATTAGTTCGATAGCGACGCAACCGTCGAGAAAATCGAAATTCCGAGTTCTTACGCTCTATGATCGGTTCAGTGGGAACACGTAGACGTCAAAATCGTTTCTCTAACTTGACAGTTGTCGAAGAATAACTCCTATTTATATATCGACGTTTTTTTTTTGTAGTTCATTGTCGTTTTGTCGTAGTGCGTCGAATAAAGCATCTCCAACTATGCTGAAACAGAAAAAAAAAATTGGCACTTTCGGTAGAAAAATTGAAAAATGTCAAAAAAATGTCAAAGAAAAAATGACATTTGTCAAATTTTGACAATCGTTTGGGGCCCTCTTGGGGACCTCCTACAACTCCCTAATACATGTCAAAACTGTTGGATTACTTCAAGTGCCCGAAATCATAAAGTGTCCGATTTCGCCAACTTTTTCTGATTTCGTCAAAGTTTTTTTTTTCGCATATTAAATCATGTTTGACGATTAATCGATTGCGCGAATAAAAATTCCGTCAGCGGGCAACGGATCAGGGAGAAAAAAAAATTTTGACAGTTAAAAATGTCAAATGTCAAAATTTGCGATTTTGTCCAAGGTCATCTAAACTTTTTCTACAACTCTCCCATACATGTCAAAACTGTCAGAGCACTCCTTCTGGGTAAACTACTTTACACTTCCGTACATCGGTAGGTCTGTCACGCAAGCAGCTTTATATAATATAGGACTAGTGTTATTTATTTGCCGCTGCCCGCGAGCGGGCAGCGGTGTGTCGTTGTGTTGTTTTCTATTTATCTGTTGTTCTATTTACCGCAGCCCGCAAGCGGACAGCGGAGAGTGGTGTGTGTGTTTGTTTGTGGTGTCGTGTCTTCGATTGTCGTATTTGCTGCTGCCCGCAAGCGGACAGCAGGGTATCGTTGTTTCGGTGTGCATCGGTGTTCCTATACATAGGCGATGGGGTAGAATTTCATTGATTTTCATCATTTTACAGTTTTTCCTAATTTTCACCTTCAAGATGACTTTCGATGTCAAAGTCATGTATGGGACGTTTGTCAAACGTGGCGAGGTCTATATGGAGTAACTGTCAAATTTATTGTAAACTGTCAATTTTATCCGTTATGACCAAAAAATTAAGAAAAAAAATGGAAAAATACAATATTTGTCATGACAGCTAAATTTGACAGTTGACAGGAAATTTGACAGTTGTGTTACAGGTACTGCCACGTAATGAACAAACGCGCTATACATGACACCGACGTTGGAGGTCTTTCAGGGGGTCAAAATGGTCAAAATGTGCAAAAAAATGACAAAAAACGATTAGTTCGATAGCGACGCAACCGTCAAGAAAATCGAAATTCTGAGTTCTTACGCTCTATGGTCGGTTCAGTGGGAACACGTAGACGTCAAAATCGTTTCTCTAACTTGACAGTTGTCGAAAAATAACTCCTATTTATAAATCGACTATTTTTTTTTGTCGTTCATTGTCGTTTTGTCGTAGTGCGTCAAATAAAGCACCTCAAACTATGCTGGACCAGCAAAAAAAAATTGGCACCTCTAATAGAAAAATTGAAAAATGTCAAAAAAATGTCAAAGAAAAAATAACATTTGACAAATTTTGACAGTCGTTTGTGGCCCTCCTAGGGACCCCCTACAATTCCTTCATACATGTCAAAACTGTCAGACAGCTCCAAGTGGCCGAAATCGTAAAAAGTCCGATTTCGTCAACTTTTTCTGATTTCGTCAAAGTTTTTTTTTTCGCATATTAAATGATGTTCGACGATTAATCGATTGCGCGAATAAAAATTCCGTCAGCGGGCAACGGATCAGGGAGAAAAAAAAATTTTGACAGTTAAAAATGTCAAATGTCAAAATTTGCGATTTTGTTCAAGGTCACCTAAACTTTTTCTACAACTCTCCCATACATGTCAAAACTGTCAGAGCACTCCTTCTGGGTAAACTACTTTACACTTCCGTACATCGGTAGGTGAGTCACGCAAGCAGCTTTATATAATATGGGACTAGTGTTTTTTATTTGCCGCTGCCCGCGAGCGGGCAGCGGTGTGTCGTTGTGTTTTATTTTGTGTATTTGCCGCTGCCCGCAAGCGGACAGCGGTGGTGTAGTTGTGTTGTTTTATTTATCTGTTGTTCTATTTACCGCAGCCCGCAAGCGGACAGCGGAGAGTGGTGTGTGTTTGTTTATGGTGTCGTGTGTCTGTGTTATTGTGTTTGTATATTGTGTTGTGCTTGATTTATTGTGTTTGTTTATTGAATCGTTATTCGATTGTCGTATTTGCCGCTGCCCGCAAGCGGACAGCGGTGGTGTCGTGTCTTTTATTGTCGTATTTGCTGCTGCTCGCAAGCGGACAGCAGGGTATCATTGTTTCGGGGTGCATTGGTCTTACTATACATAGGCAATGGGGTCGAATTTCATTGACTTTCATCATTTTAGAGATTTTCCTAATTTTCACCTTCAAGATGACTTTCGATGTCAAAGTCATGTATGGGACGTTTGTCAAACGTGGCGAGGTCTATATGGAGTGACTGTCAAATTTATTGTAAACTGTCAACTTTATCCGTTATGACCAAAAAATTGAGAAAAAAAATTAAAAAACAATATTTTTGTCATGACAGCTAAATTTGACAGTTGACAGAAATTTTGACAGTTGTGTTACAGAGACTGCCACGTATTAAACAAACGCGCTATACATGACACCGACGTTGGAGGTCTTTCAGGGGGTCAAAATGGTCAAAATGTGCGAAAAAATGACAAAAAATGATTAGTTCGATAGTGACGCAACCGTCGAGAAAATCGAAATTCCGAGTTCTTACGCTCTATGATCGGTTCAGTGGGAATACTTAGACGTCAAAATCGTTTCTCTAACTTGACAGTTGTCGAAGAATAACTCCTATTCATAAATCGACGATTTTTTTTTGTCGTTCATTGTCGTTTTGTCGTAGTGCGTCAAATAAAGCATCTCAAACTATGCTGGACCAGCAAAAAAAAATTGGCACCTCTGATAGAAAAATTAAAAAATGTCAAAAAAATGTCAAAGAAAAAATGACATTTCTCATATTTTGACAATCGTTTGGGGCCCTACTGGGGACCCGCTACAACCCCTTTATACATGTCAAAACTGTCAGATCACGGCAAGTGCCCGAAATCGTAAAAAGTCTGATTTCGTCAAATTTTTCTGATTTCGTCAAAATTTTTTTTTCGCATATTAAATCATGTTAGTCGATTAATCAATTGCGTAAAAAAAAATTTCGTCAGAATGGACGAATCAGGGAGTAAAAAAAATTTTGACAGGTAAAAATGTCAAATGTCAAAATTTGCGATTTTGACGGGGGTCACATAAACATCCTCTACAACTCCCCCATACATGTCAAAACTGTCAAAGAACTCCTTCTGGGAAACTAACCTTCTATATCGGGAAGTGAGTCACGCAAGCAGCTTTATATTATATCGACTAGTGTTGTATTATTTGCCGCTGCCCGCGAGCGGGCAGCGGTGTGTCGTTGTGTTTTATTTTGTGTATTTGCGGCTGCCCGCAAGCGGACAGCGGTTTTGTCGCGTCTTCGATTGTCGTATTTGCTGGTATCCTTGTTTCGGAGTGCATCGGTGTTCATATACAGAGGCGACAGAGTATAATTTCATTGATTTTCATCATTTTACAGTTTTTCCTAATTTTCACCTCTAAGATGACTTTTGATGTCAAAGTTATGTATGGGGCGTTTGTCATACGTGGTAAGCTTTGTATGGAGAGACTGTCAAAATTATTGTAAACTGACAACTTTATCCGTTATGTCCCAAAAATTAAGAAAAAAAATTAAAATTACATTTTTTGACATGACAGCTAAATTTGACAGTTGACAGGAATTTTGACAGCTGTTTTACAGGTATTGTCACCTAATGAACAAACGCGCTATACATGACACCGACGTTGGAGGTCTTTTAGGGGGTCAAAATAGTCAAAATGTGCAAAAAAATGACAAAAAACGATTAGTTCGATAGCGACGCAACCGTCGAGAAAATCAAAATTCGGCTCCCCCAACCCCTAATAGCGGTTCAGTGGGAGTCACGTAGACGTCAAAATAGTTTCTCTACCTTGACGCTTGTCAAAGTAAAAGATCCAGTTTTGATTTGACGATTTTTTTTTGTCGTTCATTGTCGTTTTGTCGTAGTGCATCAAATAAAGCATCTTAAACCATAATGGACCAGCAAAAAAAAATTGACACCTCTGGTAGAAAAATCGAAACATGTCAAAAAAATGTCAAAGAAAAAATGACATTTGACAAATTTTGACAGTCGTTTGGGGCCCTACTGAGGACCTCTTACAACTTTCCTATACATGTCAAAACTGTGAAATTACTCCAAGTGCCCATAATCGTAAAGTGTCCGATTTCGTCATTTTTTTCTGATTTCGTCAAAGTTTTTTTTTTCGCATATTAAATGATGTTCGATGAATAATCGATTGCGCAAAAAAAAATTCCGTCAGAGGGCAACGGATCAGGGAGTAAAAAAAAATTTGACAGGTAAAAATGTCAAATGTCAAAATTTGCGCTTTTGTCGGGGGTCACATAAACATCCTCTACAACTCCCCCATACATGTCAAAACTGTCAGAGCACTCCTTCTGGGAAACTAACCTTCTATATCCGTACCTCGGTACATCAGTCACGCAAGCAGCTTTATATTATATGGGACTAGTGTTTTTTATTTGCCGCTGCCCGCGAGCGGGCAGCGGTGTGTCGTTGTGTTGTTTTCTATTTATCTGTTTTTCCTTAGGTGTTTTTTTAGTGTGTTTGTTTGTGGTATGGTGTTTGATATGTTGTGTTTGTTTATGGAATCGTTATTCGATTGTCGTATTTGCCGCTGCCCGCAAGCGGACAGCGGTGGTGTCGTGCCTTCGGTTGTCGTGTTTGCCGCTGCCCGCAAGCGGACAGCGGTGGTGTCGTGTCTTCGATTGTCGTTCTTGTATGTATCGTTGTTTTACTAAGTATCGGTGTTCATATACAGAGGCGACAGAGTATAATTTCATTGATTTTCATCATTTTACAGTTTTTCCTAATTTTCACCCCTAAGATGACTTTTGCTGTCAAAGTCATGTATGGGGCGTTTGTCAAACGTGGTAAGCTTTGTATGAAGTTACTGTCAAAATTATTGTAAACTGTCAACTTTATCCGTTATGACCAAAAAATTGAGAAAAAAAATTGAAAAACACAATTTTTGTTTTGACAGCTAAATTTGAGAGTTGACAGGAATTTTGACAGCTGTTTTACAGGTATGGCCACGTAATGAACAAACGCGCTATACATGACACCGACGTTGGAGGTCTTTTAGGGGGTCAAAATGGTCAAAATGTGCAAAAAAATGACAAAAAACGATTAGTTCGATAGCGACGCAACCGTCGAGAAAATAAAAATTCGGCTTCCCCAACCTATATAACCGGTTCAGTGGGAGTCACGTAGACGTCAAAACAGTTTCTCTACATTGACGCTTGTCAAAGTAAAAGATCCAGTTTTGATTTGACGATTTTTTTTTGTCGTTTATTGTCGTTTTGTCGTAGTGCATCAAATAAAGCACCTTAAACCATATTGGACCAGCAAAAAAAAATTGACACCTCTGGTAGAAAAATCGAAAAATGTCAAAAAAATGTCAAAGAAAAAATGACATTCGACAAATTTTGACAGTCGTTTGGGGCCCTACTGAGGACCCCCTACAACCCCCTCATACATGTCAAAACTGTCAAATCGCTCTAAGTGCCCGAAATCGTAAAAAGTCCGATTTCGTCAACTTTTTCTGATTTCGTCAAAGTTTTTTTTTTCGCATATTAAATGATGTTCGACGAATAATCGATTGCGCGAATAAAAATTCCGTCAGCGGGCAACGGATCAGGGAGAAAAAAAAAATTTTGACAGTTAAAAATGTCAAATGTCAAAATCTGTAGGTTGCGTTGGGGTCACATAAACATCTTGTACAACTCCCCCATACATGTCAAAACTGTCAAAGCACTCCTTCAGGGAAACTAACCCTCTAAATGAGTGAGCCAGTGAGTCACGCAAGCAGCTTTATATTATATCAGATGTTATTTATTTGCCTATTTTTTGCCTATTTGCCTATTATTTATTTGCTTATTTATTTGCCTATTATTTGTATATTTATTTGGTGTGTCGTTGTGTTTTATTTTGTGTATTTGCCGCTGCCCGCAAGCGGACAGCGGTGGTGTCGTGTCGTTATGTTTTATTTTGTGTATTTGCCGCTGCCCGCAAGCGGACAGCGGTTGTGTCGCGTCTTCGATTGTCGTATTTGCTGGTATCCTTGTTTCGGAGTGCATCGGTGTTCATATACAGAGGCGACAGAGTATAATTTCATTGATTTTCATCATTTTACAGTTTTTCCTAATTTTCACCTCTAAGATGACTTTTGATGTCAAAGTTATGTATGGGGCGTTTGTCATACGTGGTAAGCTTTGTATGGAGAGACTGTCAAAATTATTGTAAACTGTCAACTTTATCCGTTATGTCCCAAAAATTAAGAAAAAAAATTAAAATTACATTTTTTGACATGACAGCTAAATTTTACAGTTGACAGGAATTTTGACAGCTGTTTTACAGGTATTGTCACCTAATGAACAAACGCGCTATACATGACACCGACGTTGGAGGTCTTTTAGGGGGTCAAAATAGTCAAAATGTGCAAAAAAATGACAAAAAACGATTAGTTCGATAGCGACGCAACCGTCGAGAAAATCAAAATTCGGCTCCCCCAACCCCTAATAGCGGTTCAGTGGGAGTCATGTAGACGTCAAAATAGTTTCTCTACCTTGACGCTTGTCAAAGTAAAAGATCCAGTTTTGATTTGACGATTTTTTTTTGTCGTTCATTGTCGTTTTGTCGTAGTGCATCAAATAAAGCATCTTAAACCATAATGGACCAGCAAAAAAAAATTGACACCTCTGGTAGAAAAATCGAAAAATGTCAAAAAAATGTCAAAGAAAAAATGACATTTGACAAATTTTGACAGTCGTTTGGGGCCCTACTGAGGACCTCTTACAACTTTCCTATACATGTCAAAACTGTCAAATTACTCCAAGTGCCCATAATCGTAAAGTGTCCGATTTCGTCATTTTTTTCTGATTTCGTCAAAGTTTTTTTTTTCGCATATTAAATGATGTTCGATGAATAATCGATTGCGCAAAAAAAAATTCCGTCAGCGGGCAACGGATCAGGGAGTAAAAAAAAAATTGACAGGTAAAAATGTCAAATGTCAAAATTTGCGATTTTGTCGGGGGTCACATAAACATCCTCTACAACTCCCCCATACATGTCAAAACTGTCAGAGCACTCCTTCTGGGAAACTAACCTTCTATATCCGTACCTCGGTACATCAGTCACGCAAGCAGCTTTATATTATATTATATGGGACTAGTGTTTTATATTTGCCGCTGCCCGCGAGCGGGCAGCGGTGTGTCGTTGTGTTTTATTTTGTGTATTTGCCGCTGCCCGCAAGCGGACAGCGGTGGTGTCGTGTCGTTATGTTTTATTTTGTGTATTTGCCGCTGCCCGCAAGCGGACAGCGGTTGTGTCGCGTCTTCGATTGTCGTATTTGCTGGTATCCTTGTTTCGGAGTGCATCGGTGTTCATATACAGAGGCGACAGAGTATAATTTTATTGATTTTCATCATTTTACAGTTTTTCCTAATTTTCACCCCTAAGATGACTTTTGCTGTCAAAGTCATGTATGGGGCGTTTGTCAAACGTGGTAAGGTTTGTATGGAGAGACTGTCAAATTTATTGTAAACTGTCAATTTTATCCGTTATGACCAAAAAATTAAGAAAAAAAATGGAAAAATACATTATTTATCATGACAGCTAAATTTGACAGTTGACAGAAACTTTGATGGTTGTGTTAGAGGGACTGCCATGTAATGGACAAACGCGCTATACATGACACTGACGTTGGAGGTCTTTCAGGGGGTCAAAATTATCAAAATGTGAAAAAAAATGACAAAAAACGATTAGTTCGATAGCGACGCAACCGTCGAGAAAATCGAAATTCCGAGTTCTTACGCTCTATGATCGGTTCAGTGGGAACACGTAGACGTCAAAATCGTTTCTCTAACTTGACAGTTGTCGAAGAATAAGTCCTATTCATAAATCGTCGATTTTTTTTGTCGTTCATTGTCGTTATGTCGTAGTGCATCAAATAAAGCACCTTAAACTATAATGGACCAGCAAAAAAAAATCGACACCTCTGGTAGAAAAATCGAAAAATGTCAAAAAAATGTCAAAGAAAAAATGACATTCGACAAATTTTGACAGTCGTTTGGGGCCCTACTGAGGGCCCCCTACAACCCCCTCATACACGTCAAAACTGTCAAATCGCTCCAAGTGCCCGAAATCGTAAAGTGTCTGATTTCGTTAACTTTTTCTGATTTCGTCAAAGTTTTGATTTTTGCATATTAAATGATGTTCGACGAATAATCGATTGCGCAAATAAAAATTCCATCAGCGGGCAACGGATCAGGGAGAAAAAAAAATTTTGACAGTTAAAAATGTCAAATGTCAAAATTTGTAGGTTTGGTTGGGGTCACATAAACTTTGTCTACAACTCCGCCATACATGTCAAAACTGTCAGAGCACTCCTTCATGGAAACTAACCTTCTAAATGAGCGAATGAATGAGTGAATGAGTCACGCAAGCGGCTTTATATTATATGGACTAGTGTTATTTATTTGCCGCTGCCCGCGAGCGGGCAGCGGTGTGTCGTTTTCTTTTTTTATTGGTTCTGTTTATTGTATCGTGTTTGAATTACTGTGTTTGTTTATTGAATCGTTATTCGATTGTCGTATTGCCGCTGCCCGCAAGCGGACAGCGGTGGTGTCGTGTCTTCAATTGTCGTATTTGCTGCTGCCCGCAAGCGGACAGCAGGGTATCGTTGTTTCGGTGTGCATCGGTGTTCCTATACATAGGCGATGGGGTTGAATTTCATAGATTTTCATCATTTTACAGTTTTTCCTAATTTTCACCCCTAAGATGACTTTTGATGTCAAAGTCATGTATGGGGCGTTTGTCAAACGGGGCAAGGTTTATATGGAGTGACTGTCAAATTTATTGTAAACTGTCAACTTTATCCGTTATGTCACAAAGATAAAAATAAAAAAATTAAAATTACATTTTATGTCATGACAGCTAAATTTGGCAGTTGACAGGAATTTTGACAGTTGTTTTACAGACACTGCCACGTGATGTACAAACGCGCCATACATGACACCGACGTTGGAGGTCTTTCAGGGGGTCAAAATGGTCAAAATGTGCAAAAAAATGACAAAAAACGATTAGTTCGATAGCGACGCAACTGTCGAGAAAATCGAAATTCCGAGTTCTTACGCTCTATGATCGGTTCAGTGGGAACACGTAGACGTCAAAATCGTTTCTCTAACTTGACAGTTGTCGAAGAATAACTCCTATTTATAAATCGACGATTTTTTTTTGTCGTTCATTGTCGTTTTTTCGTAGTGCGTCAAATAAAGGATCTTAAAAGAAACTGAAACAGCAAAAAAAAATTGGCACCTCTGATAGAAAAATTGAAAAATGTCAAAAAAATGACAAAGAAAAAATGACATTTCTCATATTTTGACAATCGTTTGGGGCCCTTCTAGGGACCCCCTACAACCCCTCCATACATGTCAAAACTGTCAGATCACGGCAAGTGCCCGAAATCGTAAAAAGTCTGATTTCGTCAACTTTTTCTGATTTCGTCAAAATTTTTTTTTTCGCATATTAAATCATGTTTGTCGATTAATTGATTCCGCGAAAAAAAATTTCGTCAGAATGGACGAATCAGGGAGTAAAAAAAATTTTGACAGGTAAAAATGTCAAATGTCAAAATTTGCGATTTTGACGGGGGTCACATAAACATCCTCTACAACTCCCCCATACATGTCAAAACTGTCAGAGCACTCCTTCAGGGAAACTAATCTTCTACATCGGTAGGTCAGTCACGCAAGCAGCTGTATATTATATTGACTAGTGTTATTTATTTGCCGCTGCCCGCGAGCGGGCAGCGGTGTGTCGTTGTGTTTTATTTTGTGTATTTGCCGCTGCCCGCAAGCGGACAGCGGTGGTGTCGTGTCGTTATGTTTTATTTTGTGTATTTGCCGCTGCCCGCAAGCGGACAGCGGTTGTGTCGCGTCTTCGATTGTCGTATTTGCTGGTATCCTTGTTTCGGAGTGCGTTCGGTGTTCATATACAGAGGCGACAGAGTATAATTTCATTGATTTTCATCATTTTACAGTTTTTCCTAATTTTCACCCCTAAGATGACTTTTGCTGTCAAAGTCATGTATGAGGCGTTTGTCAAACATGGTAAGGTTTGTATGGAGAGACTGTCAAAATTATTGTAAACTGTCAACTTTATCCGTTATGTCCCAAAAATTGAGAAAAAAAATTAAAATTACATTTTTTGTCATAACAGCTAAATTTGACAGTTGACAGGAATTTTGACAGTTGTGTTACAGAGACTACCAGGTGATGGACAAACGCGCTATACATGACACCGACGTTGGAGGTCTTTTAAGGGGTGAAAACGAACAAAAATTTCCCAAAAAATGACAAAAAACGAATAGTTCGATAGCGACGCAGCCGTCGAGAAAATCGAAATTCCGAGTTCTTACGCTCTATCAGCGGTTCAGTGGGAACACGTAGACGTCAAAATAGTTTCTCTAACTTGACAGTTGTCGGAGAATAAGTCCTGTTTGTTTGGAAATCGAAAAAGTCCGATTTCGTCAACTTTTTCCGATTTCGTCAAAGTTTTTTTTTTCGCATGTTAAATGATGTTCGACGAATAATCGATTGCGCGAATAAAAATTCCGTCAGCGGGCAACGGATCAGGGAGTAAAAAAAATTTTGACAGGTCAAAATGTCAAATGTCAAAATTTGCGATTTTGTCGGGGGTTATCTAAACTTTGTCTACAACTCTCCCATACATGTCAAAACTGTCAGAGCACTCCTTCTGGGAAACTAACTCTCTAGTTCGGTACATCGGTACATCGGTACATCGGTAGGTGAGTCACGCAAGCAGCTGTATATTATATCGACTAGTGTTGTATTATTTGCCGCTGCCCGCGAGCGGGCAGCGGTGTGTCGTTGTGTTTTATTTTGTGTATTTGCCGCTGCCCGCAAGCGGACAGCGGTGGTGTCGTGTCGTTATGTTTTATTTTGTGTATTTGCCGCTGCCCGCAAGCGGACAGCGGTTGTGTCGCGTCTTCGATTGTCGTATTTGTTGGTATCCTTGTTTCGGAGTGCATCGGTGTTCATATACAGAGGCGACAGAGTATAATTTCATTGATTTTCATCATTTTACAGTTTTTCCTAATTTTCACCTCTAAGATGACTTTTGATGTCAAAGTCATGTATGGGGCGTTTGTCAAACGTGGTAAGGTTTGTATGGAGAGACTGTCAAAATTATTGTAAACTGTCAACTTTATCCGTTATGTCCCAAAAATTGAGAAAAAAAATTAAAATTACATTTTTTTGTCATGACAGCTAAATTTGACAGTTGACAGGAATTTTGACAATTGTTTTACAGAGATTGTCACGTGATGGACAAACGCGCTATACATGACACCGACGTTGGAGGTCTTTTAAGGGGTGAAAACGAACAAAAATTTCCCAAAAAATGACAAAAAACTATTAGTTCGATAGCGACGCAGCTGTCGAGAAAATCGAAATTCCGAGTTCTTACGCTCTATAAGCGCTTCAGTGGGAACACGTAAACGTCAAAATTGTTGCTGTAACTTGACAGTTGTCAGAGAATAAGTCCTGTTTGTTAGGAAATCGAAAAAGTCCGATTTCGTCAACTTTTTCTGATTTCGTCAAAGTTTTTTTTTTCGCATGTTAAATGATATTCGACGAATAATCGATTGCGCGAATAAAAATTCCGTCAGCGGGCAACGGATCAGGGAGTAAAAAAAATTTTGACAGGTAAAAATGTCAAATGTCAAAATTTGCGATTTTGACCAAGGTCATCTAAACTTTGTCTACAACTCTGCCATACATGTCAAAACTGTCAAAGCACTCCTTCTGGGAAACTAACTCTCTAGTTCGGTACATCGGTACATCGGTAGGTGAGTCACGCAAGCAGCTTTATATTATATGGGACTAGTGTTATTTATTTGCCGCTGCCCGCGAGCGGGCAGCGGTGTGTCGTTGTGTTGTTTTCTATTTATCTGTTGTTCTATTTACCGCAGCCCGCAAGCGGACAGCGGAGAGTGGTGTGTGTTTGTTTGTGGTGTCGTGTCTTCGATTTTCGTTTTTGCTGCTGCCCGCAAGCGGACAGCAGGGTATCGTTGTTTCAGTGTGCATCGGTGTTTCTATACATAGGCGATGGGGTTGAATTTCATAGATATTCATCATTTTACAGTTTTTCCTAATTTTCACCCCTAAAATGACTTTTGATGTCAAAGTCATGTATAGGGCGTTTGTCAAACTCGGTTAGGTTTGTATGGAGAGACTGTCAAAATTATTGTAAACTGTCAACTTTATCCGTTATGTCCCGAAAATTGAGAAAAAAAAATAAAATTAAATTTTTTGACATGACAGCTAAATTTGACAGTTGACAGGAATTTTGACAGCTGTTTTACAGGTATTGCCACGTAATGAACAAACGCGCTATACATGACACCGACGTTGGAGGTCTTTTAGGGGGTCAAAGTAGCGAAAAAGTGCAAAAAAATGGCAAAAAACGATTAGTTCGATAGCGATGCAACCGTCGAGAAAATTAAAATTCCGAGTTCTTACGCTCTATGATCGGTTCAGTGGGAACACGTAGACGTCAAAATCGTTTCTCTAACTTGACAGTTGTCGAAGAATAACTCCTATTCATAAATCGACGATTTTTTTTTGTCGTTCATTGTCGTTTTGTCGTAGTGCGTCAAATAAAGCATCTCAAACTATGCTAGACCAGCAAAAAAAATTGGCACCTCTGATAGAAAAATTGAAAAATGTCAAAAAATTGACAAAGAAAAAATGACATTTCTCATATTTTGACAATCGTTTGGGGCCCTTCTAGGGACCCCCTACAACCCCTCCATACATGTCAAAACTGTCAGATCACGGCAAGTGCCCGAAATCGTAAAAAGTCTGATTTCGTCAACTTTTTCTGATTTCGTCAAAATTTTTTTTTTCGCATATTAAATCATGTTTGTCGATTAATTGATTCCGCGAAAAAAAATCTCGTCAGAATGGACGAATCAGGGAGTAAAAAAAATTTTGACAGGTAAAAATGTCAAATGTCAAAATTTGCGATTTTGACGGGGGTCACATAAACATCCTCTACAACTCCCCCATACATGTCAAAACTGTCAGAGCACTCCTTCAGGGAAACTAATCTTCTACATCGGTAGGTCAGTCACGCAAGCAGCTGTATATTATATTGACTAGTGTTATTTATTTGCCGCTGCCCGCGAGCGGGCAGCGGTGTGTCGTTGTGTTTTATTTTGTGTATTTGCCGCTGCCCGCAAGCGGACAGCGGTGGTGTCGTGTCGTTATGTTTTATTTTGTGTATTTGCCGCTGCCCGCAAGCGGACAGCGGTTGTGTCGCGTCTTCGACTGTCGTATTTGCTGGTATCCTTGTTTCGGAGTGCATCGGTGTTCATATACAGAGGCGACAGAGTATAATTTCATTGATTTTCATCATTTTACAGTTTTTCCTAATTTTCACCTCTAAGATGACTTTTAATGTCAAAGTTATGTATGGGGCGTTTGTCAAACGTGATAAGGTTTGTATGGAGAGACAGTCAAAATTATTGTAAACTGTCAACTTTATCCGTTAAGTCCCAAAAATTGAAAAAAAAATTAAAATTACATTTTTTGTCATGACAGCTAAATTTGACAGTTGACAGGAATTCTGACAGTTGTGTTACAGGTATTGCCACGTAATGAACAAACGCGCTATACATGACACCGACGTTGGAGGTCTTTTAGGGGGTCAAAATAGTTAAAATGTGCAAAAAAATGACAAAAACCGATTAGTTCGATAGAGACGCAGTCGTCGAGAAAATTAAAATTCCGAGTTCCTACGCTCTATAAGCGCTTCAGTGGGAACACGTAGACGTCAAAATCGTTTCTCTAACTTGACAGTTGTCGGAGAATAACCCCTGTATGTTTGTGAATCGAAAAAGTCCGATTTCGCCAACTTTTTCTGATTTCGTCAAAGTTTTTTTTTTCGCATGGTAAATGATGTTCGACGATTAATCGATTGCGCGAATAAAATTTCCGTCAGCGGGCAACGGATCAGGGAGAAAAAAAAATTTTGACAGTTAAAAATGTCAAATGTCAAAATTTGCGATTTTGTCGGGGGTCACATAAACTTTGTCTACAACTCCCCTATACATGTCAAAACTGTCAGAGCACTCCTTCAGGGAAACTAATCTTCTACATCGGTAGGTCAGTGAGTGAGTCACGCAAGCAGCTTTATATTATATGGGACTAGTGTTATTTATTTGCCGCTGCCCGCGAGCGGGCAGCGGTGTGTCGTTGTGTTGTTCTTTTTATCTGTTTTTCCTTAGGTGTTGTTTTATTGTGTTTGTTTATGGTGTCGTGTGTCTGTGTTTGTTTATTGTATCGTGTTTGAAATATTGTGTTTGTTTGTGGTGTCGTGTCTTTGATTGTCGCATGATGTGTCGTTGTGTTTTTCTATTTATCTGTTGTTCTATTTACCGCAGCCCGCAAGCGGACAGCGGAGAGTGGTGTGTGTGTTTGTTTGTGGTGTCGTGTCTTCGATTGTCGTATTTGCCGCTGCCCGCAAGCGGACAGCGGTGGTGTCGTGTCTTCGATTGTCGTATATGCCGCTGCCCGCAAGCGGACAGCGGTGGTGTCGTGTCTTCGATTGTCGTATTTGCTGCTGCCCGCAAGCGGACAGCAGGGTATCGTTGTTTCTGTGTGCATCGGTGTTCCTATACATAGGCGATGGGGTTGAATTACATTGATTTTCATCATTTTACAGTTTTTCCTAATTTTTACCCCTAAGATGAATTTTGATGTCAAAGTTATGTATAGGGCGTTTGTCAAACGTGGTAAGCTTTGTATGAAGTAACTGTCAAATTTATTGTAAACTGTCAATTTTATTCGTAATGACCAAAAAACTGAGAAAAAAAATTGTAAAACACAATTTTTGTTATGACAGCTAAATTTGACAGCTGACAGGAATTTTGACAGTTGTGTTACAGGTACTGCCACGTAATAAACAAACGCGCTATACATGACACCGACGTTGGAGGTCTTTTAGGCGGTCAAAACGAACAAAAACTGCAAAAAAATGACAAAAAACTCTTAGTTCGATAGCGACGCACCTGTCGAGAAAATCAAAATTCCGCCTCCCCAACCCCTAATAGCGGTTCAGTGGGAGTCACTTAGACGTCAAAATAGTTTCTCTACATTGACGCTTGTCAAAGTAAAAGATCCAGTTTTGATTTGACGATTTTTTTTTGTCGTTCATTGTCGTTTTGTCGTAGTGCATTAAATAAAAAACCTTAAACCATACTGGACCAGCAAAAAAAAAATTGACACCTCTGGTAGAAAAATCGAAAAATGTCAAAAAAATGTCAAAGAAAAAATTACATTTTACAAATTTTGACAGTCGTTTGGGGCCCTACTGAGAACCTCCTACAACCCTCCTATACATGTCAAAACTGTCAGATCACTGCAAGTGCCCGAAATCGTAAAAAGTCCGATTTCGTCAACTTTTTCTGATTTCGTCAAAGTTTTTTTTCTCGCACGTTAAATGATGTTCGACGAATAATCGACTGCGCGAATAAAAATTCTGTCAACGGGCAACGGATCAGGGAGAAAAAAAAATTTTGACAGTTAAAAATGTCAAATGTCAAAATCTGTAGGTTGCGTTGGGGTCACATAAACATCCTGTACAACTCCCCCATACATGTCAAAACTGTCAGAGCACTCCTTCTGGGAAACTAATCCTCTAAGTGAGTGAGCCAGTGAGTCACGCAAGCAGCTTTATATTATATTATACTAGTGTTATTTATTTGCCGCTGCCCGCGAGCGGGCAGCGGTGTGTCGTTGTGTTGTTTTCTATTTTTCTGTTGTTCTATTTACCGCAGCCCGCAAGCGGACAGCGGAGAGTGGTGTGTGTTTGTTTGTGGTGTCGTGTCTTCGATTTTCGTTTTTGCTGCTGCCCGCAAGCGGACAGCAGGGTATCGTTGTTTCAGTGTGCATCGGTGTTTCTATACATAGGCGATGGGGTTGAATTTCATAGATATTCATCATTTTACAGTTTTTCCTAATTTTCACCCCTAAAATGACTTTTGATGTCAAAGTCATGTATAGGGCGTTTGTCAAACTCGGTTAGGTTTGTATGGAGAGACTGTCAAAATTATTGTAAACTGTCAACTTTATCCGTTATGTCCCAAAAATTGAGAAAAAAAAATAAAATTACATTTTTTGACATGACAGCCAAATTTGACAGTTGACAGGAATTTTGACAGTTGTTTTACAGGTATTGCCACGTAATGAACAAACGCGCTATACATGACACCGACGTTGGAGGTCTTTTAGGGGGTCAAAGTAGCCAAAAAGTGCAAAAAAATGGCAAAAAACGATTAGTTCGATAGCGATGCAACCGTCGAAAAATCAAAATTCCGAGTTCTTACGCTCTATGATCGGTTCAGTGGGAACACGTAGACGTCAAAATCGTTTCTCTAACTTGACAGTTGTCGAAGAATAACTCCTATTCATAAATCGTCGATTTTTTTTTGTCGTTTATTGTCGTTTTGTCGTAGTGCGTCAAATAAAGCATCTCAAACTATGCTGGACCAGCAAAAAAAATTGGCACCTCTGATAGAAAAATTAAAAAATGTCAAAAAAATGTCAAAGAAAAAATGACATTTCTCATATTTTGACAATCGTTTGGGGCCCTTCTGGGGACCCTCTACAACCCCTCCATACATGTCAAAACTGTCAGATCACGGCAAGTGCCCGAAATCGTAAAAAGTCTGATTTCGTCAACTTTTTCTGATTTCGTCAAAATTTTTTTTTTCGCATAATAAATCATGTTTGTCGATTAATTGATTCCGCAAAAAAAAAATTTGTCAGAATGGACGAATCAGGGAGTAAAAAAAATTTTGACAGGTAAAAATGTCAAATGTCAAAATTTGCGATTTTGACGGTGGTCACATAAACATCCTTTACAACTCCCCCATACATGTCAAAACTGTCAGAGCACTCCTTCAGGGAAACTAACCTTCTACATCCGTAGGTCTGTCACGCAAGCAGCTTTATATTATATCGACTAGTGTTGTATTATTTGCCGCTGCCCGCGAGCGGGCAGCGGTGTGTCGTTGTGTTTTATTTTGTGTATTTGCCGCTGCCCGCAAGCGGACAGCGGTGGTGTCGTGTCGTTATGTTTTATTTTGTGTATTTGCCGCTGCCCGCAAGCGGACAGCGGTTGTGTCGCGTCTTTGATTGTCTTATTTGCTGTTATCCTTGTTTCGGAGTCCATCGGTGTTCATATACAGAGGCGACAGAGTATAAATTTCATTGATTTTCATCAGTTTACAGTTTTTCCTAATTTTCACCCCTAAGATGACTTTTGATGTCAAAGTCATGTATGGGGTGTTTGTCAAACGTGGTAAGGTTTGTATGGAGAGACTGTCAAAATTATTGTAAACTGTCAACTTTATCCGTTATGTCCCAAAAATTGAGAAAAAAAATTGAAAAACACAATTTTTGTTATGACAGCTAAATTTGACAGATGACAGGAATT
The DNA here is from genome assembly GCA_905220615.1 of Tinea trinotella. Taxonomy (NCBI): domain Eukaryota; kingdom Metazoa; phylum Arthropoda; class Insecta; order Lepidoptera; family Tineidae; genus Tinea; species Tinea trinotella. The sequence goes on from HG992311.1 coordinate 4,690,495, forward strand.
TTGACAGTTGTTCTACAGACACTGCCACGTGATGTACAAATTCGCCATACACGACACCAAAGTTGGAGGTCTTTCAGGGGGTCAAAATGGTCAAAATGTGCAAAAAAATGTCAAAAAACGATTAGTTCGATAGCGACGCAACCGTCGAGAAAATTGAAATTCCGAGTTCTTACGCTGTATGATCGGTTCAGTGGGAATACGTAGACGTCAAAATCGTTTCTCTAACTTGACAGTTATCGAAGAATAACTACTATTCATAAATCGACGAATTTTTTTTGTCGTTCATTGTCGTTTTGTCGTAGTGCGTCAAATAAAGCATCTCAAACTATGCTGGACCAGCAAAAAAAAAATGGCACCTCTGATAGAAAAATTGAAAAATGTCAAAAAAATGTCAAAGAAAAACTGACATTTCTCATATTTTGACAATCGTTTGGGGCCCTCCTGGGGACCCCCTACAACTACTCTATACATGTCAAAACTGTCAGATCACGGCAAGTGCCCGAAATCGTAAAAAGTCTGATTTCGTCAACTTTTTCTGATTTCGTCAAAGTTTTTTTTTTCGCATGTTAAATGATGTTCGACGATTAATCGATTGCGCGAATAAAATTTCCGTCAGCGGGCAACGGATCAGGGAGAAAAAAAAATTTTTACAGTTAAAAATGTCAAATGTCAAAATTTGCGATTTTGTCCAAGGTCATCTAAACTTTGTCTACAACTCTCCCATACATGTCAAAACTGTCAAAGCACTCCTTCTGGGTAAACTACTTTACACTTCCGTACATCGGTACATCGGTACATCGGTAGGTGAGTCACGCAAGCAGCTTTATATTATATCGACTAGTGTTATTTATTTGCCGCTGCCCGCGAGCGGGCAGCGGTGTGTCGTTTTCTTTTTTTATTGGTTTTGTTTATTGTATCGTGTTTGATTTACTGTGTTTGTTTATTGAATCGTTATTCGATCGTCGTATTTGCTGCTGCCCGCAAGCGGACAGCAGGGTATCGTTGTTTCGGTGTGCATCGGTGTACATATACATAGGCGATGGGGTTGAATTTCATTGATTTTGATCATTTTACAGTTTTTCCTAATTTTCACCCCTAAGATGACTTTTGATGTCAAAGTCATGTATGGGACGTTTGTCAAACGTGATAAGCTTCGTATGGTGTGACTGTCAAATTCATTGTAAACTGTCAACTTTATCCATTATGTCCCAAAAATGAAGAAAAAAAATGAAAAAATACATTATTTGTCATGGCAGCTAAATTTGACAGTTGACAGAAATTTTGACAGTTGTGTTACAGGTACTGCCACGTATTGAACAAACGCGCTATACATTACACCGACGTTGGAGGTCTTTCCGGGGGTCAAAATGGTCAAAATGTGCAAAAAAATGACAAAAAACGATTAGTTCGATAGCGACGCAACCGTCGAGAAAATCGAAATTCCGAGTTCTTACGCTTTATGATCGGTTTAGTGGGAACACGTAGACGTCAAAATCGTTTCTCTAACTTGACAGTTGTCGAAGAATAACTCCTATTCATAAATCGACGATTTTTTTTTGTCGTTCATTGTCGTTTTGTCGTAGTGCGTCGAATAAAGCATCTCAAACTATGCTGGACCAGCAAAAAAAAATTGGCACGTCTGATAGAAAAATTGAAAAATGTCAAAAAAATGTCAAAGAAAAAATGACATTTCTCATATTTTGACAATCGTTTGGGGCCCTACTGAGGACCCCCTACAACTTTCCTGTACATGTCAAAACTGTCAAATCACTCCAAGTGCCCATAATCGTAAAGTGTCCGATTTCGTCAACTTTTTCTGATTTCGTCAAAGTTTTTTTTTTCGCGTATTAAATCATGTTCGACGATTAATCGATTGCGCGAATAAAATTTCCGTCAGCGGGCAACGGATCAGGGAGAAAAAAAAATTTTTACAGTTAAAAATGTCAAATGTCAAAATTTGCGATTTTGTCCAAGGTCATCTAAACTTTGTCTACAACTCTCCCATACATGTCAAAACTGTCAAAGCACTCCTTCTGGGTAAACTACTTTACACTTCCGTACATCGGTAGGTCAGTCACGCAAGCAGCTTTATATTATATAGGACTAGTGTTATTTATTTGCCGCTGCCCGCGAGCGGGCAGCGGTGTGTCGTTGTGTTTTATTTTGTGTATTTGCCGCTGCCCGCAAGCGGACAGCGGTGGTGTCGTGTCGTTATGTTTTATTTTGTGTATTTGCCGCTGCCCGCAAGCGGACAGCGGTTGTGTCGCGTCTTCGATTGTCGTATTTGCTGGTATCTTTGTTTCGGAGTGCATCGGTGTTCATATACAGAGGCGACAGAGTATAATTTCATTGATTTTCATCATTTTACAGTTTTTCCTAATTTTCACCTCTAAGATGACTTTTGATGTCAAAGTTATGTATGGGGCGTTTGTCAAACGTGATAAGGTTTGTATGGAGAGACTGTCAAAATTTTTGTAAACTGTCAACTTTATCCGTTAAGTCCCAAAAATTAAGAAAAAAAAAATAAAATTACATTTTTTTTCTATTTATCTGTTGTTCTATTTACCGCAGCCCGCAAGCGGACAGCGGAGAGTGGTGTGTGTGTTTGTTTGTGGTGTCGTGTCTTCGATTGTCGTATTTGCCGCTGCCCGCAAGCGGACAGCGGTGGTGTCGTGTCTTCGATTGTCGTATTTGCTGCTGCCCGCAAGCGGACAGCAGGGTATCGTTGTTTCGGTGTGCATCGGTATTCCTACACATAGGCGATAGGGTTGAATTTCATAGATTTTCATCATTTTACAGTTTTTCCTAATTTTCACCTCCAAGATGACTTTCGATGTCAAAGTCATGTATAAGGCGTTTGTCAAACGTGGTAAGCTTTGTATGAAGTGACTGTCAAAATTATTGTAAACTGTCAACTTTATCCGTTATGTCCCAAAAATTGAGGAAAAAAATTGAAAAACACAATTTTTGTTATGACAGCTAAATTTGACAGTTGACAGGAATTTTTACAGTTGTTCTACAGACACTGCCACGTGATGTACAAACGCGCCATACATGACACCGACGTTGGAGGTCTTTCAGGGGGTCAAAATGGTCAAAATGTGCAAAAAAATGTCAAAAAACGATTAGTTCGATAGCGACGCAACCGTCAAGAAAATCGAAATTCCGAGTTCTTACGCTCTATGATCGGTTCAGTGGGAACACGTAGACGTCAAAATCGTTTCTCTAACTTGACAGTTGTCGAAGAATAACTCCTATTCATAAATCGACGAATTTTTTTTGTCGTTCATTGTCGTTTTGTCGTAGTGCGTCAAATAAAGCATCTTAAACTATGCTGTACCAGCAAAAAAAATTGGCACCTCTGATAGAAAAATTGAAAAATGTCAAAAAAATGTCAAAGAAAAAATGACATTTCTCATATTTTGATAATCGTTTGGGGCCCTCCTGGGGACCCCCTACAACTCCTTCATACATGTCAAAACTGTCAGATCACGGCAAGTGCCCGAAATCGTAAAAAGTCCGATTTCGTCAACTTTTTCTGATTTCGTCAAAGTTTTTTTTTTCGCATATTAAATTATGCTCGACGATTAATCGATTGCGCGAAAAAAAAATCCGTCAGCGGGCAACGTTTCAGGGAGTAAAAAAAATTTTGACAGGAAAAAATGTCAAATGTCAAAATCTGTAGGTTTCGTTGGGGTCACATAAACATCCTCTACAACTCTCCCATACATGTCAAAACTGTCAGAGCACTCCTTCTGGGAAACTAACCTTCTAACCCAGTGAGTCACGCAAGCAGCTGTATATTATATAGGACTAGTGTTATTTATTTGCCGCTGCCCGCGAGCGGGCAGCGGTGTGTCGTTGTGTTGTTTTCTATTTATCTGTTGTTCTATTTACCGCAGCCCGCAAGCGGACAGCGGAGAGTGGTGTGTGTGTTTGTTTGTGGTGTCGTGTCTTCGATTGTCGTATTTGCTGCGGCCCGCAAGCGGACAGCAGGGTATCGTTGTTTCGGTGTGCATCGGTGTTCCTATACATAGGCGATGGGGTAGAATTTCATTGATTTTCATCATTTTACAGTTTTTCCTAATTTTCACCTTCAAGATGACTTTCGATGTCAAAGTCATGTATAGGACGTTTGTCAAACGTGGCGAGGTCTATATGGAGTAACTGTCAAATTTATTGTAAACTGTCAATTTTATCCGTTATGACCAAAAAATTAAGAAAAAAAATGGAAAAATACAATATTTGTCATGACAGCTAAATTTGACAGTTGACAGGAAATTTGACAGTTGTGTTACAGGTACTGCCACGTAATGAACAAACGCGCTATACATGACACCGACGTTGGAGGTCTTTCAGGGGGTCAAAATGGTCGAAATGTGCAAAAAAATGACAAAAAACGATTAGTTCGATAGCGACGCAACCGTCGAGAAAATCGAAATTCCGAGTTCTTACGCTCTATGATCGGTTCAGTGGGAACACGTAGACGTCAAAATTGTTTCTCTAACTTGACAGTTGTCGAAGAATAACTCCTATTCATAAATCGACGATTTTTTTTTGTCGTTCATTGTCGTTTTGTCGTAGTGCGTCAAATAAAGCATCTTAAACTATGCTGGACCAGCAAAAAAAAATTGGAACCTCTGATAGAAAAATTGAAAAATGTCAAAAAAATGTCAAAGAAAAAATAACATTTCTAATATTTTGATAATCGTTTGGGGCCCTCCTGGGGACCCCCTACAACCCCTCCATACATGTCAAAACTGTCAGATCACGGCAAGTGCCCGAAATCGTAAAAAGTCTGATTTCGTCAACTTTTTCTGATTTCGTCAAATTTTTTTTTTCGCATATTAAATCATGTTTGACGATTAATCGATTGCGCAAAAAAAAATTCGTCAGAATGGACGAATCAGGGAGTAAAAAAAATTTTGACAGGTAAAAATGTCAAATGTCAAAATTTGCGATTTTGACGGGGGTCACATAAACATCCTCTACAACTCCCCCATACATGTCAAAACTGTCAGAGCACTCCTTCAGGGAAACTAATCTTCTACATCGGTAGGTCTGTCACGCAAGCAGCTGTATATTATATTGACTAGTGTTATTTATTTGCCGCTGCCCGCGAGCGGGCAGCGGTGTGTCGTTGTGTTGTTTTCTATTTATCTGTTTTTCCTTAGGTGTTTTTTTTAAGTGTGTTTGTTTATGGTGTCGTGTGTATGTGTTTTTGTGTTTGTTTATTGTATCGTGTTTGAAATATTGTGTTTGTTTGTGGTGTCGTGTCTTTAATTGTATTATTTGCCGCTGCCCGCGAGCGGGCAGCGGTGTGTCGTTGGGTTTTATTTTGTGTATTTGCCGCTGCCCGCAAGCGGACAGCGGAGAGTGGTGTGTGTGTTTGTTTGTGGTGTCGTGTCTTCGATTGTCGTATTTGCTGCTGCCCGCAAGCGGACAGCAGGGTATCGTTGTTTCGGTGTGCATCGGTGTTCCTATACATAGGCGATGGGGTAGAATTTCATTGATTTTCATCATTTTACAGTTTTTCCTAATTTTCACCTTCAAGATGACTTTCGATGTCAAAGTCATGTATGGGACGTTTGTCAAACGTGGCGAGGTCTATATGGAGTAACTGTCAAATTTATTGTAAACTGTCAATTTTATCCGTTATGACCAAAAAATTAAGAAAAAAAATGGGAAAATACAATATTTGTCATGACAGCTAAATTTAACAGTTGACAGGAAATTTGACAGTTGTGTTACGTGGCAGTACCACGTAATGAACAAACGCGCTATACATGACACCGACGTTGGAGGTCTTTCAGGGGGTCAAAATGGTCAAAATGTGCAAAAAAATGACAAAAAACGATTAGTTCGATAGCGACGCAACCGTCAAGAAAATTGAAATTCTGAGTTCTTACGCTCTATGGTCGGTTCAGTGGGAACACGTAGACGTCAAAATCGTTTCTCTAACTTGACAGTTGTCGAAAAATAACTCCTATTTATAAATCGACTATTTTTTTTGTCGTTCATTGTCGTTTTGTCGTAGTGCATCAAATAAAGTACCTTAAACCATAATGGACCAGCAAAAAAAAATCAACACCTTTGGTAGAAAAATCGAAAAATGTCAAAAAAATGTCAAAGAAAAAATGACATTTGACAAATTTTGACAGTCGATTGGGGCCCTCTTGGGGACCTTCTACAACTCCCCAATACACGTCAAAACTGTCAGACTGCTCCAAGTGACCGAAATCGTAAAGTGTCTGATTTCGTCAACTTTTTCTGATTTCGTCAAATTTTTTTTTTCCGCATATTAAATGATGTTCGATGAATAATCGATTGCGCGAAAAAAATTTCAGTCAGCGGGCAACGGATGTGGGAGTAAAAAAAATTTTGACAGGTAAAAATGTCAAATGTCAAAATTTGCGATTTTGTCGGGGGTCACATAAACATCCTCTACAACTCCCCCATACATGTCAAAACTGTCAGAGCACTCCTTCTGGGAAACTAATGATGTCCATCCTACGTGAGTCACGCAAGCAGCTTTATATTATATGGGACTAGTGTTATTTATTTGCCGCTGCCCGCGAGCGGGCAGCGGTGTGTCGTTGTGTTTTATTTTGTGTATTTGCCGCTGCCCGCAAGCGGACAGCGGTTGTGTCGCGTCTTCGATTGTCGTATTTGCTGCTGCCCGCAAGCGGACAGCAGGGTATCGTTGTTTCGGTGTGCATCGGTGTTCCTATACATAGGCGATGGGGTAGAATTTAATTGATTTTCATCATTTTACAGTTTTTCCTAATTTTCACCTCTAAGATGACTTTTGATGTCAAAGTCATGTATGGGGCGTTTGTCAAACGTGGCGAGGTATATATGGAGTGACTGTCAAATTTATCGTAAACTGTCAATTTTATCCGTTATGACCAAAAAATTAAGAAAAAAAATGGAAAAATACTATATTTGTCATGACAGCTAAATTTGACAGTTGACAGGAATTTTGACAGTTGTGTTACAGGTACTGCCTCGTAGTAAACAAACGCGCTATACATGACACCGACGTTGGAGGTCTTTCAGGGGGTCAAAACGAACAAAAACTGCAAAAAAATGTCAAAAAACGATTAGTTCGATAGCGACGCAACCGTCGAGAAAATCGAAATTCCGAGTTCTTACGCTGTATGATCGGTTCAGTGGGAATACGTAGACGTCAAAATCGTTTCTCTAACTTGACAGTTGTCGAAGAATAACTCCTATTCAAAAATCGACGAATTTTTTTCGTCGTTCATTGTCGTTTTGTCGTAGTGCGTCAAATAAAGCATCTCAAACTATGCTGTACCAGCAAAAAAAATTGGCACCTCTGATAGAAAAATTGAAAAATGTCAAAAAAATGTCAAAGAAAAAATGACATTTCTCATATTTTGACAATTGTTTGGGGCCCTCCTGGGGACCCCCTACAACCCCTTCATACATGTCAAAACTGTCAGATCACGGCAAGTGCCCGAAATCGTAAAAAGTCCGATTTCGTCAACTTTTTCTGATTTCGTCAAAGATTTTTTTTTCGCATATTAAATGATGCTCGACGATTAATCGATTGCGCGAAAAAAAAATCCGTCAGCGGGCAACGAATCAGGGAGAAAAAAAAAATTTGACAGGTAAAAATGTCAAATGTCAAAATTTGCGATTTTGTCGGGGGTCACATAAACATCCTCTACAACTCCCCCATACATGTCAAAACTGTCAGAGCACTCCTTCTGGGAAACTAATGATGTCCATCCTACGTGAGTCACGCAAGCAGCTTTATATTATATGGGACTAGTGTTATTTATTTGCCGCTGCCCGCGAGCGGGCAGCGGTGTGTCGTTGTGTTTTATTTTGTGTATTTGCCGCTGCCCGCAAGCGGACAGCGGTGGTGTCGTGTCGTTATGTTTTATTTTGTGTATTTGCCGCTGCCCGCAAGCGGACAGCGGTTGTTTCGCGTCTTCGATTGTCGTATTTGCTGGTATCCTTGTTTCGGAGTGCATCGGTGTTCATATACAGAGGCGACAGAGTATAATTTCATTGATTTTCATCATTTTACAGTTTTTCCTAATTTTCACCCCTAAGATGACTTTTGCTGTCAAAGTCATGTATGGGGCGTTTGTCAAACGTGGTAAGCTTTGTATGGAGAGACTGTATAAATTATTGTAAACTGTCAACTTTATCCGTTATGTCCCAAAAATTGAGAAAAAAAATTAAAATTACATTTTTTTGTCATGACAGCTAAATTTGACAGTTGACAGGAATTTTGACAATTGTTTTACAGAGATTGTCACGTGATGGACAAACGCGCTATACATGACACCGACGTTGGAGGTCTTTTAAGGGGTGAAAACGAACAAAAATTTCCCAAAAAATGACAAAAAACTATTAGTTCGATAGCGACGCAGCTGTCGAGAAAATCGAAATTCCGAGTTCTTACGCTCTATAAGCACTTTAGAGGGAACACGTAGACGTCAAAATTGTTTCTCTAACTTGACAGTTGTCGGAGAATAACCCCTGTATGTTTGTGAATCGAAAAAGTCCGATTTCGCCAACTTTTTCTGATTTCGTCAAAGTTTTTTTTTTTGCATGTTAAATGATGTTCGACGATTAATCGATTGCGCGAATAAAATTTCCGTCAGCGGGCAACGGATCAGGGAGAAAAAAAAATTTTGACAGTTAAAAATGTCAAATGTCAAAATTTGCGATTTAGTCCAAGGTCATCTAAACTTTATCTACAACTCTTCCATACATGTCAAAACTGTCAGAGCACTCCTTCTGGGTAAACATTTCTACACTTCCGTACATCGGTAGGTGAGTCACGCAAGCAGCTTTATATAATATGGGACTAGTGTTGTATTATTTGCCGCTGCCCGCTCGCGGGCAGCGGTGTGTCGTTGTGTTTTATTTTGTGTATTTGCCGCTGCCCGCAAGCGGACAGCGGTGGTGTCGTGTCGTTATGTTTTATTTTGTGTATTTGCCGCTGCCCGCAAGCGGACAGCGGTTGTGTCGCGTCTTCGATTGTCGTATTTGCTGGTATCCTTGTTTCGGAGTGCATCGGTGTTCATATACAGAGGCGACAGAGTATAATTTCATTGATTTTCATCATTTTACAGTTTTTCCTAATTTTCACCCCTAAGATGACTTTTGATGTCAAAGTCATGTATGGGGCGTTTGTCAAACGTGGTAAGGTTTGTATGAAGAGACTGTCAAAATTATTGTAAACTGTCAACTTTATCCGTTATGTCCCAAAAATTGAGAAAAATAAATAAAATTACATTTTTTGACATGACAGCTAAATTTGACAATTGACAGAAATTTTGACAGCTGTATTACAGGTATTGCCACGTAATGAACAAACGCGCTATACATGACACCGACGTTGGACGTCTTTTAGGGGGTCAAAATAGTCAAAATGTGCAAAAAAATGACAAAAAACGATTAGTTCGATAGCGACGCAACCGTCGAGAAAATCGAAATTCCGAGTTCTTACGCTCTATGATCGGTTCAGTGGGAACACGTAGACGTCAAAATCGTTTCTCTAACATGACAGTTGTCGAAGAATAACTCCTATTTATAAATCGACGATTTTTTTTTGTCGTTCATTGTCGTTTTATCGTAGTGCGTCAAATAAAGCATCTCATACTATGCTGGACCAGTGAAAAAAAATCGGCTCCTCTAATAGAAAAATCGAAAAATGTCAAAAAAATGTCAAAGAAAAAATAATATTTAACAAATTTTGACAGTCGTTTGGGGCCCTACGAACAACCCCCTACAACCCCCTCATACATGTCAAAACTGTCAGATCGCTCCAAGTGCCCGAAATCGTAAAAAGTCTGATTTCGTCAACTATTTCTGATTTCGTCATTTTTTTTTTTTTCGCATATTAAATCATGTTTGACGATTAATCGATTGCGCAAAAAAAAATTTCGTCAGAATGGACGAATCAGGGAGTAAAAAAAATTTGAACAGGTAAATATGACAAATGTCAAAATTTGCGATTTTGACGGGAGTCACATAAACATCCTCTACAACTCCCCCATACATGTCAAAACTGTCAAAGAACTCCTTCTGGGAAACTAACCTTCTAAGTGAGTGAGTCACGCAAGCAGCTTTATATTATATTGACTAGTGTTATTTATTTGCCGCTGCCCGCGAGCGGGCAGCGGTGTGTCGTTGTGTTGTTTTCTATTTATCTGTTGTTCTATTTACCGCAGCCCGCAAGCGGACAGCGGAGAGTGGTGTGTGTTTGTTTGTGGTGTCGTGTCTTCGATTTTCGTTTTTGCTGCTGCCCGCAAGCGGACAGCAGGGTATCGTTGTTTCAGTGTGCATCGGTGTTTCTATACATAGGCGATGGGGTTGAATTTCATAGATATTCATCATTTTACAGTTTTTCCTAATTTTCACCCCTAAAATGACTTTTGATGTCAAAGTCATGTATAGGGCGTTTGTCAAACTCGGTTAGGTTTGTATGGAGAGACTGTCAAAATTATTGTAAACTGTCAACTTTATCCGTTATGTCCCGAAAATTGAGAAAAAAAAATAAAATTACATTTTTTGACATGACAGCTAAATTTGACAGTTGACAGGAATTTTGACAGCTGTTTTACAGGTATTGCCACGTAATGAACAAACGCGCTATACATGACACCGACGTTGGAGGTCTTTTAGGGGGTCAAAGTAGCGAAAAAGTGCAAAAAAATGGCAAAAAACGATTAGTTCGATAGCGATGCAACCGTCGAGAAAATTAAAATTCCGAGTTCTTACGCTCTATGATCGGTTCAGTGGGAACACGTAGACGTCAAAATCGTTTCTCTAACTTGACAGTTGTCGAAGAATAACTCCTATTCATAAATCGACGATTTTTTTTGTCGTTCATTGTCGTTTTGTCGTAGTGCGTCAAATAAAGCATCTCAAACTATGCTGGACCAGCAAAAAAAATTGGCACCTCTGATAGAAAAATTGAAAAATGTCAAAAAAATGACAAAGAAAAAATGACATTTCTCATATTTTGACAATCGTTTGGGGCCCTTCTAGGGACCCCCTACAACCCCTCCATACATGTCAAAACTGTCAGATCACGGCAAGTGCCCGAAATCGTAAAAAGTCTGATTTCGTCAACTTTTTCTGATTTCGTCAAAATTTTTTTTTTCGCATATTAAATCATGTTTGTCGATTAATTGATTCCGCGAAAAAAAATTTCGTCAGAATGGACGAATCAGGGAGTAAAAAAAATTTTGACAGGTAAAAATGTCAAATGTCAAAATTTGCGATTTTGACGGGGGTCACATAAACATCCTCTACAACTCCCCCATACATGTCAAAACTGTCAGAGCACTCCTTCAGGGAAACTAATCTTCTACATCGGTAGGTCAGTCACGCAAGCAGCTGTATATTATATTGACTAGTGTTATTTATTTGCCGCTGCCCGCGAGCGGGCAGCGGTGTGTCGTTGTGTTTTATTTTGTGTATTTGCCGCTGCCCGCAAGCGGACAGCGGTGGTGTCGTGTCGTTATGTTTTATTTTGTGTATTTGCCGCTGCCCGCAAGCGGACAGCGGTTGTGTCGCGTCTTCGATTGTCGTATTTGCTGGTATCCTTGTTTCGGAGTGCGTTCGGTGTTCATATACAGAGGCGACAGAGTATAATTTCATTGATTTTCATCATTTTACAGTTTTTCCTAATTTTCACCCCTAAGATGACTTTTGCTGTCAAAGTCATGTATGAGGCGTTTGTCAAACATGGTAAGGTTTGTATGGAGAGACTGTCAAAATTATTGTAAACTGTCAACTTTATCCGTTATGTCCCAAAAATTGAGAAAAAAAATTAAAATTACATTTTTTGTCATAACAGCTAAATTTGACAGTTGACAGGAATTTTGACAGTTGTGTTACAGAGACTGCCAGGTGATGGACAAACGCGCTATACATGACACCGACGTTGGAGGTCTTTTAAGGGGTGAAAACGAACAAAAATTTCCCAAAAAATGACAAAAAACGAATAGTTCGATAGCGACGCAGCCGTCGAGAAAATCGAAATTCCGAGTTCTTACGCTCTATCAGCGGTTCAGTGGGAACACGTAGACGTCAAAATAGTTTCTCTAACTTGACAGTTGTCGGAGAATAAGTCCTGTTTGTTTGGAAATCGAAAAAGTCCGATTTCGTCAACTTTTTCCGATTTCGTCAAAGTTTTTTTTTTCGCATGTTAAATGATGTTCGACGAATAATCGATTGCGCGAATAAAAATTCCGTCAGCGGGCAACGGATCAGGGAGTAAAAAAAATTTTGACAGGTCAAAATGTCAAATGTCAAAATTTGCGATTTTGTCGGGGGTTATCTAAACTTTGTCTACAACTCTCCCATACATGTCAAAACTGTCAGAGCACTCCTTCTGGGAAACTAACTCTCTAGTTCGGTACATCGGTACATCGGTACATCGGTAGGTGAGTCACGCAAGCAGCTGTATATTATATCGACTAGTGTTATTTATTTGCCGCTGCCCGCGAGCGGGCAGCGGTGTGTCGTTGTGTTGTTTTCTATTTATCTGTTGTTCTATTTACCGCAGCCCGCAAGCGGACAGCGGAGAGTGGTGTGTGTGTTTGTTTGTGGTGTCGTGTCTTCGATTGTCGTATTTGCTGCTGCCCGCAAGCGGACAGCAGGGTATCGTTGTTTCGGTGTGCATCGGTGTTCCTATACATAGGCGATGGGGTAGAATTTCCTTGATTTTCATCATTTTACAGTTTTTCCTAATTTTCACCTTCAAGATGACTTTCGATGTCAAAGTCATGTATGGGACGTTTGTCAAACGTGGCGAGGTCTATATGGAGTAACTGTCAAATTTATTGTAAACTGTCAATTTTATCCGTTATGACCAAAAAATTAAGAAAAAAAATGGGAAAATACAATATTTGTCATGACAGCTAAATTTAACAGTTGACAGGAAATTTGACAGTTGTGTTACGTGGCAGTACCACGTAATGAACAAACGCGCTATACATGACACCGACGTTGGAGGTCTTTCAGGGGGTCAAAATGGTCAAAATGTGCAAAAAAATGACAAAAAACGATTAGTTCGATAGCGACGCAACCGTCAAGAAAATTGAAATTCTGAGTTCTTACGCTCTATGGTCGGTTCAGTGGGAACACGTAGACGTCAAAATCGTTTCTCTAACTTGACAGTTGTCGAAAAATAACTCCTATTTATAAATCGACTATTTTTTTTGTCGTTCATTGTCGTTTTGTCGTAGTGCATCAAATAAAGTACCTTAAACCATAATGGACCAGCAAAAAAAAATCAACACCTCTGGTAGAAAAATCGAAAAATGTCAAAAAAATGTCAAAGAAAAAATGACATTTGACAAATTTTGACAGTCGATTGGGGCCCTCTTGGGGACCTTCTACAACTCCCCAATACACGTCAAAACTGTCAGACTGCTCCAAGTGACCGAAATCGTAAAGTGTCTGATTTCGTCAACTTTTTCTGATTTCGTCAAATTTTTTTTTTCCGCATATTAAATGATGTTCGATGAATAATCGATTGCGCGAAAAAAATTTCAGTCAGCGGGCAACGGATGTGGGAGTAAAAAAAATTTTGACAGGTAAAAATGTCAAATGTCAAAATTTGCGATTTTGTCGGGGGTCACATAAACATCCTCTACAACTCCCCCATACATGTCAAAACTGTCAGAGCACTCCTTCTGGGAAACTAATGATGTCCATCCTACGTGAGTCACGCAAGCAGCTTTATATTATATGGGACTAGTGTTATTTATTTGCCGCTGCCCGCGAGCGGGCAGCGGTGTGTCGTTGTGTTGTTTTCTATTTATCTGTTGTTCTATTTACCGCAGCCCGCAAGCGGACAGCGGAGAGTGGTGTGTGTGTTTGTTTGTGGTGTCGTGTCTTCGATTGTCGTATTTGCTGCTGCCCGCAAGCGGACAGCAGGGTATCGTTGTTTTACTGAGTATCGGTGTTCATATACAGAGGCGACTGAATATAATTTCATTGATTTTCATCATTTTAGAGTTTTTCCTAATTTTCACCTCCAGGATGACTTTTGATGTCAAAGTCATGTATGGGGCGTTTGTCAAACGTGGTAAGCTTTGTATGAAGTGACTGTCAAAATTATTGTAAACTGTTAACTTTATCCGTTATGACCAAAAAATTGAGAAAAAAAATTGAGAAACACAATTTTTGTTTTGACAGCTAAATTTGACAGTTGACAGGAAATTTGACAGTTGTGTTACAGGTACTGCCACGTAATAAACAAACGCGCTTTACATGACACCGACGTTGGAGGTCTTTCAGGGGGTCAAAATGAACAAAAACTGCAAAAAATGACAAAAAACGATTCGTTCGATAGCGACGCAACCGTCGAGAAAATCGAAATTCCGAGTTCTTACGCTCTATGATCGGTTCAGTGGGAACACGTAGACGTCAAAATCGTTTCTCTAACTTGACAGTTGTCGAAGAATAACTCCTATTCATAAATCGACGATTTTTTTTTTGTCGTTCATTGTCGTTTTGTCGTAGTGCGTCAAATAAAGCATCTCAAACTATGCTGGACCAGCAAAAAAAAATTGGCACCTCTGATAGAAAAATTGAAAAATGTCAAAAAAATGTCAAAGAAAAAATGACATTTCTCATATTTTGACAATCGTTTGGGGCCCTCCTGGGGACCCCCTACAACCCCTCCATACATGTCAAAACTGTCAGATCACGGCAAGTGCCCGAAATCGTAAAAAGTCTGATTTCGTCAACTTTTTCTGATTTCGTCAATTTTTTTTTTTCGCATATTAAATCATGTTTGACGATTAATCGATTGCGCAAAAAAAAATTTCGTCAGAATGGACGAATCAGGGAGTAAAAAAAATTTTGACAGGTAAATATGACAAATGTCAAAATTTGCGATTTTGACGGGGGTCACATAAACATCCTCTACAACTCCCCCATACATGTCAAAACTGTCAAAGAACTCCTTCTGGGAAACTAACCTTCTATATCGGGAAGTGAGTCACGCAAGCAGCTTTATATTATATGGGACTAGTGTTATTTATTTGCCGCTGCCCGCGAGCGGGCAGCGGTGTGTCGTTGTGTTTTATTTTGTGTATTTGCCGCTGCCCGCAAGCGGACAGCGGTGGTGTCGTGTCGTTATGTTTTATTTTGTGTATTTGCCGCTGCCCGCAAGCGGACAGCGGTTGTGTCGCGTCTTCGATTGTCGTATTTGCTGGTATCTTTGTTTCGGAGTGCATCGGTGTTCATATACAGAGGCGACAGAGTATAATTTCATTGATTTTCATCATTTTACAGTTTTTCCTAATTTTCACCTCTAAGATGACTTTTGATGTCAAAGTTATGTATGGGGCGTTTGTCAAACGTGATAAGGTTTGTATGGAGAGACTGTCAAAATTTTTGTAAACTGTCAACTTTATCCGTTAAGTCCCAAAAATTAAGAAAAAAAAAATAAAATTACATTTTTTTTCTATTTATCTGTTGTTCTATTTACCGCAGCCCGCAAGCGGACAGCGGAGAGTGGTGTGTGTGTTTGTTTGTGGTGTCGTGTCTTCGATTGTCGTATTTGCCGCTGCCCGCAAGCGGACAGCGGTGGTGTCGTGTCTTCGATTGTCGTATTTGCTGCTGCCCGCAAGCGGACAGCAGGGTATCGTTGTTTCGGTGTGCATCGGTATTCCTACACATAGGCGATAGGGTTGAATTTCATAGATTTTCATCATTTTACAGTTTTTCCTAATTTTCACCTCCAAGATGACTTTCGATGTCAAAGTCATGTATAAGGCGTTTGTCAAACGTGGTAAGCTTTGTATGAAGTGACTGTCAAAATTATTGTAAACTGTCAACTTTATCCGTTATGTCCCAAAAATTGAGGAAAAAAATTGAAAAACACAATTTTTGTTATGACAGCTAAATTTGACAGTTGACAGGAATTTTTACAGTTGTTCTACAGACACTGCCACGTGATGTACAAACGCGCCATACATGACACCGACGTTGGAGGTCTTTCAGGGGGTCAAAATGGTCAAAATGTGCAAAAAAATGTCAAAAAACGATTAGTTCGATAGCGACGCAACCGTCAAGAAAATCGAAATTCCGAGTTCTTACGCTCTATGATCGGTTCAGTGGGAACACGTAGACGTCAAAATCGTTTCTCTAACTTGACAGTTGTCGAAGAATAACTCCTATTCATAAATCGACGAATTTTTTTTGTCGTTCATTGTCGTTTTGTCGTAGTGCGTCAAATAAAGCATCTTAAACTATGCTGTACCAGCAAAAAAAATTGGCACCTCTGATAGAAAAATTGAAAAATGTCAAAAAAATGTCAAAGAAAAAATGACATTTCTCATATTTTGATAATCGTTTGGGGCCCTCCTGGGGACCCCCTACAACTCCTTCATACATGTCAAAACTGTCAGATCACGGCAAGTGCCCGAAATCGTAAAAAGTCCGATTTCGTCAACTTTTTCTGATTTCGTCAAAGTTTTTTTTTTCGCATATTAAATTATGCTCGACGATTAATCGATTGCGCGAAAAAAAAATCCGTCAGCGGGCAACGTTTCAGGGAGTAAAAAAAATTTTGACAGGAAAAAATGTCAAATGTCAAAATCTGTAGGTTTCGTTGGGGTCACATAAACATCCTCTACAACTCTCCCATACATGTCAAAACTGTCAGAGCACTCCTTCTGGGAAACTAACCTTCTAACCCAGTGAGTCACGCAAGCAGCTGTATATTATATAGGACTAGTGTTATTTATTTGCCGCTGCCCGCGAGCGGGCAGCGGTGTGTCGTTGTGTTGTTTTATTTATCTGTTGTTCTATTTACCGCAGCCCGCAAGCGGACAGCGGAGAGTGGTGTGTGTGTTTGTTTGTGGTGTCGTGTCTTTGATTGTCGTATTTGCTGCTGCCCGCAAGCGGACAGCAGGGTATCGTTGTTTTACTGAGTATCGATGTTCATATACAGAGGCGACAGAGTATAATTTCATTGATTTTCATCATTTTACAGTTTTTCCTAATTTTCACCCCTAAGGTGACTTTTGCTGTCAAAGTCATGTATGGGGCGTTGGTCAAACGTGGTAAGGTTTGTACGGAGAGACTGTCAAAATTATTGTAAACTGTCAACTTTATCCGTTATGTCCAAAAAATTGAGAAAAAAAAATAAAATTACTTTTATTGTCATGACAGCTAAATTTGACAGTTGACAGGAAATTTGACAGTTGTGTTACAGGAACTGCCACGTATTGAACAAACGCGCTATACATGACACCGACGCTGGAGGTCTTTTTGGGGGTCAAAATGGTCAAAATGTGCAAAAAAATGACAAAAAACGATTAGTTCGATAGCGACGCAACCGTCGAGAAAATCGAAATTCCGAGTTCTTACGCTCTATGATCGGTTCAGTGGGAACACGTAGACGTCAAAATCGTTTCTCTAACTTGACAGTTGTCGAAGAATAAGTCCTATTCATAAATCGTCGATTTTTTTTTGTCGTTCATTGTCGTTTTGTCGTAGTGCATCAAATAAAGCACCTTAAACCATAACGGACCAGCAAAAAAAATCGACACCTCTGGTAGAAAAATCGAAAAATGTCAAAAAAATGTCAAAGAAAAAATGACATTCGACAAATTTTGACAGTCGTTTGGGGCCCTACTGAGGACCCCCTACAACGCCCTCATACATGTCAAAACTGTCAAATCGCTCCAAGTGCCCGAAATCGTAAAAAGTCCGATTTCGTCAACTTTTTCTGATTTCGTCAAAGTTTTTTTTTTCGCATATTAAATCATGTTCGACAATTAATCGAATGCGCGAAAAAAAATTCCGTCAGCGGGCAACGGATCAGGGAGAAAAAAAAATTTTGACAGTTAAAAATGTCAAATGTCAAAATTTAATACTTGGTCGGGAGTCACATAAACATCCTCTACAACTCCGCTATACATGTCAAAACTGTCAAAGCACTCGTTCTGGGAAAACTAATTCTCTACATGAGTGAGTCACGTAAGCAGCTTTATATTATATAGGACTAGTGTTATTTATTTGCCGCTGCCCGCGAGCGGGCAGCGGTGTGTCGTTGTGTTGTTTTCTATTTATCTGTTGTTCTATTTACCGCAGCCCGCAAGCGGACAGCGGAGAGTGGTGTGTGTGTTTGTTTGTGGTGTCGTGTCTCCGATTGTCGTATTTGCCGCTGCCCGCAAGCGGACAGCGGTGGTGTCGTGTCTTCGATTGTCGTATTTGCTGCTGCCCGCAAGCGGACAGCAGGGTATCGTTGTTTCGGTGTGCATCGGTGTTCCTATACATAGGCGATGGGGTAGAATTTCATTGATTTTCATCATTTTACAGTTTTTCCTAATTTTCACCTTCAAGATGACTTTCGATGTCAAAGTCATGTATGGGACGTTTGTCAAACGTGGCGAGGTCTACATGGAGTAACTGTCAAATTTATTGTAAACTGTCAATTTTATCCGTTATGACCAAAAAATTAAGAAAAAAAATGGAAAAATACAATATTTGTCATGACAGCTAAATTTGACAGTTGACAGGAAATTTGACAGTTGTGTTACAGGTACTGCCACGTAATGAACAAACGCGCTATACATGACACCGACGTTGGAGGTCTTTCAGGGGGTCAAAATGGTCAAAATGTGCAAAAAAATGACAAAAAACGATTAGTTCGATAGCGACGCAACCGTCAAGAAAATCGAAATTCTGAGTTCTTACGCTCTATGGTCGGTTCAGTGGGAACACGTAGACGTCAAAATCGTTTCTCTAACTTGACAGTTGTCGAAAAATAACTCCTATTTATAAATCGACTATTTTTTTTGTCGTTCATTGTCGTTTTGTCGTAGTGCGTCAAATAAAGCACCTCAAACTATGCTGGACCAGCAAAAAAAAATTGGCACTTCTGATAGAAAAATTGAAAAATGTCAAAAAAATGTCAAAGAAAAAATAACATTTGACAAATTTTGACAGTTGTTTGTGGCCCTCCTAGGGACCCCCTACAATTCCTTCATACATGTCAAAACTGTCAGACAGCTCCAAGTGGCCGAAATCGTAAAAAGTCCGATTTCGTCAACTTTTTCTGATTTCGTCAAAGTTTTTTTTTTCGCATATTAAATCATGTTTGATGATTAAACGATTGCGCAAAAAATAATTCCGACAGCGGGTAACGGATCAGGGAGAAAAAAAATTTTGACAGTTAAAAATGTCAAATGTCAAAATTTAATACTTGGTCGGGGGTCACATAAAGATCCTCTACAATTCCGCTATACATGTCAAAACTGTCAAAGCACTCGTTCTGGGAAAACTAATCCTCTACATAAGTGAGTGGGTGAGTCACGCAAGCAGCTGTATATTATATCGACTAGTGTTATTTATTTGCCGCTGCCCGCGAGCGGGCAGCGGTGTGTCGTTTTCTTTTTTTATTGGTTTTGTTTTTCCTTAGGTGTTTTTTTTTATTGTGTTTGTTTATGGTGTCGTGTGTATGTGTTTTTGTGTTTGTTTATTGTATCGTGTTTGAAATATTGTGTTTGTTTGTGGTGTCGTGTCTTCGATTGTCGCATTTGCCGCTGCCCGCAAGCGGACAGCGGTGGTGTCGTGTCTTGGATTGTCGTATTTGCTGCTGCCCGCAAGCGGACAGCAGGGTATCGTTGTTTCGGTGTGCATCGGTGTACATATACATAGGCGATGGGGTTGAATTTCATTGATTTTCATCATCTTGGAGTTTTTCCTAATTTTCACCCCTATGATGACTTTTGCTGTCAAAGTCATGTATGGGGCGTTTATCAAACGTGGCAAGGTTTATATGGAGTGACTGTTAAATTTATTGTAAACTGTCAACTTTATCCGTTATGTCCCAAAAATTGAAAAAAAAAATTAAAATTACATTTTATGTCATGACAGCTAAATTTGACAGTTGACAGGAATTTTGACAGTTGTGTTACAGGTACTGCCACGCAATGAACAAACGCGCTACACATGACACCAACGTTGGAGGTCTTTCAGGGGGTCAAAATGGTCAAAATGTGCGAAAAAATGACAAAAAATGATTAGTTCGACAGCGACGCAACCGTCGAGAAAATCAAAATTCCGAGTTCTTACGCTCTATGATCGGTTCAGTGGGAATACGTAGACGTCAAAATCGTTTCTCTAACTTGACAGTTGTCGAAGAATAACTCCTATTCATAAATCGACGAATTTTTTTTGTCGTTCATTGTCGTTTTGTCGTAGTGCGTCAAATAAAGCATCTCAAACTATGCTGTACCAGCAAAAAAAAATTGGCACCTCTGATAGAAAAATTGAAAAATGTCAAAAAAATGTCAAAGAAAAAATGACATTTCTCATATTTTGACAATCGTTTGGGGCCCTCCTGGGGACCCCCTACAACCCCTTCATACATGTCAAAACTGTCAGATCACGGCAAGTGCCCGAAATCGTAAAGTGTCTGATTTCGTCAACTTTTTCTGATTTCGTCAAAAAAAAATTTTTCTCATTATAAATGATGTCCGACGACTTATCGATTGCCTTGATAAAAATCTTAATGGAGGGCAACGGATCTGGGAGGAAAAAAAATTTGACAGTTAAAAAATGTCAAATGTCAAAATCTGTAGGTTTCGTTGGGGTCAAATAAACATCCTCTACAACTCTCCCATACATGTCAAAACTGTCAAAGCACTCCTTCTGGGAAAACGTTTCTACACTTCCATCATTCGTCACGCAAGCAGCTTTATATTATATGGGATATGTATAACTGTGTTATAAAATATTAAAAAAATGTATCAGAAAAAATCTTCACTTCGGAAACCCTTCAAAGGTCAAGTTATTTTTAAAACGATGGAGTGGAAACATTTGAGAAAATCTTTTTTCTAAATTATTTACTTCATTAACTTTAGGGGACAAAAGGACAAAAAACTAAAATGTTCAAAGGGATTCGTGCTAGTCTCGCTTGAGCCTTGAACATTTATCTATTGACACATCTCCGATGTTTAGGTCACGTTTGCTTCAAACACAAACCTCCTTCTATGTAGAAAATAAAGTTAGATACCTTACTTTATTTTTTTAAGAAAGTCTACAATCATAAAGTTATTTTAGGAGTAAAGTTTACGGTTGCCTTAAAGGTGCTATTTCACGCTTCGGATCCAACGCTTTAATATGAAATCAACTGATGGGCTGGCAAAGCATTCCACTCGACAATAGTTTGACAAATTATTTCAATTCGAGGCCGACAGAAATTAAGAAGATCCGTGGTAAAAGTGGTGAGAAAGTAGTAGGCAAACACTTGGAAGAAGTTTACCAAGTCTACCGAGACCCAGTGGTGCCGACCTATCAACCACTATCAATTGTTAAGGACCTGATAATAATTACTATTGGTATTCAATATATTGCAGCAGCCGCCTTGCCTCATAGACTGCACTACAGCTTAACATCAGGCATTGTACTAACATATTTATGGCATGCGAGTAATAGTAAATAACCATATTTAGGTGGACCACCATCTAAAATTTAAACCCTTATTTTTATTTTAAACAAAAATTATAATATACCTATATAATCAAAAAATAAATAACTAGCTAATACAGTTCATAGGTCGTAGAATAGATGGTCGTTCTCGCATGATGACCACGTACAGGAAAACTCATCGTAGGATGTGCACATTGGAGTGACAACTTCCTGAATTCAGGAGACTGCAGGATGCTGGCTGTTTCCAGTAGGGCTCTGTGGAGATTGCCAGGGTCCAGCAGTTCACGCCTCATGGCATGATAATGATAAAATACCTGATCGTAGGGCAAAACATGTAAGTTATTTACAAATATGTTTACAGAATGTATAGAATATATCCTTACATTAATAAAACACCAGAATCAATCAATAATCCATCAATAAAACCAAAGTGTTCGTACTTCTGTCAATAAACCGCGCATTTGATGGATTGCTCCAAAAGTAAAATTGATATAAACACGATGTTTGAACATTACTAAAAGTGGTATACAATTGGTAGAACTTGTATTTGCACTTTACTATCACACAATCCATTTCAATTATTTAGTGAACTATTATAGTGGATTTTCATATTTACATATTATTTTCACATCTATTGACAATTTGTAATATACGACGATATTTATCAAATTGATTAATGGCAGCTTCTGGTCAAGCGGAGGTCAGTCATATGAAGATCTTTATTTTGAATATATTCTTAAAAGTGTTCTATTATTCATCTACAATCACCCATAAATTAAACTTTATTAGAATAGTTGTGGGAAAGAAGCAAGAGACTTGTAAGCGGGTTGTAAGAAGTCGCAGAAAACATACTTTAATTATGTCTTTATTCTATTTTCTTATTAAATTTATTACTAATAAAGTTAATAGTATAACAAATGTAGTAAAGTTGAAGAGTATGTCTTGATTGGCTATAAACGATTAAGGGTGCAACCTTGCCTTGGATAATTTCCCTAGTTCAGGGTTGAATACGCCTCGTCATCCTGAAAAGCTTCACACAAACACTTTTGTGGGCATTCATCGTGATCAAACGGTCGGTAATAAAGATAGATTAATGGGCGTCCCTGCGTATTCGTGGGTACCAATCTCTCTTCGTATGTTGAATTCGCAGTGTCTTTTGTGAAACAAGAAAAGGTCACAATCTCAGAAAGGATGTCAATAAATAAACAGCAAAATAAAAGGCCTGTTTTTTTGGTGACTCAGGCCTGATTGTGTTTACGAGTTTCATGATATATATTTAACTGTTGGTAAGAACTAACGACATATATTAGGAAAACAATTTATTTGTTAATTAATAATCAATCATACTGTTACGCCTTTTTCCCACAGGGAAAGGCAGACACAATGGAGCGCCTATGGATAACCTGGTCAATGTAGAAGAAATTTATAAATATATCGTGTTTAAATAATTTTTAACTTTGGTCACAGAGGCTTTTCGTGTAATAAATAAATTAAAATTTGTTGTTACACTTTTTTCCGTTAGATATAATCTATACAGAGAAGAGTCTTGATTTATTCTGTTACATCTAAAGTGTACTCGTTTCGTGACAGCTAGAGATTTATAGCTTCACTTTTTTCTGCTTGAAAGGTCAAAAGCTCGGTATATCGCATTTATCTTGTAACTCATCTATGAGGAAAACTTCGGTTCACTATACCATGTATATCAGTAAATACGTCAAGGTGAGTCATTCGAATTTTATTGCCGGTAATTGTAATATAAGCTAGGTATAACGATATTTACAAAGTTATTTAATCGTACTTTCGCCTTTCAAATAATCTCTCGCGCCTGCATCGTGTTATATATAATAACTCAGTAACTTTGTTGAAAATGTTTTAAGGGTCAATATAAGTAATATTATCCTAATTAATATATCTTGTATTTTACGAACAGAACCTTACAAAGCTTTTAAACTTAAAATAGAATTATCGGATCATTAAATAAAAGGAAAAATAAAATGGCATGAAAACGTATTAATTTAATTTAATCCTAATGCGATTAAAATCTTCAGTTCCGCCTCGAGTACTAGGTTTTGCTCTTTGTAAAAGAGCCTTAAGGTGTAGGCGCAAAACTCTACGGGACTATGGGTGTGACCGTTTTATTTTCCCATTTTCTGAGAATCGCTATTCGTTCGGCGCCCGGGGCCGCGCGAGTTCCCGACGACAGCAAAGGGGAAGCGCCCAGATGTCGCACAGACAAATTATTTACTACCATCCTTTTGTCAAAACCTGCATCTACATATTCGGCACGACCTGTGATATTCCGCAGCTCTTAAAATATTTCTATAAATAATTCCTTTCAATTTCGATTCGCCTAAATGATTTTCACGGCTTTTTATTTTTGCGAAACAGAAAAACGATATTACATAGGTGTTGACACCAACTGTGTTCGATAAATTCAACCAATAACACATGTGGACAACCCATACGTAGGTTCAAAACTGAAATAACAAACGAAAGTCGTAAAAAAGTCGCAACCAGCTGTTGCAATAACGAACTGCACTGTACGCTTTGTGCTCTCTTCTTTAATTGTTTTAATAGACCTATTTGATAAAGTAATAATGAATATGAAATTGTAGAACAGAAATAATAATACAACTAATTTAGTAAAACTACGCAGATTACATCGACCACATTCAAATTCAAAGGAATATCTCATACGATGTGCTCGCTCAGCGCCTGCTTTAAATTGCACGTTTGTAATATTTTAAAAGTAAATTACGACAGTCATAGAGACTACATTATAATAAAACTTGCTCGCGGCCCAAGTTGACCGTATCATTTGGTATTCACAGTGCTCTCGACGCTCGGCCCGGTACGAAGGACGCATTTTAGCTAAATTGGTGAAACCATGTTTCGGACCACGTGTGCTTTAGTGCCTGTTACTTTACTCAGGGTCGCTATTCTCTAAGTAAAAAGTTATATCATATGAAGTCTCTATTAATGTTACTTTTCACTTATATCTCACGTCAAGCGAAGCATTTGGTTTTATTTTTAAAAATGCTTTGGTAGTAACAGTGTGGCATGTTGACTTTTACAAAATAAAAAGCTGAATAATTTAATAGTTTAAATCACTATTTGACTATTTTGGAATAGCCTAACCCCTATTCATGCATGTAGTGAGAGCCCTCATTAACAACCACTACTGTAAACATTGTTACCAAACAAAATGTGTTTAACGATGGGACATTGTTGGTAACAGTTCGTGATCTAAAGTACATTTACTATTGATACGTGTTTGTTGGGATCTCATTGGAAACTGTGTAATAATTCGACTATAAAATAATAGAGCTTTAGAATTTTTATAAATATATTTAACATAATAATTTTAGTATTTGAAATTACATTTGCTCAAAGGCCAAAAGTTGCTAGCCGTATATACACATTTTGTGGTAAAATTTCATGGATGTATTCAATGGACGCAAATCCGTGCCGAGCTCAAATTAGAAGCGAGCTGTTGTTTGTACAAATAAGTTTACTCTGGAATATTGTCAGTTGTTTGCAGATTGCTTCAATACAATACAAAATTTAACAAAAGATAATTAACATACAATGTCATAATTTTGGCAAGTTAATTTGCAATAAATTATGCCATCACCAAATGTGTTGCAATGATTTATATTAAAATTCCATTACACGTCATTCTGCACATAAATTATAGTAACTAAGTTTTATTTAGTATAAGTATAATAGTTAAAATGTCTTTCATTTCTATAAATCTAGGTCGTGCTAAAGTAGTCCAGCTCCCTGTAGATGGGAAACGCACTAAGTATCTCATAACCCATAGCGTTATATAATTTTATTGTGCCCGACATTTTTCCGCACATTTATTTCCTTTCTGGTGTGGGATGGTGGCGAGCAAGTGAAACATAACAAAGGGCGCGGGCGCTCGCCGCAGTTACAATTTCCGAGCGCACTTCCAGTCCATTTCAGATTTTACAGTCCCCGAGAGATAAATGACCTCTCGCGCCGTTCGTTAACGCAAACGAAAATGTGTCGTAAACGCTACGCTTTCAATTAAGCCTAGTTTTATTTATGCTGTTTTTTTATATATTTACGAAACCAATACACTTAATTAAAATACATTCTTTAGGATGGATTTGAGCTGATCTTCCCTTGTTCAATCTAAACCCAATTTCATTTAAGTACGATTTTTTTCATTTAATACACAACAATTACTAATTACTTAATGTATTTGCTAGTGAAAATTACAAGCCCTATTTCGGGAGAATATTTTTTTTTATAATTATGTACTGAAATAACAACTCGTAGTATTATTATTTATTTAATTCAGTTTAGTCATTGCACATAATTGCATTGCGTGAGTGAGAGAGGTGAGGCGGTATGTGCGCGGAAGTAACATGAGTAGGTACCGCCGGCGATGCCTCCCTGAGTTTATTACCATGTTAATTGTGGCCTAAGGAATTACGACGCCTTCTGATGGAGTTACCTACAACAAAGTTCACCTGCATTGCGGACATTTTGAGTGAGATGTCTCGCCGTAATTAAGTAGCGAGACGTCCTTTGAGACACGGAAATAATATACTTACTCGTATGTTTATTGGGGACATATCTTTATTTTTTTTTAAGTACCTAATAATAAGACACTGTGGGATGCAAAAAGAAATATCTTCCGCCGCACACTGTCGCGTATTTTATAGTACGATTTTGTGAAATATTTGTAGTGTATAACATATTTGTATCTATGGTTTTTAGGAAGTCAAGTTGTCAAAATTAGATAGTCTATGGGAGACACAAGCAATGGCTGCTTAACAATTGTATTAGAAATTTACTCCTTTTTTATTGTGATTTAATAAACGTGTGTGAACAAAAATAACTGTGTATAATTTAATATGCACAAACATATTAAATGGCGACTAGGCAAAATATAAGAAAACAAGGCGGATTTTTATACTTTGAACGGATTCACACATTGAGACATGGCGTCAAACATTTTGTTAAACCCGTTTATGGAAAACGAGGATATCAGTTGCTTTTTGGAAAGACTGGAGCAATATTTTAAAGCAAATAATACCAAGGAAGACAGACAAGTAGCAGTGTTATTGTGCTTATTGAGCGAAAATGTTTACAAAATTTTAAGAAACATGTGTTATCCAAGTCTACCCAAGGAGAAATCATATACGGAACTAGAAGGAATATTAAAGCTGCGATTTCAAAAAAGAGTATCAAAATTCAGGAAGAGAATTACATTTGACAAATTAAGCCAAAACGATGCAGAGAGTATATCCAAATGGTACGCGCGAGTGAGAGAAGCAGCAGCTGAATGCGATTTTTCGACAACTTTAGAGGAGCGAGTTAAGGACAAGTTTGTGACAGGACTCAAGGCAGGGTCAATACAGGAACGACTGTGCGAGGAGCAGATAACCAAGACGCTGACAGAATTACTAGACATTGCATTAAATAAGGAAACAGTGATCAGGGAGAATCCAAATCCGGTCTACGCAGTGTCAAAAAGGGAGTCCAATGTCAAAAATAATGGTAAAAAGTTAAGTAATAGTTATACAAGCAACAATGCTAAATTAAAGTGTTTTCATTGTGGGAAATCTGACCACAATTTTGCCAAATGTAAATATAAAACGTATAAATGTAAGAAATGTAAAAAAGTGGGCCATTTAGCAGATATTTGTAAGGAAAAGGCCACAACACATAATGTGCAAAGTTTTGAGGTAGGTCATGCCTTAGACATTTTTAATATTCAGTATGTAAATTATTTGTCACCTATTTTAATTAAGTGCTTTTTAAATAATGTAAACATTAGCATGGAGCTAGACACGGGGGCAGCAGTGTCATGTTTACCTTTAGAAACTTTTAAAAGATTATTTTCTGAAATAACTTTAAAACATACAAATGTTGAATTAAAAACCTACAGCGGTGAGATAATTAAGCCGGTGGGAGAGATTACATGTAAAATTAAATTTAAAGACAAAGTAGAAAACAATTGCAGGTTAATTATTGTTAGTAAGGGAACTAGGGCTTTGTTTGGCAGAGATTTAATAAATAAATTTAAAATAAATATCACAGATTATTGTATGATAAATGAAATAAACTGTGACAATAAGTTAAAGAATATTTTAATACATTATGAGGAAGTTTTTAGAGAGGAGTTAGGAGAAATAAAAGGTGAAGAAATTAAATTAGAATTAATGAGTGATAATATTTTACCAATTTTTCATAAACCTAGACCTGTGCCTTTTGCTTTCAAGGAGAAAGTGGACCAGGAATTGTTTAAATTGGAAAAACGTGGAGTTATTTCCAAAATTGAAAATTCTAAATGGGGTACTCCGTTGGTACCAATATTAAAAGAAAATGGGGAATTAAGGTTATGTGCAAATTACAAAATCACTATTAATAAATATTTAAAAGATTTTAATCATCCTCTTCCCAGAATTGAAGATATTTTTACTGCACTTCAAGGCGGTATAAAGTTTACAAAATTAGATTTAAGAAATGCTTTTAATCAGTTAGTTTTAGACAAGGAGTCTAGTGAGCTTTTGGCATGGAGTACACCTAAAGGTATTTATTCGGTCAATAGATTACCTTATGGGACCAAGCCAGCTAGTTCAATTTTTCAAGCTAAAATGGAGAAAGTGCTATTAGGTGTAAAGGGTGTTGTCAATTTTATTGATGATGTACTTGTTACAGGGTGTAACGATGAGGAACATTTAAATAATTTAAAGGTTGTTTTACAAAAATTTAAGGATGCGGGTATCAGATTAAACAAGGATAAATGTCTATTTTTTCAAGATAAAATTAATTATTTAGGTCATATTATTTCTAAAGATGGGTTATCAAAGGACATGTCTCGTTTATCTGCTATTACCAACGCTCCAGCACCACAGAATGTAACTGAAGTACGTTCGTGGGTAGGTATGATTAATTATTATTCTAAATTTATACCTAAGTTATCTATTAAATTAAAACCTATTTATGAATTATTGCAAAAAAATGCAAAATTTATATGGACTAAGAAGTGTCAAGATTGCTTTGAAAATCTAAAAAAGGATATTGTATCTGACAATATTTTAATTCATTATAACCGAGATTTACCACTGAGGTTATGTTGTGATGCATCTCAAAACGGTATAGGGGCTGTATTAAGTCATATTTTACCAGGTAATATTGAGAGACCAATAAGTTTTATTTCTAGAATTTATTCTAAACCTGAAAAAGGTTATTCTACGATACATAAAGAGGCATTAGCTATATTTTGGGCCGTACAAAAATTTTACCAATACTTGGTTGGTAGAAAATTCGAATTGATGTCGGATCATAAGCCGTTACAGGCATTATTCAGTGAAAAGAAAAGTTTGCCACAAATGGCAGCAGGCAGACTACAAAGGTGGTCAATATTTCTATCAGTTTTTGATTATAAATTTATTCACATTAAAGGCAAAGACAATGTCAATGCTGATTGCATGTCTAGATTACCTTTGCAATTGACAGGCTCAGATGACAAAATATCTGATTTTGATTACTTACATTTTGTTGAGCAAAGCAATATTATTGATTTAAATTTAGTTAAATCAGAGACTAGAAAGGATGCTATTTTAAATTCAGTTTTTAATAAAATTAGGTATGGATTTAACAATGAGGAAGATGATGTATTTAAATTTTATTTTAACCGTAAAAATGAGCTGTATATTGAAAATGGTGTTATTATGTGGGGTTATAGAGTGGTAGTGCCACACAAGTTACAAAAACGTTTATTAGAAGAGCTTCATTCTACTCATGAAGGAATTGTAAAGATGAAGAACAACGCTAGATCTTATTTTTGGTGGCCAAATATAGACAAGTGTATTGAAAACTATGTAAAAGGGTGTGATATTTGTATGAGTTATCGTTCAGAACCTAATAAGTCCAAAATTATTTCCTGGCCAAAAGTAACATTTCCTTTAGAGCGTGTTCATGCTGATTTTTTAGGACCAATTAATGGTAAATATATTCTGTTAATTGTAGATTCATTTACCAAGTGGCCGGAAGCTTACATTATGAAAAATTTAGAAACCTCTCACACTATTGAGAAATTTAGAGAATGTTTTAGTAGGTTTGGATTACCAAAAATTTTAGTTACTGATAATGCAGCAACTTTTACTTCAAAGGAATTTTCAATGTTTTTAGAAAGAAATGGTGTTAAACATGAAACATCACCACCATTTCATCCAGCAACAAATGGTTTTGCTGAGAATGCAGTTAGAAATTTTAAGTCATCAGTTTTAAAATGTTTAAAGGATGAAAAACATAAAAATGCATCTTTTGAAACTGTTATGAATAGATATTTATTTCATTATAGAAATTCCATTCACACAGTAACTAATGAAACTCCAGCAATCTTAATGTTTAACAGAAAACTAAGAACTAGGTTAGACTTATTAAATCAAAGTAAGGAAACCATTTTGAATAAAGATGTAGGTAGGAGAATAGTTAAATTTAAAGAGGGGGAGTATGTGTATTGTAGAAATTACAGAAACCCAAATAAAAAGAAATTTACCAAGTGTATAATTGACGAAATACTAGGTGAGAGAACTTATTTGTGTAAAGTAGTTAATGAAGATTTGATTTGGAAACGTCATTTAGACCAAATTATAAATACTATTCCGAATGAATTTGTTAAAAGGAAGGAACATGTATTGGAAGATGTTTCTGATGATAAAGATTATAGAGCCTTAGCTGAGTATTATAAATCTAGGGATAGTAATTCAAATTTAAATGTTAAGGAAAATAGAATTAAGTTAATAGATGATAAGATTAAGGAACGACAAGTTGAAAAGACCATTGTAAATAGTGAGATAAGCGAACTCCCAAATAAGATGGTAAATGAGGTAGGAGAACCACCTCGTGGGAGGAGATCCAATAGGATCAGGAGAGCTCCAGAGCGCCTAAATTTATAGGGGGAGTATTGTAGTGTATAACATATTTGTATCTATGGTTTTTAGGAAGTCAAGTTGTCAAAATTAGATAGTCTATGGGAGACACAAGCAACGGCTGCTTAACAATTGTATTAGAAATTTACTCCTTTTTTATTGTGATTTAATAAACGTGTGTGAACAAAAATAACTGTGTATAATTTAATATGCACAAACATATTAATATTAATTGCGAGATATTGGGTGACATCATTATATGTGAATCTCATGCAACTCCATCTAGTTACTGATTATGACATCGCCATTTATAGTATTTTACTATGAAGCCAAAAATAATCTACTTTTCTTTAATACAAAAGTAAGTCCTATAATACCCCGTAGTGTTCTGATTTATTTATTTATATTCAGTCAAAGACTGGGGTTGGTTTCTGCAATCCATCTCAAAGAAGGCATTAAAATATAGCGTAATCTGCATCACTTTTATGGCAGAGATATAAATTCCGGGTCGTTTATTTGCTTTTTAAAGATTTGCGACAAGCAACTAGGATGTGAAACGAGAGAGCTGGGAACACTAGTTACAATTTCTGCGAGCATTTCACTGGCTTCAGATTATCTTGTGCGGGTTTGAACGGAGGATTTTCAATAGATATTAATGAATAATTAATACTATATACAGAAAAATTTATTTTATATATTATATTTTAAATAAAAGGTATTTATTTTTTAACATAAGCGTAGAGCTTATATGAAAATAATTGTGGATGTGAGGGAGGTGAGGGAGTTGTGTCAGGGTCGTGACAAGTGATTCTTTTGTCTCTGCCTATCTCTGTGGGGAAAGGGCATGAAAATTTGATTGATTGATATTTTTTAACAATTTTCTTTCGTATCAATCTTTTTATTTTACCATTTCTATACTAGGCGACCAATAGACACATAGCATAGATACAAAGTGATTTTCAATCGAGAGCTCTTGGTTTGAAGAACTTTTCATGTACAACTACACGGTCGCCCCTAAATTCAATAAGGCGGCTAGTTAAACTAAGACCAAACATGAACGGTAAAAAATATTTTCGGTAATAAAATATTTTAAAAGTTTGAATGATTACCGTAATTTATGCATTTTATTACTATTAATTCTCTATTACATAAGCAATTTTCATCGCTACGTTATTTCCGTCTCGATCTTAGATAGTAACTGCGGTTGCATGTACGCTGATGAGGAAGGTTGCATGCAAGAGGTCAGTAATAGGCAGCTTATCGGCGCCGATGATGCCGCTTCCGTCTGTGCCTAGAACTTGTAATATCGGCTATACTCAAACACTGATACAATCTAATATGTAAATTCATTAAGAATTCCGATGTTTCATAATAAAATTTTCTCAATTTACCAACGAGTCTATAAACATTCTACGTGTAAAACTTACGTGCTTCTACTTATTTTGTATATATCTCATTAAAAATATAGTATGAGCGCTCATAACATTGTCTTATCTTACACCGGAGTTGGTATTTATGTCTCGAAGCGGTTGTTGGAATATCGAACTAGGTCGTAAATCTGTTGGCAAAAGCATTTGCAGAATGAGGCGGCGGCGTCGCATCAGTCGTCGGGAGAGCACTTAGTATCGCGTTGTCCGTATACTCAACTTTACGGTCGCGCCACAACCCTTGTGTCGTTTATGCGCTTTTTAGCGTCTCATGAGCAAGTGAACACAACGTCTTAGAAAGCAGCTGCGCTCTCGAGCCGCCATAATATTTCTCATTTTTAAAAGAAAAGCCCAGTAAAAATTACTAAAACGAAGTGTGTACGCTAAAACGAAATGAAACACCTGGGAAAAACACTTTCTCAGTTGACAAAGTTTATTAAATATTCAATATAAGCAGGTTATGTTGTTGGCATTGAATACAACCATTCTGGACATAATTTCGACATATTTATATAGAGTTTATTAACCACGATCGATTAAGTATTCATGGCTCGCCATGTGCTGGGCCAACGATCTAAATATTTTCATCAACAATCCTGCTTTAAATGGATTAACTATTCGTCAAGTATTCAGAAAATTAATCGTTAATGAACGCTAGTCATTTGTGAAAATACAGTCACCGTTTAAACCGACCTACAATTTTTAATAATAAAATAATTTATTAGATTATTATTTGTTATTGAAGAAACAATCTGGGCAAACTAGTCATAACGAACAGATTTTTTTTAAATTAATATGTATGTGCAAGTGAGGAGTTGCCATCGGTAGCCACCTCCGCAGAATGTGGGTAGCCCCCTCGTTCGCAAACGTCGGCTGTTATTCAATTTAAATTTCAATTTCGCTCGACTGTACATTTTGTCGAAAACTTTTTCCTTGTTTTACTGTAACACGATGATAATACTGAAAGTAATTTGACCGCGGAATTCGAAACGCAAACGAATCGAGCACGTTTTTTGAGTAATCCTTCCCGCCTACTCAAAAAATCTTTAAGGAAAGTAAAAGTTTTCTGTTTGTGTGACTTCGGATTTGGGGATAGCGAAGTTTTATAAACTACTGTCGAAAGTTTTATGAAACAAATTTGGCACATTGAAGAGAAGGGAGCATAAAATGTAAGTTGTGTAAAACTTACCGGAGTATTCCTCTTCTAACATGAGGAGAGCGGGGCCGTACCCTAAAGAAGTTAGTGCCTCCATTTGTGCCGGAATTGTGTCCTCGGACGCGAACCTGCAAATAAACGAACGTCTGTCACAAAACTTCTTTACAGCGCTTCTTATTTTACACCCTAAACTATCATTTGTACTTTCAAATCATTACTGAGGAATGTTATTAGAGTTGGAAACTACTAAAGCAGGCAACATTCTGTTATCAAATATTTATATATAAGGAGGTATAATCAACCTATTATATATAGATTTATGTAATGTGTATATTATATACACGTGTGACACGTAAATATTATACAATAATTAGTTTATTAATACAATTTTTCTAATATATTATAATATTATTAAATTAAACAAATTTTATGCGGCTTACTATCGCGTTTATAAATAAGTCAGTTAAAAAATAATATTATATTGTATTATAATATTATTTTTTATTTTACTTATTTATTTAAGTGTTCTTATCTATGTTTTTGTTGGTAGTAATTTTCTATTATAGGCAGACAATCTCAGATGTTCGACAATATTTTTGTTTTGTTCCATAAGACGAGCGGTCCACTTACTGGACCCATTCCACGGTTTATTCCTAGATCACACACTAATTTATTTTAAAAAAGCACATATTTTTAAGTACTGAAAAAAATTATTACCTATAATAATAATTTTTAATATTATAGGTAATAATATTTTACGCCATAAAACAAAATAAATTAAAGCATATACAAGTAGGTAAGTAATAAATACTAACATAGTGAACAATAAATGTATATTTGTCCTGTATAAATGCAACTGTCTGGGTCTTAGTTAAGGCCATACTACAGAGTCTTTCATTACAACTCTCCACTGAAGTAAGGGTAGATTGCATTGAAATTGAAGCCTCGAACTGAATACCAATTAATCGAGCTCATTCATGCAACAACTCGTGCTATGCAATTTTTGTTTGACGCGAATCTCTTACAAGTCTTTGAGAAGAAAACAAAAGACTTAATAAACTCTACTATATTTATATAAAAAAAATCAATAGTTTTAAATTAATAAACCCATTCGGGACGTTATATTTTAATTACGAATAACCTAATTACGTTCATACAGCAAATAGCTGTTATTAGTTATGCTTCATTAATAATTTGCATAACAACCCAATTAAGTTTTATAAAATGTAATAAAAGGGAAATAACACTTTTTTTATTTAAAGTTACCTAAGTTCATTATGAGGGAGTGCTTGTAATGAGCATCTACAAGATAATTGAGTTTTGATATCAGACACGAGTGCTGGCGGACACTGAGTATAACGAGCCGGTTCGCGCTTAAGAAAGGCGATAATTAAAAGTGTTTTAATGGTGCCCGCAGAAAGCTTCAATGAATTCAATTAAAATGTAAATTTCATCCCGATCACGGTCTAGCTCATCTTACAGACCGCCTTTAGTTTTAAAGTTATCGAGTGGGAACTTGTGCAGATACGAAATGAATAATGGAAAGCTTATAATCTGCAGTGTCAGAAAACGCAGTTTAAAATGCTTACGAACCAACCTTCATGAGCCTGTTACTATGTTCCATGGTGATAGTTTTCTAAAATTTTCGTATATTAAGCTAAATTAATTTAATCACAATAATTGAAAATTTATGAACACATAATTTGAATATTAATAAACTAAATGAAGTTATTAAAATATAGCAGATACTTAATTTATTTATTTCATAGCAACCTAATAATATGTAATTATGAAATTATGATTATCGTCAATTTTACGCCCTAATTCTCACATGGCTAGCCACTTTCCACGATCCTTACAAACCTCTCTTGCTTCCTACATATCCACAGTTCTCTTCATTCAGACGTTATAGTTATAGACATTGCTGCCTTCACTTTAGAAAATTGTCTATATATTAAAATTGCAAATTTACATTTAATAGAAATTCTAGTATAATAAATATTAAAATTTGCCTTCACAAATTTAGAGACATCAACACCAATTGTCTTAAAACATTTTTAGATGCTAAAATGGTCTGTGAAAGCTACTCGGCAATGCACATACGGAGAAGTGCAATTTTCCAGTAGGCGGAGGACTACGAGTGCAGTTTGGTGAATGCAGCGCGCGTCGCGGAACAAATCCGATAACGCGTCACGCCGAAACTTGCAGACTCAATTTCACACGGAAACACGATTACTCTACAGGCAGGGACACGGTAGGAATCCCGGAGTAGCTGGCTCGGGCACCTGAAACCGATCCGACTTCAGCCTCGGCCTGCCCCGAACGTTGCTCCCCACTCGATGTTTACTCTTACTGCCTCGCCAACTGTGCCGCAAATTGCCTTTTATTTGTGTTTCTGTTTATACCATCTTTGATTTTTAAATCAATGTTTTCTAACGAATTGACTTTTGTTTGATTTAAGTTTTTGTGAATAACTTAATAAGGTTTTATATTTTCATGCGCTAAACTTATTAAGGCTTTATTTTTTTATCAATCAATTAAATTGTCACGCTTTTTTCTCACAAGGATAGTCAGAGATAATAGAGCGTCACTTGCCACGACCCTGACAAAACTTACTCGCTTCCCTCACATTTACAATTGTCTTTCGGTACTAAAAAACTTAGCTTTCTTAAGCTTTCACTTTGGTCGGAAAAAACCCGTCTGCCTCGTTTAATGCATCCATCCACATCAGATTTATGAATTTCTTTCGTCAATCTACTTTCATTCAATAAACTAAGAAATAAAATGATACACGTTGCATATTACCTACTTCAATAAAATCAATCAATTAATTTAATTGTCACGCCTTTTTCCCACAGGGACAGGCAGAGACAATGGAGCGCCACTTACTACGATCCTTACACAACTAACTTGCTTCCTTCACATCCACAATTCTCTTCATACAGGCCCTATGGTTATGGGCACTAGGCAACCTAGCTTTAAACAAAATACGTGTAATAAAATAAGGTAAACATTAAATATGAGAGGATATGTAATGTCACGTGCACAAACGGTTGCGCAGGTCATTAACGAAACAATTACAACTGCCCGCGCCGGCTCTGCCTAATTATCATTATTTCACAGTCGCCCAATGACCACCCCATCGTGCATATCACCTTTATTGTCTAATAGAATTTTAATCACTACAAATTACATTTATACGATGCATTAAAATTCATTGGCTGCAATAATGTGTCCACAAAAATAAATCTATTCATATGTTGCATATACTCGTAAAAATAAATTATAGCTATTACGAGTATACATACAATATCAGTTATTCGGACTCAAAATACAGTAACATACTTTGAAGGTCGAAATAAAATATTCAACAAACACATATATTGATATAAAAGCCACTATGAAGAAGGAAAGGCCGGGAATTATTTTATATCCCCTATAGCTCCTCAAGTTTGCTTATGAAATCCAGTTCGTCCCACAATAATTAATGCAAAGTTAGTTTAACAAGAGGCCCGTTGCCAGACCAAGTGTTCGAATAAGCGGCACGATTTGTAAATCGCACCATTATGAGAATGTATCGCGTTGGCATCGCATGTAGGCCTCTGTGGACTCGTTCCGCTTCTGGAGCCAAGATGAATACCCATATGTTGGCCGAGATTCTCGGGCCGCGGCCGCTAAGGAGGTGGCGAGAGAATAAAGAAGGGATGGGAGGCCGGGGGGCAATTAGGACCACAATTAGAGGACAGTATGTTGCAGATTACGGCCGCAGACTCCCCCCTCGGCAGCGATTCCCCAACATTCTGGTGTTGCGAATAACACCGCTTGCCAACTAACTATTAAGACATCGCGTAAACTCCCTCAGTGGCTTTATAGCGTTTCAAATTGCACTTGTATTTTTGTGTTAAAATTGCGGCGACATAATCCAAACGGATAACGGAGAGAGAAGTCGAAAACGGTTTTAGGGATTCAATGCGAAGTCGCCATCTGGCAGCGAGTGCGGCGCCGCTACGTAATCGTACAGTCAAGTTAACAAAAGTGCTTCACATTAAAATTATTTATCTACAAATAATCCATTCTGAATAGAAGCAGTTCAATATTTCACGTTCCATGAAATCTGGCTGGAGAGCGGCGCTGTTCGTTGTATTCGTTTTAAGCGCGCTACAGTTGGAGGGAAATTAAATTGGATAATATTTTTCAGTGTTTGTGGTGATCTTGTTTTTACAAACATGCTAAATAAATACCTGCTTGGGTGCAACGGGCAGACGGTTTTATCTTTTCTGCTGGTCGAAGAATAAAAAAATACAATTAGGATTACTTTTGTTATTGTTTATTAGTACTAATAAATTAAATAGTTTAATTATAGTTTCTTCAATTGGAAAGTTTGAAACAAAAATTAATTTCAAGAATTTAATTGATTCTTTGTGGTATTAATAAAAAAATCTGTCCGTATAGCTATATCGGTAGGATTTGAGATAAAACTTTTATTATTGCCCAACCCCTATAAACGAAATCAAATAGGTAACCTTCCAAGGGTATCATTTTATTATTATGGCATGATTCCTATCTTATTATACTTTTTACGTATATATTGTTTTAGAAATAAAATATTTAATAACTTTAGCATATTTTATGTACCTTGTTGCAAGAGCCGTGGTAACGTGAAGACTACGAGTGATTGCTACAATTATTGTTCAATCGTCGACACTCTTGCTTACAAACAGGCGGGTCAAGGTTAGATGCCGAGTCATAATAAAAAAAAAATAAAAAAATAAATAAATAAATAAATAAATAAAAAAAATAAAAAAAAATCGCTCGTTATTTTTACCTACTTTTTCTTTATTAAATTTTCCTTGAAGTTGCGTCATACCACGCTGACAGTATCCTCAAGCTTTGGAACGCCATTATTGGCTTGCAGCAGTCATGTTTTGTGATTCAAACCGCTCCAAGTACAATTATGACATGATCATTTCGTAGAGTGAAGAGTATACATGAGTATCCTGAAGTACCTACTTAACTTCAGGATCGTGGTTTGGTTTGTTTTTCAACTTTTATGTTTACCAACGCGTTACGACCCTTTTTCATCTATCCAGGCGTGGACGGAACGGTTAGCGATTGGTTTGTTACGCGTATAGTCCCGGGTTCGATTCCCGTTCAGAGCAAGTATTTGTTTCACAGCTTTTATTTGTAATATTTAATAATTATATTAAATATTACAAATATTTGTTAATAAAAAACAGGTGGATATTTGCTTCGGGTCTGGTTATCAAAGAGTGGTAGGCAGTGGTACCCACTCTGCCAATCCGGGGTAGTACCACCACTAACAAGTATTCGGACCGTGAAGTGATTAAGTCACGTTTCGGGATTAGCTTGTAAGTTGCCGGTTCCAACTAGGCCGGCATAGTGGATGTGATTGCTACTTACAGTTATTGAATTGTAGTAGCAGTGATATTTATTCATGGACTACACTTCAGCTTAACATCAAGCGGGGTGCTGTCATATGTCGAGTCACAATAAAAAAAAAACAACTAAGAATTTAAATCTGGTAAATACATATTATACGAGAATGTATGCAATTATTTTTACATTCATACCAAAACAAATTATTGACAATATTATTAGCAGTTTTAACCTACTGTGAAAATAAAATAAATAAATACATCGACACATAAGATCATTACGTGACCATTCTTGGAGACCAAGCTTTTTGTTTTAATTTTAAACTTTTTATTATTTTTTGACCATTGAGCGAGAATGCGGTGTCGGCAATCCCGCGTTCACCTCCTCGCATTCAACTGCAAATTTAATCAGCGGCGCATGCAACTAGATAGCGGAAATGCACCGAATTTCCCTTACCCACCACTCGTTCACTTTTGAAATCATCCGCTCTTCACCTCGTATTCTAACGTGTTTTATTTGAAACCAGCTGCCACGATTACAATAATCATTTTGACTGTTGTCGGTCTCGTTTTTGCGCTTAAATTTACCACGAATTCTAAATGCTACATTACGAGCCACATTTGTATTTTAATTTCTTAATTTTTTTTATTTTATATTTATTTTTTACATTTCTATACTAAGTGCTTGTATCATAGAAACAGGCAAAGTGCATACTATATCTATATATCTTTACATGTATATCAAAGATACATTGGTACCGGTAGGTGGTTTCGAACTCGTGATCTCGGTTTGTATAACCATTGCACTGCCACTACACCACGGTCGCCTTTTGATTGTATTATTGTATTCATTTTTAACGTTTAATATTGTATTAATTTTTCGTTTACAACTGGGTAGGTAAAATAAAGATCAATGTATAATAAAATATGTGATAAGTGTTAATTGATTTTATATAAATATTATTTGTAAAATCATTTTCACTTATATTCTAAGCTACAAAACGTGCTTATATCATAGGAACAGGACAAATAGTACATATATCAAAGATTCATAGGTACCGGCAAGTGGTATTGAATCAGGGGTTCTAAGTTTGTGCGACCACTGCTCTACCACTACACCACGGTCGGCCTATTACATTTATTATACCATAATAATTTTGTTTCAAAAATAGTTTAAATATACGTATAAATTTAATGATACTCGTACATACACACACCAACACAGTTACGAACAAATTGTGGTGTAATAAATGCCACCCTTAAAAATTCTTCCACTACAAAACATTTTATGAAATCCAACGTTCTCAGTATCTGCAAACTATCCGTGAAACATAACTCATAAATTTTGATACCCAATAGCGCGAAAAATAGTTTTGAGTGTCAATTGTTTTCTTTTGTTTTTGAACAACTATTATGGCTCGCGAGCTCTGGCGGAAAAGTTTCGTTTCCACATACAGAACTGGTTATGTGTGCTTATTTTTCTCTTACTCTAGTACTAACCTTTATCACTTTTCGAGAACACTGTTAAATTAATGAGCAGATATATCTTAAAACTCTAAAAAGATATATCTTTAATATTAATCAATCAAATTGTCACGCCTTTTTCCCACAGGCAGAGACAATGGAGCGCCACTTGCTACGATCCTGACACAAGTCCTCGCTACCTTCACATTCACAATTCTCTTCATACAAGCTCTATGGTTATGGGCACTAGGCAACCTAGCTTTCTTAAAGATGTCTCCAATTTGGTCGGCGAACATGAGATTTATAAATTTATTTTTTAATATTAATGCTTTACTTAAATCAGAAATCTTGAGATGAGATAAAAAATAATTTCAAAGTCAATATGTAAATTATAAGGGAGCGTAAACAACACCAAACCCCTCTCCAGAACCCGTCATAAACAGATTCACATATTTCGCAGAAAATGAAGCATAGCTTTTACGTATTTTATAATACGAATTCACAAATTCAATTTGAATATTATTTGTTTCAAAATTTAAATAAATTATCACATATTTATTCATTTCGTATTAAATTGGCTGGCCTAGTGATGGCGACTGAGGCAGCTGTGGATAGTTTTTTCAATCGCTGGCACTTGCGTACCATCAGGCAAGTCGAGGTCCGATGTCAAAATAATGAAATTTTTTAGACATTTCTACAAGTATAATAAAAGCTGTTGCCTAGTGCCCGATAATAGTAGAGCTTGTATGAAAAGAATTGTGGATGTGAGGGAAGCGAGGTAGTTGTGTCAGGATCGTGGCAAGTGGAGCTCTATTGTCTCTGCCTATCGCAGTGGAAAAAACTAATCACAATTTAATTAATTGATTGATGCTATACTAAGCTTCCAAATGTTTTTGTATCATAGAAACAAGGACGAACAAACTACATATTTCAAAGATAAATTGGTACCGGTATATGATGGTTGTTTTTTGAACCAAAAGCAAGAGCCTTTTGGTTTGGGAGGCCATTCCACAACCACTACACCACGGTTGTCTTTGTTGTTATTGACCAACCGACCAATTTGCCTATGTACCTATTTTTAAGTTTATTTTGGTGCAATAAAGGATTTAAATAAATAAAAATATTGAAATATTTACCCCATTTATAACCGGTATATCTCTAACTGAAGTCGACTATTAGGCTTATTTATCCCAATCCTGCCCATTTTCCATTTTAATTTAGCAGGTTAGAGACAAAGGCATGCATTGGGAATGAGTAGCTACTAAGTATAACTCAGTTAACCCATGGCTTATAAATTATTGACTCGAACACGTACAGTGTTTCAGTATAGAACATTCAATCACAGTTTGTAATATCGCGTCATCGATCGATTAAGTGGTCCTCAGGGAACGGAGGTCGACCTGCCCCTTAATCTGCTGAGTGCCTATTGAGAGCTTATGAACGTCAATACCCTGCATCGCTGCACTCGGCCGAGCTCTACGCTGACAATCAAGCGTCTACTATAACTAGCGTAGACAATGTAGGGTAACTACAATGTTTAGTAACTTTAAAAAAAATACTTCTAATACTGTATTTTTATTAAAATTATTATATTATAAACTGGATTGCGGTTCATAAAAGAAGGCGACTACTACTACAGTTAAATTATCTCGGCCTAGTTGGAACCGGTTACTTACGAACTGATCCCGGAACGCTATTTTACGGTCTATACACATCGCTCGAAGAACCGACAACCTTTGGGGAAGAAAGGTTCTAGAGTGGAGACTACGAACCGGAGGACGCAGCGTAGGTAGGCCTCCCACTAGGTGGACTGACGACATAGTGAAAGTCACGAATAACCGGTGGATGCAACTGGCATCTTGTCGTTCGAAATGGCGTTCTAAGGGGGAGGCCTATGTTCAGCAGTGGACACCTTCTGGCTGATGATGATGATGATGACACTTGTATAGACCTGGGCAAATGACTTGTTTGCCTACCACTTCTA
Source organism: Tinea trinotella (assembly GCA_905220615.1). Taxonomy (NCBI): domain Eukaryota; kingdom Metazoa; phylum Arthropoda; class Insecta; order Lepidoptera; family Tineidae; genus Tinea; species Tinea trinotella. The sequence continues at coordinate 4,732,296 of HG992311.1, forward strand.
AACCACAGTCAAGCTACACTTTATGTACCAAAAAGTCAGATGTAGAATTTCATGTCGACAATAAATAAAAATAAAATGTATCTTGAGCTAATCTTTAAAAGACTCATAAGTTATGGGCACCCTATAATAATACGAAGTAATATCGCAATAACTAATTAATCAATTGAGATTATCGGTTCCGGAGATATTGGTTTACGTTATTAATGCAACAACTTAATATTTGCTTTGATCCTAATGCAATCCTGTTTACTATAATCATATTTCAAGTATAATCCAAAGATGTTTTAATATTATACGTATTATTGCACTAAGCCAGGTATTAAGCTTTACATTTTGATGTAAAAAATATCCATATTTGATATAAGTAATGACACAAGTTACCTTTTACTACAATAAATTAAAGTAAGAGTAGGTATACAAGGTATGTTGTGATATAAGGCGACCATGGTGTAGTGGTAGTGCAATGGCTACGTCAGCCGAGTGGCACGGGTTCGAAACCACTTACCAGTACCAATGTATCTTTGATATATGTACTCCGTTTGTTCTGTTTCTATGATACAAGCACTTTAGTAGCTTAGTATAGAAATGTATAAAAATAAAAATATAAGGTAGTTAAATATAAGAGGATACGTATTACGCAAGTCATTATCAAAACTATTACTAGGTCCTTACTATATACTTCTATATTTTACCTCTATAACAGCTTACTATAATTTTCTATTTATAAATGATTCTGAATTGGGATGGTAACAGTATTTGATTTTTCATAATAAACATTGCAATCGCGTTTTCTTTTCATTCACAAAAGCATACCGTAGTCGTATTAGCAAAGCGTTGGCTACAACATTGAATTAGATGCACACGAGTGAGCCGAGTCCTCTATAAAATTAACAATTCTTATCACTGTTGCCGGTCGTAAAAAGCGGCAGGGTGGAGCGTCGCCGTGTCGTATAGCCGAGCGAATATAACGCGCGGACAGACGACACTGGCAGTACATCGCACTCGCGACCGTAAAATCTCACTATCGCGTGACTCGCGCTCGAGAAAAAAGAACTTTGACAGTCGAGAAGGAACTAGAAATAAAAAAACAGCATCCACTGTGGGGACATAAAAACTGCATTTTTACGATGGTACCGCTATAAAAGCGAGTTCGTTTTCCTAAGTGCGAGAGCCGCTCTGCTAAATGATCACCTGAGCTTTATGCCGCCTACAATAATGGGCGTCAATAACGTTACTTCATAAATTATTAATAAAGAAGATGACACTAGACAGCGTTTTGATCTTAAAGCCGTTATTGCAAAAATTAAATTATCTGTAAAAGTATTTTTAAATATTAGTCTATCTATATTCTCCTATAAGTAAAGTTCCTAATACATGTCTAAGAAGAGGAGCCGTGTTAAATACTAAAGTTTACCTCTCGTTAACTTAAGCAAACATAGTTAATTGAACCCCACTTAAACCCTAACGTATTATGCTGTAATAATTATGAAGATTAGCAGCAGCGTTACATAGATTTACATCTACTATTAGACTATAACGTTCGTATAAAATCAATTTCAAATAATCAATTCCTCACAAATCAAATCGCACTAAAGTTCAACCGAATGTTGGAATCCAAACTAAATCGAATAGGGATAAAAACCTGCCAACCGAAGAAGGAACTGACAATCGGCTTTGGTGTGAACTAAAATGCCGATTCGTGCAAATGACGTTTAGCTATGAAAATTCTTGCACCTTCCTACAGTGTTGTACATGTACTTTACTATATAATTGTTTACTTATGTTTTTTTCGTATGTATTGTACCACCATACATATGTATTATGTATTGTAACATATACTTATGAACATCATTTAATAATTTTATTATTTAATAAAACCATATTTATATATCAAATTACATATTATGATAATGTGAAATACCTACTTCCGCAATCACGATGTTTAACACAAAAGTAAACTATGAACCTAGTCCAGATGAACGTAAGTTAAACGAACAATAAAACTAACGATAGTGAAACTTCTAGATCGTGACCAACATACAGAGCTGCCCACCGGCGTCTGAACTAGGTAAACAAAGGAAAAAACTTACAAAAACAATAGGAACCAGCTATAATTCTTAAAGCTGTCAGTATCAAAAATTTACGGCTTATCTTTCCGGGCAGGTATCTTTGTTTCCCCACACACTGCGGGTCACGTTAAGGGTAGAGATATAAACATAATATTTCTTATTTGCACATTATTATAATTTATTACTAATATGTTATCTAGGGCGCCTTTGTAGGGGTTTTATGGTGTGGCAGAGAGATGTGTGATAAAGAAGATGGTTACTAATTAATACAGTATTTAACTAAGTTGTGGACGTGAGGGAGTTGTGTCAGAATCGTGGCAAGTGGCGCTACATTGTCTCTGCCTATCCCTGTGGGAAATAGGCGTGACAATTTGATTGATTAATGGTTCGATGGGTAAAAAATTAATAAACTCGTGAATTTATTTTAAGTTTCAATCAAAAAAAAGTTGCAATCAATTAGCAAAGTTTAAAGACATTATATCTAAAAATGAATTTAAAAATAATGTTGGTGTGTATAAAAAAATAATCATGCTCGGGGGCTGAACTTTTCTCGAAACTCTTGTCTGGCTTGAGAGAGAAAAATTCGCCACTCTCCATCTTTTGCGCGAGTAACTCCGCTATGCTCTTATTACAGTGGAATTAGTTTTTGAGTCTGCAAATATAACTGTCTAGAGAAATTTACGTTGAGCATCTATTAACGACAAAAACTTTAACTACTTTTAAGAAAGTTTCTAGATTTCGTAGCTGCGGTAAATGAAATAATAAAAATTCTTTACTAATATTATTTGGCTTACATTAACTTTGCTTCCATCATTTCTTTTTAATTTAATCTGAAACAAATAAAATATAGAAATTAAATAATTGAAATAACATAAGTTATATATTTAGTAATAATAAAAGCTCTTTTATTAATAATAATAATAAAAGTTTATGCGGCTTAAGTTTACATCTAATGGCAACAATGAGAACATTAATTAATGTTATAGTTTAATTAATAGTTTTAAAATTAAATTAATAACCCTAAGTAGAAGTGGCACGCAACACATAAATCATTCGTTTAAATTTTCTGTTATGTTTTGTTTATAGTTATAGATTTTATACAATGTACGTACCTATAGGTAGACTTGAGTGAGTAAATTTATTTTAATAAAGTTCCTATTTTAAATAGTTTAGTTTAACAAGTTAAGTTTAATTAGTTTAGTTTCTTTTAAATTTATAGTTATAATTTTAAAATGAAATTTAAATTAAATTAAAATTATAAGTTGATCTGGTATTTTACATTAGGTAAAAGTAATTTGAATTTTCAGTTGTGATATCTATATTTATCTTCACAGACTTTACTTAGCAATGGATGTTCTTTTCATTGTCAAACATACTATGCTTGAATCCTCTTATACGCAAAAATCTAACAGACACAAATATAAATATAACAGATATACAAATAGGAATAATAAAAGTATTATAGAAAATCTGCTTCATTGTTTACCGGCAAGTTGAAAAAGTTTTTTAAAAGAATCGCTCTTGAAAATTCAAACATTTAACTAAAATCCGTAGCACTATAAAATTTCTCGTCTCGCAGTCCGTTCACTTCAATAATAGTTTTGCAGGCATCGGCAAATTCTGGCCCAGCAACTTTCAACCAGCGCAGCGCCGCAGCAAATCTGGCGGCAGATCTGCCCGCGCCGCTTTCAACTTTAATTACTTTTTATTGGTTTCAGAACGGAAGTATATATTGGAAATAAACTAAAGCACAACGATAAAGTTTGCCAAATTTTAAATACGAACAAAGCTGTGAGTTATACCTAGTTATACCTTACTTATTTGCTAGTAAACAGTTTGATACAGTTTAAATTTAAAACAATATTAAAATGAATTATGATAATTTTTATTTCATTTTTTTATACTCTTACAATAAGGTACGAGTATATTGAAAAAGACAGGTGATTCAAGTAGGAAAGCGTGGGAAGTGGAAACACAAATCTATGAAACCTACGAATTTATCACAATTGCTGCTGAATCGATTTAACGTGTTCGAACAAAACCCTTTAGCTACATTTTGAGAGTTGAACGATCACAAAAAGGTTTTTTGTGTACATAAATTTATTAAATAAATATATATTTATTTATTTAATATATATATTATAAAATTAATAAATATATATACATTCCCTATATTATTATACAAAGAATACGTACTACACAAGCTTCATTAATATATGTGTAAAAAGGATTAAAAACGGCTTATAAAACCCCGATGTCCACGATATTAAGCCTCGCCAGCAGCTAGATGGAGCTAAAGCTGGATTTATGATGTCCGCGACACGCTAGAGATTGCAACTTTCATACTTTTGTTGACAATTGTTCTAAAATGTTGTAATTTTTCATTATTGTATTTCATTCATTTATACATGTTGCTGACACCAAAATTGTAACTATAACTGCAGTAACGCCCGCGGGAGGTAAGACTTATATGTCTATATATCTGTAAAACTCGCTGACGGCCAACACACCTCTTTGCGCTTCACTTTATGTGTGCGGTTTGTTCTGACCTTATTAAAGTTTGGTATGCTGAATTTTCTCCCAAAATAAATCTTAAATATGAGAAATATTTTTTAATATACCTACGTTGTTTATGAGTTTTGCCAATACAAAACCAATCTCGGTTTTAATATTTAATTTATAAGAATATAAAGCAAGATAGAAAACACTTTATCATAAATTAAAATATGGCATTCTGTCAAAAATTTAATAATGCGTTGCGAAGCATACTTTTGTACTGTTTTTTTAACTTCAGTTATTAAAAAAAACTGTATAATATTCCTGTGTTTTATTATTTTTACTCGTACGTACAACAACCAATAAGAAAATATAAAACAAAGTAATAAAAAGCTACGAAAAAGCTCTAGACATACGTTTTTAAAACAAACAACTAGCCTCGTTTAATAACAAAGTTGCTAGGGGCAATATTGAGTTTATAATATCAGGTCTTGTTTGCCGAGCCAGATAGAATTGGACAAGCAAACCCAATTACATGTGCGGCGACTTGTTAGCCGAAGTGTATTTATCTTGCTATACCTTAGGGACAGTTTCTCTGGATCTTCACCCTCTAGGCATGCATTTTACATACATTCAAGATGCTCTTTTAAAGGTCTAAGAACGAAGAAGTATTATTTATTAAACTAACACCGTATTTACTCTGTCTAATTCAATTCATTTATTGTATACTTAAATCCTTCTTTATTTTATTAAATATATCAATTATTCAATAAAATTTTCACGCTCTTTTCCTACTCGGATAGGCAGAGACAATAGAGCGCCACGATGACACAACTCCCTTGCTTCTATCACATCCACAACTTTCTTACTACTAGCTCTACGTTTATACTGTATTTATAAAAAAAAAAATGTTTCTTTTTATAATATTTACATATCGTGTTTATTGACTGTTAAGTTGGAGTGTGATACTTGTACAAAACCCACTGCTGCCACAGATGTATATCTGCAAGCAGTAGTCGCATCCTGAAAACTCTCAAGCTAATACTGAAACGCGTCTTTAAAATAGGTTTACATTTTTTTACTTTTTACTATAGTTTTCCCTTAAAACGACTCTTTAATTATTCTTAGTTATTTAATTCGCGCAGGTCTAATTAAATAAATATATTATCTCTGTACTTATGAGTGCTCTAAGAAAATAGGTTTTAATAAAGTTTGTAAAAATAATTTATTCCTAGGTAGGTATATCAATTTAATATAAAACAAGCGAATTAGAAAGTTTTGCAACGTAAACCTCAGCTCGCTTCAAATCTGGCAGACGTGAAGATCCCGAGCTCGTGTTCTTTTTAATTAATATTACTTTGGACAGACCGTCGCTGGTGAACAAGTAAACTAGAAGTCATTAAAACTTTTAATAGCATAACATTAATCTTTAACTTCTGTCGATCGGTGCCACAAGTGTAAATTCTACTATTAATAATTTTAACACTTATTTTGCTAGAACCTAATAGTAATAAAACTTATAGTTATAATAATAGTAATTATAACTATGAATAGTAAAAAATTCTTAGATTTTGTGCGAACATTAATTATTGAATTAAACAAATTTTATGCGGCTTACTATCGCGTTTATATTGATTTAACAATTTTTTATTATTCCAATGTTTCGAGAGCTTTGCAGCCATCGTCGTCACGAAGAGACTGAATATTAAACAATTGTAAAATCAAAACCAAAATAAACGCGATAGTAAGCCGCATAAAATTTGTTTGATTCATTATTAAAATATATTTTTTAAACAAGCTTTTATTTAAATGAAGTCAACAAACTTCAAATTGAATTAAACCAATCAATTTATTACATTACACAAGTTTATATATTGTGTAGATGTATTTACCTGATTTGTATTAACATAATTTTTTATTAGATTAACTTATGTCAATTTAAGAAAAAGTATGTAAATCAAGTTACGTATTTTTATATTTTTGTTTATCTAAACAAGTACTAAAGTCTATCACAAGCTTTTATATCATATAAAGTTGTGTAATGTAATAAATTAATTGATTTGATTAAATTTTCACAATAATATATGTTTACACAATGAACATACGTTTTTTTTAAGATTATCATGTTTAGTTCGTCTCGCAAAACTAAAATGTTACTTTTTACAAATTAACCAACTAGTTTTAAAAACATCATTACTATTTCGCATTTTAACCTCGGTTAACAACATCTTATTTACAGAAGCGTACTTTTTAACCAGTTTACTAGTACCTACAAACAATGTGACGACTTAGTTTATTTTAGCAACATTAAGTTGAGTTTATTTGTCTTCTTTTATAAACAGTAAAATTCTTTATTACAACTAGATATAAAACAGTCTATACTCGTATTCATGTTAATACATACATAGTTGACATTAACGTATGTTTGTACCTAATTTTAGGATAATTCCGGAGGAGACGGTTATAGTCTTTTTAATGTTTTGTATAACTTATTACTGTTGTGTGCAAATGTGTAAAATATTACTGACTAATAGTATAGTAATAAAAAATAAATTATAACCATCAATTACATCTCAATTCCCACATAGATAGACAGACACAAGGGAGCGCCACTTTTCACGATTTTAACAATTTCGATTTTCACTTTCTTTTCGAATTTCTTTTAAATTTAGTATACCCAAATAATATTGCAGATAGATCCCAATTCAATTATTTAAACTCCACTGCAAACACACATTATAAACTTATTATTTTATTAAAGCGCGATATCTGATTTTACTGATGAAGGGAAGAACATCTGAGAGCACTGACAACTGAAGACTGAGTTTACGGTTGCCCAGTCACCGTCACTATGTCGTTATACGAGTATGTGTAAAAAACTCATGGTACTAGACTAGCCCATAAGTATTTTACTTGTCAATTGTCCTATTGTGCACTATTGCTTAGACTGTCAACAGAATGGGGATGCTTTCCCCGACCTGTGACGAGTATCACAAGGTTGAATGCTCCGTAACATAGGTTAAAGAACACAACTGGCACATTTAAGAAAAAAATATTCAAATAAAAATTCTTACAAAATAAATCAAGCGCCAATTAAAATCAATTTCAGTTAGTGTAAAGTGCAATGGTTAGAAGAGGTCGGCAATCAGGCGAATGGTAGTTTACGTGCGTGTCCAGTGCGACACACGGGCCTCACTCGTTGCTTTAATTAACACGAGTGACAAGCTGATGCGCGCCGCCGCCCGCCCGCCCGTCTGTGGCTGCAATATATTGTTCACTGCTCAACCATACGAACACCATTGTACCTACAACATATTATATATACTCGAACATATAGATGTATATTATTACACTCACATTGCGACATATTAAATTACATTCACTGTTTCAACTTATGTTTAATTTGAACTTTGTTTATTAATGTTCAGAATTATAACTTCAAGAGTATTCGAATATTTTTCTGAACTACAATAAGTTATTAATTAATTACGATCCTTAAAATACTTTATCTGTTCAATCTATCAATTTAAATATAAAAATATAGTTTAATATTTATTCAAAATTTTATATATTTCCTCTTAGTAAAGCCGTTTTGAAGAAGCAAATGAAAACGAAATAATTATATGAAATTAATTAAACAAACATTTGTATATTAAACACATACACAAACACACGTATACACACACACCTACTGATACTTACTTTATATTGTGTTGAAGTTAAAATATTACTTGATATAAGAATGGTAAATCCTTATAATGGTGATATCTTAAGATAATTAATTGTTATTATTATTATTATTATTATTATTATTAGATTATTAACATCTCATTATATTGTACCGTTGGCTTGTCTAAATGAAACATAAAATAAAACAATATTTATTTACTCGTACACTCTATGTTTGGCAAACAGATAGATCATTGTTCCAGTCTTTACACACGGTTTGTATCAGAAATGGAAGTCTAAAGATAAAACTTTCACTACTATTTATTTAACAAAAATGTACATTTATTATTTACCAAGTCATCGTTGCATCGTATCATGTGATTGATATGAAGGGCCTTAGAGAAATGATGAATTACGATGGTAAAATTTAATTACGAATACAAAAAAATAACAACTATTATACATATAAATAATATAATAAAAATTGAATAAAACAAATTATATAAATCATTATCGTAACATTAGATAATAATTTATTTTATTATTGTGGCATACTTGTAAATGATAGCACACCGAACTTACGGGTTGCTATTCCAGCCTTAATGCGGTCCAATAACTGCAAAGTAGTAGAAGTTGCATTTACTATGCCAGCCTAGTTGACTGACAATTTGAAGGTGATCCAAAAACGCGACCTAATCATTTGTCCCTCTGTACACTTTAAATTGGTAGTACTTACTACCACTCTTAATGTAACATAGAAATACTTTTATAAGCGAGACGACATTAAAATGGAAGCTTTTGAATGTAAACCCTAGCTTATATAAACGAGAAAAATCATGTAATGTGGCAGAAAATTAGAATCTTACAGTGTAGTGGCAGTGGTGCAGTATAAAAGGTAAAAATGAGAATGAAAAATGCTCTCTTCACCGCGACGAGCTGCGCACTTCATGCTTTGAACTAATTATCCGGTGCGCTTACGGCACTCGCGGAACTATTTCACTAATTATTGCATCCATTGAGAACTATTCTTGGAACAGCCCCCATATTATTTTTATCGTAATTTATACAGGGGTTGGAACAAAGAAAATAAATACTTTAAATTCCTTTTTAAAAGTCTACCATTATGCATAATGAAAGTTGCCGAATAATAGAGTAGCATAATGGACGCTACTGCTACTTGAAATTTTTCAAATGTAGTAGCAGTCGGCTCTAATCATGATTCACATCCCAGCTTAACAGCAGATAGGGTGCTGTCATATGTCGAGCCACAATAAATAAATATATATTTTTTTGATTTTCATTGTTAAAATGATAAAAAAAAGTACAGTAAAATGGATGAAAAGGCACCAGTTAAAATTCTAGGCCATAAGCTTTTAGGTAAGCGTGGCAGACGCCGGACAGCATTGCTGGTTGTTTGCTCCCGCCCGTGCCGCCAAATCGGAACTGGTTGACAATGACAACATGGCAATTGGATTTTCTACGCTTGGTTCGGTACCAATGCTTGATACTATTCTTTATTTCAATTTTATTAAAACATTTTTTCGAATATTTGTAGTCTTTGTTGCGGTTTCATTTGCCGTTCTAAAATTATTTATAAAAATCGGTATACGACTACATAGATTTTTACAATAAACAAAATAGTATTCTATAGCATTCTCATATTTTATAACGACAAACACAAAGCGACAGTACGATTTCCTGCAATCGTTTCAATAAACCGTTTTAATGATGAGCAATTTCCATTGCACATTGAACGCGGACTATAAATTATTATGAAGTAATCAGTGTACAGGGAAAAGTTTATCGAGTGGCGTCATTCGCGGAGTCAGTAATTTATTTGATTTATTGCCAATATTACTTGATGGATCGTTTTTCCAACTTTTAAGCGCACAAATAAGTTAACTTTAAACAAGTCTTATAAAATGTACACATTTCGAGGTATCCTGTGATTGATTACAAACCTAATGAGCTTTAGCGCGTAGCTACTAGGTATACAGCTATAGATTAGTAATGAGAGTGGTGGCGCGTTAGTTGACAGACACTAGGTTCAGTCCCATGACCGATTTGTATTGTTCTGTGCAATTTTCATTACCTTTTTACACAGTAATGATTATTTTTTTATTCGGCTTACAAACGCGTTTATTTTTGGTTAATGATTAGGTATACAATTTGCCTAACCCTGTGCAAAAAGGCGTGACGATTAGATTGATTTGATTATACAATTTTTTATTCCGACGTTTTAGGAGCTTAGCAGACATTGTGGTCACGGAGAGAATGGGGTGTTGGCCGTCCCATTGGTCGATACTGTCAAAGTTTAATTCATTAATCAATGTTCGCGCAAAAGCTATGAAAAATATATTACTAGCATAGTTGGAAAACCCCAAAAAAAACACTAATAAAGAAATGCACCAAACACAATCTCAACTGCAAATACGCGACGTGGAATCCGGATGTGGAAGAACTACACAATTAATGTCGACGGAAGCGCGTAGTGGTGTTAGCGGTGAGCGTTAAGCGGACTGAAATCTGCTTCGAACGATGTTGTTGAACGATGGCATACATAATTTTTATTACTAAGTTATTTAGTAAGTACCTAAATACATATTTTAATTGCGTTTTAAACTCGGCGGTAATATAATAAAAATATATGTAAGTATAACAATGTAAGTAAAATCTTAAGTGTATTGCAAAGAAAAATCTGAACATGTTCCAAGTATTATGTTGATAGAGATTGTTAGTAAACGTAATAGTACCTATGTAGTTGGTTGACGCCCGTCCTCGTCATGCCATTTAATTAGAAATACACACGTCGCGACTACATGGCGCCGTACACATAGCTTAGCTCAGCTATTTATGCTTCAGAACCTATCAAACTTAGTGAAATTGACTCATTGCATTAAGTGCAATAGTTAATTTTTTACAATTAGGAATATTTACTTGAATTACGAATTGCTTGAAAATTACCGGTTTCAACTAAACCAGCATAGTGGATGCGACTGCTACTGTGATTATTTAACTGTATTAGCAGTCGCCTCCATTCATGAGCCGCACTCAGGCGGGGTGCTGTCAATTTTAATAACAATAAAAAAAGTATACGAGTTTATTAATGGACGAGTATACATACATAGTATACCATATCAGAATTGTATATTTTTATGATTTATTTAAATTATGTTTAATATATAAAATAAACGTAAGTTAAATAATGTTTAACCAATGCGCTAAAACTCCTCTAAAACTTTAGTCCTCAAAAACTTGATAACAAGAACTAGTTAATTATTTTAAAACAAATACATAAAATTAAAATAAATTTTATATCAATGTAAAAGCTGTATAACAATTTAACGCTAATTGTTATTTAAAACGTTTACATTTTGAACACAGTTAGTAATTAAAGCATATTCAAGAACAGAGGCAAGAAAGTTCCTAAACCTAACTTATGAATTGCTAAGTTTAGTGCATCGTTGTTGAACCCGATCCCACGGCCAAGGCCCTCCCTTGACAATCATAACTTGTAGCTTACAACCTCTTCTTACTATCACACTTGTGCATATACAGAATATAGCTTTATTTTCTCAATTCTCAACACTGTTCAAAACTTTTCTATTACCTCGACGTAACAAAAGTGTTATGAAATTTAACTAAAATATAAGAACAAATAAGAATGCTGGCCGCTTTTGTAATTAGCCGACATTTTCAAAAGAGACAACTAAAAATTTGTCTCCTGATTGATGAATATGCAAAAGTTCTATTTGCTCGGAGAAGGGACGTACTCCCACAGCCGCCGATTTGAATTATTAATGTTTACCTCCACAAACGAGTTCTCATCGAAACAAATAGAAGGGAAAGCGAAATATTTCAAATTACCGTTTTCATGGCATACTCCATTCAGGTGCTTCAACTAATTATGTCAAGTTTCCTTACCACTTGCCAACTACAAAGTTACACTTGATTTATAACTTCTTGGATTTAATTTTGCAATCGTCGTGATATCAGACGCAAAAACAATTAAGCCATTTGCATTACTTATGTTGCTAGTTAGTTCCAGTGACTTGGCACACGCAAATGTTCTAGCAGATAGATCTTGGAAGTTCCTAACTTTGGCACTTAGTTGTTGTCGAAGTTGCGAGTTAGGAGCGCGACCACTGCCCACTGTTGCAACGGGAAACTCTACTTGTGGTTTTTGGCTCCAACTTTAGGCACCGAATTTAGAATTGTTTAAAGGTTCCGATAAAGCAGATGGAAACCAATTCATAAACACACTACAATCTAAGTTTATTTAATTCTCTAAATGAAATAACAATTTAAAAAAACTCTGTCACACATTTGCTAATACGAGTTTATTAAATGAAAAGCTTTTAAGTTATTACGCTTTTAAGAGCCTTAGACGACTCCGTACAGTGGCAACAGCCTTTTCTTGAGAATAATAATACTCTACCGTCATCGTAGTATAACTAAGTACGAAAGAAGACTGAACGTTTATAAAGTCGCAAGTGAAGTTAAAAATAATATATGAAAGTTTATATAGATTTTTTGAATAAGAATCTTTTTGAAACTCGTTATAACATTATTTTTTAATGTAAATCAATTTTTTTTTTATATTGTGACTCGGCATCTGACCTCGACTTAGCAAGGGTAAGTCTAAAAAGCCGATGGCTAAATAAATTGACTTAGTTTAACACAAATTACTGCTCAAATTAACGCTCGGCCTCAATTTTATAAGCATAAAATTTTGTTTAAATAACAAAGATACTTATAATAAGAAACCATTACCTTATCAATATTTTCATCTGTATAATTACAACAAAACACATTCAATAGGACGAGCGCTAAATCCGATTTTCCATTAGCGTGTTTTAGAGGCCGAGTTATATTTGACGTTATCTGTCGGGTAGCGGCCGCGTGTGACAAGGGTCTCTGTTTCAGAGAATTTCAAATCAGAACCCCACACAAGGCAGTAACGAGTGAATACATCGACCGAGATCCAGCGACATCAGAACGATTCTATACAAACAAAGCTAACAAAGGAACCACAAACATGATTTCTTGTGTTAGATCTAGGATTTCAATGGATGAACGAATTCCACTCAAATCAAATATAAACAAAAGCTACATACATAGTCATAGTTTAATATAAATACACAAATATACTCTATTTAAGTAAAATAAAACGAGAAGTAATCTAGATTTCTATACAAAAACACCTCACAATATCTCATTCAATCAAGCCTCGTTCAATTTAAATGTAACATCGTCGCGGAGTCATTGCATTAAAAGGGGAAGAGCTCGCTCCAGTTCCCTTAGGACCTTTATCGTAGTGAACAGTACAGGCCGACCAATGCGCTCCTCGCGTTGGGTTGGCCGCTCTTAATCTCACAAATGCTGTACCTCTACCAGCACACTAACAAAGCAAACTTTATTATGTCACATTGAAGTTATGTTGTGTCTACCTCTTATAGAATGTTCGAATTGACAAATACTGTGATTTATTTCACGGTAAACATGACGTAAAAACTTTCTTAGTACGTAAACAAAATAATATTTACAAACTATATATTAAACTGTTACAAAAGATAAATGCAGCATAAAAATGCAAAGCCATTTAAAACACACTTAGACTTACTCAAATAAATAAGTCTTAAAAAGTCTCTGTATAATATTTTAACACAAAGTAATAATACACTCGTGCTACTGAAAATAATCTCTCTTTTGATCACAACGCTCGGGGCAGTTCTTTAATAACAATGTCTAAGAAAGATAATGTTCGAAGGAAAAGAGGTAGTTTTTCGCGATGACGGGTTTTTGTTTTCAACGGTTCAGGCCGGATAATAAAAAGCCTTTGCAGAAAGGCCTTCCCGCCAGCAAAAGAGCTCATTGATTATTTTCATGTTTCTGAATACAGCTCTTTGTTGTCAAGCTACCTTTTTTTTAAACGACACTCAGCCCTTATAAAAATACTACGCCCTAATTACCATATTCGAAAAATAACTTTGACTAAAGAAGAAATATAATTGAAAACGTGATTTTCATAACAGATTTGTGCTTTAGTTTTCAACATATTTTATTTTAAATAAAGGGTGAATCTATCTCACTGATACCGTAATAGGATCGCACATTGTAAATTACCAACTGTACATAACAAAGTACTCGTTATCCGCTAAAGCATTGCCCTCTCCCAACAATTGATATTCCGAATAGAATCAGACAGCAGCAACTTGTTTCATACCTTCAATTTGCGACGTCTTCTAAATTACAAAGGTCTTCACGTAAATTGCTCCGATATTCGGGGACGCATGAGGCATGCCTAACTTAGTCACGTAACTTGGAAAGATGCGTCAGCCTCTAGCTAACGGATCGATGGTAAAATTCCGAGGCGTGCGTATTTTTCATTAGCGGCGACTTCTTCGGGCGTGATCTTTGGTGAAATTAGGAAAATGAGGTGGGAGAGTAGGGCGCCTACTTTTAAGCTTTAGGTGAAATTCGTGCCTTGCATAGTAAAAAGGAAATTTTCCCTCTAAAATCAAGGTGAACCTTTTAAGAAGCCTTTCATAAAAAATGCTGGAATTTAAGTATAAAATGTTTCCTTTTACTTTTGAGGTTTATTTCTTATTTTGTGTGCAATGCTGAATTATTAAGGCTTAAAGGCACGGATGTTGTTAGCATCTGGTGGGCTGCAATCGAGTAGACCGGTACCAGACAATGTGAATTATCAATTGGAATTACGACTCGTGGCAACTACACAGGATGTTGAACGGATGTTGCGGTAACCATGCACGATACTCTAAAGATCCAACATGCCTAAAATGCATGTTATATCATAGTATGCTTATCTATCATCAAAGTTAAATGAAAATTAGGTTTTTAGTTACAAGAAATTACTAAATATCGTTCTATAAAGACATATAAATAACTATTGGGTACTTGTAAATAGAAAAAATATATATTTAAAAAATATGAACTTATATTTATTTTAATAAAACCATTCTTTGTTATTCTAAACTGCAACGCCGTTAATATTTTTTAAAAGTTTTATCTTGCCAGGTATTATTTGCTCAAAGATAGAACCGTTCTTTTATTTTATATTTCATAGCCCGGCTTCGCCACGTCCAGCAAAGTCGGTTTAACCCAACACTCATTTCATGCTACACCTAAAAGATAACAGCTTTATAAAGGTAGATGTTTTTTATATTGTCTAGCTTTTTGTATTCAGATTTTTTTATTAATTCGGGATGCACTTCGTCGCCGTCACTTTGGCCGGCATAGTGACGGCGACTAAGGCAGAACTATTTATTCAGTCGTCGTTATCTTGGACCTCCTCTTACTTATTACAGGCGGGTCGACGTCAGTTGCCGTCAAAAGAAAAAAAATAGTTGCCCGTCTCTATATTTAGTAGTAGGTAGTCATGATCAAGTCTCTTTCTTTCCATATAGTAGCGACGACTACAATGTGTTGCTATCATACATAGTTGTGCCTACAATATGCCTACATAGTTAAAGCCGTCAGCTTTTAACGTGATCCTGAAACGCGACTAAGTCACTTCACGGTTATACTTCGGATCGTCAGACTGGGCACACTACCTGTCAACATTGTGTGCTCGTCTATTAACATCAATACCTACCTATTTTAAGACAGATGATGTCCTTATTCCATATCAAGGTAATGATGTGCAAATATTCTAATAATGCTTTTAAGTTTATAACAATTGTATTAATGTAAAATTGACCACTTTCCTCTGAAAATATATATCGGTCAAGTTCGTTATCATTGTACGGAAATAGATTATTCAGGCCAGAGTTCAGTTTCCCTCGACCTTATTTAAACTTTTAAGCACAAGGTTATTTTTATTGGACATAGCAAGTGCTGCTATGTATTCAAAAAGATTCCTCTTAATACGTCATGTCTCTGTAGTATTTTAAAACAAACACAGCAGACTTGAATTTCATTTTATATGGCGTTGTTTCTTTGTCAAAAAATTGACCAGTAAAATACTTTGCTGGTACATAGTTACTACTTTGGATCTTTCAGGCGAGGAGTAAAAATTTACCTCTAACCGCAACACTGATGGCCACTGGGGCATCTGTCTTGATTTTTTAAGTCTTCAGTAATCACAATAAAAAAATATATAAAGTATGCAATCTAAAGTAAAGAACTTGAAGTGATTCAGTCGCATTTCAGGATCAGCTTGAAAGTTTCTGGCTCCAGCTAGACCGGTATTAGTGGATTCAATAAAATTTCATTTAAAGGGACTTAGTTTAAAATCACTCAATTTAATGTTCCATATAAACTAATGAACTCAACCTTAATCGCCTCAACGAAATAATAGTAATAATGACATCGCCCTAATAATTTCAAATTTAATCAATAATTTCCTTTATGGAACAACTGATTGCCCAACATACCACATCTATGTTTACAGCACGAAGCTGAGCTTAACTAGGACTGTATCAAAGCTTCCAATGGAATGGGCTTATGTATATACCCTACAGTGTAACCACATAGAGCGCGTACGATTATGTAAGAACCGAAAGCATACTATATCTATAGTACCAATATGCTATGTTAGCCGTTTTGATGTGTTACAATATAAATATGACATTTTTTTTATGATTATTAAATAAAATTGTTTTTGTCCAAAAATGACTGCACGTCTTTTATGCGACAATAATGTATAGTATTTTTTACTTCAAATGTAATTGTTTTTTAGGAACATGTTCGGATAAACTAGTATATTCGATATAATAGGATAAACATATTCTAATTTATAATTGATAACTAGAGATTTTTATTTTGTTATATAATAACGTCACATCTAGTCACAAATAAACCAAGTCTTGTCTTGTCAAAAATCTTTTTTCAACAGTTTTTCTGACACTGCATCCGCGCCGAAACTTGAGTGTGCTAATTGTGACGTTATTATTTACCAACAAGAAATTTAAAACCGAAGTTATCATAACTAGATCATATTTGGCATTGAATCTGCAAATTCTAATCGTCTTACCGTCAAAACCGACATCTAAGTGTACTTGTAATATATTTTGTTAGGTTAACTTTTTCACGAAACTACTCGTATCATCAATATCGATCGATGTCTATGGATAGATTCTATAGTTGATATCACCAGTTTGATATCGTTTATTAGGACTACAATGGTGTCAATTCTCTTGGCACACCATTATCCTAAAATCCTTCTAAAAATAATTTAGACCTGTCAAAGGACTTTCGCTATTCTGTGTGTCCCATATTAGTCTTAATTTAGAGCTGTCAAAGCTTTGACAGGCCTAAATGTCAATTTAGTTACTTAACTTAAAATTTTAGGCAGTTTTCCTATTCTGTTGTACCAATTATAGGTGTAAAATTAGAAACGTCAAACTAAATTCGTTTAAGATTAGAAGACACCATTTTAGGTCCCGCTAAACCTAAAAAATGTAATTCCTAATAAGAAATATGAGTAATTATGTGGTTAATGCTCTAACTGAAAATGCCGAAAGGTAAAATAAGGTGATTTATGTATTTTTATTTATAGTAGCTTGCCATACGACATCATTCAACCTGATAAAATAAACTGGAGTGTGATCTATGAATGGGGGCGACTGCTACTACTTTTAAATAACTGAAAGTAGCAGTCGAATCCACTATGCCGGCCGAGTTGGATCCGGCAACTTGAATTATTTCGATTTTAAAGTTTATCTGAAGAAGTCTGGGAGGGAACAAAAAAAACTCGTATCACAGCATTAGATTACTTGTCATTATACTGTATAACATTTACTTAATAACAATTTCACCATCATTATACAATTATATTCATGAAACACAAGTATTACAAATAATTAAAATCTGTCTCCTGTAATTACCGCCAAAACTTATCTATCCAACAAGATGCGTTCAAAAATTAATTGTGTTACTGTTACAAAAGTACAAAGTTTTTCTATTTTTATTAACGTGAAATTAAGTTTTTATTTACTCAAACCATTATAACATTCAATATGGTACATTATTACTTATTTATTATTAATAATTATATAACTTTCTTATTATTTCATATTATTTTTCAAAAATATAAATTTTACGTTGGCAATAATTTAGGCCTGTCATCTTAAAATTTAGACACTTCTTATATTTAATTCATTTTCGACAACAGAATTGCGTTTTCTTTAAAAAAAACTTATGTTTGACAAGTTTAAAATTTAGGATAAGTTAGTGAATGTGCCAAGAGAATCGACACCATTATCGAAATAAATTCGAATCGTTAATTCTTACAGATAGGCACAGACAACGGAGTGTCACTTTCCATGATCCTCAAATACAAGATAGTATTTGCAGAATCGAATTTAAATAAACAATAACAAATAAGAAAACAAAGTTATGAAAAAAATATTATCGAAAAGATGCCTCCGGTAAGTACGGTAAGTAGGCGAAAAAGATATACGCACTCTGTTGTGTCTATAGTCTAAAATATAAACCCCCAGCAACACCGGCCTGGCCATTATCAACGCGTTAGTAATTCATTACGCGACAGCTTCATTCGTTTTTGCAATGTTTTAAAGACCGTTTTCATTAATTTCTTTTTGTTTGTGGGCGTTTTAGGGTTGATATATTTGTAGTGTTAATAATAAAATGTAAATTACTATAACTTATTATATTTATTTATTTTATATATATTTATAATATATTTTATTTATAATATTATATTTTTAACATTTGACCTTAATTTGCTTAATGTAAACAGGGGGATATATAAGAGCGCCGACGACTGAAAAAAACAATTAAGGTTGCCTCAGTAATCGTCACTATGTCGGCAAGAAATGAAGAAACAACCCAGAATATATATTAATTAATTAAATTTAATAGGCATATTTTTGTTTTGTAATACCATCGGAATATATCAGATTGTGTTTCCTTTATAACCGTCATAAAATTAAAAACTTTTCCCTGCTTTATGTTGTTCTAGCGCTCCCCACTCATATATACGAAACCTTAGACATTTTATTCAGCCGATAAATAACACGTAATTTTATTAACGTTTTATACCCACTCGTAAATTCTTAATTGTCATTTACATTCTGTACGCATTTACAAGAGAAAGAGTTGTGAAGGAAATTCCGAGTAAACGCGTGCTCTATGTGTCTATGTCAAACATTTAAATAGACTTTGAAAGTCATTCTTTGCCAAATGAGGCATGAGCCAGGAAATTTCTCTTGAAACGACGAGAAACTTTTCTAGAAGTTTTGTTTTGCAAAGAAGTTGGTGTGTCTATAGATACCAATAGTACCGGAACCTGACGGACTACAGCTATGAAATTATTATTTACTTAACGTACGCGCACTTTATATAAACATTTATTGATATTTCTATACAAAAAAGGCAATGTTTTTATTTAAAGTAATATATTTATAAAGAACATTCCTTTAATCAATTTTTCGATTCATTTTTAGATATGCCGTCGCTATGTTTCAAATTTTATTTCAAAATATTATGCTCTCCTATCTACGTTATATGAATTCTTGTATTCTTCTTCAATTTTAATTAAAATTTCTGTTGGAACTCAATAGCTATGAATGTTTAAAACTGTTATTAAAGTTTGCAACGAAAATAACATAAACTTTCTGGAATTGAGAGAGGCCAATGAGAATATTAATTGAATTTCTTCTATTTTATTATTTTGCATATCTGCATGGATATAACTTTATTTAAGTTTTATACTTCAATGTAATACGAAGAAGCGAAATTCATTTACATTGAAACATTTCTTCACTAATATATGTATATGCTAACAGTAGACGTAAAATTGATTGAATGCCTAGAAACTGTATTAGCCTGGAGCGATCTCAGCGCTCGATGTAGCCCCGGATCCATCTTATAAAACTGTGTTTACGTAAGAAAATGTGAAAAGCTTGTTCCACGATAATATCGTTATAAAACTGCAGCCTAGTTTTAAACTTGGTCGTCTTTGGAGAATCTATAAATTTTTAGGACATATTCGATGGATTCAAGTGGAAATTGTGTCCCAAGTTTATTGCAATAAAATAATTCAAAGTCAAAACAATAGTGAATTGTACAAGAAAATAATATGCGACTTATACAAAGTTAAATTATAACATGGAGACAAATAAAGTATATACAAACAATATATGGCAATAAAAAGGTGTTACGAGTATGAAGTACCTTCATATATTGTTGGGAACATTTTATGACTTTGAGACAGAACCGTTTGTAGCGACGGCGCCACACACATCGGCGTCGTCGCATCGTAAATACATTCATCCATAACACGCTTTAAACGTTTCCAATGGCCGATAATACAACACGTGAACACTTGTTTTGCAAAATTTTGTAAAAAAAAAAGAGCAACCAACAAATCAATCAATTAAATGGTCACGTCTTTTTTCCACGAGGATAGGCAGAGACAATGAAGCTCCACTTGCCATGATCCTGACACAACTTCCTCGCGTTCCTCGCTTCCACAATTTTTTTCTGCAAGCTTCACGATTAAGCTATAGGCAAACCAACAAATCAAACAAATTAAAGTTAAATCATATTATAAAGTAAACCTTTTGGAATACGTAACTCTAAGCATAAAAGTTACAAAAATAAATATTCATACTTGGTATAATAAAAATCAAAAGAGGTCACGCTTACAAAGCGACTACCTCAGGCTTTTATGAGACGGACAAAGGCTGCAGGTTTAATTAGTAGGCGTATGCGAGTAAATACGGAATTCACTTCCATTCCCTACGCAAGCTAATTATAATGCAAATAGAATTACATAATTTGTCGCAGTGCAAGGCGGCACGAACCTTATTGTTCCGCACGTTCTGTTTCTCACTTTAAGAAAGCTTTTTCGTATAAAGTGGCTCTTTGTGAAATGGCAACCATTCTCTATTAGGCACCGGATGAAGATATCATCTGGCTAGAAACGATCAGGCCCCGCCCGCGATGAATAATTCAATCGGAATTACGACGCCCGCGAGGAGAAGCTTGCAGCCAACTCGAATGCAATCCAATGCCTTCTATTCATTTGGTGCTAATGCAATTCTTTCATGATTTCCAATTGAACCAATAACTTGCATTATAAGTGGTAATTAATATTTATTTATGCTCAAAACGTCTCACAATGTATAATAATGACATAGAAAATGTGTGCAGATATTATTCATTGTGTGAAAGAAGAAGAAATAAACAACGGTCAACGGTAAAGAACATTAATTCCAAATATCTAAACTTTTAATAATCAATTCCGTTCAGTTCATTTGTTCCCCAAAGTTTATCTTCTATTGATTTATGATATTATAATCTAAGTATAAAATAAAGCAAAGCGGTAAGCTAATACGTGAGCGGGCTCAAGTTAGGTGGGTTTGCCAACAAGTTTTGTTATAAATCGCGGCGTAGCGGCGAGTGTGGTTCGCTAGATAGCGGTGGCTAGGCTGAAATTTTGGCAACGAGCTCCAATAAGCGGGTTTCTTCAGACATGTCCCCTATTGAAACAAACTTATGCCTAAAGAAGCCACACTAATACTCTAAACAATGTACGACAACAGTGTAGCATTACTTAGTGTGATAGAAATCACAAGCCACGAGTAAACATTGAAACAATTCCAATTATTCATAGCTTACCTCACTTGATACCTCACTATTTTCATCGTATATTGCGAGGTCAAATTCCAACCTAAATATAGTTGTACATAAACTACATCATATTATTGTAGATACAACAAAATAAATGTATATTTCATTCGAATTCGTTTGTTAAATAATGTACTATCAATGTATCGATGTTGTATCGGAAAAAATTTTCTTTATTTTCCTAAGTTTGTGGCTGAACTTTCATTCGTAAATTAATTTTACTGTCGACATTTCCTTGGTGCTGCGTTTTACAAAGGTGATATTATATTTTATTACACCATTAACACGTGACCTTAAATTTAATGTCATCTTCAGTAGATAAACAACGATAAACGTGATTGTTAAATGTTAGCTGTCTATTGTTATTACTATTTTCATTAAATTAGCTTAAATATGACAGCACCCCGCTTAGAGAACTGTCAATGTTAATAACTACAAATAGCTGTCGCATCCACTATGCCGGCTTAGTTAAAACAGGCAACTTTCATACTGTTTTTTTTTTTTTTGACATTACTTAGCTACTCGTAATTAACGTGCTTGTATCTTAAAAATAGGATTTTCTTAGATTTTGCGCGAACATTGATTAATGAATTAGACAAAGGATATCGTTCATATTGTATGGGGACTTTGGCTTAATTATATAAACAGTTGCATATACATTTTAAAATAGTTTGATGTACAAAGAGTACAATGTAATTATTAGAATATATACTTTATTTTGCATAGATTAGGTGTGCAAAATGATAAAATTATAATTATGACAGTTCAAAGCAGAACTGTTAATATGGCGTGTCTTTGTGATTGATAGACGATACAAAATCCATATCTTATTTTCCAAATAACTCAATTGCACAGCAATTAAAAGCAAAATTGTTATTAATTTAATTAACACAAGTATTGAAACTACCATTTACATATTTTTTCATCATTGGACAATACAAAAGTAGTACATTAAAGCCCAAAATGAATGATGCCATTTTATACGGCTTACTATCGCGTTTATTTTGGTTTTGATTTTACAATTTTATTTTATTATTCCGACGTTTCGAGAGCTTTGCAGCCATCGTGGTCACGAAGAGAATGAGGTGTTGGTCGTCCTATTGGTTGATGCTGGTATTGTTTCCAAAACTACCCTGTTTGATGTTTTGATTTTGTTTTTCTATTCTCGGTTTAATTCACATTTTTGTTTAATTCATTAAAAATAGGATACAAATATCAAAGATATATTTGTACCGGCAAGTGGTTTTAAACCAGGAGATCTCTGTTGGCTTGACCATTTTACTACTACTAGACCTACAGACTAAGAATTTATTTATATAAATTTTATAATTTATTCAATAAGTTAGGTTGCAAAATAAATATGATATATAAAAACTGTACGTATAAATATATACATTTAGGTTTCAATAAAAATACTAAAACGGTTTCTGTTTGAAACTGTTTCTGTATGTCTATAAATCAAGTATGTACAGATTCTAGATTAATTGTAAACTTTCAAGTAAATTACGGAGCTGATGGTGCATAGTTAATAAGAGAAATTCCTAAACTCAAAGCGTCTAGTTAAGTTTCCAATAGTTTATAGTGTGAATGTTCTCAAGATGCTCTGTTACTCAGTTGTTAGTAATTATGTAATACATTTGGGATAGAGTGTTTCGATTATCTTAACATTGTTTTGAAACATAATTTGAAAAAATAATTTGTGTCTATCATCATCATCATTAGCCAGAAGACGTCCTCTGCTAAACATAGGCCTCCCCCTTAGAATGCCATTCTGAACTACAAGATGCCAGTTGCATCCACCAGTTATTCGTGAAACTTTCTTCCCCATCGTTTGTCGGTTTTTGAGCAATGTGGCCAGCCCATTGCCACTTCTGCTTGCAAATCTTACGAGCTATATCGGTAACTCTGGTTCTTTGGCGAATATCCTCGTTCCGGATTCTACTCGTATCAAGTATAGCTCTCTCTATTCCGCTGAGCGACCCTGAGATTTGTGTCTATAAGACAGCCATATTTTTATGGTTTAAGCTAATGATGTGAGTATTAAAGGAGTAGTAGCATATTCTAGGATTATAAAAAAAAATCTGTGATTAAAAAAAATGTGAAAAAACTGTGGTTTTTCAGGCGATCTTGGACTTACTTACGTTCAGGCAAATCGAGGTAAGATGTCGCGTTTAAAAAAATGTAAATCTTCGTATTAAAAATAAAACAATATATATATAAACTTAAGCTTTGTAAACGTAGAGTTAATTCACTGAGAAAAAACAATTAAAACGTATTACAAAGTTCTTATGCAAAATAGAATGTCTCTATATGTTAATTCGCAAGTTTCTTAATAACATACTTAGTCGCTAATTTCACCCTGAGGTTTCGCCTCTTCCGTTAGAGTTCCCTCAGGGTAAACAACGGCACATTATAATTCGATCTATGCATAGTAATGTCTTTATATAATCTATTTATTATCCAATGTTTTTCATTAATAAATTTAATATAAACTTTTATATAAGTTTAAGTTTAATAAAATATCAATCTTTCAAATTGACACGCCTTTTTCCTACAGGGATAGGCAGTGATAATGAAGCGCCACTTGCCACAATCCTGACACGACTCCTCACATCTACAATTCTCTTTATACAAGCTCTACGGTTAAAATATTAGATTAAATCAATTAAAGGTCCAAGAAGTAAATATTAACAAAAAAAAGGTTATTTTTGTTATTGTTGCTCGACATATTATGTTAAGCCTGATGTTAACCTGGAGTGACAATTCTTTGACTGTAGTCGCAGCTGCCTCCACTATGCTTGCTGGAGCAAATATATGCCTAATTTGTTATTTGTATTTAATTGTATTTAATTTAAATCTTTATATTTAATTGTGACTTCATCTGACCTCGACATGCCTAATAATAAGGTTAGGTGCTAACGACTGAAAAACCGACTTATTTGCCTTAGCCACCGTCACCATGCAGCCCATGACATCTGATCTTTTTATTTAATAATACAAATATAATTAAACATAATCTCCGACCGAGAATGGATAACCTGGGACTAATGCGTAGCGGACTGGTGTGATAGTGTGATTGTGGAAGTTCGTCAAAAAGGCTAATATATTAAAAATATATGTATAATATTGCGATTTGTATTATAGATTAACAACTTATTAGAAACTCTAATATGACATGTTTTTATTAAGTCATATATTTCTGCAGCAAAAATACGAGTTATTAGAGCATGTACTAGTGCCAAGTTAACTCCTATATTGTTTACGTATTCTTTAATATCTAATGGAAACTTGAACCTCTTTTGTAGGCAACACGAGAACCGTCTAAAATTGCGAGGAAACTGTGTCCACGAAACACGTTTATTTAGGGCTGGGTGCCAAAACCTCGAGACTCGCAGTGGTCGGAGTTGCTCTTCAGAATTTCTAAATATTAATACTGTTTCATCACGGATACATAGATTACTTTGATGTTATTTCTTATTAATAGGATTTTTAAATATCATTAATTACTTGGTAACTAATTTTGGTAAAAATATATTACTAAAGAAACATTTAATAATGTTTTAAAAGTATTTGTTATCGTAATATTTTTAATATCTCTAAAAACATTACAGAAAAATGTAAATAGAAAAGAAAATAAAACAACTTCTATATTACTTGTAGTAATATAAATTTATTTTACAGACTACAAAATATTTTAATAATAAATGAATAAAGCCCGTAAATGATCACTAATAAAATTCAAAGTGCGGCGTACATCAACTACAGTGAATGTACGAGGAGAAATGACGCGTCGTAAAGGCTACATGCTATTTGCATTTTATTAAAATCACAATTTCATTTTATTTTTGTGCAGCGAGTCGCATCAGGCTCTCTCGGCTGATCGCCGGCTTAGAGGTACACGTTTCCCTGATTTCGTGTCTCGTATGAAAATGTATCTCTTTTCTTCAACGTTACGTATTCACTTTTGAAAGGAATGGGGCTCAATAAGAGTATTTTGGACTGCGACAAATAGTATTCCTATCCTAACGGTAAAATATTCATGTTAAGAAAAACGTGGCAACATGTACTATTATGTACGATAATACCTTGTTGACGAATATTTCGCAATATATCTTTATACAGGCAAATGGAGATTTACTGCTTATTTAATCCGGTAATAAAGAATGTTGATGTAAATTTAAAATGTCTATTATAATAAAAACGAGGCATTAAAGACGGATAAAGAGCAGAACAAAGGGGGGATAGATTTGTCCTTGTCGTGTTCACCGAATGTCGTCTTTTTGCGGACAGGCATAGATAGGAGATATAGCAAGTTAATATGTAAGTATCCGTTGCAAGGCAGCTAATGTAGAGGCGGTTGGTTCCGGGAAAGCCTTCGCGTCGCAGCGGCTTTTTGGCAGTGATTCATGATTTGTTTTGGCTATGAAATGTTCTCGTCCAAAACCGCTTTAAAAAGAGAACTTTTTGACGGCGCTGACTAATGGAGTTTATACGGTTTATGTTTCACGTAAAAATTTGGATAAACCCCAAAGTCGTAAAGTCGACAGACGAGGTTTATGTGTTTTATCGCTTCTGTCGATGATTGTTATATAAAGTCGCATAGATAAGTTATAAAAAAGCGAAATGAACGCGAAATATCCGTTGATCCAGACGAATTTTGGAATCAATTTGCAATTTTTGATCAGTATTTTCGTTTAAAACAAGTGAAATTATATCACATCTTTAGGTTATCTGGCATGTAAACATTTATTCCACTTCTCACTAATAAGGTTATTTTGAAATATAATCTTAGTTCTCTGGTTTAAATCCACTTTGAAATGGAAAAAGTAGACTTATAACATGTGCGTCCCCAGATGCACAACTGTATATGAAGGCGACGTGGACATGAAACTATTTATGAAGGAAATATGTGCACGACCATTTCATGTTTCAGCAAAGTTTGTTCAATTTTACAAAGAAAATGTACTATTATTTCTACATTCATTTTTGTCATAGTATCAGTTGTAAATATTTTTATTTATAATAATTATTTTAATTTAGATTAAAGGTTCATTTTAAACTTATTTATTATTATTATTTGTTATTATTATTTGCAGGACAATTGAATAGGCAAAGAGAGGCCTCTTTTCACGACTCACGAACCTTTGCGATCTCTTGCCACGATCTATTGTACAAGCCTATCCTCGTCCTTATTGTCCATATTACCTGCCCCATCCTAATACAGTTGGGCGACTGTAGTATTTCTGAACTAAGCTAAAACGTGCTTGTATCAAAAGAACAGGCCGACTAAAGAATATTATCAAAAATACATAGGCACCGGCAATTGGTTTTAAACCGGTAATCCTTGGTTTGCGCGGCCAATTTACCACTACTAGTCTGTAATAGTGGTATAGTGGTAAATCTTCTTATATGTCACAAGAATATTTTTAATCGTAATTTGATCTAATCTCTGATCTGAAAATCGTAGCTGAATAACTTACAGAAGATGTTAAAATAACAACTTAATAATGCCAGGATCGTGGCAAGTGGCGCTCCATTGTCTCTGCCTATCCCTGTGGGTAAATCGCCGAGACAATTCGATTTTTTTTTATTATTGCGATTTTCCTAATAAAATCAGTAAAAGTATATTCATTAAAATACCTAAACTGATATTTTGAAATTATTACATTTTAAAATACTTATAATAAGTCATAAGTAGCTTTTAAAAACATTAAAGTTTCGTTTATCAAACTACTTTGTTGACAATTCAATTCTAAAACATATAATTACTTTTTGCTGTAATGTTTACAAAGCTATTAAATGCCACTTTAACTACTTTGAAAATGCAATTGCAACAAGAACTAAGTTGTTTCTCATTATATTTTTTAACATTCAAAACCATAATGGTCAACCGTTCCGTAAACATAGGACCGGCAGTTGTAAACTATGATCGGTTTTTATGAGAGCCCCGTTGTAAATGCGAAATTGCATTGTGATTTTAATAAAATGCAAATGTCATACAATGTTGACGAAAGGCAGTGTATTTTCAACTACGACATAAAGCTAATTACTCGGGTATTTTTTAAATTAATTTGTTGTGGCTTGACCTGATGTAAGGCTGGATTGCAATAGAGGTGACTGCTACTACAGTTATATGAATGTAAGCAACAGTTTTATAAGAAAACCATGGTGTCTTCTAATATACAATTCGTAGTAAGTATTATATTAGATTTTTTTTCTTTTTTAAATACCTATGAGAAATACTTATGATTTTTTTAAATTTTCAATACTAAGCTACTAAAGTGCTTGTATCAAAGAAACAGGACAACCAATGCACATATATAAAAAATAAACATTGGTACCGTTGGGTGGTTTCGAACTAATGCTCTCGGTTTGCGTAACCATTGCACTGCCACTACACCACGGTCGCCTTACTACACTTTAAATTTGACTGAATTTAAAAAGAACAAAATTAATTAATATATATTTATTTTTAATATTTAGTTACCTTTACCAACTTCAATTATTATAACGCGCATTATCTGTTTAGAGTAGAAGCTCAATATCAGTGTTATTATAGTTTCGGACCATCTTAATATTCAGTATTCAAACTTTGAATAATATTATGGTAATCTCTTCACCCAGGTATTGCGACATTATCGGAATACTCATTTTGGCCTACATTTGCCCTTTAAGTAAAATAATTACAAAACTATTATAGGAACGTGTACAATTTAATTTTTATTTTATTTGTGGCTCGACATATTTACCCGGCCTGAAGTTTCAAACTAAAGTGCAGTCCATGAATAGTTAAATAACTGTAAGTAGCAGGTTATCCACTATGCCGACCTAGTTGAAACCGGCAACTTACAAGCGACTAAGTCACTTCACGATAATTATACTTGTAAGTAGTGGTACTATCAGGCAGTCTCCACCCCGGGTATTACGACCACTGCCTACCATTCTTTAAAGGAATAGAAAACAGGTGTTAGGGTTAGTTGTAAGGGATATTTTTTTTTCTTTGGCGTTTCTGATCACTAAAAGACAGTCTTAAGGAAGGAACGTTAAGGAAAACAAAATATAGTTTATTTAAAGAAAAGAGTTTGCTTTAATTTTATTGATATTATTCTTTTTATTTAACATCAATCGCTATAATCTTAATCTGTACTACGTAATATATACATTATACAAATTAAAGCCAATTGAAAAACTATTACACTTATATTTATATAGATTGAATGTAACACTCCTCTGTCCGTCTATTCACATAACCAGGACGCTCGGGCAAGTCATCCAGTGTATGCATGTATATGGAGATTTGAATGGAATCGAATTCTATCCGTTCTTTCAATGGTCTATTTTTTATTTACGAAAAAACAGTTTACGTATTTCAAAGTGAGCGCAAGTTTTATTAAATTAATAGTGATGACGCTGTACGTATTTCAATTTAAATTTCAATATCCGATGTTGAGCTGTATTTTGCGAATTGTGTAATCTGCATATATCATACGAATGTGACGTGTAATTCAATTTAGTATAACTTAATAGTCGACATTTTGTTTTTAAAAGATGCACTTATTAATTGTGCTGTATGGATGATGATGTATTGGATCTTGCCCATCTAGCACTTTGGGCACGTGCCCAGGACCCCGCGATCGATTGGGGCCCCCTAGTTCCTGCCAGGTCATCAAACGATAGTCAATATTTATTCCGAAAATATGAGACAATAATGGCTACAATACCTACCTGCTTATACCAACGTCGTAGCAGCCCGTGAAATATTAAGAATTTTATTAAAAATCATTAACCGATCAATGGATTAGAAACTGCTCCTTTTTGTTGTCCGTAGAAGAGTTATTACCTTTTCAATCTCACAGGGGCCCATTATTTCAATAAGTTAAAGACGGCCCTGATTGGATGATGAAGTTTCATTCGATAGATGATCAATACTGGTTCCAATTCTCAGTGATTCGAGATTTTGTGAATATCAATTAATGCATAATGTTAGTCCCTTGTTTTATTTTGTTATTTGTAAAGTAGTGTAATGGACATGGTTAAAATTAAGTTTTGGCATAAAATTATAACTATCAATTAATGAACACAACAAAAGATAATATTATCGGAAAACTAAACTAACCCAGCATAATATAAAACAAAGCATTGTTTATAGATAAATATGGCATTTCATGCAGTATGCAAATGGAAGGCAAACATTTCAACTATGAACAATCCAACGTCAGATCATCAGCTGAACAAACTACTGTCACTAAAATAAACAAAATTGTTATTTATTCTGGCAGTTAAGTAACGAGTGCCTGCCGTCTGCGAGTATGTAATTAAAATCTAACTAATTTGGAAAACGGAGAGAAGCAAATTTAGTCATGTAATTAATAGAACTCGGTATATTGCGCTAGTATGGGCACATTGAAAGGATGGATGAAAAAGAGACGGACGAAAGAAGTTTATATATCAGAGATAAGTTGAAGGATAAAACACAGGAGCAATCCAAACGATTGTTTCTATGTCAAAAATGCAGAGTTTCCATAACCATATAGACAGTGTGAAGAGAATTGTGAATGTGAAGGAAGCGCTGATGACTGACAAAAGTATATCATTCTACGGCCCCCTCAGTCGCCTTGACTATGCCGGCCAAAGGTGATTTCTTTTCACTTTTTAATCCAACGTCGTCGTCTAGTATCTATGATACAATTGTGTTAGGATCCTGGAATGTAGTGCTCTGTTCACTTTGCCTGTTGCTGAGTAAATTAAGGTGCGTAAATTTAATTGATTATTTTTTCTTTTTTTTTCTTGTGACTCGACTTGCTGCTTGTTGTTAAGCTGGAGCGTGGTCCATGAATAGATGTCACTGCTACTACAATTCAATAACTGTGAGTAGCAGTCGCATCCACTATGCCGGCCTAGTTGGAACCGGCAACTTACAAGCCGATCCCGAAACGCGACCAAATCACTTCACGGTCTGTATACTTGTAAGTGGTGGTACTACCCCGAATTGGCAGACTGGGTACCACTGCCTACCACTTTTAAAGGTAACAGTCTGTTAAAGGTATAAGTATAAAAAAAAATATGTTTTATAAATAGGGTTTACTTGATACTTTACTTAATAGTTTAATAGAATAGAGGTTCATGAGCGCTGATAATACTTAGATATATGATTTTATCACTACGTAACAAAGCTATGTTAAAATAATAAATTAATTGATAATAATATTTCCAGAAAAAACAAAAATTGCAAATATAATAGATTTATTTTTAAATTTTTATAATATCACAATAACTACGCAGGCATAGTGGAACCCATTCCATTTTCACATAAGGTTAAGTCCAAAAATATCGCGCTTATATAAAGCAGCATTCCACTAAACCGGTCTAGATGCATTCGGGCAACTTTTAAGTTGTTAACGAAACGCGACTAAGTCACTAACTGTTTAAACCTGGAAGTGGTGGTACGTCTCTGCGTCGACAGACTGAGCAAATAACTACCAGCCTGTCTGCCTAACCTATGAAGATATTAGGCTCTTTTTTAATAACAAATACTTATTTGTTATTTTTAATCTAATCACTATAAAAAACATTTGCTTCGACCGGGAATTGAACCCGGCACTTGGCGCGTAACGAACTGGTATTCTAACCAATGCTCGTCAATTGTTATTTATTTACAAATTATTAAATCATAATGTCTAATACCTAGAATATGGGGCATGAATTCTTCCGTCTATATTGAACGAAGCTTCACACAATATTGTTTATGTCTTGTGTGACGATGCTGAAACGTCCGCCTCATGTATTACAAGGAAAATAACAAATATATTTTTATGCGAATTGATTACACACGTATTTTGTATCATTATTTTTAATAACAACTTAATATAAAAAATGTTTTTATATTTGGAATTATTTTCGTATTTTATATTAAAAAATTTAATGAGTAACTGTTGTTTAATTTATTTTAACAAAAAAATATGAATATGAAAAATATTATTATATTGTAAATGCTATTATATTTTAGAATTTTATCTTTTGAATCAACAAAAAAAACTCCATTTGTAAAATCAATTGTGTTTTACGGTTATTAAATTATTTAAACTAAAAAACTATATAAGTAGTGTAATTTTTTATATTATATTACTTATAATTAATTATATCAAATTTTTGGGAAGTTTTTTAAGGGTGTTATGTCAAGATCGTGGCAAATGGCGCTTTATTCTCTGCCTATCCCTGTAAGAAAAACGCGTGTCATTTTTTATTTATTATCATTATTTGTCTATAATGATAATAATGAAAGTAATACCTAAGTATTGACGACAGGCGTGGACGAACGGTTTAGTGATTGGTTTGTAAATTCCCGGTCGGAGCAAATATTTGTTTCATAGCTTTTATTTATAATATTTAATAATATTGAATATTACAAATATTTGTTAATCAAAAAAAACAGATGGATATTTGCCTCGGGTCTGGTTATCAAAGAGTGGTAGGCAGTGGTAACCCAGTCTGCCGATCCGGGGTAGTACCACCACTTACAAGTATAAAGACCGTGAAGTGATTTGGTCTCGTTTCGGGATCAGCTTGTAAGTTGCCGGTTCCATCTAGGCCGGCATAGTGGATGTGATTGCTACTCACAGTTATTAAATTGTAGTAGCAGTGACATTTATTCATGGACCACACTTCGGCTTAACATCAAGCGGGATGCTGTCATATGTCGAGTCAAAATAAAATATAAATAAAAAAAGTTTGTATAATTATTAGTTTAAATGATAATCCTGTTATAACAATAGTTTGGTTTTAGCATAAAGAAAAATGTTCTAACTACTGATCGATTCGAGTAATACAAATCAAAACTAGGTGCAGAAAATAAAAAATAACATTTATAAAATATTAGCTATTGTAAGACCATTACTTTTCTTGTAAATATGTGCTTTCAGTAATATTCAGCAAAGGCTTATAATATATCGCATGAATGAATCCAGCTGACGTGCACAGTAGTAAATAAAAATATTAAATTTAATCAGAAATAAGAAATGCAGCTCTACATGTAACTCTAGCATATGTAATTTAAAGCGCGTATATCTAAACTTACTTATGATTTTTCTTAATGGAGAATCGATCAGCAATACGATATGTTATTATCTTGGACCATTTGTGATAAAAAGTGTTGCTGCAATAAAAGGGAAGGATTATTTTGTTTGTACACTCGAGTGGCGCGGCTTTTATATTTTTCAAGCCCTGTCTACTACACAGATACCGTCATCAATCATTCAGTTAGTGTGCTCTGCGACTGTCTACGACAAATTGTCAACCTACTCGTACCTACGACAAGTTACGAACTGTCGCCAAAATACGATCATCTGTTATTAGCATAAATAATAATTTATTCCTAGTGGAAATATTCTGAAATACAAAACACCAAAACTTTTTTACGATTGTTTTTCTAAGGTTTATTTTTCTAATGACACGTGGTCGTTAAAGTTTTTAAGCTCACTCGTGTTAATATGCAGTCGAGAGTTTAAGTACTAAGTGTCGCGGACACGCAAGTTCATTGATAAGGGTGGGAACGTGGTGGTGGGGCGTCACGTGGTGCGATGTTCACGTGGCGGATGGCGCGTGGCGCGTTGGCCCGCTCGCCCCGCACTGAGCTGCCGGCAGCCAACGTTGCCGCGTGAGACGCGCGCCGCTCGTGCCACTTACGAACGACCTATCAAACCACTCTATAACAAAACTACGTATTTTATCATATATCATGAAAGTTCAAACAATGCCACAACTATTTATATTACCACAAACACTATTAAAATTATGTTTAATATAAAAAAGCATTTCTCTACACAAGTATAAAGCTCGCTCAATATGAAGGTTGTTCTTATCACCTGATGGCGACCGTGCGTTACTATTTCGATAAAGCCTTTTATGTGGGGTTATAGTTTTTTATAACTCGGCCAATGACTTAAAGGTCATGGTGCAAATATTTTTTGAACTTGCATAGTAAAAGTTTATAATGTCACTTGTGTGATAATAGCGTTAAATTATGATATAGTTTGATGTATAAATCGTCTGATATAGTTTATTAATAATAAAACATATGTACAAAAAAATAATTGATATTAATATTTTACTTACAAATCTACATCAGTATTTTATTCATCAGAAGGAAGCGGGGAGTTGTGTCAGGATCGTGGCAAGTAGCGCTCCATTGTCCCTGTGGGAAAAGGCGTGACAATTTAATTTATTGATTGAGATTTTTTATGTGTGTATTTATTATTTACTTTCATTAGAGTTAATTTATCCTTTTTTTTAAATATTTTTGTAATCATCGAATGTCGCCGCGGATTTCTCTCACCGCTTGTTCGTAGTTAAAGCGTAATTTCAGATTTATTCAAAATTTGCATTTTTTTTTATTTCTCCAATAAATAAATGACTTTAATTATTATACGCTAAATTGTGTAATAAAATTCATTGCAAACGTTTAGAAATTCTAAAATTACGCTTTCACTACGAACAAGCGGCGAGAGACATCCGCGGCGTCCCAGCAATCATTTTTTGACAATTAGGAAGTTGCTACAACGACCCGCCAGAGACTATTAGCGGACGAGCGACAAACTCCGACAAGAGCCGCCTAGTCACGTGCTCTCGATAAATTATATAAAAATTGCCCACAAAGGAGTGAAACACGGCGATTCTCTTTCGCTCTTGGAAAAAATTAGCAGGTAAGTGCTGGCACCGTGTAGATAATGGGAAAACTTCACTGAATCAATGCTGTCGAAGCTGGATACCCAATTTAGATATTCAAATGCCTTCGACACCATTAAAAAAGGTAGAGTCAACACGTGCGGACGATGTTGCTTCTATTACATAAACATGGTTTTTAATCTCCCATATGGAAATTGCATAAAAGTAATAATGAACATATTTTCATTCAATACAATATTTCTACTAAGCAAGATTTTTCACCAATAAAAATAATCAAGAAGATTTTTTATTGTAAAGCGTCATCAGACTTTAACTGGCCTGATGGTAAACAAGAGTGCCGACGACTGAAAACACGAAAACATTGCCTCAGTTTACGGCTGCCTCAGCC
This sequence comes from Tinea trinotella, assembly GCA_905220615.1. NCBI lineage: Eukaryota > Metazoa > Arthropoda > Insecta > Lepidoptera > Tineidae > Tinea > Tinea trinotella. The sequence continues at coordinate 4,767,219 of HG992311.1, forward strand.
TCCGTTACCATGCCAAGCTTTAAAGATCCAACGCTATAAGATGAATACATGGGCTGGAAAAGGATTCCACTTGCCTATTGTTCGTCAAATCTTTTAGTTCGACGGCCAATTTAGTAGGTTTATTTTATATACTAATGTTTATAAAATATAACATATTTGCAAAAAAGAGTTTCTCATGAAAAATATTCAATAATGGAAGAAGGTAATTAATCCACTTTACAAAGAGGCTTTAGCTAAATGGACTCTGAGTAAGTTGTTCATAAAACTAAATGTCACAATGTGAGCGAGCACATTCGTTTGAAAGAGCAGAATTGCAGTTAACTTAAATATTTCGTCGCATTGCGAAGTTAGCTTGTCACAAAAACTTAAAACAACTTTCAAAAGTTGTATGTTGCCGAGCCAAGCATTCCAGCTGAATCCCCAGCGCCCCGCAACGATATACAACCTAATACTACAAACTATTTTTTGAACTTAAAAGAGCTATTAGTGAAATGGTGCTGACGTTAACATTTTTACACAATTGCAACACGCCAAGAGGAAAACGCGCGATACACTCCTTACAAGTTTATGTTAAAATATGAAATATTGCCGCGACGCCTCCTTGCCAAAGCCTACTACTTCATTTTCATTTTATAAAACTTTAAGAAATTATAATTTATGTTTCCTAAGAATATAATCTTCTTTTTAGTATAATATAAAAGATATCAATTAAAGAATTTACATTTACATAAAATAAATATTCTCTATATTTTCTGCTGGTACGATTTTGTATATTCTTATTAGACTATATATTCGCTAAGCCAATTAAGATTAATTTTTAAAAATATTACAATAAAAATAGTTAATAGATTTAATTAAGATATTAGTAATACAAAGAGTATCTATATCATAAATTGGAGAAAACATATTAATTGTTTTATTTCCTGTTCCTAGTTTGATTAAAGTCCTTTATTTTGTTTTTCGTTAATATATTTAACACTATTATTAGTTTCTAATTTTGTTTTGTTTACATATTTTATACCTATTTTTGTTTTAAATTGTGAAACATCTGATAGCGATCTAAATGAATGAAGGCGATTGCTTCTACAGTTAAACAACATAACTCTAGCAGTTGCATACACTATGCTGGACTAATTGGATGTAGCTTTATATTTACTATAAATCAAATCAATCAAATTTATTGATTTTATATTATAGAAAATAGTTTAAATACTGCCAAAATGAAAAAAAATAAAGTCAAATTGAATAAAAAATAGGTTTGATTAAAATTTGTTTACACTAATAAAAACATATTTCTACATAAACTATTCAAAACCTCTCATTATTCATGAGCCAGATACCTTATAAAAGATTTCACGCTGAAATACTGTTCAAAACCTAATAAAAGCACAATAAATATTTTTAAAAAGGATACATAGTCATCCGTGATTCAACTACATTAGCAACTAAGTCGATCGTCTTTCGCAAGATATTACATACAATTCACGAAAAAGACATTATTACTCGTTATCGCCGCACCGACCGAGCACTGACACGCCGGAAGAGTTCGCTCCTAACCGCTCTTTTGTCTATTTATCTTCCATTCGGTTTCAGTTTAAAGTGTAGAGGAAAAGAGTTCTTACTTGAGAAAATTAAGAAAATATAAGTTGGTGCTCTTATGGTGAAAGTAAATTAATACCTTCAAGAATACAATTTAATTTAACTTTGAAAATATGTACGTATGAATTTATTAGATATTTTCGCATTTCGTCAGATTCGCATCTTGTCGAGTGTACATAAGTAACAAAATATATTAAAGAAAAAATTCTTGGTTTATTGTATGAGAGTATTATGAGAGTCTGTACTTAGAGTCTGCATTAAAAGTATTGTTGACGGCGTTCTGTTGTCTCTGTCTATTCCTGTGAGAATTAGGGTGTGAAAATTATTTTATTTATTATTCTAATAAAGTGTAGGTATACCACAAGTCACAATCATAAATTCTTAAAAAAATAGGTGCATTATAATTCTTAGGCTTGTTTGCAACCCAAAAAAGTATTTTCACAAAATAGTTAGGCTCATTAAACAATAACATACATATTATGTAATAGAGAATTACATAACAACAAAATTATAAACAAAAAATAATTTTAACTTGAAAATGAATATGGAAGAATCAGGTTCAAAATTAAATATATATGATGATAGTATGTTTTAATAAAGATAGCTATCGAGAACGTATGAAATGGTCAAATAGGTGTAGCCCCTGTTTCCTACTGGGCACGCTGGGCATGGCCCATGGCGCCGCGATCGACAGGGCCTCCTTAGTTCCTGCCAGTTCATCAAATGATAGCCGATATTTATTTACCTTTTAATCAAATTAAACAATAATCCTAATGTACCCAGTGCCCCTAATTGGTTAAAGACGGCACTAGTAGCGAGCATCGTTTATTTTAACAAAATATTAAATTATTTAGTGAAAACGACTGCGTGGTTAGTAAGTTTAGTAAATTATTTAACAGTAATCTGACGTGATGCGAATCTGATGAAAGCACCCAAAAATGAAAATTATTTATATAAATTAAAACCAATCAATAAAAAAAGGGTACACAAAATAACTTACTTGCGGTATTATAAGTACTATTAATACATAATATCTGACAAAATAATCTGATATTATATCTAAAATAAGCTACGAATTTGTGCAATCGGGCTTTCCGATCCCAATAAGATTTCCAGAGGTCTTTTCATTAAGTGTAACTGTTGCTCGAAAGGTAAAGGAAATCATCTTGAGTAAAGTCACACACTCCAGATATTTTATTAGAAGCAAACGGCGCGTGTACTGCCTAACAATTATTCCAATTAAGATATTGGCCTATTTTTATTATTAAACTATACGTAGGTATACCCGTATAGATGAGGCTAATAATAAATAAGGAAATAAATAACTTCAGGGAGAATTGATGATTACATGAATGATTTCCAGAGGTTTATATTATTAACTTACCAAACAGAATTATATACCCTTAGAAATGTTTTTTTTAAAGGCGGCTTTGTTATAGTAGTTGTACAATATTTACGCAAACCGAGAGCCCATATTTAAAACCATTTGTACGTTTACCATTTACCAATGTATCTTTAATACTGTGCTTTGGTTGTTCAATTTCTATGATACAAACACTTTTAGTAGCTTACTATAAAAATGTAAAAAAACTATATCGTATCGGTAAATTAAGTCAAATAAAAATTGTAAAAACATCTTTATATTATTTTGAAAAAATATATGATTATTTAATTTTTAATAAGTGGGCCAGCATGCATGATGGATTATGGTGATAATAATAATTTTAAATAGCATACAAGGACAATTGTACATTTAAAAGACATACGATTGTATCGAAACAAGCTTCACGTCGCCTGGCTGTGGGCAATCGCATCAGAGTGTGCAATAAACAACAATCTCCGTTTTGCACGTAAATTCTCATTTATCGTCAGGCAGACCACGCCGAAGCTCGAGCACGGGGGGCTTTTCACTATATTTCATAATTTCACCATTGAAGTGTAAAATATATCCAGGGCATGACCAAAGATTGCCCACTTTGCCAGCCCATGTGTTCTCTTCTTCCTATAACCTTGGATCCTTCAAGCGATGCGTGAAGAAGCAACTTTTTTTATTGTGACTCGACATATGACTGCTACTACAATTCAATAACTGTGAGTAGCAATCACATCCACTATGCCGGCCTAGATGGAACCGGCAACTTACAAGCTGATCCCGAAACGTGACCAAATCACTTCACGGTTTGTATACGAGTACTTGTAAGTGGTGGTACTACCCCGGATCGGCAGACTGGGTACCACTGCCTACCACTCTTTAAAAACTCTTTAAAACTTGGTGGCCTAAGTGGCCTGCATGGTTCATGTGACTGCTACTTACAGTTATTTAACTGAAGATCGCACATCATAGATCGCATTCCAGCGACTCACATGTCTAGTCACCAATAAAATAATATAAAATATAACTAGTTATTATCGCCACTTGCCACGATCCTGACACAACTTCCTCGCTTTCCTTACATCCAAAATCCCTTACATTCATACAAGCTCTACGGTAGAAAGCTCGGGAAAGTTGGGTGGCCAAGTGCCCATAACCTTAGTGCTTTGTATAAATAATGTGTATCTATTAGGTAATAGTAAGCGACCGTGGTGTAGTGGCAGTGCAATGGTTCCCGAGAGCCCCAGTTCGAAACCACCCACTCTTACCAATGTATCTTTGATATATGTCATTTGGTTCGATCTTTGACCCGCCTGATGATAAACAAGAGAAGATCCAAGAATGACGACGACTGAAACAATCGAGTTAGTTCACGGCTGCCTCAGTCGCCGTCACTATGCCGGCCAAAAATGATACAAGCACTTTAGTAGTACATTAGTTATTATTGCCAGTAATATCAGTTTTCATATGGTATATAATTTCTCATTCAAAAACCAACCCTTTCCCAGTCAATCCTTACTCGGCTTCATATATTTCAAGAGTCATACATGTGTAACTTAATCCTTTGGATTTAGGGGTATGAGGCCGTGCTATCTAAGAAGACTTCCTAGATGGTTATCAGTCTTGTCACGTTTTACCAAACTACGCGATGTGGTCGTAATGTATGCGGTCTAATCGCGAAACGCAGCGCATCGTCCAAGGATATTTTTTGTGACGTAGATCTCTTGGGTATGATCTGAATTGACATGAGATAGGTGTCATGTGAAAGCAAACCTAACTCAAACTAGGGGGAAACGGTATGACACCTTATTTTATTTCTTTTGAAATGCATAGTACAATATATTTATTATATTTTAGGATTTTTTTTAATATAAACTATAACAAAAGCAATGAATTATTGGTACGATAGGAAAATAACTTAAGATGTTCTATTCTAATGAAAATCTAACAAGTTTTTAGTCGGCATTGTTTTTGTTCATTTATTTGTAACTCTACATATGACAGCACCCCGCCCAATATTAAGCTGGAGTGCGGTCCATACGTGGAAGCGACTGCTACTATAGTTAAATAACTGTAAGCAGCAGTCGCATCCACTATGCCGGCCTAGTTGGAACCGGCAACTTACAAGCTGATCCCAAAACGCGAACCCCGGATAGGCAGACTGGGCACCACCACTCCTTTCTTGACAACCAGACCCGAAGCGAACCTCTTTATATTTTAGGAAATATTTGTAAATTTAATTTACTTATTGAATATTACAAATAAAAGCTATGAAACAATACTCCGACCGGGAATCAAACCCGGGACTTTCCGCTTTTTGACGACCTCTTGCTTAGTATTAGGCAAGTCGAGGTCTGTTGCCCTTTACCTTATAGGTCCAATAACCCACTTATTAGACCTAGTAGTTTAGCTGGAGTCATTGCTTAAAAAACAGATGAACAGACCGTTACGAGTGAACAGACCGTGAAGTCACGTTTCGAGATCAGCTTGTAAGTTGCTGGTTCCAACTAGGCATAATGGGTGCAACTGCTATTTGCACTTATTTAAATATAGTAACAGTCGCCTCGATTCTCGAACCACACTTCAGCTTAACAGGCGGAGTGCTGTCGTCATATATCGACTCACAATAATAACAAAGATCATGAACGCAAAAATGTGTATAGTAATTTATAAACATTGTAAACGAACTGCCTTTAATAGACTCTTTTGAAATTTCTATCATTCAAAAGTTCCATTGAATAAAATTCGTTGATACAAGAGTGTACGCTCTACAACAAAAACGTATGCCAGAGCGAACAGTTTCAAGTATACATACATCCAAGTTTTAAATCAACGTTGCGTGGACAATTGCTCAAAAGTTTTTTTCATTTTACTTTCTACATCGAAATGGTTTTGAATGACTAAATTTATTTTCTTGTTGGAATAAATACAATTGAAAAATGTTTTAGCCTAATATTCAACGACATATTTATTGTATTTTTGTGTCTCTTCACTGTGGTCGAATAAATATAAAATAATTAATTTATAAATTTCCTTTTAAAAATGATTAAAATATGAAAACAAAAACATAGACATTTTTATCCCCAATTTTTCTATCTTTAAGAGATCAAATAATATAATATTTAATAAGTAATGATAATGCTTGTTGTATTTGAGTGATTTTATGTCTTTTTTTATGATTTTGTTATATTAAAATGACAGTGTCTATTATCATAATGCCCCTTATGGTTAAATGATAGATTAATAGATAATAAATTAGTAGTTAATGATTTGTAATATAATACTATGTAATTTTTAATTATTATTGTTCGCAGTGTGTGCATAATTTTTGAGTTGCCATAGAGTTTGAAGTTGACAAAGTTTTTCATGCTGAATCAAAGATTGCAATTTGTTTTGCACACCTATAAAATAAATAATAAATTTATGGTTAGATATTATTATAAATGATAATAAAAATTCATGTAATCCAATAAGCTAATAGGTATTGAATATAATTTCATGTGTAAGAAACTACGTAGAAGCTTCTAAAAGCATTTTTATTGCCACACATAAAGCACATGTTTAGGAATGTCATAAAACCTACGGGTCGCTACCGTTCGAATTCTCAAGACAGAACGTGGCAACTGTGTAAGACAATATTAAAATATATTACAAAGTATTATTACAAAATAATAGCATATCATTTTCATATATAAAAAAAATTAAACATTTTAAAACCAATATACCAATATAAAATTTATATTTATCTAAACGAAAACGAAAAACAATATTATAAATATACCTTCAAATTTGAACAATAAAATCCTCTAATATTACTTACATTTAACAGACAGAAAAATCCATTAGCAGTACCAACATATACTATTAGCTGATTCATAAAGAAAACTTCGCTCAAAAAATAAAATCCTAATTTTGACCTCACAAAGTATAATTTAGGAAGTTTGATTCCTTGCCAAAAGTAATTTCGCTACCTGCCGTTAAGGCGACGCTACGTTCGGAGAGAGTCCGCATTTCACATCTTTTGGCACAGCTTCTTAAACTGTCCTATGAGAGTTACATTATTACGTGTTCTGTGGAATAATGTAGTAGTAAAATTTTGCCCATGTAACGCCGGGAACAGGTAGGCGCAGTTAACAAAATTACTTAACGACACTTACAAAGTTGCTCACCAAACAAAGTTAACTCCCCGTAATTAATGGATACCATGTTTATTTCGTTATTTCTATCACACACTACACTACCACTTTATTGTTAACAAAAAGATAGATCTCAAGATAGATTAAAACTCATAGATGGATAAAAATAAAATGATTAATAAATAATAAATATCTTCTTACTTCATCTTTTCACCCCCATGATTTTTACCACATGTCGGGGGAAGAATCCTCACTCTGTCGACCGAATCGGTATTCGAACTAAAAGGTTTGCGGCGTCGGTATTTCGTAAAATAATCGAAAAGTGAAATGTTTAACCAGCCCATGTCCTCTCGGGATCCTAAAGATGGTATTCTTCAAAACGTAAATAAGCACCTTTGACCATTATGAAGGTGATCTCCATTATGGGACCCTTGCTTACTTTCAGACAAATTCGAGGTCCGTTATAGCGAGACGACAAAATAAAACTGAAAATAGAGTATATTTAAAATATTATTCATTTGGAACAATACTTATAAAAATAAGATATGCTTGATTTAGCTGAATTAATTTCAGTAAATATCTGAAGACATACTCGTATTTACTCGTAAACTAAAATCTATTTTTTATTTATTTCAGTCTTGCAAAATCACTGTAATTTTAAATACAATATAATTCCCTAGAGTAAATACATAATAAATTAATCTATCAATAAAATTGTCGCGCCTTTTTACCACGGGGATAGGCAGAGACAATGAAGCGCTTAATAAAGATAAGAAAAATAATCCCTACTGAGTAATTATAAAATATTGCAGGCTATTTAGTTTACAGTTCATTAGACCATAAAATGCCTTAACAACTTTAATAAAGAAAACTAGTAAATGAGATAATAAAACAAAAATATGTCTTCATTATAATAACGAGGTAAATGATCCTTTTTAATTTTAAAAAAGTGTTTAAAATTCAACCCAGTAATAAAGTAAATAAATCTGGATGATTTTTTTCTTCTTTATTCGTATCACGCAATAAGATCTTCTTCAGACTGCTCCTGCTAGAAACTTTAATTAAATATAGCCATTAAAAATATTTATAACGCTCCTCGGCGCCTTTGCATTTTTATAGCTTTTTACAAGATAACATGCAACGAAAAATATTTCTCCAAGAATCAAACCTTTTACGTTGTAAAAATTTACTGTTAATATACATATATATTTTAAATATAAACTTTTAACTGGCTGTTCTTTTTGTAATTTTTGACTGGCATAGTGACGACGACTGAAGCAACCGTAAACTAAATCGGTTTTTCAGTTGTCGGCGCTTTTGGACTTCGCTTTGATTTGAATTCAATGAAACCCGTTACTTATGAGTACTTTTTTTATTATTATTAAGCTGAGACGCGTCATCTAACCTCGACCTGCCTGATGATAAGCAAGAGGAGGTCCTTGGTCCTTGAGTGACGAAGACTGAAAATAAAACTAGTTGGTTCACGGCTGCCTCAGTCGCCATCACTATGCCGGCGAAGGGTGCTTCTTTACGCATCGCTTGAAGGATCCAAGGTCACAGGATGGAGAGAACACATGGGCTGGCAAAGCATTCCACTTGTCGATTGTTCTACAATTGCGACTTTTCTCTTTTTTACAAAAGTAACCTACCTTTCCTCTTTTAATTTACTCCTTTGCTAACTTTTACTCGTAGCTTTGCTACTAATAATGGATAAATGGTTTCACACTGTTCAGTAACACGCACAACGAATAAAATGTCGAAACGGAACAATTTCTTTTCCTAGCCTTAATTGAAACAAATTTGTTAGGGGAAATAAATACATTTATCTGCTTAGTGTAAATCGATTCCCATATCCTGTTTAGGAGTTAGAATTTTACAATCTGGTGCCAATATTGTATAATGTCGTCACTTTCGGCTTCTAAAAGGAATCTATTCAGGCAGGAAACGACCCGCCCGGTTACTTTAAAAAGGTTTTACCTACTACACTCGTGGCAATGTGTTCGAATAAAATGGATTATTTATTTAAGATAGTACACTGTATACTTATGTATACACACCGTGTGTAAATACTTATGTATTTACACACGGATAATTTTGTAAATTTAAAAACCATTTGGTATAGAATTGTGGATGTGAGAAAAGCGAGGTAGTTGTGTCAGGATCGTGACAAGTGGCGCTCCATTGTCTCTGCCTATCCTAATAATAGGCAGTGTAGACACGATAATTTTATTGATTGATGTGTCATCTAAAAAACTCTACCCCGCAAACAACGTACATACTAAAAGTTCACTTTAAAATTCATTAATCCCGAGTATTTTTTAAAGTCTTTAAATTTACTTAGTAAACTTGGACATTGTACCACGATGTCATAAGTTTATCGCCTGCAAATTGGCCATCAGAAGAACGCGAAGTACCACGTCTAGGATTCATAAACGGGTAGACAATCGCTCAAGCTACCCCTCAACATCATTAAACCTACATTGTAAGTTTATAGTATGTTGTAATATCTAAATTGGACCAGGAAAGTATTTTGTAATACCGACACACCCTGTACTTAGTTATAAAACGAAGATTAAAAATGTGCTCTACATACAAGTATGACAGCACCTCGCCTGATGTTAAACTGGAGCGCGGTCCATACGTGGAGGTGACTACTACTACAATTATTTTGTAGTAGCAGTCATTTAGGCCTAGTTGGAACTAGAAACTATTTATATTAACAAATATTTGAAATATTTAATCTTATTAAATAAAAGCTACATATTAAACGGATATTTACTTCGAACGGGAATGAAACCCGGGACTTTATGCGTTTTCCCCAATGCGCCACGCCTGTCGCCAGTTTAAGTCAAACTGGCGATAAACTTGCATAATATTAGACAAGTTAAGGTCCAAGAGCGTCGACGTCTTATAGTTGCCTTGGTTGCCGTAACGGCCAAAGTAATTCATAAATCTGTATTAAATATTATTTAAAGATACCTACTGCAATTCCTAATTGATACTTTGAAAAGCATTATTTTGGGGAATCCTATTGTTAATGAACCATCAGAGCTCCTGTAGCATTTAGTATACCTAGTTTAGGATGCATTCATTTATTGTGACACGACATCTGACCTCGACCCGCCTGATGAAAAGCAAGAGGAGTTTACAGCTGCCTCAGTCGCCGTCACTATGCCGGCCATAACTATAGGCTGGTAAATTTGAAGGAAGTGACAAAATTGTGAAAAGTGGTGCTCTATTGTCTCTGGTATGCTACGAGTACGATAAATAAGTACCTAATCTTTTTTATAGAGGTTTGAAATATGACCGCACCCCTTCGATGATAAGCTAGAGTGCGGTCTACAAATGGAGGTGACTACTACAACAGTTATATAACTGCAAGTAGCAGATACATTCACTATGTCGACCTATTATTTATTTTATTTATTTATGAATTGGCATGTACAACAGATTGCTGACAAAATTGAACATGGAACATCTAGAAAGCAGTAGAAAATTCTAGTCTGTAATCCAAATTGTATGCATACAACTATATTTAAAATGTATAAAAATTGAAATGAAAAATTTTATGCAAATTATTGCAATTAAATAAAATCAAATAATTAAAAATAGTTCAAAAAATATATATATAATAATTAAAAATTCATGCAAAAAAAAAGATAAAATTATAACTAAAAGAAAAATCTACGATGACATGAATATAACAGAAACTGCCCTCTTAAATTAGTTGGTTTTAGTAGATTTATAGATAAGATAAAGATTTATTATTCGGCATTATTTAACTTGCAAGGCTTCCCTGTGATCAGTGCATAGAAAATAAATATATGTGGTTAATGGTTAAATGAGTCGTATACTTATTGTGTACTATTTATTTACTAGTTAATGAACGTGGCATTCATTACACCGTGGGGACTTTAAAAGAGATTTTCTAAAAATCTAACTTATCAGAGGATAAAAGGGACAAATTAGATTAGTTACGCTTCCTGGCTAATAAATAGATGGTTTAACACAAAATCGGTTCTCATTCGGTCAACGTCGACTCGACCGGCAGCGAAGTTTTAGCACACGGATTAATTGCATGTCCCAATCGTGTAATGGACACGTTTTGGTTAAATCATTTGGTCAGCCGATTCGTGCAGCATTAGATAGTTTCAATGCAAGCTTATGTTGGATTAAAAGCCGTTCTTTAATTAGTGTTTAAACGTCGAGGTTTTCTTTTTCTTTAAAGAATGTATTTGTGGTAATTTATACAGACCGTGAGACGTGAAGTGACTTTTCGGGATCAGCTTGTAAGTTGCCAGTTCCAACTACTGCTACTACAGTTCGAGGCGACTACTACTACTGTCAAATAATTGCCAGTAACAGTCGCATTTACTATGTTGACCTAATTGGCAACTTTTGTGCTTATCCTGAAACGGAAATGTTCTCTTCAAGGTGGTATACACTTACACTTGACAGTAGTGGTACTACTTCGGATCGGCAGACTATGACCACCAATTGTACCTACCAAATAAATACCTACACAACTTAATGTGGTGGTATAGCTTGTCTAACTTTAAATGACGCGCCCCTCCACTTTATTACTTTATTTAAATGTGTGAATACAAATATTACTAACTATACTACTATACTTCATTAACATGCTCCTCCTTTTGTGTCTAACCAGCAACTGAATGACCAATTACAATTGCATTTTCGGTTTGTTGCATTGATATTTTATATTCGCACGTGTGTTTAAATGCAGTAGAGGGCGCGTCATTTCAGCTTTGACAAACTCTACAAATATAATTAAAATTTACCAACACAATTTAAGTTATCTCAAAAAAATAGAAAGTTGCTAAATTCGGTTAATAAATTCAACAAGAATGCTTTCGTTTCATAAACATAACTTCGTAGGTAGTACAAATGAATGCAATAAATGTTAATTTGGTATCTCATTCCCTGCAGGCGGTCAATTCCGATGAACACTGGGACGTAAAAAAATGTCAATAGGTTTGTGAGCTTCTGACAGTTTCTTGGCAAGCTGCGTTTTAATTACGAGGCACTTTTTACACAACGTCCGTTGTTCTACCGCGAACACTCCGACAGAACAGTTCGATTTGGCTAGGACCTCGCCAGTTTTTTGGCACAAACGCTGATGTCACCAAAGATAATATGCATTGTAATTTTATTCTTTCAATGGTCCTGCGGCTTTTCCGCCCTCCCTTTTCGATGAGCGGCCTTTTATAAAATTGCTATAACATTAATGGAAAATTTATTTGACCATAAAAATATTTTTTATTATTCTTCATTATTTGACTGCGCTAAAACGCGGTCCATAAATAGAGGCGACTACAACTACAGTTAAATAACTGTAAGTAGCAGTCGCATGCACAATGCCGGCCCAGTTACCAGATCTGAGAAACTGATCTCGAAACGTGATTGTACACTTACCGGGTACCACCCGGGTTCGGCATACTAAGACAAATGACCACTAATTGTCCGTTGGTCACCACTCCTAATATTCAGTTATACGAGTATCTACAAAGCTTATAACTACTACAACCAGTTAATTTACAACTACAGTATGCTCAAAATGTAAATCTGTATGATTCAAAATGTACTCGTATCTTTGAATTTATGAGGACATTGCAACTTCTGTATGAATGTAAAATTTAACTCATGCACCTAACTAATACCTACCTATACACTTTTTTTGTTATGTCCCGACATGCTTATGACCTCGACCTGCCTGAATCCAAGAGTACCGACGCGAAAGTTTATGGAATGGGGAGAATACATGGGCTAGCAAAGCGTTCAGCTTGTCGGTTGTTCGACAAAGATACCTCGTGGTTCATTGTTCCTGGCATCACGGCACTAGGCATACGAGGTGCAGCGAGTAAGAGCTGCAACCTTCTCCGTTGTACAGGCGACATAAGTGGACTTACATAAATAAACTTTTAATTACATAATTAATTTAATTTAAAATATGTATTTATACGCTTCCGCAAGTATTATAATAAATGATTCGATGGCACGATAATAGCATGTATGCTCGCGATAAACGTACATACAACAATGTTGAAGCAATATTTCACAATGTATGTCTAGCTCGCATACTGCAACGATAAAACGGGTTATGGATACGAGTCTCGGCCGCAGAACTCCGTCGTAGGTAACATCATAAAACTCATATCAAAAACCGCGAGAACTTTCCTATAAGCCTTCAGGCGATAAGGGCATATTTTTATTAGATACTTCGCTGTAAAGTTTACCCTAAGAAAGGGGAACTTAACAATTAATACTCGCGATAGTATTATCGACGTATTTTATGTGTTATCGTAGTTCTTAATGAGTTTCTGTAAAGTAGGTTTTATAGAATTTAATACAATATTGATTTATCATTATCGTGTCATCCATTAGTCGTCCACTGTGTCCAGCAATATTGATAGTATGAATATGTTAGTTTTTTTTATTTATTTCAGAGACAAAACGGATTAATATCTAACATTCTGGTATACAAACATGACTCGTCATTAATGAAAAAATACAAGAAGAATGATAATACAAGGATGTTTTTAAATCTCGCAACACTCACTCCATAGAAGCCACTTTTCAAAATTAAATCTGGGTATGTAACAATGGCTATGTCTGACTACATTTTGTTGCTTACTAATGGACATAATTTATCGATAAAACTCTTTAAAAAACAGAAGTTCAGAGTGCCCAAAACCAAAAAAAGTCTATATGAAGACTTTTGGAGATTTAAATACAGCAAAAGAGTTGTGTCCGGATCGTGGAAATTAAATTAAAGTGAGTATTTGAAGATCATGATGATGTCTCTTCGTGACGATGGCTGCAAAGCTCTCGAAATGTCAGAATAATAAAATAAATTTGTAAAATCAAAACCAAAATAAACGCGATAGTAAGCCGTATAAAATTTGTTTAATTCATTAATCAATGTTTGCGCAAAATCTAAGAAAATATTATGATAATGTTGGGATTTTTCAATATTAAAACTTAAACGAATACTCTGATTAAATAAAAGATTTTCATATAGATATATAAACAAATTATAAACATTTTATTATTAAAATGTTTATAATTTATAAATGTTTATAAACGTTTTTTTTTTATAAATGTATCAATAAATATAAATTCTCAAAGTAACCAAGATGTTAATTTAGTAATTGTAAATGTTTAATCCTCTTATGACACAACATTGCTTGAGACAGTTCATAACACCTTCCCTTTCATTTGAACCCGCTCATTATTCCTAAATAAGGCGTTTATTAAATTCAACACAGACAACATGTTTGAAAATAAACTTTACAGCGTTTTACATAAAGTATAATTTACCATGGACAGATTTAAAGGTAAACCGAGATTGCACTATAATATTCCGTAAACCACTGGCAATAAGTCTTTGTTGCAAATAAAAGCTAAGATCCACTGAAGCACGTGTCTTGTTAAATATTGGAAGTGTACAATATTCAAGTAATAGTGTGAACATTGTATTGAATTTAGAGACAGTTTGAAGAGACCTGCACATGTTTATTGTTTAATGTACGACATGTTACCTACTTAATCACTAAAACTTACTTAATGTGAAGATTTTTAAATATTTTTAGTTCTTTATCCTTTTATTCCCATAATATAAGATCTATTATATAATATGGGAATATCAATACCAATACAAAGAATATCATTTATTACGATCTAACATTATGTGTGGGATCTCCAGATATAGAGTGACGATAGTGGATAGAATTGGGACCCAATCGAAGACATCCTCAAGAAAGCTGTGTTGCCTAGTACCCATAACCGAAGAGCTTGTATGAAGAGGACTGTGGATGTGAGAGAAGCAAGGGAGTTAATTCAGGTTCGTGGCAAGTGAGCGATCCACTTGCCATGAACCTATTGTCTCTGCTTATCTCTGCCGGAAAAAGGCGTGACAATTTGATTGATTGAGATCTCCAGCCTCCCAGATCCAGCCTGAGGCCGTACAAAGGGCCTACCATTAAGTGCGTTACCCCTGATATATACCCCTGATGGGCGTACCACCTATGTTACGTATTAAAACAATGTTTATTTGCGAGATATTGGCTGACACATCGGCACACACACACACACTCGAAGAACCGACAATCGATGGGGAGAAAGGTTCTAGAGTGGAGACCACGAACCGGAAGACGCAGCGTAGGTAGGCCTCCCACTAGGTGGACTGACGACATAGTGAAAGTCACGAATATCCGGTGGATGCAACTGGCATCTTGTCGTTCCAAATGGCGTTCTAAGGGAGGCCTATGTTTAGCAGTGGACGCCTTCTGGCTGATGGTGATGATTGGCTGACAGCATTGTATTGAAATTATTTTGCAGCGCCATCTAGTTGCAGCGTGGGGCGTTGATATATCAGCACGTCACGTCAAAAATTATAAAAAATAGATAAAAGTAAAAAAAGGAAAGCCCGATAAGTGGCCGGCATAGTGGGAGCACGGGTTCAAAACAATTTGCCGATAACAATGTATCTTTGATGTACCTATATTATGTACTTTGGTCGTCCTGTTTCTATGATACAAGCACTTTAGTTACTTGATATAAAAGTGTAAAATTAAAATAACAAAAAAACAGATAATCACGTCATCTGAGACAAGCGCTCGTCACCTGAGTCAGTTTTTACAGTCGTCTGCGTTTTTATACTTCCCCTTGCTTACTATTAGGCAAGTCAGGATTAGATTAGATGTCAAGTCTTTACAAAAAAGAAATATAGAAATAACGTAATACAATATTGTTTTTTTATATGGAACTGTGATATATTTGATATATACTCATAAGTGCCTTTCCATTAATGTCGAGGGGAATGTTCATTGTATTTCTTCAATACTGTATATATGTATTCAAATCAGCGAGACTATTTGTTTAAAGGCAAAGAAGAATCGATGACATAAAGGAATACTACAATTCCAAGTCGTAGATATCCGTCTGACATAATCTGAACAGGATTTTTATAGCTTTTCATAAAATAGCTCATAAGTTTATATTGCTCTTTTAATATAAAAATACGTAGGCACTTCTTATGTCCTATATCGAATTTCATGTACGTGCCAATAGATTTCCTTTTAACTTGCCGCCTTGGAGCTGCATTTTCACACCTCGTAACTCTAAATTAGATGAAAGCATTGCAAATATTTTGAATTTTACCTTTTCACGTTATAACACGCCGCTAAAAGCTGTGCAACGTACAATGATACTATATTTCAAATATATTTTATTGTTAGGTGTCCGTCCCATTTGCAGTGGTTATTTATTTATCAAATCAAATTGTCACGCCTTTTTCCGGCAGAGATAAGCAGAGACAATAGAGCGATCCACTTGCCACGATCCTGTCATAACTCCCTTGCTTCCCTCAGATCCACAGTCCTCTTCATATACACGGCTTTCTTGAGGATGTCTCCGATTGGATCCTCGTTCTATTCACTATCGTCACTCCATATCTGGAGATCCATATCCTCCATATCCTACAGGGATAGGCAGAAACAATGGAGCGCCACTTACCACGATCCTTACACAGCTCCCTTGCTTCCTTCACATCCACAATTCTCTTCATACAGGCTCTGTGGTTATGGGCACTAGGCAACCTAGCTTTCTTGATGATGTCTCCGACGTGGTTGGAAAACACTCTCCTGGGCCTGCCTTGTTAAACGCATCCATCCACATCAGATTTATAAATTCCTTTCGTCAATCTACTTTTACTCATCCTTTCCATGTGCCCAAACCATTTATATACAACTAAATATAAATAGATATTTATTCCGCAGCTTAACAGCTGGATTAGTAGCCCACTTCTCTTCCATTCCATTCCTTCAATAGTAGGAACGCACTCCAGCTTAACATCAGACGATGTGCAGTCATATACCGAACCACAATACAAATGTTTTATACAGCAAGTAGCAGTCGCATTTACTATGCCGGCCTAGTTGAAACCGGCAACTAGGCCACCTCGGTTCAGTAGACTGGGCAAATGGTCTACTACTCGGTAGGCCAAATACCCCGACTCGGAGCAAATACCTGCCTCATTTTTTTATTAACTATTAATTGAATATCTAATGTCATCATCATCAGCTAGAAGGCGTCCACTGCTGAATATAGGCCTCCTATATTCTTTAGGCCTTTAGAACGACAAGATGCCAGTTACATCCTCTGGTTATTCGCGACTTTCACTATGTCGTCAGTCCACCTAGCGGAAAGCCTACCTACGCTTATGTAATAAACAAATAAATAATTCTAAATCGAATTCTGCCTTTTTTTCTTATCGCTAGATATCGAACAATCTCTAGACGGATTAAGTAGGTACATACTAACTAATTTGAACAATATAATACGAATAATTCATACACTATTTTAACTAAAATTATAAAGGTTCAAAATGAATATAACGCGTCACCCGTTGGCACATGAAAAATGTATAGTGATTACATTTACTCAAGCGAACGCCCGCCCGCCTTTACAAAGATTCAGTCTCTCTCATGTCACTTGCCAAGTTTTGCAATCCTTTACTTGTGTTTTATTTGACAGATGAGTCTTACACCTACGCTATTTACATAGTTAAAAAAGTAACGAAAGTTTTGATGAAAAGAGGCGAGCACGAGCACGAGGGGATAAGAGCACGAGTTCAAGACCACCCACCGGTACTAATGTATCTTTGATATATGTACTATGATACAAGCACTTTGGTATTGAAATGTAAATTCAACAAAATGGGGCGTAGTCTAGGCATCCCCAGTACCAATGTATACTAAATTTATAACAGTTTATTATTCTATTAATATACTTTGGTCGTCAAGTTTCTATTATTAAAGAACGTTTTGTAGCTTTGTACATAATTTAAAAAATGGCTTTACTAGTGAGATTATGACGTTGAAAATATAATTTAAAAAAAAAAATTTCTGACCGCAACAGTAACTACAGTTCTAAAACTGTTATAAATTTAGTATACGATTTTCGTAACAATTTTAAATTACCTTGCTATATAGCAGGTGTCCGCAAAGCTTATATTTAGAGAATTATGGATGTGAGGGACGAAGAGCATTCCACAGGATCGTGGAATGTAGCGCTCTATATCTATCCCTATGGGAATTAAGGCATGTTAATATGTTTTTTTTAATATAAATAATACATAATTGTATCGTGAATATACCTAGTTGTGTGAACTCATTGACAAAATAAATTCATTTAAAGTATTTTAAAACCAAATGCAATTAAAAGTAATTTGATAACCTTACGGACAGACGATGAGTATTAATGTAGAAAAGAGAATATGATTAATTGCTATGAATTCTCTAGCAGCTGGGAACGAATTACAAACGCCCCCACAATCGTCGGCTTGTTAGACTACTGTATTAAAACAAAATGTCTACCATTTTTATTTCAAAAGAAATATCCCCATTAACCATTACAATTATTATGGATTCATTATTCAATATCTTTGAACACATACGAGTATTGTGTATCATACGAATAAGCGAATTTGATATACTTTGACCTTGCCTTGCCTGTTTGTAAACGACTTCCCTGTTGGACATCGAGTGCCGACGGTTGAAAATCCGTTTCAATTTACGGTTGCCTCAGTCGCTGTCACTAAATTTTGGTACGCTTCGTAAAGCATCTCGTAAAGCACTTGTTGATTGTTCTACAAAAAAACGATGCACCGAACCTTTTAGTATGACAGTCGATTAGGTCTGCTGAATGCGGTTGAATTTCTCGAGTATCACAGGATACCCGCCAGTATCGCGGGAGTATAAAGACGTACTTTAATAGCCCAGTTTCAGTGATACAAGTACATTTAATAACATACGAGCTTAGTTATTCTCTTATCTTAGCTAATCTCGAATGATTGTCTAGAAAAGTAAGTAATTAATAGTTCCTAAACACTAGAGTGCCAATAACTGCAGAGACAAAAGAAATCGTCTGCAGCGAGGGCACTCATGTTTGAGTGACACTCGCCTAAGTATAGCCTCTTCTTGTGTTTCTTGTCACGATGCGTCTCTAAATCGTCTCATTGTCTTCCGTCGAGCGCCGCAGCCGTGTGGCTCCATTCCAAATCCCCACACTTGTCTTTGTCTATCCTTACTCGTGTCAAAAAATCTGGTGATTGTCCACCGCTAATGTCTTTTGAATTTTATTATCTGCTACCTGTCGCCATTTCACTCCATGTTAATTATGTTGTGTATAAATAGTACGTATTTTTCTTGATCTTATTCCAATAGTATAAGTATCATATATGTTATAATATAAAATACTTATTATAATATAATTCTTTATTGAGAAACAGATAAAATTAAAAGTATATTGACTATAATTAAACTATAAATAAAAAATATCATCTAATGACGTCGCATCAGAGATAGTCCCAAGACTGGCAACATTTTCCCTTTGTATATCATAGCAAGGTAGAAATAATGGCCCGCCTTCGTGTCTCCAGACTTCTCCGTCAGCCGCTTGGACAACTTCTTGGCCAGGCGCTTAGCTCAAGGTCTTCAAGGGCCTATCGTCTTGGCCCGAAATGACGCAAGTTCGTAACCAGCACGTTGGCGTATTTGCGGTACTGTTGGAGCAAGAGCCCTTCGGATGATATCGTTAAGTGCCGCAAGACGGGGAATACGTTCGGCACTTCTGTCACAAGAAAGCCTGTGGTGTCCGAGATTATCCACCGGTTCTCCGCACCGACACTGGTGTTGATGGAAAGTCCAGGCTCCGACACCAGGGTCAGAGTATTTCTGTCGAGGAGTCTCCTAACCGGTCCAGAAGTCCAAGAATGCCAACGACTGAAAAAACCGAGTCACTTCACGGTTGCCTTAGTCGCGGTCATCATGCCGGCCAAAAGTATAACTTTTCTTTGTGAAAATAAAGAAAACTTTAAACTACTTAACATTCAGCTCGCGAATGAATGGAATAAAATTGAATTTATATAAATGATTACAACGTGATATTGTTACATTGTTGTGTCGCAGCGTCTAGCAGATTGGTGGAGCATTCCTAAACAGTAGGAGGACAGCTGTAGCGACAACGTGTTGTGCAGGCTATTGACAGTTTCTTGGCAAGCAACTATTTAATTACGGGCCATTCTGCCAATTCTGCCGCCACTCATGGCCGCAAACAGCCTGCAGAGCATTTCGTTTTTGCTGCTTCGCTAACTTTTGGCACGAGCCAATTATTACGAGTAAAGGAACGCAATCTTACACGCCGCTTATGAAAGCTCACTGAACAATGAGGTCTGCGGCCTTCACAACGCTTTCGAGTGTACTCTTATGGTAAATGAATAAATTTCGCTATGCCTTTGTACTGTACAATCTGATGTTTAATGTAGGGTTGGAAAATTGGGTTATTTCATTCTAAATTTATAATTAGTAGAAACCTTTTGTTACCTAAATATTGGTGCTAAACACATATAGCCTGACTTTAATATAACAAAAAACAATATTTAAATGAAAACTGGATTATAAAGAGAACTTTATAATTGTTGAAATTTAATAGGCCTACTCGATTTCTAATAGAAAAGAGCGTATGTTATATTTTACCTAAGTCGCTCACAAATTTAAAAGCCTAACACAAGTTTAATTAAAATAAAGCTTTAAGTTTGGTTGGCAGACGTCGTCGCCTCTCCCCGTTCGCGACGAAAGCACGGGCGGAAACTGCCCACGCGCCCTCCATTTAATTATGCTAATGTTTTTATTGTACAGGCAGATGTGTACAAAGATACACTCCTCTGTAAATGAAGGCTTGACAATAATTTCATAATTAAAATATATAAAATAATATATTTTTATCAAAGAGTTAGGTGCACAGTATTCTAGGCGATCAAAGATAAAATTCGAAACACACAAACATACTACGCACTAAAACACAATTTGTATACGTTACCGAAACAGCCGCCAAACTAAAGTGGGACTGGGCAAGGTCATCTCTGCCGTTGTCTTGTCTCATGCGTCTTGGGCAAAACCCACTGGCATGTGTGTGAGTGGACTCCAGATTGCAAAAGACATCGTGGTAGTCCGAAATGAAGATGCCGAGATGAGATAGACTGCAATAATTCGTGGCGAGAGACCTCAAAGTATCGTGAGTGAAACCAAAAAAGAGAGGAAGGCAGAAGGACAATTATTTGGTAGCTCATTGTTATCATTATGATATCTCAGATTTAACACACTTGTTGGCAAAAAAAATTAAATAGAAATATAATATTAAAATAGAAGTATACCTCAAATTACTGTGTTATGAGTACAATAATATCCCACCTGATGTTAAGCTGGAGGGCGGTCTATTTATGAAGGCGACTGCTACTACAGGTAAATAACTGCAATCTAATCCCGCAAACGCGACTACTTAATCGCTTCACGGCCTGTACACTTGAAAGTGGTGGTACTAACCCAGATCGGCCACAAACTGTTAAAACTACCACTACCGCTCTTAAAAACATATTAATTTACAATTGTATAGGATTTTAACCTTGATGTAAATGTGACATAAATTTTCATTAGGCCCATTATCATTGAAAACAAGCGGCGCTCACCATTTTCTGAATTAATCTGACAGCTTTAAAAATGAAAAAAAAGTATATTTTCGAGAGGTTTTGACGGTTTTAAAATATGAAATGAGATTTTAATTATTGTGATTGCTTTATTATAAATGGATTACCAACACCTTTTTAATAATTGTATATTTATGTTAACATTAAATATACAATTTTTATGATACTCGTACTACAGCGATTGGCTTGGACAGCGGACCAGCGTGGTTAGGTTGGGCAAGTTAAAACGATTGTCGATTCTCGTCGGCGATTGTCAAAATAATAAAAGCTAGGCTAAATAATGTGAATAAAGGCATTTAAAAATTAGAATTTGATTGGGTTCCTTAGAACCCCGTAGAACGTCTACAATATTTGAGGCTGAAAATGTAATAAATCTTTATTATATGTCGCAGACGTAATTCAAGCAACGTGTAAATTAATTATATTATTTTACGTATATCATACTTCGTCAAATTAACCATAAAATGTACTCATATCAATAAATCAACTCAAAAGTGCACCTAACGACTCTTTATGAAGATAAATTGAATTTGAGCTAATTCTAAACAAAGCCAAAACAAGAAACTTTGCAGGAGACAAAACAAGGCTGTCGGGGATTAATTAAGCACGCAGGATAATCTCCGAGGAAGTCCATTAGCGGAGAACATCACATAAAACAAAACAGTTGCCTGCGACATAATCGATACAGAGGGAAGACGACGCGCCACAAAATGGATAAATGTAATGTCATCCCCAAGCCAACGAAATGATGAATGAGCCACGCTACTCGTCTTGGCACGGGCGGGGGCTCGTTTCAGGTTGTCCTAGCTATTAGGCGAAGCTTTGATTCGTTTACATTGCCGCAATTGATAAGTTCAATTCACATGACTGATGTATGCGCCTACGCTATTTACGATGATTTACTTGTAAGATATATATTTTATAGAATATACGAAGAAAATGTGATCAAAAGAGAACTTTTTATTAACCATACAGAGGCAAACATGTTATACATACTTATTTGTGATTTGAATAATAATTTTAAACATTGATAGTAGATGGTATTCGTAAATTAGTTTTATTCGAATTGCTTCACTAAGAAAGACTACCAGCCAGTTGTACCAAAAATTATAATTTACGAATTTGTAAAAAGTATCGTATAAGTAAAAGAAAAAAAGAAAAATGGGTTGCACCACTCTTAACTTCGCATTTTACATTTACGTTTAACGGATATTTTATACAGAGCTAAAGGACATCATTCATTTTGGGTTTCTATGTAATATTTTTGTTATTTCTAATGATAAAAACATATATTCGATATAAAATTATTAAAAACTCACGATTTAGATAATAGTAAACGTAATAGAATAAGTATAAAGTAAAACTAAATTCGTAAATTGAAACTTTTTTGGTACACGGTAACGGCTGTACGTTGTTCAAGTAATCTGTTTTTTATTCGTAATGTTTGTACTTTAATCATTCATAATCAATTGACACTGGGTTATGATTAACGATTTGCCCGTACCAATATTACTTACTTTAAAAAATATTTAATTACCAATACATGTAGCAATTTTTAAAGTAGGTATTTTTATAGAGCTTTGAAGCATATGAATCACGTTTTACGTTTAACGGATATTTTATACAGAGCTAAAGGACATCATACATATTGGGTTTCTATGTACTACCTTTGTTATTTTTAACAATAAAAACATATAACATAAACGTAGTTTCGATATAAAATTATTAACAACCCAATTCACGATTTCGTAATAGTAAACGTAATAGAATAAGTATAAAGTAAAACTTAATTCGTAAATTGAAACTTTTTTGGTACAACCGGCTGTTAGTGTGCGAAAGTTGAACAATAGGAAACAGAAAAGTATTCGTATATAGGTATTAGGTAAGTATAATATATTATACCCGTGGGTACCAATAGATCTTGATCCTTTGGTCGTATCAATCAATAAAATTGTCACGCCTTTTTTCTATAGGCAGAGACAATGGAGCACGCCACTTGCCACGATCCTGACACAACTCCTTCGCTTATCGCATTTGGCCGTACTTCGCTACAAAACATAAGCACGTTTAGTAACTTGTATACAGATATGTAAAAAAGTGTCCCCGATATTTTTCTGTACACTTTACAGTTCAATTGTTATTTCAAACGCTCGTTATTTACAAGGAGATCTCAAGAAGAATTCTCTTTGTGTTTTTACTTAAGACTTGTAAATTATTTCTTGCCTATCCTATTATTTTTGCTCCTTAAGGGATTTCAAAGGAAGTCGATGATTTTACGCGTATTATTGTTTGTTTTTTTATGTAAATAGGTATATTTTAAATTATAATAAAAATCTATTCTCTGTTTCCACGCAAATATATGAACATTTATCTAATTAGAAACAATAAAAAATTGCACATTAAAAGAATTGACTAAAGTCCTAGTATCTGTCTGGACTTTGGAAACCATGGAAAGTAAAGTATTTGGGACGACCCAAAAGATTGTTCCTTAATCAATAGGATGGAACATTTAAGCAGGGACTTTGTATGAATAGTGGATGTGAAGGGAGTGTCAGGATCGTGGAAAGTGGCGCTCCATCGTGTTTGCCTATCCCTGTGAGAATTAAGGCGTGAAAATCAATAATAATAATAATAATTTGCTCTCAATATTTTTATTTATTTTCAAATTTTCATTAATAACATTATTATTTTGTAAGGTTAATCCTATTCTACCTTAACAGGAGCTTAAGGTTATTTAAATTCCTTCCCTCAGGGAGCTTCATTTATTTGATCCGAAAATCCAGATTATTGCCGGTCGTAAATGAGTTACGAGGTTTAAGATAGGTTGCCCTATACCTATACATCATAATATATTAATAGCTTTGGAGACATAATAATAAAAGCAATATCAATATAACAATATTTGCGTAAAATTAATTAATATTTGGATGAGAATAACAATGAAGGGATCAAATTGTATAAAAGGTTGAGTTTCGTAGTCTCCATACTAAACAATCATAAATCAATCATCTTTAAAATATTCTTATGCTTCGGGTCTGGTTATAAAAGAGTGTCAGGCAGTGATACCTAGTCTGCCGATCCGAGGTAGTACCGCTACTTACAAGTATACGGGCCGTAAAGGGATTTGGTTGCGTTTCGGGATCAGCTTGTAAGTTGCTAGTTCCAACTAGGCATAGTGGATGTGATGCCTCAAAGTTATTGAATTGTAGTAGCAGTGGCATCCATTTATGGATCACACTCTAGCTTAACATGAAGCGCGGTCACAAGCATTAGTCGAGTCACAAGCAAAAAAAAATGTGAACGAAAAGTTTGAGTTGTCTAATTTACCCCATAGCATCGCTCGAAACTTAAGAACTCTTGCTTGGAGTACTGTTCGCACCTTTGCTCTGGTACTGCTTTACCAAATATCTTCTAGATACCCTAGTATTGTGGCTATCCTGCCGAGCTATCCCACCATGTATCGCCTATTACATGTAGAATGTTCCAAGTACATTGTAACTCTTTAATTCTACTTTGCTCTCGCCCACCAAGGTCGAGGAATCATCCGGAAAATATTGACCGAATCGATCGAATCGGAAAAGTAGTTGCGAGAAAAGTTGCGAGTTATACTTCTCATCCTTTTACCTTGATATTATAAGCAAAGTGTGAAAAGAACCTTGCAATTGCAACTATAAGTCGGTTCTTCACTCGTCGGCTTTCTTGGTCCTTTAGTTGACCTCCCAATGCAAAAAAAAATATATTCTTTGGGTAAGATACGCGTATATTTAAAATAATTTGTAACTTTGAGATACATTGCTGATGCTTTGCTTTGTATTTTACTGCGTGTGTACATTTTACGGGCAGGTTAGAGCTTCCTCAGAATTTACGAGCAAACCTCTAAACTACCTAACTTGGTAAATTATTCATTACACACCACATGAAAGTTAACTAAAACTTGTGCTAACATTTTGTATTTTATTAATACCGATAAACTAGACTATCATACGATTTTTTTATTTTTTTTTATTTTTTTATTGTGACTCGACATATGACAGCACCCCGCTTGATGTTAAGCCAAAGTGTGGTCCATGAATGAATGTCACTGCTACTACAATTCAATAACTGTGAGTAGCAATCACATCCACTATGCCGGCCTAGATGGAACCGGCAACTTACAAGCTGATCCCGAAACGTGACCAAATCACTTCACGGTCTGTATACTTGTAAGTGGTGGTACTACCCCGGATCGGCAGACTGGGTACCACTGCCTACCACTCTTTGATAACCAGACCCGAAGCAAATATCCATCTCTTTTTTTTTTATAAACAAATATTTGAAATATTTAATACTATTAAATATTACAAATAAAAGCTATGAAACAAATATTTGCTCCGACCGGGGATCGAACCCGGGACTTTACGCGCAACAAACCAGTCGCTAAACCGTTCGTCCACGCCTGTCGTCAAATTATAGACTATATACGATCATAGACGTACTATAGCCAATCATACCACTTGTACATAGTCAAATAGAACAATCGACAAGTGGAATGCTTTGCCAGCCCATGTGTTCTCTCCATCCTATAATCTTGGATCCTTCAAGCGATGCGTAAAAAAGCCCCTTTGGTCTGAATAGTGACGGCAAGTGGGGCAGCCGTGAACTGACTCGGTTTTTTCAGTCGTCGTCACTCTTGTCGGCAAGTCGAGGTCAAATGTTGTGTAACAATAAGAAAAAGTAAAACAAGTAATCAATCAATTTTTCCCATTGGGATAGGCAGAGACAATGAAGCTCCACTTGCCACGATCCTGACACATCTCCCTCGCTTCCTTTACATCCACAATTCTCTTCATACAAGCTCGAAGGTTATGGGCACTAGGCAACCTAGCTTTCTTGAGGATGTCTCCGATTTGATCGGGAGACACTCTCCTGGGCCTGCCTTGTTTAACGCATCCATTCACATCAGATTTACAAATTGCTTTCGTCAATTAACTTTCACTGATCGTTTCCATGTGCCCAAACCATCGAATCATTTGTTAATCCTTGTCTTGTCACTACATCTTATTTCAAACCACATCTATCGCGGACTGTGCTATTCCTTATTCTATCAAATAATGACATTCCTTTTTCAATGGTTGATTGAAATGGTTTCACAAAAGAGACCCCAGTTAAACCCACTTGCCGAAACCAATGTATGTTTGATACATGTAATGGTCGCCCAGTTTCTATGATACAAGTGCAGTAGTAATGTAAAAAGTGCAACCCAAAAATTTGTACATTCCTCTTGGTATTGTATTTATTTGTATTTTGCCTTTACAGAGAGAATATAAAATTATTATTAAAATCATCATAATGCTGACATTACCGGCAACCAGACCTGGAGCAAACATCCAACTCATTTTTATGAACAAATATTTGTAATATTTAATCTAATTATTTAAATATTACAAATAAACGCTATAAAACAAATCAATGCTCCAACCGGGAATCGAACCCGGGTCTTTACGCGTAATAGACTGGTGTTCTAACGAATATTTGTATTTTCATACAAGATCTGTTGGTCAATATTAATAAGTATAATACTCAGCCAACAATTGCCCTGCCTACTCTTCCATCCAGAACTTCCATTATACTCACAGATGTTTGGTTCCATTATACTCCGTCAAGGCAGATACGTGATGAATGGTTCGGCTCGTCGTTTCTTTGTCGAACAATCGACAAATAAAATAATTTATCCGTCTATGTGTTCTCCCCACCCTGTAGCCTAGGATCTTTCAAGCGACCTCAATGCACCTCTGGCATAGTGACGGCGACTGGGGCAACCGTAAACTGAATCCATTTTAGCAGAGGACGAGTAGGGGTCAGATGTAATGTGTCGTCAATAAAAAAAAATAAGGGATTTTAAAAAAATAAAAGTATGTTTTTGATAATGTAATTTTTTATTAAAGAATATTACCTATAGGTACAATAACAATTAAAATATAAAATATATTTATATAAAATCACGAGTATACACGATCACGTCAACAACGTTCGGGGATACGGGGATGATTTGACATAGACTTACCTGATGGTAAGCAAGAAAAAGTCCATGCGCCGATGACTGAAAAAAACGATCAAGTTCACAGTTGCCTCAGTCGCCGTCACCACGCTGGCCAAGGCCTTGTGAAACTTTTCTTAAAAATTTCCATTATTAACACTATGTCAAATTATTAACTTTTTGCGTCGATTTTGCATCCTTGTTAAGTGTTTTTTTTTCTGTAAAGATGCCAAAAAGACGGCCGGAAGTTGATGAAAACATGATCAACAGAAAAATAAGGAAATTAAAAAAAAACATATACGAAAAACTAAATACTAATCAATGGAACAATCAATGACATTTTTTTGTATAATAGTTTATTTTATTTCAGTGAAATGCTATTTTCATATTTTTCTCTATAAACTGATGGTTTATGATTTTATTAACAAAAGATAAATATTTCATCACTGAAGACTATCCTGGGATCTTTGTGGTAGAACCAAAAGTAGAACCTGAAGCAGATTCCTTAATACTCTTTTAATGTCCATCTACACTCTCCGAACTAAAGGATAACGAGTCCATATTGCATGCTCTGGGAGATGCACAAGGAGGTGAGAAGGTGTATGGTCCGGAGATTCACACTGAGATTATCAGACGGATGGATAATATAGTACGCCATGGTTTATCGGTTGAAGATAAGGACAACATAATAAAGAAGTATGCAGTTCCAGATAATGCTCATCAGAAGAACTCATCGTTTCCTGAGACCACAAAATCTCCCTGCTCAACAATCCCAGATGAGGAATGCACGACGTAAGTCAGGTGTGATCATGGGAGTGTGCCGGTAGAATCATTTTTTTTAAAGGCTGGTGTCGGTTTGGTCTTGATGACAAAGATTATCTTTAAAGATTAGGCTAATTAGATATGAAATTGGCCGGGCTTCCATTTTTATAAGGACTATCTTACAACGTTATTAAAGAGTATGTAGACCACTCCCTACATCAACCAAGCACTTTTATTAACCGAATTCATTTGATCAAAGCTATCGTACAAAAATATGCTAAAATACATAATATGCAAAATTATTATGAAGCAATATCTGATCCGATAGTCAAATCCACGACAAAAAGGAAAAAATTGACGAAACTAATATTATTTGAGGAACAATAATGTAATTGCTTAAGATGAATTAAGGAATTTTCATGCCACACCCAACATTCACTTCCATACATTAATGTAGGAACAAGCACCGCATTATGAACAGCCATCCGTGACATTTGGGACATTATTTGGCTGTTCATTATACTATGAATGGCACCGTTCATTACGTTGCCCTTTTGCACTCTTCTCTCAATATCTTCATCACACTTCCCATCTCTTGTTAACATTTTTTTTTATTATTGTGACACGACATCGTTCTCGTCCCGCCTGATGATAAGCAAGAGGAGGTCCAAGAGTGACGACGACTGAGAAAACCGAGTTTGTTCTCGGCTGCCTCAGCCGCCGTCACTATGCCGGCCAGAGGTGCTTCTTCACGCATCGCTTGAAGGATCCAAGGTCATAGGATGGAGAAAACACATGGGCAGGCAAAACATTCCACTTGTCGATTGATCTACAAAGAAAAGACGCACCGAACTTTTGCAGGGGCTCCAAAGTTCGCGTGACCTCTGCATCACCTATGATTCGGACAGCTCGGCGCTGCAATGAATCCAGGGCACTAAGAAGATACTTAACAGAGCCGTCCCAGAGGTGCGAACAGTACTCCGCGCAAGAGCGAATCTGAGCCTTGTAAATTAGCAGGCGAAGCTCTGGCGAAGAACCGCCGCACCCTGTTCAGGATGCCAAGTTTCAATGTGGTCCCTGTGATTCAGGTCGCAACGAAATGACATTTCAAGAATGTCCAGTCTGTCCGAAGCACTGAGGGAGATGTTACAAAGAGAGGGAAGGGGATACTTCCCAAGTAAACAAATTGTTTGACTTGTTCCACTTTCTTTCCGTCTTTCATTATCTCACATGCTGTCGTATCATTCACTATATCCTAAAATATTATATGATACAGTTTTTCTTCCATTTGTTTATCTATAGTTTGTTTTTGTTTCTTGTAGTCTTTTTCTCGTTATACACTTTTCTGAAGCCATATCTGACATGAGTATGTGCATAGCCAAACTAGTAAATTATTTCATTTCAATATTAATAGACGATTAATATATCTGAATAATAATTAGTCAAATTACCCACAAAAATATTTTACTTTATAAATTAAATTATAAAATAGTTATTTTTGTCATTTGATTATAGAGAACACCATTTTTCTTTCTGAATCTGTGAAATGCAATACCGCTGATATAGCATTCAACATATGCTTTCTACCATAATAATCTGTTGACATTAGGTAAGCTAACACAACATTCTTTAGGTATTCTAGATTAGCGCCCTCTCGTGATTGACTTCTCCTTAATCTGAAATTTAATATTAAAAAAATATTAGAGTGCGATCCATGAATGGAGGACTGCTACTATAGTTTAATAACTGTAAGTAGAAGTCACATCCGCTATGCCAGCCTAGTTGAAACCAGTAATTTACAAGCTGATCCCGAAACGCGACTAAGTCACTTCACAGATTTCAAAGATTTATGCGTACGAATGGCACTACTAAAAACTGTGAAGTGTGAAGACCGTAAAGTAGTTCTGTCGCGATTCGGGATTATGCCTTTACATCGGTCATCTGCGACAGTAAATATTGCGAAACTCGTTGCTTAGCAACAAGATCATCATCATCAGCTAGAAGGCGTCCACTGCTGAACATAGGCCGGGAGGGGGACCTCAGAACGCCATTCCGAACGACAAGATGCCAGTTACCGGTTACCCGTGACTTTCACTATGTCGTCAGTCCCCCTAGTGGGAGGCCTACCTACGCTGCGTCTTCCAGTTCGTGGTATCCACTCTAGAACCTTTCTTCCCCATCGGTTGTCGGTTTTTCGAGCGATTAGCAACAAGATAGTTGTCGACAAATATCATCTGTACCAATTCAAAAAATACACCTGGATGCCGCCCTAGACAATCAATCAATCAAATTGGCACGCCTTATTCCCACAGGAATAGGCAGAGACAATGGAGCGCCACTTACCACGATCTTGACACAACTCCCTCGCTTCCCTCACATCAAAAAATCAGAGCTTTGTAGCTCTGGTTATGGGCACTAGGCACCCCAGCTTTCTAGGAATACTTCGATGGTTTGGGCATATGGAAAGAATGATTGAAAGTAGATTTACGAAAGGAATTTATAAATATGATGTGGATGGATGCGTTAAGGAAGGCAGGCTCGGTTTTTCGACTAAACCGGAGACATCCTTAAGAAAGAAAGCCCTAGACATTAGCAATAATTTCCAGTATCAGCTTCAGTCTATGAACTGTGGATCAACAGCCAGGAAAGCCCTACAAGTTTTCGGGACTAGATTGAACCTTATAGAGACGTACGTGCGTAGCCTACTGAAATCGGTACTAAGTGAACAACAAGGACATAATTTTGAACTTTCAAATTTATATGATCTCCAAATGCACTTACAAGCTTTGAA
The DNA here is from genome assembly GCA_905220615.1 of Tinea trinotella. Classification (NCBI taxonomy): domain Eukaryota; kingdom Metazoa; phylum Arthropoda; class Insecta; order Lepidoptera; family Tineidae; genus Tinea; species Tinea trinotella. The sequence goes on from HG992311.1 coordinate 4,798,458, forward strand.
AAAAAAAACAGTTATCAACCAGTTGTTATTTCGGTGTTAGGGATTAAGTAGAACACGTCTACTGACACGTCTTATACTGTAATATTTACCCGATCAATGATTTTAAGAAGGAAACTAAACGTTTTGACGACCAAGCCAAATTAATTTAAAAAATAAAAGTTATGTAATTAAACGAACTAACCTAAAACGAAAATCCATAATCCATATTCCTTATTGCTGAACTGATTACAAATAAAAAAACTATACAAACCTATCAATTTCATCTTTCAATGTTCTAACCACTTCTTTGAATCTTTCCTTCTCAATAGTAGATTCTCGTTGACAATCTCTGAAATAATAGTTATGGTCATATTATTATCTAATTATATTTATTATCATATTATGAACCGGTGGATGCAACTGGCATGGCGGAATGGCGTTCTAAGGGGAGACCTATGTTCAGCAGTGGACTACTTCTGGCTGATGATGATATTATTATCTAATATATAAAATTATCGTAACCATGACTGATTCTTTTAAAAAAAAGTGTGTATATTCAATAGGTCAGAGAATAGGACGTAAACTATTTTTCATACCCCTAAGTGATAAGGGTGGTCCACACCAATTTATTTTTATTTGTTTTTTTGGCATTTTTTTTTTATGATTTGGTAATAAAAGATACATACAACCCTAAATTTTCACCCTTCTACTACGAATCCCCTTTTTTAATAGCAATATTAGTACTTTAATAATTTTCTACTCTCGGCGGTTAATAATTAATCAGTTACTATCGGTTATTCCCCCAGGCGTCTACCGGTGTCACTTCTCACTCCGTAAACAGCATAGGAATAAGAACGAAGGCGGTCTCCCGACATTCTCACGCAATAAGCTTTCTCTCACTCACTAATGTTTAGGGCCTAAACCGTCATTGGCCATTATTGTTGATTGTGCGTCGATCTTAGCAGAGACGGCTATACTTATCATTTTACTTTCTCAGTGCAATTCTCATATGAACTATATTCTCATAGTAAATGTATCATCGATTTAAATATGATGTTTCCAAACATCATATTTAAATTCTATGACTTAGCAAATGCTGATTGTTGCACTAGTGTCGCCTTGCACGGAATCAATCTCATACAATCAAGTAGTGCAGTCTGCAACGTGCGGTGTGCCGTTGCCAGCGGAATCACACCTTCAGGTGTTTATATTATTTTGCCCACCTCTACTGTATAAAAATAAGTCAATTTACAAATAAATAGACGTCCAAACCAAGTCTTATTTACAAAAATAGACTTTATGAGTTTTCTTTTTACGATATTAAAGTTTTTCTGGAGTTCAAAACGTTATACTAACCTCAATTGTCCTTCTAATATATGTTTATCTTTTCTCAACTGGGAAATGTCTAGATCTTTTCTTGCTAATTCGTGTGCATAGTGCAACATATGTGGTGGAGCAGTAACGTCCTATAACGAAATTCAATCATTAAAATAAACATGGTAAAATCTATTATCTATATCAGGGATACATCAGTACCAGCAAGTGGTTAGTTTTCGAGGCGATTCCACAACCACTACACCATAGTCGTTTTGAAACTGTAGTAGCAGTTACATCCATATATGCACAGCACTCCATCAGGCGAGCTGCTGTTATATGACGAGCCACAAAAAATAAATTTATTAATTTAACAAAACTAAGAGCAATATAACAATCTTTGTCGTTCGGAATGGCGTTCTAAGGGGGAGGCCTATGTTCAGCAGTGGACGCCTTCTGGCTGATGATGATGATGATGAAGAGTAATATAGAATAAACAAACATAATACTAACCGATAGAACGCTATTATCCCGCCAAAGCCCCTCCTCAGTGCTAACTTTTCTAGACCGATCATTTCTCGACTTAATAAATTTCTCAGTTTCGTCCAGTAAAGTCGAATATCTATCACGTTGCATTTGTAATTGTTTTTCCAAACTTTGGGTACGAGCCTTGAGTTCGTTCACAATGTCTTTGTGATAATCTTGCTCGTTTTTTAATTTCTGAAATATAACATAGTCAAATTAATATAAGTATAGGTAGTTTAAAAAAAACATTTTAGTAGCTTTGAATAGAAGTGTCAAAGAAAAATTTTAAAGTAATGAGAAGACATATTCCAAAGGGCCTACCACCATCACTTAAATCAATGTTATTATATTATAATCTTACAATGCAATTTGGTACCACTTTTTCGTATAAATGTAAACTTATTTTACCCTTATGGGTACATAAACTTATTTATGGGTACCGCTGCCTATCGATAGTGGTAGGCAGTGGTACCCAGTCTGCCGATCAGGGGTAGTCCGCCACTTACAAGACACATACAGACCGTGAAGTGATTTGGTCACGTTTCGGGATCAGTTTGTAAGTTGCCGGTTCCATCTAGGCCGGCATAGTTAATGTGATTGCTACTCACAGTTATTGAATTGTAGTAGCAGTGACATTCATTCATGGACCACACTTCGGCTTCACATTCAAGCGGGGCGCTGTCATATGTCGAGTCACAATAATAAAGAATAAAAAAATATTACTTTCTAAAAGTTTGTGATAGGCACCACAGAACAATTAACAAAGTCTAGAATGTTTAATAGCACCAAGGCTATTAAACCTTAGACATATCGGAAAATACATACAGTAACACATTTGATGCTAGGAAATTCAAAACCATTAATGTACTGTACCGAACTTTTTTTTTCGGACAAACCATGTATGAAAGTTTATACGCTACAAAAAGGGGGGAAAAACCATTACAACCTGTGCTGGCTTCAGTCATTGACGATCGTAAACTCCTGCTTACCAATAGGCATCTGCAGTTGAACTACAAGAATGGGTTCGCAGTTTCGACAAGTGGAATGCGACAATTGGGTCGGCCATGTGTTCTCCCTATACTATACCCTTGGGTCCGATGCGATGCGAGAAAAAGCATCTTTGACCGGCATAGTGACGGCGACTGAGGCAGACGTGAACTGGGCTGTTTTTTTAATTGCTACAACTCTTAGACTTCCCTTTGCTTATCATCAGGCGAGCTTACGTTAGATGTCGATTCAATAAAATTAATATTGTGATAATTTCTAGAAATATATGTTAGCTTTGTTACTGGATGGTTTAAATTTATTTCAAAAGTAAAATAAAAGTTTACCTCTTCTAACAATTTCAAAGAATCAGCTTTATCTTGTTTCTCTTCTTCTAGAATTAACTTATAGGCACCCAAATTTTCTTTCAAACCAGCTATCTCCAAATTCAATTTACCTATCTCACTATTTGCCTTAATTATTTCACTATCACCATCACCATTTTCGGAAGAAAATTTAACTTTATAACTTTCAAATTCTTGTTTAATTTTCTCATAATCATCTCTGCATTTCGTATGTACATTCTCGTAGCCTTCGATTGCGAAAACTGTTCCTACGTCAATAGGAGTACCAAGTTTTCCATTTTCTATTATCAATTCTTTTTTCAAAATATGTATTTTTTCTATAATGTTTTGTAAATATTCACTATCTGCTATTTTATCGTTGTCTGTCTCGCTGTTGCCGTCATCTGCAAGTTAATGTTATGTATTACGTTGTATTTAGGCATTTAGTCGTCTACTTCTAGAAATAGGCCCCCAGTGCCTGCTAAAGTCTGCTTTCTGTTGTTTCCTGCTAACTTTAACAGGTCGCCAGTACATATTGTTGTGAGTGAAGGAACAACGTTACGTATTTTTTTAAATTATAGTAGTTACTGAAATAATAAAAAGCGAATGAGAACTATGTTTAATAACAATTTTTCTTGTTTTGAATATTTGCGACACACCGCCTGATGTTTTTTATTTATTTATTTTGGAGTATTATTTATTAGCTGTAGAGCTTGTATGAAGAGAATTGTGGATGTGAGGGAAGCGAGGGAGTTATGTCAGAAACGATTCTGACATAACTCCCTCGCCTCTCCCTGTCTCTGCTTATCCCTGTGGAAAGAAGGCGTGACAATTTGATTGATTGATATTATTGATTAGCGAAGGCAGCACCTTACAGGCGTCTGCAAGGATCAATTGCATCCGTTTAACCAGCGTTGCTAAACTGCGTCCCCTGTCAAGTGTGTTTTGGCCGACAGTGGTGGTGAACTAATTCGATTTTCCAGTCGTCTCCACTTTGGGACCATCTATTGCTTACCATCAGGCGGGTCGAGGTCATAATTAAAATAAAAATGAACCTGAAAGCGGTAGTACCATCCCAGGTCCCTGGACTAATCAAATGACCACAAACAGTTTTCCTCCGGCCAAGTATCTAACCGGGACTTAGAGAGTAGTGAATTCATCATCAGCCAGAATAATGAGGTCGGCATAGTGGATGCGACTGCTGCGTACAATGATTCAACTGTAGTAGCAGTCGCTTCTATTCATGGACCGCACTCCAGCTAAATATCAGGCGGGGTGCTGTCATATGTCGAGTCATAACTAAATAATAATATTACCAAATCGCCCAGATTCTTGATGCGTAGTTTTATCAAGTAACTGTGTGTTTAAATTATCTCGTAGTTGTTGTATAGTTAATAGGTCACGTCGACGTTGCAAATCATATTCACCGACAGTTCTAGAAAGCTCTGCCAATTTCTCTTCTAACAAGGCAACTCTTTCTTCTTGTTTAGCGCATACTTTACGCGCTGATTCTTCGGCCCTTTTAGCCTTGACTTGCTCCTGAAATTTAATGACAATTTTTTTAAATTTTATTATACACGACATCTGACTTCGACTTGCCTCATGGTAAGCATGGCCTAGCTGATTTTGCAGGAGTGAAAAGACTAAGTACGAAATAAGGTAAAAATCTTCTCAGAATTTTTTTCGTGATATAAACAATAAATGACGAATAAAGCCGACATTATTTTACAAAATTCCATAGGATCTTAAGTTATTGTAACCTCAGCATCTCCTACAATACGGACAGCTTAGTGCTGCAATGAATCCAAAGCATCGAAAAGATATTCAGCACTTCTCAGAGGTGCACTACTCCGCGCCTTATGCCTTATGCTCGTTCAGTTTCCATAGAACTTGTTTGAAGAGTATTGCATTAATGAGGAAAGCGAGAGATTTGCGTCAGGATCGTAGGAGGTGATGGTCCATCATCTCTACCTATCTCCAAGGGAACGTGATAACTTTATTGAATGATTAGGTAATAAAGCCTTAATTTTAAATAAATAAAAGTAACCTCTCTAATAGCCACAGAATGACTTTGCTGCAATAAAGCCATTTTTTCCTGCAGCCGCACCAACATTTGTGGTGTTTCCACGGCCCGCGATTCAGCTCTTTGCAATTTCCTCTGTGCAGCTTCTAATTCCCCACTTAAGTCTCGAACACGCTTTTCCATTTCGCTGTTAGATACTGTAATAATTATTTTAATATAAAACAAAGGTTGACGACAGGCATGATTGGTTTGTTGCGCGTAAAGTCCCGGGTTCGATTCTCGGTCGGAGCAAATATTTGTTTCATAGCTTTTATTTATAATATTTAATAATTATAAATAATATTGTAAATAATTGTTAATAAAAAAAACTTTGCTTCAGGTCTGGTTATCAAAGAGTGGTAGGCAGTAGTACCCAGCCTGCCGATCCGGTGTAGTACTACCGTTTTCAAGTATACAGACCGTGAAGTGATTAAGTCGCGTTTAGGGATCAGCTTGTAAGTTGCCGGTTCCTAGGCCGGCTAGTGGATGTGACTGCTACTTTCAGTTATTGAATTGTAGTAGCAGTGACATCCATTCATGAACCACACTTCAGCTCAACATCAAGCGGGGTGCTGTCATATGTCGAGTCACGATAACATAAAAAAAGGTCTTAAAATAAAAGTCAGACAAGGTCACAAGTGAAGAAAAAAATTGGGCTGCCTAAAATGTGACTACTACTAGCCTTATGTTTACTGCAGTTAAGATCTAAAAAGAGTAACGACTGGAGAGAAGAAACACGACCGTGGTATAGTGGCAGGTAATGGTTATGCAAACTGAGAGCACGGGTTCAAAACCACTTGCCAGCAATGTATCTTTGATATATGTACTATGTTTGTCCTGTTTCTATGATACAAGCACATAGCTTATTATAGAAATGTAAATAAATAAATGAAAAAAAAATAGTTTAAAAAAACTAAAAAAACACGTTTTTATAGCAAACCGAACTAGAAAATAATTTTAATAACAAAGAGTTTATATTACAGTAGCAGAAGGTAAAACAATCAATCATAATTAATTACTTTAAAATAAAATTATAATAAAATTTAAGTTATAAACAGAATCATTTAATTCAGAGTAAAAAGCCGTGGGGTGCTTGACATATTAAAGGTTACCATCATTCTATTGGCAACTATCTATGAGAGGAGAGTTATGGGAATGTTGTGAAATGCTCCATCACTATGTCGGCCAGAGAACTATAATTTGTATCATGATTATCAGCCAGAAGACGTCCACTGCTGAACATAGGCCTCCCACTTAGAACGCCATTCCGAACGACAAGATGCCAGTTGCATCCACCAGTTATTTGTGACTTTAACTATGTCGTCAGTCCACCTAGTGGGAAGCCTACCTACGCTGCGTCTTCCGGTTCTTGGTCCCACTCAAGAACGTTCTCAATTAACCAAATTGTTATGCCCTTTTCCCACATGCAATGTGCTATGAAAATTGTTACGCTTTTTTCCACAGGCAATGGAACGCCACTTACCACGATCCTGACAAAACTCTCGTTTTTTTATTGATACGCGAGATCTTACCTCTACTTCCCTGATGTAAGCAAGAAATGGTCCAAGAGCTATAGCTTGTCTAACTATAAATGACCATCCATTTTTTAAGTTTATTTAAATGTGTGAATACAAATATTACTAACTATACTATTATACTTCATCATCGCGCTCCTCCTCTTGTGTCTAACCAGCAACTGAATCACCAATTACAATTGCATTTTCGGTGTGTTGCATCCATATTTTATAGTCGCACGTGAGCTTAAATGCAGTGAATGGGCGTCATTTCGGCTTGGACAGACTCTACTAATAAAACTAAAATTTTACGGTTGCCTCAGTCTCTAAATTGCCTAAACTAAGTCTCTGTCCATCCCTTAGGGAATTTAAAAGTGACAATTGAAATACTATCTACTATATTCACCTAATTTTCGATTTTTTTTGTTATTATGTAATTATGTAGTGTTTACCTTGCGTTTCAGATGAAATAACAAACTTGTCTTCCAATTTCTCCTTGCTCTTCCTTTCAGTGTTTAATTTCATGTGCAATTCTCTAAAAACAATAATAAAAATGCTATGATAAATAGTTTTTCTTATTGTGACTTGACATATGACAGCACCCAAGTTAGTTTATCTGCCATGTATCATGTAATTAGACTATAATTCAAATGATAAATAAAATTATATTAAACTAAAACAAAATAATGCTACAATTCATAGCATCCATTGATTGACGGCACCAGGGTCCATCGCATAGCAGGAAAAGTTGGAAAAGTTAAAGCAGTGTTTCAGACTTGCACCGAAAAGTAAACGCACCATCTGAACTCGACTTGCCTGATTGTAAGCAAGAGGTGTACCAAAAGCCCCGACGACTGAAAAAACCGTCTCATATTACAGTTGCCTTAGTTCTGGCCACCATACCAGTTTAAGGCATTTGAGATTTGGTTACTTACGGCTGACCAAGAATTTTTTTTGTGTCTCCACATAAGATGGCACCCCGCTTGATGTTAAGCTGGAATGCGGTCCATGAATAGATGTCACTGCTACTACAATTCAATAACTGTAAGTAGCAGTCACATCCACTATGCCGGCCTAGTTGGAACCGGCAATTTACAAGCTGATCCCGAAACGCAACTAAATCACGACTGTCTGTACACTTGTAGGTGTTGGTAACTACCCGGATCGGCAGAGTGGGGACCACTGCCTACCACTCTTTGATAACTAGACCCGAAGCAAATATCCGTTTTTTTTTTTTATTAACAAATATTTGCAATATTTAATATAATTTTAAATATACAAATAAAAGCTATGAAACAAATATATGCTCCGACTGGGAATCGAACCCGGGACTTTACGCCTAACAAACTGGTGTGCTAACTAAGCAGCCACGCCTGTCATCAAAAACATAATCATAAAAAAATCGGTTACTTTTTTAAAATTCCAAATTTTGAACATACTTGAGCATAGCAGCCTGATCAACTCTCTCCTTTTCTCGCTCCTGAATTTCGTAGGCAATTTTAGCTCTCAAATTATTCATTTCAGCTTGGTGTTGTTGAATTAACGCGTTGGTCTCTTCTTTCATAGAAGCTATTGATTTTTCATACTGTTAAATTTAATTATGAAGTTAAAAACTAATAACTAATACTTGTACAAATATTTTTTTATGGATACTTTTATTGAGACCCAACATTTAATACTTATAACTTGGACAGCTCCGTGCTGCAATGAATCTAGGGCATTGAGAAGATGCTTGGCAGAGCCGTCCCAAAGATACGAACAGTACTCTGCTAATAGCGAATTTGAGGCTTGTATAGTAACAGGCGATGGTCTGGCGCGTAACAACAATTTGGTCCCTGTGGTTTAGGTTGCTGCAAAGGATATCCCCAAGATATTTAGTCCTTGGTACCTTCCTTCGAGGTACCAAGGAAGGTGTTAGAAAGAGTAGGAACAGGGTAAAGGGAGATATTTTCGTCGAGCAGACAAAACTCATTGAACCTTCTCTAGGTTATCTTTGCCTCAGTAATGCAATCAAGAACCCGGCCCAGCTCGGCTATGACATACTCTCTTATTCTGGTTATCTCCTGTTTACAAGAGCAGCGGACAGTATAACGTTCATGCACCGTGCTGTCATCTGCATAGCAATGAATACCAGATCCAAGGTCCAGTATGTCGTTTATATGCAGTAGAAAAAAGTTGTCTACTATAGAAGTTATGTGAGAACAATAATTCTGGAAGTTAAGGTAGCAAGAGTTTTTGTCAGGTTTTTTGTCTTTTGGAGGACAGTTATGTATTATTTAAAATAGGGATTTATTTTACCTTTTCCTTAGTTAATTTCTTGTCAGTTTGAAATGCTTCCTCCATGCGTGACTTTTCAGCTGTCAAGGTGGCAAGAGATAATGTAAGTGTAGCGACGGAATCACCTGAAATAATGAAGATAATATTTTAAAATTACACCCATAACCATTCCTTTACTGCATTATGAATAATATTAGTAAGGTTACTAAAAAAATGCAGGATGGATTAGCTCTCTTGTACTTGTAAATAACCACACACCATGTGGTGTTAAGCTGGATATGTTCTGCTGTCCTATAACCATGGATTCTTTAAGCTATGTATGAAGAAGCACCTTAGGCTGGCATATAACGGCAAATTAGGACACTGTATTTTATTTATTTTTACAGATGTGTGCCCTATTAGACCTCCCCCATCAGGCAAGTCGAGGTTGAATGTCGAGTCACAATTATTTTTATTTTAATAAATATTTGTAATATTAATAAAATATTACAAATAAACGACATAAAACAATTAAATCTACTCAGTCTAGGTCATATCAAAGAACTAAATGGGCCCAGCAGACACTTTCAGGTTGTTTTCATATGGAAATAGTGTATATAAAGTATAAACGAACCTTCTTCAGCTTCATTGTCAGTTTTATTTATTGCTTTCAAACTTGTTTCCAAAGCTTCCTTTTCCTTAACTAAACCTTTGTAGGCAGCTACCACATCTATAAAGATAAATCATAAAACTGAAGTTACAAACATAGGTGAATCTTTCTTAAGTTTTAAATTTTATGAAACAATCGTCAAAGGAATATATATAGCCAATTTCACAAGAATTTACTCAATATTGTCATTTACCTTGATGCAATCAACAAATCTTACTTTAAGTTTTAATTCATACATTAGCTTTATTTAAGTGAGAAAAATTTTATATTAGTAATAACAAACCTCTTAAACGATTTTCATAACGCTTTATTTGATCAGATTGTGTTGTTATTGTTGATATTAATTCCTGTTTCGATAATGATTCCATATTGCTACTTATATTTGCATTTTACTGTTTTAACTCGATCTCCGACACTGTGCACAATGCTTTAATTAATAGTAATAACTCACACACATACAAAAATATATTGGCAAAATATATTAGATTAATAACTATTTAGCAAAAGTATAAAACTTTCCAATTCACTTCTCGGACAGCTGACAATGACAATGACAGCGTCAGACGTCACTGAACACGTGACAAAAGCAAAGACACTCTAAATTCAGCCAGGGTAAATACAAAACCATTTATTTTTTTAAGCCTTTATTACATTTTATTATATTTGGGTAACAAGTCTGAATTATTTTAAAAAATGCCCCCAAAATTATTAAGTAAACACTTTCTTTATTTATTTAGAGGCATTCTCTTAATCCCTTCACCCCCACGTTTATTACATGTCTAGGAAAGATAAATAATCCTATAAAGAAGTTTTCTTGTAGATACATTCGTTGTACTTTTGGAATTTCCTGTCTATCTAATAACTTTTACAGAAATAGTACCTACCCATAGCTCTAAAAGAATTATGAAAATCTTATGACTATAAAATGCAAACCACCCTGTTGTTTTCGTTTCTAATAATACCAAACCTAAAATGCATATTTTTTAAAGTTTTTTCTATAGGTATTTCTATCTACTTAAATATGATGTTCTTTTCGTCTCTTTAGTTTAATATGTTGTATAAAATATAAATGCGTCATTAGATGCCCTGACTAAGCCTTAAGACACATTAGATTTATATGCTGACTTAGGTTATCCCCTCAGCTCATATAACTATAATGATATTTATATGATCTGAGGTTATCCCTTACCCTGGTACTTAACATTACTACCTAATAAGGGACTGTTCACAAATCTGATTTATATAGGTAGGTTATAGAGAAAGAAAAGTGTTCCTATATTGTCTACTTTCGCGGAGATAATAAGTATTCATATACTATAATAGATATGAAGATAACAGGGATAATAGGTAACCAAATCAAGAAATTGATCTAAATAACTAGGTTAGGTAAAACATCGCTTATATTATTTCTACCATAAAAATACGCAAACAATAGTACCACTTTATAATAGGCGGGTGCAATTTAAGAATAGGGAAATACGAAGATAATTTTATTTTACAGAATTTAGATTTATGTCAAAACAGTTAAGATAAAGAACAATTAGGTATTGTTAAATATTCTCTAAAGTGCCTATGTTCGCGAAGAACCTGAGCAAACACTTTCATACCTAGTATCGATATAATCGTATCAAACCCTAATTCCCGTCTTCAAAGCCATTTTTTGCATTTTTAGGTCAGATTAAGCTTACTCAGCTACTATACTGGTAAAAACCAATAGTTATTACCTTTAGAATGCACTGTGATTTCTTGAATAAACCCTATATTTTAATAAAGAACAATACATGGGAAAAAATATATTACTTCATGATACGTTATTGGCTAGGCATATAGATGTATACCTACATACCATCCGGTAGGTATAAAGCAAATTTCCGGGTAAGAAACGTTCTAGCACGAATAATTATTAGGCGAGGGATGAAGGAGGAGGAAAATACCTAAATATCGATTGCACGGAAGCAGCCGCGCTCTAACTTTAGCAAATCACACCAGCCATAATGTTTCGCTTTAGTATCACAAAGTAGGCATTTGTGTGTATGTGGACACCATGGCAATTTATAATTATTGTTACTCTGTATAAAACTATATTAACATTCTAACAAACGTACTCTACCCCTAAAATTTTGTTCGCGACCCCATTGTTCAAAGGTCAACGAACCCAGGCGAAATATGGCGATGTATATGAAATGCGAAATACGTGCCAGAGTAGTTCTGTTAGCATTGTGCCCATTTTATGCGCATGTCCGATATATTATATATACAAAATACTATGGTTTAAAACTGGTATATTTCTAAAATACTGAACAATGGTCATCGTAAAACTAAAATCTGGCTATGTTTTTAAAAGCGGCGAGATTGATTTACAAAAACGCCCTTAGTCTATTCAACCCTAATATCAAACGGAGTGGTTGCTCAGGGGTGTATATGCTTGGGGTCAGTGTCTCCTCCAGCTAGCGAAACAAGTTGCGCGCGCACGCTTTTCCCGAGTCACGCCGTTCGTAACGCTATTGAGTAATATCATAAAAAAGGGGAATAGGGAAATGTAGCGGCCACGAGACACCCTCTTTTATCTTCTTGAATAAATTCGCCGACAATATTGGCCATTGTGAAGCTTTTGGGTTTTAAAAATCCATATCATTCCGAAGAGTTGTAGCTAGTAAGACATTGAGATAAATATATATTTTAGAAATATATTAAGCATCTAACTACTTAAGCTATTTTTCTCTCATTGGAAAACTACGTGATGTAAAAAATAGGGGGAATAGAAGGATTAACGGAAAACAAAGGGAGAACAAATAAAACATAAAACATATTATTGCTAATTTATTAGCCTATGATATTTATCTTTGCTACATCAGATTTCATTCGTTGACATAGTTTTGAAATGAGCTGTAAGCTAAATATTTAATAATAATATTACAGTCATCAGCAAAATCTTTGTACTCTGTCTTAAAACACTAACTACTGCCTAGGCCACACCCTTATATTACCCAAACCTGCCCAATCATAAACGAAAAAAAATAATAATGAAATCAAACTGGTTAGGATTAATTAATACAAAAATTGTTAGTTAAATTAATAAACAAATTATTCTAACCAAAAAATACAATATCTTAACCAACTCAAAAGAAAAATACTAATACATAGATAAAATAATAAAGCAAATTTCTGGGAAATGGGCCAGGTGTGTGTACAAATCCTTTACTTTTGCTATGCTCTCCGCATGTTGAACGACAACACAATACACAATGATATAAGTCTATGTTTATTAGCGATAACTTTGTAATACCTCAGGCGCGCTTCTTCTTATCACGAGGTACGTAAAACAAGTGACTAGAATCCAGTACACACTATTAATAAATATATTGTAAAATTACAGAGTGTGTGTGTGGTGGCTTTAAATAAATAAATAGTTCAACATTACATTTTCAACTCTCACTGGTAATAAATTAACTACACCATACAGAACACAAATGTAACTTAATTAACTTAAACACACTTAAAATTATAATTTAAACGTTGCGCAAACAAAACTGCTGACTAGTATTCGTAGTTAAGTCAATAAGTTACTAATATTAAATCTTAACATATATTTAGCCTTAAGAGTACAAAATATTAGTTTTAATCAAATGCATTTAAACTTTTTGAATGATTGTAAAATGTGAAAACGTCATGACATGCTAACGTCAGAGAGAAACAGCTGAATACTACGTTACAATTACGGAAATTTTGCATATTTACTAGATAATAATAAGAGTAAAGAATATAAAGAGATTATTAAGTATTAAAATATCGTATATCGAGTAGATATACTGAACTAATTAAACTACATTACAATACATTGAATAACATCAAATTATTTCTATAAAGTATAAGTTAAATACTAATAAATATTATGTGGTAAATACATACAAGTTATGTATAATAAATTTTAGATAAAGATTAAATATGTATAATGAATTGTCATTATTAAATAGAGAGACACATCATATTTGCGATGTAAAAAAACTTGTGTTTAAATGTGCGTAAACATTACAATAATTAGCATTTACTAAATATTCTATTTGAGAAGTATCAAAGTATAAATTATTACCAACTAACTTAAAAATTTAACTAAGTACTTGTTTAATTTGGGTATGCCGACGCCCGCGGTAACAGCTAACGCGTACTGCAATAAATACGTACCTACAATCGATTACCTAAATATTTTGCACAAAACAAATGCACTACAACTAATTTAATGAGGTATTTAATGAAAGTGCAAATAATGAACAATTAATATTATATAGTAGGTAGAGAAAGGTGCAAAAACTTATGCAATTAAAAACATAGGTGTAAGACCTACAGCGTTTGCAACAATTAAACAAAAATTGCACGATCTCCGCGCAACTTTCGCCGCAAACAACTCGAGTGTGAATGACGAAAGATCCGAAAAGTCACCGTTACAATTTAACCATTGCTATTCTTGGTTAATGTAATGTCATAATACTCTTTGTTACAGGCAATTGTACTAAAATTCATAAAATTGATTCTTATTGGCAGTCCTCAAAAACATCGTAACATACGATTATGAAAAAGACGCGCAAAATTATTTCATTACAATAATATCTCGTCCGTATTATACTTAATATCTATCACTGTCCTAAACCACTGAAAACGATGTTACTTAAAAATTATTTCATTACAACTTTGAGTCTTGGAGATTCATTTTTTAACATTCATCACCTTTGTATAAGTTATTGCTTCAATTATCATAATCAACATCTTAACTAATTAATTAGTCACGAAATGATCTCTGTTATACAACATTAATATCATTATAGATTTTAAATCTATATTTCTCACCAAAAAATGGAGTGGCTAAGGACCGCTACGATGTAATATTTCCTAACTATTATCCATAAACTTGTGCTATGATGTACTTTCAGTTATGACTAGCCCCTTACACGAGCGACACGACCAATAACTATTGCGTTGTTTTGTGTGCAGTGAATGTTACAAAACATATCAATGCACACAATTATTGCAATGTCCCGTGAATGAGCGAGACAATTTTATCACCTACGAAATTTAGGTGGGTTCTCTATAATCCTTACTTTGCTACCTACACATGGAATATTTGCCTCCGTAATGTTAATAAACATTACAACTAGAGTACAACCTTAGTTAATTCAATCTGTTGCAAGATAAATAATAATTGTGTGTTCATATTATGCAAAAATATATAGAAACCTATACATATTAATGTAACTTACTCTTAAAACTAAAGCTGTAAATTAATAAAATGTCTATGTCAAATAATAATTCAAATATAATATATTATTATGTAAATAAATAATCTGTTAATTTATATTGCACAAATGAAGAAGGCAAATTAAATTCAATTTAACTATATAGCTCTATTGCATACTACATAAGCAATAATAAATAATGCATTACAACTTATATTATAATTTAAGAAATAAATAATTATCTCATCCAAGTTGAATGAAACTTGTATCCACAACTCACACACATGGCAACACACACTATGAAAATATTGAATTTTCACATTCAAATAATTTACAACAAATAATGTCAATTTATATTGAGTGATTTCCTTTCAAAGAAACCTTTTGCTGTAACTTTTCATATTTAATGGTGACACCACCAAGCATTTGAAGTACAAACTTCTATCAATTATTAAATTATTCAAAATTATTAAACTTAAACTTTAAGTTGTGGTTCAAGTTAAGAATTAGTATGTTTGTATTTTTAAGAAAATCACTCTCTCTTGAACAGGCTCCCCGTCTATTACATCAAATGGAATTCATACAAAATATTAATATTTTTCCAACCTGTTCAAAAATAATAATCACAATAATAATGTCAACTTGTCAAACAACATTCATACACACTCTTGATTAATTTAACTATTGGACAACACTGATTATAAAAATCGTACAAAATTTTCATCATGGTAAAAGATTCACAATATTTAACAATAAAGGAAGATATCTGAGGATTTGAATTATTTCTTTACACACTTTGTGTGTGATTATGACAATAATTGAGTGTGTTGAATGAACACATATAAATGTTAGTTTCATCAAACTCATTTATTAATATTTTAAAAAATACAGTCTATATAATGAGGCCAGTTTTAAGGCTGGAAAACAAATTTGATTGTCTAGTCATTGTATAAAGTACTAAATGAGCTGTTTGCTATTGTCAGCTTACTGTTATTCAGATAGTTAGGAGTTGACATGAAGTGGTGTATGACAATACAATTTTCAACTTTAGCTAAAATTTATTGCTATAATAATAATAGCAATAATAGTAATAAATCCCTCCCTTGAAGGGCTGTTGTCAACTATACATATTATTATTACTATTACTATTGATTGACTAGCTTGTTTGCAATTTAAGATTTACTCTTATTTGTTTTGAAGCTGACTTGTAGAACCTGCCCATTCAGAGAATAACCATTCAATGACTGAATGGCAACAACAGCTTCCTCATAGTTGGTCATTGTTACAAAGCCATACCCTTTGCACTTGTTGGTGGCCGGATCTCTGATCACTTTCACACTTTGCACAGCTCCAAACGGACCGAATAACTGCCACAGGATGCTCTCCTCAGTCTCAGCCCCAATGTTGTACACAAAAATACACCAGCCAGAACCCCCAAGTGCATTACCTTGAATAAGAGGATCCGCCAATGGGGAGAATCTCTGCAAACCTTTGTTAATAGCGAGCAGGGCCTTCCCAGCAGGCCCAACAAACCGTCTGGCAGAAGTGGGTGCCAAGTATGCAGCAAGAGGCGCCAAAGATTTAGTTTGGTTGCTGGGATTATTGGCACATTTAACAGTGATGGGGCCACTTGCACCTGGAGGGATTGAACCATTCAACTCACGAATTGCTGTCTCGGCTTCATTTCTCTGGTCGTAGCGAATAAAGGCAACACCACGGGAGGGACCAGGCATGTTGGGGTCTTCACCTCCTCCTTGCATAAGATGACCGACGGCAGCAGCAGTGTTTTCATGCAGTATCCGAGAACTTATAATAGTCCCATATGGACTAAATAGCTTCTCAAGATCTTGTTGTGTCATATATTTTGGTAAACCAGACACATAGAGATTGGCACCCTTGATTGCTTCAGAACTTGGGCGGGCATAAGATACTTTTATAATTTTATTTTGCAGACGCAGGCCATTCAGTGTATTCACAGCTTTTTCAGCATCTTCAGCTTTGTGGTAATTAACAAAAGCATACCCCAAACTCTGACCATTGAGGATGTGGTCAGGAAATACTGTCACTTTATCTCTTATTAGCTTACAACTTTCAACTTCTCCTATACTATTAAATAGTGAACGAATTTCCTCTTGTGACATTGTTTGAGGTAAATAATTTACTATTAGGTTAGTTTTAGACTCATTATGGCCGGGCTGTACCTTGCTTCCATTCTGAGTAGGCTGGTTCGCGTTCATCGCGTCCAAGGGATTGGCCATCATTTTGACTAGGGCGATTTGTACACTTTTTTAAATAAATTTAATTTATAAACTAAATTATTAAAGTTATTGCACACAGTCAAACAAAATCACTGAAACAGGCTGCTGATACACTACTTTCGCGTTGGTTGAAAGCGAAGCGAGAAAATCGATATAAGTGTGATGCTCCCTTTCGTTCCTGTTTCTCCGAGTAGATAACTACACTTTAGCGTAAAAGATAACAGGATAACATAAACACAAAATAACTTTTTCTTTTAAGATTATTAAAGGAATATTAACGAAAAGTTGAAAAGAAATCAACCAAAAGCGTAGAGTGTACGACGTGCGACCTATTCTTGTAGGACCATTTCTTTCACTCACTTTCCTTTTCGGGTTACCAACTTATAAATCTACTTTTCCCAAAATTGCAAAATATAGAAAATGTGGGAAAAAAAATTAAGCAAATTACATATATATTGCATGAATTTAATAATTGTAATTAATTTTGAAGTTTCAATATAACTTACATAATATGCGAAGCATGCTCTATAATCCATATTGTTTTTGAACCAATATTAGATATTCCTCTGATATGAGACTGTAATTATTAAGCATATAAAAGATTGTATTTATTAAGCATTATAATATATAGATTACTGGATCTATTGAGAAAACAAATTACTATTGATCTAAACAATCAAAATTGCCTCTATAGAAAAAAATATTCCCTTTAAAACCAATGTAATAGATCTGGCCATTGGATCTATAGAAAGTGATCCTTAATATACCGAATTGTTTAAAAAATCACTTAAAATAAATATAATTCGCAATATAAAACGTAGTAAATGGTAGTAATATGTGAAAATGTTGGTTGGTTGCACAAAATTTATATTGATATTTTATTTTATTGTGACTCGACATATGACAGCACTCCGTCTGATGTTAAGCTGAAGTACGGTCCATGAATGCACTTAGTGTAGTTGTTTATTGTACCCAATAAAATTAATATATTATTTATACTTATTGTCCGTCTGTCTATTAACAAATGTAGAAGAAGTTATACATTAAAAGTGAAATTAACCAATCGTTTTTTGGCTATCATGTTAATAACGAACTTCTTATACACTACGATAACTACTTATTTTTCACGTGCAGTATAAGTACATAGTACAAATTAAAAACGTAGCTGATACAAAATATAAAGATGTATTTTTCTTAGCTCCGTTCTAAATTTTGTATGTAATAATGTGTACACTGTCTTATACGGGATTTAAAAAAGTAACATCACTAATAAACAAATATAATTTTACTTTACGTACGTCATCGATCTCGCAGCAGCGAGAGAAATAGAGAAAAGAAAAGATATTTTAAAAACCTAAATATACGTAGTATTATTTGAATTTTAGTTCAAGATATAGCTTGTCTAAATATAAATGACGCGCCCCTCTACTTTATTAGTTTATTTAAATGTGTGAAAATAAATATTTCTAACTATACTATTATACTTTATCAGTGTGCTCCTCCTTTTATGTCTAAACGGCAACTGAATAACCAATTACAATTGCATTTTCGGTATGTTTTATTAATATTTTAATATAATATAATATAATAGCGCGTCATTTCGGCTTAGACAGACTCTAACCTAATTTTACTATTAGAATAAAAGAATCTATATAGACGCTACAACAAGCTGCAAAAATCATGTGAAACCTTTTTAAAACCCGTATTATATTAAAGAATACTAGCACAGCACGTGTTTTGCCAATAATTTTTTTAATACGTATGGTAGTTTTATAAATAAATATAAAATTCCCAACAAAAGTGGTAAATTAAAACATCGAGGTCTAGCAACATTATTCAGTGAAGTAATGCCAACATAATAAACGGAAACAAATGTCTATTGTCTATGATTTCAGCTGTTTGTCTATGAATGGCCGGGCAGTCAGCGCATGCGTGCACAACTGGAGGGGTGTGGGTATCTTTTTGCAAGCTCGGAATTAGGTAGTATCCCGTACGTGCGTAGCATAGAATGAAAATTTCAATATTAAAATAATGTCCACTAGATGGCGTTTAAGCATTGAAATCTGGGTTTATGCCCAAACACAACTGTCTATTATTTTTCAGCCGACGCGACGCTTAACTTTTAGTTTATGCTTATTATTTAATTTTATTTAACAATTCTGTTCTATATTAATTTGCATAAATTGTCTGTCTATTCCGCTAGTATCTCAATTTCTGTGAATATACTTAGATCAATATAATCTAAATAGAGGATTATCATTTCAATTTGATTCCAATACGATGAATTAGAACCAATATGATTTTAATTAGAATCAGCCACGGAGCGTATTGCAACTTTTACAACCTAGATTTTATACGAAAACACCGCTTTGTCGTTTGTATTATGTGCACAGATTTTAACAAATAATGTCTGATGCTTAGATAATTTACCTGTTAAATTATCTAAGGTCTGATGAAGTAGCCACATTATCTGCCGTTAGTCGATAACGCGACAACGTCGATTGAGAATACGTTGAGAAATAATAATCGAGCTATAATGAAAACTAATATAGGTATGTCAGCACTCAGCACCCCGCCTGATGTTAAGCTGGAGTGCGGTGCATAAATGGAGACGTCTGCTGGTACAGTTAAATAACTGCAAGTACCAGTCCCATCAACTATGCTGGCCTAGTTGGAACCGTAGCTTTCACTAAGTGGTGGTACTATCTCGGATCGTCAGACTAGATTTGGCGTATTCTTAACCAATTTAATTCGTTTTTTTTTTACTATTAGACGGGAGTAATTTTCAATATTCATGATTTACTTAGGCACTGAACTCTATAACTCCATCTGATTTCCATTTGAACGGATTTCCTTGCCTTATTAGAAAATTTATTACTCCGCCCGCAGGTTTATATTTTCTTCATAGTTTAGACTAGACTAAACATATAGATAATGTATACTCCTTTGTTACTATAAGCTCCATAGTAACAAAGGACATAATTCATTATGGGCTTTTATGTACTACTTTTGTATGAAAAAATATATAAATGGTAGTTTTAATACTTGTATTAATAAAACTAATAACAATTTTGCTTTTAATTGCTGTGCAATTTAGTTATTTGGAAAATTAGATATGAATTTTGAATCATCTGTCAATCAACGCCATATTTGTTCTGCTTTGAACTGTTATAATTATAGTTTGATCATTCTGCACACCTAAACTATGCAAAATAAAGGATTATATTCCAATCACATTGTAATCTTCGTACATCAAACTACATATTTTAAAATGAATATGCAACTGTCAATACAATTAAGCCCAAGTCCCCATACAAAATGAATGATGTCGTTTCTCCCGGATTCACTTGTTTAAACTAATACGTAAACGAATGATACGAACTTGTTGTGTATGATAGTTTTACTGTATTCCATTGCGGATATTTCAGCGTAGGTAAGAGGTGGATCCCACGTGAGGCGGGTGATTGGTGATCCATCCTTAAATTGGAATTGAAACTAAAGTCGAGTAAAGCCAGTCTTTGGAGACAATGAATGTGAGGAAGACAATGATGATGAATGATACGATCTGGTTGAAACTTTGTATTTGTTTTATTACATACTCGTAAGTTACGAGTTGTAACTAGCTGTGCCCGCGCTTTCACCCGCGTAAAATTAGGTTTATAACACAGTCATAAAAAAGGAGGAGGTTCTCAATTTAACTGTATATCCCTTTTTTTGTATTTATAACTCATATAAAAATGACAGACAGAAATAAAAATAAATATAGATAAATTCCAAACAGCTGAAACTATAGTCAATTTGAAACTATAGAAAATATTTTTAATTCAAAAGTTTCCTATGTTACTTCTAGTGCCTCCAAAAATATGTTTACAAAGTTTCATGATGATCGGTTAAGTAGTTGTTGCTTGAAAACGTAACAAACAAACTCACATTCACATTTATTATAATAGTAGGATCAGTTACCACCTTATCTTCTCTATTCCTCGAACTATTGGGCTTTCTATACTAGCTTTCCTGTTAGGTAACTTGAACAGAGGTTCCTTTATATGTCATTTTTGTGCCTACCCTACCAACATAGAAACTTAGCGTAAAAGTAATGTTATATAAATAAGGCGCACGCAAACGTAAATAAACAATTTCATATAATAACTTTAATACTTGTACTTGATTGATGACGAGGCATTTTTTCTTTTTTTATTATCATTGAGACTCGACATCTGACATCGACTTAACTGATAATAAGGGAAGGTCCAAAAAAACGATTTAATTTACAATTGCCGACGTAAGTCTAGTAAATTGCCAGTTACAACTAGGCCGGCATAGTGGATGTGACTGCTACTTGCATTTATTAAACTGTAGTAGCAGTCACTCCCATTATGGACCGCACACCAACTTAACGTCAGGCTGTATTGTACCGGAACTTTAAGCTAATTATAAAAATATATTATGTTTTCCTTGACGTAACCATGGATGCACCAAAAAACCCAAATAAAAATGTGTTTTCCCATCCTATAACTTTGGATCACTTAAGCGAAGAAACACTTTGGGGTGGTATAGCAACGGCGACTGTAGCAACCGTGAACTATAACTGTTTTTTTCAGTCTTCGGGGCTCTTGGACCACAAGTCTAGGTCGGATGTAGAGTCACAATAAAAAAAAAACATTACGAACATACGTTTCATTACAAACTGTAATGATATAATATTAAACTGTAATTGTCCTTAGTGCAGATGTACTAAGAACTCACTAAGGAACGTGTATAACCACATATTTAAAGGCCAGCTTATACCTAACAGTTCAACAAATTAACATGTTTCAACATAAATCTAGATTCTAAGAATTATTAAGGATACTTTAATTAAACTATTAAGTTGATATTTTAAATGTTTATATTATCATTGAAATATCAGTGATGTTTTCAATAATTAACTCGTAATTAGTTACGTAAATTAATTAATTTAACTAAGACGTATTGATGCTAGAAGAAGAAGATATAATTAATATAATATAGAAAATAGGCTATTATAGGTAACGAGTTTTTTCGGATTTCTTCTAGTTCTAATTACTTCTGCCTTTCCTAAATCATGGTAGAGTCTGTTAATGTGCAAGGGCTGAAATAAATTATTGGATTTTGATTTATACATTTATAATCTGTCTATCTTTAAAGAATTTATTTATTTGTATATATTTTTTGATCTATTTACATTTCTAATTTTATTTATTAACATACTAAGCTACTAAAGTGCTTGTATCATAGAAACTGGACAACCAAAGTACATATATCAAAGATACATTGGTACCGGTGGGTGGTTTCGAACTCGTGCACTCGGTTTGCGTAGCGATTGCACTGCCACTACACCACGATCGCCATATAAAGTATAGTTAATAGTAATATTTGTATATTGATGTATAAGATTTCCCTGTCCTTTGTTTTTTTGTCCCTGTATGTATTTCCTACATGTTTTATTTAAGTATGATTAGAGAAACGTGATAACATATAGTTACGCAAAAACATAGGGTTAGTGACTTTTGGCATTGTATACAATTATATTAGAAACAACATATGTTATATAATAAAAATAACAAGCTAAAAATACTAATGAAAATTGTATTGATAAAATTTTGTTGCGTGCACATCGGGTTGAACTGCGACCGGAGAACAAAGGCAGTCCAGTTGCCTATGCGCTCGCGTCTAAACTATTTTATCCTATCGTTTCTTCTTTATATTGCCGAGTCCACGTCGCATATTACATGCAATACATGCAAGCTTCACATTGCAGTTAAGGTCGTTGCAATTGACGTATTTTATTATGGCTCGACATATAACAGCTCTTTGCATGTTGTTAAGCTAGAGTGAGGTCTACTACAGTTGGTTAACCTTAAGTAGTATTCGCATCCCCTATACCGGCCAAGTTACAAGCTGATCCCGAACTAAGTCACTTCACGATCTGTATACTCGTAAGTGGTGGTACAACCCAGGGTTGGCAAACTGGGCACCACCGCCTAGGTACCACTCTTTTACAACCAGACCCGGAGAGAATATTCATCTCTTTGTTTATTAACAATTTTTTGTAATATCTTATCTAAATATTAAATATTACGAAGAAAAGCTATGGCACAAATCTTTGCTCCGACCGGGAATAGAACCAGGGACTTTACGCGTGTGCTAACTAAAACGAGCCTCTTTATAGGTATTTAAAAAAAATTGCCGCATTATTCTAATGCTAATACTGTAGATATAATTTAGTAAGAGGTACCTACCACTTTTACGCAGACAGTGGTGGTCACTTTCAAGTGTAACAGACCGTAGAGTGACTGAGTCGCCTTTCAAGATAAGATGTAAAGTTGCTGGTTTTAATTTAGTGACTGCGACTGCTCTTGTAGTTATTAAACAAAAGTAGCAGTCGCCTTTTTTATAATTGAAAAAAAAAAACATGGTAATATGCCAACAATTAATAATAAGAAATAACAAATAATATTGCAGTCCACCAGTACTCAATGTACCAATGAAAATAACACAACCTTATTTATATTAACGCGCGTCCTCGAGTTGATAAACTCTTTAGTGTTATGTTTGATACAAAACAGTTACTGTAAACGTCAACTGTTCGCGCCAGTGCGCGTGCACCGAGTTTGCACTCAACGCAGTCAAAGAACGAAGTCCGAACTGACTAATGACTGGTTGTGTGACTCAATCTGTTGTCAACCGCTCACACTCGCATCCCGGACATGATTTACGCTACTTAACAAATGTTCAGACAAGATTATTTCTCAGAACTCAATTATTTTGTAATTTTTTACATTGCTATTTCTAAGCTACTAGCAGTCACATCCACTATTCCAGCCCACTGTACACTAAATGGGACTGGGCTCCACTATTAAACCAGCTTTATAATAGAAATAGGATGACCAAAGTGAATATGATCGAAGATACATTGGTACCGGAAAGTGTTTTTTTGGTTTGCATGACCATTTCAACACCACTACACCACAGAAGATTTTTTTTAGGACGACCATGGTTGGAATATCTCGAGGTTTCTAACATTTTGTGTTCAATTTATTCAAATCTTCTTTGTTTTTAGGTCAATTTATGAGAAAAGTGAAATAGTAGTACATTTACTACAAATAGGTATTACAGTACTACAAATAGGTCGTTTACATTTTAAAATAGCTTTCTACAGAGCTGTGTGCTGATCCGGAGACTACCCACCACTTACAAGTATACAAACCGTGAAGTTATTTAGTCGCGTTTCAGAATCAGCTTGTAAGTTGGCGCATTTGTTTAGTTGTAGTTATTAGTAGTCACCTTTATTCATGGACCGCACTTCAGCTTAACATCAGGGTGTCGAGCCACAATAAAAAAAGTTTTATTATTACGATTTGAATTGTCTTCTCTCATGTCGTGAGTATTCTAAGATCTATAATTTACACCTAGTTCTTACAGCTTTTGTTATTATTAATAATTATCAGAATTAAAGTTTCAATGTTTTTTTAAAGACACGACTACAATACGATTTTTTTTATTGTGACGCGACTTCTGACCTTAATCGACGTGGTAATAAAGAAAGAGGTAAAGCAAGAGCGCTGACGACTAATAGTGTACTGGTGACGGTCGCCTATACCGACGAGAAAGTAATAGTTACTGTTATGTACAGGCTAGTACATAACAGTTTGCTCCCAGTGGGGTCACCCGATCTCCTCCAGGAAAGCTAGGGGACCCTTCTCGTTTCTGCAGACCTCCGGAAGAGTCTTCGCGTTGCCAAGGAACTTCTGTTTCGTGTTTGCCACGCTACTGCAACTCAAGAGCACATGCGCAGCTGTTTCCTCCTTATTTAGGCATAACAGACTTGTTAGGTGACAAATTAGTAGCCTAATAGCCCATAAATCTAAGAATAAAATATTCCCTTTTTATCTCTCATACCGGCGATAAAACCACCTCGTTCAAGTAACATATCTGAGACATTTACCTACCACCAATCTTCTTACGATACGGAAAAAATCATAATCGAATTATTAGATTTTTTTATTGTGACTTGACATCTGACCTCGACCCACCTGATGGTAAGCAAGTGGAGATCTAAGAGTGCTGACGACTGTAAAAAACGAATCTTCGTGGTTGCCCCAATCTTCGTCACTAAGCCGGCTAAAGAATATTTTAAAATAAAAGTATTTTTAGAGATGTCAGTGATTTATATGCATGGAGCTGGCATGCCGTAGATGAGACTCGTGTAAAAAACCCTTTGATTAATTATTTCCAAACGATATAATATTAATTAATTTTCCATGGACATAAAATTGTTAATATAGCATGATTCAGCGAAAATTCTAACGTTTAATCATTTAATGTAAATACTTACATATTTATTAATGTATCATTAAATAAGAACAAGGTTCTATTGTTACATAAATGTTCATAAGTTAAGGACTACCATTAATTATTATTGATCAATTTGTATTGAGATCAAATGAGCAATTAATGTCAATTAAAATGTTAAATGATTATTTGACCTAATCATAGTAAAACGAGTGTTTGCCAATTGACTAGATGCGAATTAATTTATGTCTTATTTTTCTTTGGACTTTATTGTTTTAAAGGACTTAGCGGATAGAATAAGAAATAGCACAGTGCGCGTGTTGTGGTTTGAAAGTGGGTGTAGTTACAAGGATTGACAAAGGAATGCTTCGATGGTTTGGGCACATAGAAAGGATCAATGAAAGTAGATTGACGAAAAAAATTTATAAATCTCATTTGAATTAATGCGTTAAACAAGGCAGCCCCAAGAGGGTGTTTTCCGATCAAATCGGAGACATCCTCAAGAAAGCTAGGTTGCCTAGTGCCTAGTGAGTTGTGAATTTGAAGGAAACGAGAGAGTTGTGTCAGTATCGTGGCATTGTCTCTGACTATCCCTGTGGGAAAAAAGCGTGACAATTTAATCAAGTGATTGATTAAGACTTTTGTTTCTAAAAAGTTTGGCGGGTCATTACAACAATAGACAAGCGGAATGCTTTATCCCATACCGATAGTAATAATGGAACTAATAGAGCATTGGCAACAATGGAATTGCCCAGTTACCAAACGTCATCATTACTCAAATCCTAAAGACATTATAAAGTGCTGAGTAGCCTCTAATTACCAAAAGCATAAGGATTACATTCAAACGCATCAAACGCTTGATTTACTGCCTCACGTGCGGAAGTTTAACCACTTTCTTAACGTGAACGCTGCGTAGACGTAAAAGAAGGTCAAGCAATAGACTCTGTATTCCAAATAGGTAGTACTGAAGTCAAGTAATAACTAAGTACGAGGTCGGACGTAAATAATTATATAAAAGTGTTGAACTTGAATTTTCCGGTTTATAAATTTAGTCATTATACGAGTACATACTTATAATTATTTACGTTTATATACTCATCTATTTTGGAAAATGGAAATCTTTTAGAACTATTAGAAATTGAAATACCGAGCAATCAATTTACACCAATTATTCCCAATAGTCATAATTATCATGTTAAAGTGATAATTAACTTTGTTATGTGAAATGGTAATTGGAAGTTTCACGTTAACTTACACGTTAAACAGAGATGTTTCGTTATCTATATAGACGTTAAGTTGTAAAACATTTCGCTCTTCGTCTCATATGCAACCATTTTTTAGCCGGTATAGTGACGTTGACTTAGGCAACCGTATAATGAAACGGTCTCTGCATATTCCTGCAGAAATGGTGGCCAGACAATGGAAATTAAGGTTCGATAAGGTCGTAAAAATTACCACTTCATTATTTCTGCCTATCCATATGAAAACAGAGACCTGAAAATAACGGCATATATTCGTAACTAACACGTCAGAACACTTAAAATAACAGTGTCTGTCGAATATGTTTACATTTGCCCTAAAATAGTTTAAATTTCGCAAATTATTATCTTAAGATATGAATTTAATTTATATGATGTAAAGGGCATTTATAATTTACAAGAAATGTGTAACTAACGTATTTTAATAGATGAGGATTAAAATCGTATTAGTCTAATTACCACAAAATGTTTCACCATTTTTTAAACAATAAAATTGATATGGTGTCCTCTGAAAAATATACCTTTTAAAAAAAAAGACATATGCCATCGCGGTTTTGTTCATAAATATTTTTAAAATACACAATTCCTTAGGGCAACATATAAATTTATCTCGTAAAGTTTTGTTAGCGTTGATAATGAAAGTTACAAAACTTTGTCTTTTTTATAATGTAAATATAACGTGCATGTATTACACCTACAAACCATAATTATATAAAAAAATATCTAAATGAAATCCGTTGCGTAGTTTATAAGAACTAATCAGATAGAGGACGCGAAAATGTAAAGAAGATTAAAGTAAATAAAGGCATTTCTACTAAATTAAATGGATTAATTTGTTATTGGATTACTTGGCATATGAAATTTTAGTGAAAGCTTATCCTTTATGGTATTACTATAGTCCAATATTCTTCACAAATATCCGCAGGTTTTTTTTTCTAATATTACTTAATAGCCGTTTCACCCTCATCACGCGTCATTCTCAAGTCAACGAGGGACTACACACGAGATATCTATCCCTACATCGATGATCCTTTATATTTTTTATTTTTTATATTCTACGCCTTTATATTTTTGTATTTATTCCCATACATTTTATTCTCCAGTAGATAAAGACTTTTTTTGAGATACGACTTCTGTCCTCGACTTGCCTGATGGTAAGTCAGGGAAGGTCCAAGAGCACCGACGACTGACAAAACCGCCTACAAATTAACGGCTACCAATGTTCTGAGGAGCTCCTCCTTGTTTCTACCACGCATTTTCACCTCGACGACGTTTCTTGTGTTCTTCTATAATCTTGAATTCATTTAACTCGAGGCGTGAAAAAGCAATTTTGACCGTCATAGTGCCGGCGACTGAGGCAACCATAAAATGAAACGGTTTGTAAGTCGTCGGTGCTTTCGGACATCCCCCTGCTGCTTACCATCAGCCAAGTTAGATGTCGCGTGTCAATAAATAAATAACTAAACGAAGTATAATCGTCTTATATCGTAGGAAATATCAAATAATGAGATCTATATTATATTATACAAATTACCCGCTAATAGTACTGAAAACATTATTTTAAAGAAGTTTATGTATAAACTGGTCTATTTTAAGATATAAATATCTGTAACAGTTGCGCTAACATAGTTTGTGTACATTTTGTTTTATGTTAACATGTGCTAGGAAGTGGGATATTGCGCACTCAGCATTCAATATTGTGTCATAATTGAATGCAATCACATAGTATCGCGGAATCATTTGGATATTTAAACGTCACTGGTGCACATCCGGCTCGAAGGATCAGATTGTTTATGAAATCATAAACTACCTTAAAATTTAATAAACATTGAGAAAGAAATTAAACATTATTATGATTGATTTTATTTTATATGCACAATATTTTAAACATGTCATTTACAGATTGCAAATTAAAGATAAGAGTTACAAAAATAACAAAATGTTTAATTTAAAATGGTATGATGAAATAAACTCGAATAACATATCAATGATAAACAACCATTTTTGTAAGCTTGACGTAAAAACTCGAATATAAATTATTTTGACAATTAAGAGGAAATCGTCGGTTCTTAACTGTTGGCCTGTTGGAAGCTCAGAGTCGGTCAGCGGGCAATGGAGAGAGAAAATGGGTAATCTATGCTTGAAGTATTTTTGCGAGACAGAATATAAAACGAGGATTTTTGCCGAAGAAGCAGATTACAGATATATCTCGTACGATTTGCAAGCACTATAGTTTTCTTATGATGGACGTGAAAGATGGACCATGAACCATCTTTCATGTCACATTTTCATGTCATGGTCCATATTTCATAGCCATGGATCTTTAATGAAATATGCAATCTATCTCTTTAAAATTTATTAAAATTGGTCCAGAGATTTAGGCGTGAGAACGTAACACACAGTTACTTTCGTATTTATAATAATATTAGTATAGATAAGACCTTCAAACCCTGTTAAAATACGAATCGATAAAACTAAACCCGATAATTTGAATCATAAATAACTTCTCTAAGTATTTGTTTGGTTTGTTTTATTGAATGTACCAAACA
This sequence comes from Tinea trinotella, assembly GCA_905220615.1. Classification (NCBI taxonomy): domain Eukaryota; kingdom Metazoa; phylum Arthropoda; class Insecta; order Lepidoptera; family Tineidae; genus Tinea; species Tinea trinotella. Next base: position 4,827,713 of record HG992311.1, read on the forward strand.
TTTCTGTTATGACACTCAATTGCGATCTATTAACATTACTTAGGGACAATCAGATCATTGGCGAGTCGCTCTTGTGTACCAGCCAGTTGTGAAAGATCTGTCACCATATCACACAAACATGCAATGAAAATAAAACTCTGAGGCTGTGACGTAAGATTGAAAATATTAAAATAATCGTACAACCTAGTGCCGCTATCTTATTTAGGTTTCTTTTACACCACAATGATTCCGTTATTACTCTGCTTCCAAAATTAATTAGGATTTTAGTACAATGCTCTTAACAAGAAATAAACTCTTGAAGTCAGATAGAGTTTTGCTCGAAATATAAAACGAAAAGTTTTACAATATTTTTTCGACTAAAAATGTCTTTCTAGTTTCTAATTCATAAATATTTACGATACTATTTTAAAATTACATATTAGACGACTAGACGACTAGATGCAGCGTATCAATAAAATTATATCTTATCAAATACCAAAGAAGAGACATCCTTAAGAAAGCTGGGTTGCCTAGTGCCCATAACCGTAGAGTTTGTATGAAGAGAATTGTGGATGTGAGGGAAGCGAGGGAATTTTGTCAGGATCGTGGCAAGTGGCGCTCCATTGTCTATCCCTGTGGGAAAAAGGCATGACAATTTGATTGATTAATTATAAGTTTATTTCGGTTTACTATCATTTTATTATATTTTCAAATGTGTGATATTTAAAAAAAAAAGGCAGTATGAAGTCGCATGAAGTCTATTTCGTTCGTTTAATATTTTACGACTTCAGCATTAAGGAAAGTTTTCTGGGATTAACAATTCATTACAAATTCAGATTTTAAAACACCTAATTTATTATTGCATTTATTTTTAGCTTTATTTTTAATTACCTTTTAGAATCCAATATAACTTTATTAATATATACATTTTGACTGATTTAATATTTTGTTGTGTGTTATTATTATACACGGTTTTTAACATCTACGATACAAGCTACTAAAAGTGCTTGTATCATAGAAACAGGGCGATCTAATTAAATATATCAAATACATTGGCAGGTGGTTTGTGCGTAACAATTTCACTACCACTACAAATTGACACCGATTTTTTATTTATTTATGTTTTTATTGTAACTCCACATCTGACATGTACTACTTGCCTGATGGTTTAAAAAGGGAGGTTCAAGAGTGCCAACGACTGAAAAAATCGACATAATTTACGGTTGCCTCAGTCGCTGACACTATGCCGGCAAAATTGATTATATATTTTGGCCCTTATCTATTCTTTACTGGACACTACTGTATATTATGTTTTGCGAGGTAGTTTTAACATAAAAATGTCAAAACTAATAGTATTAGAACTAAAATTAAATACAGTCATTTGTTCATGTGTACGAAAGTGGCGTCTTCAAGACTACATACTCAAATCAAATCAAATCAAATATTTTATTACAAGTAGGCTGATTTCAGCACTTTTGCACGTCATAATAAATTATATAAAAAATAATTAACAAAACAAAAATAAATAATTAAGCTATAAAAATGTACTTGCTGCTGTAAAGTGGCATTGTCAACTTATAAAGTATTAAATAAGTGGCTGCTGTAAAGTGGCATTGTCAACTTATGAAGTATTAAATAAGTGGCTGCTGTAAAGTGGCATTGTCAACTTATGAAGTATTAAATGAGTGGCTGCTGTAGTGGCATTGTCAATTTAGAAAACTAAAATATAATTCTATGTACAAATAGAAAATTAAACTAAACCTAAAATTACAATCTACATTTACAGATTATTGTGTTAAACTGGAACACCAAACCTCTTTATCATTAAGATAATTGTCTAGAGTGTAGTATGCTTTTTTAAATAAAATTTGTTTGATGCATTTTTTAAATTTGTGTTCTGATAGACATAATACTTCTTCAGGTAATTTGTTATAAAAACGAACACAGTCTCCCATAAATGATTTACTAACCTTTGTTAGCTTAAATTTTGGCAAAATAAATTTATTTTTATTTCTTGTATTGAACTTGTGTACTTCGCAATTTCTCTGCAGTGTATTCATATTGTTCCTAGCGTACATAATATTTTCATAAATGTACTGACATGGTACAGTTAATATATTTATTTCTTTGAACAATTCTCTGAGGGAGTCGCGACTACGTAGATTATATATCGCCCTTATGGCTCTTTTCTGTAATACAAATATTGATTGTATATCTGCGGCTCGACCCCACAGTAAAATGCCATAAGACATTACACTGTGGAAATAACTAAAATACACGAGTCTCGCTGTAGATATATCTGTAAGTTGCCTAATCTTCCTAACAGCATAGGCAGCAGAACTCAGACGTCCAGACAAAGCCTTAATATGAGGACCCCATTGAAGCTTAGAGTCTAGTGTCAACCCTAAAAATACTGTACTATCCGTAAACTCTAGTTTTTCATAATTAAGATAAATATCATGTGCATCTATTTTGCCATTACGCAAAAAAAAGTTAATACATTTAGTTTTTTTGGTGTTAAGTGCTAGGTTATTTTTGCTAAACCAGTTATGAATTTGTTTAAGGGTGTCACTTATTTCCTGTAAATTTTGCTTAATCCTATCAACTTTAAAAATTAATGATGTATCATCTGCAAATAAAACTATTTTAGATGAGTTCTCTATCATATATGGCAAATCATTAACATACACCAAAAATAGGAACGGTCCTAGTATGGATCCTTGAGGTACTCCAAATTTTATAAGAGAACCTATGGATTTTATGTCGTTGATTTGGACTTTCTGCATTCTGCTACTCAGATATGAGTTAAAGATACTAAGTGCTTTATCTTTGATACCGTAGTACTTAAGTTTTTCAATTAAAATATCATGTTGCACGCAATCAAACGCTTTCGACAAGTCACAAAATATACCGACAGCATACTGTGAATGTTCCCATGCATCGAAAATATGTTTCATTAAAGCAACACCAGCATCAATTGTGGAACGACCTTTTCTAAAACCAAACTGTTCATTATGTAACAAGTTATTTGCATTAAAGTGACATAAAACTTGGTTCAGTATTATTTTTTCGAAGATCTTACTAAGAACTGGTAAAACTGAAATAGGCCTAAAATTACCAGGATCATTTTGGTCACCTGATTTAAATAACGGAGTGACTTTACTATCTTTCATAAGATCTGGAAAAACTCCCTGGTCTACACATTTATTAAAAATGAAAGCAAGATGTGGTGCCAGAGTATTTATAATAGAAGCAGATACTTTAACAGACATTCCCCATAAGTCTTCTGTGGATTTTAATTTTATTTCTTTGAATGTTTTTATAATAACTTTGGGAGTGACGTGATGAAAATTAAAATGAGCATTGCATACTGGTGCATTTGCCTTAAGAAGTGAAATAGATGCTAACGGCGAGGATTTTAAATTCTCAGTCATTTGTAAAGGTATGTTAGCAAAAAAATTTTGGAACTCTTGAGCCACTTCTTCATTTGATATTAACGGTCCACGCACAGTATTGAGCGAGTACACATTTTGAAGTGGTTTCTTTTTACCAGTTTCTATATTAATCATATTCCATGTTTCTTTTATTTTATTATCTGCTGATTTTATTTTTGAACTTATATAATTAGCCTTGGCAGTAATACACGCTTTTTTGAATATTTTAGAGTATTGTTTGACATATTCAAAAAGAGTATTATTTGTATTATAGTTCTTTATTTCGTATAGTTCGAACAGTTTGTTTCTACTCTTACGTATTCCCGGAGTAGCCCAGTCACTAAACTCAAATTTAATGTTAACATTTCTCTTCCTAGTCGGAAATGTATTATTGTATTGTGTACGTACCACTGTAAAAAATGTTTCGTATATACTATTAATGTCACTTGAATTATAATTTAATGTCGGTAATATATCTAATAAGCTATTATTTAGTTTTTTAATATTATCCACAGTAATTGGTCTTGATTTGATTTCAACTTTATTTGTGGATTTAATGGCTAAAAAACTAATATATTGCCCGGTGTGGTCAGATTGAACACCGTTAACAATTAATTTTTCTGTACAGTTAATATCGCAAAATATATTATCGATGCAAGTTGCTGAAGTTTGTGTTATTCTAGTAGGCTCAAGAAAAACGTTAAATAAATTATATGACTTGAACTGATTTAAAAAAATATTTGAAATTGTATTATCTAATAATATGTCCACATTAAAGTCACCACAAATTAAAACAGCTTTATTTTTATTAGAGACAAATTTTAACACGTCTTCCATAACGGACTCATATAAGTGATAGTTATGAGGTTTTGGAGGCCTGTATACGCACACCACAATATGTTGTTCCAGTTCAACACAAGACAACTCAATTGTCATTTCAATCGACAATCCAACTATATCAGCACGTTCTTTGGCTTTAATATCGTTTTTTAGTAGTATTAAAGAACCGCCGTGTAAATTGGACCCTCGACTAAAATTACTGCCAACATAATAATTTTTATAATTTAATAACAATTGATTTTGTTTATGCCAATGTTCTGTAAGGCAGACAATGTCATATTTATTTTTCTCTAAATACATCTCTAATTCTAACTGTTTGTTACACAAACCTTGAATGTTTTGATGAAACATTTTTAAAATATTTTGTTTTCCCTTAACTAAACGATTTAAATTTTTGCCAGAAACGGTTTTTGAATTGGCGTTTATATATTTGTGACTACCAACCGCTTCTTTTGTCGAACTATTTAGTTTAAAGGAATAATAGCCTTATTAATATGATGAAGATGGCTCATATTGTATGTAACTGGGTTTAATACATTATATGCTATCAATCTAACAATTTGTCGTTTTAACTTATTTGTAAGGTACATCGATCTCTGAGTTAATGGATAATTATTAATAAATTTATTAATGTCAAAATGCAAAATATTATCACTATGACTACATGAAAGATTATAAAGTTGTAGATTGATCCTGTGAATACGCTTGTTTTGGGCTGCAGAGACATTAGTCAAATATGGAAATGTGCACAAGATCAATTTACAACCAATCTTAATCGAAAGATTTTTGAGCAATTCGATACTCTCATCTAATTCTGATTGCTTAATGTTCCAACTATTGCCCACCATGAGCACTATAGTAGTATACCTGTCATTAGGTTTATACATATTTACTTTTTGCACAATATTGTTAAAAGACATATTTGGATAACATATATTTACAACAGTTTGGTCTAAGCATTGGTTTAGTATATATCCCAAATCTTTTCCGAATCTATCTGAAAAAACTAAAGTCTTTCTGGGAGCATTATCTCGACCGGACGTAGGCTGGGATGACTGATGCAGTTGGTCGACGGCAGCCATCTTGTTTATGGACGTAATAGAAGAGGTATTAGTTTCTATTTCTGGAGCTGAAGCATGTTTGTGACAGTCAACCTGTTCTGGTTCTTCAAATGACAATGCATTTACCAGATCATCATCATTCTTTAGCAGGATACCTATCAAGTTTCGGTTTTCGTTTTCTCGCTCTACTAGTTCAGAAGCTGCTGCTAATGATTCCCGAAGCCGGTTTTCAGATTCTTTATATGTGTTAGTCAATTCATAGAGTCGAGCATTCAATTGTGTTATCGTTTTGCCAGCTTCATTTATTTTTATTGTCATATCTCTAAGATCAACTTGCAACTCTTCGTTTCTCTTAGACAAATCAATTCGCCTAATTCTATTAGGTTGCCTTTTTAGTGCCGTTTTTATTAATTTAAGTTTTTGTGTTGTTCTACGAATATATCTATTAACTTTACAATATTTTTTAATTTTATTTCCGCTAGTCATAGTAATGGGACTATTCGAAATGTCAGCAACTGTCAGCTCGCGTACAAAGGACGCGTTTATTTATTTTGAAAGTCTTTTTAATTCTGACTCGCCATAATGACAGCACTCCGCCTGATGGTGAACTGGAATGCTATCCATGAATCATGTTAATTTCAGTTAAATAACTGTATGTGCAAGTCACGTCCACTATTCCGGCCTAGTTGGAACTGGCAACTTACAAGCTGATCCAAAAATGCGACCAAGTCATTTTAGGCTCTGTATATTCGTAAGTAGTGATACTAACCTAGATCGGCAGAATGAGCTTCACTCCCTACCACTCTTTGACAACCCGGTACGAATATCCACCTCTTTTTTTATTAACAAATATTTGAAATATTCAATATCTAAAATACCCAAGCCGCCTGCCAAGGGGTTGTGCCATAATCATTATGATACCGATGGCATCTTGTCGTTTGAAATGACGATCTAAGGGGGAGGCCTTAGTTCAGCAGTGGACGGACGCCTTCCGGCTAATAGTGACGATAATGACAAAAAAAAGCTATGCGACCAATTTTTTGCTCCGACCAGGAATCGAACCCGAGGCTTGACGTTTGACGGAATGGCCGAGTCTGTCAATAAATTAGCTTCAATCGTGAATTTGTTTTATACTTGTGCACTTTTATTTTAAATATCATATTAAAATGTAATCTAGACTGATATTTTCATGCTAATTACGTATCTCGATTATATAATCTACCTAGATTGTTTTTTGTGTATGATCATTTAGGACATAGTCGTATTCACTTTAACTTTGGAAACATGAATAAGCGCTTCAAGCGAGAATACCTCCATCTTTTGAATGCTTCTAGCCCTAGTCTTATTTCCTCTTATGATTAATTTCCATTTCCAACCTTGTTTCGCATGCATATAGCTGAATACCCCTTTGCAGTAGCCATTTCATGACCCGGAGAAAAAGCGGTCAACGTCCCAACTTCTAGCTTGACCTAGTCAGAAGCCACTAGTGTTTTAGTAGCTTGATGAACATTTGTATGCTTTACCATTTTATTTTTTTTAAATTAGCAAATATCTTTCCTAAATTATTAAGACATCAATTTTACTAGTTTATTAGCAATTATATAATTGAATTTTAGTCATTCCCAAATCATTATAATTTGTATCAATTTGCTTCTTGTTATCACTGTTGAATTTTATCAGTGAATTTATTTTAAAATTCCCATCCCATATAGGCATCCACATTTCGTACCCAAAACAGTTGAAGCCACTACCGCAGTGCGCGTTAATGTACTCTAGAGTGAGAGCACATTGCGAGAGAAAGGGATGGATATTTAATCGATGAGAATAGAACGAGAGGTCATGCCGTCTCTTTCACCACGAGTACACGTGCCCTCTGTGCACTCACAAGTTTCCCCTGCCAAATAAATGTGAACCTAGAGATGCCCGAGCCAGCCTCTAGTGACTCTGATGACTTTCAAATGCATTTTCGTATTGCTATATAAATAAATCCAATATCACATTAATTTTAAATGTGATCCTTTGATAATAATCATAGAGTATCCATATGAAACTATTTAAAAGTTTTTTTTGAAGTAAATCTCTTAATAGTGTATATCAATAGGATCTAAAATCGATCGCTTCATTTTTATTATTGTAAATAACACAAAACAGCTGGGTCCTACCATGGTATCTGGATATTCTCTTTGTTCGTCCCTCATACAAGTGGAATAGTATTGGATATTTCAGCTTAGCGGCGTGCGAGACTTGAGTTCGTTGTTCGTCAGTCTTGAATCAGTAGCACATGAACGTCTGCGGAGTGATATCGCGCGCTCGTTGTTTGGCTCACTCCAATAAAATTGCTATTATCACAAGATTTTGATTCAGTGCATGTCTGTTTACAAAATTAAAATTTTATCTTTTTAAAACGAGTGCTGTGTTTGCTTCGAACATTCTTGTGCTTCTGGTATTTTTTTACTTCTCAGAAAACCTTTGTTGTACAGGTAATTATATTTTTATATAAACAGTTTTTATAAATTGTAATATGGGTAAGCAACAATATTTCCTGTTTAGATTTTTCAAGATTTTGTTATATCCATTAATTAAATTAACGTTGGAAGCTATTCATAATGTTCATGCAGTGCATCTAATTAGAGGGAAACTTGGGGAAGGGAAAGCACTAAACACATGCATTAAAATGAAAGCTCCTGTTGGAAAACTGTTTAGCAATAAAGTAGTTCAGGATAATATTATTAGTTATTAAATAAATTGGATTCCAAAGAACATATAGAAAATATTCTTGTCGGATTATTTTATGAAACAAAAAAGTTACAATAATATAAGGTTTATATTATTATTATTAAATGATAATATTATAATTGTTATAATATAATTATGGTTGTTTAATAGACGTCCGCAACGACGTTTATGTTGTTTATTATGAAACCTAACAAATTATGAAGAACTTAGTATTTCTTTTGTGTCTAGAATTGCTAATAACGAGGATTGATTACTCCTACAATATCAATTGAATCCGATTATAATAATTATAGGTAGGGTCTAGCCTAGGTCAGAAGGCCCTGGGGCAACTAAGGAGCGAGGGCCCCTAATTACTTTTTGAATGAATGGAATATTTGGCTATCATGTCTTTAAAATAATATTATTATTTATGGTTTTGCATAACAAAACTGGAAAAAGGGGAAAAGTTGATGACTTGTCGTAATTTGGATACTTGTTTTATCTCTCTTATAGAGACAGTGGGCTCCTATGTATCTAATATACTAGACATTATAAATATTATTATATTGTTCAAATAACTATTTGTTAATAAAAATTACACTGTTTATCAAGCGCTGATAGATAGATATTTTTTGAAGTTACAGGTTTTCTATATGTTAGGCTTTCGCGTAAACTATCCATCAGTCACCCTAAAACAAAAAGTTCAAATTTATAGACCGTAAAGCTCAAAAGAGAGCGGTCAAAGTTTTTATTTATTGTGCTGAACGATAGTACATAATAACTTAATGTGCTGAACCCACATTATAGTCACTTCCGCTTCAACAATGCAATAAAATAAATATACGTTCTATATTACTGATATACGAGAAATAAAATACACGGATTTTAAATAAACCGTATAATAATTTTGCCTATTGATGATAGCATTTGTAACTTTTAACATATCTGCGAGAAAGTAATATCTAAAAACATTTGAATTAAAAAAAAACATTATATCGGACCGTTACGAGAGAAATAAATTTTTCGTTATGAATGTGCTAACTATATCTATACTGTACTATACTATACTATACTATACTATACTATACTATACTATACTATACTATACTATACTATACTATACTATACTATACTATACTATACTATACTATACTATACTATACTATACTATACTATACTATACTATACTATACTATACTATACTATACTATACTATACCATACTATACTATACTATACTGCCTATGTTGTCATTACACCGTGACTACCGCTATATCCAACTGTCAGACTAACAAGGCTCTCTTCGAAAGACAAAAGATAAACAAAAGATCATAAGTGATGAATCCTCAGCCAATTATATTAATTCAAAGATAATAGAAAAATGGACACGTGAAAACAAATTTTGTAGATAGGATAGTAAAGTATTTTAAAAGAATTCCGTATATTTATAGTCGCGTTTTTTTAAACTAGCGATCGTTTAAACAAATATGACATACCTAGTTAAGTCAAAGAAGTTTAACTTGATCAAGTCGATATCTTTGGTTAAATCGACCTTTATGTATAACTAGGTATATTAATATGTAAATCTATATGAGTAGGAATGTATGGGTTAAGACAAAAGGTTATATCACCTTAACCTAGTAGGAACAATTATTTTATTTTATTGTCAGCAATTTATTAACAATTTTTTTACTATTTTGACCTAGAAATAAAATGTTTAATTTTGTTTTATTTCTGAGTCTTTACAATAATAAATACCACACCTAAAGAGAATATTATTGTTATACATTATATTGGCATTTCTTGAAAAACAGATTTTATTCCGACCGGGAATCGAACTCGATCTATCGAGTGGCGGTATGATGTATATTCAGAATAATATTATATTTGCCCAAACAAAATGATGATTACGACTTTATCTAAAACGAATCAGTTTGTAAACAAAAGAAATTTCATGAGATCATTTTCTTTATCATTTTATTTTGTTTATTTATCAGGTATTTACAAATTTGAACGATAACCTATATTTAATAGGTTGAACTAATTTAACTATATTTGTTTAGTAGGTAATAATTACAAAAGACTTTAATATATATTTTTTATATTCGTCTTGCCTTATAGTAAGCAAGTGAACACACAAAAGTGTTAACGACTGAAACACCCGACTGAATTTACCGTTGCCTTAGTCGCTGAAGGATTATAAGATGACAAGAACAGGGCCCCGACACAACTCTTGTTTTCTTCAATCCACAATTCTTTTCATACGTGCTCTTTGGTTATGAGAATACTACTTTCTTAAGAACATGCAAGAGCATTGTTCTATCTAGTTTTACTTGTATGGTCCAATGGGGATACCATTATGAAATTCCCATTGATTTATAATTTTCCCACTTCAATGGGGAAAATTAGACATTATTGCGTTTTCGCGGTTTTTACAGAAATGCCCATTTAATATACATTATCAAAGATAGATGTGTTATTTTTTGCTTATTTAGAGTTTTGCTGCTTTATAATGTATTGAACTACTCGTAGCATTAAACTATACCAAATACTTACTCCAGCCATAAATACTGTTACAATTAAAATATTACATTTAAATTTGTATCTGTCATTTTTATATGACATTTTCGCGCCAATACATTGTAAAACATTTTGTGATATTAAAACGGAGTGGGGTAATAAATAGAACCGAATCGCTGTGATTGCATTACACAAAGTAACTATGGAGCCAAACACAATTTTTAAAACTCCATACGCTTGGTATAGTATTATTCAAATTTTTGTGTACCGGGCTATTGATAGGTACAATGAAACCTCTTCTGTTTGTGACAGAAAAAGATCTGGCCTTCCACGTAGTGTTCGTACAAAAAAGGCGATCAAAGCAGTAAGGGAAAGAATTTGAAGAAATCCTGTCCGAATACAAAAGATTTTATATTGGGAGATGAAGATAGCACCTGTCACCATGTCGCGTATTTTAAAAGATGACTTAGGTCTTGCAGCCTATAAGAGACACACTGGTCATTTCTTAACTGATAAATTTAAAGAACTACTTAGGCGGTACGCAAAGGGATGTCACAGAAAAATTATATTTACTGATCAGATTTTTTTTTACAATTAGGCAATATTTTAACAAACAAAATGACCGTATTTATGCTCAAAGCTCTTAGGAAGCTTCCCAATTAACAAACAGAGTACAACGTGGGCAGTATCCGACTTCAGTGATGGTTTGGTGGGGTGTTAGCTATGGAGGAGTGACTGAGCCATATTTTTGTGAAAAAGATCGGCACAAGTGTATCAATAAACCATTCTTGAAAAGGTAGTTCAGGCCCTTAACAATACCATGTTCAATACGAGAATGTAACAATACGAGAATTAAACTAACACACTATGATAGTAATAAAAGTTACGTGCAATAGAAAAAAATGTTTTTTTTTTTAAACCAAAATATAATAAAGTATAATGCAACGGTTTTTTCAGTCGTCGGCGCTCTTGGACATCCTCTTGCTTACTGTCAAGCGAGTCGATGTAAGATTACGCGTATTATTACCTAACAAAAAAATTAGACTGACATAATACTAGACATTGTATTGTACTGTAATTACAAGAATTGAAAACATTTCCGTAACTCGACCTTATAATACTAGTTTGGCTGGTGTAGCTGGTTGTTAAGTGCCTTTAAATATCTATCTATACAAAAATGTTCGCAATTGTCAATATTTTAAAAATAATTATTTGCCTAATTTTATCTAAAAATATTACATTATCCTTACATGCTTTGCTAATTTGGTATAGTAAATAAAAGGTTTTGTTGCGGCTTATATGCGACCTATAATATTTTTTTATTTTATATTTGTATTATGTTGTTGAAAAATAAATGGCGGTTTTTAACCTAAACTTTTTGACGTTTATTTTGACATTCTCAATATTTAGCATTTATTCGTTATTTTATAGTTAACATCGTAATTATTAATTTTATATGTTAACTTGAAAAGGAAGCAATTGCGTTAATTTTTTTACGAGTTTTAATTGGGTCACAAAGCAACGGAAGCGAGTCGCTACATTAAAGAACGTGCGCTACAACGTTGATTTCGAAAATTTCGTTCGGGAGATAATAAACTTTCAGATGAGGAATACTTATTAAATAAAGACTTAATGAAGGCTTCAGTGGGAGTGAATCCACGTAAAACAGTTTGAGAACTTGAAGGAGATTTAGGTGTTACAATTGAAACCATTTCCAACCAATTGAAAGAACTTGGTAAGTCATAAAAGCTATTTATTCAAATGTCAAATGGTTTTCATTTTGACTAAATTGACTAAAGTTTTGTTGTACTTAAAATACACACAATAATTAAAGGATAAAAACAGCTATTTATTTTTAGACAACCTAACATAAAGATACGTGTAGGTAGGTATATATATGTAGAATACATTATGTTTGAATAATCCAATTTGTTTGTTCATTTCATTGGGAAAGAACATCGTGAGAATATGTCTAATACTCGTTTGTATTCCATTGAGGACATAATAATATAGGGCTAATACGAATTCCTATGTATTATTAGAGGTATGACGTTAATCATAAGAATATAAAGCGACTCTGACTTCGTTCTGAGTATATATAAGAGTCTGCGCTCTAAAGTTCAAAAGTTCAAGTATAATTTTACTATAAAAAACCTTAAGGTTGTCTTTGTTTTAATTTTTTTTATCTAAAAATATAGGCGATCGTGGTGTGGTTGTAGTATAATGGTTACGCAAACCGAGAGCATGGTACTATTTACTTCCATCCATTATCCATTAAATCCAAGGTTAAAGGATAGGGATAACACATAGGCTGGCATAGGATTCCACTTGTCGATTGTTTTCCAGTGACCGCATACCGTCTGATGTTAACCTGAAGTGCGTTCAATTATTCGAAAGTTACATATAAATCGAAAAATCATTATTTTTTTATTTTAAAAATCATTATCGATATGTGGCAAAACCCGGCCTGATGTTAGGCTGGAGTGCGGTCCAAAATGGGGTGACTGCTACTACGATTAAATAACGGCAAGTAGCAGTCGCATCCACTATGATAGCCTAGTTGGCACCGGCAACCTACAAGCTTATTCTGCAACGCAACTAAGTCACTTCACGGTCTGTGTACCATCACTCTCAAAGATATATTTAACAAAATGAATAAAAACAATTTGCGATTTCCCTCTAACAAGTGGGAAATCCTGTGAAGTATCTCAATTCATTATTATATGACGTAGACATAACATAACATAATCAGTCGTGTGTACTATATTATTTTAATCGATATTAGAATGTAGTTCATCTCTTTTTTTATCTTGATACTTCGATAAGTATCAAGTTAAAATATATGAGCGATGCATTCATAACTTTTTAGTTTATTTATCAATTAATTACTTCTTATTTCCTTCTTTAAAACTATTTCAGCATTTATTTTATATTCAATCATTCAAATTGTGACGCCTTTTACCCTCAGTGATAGGCACGATCCTCACCTCCTTCACATACACAATTCTCTTCATACAAGTTCTCTAATTCACAAAAAATAAAACTAGTTATCTCACGATATTTGATCTTATAAGCGAGATATTACAACTCGTGATGTATGTAGATACTTAATGTAGGTAGTCTAAGATTAATTTCTTTCTTATATTTCTTTCTTATAAAAACCAATAGATATCACATACAGATATAAAACACTAATTATATTATATCCCAACTAAAATTTATTAGCTTTTAACAACATAGTCATTAGAAGGACTTATACCCTCAAGAGAATATATCAAGGATTGATTAACCCTTTTCGAGATAACAATCACCTGATTACAAAAATACTTAAGCCCTTACCAGACTTCTAATCTAATTAGGGTCTGTAACACACACGTGTAATCGAATTGATCTTATATACGAAACCGAACATATTCGAAACCGTTTTAATAATCTCGCACAGCAATTAAAAGGGAAATTGTTATTAGTTTTATCAATACAAGTATCGAAACTACTATTTATATATTTTTTCATCATTGAGCATTAGTAGTACAAAATAGCCCAAAATGAATCCTTTTATTTAAATCCTTTAGATTTGATCGACAAATTGTAAGTCCGACAACTTTATTCCATACCATTCGCATGCACAGCGATGGGATTCGACCTTAATTTAGATTTTAAATTACATTTCCAATCACCTGACTTGCCTGATGCTAAAGGACGTCCAGGAGCGTCGAAGACTGAAAATACCGACTCGAATTATGTTTGTCTTAGTCACCTTTACTATACCGGCCAGAGGTACTTTTTCACCCTTTACTTAAGATGTTATATAGGATAAGGAGAACACATGTGCGGAAAAACCTCAGAGTCGCTCAGCGGGCAATGGAGAGAGCTATGCTTGGTGTTTCTTTGCGCGATAGAATCCGGAACAAGGATATTTGCCAAAGAACCATAGTTACCGCGACATAGCCCGTAGGATTCTCAACCTGAATGGGCTGGCCACATTGCTCTAAAAACCGACAACCAATAGGAAAGAAAGATTCTAGAGTGGAGACTGACGACATAGGGAAAGTCACGGGTGGATGCAACTGGCATCTTGTCGTTCGGAATGGCGTTATAAGGGGGAAGCCTAGGTTCAGCAGTGGACGCCTTCTGGCTGATAATGATGTGGGAAATTTATATTTAGTATTATTTTCCGATGTAAAGGGTAACACGTAGAAAACAGTGGTGTAATATAAATAAGCTTATTAAAAGTGATTGTGATATTATTATTAGTATGTCTGCGTGTTAACGATAGTATCGATCGAGTAGGCGCGGCGTGTTGTGTTTGAGCCAAGCACTAGGTAAAGTACAATAGCTAGAACAATTACGTCATTTAAATGTTATATAAACACAATTAAACTAGTATATATACATAGAAAGTATAATACATTGCCGGAGCGTAATTAGAGACACTAAATGGCGTTAAAGTTGCTCTCTAACTTTATTATTAACCCAGAAATCTTTCTAAATAGACTGAATCGGCAGTTAAACTAAAAGGTTCGGAGCATCGTTTCTTCTTTGTAGAACAAGGCCGTGTGTTCTCGCCATGCAAGCTTGAAACCTTCAAGCGTTGCCTATAGGAACCTTTGGCCGGCATAGTGGCAGTGCCTGAGGCAGCCGGTGAACTCAATTTTTTTCAGTCGTCAGTACTCTTGGACCTCCATCATGCTCACTATTAGGTCTAGGTCGATCATCAAGTGTTGAGACACAAAAAAAACTAAATAAAATAATAAAAACATGAACTTCCGTAATATTATTATTTATTGCAAACATATTATGATTATTATAACAATTTATCTCTATAAATTGTATCACTAGATCAAGGTCGCAATAGCACAATTAAATAGCTGGATGGACATAATAGAATGATAAGCAAAACCTTTTTATAATGTTGAGATTAGTATTTTATCGGTTTTTGTATCATACTTATAAAAATAACAGGTCAAATCAATGGTTCGACTGCTACTTTCAATTATTTCACTGTAGTAGCAGTCGCCTCCATTTATTGACCGCACTCCAGCTTAACATCAAGCCGCACTCCAATAAGTCGAGCTTCTATAAAAAAATGTCAATATAATACTTGGTTTTGTAAAGAAAGCGAAGGTCTCGGCTGGCCTCAAGTTAAAAATAAGAAAACTATGAACCTGCTATAAAAACACCCAGGATAACGCAAAAGGCAAATTGTCACTTTTAATTATTGTCTTTATTAGCACGTCCGCAAATATTAAATATAATTTTTCACACGCGTTTGTTAATTGATAAATATTTCCACATGTTAATTAAAAAGTAATTATTATAAATTATAAATTAAAATTTTATGGTTATTGTATTGTAAAATTTAAAAATAGATATCATAAAATTAGATATTAAACTCGTAAAATCTTCTATTATGTATAGAGAAATAGACATACACTTTTCATTTAATTTTTAAAAATGAAAGTGCTTTTATGATATTATAGAAACTGGATATCTAAAGTTATATCATATTAGTATTTGAAATTGGTTTGGGACCGGGGGCCCTCAATTTGCGTGATTATTGCTCCACCACTACACCACGGGTCGCCTTAAACAAACTGAAACATCAAATTCTTCCATTGAAGGACAATAAGAGATTATAATAATCACTTATTTCAGGCATCGTGCATCGATCGTACAAGACTTAAGTAGCGTAACATAGATTTTTTCTAACATTGTCTATAAAATAGATAATAATGTAGCTTATACGCGATTCGTTTCTATTGATTAGGTATACTTATATGAGAACAAATATTGCTAATGTCAAAAACCAGCAGTAAAGTCTGCCGTTTGTGAACACCAACAGGACGGTGCCAATCACTACATCCGTTTCGACAAATCGAAATTCCTCGCTTGGGAAAGTAAACCTAGGATGGTACTCGAGGCTATTAGAATTAAATTAAACATCCTAAATTCAATAGAAGAGGCAGTTATGAAACACCTGAAACTGGAATATTATGCACATACTCAAGTTCCAATCCCGGCAAACCAATAATAAAGTTAGTTCTTTCTAAAAAAAAAATAATAAACACAAAAACTATGAATTTGTTGGTTTTGGAAAATATACAAATAAGTCGTCCAACACCTCAGTCTCTCCGCAATCACGATCAACCAAAATTATAGCATTTTATTGAAACTATATTTCAGTCTTATATTTGTATGTTTATAGATTGTTACTTATATTGTTTATTTAAAAATATAGTATGGAGTGTTAAAATGTACGATGTAATTTTATTTTTTATTACATTTCTATACTAAGCTAGATAATCATAGAAACAGGACAACATATATAAAAGGTACCGGTGTGGGTGGTCTCGAACTTGTGCTCTCCGGTTTGTGCCACCACACCACGGTCGCCTTAATAATAAGGAGCTGACTTATTAAAAAGATCCTTGATATTATTACTAAATTTTCACAAATGAAAATTGCGAAGATAAGGCATATCGCATGTTCGTTAGTATTGGATTATTTTTGTTAAATTATCTTAAGAGATAATTGATGGATTTGTGTAATTTATGTAACATTAATGATAATTATGAACTACTAACATTGTTGCACTTTGTAGTTCATTTATTACTTTGTATTTAACAATTAAATGTTAACACACTGCATGCTGATGTGCGTGATAATGATTTGATACGAAATTAATATATTAAACATTGTTGATCTCTGTGTATTGAATAAACGAGTATTGGAAAAACAAACAAAAAAATGGTATTGTTGAAAATTAGTATGGTATGTTTTTTTTATATTTTTTATTTTCCATTGCTATTTAACTAAGCTACTAAAGTGCTTGTATCATAAAAACAGTACAACCAAAGTACATATTATATCAAAGATACATTGGTACAGGTGGATGGTCTCGAACTCGTGCTCTTGGTTTGCGTAACCATTGCACTGCCACTACCTCACGGTAGTCTTATTTAAATTGAAAGATTTTGTTATTAATTTTGTTTAAAAGTTTTTGCGTATTGGGTTATCTTATTTAGGTAATTGGGTCATTATGTAAGTATTTAGTTGCTATGTAATATTTTGTGCGCAATACAATATAATATTAATATTGGTTTATGTGCGAATATTAAATTATGACTTTCAATCAATTAATCAAATTATCACGCCTCCATTTTATAAGGATAGACAGAAAGCAATTAGGGCCTCTTTCACGATCTTCACACAATGCTTCTAATCCCGAACCAAAGCAAAATTTTGTAACGTTTGTCGACGAAATATTTGCTTTAATGCCAATAGTACATAGAACAACTTAAAATTTGACAGATCTAAGATGGCAGAAATACTTAATCAGTCTTTTCGCGTACAAAGTCGAGAGCGAGAGTAAACTATATGGAATAACTGACGTAAATTTATAAAATTATATTTATTGTGGCCCATTAGGAAAATGGCGTGAGCTATGTTCTAGCGTTTTCTAAAGTTATATAATGCGTTATAAATATAGAAATATTTTTATGTTGTTTGTTGAAGGTCTTAGCTGAATTATATAATAAAAATTACACTATAAATGCTAACTTAATTGAAGTCAATAATGTTAAATCGTAATTGCACATACGCAGGTACTTATAATAAACCTACGAGTAGGTGGACGGTTGCCCCCCCATTCTGCCAACCCCGACAATTTTCTAATGTAGTCAGTCGTGAAATGACAGAATTAGTTTGAAAGTCGCTGTCATAGTGGATGCGACTGCTATCTGCGATTATGGACCTGTAGTAGCAGTAGCAATAATTCATCAAGAGTAGCTGTCAAATGGCAAGCCACATTAAAAAAAGTAAATTTATGTGTTCCGTTCCTATACCTATAAAATTAAATAATCACGCCTTCATTAGCACAGGGATGTGCAGAGACAATAAAGCGCCTCTTTTATATTGTCGCTTATACTCGTAGTATGTACATTTGCAGGCAGAAAATATAGCGCCGGCATTAAAGCTGTAATTTGTTAATATAATTTGTTATATTAAATTTAAATAATTATTGAATATGTGCACCAATGTATATAGATAGGCGGACTTGCCCCCACCGCAGTCATCCAATGCTCCTCTTATCTGAACATCCTTATACTGAGCAGCTTACAATTCAGCGCTCTTTTTATTTGCCGCTACTACTTTACTATAGCACTAATGTAAAAAAAGTTTATCTTATCTTTTACTTTCACTGATTTATCTACTACACTTACACTTATTGATTCAATATTATGTTCATGTAATTGTGAATGTGATTAAATTTAAGGACGTAGAAAGTGGCGCTTCATTGTCTCTGCCTATCCCTGTGGGAATTTAGACTCTCATTTTTTTACTAATGCTATCCTAAGCTACAAAGTTACAAATCATAGAAACTGGACGACGAAAGTACATATATCAAAGATTCTTTGGTCCAGGAAGTGGTTTTAAACCAGGGACTCTCGGTTTGCGTGACTATTTCACTACCACTACACCACGGTCACCTTAATTTACTTGATTGATTGATATGTTTGTTATAAACATTGTTGTTATTCAATCTTATCTGTACGAGATGAATTTATAATATTTACATGGTAATAAAGAAGAAGTAATTATTTATCTACACAGAATAATCTTGAAATTTTCCTCATTTTCTTTATATGTTTGGCAACCATTGATTGTTGATATCATTAGAAAAAGAAATTGTCCTTGTAGAATTTCTCAGACGGTTTTTTATATTGGCACACATCTCCGCATGTTAGGCTGAATCGCGAACAATGAATGTAGTGATTAGGAAACGCGACTGAGTCACTTGAAAGTTGGTACTCCGGGTGGACAGAATGTGCAAATGACACATTTTTTAAAAAGTATGAATTAAACAAGTTTTATTCGGCTTACTATCGCGTTTATTTAAGGATTTTACATTTTTTAATAATTTCGATGTTTCGAGGGCTTTGCAGCCATCGTGGTTACGGAGGGACTGCAAAGCTGTCTCGAAAGGTCGGAATAATATTAAATTGTAATAAAACTAATCCAAAAAACTAAACAAAAAGCATTTTTTTTTTTTTTTTTTTTTATTGTGACTCGACATTTGACATCGACCTGCCTGAAGATAAGCAAGAGGAGATCCAAAAGTGCAGACGATTGAGACAACCGAGTTTGTTCACGGCTGTCTCAGCCGCCGTCACTATGCCGGCCAAAGATAGAAGCATGATAGTAAGCCGCATTTTTGTTTAATTCATTAATCAATGTACGCGCAAAATCCAAGAAAATACTATGTATTTATAATAGAATTTCGAATCTAATGAAACAAAGGTTTTATGTTTATTTAGATTTTGCGTGAACTTTGTACATTGTAATTAATTTGTATATATAAACGTCGAATTAAGTAATCGGTTAATCCATTTGTCACGCCTCAATTCCTACAGGGATAGGATGAGACTTGACAGTAGAACATTATTCTGGGTCATTCTGATCTTTCTGATAATTTGTTAAAACAAAAAAAAAATAAACGTGATAACATAACCTAACCTAGGCGCAAAAAAGTTTCTAAAGTAAATTTTAAATGACCTGCCATTAATTCGACCTAAAAATATAAAAAAAAATTAATGACGTTTACATATTTGCCCTTGGACTTGAACATTAGTCGTATATTTCGACATTTCATATCATTAATATTCAGTGCGACGAACGACGAGGATGCGATACAATCTTATAGCGCGAAGGTAAGTCAATGTCGCTGACTGACGTCTTTAATCGACTGTCTGCGGTCTCGTTCATATTGCACGTTTCTATAGCGAAACAAATCTTTTTAAATACAAAGTAATCTAGTATAATTATTCATAACGTATTTATTGTTATTGTGTGCGTTTTAACGACAGGCGTGGCGCAGTGGTTAGCTCGCTAGTTTGTTATGCCCCAGGTTAAATCCCTGGTTCGATTCCCAGTCGGAACCAATATTTGTTTTGTAGCTTTTATTTGTTATATTTAATAATTAGACTACATATTACAAAGGAGAATGCCCATTCTATTATGGAGAAATGTACTGACCTCAACATTTTTGAAATTTTTCAAAAAAAGTTAACTCAAAATACAGCCGCATTTCCGAGATAATTACACAAAATGAAATGACTTTTGAGGTTAGGTTCGACCATAAAATCTGTAAAACTTATTTTACAGTGTCTTTTTGTTATTAAAATAAAAGTTTGTTTTTGTGCATATTCTATTCTACAGTTTGTATAACAAATAGTACAAAAATGTTTTGGGATGAAATCGAGGAAACTGCGTACAGAAAAACATAGCGTAGTACGTTTTCCTGTAGGACCCACAAGGTGGACTGATGACCTGATTAAGGTAGCAGGAAACTGCTGGATATAGTTTCTAGAAACCGCCGAGAAGGTCGCTTTGGGAAGGCTATCTCCAGTAGTAAACGACTAATATGTCTGACATTTTATTTTTATTGTGACTCGACATTTGTCAGCACCCCGCTTGATGTTAAGCTGGAGTGTGGTCCATGAATGGATGTCACTGCTACTACAATTTAACAACTGTAAGTAGCAACCACATCCACTATGTCAGCCTAGTTGGAACTGGCAACTTACAAGCTGATCCCGAAACGCGACCAAATCACTTCACGGTCTGTATACTTGTAAGTGGTGGTACTACCCCGGATCGGCAGACTGAGTACCACCAGTGGTACTCTTTATGATGATATTTAATATGTGTATTTATGTATGAACTCGTATCATCTACATTTATTATGTTGTTTGTATCAGAATCTACTAAAGAATATTTAATTAGTATTATTTGTTTATTGTAGTAATTAATCCTTAAGAAAGCTAAATTGCCTAGTGCCCATAACCACAGGGCCTGTATGAGGAGAATTGTGGATGTGAAGGAAGCAAGGGAGTTGTGTAAGGATCGTGGTCAGTGGCGCTCCATTGTCTCTGCCTATCCCTGTGGGAAAAAGGCGTGACAATTTGATTGATTGATTGATTGTAATAATTAAACTCTAATTAAATTTGTCTATTTAATTAGAGTTGTTATTTTATTCCAAATTAATTATTTGCATCCAGACAATCATCGAACGTAAAAACAAAGGAACGTAAAACAAGCATTAAGCTCGCCTTATAAACCTATTTTAGATTGTGTAACAAAGTGTTTATTATTTTACTGCCTATGCACAGAAATTATCGAATATTCACGAGTACAAGTGCTTACTAGATGTGTGCAATAAACCCTGTGAAAAGTATTGTATCATAAATATATAATTTTAGATAAATGGTATTCTATACGGGTGTTCAGAAATACCATTTGCTAAATGTAGATAGAATGTGTATCCTTACAAAACACGTGAGTCGTCTGCCGCGTAAAACTCAGTCTTAGCTTCTCGATATTTTATTATCGGTCAGTAAATCGAGTCTGAATATCGTTAATTTAAAAATGATTATTTTGAAAGTCAAAGAATTCCACTGAATCATAAATATGTTTTCTGATAAGAAGCAAAATATTGTAGATTTTATAGTGTACGTCAACCTTTCAGGATTAAAAGGTTCGGATTTATTTTATAACACGCAAATTAAATCAATTTGTCAGACTTAATTTTACACAGAGAGATTCACTTTCTACTATCTTAGTTTTTTTATTGTGCTTGACGTCTGACCTCGACTTGCCTCATGATAAGCAGGGAGAGGTCCTAGAGCGCCAGCGAATGAAAAAACCGGTTCCAAAAAGTTGCCGGTTCCATCTAGGCCGGCATAGTGGATGTGATTGCTACTCACAGTTATTGAATTGTAGTAGCAGTGACATTCATTCATGGACCACACTTTGGCTTAACATCAAGCGGGGTGCTGTCATATGTCGAGTCACAATAAAAAAAAAAAAAAAACCGCTTCAGTTTACGACCGCCTTAGTCGCCGTCACTATAAGATGTTAATTAAAGTCTACTGGTATTACAATTCTACAGTTCATACAATTCCATAGTTCATATTATATAAGCACTGTTTAATTTAAAATGTCTCTTTTTTAATGGATTAATAAAACAAACTTTACAACACGCAATATCCAATTAAAACTAGCATAATATAATAGAAATTTCTTTTATTTATTTATTTGGTAATAATAATAAATACTTATAGCGCAACTTTATTTGTAGATGATATTTTAACAACCAAAAGTCAATGTATATTTTTTAACAAACACCTTTTTTTCTAATATCTCATATTATAAATAGTATCAATCTACATTTGTTCGTCAATTAACTTTATTAATTTATTTTTATAATCCAAAAGGATATACAATAAATATAAATGCAACATGAAAGCTACTAATAAGATTATTAAAATCAAGGAATCTTATCTTGAAAATATAAATATAAGTACTTAAAAATACTAAGTTGTTATAAGATACTTATAAATTATTTTTTTGATAGTACAGTTACTAGTATATTTTTCAGACACATAAGTAACATTGTTATCATGTTAAAAGTACACCCAAACAGAAGTAATAATTTATAATGTTTCTAACCGGCCGGGCACCTATTTTTGGCCGAGTCGCGTGGTTGGCCCCGTCACAATTTGGACGGCATCGTCTAAACTTTCATAATTTAGTTATTTCCAAATGCTAGGCTATTTTTGGGCAAAACGTTTAACATACCTACATGGGAATGAGTTCTTTAACTTATTCAATGAATGTAATGTTTTAGACACTTTGATTTCATACCTACCCTGGACCAAACCTACCAATTGAAATATGAATTAAACAAATTTTATGCGACTAACTATCGCGTTTGTTTTGGTTTTCATTTTACAATTTCATTTTATTATTCCGACGTTTCGCAGCCATCGTGGTCACGGAGAGATATCAATATTCGCGTAAAATCTAAGAAAATCGTAATATGATTATTATTGACATGTTATTATTATTATATTTCGATGGATGTATTATGTTTAATTTATTTAATTTTAATTCATTGTGGTTCTAATTGTAACAAAAATAGCAACATGCAGTTTATAAAAGACTAGTTGTGCATTCTGGACTTTGTACACGAAAAGATCTTTATCTATCAGATCCATCAAATATTAAATGACAAATGACGATCCAATGTCTCTGCCTATCTTTGTGGGGAAAAGGCGTGACAATTTAATTGATTGATTGAAAATGTGATGTATCCTATATTTACCCTAAAATTCTATTCTACATATTGATAAAAGATATTGCAAAAATTACTTCCTACATACAAACTTACAAACGTTACCCTTTGTTATATTAATGTAGATTGAATGCACAGAAATGTATCAAGAAATATATTAATTATATCAGATATATATCTGTATATATTTCTGTGATTCAATGTATTTATTTTTAACAAACTCAACTTGAAATTACAACCCAATGCGATGGTTAAAAACTCCAATAACAAACTCCAACTCCATCGATGTATATAATACTTTTGGTAGTAGTTAGGTAGGAATATGAATCTATCTATTCTATATAATTCTCACTACTTAATTCCCACAGAGAACCATTATAGTAGAGTATATAAATTTAGAATAAAAAACAAAATTACCGGCATACTCTTCTTTCTCTGTGCTCGAGCTATGACATAAAACCCAACTGTGTCCTTTGACATTTAGCTCGGGTAATAACAATTTGGTCTCGTTCCAATAAGTTAACATATTAGTTCTATCCATTGATACCAAATTTATTCCGATGTATTAAAATACATTAGTAGTAGATTTTGTGGTATTATTTTATGGCATCATTTTAAGAGTGGTATAATTTGTGGTCTATTTGCCCAGTCTGCCGGGATAGTAGCACCACTTTCAAGTGTACAGATCACCTTACGCAATTCGGAATCAGCTTAAAAGTTGCCGTTTCCAACTAGGCCAGCATAGTGGATGCGACAGCTACTTGCAGTTATTTCCCTGTAGTAGCAGTCACTTTTATTCATGGACTTCAAATTAACATGTGTGTTGTCATAATATGTTGACCAAAATAAAATAACTATATTTTCTTGTCTCGAATAATATTGTCCGAGGGCGACTCAACAAAGTAAGACAATCAAAGTAAGTTAAAGAACGCCATTCAACCAATTAAATTGAATTGTGCGTGTCTGTTACAATGAAGCCAACTACGATTAGGAACCATTAACCTGATACTCCAGGTCGTCTCTCCTGTGACCAGTTACGAGTTTTAAAAAGAAACACAGTATCTGCCAGGTATTACTAGTTAAGACCGGCAACTGACATGCTGATCCCGGAACGCGACTAAATTACTTTACAGCCTGTACAATTAAATGTACGTACGTAATACCCGGATTGGCAGACTACGCTAATATGACCATTATCACTTTTAAATACCTATAAATATCAAGCATTCCTTCCATTGAAAAAATCCATTGACCTGTCTTAAGGGCAGCCTAGCGGACAGGACGGCCGCCAAGGGCCCTAAGTTCGCCCTATGTATGCCGTATGTAACGCTTATTACAATAGTATGTATGTCTTTGTTTTTATTCGCATTCATATGACCGCAATAGATTAGTTTGATTGTTTCGATTTGTTTCACTTGTGGACAAAGGAACAATTGCGCAAAAACATCTACTTATTTATAAACGAACATCTTTCCATTATAAATAAACGACGATCAGCTGTGTTTTTGTTTTTATTTTGTTTAAGAATAAACATTATTTTGGTGGCTCAGCACCCGGTGATAATGCAATCAGGAATCCATTACAAGTCATCAACTTATTTTCTTTTTACGACACGGATAACTAGTTAAATAATGGATACTTACTTTATTATTATAATTATATTTATAGCTACTATGATAGTGGTCCATAGTAGCTATAAATTTAATAATATTGATAGGTTTTTAATACAGATACAGTATTCAAATTAAAACCTAAACCAAACAAATCAAGAATAATTAAGCTTTCTACGGAACGCCACTTTCCACGATCCTGACACTACTTTCTCCATGGCTTACCATGGCTCTTAAAAGAGTTGTGCACATGGAAAGAATGAATAAAAGTAAATTGACGAAAGGAATTTTGAAATATAATGTAGATGGATGCGTTGAACATCCATCTGGCTGGCCCAGAATAGTGTTTCGGAACAAATCGGAAACATCTTCAAGAAAGCTGGGTTGTCTAGCGCCATCGTAGCAGGTGGCGCTCCACTGTCTCTGCCTATCACAAAATATTATTTATTTATTTCCAGAATTCCTCTTTACCTTGTAATGATTGTAATAAAACGATGACATCACACGAGCGTCCCATTATGGAGTCGAAAGGCACTCAGATTCACCTGGCACTGGTCGGGCGCAGTAGTAGAGGCGAACAGAGTGATAAGGTCACGTATGTGTCGCAAGTACGATCACCCCCACACTTCACAGAACCCCTCAATAATGGACAAATATTAGGGTGAGTATCGTAAACACCACCACCCACACGAATTTCAATAGTCGATTATTTTGCCTTTTTATCATACTCGTACATACACACCATACTAACAATTTTTCAGTACTAATTTATTCAGTAATTATACTATTATTGGCATTATATATATATTTCCATATTAATTATTATAAAAATAGGATTAATACAAAATTAACAACAATAAAATCTACTAGTATAAAATACAATTTCATTAAACGAAATGGATATTTATTCCATGACTAATATGAACGTAACTGTAATATATTCTAAAAGCATTAATAATTCAAGTATTCTATTTGTGGCAGCTTTTATAAATGAATCTCGTTGTTATTTATATTTGTAAATTTGTAAGGTCATAACACTCGCAGAGGAAACATAGTCACAAACAATACTTAAATTATTACTAGTGCCGATCAATAACTTTCATAGAACGTTACGTCGACGTGCTAAGATAGAATTTCTTTGGCTTCTTGCCAGCAAAATGTTCGAGTTTCAGCAGAATAAATAATATGTACATTCATATACTTTCTGCTTGTTATGAAACACTTTTTTCCTAACAACCTTCAACTCGTACTGCCGGCTACTATGACTAAATAATTGTTATTAAAATTTCAGTGGATCTCAAATGAATCTTTGTAATGGAGGAGCAGTTTCTATTACGGGTTTGGTACCTAAAATACCCAACGGATATGGAGACCAGAAAAAGCCGATGGCTTCTCTAACTCATTTGCCGAAACGTCCACCAGTTGATATTGAATTCAACGAATTGTCCTATTCCGTAAGCGAAGGACGAAAGCGGGGTTACAAAGCTCTCCTAAAATGTATAAATGGAAAGTTTCGTTCCGGGGAGTTGACGGCTATAATGGGGCCGTCTGGAGCCGGGAAGAGCACCCTTATGAATATACTCGCAGGATACAAGTAAGTATTTTTATGTACTGAGATTTTGCCTTCCTTATTAAATTTTTGTTTACTGGAGCAAGCGTTCACGTTTCCTTTTTTTTTCATTTCAGAACTTCGAATGTAAGCGGCTTAATTCTTATAAACGGCAAAGAGAGAAATCTAAGACGATTTCGGAAGCTATCTTGCTATATCATGCAAGATGACTGTTTACTTCCTCATTTGACAGTGAGGGAAGCTATGAACGTGTCTGCGAACCTGAAACTCGGAAAAGATATGACAGTAGAAGCCAAAAAGATTGTGATAGATGAGATATTGGATACGTTAGGTCTAGTAGATGCTAGCGACACTAGAACTATTAATCTCTCTGGCGGGCAAAGGAAAAGGTTATCTATAGCTTTAGAATTAGTTAATAATCCTCCAGTGATGTTTTTCGACGAGCCTACATCTGGATTGGATAGCTCGTCTTGTTTTCAATGTATATCATTACTGAAATCTTTGGCTAGAGGCGGAAGAACGATAATTTGCACAATTCATCAACCGTCTGCGAGATTGTTTGAGATGTTTGACTATCTGTATACGCTGTCTGAGGGACAATGCATTTATCAAGGACAAGTGCCTGGTTTGGTCCCATTCCTGTCTTCGATGGGCTTACATTGTCCAAGCTACCACAACCCAGCAGATTATGGTAAATATTTACTACTTATTTTGTTCGATATCCTTGCAGCGGTTTATTTGGCACTCTGTCTAATTTAAGCTGGAGTGTGGTTCATGAATGAAGGCGACTGCTAATACTGTCAAATAATTGCAAGCAGCAGTCGCATCCACTATATGAAACCGGAAAGTTTCAAGCTGAATTAACAGTCAATACACTTGAAAGTGGTGAAACGGATCGGTAGAGTGGGCAAATAACCACTAACTGTCAGCCTATCATTCCTAAAATTTCTACTTCTAATGCTTTTGACAGAAAGGTAAGTTAAAAAATAACGCATTTTTTTTGCAATTGTATTATAGTTATGGAGGTCGCTACAGGAGAGCATGGTGAATGGGTGCATAAACTTGTAATGGCTGTGAATAAAGGGAACTGTGGCCGTGGACAGAGCACCTCGGCAATAACTCAGGCTAAAAACTCAAACTTTAACAATCAACAGCCAAGCAAATCTAATAATACGGACAAAGCTGAAGCCATGGAAGTAATGACAGGTAAATATTTTGTTGAAGGTTTTATTGACGTCATAAGTGTATTGTTTTTTATTATTATTAGAAGTTTGTATTATATGATATCATTGACATCTAATGGCCCCTATTCACGCTAGATTTGGATCAGACACGGTATCTGAGATCTGTCTCAGAGATTTTTATCAGTTCCAACATTGATTTGGACACACGTTGATTTTTGTATCGCGATACAAATTCTAGTCTTTCGGTATCCAACCTCTATCTAAGACGTCTGCAATACCTCCAGCAGTATTAATAGATCTTAGTGTTACTTTTACTGTTTGTTTAAAAGAATAAAGCGAAAAGGATATTGGTCTAAATACATGTTGCATGTTCCCGTGTCAAACCAGTGGCGTGAAACCGACACAGCTGTATTTGTTACCTTGATTATTTAAAACCATCGTTTACAAGTTGAGATTAGTGTCATGATACGAAATCTATGTTGCAATACAAATCTCAACGTGAATGGTGTCCATATTGTTGGGTACCCACATAAATATAATGAGGATAATTACGTAATATCCCTTAATGTTTTGTCTCTTAACTTTACTACGGTTTTGACTTTGTTTATGTTTTGAGTAACTCTTTTTTTTCAAATTGTGTCTCGACTTCTGACCTCGACTCGCTTGGTCCAAAAGTGCTCGCAAGAGAAGGTCATAGTGACGGTGACTGGGGCAACCGTGAACTAACTCGATTTTTTCAGTCGTTAGCACTCTTGGCAAGTCAAAGTCAGATATCGATTCAAAAGTTTATTTTAGCGGTTTACTATAATAATCAAAACAAACTGGTACCGCATTTATTTTATTTCCCTAAGCTCAGCGTATTTTATTTCGGAGACCTTCTCAAGAAAGTGAAATATGCCTAGTGCTATAACCATAGAGCTTGTATGAAGAGAATCGTGAATGTGAAGGAAGCGAGAGGGTTGTGTCAGGATCGTGGCAAGTGGGGCTCCATTGTCTCTGCCTATCCCTGTGGGAAAAAGGCGTGTCAATTTGATTGATTGATTGATAGTAGGTATTAGAATTTGTAATTAGGCATGACAAATTGCTATAACAGAACACGTGTAGATACAGAAAACAAATAGCAATCGACATACGAGTACCTATTGTGTTTTAAGTAGTATGTAAGCGACCATTCTATTCATAACATCAAACTGTTCATAATGTTAAATCTTTATTAAATTTATCAATCCAGCAAATTTATAAGACAAAACAATGAGGAATATTTGCATAAATTGGTTCCGTGATTAATTATAATAAATTATTTTATTTATTATATCTAGTTATATAATTTGTATTTATATTTATATTAAGTATATTCAGATTATTATCGTTTTAACAAACTATCCATTTAATCGGAGGTGTTATTAATAAAGGTCCACAGCAATCTAGTTTGCTGTCCCTGACTCCGGCACATGACAGCCCCCCCTGATGTAAGTTGGAATGCAGGCCATATATGGAAGCGGCTGCTATAATTGCAAAAGCAGTCGCATCCACTATTACTGCTTAGTTGGAACCAGCAACTTTCAAGTTGATCTCGAAACGCGACTGTTGTAGACTGTAGTGTAGTGGTAGTGAAATAGTCACGCAAACCGAAAGATGCCGGTCATTCTGTTTCTACGATAAAAGCACTTTTAGTAGCTTAGTATAGAAATCTAATAATAATAATAACAACAAACTACTACTTTTGATTAAAAGGGTGATGATTGATTTATTTAAAAAAATATAATGAATTAAACAAATTTTATACGGCTTACTATCGCATTTATTTTGGTTTTGATTTGATTTTCTTTTTCGATTTTTTTTGAAAATGTAACATAAACAAAATAGACGCGATGGTAAGCCGCATCTATCTAAGAAAAAACTAAAAAATATAATATTTATATTTCAGATAAGCCAAGTTGCACTGTGATAGATATGTCAGAAACATCTGTATCTAATATTGAAAAACAACCACTACCAAATACATCAAACCTTGCTCCAGTTACCTGCACAACCTCACTGCTAGACTCCAGCGAGAGTTTCTCTAAGAAGCCAGTCAAAACTGGTTTCCCGACCTCCGGTT
The DNA here is from genome assembly GCA_905220615.1 of Tinea trinotella. NCBI lineage: Eukaryota > Metazoa > Arthropoda > Insecta > Lepidoptera > Tineidae > Tinea > Tinea trinotella. The sequence continues at coordinate 4,857,861 of HG992311.1, forward strand.
GGAAGCAATTCTGGATACTTCTAAAGAGGACTTTTAGAAGTATTTTGAGGGATCAGATGTTGACGCATTTGAGGTTATGTTCCCATACAGTCGTCGGTTTGCTAATTGGATTTTTGTATTACGATATTGGTGAAGATGCTGCAAAAGTTATGAGTAATGCTGGATGTATATTCTTTACTGTTATGTTTACAATGTTCACCGCCATGATGCCTACTATTCTAACATGTGAGTAATTTTATAATCATTTAAATTAGAGTCGCCTAAATCCATATTAATGGAAACCTTGATTAGTACCAACTAGTTAGTGACTAGTTACAAGTTAGTGACCTCGGATATGAAACCGCTGTCTATGAACACGGCACCAATTGCTTAGAGCATTTCAAGAATCATTGTTAGGAAGTTATTAACTGTTATTTTAAAATGTATAAATTAGCATAATAATTAGATAGAAAGAAAACATAATCTCATAACTTTATAAGATTATAATGCCATTGCCTAGTGCCCATAACCGTAGAACTAATATTAGGAGAATTGTGGATGTAAGGGAACCGGAAGAGTTGTATCAGGATCGTGGCAAGTGGCGCTCCATTGTTTCTTCCTATCCCCATGGGAAAAAGGCGTGACAATTTGATTGATAATGCCATCGCCAAAATTGTACACTTACTAAATTTTTATTGTACTAGAATTATTTTGACTATCAGTCAATAAAATAAAATCATTTATTCATTTACATCTTATAGGGTTAGTAATGAAGTTGGTTGCAAATTTTATAATTTTACTAATCAATCAAATTGTCAACCTTTTTCCCACAGAGATTGGCAGCGACAATAAAACGCCATTTGCCACTATCCCAACACTCCCCCGCCACTCCCCCGCTTCCCTTACATCTACAATTCTACTTATACAAGTTCTACGGTTATGGGCACTAGACAACCCAGCTTCCTTGAGGAGGCCACCGATTTGGTCGGGATATCTTCTGGGTGCTACGTTTAACGCATCCATCTACATCGGATTTATAATACTTTCACTCATCTTTCCCATGTGCCCAAACCATCGAAATATAATTTTAATTATTACTAATAATTAATATATGCAATTAAAGTAATAAGTACGTGTTACACCAATTATATGTTTTTCCTTGTGTTGTCTTCGATGTACTCAGCCAATAAAGCGACCGTGGCGTAGCGGTAGTGGAATGGTTACGCAAACCGAGAGCATGGGTTCAAAAACCATTTGCCGGTACCTTTGTATCTTGATATCTTTGGTTTCCTGTTTATATAATACAAGCACTCAAGTAGCTTGAAAATAGAAAAAAATATGAAATGAATATGTAGTACTCGTATGTCCTGTATAAGCTATTATTCTATTTTGTTTTCGGAGGCCACGGTACATGTCCTCTGATGTATTTAGAGAGGTTGTGGTTGATTTTCGCTGACATGACACGAGGACTAGTCCTATGCATATCTAGTCTAAAGGATATCATTTATTTTGTATAGGGACTTGGGCTTAATTGTATTAACAGTTTATTATGCGTATAGTTTTATGTGCGAAGATTACAATATAATTGGAATTCACCCTTTATTTTGCATAGTTTAGGTGTACAAAATGATCAAATTATAATTATGACAGTTTAAATAAGAACAAATATGGTGTTGATTGACAGATAATACAAAATCCATACCTTATTTTCCAAATAACTCAATCGCACAGCAATTAAAAGCAAAATTGTCATTAGTTTTATCAATACAAGTATCAAAACTACCATTTATATATTTTTTCATCATTGGGCATTACAAAAGTAGTACATAAAAGCCAAAAGCAGTACATATTATCTATAAAACCAGTATGAAAAGAATTGGGAATATAAAGGAAACGAGAGTGTTGTGTTGGAATAATGGAAAGTGACGCTCGGTAGTCTCATTATGGTCATGGGTTCGAGTTCGAGCTTGTGAGTCGCCGGTTCCAACCGGTATAGTAGATGTGACAGTTACTTACAGTTATTTAGCTGTAGCAGTTACTTCCATTCATGGACCGCACTCAACATTGGAACGCGTTCTAAGGGGAGGCCTATGTTCAACAGTGGACGTCTTCTGCCTGATGACGATGATGACCCAACAACAGGCGGGATGCTGTCATATGTCGAGTCCTTAGATAATTTAACTGTCTAGATAGAGCATATGGTGGCGCACGGGCTAAAAAAAATACCGGCCAACTGTTGGCCGATACACTCTCTCGCGTTTGTCAGTTGCGTAACAGACACCGTTCGGACGCCACGCGAAATTTCTCTGTGATTTTTTCGATAATAATGACTGTTTGCGCCATTAAATTGTGCCGAACTTACAAAGGACGCTTGAGAACAACCAAAGCTGTCACTTATCATCATTAAGTAGATTTTAAATTACTATAAACATTGGAAATAATTTTTTAAAAAATAGTTCAATTTTTTACCTAAGATGTTAAGAGTGTTGCCAGGTTTTGAATCAAAATATTCCCGTGAATAATTTGGTTTTTATATTGAAGTAGATTTGTTGTATATAAAAAAAACAAGTATCACTTTAACACTGTTATTATATATAATAACATGTTATAACATTTATATTACATTACCCACCTAAATGTGTGTTCTGTATGTACAACAATATGTTTATTAATTACAATATTATTTACAAGTGGATGCACTGTTTACCATTCATGACTGCACTTCAGCTTAACATCAAGCGGGGTGCTGTCATATGTCGTGCCATAAAAACGACATATGACAAGGCAGCAATAAACAAACTGTTGTTACAGAATACCTAAAGATCCAGTTTTTAGGTAGGTAGGAAACTATGTGACACTAGAAGACATAAGTGTTCTAACGTGCTCTTCATCAATAAAAAGTATAAATGAAACTGTTCCTTCGTTAAGGAAAGAAGATGAAGAGGAACATGACGTTGACGACGAAATTCTCTACAACGATGCCGGCATTATTTACTATTCGGAATTATGTGAATATACACAGCAAATCGTCGGCTACATAGCAGGCTTTGTTGTTAAATGTTTGCACAAAAAAAATAAGTGTATTAATTGTTTGGACATCAAATGAAAAATTGCCGCACCATTAATTGGTTAAATTAAGAGATGAAGGGACTCATCTATGCCTCTCAGGATGTATATTTTATTTTCTGATCTGCTGAATACATAATTCGACAGTTTTTAAAACAGGATTTTACTATGACTCCCAAAAAATATGCAAAAATAGTATCTACTGTAATGAAACAATTTATTGGAGGCCCAAATTACTGTGAGGTAAAAGCTGAGCATGTTTGTGGCCACCTCCATCAAACTAATTTGATTAAAAGTGTTATAGAAAAATATTTATTATAGATTTACGATATTATTACAAGATAAAAATTAATAACAACAATCGTGATGCAGCATCAAAACTTTTTTATTTATTTGTATAAATAAAAAAATATACTCTTATTCTTTTTTTTATTACCCCTATCAAATATTGTGCACTGGACTATTAAAATAAAGTATATGTGGTATTTATTATCATTAGTAATGCTTATTCACATAAAAGTACGGTTTTGTACAAGTAGAGTGCAATTTCTTGCACAAAACCGATAATTCTTCAATTTCGTTAATTTTGAAGAAAATACCACTATTAGTGGTTTCGATAGTTTTATCAATTTACTAGGTCAGTACTATCAATAATATTACTGTTATTAATAGTTTGCGCTGTCTATAGCCCTATCGGTTGAGTAGATGGTTTTGGTGTTTACTACCGATAACAAAACTATCGAGTTTTTGCAAACACTACTTGCTGCTGTTTTTACATCCATTGCCTACCTCCCTATTGTTTTTCTCAATTCCTAGGTTTCATATATTTCTGGTAACATATACACATACTATAACAAATTAAATAGTAAACAAATCTACATTATTATTAATTTATGTATGTATAAAACGCATATCAAAAGTGCATATTTTTCCCTACTTAGTGGGTAATATCGATAAGCTGGTATCATTTCACACACACAGGCGTGGCCCGACGCACTTGTAATGATATCGTAATGGAACGCATCTGTGTGTGTGACACGCACACAATCAGTTCAACGTTGGCCTATGTTTGCATTGCGATTGAATCGCGACACTCTATCTAGACAGTTAAATTATCTAAGGTCGAGTCATAATAAAAAAAAACGTTCACAAATGCGTAGATCTATGTATTAGAAAATAAACTTTGGTCTACTTAACGCTATTAGCAGATAAGGTGCTAATTTTTAGTAACGCTAGATTTGAATTACATCTAATACACCTCAAAACCTTATTTCTGTAATAACAATAGATCGATAGATTAATGTTCTACATTGGTATATACGTGTATCTATTTTTTTAGTTATATGCGAAATCTGACCCCGACTTATCCAAGATCGCCGAGGCTACCTCAGTCGCCTTCACTATGCCGGCCAAATAATTCCTTATTTTAATCTTCATGTTGGTATTACTTCGGTATTATTCGCTGTTTTAGGTTAGCCTTTGTCCATACTACATATGTACGAGTATAAGTATTGAATTTTTTTTTTATCGTAACGCGCTAACCATCTGTCTTCGACTCGCCTGATGGTAAGCCAGATGAGGTCCAAGAGTGCCGACGTCTAAAAAAACTGAGTCAGTTTACGGTTGCCTCAGTCGGCCAGATTTTAGGTCTATGAATCATAATAAATTTTCTTCTCTTTTATTACAGTCCCAACTGAGATGAGCGTGTTTGTGAGAGAACATCTGAACTACTGGTATTCCCTGAAATCATTCTACTTAGCAAAAACAATGGCAGATCTTCCGTTTCAGGTAAATTCCTACTTACCTACAGGAATTGATAAACTCGGAGACATCCTCAAGAAAGCTAGGTTGCCTAGTGCCCAAAACCATAAGGCTTGCACGAAGAGAATTGTGAATGTGAAGGAAGCGAGGGAGTTGTGTTAGGATCGTGGATCAAGTGGCGCTCTATTGTCTCTGCCTATCCCTGTGGGAGGAAGGCGTGACGATTTCATTTGTTTTTTTTATTGTTAAACTCAATAGGAGTTAAATTGTACTGAGTTCAATTCATCTCTAATGCAATTTAAGTACCTAATGCATTGCGCTAGTAACACCAGTCCGTTATGCGTAAGGTCCCGGGTTCGATTCCCGGTGGCAGCAAAGATTTGTTATCCCTTGTATGTACATTTATTTTTATTATTGTATTGTAACATAGGTCAATACAATATCTTATCAATTGATTGGTCATGCAAACCTGGAGCCAGTGGTACAAAAATACATTGCCGGTAATTAGTACCGGCAATGTATTTTTAATATATTATGTACTTTGGTCGTTCTGCTTATATTATTGTGAAAGTAAAATAATAATATATTAATAAAATCTATTTACGCCATCAATAAACATCTGTTTACGCAGGTGTTGTTTTGCAATCACAATCTTGCAATATATAAGTAGGCTAATAATGATTTACAATATTATTATTATTAGATTGTAGAGAGGCTGACATACTACAGACAACAAAACTGTTTTTATAATTTTTGGGTTTTATAATATCTGTCAGCACCCCACCTGATGTTAAGTTGAAGCATGGTCTATGAATAGAGGCTACTACTACTGCAGTTAAATAACTGCAAGTAGCAGTCACACTATTCCGGCTTAGTTGGAACCGGCGATTTAGAAGTTAATCCCGAAACGCGACTTAGTCACTTTACTGTCTGTACACCTATAGAACCTGTAAGCAAATAGAACTTTTTTTTTTACTCAACTACGGCAAAGCCTAAAAGATAAGGTTATATTTAAGCAGTCTATGTATATAAATATGTTTACATACATAGACGTGGTTAATGACGTGATAGATGAAACGCTCAAGTTGAAATTGTAAAAAAGACTGCTCATTTTGACATAAATAGAATAAAAACAAAAGAATGATTATTGTTTGAAAATTAAATTTCTTTTTTAATGAAAATAAATAATAATAATTTTAGCGCGAACTACAAAAAGGTCGGGCGAATATGTATTCGTATTCACGTGTGTTCCTCCTTAGCACATAAAACTATTCATCCGATTTTGTCAATCGATTCGTTATTATAGGCCGGGTAACATAGGCTATGTGACGTCACATTAAAGTGAACATGGCGCCCTTTAGATTACATAAAGTCATGTACTATTTTTGTTTCTAATGATGTGTTTTATATTACAGATCGTGTTTAGCGGCGTCTATGTGATTATAGTCTACTTCATGACAGGCCAGCCTATGCAGACAGATCGTGTTTTGAAGTTTACAACAATCAACATTCTTACAGCTCTGGTTGCACAATCTCTGGGCCTGCTCATAGGGGCTGCAATGAAGATAGAAACTGGAGTTTATCTCGGCCCAGTAACGACAATACCTGTAGTTCTATTTTCCGGATTCTTTGTCAATTTCAACGCTATTCCCAGTTACCTCCAATGGCTCACATATCTGAGCTACGTGCGATATGGCTTCGAAGGTGCCATGCTCTCGGTATATGGATACGATAGAGCAAAGCTAGAATGCTCTGTTGATTATTGTCATTATCGAAGTCCACAGATGTTCCTAGAGGCGATGACAATGGCCGATGCCAATTTCTGGGTCGATGTTGGAGCCTTAAGTGCATTCTTTGTATTTATTAGAGTAATCTCATATTTAGTTTTAAGATTCAAGCTGAAAATGATGCAGTAAATACAAATTATAAATCATGTACTTATACAAAGTAATGCACAAATATAGACATACCTATTTGGTATGAGGAGGCGATACTACATTAAGGTGTGATTCCGCCGGTGACTGCAGACTAGTTTGTATGAGATTAATTCCGTGCAATGAATGACACTATTGCGACAATCAGCATTTGCTAAGTCGTATGATGTTTGGAAACAATATTAATACGGCAGCTGCAAACTAGTGTTGCCTTGCATGGAATCATTCTCATACAAACAAGTAGTGCAGTCTGCGGTCTGCAGTCGCCGGCGGAATCACACCTTTAGGTGTTAAAATGTGATATTATATAGATCAGATTTGCAATTGTTACTGCCCATATTAGATGCGTATAGAATAGATTAGACCACCTGGTCTACAATAAGAAAGTTAACGATATTATCAAAATATATATTATTTAGCTGTATTACATTCATATTATTATTATTATTCATAGGTTCAGAATTTAGTTCTAGATTAGCTAGGTATAGAATTTATTTTGTATTTTATAGAGAAGTGGGCCCATGACTTAAATTTTAAGTTCCTTATAACGTGTTTTCTTGTTGATAATTGCAGGTGTACATTGAATTTAGAAGAAAAGCGTATCTGAACTATACCTATATCATTATATTAGTATTCTTTAGATTTTCTAGGGATCCCCATTCTGTTAAATATAAATCTCAAAAACGCACCATTTTTATAATCAAACGCAATAGAACTTAAGCTTGATAACATTTGTAATATTTGTAAATCATAATTGCTCAAATCGTCATATTTCAAATAATAAATAGTTTATGTAATAGCTAAAGTTCTAGAGTTTATTAAAACTAGATAGCCTTAGGTTTTAATTTAGGTTTTAACCGAGATAATTTGTTACCCCGTAATTATCACTAAAGGCTTTGAAGAGAAACCTATTTTTCTATGGTAGATATTGATGGATTTTTATTAGAAAATTTTAAATTTATCTTTGTCTTAAATATAAATAGAGTTATCTATTCATAAATGCAACATTTATAATACAGTATAGGATGGATTAATGTACAAATTTAGACAATCACAATAACGTAGATTTCCAATCATCAAAATAAAAGTAGCTGTCCACCGTCTCTGCCTATCCAACTGGGAATTGTGACGTTACAATTTGGATCAAAGTTCATGTAGAATTTAGATTGTACCTAAGTACCCATAACTACAGGAAGCTGTAGGTATGGGTACGTTATAGTCTAATATAGTGGTGTAATAACAACACGTAGAATTGTAGTTCATCAATATACCATGTTATAGCAAAAATAGTGACCGGCGTAGTGACGGCGACTGAGGCAGCCGTGAATTAACTCGTTTTTTTAGTCGTCGTCACTCTTAGACCTCCTCTTGCTTATCATCAGGCGGATCGAGGTTAGATGTCGTGTCACAATAAAAAAAAATACCTTAAGTTACAAATAAATTTTCTCGGTAAATACTTAATAATAACTTAACATATAAGAATTGTCATTCACATTTTAAAGTACGTAAAATCTTTAATATCATTGTTATTCTAGCGTTCTTAGATTCAATTTTTATCAATAACTGTTATTAGAAAGGTTTTTTTTTAATAAAATTATAAATCTATTCATATTTAATTCAGTATTTATTAACAAATAAACGACTGTGATTTTTATGTTTGAGTTTTATTTCCAACGGAGATCTATGAACGCTGAAGTACCACCATCAAGTAAACAGACTCTAAGTAAGTGACTTATCCGCGTTTCGGTATTTGCTTGAAGTTGCCGGTTTCAACTAAGCCAGCGTAGTGGATACTTTTACAGTAGCAGTTACAGACCGTAAAGTGACTTAGTCGCGTTTTAGGATCAGCTTAAAAGTTGCCATCGCATCCCTACATGGACTGTACTTCAGCTTAACATCAGGCCGGGTGCTGTAAAAAAGGCAAATCTCCCCATAGTGACCATGTCGCGTTCGGGAACTAGTTTGTATTGCACCATTAGTGTTGTGGATGCGGTTAGGGACAGTAGCATCCAGCTAACCTGCTGTATTCCGGTGAGAGTTTGTTGACCCGCCCGCGGTATTGTACAGGGGCATGAGCCCACCACTAAACAAGAGGGAAGCTGCCCTATCTTGCAGTGCATAATCTCGGGGTGACTCATCTTACCGTGTGGATGTCTATAATACTTAAGTAGAATAATAATTGCATCCAGTCCCTTATTTATGTTCCTAAAATGTTGAATTTAATACGTATAGATAATTGTTAACAAAACAAAAAAAATAAAGGGCAGAAAGGACATAAGTCATTTCGTATAACCAAATGATTGACGTGCATGAGTTAGGGGACCACCCCACACTCCTTTATCTCAAAATCTCAAGGGGTAACTCCCAGTTTTTAACACGAGATAAACTCGTTATCGAATTTTATTTACCGAGACACTGTATTCTAATTAATCAACTGCATTCTAACTAACCTCGAATAAAACGTTAGCATTGTGTTTTTAATATCGCAGAAGCCCACGCAGTATCTATATGTAGTCTGTGCAGAAGCCTTTGCTCGAATAAGAACTCAAAAGGCAAGTTGTGAAAACAGTATTTCTGCAAAACCACAGAGTTCCATTATTATTCCTCTGAGCTGCAAAACATACACACTACTGCCATCTACTAGTCATTTATGAAATTATTAGCACGCAAATCCACAAGGGTTTACGAGCTATCTTAGGTTTTATGTGCTGCCATCTATGTCAAAAACATAAAACTAATATATCTAAAACAAACTATAAGTACATCAAATTAAGAATTCAAAGAATTGAAGTGCTGCCATCTATGTTAACTTTAGAAATTAAAATAGTACAATCGTGACTATCATTTCAAGATAGATGGCGCTAGAACAAAAAAAGCTAGATTCGAGAAAATAATTCTTGATGGTATTACTAGTATAATAGTTATCTGTGGTCGTATTATAGATAGCTCCAGGCTAAAGGGACTATAAACAAGATATAAAGAGTGTAATATTTTGATTAAAACGCCTTAAATACTTATAAAGAGAAATTAGGAAACGTACGACAAAAAAATAATGGAATCCTAAGCTTCTGAAGGTATAAAATAGAATTGAGTCCAGAAATCGGGTAAAATGCAATAAATAAATTCGTACATAAAACATGTGGATAAAAAAACAGAATGGACAAAGGGGCTTTGATCAAATTTATTTCTTTGAGCCAATTAATTTGTATTAAACAATAGACATTTCTTTTTAAATTTCTGTTTTCTATTTCTATTTCACATGCGTACGTGTTTCCTATTGGCCGATTCTAAAATAACATTTTTAATACCAAAGAAAAATATCAATGAAAGATACTTTGATTAGATATTACGTTGTATGGTATTGCTTGCTCCTTTAGAACTTTTAGAGAACTGTAGAAATAACTGTAAGTAGCTGTCACATGCACTATGCTGGCTAGTTGGGACCCGCAACTTTCAAAACAATAACTGCCACACGTTTTTCATTCCAGTAAGTACTTACAGTTATTTAACTGTAGTAGCAGTCATCTCTATTCATAGACCGCACTCTAGCTTAACATCAGGCGAGGTGCTGTCATATGTCGAGTCATATAATAAAAAGAATTAGGTACTACAGTCACCTAAACATAATTAAGTGATTGGTTACCTAATTCCGAAAACATTATCAAACTTGGTCCTTTGCTTACAAAATTTAATTAGGTATATGAAGTGGAACTCCACAAATGAATTCCTATCTCCTCATTGCATGGCCATTATGTGCAAATACCTTCAAGTACAGAGGAGTTAGAGAACTGGACAAAACATTTAATTTGGAATTAGTACGATACTAGAGTTCCTCTATATAAAGTACTTTAGGAATTAGGTTTCTATTTGCATTGGCTTGTAGTGTCTAAGGTTTCCTCATTGCGCGCAGACAATAATTCGCTAGACTCAGAATTATTTATTTCATTTTTTTTCATAAACGTGCTTGTATCCTAGAAATAGGATGATCAAAGTACACATATCAAAGATACATTGGTACCGACCAGTGGTTTTGAAGGAGTTCCTGTTTTTTTGTGGCCCATTCACCGCGGTGGAATAAAATACTTTTATAGTAAATACACATGCTACAGATCGTATCGAGATTGGTAATATTTTTTAAGTAACTTTTATTGACTAATATAGCCTGTTTTATTTTAGTACATAGATCGCATACTATGTTGTAAATCTATGTAATATATAAATCATTATAAGCACATTAAAAGGATTTAAATTGGATTGCATTTCGTGCATCAATAAGTGGGAATTGACAACTAGAAATGTGATTTTTTAATTGCAGTGATAAAACTACGTCCGAACTAAAAGTTTGTAGCGATTTTTTTTAAAGTGTAATTCGACATATGACAGTATCCTGCCTTATTATAGACTTAAATGCGGTCCATGAATGGAGGTGTCTGCTACTAGAGTTAAATAGCTGTAAGTAGTAGTCATATCCACTATGCCGGCAGTTGGGTTAACTTTCAAAACAATACTTACCAGAGTTTATTCCCTTAACCTTTATATTCGTCAGCTTTCGCTCGTTTAGCTTATTCATGGCCTAAATACTATATTTTTTTATAAATAAACGTATTTTCTTTTTCTTTTTGATCTAATAAATTTTCAATTTTACTGTTTCCTCTTTCACTCAATCAAAAGTCTAAGGTCGTCCTGTAAATTTAACTTTATAGCGCAATAAAGTGTCTATAAATAAATAGTTTACTATCACTAAAGTAATAACGGGGAACAATTTGCATTATTCAAATTGTGATATCGTAAACCGAGTTAACTTTCGTATGGCAAGAGTTTTGTCAAGGGAACTACCATTGCGACAGCAAATGCACAAATGTACAATTTTACTAAAAATCACAAATAATTTTAAGCTAGCGACTTAACCAAGTAAAACTTGTGTATAGGGGATATAGATAAAACTAAAAAATTAAGGCTATATTCAAAGGGGTCAGTGAGCGTTTCATGTAAAAAATAACATTTAAAATTTAGTAAGTATAAAAGTTTCACAAGCCCTTTATTCTTATTTTTCAACAGGCCTGCCAAATTAATCGTGCTTCATTTCTTTCGTAACCTTCCGCGCAGAAAATATAACAAAAACAAGTGTACTCTGCTTAGATTTCCCCAACTTGAAGCTTTTGTTAAGAGGACTCTCACAAAATCGTTGGCAACGAGCTACCCCGCATTATATACAGTGAGCGTGCCTACACAACTATTATGCTAATTATAAAAATACTAATATTTATTTCAGTTCATTAGAAACTTGTATTCAAATATAATACGTTAGTTTAAAAGCAGAGGTGCAGTGAATGATTACAAAGAATAGAGTTTATATGTAGAGATTTATATTGTGACAATTTTTATTGTGACTCGACATCTGACTTCGACCCGCCTGATGGTAGACAAGAGGAGGTCCAAGAGTGCAGACGACTACAAAAAGGGGCTTGAAGGATCCAAGGTTATTTGTGTCATTATCGTAGAAAATGGCGTTTCAATAAAAACCTACCTGACTAAAAGGGGGTGGCAATTTATCACCAAACATTTCAAAGTTTTGTCCGTATTTTTTGTATTTGCTAGTTATAAATACTAGATAAAATGAATCGTGCAGCCTTCTCAGCCAGATGTACACGAGGTGGAAACCTATCCCTAATACTTTGAATTGTTTAAACAAACACCCTTATTATAAATTAAAACCTAATTATACTTATACGTGTACATGGGAATCATATTCACAAAACTTGCATGGTTTCAAATACATACAAGACTAGACTGCAGTCTCTCTTGAGAATATCTAGGTAAACATAGTCAATGTCCTTCGTTAACATAAACTTTGTATACTAACTAGCCGCTAGAGTCATTTTAACTGTTGACTGACTCTAACTGTAACTAATCTAACTTATAGCAATTGCAAATGTACACTTTTGCTTCTACTTGCCTTGTACGTATCAGTCTCGTGGGTCTATGCGGGCGGAGCGTAAAAATACTTCAACATCATGTTTGTGTGTGCTCTCAACAAACAATTGTATAGGTTTAGATTTGCTATTTGTTTTTATTTGTTATTTTGAAATTCCACGTTTACGCGAAACATCGTGTGATTTAGAGCCCCCTATCTCCTAACTCCCTATACCCACGTAAACCTCATTAATTCACCTCAAGTTTCAAACAAATTCTAAGACTGACAACCAAATACGAACAAATATACGAGTAGGTATGAGTACTTAAACTCTCAAGGATGCTTCAATTTCGAATAAATTTCATCTGATAATCATAAATATAAAAGTTTTCGAATAAGTGACGCACTTTTGAAGTGTCTCATTTATTTTCCTACGTATTACATCTTCAATTTATTTATCTTAATAATATAAATTTATTGAATAGATATATCTAAATGATAATCTAAATTATAAATGGCAAAGCACTCCAAAATACGTATTAATAATCATTTGCAAGAATTGAGATGACCCGCAGCGGTATTCTCACCGCATCCATCTCACTTAAGTTTTTCTGCAATTCACGCCACGAATGGATTTTAATTATATAAAAAGCACTCATGTTATGTGAATTTTGCGCAATGAAATGTAAAAGCAATCGTATAATCCAATTAAACAAAGTTTTTCTTATAATCCATTAATTATATTCATTGTTGAACTATTAGCATTCTATTGCTAGATCCGACGCCAGAATATCAATGAAAAAAGCTACTAATGCACCTTTTGTTCCCATTCTCTCGCAATCGAAAAGGAAAATGTTTGTCTTGAGGCCATTTCTGAAGACTCGGTAGATAAAGCATGGATGTTGGGACAGGCTAAAAATGGAGCGAGACCATTTTCTGATTGCGAAGAGAAAAATAAAATTTGGATGGAAATGGGGCTTTAAACTAGGTTGACTATTGTCTTGTGAAAGTATTCATTTTATTGTCTTGTGCTGAATTTTCTTTTAGTGATTTGATTTTGTAGAAATATTGAATACAGAATCCTACAATACGTTTAATAAAATGTAACTTTAAAAACTCAACCAATTTGTACAATATAAATTCGAAATATGTTTATATAAAAAAACATATTTTATTTAGTCAGAACATGTGACATCTTTGTTTTTTTCATGTTTTAAACTACCTCTAAAACTGCTAATCTTATATTTTCCATTCAGTGAAAAAAAAGTTCTATTCAATTTCAAAATAATTATATAAGAAAGTTATTTATAGTCTTATAATTATATAAGACTATTTGAAAGTCGTTGTATTCCTTCTTGAGGAAAAAGTAACTCCCTGCAGAGTTCCGATGGACATCTGGATGTAATCACGATTCCAATTTCTTCTTGCTGATCGTGGAAACTTTGTAAGAACAAAAGTTCAACACTAAATTTTCCTACTTACAGAAAATATTGCATTATACTTTTCATTCTACGTTACTGATAGAAATGCTAATTTTAATAGTTTACTTTCATAATATGAAATATATATGTAATTACAAAATGTTACCACAAAAAACATAAAACATAAGTTAAGTTTTTTTTTTCTCATCATTATATTATTTTATCTTTCATTAAAAATTACGTTAGCGAACTATTCAAATGTAATTTTTTTATGAATAAATGCAATGAATATATTAATCTAAAGAACATTGATAATATTTTATTTGATATGAAAATTCCTGTGGTGGGTACCAATTATTTTATAAAGTAAAAGATACCTCAAACTTTATAAGGATAGGTATATTTAAAAGGTTCATATTACCCAATTTTCTTAAAGTTGAATATCCAATTAAGTGGGTTTACTAGGAAGGAAGCTATCATAAATTCGAAAAGTTTCAAAGAAAGAAGAGCACGAAACTTTTACATATTACAAGGAAATACCCTTATCAAAGTGTTATCAAACTATTTAATTCAAGTTAGCTCTTATAAGTTTTTTTACTTTAAAGCACTCTTACCTACGTACAACTAATTCGTAGCAATTCATTTTGGAAATATGTTACAAAGGATTTTACTTTGAAGAGAAACATTTCGTCTCTGTACGTGTAATAAGAGACAGACGAATTATTTGGCGGTAGCGCTGCATATATCTAGCTTTGCAGAGTTAGAATACGCCATTGCCGCATTATGATGGTAAATTGTAAATACATACGCAAGTAAAATTATACTTACCATGATACAATGATAAAAACAGTTTTAAAGTTACATATTAATAAACATATATTTTTTAATCGTTTCACCAAAGCCTAGACGGGAACAATGTAATAATTTTTCCACGACCCAACATTCAAAATAATGTGAACAATGAAACATTATTTTACTCATTAATTTGTATAAAGTGGAGAATACGTTGTGAAGTATAATTTAACAATACATTTCTCAAAGGACAGGTAGCAGGTACTTTTACATAAAATATTAATTTGACATAAAGCTCGTCTAAATGGAAACTGGTCGGATATGGCGGTTGCCCATTCATTATTTATAATTAGACTTTTCATCGCCTTTCTTGTTAAAACGCTCCGCAAAAGAAGACGCATTAATCACACCAATTAGTGGCTTTGAGTTCAGACGTGAAGAAGAAAATCCAATTTTGTTTACATTTATCCGCTAGACTAATACGAATACTAGCTTGTATACAAATTGCAGGTTCCTTACTTAGCAGCCAGCATCCAGATACTTCAGGATAAAATATTTTTATCAAGTTACAAATTTAATGTTGTTGCAAACTTAAGACAGATAAAATAACACCCTACCAACGACGATAAATCAAAGTTAATTTCATACTTTTTTAGCATCGTTAATCACGTGCTATCTCAACGTTGCTTAATATGTTTAAAAGAAGTAACTTAGGTCTATGAATTATTTCATGGCAACATTTTATTTATACGCCCACTTGTACTTTAAGGAACTTCTTTTTTGTGTAAAAGTAAACCAAAAAGTGATAAAACTTTTGTTAGGTCACATGTATAGCGGTTAAATGAAATTATATGAAAATGTAGTGTGTTCTGAAAGTTCACAATGGTTTGTGAGGGGTATGTGAGGGTAAGTTTTTTTTATCTTCGTCCGACGTATTTTTCAAAGCTTAGATAACTTTTGTCCCCACTCTTTGTCTACTTAATACTTCTTTCTTAATTTGTCACGTGAAAAATACATTTCTGAACTTTCTCCTTGGCTCTGATAAAAGTTTTTCTTTATGGTATGCGACGTTAATGGCTCTTATATTTTAAAGTTATTACGTAATAGAAACAGATAGAAGTTACTTTAAAAGATTTGTGAGCAAATTACTGCTTTATGAGCCGCAAAATAGGAAAGAACTGAGCATTGTCTATAACGTTAGCGCTAACAATAGGAAGTCTGGTAAGAATGGTGGGTTAATTAAGGTTTCTTTACCAATAACCTTAATTAAAATAAAAGGCCAACAGAAACTGTTTGTTTAATATATTATAATATTTCTTTTTTAGATTTATCTATTGAACGTTTAAAAATTATAATGAAAATACTAAATCAACATTGTTTTTACAATTTTATAATATTGCGCACATATTAAAGTAATAAAACTTTACACAAGTTTGAAGGTTAAATCATAAATTGTATTGTTACATTCACGGCCTGATGTTACTGAAAACAAAAGGGACTATTAAAATGTGTAGCAATTTGTTGCTAATTGTGCCTTTAATTTTTGGATAATTGTATACAATTTTATAAAAGTGAATAATTTTGTGATATTAATATAAACGTTATAATAATATTAATAAGGCTGAAAATCATTTGATAATTATGAATCGATCTACTTGAAAAGGCCAATGTTCGTTCTAATCTGGGTACATTAAATTATTTACTGAACCCAAATATTAAAGCTAGTGCAAACTTCATAATGATGTTTGCAGCGTGTTGCCGTATTAAATCACTTTTGGGAAGTTATAACAAATGTTGAGAGGCAATTAAAATATGTTAGTGGCAAACGTGTTATACACGAAATTGCTTAAAGGTATTTTTAGGCGCTAAATACCTTGAAGCGCTCTACCGCTACTGTCATGGCGAATGTTCTGCATAGCTCTACCTACACCTTCTGCCTTACATCGCTTGCGCTGCACCTTGTGATAGGATGCTCCAGCTCACCATACCAGAGCCATAAGATTTGACAGTACTGTTCGTCTGTATCGTCCTTCGGTCCGTCAACAATTTATTTCTCCCACTTTTAGGTTAGATTGGTCTATCTAAGATCTGGATAACATTAACTCGAAGCCGTTAGATTAAGGCGATAGGACAAGTAGTTCGAAAGATATTTACCATTAAAGCTCGTAAAAGTACGTAACGATGGATTTTTTCTATTTGTGACTCGGACTTGTTTATTGAGTGAAAGTAGATTGACGAAAGGAATTTATAAATGTAATGTCGATGGATGCGTTAAACGAGGCAGACCCAGGAGGGTCTTTTCCGGCCAAATCAGAGACATCCTCAAGAAAGCTGGGTTGCGTAGTGCTCATAACTGTAGAGCTTGTATGAAGAGAATTGTGGAGTTGTGTCAGGATCTTGGCAAGTGGCGCCCCATTGCCTCTGCCTATCCCCGTGGGATTAAGGCGTGGCAACTTTATTGATAGCTTATTTTAAATTTAACAAAAAATTAAAACAAAAATTTAAAAGAATAATTGCATGTTCTCTTTAAAATTACAATCAGTAATTTTAGGCATACTTTGTCAGTCATTCATCTACCAAAATTAAGTACTAATACGATAATACGAGTATCTATTATTCTCTGATCACAGTATATATGCACACTAGTAGTTTTTTTTAAATTTACATATTTAAAGTATCATAGAAACATAACGACCAAAGTACATATCTCAAAGATACAGGCAAGTAATTTTGAACCCGTGCTCTCGGGTTGCGTGACCACTGCACTACCAGTACACCGGAGGCGCGTAATAATTTTAAAACTAAATTCCTATCATTAATTATAATGGAAATCTATTTTTATCTTGACTTACGGAGTGTCGAATAAAAAACATCCTATTAAGTGTCCATAAGAAAGGCTTTTTCAGTATGCTCGTAAAATAATTAGGTATAAAAGCATGCAATAACAATAAATAAGGGTAACTCGGAGGCTTCTTATAAACATCGACTGCCGTAATAACAAAACATTTACACAATTTATTGTTCGGTTACCTTATGATTGCGTTTGTTAAATGTACTGCTGTTAAGGAAGTTAAAAGCCTATGATCATTCGTTGTTTGCTTAATGTTTCAATTTATTTTTATATCAAGTGTTATTTTATAGGATTTATTTATTGCAAGGAAATGCATTAATGTTTGTTTTTCTTTACATACTGGTATTATATAAACTAGCGACATTTAAACTCAGTACCGGTGTCGAATTTTGTCGGGTTAAGACCACATGCCAGTTTCAAATGCGGGTTAAGACCTGGCAATTAAAAAAACTAAAAGATGAAAGATAGGATAATTAAATTTCGACGTAGTCGCTGTACTCGCGGCGATGAAAATGACGATGTAAAAATTAGTTAGATCATATTTTTATATAACTAATTATCCTTACTCATTTATACAGTAAAAGTAATAATAATAGCATTGGAAGATGCCAAAAATTACTACGTTAAGTGGTTCTGGCATTCCGTTTAAGAATAAGGCAAGAGTGTTTTTATTTATTTTATCGCCCGTAAGGTTCAGAGCAATATTAAAGGCGCCACCTGCCGTCATGTTCAAGGAAAGGGTTCAGATTCAGCATAACTCTGGCAGCTAGACTATGTCAGCCTTTTGAAAAGCCTCTAGCTTCATCTAAATAATTTTAAAAAACTATATGGTAAATTTAAATTGAGCAATTTAGATTTTAATAAAGTAAAACCTTTAGTATAGGTATATAAATAATTTAGTACACTTTTGAGACAGTCTATTCTAGCATTAAGTAGAATGAGTAAGCCGCTTATGACATTAGATAGCTAAATTGATCAAAGACGAACTGCGTTTGCTAGTAATTACACAAAATTAGAGTATTAATATCTACTAACATTATATAATTTTGGAAAATTCATTATAAGTAGTATTATTGCATATAAGATTACATTTATTGTCTCAACCTGCAAAGGAGCATTATATGCCAAAATACAGGCCATGCCTATATACTCGTAGTTTAGCGCAGATGTAATTTATACAATATGTAGACCTATATACATTACTTAAAAAAAAAACAAAAGTCACAATGATTAAGTGACATGACGATAAGAACTTGACGACGTGAAAAAAAAAACTATGCCATTTGCAGTAGCCGAGTGGTGTGCACAATTCATACGATCTGTTAAGCAATTTTTGGGGTGGTCAGTATTTAATGGGTGACCGCCAGTAGAAAATGTATTCGAACGTCACTCTTGTTTTGGATGGCGCTTTAAATTGTAGGTCGCGGTTGTTGTCACTAGATGGTAGTTGTCAAAACGTCAGCATGTTTTTAACTGTTTTACCGCAATGTCGAGTCGAGAGTAAGCAAATGTACCACAATCAGACTGTGCCCTGCCCAGTAGAGGGACGTATACTCGTATAGGCTGATGATTATGATGCAATTTGCAACTTGCACACAATGTATGTGCATTAATTGGTTCAATACCATTTCTAATATATTCTGTGCTCTATGGAATGAATAATTCATAGACATATATAGTCTTTCGATGTGTATGAGCCACTTTTTCTTATTATTGACACGCGATGGTAAGCAAGTTTAGGCCGGCATAGTGGCGACGACTAAGGCAGCCGTGAACTAGGGTTCTTTAGCAGTTTCCCAGTCTTTCTATCCGGGTTAGTATCACCAATTGTATACAAAACTGGAAATAACTTAGTCGCGTTTCGGAATCAGCTTGTAAGTTGCCGGTTCCAACTAGGCCAAACATAGTGAAAGTGATTGCTACTTACAGTTATTTAACCATTCATGGACCGGACTCCAGTTTAACATAAGGCAAGATGTTGTAATACTATGTCGAGCCTTAATAGTCGAAAACTAATAGGTATCATATTTTTTATAACTAATTAAATACATAAAAGAACAAGTTTATCAAAAAGAATACCCAACTTTTAAATGAATATAACTTTTAAAATGTACTTTAAAAGTGCTATTAAATCGTAAATTTAAATGCATAGCCATTATAAAAAGTTATATACAAAAAGCTTTACAAACTAAGAGAATCATCTTTGCATTTAAAAGGTTTCTTCCTTCCTCTATCTTTTGCTAATAGTTCCTATTATTAAATAAAAGTACTTAAGTGGCTATCGTAGTTCTTTCGGAATAAGCAAAATAAATCGCGCTTTTAACTCGATAAAAATACAATTTATTCATAAGTATAAGAGTTGGTAATTCAATCTTTGTTAAATAAAACAGTTACGTGAGTCATACTAAGTAAAACACTTATACTGTGTTTATTATTAACTTATTTGTGAAATTGAACTAACTTTCAGCGTCAACTAAACTAATAATAAACTTACTAATTTAATTTATTCAAATCAAAATATCCCATATGGATATAGAGGGACAATGAAGAACTATTTTCCATGACCCAGACCTCTTGCTTCCTTTATATTAACTATTCTTTTTACATGCTCCTGATTTAATCTGAAATTACTCTCCTGAGTCGCCCCCGTTTTACCACAAAATATCAATCGAATTATCACGCATTTTTCCCACAGGAGCGAAACGGAGCGCCACCCACTTGCCACGATTCTGACAAAACTTCCAAGCTCCCTTCATACCCACAATTCTCTTCATACTAACTCTATTGTTATGGGCACTAGGCAACCCAGCTTTCTTGAGGATGCCTCCGATTTGGTCAAAAACACCCTCCTGGGCCTGCCTTGTTTAACGCATCAGATTTATGAATTCCTTTCGTCAATCTATTTTCACTAATTCTTTTTATGTGCCCAAATCATTGAAGCATTTCTTTGTCAATCCTTGTCACTACATATTCTTTCAAACCACATCTATCCCGCAATGTGCTATTCCTTCCTACCATAAAATATTACGCAATAATAAAAAATTTCACAGTGACAAACAGTGGTGCTGTGTCGTGACTTAGTTATCAGCTTGTAAGTTGCCACTTAAAGCCGGCGCGGCATAATGGATGCGACTGCTATTTACTGTTATTTAGCTGTAGTGGAAGTCGGCTCCATTCATAGACAGCACTCCAACTTTACATCAGGCGGAGTCCTGTTCTATCGAGCCACAATAATATAAAAAAATATGATTTTCTTTGATTTTATATCAATGTTTGTAATGACTAAAGATCTAATTATAAATTTAAATAGCAAAAACTAAAAGGAAATATTAAGTAGTATTAGAACAAGTAGTTCAAAAATATCGTAGTCAACTCGATGAAATACCTAAGTATAAATAATCGTTTTCTATCGTATTAGTTGTACATCAAGCATCCATTAATTGAATGACCGCAACCGCCTCCCATCTCAGACGCGTGAAAAACGCGGTGTGATTTATGTTCACAGAAGCGGCTATCTCCAGATAATTTATAGCTCCTTCAGCCGCTTAAATGCATATATAGGTACAACAACAACTAACATATGTGAACGATTTACTATCATAGGCTTTTGTTTTAAAGATAACATCTATCCACAAAGAATTTTCATCTATGTTCTTGTATTATTACATTATTTATTGAAATAAAAGAAAGACAAATAAGTTTTGTTTTTAGAAATCTTTAAAAATATTATACCAAAAATAGCAACGAAAGTAATAGTCTTTAAATTTGATGTGCACGATGTTTCATATCTTAAGAGAGTCATTTGTAAAAATATGAAAAGTTTTATCTAAAAACATACGGGTTCCCTCTTTTTTTAACTAAACTCTTTTCTCTTTTCTAGAATTTTACTCTAAAAAGCTGCACTTACGTCTTTTGTATTCCTAATTGTAGCTGTTTGGTTCCGAGTAATGATTTGTATTTTGAACTTATTGACATAGATTTTTCGCATTTTTTTAAAAACATTCCTATAAGTACGTGCTACATTACTAAACGTGCTTATATCATAGAAACTGGACGGTTAAAGAACATAAATACATCTAAAATACATTGGTACCGGCTGAAACGTTTGAAGTGAGAGTTTTTAGGTTGCGTCACAATTTCACTACCACTAAAACGTTTCTATTTTAAGTGTAAAATTCGATATTTATACATTACTTATTGGTTTGGAGTGAAAAATTGTTCAATTTCCTTAGGATTAATTCATCACCATTTTATATTATTCTTAGAATTGGTCATTCATTCTATTAAATTCGTTCATCTATTCAATATGGAGTAATTGTTATTAATTTAGCAAAAGGTAAAGTTATTTTAAACAAAATATAAACTTTAAACTTTAGGGTGGTCCACATTAATAGGTACAAGGGTAAAACTTGATTTAAATAGATTTATAATTGCTGTCCTACTCTCGCTCTCTCATTTTCGGGTCGAATGCTTCACGGAAATATTAAATTGATAGCTTCCAATTTTATAATTAAAAGACTCATGATTTTAATAATGAATCTGTATTGTTTTATACAAAGCCTGAAATAACTTTTAATGAGGGAAAATATAAATTCTTATTCATAAGTACTTTTATTTCAATATAAGTACGATATTTCAGATCACATCAAATTTCGCAATAAAAGTTTTATTTTTGTATTATATTTAATTGCTGTTGTGATTTATGGACTATAATCTAATGATCAAGATTAAAAACGTTCTCATATTTTACGTTTTAATATTGTCCAAGTTACAAAAAAAGAAAAAGTACTTTCTTTGAACAAAAGAATACATTTGTGTAATATTAGACTTTAAAACTTTTTTCGGAATAATAACTTTCCCCAGTTTGTCCTTAATTTAATATAAGTGCTTAACTTGCAAAGGAATTCGATTTGGCTATCGTGGAAAGTTCATGCCATAATAGCGATTTAAATGTAATACTCTTCTATAAATTAAAGTTCGTTGGAACAAGTTTCTTAGAGGGCGGTAACTTAACTTTTTTTCAAGGAATCGTTAATCAAAGAATCGAGAACGCTAGCGGGAAAAAAAAGGAATGAGATCTCTATGTTATATTCACGGGTATCGATCGTCCGGCAACTGGCATTCAGCAGCCCGTCTTTCGTCTTCGTCCATTCTTACTTACATACATTAGCTATGTAATTGAACGTAGCTATTCATTCGTGTATGTGTACTTTTATTTTATAAATCAACAACTGAAATTAAACAATATATAGAGCGTAAAACTGTCGCTCCGAGTGTATTAAATGGCAGACTCATTTAGCTACATGTAATTGCTTAGATAATTATTAGCTTGTATAAAAGCACTCAACATTTAAATTACGCATGAATATTACAAGTTCATGTGACAAGAGGACTACTCATTAATCTTGAAACGAGTTTAGCATTGTTTCCTCCTCGACCCTTCAGAGTCGAAAGCGTCATTTCCTAGCAAGTAAACGACAACATCTCCCTGGGGCGTATGTAAATAAAGCATTATATTACGTTATGAACGCTCGCTATCATTACAGTAGGCACCCTCACATACAATTTGACCCAAACACAATAAAAATAAAGTACAATCGTCTGTTACGCGTTATTAAAGATTCCGCTGATAAGATTTGCATCACAATACTTTTTAATGTCCAGAAAAAAATGTTTTTGTATATTTCACGGACTACATTTTCCCGTTTACGTAAAAGCGACCCCGGAACGATCCCAAACAAAACAATGGAAATCGTCTGATTAATTTTCCGACTTCTAAATTAAGCGAATCTTTCGCTAATTAAACAGCAACTGTCTCTTTAATTAGGTAACCAAATTATATATAATATTAGAGCTTTAAAAAGGAATTATTCAAATGAAATTGGGGCCTCTTAGAAGTAAATCCTGGCAGGTAAGTCGGGAGATTACGATATAAGCGTCGCATTATTCGAAAACGAACACGCTTCGAACATACCCTCATCAAGGGGAGAATGTTCCCCAATATCAGCTGTCGCTAAGAATGCTTCTTCTTATCTGACATACCTTGATGAACGATATCATTACAAACGTTCCATACTGCTTCACTAATATACACAATAATTATTATATATTCATCGTTACATACTTTACAAATTTCAGAACACATACGAAATTGTAATAAGTTTAAGGCTAAGATGATCTAGTGGTAGATAAATGGTCTCGCAAACTAAGAGTTGCCGGTTCAAAATCACTTGCCGGTATGCATTTTTGATATATGTAATTTTGTCATACTGTGAATATTATACAGGTCTAATATACTACGGAATGATTAAATCAATCAATCAAATTGTCACGCCTTTTTCCCACAGGGATAGGCAGAGACAATGAAGCGCCTCTTGCCACGATCCTGACACAACTCTCTCACATCCACAATTCTCTTCATACAAACTCTACGGTAACATTGAAATGTAAAAAAAAATAAGAATTTGCATACATTTCGCATATCATATGAAATCGCAGAGCATTATGGACGTCGCCATATTTGCGCTATGACCGTTTTAATAAATTTATGTCTGTGGTATATTATGTTTTTTACTCAAGTTACTAAAATGTATAAAATATGTCGTACTCGCTTGGTTACGTCGAGGAAGGATAGATCTTAAAAGCTTCTTTGTGTTAATCCTGGCCGAATTTGAAACGACGAAGGTTAACTGCAGTAAATTATGGCCGCATTAGTGGAGATTAGGACGTTTTACTTCACCATACCCCTATTTACGTTTATTTCGCGTTTCAAACAGCACAAGATCTGGGTAACGATGTTAGAAATTTAATTTATACACGTAGTATAAGATTAGATTTACCCGTCACTCTATGGTTAACTTAGTAGATAGAATTATTATGCTTTGATAAACTCAACTTCGAAATTAACTATAATATATCATAATTAAAACATTCACGTACAGGAGTTTACGTTTGGATCGTGACCACGGCTGTTCTAAGATGATTATTAGCCGATTTTATTACAGTTAGGTAAGTCTCAATATAACATGCAAGTAACAAATAATATAACAAATAAAAGCTATGAAACAAATATTTGTTCCGATCGGGAATCGAAACCGGGACTTTACGCGTGTGCTAACCATTTGGCCACGCCTGTCGTTTTTATTTAAGTGCAGAAAAATTTGTGCTAGCGTCGCGTCTCGGCAGAAAGGATCTCTCCGTCATAGCGAGAAAATTATACTACTGTCAATGTGATTTATGTGGGGCGAGGGGGTAATCTTAAGACAAATGCCACATCCTATCCTCTGAATGCATATAAACGACGGAATCACACGTGGTGTTTATCGACATTACTTACGAATGGGCCCTACTTTTATCTGATAAATGTAAAACTTAAAGGCTTTGTTGAATAAAAAAGAGCTTATTCGTACTTTTAAGTTTTTTTATTTTCATTGTGACACGACATTTGACGACGCCCCGCCTGATGATAAGCAAGAGGAGGTCCAAGAGTGATGACGACTGAAGAAACCGGCTTAGTTCACGGCTGCCCCAGTCGCCGACATTATGCCGGCCATAGGTGCTTCTTCACGCATTATTCATCTATTAACTCATTTTATTTTCTCATATATATTTAAAGAGTGATGGCCAGACTTACAAGTATACATACGCGTGGCAGGCGGGAGAATAAAGGCAGCGTTCGGTTTCAAAGCTTTTTGTGACATGTCAACACTCACCTTCCCTGCCTTCACTATCCCCTCTACCCAACCAAATATTGTAAGACCCCACCAATGCCGCCTTCGATATACGATCTAAAAAAGATGATGTAAGGTTTTTGCTGGTATACCCCTTGCACCAACTTCCACTGTGTAGCGCTGAGTTTTAAAACCGTTTTTGTCATCTCAATTGTGAGATCATAATATTTATTGGACTTGATGTCGTGGTCCTTTGCAATGTTTGTTTCCCACGGAACGGTAAGCTCTATGATGATAATAGTTTTTAAGTGTTGAGAGTAAACTAAAATGTCCGGTTTATAGGCTGATACTGCTAGATCTTCAGGTATCTTGGAGTGCTTCTCGAAAGTATCCATGAGTATTTACCAGTCAGGTGCGTCGCGCAGGATCGAGAAAGGTTTATTTTGTGATTTTCTGAGATTGGGACTCTTTCAGAAAAGTAACCTGTCTTTCATTTGTGGACAAACCTTTCCTAGCTCTGCCAATGCGAGGACTTACTGCTTCACGGATAATTTTTAGAACCCTATCGTGTCGCCGCGAATAACATCGCGAAGGTGTAATGAAAGTGTAATAAATTGATTGAAATATTAATCGATCAAACTGTCACATTTCTACAGGGATAAGTATAAACAATAGTGCGCCTTATCCCACGATCCTGACATAACTCAGGAAATAATTATAAACAAACGAGTATAAATGGAAAGTATAACTATAACAGTATAAACTATCTAATAGCAGATTAAATTAATTTACCGTATACTAGTTCGGATTACTAATAACAGCAAAATCCGCTGGCTCAGCAAATTTTAGTTGTGAGTAATGAAAGCTTGCCGCATAGTAACAGTGGGGGCTGAAACTTGCTTTTTACAGTCCACCGACTATATAATGGCCAGCCAATGTGCATTTTATGGTTCTTACTTATTCATAGAGTTTTCGGTTATTAAATTACATCCCCTAATGTACTACATTAAAAATTACTTGGTATATTGGATTCTTCAAGCGATGCGTAAAGAAGCACCTGTGGCCGGAATAGTGACGGCGACTGAGGCAGCCGTGAACTAACTCAGTTGTTTCAGTCGTCGTGACTCCTAAATCTCCTCTTGCTTATCATCCATCAGGCGGGTCGAGGTCAAATATCGTGTCACAATAAAAAAAAACTTAATACCTGAAAACAAAAATCTTTAATTAGTGTGTTACCGACTGTATTATAACTGGTGCTGAAACATGGTCTCTAACTATAGGCCTCTTCAACAAATTCAAGTCACCCGTGGAGAAGACTATATTATTTGTTGCTATATGTAAACGAATCAGAATTAGCCCACAATATAAGCATGCTGAAGTGGCAATGGGTAGGGCACATAGCTGGTAGAACAGAAAAGTTGAAGCCGAAAAGTTTCAATTTACGACCACGTAGCCTCTGGATGCAAGCCACTGCTGTGGAGATTGCCAGGGGAGGCCTTTGTCCAGCAGTGGGTTAGCAATAGCTGACATGATGATGAATAATTATTTGACTATTGAAGATTTTCAAATCAATGGTGAATACAAGAATAAAACGAGGACGTCCCTAAAGATTGCTGCTTCTTAACATTGAGTATACCTACGTATTCCTATAATAAAAACAGGGGTATGAGCGTATGAAGAGAATCTGTGAAGGAGGCAAGATAATTGTGTCAGGAATGCATGTCATTCCTGCATTAATTCATGCATGTCTATTTGATTGATTGATTAAGTAGTTTTTAAAAGGTCCCGGACTTCTGAAAAAAAAAAACACGTACGTGGGCCGGAATTAAACACAAAAATCATGAAAGCGGTCTCAGCTTTTATAAATAAAAATCTTTAATAAGAGTTACATTCTACTTTATTATGTACTTTCTTTTATGTTCAGACCCTTGATGTTGTGTGACGGACAATCCAACCCTTAGGTCCTTTAGTGTATCATAAAAGTGAGGTTTACTAAATCTACAAAAGCTCAACCCGCTAATATTAGCAAATCCCGTTTACACAAGTAAAATATTTATCTTAAGAAAGCAAACAGAGGTAGTTGGTATTTTATAGTTGTTATAAAAAAACCTTCCTTAAATCTCCACCACTTGTATTTATTTATTTATTAGCAACTGTTTCCGCAAACAAAATATGGCTTTCTTTGAAACTGCAAACTAACTTTTCAAGTTGTGTAAAAAAACTGTACGAAAAATGCTGGCTTGGTTTCTTTCTTAATTTAAAGCATTACTCTTCATCTTCGTTACTTTAACTTTTCCCTCGGGGACGATAGATTAAACTGAGATAAAACGTTGCCTGCATCTTAAGTAACCACTACTTATATTACTTAATTCCTCACATTTACAATAGTTTATTTACAATAGTTAATCATGTAGTAAAATAAATGTTATACCACTTAAAATATATTTGTAATTTTTTTATTTATTATTATAAAACTTGACATAATAATATGTTGTCACGATCATGCAATGGGTGGTCCATTGCTTCTACCTATACTTGTGGCAATAACGGCATAAATTGGTCACTTAGGAAATAAAATATATTTTTCAGTCGTCAGCGCTCCTAGACTTCCTCTTGCATACCATCAGGCAAGTCAAGGTCAGATACCAAATCTTAATGAAAAAAATAATGAAGATGATAAATGCTTAATTACTGAATAGAGTGGCCAAAATGGATTCATGAATTTTCAGTTTTTAATAAATAAGTTTGTGAATGACATCATTACTAGAAAACCCTTTTATTCCTATATAATTAATTCTTGAAACATTATAAAATAATTAACATTTATCTTTATCTGTTAGAGACATAATTTTAAGTTTTTCATAAAAGGTTAAACAAAACTCATACATTTTATATGAAGCCTTGTCTTCAAACATACGTAGCGCATACATTTTCACAAACGAGGCCCTTATATTTTTTTATAATTAAAACTTCAATGAATTTTTATCAGATTAAATTATACAGGCGAAGCTTTGAAGGTACAACAAATTTAATTCTGGATTAGCTAACGAAGGAAGCAAAAATGTTAGTTTGTTGAAAATCTTATTAGGTTAAAATAACAAAGTGCATAATGCTTTGTTTTATCTGCCATTTTACTGATTTTGTTACGTGGGTAGCTTCTCATTAGTAAGCATTCTTTAACGAAGTTCTTATATAAGCACAAGGGTAGGCAGGGACAACAGAGCGCCACTTTCTGCGATCCTGACACAACACTCTTGTTTCCTTCGCATTCAGAAATCTCTACATACAAGCTCTAGAGCCACGGAGGTTACCTCACTCGCTTTTACTATGCCGGCCAATTAATACATGAATATTTTACCAGAAGTAATTTTAAATTGAAATCGCTGCCACGCCTTTTCACAAGTAATAAATCTCGCTCGACACGTTGGAGTCACGTTTTCTACTTTGCTGAAACACCTGAAAGAATATGGTAGTCATCTATATGTGGTAAAGTTATATTTAAAGGTTTTACAGATTATGTCAAACTTCTTTTTAATACTATAATAATAATGTCAAGAGATTTAATGCATTTTCATTTTCACAATGTTTAATAAAGAGTGGTAGGCAGTCTGCCGATCCGGGGTAGTACCACAACTTACAACTATACAGATCGTAAAGTGAACGTCGCGTTTCGTGATCAGCTTGTAAGTTGCCGGTTCCAACCAGGCCGGCATAGTGGACGTGACTACTGCTTACAGTTATTGAATTGTAGAAGCAGTCACCTCCATTCATGAACCGCAATCCAGTTTAACAACACGCACCCCGCCTGATCCAACTCGGTTTACGGATTTCTCGGTGAACGTCTAGAGGAATTTAAATAAATGATACTTTTTGAATTCATCCTCGATGTTTGACGTAAATTGAATAGTAAAATGTAGAGCAATAAACATTTTACTATTCGTATACCATAACTGTAATAATAACTGGTCGTATTTTTTTTTACTTATTTGATTTTGGTTTCGTGGTTTTACTACGAAAGAGTCAAACTCACTTGTCTGAAGTGGCCCTTGAAAGTGCTTGTGGCAGGCTTTCTGAGTGGGCTCTAGGTCACAATTTCGTGATTGCTGTTTCAATTTGAATCGTAATGATATTAGTATAAAGTTGATATTGTTGTTAAATCATCAACGCCGAGTAAATAACTCGTTGTGCCTTCCAGTATATAAATGTGTAGATCTTTGTCTGATGAGATTTACACTGATTTTGTGAATTCACCAAAATTTTGCAGTTGGTAGGAAGTTGGTTACTTACGCAGTTCAAGGACATCGTAAATTTTGCTGTGTTACGGGCTGAGCCTCGAATTACCGGATTAACTTTGTCCCGACATTGATTTGCACTTTGCTAAATATAATTAAAACAAGTGTATATTTTATTAATTTATTGAGCAAATTTTTTACACTCTTAGTTGATAAATAGATTACCATCTCTCCTTCTAATCCTCATACCCAAACATTCCTTAGCTTCACACAGGCCAGGTCATTTATTTAAAAGTTTTTACGTTTCTGCAAGGTACTGTTGTAATTATTTGTGTCCGTTGTATTTGTTGTTTAGATATTTGTTTTTAATTGACGACAGGCGTGGACGAACGGTTTAGCGACTGGTTTGTTGCGCGTAAAGTCCCGGGTTCGATCCCTGGTCGGAGCAAATATTTGTTTCATAGCTTTTATTTGTAATATTTAATAATATTAAATATTGCAAATATTTGTTAATAAAAAAAAGATGGAAATTTGCTTCGGGTCTGGTTATCAAAGAGGGGTAGGCAGTGGTACCCAGTCTGCCGATCCGGGGTAGTACCACTTACAAGTATACAGACCGTGAAGTGATTTGGTTACGTTTCGGGATCAGCTTGTAAGTTGCCAGTTCCATCTAGGCCGGCATAGTGGATGTGATTGCTACTCACAGTTATTGAATTGTAGTAGCAGTGACATTCATTCATGGACCACACTTTGGCTTAACAGCAAGCGGGGTGCTGTCAAATGTCGAGTCACAATAAAAAAAAAAATGTATTAAGAACATAACTTTTTCGTCAACACCACCATATTCTATTACTCGTAAATATATTATTTGATATAAATTTGCCGCCAATATTTCTATCTATTAATTGAAGTTATGGCATTTAATTTAATTTTGCTATTGTGACTTGATTTCACTATTGCCTTATTTATGTGGCCATATAAACGGGATTTTCGGTTAGCTTCGTGAATTTACAGTTACCCAAGCTGACGCAAGTAAAGCGGTGATCAATACTGATTTAAATGCATGTCTTGATAGCGCTCACATTCATGGATTTTAAACTTCCATTTAGTAACTGGAAGATACATTAGCTCAAAAAGAAATTTAACGTGCGGTAAGAAAGAAAATGTCTACGTTTTTAAATTTGAAAGAAGATTAAGACGAATGTTTGATATTATTTGCACATACATTTAATTAAAATTGTAATACGAGCGAATAGTATCTATAAAGTTGTAGAATATTCGTATTAAGTATCTTAAATTTAGTAAACTATTATACGTTCATTTTAATGAGAATCATCTTTTAATAGCAGTGGGGAGTAACGGCTTAAACTTGCTCCAAATGGTTATCCAACCCAGGGCCAGGATACTACGGTTCGGTAATCGATATCATATCATTAAATATAATTTAGGTTTGTAGTCGTTAAAGTGGTTACTTTCCCAAGCACGATAACGCGCGTCGGCTTATTTTGGTAAAAACTGCGGAGATTGTGTTTAATGTGGGCGACGAATGGGGTCGGGTGGCGTCATTATGTAAATCAGTACACGGGGTGCGAGCTCGACGACGTCTCGCCACAAACGACAAGCTCTCCCAGATTGAGCTCACCCTGGCCAACGATCTATGAGATACCTGCGACCCGCCTTTTTGGATACCCTTTATGCCCATACCCTTGTATACAATATGAATTTCTTATTAACACATCTTAGGGAAATTTGTATTCGCTGATTTAAATAATGAGCTAAAATAATAAAAAAAAAACAAAAATAAAATATAACAAATATTATTCCAATTAAAATGTATTTCAATTTATATACGTATTTTTAAAAAATATAAATGAAAAAATAATCGCCTCTTCTACCCTTTTTTTCCTCACATTTTAACATAATAAAAACGCTTACATAGTGACTCTGTGATCTCGTGTAAAATCTTGAATTATGTCAGAGTTTTCCGAGGCTTGCGCGGCCCATTTCAGTCCCAGGGTTCCCGCCATAATACTAATGTAGGTTTTCTTGCCGAATCCAATCGCGGCGAAGCGTAAAATTCTGAGGCTTATCTATCCTTGGTGCGACATTGCCTCCTCTCGACCCCTCAACTCCCTCTCTACCTCGATTCAACAACGGAACCCCCTAATGAGCGATAAATATTTATTTTGCTCTTGTCGAAATTGACTTATTAATATAGTTTTTGTGACTTTCAAACTAAACTTACAATTAGGTATTTCTTTATATTTTTAGCTATATATTTAATAAATTTCAGAACCATTTTATTGCAATTATATGAATGTAAATAATCTTATTGTTAGCATCTTAAGGCTGAATGAGTTTTCTGAGAATATTATTATTTTCTATGTAAGGGACCGTTATTAAAACTAAATCTGTAATATAATAATATTGGTTCTCATCGTAGAATTGAATCCGTAACTTTGCAACTATATCCTAAAGCTTAAAGCCGGTGAACATTGCTACTGGTTGCGACATACTCTCAATTTAGTTTCCTTTAGTCAGTTCAACTGAAAGGTGCTAGTGTTAGTTCAAACTGATGTTGTTTGAAAGTTATGTAATTAACTTTTTGTTTTAATAAATTTTCCTAAAATTGACAACACATTTACGAAACTGTATAACATTTGTATTCAAATTACGTTTGCATGTGTTTAGGTGTTAAATCCCAATTTAATTATGGGTTTACTTTGAGATATATCTTGTGTAAACCTTTTCACAGACGGTTTAATCGATATGTTCGTTACCGTGGCTTTAGACCGCGTCCTTTGAAGGCGAGTCGATTTAGATTATAAATTCGAGGGAAAATGGTAACGAGCCGTCGACGCGACAAGAATCCTGCATTTCATTTTATCATTCTGGTGGCAATTCCTAACATTTACATATCAAAGATAAACGAATCCTGGCACTTATTTCCCTTAATCCAAAAGGTATCAGTGCTTTTATTTAAAGTTACTAATGAGAATTTACTTTGATAGCTAATGAGGTTATGCTATTTGCTGACATACATTTGAAATATTCATAACACCTCCAAGATTGCACGTTGTATTCACGTCTACAATAAACATTAATACAACTGCAGCTGTTTCTATAATAAAAGTTACATACTTAGATTTCAACAAACAATTTTGCTTTGTGTTTCATTCCTAAAAGGAAAATAAACTTATTTGCTACAAAAGCAAAGTTATTGAATATATTTCTTATTTTCCTTAAACTTTCATAATTTACTTTGTGATTGAAATAGTAGAGTTGTGGGAATGGGAATTATTACTCAAAGAAAAGTAAATTAAGTATTTCTTTGTAAAATTAAATATCTTGTTAAGCTAGTTTTTTGTGTAATTAGATACTGAAGTTAATTATCTGACCAGCACAGGATCCACTTCAATGACTTTATTCCTGAGGGCCAGCTTTTTGTGCGAATTGTTGGGCTTTTGCAAAAGTAAAAGATCAAAGTCAAAGCGGCAGTGTGTTACCGACGTATTTCAAGGCGCCTGACTCTAACACCGGCGACGATTATTTTGCTTTTATGTATAAAATTGTTTTCTTTTTGACGAGTAAAAATGTTTTGCAAAGTTCTATCGAACTATTCCATTAAAGTTTGCTATACGATAAACAATAACTTATTTTCTAGATAAAGGATCGCTCGGAAACCTCGAAGCAACTACTTTTAAATTGTCTTCTTTGGATAATATCGTGGAGCCTAAGATAGCACATAACGGGAAGCTCAAGTATTAGATCATAAAAGCATTTTGTAAGTATATTCTTAACATTTAATAAATTATTTGAGAAATAATAACGCTTAGAAGTAAAGAAGTAAACCTATTAAGAATATAAATTAGTTTTGTTACTGAAATTTATATTTATAAGTCATTTTCTTTAATATAAAAGTTTTCGTAACTTTAGTCTTTTATTTATTTAGTGTAAAACTGTAGTAGCATTCGCCTCCATATATCTTAACATAAGGCGGGGCGCTGTCATATGTCGAGTCATAATAAGCTTACGTTATAAAGGAAGTCCAGTTTTCACACAAAATGGCTGTCGTCCGACCTCTGTAACCTCATGTTTGAACCAGCTCATTGATTAGCTTCTAACGTCTGTTTTCGAGTTTTGGCAACGGGGACAGACAGCTTCGCCCAGAGTCTGCGAGCGAAGGGAGTCTAAATTAATTAAAACTGCTAAGCTATGTTGAACAAGTTTTTGCACTCCCTCTATTTTGGCTCTGCGACGAAGTTTGATTGACCTAAACCAAGATTGATTAAAAAGTTATTGAAAGGGAACATTTATAACATTTTCACAAGTACTTTATTTTTTGGGTATCACTACTTACAAGTGTACAGACCGTCTACAGACCAAGACTTAGTCGCGTTCCGGATCAGCTTGTAGGTTGCCGGTTCTAACTAGGCCGGTATAGCGGATGTGACTGCTACTACAGTTATATTAATTATAGTAGCAGTCGCCTTCATTCATGGATCGCATTCTATTTTAACATCAAGCGAAGTGCTGTCATATGTCGATTCACAATAAAAAAACATTTTAAATTCTAATCGAGGACATTCATAGAAAAGCAGGGGTCTTGGTCATAGGACCTGTATAAGAAAGGACCATGGACGTATAAGCGAAAGTGATGTGCTAGGATCGTGGGAATTGAGGCATGCCTATTTGATTGACTTATTGTAAGACCCTGTCTTTTTTATTTTTTCCCATTTGAGCTATTTATAATTAGTACAAGTAAAATTATTTACTATTAATTAATTGTCTCCATTGTCTCTGCATATCCCTGTGGGGAAAAGGCGTGACATTTTTAATGAATATTTGATTATTGTATAATAACATTATCCTTAACAATAGTCGTAAACTAACATCTATTTATCAAGTCTTTTACAGATCTGCAGACTGGGTGCCATTGCCTACAGCTCTCTTCATCCGTAAAGAGCCATAATAAACAAATTACATGTAAAATTGTTTTCCAAATATCATATGAAATACTATTCCCAGTTGTACAACTAAAGTGTGTATCTATAAAGTGTAAATGGTGCACAGAATATCGTACG
This sequence comes from Tinea trinotella, assembly GCA_905220615.1. Classification (NCBI taxonomy): domain Eukaryota; kingdom Metazoa; phylum Arthropoda; class Insecta; order Lepidoptera; family Tineidae; genus Tinea; species Tinea trinotella. The sequence continues at coordinate 4,892,565 of HG992311.1, forward strand.
GCAGCATGCGGCCCACAGATTGGGAATAGCTTGAGATATTACTAACATTACGTGCCCCTATTTCCGACTAAAGAAGACAAATACGCACAATCAAAGTGATTTCAACAATCCAACTCGATTGTCTTTCCTCTAAGTGTTTTACTCTAAGGTTCCTTACATCATCACTAATTCTTAAGGGTAATTTATTTATAGGAGAATTTCCTAAGTGTGGTACAACTGTGAAGTGACAAAGTCGCGTTTAAAAGTTGCCTGTTTCAACCAAGCTGGTATAGTGAACGCAACTCCTACTTCTAGTTATATAAGTGTATCAGCACTCGCCTCCATTTGTGGATCGCACTCCAGCTTAACATCAGGCAAGGCGTTGTCATATCTCGAGGCATAAGTAAAAATATTATTTTATTTTTTAATTCATTGGTAATGGTATATTTTATTATTCCAAAAATGATATAAATATCCAAAAATATACCCGAAAAGGCTAATCTAACTCAAGCGTAGATTTGTTACAAGTAATAATGGAATCGCACAATTTAAAAAAAAAGTGTAGAATAAAAATTAAAATAATTTAAAGTGGCGCTGCTTTTCCGGGCAAAATGAAGTCTGCCTGGTCCGCTAATAGTGGACTAATATATAAAATATATTTTGGCTGGCATAGTGAAGGCGACTGAAGCAACTGTGAACTAAATTGTTTTTATCAGTCGTCAGCACTTTTAGATACCCCTTGCTTACCATCAGCCAAGTCGACGACAGATGTCGAGTCTCAATAATAAAAAATGTGTATATAAATATATATATTAAAACGCTATAAAGGGTTGACATACTTTAATGAAATTCAAATTAAAGGATCAAATGGCATTTAAATGGAACACAGTTCAATAGGATATGCAATTTAGTGTGAAATAAATCTTTGTGAAAATTTATTGCATTTAATTAGTAAACTGTTGTTCAATATATCTACAGAGGAACTTGATCTAATTTATAAAAATAGAATTTGCCTGCAGGACTTATAGTACCTACTCATATCATTATACTTTATATTTACATTGATATTAAGGTTTCTTATACATTTATAATTGTTTCTTTTTATTATACATAAAAAAATACATTATTATACTAAGCTACTATGATTGCTTGAATTATAGAAACTGGACGACTAAAGTACATTATATCAAAGATACATTAGTACCGGCAAGTGTTTTTTGAACCGGTGACTTTCGGTTTGTGTGACCATTTTCCTACCACTACACCACGGTCGCCTCATTATTAGAGTATATTTATGCTTATTATTATAATTTTGCACCTTACTCCTTTTTTTTAATCTTTGTGTTGTCAGAGATCACTAAGTTGGCGTGGCTTTGTATATCGTGTTGAAAAAAACAGTTGTCTCCATCCATGGACCGCACTCTATCTTAACATCAGGCCACATGAACGTGATTATATGTCGAGCTACAATAAAAAAAAAAACACCAACCAAATTGTCACGCCCTCAGATCATACAAGTATATTACTATATTTATATGATCTAAGGTCACGCCTTAAATCTGACACAATAGAACGCTACTTTCTACGATCCTGGCATAACTCTCTCCCTATCCTCAAATATTATTGGTGTTTGTTAAATAATTTGAGTTTTTTTATTGAGGTACGCGAGAGAAATTAAAATAAAATACAACTAGAATGTAAAAACGTCAATTACTTAAGATATTGCAAAAAGTTTGACTACTCGAAGATAAAAATGGGATCGTCCGACATCTCAATTCAGAAATAACATCTAAAATTGTATTTAGTGGGCCTTTGTAGGAAATAATGTTCAGTTGTAGGAAATAACAAAGTTTCGTATGAGGAAAACAAAAGATATCACGACTATGAAACTATCAAATTCATTCACTGTGAGGATTGCCAATGGATACTTTGATGTAATAATCTTTCACAAATTGTTATTCATCCCATACAAGTAAGTTCACAATATTATTTTAGCACTACAAACTATTTTATTTCTATTCTATTATTAATAAAATTTATAGGAAAATTAGTGTAAAATTATTTTTTTATTGTGGCTCGACATATAACGGCATCCCTCTTGATGTTAAGCTGGAGTGTGGTCCATGAATGGTTGTCACTGCTACTACAATTCAAGTAGTAAGTAGCAACTACATCCACTATGCCAGCCTAGTTGGAACCGGCAACTTACACACTGATTCCAAAACGCGACTAAATCACTGCACGGTCTGTATACTCGTAAGTGGGGGCACCTATTCTGCCCCGTATCGGCAGAATAGGTGCCACTCCCTACCACTCAAAATTTAATTATTTGTTTATAACTTAGTGGTGAAACTTAGTGGTCAGTGTTGTAGCGTGTTAAGTGGTAATCACCGGGTTCTATCCCCGGTCACCGCTAACCTGTGCCATTTTTTTCTATCTAATTTTCATTTCATTTTATATATAGTTTAACTTATATTTGATTTAAATTGATTTATTTTCAACAAATTGATTTATTTTCACAATTAAATTGTAACTTATAATTACTACGAAGCGTCAACACACCATACCAAAGAATTTGGACTTAAGACATAGAAGGAGCCCTAAAATTGCTACAAAATACAACCGTTTATACTATTTTCACTTATGGCAATAAAAATAAGTCAGAAGGGGATAAATATACATTTTTACATTCGTAATTTAAAAGGTTTTGATGATCATTTGACAACCTAATTTGATGACAGAATAACAAATGACATAAAAATACTTCAAAAAAGATGACGGAACAATTATGCCTCTAACTACGTGACTTTTAATTAGGCAGTATTAAAAGACAATCACAATTACAATTGGTTTTATTGCCAACCTATGAAATAAAGGAATTGAAATACAAGTAGCTATCTCTTTCAGTCACACGTGGTATAAACATAATATAAATGAGACAAATAACAATGAATTAGTTCTTATTTTAACACAGATTATATTCTTTCCAAATTCTTTGCACCATACTATATAAACTATTATAACCTCCCCTTGCTTATTATCCTGCAAGTCGAGACCAGATATCGAGTCACAGTACAAAGAACACTATATGAATACACATTTTTAGTGGCCGATCTGCGATAGTCGCATCATTTTCAAGCGACTTAGTCGCGTTTCTATTTCCAACCACGCTGACATAGTAAATGCGAGGGTCCTGACATGCGTTAAGCCACTAAAATAGTAAAAGGATATGATTAAAAACAAACCATATAAAAAAGAACGGTTCAAAATACTTAAAAGGACATGACACTTGGACGTTTCAAAGTCTATACGATGTTAATTGAGTGGAAGTGCATTCAAAAGCAGCTGCCAAACTGCGCAAAGTGTTTGAGGATAGTCCTTTTCATATTGGAAAATGGTCATACAGTTAAGCGGAATGTTCGTAGAGTTTCATACGCCAATCAATGTTATCCAGAGTCGTGGAGCAAACGTGCTACTGCTACTTGGATTAAGACAAGCATTTTATTTTATACTATATTCTTTTGTACAATACTAAAATAGGATTGATGATGTTATTAGTTACCTTGCCTTACGACTAAGTCCGAGTCAGGGGGTAAGTTAGGCCACCACTTTCAAGTGTATACGTTCAAGTGACTGAGTCGAGTTTCGGAATCAGCTTGTAAGTTTCCGGTTTCAACTAGAGTGGTATAGTTTAAAGAGTAGTGCTCAGTCTGCCGCTCCAGGGTAGTACCACCACTTACAAGTTTACCTACAGGCCGTGAAGAGACTAAGTCGCGTATCAGCTTGTAAGTTTTTGACCGCTACTTATAGTTATTTAACTTCAGTAACAGTCACCTCTATTCATGGACCGCAATCCGGCCTAACATCAGGCGGGGTGCTGTCATATGTCGAGTCACAATAAAGAAAGTGAATACTACTTATATTTGCAATTATTTACCTAAAGTAGCAGTCACTTTATTAATTTAGCGCAATCCAGCTTAACATTAGGCCTTGCCGTCATAATATAATTTCAACATCACAAATATTATTTCAACTTACAATTATAAAACCCTAAATAATAATAAATCTTTTTAATAAATAGTTTGCACCCAGCCACAGCACAACATAACAAAGGTTAGCTGGTAGATAATGCCTAAGGCATTAAGCTCGCCTATGTACCTTATTTTGTGCAATAAAGAGTTTATAAATAAATAAATAAAGGTATCTATAGAAGTACCTATCCTCAGTTGCATTTATAATGATAATTTAATAATTAATTTGGTGTCAAAAATAGCAGATTTGTATCACATCAATCAAAGTGTAAGCAGAAGTGTCAGGTTCATGAATGAATCGTGCATGTGATATATCATCAGCGAGAGTGCTAACTGCTGTTGTCTCCATCAATGTAAATTGTTATAATTTCAAATGTAAATGGAAAATTTTGGTATTTACAATATTGCTTCCATATAAATCCTTTGTTTATTTTTATTTTTAGAACCTAATTTAGTAAAACTCGATTTAGAACATAATCTTTTTTTAGAACATAAATTCGATGGACCCTTGTGTAAAAGCGCTTCATCTTGACCCATTAAATTTATTAGTTTAAATTTTATTAAAATACTTTAGCACGAAACTATGGTTGACATAGAAGTTATTGAAAGATACACACATACATAATTAAATAATAAATTGTAGTAAAAAATAAAAACAAAAAAAAAACGATTTAAATTTTCACATTTATAGTTAGAGTTTGATAGCAATCTGTAAATGGGTCTGTCCGTCAGCTCACAAGAAGTCCCAGCCAATAACTCGCAATCGATTTTCAGACAGTGGCGAAGTAAACGAACCAACATTAGATCATTAGGCGATGGTGCACCCGGGCACGACCTCTACTCAGAGGAGGGTCTTCCTTTTCTCTCGGTCTCCACAAAGTCAAGGATCAGATAAAATGTGGGTTACTTAGATTTACTTGTATTAATTTATTTTATTAATACATAAATAAACTAAAAGAGATATAATTATGTTTTACTGTAATGTACTAAATATACTCGAAAATTATATATATACCTATTGGTATTATAAATTAATCCTGAAAAATATTTTTAAATATGTATTGAGTTACTTTAATTTTGCATTCTACCTCTCATCTACATCGTCTTATCAACATCTTAAAGGTTTGACTTGTAGAAAATACCTTTGGCATTAACTTCGACTGTATACTAATATGAATTAAGTTTTGAAATAAATAAATAAATTAGTTATTTCTTTGAATCTTAATTCTATGCAGGTCAGGAATTTTATTTAGTATGCATAACGTTTCCTATATTTATGTAAACTAAGATACTTTGTATTTTATACAAGACATTTACATTTATTATTAAAATAGATGATGTTTAAAAAACGCAATGTAATTATCATTAAAACATTGTTGGTTGTCTCTTAAGTGAAGAGCTGAAGTAATAATTATTCGTAATAATATTGTGTAAGGGTCATGTTATGAAAGCCCTCGAGTACAATGATATTCAGAGCGGATAGCCGCTCTCCATGTCGAACTGTGGAGAGCCTAACTTATACGACTGTCAATGTGATTTATGTAACTGCTGCCGAGCAATCTTAAGATAAACGCTCTTTTGCTGTGTTTGGAAATATGGGGATGCATGAGAATGAGATTACCACAACGATATGTGTGAAGGTTATATTATTTTTTACGATAACATAAAAAGATTTATCAGAATTTTGATGAAAGAATTTTTTTGTTTGTTGGTATCTGAGTTCGCTTTGGGTGATGCAAGCAAGGGTAGGTTCAAGAATACTGACGACTGAGAAAACCTGTATATGGCTGCTTCAGTCGCTATCACTATGCGGGATGAAAGTAAAATGTTCGTAAGCGTGTGTAAATTATCACACACTACAAATACATACTTAATTAATTGACTTAATTTATTTTACTTATTACTTGCTGCACATATTTATTCATAAAGTTGACTTTCCAAAGGATATATTAGTATTTTGATATTTACCAACAAATTTAAAGCATTTAAATTAAATAGAAAATGTATTTCAAATTAGAACAGGAGGTAGACATTTTGTAATTTGAGTTGGAAGGTAGAACATAGTGGAAATTCATTGTTTTCTGTTACATTTCCGAGGTTTGCTGTTAGTTGTTCGCAGCGCTACAACTTGTCCTGTCTCCAGCCAATTTGTTCACTGTAGATACGATAAGTCCCCACTACGAAACAACAATTTCCCCAAATTTCGTAAACATACCAATATAGGAAGGAAACTAATTTGGGAGTGTGACGAAGTGATTAGATGTACTCAGTTTAAAGCACTCAGGTAAAGTTTCGCTTCAGGCTGTTGAACAAAATTAATAACTAAGTGAAAATGTTCTTTATTAACTTATATTTTAATTTATATTCTTTACGCTACGCTTACGCCATCATGAAGGTTACTTTGCGAGCCATGTTTCATTTTTAACTTTCATTAACTTAAAAGAAATCTAAGCAATTCAAATGTTAATAATGTAAGTGCACTAGTATGTTAGTAAAATAGTTTCTAACGTAAATAAACACGGCTGTAGCGTTGAAAAGAAAAATAAAAATACATAAGAAATGAAATTCGGAAGAAAGGGGCGAAAAGTTAGAGGGGTAAGTTGTTACAGCGGTCATAGCTCTCAGAGTAAATGGGATAGCACTATGTGTTAAAGTGAGAAACAACCGTGGGCTATCACGCCAACTTTGTTGCCCAAAATGTTGAGGGTGGGTTCCCCTTAAAATTGAAATTTTGTCCCAAATGCAATATTTTTCTTTTGTCCTATTGTAACTATCATTTATAACTTCCTAACACAAGAAAAAGAAAGTATCATTGTATTTTTTTTCTATTATCAAAAATATTTTTTGAGAATTGTAACATTCTAGCTATTAAAGGATCAATCAAATCGGACTCATTTTTAAGAAAACTTTAGTTCTTCTTATACCCCTAGAGCTTGTATGAAAAGAATTCATTATGAATGTAAAGCTGCTAATCGTGGAAAGTGGCTTTCTATTGTCTCTGTCTATTACAGTGAGAATTGAAGCGTAACAGTTGGATTCGTTGATTAAATCAATAATTCAGCGAATAGTGTTAAAGTTGTGAAATCCTTCGCGCTTCACTTGTTTTATAATTATTACTTTTAAAAATAATAATTTAATTATAAATCTTAGTTTATTGTATAAATTGTATTTATAATTATTTATACAACAAAAGGTCCCAAAAATGTGGCTAAACACGTAATGGACTAAATGTTTGCAAGGGTAATACAATACGAAAAAGTAAATGCATTTTTAGTGTCACGATGGTGATGATGAAGAGCGGGTCCTTTTGATGCACAAATGTTTTCGACACACGACTCAGTGAACAATAAAATAAGTTAACGTTTTTATAATAAAATACATTTTTTATTCAAAAATTATAACGTATGTTTTTAAAACATGGACAAATCCCTTTTTTGTAAGTATTATTTTGTTGTAGCTCTACATTATGGCAGCACCCCGCCTGATGTATATCTGGAGTGCAGTCCATGTATGGAGTCTACTAATTCAAGTATAATGTTAGTCGTATTCAATATACCGGCCTAGCTGACCCCGAAACGCAACTGAGTCTCTTCACAGTATCTAAACTTGAAAGTCGTGGTACAAACTTTGCATGATGGTAAGTAAGCATGAGGAGGGTGTCCCGGCAGATAAAAAAGCGCTGAAATTTGAACTGCGCAGTATCAGGATCGGCAGATTAGAAGTGCACTGGAAGACTGCGGTAGGGGCAAGTCTGCATATAATATATAGTCGTGCATATAACAATGCTGATTGATAATTTTTTAACATTGATTGATACACATTCGATAAACGAAAAGTAAGTAGGTAACAAAACTAGTAACTGTGCAGGTAACTTGATGCCAGAGCTGTTTTTTATCTGCCGGGTCCTATACAAGAGTGCCAACGACTGAAAAAACCGACTCAGTGCACGGTCGCCTCAGTCGCAGTCACTATGCCGGTCACAAAATGTCATATTGGCTGACTAAATAAATATAACAGTAATTGCAAAATTTTCCTCAGTACACAGGGTTAATATCCATAAAACTAAGTTAACTTTGTTAGCTTAGTAAACATTATCAACGTATCAAATACTAACAATGTTTCAGTTATTGGCTCAAATTCTTTGTCCTACTGTTACGAGGCCACTTTGTATTTTTATTTTATGATGACAAAAGCGCAAGTAATTTAATTCATTTACGTTTTTATTTCTATTTACTCACAATACGCTGCATTAACTGTAATATGTATTTTTTTACGGTTCACTGTATAATTTTGGCTGTCATTTTTAAAACTTCTCCCCAAATCTTTTTAACAGATATGAAGTTCTATCTGAGCATCATTAATCAATCAATCAAATTGTCACGCCTCATACTCATGGGGATAGGCAGAGACAATTAGAGCGCCACTTGCTACGATCCTGACACAATTCTTATCCACAATTCTCTTCATACAAACTCTATGGTTATGGGCACTAGGCAACTTAGATTTCTTAAGGATGTCTCCGATTTGATCGGAAAATACCCAAGTATTATACAATATTTATATAAATTTATTAGAAATTTTGCGAAACATAAAAAGAAAGTTGCGACTGCTATTTGCAGTTATTTAACTGTACTACCATTCGCCTCCATTCATGAACTCAGGCGAAGTGCTGTAAAAAAAACCAGAAATGATTTTGTATACCATACCAATATCCATTGTGTTTATAGTGCAGTCATTGAAGCGAAAAATATGGTCTTACCTCCGAATTTTTTTACTGTGAACCGATTTGCATAATTAAGGCATAATTTATTAGCTTGACTTGTAATGTATGTAATTTATGTATGTAACTATGTAACGGAATTTTTTAAAATTCTCACCCATTTCTAGTCTAAATGATTTGAAAATTTTGTACACGTATTAGAAACCGATGACAATACAATAATTTAAGTTAATTTTTTGGCCGGCATATGGACGGCGACTGAAGCAACCGTGAACTGACTTAGTTTTTTACGCATCGGCATTCTTGGACATCCTCTTTCTAACTACAAGGCTGGTAGAGGGCTCATGTCGAGTCACAATATATTTACTTTTTAATTTACTTTTTATATTTACTTTTTGTCATATAAGCGTGTTTATACCACAAGAATATTTAATATAAATATAATAACTACGGTGCTCCCCTGCATATTGCGTTTGCGATGTTAGGTCTTAAATGTCAATATATAGATAAGTAGTAAAATATTTGCATTTAATGTCTAAGATTTTTGTGTTACAAATGAAAGTCGAGAAGTTTGCTAATGAAACCTGTCAAGCCAATAACTCAATATAGGAAATAAAATGGTGGAATTGGAGCGCACCAGCATCTGGGTTTAATAGGAAAAGTTGGAAATCGCTAAAGTATGCGCAAACATTTAATTTATAACTACTCCAATTAAGCTCAGACTTTTTGAATTAAAGTGTATCAATACTTGAAAAAATATATTTCAGTATTTACACCTTCCGAATTTAAATAGTAAAGAATTGCTTCAATTCGGAATATTTAAATTTTCCAAAACATTTACGTCTAATATGTATTTTTTATTAAAATAGTAGGTTAATTAATAATAAATTGATAATAATTGCATTAGGCCTTGCTAAATGTAACTAGAAACACAATTCAGTAGCTCAGCCATCCCATTGAAGTCAAGTGAATATAACAAAGTACTAAATTTAATTACTGTCCAATGTTTTTGTATTTTATAGGCGAGTTAACAGCTATAGTATACGTACGCAGTGCGGGAGCATATTAAATGGTACGAGAATGACGGAGAAGCAATCATCCGATGACCTCAATAACAGAGCCGTGTTTCTGTATTGGTATTTGTTATTGCGATTACAATTTTAAGATATAAAGGACTAAGCATCATTACAATGATCCGGGACAGAGGATTTATTTTAATTGGATGTTCTTATCTGATACGCCTTGCGGTTTTCAGCTACAAAGTATTTAGAATATTTTTCAAGAAAACAGCGACCCAAAGTAAAATTAAAGTAAAGTACACAAACAAAGGAAGTATTCTTTTTGCTTCAGTGCCATTGAGAGTTAAATTTTCATAATCTCAAACGTAGGATGCAATGTATGTGCAAACATGAAGAGAACGAGGTCAACTAAACAAAGCATTAGTTGAGTTCAGAGCAAATGCTATATTTTGGAATGTACTTGTATGAAGCAACTTTATTATATGATTGGATTATTGTGCACATTTTGGATTATAATATAATTTAATACATTCAGGCCTACGTTTCAACTAGCAGTTTAACGTCACAAAACACGCCAGAGCTGCTGCCAATTAAAACTTGCAAAAAATACCAAGTTTTAAACTATTATACAAAGAATTTATTCACATTCGTCTAAAAAAATTCGATCGTACGATTTAAAAAAAAATCCACAATCAGTAAGATTTTTATCTAAACCTTCGTGCTCAAATTGCATTTCGGAATAAAATGTGCATTTGCTTTGGAAGGAGGCTCGGGGAACACGGCAGGTGCACGGTGAAATTCGCGATGTTTCGTTTGATATTGGGAAAACTTTATCTTGTTTCAATTTCCAAGCGGCGAAATCGCTATATTTATGAGATAGCATTTCAAATCGCATCATAGAGGTAATCTGTGACCTGAACACATTTCGAGATGAGAGCTGCATTTGAAATTGAATTGGATTTGCTTTTTGAGATGAAGACTCAGCTCAAAGAAATAAAACACTTCATGTTTATAATAATTATTATTTATAAAATGAAGATATATTTTTACGGTTTAAATTAAAATTAACTTTATTTTTACAATTTTTTTATTCCGTCACATGTCACTTTTTTATTATGTTATGTTATACATTTAGATCTTTAGCCAAATAAACTTGAAATGTTTGCCTGTCCATGTGTCTCCTATGACCTTGGATCCTTCAAGCGATGCGTGAAGAAGCACCATTGGCCGGCATAGTGATGGCGACTGAGGCAGCTGTGAATAAACTCGGTTTACTCAGTCGTCGTCACTCTTGGACCTCCTCTTGCTAATCAACAGGCGGGTTGAGGACAATTGTCGTGTCACAATAACAAAAATAAAAATAAACTAAAATTACGAATATTAATCTGGTTTACGATCATTTAGTAGTTCCTTTAGGCGAAATAGATTTACTACATAACTACATAGATTTCCAGATAAATAAACTAAGAGAGCTCAGGTGAAAGTAATTTATTTTTACAACTTAAAGTGATTTGTATACTGATCTCGGGAGAGCCAGAGCGCCGCGTATCACATTTAGGTAATCGACTGAGCTTGACAAGGGTCGCGTTCCAACATGTGACATTTGAAAAATAAAAGCAAAAGACACAATTTTATAACTCCAGGTCTGAACAGTATTATTAAGTTGTCTGTAACATAAAGGCGAGCCAGCCAGGTTCGTGATTAACACACCACGTTCTTATATTTTCTATTAAAACTGCCTGTTATGTTGTTTTATTATTGTGTTTATGAACAAATGTATTTTTTACGTGTGTTTTTTTATTATGCATACTCGTATAACAAAACGTAATTTTGTTAAAGAAATGTTTTACTTTTTTAAACACACATTATTTATAAATATTATTAACATTATATAAATAATATACAGTAATAAATAAAATATATAATGTCATCCAATTTAGTTTAACTTGTATCGTGTTTCTCAATTATAATTTTCAATACTCTCAAAATTATAAATATCGTATAACAAAACGTAATTTTGTTAAAGAAATGTTTTACTTTTTTAAACACACATTATTTATAAATATTATTAACATTATATAAATAATATACAGTAATAAATAAAATATATAATGTCATCCAATTTAGTTTAACTTGTATCGTGTTTCTCAATTATAATTTTCAATACTCTCAAAATTTAATTACTTTTGTCTTCTTAAAGTTAATTAAAATACGTAACATACAAAACTCTATTCAGAAGAAACTTTAACTTCGTATTTTTTAAATAAAAATAAATAGCTTTCAGGACTAAAAATGTTAAAATGTGATGAAAGTGTAACGTCTTATATATATTTCGAAGTATAGTGCTTAAAAGGTATCACACTATAAAGACATGTCGGAGGATTGCAAGCACAATGCAGCATATATTTTTTATTATTTTATAGTGAAGCGTGCGACTTCGCAACTGTGAGGTGAGATAATAATGCTCATGTGACAGAGAACATTTGCTATGCATGCAGCATCTGTAATGTAGTCTCTAAGCAAGGCTAAATTTGTGTTCTGTTGATATTGGCAACGCAAGGGACTTTTATGAAACTGATAATATTGTAAACGGCCATATTGTCACAACATTCTATATATTTTGTATTACAATTCACATTTATAAATATTTTCTTTTTTTTATTAGAGCTTTACGACATAACACAAAATATAATGTTAAGTTACTTTTATCACAAGCTTATATAGCGTAAAATCTTCTTTACATAATTTTTTTCATGCAAATATTATGTGCCCTATAAATTATGCAATTTCAAGAGCCGACGAACCGTAAATTAGCTTTGGTTAACGTGTCAGAACCGGGGCTGTAGACTATATGTAGTAAAGACTGTATGGAGTTATAATTAAATATTTTAATTAAAATTACCTATAATAAAATGTATTTATTGTACAAGAATATTTTTGATAAATTATTTTTGTAGCCATACATATGTGGCATGACAGTTTTGCAATAATAGTATATCTTTGATCTAGGTTGAAATATTAGAATGTTCTAGGCATTACATAGAAGCGTGTCGGTGTGGCCAGCAAATACCGGCAACCTTATTTCAATTTCCGCTGACCCACAGGGTTGAGGTGGACCCTTGCCACGCAACGGAAGAACAGCACTTTATTTTCTTTCCCTTAGACCTTCAGTGTGAAATAAGAATTTATTATTGGATTTGTTGAGTCTCTCCCCAGCTGCGGCCTTATTTTATTGGGTTACTACTTCTGTTTCAAACTAGTGCGAACACTTTGCTATTAAATTCTCATTGTTTAGAACTTTAAAAACTTTCTTTATATTTATTATTTTTTAATGAATTTCGTTATTATAATTATTCCGGTAACACGTGTTTGGGAACCATTATATTCCTTTTAAAAGAAAAAATGTGATAAGAAATTTACTTGCACAAATTTTATATGAATCTCTGCAAGCAAATGTAAAAACCTCCATGACGAATTAGCGTCGTTTTGCATGAACATGAACAGGCTGTGATTAAAGAATTTTTCACGTAGTTTTACGTTAATATTTTTAAGTTGGTTTCGAAAAAATATTTCCTGCTTTTTAAAGTAGAAGAGTTTTATCATAATATTTTATGGTCGGCTTTTCATTGTTAACATTTTAATTTTAGTCTATAATGGACCTGTTTTAAAGTTTTTTTTTTCAAGTAGAAGTTTCACCGAAATGAAAGCTTAAAATATTCATTTAAAAGTCTCTTAATTACTTTCCTTCAAGTTAATGCATTTGTAGGAGTAGGCTTTTAAGCATGTTCGCATTGCTTGCGTTTACTAAAGTTGATTATTTAAATTCAGCTGAATCGGAATTCTTTTTCCTTTGGCTTTTCTGAATAAAGTGCTCCATGTAAATAGCTTTAGCATCTTGGCAAAGCTGCAGTAAAGAGGAATGTTTGCGTGGTTTGTGGGGAGTGGATGGAATAGAAAATGAGATCATTCTGTTTCCGTTAACGTTTTACAATATGTGCATTATCAGGGATTTTCACATTCTTACCTTTTTTTCTTTATGAGTGTTTACACTTCTAACAAAATGACACGCATATTTCGCCCATACTAAATATACAATATCTAAAATATATACGCACCTAACTCCCTTACTACAAGTTTAATCATTTCTATAATTTATCGTAAAGATCGTAAAATTTTAATGAATAGAAAGCCAATTATACTTTTACATTAATAAAATGGTTCTCAAAATTATCTAATACAAAATAAATATAATATTTCTTGTGATAAATTATCCAGGTAACTTTCGTTAGATTAGTTAAGAATGGACGGAACCGAAGAAACAGCCTGGAAGAGAGCAATAATTTAATAAAACTTAATCCTCCTAAACGACGAAATTAATATAAGTAAAAATGTTGCGTTCTAAGGGACTTGCTCGTCTTTTATTTATAATTTTCTCGTATTTTGTTCACCAAAAATTCTCTTTAACCGCCTTCCTCAAATAACCTTAACTTCCTTAGAGTAAAATTTTGCTTGGAATAAACCGCATTACTAAAATCTCGTTACGCTGAACAAGGATACACACCTATTTGTTATACTATAAAACTGGGTTGTGAATAGAAAATCAAGGATGTATGAAGAAGCAAGGAACCATTGCGTATGATAATATGTACTCGTATAATTAAGGTAACATTGTTTATCATATAAGATACAACAATATTAAATTCACGATAGATGTGGCGCATTGGTTCGTCACGAGTAAAGTCCCGGGTTTGTATCCCGCTCGGAGCAAATATTTGTTTCATCGCTTTCATTTGTAATATTTATTAACTAGATTAAATATTAAAAATATTTGTTAATGATAAAAAAAACAGGTGGATGTTTGCACCGGATCTGGTTGTTAAAGAGTTCAAACTAGGCCGGCATAGTGGATGTGACTGCTGCATACTGTTATTTAACTGTAGTAGTCACTTCCATTCATGGACCACGACATCCATTCATGGATGTCGCGTAAATAAAAATTTATTTAAAAAACGCTAGGCTGCAAAGCACCGTTGCTTATCACCAGCAAGGAGGTGGATTTTTTTATTGAGATGTTGCGTCTCCCTAAAAAAAGATGTCAAGTCATAATAAATAAAAATATAACTAAATAAAATTAATCTGGTATAAGTTAATATAAGTAGTATGAAGTTAGTCGTAAGTTGTAACTCTTCACTAGACAGACTATAGTGAATATTTTACCAAGTCACTATTCGTCCATCAATTACTCTATTCGCGTATATATTCATAAATGATGCATCACCGTCATCCTTTTTGAAATTTCAGTTACATTTCCACTTTCATAATAATTTTAGAGTACACTATATTATATGTCTGCGGCATTCTTTAATAGATTTTTATAGTGGCCCCTAACCTATGACAACATTCTGCCTGATGTTAAGTTAAAGTGCGGCCATAAATAAAGGCGACTGCTACTACAGTTAAATAACTGTTTCAACTTACAATATAAACACGTGGAAGTAACTCTGGATCGCTAGACTGGGTAAATGACTGCCTAAAGAAGAAATATACGTTCCTATTTGTTAACTAAAAAGTTAATTAAATTCTTTATTAGCCATATTGCATTCGTAAAACTCTCCGTAAAATCTCCGATATTAGGCTTAAAAGAAATAAACATTATAGGTATTATAAATCAAGATATTATTATTTTTAATTAGAATCATACTTAAAGTGGAAATGTCGAACACAATAATAACGCCCCTTCACACCCTTCTTGGCACAAACATCCAAACTACATATAAGTCCAATAAATAACTTTCGTATTATTATCGGAGCGTATGAAGTCAAACTTCCCTATTTAACACAAAAGCTGTACTTGAGGGAATTGATATAGAACACAGTATGCAGCTAAGCGGCTCTTTACCATTTGTCACTGTCCACCTATTTGACGTACGAACTTGGTTGGACCATACCCACATACACATATAGACGACCGTGGTATTGTGGTCACCGAAAGCTCGGGTTCAAAACCACTTGCATTAAGTATCCTTTGGTTATCCTGTTCCTTTTTTAATTTTTTATTGTGACTTGACATTTAGATAGACCTCGGCCCACCTGATGGCAAGCAGGAAGCGGTTCAAGAGGGCTGACGACTATGCCGGCCTATGATAAAAAATAAAATAAAATATTACACCTAAGGCAACCGTGGTGCAATGGTTACGCAAACCGAGAGCACGCGCCAAAACCTATGTATCTAATATATTCCTATTTCTATGATACAAGGCACTTTATTAGCTTAGCATATAAATGTAAATAAAATATAAAAAAAACAGGATTCAGTTACCTAATTTTATGTTTTTTTTGAACAAAATGAATTTTCAGGTTGTAAGATGATTTAACTGAAATACGAAGTTTTTTTTAATAAATTATTTATTCTTAGTAAATACGTTATTGAGTGCAAACGTAATGTACATTTGCTTTACGGGTAATAATACTAATGCATTTGGTTAATATTGGCATAAGCATTACGTCGAAGCCATCGGATATGATTCCTTGCTTAGATGTCTTGTTTCTTAGGTCAAAGGTCTCCGAGTGTGCGGGCATTGCAGGTCAGAATGTGAATATTCAGCGACTTTGCAATACAATCCAGTAAAGTGGTTCCGTTCTAAGTAAAATTGTACTATGAATGCTAGTGTTGATTGATATTCAGTTATGCTATTTCTACTATCATCATTGTCACGCCTCTATTCCCACATGGATAGACAGAGACCACGGAACTACGATTTCTATTAACGTATTACAAGATAATTTCCTCAATACCATATCAAACAATCAATCAAACAAATTGTCACGCTTTAGCCTACAGGAATAGGCAGAGATAATGGACCCCCACTTGCCATTATCTTGACCCAACTCCTTCACGTCCCTCACATTAACATTAATCTTTATACAAGCTCATATCGAATAAAAAAAAAACTGACCAGAATAATTAACTCACTACTTTTACTTTAAATTATTCTGCCTTATTTTAATTTAACTCCTCAGCATGCTTTTGTTTAATTTTAAGTGAAAATTGACCACACACGCGTTGGTATACAATATGTACGAGTACACGTCTGTATGTATCGTAGTTATATACGAAGTTATTTATAAATATATTCTTCTTATTACTAGATTATTATTATTTTTTTGTTTGTAAAAATATAATCTATTATAGTTATTGTTCATTTGTATTAACTATTGCTATAAAATACCATCAGCAAAAATCAAGATTAAAAATTGCTTCTTTTTTGTTTGTATCAAAGAGTTGTGTTTTTTATATCAAATACTACATCGTATATTGGGGCAAGCTGTCAAGCACATTCGATGCAATAACGAGTTGTGGGCGACGGACTCGTTCAACCAAACGTAGAATCGAGCATGACTTCCGCAGTCTAACACCAATTACAGATTGTCAAAGTTTTTCATGCTTATTTTTAGTTCCCATTTCTATTTTATTGTGTTTGATTTATCTTTAAAGTGGCCTAAAATTTTTATCTACTTACTAATAAAAATTAATATATGTAAAAGCTTGTTAGGCGTAATAAAATAATTAAAAAAAAAAACAAATGTTAATCATTGAGTCAAATTTATTTAAACAAATTTATCAGATTTCCGTTTTACGCTCGGTCAGATATAGGTTTCGGCGATATTAAAAAAGAAGCAAAACAAATATAAGTCAAGTTGTTCGGCATAAGGTATTAAAAGAGAACGGAGAAGTAACCCCAAAGTTTATGGAAAGTTTAGGTAACATGAGAGGATACTGAAACACACGACGACTGAATCATAAGTAGAGGGGTATTAGCCGCATTTCACAACTAAGGCACGTATTATTTGTGAGTTTGTCGCTGTAGAAGTTTGTTCGCGTTGAGACGACGAACCGAATTACGTGTTTTGCCATTAACAAATTTAACTAAGAAAGAAACTTAACCGGGATTCATTGTGTTTACTTCGAATGTTTGGGATTTCAACTTAAATGTTTATTTATGAGGAATGTAGCAGGAATATTATATTAAATATTATTATTTGTAATCTTCTCTGTTATTTGGTGTGTTGTCTTGGCGAACGTAATAATTTTATTAAATAGAGAAACAAAGTTAAAATAAACATTGAAATTAATTATGTTTAAACCAACTAGGTTAGAATTTTAATCTTATATTTCATAATTCCTATTTTGAAATTTACCTGAATGTATGGCAATAATTCAAAGGGATACAAAATTACAAAGAAATAACATAGTTTTATTCATGTCTAATACGTCTTTAAAATAGTCAAAGGAAAAGTTCAAGGAAACTATTTGGAAATGAGGTCACTATGCCAATCTGGGATGTACGTATTCCGTACTACGGATTGTTTTTATATATACTTAACGTAAAAATAAATGGTAAACCTCTATAATCCATATACACGATAAGGTACAAACCTCAAACAACATTCTACCTAAGAGTTTTTAGCACTAAGATTAAAGACAGAAAAGATTTAATTTATATCTCCCAGAGCCATGAGTCGTCTACTGCTAGTTCTCCCCCGGCGATCTCTCAGTGGCCTGCTGAAAGCGTCCTGTAGGGGAAAGTCCCCTACTCAAATGGTGTTCTGCCACCTTTTGTCTATCTTGTGGATGGGCGTCCTATACTGCGTTTTTTTTGTACATGGTCGCTATAATTAGTAATACTAACTAATAATAATTAAACACCAGAATAATAATAAGTACCATATTCTTTATAAGTTCCTGTGCAAATAGGAGCATTAGTAACATCTTTAACTTTCATTTGGAGCCTAATTAATATGACAGTTAGGCAGAAAAGATAGATCGCAGTGTAGGATAGAAAATATGAGAATTTTACACTAGATATATTATTTATACAAATACGTTGCCAAAAGCTTTCGTAAATAAATAAATATAACTTATAAAATGTCTGATTTAGGTAATATTATTTGCTGGTTTAAACAGATTTATTCCCAATGTGTTAGTTCATATTTTATTCAATACTCAAGTTATTACAATTTTGTAAAAAAAAAAAATTAATGACAAGTATTTAATTTTATTTATTCCTGCTGTATTTATAACTTACTGAGGAAACAAAAATAAATTTATTAATAAATTTAACACAACCACAAAAATATATAATTTTTCTATATTTTTATCTTAAAATTGTATATTTTGTTATTAAATGTTGCCGCTACAAGTAACACAGTTAGACACCGAAACTATTATTAATTGTTAAGAGCAAGCGTGCCAATGACAAGTGGAAAACCACAAGCGGAAATTTGTAAAGGGGATATACTGAAATAAGCCAGTTACTGAGTTATGTGTGAATATCTCGAAATATCATATTAAATGGTCTGGACTTGCCATTAAATCATAGACAAATAACAAATAATGTATTATTACCATGCATTTCGATAGTGAATCACTCTTACAAACATTAAGCAAGCGAAACAAAACTATTTTGCACAAATATATCCTTGACATGCATTGGGCATATGTACAAACTAACCGATCATAAAAACATTACTTGCTGTATATTAATTTTTCTTATTGTCGGTTTTAATAATATTTCACGCAAAAAATATATTATTAAAATTGCACCTTTGGTTAAATCTTTGCAACTTTATCATTATAAGTGTTTTTAAATATTTATTAATTGATAAAATATGTTACTAAATACCTATAAATATATATTATATTATGACTAATAATTTACAGAAGTAAATAATATAAACCAAAAATATATAAAATGTTGATATGCAAGCTGTAAAGCCACAAGAATCCTTTATTTCATAAACTATTTTGCGCAAAACCTTAGAAAATACAATATAAAAATGTAGTTTAATTTTAATAAATGGTTATTTCAAACAATACATTATCAAAGCGCAAAGTCAAGTCACTTAGAAAGTAAATTTTCATCCGAGTGAAGAAACAATTGTTACCTTTCGTAATGTAAGAAATATAATTATTATTGCTGGAACTTTAGCAACACTATTCCGACGTTTATTGCGCACTAAGTTTGTTTGATGCCTTCATTCAGGAGGTTTATAGTTGGCATAAAGCTACATACTATGTAATTAGAGATTGTACCTCCGCTCTATAATATGATAGGGTGTAACTATGTCCGAGATTAAAGTAACTCAGAACGTCACGTCGCATTGAAAGTATTATAATGTTACATGTGTTTCCGTGTTTGCTAATATATTAACATAACTGAATAAGGGACCTAACAAAATTACATAAATGGCTCCTTATGAATTTTTCATTAAACTAGCTCTGTATATTTTCTTTCTATTTTTTTGCATACTTTCAGAACTACTAGAGTAGCCGTTTATATCAATTTTAATGCTAAAATTCACTTAACGCTTTAAAAAGTTGCAGATATTTTCTCCAGGTCTGGTTGTGTAAGAGTGGTTATGTCGGCCAGTATGTCGATACGGGGTAGTACCACCACTTTTAAGTGTATAGACCGTGAAGTGACTTAGTTGCGTTTTAGTATCAGCTTTTGTTTTCGTCAGCAAGCCGGTTTTAATTATGCCGACATAGTGAATGCGACTGCTACTTGCAGTACTAAAAGTGTAGTAGCAGTCTACTACATTCATGCTTAACATCAGGTGGTGTTGTATGTAACATCAGGGTATATCAATCTAATTGTCACGCCTTTTTCTCACAGGGATAGGCAGTGATAAAGGAGCCCCACTTGCCACGATCCTGACACAACTCCCTCGCTTCCCCTACATTCCAATTATCAGGGTATATATATAATTAATTACAAATAATTGTGGCTCGACAGCCACAATAAAAAAAAAACTTTTTATAAAGTTGCAACAAAATTTACGTGGCCACAACCTATTTTTTACATTACGAAATGAAATAACGTGAGGAAATTTTCAGGGATTCAATTATGTACGTAGGAAACATATGTCTGTACTTTCTACTTGTTACTTGCCACTTTTCATTACAAAATTAAATTTCTTTTAACTTGCTAGTCATGAATCCTGAGATAAAATTTCGTCGTTTGAATAGCATTAGGGTATAAGTGACAAGTTTTACAGAAGTTCGAAAGCTTTTTCGACACATTTTTTTATTGTCACTCGATATCTGACCTTGACCTGCCTGATGGTAAGCAAGAGGAGGTCCAAGAGTTCCGACGACTAAAAAATCGAATCAGCTCACGGTTGCCTTAGTCGCCGTCACTATGCCGGCTAAAGGTGCTACTCGTAAGTCCTAGTTCCTCAAAGTCACGATTGTCAACTTTTTTCAAACCAATTTTCGACATTTATTTTGTTGCTTGTCACCTTTTATCTTTTGGCCGCATAATTATAAATATTCATAGATTTTAACTTTTTATTGTGACTCTACATATGACAGCACCCTTCCTGATGCTAAGCCGGAGTGTGGTCCATGAATAGAGGTGACTGCTAGTATAATTTAATAACTGTAAGTAGCAGTCACATTCACTATACCGGCCTTGTTGGAACAAACAACTTACAAGCTGATCCTGAAACGCGACTAAGTCACTTTACTAGATATATTTATAACTTGTTTATTCAAAATGATATTAGTCAAATGGTTAGAAGTCAGATTTGAAGTAGGTTAACAATTAAATTGTATTATTAACCTGTTTTCGTGTTTAAGATCAAAACACAACAGTATCTCTGCCTTTTTAATTAAATAAAACAACTTGTTCACTCAAGTTTGGAACTGCATCTGATTATTCTACTTAACAAACTTTATCCTCTTGTATAAATTAAGCGCCTTGGAATAAATTGGAATTGAATATTTATTGTAAATCGTGCTACGCAGAAATCATGCTTTATAACTTTTTATTAATGAATTAAACAAATTTTATGCGGCTTACTATGGCGGTTATTTTTGTTTATTGATTTTACATTTTTAGACGTTTCGAGAGCTGCAGCTATCGTGGTCACTAATCAATGTTCAATCAATGTTCACGCAAAATCTAAGAAATTATTTTGTTAAATA
The DNA here is from genome assembly GCA_905220615.1 of Tinea trinotella. NCBI lineage: Eukaryota > Metazoa > Arthropoda > Insecta > Lepidoptera > Tineidae > Tinea > Tinea trinotella. The sequence goes on from HG992311.1 coordinate 4,914,303, forward strand.
TTTATTAAGTTTTTATAAATTAAAATAAATAATTATTATTCGTTGGGTTTATTTCTACCCAACTGTCGGAATAAAGAATTATGTTTTTCTAGCGCATGCATGTATTGTATATTAGTATACCTAAGGATGAGTAAAAGTAGATTGACGAAAGGAATTTAAAAATCTCATGTGAATGGATACGTTAAACAAGGCAAGCTCAGGAGGGTGCTCACCGACCAAATCGCGAGACATCCTCAAGAAAGCTAGGTTGGCTAGTGCCCATAACCATAGATTTTTTATTAAGAGAATTGTGAATGTGAAGGAAGCGAGGGAGTTGTGTCAGGATCATGGTAAGTAGCGCTCCATTGTCTCTGCCTATCCCTGTGGGAAAAAGGCGTGACAATTTGATCGATTGATTGATATACTTACTATATATGAATTTCTTTAGATTTTTTTTATCGTGGCTTGAGATTTGACAGAATCCTGCCAGATTTTAAGCTGGAATGCGGCCCATGAATAAGCAAGTCTGGTAGGTAATTAATTTCAAGCAACAGTCGCGACCACTACGTCGGCATAGTTGGAACCGGCAATTTTTAGCTGATCCCGAAACGCGATCAAATCACTTCACGATCGGTTTACTTGTAAGTGGTGGTACTGTCCCGGATCGCCAGACTGGGTACCACTGCCTACCACTCTTTAAGAACCAGACCCTTATTATAGCGTCTGCAAAAAATAAAATGCATTTCATTATTTGAGTTACTTCATTAGACCTCTATCTTGGGAACGTTACCGAAGTGCTTATTTATTTACTTAGCACCCGGGTACAAGTAAATTAATAGTCCTAGCCAAGAGAAGGTCTAAGTTAAAATATTTAAGTTTCTACAACAAATATGTTTTGTAATTATTTGCTGTCCTCTTCTACAATACATTATACTACATTAAAGTTCCGTTTTATAGATTTTAGAGCTTCTTTCATTAGATTTAGATTTTTCGTAGATATCTTTAACACAGTCAAAACTATGTTTTATTTTATTTAATTCATTATCATTAGGTGTGATAATAAATTAGAATTTCTATACTTAATTTTATCTTTATATATATGACAAAGTTTTACAATGATGTACAAAACGGAAATATAACGAAAGATACACTGGATCACCACGAACATAATTCTGTGTAAAATATACAATTCGATAAAATACCTCTACAAAAAATATTCTCACGTACCCAATAAATTATTGAATTCGTATTATTTATTATAATCGTAAATTTAATTGAAATTAAAAGTATGTTGGCGAGTTGAGATATTTCCCACAGCATCGCTGGAATGAATACCTCACTGGGTCACGTAACTGGTTGAATGTGCGGGCTCGATGTGAGTTCCCTTGCCAACCTGCCCGCGGGTAATGAGGAATATTATCACCTCCGAGCTACGTGCTTTGAGACTATACACCCCTAATACAGACCCTAATAAATTATTAACTCCCACCAACGTCATAGGAAATGTAATATTTTTTAATTAATTAACCCGGCTACAAATATATTTATGGAGTTATTTAATTTGTTGAAAATATATTCTGACGTATAATATTGGACTTGTGGTTATGAGTTTTCGTTGAAAATAATAATGCTGCAATGAGAGTTCCATTTATAAATTATATGCTTAATGGATTAATTAATTAGTAAACCTTAAAAAAGATTATCTTTGCTTTTTTATTTTCCACATCTAATATTTATTATGACTTTATAGTGTAATTAGTTTGTTTTATTTATAATATTTTTTATTCAAACGGATATACTTTTATAAAAAATAGAAAAAAAGACCGACCCAGAAGATTGATTTAAAAAAAATACCATTGTCTATAAAGAGATGTATTGTGGATGTGAAATAAGCGAGAAAGATCTTTGCCTATCTAAATTTTAAGGCATGACTTTTTGTCATCGATGCTTTTTGTTTAATTGGTTGTATTATATCAAGAAGAGTACTAAGACAGTAAAATCGTAATAAAATAGCTGAGCGAACGCCTATTCGCCTTTGTTTACGAGTTTAGTACAATAAAAGTAAAAATATAAATTGCATTCTTAAACTAGTCTAATACTCTATGCACACGATGGTATATCCTAAACTATTTCCAAGTGAAATACTTTTAAATGTATATTGCATTTTATTCTGGATTCTACAATTTTATTGCATCGATGAAATATCCGATCTGGATAAGTAATAGTTGAAATGGACGATCAGTCTGCCATAAAATGCATCGTCCAATTCATTGCCCAATTTCACTAAACATTAACATAACATTTTTAATAGTGGTAGGCAGTCAGTTGGTGGTCATATGCCCAATCTACCAATGCGGAGTAGTACCACGATGACTTACCAGACTGAAAGCTTGAAAGTTGTCGGTTCTAACTAGGCCGGCATAATGAACACGACTGCTATATTATTTAAATGTAGTAACAGTCGCCTTTATTCATAGTCCGCACCCAGCTTAACATTAGGCATCGTGATATCATAATGTCAAGCCACAATTTAAAAAAAACATGCCTTTAGGTATATAGGCCTACAGGCACGACATATGACCGCACACAGACAGGTATAAAGCTGGAGTGTGATTCATAAGCGGAGGCGACTGCTACCAAAGATAAATGCCTGCATGTAATAGTGGTTTCTACTATGCTAGCCTAGCGAACCATGGTCACATTCAATCTTATCCTGAAACGCGACGGATTCACTCCACGATCATTACTTCAGACTACAAATATTAGGAATCAAACTATTCACACTATAAAGTCATAATAAATGTTAGACGTGGATAAAAACCCAAAGATAAAAAAAATGATTAAGTTAGAGATGATTTGAATTCTCTAACTTAATTAATAAGGCTTTATCTTCTTTATATTAAATTTTTATGTCTTAGCGCATAATGTAATGGACAGAGTGTAATAATTTAAAAACATACTGGGCATTTTATTGTACTAATAGTGACTAAAATAAATGAAATATTAATTTAATACATTCTATAATTTGTGTGATTTGTACGTAAATAAATAAAGCCTTAGAAACATAAAGCACAGACTTACATACATGCGGACATCTACAATTACTCCTACATAATTCAAACTCACGAATTAATCTGCCTAGGGAAGCATAAATTGGAATAACACGTCGTCTAACACATTTGATATGTTTGAACAGTTGCCTATGTCTGAGAAAGGATCTAATTTATTACAATATTATATAGGATTATTAAATTTAATCAAATTATAATTAATACCAGCTTAAATTAATACGCGGCGGAAGATAGGAAGACGTGGTCGATTCTCGACACCCGTTGGAACGACTGTACAGAGAGATAATGAAGTCGATATATTTTTCAGTCAAAAATAAGGGTTTATATTGACTCAATCAATTATTAAAACTTTGATGCGTCCACTTTTTTTTATTGAAACTAATTTTTAAACTAACTAAACGTAAACGTAAACTAGTTACGGCCTTAGTTGCGGCTACTATGCCGGCCATTAGATAACCCGAGAATAATAAATACTGTTAGTCTAATGACATAACAAATCTATTAAGGATCCGCTGAGAAAATTCGATCGATCGAACTATAATTTCAGTTCGATCGACATTATAGTTCGATTCATTTAGAATATTATATTATTTATAACTTGTTTGTAATATCATTGATACGGCTCAATTGTCTAATTGAGGCAACCGCAAACTGTTTGTTATTTTTTGGATGCAATTAGACCTACTTCCTTTTCCCTACTATCAGGAAACACAATAAAAATATATACTAATTTTATTTCAGGGACTTATTTTAAATGCCTTTAGACTATTTTAAGTATTTTACTATTCGTATTTTCCATTGATGTTAGAATTGTTTTGCTTAAGCGTTTTCCGAAAGAGCAAATTTTAACGACAATTTAAAGCACTTTCAAGGGGAACGTCATTTTATGGGTTGCATAGTTGTAAAATAGGTTACAGGGTTATATAGATCGGTGCATAAAGTTAACAATGTCAAAGCATAGGTAATATATTTCCGTACTAAGAGCTATAATGTTCCAAGTGGCGCAAAGTATCGCGGAGGGAGATTGCGGCCCAGAGCTGTCGATTCAAAGTCGCGGCGCTCCCGTTCTGGTGTATTGCTTAGCTTCAATCTTCTTTTAAAAGCTTTACAACTCAGTGAGCCCCTGGACGATATTGCATTAAATATATTACGAGAAGAAAACTAAATGTTTAACATTTAAAGGATTTTGAAATTACGTTCAGACTTTGATTCCCTGTCAAATTTGTTATCAAAGCATTTATTTGTAATATTTAATAAAAACTTTGTATATTACAAATTATTTTATTTCATTTTTATTATAAATTTCTATACTAAGCTACTTAAGTGCTTGTATCATAGAAACAGGACAACCAAAGTACATATATCAAAAATACATTGATACCGGTGAGTGGTTTCGAACCCGTGCCACTCGGCTTACGTAGCTATTGCACTGCCACTACACCACGGTCGCCTAATATAAATATTAGTTAATTAAAAAGAGGCATATATTTGTTTGCTTAAGAGTGGTAGGCAGGCGTAAAATCAGACGAGGTACTAACATATGTGAAGCTTCTATTAAAAAAAAACTCTTTTGTAATAAGGTTAATCTATAAATGTATATAATCTGCTAAACGATTACCTAGATTTCTTTTTATGATATGAGTACGTACAACCGTGAATATTAAATTCATATAAATATGCAAAATGATTTAAAGCTTTTACGTCAGTGCATTTCAGCGCGACAATAACTTTATTCTTGTTGTAGTACTTTAACTTCAAACCTTATTTCTACCTAGCATTTTTACTCCTATAATATTTGTACAGGTCGTAAAAAGCATCTGATTTCTATCGACCGAATAGAGTCGGTCGGGTAAAGTGAAAGTAAACGGTTTCTTTGTTGGAAAGTGAAATGCTATACCAGCACATAAGTTCTCACCATCCTGGAACCTTCAAGTTAAACGTAAAAAAGCATGACTGACCGGCATTGTGCCAGTGATTAAAGCAACCATAAACTGAGTTGATTTTATCAGTCATCGTTGCTCTTGGATCTCCTCTTGCTTACTATCAACAAGTCGAGGTCGGGTCGGATGTCTTAACTTTAATTTAGGTATATTTACTTCCGAATATATATATGTAAAAACAAAACTATACCTCCACTATATATAAAGTTTTAATTTGTTAACTAAATGAATAATATATCATTTAGTTAATCCTTTGCCAAGAGCCCATGGAAAATGCATGCAACGACTTGTTTCAGGATCGCTTTATGAAATTAAACACATAAATGATAAAAGTGAAACGTTTCAGGCGTGTAGAGTAACGTCTTCATTGAGCCAGGAAACTATTTTATTACAGTGTTTTTACATAGATCTCACATAAAAGAAATTTATCGCGACTAGTGAAGTTTTTACAGCCCCGCCGAGTAATATGTGATAGGAATTTCGTTTTATAACCCTGTAGACATAATTGCATTTAATAGTATTAAATAAAAATTACAGAGTATGAAATCGCAGTCACTATTAAACATATAATGTAATTGTTTTTTTATTGAAACTGCGATGTCATTTTACGTACAGCTGGGTGGCCTAGTGCCCATAATTGAGAGCTTGTATGATGAGAATTGTGGATGCGAGAGAAGCAAGAGAGTTGTGTCAGGATCGTGGCAAGTGGCGCTCTTTTGTCTTTGCCTATCCCTGTTAGAAAGAGGCGTGACAATTTGATTGATGGAAATCCATTTATTTATAAAATACATATGTTAAAAGAGAGCAGTTAAAAACATACATTATTTTAAACCTTTTGAATATTAAGATATGAAATTTCAAAATTGTTGAAAACATTTTGCGAATGCTAGATAAATTTTGTTCACGTTCAAGAGTTTAAAGTCAACGAAAGCTTTGTTATTTTGAAATTAGTTTTACACAAAAGAGGATATACAATTTGATACATAATACATAACTGTATACGAAGAAGATATTCGAATAATGGGAATACAAAATGCCTTAATGGCGAAAGCCGAGCTTTATTATGTATTTGTTTACAGTTTGCAAACTTCCTTTGATGTCGGATTGTTAACTATATAACAAAATTGTTCAAACATTAATTTATACATATGGGCCTTTTTATATTTACTTAGCAAATAAGGTTTATAGACTGGTTAGTTTATTATTCCAAATCTCATTGCAATTTTAAATTTTTAATTATGCTCTTATATATTATTGGCAAGACATACGAGTATAACCGCACTTCGTCTCATGTTTTTTAGCAGTCACACGCACTATTCTGGCCTAGCTTAATATAAAAGCTCTTTAACCTTATTCCTGCCTCGTCCTTCCACACCCGTAATACCCGCACAGGTCGGGGAAAGCATCCACATTTTATCGACCGAATCGGCAGTCGAACTAAAAAGTTCGGTGCGTCTTTTCTTTGTAGAACAATTGACAAGTGGAATGCTTTGCCAGCCCATGTGTTCACTCCATCCTATGACCTTGGATCCTTCAAGCGATGCGTGAAGAAGCACCTTAGGCCGGCATAGTGGGAACTGACTCGGTTATTCCAGTCGTCGTCACTCTTGGACCTCCTCTTGCTTATCACCAGGCGAGTCGATGCCAAATGTCGTGTCACAATAAAAAAAACACGGTAGCTCATTAGGCGAAATGAAACGTCACAAAGAAGTGCTTTTGGGAGCTTTAGTCATTCAGAAATTCACATTAATTACTAATTAGCTGAATGTAGGTATAATATTTTGGACATGATACTTACATGTTTTGTAATTATTAATCATATACAGCATGTATGATAATACAGCATTGCTATATTTATTTTAAGCTTATTTATTTATTTAAATTCAATTAACACAATAATATTATAAAATCAAAATCCAAAATAATATCCAAAATCATTAATATGTAAAACGGATTAATGATTTGTTGAGTGACCGAAATTCTGTTATTAACCTCTTAAGAACGCATTGTTTAATTAGAAGACCCCATGGTTAGGTTTGTTTAAGTAATTAATCTAAATGTCAATAAATATATAACTATAATATGCCTATCCCAGTTGGAATTGAGGCGTGACAATTGATTATGATAATAATTACATATTTCGATTCTTTAAAATAAGTTAGTAATCTCCCGTAAGTGATTATTTGTTGAAATTATCTTTACATTCTTTATTACATCTAACTTCTGAATTCATTAATATAAAACTATAAGTCATTGCCTAATTTTATATCAATTAATCAAACAAATTATCCCCACAGGGATAAGCAGAGACAATAGAGCGCCACTTGTCACGATCCTGACATAACTTCCTCGCTTCCTTCACATTCTCAATTTTCTTCATACAAGCTCTATGGTTATGGGCACTAGGTAACCCTCCTGGCCCTGCTTTGTTTAACGTATCCATCCACTAGTTATTTATAAATTCCTTTCGTCAATCTTTCACTTCACTACATCCTTGTCACTACATTGTCTTCTTTCAAACCACATCTATCGCGCACTGAGCTATTCCTTATTCTATCCGCTATAGTCACTCCACATATACTCCTTAACGACCGCATTTCTACAGCGTTAATTACATACATTAATGTAAAAAACAAGCACCGTATTATGAACAGCAATCCGTGATTTTTGGGACATTATTTGGCTGTTCATTATACCATGGGTGGCACCGTTGACCACGTTGCCCTTTTGCACTCTTCTCTCAATATCTTCATCACAATTTTCATCCCTTGTAAATATACTTTTCAAGTAAACAAATTGTTTGACTTGTTCTACTTTCTTTCCGTCTTCTTTCGTTCTGTCATTTCATCCTCTCTTTACAAACAATTACTTTAGTCTTACTTACATTCACTTACATACCTTTCTTTTCTAATTCGGCATTCATAATATTAACCATTTCCTATAACTTAAACGCCGAATATGCAAGGATAACTTGATCGTCGGCGTACAAGAGACATTTGATCACCAAGTCTTTCATTCTCAAACCATACTTGCTTTTACGCAACTCGTTCAGAGAATAGATTAAAGAGTATTAGTATGAGTTGTAGGTAAATTACACTAATTAAAAAAAATACACTTTTTAGTAGCTTTATTTAATACGCAGCATGCTCGAAATTTCGATAGTTTCGTGTTACCTATTTTACAAACTGTGAAGCGCGAAATTCATAAAATATCTTTCAAAATACAAAGTCATTGTGTACATAGTTCCAACTCATACGTTGAACTATGTACACTATGTATAGTTAACGATTTTTAGATTCATTTGTGATAAAATAAATATGCGTTATATTTTTACGTGGATAATGTTTTAACATTCGATTCACGAGTATGAAGTGATTGGTGGCAAATAAAGCCAAACATTTAAATCTTACTTTCCACGAAATACGTGGAATAAAGAAAACAATTGGCAAAGTTAGGTCGCTGAAACAAGGTTGATAGCGGAAATTCATCTTGTTGTCTGTAGAATGGCATCGCGTAATGTAAACAATAATTCACTTGGCCCTAAAACTGTTCTTTCTTACTATATGCTTACGATCAAATTCCTGTCTGATTTATATGTCGTTTTAGTTTGACACCCTCGTACGGTGTGTGATTTATTCATCACCTAAATTTATTGGAACGAGGTGGAGTGGGTTGAAGAAGTTGCGACAACGTTCACCTATCGATCATACAGTTTGCGAAATTACGACCCAAATTGACCGGGAAATGTACGATTCTCAGGATATAGTCGCACCTCGTCATATTTATATTTACTATACACTTAGATCCCTTGTACAAGACGGGACTTCGGTTGCGTTTAAAGGATCCAGCATTATAGTACAGGGAATGATCTGTACTCTATTTCTTGGGAAAGTCGTTATATCTCTAAATATAGTTCTTGGTTCCAATTTTTTTATTGCGCCTTGAAATTCTGACCTCGACTTGCTTGATGGAAAGCAAGAGAAAGTTTTAAAGTGCCGACAACTGTAAAAACCTACTCAGTTCACAATGGCCTCCGTGAAGCCTAATCCGGCTTAGTCGCATATGTTACAAGTATTTACATATTGATCTATTTATTAAATAAATATATCCAATTACTAATGGTTAGTGGATAAAGCCATCAGCTCAGAGGTATTTTAAATCCCATGCTGTTTAATTATACTCGTATGTGCGTTTTAACGAGTTTGTGTGGTTATGTCTCGTGTATCTATTTATGGATCGTTGTTTATTTGAATGTAAAGTTTGGATAAATTTAATTTGTGTTTTAGACTAGAATAATGATAGAAATATATTTAAAGCGTCGTTATAAATACTATCTCAATTATCAGTATTGAGAAAAACTCATTTAGAGTCCTTTATAATCATTATACAGAAAGCCGTATTGTAATGCTTTACCAAGAACAATTTCTTTTTATTTTCTCAGATGTAAATTCATTCGTATTTTTTTTTGGTGAGAACTGTGACGGCGACCAAGACAAATAAATAAGAAATGAGGGAACTAAATTTTAAGGTGACCATGGTGTAGTGGTAATGAAATAGTCACGCAGTCCGAGAGTTTAAACCACTTGTCGGTACCAATAAATCTGTGATCGTCGTGTTTTTATGATACAAGCACGTTTAGTAGCTTAGTATAGAAGTTAAAAAAACGTATGATGGAACTGTTTTTTCAATTGTCAGCGCTTTTGGACCATGTGTTCTAGAAGTCTACAACACATGTCGTATCTTAATATAAGAAATTATATGATAGCGCCTCATATTTTTATTATTATTATAGAGACTCGACACAGATAGTACGACGCCTAAAAAGGAGGAGTGCGGTTCATATATAAAAGCCACTGTTACTACAGTTATGGTTCTATTCACTATAAGCCTAGTTGGAATCTGTAAATTTTAAATCAAACTGAACCCGAGACGTGACTATGTTACTTCTCGGTCTTTACACTCGAAAGTGGTGGTACTTTCCCGGTGGTAAACCCGGATTGAGCAAATTACCACCAACTGTCTTATACACCCAGATCCCAGACCCATAGCAAATATTTACCTCACTTTTAATAACAAATATTTTTATTACTAATATAATACTAAAGGCCCACTGCGGGAGCTTTTCCCAGCAGTGAGACGATTAAATGGGCTAATAATAAAAATAATCCATATATTATAAAACAATTTTTTCTTTGACCTGGAATCGAACCCTCGAACAAGCGATCTTGTATGTTGACCAATGCGCCATGCTATTAGATTTGTCACACTATATTTCAATCCAACTCAAATAACAAGGTAAACAAGTGAAGCGTATTTAAATAAGTAAAGTTAACAAATATTTATCCGACAGATAAAAGGTTTGTCTTCGTTAAGAGCTGTCGCCGTCGTCGCATCGGAATGTCAAGAATTTTGTTATTTTAGAGTAGAGGGGTTACTATTTAATAGGTATGTTCCTATCACCCTACAGAAAGTATATATATTATTTAAATACTAATCAAATAATTGAAGTAGCAAAAAGTTTTACAATAACAATTTACTAGTGGCCCTACATTGCCCAGGTATTGCCTGACTCTCAGCTCCTTACAAGCAACACGAGAAGGAAATATCTCACACTATTTACAAGTTAATAAACAACTATTAGAATATTAGAAGTATATTAATTTATATTAAACTAAATAAAATTATTCAAACTATTGCAACTTGTAAACTATTTGTACTACTTGTATTTATTTATTTATTTATTTAGTTAAAGAGCTGTTCTTTTATAAATCTAGATACAAACGAAAAGAAATACAAGTATTATACTTGTATTTCAAAAAATTGATATTTCCTTCCCATAGTTTATTATTTGTGTCCTAATTAAGGGTCTAAAATTCCGGCTTACAAATAAATTATACTTTAAATCGCGTAACTCTAAAATAAAAATCGTTGGTGTTACGTTTGTGTACTATGTATTTGTAACTAAAATTTGATCAAAGTTTATGTATAACAAATACATCTCATGGTAAGAATGGGGTTTGCTAACATATATGTAGATGTAAAGGTACACATAAGGTAATCTTTATATGCGGTTCGGTATGGGATAAGTTCCTAAGTCCTGGGATTTCAACAATCCTGCAACGAAAACCGTATCAAAATCTGTCTTATACTTGATCCCCTAACAACACAATAACTGTTTTAGTTCTAAACAATAGTACTATTGTGCATTAAGTTTTTAAATAAATAAATATTTTTGACAAAGCTCAGCAAGTATAAATTATTTACCTATTCATAATTGTATGTTATTAATAAAGAGGTCCCTAACATAGTCTATAATGTTTTTACTATTATAGATAATTGGGGATTTTTGTTATCAGAAAGTATTTGTTTTCATTTATTTAAGGAAAAAATTGCATTTATTGTTTTTGTCTCTTCCAATTTACAATTTTGTTTATGAAAAGTCTAAACAAATAAATGTTACTTTTATAAATAACAAGCGGGAAACACAATTAATTTACGAAACAAAACAGTAAAATGTAATTAATAGAATCATTCTTCAATTTCAAACAGAAAACTTTGAAGTCTACAATAACTGGGCGCGAGTATTACCAACTCATGAAAATGTATGAGTCTTTATGGAGCCCCTACGCGAAAACTCGACCGGTATGGCAGTCCTAAAACAGTCCGTAATCTACTGAACACGACCAAAACTTTCTAATAAATGAAAACGTGTGATGGCGTATGTATATGTCGACTTGAAAATGCACTGATATTCCGAATGCTATATTATAACTATATCTATGTAGGTATATATAGTCGTAGCTGAGTGATATAAAATTTACACGTAGAACAGAGGGAACACCAGCGTCCCCGAGGGTTTCTGTGGCCAATTGTGCAATCCGTATGTTTTCTGGCGTTTTCAGTTTGAACGTATTCGCATAGGCATTCCTTTATATTCATGGTTTTTATTTGTTCTATTTTAAAAGATATTTTTTATTTTATTCGCTGAAAAGAATCCGTTTATTTGTAATTCAAGTTAAAATCTTTTTAGGAAAAAGATTTTTTGTACTTACAATATTTTTATTTACAAAACTATATGCACGATTTTTATGAAATTAAAACGGGAGTTTTCTTCATCTGCCACGTTTGACATTGTTTCCAGTGTAAATGTCGCCACATTTTCCGGGCACATTTTATGCTTAACGCTCACTGATTTTCTCTCACAATCATATTTTTATAAATGTACCCATATTTTGTGAACCAAAAACTCTTTTATTCTTACCACTTAACCACTACCCTTGATAGATTAGGAGAAAAATCAAAATTACTTTTATGTGAAAATATCGTTCTATAAGGTAGTTTTCTTATTTTTATTCATATCTTATTCTTATTCATTTTGCAATCCGTAATTTATATTTTCGCAATATAATTTACTACTTACCTAATCGGTTTTCGAATATATAAAAAAGTATATTAAGTATTTTAATTTGTTTGTGTATTTTATACTCATTTTTATGAATAATTATTTCTTACATTTAATAATAATAACAATATTTTTTTTTATTGTGACACGACATCTGACCTCGTCCCGCCTGATGATAAGCAAGAGGAGGTCCAAGAGTGACGACGACTGAGAAAGCCGAGTATTGTTCTCGGCTGCCTCAGCCGCCGTCATTAACCGGCCAAAAGTGCTTCTTCACGCATCGCTTGAAGGATCCAAGGTCATAGGATGGAGAGAACACATGGGCAGGCAAAGCATTCCACTTGTCGATTGATCTACAAAGAAAAGACAAATTAAAAAAAAATACAACAATAAAAACAATACAACATATTTAGCTTAATGCTTAATATTAATTGGTATCATGTATTTAAAATCACCTACTAAATTTTTCGCACTAAGACAGTTAATCAATCCAATTGTCATGTATATTCCTAGAAGAATAGACAGAGATAAGAGGATCACCACTTTTAACGATTCTGACACAACTCTTTTCGCTTCCTTTAAATTCAAGATCAAATACACACCATATGAGCTTAATTAAAATAACTGTTTTTAGTTTTGCTAGTCTTACCTCGGTAAATTGTATTATTCTATCACTTATTGGCAATTAATTGATACATTTACAATTATAATGCCTTTTAATATTCATATATACATAAATCACATTCGCAATAATACGCCTCCTATTACGCAAGTAACTTAGGAAATAATACTTACATAATAACAAGACTCTCGCTTTATAACCACGGGTATTATATTATAAATTATTCCTCGCTGTAGAGAATCACACGCTCGAGGATTAATCCATTCCTTAATAACAATCTAATGAAAACCAATTGTACAATTTATTTATCAACTTATTATAAATTAACATAAGTCTTTTCAAATCACACTTCACATTACGTTGCGTCTGTCCGTTCGTCTGAAGAAAAATTACTCTTTCGTTATATACTATCACTAACAAAAACTATTTATTAAAAGTACACCTCGACAATAAGAATACAGTGGTACTATTTATATATATATATGTGTAATTTAGGAAAGCTTTACCTTTACTAATAGTTTAATTCGGCCGAATCGGCAGTCGAACTAAAAAGTACGACGCTACGTTTCATTGTAGAACAATTGACAGGGCCATTTGATATTTTCATGCTGTAAATTTGGATCCTCCAAGCGAGCTTTGGCTGGCGTACTGATTGCGACTGAGGCAACCGTAAGCAAAACCGATATTTACAGTCGTCGGCGCCGATACATAGCGTCTCAATACACTTTAAAAATATTGAAATATTGTAGAGTCTGTCTAAGCCGAAATGACGCGGCCCTCCACTGCATTTAAGCACACGTGCGAATGTAAAATATGAATGCAATACACCGAAAACGTAATTGTGATTGGTCGCTGGTTAGACACAAAAGGAGGAGCACGTTATTAAAGTATAGTAATATAGTTAGTGATATTTGTATTCACACATTTAAATAAACTAATAAAGTGGAGGGGCGCGTCAATTTTAGTTAGACAAGCTATACCTGTCAATCATCGTAGACGCCTCGGAAAACAATTCTGTGATGAACAACATCATATTATCGTACCTTGCCTTTTAATATAAGGCAGACGCGTGGCTCATTGGTGTTTCAGCACAGGTGTTCTGGGTTAGATTCCCGATTTTCATAGCTTATATTTGTAAAATTTAATTATTAGAATAAATATTATTAATATTTGTTTTTAAAAAATAAAGCAGATATATTTGCTCCAGGTCTAGTTGTTTAAGAGAGGTAGGTAGTGGTGCCCAGTCTGCTGATCTGGAGTAGTACGTGAATAGACCGTGAAGTGGTTAGTCGCGTTTCGGGGTCAGTTTGTAAGTTGCTGAATCCAACTAGGCTGGTATAGTAAATGGGTCCGCTACTTGTACTTATTATCTTTAACATCAGGCGGGGGGTTCCAGCCACAATAAATAAAGTTATATTTTATTTTATATATGTGATAAGTGCAATAATGCAGAAAAATTTTCTAGCACGGCGGCGATGTGTCAAGTGTCAACAAACTTTTAAAATAAACATTAAAGAGTTTATTGAGATATTACGTATTGTGAAATGTCATCCGCGCTATTAATTTTACACTTTTATTTTATTATTCATATATTTTTCAATTGATATATTTAATTTATTTATTTATTATACAAGCAGTTTTATATTATGTTACTAGTGTTATTTATTTGCCGCTGCCCGCGAGCGGGCAGCGGTGTGTCGTTGTGTTTTATTTTGTGTATTTGCCGCTGCCCGCAAGCGGACAGCGGTGGTGTCGTGTCGTTATGTTTTATTTTGTGTATGTGCCGCTGCCCGCAAGCGGACAGCGGTTGTGTCGCGTCTTCGATTGTCGTTTTTGTATGTATCGTTGTTTTACTGAGTATCGGTGTTTCTATACATAGGCGATGGGGTAGAATTTCATTGATTTTCATCATTTTACAGTTTTTCCTAATTTTCACCCCCAAGATGACTTTTAATGTCAAAGTCTTTTATAGTGCGTTTGTCAAACGTGGTAAAGTTTGTATGGAGAGACTGTCAAAATTATTGTAAACTGTCAACTTTATCCGTTATGTCCCAAAAATTGAGAAAAAAAAATAAAATTACATTTTTTGACATGACAGCTAAATTTGACAGTTGACAGAAATTTTGACAGCTGTTTTACAGGTACTGCCACGTAATGAACAAATGCGCTATAAATGACACTTACGTTGGAGGCCTTTGAAGGGGTCAAAATGAACAAAATTTGTAGGGAAAAACCCGAAAAACGATTAGTTCGATAGCGACGCAGCCGTCGAGAAAATCGAAATTCCGAGTTCTTACGCTCTATCAGCGGTTCAGTGGGAACACGTAGACGTCAAAATCGTTTCTCTAACTTGACAGTTGTCGGAGAATAAGTCCTGTTTGTTTGGAAATCGAAAAAGTCCGATTTCGTCAACTTTTTCTGATTTCGTCAAAGTTTTTTTTTTCGCATGTTAAATGATGTTCGACGAATAATCGATTGCGCGAATAAAAATTCCATCAGCGGGCAACGGATCAGGGAGTAAAAAAAAATTTGACAGGTAAAAATGTCAAATGTCAAAATTTGCGATTTTGACCAAGGTCATCTAAACTTTGTCTACAACTCTGCCATACATGTCAAAACTGTCAAAGCACTCCTTCTGGGAAACTAACTCTCTAGTTCGGTACATCGGTACATCGGTAGGTGAGTCACGCAAGCAGCTTTATATTATATGGGACTAGTGTTATTTATTTGCCGCTGCCCGCGAGCGGGCAGCGGTGTGTCGTTGTGTTTTATTTTGTGTATTTGCCGCTGCCCGCAAGCGGACAGCGGTGGTGTCGTGTCGTTATGTTTTATTTTGTGTATTTGCCGCTGCCCGCAAGCGGACAGCGGTTGTGTCGCGTCTTCGATTGTCGTATTTGCTGGTATCCTTGTTTCGGAGTGCGTTCGGTGTTCATATACAGAGGCGACAGAGTATAATTTCATTGATTTTCATCATTTTACAGTTTTTCCTAATTTTCACCCCTAAGATGACTTTTGCTGTCAAAGTCATGTATGAGGCGTTTGTCAAACATGGTAAGGTTTGTATGGAGAGACTGTCAAAATTATTGTAAACTGTCAACTTTATCCGTTATGTCCCAAAAATTGAGAAAAAAAATTAAAATTACATTTTTTGTCATAACAGCTAAATTTGACAGTTGACAGGAATTTTGACAGTTGTGTTACAGAGACTGCCAGGTGATGGACAAACGCGCTATACATGACACCGACGTTGGAGGTCTTTTAAGGGGTGAAAACGAACAAAAATTTCCCAAAAAATGACAAAAAACGAATAGTTCGAT
Organism: Tinea trinotella; assembly: GCA_905220615.1. Lineage (NCBI taxonomy): Eukaryota > Metazoa > Arthropoda > Insecta > Lepidoptera > Tineidae > Tinea > Tinea trinotella. The sequence goes on from HG992311.1 coordinate 4,930,634, forward strand.
AGCGACGCAGCCGTCGAGAAAATCGAAATTCCGAGTTCTTACGCTCTATCAGCGGTTCAGTGGGAACACGTAGACGTCAAAATAGTTTCTCTAACTTGACAGTTGTCGGAGAATAAGTCCTGTTTGTTTGGAAATCGAAAAAGTCCGATTTCGTCAACTTTTTCCGATTTCGTCAAAGTTTTTTTTTTCGCATGTTAAATGATGTTCGACGAATAATCGATTGCGCGAATAAAAATTCCGTCAGCGGGCAACGGATCAGGGAGTAAAAAAAATTTTGACAGGTAAAAATGTCAAATGTCAAAATTTGCGATTTTGACCAAGGTCATCTAAACTTTGTCTACAACTCTCCCATACATGTCAAAACTGTCAAAGCACTCCTTCTGGGAAACTAACTCTCTAGTTCGGTACATCGGTACATCGGTAGGTGAGTCACGCAAGCAGCTGTATATTATATCGATAATTTATTAAATGAAATCACAGCAAAATGATATTATAATTTTAGGCATTTTTGTATTACTTGTGTAATACACAATGATGAAAAAAATATATAAATGGTAGTTTCGATACTTGTATTGATACAACTAATAACAATTTTGCTTTTAATTAAGTTATTTGGAAAATTTTGTATCGTTTACCGATCACAAAGACACCGCCATGTTAACAGTTCTGCTTTGAACTGTCATCAAAGCCGTCTTTACCCGGGGGCGCATCCCGACCGCCATAAATTTCGATAGGTACCTACTACACTGAGACCACGCGAGCAGAGCCTTGACTTTGGCACCCCGGCGCTGAATATGCTTAAGACGGCCCTGACTGTCATAATAATAGTTTGATCATTTTGCACACCTAAACTATGCAAAATTTTCCAATTGCATTATAATCTTTATACTTATACATCGAACTATTTTAAAATGTATTATATGCAACTGTTAATACAATTTAGTCCAAGTCTCCATACAAAATGAATGATGTACTTTAAAAGGTATATAAGAGGCTAAATTAATTATTGCTTTATTTTCTAAACAATATTATTATATTTATATATAACATAAAATCAAAATTAAAATTTTAAAGGAATCCCCAAAACGCCTGGAACCACTTTGGTCATATCATCAGCTTTATAGTAATAAACAACATTAGTCATGGCTCAATAGTTATATCCCTTTAATATCCCTTGGATCCTTATGGTGCATCATCAGATAACTACTCCAGGTCTTCAATTTGATAATGGCCCAGCTAATGGCTCATAGAGAGTAACAATTTTAGTTAAAGCACTATGCTATTATCTGTTATTGATTTGCTGATCTGAGAGGATTCATGATCAGATACTCCCGATCTTCAATTTGATAACGGCCCAGCTAAAGGCCTAGTTAAAGCACTACAGTTCTATCTCTTTTTTTGCTGATCAATTGACATCAATTTGTTGATCTGAGAGGATTCATAATGGTGCATCATCAGATTGCCCGGTCTACAATTTGATGACGGTCCAGCTAAATGCTCTTAGTGAGTAACATATTTAGTGAAAGCACTATAGTTCTATTTCTTGTTGATTTGCTGATCTGAGAGGATTCATGATGGTGCCTCATCAGATACTCTCGGTCTTTAATTTGATAACGGTCCAGCTAATGGCTCATAGTGAGTAACAATTTTAGTTAAAGCACTATAGGTCCATTTCTTGTTGATTTGCTGATCTGAGAGGATCCATGATCAGATTTTTTAGATCCGGAATGTTTTATTTTATCGCACTAACTTTTCTACACTTAGTTTCCTACCTTCAAGACAAATCTAATAAGTCCAAACTTAGTATACCAAAAAAAAGTTTGAACACATCCAGGATTTCGTCTCCTACCTTCGAGTTCCATCATCAGAGTAACTCAGTGGTACCAGTTAAAACACACATGTATTTGTATACGTTTTTATTCACAGATATGTTTAAAAGTAAATACCTATAAGGCTGGGAATACAAGTCCGATTTTCCTCTGCGATAGTCGGGTCCGATTGTCTGTTCAGACAATCGGAAGGCACTCGTGCCATACATTTGTTTGAATACTTAATACACGTCAGATCCGATAGTCGGATCGGATGTCAGAATCGGAAACAACGCCAAGGCGCTTACGATTTTATGGCCGATCCGATTGTCTGAAGGTGCAGTTTTCATACAGAATACAGAAACAAAATAGACGTCCGATTCCTACTACCGATTTGTAAATAATTTGCTCAGCAATATCAGACGTGTATTCCCAGCCTTATGCGTGTTTAGGACGGGCAACCCTTGTACGTCGCTATGCGACGAAGATTGTTATTTTATGTCAAATAAATATGCCATTGTTAAAACACGTAAAAAATGTTATAATTTTTCCCCTAAAATATTCAATCAAGGTAATCGATCTAAACTGCAAACCAACCTCGCCATATACAAGGGTTGCCCGTCCTAAACAGCGCGTCTAAGATCGCTACCGCAGCTAACAAATCGAGCTGATGACCTTGAAACCTCTAATCAGATCTTCATCAATTGTAGCTAAGAACCATCTCGATCAAGTCAGCTTTCAAATGAAACAAACCGCATCGTAATCGGTCCATTCGTTTAGGAGCTACGATGCCACAGACAGACACACAGATACACAGATACACAGAGCCACAGATACACAGACAAGTCAAACTTATAACACCCCTCTTTTTGGGTCGGGGGTTAAAAAGTATAATAATTATAATTAAACTCTAAATAAAAAATATAATTTAGAGACGTCCCATCAGAGATAGTCCCAGCGACTACTTCTCCGTCTGCCGCTTGGAAACTCCTTGGTCAGGCGCTTGGCCAAGGAGTTGTCCTACAGGTAATAGTAAGTAGGTAACAAAACAAGTTTCTGCGCAGCTTGAATGCCATCGCTCTTTTCTTTGCTGGGTCTATACCCATTATTATAAAAAATGATTGTAGAGTCTGTCTAAGCCGAAATGACGCGGCCCTCCACAGCATTTAAGCACACGTGCGAATTTAAAATATGAATGCAATACACCGAAAACGTAATTGTGATTGGTCGCTGGTTAGACACAAAAGGAGGAGCACGTTATTAAAGTATAGTAATATAGTTAGTGATATTTGTATTCACACATTTAAATAAACCAATAAAGTGGAGGGGCGCGTTAATTATAGTTAGACAAGCTATACCTCTTATTCATTGTAGGCGCCTCGGAAAACAATTCTGTGATGAACAACATCACATACTATACTATGTTAAGTCTATACTTGGGTCTATACCCAAGTATAGACTTAACATGTTTGTATCATAAAAATGGGACGACCATATAAAGATACATTGGTGGCAAAAAGTGGTTTTAAAAAGGGGTTTCTAGGTTTGCGTAACTACCATTTATGTTTATAGAAATGTATATATTGTACTAAAATTAATTGAAATTAAGATTTGCATTCCTTAACAATTATTTTTATGCATTTTTTAGTGTCATTCCCAGAAATTGAATTTTTACTAGTTATCATAAAGACATGATTACTTTGTTGCAATACACATCCAAAATTCCGCCCTAGCACAGCAGCATATCTTTAAGACAGCAACTTTCTCATAGTCTCACTCTGTCTAACAAGTACAATGTTAACTGCGACTAGTATACTTTCTATCGTATTGTTAAGACTAGCTACAAACTTTGAACTTACACAGTAAGTTTCGAATCTCGTTGGCTGTTAAAATAGATAAAGAACGACAGCGTTAAAGTTAGCTTTTATTAATACATATCTATACTATATACTAATATACTAATATAATAAAGCGGAAGAGTTTGTTTGTTTGTTTGTTTAAACGCGCTAATCTCAGGAACTACTGGTTCGAATTGAAAATTTCTTTTTGTGTTGGATAGATCAATTATCGAGGAAGGCTTTAGGCTATAAAACATTACGTTGCGACTTATAGAAGCGAAGAAACAGTCGAAAATGTGGAAAAAACGGGGAATATTATTCGTCTTTGAGGGTTTCCGTTGCGTGCGCTGCGAAAACCGTTCGAGATACCCAAAAAATATGTATGAAAGAATTATTCCTCTTTGAATTATCTAAAAAAATGTTTTTTAAGATTAACTCACAATAACCGTTTTTATGATAGTCAAATTTGGTCTAAATTAATGCATTATTACAAATTATTTGTCAGAGTTGTATTAAAATAATAATATTATTCTTTATCGAAATAAATGTGTTATTAATTAAGAGTATTTAACTGTGAACAAAATTGTCATTAACATCACCTAATTTCAACAAACATCTTATAAGATAATACAATTTTAAAATAACTCTGAAACAAAATTCACACGCGTCGCATGATGAGCGCTAACCGGCGGGCGAGGAGAGGCGGTGCTTGCGGGCGAGGCGGAGGGGGTGTAGCTCTACGAGGTATAGTCTGTCTAAGCCGAAATGACGCGCCCCTCCACTGCATTTACGCATACGAGCAAATATAAAATATGCATAAAACACACCGAAAATGCAGTAATTGGTTATTCAGATGCTGGTTAGACACAAAGGAGGAACGAACGTGATGAAGTTTAATAGTATAGTTAGTAATATTTACATTCACACATTTAAATAAACTAATAAAGTGGAGTGGCGCGTCATTTATAGACAGACAAGCATACTATGCGATCGGCTCCCTACTGATCGGTTGAATGCAGCGTTAATTTGTTTTTACGATATAATATCATTGTGCAAAATCCTTTTTTATACAATTTAATTTTGTAGTAGTTTTCTCTATAGTAGGTAGTGTTTGTTTTAAGTATAATATTTTGTTTCTAATATTTTCACAATAACACTTTTTTTGTTTTGTTGTAAATAATAACTGTAGGTGTCATCTACATTCTTTCATCTTTTCACACAATTCTTATTAGGTTAGGTTTTAGTTTAAGCATACAGTTAGTTTGGTTAAGTTTTTATTTCCTTCGTTCTTTCTTCGTCACTGTAATGCCTAGAAAAAGGACTCAGCGTTCTCGGCAGACTGCTGCTGCAAAGCGGCTGCGAGTTTTGCGCACAAGAAAATAAAACTGAAAATATAATTTACGCAGAAGTACTTTAAAATATATACTTTTTAAAACTACTTTAAAATATATTCTATTAGTTACATAATTTAATCGTCTAAAATAAGTCGAGGGGTAACAGCTATAGGTAATTTATAATAAAGATGATTAAATTAATATGATTTCTAAAATAACTATTCCACGCGGACGCAGTCGCGGGCACAGCTAGTTTCAATATAAAACTTGCTGTAGGTTACAAAGTTTGTTGTATTGTAAAAGACAAGTTTTCAAAATTGATTAATAAAATCTACAAATATTTCCTGTTTCCTAAAAAATAAATTTTATTTAAAATACTATTATCTAATACATTAATTTGTATGTTAGTAAAACAAAGGAAGATCTGAAACAAATGATAAAAGAAGAATAGGACTCTAAAAGAGGTAAGTTAAACAAATGCGGTGATTACTCGTTTTTATGAAGTAGTGCATCGACAGCTTCTAAAACAACTTGTATTATTATTTATACTAATAAAAATAATTATTCAATCAATCAAACTGTCACGCCATTTTCTCCCAGGTATAGGCAGAGAGAATCGAGCGCCACTTGCCACGTCCCTGACACCACTCCTTCGCTTCCCTCACATCCACAATTCTAGTGCCTATAACCGTAGAGCTTGTAAATTTATTTACGATAACAAAAATATAAATTAGATATTAACAAACATTAAAAAAGGACTCTCCCTTTATTATTTAATAAGAAACAATAAGGATTCATTATATCTGCAGGAATTATAATCTGCATTCTTTGAATAAGCTTATTAATATATAGTTAATTAGATCCAACTATTATATTAGGAAGAGATTCCTTTCTGCATAGGAACATCTCAATAACAGACGCTTTGTGTTAGTAATTTTAGAGTTAATTAAGCAATAATATAATTAATAATATCTAATTATGTAAAGGCAGCGAACAGTAATAATGGTACACCTTCTTGGTATTATTTGTCATCCGGAGGTAGACAGACATTGATTGATCGTACCCAAGGCATTTCTGACCCGAGTTGTCGGCCATTATTATAGGATTTCCTTTACTTGAATATTTTCTTTCGTTGTTTGAGCAATAATGAAAAGCACTTAGCTTTTTGAGTGATTTTCATAAGGCGTGCTTAATGACGCCCTAATTCAATATTTGTCAAAATTTAAACACTTTAAAGTAATGAGATTTAGTTTTATAACTGTAAGGGAGTATATTAAATTTTGCAGTAAAACAATACAAAAGGTAAATTTGTTTTAAATTTAAATTGTGAATCGCCGCTTGTTAACCGTAATGCTTCTGCGTACTCAGTAGGACAATTAATAAAGAAGAAAATGCATTTATATAGCTTCACATTTGATATTATAAAATAATAAAATATACTTGGTAATTATTTCTATAGAAAATTAAATCTTTTACCGAAACGAAAGTGATTTTTACCCCAATTATTTTTAAGCCTAATTGACAAGGCTTTATCGAATATTTATAAGAACTTAAGTAGACGGGTGAGGATTCATCTCCTTGCAAAGACGTATTTTTGACATCAGGGAGGCCACTTTCCCCAAACCATAATTAAATTAACTCCACCCAAGCTTCTGTAAACCCTTCTATTTTTATTAAACTTATTTAAATATATATGTTTTATATATAAACAAACCTATTGTTACAAAATTATATAATTTCATTAAGGTATTTTTTTTTATTAAGGTAAAGATGAAAAGGATATCCGGCTTCTTTTTAATATCCGGTATTGTAATGTGATACATTTTTATCAAATTATATCATTTTCATTGCCCGGAGAAATTTCTGAAAGAAGTAAATTATAAAGTAAATATAAAAATAAAAGTAAAAAAGTTTTTTTTTATTCCTTTAATTCATTAAAACCATACTTTTTAATAACTGCTTTTATAATAGAACAATGCGAATAATTCAATAGCATAAGTACAAGTATACAGACCGTGAAGTGATTTGGTCGCGTTTCGGGGCCAGCTTGTAGGTTACCGGTTCCAACTAGGCCGACATAGTGGATGTGACTACTACTCACATTTATTGAATTGAAGTAGCAGTGACATCCATTCATGGACCACACTCCAGCCTAACATCAAGCGGGGTGCTGTCATATGTCGAGTAACAAAAAAAAAGTATTTTGTATAATTTACTGCAGATATTCGATTTGTGTTTTCAACCTTTGACATGTTTGAATACGGCATATTTTATTTGTACAAAACAAGTTGAAATAAAAATACATACGATACGTCACATCTGCACATTGCGGCGATGTTCGTTACGCTTTTTGTTTGAAAAAAAAAGTCACGTTTAACTGGAGTGTATGATTTAAAAATCGATTTATCGCCATTAGTTATGTTTCATTGGACTTAGATAACTAACCTTAAACCCGCTTGGTGGTAAGCTGGAGTGTGGTCCATGAATAGATGTCACTGCTACTACAATTCAACAACTGTAAGTAGCAACCAGATCCACTATGCCGGCCAGTTACAAGCTGATCTCGAAACGCGACCAAATCACTTTACGGTCTATATACTTGTAAGTGGTGGTTCTACTCCGGATCGGCAGACTGGGTACCACTGCCTACCACTCTTTGATAACCAGACCCGAAGCAAATATCCATATCATTTTTATTAACAAATATTTGCATTATTTAATATAATTATTAAATATTACAAAAGCTAATGAACCAATTAAAGCTATGAAACAAATATTTGCTCCGACCGGGAATCGAACCCGGGACTTTACGCGCAACAAACCAATCGCTAACCGTTCGTCCACGCCCATTGAATTAATATTACTACCGTACGTTAGTAATATTAATTCAATGTCCACGCCTGTCGTTCCCTCGCTCTTCTCTCCTATTACATTACATATAACATGTGGAGTAATGCTCCACATTATACGTCAATACAATTAAGTCATGCTGCGTTTAATCATTAAAATGTGGTTTGTTGAAAAAATACATAAAACAAAGACTACGTTACCAATATCAGCGTTGGAAAAAATAAAAGAAATACAATAGCTATCTGCGTTGTACCTACTACAATTCCGTTAAAATGTATAGTGCAAATCTCAGTAATTAGAGTGAGATATTTATTGTGATGGCGATGGTAGATCTAATCGGCTACTAGTGTCACTCCTAGGACAATAAAAGTCAGAAGCACGGGCGTACTGTGTATAAATAAAAAATATGACCGGTATCGTCGGTGGGGACCGTTGTGCCGCAAACATTCACAGTTGTTTATTACGGGCAATGAGCGCGAACAAGCGTTGATTTATTGTGCTTAGTTCATCCATGGCGCGACATTCACGCTTTATGTGTATTTAGAGGATAAAATTAATGTGATTCGAAAAATAAAACAAAGGGACATCAATTTAAAGCCTTTACTGGTCCACGAATTGTTTATTTAAAAAACGGAAATCTGTTTTACCTGTTATTTATTTAACACAATTTTTGACACTTTACACACATTTTGTTAATAACTTCGTTAATATTACCTTACAGTATTTATGTGCGCGTGTATTATTTAAAATTATTTTGTTAATAAATAAGCTAATAAAATTTGTAACTGACATAAATGGTACCTTTGAAAAACTAAACAGCGAATTCACGTAGCAGCGCATTCTAACTTTTTCTAAACCTTCGTTGTAGAGTTGTAACGAAATTTAAAATGTTATTTTAATATAGCAATAACATCAAAGTAGCTCCAAATGTAACATTTTCGCAAATAAACAAACATACGATAGTAGAATGAAAAACAAAATTATGTTACGTCGCGTCGTATAGGTTGGAGACAAAATTTAATTTCCGTCTGTGTTGATTATTACGTGTGATATTTAACTTTGATACACATTTCTTTACAGATTTTACCACACTGTTTGTTATTTTTATTAAACTTTATTGTTATTACTGTTTATAAAGACATTCTTAAAAAAGCTAGGTTTCCTAGTGCCCATAACCTCAGGCTTGTATGAAGAGAATTGTGGATGTGAAGGAAGCAAGGGAGTTGTGTCAGGATCGTGGCAAGTGGCGCTCTAATATCTCTGCTTATCCCCATGGGAAAAAGGCGTGACAATTAGATTGATTGATTAAAGTAAATATGTGGTTTAAGCACTTACTTATCTACCCACTGATGTACGCATAGAAAGATTTTATTTTACACGGTTTGGTTGCCGTTTATTTTATATATCCTTGACTTGCTCATAATTGAAAGGACAATAGGGATACGTGCGACTCATTTTTTTCTTTTATTGTGACTCGACATATGACAGCACCAGACTGGTTGCTGTTTTATGCAAGAGTCCGTTTCATGAATGGAAGTAAAACAGTTAAATGCACCCGCAATCCTTTGCCACGAAACGAAACGATTATGGTCTGTATACTTGAAAGTGGAGGTACTAAGTCTGCAGACTGCGAAAATGACTACCAAACTACTTATCACACTTAAAATATATATGTATATATATCCACAGGTCGGGGAAAGCATCCGCATTCTATCGACCGAATCGACAGTTAAACTTAATATGGGACGAAATGCTAACATATTTAAAACCACAATAAAAGAAATCATTTTCGTCACAAATCTATAACTTTTAATTTATTATTTAAAATTAGGTTGTATTGACTTACATTTCAAGTAATTTTGAGAAAGCAATGTTTTACAATGTCTACTTATTGTATTGTTTAATTTTGACCAATAATATTTTGTAATAATAATGATGTTTACAAAACGTCAAGTATACTCACGATTATTTTTTAACAATCACTTGTTTTTAATAAACACTTGAATTGTTTTTGTAATAAAAATATTTCCTAAAAAATGTTTTGATAAATATTATTTAAATAAATCTATAATACTTAAGTTCCGACGTCTGAGCTACCGATAAAAAAGATTAGGTCCTTATTCAGGATACAGATAGCTCATTTGAACCAACTGAGGTGGAATTAAACGCTCAAGATGCGCTACGTCTACTAAATCTCAAATACGCTAGCTGTTACATTCGATTAGAGAATAAATAAGAAACTTCACTTTGAAGCGCACGAGTACACTTTAATCTGATAGACGTCATGTTTGTATCTGAATCGTTCATGAATCACATCGCATCGCTACGCTACGCAGACTTATCCAATTTTCTGTCACATGCTATATAAGAAAACTTCATCTAGAAACTTTCACACGATCTTAATTTGGCTTCTACAATGGAATACAATTCCGTTCATCAATCACGTCCATGAGTCGCAGTTGATTAATGAAGAGGTCAGCGGGAGGTGCTTAAGTAGAAACTTACTTCTGACAACTTCCACCAACTCCTTGTCTGCTTAATACCTCTACTATTTAACATTTATTAAGTAATATTATTTATTAAGATTCAAAGTTTTACATCTTCCAAAGTATTCGAATCGGGAATTCCATTACCTTAAGTAAAGCTATTACATTAATATCAATTATTAAGTTTTGTTAAAACGGATTGTTTGCTAATAAATTCGAAGTTATTACGTTATAAATAACAAAAATTATAACACATAAAGATGGATTGTAATTAGTATTAAACTATTTCATGCCAAACAATACATGTAACAGTGATGTATCATTCCTAATATAGATATAGATGGCAGAGCTTTGAAGATAGTTAATTAATTGATATACCGTATGTCAATTAGACATATCAGTTCTACAAAGTACTTGTATAAAGTGAATAGATGTATAGTATCATGGTTCATCGGGGATAGTACCGCATGACTAGTGGATAGCACGGCTCGTAACTAAATCTAATCAATACATATACACCAATCGGCTATATCACCGTGTCAGCCTTCGCGACCTCCAAACTGAGAGAACGATTAAGGAAGATGAATGACGATGAATCACTCGCTAGGGTCGCATACATACTCTACTATCTCAAACAAACGCTCATAATGGTTATTATATTACTTGCTAATATGTCTGTGTCACAGAGATTATGATAAAAACTGAGGTTTATTCAAATCTCCTAGGGTAGATGTTAAACTGACGGAATATTATATTATAATAAAAACCTAATATGCCCATTTTGATAGTGACGGCGACTAAAGTTGAGTCGTGTCTATTGACTCTGCCTATCTCTGTGACAATTGGAATTGATTGTTTGACAGCATAATAAGTTATTTATAATATATATGTATACAGCAATCCTAGCGTAACCTAATTGATCTATTACAATTGTAGGCTATTTATTTTAGTGTAACTAGCCTAAGACGATCAATTTTTGCCTAGTTGTCGGCCATGTTCACGAAGAGTTGATGCTGTGAGGTTAATAAATAATTGAATTAAAGGTAAAAGAATAATTGATTATATTTAAGTAAACTGCACAAGTCAAAGGTTGGCGAAAGAATGCCTTAGAAATATACATGAAGATTACAAATTACATCGTTACCATATTCGTATTTAGCACATAGAACAAAAAAAAGATGATGCATTATAAATGGCCTAGTTAATAGTGACAAATATAAAATTATGAGTAATACATGAACTGGCACGTTTGGTATTGATGTTATTTAAATCTTTCCTTAAATCTTTCAGAAATAAATAATTTTGTCATATTACTAAACCAATTTACAGATTTAATCAATCCACCTTGTTTTGTTAAGGGAATAGGCAATATCGAGCTGTCATTTAAACATCGCCCGTCTGTTGATCATATCTATGCTAGGGATTTTCATCAAACCTCATTTTTAATCACATATCTGCAACATTACATAAAACAGTAGGTGTAGTTAGAATACTTTAGTTAGTAATAGTAGGTACTATGGTACTATAGTATATATACTATTATGCTATATAGATATGATATGTTTATTTTAAGAATGTCCTTTTTTATTAAACTTAACATAAGAACCCCTTATGTTAAGCTAAAGTGCCTGAATGAAGGGGAGTACTATTACAATTTACTAACTGCAAGTTGGTGGTCTGCAAGTCGTATTCACTATACCGGCCTATTTGGGACCGGCAAATATCAAGCTGATCCCGAATTCAAACTTAAAATAGATGGTAAAACCTATAGATCAGATAAAGATGTGGCTGAGGAGTTCCAGCGATTTTTTTCGAATATTGCAACTCAGACCACGAAATCTTTAAAATCTTCATCCAGTTTATCAAACGCATTACTTAAAAATAATATAAAGCAAACCTATAACCCCTTTAGATTTTCTAATATCAATGCTACAGAAATTGTTAAAACTTTTAAGTCATTAAGTAAAAAAAAAACTGAGGATCTTTGGGGGATCTCAGTTAAAATTATAGACAATATAATAGCCGTATCAGCTCCATTTTTGGCAACGATTTTTAATAAAAGCATTGACCAGGGCATATTTCCCAATCTTATGAAGGCCAGTAAAACCATTCCCATATTTAAAAAGGGCGAGGAATCTGATCCTAGCAACTACCGACCAATATCTATACTCCCTGCGTTTAGTAAGATATTTGAAAAAATAATATTAAACCAACTGCTGTCTCATTTTACTAACAATAAAATCTTACATAATAGTCAGTTCGGTTTTACCAAAGGCAAGTCAACAACAGATGCGGGTGTCAGGCTGATAAGTCATGTATTGGATGCTTGGGAGGATTCGCGGAACACCATTGGTGTCTTCTGCGACCTATCCAAGGCATTTGACTGCGTAAGCCATGACATCCTCATAAATAAACTATATTTTTATGGGGTTCACAACATTGCCTTAGATCTAATGAGATCTTATCTCTCCGATCGTACTCAAAAGGTGGACGTGAACGGAACCCAATCGAAAGGCTGCTATGTATCAATGGGCGTACCACAGGGTTCGATATTGGGACCTTTTTTATTCCTTGTCTATGTCAATGATCTTGCCTACTCGGTTCAGGATGTCTGTGATGTGGTATTGTTTGCAGACGACACTTCTTTAATTTTTAAAACCAAGAGAAACCAGGAGGAATTTGATGACATAAATAATATTTTGTCTCGGATAGCTCATTGGTTTACATCAAACAATTTACAGCTAAACGCAACAAAAACAAAGTGTATCAAATTCTCCCTATCAAACAAGGATCACACAAATCCTCTAATTGAGTTGGATCGTCAATGTCTGGAAATAGTACCAAAAACAACATTTCTAGGGATCACAATTGATTCGAAATTGCAATGGGGCGCGCACATAACGTCGTTGGCATCTAGACTGAGTTCTTCAGCATATGCAGTTAAAAAGATTAGGCATCTAACTGACGTCAACACGGCCAGATTAGTTTACTTTGCATATTTTCACACTCTAATGTCTTATGGCATACTGCTTTGGGGAAATGCTGCTGATATAAATACAATTTTTGTTTTACAAAAGAGAGCTGTGAGATCCATATATAATTTGGGTGCTCGAACTTCTCTTAGAGACAAATTTAACAAGTATGATATATTGACCACTGCTTCACAATATATTTATGAAAATCTTTTGTATGTCCACAAAAATAAAGAGCAATTCTTAAAAAATAGTGACGTGAATCCTAGAATTATGCGTAATAGCAATAAATTACATTTACCTTATTTCCGATTACGCAAATCAAGCCGTTGTTTCAAAGGAATCTGTCTACGTGCATATAATAAGCTGCCTGAAGAAGTAAATAGCCTTACTCTTAATAAATTTAAAAAAGCCATCAAGTCTAGACTAACCGAAAAGGCTTATTACACATTGGATGAATATTTAACTGATAAAGAAGCGTGGACTTAATTATTTAATTATTGTTTATCTATCTGTATGTAAGTTGACAATGCCTATTTACAGCAGCTAATCTAATTTCGATTTAAGTGCATTTTGTCATATTTATATTTAGTTATAAGTTGACAATGCCCATATACAGCAGCTTATTAACATTATTTATTAATATGACATTTATTTTTTATATAGTTTATAAGCAGACAATGCCCTTATACAGCAGCAAACTTTTGCAGTTTGTGCATTATGTACAGTTCAGTATACTCAGATTATGTATACTCAGATTAGACATTTACATATTTTTCAATATTTTTTAAGATGACAATGCTATCACACAGCAGCTCACGCAATATTGTTATTGGTGTTAACTTTTATTAAATTGACAATGGTATCTGCTGCTGTCGTAGGTATTTATTTTATTGTAATTATTGTTCTATTAATTATTGTTATGTAATCTTGACGTGTAAAAGTGCTCCTTTGGAGCCTAATTACTTAATAAATGAATCTGAATCTGAATAGGGACTTAGTCACTTCAGGGTAAATTAGATCCCGGATTGAAAGACTTGATCAATGACCACCCGTCTTCTTACCACACTTTAAGAGAAATTTAATTTATTAATTTTATTTGAATTTGTTTTAATTTATTAAATAGTACTTATACCTATTTCTAAATTAAAATTTTTCAATATGCTGAACAAAGTTAAAAAGCTATACAAGGGTCCTTGTCGCCAGTGTGTCCTTCGTCAGGCAATCAAATAACGGCTCGGAGCTAAGAGGCTTAGCATAAAAAGCCTCTTGATCTTAATAAAATTAAAAACATTATTGTTAAGAAAGGATCTACTGGAAACCTTATATTCTTTTAACTAACCATATTTTTCCATCGATCTAAATATCTGTGGCAGAGTTAAATATCTGCCACTTTACAAAGTTTTGTCGTAAGTATTCTGCAGTAATGTAAGCATAAAAAATAAAAAGAAGAAAAAGTAACACAGTGACATTAAATTACACATTTACATAAGATTGTTTACCTTAATTTAACATTAGTCGGCCTTACTCACAATATTTTTGATGTCATGGTTTGACACGTATGAAAATATAAAGAAACGATTCTAATTTTCCTTCCGCAACATAGGCTACCTACCCACTGAACGCTGCTTTTATTAGCGAAGCAGTTCCTTATGAAACGACTATTAGACAAGATAAAACAAAATGCGTTATTTGCTGGCAAACATACAATTCATGCTGTTTACTTAACATAAAAATATATAATGAAACGGTGTCTAATGGAATTAGCTCTGTGGTTTGAGATAACACGAAAGATTTACTTCGCTGTCAGATTCGTCCTCTACCGTCAAGTTAGAAAAGTGGTAGATTTTTACTGTTACAATAAACCTTTCTGACATGACTTCTGAACAATAGTTAAATATAAATGTAGGAATTATATTAAATGTCACTCACAAACAACTAGCTTATATAATATTCTGATAGGAACATGACATTGTTTTATGTTTATTTACAACATTTTGGACAATTCACAGGTAATTTAACATTTTATTTTAAAAGCATGCATAATTTTAAGACAGCCGTGGTCTAATGGTAGGTTGATAAATGGTCTTGCAAACCCAGAGCTGCCAATTCAGAACCACTTGCCGGTACTAATATATATTTGATCTTTGATACATTGGTCTTTCTGTTTCTATGATAATGCACGTTTAGTAGCCTAGTATAAAAATGTGAAAAATAAAAATAATATAATCATTCGTTGCCACATAAACGAATAAGAACCTAATACTTGTTTTGTATTTATTATTATTAAGCTTGAAATTTTATAAAAGTATTTCAGAATCTTTAAACCATGAACAAATCTATCCAACTAATTTAAGCGCCAATTAGTCAGCCTAATCGCCAGTTTAATCAATAAACAGTTAACCAGATGTAGGTAGGTACTATATAGTGTTCTAACACAAAAGAAAAAAAAAAGATAAATAAATAATCTCAGTGTCGTGGTTTCTTTGCGATCACAAGGGCAACGAAGCTTAAGGAACATTGGATTAAAATAAATAAAAAGCTGCTAAAATCTTTTATGATATTTCTAAACAACGATCGCGAATAAATACTACAAAGCAAAATTTCTTTATACATAGGTAAATATATTTCCTATAGATTTCTTATTATTTTTTTTACGCCTATAAGAATTTAAAATTACACACATTTGACAATATTTTAGATTAGTAGATATAAATTATATAGGATATACATATTTACAATCGTGATACGAATCCATAGTACTTATAGTTATCTAAAATAAAGAATCTAAGTTCTTCTCCGTAATTTTTTTTCTATTGTAAATCGACTGAAGCGCATGTGAATTGCATGAACTACATAACTACAAGTAATAGGTTCAACTTATAATCTGGAAAAATACTGGAAATAAGCTAATCTGGAAACGCGATTGAATCACTTGACGGTCTGTATACTTGAAAGTAGTGAAATATATCATATTTAGCGTAATATTAGTAATTACGCAATAATGTATTGTATATTAATGTTCTCTTTGATTTGTGAACTATTCATTTCCTATTTACAGCGAAATAAGAGCACATAAAATCATTTCTACTTTTCTGTACATTTTTCTATTTTCGCCTTCGAGGGAGGAATAGCGGAATTTCCCTAATGGAGGGTAGCTATTAAAGCAAATTTCGTTATTAAACTCAACTTTATTATGTTTTGAAATCAATTTGTAAATTAATGAAATGAATGAAAGAAAGCTCCTTTTAAATTTACTGGAATAAAAATCTGTTCTTTCCATCTGTATAAGAGACGACGTTAGAACTTGTGTTCAAATATTCGTGAGGTAAAATCACGAGGTGGAAACTCTTCAGGTACAGTTGTCGTTTTTATGTTATAGGAAATGATAGTTAATTTAATGAATAAAAACAATGTAAATCGTTCAGATGAATATAACTTTTTTATTGTGACTCGACATCTAAACTTGACCTGCCTGATGGTAAGCAAGAGGAGATCCAAGAGTACCGACGACTTAAAAAACCGACTCAGCTCACGGAGGCCCCAGTCGCCGTTACTATGCCGGCTAAAGACATATTCATAATTTTTTATTATTTTCATGTTTTCCATTGATTGGTCCAGAAAGCCTAATTTTTAAAAATAATGATAGAAATAATAAAAATATAATGTTAACCAACAGAACAAATAAGAGTGGTATGCAGAGAGTTAGAAGACATTTGCCCTGGTAGCATCACCACTTTGAAGTGTTCAGATAATTGATTTAGTTGCGTGAAATTGCTATTTTAAATAAATACATTTTAAATTTGAATTTGTGACAATTTTCTTTATGACCAAAACCTAAGAGAATTTTGGATGTGAGTGAAGTCAGAGCGTCTGGAGAGTGAAGCTCTATTGTCTCTGTCTATCCCTGTGAGAACTAAAACAAGCAGATTTATTTTGGTTAATAAACACCTAAAATGTCAGCTATAAATATATAAACACACATATCTCCTAATCGCATTAATTTATTGATGATTTTTTTTAACTTAATTTTTTTTTATTGTGACATGGCATCTGACCTCGACCCGCCTGATGATAAGCAAGAGGAGGTCCAAGAGTACCGACGACTGAAAACAACCGAGTTAGTTCACTGCTGCCTTAATCGCAGTCACTATGCCGGCCAAAGTAACCTTCTACGGCTGGTCAACGTTAAGTAAATATGCAATCTTTCCTATTCTATCTATAAATATGTCTTTATTATAATCAATATTAAATATGAAAGCTATTTTGAACTTAAAAAAAATACATGATTGTACCCTTCTAAGCGCAAATTTAAGAAAATTAATTATAAGCTATTACGAATTGGAAACAAACACAAAACGGAATTCACCTCGCTGATAACGCACCTGCTACCTCTTAGTAATAAGTGCCAAAGTTCAAACGACGGAACATTATTTAAAGATCGGAATAAATATTAATTTTCCTTCATAATATTTTAGTTGCCAAAAACTCTTGATAATTATTGAGAGAGAGTTTACAAGCTGTTAATTATACAATACTCTAATACTTGTATTAGGGTTTATCCTTAGTCTTTTAAAAATAATCCTTTTATTTACTTTGTTCTGGTGGAAATATAGTACGGACGAAAATGTGTACACTATGAAAAAATCGCTTTTACATTTTTGTAAATTGAAAGCAACACTTTGAGGTGAATATGACATATTGAAGGGGAAGCTTTTAAAATCGTTCACTGTAGAGAACTTGTACATTTACAGACCGGCGAAGTAGTTTTGAGAGTATTGGTCAGTTGGTGGTCTTTTGTCCAGTCTGACGATCACGCGTAATATCCACCTATAAATGTATAGACTGTAAAGTGTAAAGTGACTCAGTCCCGTTTTTGAGATCAGCCTAAAAGGTATCGGTTTAAACTAGGCCGGCATAGTACACCTACTACTTTTATTTAACTGTACTAGTATTCGGCAATAGGCGCTCCATTGCCTCTGCCTATCTCTGTCGAAAAAAGGCAACAATTTGATTGATTGATAGTATTCGCCTCCATTCATGGACTGCAAGAAGTGTAATCTGTGAAGAACAAAATTCCTTTTAAATAAAAAGTATAATCTGTTCAAGAGTAATGTATTGCGGTTTTCTTCACTTTCATTTTAACATGCTACTAGAGTTCTAGTAACATACATAAAAGAGAAATGATGTATGTATGCTTCACTTCATGTTTTATGTATGCAAAAACTTTTAGAAACTTTTATCGTAATAGAATAATAATACAAATGAAACATAATGTTTTGTTAAAATTCCTTATGTTGTTTGAAGAGGAAATTGTTGCTCAAAATTCTACAAATACATTTTGATGAAACATTTCTCAGATGTGTCTTCCTCAAATCTCAGAGGTAATGTTCGCTATCAATCGTCACCCTAAGACTAAAAGGGCTTAGCTATACGGAAAAAAAATTGACGTAAAGATTTGAGGAAATTGATTTTCGTCCTCAAATATATAGATATTTATATAGTAATGTATATTAAGTAAACTGATTTTTGTTAAACTTGGTTAGATATATGACTTTTAAATGTTTATTTATTTATCTTTTAAGTGATTTTTAATTTGTTTTTAGTGTTGCAAACCAATTTTGGATTTGATACCTAATAAACTTTAAATATATTCAAAATATAACAAACGACATTAAATATATTACTTCAGAAAACCGAAAGTAAATGTAAAGTAATTATATTTTATTTTTAAATATTATGTTATAATAATTTATTATATTAAAAGGATGTTAAAAAGTAATTCTTCATTCCAAATTCAAGTAGACAGATGTAAAGACCAAAAGGCAAATTTGATGACAGATATTTATTCACAAACAACAGGAAAATACGAAAGAACTTTATAGATTATAACCGTAATAAATAGAAGTGGCAACATAATAAAAAATAACTTTAGCTGACCTACGCCTTTAACGTTGGCTCTCCACATTTTATTACCCATTTGTTAATACTATTTTGTGTCATCATTATTTAATATATTCTTTTTCCACCAGAATAGTGATTTAACCTTTATATTAACCAAATAACTGTAAAGCTTGTATGAAGAGAATTGTGGGTGTGAGGAAAGCGAGGGAGTTGTGTCAGGATCGTGGCAAGTGGCGCTCCATTGTCTCTGTCTATGCAGGAAAAAGGCGTGACAATTTGATTGATTGTGGTCTAGTGGTACTTAAAATAGACTCGCAAAACAAGAGCCCCTGTTAACGGCCATTTATCGGTATTAATATATCTATATACAAATACTTAATATACCATACATTGGTTAGTTAGTTTCTATGAAACGAACACGTTTAGTGCTTGTATCATAGAAAAGAAATGTAAATATAAATTTGCATTAAATCTATGCTCTTCCTAGATTAGTTCGCAGTTCAACATATATTCATTCTTATTTGACACTACACGTAATTAGAACTATTGTAAAATCTATAACGCTAATATAAACAATTTTACGTTTAATAAAAACAACAAATGGTAGTGTAATTCTAGGGCGAATATTTAATTCTAACGCGTCATGTCCGATTAATGGCCTAAATAATAAATAATTCTTAATTATATTCCAACACATATTTTGTGATAGTTTTTTAACGAAGCAAAACTTTCCATATAATATTTTAATATAAACCATTGTTTTAAAATCTCATATAAATCACGGAAGGCGCCCTAACTTTATAACAGTAGCAGCGAGCATACGAGGCGACAAAAATTGCCTGTGAGCGAAACGCTTCAGAGAGCCTAATTAATTTACACGCGCTTCGATGGCTACAACAGTTGACGAGGTGCAAAACTAGTCAAGTGATCTGCCCGCGTGTGACAATATCAAACAATTACAACACACTCGACGTACAAGAGCGCTCTGATTTTACATGTATGACTATCAAAGAGACACTTTGAAACATCTATTTATTGATTAAAGCTTATTTTGGGTTAGTGTGTCGTACAAATAAATAAACAATTAGATACGCCTAAATTTAAATATAATTGTTTTTAGATAAGGCTTTTCCGTAATCTTTAATTAGGTTTCTGTTCGCTTTCTAATATACGAGTAAAAGGAAATTATTTTGTACAAAATAAATGTTTTTGTAAGCTCGACTTGCTTGATGGGCCAGTGCCGATGAATAAAAGACCGAATCGGTTTACGTTAGCCTCATTTGTCGTTGCTATGGCAGGCAGTGAAGCTTTTAAAGGATCTAAGGTATAGAATAGAGTGTAAACAATCGAGGTTTCACCAATCTGACGGTAGTTTGCAGTATGAGATCTATTATAGTCGTCAAGACGGAAGTCAATTCCCCTGCGCAAAATTTATGCACACGCGCTGGGATGGTATTGTATTATAATTTTAAAAAATATATTTAAATTATTACTATCGATCGATAAAATTCAAAAATTGTACGTTTTTTATTGTAACTCGACATCTATCTCTGACTTGCCTGGTAAGCAAGGGGAGGTCCAAGAGTGTCAATGATTGAGAAAACTGACCCAATTCACGGTTGTCACAGTCGCCGTCACTATGCCTGCCGGACAAAAAATATTATACCAATATGGTATATAATATTGGTAATATACTAAATATTTACTACCAAAATGTCACCCGAACTTGTTTATGCAACACCACAATCGATAAAACCAAAAAAATCGACGATTTACTAAATGTATAAAATGTAAAAATGCTTAAAAAAATGTATAAAACTTGTATCATTTTCATGTACCTAATTGTACATCTAACATTGGGGTGAGAAAAAGAGAGCAATCTAAATTCCCATATGAAAACACGGAACAGTTTGAATAAATTTCGAAATTAATAGGACAGTGAGAAATGTAAAGACACATTTTCTATGCAAATTCTTATTTGCCTACTGGGGCTAAAGCGTCCGAGGAATGATTGCCTTCGAGCATTCAAAGCGCAGTCCCCGCTCACAAGAGAGCGGGAAGAACTAACATATTCGTTTATTATCAACACTTTGAGAGGAATACTTTTATTACAGTTATGTAATCGAGTTTTTGAATAAAAGAGGATCTGCATGCAACATGTTAAAATCCTGAATCATTTTAAATTTTAATTGTTACACGACATCTGACCTCGACGATAAGCAGCTGAAACTCTCAAAAAATTGTTTCGCATTTTCAGTTCGGACCGTGCCCTTCCAAACTGATCCGACCGTGGACACAATTTTAACCTTATTTAGTACTACAGTTTAATTCGCAGTCCAAACAGTGCAGATTCGGAACGCAGTCCACAGATCCGCAGTTCGAACTTTGCGTGTAAACCCCGGCTTATATCGTAATCTATTAACAATAAATAACCTACGTCATGTAGTTAATACAAGTCCAAAATAAATGTTCAAAACTTTTATAACATAAACTATTTAAGGTTGTTTTCTACTCGTAACTAATAGCAGAAACAAAATCTAAAACTGTAGACCTAAAACTTCATTAAAGTTTCATTACAATTTCCTACATTGTATTTAACAAGACAAAATCCTCTTTTAGTAACGGAAGTTATTTATATAGTACACCAAATGATTGTAAATTATTTAGGATTTGATTTAAATAATAATATATTTACATTAATCCGATCTGTGCGTTTAGACAGTACTTTGCAGTGGCAAAACGTTCGCCTTAAAACCTTGAATCCCTTTTTTTCTCGGATCCGTCTCAATGTGAATACTCGTAGTATAATATAAATTTTACTGCCACTGACATATCCATCTTTTCAGATGGACCGAGAAAAAAGACGGTCTTAGGGCCCAGAATATAGGTCGAGATTCGTAATAGGTATTATTTTTAGTATAGTTTATAAACAATCATTGAATATGATATAATGATTCAATATAAAATAAATGTTTTTTTTTCATCTACCTATTTTTTATTTTCTGCACAACTCAAAGGGTGACTGGTAGAGAAATCCTTACAACATTAAGCATGTTGTTTTAGTTTTATTTATTTATTATATTTATAACAATCTAGAACAAATAGTTAAAAAGAAAACTTGAATGAAAAGAATAATTTAAATAATGCAAGATATTAAACTTTTAGCACTATCTCTTGACTTAATTTTCATTTAAACACAATGAAAAGCGACAACAATCACAATCCCAGAGTTTCTGTTCCCTGAAACAAAATGAAATAAACGACAACGATATCGCTGATGTTTCAACGTGCGAAGGAAGAAAATTAAAAACTCAAACAGTCTTCTAACGTCCGAAATCAAGCCTAACAAAAAAGGCAAATTTTATCAGTCATCAATGAAAAATGAAACCTTTTTTGATTTTAATATGATTGGGCTAAGAATTTATCTATCAAATAATAAATAGTAAATATCACTTTTATTTAGCCATCAATTATTTCAGTCCGAAAAAATACATCTGGCCGGCATAGTAAAAGCGATTGAGGCCACTTTCACTCAGTTCATTTCAGTCGTCGGCGCTCTTGGGCTTTACACTGATTGCTTGATTGAGGTTATAGATCAAGTCACAATATAAAATCTAATCTTTTCTGCTAAAAAGCAGTTAAAATATTAACATAAAGCCAGTTTTTTGTTTTGAAATCGATTTTATTGAATTTTTAAATCCGTTGACTTTTTAAACTCCCACGAGAAACGTTTTGATAAAAAATAAAGGTAAAAAAATTAAGTACAGTATAATTAACTAACATTTTTTTGTACAAAACTCCACGAAAAAATGTAGTTAATTTATTTATCACTCAGTTTAATTAAGTTCCTACCCGTTTTTTTTACTCACTGGCAGGTAAAATTACTGTTTGTAACTTGGAGCTAAGCTCTAGTTCATTATTAATAGCGCCTCTTGAACGAATGAATAGGACTTGATTCTTGAAGGAAAAAATATTTCATTTTAGATTTCGGCGCGTCTTTTACCAAGACATTTTCTTCTTCTAAAAACTTTTTTCTTTTTATTTCGACTATTCGTATCACGTAATAAATAAATTTGCGTACTTCATTATCATAATTTGATAGATCCTAAAAGAGTTATGTTTTTTTGTTGGTTACATATAACCCGCCTGATGTTAAACTTGAGTATGATCTATTAATGGAGGCGACTGCTACTTCAGTTAAATAACTGCAAGTAGCAGTGGCATCCACTATGCTGACCTAGTTGGAACCGGCAACTTTTAAGCTGATCCCGAAACGCAACTGAGTTACTTCACGGTCTGTACCCAGGTAGGCTGACTGGACTGTAGGCTGATAATTGGTAGTCATTTACTAATTATCAACTCTAAAATATAATTTCTAAGAATTAGAAAACAATCAATCAAATTGTCACGCCTCTTTCCCACGGGGATAGGCAGAGACAACGGAGCGCCACTTGCCACGATCCTGACACAACTCTCTCGCTTCCTTCACATCCACAATTCTCCTCATACAAGCTCTACGGTTATGGGCACTAGATTACCTTTATTATTATTTGAATTTTATAATCGATACTTTGTTAAATCAACAATGTAAGTAAATTCTTAGTAAACCATCTTGTATATGACACTGTAAGATAAAACGATTCAGTAAGATACGATCAATATATTGCGACCTGAAAATTTTGACATCCAGTTGGATATAAGCCAAGATGAGAAGGTGAGCCTTGCCTTGTGAAGCCTGAGAATTACTGAGTAGCGTTCACAGTCTATTACTATATTAGCGTGCTAAGTTTAATAGACAGGCGCCGCATGATTTAGATATTAGGTAAACCGATAAATTAAGCTTAAACTCAAGACGCTGGCGCTGTTGAGCTATTCGATATCATCTCATTACATCTAAAATCTACTCCCGTATGTTCCAATGTTAATATTCCTACATTTATTTATCCAGTATTTATTGTCTTACGATACTTACTCAAAACACCTATAATTTTTAATAATTTTACGAACGTTTTTTAATGTGACATTTTCATTTTAATCTGACCTCGACGTCTAATAGTAAGCAAAAGGAGGTCCAAGATTACCGACGACTGTAAAAACCGAGTTGAAGACAATTGCCCCATTGCCGTCACTATGCCGGCCAAAGTAACTTTCGAAATTACCTTTATATGTTACCATTATTTTGTTTATATGTGAAAACATACAAAAAGGATATTTAAAACCAAAACAAGGAACTTAGACAACGGTTAATTCCTGACACCTGTACCTACTAGGTTGTATCCGTAATACTACTTGTATTACGGATTGACTGACGTACTTTTAGAAAGAATGTATCAATTTTATTGTTTGAGCGTGTAAGTGTGCAGTGTGTTAAACTTCTCTTTGTGAAAAATGAAAGAATATTGTGAATGCGCGTAAGAAAGTGTGTAAAGGAATATACAAAAACAATTATAACAATAAGTATACAAATGTATTAATTGAATACGTTAGGATTTATAATGTTTAAATGTTTAGCAGTTATGAACACCAGTTCAATGTTTACTGCGAGTGTAATTGGTTCTCTACTAGCCCTATTAATGATACCAAAATATATAACTTCGAATTACGTTATCTTATCAATATAAATACAACAAACTTATAAATGTTATGTATATTACAAATTCAATTATAATTTAAAATTGTAATTAATAACAAAGATGTTTTTAAAAATGTGAAACACCGGCAGAGATTTGAGAAGTGAATAACAAAGAGGGACAGTAATAAATTTCTAGACATTTCTCTAAACGAGGTTAATATCCAGGTGGGGAGCTCATTCTGCGAAATGGTTGCATTTAGTAGCAAGCACGTAGCTTCCAAGGGACTCCTCGGTTACAGGTTACGAACACACAAAAAAGGTACTTTAATTCCAGTTTTGGTACTAACATTAAATTAGACAAAAATCACAAAAAAGGACTGTCCTTTTGTAATGTTGTCATTGTTCTACGAAAGGAAATTAACAGCTGGAACAAAAACGATTTTTCATCTCACAAATGCTCATTGCGAAATCTTTTTAATCTTAATCTCGTGTAAATTTTGAATCAGAATGATTCATAATAAACCTTATACTTTTGTGTCGTGTTTCGATATCAAGACGTTCCTCAGGGATATTGCTGGCAGGCATGAAAGCGCATTTAAGATGA
The DNA here is from genome assembly GCA_905220615.1 of Tinea trinotella. Taxonomy (NCBI): domain Eukaryota; kingdom Metazoa; phylum Arthropoda; class Insecta; order Lepidoptera; family Tineidae; genus Tinea; species Tinea trinotella. Next base: position 4,956,002 of record HG992311.1, read on the forward strand.
GTCTCATCTCCGTTCTTATACAAGGACGTACAAGATGAATGTCCGTCTTTCAGGCGTGCGGGACAAAGCGAAGCGAGCGTCCTAATCTCGTCCCCTTGCTACGCCGACGCCGCTGGCCAAGCCCCGCGAGTGCGTGCCGCTGACGACTCACTTCCGTTGTTTCCTTTTTAAAATGAAGCCATTGTAATATTGTACTCGTCGAAGGAGAAAAGATCCAAGATAATTTTGTTCTTGTGAGGGAACGTTTCATAGCATTAAGGGTTATAATAGATTGTATAGAAGGAGAAACTTGTAAGGGAGTGATATCTATATTCAATAATACCCTGCACGTAATAACCGATGTCAATTTCTATTCGACATACAAGTGCCTCTAAGAACCGATAACCATTGGGATATATTGTTCACGAGTGGAGACCACGTACTCATATAAGAGAATGAAAGTTCGGTAAACTTACGTTGATATTGAAGAAAAGGTGATATGATTTTGAATGGTAGAACTTTTCTAAGATGTTATTCGTTAAAATTTCTTATTTTCAAAGTTAAAAGGTGATAATGGATATTATACTTATGGATATTTATAAGGGTGTGTATTTGTTATGAAAATAAATCACATATTCTTTGACCTTAATAAGAAGAAGTTCATAACATTGTTTGCGTGAGAGCTTTTAACAACATTTTTTCCTGTTTTATCTCAATTTAATGATAATAATAACTTGATGGTATGAAACACTCCATCTCGGTTAGACGCCTTCAACGTCTTATGAAAATAAATATAAATATATTAGTATGTATATTAATAATATTTTTTATTAAATCGTAATTGGATTTACGCTCGCGGCTGTTTAGTACTGTTAGCGAACTTCCTTACTTGCTGTTGAGTATCCCACGGATCATAAACCACTTGTAAAAAGGGACTCCGTTGTAATGGCCTGTTTAATGAGGGTCAACACAATTACAAATGACGTTAATTGCTCCCTTTGGTAACTCTTCAAAGCCTTCATAGTAGTACGAATAAGCTTGGAAGCGAAAATATGTTGTTTATATGCATTAACTCGCTCTCTATGATGTATATTTGGCCGTAGAAAAGGCTTTTTGTGTTACGGTCGTTGTAAAACTCTATATCCTTTCACGTGAAGGAAGATGAGAGTTCTTTCATCTGCATGCCGAACAAAAGAGCCGCTCTAATACAGTACTCAGGCGTTGGGAACCCGTCTGCGCAGCCTCCGTTGCTACTTGGAGCACCACTAACCTATTCATCTGGTCCTCATATATCATATATAACATAGTCACGACTAGATAAACATATCTATAATAGCTATAGTTTCCATGCATAAGTTTATTGTTACTGTTAATAAGAAAATAGGTTTATTACATGAAAAATAAACAACTTAACGGTCTTTTATGATTTTATTTTGTTAGTAACATAGTTTGTAAAGTAAGATAGTGCCTTTGTGTAGCCGATACCATTTGTAAAATAGGAAAAAAAGCTGACTATTTAAAGAGACCTTGCAGAGGAAATCTCGTAAAGATCTATTGCTGCGATTATAAAATGTCCACCGCAATTCCTGAAATCATTTGAATAGAGGGATTTCTCCTGGGGTCCCCTTAGATGTTTTACTTGAGGCTGAAACGGTTTCACAGCTATGTACTGAAGATAAAGCTCCTGTACACGATGCCAAGATAGTATGAAATGTGAGTTTTTCTATACTAAGCTACTAAAGTGCTTGTATCATAGAAACAGGACAACCAAAGTACATATCTCAAAGATACATTGGTACCGGTGGGTGTTCTCGAAGTCGTACTCTCCGGTTTTTGTAACCATTGCACTGCCACTACACCACGGTTGCCTTCCATCATTGTGTTTCGTCTAGAATTCTTTTTCTCACAAAAACTCGGAGTAATGTAAGGTAATGGTAATTTGGATTACTCTAATAAATATTAGGTATAATGTAATGTTATTTAACCTAATAGCTGAAGTAACATATTAGGCCGAGACCCTCGCATCATTATGAGCGAAAAAAGGCCTCAGTGTATATAGTCATCGTTACCAGCTTAGGTATGTTGGATCAATAAAGACCCGTGTCTAAGAAACAAGACGTTTAAAAGACTTTTATTGGTTTATTTGATGTAAATTATTGTTTACAAAGAAAAAATTCTTCATGAAAATTATAGGTGGTTTTATCTACGATAATTCGTAGTCATTTAGTAGCAATGAGGTTATTCACCCCGCCTGATGTTGAGCTGGAATGCGGTCCTTGAACTGCTACAGCTAATTTTTTTTCTTCGGTTGGCATAGTCACGGCGGTTGAGGCAGCTGTGAACGAACTCGGTTTTTCAGTCGTCGTCACTCTTGGACCTCCTCTTGCCTATTATCAGGCGGGTCGAGGCCAGATGTCGTGTCACAATAAAAAAAATGCAAGTAGCAGTCCCATCCACTAGGTCGGTAATTTCAAGGCTGATCCCGAATCGCGACTAACTAATTTAATTATACTTGACAGTAGTAGTACTACCCCGGATCGATAGACAGGGCAAATATCAAAAAACGTTAAATAACCTACCACTCTTAAATAACCAGATTAGGAGCAAATATCTGCCTATTTGAAATATCCTACCCAATAATGAAATATTAAATTGCCCCAACCGGGAATTGAACCAGGGACTTACGCGTAGCAGACCGGTTTCGCCAGTCATATTTTTTTTAAATTAGTTATTTAAAAAGGAATTTAAACTTATATGAGATCAAATTTTATTGTGTGACCAAATATATTAAAGTTACAGTTGAAATATTTGTGTATATTAAATATTAAAATATGTATATATTGTACAAATTTTGCACAGTAAAAGTACTTTTGCAGCACGTTAAAGCAGCGAATATGAAAATACAATAAAATTTGTGTATTGTAACTTATTAATTCCGACACCATGCATATAGGACCTAATATTTGTTTTGTAAACAACAAAATTTAGAAATAATATATTTTTATTTTGGATACAGCATTATTTATAGCAAATAGACATGGCCATTTAAATAAGGATTGAGCACACCATCTTTAATAATAGCAAGGCGACTGTGGTGTAGTGGAAGTGCAATGGCTACGTAAGCCAAGTGGCACGGGTTCTAAACCACTCACCGGTACCAATGTATCTTTGATATATGTACTTTGGTAGTCCTGTTTCTATGAGCACTTTAGTAGCTTAGTATAGAAATTTATTATGATAAAAATAATAATAATAATAGTATTACTAGTCATCTAGTGTCTGTGACAAGCACTGCTAGTTGTTGGAATTTGGTACGAGTATGAATATTGAAAACAAAAAAAAGTTTTAAAACAACTTTTTCGTTTCTTATGCGTTGCCATACCGTTCTTTCCATTGATAAAACTTGGACAACTTAATGCTTGCGCGAAGGTAAAAAAAATGTTTTGGACCAGATAGGTGGCGCTATTGTCGAGGTCTGATCTACAATCCTGTCATGACAAATTTTCTTATTGCACAAAACAGAATACATACATAGACAGTAAAAATAAAACAAGTTTAGCATGCCTTTTCACTAAAAAGGGATATATAAACCCAGACCGTATTTGAAGGGTTGGATGGTAATGGAAAGGCTCTTGCCATCGGCTTTTTTTAATGTGGCTCGCCACCCCGCCTGATGTTAAGCTATGGAGGCGACTGCTGGAGCATGGCGTAGTTGGAACTGGCTGTTCTAGTTTGACAGGGTCTGGCACAAGGCCATTATTTCTAAGCTCAAGGCATACGGTTTACCTGGCTTTATGCGTGGTTGGATTGCCGACTTCCTGCAGGGCGGCGAAGTGCTGTCATATTGAAGTCACAATAAAATAATAACCTAGGGTCCAGCAATACGTGAAGATTCATGCGGCGTCTAAGGCAACCCTGAACTAAGTTGGTTTTTTTGTTTCAGTCGTTAGCACTCTTGAGCCTCTCCTTGCTTACCATTAGGCAAGTTAATGTAATGATAATCAGGCGGGTCAAAGTCAGATGTCGTGTCACAATAAAAAAAGCTACTAAATGTAGATACAGGACCATCAAAGACAAATATCAAAGAAACATTGATACTAGCAAGTGGTTTTGAACCAGGGGCTCTTGGTTTGCGAGACGAGTCTGCTAGTTTAAAAATTTTACCTTAATTGCCATAATTGCAATATGAATCTCTATTGCTTAGAAGAAATATACTCATTTTAAACTAACACGTTATTAGTACGAGTAGTTGTATGTTTAGTATAGAGATTGCCTACTTATTAATAATTACCGTGGTCCAGTTTGTTTGATAACCAATAGAGTTGTAGACCCTTAACGCATTACTGGCCACTTAACGTATTACCTATATACTCATGAATATTGTATTCCTGTTGATGTACTTTCTGTCATTTACGAGTATGACCCTCTCCGGAGGCGTCGCAGGTATTCATGAAATTTTGATAAATCTATCAAAGTAGAAGGTCGAATGATAATGTATTTGGGAATAAAAGCTCCACACAAAAATATTTTTTTAAAATATGTGCTATCAAAGATGATAGATGATTATTTATAAAAATGTTTATTGCTATCAATGAAATATATATGTTTAAGTATTTATTTACACTACTGATAAGGGTTATCTTCTTCAAATTTTGTCTTTAGTTATTATATAAAATTCGGTTTAGTGGCTAAAATGTTACAATAAATTCACGAATTTTTCATATCCACTATTTCGGAGGCAGCGTAAAAGCGATCACGCTCTAAAAAGCATGCAACAAAAACGTATTGCAACTTTTGGTATATTTTATTATGCAAAAGCCTAATACGAGTACACGAGCAAAATGCGGTAAGTATCAAAGTGATGGAACATTTTCAATTGGCAAATTGTTGCTTTTTCATAGCTCTGCTTTTTATCTGTGTGGTCGATGCTACTTTTAATTGCCTTCTCTTCAAACAGGATTATATCTACAAAACAACAATACTTTTCGTATCAGCAAAGATAAGTGGTGGATTCGAAAACAGAAAAATAAAATCGCTCTCGATACCGAGTCGGGGAGAGAGAAAAGTGGGAAGAGGGTGAGCAATATAAGTGGAGGAGTGTGGCCGCCTGCGCGGCGCCTCTCGACTCCCCTCGTACTGCGCCGCACCCTTCCGCTCAGTCGTCTGCCACGCTCGTCGCACGCCGCCCTGTACACCCGTCGTAGTGCGCTACGGAAACCTGCGGTTCGTTACCCCCATGCGCTCGTCGCACCAGACGGCACAACGTACTAAACTAATAAATTGATAGCATTCTTCTGCTAATTTACATCATACTTATATAAACTTATTAAGTGTATATTTATGGAAAATCGTGTCAGTGAGAGTGAAAGTCGTGTGAAAAAAGTTTGGCGGTAACGTGTTTTTGATTGACTGGATTAATTACAGTTATAAAAAACGTAAGTTCATTTCGTTATTTTTATTGGATAATTACGACTATGTTTATTAAGTTGTGTACGAGTATTTTCATCGTGTGTTCACCAACTTTAAATGTGCATACAACAATTATTAAATAATAATAAAATAACTAATAGCTAATTTATGATTTCCTTTAATGTTTATTGTATGATGTATATATGTATGTATATCCATTTATTTATATATTTGTATATTCATGTAATTAATATAATTCTGTGAATTGTGTGTATATAGGTGCGTATGTATATATATGATATATATGACTTGATTCTAATCTGCAGCCCTCGATTTTCATCAATATTTGCAATATTCTTAAGAAGAAGGCTGATAGAGAGCATTATTTATCCCCCCTTTTGTATATAAAACAATAAATAAATAAATTTTGATTATTTACTAATATTTACTAATATGAATGATTTTTAAATATTTAAAATTTGATGTATTTATTATAATACTTTATTATTATTAATTCTGAAAGTTATTCTCATACACGAATTTGTCACCTAAAATATTATGAAACGGGCAAATAGACAATCAGAGATTTTTTGGTTAAGTCTGTACGTAAATATTGAAAAACGTGGGCTTAGAAAATCAGCGAGCTCACTCAGCAAAGAAAGGGGATGAAAAACGAAGGAAGCAACGTCAGGCGTAGACAAATACTGGAGGGGAAAAGTAAGGGTGAGTGGTGGAATGCGGTGTGGACAAAAACTACCTGACATAGCTAGCGCTCATGTAAGGGAAAATGCTAACAAAATTATTTTATCGCTGCAGCTTCTCTATGAATGAGCCTTTTGTGACCTTTCTCGTAAAAAATATATCTTTTGGATTTCGGTTATATAAATACTTTCTCTTCTAAGTAATTGACAAAGACAAAGTTTCGCAATTATAACGAATTATCATTAATATCGGTTCAGTGACTTTCGCAAGCCTGTAGGATAAAATTAATCTTAATTAAATTAGCAAACGAGATGAGTAGAGGAAAGGGCTCCTATCATGTTACAATGTTAAGTCAATGATTATTTAATTTGATATTGCGGTTAATAGCTTCCGGGTATTTTAATATTTTATTGGTTTTTGTGTCAGGATCGTGGAAAGTGGCGCTTTATTAATACGTGACAATTATTTGGTTGATTGATTTATTAAGTCATATTTGCTTCCTCGCCGAACTTCTACAGGAAATTACTGATAAATTGCATACTTTTTGTGCACGACTTGAAACTAATTGGTATTTTATATCAGTCATAGTTCTAAATGAATAAAATGTTGATTTCTTAATTAACAATAAAAAATATTCGATGCCCGTTTATTTGCCATGCCTAGCCCATGCCCTGAATTATAGGAGATGTTAAAGTCACAAAAACTTTGGAGCCCCTGCAGTTTTGCAAAGACATGGCGGATCTACGCGTCCTCTGTCACCTTTATCACGAAGAATGTATGCTCTCTATCCTTGTTTTTGTCTCATCCCTTTACTCTTGTGATTTCCGCACAGTTTGGGCGAAACATCCACATTCTGTCGACCGACTAAAAAGTTCGGCGCATTGTTTCTATGTAGAACAGTCAAGAGGTGGAATGCTATTTGCCCATGTGTTCGTTTATCATACCTAGGCGAATGTCCTTTGTTACGGTGGTATAGTGACGGCGACTGAAGCAACCATAAACTGAATCGCTTCTTTCAGTCGTCGGGGTTCTCAGATGATAACTAGGTCTTAGCAAAAAAATTAAAATAAAACTAGACGCATAATAAAATATAATTGTACATGCTCAATTCACCGCGATTACAAGTAAACCCCAAAACATTATCTTTTAAATACAAAATGTATATTTTGTCTTGTACAATTTAAATTTTTAAAAATACGATTAAATATACATAACTTTTATACAGTCTAAGAAAATTTGTTCAAATATTATTGTTAAAATTAACTTGAGGTACATATTATCTTACGAATTGAGAAAAACAGTGTTATTATATATCTTCAAAACGTTGGTACTTATGTTTTTCTTAAATTAACACGAGTTACTTTGCTTACTTTGGATAAAGTTCATCGTTCCAACTTTATTCCTAGGGTTTGTTCACATCAAAGACTTGAACATACCGACCCTCTATTTACCCGCGGTGGCCGCTTCATTGTAATGTGAATAAGCCCTTACGCGTGTAAATTCGTTGGCTCTAAATTCAGTAATAATCTTTGCAATTAAATTGGTTTAACTACTGTATTTAGGTAATAACTAACTCTCGAAATATAACATTGTGTTGGACATTGTTTGTAAGGCATCTTTTTTTTAAATAATTTATAAAGTTATTTGTTACTACGTATAATGTTTGTATGTCTTGTAACTATAGCAATAGTTGCATACACTGTCTCGTTCTCAATATAAGCAGAGTTACCGACGAGGGTGGCCGAGTTGCCGGCGCATACTGTGTGTTGCCGAGCGAGTGATATACTCAAGGCTGCTATTACACGAGCGTCTGCGCTCTGTTAGCATCTGAGTAAAGTAGACGCACCGTACATGTTATGTTTTTACAAAGATTATGTTTCTAAAACGTTGCGTCGACGCATCGCAAGTTTACGTTCTCTTTGCGTGCTCACGGAAAATAAATGAGGTGGACTGTTTGTTCATGGTAAAAGGTGGATGTGTAATGAACTCTGACGAAAAAACATTACTTTTGATTCTTTTGTTAAGAAGAAATAAACAAAAGCAACAACATAAATATCGCCATTTTTGGACATCAAAGATTTACACCAAAGTCATGTTAATTTAACGCTACGCCAGCAAGCGTAGCGCAGACGTTCCGTTGATGCAACATTTTTATTGCGTTTAATGAATAATGGTAGAAACGCAACGTGTACGTTGCGGTTACAATGCGGATGCGTTACTTGAACGCAAACGAAGCGCAGACGCTTATGTAAAAGCAGCCTTACCCTTAACAACAGGTACAGTTACTAAGAATTTGTAATATCTACTTATCTTCGCCTTGTTAACAAATGTAAGAAGTGTTGGTATAAAAAAAATAACACCATTAAATAAAAATAATTGAAAAAAAAAATGTACAGCGGAAAAGGTTTTTTGAATTAAAAACTTAATAGAAAAAAACAAATTCATTGATCTTGATGGATACAAATAATAAATTCTGATGCGAAACATACGACTATAACAATTGGAAACCAAAAATCAGAACCTGTCTTGATTGTTATTGGGTCTCTACTGACTCAATGCTTACACTAATATGTTGGTTTGTCTGAAAGATAATGCTTAGCGACACTAAGTCCGCCTATTGTAATACTCAATCATTAAATCAAATCAAATTGACACGCTTTTTTCCCACGATCCTGACACAACTCCCTCGCTTCTTCACATCCACACTTCTCCTTATACAATCTCTAACGGTTATGGGCACTAGGCAACCTAGCTTTCTTGAGGATGTAATATTTTTTTTTGTAATAATTATAATACAATAAGCTTTATATAAATAAATGTTACGTGAGTTCAAATAAAATTGTTTTATAAAGCACACATTTGATTGACACAGATTAGCAAAACATACGAAATACCTACATCCTTTTTGTTTAAAAAAAATGATTGATTAAAAAAACAATGACTAAAGCAAAAAATTTACCCCATTAAGCTGTAACAGCTGAGTGTGATATGTGTTTTCGGTTCAAAATTGAATTATGAGTTAAAACTACGTGTGAATAAAAGAGACCAATTTTAGTGGAATTTTATATTCAAAATCAGAAAAAAACTTTATATGTAACTAGAATAAATATTTAAAATAAAGTAGATAAAAACAGTAATACTAAATACTAATATTAAATACACAAATGTAAGAAATAGTAAAAACTTATTAATTATTATTAGTAATATTATACTTATATTACTATATATAATAATTATATTATTATTATGTATTGGTATGTATTAGTTAGTGTATTTGTATTAATGTCATGAAATAAAGGTTGAGGATGCTTTATTAATATCTCCTAATTAATATTTAATTATACATTATCATAAATACCTAATACATAATAATAAATATAAATTATTATATTAAAAAATAATATAGGTATTATACGACAATTTACAATATTAAATCAGTAAGTTTTACTATCTATATGTCGTTTAAATTATTCTTTAAACTCTCTTCCAATATTAGGCTCGCACTATATATGCGAGCCTAATATTAAACCTTAATTTAAATAAGTAATTTAAATGTGCAATTAATAACGACAGGCGTGGACGAACGGTTTAGCGATTGGTTTGTTGCGCGTAAAGTCCCGGGTTCGATCCCCGGTCGGAGCAAATATTTGTTTCATAGCTTTTATTTGTAATATATAATATTATTAAATATTGCAAATATTTGTCAATAAAAAAAGAGATGGATATTTGCTTCGGGTCTGGTTATCAAAGAGTGGTAGGCAGTGGTACCCAGTCTACCGATAGTATCACCACTTACAAGTATACAGACCGTGAAGTGATTTGGTCACGTTTCGGGATCAGCTTGTAAGTTGCCGGCATAGTAGACGTGATTGCTACTCACAGTTATTGAATTGTAGTAGCAGTGACATTCATTCATGGACCACACTTCGGTTTAAAATCAAGCGGGGTGCTGTCGAGTCACAGTAAAAAAAATGTTAATAAAAATAACTTCGTATTTTTATTAGTGACAATTGATTGAATCAAAACTTAAACAAAATTGTGTCATTGGCATAATAAATGATAACAACATAATAACAAAAAAATGAGGCTTAAGGTTGGCCACGCTATATGTGGGATATTAGCTCCGTATAATTATGTAATTCCTGTGTTAACTCATAGACTGTACTTATTCTAAGCAGTTGCGAATCTGACGAAGTGCAAATACACTCTTAGAAATAGTACTACCTTGTTTGTAAACATAAAAATACCAGAGAAACCTTTTGCAAAGAGAAATTACACAAAGACTTGTCGCAGGATAAGAGTTCAGAGATGAAGAAAAAATAATTTCCCTAATTAAGGCTCTATAGTAAAAAAACATTATGCATAATTATAATGTTATGTAATAGAAAAGTAGATTGACGAAAGAATATAAATCTGATGTAGATGGATGCCTTAAATGAGGCAGACACAGGAGAGTGTTTTCCGACCAAATCGGAGACATCTTCAAGAAAGCTAGGTTGCCTAGTGCCCATAACCGTAGAGAATGAGGATGTGAAGAGAGCGAGGAAATTATATCAGAAACGTGGCGCTCAATTTTCTTTGCCTGTCCCTGTGGAAAAAAGGCGGGACAATTGATATATTAAAAAAAAAAGGATTGATAGGCAGTGGTCTGCTGTTTTGGGGTAGAACCACTACTTACCATTGTACAGACTGTAAAGTAACGTAGTTATCGTGTCGGATTCAAGTTACCGGTTCCTACTAGGCCGGCATAGCCCAGTTGTACCCGGCAACTTTCAAATTGATCTCGAAACGCGACTGAGTCACTTTACTATCTGTACACTTGAAAGCGGTGTTATTTCAAAATATCGTATTCCCTTTAGGTATTATTGAGCAAAGTGCGGCCAGTAACCCAGCCCCTAATGATAATCTCACGCGTAAATCTCACAAAAGGGAGCCGTCTTCCCTTACAACTAACTGAATTGATAAAATAGTTGGACCGTAAGCATTTAGATACTCGGTTTATTCGGGTTAAGACCTTTTCAAACATTTGAAAGATAAATTGTAGTACGTATATTTATATATGCAATTATTGCCTCTGCTCAAGGAAGGCTTTTAAAAATCCTTAGGTATATATATGTATATTTTATTTACATTTATATATTAGGCTAATAAAACGATATAGGACGACCAAAGATACGTAATACTACATTGCTACCTTGGTTTTTTGGTACCGGCACATATTTGTTCCTACCTCGTCTTTTTACTCCCGCGAAGATCGAGAGAAGAATTTATCTTATATTACTCGAATCGATAGTCGAACTAAACGGTTTAGTGCGTCGTTCCTTTTTTGAACAATCGATAAGTGGAATGTACCATCCTATAACTTCGAATCCTTTTAGCGGCGACGTGTGATAAATCAGCTCTGGCCAACATAGTAACGGCGACTGAGGCAGCCATACCCTGACTTGTTTTTTTTGAGTCGTCCTACTTAACATCAGACAAGTCGAGGTCAGATCGCTAACTCACCAGTTACAATACTTTATTTATTTATTTAAAAACTAAATGTACAAAGGCGGACATAATGCCGAAGCCTTTTCTTTATTGTGGCTTCGAGATATAGCAGAATCCCGCCTGATATTACAGTAGACATAAAAGTTAATGCATACATACTGGGCGACCGTGATGTAATGGTAGTGCAATATTCACGCAAACCAGGAGTCCCTGATTCAATACCACTTGCCGGTACAAAATGTATCCGTGTATGTAGTTACTTTGGTCGTCCTTTCCAATGATACAAGCACTTTTGGTATCTTAGTATATATACAGGGTGTTACAAAATACCCCCTAAAGCCAAAAGGGGGTTAAATGGTCTCAATTATATTATTTTAAAACCGCTTTATGTATGTATAACTTACTGCAAAAAAATGATTAAATTTTTCAATAATGTGCCAACCCTGTTTCACTGTAATAAAAGAGTAAATTATATAGAACTATCATAATATTCTGAGTCAGAATACATTTTTAAAACATTCGAGTAGTTAGAAAATAAACAAATTTCAAAACTTTTGCTAAGATGATTTGAATTCGACAGCATATCGTTTTCATTTTTATTTTCAAGCCATTTCATTTTGAAGCCAGTACTTTGAGCATATTAGGATAGTTGAGATAGCAAAAAAATGGTTAATGTAAAATTATTAAAGGTATTACGGAAGTAACATTATTATTATCTCTCTGTAATAATAATACTTGTCTTTTGACATTACAGATACTAGGGTTGGCATTATTTTTGGTTATAATTTATTATAATTTTCACTGCTCATTCTGTAACACTCAGTATATAAGTAATTCATCATAATCACATTAATTATCACTAGTTGAGTTTGAATTTATATAAGCTTATACATTATTACATTAAATCCAATAAAATTATGTTTTTTAAGAAAACACCGATCATAATTATTTCAGTTGGTTTATTTATGTCGATTGCAGCATGTATATCAAATAATATTTCAATAATATTCAATATCTAATATAATATATTTTCATTATTTTGTAAAAGTAATGTATTCGATACAAAGGAACAAACAAAATTTTAATATTGTATTTTTCCTTAAAATAACATCATTGTTTTTTCTTCAACGTGGGACTTTGTTTACCCAAAAAAATAATCTGAGTATTATATTTGACGGTATAAACAAAGATATTCATTTTGAAATCCGTTTTTATAGATGACATGAATATGGATCAACAATATGTATGTATATTATATATATTTATTTTCCGTGTATTGACGATCGATATGCGACCTTTAAAACGCGCTTAATAGCCCAATAGCCTAAAACTAGCTGAAAATGATTTGACAACATACGTGGTTTTGTAGGCTGGCAAAGTCCACTATGCCAGCCTAGTTGAAAGTTGCAAAATATTACTTACAAGCTTTTTAATGTGTTTGCTGCTATGTACAAGTATAACTGAGTCTTGTTTTTCAGTCATTGACACTCTTGCTTACAAACAGATAAGTCAAGATCGTGCGACACAAAAGAAATCGAACAAATATCTAAATAACTTAATATTTTCTTAGATTTTGCGCGAATATTAAATAATGAATTAAACAAATTATCGTGGTCACGGAGAGACTCATGGCTGCAAAGCTTTCGAAACGTCGGAATAATAAAATAAAATAGCCGCATAAAATTTGTTTAATTCAATAATCAATGTTTACGCAAAATCTAAGAAAATGGTATGTGATGAAATAATAATAATATTCGGTGTACTTTTCTACTATTCTATATTGTTATGAATGCTAGACATGTCAGCTAATAATGCTAAAGTTTATATTTATTTTTCTATATTTCTAAAGCATCGAATGGAGTGCAGTAAATCCGACACGTCGTTAGCGAATATTGAGAAAACCTTTTCAGATACGGCTTTGTTTTCTTTATTTGTTGTTTTACTATACTTCAAGTTATTTATTTAGGTAAACAATTTTTATTATTATTGTAGCTTGACAAATGACACCTCGCCTGATATTAAGCTAGAGTGTAGTTCATGGATAGAGGCGACTGCATTAAACAGTTATACAGCAAGATGAAGTCGCATCCACTATGTCAGCCTAGTTAAAACTGGCAACTTTTAATGTGAACCCGAAACGCGTCATGGTATGTACACTTAATATACATACCATGACGCGTGGTATGTACTACCCTGAATCGGCAGACAGTTTTTTTGTACCAGACTGTTACTAAATCGTTTTATCAATTATGTTAATTGTGAGTCGACGTAATAACTGTATGTCACCTATGAATGGAGGTGACTGCTACTAATTGAAACCGAAAACTTACAAGCTGACTTGATCACGGTCTGCATACTTGTAACCCCGGATCAGGAAACTGGGCACTATAGCCTACCACTCTTTAATAATCAGACACGGAGAAAATATTCACCTCTTTTTGTATTAACAAGTATCCGTTATAATTTAATTCAAATAATAACTATAACAAATGAAAGCTATGAAACACATATTTGCTGCGACGGGAAATTGAACCCGGGACCTCACGCGTAAAAGACTGGTGTGCTAACCAAACGCCACGCCTTTCGGCATAAATAATTGATATTCTGTTTATAAATATAAAGGTTGTCAAGAATCATGTTTTCATGTCTACTTTTTCATAAGGTTGTATTTAGTAAATTTTCCTTACTTGACAAAAGTAGTAAACAAATAATGAATTACTGTGAAAATGTTTTTATTATTATTATTATTATTGGGCACAACATTAGTAATTTTTGAAAATTTTCTTTTTGATAAATAAAAAATATGTATAGATGTTTGTGATATTAATAAATTTTGTGCATTTTTTTACATTGTGTATGTTATTCTATAAAATATAACAGTAGTAAACAGTTTCCTTAGAGGGCATGGGAAATGGTGATTTTCCTATGTATTTACTACTTGTGTCAAGTAAGAAAAAACACAGTATAGAGACTATGCTTATCCGTATTATTGGCCACCGTTATATCGCTTTAAAAAAAGTAATTTATTCGAATCCCCCAAGTCCTCTTTATTGCACATTTTTATAGAATTCGTTTTTATGACGTCCAATAGAGTTGAAAGATTCCAACTGACAACATTGACTCGTCATTTTTGAATGTCCCATGCAATTATCATTGGCCTTAGAGAGTAGAGGTAATGTACTGATTGTCCCTGCGACACATAAACAAAATTATATTATAATACATACAGACAGGGGCGTAGCTACCGCCGTATCTGCCGTATAAATTATACGGGGCCCCCGGGCCACGGAGGCCCCCAACGTGCGTAAGCAAAAATTAATAGAAATCATTTTTTTCTTCTTGAGAAATCTACCCTTCCTAAGGGCCCCGAAACAAATTTTTATACGGGGCCCTGCCAAGGCACGTTATGATTCTGCATATAGATAAATATAAAGAGTGTAGGCCAACCATTTTCTGGTGAAGTGACACGGGGTTAACTTTAAAGTTTCCAGATTTGAGCTAGGTCAGTATTGTGTATGCGACTATCAATGTATAAAACAATAAATAATAAGCTAATTATAGTAAACTTTTGATAAAGTAAGATCAATTTTATTGACCCAAAAATCAAGTGAAGCAAAATCGTATATTCTTCTTCTGCGTGATCTAGTGGTAGTGAAAACTCTTGCAAAACAAGAGTCTACGTTTCAAAACCATTTACCGTCATGTGTGAGTGTGTATGATTCACGTTTAGTATACTAAATGTAAGAATAAACTTAAAAATGTAAAAAAAATAGTGAAATTTAATATTCTGTATATTAAACAACTATACAACAAAGAAAATAACACAAAATAACAAAAAATAATAATATTTCAAAAACTAAATAGAAAACCCATTAATATCAGAAAGAAAAAACGATATTTTGTACATATTTATTCAACGGAACTAAAACGTCTGAATTATTGAAATACGACATGAAAATGTTACCTTAAAAAATCGGGTGAAGAAGGTAAAAGTAGTAGAAAAACAACAAAAAAATACGCGTATAATTCTGAGTTGGGTAGCGTAGATTTATCCCGATACATTAAATTCTAAGTTGTCCTAAAGAGGTATTCTTGTTAATACCTACGATTTTAATGTTACCTTTTTACAATAACTATATGTATGTATTTGTTTTATAACATATTTATTAATTCAGATCTGACCTCAAGTAAGCTGGGGTGCCTAGTGCCCATAATCGTAGAGCTCGTATAAAGAGAATTGTGGATGTGAGGGAGTTGTGTCAGGATCGTGGCAAGTGACACTCCAGTGTATTCGCCTATCCCTGTGGGAAAAAGGCGTGACAGATTGATTAATTGATTGATATTTAAGTTTTAATTTTACTTATTATGTTTATTAGATTATTTTTGTTTTTGTTATTATATTTATTTTTCCCCAGTAAAATAATGTATGCTCGTTAATTAAATCAACACTTATAATTTTTAATTATTAGTGATTATCACATTGGTTCTATATTGCGCTAATGGCCCATAAATAAATAAATATCTTGAAGTAAGAGATATTCGCAAAATATATTTTACATTTCATTTAGCTTTGCATGTTAGTACGAAATATTCTTCTATATATATAAATTAATAATAATGTTTATTACGATACTTTGGTATTTTCGTTATTATTTCCATCAATCGGAATTTTACGCCTGAGTGTTGTCGACACGTGCTACAAACGAAAAAATATACACGTGTATATCAAGTTAATGTGTTCACATTTATATCAAGTTTTGTTCTCTGTATTGGAACCAATGAAACGCACTCCGACTTAACATCTAAGCGGGGTGTGGTAAGAGTCATGCATTTTCATTTGTTGATAAACCAATCTGTCAGTTAATAAATCAAATAGTCACGCCTAATTTTAAGATAGATAGCCAATGATTAAGAAGCTCTTTGATGTATTTTAACTGTGATATCTTACAATTAATAAATATACCTATTTAAAAATTAACAAAATAGAATTATATATAATTAATTCTATCAACATTACAAAAAGTGCAAAATATTATAAATATACATCTAAGTGGGCAAAGTTTTATGTTAATCTATCGTTTTGGTGAAAATTTTCGAAGCTCCTGACTGCCACCTCATTGGAAGTCACTGTCAACTAGTATTCATTACTATAACTAATGGATTGACCTCAGAGGTGACAAGGGAACATATATATACACAGAGAACATATATATTTTAATGACCCTGTTTTAATGACATTTAGAACAGAAAACCTTATGTAAATTTAATAAAATATTTTGGTTTATTTTTTACATTATTACTGTTTTTATAATAGGGCTATGTGCTGGACTAAAATAAAATAATAATGGTAGGAGGCAGATACTTGATAGTTATTTTTCCAGTTTGACGATTCGCGGTAGATCCACCACTTACAATTGTGCAAACTGTAAAGTGACTGAATCGAGTTCAGGGGTCAGCTTGTAAGTTGCCGGTTCCAACTAGGCCAATGGAGCGCCACTTGCCACAATCCTGACACAGCTGCCTTGCTTCCCTCTATCCACAATTCTATACAAGCTCTGCGGGTATAGGTACTAGTTAACCCAGTTTTCTTGAGTATTTCTACGATTTAGAAACGTACAAATATTTACAATTTTATGAATGTTGTGTGAAAATTAAATTCTGTAAATAATATTTGTTCTCAAAATAACAATTCCATTTCGCAACGCTTCAGAGCACTCCGCATTTTGTGAGTATCCAAGAATAACCGCATGAAGAAAACATTTTCTCAGGTAAAACAGAGAATTTTACTGACTGGCTGAGCTTCTCTTGTAATCCCAACGCAGACTTAAATCCGAAGTGTGGAGGTTTACATTCACATAGATAATCTTTATTTCTGTTGAACTACTGAAGCTTCTGTTTAACAGACGTTGCCTGCTTTATGTTCTACTTTCTGACAAATAAAGCACAGAAGAATAAACTTACAAAGATAAGTTTGTAGCAGTTTGTATTCTCTCCGCATTGCATAATTTTCTACTGCGTTTAACCTTTCTTAATTATTATTCCTACATTTTGTACTCATACATAATACATATGTACGTAAAGCTTGTATGAAGAGAAATGTGGATGTAAGGGAAGCGAGGGAGTTTTGCTAGGATCGAGCAAGTGGCGCTCTTTTGTCTCTGCCTATCTCTGTGGGAAAATGACGTAACAATTTTATGGAAGTTGTTGGCTATTGTATCTTCATTCAAATATCAAATATTATTTAAATAAATAAAAACAACTTCGTGTGAAATCCTGTATAAATGATGCTTCTACACAGAGTGGTTAAAATTAAAAAAAAAACAATTTTTTACTGCGGATTATTTCCAATCTTTGATGGTACAATATTTTTTGAACCACTTAACATTCTAAAGTATTAAATTCAATAACTGTATATCACTGGATCTCGAGATCGTTCAACTTCTCGACAGGCCTCCATCTAATCTAGAAGTAGATCTAATAAATTAAATGCGAACGGACGAACACCAGCCGTGTATAGCATATACAGTACAGAATACGCTCGACATAAAATGTCATAATATAACAGCGCACCGCCTGATGTTAAACTGGAGTGCAGTCGATTAATAGAGGCGACTGTTACTATAGTTAGTAGTGGTATCAATCAAATTGTCACGCCTTTTTCCCACAGGGACAGGCAAAGACAATGAAGCGCCACTTGCCACGATCCTGACACAGCTCCCATGCTTCCCTCACATCCACAATTCTCCTTATACAATATCTACGGTTATGGGCACTAGTCAACCCAGCTTTCTTGAGTATGTCTCCGATTTGGTCGAAAAACCCCTCCTGAGTCTGCCTCGTTTAAGGCATCTATCTACATCAGGTTTAAAAATTACTTTCGTTTAATTTTTTTAGTAGTAGAAATAATATGAATTTTATGGTTGCATCCATTATGCCAGCCAAGTTGGAATAGGCATCTTTCAAGCTGAAGCGAAAGTAAGTCACGTTATTTTATTTTATTGTCACTTGACCGTTTACTATACTTTCGAAAGTGGTGGTACTACTCCGGATCAGCACTGGGCAACTGAGCATCAACTGTCAAGTGTTTACTACTCTTAGCAAAAAACTAACAACAGAATACTTCATCAAAAGCGACTTAAAGTAATAATTCGTTATAATCCGCCATAGATATAAGTAAAAATGTACAGCGAAATGTTTCGAATAGTAGCAATATTCTCCTGACAATGTCATACGTATTATTTAATATAATAGAGTTGAATTCTTTTGTGTTGTAAAATGACACACCAACACAATACATTCGATTATTGGCAACAACTCTTTATTAAAACGGCTTCAGTCTATTGATGGATAATATTATACAATAACAATTCTGTGTTCAATATAAGCATGTTATATATAAAGTGGAAGATATAGAAAAATATATTATTATGAATGCGATATAATACAAAAATAATATATTATTCATTCATCGTTTTAGACAGTATCTTATTCACAAAAAAGAGTGACTTGATTTGTGAATAAGAAATAAATGTACTGATAGTTTATTTTATTGTGTCGCGACATATGACCTTGACTTCCCTTAAGGCAAGTGGAAGTTCAAGAGCACCGACGACTGAAAAACCGACTGAGTTTACAAATGCCTCAGTCGTCGACACTATTTATCGTGATTAGAACTAAGAAATTAGAGTTTGATATAGTTAGATAAAAATTTCATTTTAAGTATGTAACATAATTAGCAAACCAAATTTTAAGCCACTCTTTTCTTAAAAATAAAATTCAAATGACAATGTTAATCAAGTCAACTCGGTTCATAAAAACAACAAGCTAATGATAATAATTCATTTTATAAAATTCGCGAAACAGTTTCAAGCATGACATTGCATAACAAAAGTATGTAAATTCCAAAATGTAAGGAGAATTTTTATGACAGTGCAAGATAGGGAACAGCAAATAGTCGCAGCAGCTGAACAAATAGGACCAAGTTTAGAATTGATGCATAATACTTAGACTAGTTTTTAAGGATTCTGTCGGTGCAACATTTTACTGTTTTACTGTACCTACTCGTACAGTAAAACAGTAAGATGCAGTCCTTTTCATTTATAATTTTAGGGCGGTTGTATATATGTTGTAAATCTATTTTATTCATATATTTTTCTATTGAGACTCGACATCTGATCTCGGCCTGCCTGATGGTAAGCATGATGGAGGTTCAAGAGTGCTGACGACTGAAAAACTCGTCTCAGTTTACGACAGCTCCAGTCGCCGTCATTGTTCCGCCCAAATGTGCTTATTTACGCATCCATTGAAAGATCCAAGGTTCTAGGATGGGAAAACACATGTGCTGGCAACACATTAAGCTTTAAAATATGTTTGATTTTAGCCGGATCAAATGCTCTAGACATCTAAGATATTAAGTACGTATAAACGGGTATAGTTTTTTATTATTGTGATTATGTTCATTTGCTCTCCGGCTATGATATCATTACTACAAAAGTGTACTAATAAAAGTGTATTTTATAATAATTAAAATTATGTCTCACCAAACATAACAATGTAAGTAATGGTCTCTGACTATCCCTGTGGAAATTAATTTATGACAAATAATGATGATGATGATTTTAAATTAATCGTAAAGTGAAAAACTAAATAATAATATATAAATATATATAAAAATAAGTTGGAGAGTGGCATTCTAGTGCTTAGATTTAGTTCTGATAATAGAAATATCATACAGAGACCTATACAATCCACAAAGTACCTATTCTATTGTTTCATAGAATATATAATAACCTGAAAGGTAGTCGGATGTCACAATTAGTGTTGACCGCAGCTCCTTTGATATTCTAAACAATGTGATTATTCCTTAGATAACATTTTCACATAATACATTAGCGTAGATATGTAGGTAGTCTTATAATTTATTATTGTGATCCGTTTTGGTTTAAGTAAGGATTAAGGGACTATGTGGGAAACATTTACGTATAGAACCTTTATTTAGTAATGTAGATGTTTTAATAACATTTTAATAGTAAGCTGTTAATTGTGCTTATGTCATAGCACTTTTTTAAGTTTTATTGCTCAATATTTTATGCATATGACAAATATCCTGGTAAGAATATTTGTATATAAGAATATGAATATAAGAAGGCAATAGTTATGACTATTGGCTCATAAATGGAACCCAATGTTTATCTTTTAAAGGGTCATAAGGGTCTCCTTACGGACAGTTATACACGTCTGTGTATAACTGTCCGTACTCACGACTCTGAGGCAGTACTCCGAAAATGGCAGAGGACCCTTATTGAGGATGCTTAAAAGTGTTTAAAAGCAAGGTGCGACAGGCCGCATAGTGGATGCGATTGTAGTTATTTATCAGTAACGGCAGTCCATGGTTTCAGATAAATAACTACAAATAGCCGCACTTCGCCTAAAAGCCGCACTGGCGTAGTGTTGTCATATGTTGAGCTACAATACAATACAAAACAGAAAAAACAATTCGTTGTTTCGCTTACCTACCGCTGTGTTTATATGAACTGTTACGCGTTTCATAATTCGGTTTTTAAACTCATAATTTTCTGTACCGGGCATAATTTTTTTGTAATTCAGGCATACTGACGACGAGTGAGTCAAGTGTAATGCGACGGTTTATTCAGTCATCCTTGTTTAACACCGGGCGAGTCGATGTCAGATGAGGGGCGAAGATTTATTTCATAGCATTTCTTTGTCACTTTTAATTAATTAGATTGTAAATTACAAGTCTCAAAAAATAATAACATAAATAAATAAAAACTTAAAACCGATACTTTCAGGTTCTCAAGCATCACTTGGATATCGATTTATGTTTCTATTTCATGCGCATGAAAACGTTTTATTTTACATACGCTATGCTCAACGAAATTCAAGGCTTGTAGTATGTGATTGCAAATTTGCATTGAATTGTAATCGTTAGCCGATAACAATTATATGGAACAGCGGAACTCATTTAAAACGTCCATTTGGCAAGCCGCTCGCTGACACCAAATTTGATTAAAGCTTTTTTTGCAAATGCCAAGTTGTTTTGTTTAGGGATATAATTAAAATGTGTACCTCATCCGGATGTGAGGCGACCCAATCAGTCAGCCCGTGGGAAAAATTCTAACCCTCGACCAGTCCAGTTAAATTACTCTCCGTTTTTCACGTCTCCCTGATAATCCATTTTTGTCAACTTTATACGATGTGGGTCGTTTGCTCTTCTCATAATTAATGTGCTATTGGAGCTTTGAATATTTATTTATTTATCAGTATATTTAATTATACATGGATCTTAATTAAAACCTAAACAACGTATTTATGTTGTAACTTTTAAACAGAATGCCTTTGACATTAAATATTTAAATGGCGACCAGCGTTGCGTATTGGTTAATACGCGTAACTCCAGGGTTCGAATCCCGGTCGGAGCGAAGAAATATTTCATAGCATTTATTTGTAACATTTAATAATTAGATTTAATATTTCAAGTATTTGTTAATAAACCAATATAAGGCAGATTTGATCCCGGTCTGCGTGTTTAAAAGTGGTAAGCAGACAGACAGTAGTCATTTACCCAGTCTGGTTTAGTACAAGTATACAGACCGTGAAATGACAATTCAAAGTACGCCGGCATAACGAATGAAACTGCGACTTGGAGTTATTTAACTGTAGTAGTACTGTAGAGTGTAGAATTTAACCAGTCATAGACCGCGCGGTGCCTTTTAATGTCAAATCACATTTTAAAAATATTAATATTCTCATAGTTTAAACATTAGCGAGTCTATTTAAAAAAATAGACGAACGTTTATAATTAACAATGACTACGTATTTACTTAAGGTTGTGATTGACTATGGGTGATTAATGAGTTTTGTTACAACTTTGACAGTCATTGCTAAATGCTAAATCGGTAACGATTTTAAACTGTTAAAATACACTTAATTCTAAAAGATTTAGCTTCAAATTCGCTTACCCGCGCAATATTTTACACAAATAACTTTATTGCAAAGGGAGAAATATGATTAAATCTCGGACTTTATTACAGTAGCAGATGATTAATTTAGAATTGAAATATAAAACCATTTTGCTTCTACAAGGTTTCTACCCGTCAACTAAGAGCATTTTTAACAATTTCCTAACAACATAAAAGCAAATAATAAATCTATTTAATTATAAATTTTGTAACAATCTTCCTTTATTAATAGGTAATTCTAGCCGTGGAAGGCATAAGATAACGATGCCGTAAGCATCTACTTAGGCTCATGTAGTACAATAGCAGAATGTTCTAGAAGCATTGTTATATCTCCCTTTGTTGGTATGACATAACCACCTGTGTCTAAACCGTGAATAAATTAGGATCTCAACTCAGTTAAATTTATAGAGTTAAGTTCGCATTTAAATATAAAGCGAACATCTTCACCTAATTCACTAATCAAACTTTAGGGAAACAATGTGGGCGGAACGGATTATTTGAAATAGGGCTCCATTACATATGTATTACAAACACTTCATGGTAAATTGAAGCATTAAAATTAATATAATTATTATACATTTTATATACTTTATTTTATAGACTTATAAAGTAAACGTGCTTAAAATTTTGACGACATGCGTGGACGAACGGTTCGATTCCCGGTCGGAGCAAATATTTGTTTCATAGCATTTATTTGTAATATTTACTAATGTTAAATATTGCAAATATTTGTTAATAAAAAATTAAAAAAGAGATATATATTTGCTTCGGGTCTGGTTATAGAAGAGTGGTAGGCAGTGGTACCCAGTCTGCCGATCCGGGGTAGTACCACCACTTACAAGTATACAGACCGTGAAGTGATTTGGTCACGTTTCGGTATCAGCTTGTAAGTTGCCGGTTCCATATAGGCCGGCATAGTGGATGTGATTGCTACTCACAGTTATTGAATTGTAGTAGCAGTGACATTCTTTCAAGGACAACACTTCGGCTTATGATCAAGCGGGGTGCTGTCTTATGTCGAGTCACAATAAAAAAAAACAGGCCGACCAAAGTACACAAGTCATATCAAAGATTCAGATTCATTGGTAACGGCAAGTGGTTATTATTATTGTTTATTTATTTACAATTCTATACTAAGCTATTAAACGTGCTTGTATCATAGAAACAAGACGACCAAAGGACACATATTAACGATTCATTGGAACCGGCAAGTGGTTGTGAACCGTGGGTTCTCGGTTTGCGTAACCATAGCACTACTACTACACCACGGTCGCCTCTATACATAAAATATGTTTTATAGTGTGTTTGACGATTATAAATGCATTATTACTTAAAAGTGTGATTTTAAAATTGCTTTACATTCAGGGGGTGTGTAATTGGAAATACGTCAATCATGCCTGACTGTTTTCATTTTCACGCATGAAGCCACGAAGTTTGTATTCCATTGTCCAATTATCGTACAGAATCGATAATAATAACAAAAATTATTGATTAAATCAAATCCATATTGAGGTTTATAAATGACATGTTTACGTACGCCTCTCGAAAGGACTTGAGACAGAGTAAAGTTTTCCCTTTATTATTTGCTTTCTTCCCTTTTTATTATCCTTTTCGGTTGTTATTTCCTTATTGGGCAAGTTTTTAATATATTACCGGTTTGGTGCTATATAAATGAAAATGTACGTGTAACCATTATTAATTGTTCGATGTTACGCTCAGGTTAGATCCATCGTGGTTCCGAACTGATTTATGTTGCGATCAATAACGTACAACAACCAAGCATTGTATTTTATTAACTTTTAACATAAGGTATGGTCGACCCACAGTAAATTTGGTCATTCGTAATAAAATAGGCTCAAACAAAGTTTCTTAAATTGCTACTTTTGTTATTGAGAAATCTGATCTCGACTTGCCTTATGCCAAGCAAGGGGAGTTCCAAATTCACTGTCACCTGAAAATCCTGACGTTTAAGGCTGTCTTAGTCACTATACAAAAGGTGTTTTATACGCTTCGGTTTATACGGCCAAAGTTATTGAATGAGAAAAGCATTACTGTGAATTGCTCTACAAAGAATCGTTTAGTTCGACTAGATATCCTTTTTTTTGGAAGTAAGGATAATGAAATAAAGATTTTCTAATATAAAGTTATTATTAGATTCTTGCCTACTACGGGGGAAATGTAATTTCCGTTATTAAAATCAACCGTGATCTATCGGAGAAAGTTTGATTTTTGGATCAGCATTATAAGTTTAATTCTTACGTGGGCGGTGCCAATCAGCTTATGTACTTATATAAATATAGAGTTAAGCCCAAAAATACAACAATATGAAAAAAAGATATATAGGATTAGATTTTGTTATTTAAATTTTTTTTTATTGTATGTACCATTAATTGTAACTATGCTTAAATGTCTGTATGCCTGTAATGTATTTAAATAAATAAATATACTAGGTATACGTTGTTCTTATTACAGAGGTTCTAATCAGCATAATTTTTAATTTGAAATTCAACGTTTTAGCTTCAGCTGTGTACTAAAGCTAAAACGTTGACTTTCAAAGGAACCCTTGAGGATTCCTTTAAGTCCTTCTTTTGTATTTTATATAATAGAGAAAATATAAATAAATTTTTAATAATAAAGATTTTAAAAAGAAAATTTTATAATCCCTAAATCTTTCCATGGAATATGGGGCACTCCATTAGTTTAACAATAAACATAATGCCACAATTTGTAGAACAAGAACCTCCAATGGGAACATGTATGTAACATTATGGTTTTGTTATTTTTGTTAAACATTGGCTTCGTTCCAATCCTAAAAGAAATGAGCAAAGTAAAAATTATTTTCCATTTAAACTTCCGAAATAAACATAATCTTTCAGTACAAGACGTCCCCATAAAGTATACGTTTTTATTTCTTTTAATAAGTAGGTATCTTTAATAAAGCAGAATTGTTATCCTAAAATATAATTCAATGTGTAGTAAAAAAAAATATTTTCCTTATATAACTACATAATATTTATTCATTTAATGTTGTTGCCGATGTGCGTGGCTACTGTCGATCAATCGGAAAACAGGGTTTGATTTCCAACTTACATTTATTCCGGAGCGTAACTTTTCTTTTTGTTTCCATTCCCTGGGGACTTCTGAGGTTTTATTTAATTTGGGTCGGTCAGTTTCTTCTTCTTTTATTTTATGTCTTCGTTATACGAACAAATCAGTGAAGCGCACTGCGCTGTATGCTCCAATCAAAATTTTCATAATTCATGAGGGTTCTTGTTAATACTTGATACGGGAATGTAAATATCTCCTTGTTTCGACATATTTCTGAGATTTTTCTCAGTTTTTGTGAGTCTTGTGTTTTTTTAATTGAAGCCAATGTATTTTTATATAAAAAAATATTGCTAAATCACTCTAAATGAAGCTCTTTAAACCTAGATGAGTAGTTGAATTATTGTATGTCTAGAGGTCAAAGAACAATAACTATTCGGGTCACTGGTCAAGAGTATATGAAGAAGTTTAAGTATCAATGCCATATTTTATTATGTACTTATCAAAGTATATTAAGCTGTTTTCGTTCATGTGAGCAAATATATATATATATATATATATATATATATATATATATATATATATATATATATATATATAGTATATAGTAGTTATATTTAAAGTAGACTAGTTTGTTTATGTAAAGCAAATTCAAACGAAAAAGTAAACTTGAATTATACATAATATTGAAGAAGAAATTGATGATATCAAAATTATTTACGAGTTATTTCGAAGTACTTTGTCTTTTCGGAAAGTTTAATTATCTTTTCATGTTGTAAAATATATTTTCTGTTTTTGTCAGAGACAAAGGTTACTCAAATTTTACTATATTATAATCACTTAAAGCCCCGGATTACCTGAAATGGGATTATTCAAAGTTAACAAGGTTTTTAAAGCCCTCTTTGTAAAACTAGACTTACAAGAAGGCATAAAAAGGTAACTAAGTAGACCTCTCAGCTCAGCTCACCACTAACTTTTAAAAACAAGCATGTTCAAGTACTGTTTGATGTATAAAACAAGATTACTCAATTTCGTACCACCATCTCTTAATTGCAATTTTGTTTTATTCCTTGAAATTTATTCCTACATTCGCATAGTTTTTACTTTCAAAAACGTATTGCTGCTGCGTTTGAATATTAAAACCCAATATTATCTTTTTTTATTACCGCGAGAGTATGCTTTGGAGGAATGAATATTGATGTGACGTCATAAAAATGCCAATAGTAATTTTATCCAAATAAGCATATTTGACGTATGAATTGACATTTGACGATTAAAACAATAATGCTATAAGAAATGGTAGTACGCCCGCAGATCTCTGTCCGTGGCATCAGTCGTTTTCGCTCATTGACAGGAGCGGGGAGAATCCCAGATGTGTTTGTGGAATAATTTTAGATTATTTCCTACTACCTCGCTATGTATGATGCTAAGTACACACTATGCTTACAGATTTATCACCGCCATCATGCCAGCGATAATGGCCCTTATTCACGCTAAGATTTGTATCGCAACATGTATCATTGATTCCGTATCATGATTCTAATCTCAACGTGCAACGATTGTTTCAAAGTATCAAGGTATCAGATACAGCTGTATTGGTTTCACGCCACTGCAAAGATATAATAGAAGGTTCTGAGCAATAAAATTTTATGCTTCAACCCTGCTTCTGTGGTGAGATACGAGTACATACACCGCTGTGTCTGTCCGTTCATAATTTTTTTTTCCGATAAGCTAAAGTCTGTTAAAATTATAATTGACGGTTAAGTGGTTAAAGAGATATTGATCATAGTTTGGAAAAGTTATGTAGTAAACGATGTAACTTTTGTGTAGAATCATCGGTAGACTGGAAAGGCACACAGAAATTGAACTCGGACTTGTTAATTATTCTATAGTAAAGACGTAAATTACGTTCTATAAAGTGGGTAGAACTGGGTAACCTATTTCAGCTCATTTGGCAGAAACTAATAACAAATGTAGACACAGTGCATTAGGCGTTCAGAATACCGAAGCATCAATGATTAATGAAAATATGCCACATAGACATTGTTATGCGTCGGCACGAGCTCGCATCGCCCTCGTCATCACATCTGAAAACTGCATATGTATGCTACTGTTATACTCGTAAATCCTTTTAAAAATTTTAGTTTTACCTTAGTTTTTATTAGTATTTATTTGTAAAATTGAATTATATAATAATATTGTATATATGTTTATCTTGGTGGCAGTGTAAGGGGTGGTACTACCCGATCCGGGGTAGTACTACCACTTACAAGTGTACAGACCGCGTTTCGGGGTCAACTTATAAGTTTCTGGTTCCAACTAGGTCTCTTGAAGCACAGTCTAGCTTAACATCAGGCTGCTGTCGAGCCCCAATAATAAATAAATGCAAAATATGTTAATAAAAAAATTGTTAGGTATTTGCCCAGTTTTCCGATCTGGCAAATACCTAGAGTAGAACACCTAATTAATAGGACAGACCGTAAAGGGACTTAGTTTTTGCGACCACGTATAGATATTTAACTCCAGATAACCATCATAGTATATGTCCATCATATGTCCATCATATGTATGTCATATGTATATGTCATATGTCCGTATATGTCATCATGTCATATGTCCAGCCACAATACAAAAATTGTGTTACGTTATTATTTCAATGGCCTGATAAGATGAACCCGTATGTGTTATTATAAATTTTTACTATTTTATTGTCTCCGAATATTCTTTAGTGACAAAGTCGAGAACAATGTAGAAATACTCGTATTTTTCATCATATCAACTGGATGTCTTTGTATTCGACGTAAACGTTTCTACTTTCATGAGCAGGAGAAAATAAATGTTGAAATTTGACACTCTCGTCAATACGTAGCCAGTCTATTCTGGATCCTAAAAGTACTCAGAGAAGAATCACTTTGAGTAATTTATTATTAAATTGTCTGTTTTTGGCATCGGTCATTGGGGAAAGACCCTTTGTATAAACGCTATTTTCCGTACTATTCATGCGATTTTATGCTTTGTGTAGAGGCTGTGGCATTATGTGTCTATAGACAATAACCGACCTCTTTTCCATTGCATTTTCCTTTTTCATGGAAGCAGATGTTTCCTTTCTCTTTAATATTCCTAGAAAAAGATGCCATTAAGGGTGTCGTGCAATTAAGATATTGAGGTTTTATTTTTATGATAATAAATTTGCAAGATACCTAATAGTTTTTTTTTGTATTGTAACTCGACATAATGTGACAAAACAACGCCATGATATTAGGCTACAGTGCGGTTTATAAACAGAGGACGGCTACTAGAGTTAAATAACTACAAGTAGTTGTCGCATCCACTATGCCGGCCCAGCAGAATCCGACAACATTAAAGCTAATCCCGAAATGTATATTTCAGTGTGGTGGTACTACCCCGGATCAGCAGACTGGACAAAAAGACCACCAACTGTCCGCCTGCTCTTCATATTTACCCGGAGCAAATATATGCATTATTTTTTATATTATTCTGGAAATACACTATGAAGTATTGGCAATCATTATATAAACACAAGTTTTATAGTCTAAAGAAACTGAAAATAGGAAAGGATTTTTTACTTAAAGCTGAATCAGTTTGACGCTTATATTTCACTTCACTTCGACCTATATAGCTCACACTGGTATTCAGAACTTAGAATAGTATTAGGACTCAATTTCATACCAGTTAGAACTAGGCCAATTCTATAGATGTTCTAGAGAGCACTTGGCTTACAGAAGTTTTGAGGATAAAGTTTATTCAAAATTGGTATATTCAATAATGTTGCATATTTGCCGATATAGTCGCAATTCCATTCAGCTAGGCTAAGCCATGTTCAGCTAGGATTACGTGTATTGTTGACAATTTGTAAACTCAGTTGTTGATCCTTTTCCGATCGCTGATCAACATTGTACAAAACACATTTTAGATAAATTAAATTTTGAACCAGTTATAATCTTTGTTTATTATTGTAATCTCGATTTGCCGGATGGTAAGCAAGAGGAGGTCCGAGAGCACGAACTACTGATAAAACCGAATTAATTACGGTTGGCTTAGTCACCTTCACTATGCCAGCCAGACCAAATATATTACATCCCCGATTGTAAATTATTTCTATTACTAAAATATATAATGTGGTTATATTAATATATTTTATATATAGGTGTATATATATATATATATATATTACTATATTTAGCAGTGGTGTTTCCTTTTACTTTGAACGTAGGAGCCTACCTACGTAGGAAAGGTATTTTGAATGAGAAAAAAGTTACTAATAGCACTTCTAATATTATTAAAAGAACCTCCTACGCCTTAGTAAACATAGAAAGAGCGATTGTTGGCGATGTCCTCAGAAGGGCGAGGCCTGGTAATCCATTACACTAACTCGCACGGGATTACCTCAAAAGGATTTTGGGATGCAAGCTTTTTATATATAAGGTACAACATTCAAAGTAATAACGTTTATTAAATATGAACGCTTTA
The DNA here is from genome assembly GCA_905220615.1 of Tinea trinotella. Lineage (NCBI taxonomy): Eukaryota > Metazoa > Arthropoda > Insecta > Lepidoptera > Tineidae > Tinea > Tinea trinotella. Next base: position 4,986,097 of record HG992311.1, read on the forward strand.
CTTTTCTTAAGCCGTATTCACATTGTATAAATAATGGCAACACAATTTTAGGTAACTATGGATTTATTTAAAAACTTGCGCAATAGTACAAAGGCAGACAAAGCCAAAAACTCTACCAGTCAACCTTTAGGATGTTGATCCGACGATGTAGATGAGAGACTTAAAAATTAAGGAACTGGCGCCACGAATTTGATTGATTTTGGTTTATATGTATTATCTAACCTAATTCATGAACCTACACACTTGTATCGTACCTATAAACAATGTGCGTTTTTTTATATATATTCGCATGATTATTAGATTTATTATCCTTAAGAAAGCTGAGTTGCCTGGTGCCCATAACCATAGAGCTTGTATGAAGAGAATTATGGATGTAAAGGAAGCGAGGGAGTTGTGTCGGGACCGTGGCAAGTGGCGCTCTATCACCGCTAATTAAATAACTACTAATTTAATCCTTTTACCGTAGCCTGCACATAATGAAACAATGACGTTTTATCTTTGTTTTATACTTCGAGTTATACGAGAACATAATTTCAAAATTCAAGTGTCTAAATTGAAACACTACGCAGTGCGGATGTTCACTGAATACGTTATGAATTATTTGCCACGTAATAACTGTTGTTGTTCTTTTGAAAGTGATTGCCAAAATAATGGATAAAAAAATAAACTAAAAAATGTTCATATATTGTACCCTTAAATTTGTATAAGAGACACATAAAACGAATTTCTCAAAAGCGTCAAATATTATGAAATTGTAGTTAATTAGATGGTTAACGTCAAGAAATTCGAAAACCACATTAGATGAACGCGTAAGTAAACATGAGTATCTTATATATCGCGATATGAAGTACAAATAAGGGTCTACTCTGTAAATACGTGAAGATAATGGGCAATGTGGCCTTGAGGTGGTATTTCAAACATCCTATACACACAGTAGCATATAAATTTTAAGCGAGCTTTACTAATTGCCTCCGGCGGCGGCTGGCTGACGTGATGTCGGTTAAGTACGTGTCTACAATGGAAACTTCAGGTCATATGTCTACTTATTCAATTTTCTTTTCTTTTCTTATGTTTCTTCAACTTATACTCAACCTGCACGTTTCGCTTTTTGACACGGGATGCTTTGTCGAAAAAAAAAGACTTCATATATCCTAAAATATACATATTACAGGCATACATGAGTAGCTTTCTGTAGTAGTAAGGAGGAATGACATGTGAACGACAATAAACCCCTTCCGCACCGCTCCACTACTGCAGAAACCTCTTCAGTTAACGCCTAAGTATATCATTTTATAATACTATTATATAATAACTCGTATACATTTCTTCTTACTTTTATAATATTTTAAAGGGGCTTCTAGTTGTTCCATTTACTAACTACAAGGCCTATAAATTTGAGAACATTGGAAAGTTCTAATACCAGTACATGGGAGTTCGGTGCATTTTATAGTCCTGCTTTGGATATCATTTTACTAAAGAAGGTTTTATGCACGCCATTAAAGTATAATTTTAGTAATTATATCAAGTTTATGACGAAATTACCCTTAACTCGAAACATGGTTATAAAATTGTTTGCGTATGAATTCTTTCGTGTATACGAGTATACGTATACATGACTACCTAAGAAATATTTGGCATTTTACCAATTCCAGTCCTTTTTCGTATCTATATTGCGATATTAGAAAAGGTTTGAATAAAAAATAGGGTTCTTAAAATGCTACATGACTTTCCTTTTGTAATTTATTATAAATATTAGAGAAACATTCGCAATATTCGTGTCCGTTTGACATTAACATTTAATTATAATATTTATTTTTGTATTTTATTGTGTCTCGACATATGGCAGCATCCTGCTTGATGTTAAGCCGGATTGTTGTTCATGAATTAAGTCGACTGCTACTAAAGTTAAATAACTCCGAGTAGCAGTCGCATCAACTATGTCAGCCTAGTTAAAACCAGCAACTTTCAATCTTACCTTTTAACGCGACTGGATACTTCACGTTATCTACACTTGAAATTGGTGGTTCTACGCGGGTCGGTAGACCGGGCAAATTACCATTAACTGTCTGCCTATCCCAGATATTTGCTACGTTTCTGGAAAACGTAGCAAATATCTGCATCATTTTTTAAAATACAATTATTTATAATGATTTTAATAATTAGGTATATACGTATTTACAAAATGTATTACAATATAAATTTAAAAAAATACGTATAACAAAATAACTGCTATGAAACAAATCTTTACTCCAACCAAATCCATCAAATCAAATCCAAAACTTACTAATGTGTCAAATGGTTTATTTATAAAAAAAAACTTATTAATTTTAGGCGGAAACGACGTAGATTATAATAATTGAATGTGAATAATAAACGCAATTAATTATGGAAATAATTTCAATATAAATGATTCTATTGATAAAAGGTTATTGGTATAATATGTTACACAGATTTATCAAACAGGCAATAACGTCACCCACCTGATGCTAAAACCAAATCCCATTTAAATGGATTAAATGATTTATTTCTAACATATTCAACAAAGACTGTTTCAATTGACCGAAAAGATTCATTGACTTAATAGAAGGTAACGTAATGCCTTTAGCGCGATCTGAATAAATTATATTGGTTAACATTTAGCTTTTGAATTTTTAATCTTAATTGCGAAATGCCAAAGCAAATTTGTGTTTTAATATAAAAGGCTAATTAGTAAAGGTAATTTAAATTATTTTATTTCAAGGTTCGGCGGGTTGCTTCTATGTAAAACAATTAACAAGAGGAATACTTTACCAGACCATGTGTTCTCTTTATTTTAAAATCTTTGATCTTTCAAGCGCAGCTTTAAAAAGCCAGCATAGTGGCGGCGAATGAGGCAACCATAAAATAAAACGATTTTTTTAGTTGTCGGCGTTTTTGGGCTGGTTGGTCTGCCATCAGGCAAGTCGAGCTAAGACTTGTCAATCAATTAATCAATCAAATTGTCACGCCTTTTTTCACAGGAATAGGCACAACTCCCTCACATCCATAATTCTCTTCATAAAAGCTCTACGGTTATATTATAAAATATGTTTTAGAAGTTTAGGAAATATTAAAGTCTGTCATCTACTGCATTATTTAGACGATATGGGTTCCGATATAAGATGAAACGCTGAGTGAATCGCATTTGGGGATTCGTCTCTGAATAACCAATAACTCAAAACGATACAGTTGTGTCGACCGAGGCTGTCTCAGAATATATTAACCGACCTTGCCAATGTATCCTTTCTTCTCTTAGGGAGAAGTTTGTATTTATGTATATTTATGAAGAATTGTGTCTCAAAACAATTATAACACATGTTAAAGAAGGACATTCTACATTGTCTATATGCAACATTCTATATGCATGCCCGTACTCTATGTACGTATTCTACAGTTATAGAGACAATTTACGGCATTATTGAGTAGGTATTCGTATAATAGAATTAACAGAGAAGAATAGGTAAATATTTTAAATATACTTAAGTATTTATTGACTGAAACCTTGAAATATACAGTTTGTGTACACTCTTTTTTATTTTATTAGGTCGTAAGTTCTTTTTAAAGGAGTGGTAGGAAGTCGTTCCCAGTTCGGAATAAGCTTGTAAGTTGCTGGTTTTAACTGACCGGCACAGTAAATAAGACTGCTACCTACAGTTACTTCACCGTAGTAGCAGTCACCCCATTCACGGACTACACTCCAGCTTAAAATCAGGTGGGGTTCTGAAAAAACAACGTGATTACTGATCTCGAATAAAAGCAAGTTTTCTTACTATGCGCCTTTAGCTGGACTGTTATAATGTTAAAGACCGCGATAGTAAGCCGATAAAATAAAATAAACGCGATAGTAAGCCGCATAATTTTTCTTAAATTCATTACTCAATGTTCGCGCAAAATGTAAGAAAATACTCTTTCGTGATGGACCACAAGGACACAAGGGGTCCTGTTATGTACTTAAAAGTCAGATTTTATAAACGCGGGGATCAGCTAGTTTTATTACAAATCAACCATATAAAATGTTTAATATAGATATTTCTTAATAACAATATTATAATTTTATTCAGTATAACTCTCATGGAAGATTGTGTCGCTGATGTTAATTAATCATTCATTCCATTAACCTAACTTCATTTGTTCAAGTACGCTCTGATACAATTTGTCATTAATCTTGAACTTCCTCCAGAGACGTCTCAACTAACTACAGCGGCATGAGTCGATCTTCCTTCAAGCCTGATACTTGTGCAAGTAACCTCACTAGACTATGACATAGATTAATATTAGATTTATTAAGAACAGCTCTGCTCGGGTGCTTCGAGGCATCGACTAACGCTCACCTTGTTGACCGTGCCCCGGGTCAGTAGCAATGTAGGTCTTTCTGTGTGTATTGTTACAGTCAAGTACAAACTAGATATATTAATATAACTTATCTATCAATCAATAAAATTACAACTCATTTTTTCATTTAGTTATCTCCTTCACATCTTCTTCAAACAGATTCTATATGAAAATGGTACTGCGGAACGCTGCTTTCGCACTACTAAGTTCCAATTTTAACAAATCATACTTATTTTGTACCTAGTTACATATACAAATTTATTTACAAAGTGGGATGGAATCAAATGTACGAGTTACACAATTAATACAAAGATGTTAACTTATTTATGAGTAGACTTACAAATAACCGCGACTTGTAGTAACTCTTTGACATAATTATTCAGTTTGTAAAGCACACTTGCTATAATACGAGAATTATAGAATATTTATTCATTTAGAATTATCAACAGAAAATATGTACTCATCAAATATACTCATAAATATCAATAACTAAATTTTGGTGACAATCTTGTTTTTGTTTTTACAATTCTATACTAAACTTGTATCAAACTATACTATCTATACTAAACTTGTTTTTGTATCATAGACACAGGACAACCAAATTTTATACCAAAGATACATTGGTACCGGTGAGTGGTTTTAAACCCGTGTTCTCGGTTCGCGTGACCATTGCACTATCACTGATAAATAATTTTCCAATAACTATTACAATATGCAATAGAATAGAAACATTTAAAATAAAACTATAATACAATTAATTTAGCTCTGAAATAAATGCACAAATATAAAAAATTCAACATATAAATTAAAACTTAGGCCGGCATAGTGGCGGCGGCTGGGGCAGCCGGGAACTGACTCGGTTGTTCCAGTCGTCGTCACTCTTGGACCTCCTCTTGCTTATCATCAGGCGAGTCGAGGTCAGATGTCGTGTCACAATAAAAAAAATAAAAAATAAAAATCTTACAAACTAATAAACATAATATATTTAATACATTTTAAAAAGGAAACGACATTTTAATTTTATTTTTGTTTTTGTGATCACAATACGAATATTTTATTTTAAAAGTCACTGCTGCTAAAGACAATTAAATACCTGTAAGCAATCATATCTACTGTAGTAGCCTGACTGAATTCCGCCAGTTTGAAGCTGATTCCGAAACTTTTAAGATAATTCCGCAACGCGATTAATCATAGTAAAAAAACATATATTTTTACAATTTGATAAACTGTAGTAGCAGTCACCTTCATACACGGATCACACTTCAGTTTAACATCACGCGGGGATTCTGTCATATGTCAAGCCACCATTTTCTTTTTATAGAAATCCTGAAATGTTAGGCAACACAAGTTAAGGAAAAAAAAAATTGTAATAAAATCTTGTAATTATTTTAGCGTTGCAAACATTCATTAATTATTTTTCGTAGTAATTAGGTGCTGTTGGTTTTCATTACCGCGAGTGGACTAATTGGCAGAAAATATTTATAATTATTAAAGGCAACTCTTTTTAACATTTATAATATATTGAAATATACGGAAACACAGAATCATTTCAAAATAAAATATATAATATTATGTTATAATATAAAAATAAAGAAATATAAATAAAATCGAATAATGTGCTGAACACTACAGTAAAATAACTGAATATTTTACCTGCAATTATTTAATAAACATAAAGAATAATTTTGAACGTTGAGTAACCATTCCCACAAAGGAATTTAAATGTGTATCATATATGTGGTTTTTCTTTCATAATAATAATATTATTTTTTATTTTGTTTCAGATCAATACAGCCATCTCAATGACTACATAAATGTGAAAATATTCGGATGTCTTCAAAGGAATATGAAAATTCGAAGTCTGAAACATATTAGGCTCGTAGCCTTATTGTGCACTTGCCTATTTCTTCCTGTGACTTGTTGTCCAACACAATGCATATGTAAATGGAAAAATGGCAAGCGCTATGTGGAATGTATTGACAAAGACTTGAAACTCATACCAAGCGTACTAGACAGCGAAACTCAAGTTTTGGAATTCAGCGGAAACGATGTACAAGTTTTGCAAAAAGAAACATTCCATAAGTTAGGCCTGTTGGATTTACAGAAGATCTTTATGCCAAGATGCAAGATTCATAAGGTCGATAATCACGCTTTTAAAGGCTTAGCCAATTTAGTTGAGCTTGATTTATCCCACAATTATTTAACTGTTATACCCTCGTCAAATTTCATTTACTTCCCGTCATTGATGAGACTCTCTATGAATAATAATCCTATCACATCTATTAAGTCGAATTGTTTTCAACATTTGTCCTATCTGACAACCTTAGAGCTCAGCGATTGTAAAATTGATTTTATAGAAAATGACGCATTTTCCGGTCTCAACCATATTGAATGGCTGAGATTAGATGGAAATAAATTATCAAATATCCAGGGGAAAAATATTTTGCCAGATACTTTGAGGGGTGTTGAATTACAAAATAACAAGTGGGTTTGTGATTGCAACCTCAACGATTTACATAAATGGTTATTGAATTTTAACAGGCCTCATACAATTGAACCTATTTGTTCAACACCTGACCGATTAAAAGATAGAAAAATTTTGAGCATAACTAATTATGAATTGGCATGTCTGCCACAACTATCACCAACATCGGTGTATTTAGAAACAAACGAAGGTGGAAATATTACACTAGAGTGTCAAGTTAAAGCCGTTCCCGAGGCCAAAGTATCATGGTGGTTTCAAGGTCAAGTTGTACATAATGATTCACTCATTTCACCAGGCTTTAGAATTATATATTATTTAGAAGAAGGCACGACAAACAAAAAGAGTGAACTGTACATTTTAAATATTAATAATGATGACAATGGGACTTATTCTTGCGTTGCTGAAAACCCCGCAGGAAAAACACAAGCTAATTATACAATAAAAATAATCGTTAAGGAGGAGCCTGTTATTATTGTTGTTACATTTCCTCAAAAGCACATTATTATTATAATAACTGGAGTGTTTTTGATACTGGTGTTAGTTTTGTTAATTGTAGCTGTTGTGTTATTAAAATTTAAAGCAGATACCAAAACACGGAAAAAGACCGAAAGTAGCAAAGACGTAGCTTTAAGAAACAGGAATTTACCAACTTTAAGAGATAACCCGCATACATTCGATGCATCACAAGCTAAGACTAATGGAAGTTTAATTATAAACGCTCAGACCCATCATATTCTCCATTATACTGTACAAGGAAAGAGAGACTTTGATAACACATCAGATATCTTTCCGGTCGGAGGTATGAAAGGCTATTCAGATAGAAATCCTGACATAATAAACGACGCAGAGGCTGTAGCAAACAATACGGCAAATGACAACAGTCTGATGACTGTATACAATTCTAACTGTAACACCGAAACATTTCAAGATGAACCATCATTTACGGCACCTCCTATCCGTCAAGTTACTTGGCAAGATCAACAACAGCCTATAAAGAACGTTTCAAACTTGTCGCCTAACAATTTAAATACTTTGTATCAACACTCAGTAGACGTTCATTTAAATCCTGGTTGTTTTTTGGACAGCGATGGCTACCCCTATGATTATGGACTTCCAAAAGTACCATGCAGGACTACAATGCATGCAGTCCCAGTAGGACCATATTATCAAACTTTGCCACACAATCGACCTAAGGCACAGAAATTATCTTGTAAGTTTGCTAAAGACAACGAATTTAATGCACCTGCATGCCCAAACGTAGAGCCATTTAATACGGGTAATGTGAGACATACGCTTGAGGGGTATCCATATTCCCGAAATAGACAGCAAATAGCGTTTGTAGGCAATGGAACGTTATTCTATAACGATTCAAATTTTGTTCCTTCACCGCCTGAGGGTTATAAATCAGAACCAGTTGCTACTCAGTGTTGTGGAGGTACAATGGCAGATCCATGCAATTCTTATATGGTGAATACAAAGGGGACTTGTGCAGTGATGGTGCCAGTCGGCATAGCAGAGTCTAATGTCGGACGATGCTATCACGTCGAAACTAGGTGCGTAGATACACAAACAACAGAACCAAGATTACCAACTGAAAATGTAGATAATAATTTAAAACCTAACCCACAAGTAGCTAATACAAAAAATGAACCAGAGATATGCTCGGAGAGTCCTGATGAAGGCTACGTCGGTGACGGGGTCGATACGGCGGATATTTGACGAAGGCGGTTATTAGTCGAAAATGCCAAAGCTGGCCGACAGACATTAGACAGCAATAAAAGTGATAACACGACTGAATAAAAATAATGTGGTGAATAGTTTTTTTATGATTACAAAATTTTAAATAAAAGTGTTTCGGAATTTAAAAAAACTCAAAACTTTCAAATCGTTATAGTGTATTTTTTTAAATATAAACCTCTTTAAGTATTTTAACATTTTCTGTGAATACCAAACAAATGTGCATAGCAGGAATGCAACCAAAATGGGTAATTATAGATTAGTCTTAGTTGACGTTGTAAATATTTTGTAAGTAATTGTAAATGTAGAAAAATAATTGCATAAGGAATACTCATACGTTAGAGGTAATGAGATATTAAATATCAGGGTACTTCCCTTTAATAAACAAATTTAAATTATTATAGTTTAAGAAAAGATTTTGTAAAAACTTTGTCTTTAACAAAAACAAAAATATGTACATACGACTAACAGGATTTGTTTGACCAAACAATTAATTTTTACTTTTATCATGGGCCTAAAATTGTTTTATTTTTTAATAACTACACGTGGCCTTAACTATGTAATTACTTTATATTCATTCATGCATTTATTTGTATCAATTCAGTTTTAATATTATGAATATTCAATTATCTTTTTTTGTATCTTATCTCAAAAAAATATTTGCTCAAGCTAAAGAGCAATTAAACGCTTAATAAATTTATTTTCTGCACATTCCGATCCTGTTGTAACGTTCAAATTTTTAATTTTATATTAATGAAATTCAAAAGAAAATAATATAACGACGTTGATTTAATCTCGACTTAATTTTCACGACATTTGTTTTTGACGGACAATACTTGTTTTTAATAACTTTTCCTTGAGTTCTGAATGATCCAGATCGAACTTTGTATAAACTTGGACTGATTTTCTTAGCATCTTTATTTAAAACATACGAGTACATCATACTTTTACGTAATGACATATTCTTGAATTTAAAATCGCGACCTATTTTATGGGTTAACTTAGCTCAATTACATCTAAATGTTGGTTTTGTTAATATAATTCAAAAATATTGATGAACGGTAATTCCTTAGGCGTTATCGTTATTCCTCTTCTACTATTTTATATTTTTATTAGCAATTTATGATTATGCAATGTATACTCAGTTTTTATTGAGAATAAAATATTTAAACACTAGATTGTCACTTCCATATCAAGTAATCTGATTCGCAATAAATAAAAATAAGTTAGGTACCTATAAGTAGGAATTTTAATCTGGTGTTACATTTGTTGTAGATAGAAACACTACATTGTTGCAATTTTTAGTTAATATTTAGCAAACACGAACCCATGTTACAATGTTATATTAGATATAATTGTAGATCTCCATGAAATCGAATATAATGATTTTTAAGTAATATTGTATTTTTATTTTATATTATTAAAAAAATACATGACAGAAATATATTTTTAAAATTACTTAAATATACTATTAGTCTTCTCTTGAATACTGCTATTGCAATATTGTCGTATTCAATTATTGTTGTGACTGGGTTGATATTTTATGCAATCATTCAAATTGTCACGCCTTTTTCCTACAAGGATAGGCAGAGACAATGGAGCGCCACTTGTCACGATCCTTACACAACTTCCTTACTCCTTTATTCTTGTTACTTATTTATGCAATAAAGCAGTAACTAAATAAAAAATAAACAAATATAATACAAAGAAAAAAAATGATCATAAAATACCTGTACTATAATAATCAGAATTACGAGTATATAAGAAGTCATAAATAAATCGTTAAGAAATTCAGGGTTATAAACTTTTAAATGGATTTTCGGCATCATCTGAATAAATGATAAATGTAATAAAATTTATTGCACATCAATATAATTATAATGTCGTTTGAATTTTTATTTTTACGATATTTATTATTCACCGTCCAATAAAAGCATTTTAAAACTTTTCTTGCGTTGAATTAATATTATAGACACTTAAATATTTTTTTATTTATTGTGACACGACATCTAACCTCGACCCGCCTGATGATAAGCAAGAGGAGGTCCAAGAGTGGCGACGACTGAGAAAAGCGAGTTTGTTCACAGCTCGCCGTCGCGCTCGCCAAGTCGACGTCACTATGCCGGCCAAAGTAAAGTATAAATCGTTTATGGCTCGAAATATGGTGTCGGTTTACGGTGTTGTACAATGCAGACTGGGCTTGTGACCACCAACTGTTTGCCAACGACTTTAAAAAAAATACTTATAACAATTTTGAGTACTTGTACATTTTTAGATCTAATGTCGAAGGCGGCATTGGTGGGGTCTTACAATATATGGTTGGGTATAGAGGAAAGTGAGGGCAGTTTCCTTCTCTCTCCTGCCTGCCACTCGATGGATCCGACAAACACACGCAGAATCCATTGATGCTAAGAAATTGTTAAGACGCTTCATAGATACGATTGCTGCTTACATTTTGTGTCACAATTCTATATTATTATAACATTCGAAATTTTACCTCTAGGCGGCATAGTGAAGGCGGCTGAGGCAGCCATAAACTAAGTTGGTTTTTCCATCGTAGTCGCTCTTGGACCTCCAATTGCTTATTAGCAGGCAGGTTGAGGTCAGATGTTAAGTCACAATAATAATAAAAAGTGGCGAAGACTACTGTAACAATTAAATCATTTCATTATACTTTTTTTATTTACATTTATATACTAAGCTACTAAAGTACTTGTATCATAGAAACAGGCCAGTGTGTCGGTGGGTGGTCTCGAACTCGTGCTCTCGGTTTGTACTACCATTGCACTGCCACTACACCACGGTCTGAAAACAATAGTCACCTCCACAATGCCGACCTAGATGTAAAATTCTTTAAATGTGATCCTTTTAACGGAGAATTCAAAAAATGTTTTACAATTGCAAACAAAGTTGCTCTGTTTGAATAAGTTTTCTCATATTTCACTTTAGTAGTTACGATAACGTGTTTCATACCAAAACAATGCACTCCAACTTATCCAGTAGCCGCCCTAATTTGGAATCTATTAAATAGTATTTATATACTTTTACTTAGTCCCTTTTAACACGTTCCGGTTGCCTTACATAATACTAAATTAATTCAAAGCGGAAGTAAATTATAATAATAAAACAATTGAAAGCTTTAAACAACTACTTTTTGTAAACTACAATTTACAGCCTCATTGATAAGCCCATGTACCTTTTCACGCGTGGTTTTCTAGCTATACACGCACCAGTTTTTCTGCCTATCTCTTTGGTATTGAGGGGTATTTGTGGATTTATAAATTTCTTTCGTTCGTCAATCTCATACTTTCCATGTGCCCAAACCATCAAAGCATTCCTTTGTCAACCCTTGTCACTACATTTTATTTCAAACCACATCCATTGCGCACTGTGCTATTCCTTATTCTATCCGCTATCGTCACATACACTTCTTAATAACCGTATTTCTACAGTGTTAATCTACTCTCATGCTTCTTCTGCCATACCCAACATTCACTTCCATGCATTAATGTAGGAACAAGTACCGCATTTATTTGATAGAAATTGATTAAATGCTTTATAACATCTTAGAAGACCTCTGACCTTAAGAAGGTAATATTTATTTAATATCAAATTATAGTTTGGTAAATATATTTTCATTTTAGTTCAAACAACAACATATATGTAGCTTATTATATAGGTATAGAATTTGTAAGCAAATATAACGATATTTGCGTAGTACACATTATATACAACAGTTCTCTCTGACTAAATTCGTAGAACTAAACACGTACTAATGATTCTAAAATGTTATTAATTTCCAGCTTACTTGGAACCCTTTCATTTGACAAAACAATATTTAATATTTATAAATTGAAATATATGAAGCGCATTATTTTCACCTACTGCGTGAAAATTATGTGTCATTAAATGATAATTCTGAAAGAGAAGAGATATAAATTAATGATTGTGATTTGAATACATTATTGCTGTGAATTGATATTTAAAAGCTATTGCCTAAATATACAGTATGTATGTTATGGCAACAGTCACCCTGACAGGTGATTGTTTCCTAGATTTTAACGGTGACTTACAAGCTGCTCCCGAAACGCGACTAAATCTCTTCACGGTCAGTATATAACTTGGATGGAGAGAATTGTTAATGTAAAGAAAGCGAGGGAGTTGTGTCAGTATCGTGGCGAGTAGCGCTTCTTTATCTTTGACTATCCCCGTGGAAAAATATCTGACGCCAATTTAAAAGATTGAATGACTTGCCTGATTGTAAAAGGTCCAAGAGTGCTGACGACTGAAAAAAACAACGCTATCCACGCCTTTCTATGCCTTAGTTAAATCATCCAAGGCTATAGTAAGTATAAGGAGAACACATGGGCATCGACTGGCAACACATTCTATTGGTCGATTAATAGACAAAGAAACTACTCATGTTAGTTTCGTTCTATTAGTTTGATTTGATTGTCGGATGTTGATGAAATTAATTATAGTTTCAAAGGGTTGATTGAATGCGCGCTAATTAGATGTATCTAAATTTTCAATAGATTATTGTTTGTTGTACAAAATCCGTTCATATTATTAGGCATTAGCTTAATACAAATTTAACATAATTACTTTCGTTATCAGTACGAGGACAGACTATTGGTGAATATTAAACTCGACCGTCTATTCGTGTTATAAACAGTTTATAAGTAATTAGGTATAGTGTGTTTTTTGAGATTTTAACAATGTCAATACATTGTGAAAATATTTTGCCACCGTCATTTTGGCCGGAACAGTGTCGGCGACTGAGGCAACAGTGAACTATGTCGGATTTTTTAGTAGTCGGCGCTATTGGACCTACTCCTTCTTACAATCAGGTAGGACGAGGTAAAATGTCAAGTCACAATAAAAAAAATATACCTATTCACAATTACCAAGTATTTTTTTAGTGACTTGACATATGAAGCACCCAGCTTTATATTAAGCTGGAGTGTGGTCCATGAATAGATGCCACTGCTACTACAATTCAATAACTGTAAGTAGCAGTCACATTTCTTATGCCGGCCTGGAACTGGCAACTTACAAGCTGATCCCGAAACTGTAAGTCGGGGTACTACCCCGGATCGGCAGACTGGGTACCACTGCCTACCACTCTTTGATAACCAGACTCGAAACAAATATTTGTCTCTTTTTTTATTAACAAATATTTGCAATATTTAATAAATTTTTTTTATTGTGACTCGACATTAGACAGCACCCCGCTTGATGTTAAGCCGAAGTGTGGTCCATGAATAAATGTCACTGCTACTACAATTCAATAACTGTGAGTAGCAATCACATCCACTATGCCGGCCTAGATGGAACCGGCAACTTACAAGCTGATCCCGAAACGTGACGAAATCACTTCACCGTTTGTATACTTGTAAGTGGTGGTACTACCCCGGATCGGCAGACTGGGTACCACTGCCTACCACTCTTTGATAACCAGACCCGAAGCAAATATCCATCTCTTTTTTTTATTAATAAATATTTGCAATATTTAATATTATTAAATATCACAAATAAAAGCTATGAAACAAATATTAGCTCCGACCGGGAATCGAATCGGGACTATACGCGCAACAAACCAATCGCTAAACCGTTCGTCCACGCCTGCCGTCAAAATTAAGAATATAAATATTGCAAATAAAAGCTATGAAACAAATATTTGCTCCGACCGGAAATCGAACCCGGGACTTTACGCGCAACAAACCAATCGCAGGACAATCCGCCAGGCCTGTCGCCATATCTCTTGCATGTTTTATGTTTTTGTTTCTTTTATATATATTTAATTTTCTAGCCAGTTTCATCAGTCGGCGGCAGCCATGGATCTCTATCAGGCAAGTTGGTATACAATAAAGCGTCTAATTCAAGTTAAATGTTACCTCATAATAAATAAAAAACAAACCTTGATAAATAGAGTTCTTCTACTTATGCTCACGGCTCTGTATTTAACTATAGTTACAGTCACCCTTAATTCGTGGGCTGCAATCCAGTTTAACATTAGGCGGGTTACTGATGATTGATGAGCCACAATAGGTATTATTATATACACATTATGGGATTCTCAAGCCCATTCTATCGACCAATGGGCTGGCCACATCGCTTGAAGAACCGACAACCGATGGGGAAGAAAGGTTCTAGAGTGGAGACCGCGAACCGGAAGACGCAGACGGTAGGCCTCCCACTAGGTGGACTGACGACATAGTGAAAGTCACAGGTAACCGGTGGATGCAACTGGCATCTTGTCGTTCGGAATGGCGTTCCAAGGGGGAGGCCTATGTTCAGCAGTGGACGCCTTCTGGCTGATGATGATGATGATTACATGATACACATGTAAGTACACAACACATTTTAACAACACAAAATAAAACAACATGGAATTTAAATATAATAATAAAGAACGAAATTGTAGTAATTGGAAATCAAAAACAATTATATTCTTGCATGACATTGTACAGTCGAAAACAGAGAAAAGCTCTCTGCTTTGTTAAATAACAAAATATTTTATACGATATATTCATTGATGAACTGAAATATATTCACCAATTATATAATGTTATTAGGAATGTATCAGAGATTAAATTATGTTTTATTATTTCATTATTAAGAATGTATTCAAAGCGACGTAATGAAATAGTCACGCAAACCGAGAGTCCCCAGTTCAAAACCACTTGCCGATACCAATGTATCTTTGATATATGCACTTGAATTGTCCTGTTTCTTTGAATAGCTTAGTTTTGAAATTTGTAGTGCCTCCCTTTAGACAAGAATTATTTATACTTTTCTTTAAAACGTGTTGTCATAGAGATATTATTATTATGATAACTTGAAAATAAACAAACAATTAAAACAAATGTTGTATTTTTTAATAAAATAGAACATCAATCAATAAAAGATTAAAATAATAGATAGGCTGTATCAATAAGCTTCTAAGATTTAGCGCTAACATTGATTAATGAATTAAACAAATTTTATGCGGCTTACTATCGCGTTTATTATTTAACACCTGGGACCCCATAATACACAAACTCAAGTCACAAGTCCAGCAAACTACCAAACTAGATGACACCGTCAGTTATTTTTGCAATAATTGAAATAAACCGAAACAGAAAAAAACAAAACCCAAACATTAAACGGGGTAGTTTTGGAAACAATAACAGCATCAACCAATAGGATGACCAACACCTCAGTCTCTCCGAGACCACGATGGCTGCAAAGCTCTCGAAACGTTGGAATAATAAAAAAATGTAAAATCAAAACTAAAATAAATGCGATAGTAAGCCATCATAAAATTTGTTTAATTAATTAAACTTCTAAGATTATTTATCTAAGCTATTTAGGTTGGATGTACACCAACACACACAAATACCATGCAGAGTATTGATGTTAGTACGCTATCCTCACGTTATTCTGGTGAAACAGTAAAAGTTTGTTGTTGAACGTCGAGGGTTAGTCCAGTACGGAATAGTTGACGCCAAAACTCGAGCGTTTCCTAAGGGATATTGGTATTTACCTACACGGCTGCTCACGTGAAAGTTTCATCAAACTTGACCTAGAATAGAACTCTCTCACGTGTATATGGAACAGAATGGAATGCTACAAATTAAAAAAAGTTCACCCATAAAAGTGCGAAGTATTTTTTGCAAAGAAAATTATTTTGTAGAATTTTACATTTAAAATTTTGTTGTTTAAATATTTCTTTTAATATTCGTGCTTAATAAAAATACGATACTTATAATTAATATTTTAATTTAAATGTTTTGAATAAACGGAGAATGTTATGCCTGAAAATGAGATACCAGCCATTAACTGAGTCACTTGTTTCAGTCGTCGTTACTCTTGGATTCCCCTCGCTTACCAGCAGAAAAGTCGAGAACAGATAAAGACACAATGAAAAATAAAAAATAAAAAGGTAACTTATTTAATCGAATACATTCTTAAAACAATATAGTTGTGTCAGGATCATGGAAATTGTCACTCAGTTGTCTTTGCCTTTGTTATTGAATAATTTAAAACTTATTGAAATTATTATCACAACAAATTATTTATTTTACAATTAAAAGTTAACAACATTAACATCTACATTCTTGGACCAACTATTAACAAGTACCCGTAACTTCGAAGATTACTTAGACGGCACTAAAATAGATTTCCAGGAAGACTACGTTGACGCGTGAACTACAGGAGAACTGAAGTGTGAACGAACTACGTCGGCAGGTATGTAGGATAAACTATTTTCAGGTTTCTACTATTTAAATTATTATTGACATAAAGCTTTTAGTTGTGACAAAATTTCGAACAGAATCAAAGTTTGGCTTTATTACAATACAACATAAAATACAAATATAAAATAAATATTCAAAATCAAAAGCAAAACATTTTGTTATTATGACTTGACATCAGACCTCGGCCAGCCTGATGGTAAGCAAGAGGAAGTCCAAGAGTGCCTTATAAATAGACTTTTTTAGATAGTCAAATAATCCACAACTCTATTGACACGCTTACCTAGGCCCTGGTTGTCTTAAAACATTATGGCGAAGTAAAAGCAGTGAAATTCAACGTATCAATGTATAATACTTTACCTATTCATTTGTTATTCTCTGATTAGTTGCGAAGATGTCAAATGTTAGTGCAAGTTCGTTATTTCTCTGTGTTAAGACAATCTGGGTTCTGATGGTAAGCAATGAGAGGCCCAAGAGCGCCGACAATGGTAAATACCGATTGGGTTGACGGCCAATCGGTATCTTTTACGCTTCCCCTGTACGTACCATAGTTATAAGATGAGGAAGACATAGGCAGGTAAATCATTTTACTAGTCAAATCGATAAGTTCGTTTACTGATTCGGCCAATAGAATGCAAATGCTTCCTCAGCTATTATAGATTTAAAAATGATCTGCCTTGAACAAAGTCAAGAAGGGCTATAAGAAACTTTAAACATTATTGACTATCTTTTTATTTTTGGGACCAGACTTATGACAGCACCCCCTTTAATGTTAAGCTGAAGTGCGGTCCATGTGTGGAGGCGACCTCTACTACAGTTAAACAATTACATGTAGTATCTACTATGCTGGCCTGGTTGACTTGTGGCAACTTTCCCGAACGCTGCGTCACAACGTGGTCTATACACTTGACGTGGGGGTAATAATACTGATCAGCATATAAGGCATTTGCCTCCAACTGTTCTCTCTTACTCTTACCTATTGCTAATAAGTACTAAGTTTAAAAGTAAATTACCTTTAAGAATTATTCCGCGAAAACTATCCGAAAATAGTATCGATGTAATTTAAATTGAGCATTTTAACTGACAGCAGAGTGAATTAACAACACATCCATTGACCTCAAACCACAGCTTTTAAATACCACTGTTCATTTATAAATAATTGCTTTAAACATTATTGTAATTTATTTTACTCTAATAAACTACTATAAAATTGATTGAATTTCGCCTGTAATTACTAATTTATATTCTGATTTACATCAACAATTTACATGACTCGTTCAATATTATCTTAATTTACTATCACGCTTCAATAGGAGCTTAGTTTCTTACCATAAATTCATAATATTTCATAATGAACAGCCTTTTCAGTAGATTACTCAACTGTATATTTGAACTTTCACGCCTTCCAGAGAGAAGGGCACAGTAAACAATTATTTACTAGTCAGGATCTTGAAACAAATACTTTATCTTTCTCACATGTATATACATACCTGTATATACCTAACTTCGGCACAACTATTTGTTTTTCTTTATTTAGGAGAATTCTACACTACTACCACTTGTCTTAAAATTATATTACGCCACAGGGATAGGCAGAGACAATAGACAATTATAACTGTTATATTACATTTATATACAGAAGAGTTTTGGCGGGACCGTGGAAAGTGGCGCTTGGTGCTCTCTGCCAATTTTTTGTTGAAATTGAGTCGAGAAATTAATGACTTTGATATGCACTTTTTTTTCAGTATCTACTTGCCTCAATTACAACTAAAGATATGTATGGATAATTTATCTTTCGGCGACCATCACAAAAATAAACAAAATATTTCGCAGACATGGAAAAATAATTGTAGAAAAGACGAGCAACTGTAGAAAAACCAATACAATATATTTTCCTTATTCTTAAACATATTTCAATTGTCGACAAATTGTAATGCGATCGATAAATATACGTCGGGAATATTTCCCCTCTTTTTAACATATCGAGTCAAGTCGTACCAACACATGGCATGGTACGCTGCTTCCTTGGATATGGTAATTTGAATACATATTATTTGCACTCATATTCAAGCTCAAGCCCAGTTCTATCATTTGTATAATAATAAATCTTCGTGTCATCTCTATTAAAGAGCAAATATACTGTGTAGTCATTATTACTATACATTTTTTTATAAGACCACGACATCTGACCTTTACATGCCTGATAGTAAGCAAGCAGCGAGCGTACCACCATTTTTATAGCATTATTGTTTTAAACGGCAAATGTCAATTCGTACGACAAATATGCTTATTTCAATAAAATTACTATTGACAGTTTTGTGACGTCACATCAATATTCATTCCTCCAAAGCGTACCATCGCGGTAATTACAAAAGATAATATTGGGTTTTAATATTCAAATGCAGCAGCAATACGTTTCTGAACGTAATATCTATGCGAATGTAGGAATGAATTTGAATAAATAAAACAAAATTGCAAATAAGAGATGGTAGTACGAAATTGAGTATACTTGTTTTATACATCAAACAGTACTGTTTTGAAACATGCTTGTTTTTAAAAGTTGGTGGTAGGCCTCCTGGTGTCCAAGAGCCTCAGCGATTAAAAAAATCTGTTGCATGATTCAGACGCCATAATTTTTTTCTATATTGCTTGAAGGATTTAAGATTATAGAATGGGAAAAATACATCGGCTGCTAAAGCCGATGTATTTATGATCCAACCATCAAGTATTCTACAAAGGAACTACGCGCCAACACTTTTAGTTCGACTGCTGATTCGGTGATGCTTTCTTCCGGTTCAATGTATCACTGGAGTAAATAGACGGGAAAGGAACAAGGTTGTTTGAACTTGTAAGTATATAGAAACATGTTTATTTTACTATGAGGCCTAATAACTGTTTATTTATTGTAGGAAAACTACGATGGAAAACTACGAATACTCCTCCACTAGTTTATTTATTTATTATGAGGTGTAGACGACAAGACACATCTATTACATTTATTAATTTTAATACAAGGTATTTTATATCAAGGGCGTGTTCTAAAAATGAAGGCACATAGAATAAGAATTTACGAACAAATCAAAGTAAATCAATAATGATACAAAACTAAAATAATAAATAGTACTAAACTAAAAAAAACGAAAAATAAGGCAAATAAAGAAAAAGAAATTACCAAGCAGTTAAATTACCTTAAATTATACAAAAGGTAAACAATTAATATTTTATAAGCTTTTTTATTGTGACGACATCTGACCTCGACCCGCTTTTTTTTTTTTTTTTTATTGTGACACGACATGTGACCTCGTCCCGCCTGATGATAAGCAAGAGGATGTCCAAGAGTGACGACGACTGAGAAAACCGGGTTTGTTCACGGCTGCCCCAGTCGCCGTCACTATGCCGGCCAAAGATGGTAAACAAGTCCTAGAGTGATGACGACTGTAAAAAACGAGTCAGTTCATAGCTGCCTCAATCGCCGTCACTATGCTTTATAAAATAATGATAAAATTAGTAAAAGGTTTTATTTGCCTTGCAATGTGTGTTATGTATGTATATTTGAGTTAAATCTTCCAACTGAATTTTCGAAGCAGTTATTCTCAACCGATTGCAATGAAATTATTTATACACATTTAGTTTGGATGACGAAGAACCACTTTGTACAATCCTAACATGTCTTCATTCAAATTCTTCATTTAAACAAATTAGGATTATTTTTACTTTAGTAAATTATATTTGTCCTAATAATCATTATATAGCATTATTAAATCAAACTAAATTAAAAAGAATAATCGAAAACTTTACAAAAACTTGGATCCTTTAAGCGAAGCGTAAAGAAGCACCTAAGGCGATTAATAATGGACGTGTAGTATTGGCGATTGAGGTAACTGACAACTCAAAAAAAAGACTTAGTGTGCTTGTTTTTAGTTGTCAGCGCTCTTGGACCTCCCCTTCCTTATCATCAGGCAAGTTAAGGTCAGATGTCGCGTTACAATAATAAAACTTTGTAGAACAATCAACAAGTAGAATGCTTAACCAGCCCATGTATTCTCTCCATCCTATAACCTTCGATCCTTCAAACGATGCGTAAAGAGACACCTTTGGACTCGTTTTTACAGTCGTCGGCACTCTTGGACCTCCCCTTCCTCACCATCAGGCAAGTCAAGGTCAGATGTCGAGTCACAATAAAAAAACTTATTAAATAATTAATCAATGTTATTTATTACAAATACTAAATCCATTTTTTATGTCCTAACCGAGCCCGACCTGCAATTATATTCACTTATACACAACAACATTCATTAATCCAATACATAAATCCAAACTGAAGCCAATACAACTCAATCAATTCCACTCCACGTGTGACGGTCATTACACAAGCTTACACATGCTCTCCCTACCACTAACTAATATCAAAACATTGTGTATTATATTAACTATCAATTATGTAGATTTAATATTATTATTATACATTTTTATACTACGCTACTAAACAGCACAACCAAAGTACATATATCAAAGATACATTGGTACCGTTGTTTTTGAACCCGTGCTCTCGGTTTGCGTGACCATTTTACTGCCACTACACCACGGTCGCCTCAAAAGTTGTAAATATAATGTAAGTATTATTCGTAAAGATTTATTGTTATATAAAAAAACCTTAGTAACCTTTTATTTTGTGAATGGATCAGTTAAACGAGGCAAACCCAAATAAAAATAGTGAACTGTATAAAAAAATATGTAATTAAATTATCAAAAGTTTTTAAGAAAATCCTCCTAATTTCATGATTTTCTAAGAAAGGTCCAGAAAATAATATTTATAGCGTACATTTAGAAATATTAATTTCATATTTTACCTTTTAGTTATTAGTTTAATTGAGAATTAATTAACGAGTCCGTTGGGTTTGCCCAAACCTTTTCTTCCTAGAATAGTGCTCAAGTTCTTTACACTAATAATGTAGGTAAAAATGAATAATAACACTTCATAACCTTTCCCTAACCTTTTAATAACCCAGTTTACTTCAAGGTTAATAGTTATATTATCAGCAATGGTATATTTTATTATTATTTTTTGTTATTGTCCAAGGCAGACCCAGGAGGGTGTGTTCCGACTAAATCGGAGACATCCTCAAGAAAGCTTAGTACCTATAACCACAGAGCCTGCATGAAGAGAATCGTGGAAGCAAGCAAGGGAGTTGTGTAAGGATCTCTGCCTATCTCTGCAGGAAAAAGGCGTGACAATTTGATTCGTTGATTTGATTTGTTATTGTCCAACTGCTGGGCAAAAGCTTACCTCTTTTATCTATGACTCACGACACTCTGCGATCTTTCACCACGAATTAATTTTAGGGGTCTATTTCGCCTTATCCTCTGTTTGAGCCTACCGCAATATCTTTCGTAATTCAGAGTCTACGAAGTATTTGAATTTTCTATTATGTAGCCGATCTGACATTACCACTACTTTTAAGTATAAAGACCGTGAAGTGATCCAGTGTTGCGACATCTTTAAGTATGTAAGTTATTTTCCAGCTCATCCTCTCTTCTTCTAACTTTCCTATATTGTCTAACTAGTAATAAATTATCTAATAATCACACTGATCTCCATCGCGATTCAAACGCGATGGAGATCACACGAACACCAGTCCACTATGCCGGCAACTTTATTTAATTTAACTTTATTCGAGCAGTCCCAATTATAGGTGATGCAGAGGTCACGCGAACTCTGGAGCCCCTGCAACTATGCAGAGACATGGCGGCTTTGTGCGTCCTCTATGGTCTATACCACGGAGAATGTTCTTTTTACACCCGTAATACCCGGGAAAGTTCGGGGAAAGCATCCGCATTCTATGGACCGAATCGGCAGTCGAACTAAAAAGTTCGGTGCGTCTTTTCTTTGTAGAACAATCGACAAGTGGAATGCTTTGCCTGCCCATGTTTTCTCTCCATAGGACCTTGGATCCTTCAAGCGATGCGTGAAGAAGCACCTTTGGCCGGTATAGTGACAGCGACTGAGGCAGCTGTGAACAAACTCGGTTTTTTTTTGTCGTCGTCACTCTTAGACCTCCTCTTGCTTATCAACAGGAGGGACGAAATCAGATGTCGTGTCACAATAAATAAAAACGATTAGCGATTCAATATTCATTTTTAATTATTAAAAGCAGCTGTCATTGCCATCAATTTGGAAATTACCTCACGTTGATTTCTATGTACGAAAATGTACTTTAAAACACAAGTTTGAAAAGCCCTATCTACTTAGAACAATGTCTAATCCGTGCCTTTTAATTAAAAGTATGACGTTTAATTAAATAAAGTTAACCTAAATATGACAAACATTACATTCAGAATGGGATAATTCTGTAAGAGACCCAACCTCAATGTATAAAAATCATGCTATTTTAACTAAGTAAATAATGTCCTAAAAAGTGGTTCGTTCTTGTTTCTGTCCAATCCCTGTCAAAACGGAGGCATGACAGTTTTATTACTTAAATAACTAAATTTTGTAAAAAAAAAGTGCGCGTACACTTTTATTTACATTTATTAAATCAATCTACTTAATATATTTTGAGTAGGTTGGTTCTTTATGAATAAATAAATAATAAAATATTTACATTATGGAATGAAACAATTGTTGCAACATAATTACTATTTGTTTCGTATGTTCTTAAGGAAAGAATAAAGAAAATGGAAATTCACAAATTAGAATTTCAAGCGTAGGTATTATATTACTTAAAATAAAACAATATATTTTTATTGTCCTTATTATGTATCCTATATATTTACATAATTTTATTGTAATTACGCATTGTATAATATATATTATATATATATACATATCACTTGATTATTATCAATTATATTGTAAATAACATTTGTTCAAATAACTAAAAAAAGTATTCAGATAATATTGATTATTTTTCCTGCTAAATCAAGCAGCGCTTATTGACCATTGTACCAATTCGATTAGACCATTGTACCGACCAGATAAAACTGATTTTATCTGGTCGGTCAATAGGTGATCCACTGCATGAGTCCGGTCGCAATTACTATCAGCCTAGTTAGAACCGACAACTTACAAACTGATCCTGAAACGCAACTAAGCCACTTCACAGTCTATATACTTGTAAGTGGTGTCTAGTCTAGCCTAGCAGACTAGGCACCATTGCCATCCACTATTAGAAAAAAGACCAATATATATATATGTTTTACTATTTTAAAATACATTAGGTATAAAAACTCTCTCGCTTTGCCATCTCATTCAGAAATATAACATTTTCTTACTACCGACAAATGAAAAGAAATCCAAACAGAAAAGCTTGAGAATATTTCTGAAAAGGAAAGTATTATTCCTAATCTATGTTAATAATAATTACTTAGTAATAATTAAGGCAAAAAATTAAGCAATTTTCGGATTATTACGCGTCGTAAGGATAAGAAGTATTTGGGGATAAGTCGTCGAGAGTTCTTGACCGATTAGCTTCATGGACTGAAGATTACATTTAACACAGATTAACATTGATTTTCTTCACCTTTTCTCATACAATTAAGTACTTTTTTATCAGTCATTATAGTCTCCCCTCTTTAACAAACTAAGCGATCTATTATTTTATTATTAAAGGAACATTTTCCTCATTTTGTCTTCATTTTGTAATACTATTAATTAATTACAATATAAATTTACCAATAAATATCTCAGTCGTTTATATAATTGTAGGACGCTATTTCACATCGTTTATTAAATTTGTATTTCAAGATAAACTTATTATTCTCTTGATTTACATTAATATAGTTTAATAATCTTCGCTATTATTATTGCCAAAAATATATACAAGTCTTGTTACAATTATCGTAATATCTGACCGTTAACGCAACCACATTGCAGCCACTCGCAACAACCGCTTTTCTACAATATCGCAACGCTAGCACCCAATTAACACAATTACGGTTTCTAGTTAAGGTATCGGCTACAAACTGTTTCATAAATAGTTATCTCACTTTACCTAACTTATAATTGATTATTGCCGAGTAATCAGCTTCTGGTTTGATATTTCAAACATCCCGGAATATATTAACTAGTTAATTCCGTACCATAATAACAATAACTACATGCTAAATATAAACCTGATAATTTTAAGTCACCAAATTAATAATAAGATACTTGAAATTATAATAATTAACAGCAAAAATAAATACTACTCTTAATGAATTAAACAAATTTTATGCGGCTATTTTGGTTTTGATTTTACTTTTTGTTATTATTCCGACGTTTCGAGAGCTTTGCAGCCATCGTGGCCGCGAAGAGGTGTTGGTCGTCCAATTGGTTGATGTTGTTATTGTTTAAAAGCCGCATAATATTTGTTTATTTCATTAATCAATGTTCGCGCAAAATCTAAGAAAATACTAAGTATACTCTTATATAATATATAACAATAAAAGAGATTATTTATATATAGGTACATCTACATTTTATTTATTGTGACTCGACATCTGCACTCGACTTAACTATTCAGTATAAAAAAATCTCTTAAAAAGGAGACTATTTAACTTCTTTTACTTTGAACAAAATATAAAATGAATATACTATCTATATGTAGGTAATAGCTTTGTTAAGAACTATCGTAGTTGGAACATCGTCCATTCTCAACTTAATTTCTATATTATAAATGCATGTGTGCTCCTCAGTGCAGCTTAAAGTTTAATAACTTTGCACTTGCGAAAACTGGAAAGTTACTCCCGTTTCATTTATTTTGAAAATTTAAATATCTAGAGTAAATATTTAAGCAAAATTTTGCGGGTTCGAGTTATTGCTAAAAGTATGTTCATTTCAAGTATATAAGTTTAAAGAATAAAACTTTTGAAAATTACTAAGTAGAAAATCTTAAAATCTTTATACTGTTACAGCCAGTTGTAGCAAAAATTATAATTTACAAATTTGTAAAAAGTATCGTATAAGTAAAAAAAAAATGGGTTGCACCACTCTTTAACTTCACATTTTACATATACGTTTAACAGATATTTTATACAGAGCTAAAGGCCATCATTCATTTTGGATTTCTATGTACAACTTTTGTTATTTTATATGATAAAAACATGTATAAATAGTAGTTTCGATATAAAATTACTAACAACCCAAATCACGGTTTCGTAATAGTAAACGCAATAAAATAAGATTAAAGTAAAAATAAATTCGTAAATTGAAACTTTTTTGGTACAACCGGCTGTGTCTTTGTTAAATGAAAATTTGTTTCAATTTATTAGAGAATCGCAATATGTTACTTTTGCTGGGTCGTTAGTAAACAAACACGTTACTCTAGTTACTCATCAAAAGGATTCCCTTATAATTTCACGATCAGCTTGTAAGTTGCCGGTTCCAACTAGGCCGGCATAGTGGATGCAACTGCTGTTAAACTGGGTAACAGTTGCCTCCATTCATGAACCGCACTGTAGCTTAACATCATAGCCAATAATAAATAATAAAGTAGTATTATAATTAAATTCAGCAAGTGTACGCAGAACATATATTATTTTAATAAATACGAATGAAGGCAATTTTCGTATTATATTATGTACATAATATAAAATAAATATAATTTTAATATTAAATATAATATAATTGTAGTTTTATTTTAACAGCGCAATAACCAGTTGCGCAGTTGTAAAGCGTTGATATTTAACAAAATACACATACTCATTTCTACAGGACAAAGACAAACCAATTAGTACTTTTCTCTCGTTTTTAGCAGCAATTCCTTTTCACAGATGAGATACGTGGATAATTGATTCTAAGTATTTTATACATGTTCGTGACATTTATTTCAAATTATGGCCCTTTGTGTCTAGACATATTCACACCTTTGACATAACGTATAAAATAATTTATAAATTTAAAAGTAAAAGTCTTTTTAATAAAGTACTAGGCAAAGCGGTTGATTATATACCTAGCAATCATAGTGATCAGGTGTCACTATTGTATCAATTACACATATTTAGTACTAATATCAAGATAATGGTGTCAATTCTCTTGGCACACGATTATCCTAAAATCCTTCTAAAAATAATTTAGACCTGTCAAAGGACTTTCGCTATTCTGGTTGTCCCATATTAGTCTTAATTTAGAGCTGTCAAAGCTTTGACAGGCTTAAATGTCAGTTTAGTTACTTAACTTAATATTTTAGGCAGTTTTCCTATTCTGTTGTACCAATTATAGGTGTAAAAATAGAAACGTCAAACTAAATTTGTTTAAGATTAGACGACACCATTTTAGGTCTCGCTTAACCTAAAAATTTTAATTCTTAATAAGAAATATGAGTAATTATGTGGTTAATGCTCTAACTGAATATGCCGAAAGGTAAAATAAGGTGATTTGTGTATTTTTATTTATAGTAGCTCGCCATACGACATCATTCAATGTGATATTAAACTGGAGTGCGATCTATGGATGGGGGCGACTGCTACTACTTTTAAATAACTGAAAGTGGCAGTCGAATCCACTATGCCGGCCTAGTTGAAACCGGCAACTTGAATTATTTCGATTTTCAAGTTTATCTGAAGAAGTCTGGGAGGGAACATAAAAAAACACGTATCACAGCATTAGATTACTTGTCATTATACTGTATAACATTTACTTAATAACAATTTTATCATCATTATACAATTATATTCATGAAACACAAGTATTACAAATAATTAAAATCTGTCTCCTGTAATTACCGCCAAAACTCATCTATCCAACAAGATGCGTTCGGAAATTAATTGTGTTACTATTACAAAAGTACAAAGTTTTTTCTATTTTTATTAACGTGAAATCAAGTTTTTATTTACTCAAACCATTACAACATTCTATATGGTACATTATTACTTATTTATTAACATTAATTATATGACTTTCTTATTACTTCATATTATTTTTCAAAAATATAAATTTTACGTTGGCAATAATTTAGGCGTGTCATCCTAAAATATAGACATTTCTTATGTTTAATTCATTTTCGTCAACAGAATTGCGATTTCTCTAAAAAAGCTTAAAATTTAGGATAAGTTAGTGAATGTGCCAAGAGAATCGACACCATTATATAATTAAGGTAAATCACAAAGATTTATTATATTTACCAATTAATACGGCAATGATTAATAAACCGCATTTGTTAAAATACAAACAAATTTATATGCGGCCCACTATCGCGTTTATTTTTAGTTATTGAATTAAACCGGGAACAATAAAACAAAATCAAAACGTGAAACGGGATTGTTTTGAAAAGAATGACAGCATCTACCAATAGGACAACCAACACTTCAGTCTCTCCGTGACCACGATGGTTGCAAAGCTTTCGAAACGTCGGAATAATAAAAAATGCAAAATCAATAACCAAAAATAAATCAACGTTTGCGAAAAATCTACGAAAATACTACTAAAAAACACTATGTTCTCGGACACTATGTAGCGAACGTTCAGCTAATTACTATGTTCATCAAAATCTTAACTCGAACAGCAGTTAAACTAAAGTCATTATAAAATCAAATATCGCATATAATGAACTGCGCTGCATTTTGTGAAGTTATTACGTAAACATTGACGTTGATTTAAAGTTATAATCGTAGCGCCGAGTGCTAATGACATGAGCTTGTGCAAACAAAAGTAACTAAATTATGCATCTATCGGTGTCAACGTACGTTTCAAATAGCTCATTTGATTTCTGCAAGTTTCACGGAAAGCATAACCAATCAGTTTAAATCTAAAATACGTGACAACACCGCGCCTGATGTTAAATTGGAATGAATGGAGACAACTGCTACTACAGTTAAATTGTATTGGCCGACCTAGTTAAACCTGAAACATTTAAACTAATCCCGAATCGTCCCTAAAACACTACACGGTTTGTACACTTAAAAGTAGTGGTCGTACTACCCCAGATTGGCAGACTGTGTATTTAGGAAGATAGGTGGTCATTTGACCGACTATCTACTACTCTAACAATATATTAATTATAATATTTAATAATAAGTAAAATGAAGTAGATACGTCACCTATACGAGATTTAGTGTTCGCAAATGGCACGAGTTTGAACGATTAACCACGACTAGGCATACAAACAAGTGGAAGTAGGATGGAATGATAGTTATTGAGAGCGAAAAAGAGACAAATTTATGTTGCTCTGCATCGCGACACTGAGTTCAGGTTTGCTAATTAGCATAATTTTAATGTGCCTCGTTAAAGTACATTAAACGTATTTTCTTAAAATATAATTGATAATATATATATTTTGTTTGTTAAGTACATTTTTACATCATGCGGCAGTGATATAATGCGAGAATATGAATACCTAACGTAGATCGTATGCAGTGACTATAATATTATATTATAAAGTCATTTCGCGTGATCTAACGGTTGCGTCGTATCCCATTTTTCCACTGAGATTTTCCTTGCGCTCGGAATTGAATGACTCATCGTATATAAGCGATTTTCAAACCTTAATTTTTAATAATATTTTATGCATTTATCTTATATTTACTTATATTAAACTAGAGTACAGATGAATGAAGGAGACTACTACTACAGTTAAATAACTGCAAGCAGCAGTCGTGTCCAGTTGAAGCTGAAACTGGCTACTTTCAATCTGATTCCGAAACGCGACTAAGTCACTCGATGGTTCGTACGCTTGAAAGTGAGCATATTACCAGCAACTGTTCTATGTTTCACTACACGTACGTAAAATTTTTCATATGTTTTTTGTCATGCCTTTTTAATTTCTATATGAAAATACATATTATTTACAAACATACGAGTATGTACCTAATTACATAAATATTGCAGATAATAAGTAGGTATCAGTGCAGTGGCATGTTCTTGTATAATAGTTATAATAAAAATAAGAAACAATTCACAAGTGAGTTCACTAAAAGCATCACAGACATGAAACTTGGAAAAAATGAAACAGAAAAGTAAATTTAAATGTCAGTCAACAAAGCCTGACTAGGAATAGGAGTAGAGCAAAATACTGCTTTAACAATTTTAATATAAAGATACAGAAAAAGTATGTATGTATATATAGTACGGGCGCGATATTATATGTATATTCGTCCATTGCGGCTTGTAAATATAACGACATTAATTCTTTCAAAAGGTTTTAGTATTATAAATCAATCAAATTGACACCTTACTTTTTTACCACAGGCATAGGCAGAGCACAATGGAGCACCATTTGCCACGATCCTGACACAATTCCTTCCTAACATTCACAATCATCTTTATACAACCTCTACAGTTATGTGTACTAGGCAACCTAGCTTCGTTTTTTAGTTGTTTTTTTTTTTGTGAGAAGAATTGCTCTATTCCATTCGGATATATTAGCGCAATTGAGCGGTGGACCCCCCGTAAAGCGGGTGATCCATGAGAATTGACTCCAATGTCGACTTTATCCCTACTTTGGAGTCAATGAATCTGAGGTATGCTGAGGTATGCCATGCTCGCCTCTGGTGGGCGAGGCCTCTTTTCTTGAGTCTTCCTGTGGGAAGAGAGTTTGGAGTGGGGCGATTTGCGGATAGCTCTGGGTGGTTTTGGCGGTGGCGGAGGTGTGTTTGAGTCGTGTGTCTGTCTGTCATGTGACCGAGTGCAGGCTGCGGCAATCAGCCTGTTAGTGTGACTCATCCCTGATTGTTAGGCGTTATTTAGTATTATTAATAAATTAAAGAGATTGCTACGTGTATTAATTTACTCCCAGTGTGTACTTCATGAGAAACATTTAGTGTTGAATTTGTACAATAATTACTGTTGACTAAATACTCTTAAACCTTTATTACATGTTTGGTAATTAAGTACGTGACTTGACCTATTCGGACACACTTTATTCAAGCGACTTAACAAACTTCAGTAGTAAAGTTAAGTCTTCTACTAAATTATTCGTCCAACTATTAGGTAGGGAGGTGTTGTTTTATTTATAACGTTGTTCAACAAAGTTTTAATTATTTTAATGATATATTGCGAGAGATTCTATGAGAAGAATTGCAGATGTGAATGAAGCTAGAGAGTTTTGTATCCCGACAAGATTTGTATCAGGATCGTAGCAAGTGATGTTCCATTGTACCTGTCTATGACATGAGGAATGTATGCGTGAACACTTAAAAAGTTATTTGCATCTAATTGCATGGCCTTTTTAAGGACTCTGATAGCATAAATACAATATTTGACGTTTACGCGACGTCACATTCGTATTAGGTTTAATAATTATTGGGTATAATCAATTTAAAAACAAAAAAAATCTCGTAACTAAATTTATACTTGTTAGGCCAGTAGAATTAGCAAAAATGACATTAATAACTCGTTTCAGTTAACCATAGGTGAAAATAGGTGTATTTAGTAGTAAGGAATGTATCTCTGCAATTCCTCCAAAAATAGATAAACAGAACATTGTTTAAAAGTCACTTTTCTGTCAAAAAATCGTGAAATTCCTGTTTTTCTTAAATAACAAAAAGACAGAAGGAGAATAATTTCTTTTCAAGTATCTGTTTTGTAGCCAATTTAAAACCGGTTGATTTAAGCCCCTGTTCAATAAAATTCATCCATTGGTTATTTAAATAATCACCGAAATCCATCAAATTTTTCAAAAATTTTAATTATATTTCACTCCTCAACGAAAAATACTACACTCTTGAAACTTTGGTAAAATATGTGTCTTAATAACCTTAACTTACAAAAAAAAATTCGTCGAAAAATGTTTATTCGTTTTCGAGAAATTTCATTTGTTTATTAAAAAGGTCCCAAATGTTTCATACATAAGGAGCCTTTTTCCGTTATCAAAAACAGTTTAACCAGGGCTCATGTTTTTCATCTTGATATCAATTTTTTGAATCCTCTGCGGGCGTATCGATTTTCAACAATTTTAACCGTCAAAATGGCGTTAACAACATTGCTACTTTTCGAAGCAGCGTTTTTTGCAAATAACTTTATAACAAATAAACGTATCTGCATATATCTTTCATATTAGAGTTGCTGGTATTTTTCTACATTTTAAAATAAAATTGTTGCTATAACTCATTTAGGAGCAGAGATAATATTTTTAATTGTTTAATTCGTCAAATTTTAATTTATAAACATTTATAGCTCAAATTGAAACTGGTTGTTAATAAGATCTTATATTTTGTAATATCATGTTGTCCTAGTTAAAATCGGCAATTTTTGAACATTGTTTAAAAGTAACTTTTCTGTCAAAAACCTTTAAATTCCTGGTTTTTGTTAAATAACAAAAAGACAGAAGTAGAATAATTTCTTTTCATGTATCCGTTTTGTAGCCAATTTAAAACCGGTTGATTTAAGCCCCGGTTCAATAAAATTCATCTATTGGTTATTGAAATAATCACCGTAATCCATCAAAATTTTCAATCATGTTTGACTCTGAAATGAAAAATACTAGACTCTTGAAACTTTGGTAAAATATGTGTCTTAATAACCTTAATTTACAAAACAAAAATTTGTCAAAAAATGTTTATTCGGTTTCAAGAAATTTCATTTGTTTATTAAAAAGGTCCCAAATGTTTCATACAAAAAGAGCTTTTTCCCGTTTTCAAAAAAAGTTCAACCAGGGCTCATTTTATTCGTCTTGATGTCAATTTTATGAATCCGTTGTGGGCGTATCGATTTTCTACAACTTTGACCGTCAAAATGGCGTTAACAAAATTGATACTTTTCGAAGCAGCGTTTTTTGCAAATAACTTTACAACAAATTAACGTATCTGCATATAAAACGAATAAACATTTTTCTTTTATTTTTTTGTTTCTAAGTTAAGGTTATTAAGACACATATTTTACCAAAGTTTCAAGAGTCTAGTGTTTTTCGTTGAGGAGTGAAATATGTTCATAATGCGGTGCTTGTTCCTACATTAATGTATGGAAGTGAATGTTGGGTGTGGTAGAAGAAGCATGAGAGTAGAATTAACGCTGTTGAAATGTGGTTATTAAAGAGTGTATGTGGAGTAACAATAGCGTATAGAATAAGGAATAGCACAGTGCGCGATAGATGTGGTTTGAAAGATGTTCTAGGAACAAGGGTTGACACAGGTATGCTTCGATGCTTTAGGTATTTGGAAATGATGAGTGAAAGAGGATTGACAAAAATAATTTATAAATCTGATGTGGATGGATGCGTTAAACGAGGCAGACCCAAGGGACTTTTCCGAACAAGTCGGAAACATGCTCAAAAAAGCTGGATTGCCGAGTGCTCACAACCGTAGAACTTGTATGTGGATGTGAGGAAAGCCAAGGGAAGGAGTTGTGCCTTTCCATGTGGGAAAAAGGCATGACAAATTAATTGAATGATTGATTTTAAATATGAACAATAATTACCAGAGGACTTTGTGATACATTAGATTTTATATTTTTGTGCTAGTGATGACTCGTTTTAAAATATATTTATTTGTGGTTTCTGCGGTTTGCCATTCTATTGGTTTCAAAAATTTGCCAATGTGCAAATCCATTAAATCTTTAAGGTATCAAAAATTCTCCGACATTTTACCGGAGGGATAAAATGTACACCTGGAATTTTATTCATATCTCACGCCATTTATGTTTGAAATTGTATCCGAAGCTATTCAACCGTTAAAACGTGATTGAGTAGGTACACAACAAATCAATGTGAAATTCTCATTCTACTTTTACTTTACCTACTATTTACGATACGCGTGGCGCATTAGTAAGCACACCAGACCGTTACGTGTAAAGTCCCAGATTCGATGAGCAGACTGGGCAGTGGTACCCAGTCTGCCGATCCGGGGTAGTACTACCCTTACAAGTATACAGACCGTGAAGTGATTTGGTCACGTTTCGGGGTCAGCTTATAAGTTGTCGGTTCCAACTAGGCCGGCATAGTGGATGTGATTGCTACTTTCAGTTATTTAACTGTGTTAATTAATAGCTGTCAATAAGAGCCGATATCGAAATAATAATAATTTTATGCATAAAATTAAACTGTTACAATAATAATAAAGCGACATATTAAATGGCGACCGTGGTATAGTGGTAGTGAAACGCAAACCGAGAGTCCCCGATTTCAACCACTTGCCGGTACCAATGTATCTTTAACATATGTACCGTGGTCGTCTTCTTTCTATGATACAACTATGTAGCAGAATTATATAAAATAAACACCATCCAAATTTATTTAATCAATCAATCAAATTGTCACTTGCCTCGTTCCTTACACAACTCACTTGCTTCCTTCACATTCACAATTCTCTTCATACAGGCTCTGTGGTTATGGGCACTAGGCAACCCAGAATTCTTGAGGATGTCTCCGATTTGGTCAAAAAACACCCTATTTATAAATATTAAATATTTTATTGTAACTTTTGAAAATAAGTAATTATGGGTATAACAAGGAAAAACGATTATGTTAGAATAAGGCATTGAAGTCTTCCTTTTATAGCACAAGGTCGTTAATAAAAGTAAGTGCGGAAACTTATTTAAACTTCACCGTACTCAAATGGGGGACCGCCTTAGCTAAATTAGCTTTCAGCGCCGGGTGCATACAGAACTTACTCAATGATTGTAGTTTTACATTTGCTTATTGTATTTCTTCTTCTAAGTTGCATTTGTATTAGCGTAACGGCGTGTAGCTAAATTGGTAACATTGTCATTATGTGAAATTGTACGACGCGAGTTTATCTTTATTATTTTAATATTTTCTTAGATTTTGCGCGACCTTTATTTAATAAAATTAAACAAATTTGAATAATAAAATAACATTGTAAAATCAAAACCAAAATAAACGCGATAGTAAACCGCATAAAATTTGTTTAATTCATTTATTATTTTAGTACTATTACTAAGTAAGTATAAATTAAAATGGCTTTTAATTTTTTTTACTGTGTCTCGACATAATATGACAGCTTGATGTTAGGCTGTAGTGCGGTCCATCAATGGATGTCACTGCTACAACAATTCAATACCTGTAAGTAGCAGTCACGTCCACTATGCCGGCTAGTTGAAACCGGCAACATACAAGCTGATCCTGAAACGGGACCAAATCACTTCACGGTCTGTTTAATTGTAAGGATCGGTAGACTGGGTACCACTCCCTACCGCTCATATGATATAAGCTACGAAAACTTTTACAAAATTTTACTCGTACAAACACTTTTTAACCGGTAACACGGCTGGGAATGAATAATATTAGGTGACCAATCTGATATCTGGAGCTATCGCATCATGAACCGTTGTTTCCTAGTTCGCACTGTCTTGTTATCATATGAGTGACCCAAAAATTTTACTATAAGTTTTTTTTACGTTTCTATACTAAGCTACTAAACTTTTTGTACCAAAGAAACAGGACAACTATCAAATATAATGTATCTAAGTACCGGCAAGTGGCTTTTTGAACCCGTGCTCTCGGTTTGCGTAACCATTGCACTTCCACACCACGGTCGCCTTTTTACTATTATTATTAGCCTATTTATTTGTCCCACGGCTGGGTAAAGGCCTTCCTTACTTTTTTCCATGACTCAAGACATTTTTCGGTCACCGACTATAAGCTTATTAAATAATAATAATTTGGGTTGTGTTTAATCTGCTAGGTCACGAATAATGTTCCGTGGGAGAATCGGAAGCTATCTAACGTGGTACCGCTGTCTTTTTACTCCCGTGATACCCGCAGGGGAAGCACTTACGTTCCATTGACCGTTATGAGCAGACGAACTAAAAAGTTCGGCGCATCGTTTCTTTGTAGTTCAATCGAAGCTTTAGCCTATGTTCTTCCAGTTCTTCCCGTCCATTGATTGCACCCTTTCAGGGGTGAATCGTAAATTCCTGGAGCCCTTGGCTAATACAACTCAGGGGTCTACTAATTATTCAACAAAATGTCATATTATCAAAAAAAAGTTTTCTATAGTGATGTAGATATATGTGGTATAGGAAACAAATAGGACAATAAAATGTAATATTTATGTAATAAATTTTGTTATTTAATTGGCTACCAATGATTGCTTTTTTTATTTTAGATATTTTTTTATACTTCAAAAGAGATATTGTATTTGATGGGAGCGGGCGGACGTTTGAATCCACGGGGCCCTAGGCTGTAGCCCAAAAAGCTATAAAGTAGATTCGCCCTTGGATCATTTAGGCGACCTAGCTCCAACTGACCAACTGACCGTAATCCGAATCGAATTTTTCAGTCGTAGGCAAATCGTAGGCGCTCTTGGCAAATCGAACATCAGACAAATCTAGCGTCTTAACAAAACTAAATCTAAAGAACTTAAAACAGTTTTAAAAGGAAGCAAAGGTATTGAAATAAAATAACTAAATTCTCCGATTCGAGCATGTGGAAGTAATGAGCAAGGAAAACTAACGAACCAAATAAACTAAGCGGAAATTGGTAAGAACTGCCGTGGAAGACGACAGCTCAAGTACATTTTTTATTACTTTGTATTCTAAAATTATTTGAAAATGAAGCTGAAGTGGATTGTATTTTTTACATGAATAAGTGGGTACTTACAAAATAACACCGAAACGTAATACGATTACAGTACACTGAACAATCATCTTTTTTTCTGAAAATAAAATGGAGAATTATTAATATAATAGCAAAGTATACCCGAAGGGCCCTTTGTAAGGTAATATCAATCGCACAATCGAATGGCAATATTGGCATAAATTAAATAATGAAACCCCAGATCGTATAGTATATAATCTATAGATACAGACCGTGTCTCGAATTTAATATTGCCAATTTAATTAAAGGCGCGATCTCAGTAGGTACAATTACAGATTTAAATCAGGTTTTAGAATCAAGAAAATTAAAATTCTCTCTTCATTTTATCGCTTTTGTACGAATGTAAAAGTAATTAATTTTGTGTAGGCTGTTTTATTTAAAATGTTTTTATAAATTCATTTGGGTCATTGAATTATTATGTGCTTTTACTTCGTGGAATTGGATAACAAGGCGTTGCCACGAATGTCGTGACATAGTACTTAAATAATACTATACATATAATATACGATGCATTACGACTTAGCGAAAAATAATTAAATTCCTAGTAAAGTAGTCAAAATATATTTTTATTGTTGCTCGATATATGACACCATTCTGCCTGATTTTAGGCTGGAGTCAATGAATGGAGATGACTGCTACTACTTAGTAGCAGCCACATCTACTATGCCGGTTTAGATATGCAATTTCGCCTACAAAGGATTATGTTTTAATGCATTATAGTTCAACACAGCAACAACCAGTCACTGCTTTTGACGCGATACTGACACTGTTTGACGTAGCGAAACTTTAACTTAAACTATTGTTTATAGTTGATAAATTAACAAACATACTTGTATATCCATGTTGTATATCCATGTTAAAAGATATTCAAATATTCTATTTTATTTTTCAAATTTTATATTTAAAAAATAATATTGAGAATTTTAATAATAATAAAATTTCTAATAAAACATAGGTACGCAGTCAACAAAATAACATAAAAATATGTTGTTGGTATGAAATTCATCCAACGTCATCAAAACAACGAATAGAAAAATATTAAATTATCTGACCTCGACTTGCCTGATGGTAAGCAAAGGGATATTCAAGAGCGCCGACGACTGAAAAAAAAACTATTCAATTGGTTGCCTCTGTTGTCATTCCGCTCAAAAGTGTTTTTTTACGCATGAATACATGAGCAAGTCGATCATTACACTGGTCGATTGTTTAACAAAGAA
The DNA here is from genome assembly GCA_905220615.1 of Tinea trinotella. Taxonomy (NCBI): domain Eukaryota; kingdom Metazoa; phylum Arthropoda; class Insecta; order Lepidoptera; family Tineidae; genus Tinea; species Tinea trinotella. The sequence continues at coordinate 5,023,589 of HG992311.1, forward strand.
AGGACGCGCAACAGAATTAACAGCAAAACTAACAGTTTGGCTATCAATTCAATCGACAGTATGCGGATCTTATTTGGAAAAGTTTTGATTAATTTTAATCATACTTCTATAAACAATCTGTTGTATGAATAAATAATCTGGTATTATACTTGTTGTCAAAGGACAATTATGTATAGAGGACAAAGAGAGCCTCGAGGCACTTTGAATGTCAGAAGACTTCTCAAAGTAACTGCAATTTTATACAAGGGATAGAGAACAGATGCCAATCTCGGTCGTTTCGTAGGAAGCCTTTGCATGGGAGTATGCAAATTGTAACTCTATACGTGCCTATATCTGGTGTAATTTAAAACATGTGACGTCACTTAATTACCCTTTTTGCTATATTTTTATAAATAAATGACGTAAAATGCATATTTAAATTAAATTCATTATACAAAAGTTTATTATGTTTTTTTGTTGTGCCTCGATGTATGTTTGCAGTCCGCCTTATCTTAATCTGGAATCAGGTACATAAATGGAGGCAAATACTAGTACAGTTAAACAACTGAAAGTAGTAGTCGCATCAACTATGCCAGCCCAGTTGCAACCGACAACTTTGAAGCTGTTCTTAATACGCGGATATTTCACTTCATGTTCCGTATACTTAAAAGTCTATACCTAGATAGACAGTCTGGGCAAATGACCACCAATTGTTTGCCTACCACTCTTAACCTTCACTAAATAACCAGCCCGAAGTAAACTGATTCATGACTTATATGAGTAGAAAAAATGATATGTACAGCCTAAAGAAAAATTATTACAAATTGAAAAAAAAATTAATTCACACATTTAATAATAAATTATTGTTCACAAAATATATTATATATAGAGCACTTTTATTACATTAAACAAGTATCTACATAGTTTTTTTATTTTTATTGTGACTCGACATATGACAGCACCCCGCTTGACGTTAAGCTGGAGTGTGGTCCATGAATGAACGCCAATGCTACTACAATTCAATATAGTTATAAGCAGCAATCACATCCACTTTGCCGGCCTAGTTGGAACCGGCAACATACAAGCTGATCCCGAAACGCGACCAAATCACTTCACGGTCTGTATACTTGTAAGTGGGTGTACCCAGGATCGGCAGACTGGGTACCACTGCCTACCACTCTTTTAAGTTGTCACAAATGTAAGTAAACCTAACATATTTATTTATATTATTCTCTGCCAGTTAACCTTAGGGGCCAACAGAAAGCTCTATAGGTGAAAAATAAATATATAGAGCTTGTATGAAGAGAATTGTGAATGTGAAGGAAGCGAGGGTATCATGGCACGTGGCGCTCTATTGTCTGTGCCTATCCCTGTGGAAAAAAGGCATAACAATTTGATTGAATAATTGAAAATATATTTTACTTTATAATATACATACGAATATATCAAGCAATTTTCCGGACAAAAAATTGCCAACTCTAAAACCAATAACGTTATGTCCGGTTCATTCATTAGCCTCGTTGTTGATACTGCTGATTACGATGATTCAATACTCAATAAAACGAACTCGTTTACACACATATTTAACATTCGTTTTAAAGATACAAGCCTGTTTAATGGTTGATTAAATATAAACTACATAATTAACTTCACCTTCGCAAAATAGGATACCTTTACCCACGGTAGTTAAACTGGAAATTAATTTAGAGCTGTTTGATCTCAAGTGCCTAAATAAACAAAATGTTCAAAACTTAAAACGAATAACTTACGCAAAGCCACATGGTTTGTTATTAAATTTTACCGGAAACTAAAATTCAAATGGCATTGCAACCTATAGTCTCTCGTGACAAGGACTTGCAATCGATTCTCTCGATGCCCTGAATACAAATTCAGTAGTATTTTGCCTCGGTTCGTGTGAAATAAAATAAATAAAAGCGGGCTTAGCATTCGGGAACGACAGTGGCGCCTCCGCCGTTCCCGCTTGTGCCCCGCCGCTGCTGTACCGAGCTTTAAAAGACATGTTTACGATCTAGTAAACTGCCCCGCAATTTTTCACTGGCGACTTTTCCTGTCCGTGTTAACTACGCCGGCTCATTTTACGCAGATATTATATATTTTATTCGTTCCTTGAGGTTGTTTAGTTCTTTTTTATGTTACCTGTTAAAGAGCCGAGTTTTAATTGCTGGGAAAATGACAAATTTACTTTTACACCTTTTCTTGTAAAAGGTCTTTGTGAATTTATTCAGTGGTTACATTAGTAATATTTTCATTTCAGCCGTATAATGAAAACTGTTTTTAGCCGTCGGCTCTCTTGAAGGTCAATGTCGGATGTCGCGTCTCAATAAATTATTTTAATAAGATGTTTAATAACTTACTTTATTATAATTTTATTGTCGCTTGACACGTGACGTGAATAAAGGTGACTACTACTACTACTGCTGTTGTATTTTACTTTAAATTAAGCAAGTAAAGTAAGCAAAATAAAATACACAATTAAATTCTCCCATGTTTATTCGGGGTTCACAAATATCTCACAGTTAGTGTACACGCGTTATCGAAACAATAGATTGACCTCGAACCTTTAAAATAGGGACAGTCCTTTCTATCCCAGCATACAAAGATATATCATGAAGCCCACAAGGGTACGGTAGGGACTCGCGCCCAATTGTCATAAAGTAATAAAATATACATTTTATGCAGCTTTTGTCTTCGGACAAAAGTTCCTACACAAAAGATACTCAACGAATAAGTCATAATCCAATATGTAGGATTTAGACCTTATACAACTTATAAGGTTTGCACTTATAAGCATGTATAATGTATATGCGATGTACAGTTAAAGGTGACCGTGGTGTAGTGGCAGTGCAATGGTTACACAAACCGGAGAGCACGAGTTCGAAACCACCCACTAGTACCAATGTATCTTTATATATGTACTTTGGTTGTCCTGTTTCTATGATACAAGCAAGCACTTTAGTAGTGTAGTATAGAAATGTAAATAATAATAAAAAATAAACAAAGTACTTACTGATTTTATATTAATAATTTTTACTAAACAAAGAAACATAATTTAGATACTAGGCTAGAGTGCGATCCATTATTTAAGGCGATTTTTACTTGTACTTTAGTTTAATAAATAAAAGTAGCAGTCGCATTTACTATGCCAGCCTAGTTGAAACCGGCAACTTTTAGGTTACTTCACGGTATGTATACTTAAAAAAAGTACCCGATCAGCAGACCAGACAAATGACCACTAACTTTCTGTCAACCTCTCTGAAATTATTAATAAATACAATTTATAATAAGTTTATTCAAGACGACCGTGGTGTAGTAGCAGTGCAATGGTTACACAAACCGGAGAGCACGAGTTCGAGACCACCCACCGGTACCAATGTATCTTTGATATATGTACTTTGGTTGTCCTGTTTCTATGATCCAAGCACTTTAGTAGCTTAGTATAGAAATGTAAATAATAAAAAATAAATTTAAATATATATCAACATTTAAAATATACAAATTGTGGGTTAATTAATTAAGGTTCACTATATTATTTGGAACAGCACTTAAAAGTTTTAAGCTTCTCGCCCACAGATGTTCTTCATAAATTATCAAATTAATACCGAAACTCGAATTCGTGGAGAAGGTAAGAAATCGTTTACCAGAGTTAAGAACGTTACGTGAAGGAATGTAAAGTGAAACCTGTCAAAGGCACCCGGAAACTTCTATTTAAATCAGCGTAAACTTCTCAAAGTGATTGATTAATGCGCTTGAAGAGAGATGGAAATTCAATTCCTATATTTTATTTAAAAGTTCTCCTAATAAATTGATCAACATTAGGAATATTAAATGTTTTAATAATGGAATATGACGGTGCGTAAACGGTCGGGATGAATTGCATTTATTGAAAATAAAATAAAATTAATGGTATAGCGATTTCAATGATGTACTTACAAGACCAGGGGCAATTAATCTGGGACATTCCTAAAACAACAGGGGTCTACAGCGCCCCTGACTATGCAGATTGTATAAAGACAATTTTGGCGCTCCATTATCTCTGCAAATCCCTATGGGAATTAACAAGTATACAGTCTGTGAAGTGACTTAGTCGCGCTTCGGGATGAACTTGTAAAGCCGGCATAGTGGAAGCGACTGCTTCGTACAGTTTTTTTTATTTACATTTTTATACTAAGCTACTAAAGTGCTTGTATTAAAGAAACAGGACAACCAAAGTAAATATATCAAAGATACATTGGTACCGGTGAGTGGTCTCGAACTCGTACTCTCGGTTTGCGTAACCACAGTCGCCTTAAAATCCACACAGTTAGTACAGATGTAGCAGTCAACTTCATTCATGAATTGCACTCTAGTTTAACATCGGGCGTGCTGCTGTAATATATCGAGGCACAATAAAAAAAATAATGGCGTAGTAATTTGATTGATTGATTGTAAAAGATCGTTTCTTGGTGATAAGGCGACCGTGGTGGTGCAGTGCATTGGTCACGTAAACCGAGAGCACGGGTTTAAAACCACTTGCCGGTACCAATGTATCTTTAATATATGTACTTTGGTTATCCTGTTTCTATGATACAAGCACTTTAATAGCTTAGTATAAAAATGTAAATAAAATAATAATAATAACATTAATTCAGATATTTACTAGCTAAGTAAAGATAAATAGACTTTAAACTGAATAAAACAACTCATTCGAACCAACATTAATGATATTTTACTTTATTTTCCAGACTGCTATCTTCTTCCTTTATTCGTTTTTTGAAAAGAGGTTTATTTTCCATGGACAATGAACTGACGCTAATGACCAGAGTATACGTACTTCGTAGATTCATTCTAATATTTCAATTGAGTGCATAAAACCAAACTCTCGGTCGGTTATTGTCACTATTATGAATCTCCGAAGAATTAATAATTAATCAATCAATATCACCCCTTTTTCCTACAAGGATAGGCAGAGACAAAGGAGCGCCACTTGCCAACTCCCCCGCTTTCCTCACATCCACAATTCTCTTCATACAAGCTCTACGAAGAATTAAGTAAGAAAAAATTGGAACAGATATTTAGGTCTGGATGTTTAAGAAAGATGTGTAGACGTAGTCTGTCGACTTGAGTGAAACAACCGTTTAAAGTAATTTATTTATTTATTCAATTCATATGGCCCTCAGCTATTAGGTTAATAAATTAATATAATGAATTGTAAAGTGGCGCATTCCTCAAATCCAGAGTCCACCAAGCGTAAGTCCCGGGTTTGATTCCCGGTCGGGGCAAGTATTTTTGATGGCATATATTTTATTTAATGAGATAAATATTTGCTTCGGTTCCGAGTGTTACGCAGACAATTAATCAATCAAATTGTCACGCCCTTCTCCCATGGGGATAGGCAAAGACAATGGAGCGCCACTTGCCACGATCCTGACACTACTGCCTCGCTTCCTTACGCAGACAGTTGGTAGTAATTTACCTAACCTTTAAATTCGGAGTAATACCATCATTTTCTAGTGCATAGTAGCGTTTTAGGATGAGTCTAAAAGCAACCAACTATGACTTGTATTTATTTAACCGTAGTAGCAGTCACCTTTATTTATGGACCGCACTCCAGCATAACATCAGCCTGTATGCATATGTCATGCAAATATAAAAACGAATATGCATTTATTGTTGAATACATTATTGTGAGCCAGAAATTGTGCGATTGTGATGAATTCAATGAGTTTGGCTTTAAATAGCGATAACGAAACGTTAATAACTACATCTGAACATAATTAAAATATTTAATGCTCATTCAACCGATGTGATGTTTTGATCCACAGCTGGTGTTCTGTGAAGAGGAAATACATTGATTGCTGATTGTTACGTACGTAATAAAATATCTGTCAGGCCAATATTGGTTAAGTACATACTACGTCATAAAAGAGGTGGATATTTGCTCCTGGTTTGGTTGACTAAGAGTGGTTGTAGCAGGGGCTACAGCTACCGCCGTTTCTATTATACGGGGCCCCCGAGCTACGGGATCAGGATCAGCCAGGGCTACGGGGGCCCCTAACGTGCGTAAGCAAAAATTAATAAAAACTTCCCAAATTGTTTTTATTTCAGAAAAGTCAAAAAAGCAAGAAATACAAAGAGTGTATATTTAATCTGAATTGTTTGTAATTTTTTTGGAAAATGTGACAAATAGATAATTATAATGAATAAATATTATTTTTCAGTTTTGGTCGGCATAGTGACGGCGGGTGAGACAGCCGCGTACTAACTCGGTTGTTTCAGTCGTCGGCACTTTTGGATCTCCTCTTGCCTGTCATCAGGCAGGTCGATGTCAGATGTCGTGTCACAATAAAAAAATAATAAAAAAAACTTTTTTCTTTTGTGAGAAATTTTTACCCTTCCTAAGGGCCCCCAAAAATATTTTTATACGGGGCCAAGGCACACTACGCTTCTAAGTTGTAGTGAAGTGATTTAGTCATGTTTCAGGATCAGCTTGTCATTTGCCGGCCCGCTCCAACCTGGCCGGCAAAGTGGATTCGTATGACAGCTGGTTGCAGTTATTTAACTGTAGCAGTTGCTTCCATTCATTGAGCAAACTCTAGGTTAACATCAGGCAGGGTGATGTCATGTGATGCCACAAAAAAAAACTAACTGTAAACCAAGAAATGTATACAAAACCCAGCTCTACGCAGTAGAAGTCAGTGCAAGAGGAATGCATTATCTTTTATAGATGATCGGGTCTTACAATATTAGGTTGGGCAGAGAGAAAAGTGAGGGCAGTTAAAGTGATCTTTCCGGTCGCAAGTCCGGAACGCTTTTACTCTCTAAAATTCTCTCTCTTTTCATAGTTACGCAACATCTGATCTTGACTTGGATGGTGTTTAAAAGGGGAGGTCCACTACAGCTAAGAAGTTTAGGTAATCTAGTGGGTTTTAGTCAAATCTGTTTTCATAACTTACTTTGTGACCGTTTTATACTTTAAAATAATCTAATCTATTGTAAAATTAATTATAAGTGGATTAGGTTTATTTAGTGAAATAGTAAATTTCTAGACGTTGGACGAGTGACGTTGATATTTAGCATACACAGCTCTTAGCTTTACCGTAATGAAGACTCGTATTTGACTAATCCCTTGTCGCCTCGAGAAGGTCCTCCGATTATTTATATTGAGCTACATACTTGTATACTCTTAATAAATAATGAAAGCAATGGTTTTATATTTACAAATGATCAGTCCATTTAAAGCATTTATTTATCAATTTATGTGGCATGCGTATTCATTGATCTCGGTTGTCAGTCCACTGGAATGGCGATGTTACAAGCTAATCTATAAAACCCTTCGAGGTCGCATAGGTCGACGGCAGACGGGTCCAGTCAACCGAAAGAAATCAACACTTTATATAAATGTTATACTTTATCGGACTATAGATCTTCCAAATTATATAATAGAAAAGCTTGTTAAAATAAATTGCATGTTTCCTTGACCCTCATTTCTCTAACAAAATATTAGTAGAATGTCAACAAGACGTTGAATTTTACAATGCAAGTTTGTATTCAAGGATTTTCTTTATTTTATTGTTAGTAATACGGTGAAGTGAACAAGAAAGTCCCTGTTGCTTGCTTGAATATTGGTTACCCAAATGCACAAATATAATATTTATATTTGCCTTGACACCGAGAGACACGAGAAATATTGCAATGGAAACTATATTCTTAGTATTTGTCTCTGCGGTAACTGACGTAAATGGGTCAGGTTCCTTGAAACTGATGCAAGTTTTGTCGATAATGAGTATAAACTAGGGGTGAGTTTCTGCGGCTGCATCTAACAGCTGAATACCGACGATCTCATTGTCAAAAAGCCACAGTATCGCATCCAAGTCGCGTCGAGAGTGAGTGAGGCTCATGTTTGGCATTACGCCAAGGGTTCGACGGGCGGGCGGTCAATAGTCGGCTCTGTCTATGTTTATGCGCGGTTTAGTTTCAACGTGTTTCCGCTGCCATGGACTTAGCTTATAACACTTAAACAACACCAACATCAACATTGCTGACAAATATTTGCACTAATTAGTTAATTAACTAACAGAGAGAATTTAAAGAATTTGCACAGCTGTAAATACGCATATTCTCAACTTGTATAATTAAGTACAACTTCTTATTCAAATTTAAATATGATATGTTATAGGTTAAATTTAAACTTTGTTTATGTATAAAAAAGTATAAAACTATCCCGCGAGAATTTGTAATGAAATTTTATTTAATGCGACATGTATAATTAAATTACTGTATATTGTTGGAAGTCTGCCTAGGCTTAATCGCGATAGGAATCAGCTTGTAAGTTCCCGACAATTCACTTCACGGCCTGTATATTTGTAGGTGATGGCACCACTGCCTAACGCTCTTTGACTTTACTTTAAATCAAATAAACCATGAGTATATTAATGAATTAAACAAATTTTATGCGGCTTACTATCGCGTTTATTTTGGTTTTGATTTTACAATTTTTTAATATTCCGACGTTTCGAGAGCTTTGCAGCCATCGTGGTCACGGAGAGACTGAGGTGTTGGTCGTCCTATTGGTTGATGCTGTTATTGTTTCCAAAACTACCCCGTTTGATATTTTGTTTTTCTGTTCCCGGTTTATTTCAAATTTTTGCAAAAATAACTGACGGTGTCATCTGGTTTGGCAGTTTGCTGGACTTGGGACTTGAGTTTGTGAATTATGGGGTCCCAGGTGTTAGATAATCGCCAACCACCTTCTCTATTGAAATTAGGATGTTTTTTAATCTCAATAGCCTCGCGTGCCATCCTGGGTATTAGTCGACTTTCCTTTGCGAGGATCTTCGGTTTGTCGAAACGGATGTAGTGATTGGCGCCGTCCTGTTGATGCTCACAAACTGCAGACTTTCCACTACGTTGGTGTTTTATATCCGCGATATGTTTCCGTACGCGTGTGCATATATTTCTTTTTGTCTGTCCTATATACGAGAGTCCACAGTCACATTCTAACTGGTACACCCCTGCATCTTGTAAAGGAATGTTAGTTTTCACAGGTCTCAGGTATTGGTGTAGCTTTTTATGCGGCTTGAAATATGTTTTAACCGATGCTTTTCTCAATACATGGCCGATCTTGTCTGTAACACCCTTCACATATGGCAGGATGATAGTAAGCCGCATAAAATTTGTTTAATTCATTAATCAATGTTCGCGCAAAATCTAAGAAAATACCATGAGTATATTGTCTGCCAAAATGCTATAAGTATTTAATAATAGATATTTTGGCCGTCGTTCTCACATTTTCCTCTTAGAATCTTATTTCTTATTTTTTATCGCTTTCTTGCATGTGGATGTTGAGCCAATATCGACATAATCATTTCATCTCTGATGTACTTTTTATCAATTTATAAAATTGATTATAGAACCGATATTAGTTTTAAATTGGTTCATATTTTAGTTGTAAAAGTACACAGTTTTATCTTTTTTGTCTCTGCCTATCCCTGTGGAATAGAGGCGTGACAATTTGATTGATGAGTTTTTTTTATTGTGACACGACATCTGACCTCGTCCCGCCTGATGATAAGCAAGAGGAGGTCCAAGAGTGACGGCGACTGAGTAAACCGAGTTTGTTCACGGCTGCCTCAGTCGCCGTCACTATGCCGGCCAAAGTTATTTAAATAAATAAAAAAGTAGTCGCATCCACCATGTTAGCCTTGTTGGAACCGGTAACTGTCATGCTGATCCCGAAGCGCGACTAAGTCACTTCACGTTCTTTACACTAGAGAGTGGTGCTACCTTGATTCTGCAGACTGGGCAAATGACCGTTATAACCAATCTTTAACACCCACACCCGGAACAAATGGTAAGGATGGTAAGTGCAGTATGTAACAATGCGTTTGTTTTTGGACACAGAGCGCGTCATGCAATTATGAATGTAGCCGGCTTCTGGTTTGTTCAATATTCTGAGATGTGTACGAGTAAGTACCTCATTTTTTAACAACTTATAATTTTACCCTATTTTTAATATTGAATTTTGTAGCATTTGATTATTTGTAGCATTCATGCCGAAGAAATTAATATTATGAATTTGTAATATAAATTGAATATTGATTTTTTTATCATTTGATAATTTGTGGCGTTCATTTGCCATACGAATAAATATTATTAATTTGTGTGATTTACACAGTTCAGTTATACGTTAGTGACAATATAGGAATTAAATGGGTTAATTTGTCGAAATTTGCGAACGATAAATAAAGTTATAGAAGAGTTAATAAAATGTTTCACATTTCGACAATTTGCAAAAGCTTGGGAGCGTGAAACCTGCTGACCCTTTCACGATTTATTATCCACCTCTACTCCTGTCCACCAATGAAATGGATATCTAAAGCTAATTTACGTCGTACCAATTCAAATACCTTTCCTAACAAAAAAACGGAACTGATTTTTTCGCCCGCTTGTCCCATTTTAGGACGTAATTTTACTTTCTAAAGAATACATTTGCGAGTAATCAATAGTAAAGCAGACCTACTAAATATTGAATATTCACAAATAAATATATTCTATATTAAGCAATGAATGAATTAAACAAATTTTATGCGGCGAGACCACGATGGCTGCAAAGCTCTCGAAACGTCAGAATAATAAAATAAAATTGTAAAATCAAAACCAAAATAAGCGCGATAGTAAGCCGCAAATCTAATCTAAGAAAATATTATTAAGCAATCAAATCATATTGTCACGCTTTTGTCCCACAGAGATAGGCAGAGATAACAGGGCGGTACTTTCCACGAGTGGCAAAAGAAGCATGAGAGTAGAATAAACGCTGTAGAAATGCTGTCATTGAGGAGTGTATGTGGAGTGACGATTGAGGATAAAATAAAGAATAGCACAGTTCGCAATGATGTGGTTTGAAATAAGACGTAGTCACAAGGATTGACAAAGGAATGCTCTGGTGGTTTAGGCACATGGAAAGTTGAGTGAAAGTAAAGTTGCGAAAGGAATTTATTATTCACCTCAAAAATATCTGATGTGACCTGCCTTGTTTAACGAATTCACGTTAAACAACGCAAGTCCAGTAGGGTGTTTTCCGAACGAATCGGAGACATCCTTAAGAAAGCTGGGTTGCCTAGTTCCCATAACTGTGGAGCGTGCATGAAGAGAATTGTGAATGTGAAGGAAGCGAGTATCGTATTATACCATACACTATTTATATACTACGTACACACTAACAAATATAAACACATACATACATAAATGTACACATAAAATACATAAATGAATACATACACCGACATTAAATATATATTTTCTAGATTAATAGAATATCATGGATCAGATCATTAGAATGTGAATAGAATAAAATATATCTCAATGTATTTTTTATAAATAGCCATTTAAAATATGAACGAGCAAAATTCTGAATAGGCAATTTATTGAAAACATTTTCCTTAATGATGTATGTAGGAGGATCTATAAAAAAAGTTTAATAAGCTCCTTTAAAAATCTTATCCAATAAAGTAAATAAAAATTCTTTCATTTTATTTTAAAAGGCAATCAAATAGGTTGCAATCTACATTTGGATGACCACAGGCGTGGAGCATTAATTAAAACACCAGTTCGTTACGCCTAAAGTCCCGGGTTCGATTCCCCGCTTTATAGCTTTTCTTTATATACACATATATTTATTAATTATATTGAATTTTACAAATACTTGTTAATAAAAAAAGAGTCAGATATTTTCGGGGTCTGCTGATCCGGGGTAGTACCACCACTTAAAAGTATACTGACCGTGAAGCGACTTAGTCGCGTTTTGGGATCAGCTTATTATTTGTCGGTTCTAACTAGGCCGGCATAGAGTATATGACTACTACTTACAGTTATTAAATCAGGAGAGGAGGTTTCTTATGTCGAGCTACAATAAAAAAAACGTAAAAAAAAACACCTGGGAGCCGTCTTGAAATATTATGTTTCTTAGTGAGTAACCGAAAATGAATCATCCTTATTTCAATAGAGAAAGAGGCTGATGGCTATCAAATTCGCCGACAGGCATGGCGCATTGTTTCGCACACGCGTAATGTTCCGGGTTTGATTCCCGGTTGAAGAAAACATTGGCTTTATTAATTAGATTAAATAATATATAAAATCTATTATTTTTAAGAAAAAAGAGTCGGCTGCTTGCTCCCGGTCTGATTGTCAAAGGTTGGTAGGCAGTGGTGCCCATCCGGGGTAGTATAAAAACCGTGGAGTGACTTAATCGCGTTTCGGGATCAACTTATGACAAATAAGCCGGCATAGTAAAGCACATGTTCGAATCTTTGCCGGTACCAATGTTTCTTTGATATTTGTTCTTTGGTAGGTTACTATAGAAATGTAAATTAAGTCTGACTAACTGTAAAACCGGAAGACAGAGTTAATTTCTTATTATGAAGAGAATTCAGAAATATGAACAGAGTAAAACATTGAGGCACCTCTTTAGTAACTGCTTTTAAAAACCTTAACAAAAATATCAAATGAGACAACCAACACTTACATTTTTAGCTAAAAAACCTTTTATTTCTTTACTGAAAAAAAATAATTCAATTAAAGTATGCGGCTTACTATCGCATTTATTTTGGTTTTGATTTTATTTTCTCTCCGTGACCACGATGGCTGCAAAACGTCCAGAATAATATAAAAAATGTAAAATCTAAAAGCGATAGTAAGCAGCATAAAATTTGTTTAATACTTTAATCAATATTCGCGCAAAATTTAAAAAGAAATACTAATTTAATTAAATTAAAATGATGGCTGCAAAGCTCTCGAAACGTCGAAATAATAAAAAAATTGTAATATCAAAACCAAAATAAACGCGGTAGTAAGCCATATAAAATCTGTTTAATCCATTTATCAATGTTCGCGCAAAATCTAAGAAAATACTATTTTATGAAATGTATAACTTCTACGGTCTTTTTACGGCATGTATTATTTCACTACCATTTTATATCTTGAACATTTCTCTAATTATAATAATTAATTTTTGTCCTAAGTCACGAGGCAATACGTAAATATTTTATACCAGAGACAGAAAATAATTTTGAATTTTCTACGCAATACCACAAATAGCTTCGCAAATAAAAGGAGGTAATATTAGAATTTTTATGATTACATTGTATTGCTTTTTGAAGGACGTCTATCGTCTAGCCTAATAATGTTATTAGAGTAGGTAGATAACTTGATATCAGTCACCTTGGTTTACTTTCGCCCGAACAATAACTAATGTTGTCCTGCTTGATGTCTATGAGTGAAAAAATATTTCCACAAAATATGTATTTATTCCATCTTACCGAAAAATCTTTTCATAGGTCTTTTTGGGTATGTTTACGATCGACCTCGCTGCTCTTTTTGGACGTTTACAGCTGCCCTCGCCTTAATAATTTCGACACCCTACAGAGTATTTGTTCCTAAAACCGGTAATAATTTAAGCGTTGGAGCCACTCAACGTCTGCAAAGGAATCTAATTTTCTCAAAATATCCCTTAAGAAATAAAAGACCTGCGATTTAGTATTTCACGACTTCTGTTCTTACTGTTATAAAGTAACGAATTGATTTAACCAATGGGAATGTTTTCAAAATGGATTAATCACAAATATTTCCTGTAGCAATGAATTTGAAAACCACCATTTTATATTTATACTAATCGATATATTTTTACTAAAATATATTTTAAACAAAACCATATTTATGATTGCTATGATAAAATAAAGCAAAGCTAAACAAACTTGCGTATTGTTACATGAAAAGCCTAAACGGGTGAATAAGTTTCATAAATTGCTATGAAACAATTCGATTTGCAATTGCTTTGTTTGCACTCAGACTTTTTATTTACTTTATTAAAAATGTATTCATATTTTGACACGTAGATTTTTTTCTGTGATATCTTGTGACATAAGTAATTGTCGTAAAATAATGTTTTGTAGTAAAACCTCTTCCCCCTCTCCATCTTTCATATGACTTGCTTCTGACAGAAATAATAAGGAATAATTCTAATGTTCTAAAGTGGACGTATTTGTACATTTAGCCATTAGGAGTTTTCATTACGTAAAATGTATAGGAGACTGTAAATATACTCTTATACAGGCCTCGGGCTAAGGGCACATGTAAACGACGTATCCTCCTGCGCTGTCGACGCGCATTACACGTAATCGAAGCGCGCGCGGCTAACGTTAATGCGACCATTGCTTAACGCACTATAAGTGTAAACTATCCGCGGAAATCTTTTAATTTATTATTATTACATTTTTAGAAATAAAATCGAAATAATAGAATTAATAAATTTATTATCACCTACTGATATCAATTTCAATAATACTATTCAGATTTTCTATAGATTTCACAAACAATCACCTACTCGTTAAATAAATAAATCCATGTTAAAATAGATAATATCATTCACAAACTAATTTAATAAACTTATTATATCAGAAAAATGTCTCTATACAAATGATAAAAATTAGAGTGTTTGATAAACAAACATTGTAACCATCGGCTTTGCAAAATATATCGAACATAAATACGTAAATAAAGTTGAGAGTAACATAGTGAAGATGTGTGTATGATTAATAACCATCCTAATTGTGAGCTTTGTGATCGTAATAACCAATACACATTAATACTTTCCCTAAATTAATCACCTTGCTTATAAAGTCGGTAACACACATTAAGATAAATGGCGGAAGCAAAGGAAGAACCAAGAGAGCTGACGACTGAAAAATACCGACTCAGTTTTCGGTTGCCTCAGTCATAATGACTATCGCTCAGAGGTGCTTTTTCATATTTTTTTAATTTACCCAATGCACTTCGCACATAGCCAATAGGCGATAATAAACTAAAGAGGTTCGATGAACTCAGGGCACATAGTACTGAGTTAATTTACTCTCTTGGATCTTCCTTTGCGGCTCACTTGCGGTATATTTTATCTATCCGAACTCCACTCCAGTCTAACATCAGGCAGGGTGCTGTCATATGATTGTTTGTATTTATTTGTTAATAAAAAGAAGTGGATATTTGCTTAGGGTCTGGTTATGTGTGGTAAGCAGTGGTACCAAGTCTGCAGATCCGGTGTAGTACCACCATTTCAAAGTATACAGACCATGAAGTGACTTAGTCGTTTTCGGTATCTGCTTGTAAGTTGCCAGTTTCAACTAGACCGGCATAGTAGATTAAACCGCTACTCACAGTTATTGAATTGTAGTAGCACTGACGTCCAATCATGGACCGCACTCCAGTTTAACATCAGGCAGGCTGTTGTCATATGTCGTGTCGTAAATAAATTACAATAAAATAAGCAATACTAACATAGTATAGTATGTCTAAGCCGAAACGACGCGCCCCTCCACCGCATTTGCACACACGAGAAAACATAAAATATAGCTGCAATACACCGAAAATGCACGATGATAAAGTATAATAGTATAGTTAGAAATATTTGTATTCACACATTTAAATAAACTAATAAAGTGGAGGGGCGCGTCATTTATAGTTAGACAAGCTATAGCAAAAAGCGTGTTACTAATATATACGAGTATGTGTTGTGTGCCTTAATACGTTCTCAAATTAATCACCCTAATAATAACATATGAGGCAAAATATCAAAGCACTTTTTGATTGGATTCTAATTCGTGGCTGGCATTAGCACTTTAGGCGTGCGGTCGACGGTGCGTACGAAATAAATATTTATCTCTAATCCCATTTAGCGTTGAATATGTACACAATAACAATGTTATGCATAGTTTACGGGACTACTAACAAATTATGTGTTTAGGGGCGTTATTTATTTCGGACCCTTGCAACTATATTATGCTATTATTAGGCATTTTGTTAATTAGTATTGTTTGTATTAGGAGTAATGGTCTTAGGTCTAAAGAACAGTTTCTTTGAGATAGAAGTTCGTCAGCGCTCAGTGACCACCAGTTAGTCATAAGTACTTTGTTTAAACGTAGCTTCAACAACCGGCCTAATGTTAATCTGGAGTACTTGAAAGTTCTTGGACCTAACTCCAGCATAACATCAGGTAAAAGATTATAGAGTTTTATGGAACTAATGTCAAAGTGAAAATGTTTGTGTGGAATAGCGCTTCTCGACCGACGAGTTCTCATAAGATTTACAGCTTAAATTGACACGTCATTAGCTCTACAGTAAGTGCCAATAGCTTAAACAAATTGAGTAAGCTATATTAGAAAACTTTGTACTATGTACAAAGGCAAACTTAATGCCGCTAGACATTATGCCAGTTAGAGACCAACAGAGAGATAAAAAAGGATAAGGGCAAACTTATAATTATATTCTTTAATAAAATAAAAAAATATAAAAAATAAATAAATAGCACAAAGTAATTAATACAGAAATGAATAATATTATAATAAAAATTTATTAATAAAAAATTCGAAAGCTGCATTTCAATGCTCTCAATGTTTGTATATTCGAGTCATTAAAATGTAATGATGAAGTAAATGTATTCCGTCCTATTGACAAATAACGAGGCAGAAATTTCCATTTATCAAAAAAGGACTCACAGGGTTTATTTTGCAAAGAACACACAATATGTATAATTGGTACTTCTATTGGAGAATTCTAAAATACTTCTTGTTTAAGTCTCGATTACCAATCTCTATATACTCTCTATACTTTCTACGCTCAATTGCCTTTAAATTATAACATTAACTATTAGGCGGTTCTACATTTTTTTTAGTTGATATGAGAAATAAAAGGGTGCGCTTTGAGAGCGCTGCGATTGAAGGCAAGAAACATTTTGGTCATTGAGTCCAATCTACCGGTCCTACTTGATTAACTAAGTATAGAGACAACGAATGTGGAATAACTTGTATTTATAACGTCTGCAGAACACGTATAGTAGGGGAACGACTTAAAGGAACGTGCGAAGAATGCGGTTGTGACGTCATCGTCACGTGTCTATCATGAATAGTGAAGTAACATGCAAAATGTGGATAACGATAAACACACACTTTTTTACTTGCGTATTTTAATTTAGTTATTAAATATTATAAATTTATATTTAATAAATGTTTATACATTAACAACAATAATTATTATTTAATCATATATTTAACCAATCATATATCAACTTTTTAACTAAACTAAACTAAAGTTTTTTTGTCGTCAACGCTTACGAAACTTTAAGGTGTCCATATTCATAAATCAGTATATTCTGTCTAAGCCGAAATAACGTGCCCCTCCACTGCATTTACGCACCGATAAAATAATTTTAACAAAAAATACGACTTTAATCAGTAAACTAGCAAAAAATAAATTTACTACGCACAAAGTAATACCTTTTTTTTCATTTAGTTAAATAGAAATTATTAAATAATTATTTTATAATTTTGAAGTCGGTATATACTATACTTGATTGATGAGGACGAATGCGTTGAATCTGATGACCTTGATGATTCCGATAGCATAAGTGAAAAGTATAGCTAGTCTAACTATAAATGACGCGCCCCTCCACTTTATTAGTTTATTTAAATGTGTGAATACAAATATTACTAACTATACTATTATACTTCACGCAGGGCAGTTAAAAGTTTAGGACATGTTGGTACAATCTTTTTTATTAAATAAAAATCTTCTATGCATCTTCTTATAACGCCAAGGTCAAAGTCGTCAATATTAACATTACGTTTAAAATTTATCTTTTTGCCTTTTTTTGTGGGTGATTTTAAAAGTAATGGTCCAGCTAAAGTCGACTCACGTTTTATATTATTAATTGTGCTTTTAGGTACACCGGTATAATAACATGATCTATCAATACTTTTACATAAAGGTATAGTTACTATATTTGATAATTTTTCTTCTTCACACATTTTAATCACGTTCCTAATAATGTTTCTAGCCTAGCTACGGATGACTACTCTCTTTTTTTGAGTTAACTTGCTCATTTTGTAATAAACAAACAAAATAATTGATGACACGTTTTTATCGATAGTGCGCTATTAAGTGACACCGCCAACCTAAGCGCGTCACTAATGGCGGCCAGTATGATACGGGTGGGAGGTATTTGCCCACCCGCCGCTCCTCAGGCCCCGAATGCATTTAACTCATTCCCCAACTATAGGTGGATAACCTCCAATGGCGACCCGGAGCACACTGATAGATGTACCACACGACGTCGACGGTTGTCGGACGTGGGCCCCAGGCGTGTCTACCAACTTCAACCATTGCATCATCACATCGTGTTTCGCCGTGCTGCTTACGGAATCTCCTTGTCTAGTCGTGCGAACTCCTTACGCCGCCGAGCTACCTATCCTGCGCTTCACGTCGTGCGTGTCTTGTTGCCGCGGATCTACCTATTTCTGCCCATCGCGTCGTGCGTGCCTTGCATCTGTCGACGATCTACCTATTTTGGTACCGTTTGATTTTACTATTACCCTATTATATATACTTTATTCTTATTTATTACGCCGGCGTACCTTACAGTGCGCTGGCGATTCTACTTCACATTTTCGGAGAGATGACGTCTCCCTGTCTCACGCCTTTCTATAACTGGATTGGTTTTGTGCTTTCTATACAAACACTTCGATATACATATAGATTATAGTCAGTATGATATCGCTGAAGGGATTGTAATACTGCCCATTGTAATACTAGTCTCGTTTGAATCAAACGCTTATTCATAGTACACGAACGCTCATAGTCTTAAAACTATAGCCAACAAATATTTAATTCTTCCTTATTTTCCATGTTAGTACGGATCAACCCCATAACTCAATATCTGCTAAAATATAAAAAAAATAAACACACTCAGTGAGCAATGTGGCGTCTAGTGGTATTATGTTCTGTGATTAGAATGTAATATATTACGATTATTTAATGGAAATATTTGAAACGGTTAAGTGTAATTAATCCACGCTATAATTTAAATTTGTGCCGCAATTAGGAACTAATTTCTCCGTGATTGGAATTGACTTAATAGTATTGGTATTTGTTAAACCCTAATATAAAAAATGTTTAGATTTAGGTTTGTTTTACGAGATAGTAATAAAATAAAACAGATTCATCGTGGTGTAGTGGCAGTGTAATGTGGTTACGCAAACCGAGAGCACGGGTTCAAAACCACTTGCCGGTACCAATGTATCTTTGATAATATGTACTTTGATTGTCCTGTTTTTTATAGAAACAGGACAATCAAAGTAGCAACAAAAGTAATTTTAGTAGCTTAGTATAGAAATGTTAAATAAATAAAAATACAATAATTTTTATTTTAGCTGTATTTTATTGTAATAATAAAATACATTCCAGTTAGTATTTTTTTTGATTGTGACACGACATTTTATCTAGACTCGCCTGATGATAATTAAGAGGAGATCCATTATTTGGTTTATTTCAACTAATAAAGGGGTTTGTTAATTTAATTTAAAGTTTCATAAAATATACTTTTAAAATATGTTGTCTGCTCTGTTCAAACCAGATACTTACCTTACACTCAGTGGCGTAGCGTGGCGGGATCAGAGGGGGCGGCCCGGCCCGGGCGGCAGATTTAGGGGACGGCAAAATTTATAAAAACTGAACAAAATGGTTAAAATTTGAACCTGAAATTCATATTTATGTTGTACCTATGATTGAAACTCCTAAATAAGGGGGCGGCAAATATTTTTTCCGCCCCGGGCGGCCGACTTCCGCCCCAATCGGCTGACTTCCACGCTACGCCACTGCTTACAGTATATTACAAGTATGAAGAATTAGAACAATCTCCATGCCCTCTGCAACACTTGCGATTTGCGATCAAAGATTTGGTGCTTGAAAATCGTCGATTGACAATTAGAGACCTCGCTGATAGTGTTGGTATATCATTTGGCTCAGTCCAAACCATTTTGAAGGATGTTTTGCGTCTCAAACGCGTCAAGTCTTGATTGATGCCAAAACCGCTAAATTTTTAGGAAAAAAAAGCGTCGCGTTGATGTGTGTGAAACTGTGTGATGTGTGATGACTATCAGGACCACTTAAAATGCATCATTACTGGAGACGAGACTTGGATTTACGCACATGACCCTAAAAGCACCGACCAATCCAGCGAATATCGTCCGAAATGTGAAGCAAGACCGAAAAGACCACGGTAAAGACGATCGAAAATCAAGGTCATGTTGAAGGTTTTCTTTGATTATCGTGGTGTGGTGCACTATAAATTGCTTCCGTCGGGCCAAACTGTCAACAAAGAATTCTCGGTTCTTTCATCACGATAATGCACCATGTCATACTGCATTGGTTCACTCGACTCATATCATTCCGCAACCGCCGTATTCGCCTGATTTGGCTCCGTGCGGCGCCATATCTGGCTATTCAGCAAACTCAAAAGGCCAATGCGGGAACGCCGTTTTGACACGATTGAGGAGATAAAAACCGAATCGAAGAAGGTTTTAAGGCTATACCCAAAAAAGACTATTCCGACTGTTTCGAGGACTGGAAAATGTGTTGGAAAAAAATTGAATTTACATTTTATAAAAAAAACTTGATTTTTTGATCACAGTAATATAATATATATTTGCACCTCGTATTCAGAGTTAAGTTTTAGAATAGCAATGTGCTATATATACATAGATATTCATTCCTATAATAAAATAAATTATGTATGGGAACTTAGTGCAACTGAGCTACAAAGTTGCTCTTGAAAGCTTGTCGTGTAAGAAATCAGAGAGATGGCCCCTCGAGCATATAGTGGAAGGAGACTGCAACAAATATACAACATACAAACTTATTTGCTTAGCACAAACATATAATTTTAGCACAATATATAAATAAGTAAATAATATTTTCATAGATTTTGCGCGAAAAATGATTAATGAATTAAACAAATTTTATGCGGCTTACTATCGCGTTTATTTTTGTTTTGATTTTACAATTTTAATTTATTATTCCGACGTTTCGAGAGCTTTGCAGCCATCGCATCTTGGTCACGGTCACTGAGGTGTTGGTCGTCCTATTAGTTTATTTATTTGAAGAGAAAGGACAGAGACAGGCAACATAAGACCAAAAATAAAGTAATAGAGTGAACGGGATTAAAATTATACCCGACACCAGGATATTTCTCACTGTGAACTGTGGTTGATGCTGTTATTGTTTCCAAAACTACCCTGTTTGATGTTTTGATATTGTTTTTTAGTTCCCGGTTTCATTCATAATTTTAATTTATAAATAAGTAAATTAAAGAGTGTTAAACAAATAAACATACCTCCTTTTTTGGCCGGCATAGTGGCGGCGACTAAGGAAACCGTAAGCTGAAACGGTTACTGCGGTCGTGTCGACGCTTGAAGATCTCCCCTTAGTCACCATCAGGCAGCACAAAATCATTTACTTTTTAGGCTACTCACATTTATTTCCCATTAGTTAATATTAAATAACATTATAATCCTTAGTCAAATTAAATCAAGAAACAGTATCTAAACGACGTCTTTTATTCGTCAGCTGCAGCCGCAATCAAGTAATATAGCATATGAGGTAACTGACTTAAAGCCCAACTGTTCCGTATTTGTCAATTTGCAGTGCAATTCCGCAATCCTCCACAGACGTAAATTAATTCAGTATTCCTTTGATGATTTAAGACAAGAGTAACTTAACAAGTATGAGCTACACAAGTGAGTTTGAAAAGTATCTCAATGCTCAATTCAAAACTTATTCTTTACACTTGCAAGCTTTTAAAACTTTCCCACTTTTATATTACGATTTATGTGCATTCTAATAAGTATGGAAGTACTATTAAATTATTATGTACGTCGACATCTGACCTTAACTTGCCTGATGGTAAGCAAGAGGAGGTCCAAGAGTGCCGACAACGAAATAACCGTGTCATTTCACGGTCGCCTTAGTTGCCGTCACTATGCCGGCTAAAGAAAAAAAAGATCTATTTTATTATGGCGCGTCACATGCCTGATATGATCAAAAGTTTTTTATGCATACTACACATGTATCAAATAAACTGAGCGACTGAAGCATTCGTATAACAAATACATTGTTAGAAGCGCAGGCAGGATTGAACAGGTTTCTTTATGACTACGAAATTTCTTTTATTACAAATTCATTGCATCCCGAATCAATGTCGCAGTTTATGGACACCTAAGCAATACAGACAAGTTACAAAAATATTGTATACGACTGTATTTTTATGTATTTTTCCTTGTCTACTAAATTCTGTTATAGCCTTTGATCCTTCAAACTAGCTGTGAAATGGCACAGTGATGGTGACTGAGGCAGTCGTAAACTGAATCGGTTTTTAGTTGTTCAGGACTTACCCTTGCTTAACTTGTCAGTAAACCAAGGTCAGAAGTCAAGTCTATAAAATAAAATATAGGTAGGTCGAGTCTGTAAAGTATAATTTAGGTGCACCGGTGCTGAATTTTGGTCTTAAAAAATTCTGAACCACCCGCTTATTGTCGCAGTTCTCTACGAGCAGAATTATCAAAATACATAAGATTAGTTATCACAAAGATCATTTTATAATACGTTTTAGTTTCCTCTATAACATATTTAATAAAGCGTCAAGATAAACCGCTTGTTAGCTGTAGTTTCAAATTAATTTGTTCACCTAGCTATTGTGTGTTGGTAGTTTACTTTACCGGCTTCTATTAACGTGTTCACTTGCAGACTTGCTTTCAGATAACTTAATTTATTATCCATAATGTAATAATATTCATATTACATTTAAGGAATACTAATTAAATTTATGTGTTGATGAGATTGGCTTAGATTAGAGCTGTGTTTTATATCAGTCCTTAGTAGTCTTTATGTAGTCTCTATTCAAGAAATTCTGCAGTTATTTTACCTCTAGTAGCAATCGCTTTTATTCATGGACCACACTCCAGCTTAAGACAATGCAGGATGCTCTTATATGTCGTGCACAATTTAAATATAAATATATATTAAGATACCTAAAGATTCATTGTAGCAAGGTGCAGCAGTTAAAAAGCTCTAATTTATATCTTCCGAGTTATATCTTCGCTGAGCTATGACGAATTCCGAAGAAAATACGAAACGCGACTACGTTACGTGTTAACCTTTTCATCCGAAAGCGAGTTTTTATCGAATTCGTTCATAGTACATACCTACGTTTATAGCCCAGAGGCACGTTGTATTTCTTAGAATTACTCACAGCCTTTCAAGTAAAATTACTCATAAGAAAAGTGTTTTCAACATTAATAAATAATGTCTAGATGATTGGCATTATAAAATGCGAAACATAATCACCGAGACAACTCTAATTTTAGAGAAAAATATTCTTAAAATAACTTAAACGAAATTAGGGCTAAAGTACCGTCGAGTTCCCTAACTTCGCCTGGATTTAGACACTTTTTTCAACGTACTTTCTAAAATATTACCACTAGAGACCATGACTAATAAAATAATAATAAATGTAACGTTCTTTTATAATCACAGACTAAACACACTATTGAAATTATTTAATTAGAGATCAAAATACGTTACCAAAGTCAGTAGGCGAAGATAAGGCAGTTGTGCATAACTTCGCCTACCTCATTTTTCCTCGCATATCTAAAGACGTCTATAGCTACAATATTTTGATTAGAATGCGATTTAGAAACAACGAAATAGAACCTTATTAAATGTGCTTAAAGTATTATATTTTCTCAATTACTATTGAGTAGGCGAAGTTAGGCACGGTAAATTACTCTTTCCATACAAATATGAAGATCCATCCAGGGTTGTCACTTATCATGAACCTTAGTTGTAGGTACTTAGAATGAAGCACACAAAAATAAAACATTACTTTTATTTATCTTATTTATTTAACGCCTTTTACGAGTAGGTCCTTATATTAGTCTCTCCCATACTACAAATCAGTCTTATTTAGTTAAGTACTAGCATAATCAAATTGCAAACAAACGAAAATAAACAAAGCCTCCTACGTACAGAGCTAAATTGAAAATATAACAAAAAAGGAACAATCAAAAAATTTTGTATTATATTTATAATACAGTATTATATTTTTAATTATTAGTCTTATAATGGGTCCGCCAAATAACTTTTATTTTTGAAAATGCTATAAAAAAAATTACAGGTTATTTTTTCAAATTTCTTTTTTTATTTGAAAGTACAATCCTTCCGGTTAATGATGGAAAATAATTTCATTCAAATGGCTGCCTCGGCTGGCCATGCAGTAGCCTTAACGGTCGGTTCAATTTTTAAGTACATTATCGATTGTGTGCAGCTGTATATCACCAATGGCTTCACGAATATTGTCCTTTAAAGCATCAATTGTCTCTGGCTTGTCGGCGTAACACCTATCTTTGACGGCACCCCACAAATAATAGTCCAACGGTGTCAAATAGCAGCTCAAAGGTGGCCAAACGACATCAGCTCTTCGGCTGATAATGCGATTTTCAAAAACACGGCGCAAAACATCAAGTGTAGCGTCGGCTGTGTGGCACGTAGCGCCGTCCTGTTGAAAACAAATGTTGCCAATATCCTCCTCTTCAATTTCTGTGAACAAAAATTCGTTCAACATGGCCCGATAACGATCGCCATTGACTGTAACGGCCACTCCTTGCTCATTTTCGAAGAAAAATGGACAATTATGCCTCTGGACAAAAATCCGCACCAAACTCGTTTTGGGTGCACCGGCTTTTCAATCAATGCCTGCGGGTTTTCTGTGCGCCAAATGCGACAATTCTATTTGTTTACATACCCGCCAAGATGTAAGGCCTTTTTTCTGAAAAAATAATTTAAAAAATAAGTATAATAACTTAACGTTCCTCATTGCCCATAGAAATGATCGATTTAAGCGATAACGTCAACCATTAAAAAAATATGTTTTATGTCTTTGTTCTGTACGCAATAAAAAATAAAACATTTTTTCTATATATAAAAATCCGATGAACAAGATTGGTTAATATGTGAATAAGTATAAACTATACCTAGTTATACCTCGACTATTATCGACGGCGTCGACGAACGGTTTAGTGACTGGTTTGTTGCGCGTAAAGTCCCGGGTTCGATCCCCGGTCGGTCAATATTTAATAATATTAAATATTGCAAATATTTGTTAATAAAAAAAGAGATAGATATTTGCTTCGGGTCTGGTTATCAATCAGTAGTACCCAGTCTGCCGATCCGGGGTAGTACCACCACTTACAAGTATACAGACCGTGAAGTGATTTGGTCACGTTTCGGGATCAGCTTGTAAGTTACCGGTTCCATCTAGGTCGGCATAGTGGATGTGATTGCTACTCACAGTTATTGAATTGTATTAGCAGTGACATTCATTCATGGACCACACTTTGGCTTAACATCAAGCGGGGTGCTGTCATATGTCGAGTCACAATAAAAAAAACCTTTTAAAATGTTAATTAAATTTCATTAGTTTAAATTAAAAGTTCAATAATCTACATTGAAAAGATAATCTTTGCGACAACCCTACGGGTAGGCGATGTTTGGGAACATCATGGCCGCTGATGTGTCCCCTTACATATTTTCAATGTTATCATATCTATTGATAAAGATATTGACAAACTGATTGTTTTATAAGAAAATACAATAAATTTACATTATGAGACACTTATTAGGATAATCTTACCTGTTGACTGGAAGCGACTACAAACAAAGTTTCCCGCACTTCACTAAAAACACCTCACGACACTGACGTTTTCTGATGTAATGGTCGCCAAATTAAGCGGATTAACTAGGTTGCCATCAGCAAAGTATTACCATGACTAAATAAAAAACAAGATGTAGGAGTTTATTTGTAACTTACTTCTAAGGTTTCAGTTATATTGATTTTTTTTTTAATTCAGGCGAAGTTTAGGTGACTAGGTGAAGTTAGGAAACTCAACGGTAGTTATTTTTTATATTTTGTTTATCGTTTGTTCACTATACCAGCGCCACTATGATGGCCGTTTTGATGTTTTAACCGCTTATGAAGTTTCGTATAATTTAATAATGACGTTTAAAGGAACAAATTTCTATTGTTTATCGTGACAATAAAGAACTGCAACTTGCTTCTTTCAACGTAATTATTAATTTATACGAAACTTCAGTAACGGGTGAAACGTCAAAACGGACATCTCGTAAGCTCTCTGACAACCAGTCTTTAAAAAATTATATAATATAATAAAGTATATCGATAATTATATAACTAATACTTATAGCTACAATAAAACTGTCATTGTGCGACGAATAAATGTTTATTTGTTATATTTAACGAACTATAGTCTTATTTTATTTGTTTTCAGCTTGGACTGACATATGAAAGCCAGAATTAAAAGCTTTCATGTATAAATTGGTCCAATTTTAACTTTTTAGCCATTCAATATTGATCAACGCTTAAAAGTTTTACTTTAACTGTTTACTGTGTTAAATTCCATGTTCTCAAAATTTTGGCTACAGGCGTAACGCAATCATTAGCACGCTAGTTTGTTTAAGTGTCAAGTTCCAGGTTCGATTCCCGGTCGGAGCAAATATTTGTTTTATTTTGTAATATTTGATAATTAGATTAAATACAACAAATATTGGTTAAAATACCATGATTGCTTCGGGTCTAGTTGTTGAGGGATAGGCAGTGAAACCCAGTCTGCCGATCCGGGGTAGTACCACCACTTTCAAGCGAACAGTCAAATTAGCTTGGAGATGTTTTTGCATTTGTAGTAGTGCGCCTAAGAGCGCGTTTCCATTATTAACACACGTTACGAAAACACGTTATGTCCTTAGGTTTTATTTGTAAGCAAACGGAAGTTAACTGTAAATTTTTAATGGAAGAGCACGAAATTTAGTACTTACACATTAACTATTAGATAAAAATTGCAAAATATCGTGCACAAAACCGACCAATTGTTTTCACCGACAAAACATATATACATACGTCACATACCCTCTCGAAATATTGGTCAGATGAAAGCACTTCGAGTTTAAAACGACATAATATTATCGAAGGGCAATGTATCGAAGGGCAATATTCAAATAATTAAAATTTATAAAAGTTATTTATTTATTTGCTGACTATTACAACAAACACAAAAACGTCTCCAACCTAAAACTTAACATAATGATAGGAGATCGTAACATCTTTATCTACCGCCACGACACAATGGAAACGCGCTCTTAGGCGCTTGTATTACACACACTACTACAAACGCTGATTTCAAGTAGGCCGGCATAGTAGATGCGACTACTACTTCAGTTATCTAGCTGTACTAGGGTAAGGCGATCCATGGACCGCACTCCAGCCTAACATCAGGCGGGGTGTTGTCATATCACAAACCACAATTATAAAAAAGAGAACCACCGTTGGCCAGCGTAGTGACGGTGACTGAAGTAATTGTAAAATTAACCGTTTTTTTAGTCATCGGCGCTTTTGGACCTCTTCTTGCTTACCATCTCTAGTGATTAATTCGATCTAAACAATTAGTTTATTGATTATTTAATAATTAATTCTCATTTATTTTTTTAATTAATTTAATTTTTTTAAACGTATAAAAATTGTTTTAATATGTGTTTATATGTCAACAAACAATCACACAATAAACCGGAGCCGTGTCGGCCAACGCCCCCAAGCCGTTGTACTCGTACTCTCGTAGTCTACTTAATACTCTCTGTAGTTTAAGCCGCGACCTCTGCGATCTACAATCAGAGAGCGCACGATTGTCCAACTAGTGAAAGGCTTACTTACGCTGCGTCTTTCGGTTCGTGGTCTCCACTCTAGAACCTTTCTTCCCCATCGTTTGTCGGTTCTTCGAGCAATGTGGCCAGCCTATTGCCTCTTCAGCTTGCATATCCTACGAACTATGTCGGTAACTCTAATTCTTCGGCTAATATCCTCGTTTCGGACTTTGTCACGCAAAGATATTTGAAGCATAGCTCTCTCCAGCGACTCCTTGTATTACTTGCCAGTCCATGTATTACTCATAATTTTGTATTTGTAACTATTAACTAGGACATCTATGATGCATCATCTTTTCTTTGTTCTATGTGCTAAATACGAATGTGGTAAATACGAATTTGTAATCTTCATGTATATTTCTAAGGCACTCCTTCAACAACCTTTGAATTGTGCAGTTCACTCAAATATATCAATTATAGTTATTTTTGACTTGTTGTTTATTTATAACTTCACACCACCAACTCTTCGTCGAACATGCAGCAACTAGGCAACAGGCCAACAGATTTTTATATTAACTGTAGAGATTATTATCAAAAATGGGAATTTAAAAAAACGTTCTCTAAGCAATCACCATTTACATAGATAATAGCTACTAAATTCGAACTCTACTTTAGCTTAACATAATATTATTATTAAGCGTCGCACTGATGTTATATAATCGCAATAAATCATGGAGTTATTCTTATAAAAATGTCTCCCCCACTTAGGTATGATAGTACATACAAAGTACGGAAACTTCTACGAAGTATAAATAATCTTTACTGCTCTAAATATTTAACCGTCACAAGTAGACAGAATATTTAAAATCTATAGTTACAATCAGATTATACTATTTTTTAGTTTAGTGTTAAACTCAGATTTAAGAATAATTTTATCGTTTCAAAATCGTGAAACGTACATTTCTTTCTGACTAGTTTTTTTTACATTTTTTTAATTTACATTCCTATATTAAGATACTAAAGTGCTTGCTTGTATCATAGAAACCGGACAACCAAAGTACATATGTCAAAGGTATATTGGTACCGGCAAGTGGTTTTGAACCCGTGCTTTCGGTTTGCAACCACTCCACCACGGTCGCTTTATTTAATAATTTAGCCGGCATAGTGACAGTGACTGAGGTAACCGTAAAGTCCATCGGTTTTTTTCGTCATCGACGCTCTTGGACTTTACCAGGCAAGTCGAGGTCAAATTTCGTGTCTCAATTTAAAAAACACCAAATAAAGTAATGGATTGATTAATAATGCATTTGTAGGTATTACTGAAGAGTACACTTTTCTATGAGTGATGCTTAGTCTGTCGACCCGATGTAGTACCGCCACTTACAGGTGTACAGACTGTGAAGTGACTTAGTCGCGTCTTGGCATCAGCTTGTAAGTTGCCAGTTCTAACATGCGACTGCTGCTTGCAATTATTTCACTGTAGTATGGTGAGTAAAGAATTATAGCGAAAAAATTATACAATCCATATATTGAAAAATATTATTTTACTTTATAACTGAATACACAAGGTGCATCGTAGGTAATATTGAAATGATAATTTCAGAAACCACCGGATTAAATTACTCGGAGCGTATTTGCAAAACATAAACCCGGCGAGCACCTTTACTCGTAAAATATTGATTCAATTTTGGTAATAAAATGTATTTAATTAACGCAAATGTAGGTAAATATTTAGTAGCTGTACTTATTGAGTATCAGCTACATTTGCTACCGTTTATGTATTTTAAATATTTGATCTATTTATAACCGCGTTCACAGTATAATTTTATTTATTAACGCATTCAACTGGAAAACGTGTTGAAATAAAACAAAACAAATATGAGGGAATATTGAAACAGATACTCAATAAAATAGTAGTAAATACCGATTATGCAAATTTATATTGTACAAAATACACGTGATATTTTTTGTGCGATAAACATAAATAAAATTATTATTTCGTAGGTCTTTGGTTTAGGATTATGAATTTTGATTTGACTTCAATTATAACTTGACTTTGTTAATAAGCTACACGGGTAGGAGCTGGCTTTGACGAAGTGGTGTAACACAACTTGGTTACATATGTATATAAATATATATAAGTTTAAATAAATATCATCATAAGTCCTTATTTATCCACATAGACCTCTTCCAGACCACGCCATTCCCCTCAGCATTCTGGTTTACATGCATATGTTAGGCATACGCTAATTTCCAACCACTCTGCGATGGTATTCGACATTTTATTGACGACAGGCGTGGACGAACGGTTTAGCAATTGGTTTGTTGCGCGTAATGTCCCGGGTTCGATTCCCGGTCAAAGCAAATTATTGTGTCAGAGCTTTTATTTGTAATATTTAGTAATATTAAATATTGCAAATATTTGTTAATAAAAAAAAAGATGGATATTTGCTTCGGGTCTGGTTATCAAAGAGTGGTAGGCAGTTGTACCCAGTCTGCCCATCCGGGGTAGTACCACCACTTACAAGTATACAGACCGTGAAGTGATTTGGTCACGTTTTGGGATCAGCTTGTAAGTTGCCGGTTCCATCTAGGCCGGCATAGTGGATGTGATTGCTACTTACAGTTATTCAATTGTAGTAGCAGTGACATTCATTCATGGACCACACTTCGGCTTAACATCAAGCGGGGTGCTGTCATATGTCGAGTCACAATAAAAAATAAAAAAATATATATATTCACTTCACCTAGCCGGAGGGCATCACACAGTATAATAGGTACAGATGTACACATTTAGGATATCACTTATAAACTAATCCACATCGGGCTGTAAGCATTTATATGTCGACCCAATAAAAGAACATATTGAAAGCCTCTAAAATTCCATGAGGAAGTTCCCTATGATATTATGTTTTCTTTTGTCCTGCTAGTTTCTTACGTATAATTTATTCATTTCTTTAATTCTTCAATTTCAATCTTACTTAATTCTTTAGCATAATAAACTTTAATAAAGGGTAATTATAAATAAATAATTAATTAAACAAATTTTATGCGGCTTACTACTACTTTTGACCACTTATGATGACTCTGCGTGACCAAGATAGCTGCACAGCTCTCGAAACGTCGGATAATAAAATAAAATTGTAAAATCAAAACCAAAATAAACGCGATAGTAAGCCGCATAAAATTTGTTTAATTCAATCAATGTTTGCGCAAAGTCTAAGAAAATATTATAAATGAATAGTGAGGCGAATTACTACACAGCAATCTCTTCCAGACAACCTTCGGATCAAAAGGAAACCGATGTAATGATAATTATAACGGAAATTGTACAATATATACACCTCGCTTACCCACAAATTGATTTGTACCTAAGAGCTTTGGAAAGCGAGATGAGTCAGTAGGCGTTGAACTTGCAACTTGATACAAATTATCTCCTACCACTCTAAATGTTGATGTGTATCCACTTCTAGTTATAATAGTTCTAACACATTTAGTAACAGTATTTATATAATTTACTATATAACCCTATAATATTGCGGAGAGAGAAAAAGCCGGCCGGCATAGTGCGGAAACCAAAAACTTTTTTTTGGTCATCGGCGCTCCTAGATTCACTTGCTTATCAACAGGCAAGTAAAGGTCAGGTGTAGCATTCCAAAATAAAAATATAAACATAAATTATAATAAAAAAAGCGTGACAATTTGATTGATTGGAAATTATAATTTAATAAATAATAATTATAAATATAATTACGATCCAGAAGGTTGTTCCTTGGCTAAGCCAGAATACATTCTTAAAAGTCTGTAAGAAGAGAACTGTAGATGTAAAGGAAGTGAGAGAGATGTGACAGGATCGTGGAAAATAGAGGTCCGTTAAGCTCTACATATCCGTATTTAAATTAAGGCAAAACAATTGATGATTATTACTATTTATTGAATAAATAAATTATAAAATAGACATACTTAATGCATTTGCCATTTTTATTTAAATGTTCTAGGTATATAATTTTACGTTAGAACTTCTTTTAAGTACATAAAAGAGAGTAGGGACGTTTTAACATATGTATTCGTAGTAAAAGTAAGATGAAATGAAGTTTTAGTTTCGCAGTAGATTTTACAGCATTATAGAGTGAGTTGATGACACATAGAACAATGGTAATGGCGGGTACGAACGTTGGAAAGGTTTTAAGTGGCTGTTGAGAAAAGTGCTTCTACGGTTTAACGACAACATTGAAGTTTAAAGGCTATTCAACTTTTTTTTAACCTCTAATAATATAAACCTATTAACATAATTAGAATTGTATCCTTAAAAACAAATTAAAAAATTCTGTCTTTGTTTTTCTGTAAAAAAAAACCTATAGTTATTTTTAGCGCACGAACGTATTCAGCATACATATGGTATTGAATGTGGTCATATAGTATATAAATATATTTGTATGAGTGTATTTATTGTATATGATTTTTATTATTATACTTATTAGCTTTCGAACCAACCTTTCTCTTACATGTTCAAAATATACCTAAGGTTAAACTGGAAGAGAATTTCCCGCGGCTTAAATTCGGATTTTTAAAAGAATAATAGTTTCACATTCATTGTTAGTGATATTATATTTTCATGTTAATTTTTTGAACAGAAATATCATTTTGAATAGAGAACAGTAACGAATTTTGCATTGAGATTTGCACGAATGTTATGCTTTTAAATAAACCTGGCTTACGAGTTTTTACAGCAATATTTTAAAGTTCTTTATTGTATTCGATGTATTTTCTCTTTGCTGCAACAACATTCATTCGAGTCACGATACTATTCGTACAGGCCAAAAAATATACTAATATTCAGAGTAGCAAATTCGCACAAAAACATATCGAAGCTATCATTTCAATATTTCAAATGGCATGACAGGCCGCACATACAAATGGTATGAATATTTTAGAAAATTTACTCTTTTTACTTTATAAATGCAATTTAATAATTCTATTCGTATATGATATACATTTGATGTTTATGAATATATGAATATTGATATGCATAATCGCAAACAGTTATTGAGGCGTACGCAAAATATACAGAAAATTTTCCATATAAAATTTTACTTGCCGATTTCGTGTGCAATTTTAAATATAATATTTTATTACACAATACTGGAAACGACTCGCCACGCCATTTACTTACTATTTATCAGTATGCATAACGATCATTCAGAATTCATACCGAGCTGGATTCCCGTGCTTAAATTGAATTTATTTTTAAGGAAGGCTTTTTGTTGACAATTTTAATAAAGAAAAACTTACGCGGGACCATCAGTCAGATGCGACCAGAGACCGATGGGCGATAGTATTTTTTTATCTAATTTATTGTATACAGTTTTAATTGTATAAATAAAATAATTGAACTTTGGCAATAAATATATTTTAAAAAATATTATTTATTATATAAGTACTTATCTGCCTTGTATATATATCATTTGATTTTATTTTTGGCTGGTACCAATGTATAATTTATATAATGTACTTTGGTCGTCTAGTTTTTATGATACTTTAAGTAACTTAGTATAGGAAGAACTGACATATTTTTTCAAAAATTTGCTATACAGATGTATGTTGAGATAAAGCCATGAAAGTGTAACAACCAAATTATAATTGGCTTTTCACTGAGCACTTCTGTTTAGAGCATAGAAACAACAACCCCAGGTGTTTATGCCACTTCTCCTTTAGATTCTCTATCCCGTCGTGCATTAAGAACACTGACACGTGCAATATTATACAACGTTAACAACCTTTGCCACAAACTAACAATTCATAATTCAACCACTAACGTTGAGGGTACTAACTGACATAGCAACAGATACGGGCCTAATCTCATCTTATTTGTATACGCTTATAACTAACTATATATTTTATGAGTCAAAAAATAATGGGTTTACTAATTTTATATATATTATATTTATTGTGAGACGACATCTGACCTCGACCCGCCTAATGATAAGCAACAGGAGGTACAAGAATGACGACGACTGAAAAAACCGAATTAGTTCACGACTGCCTCAGTCGCCGTCACTATGCCGGCCACGCATCGCTTAAAGGATCCAAGGTCATAGTATGGAGAAAACACATGGGTTATCAAAGCATTTTACTTGTCGATTGTTCTACAATAGTGACTGCACCCCGCCTGATGTTAAACTGGAGTGCGTTCCATAAATGGAAATGACTTCTAAAACAGTTTAATAATTGTAAGTAGCAGTCATATATACTATGCCGGCCCAATAGGAACCTGAATTGGAACCTAATTGGAGCTAATCTGCTTACTACCACGGATCGTCAGACTGGGCACCACCGCTTACCACTCTTTAATATTAAAAAGGATGGAATGAAATTAGTTTAATCTGGATGAAACAAACTGAGAAATGAGAATGGAACCAGATATCGCGACTCAATATATAAATATAAAGGAAGCGAGATAGTTTTGTCAGGATTGTGGAAAGTTGTGGACGCTCCGTTATCTCTGACTAGCCCTGTGGCGGAAATTGAGGCGGAAGAATTTTCATTTTACTAGGGATTTTTTTTAAATTAGATATATAACCATGATTATTTTAATAAAAATATGTCTGGGTCTGATCTGCGGGCCGACCGCGTAACTTAATGACAATGAGAATGGGCTTCATTTTGACAGTTGAACTCCATTAATGAGCTTTAAAATTAAAATTGCTAACCGCGTTAACATACTAAGAATCGATGTTTATTTTCATTACCAGTTCAAACTCATTGTCCGAATGAACAAAAGTTGTTTTTGACACTAACAGCAACCGCGTAACTTTTTGACAAATGGGAATGAATTTCATTTTAATTCCCATGAAAGTTGTGCGATGGGTAAACAGATCGCCTCACGTTTAAAAAAATAAAATGCAATATATGTATTTGTATATTTTTTTATAGTGAAATTATTCAAATTCTTAGTAGCAGTAAGAAAAACTCTTCACATGTGAACCGACGATCAGCAAAAAAGTACATAATATAATATTCGCTGCGTCACGTACATTTAGCCCCATATAGCCTCTTAACCCTAGATTTATGTAGTCAAATATAAAATGTGTATCTAGTAGAGATTCATAAGTTGCGAAGTAGAAGCCACTGTGATATTCCCGAGTACTACCGCACGAGTCGTAGATATAAGTGGGGTCGTGAGAAAGGACAAAGGAGTAATAGCGAGTACTACGTGACTTCTGAACAGTATGACTATATCATCAAAAATATGATATCGATTTGAAAACGATCTTATATTATTATTACTTTTGAATTACTTGTAGCTCAGCTGTTTTCTTTTATATTAATATAATTTGTGATTAAATGTGTCATTAAATTAGTTATATAAGAAAACGAAAATAATGAAAACGAAACAAAAAAGGTTGCTGATAGTTTGCTTCAAGATAATATTCTTATAATTACAGGTTTAACGACCGTGGTCTAGTGGTAGTGCAATGGTCATGCAAACATTTGCCAGCCTTGAATATATCTTGCCAGTAATGTATATTTGGTCAAGTTTCTATGATACAAGCAAGTACTTTTATAAGAGTAATAGAAATGTAAAAAAAGCAGATTAAAAGTTTATTCTGGAGTTTGTTTCTAATAACATTTCCTTGCGTGCAACATACGGCAAAATATAAATTACTAAATAAATTACCGAGCTTTCGCATTTTCGAATACAATCAATTAAATTGTCATGCCTTTTTCCACATGGATAGGCTGCGACAAAGGAGCACCACTTCCCACGATCCAGACCCAACTCCCTCGCTTTCCTCACATCCACAATTCTCTCAATCTCTACAGTGCATCTTAAATACATTATCTTATTGGCATTTTAACATTAAAATCGTGTTCATATGAATTTGAAGAGTGCATGCCTAAGAGCGTGGTGTCCGCAGTCGCGTCTTCGTAACTCGTAATCACCTTGCCAATCCGAAATCTCTCAATTTGCTTGTCTAGTTTTATGAGACTTGGCGGTCTCACTCCGTGGACGTATATACCAAAAGTTTTAATTATAAATTATAATTCATGAAACGTTCTGTTTTAGGAGTCATCTAAAAATGGTTTAGAGTACAACCTTTCAACATTAAGGTGTTGAATATCAATCAAATTTATATTTAGAAGTTAGTGCCCAGTGCCCATAATTACAGAGTCAGTATTAAGAGAATTGTGGTTGTGAAGGGAGCAAGGGGGTTGTGTAAGGATGGTAGCAAGTGGCGCACCCTGTGGCTTTTTCCCACAGGGCAATTTGATTGATTGATTGATTGATTGAATTAAAGAAAAACGCCAAACATACACACATTTTTATTTATATAGTCACGAGATAATGACCGCGTGCCTCTCCATGTGTGCGTGGAATGCCATGCGAAGGTATATAATAGATCTCTTTTAGCCGCAATCGCATCCAGTATGCCGCCCTAGCTGAACCCAAATCGAGACTGAGTCACTTCACAGGCTTTCCACCTGCAATAATCAGTAATAAAGTAGATCGGTAAAGTGGTCTGAGTTATTTGAAACATTTTTTTTATTGTAACTCGACATCTGACCTCGATTTGCCTGATAGTTAGCACGATGGAGATAAAAAACAAGTCAGTTCACGTCTGCCACAGTCGCCGTCACTATGCCGGCCAAATAATTGCAAAGATTATGCCTTCTTATTATGTATTCTTAAGATCATATAAATAATAAATTTGTTTATCGTCTTAATTGCTGTGAAAAGCCTATTTACAATTTAGTATTATACAAAATGTAGATTTTCACAAAATTTTGCTTATTAAGGTACGAGTATTATATTGGGTATAAACGTAGTTGAGAGGAACGATAGGTTAATTACTTGTCGCATCTGCCACTATACTAGGCGGACCTCGTATACTGGCAGTATAGTATATTATATGATATTGATTAGACACCGTTTTCACTTGTAGATTGATTTCAGTTTATAATTTGTGTAGTAAAGTAGCCAGAGCAGGTAACTAATCCAAAACTAACAAGTCTAATCAAGGTTTTACTTTTATAATTTGTATAAATCCTTAATAAATTTGGGTCCGTTACAAAATTTGGTGCCAAAATTTATTCTTATAAATATAAATCGATAATCGCAAACACTTTAAAATTTTAAATCTACGGAAAGCTTTGTTGCTATCGTGGTCGCAGGGGATATTATTATATACGTCTTTAACAGAACTGAAGCCAGTTGGTGATAGTTTTCCCAGTCTATACCACCTGTAGTATCAATCTGTAGTAAGTGGCTGTACTTCTGGGTAAGACGCGTTACAAAATCAGCTTGTAAGTGGCCGGTTCCAACTAAACCAAGATAATAGATTAAAATACTACTTGCAGTTATTTACCTGTAATAGCAGTAATTAATTAATTCACTCTTGGGCCTCCTCTTGCTTATCATCAGGCGGGACGAGGGCAGATGTCGTATCACAATATAAAAAACTACATGCGGAGTGCTGTCATATGTCCAGCCTCAATAAAAAATAAACCTTCATATTGTTAATGTTTTCTGAAGGCTTCCTTTTTATGTACGAGTACATTTTTAACACGCTTTTAATAGCTTGACTTGTATGTATCTTTGAAATTAATTTTTACACACTTCTAGAGGTCTGAATAATTTATAAAATTGTACATGTATTGAAAACCGATGACAATACAATATTTTCATTAAATATCATTTTGGCCGGTATAGTGAGAGCAATTGAGGCAACCATGAACTGACTCGTTTTTTTTTTCAGTTGTCGGCATTCTTGGGCCTCCTTTTGCTTGCCATTTATTTACTTTTTATTATTTTTTTATTCTTTATTGTGACTCGACATATGACAGCACCCCGCTTGATGTTAAGCCAAAGTGTGTTCCATGAATGAATGTCACTGCTACTACAATTCAATAACTGTGAGTAGCAATTACATCCACTATGCCGGCCTTGATGGAACTGGCAACTTACAAGCTGATCCCGAAACGTGACCAAATCAATTCACGATCTGTATACTTGTGGGTGTATTTTATAGTTGTTTTTGACTATAGTTTAATTAGATTTTAAAATAATTAATGAAACTTGTTACTGGTCACTTTACTGCTAAATTACTATCAAATTAAATGTCTCAGATCGCAAATCGGCAACGCTTTCAATTAACCATCGAGCTTGCATTGTCGCGTACAGTGTCCACGCAACCGAGTTAAAGCGGAGCGTCCAACCAACTCCACACCCTTTCACTAATAGCCCTGAAAGGAAATGACTTCATTGTTAATTAGACATAAAATTGATAGTATTTTTTAGATTTTGCCCGAGATTTTAGATTAATGAATTTAAAAAAAATTATGCGACTTACTATCGCGTTTATTTTGGTTTTGATTTTACATTTTTTTTATTATTCCGACGTTTCCAGAACTTTGCAGCCAGTCTCTCCGTGACCACGATGACTGCAAAGCTCTCGAAACGTCAGGATAATAAAAAAATGTAATATCAAATCCAAAGTAAACGCAATAGTAAGCCGCATAAAATTGATGTTATTTTATAAGTATCTGATAATATATTTTTATAAGGGTGGTACTCACAACTGTATTTGGTCACGTTACGGGATTACCTACAAGCTTATACCGATTTCAACTAGGACAACATTGTGGATGTTACTGCTACTTACAGTTAACAAGTTGTAGTAGAATCGCCTCTATTCATGGACCGCACTGCACCTTGACATCAGACGGGATGCTGTCATATGTCGAGCACCAATTAAAATTATTTTAATTTTTGTCTATATGATTTTCATTCCTAATTTATTCTACCATTCTACGGGTAGCAAATAATTAAATTTACTTGTTCAAGCCAAATTTTAACCTCACATTGTTGATGTCAAACTTCTCGCTTAACTCGCAACTAAACTAAGTTATAATCTAGTAATTCGATAATCTTACCATTTTACTATTACTAAAAAAAAAATATTTTTTTTGGGATCGATAAATCACAGCACTCCGCCTGATGTAAGGCTAGAGTGCGGTCCATGAATGGAGACGACTGCTACTACAGGTATCCACTATGCCGGCTAAGCTGATCCCGAAACGCGACTAATTCAATCCATGGTCTATAAGTGGTGGTACTACCCCGGATCGGCTGACTGGGCACTACTGATTATTACTCTAACTACAAAAAAGCATTAGGGCAAAGTTACGGCTAGGCGAATTTGCTAATAAATATTTTATTCGTGTTATTTGAATCCCGACGACTCTGCTATATAAGGGCCGGATTCGATTCCTGGTCGGACCAAAACTTTTTTCATAGCATCTATTTGAAATATTTCATAATTGTGTTAAAAATAAAATTCTTTATTAAAGATATTTAACTATAAAAGTTTACAATAATGCCTCAAGACTGATAGTTAACGTTTGGGAGATGTACGAGTACCAATATAATATGTATTATGTGACTTCTTTAGTGCAGAAATATAAAAAAATAGGTTTGAAAAATAAAAATTGTGTTATTAAAAGTGTCCGGGTGCAAAATAATTCATATTTTTGCTAGGTGATAAATGTAAATGCATTTACGGTAACATGTTTTCTTTATTATTGCGCCTCGACAAACGACAGCCTACCCCGCCTGATATTAAGCGCTTTGTTATTAGGTAGTATACTAAGAACTAAATAAAATTTAGTCAATAATGTATTAAAGAAATGTATTTAAAAAATCACCCTGACTTGTTTGTTATAAATATCTAAAATGCAATTTGTTTGTGAAACAAGTTTAATAAATATTGGTGTTATTATCTTTATTATGCCACGCTAAATCTGATGAACAAGGTAAGGTCTAAGAGCGCCGTAGCTATGTTTTATATACAATGTAAAT
The DNA here is from genome assembly GCA_905220615.1 of Tinea trinotella. Taxonomy (NCBI): domain Eukaryota; kingdom Metazoa; phylum Arthropoda; class Insecta; order Lepidoptera; family Tineidae; genus Tinea; species Tinea trinotella. The sequence goes on from HG992311.1 coordinate 5,063,010, forward strand.
ACTACGATTCAAGATGACGACCATAGTCAGAATGGTTGTAATATTAAAACCATTTATTTATTAGGAATAAAATCATTATTTTAATTGGAAAGGTTCTTCATTAAGGCCCAAAAATAATAAAATTTCTATGTCTAACTTAGCAAGTCTAAATTAGTGTTGAAAAATATTTAGAAAAAAATTAAACGTAATAATTTATAAAAGTCTTCGAGGAAATTCTACGTGTTCTTAAAAAGGTTTTACTTGCCCTATTAATTAACGAAAAACGAAATTTGTTACTGGAGATCAGCCTCTAAGCGTTTACAGGCAAAATAGAAAATATAATTTGATAATAAACATTTTAATTTTATTGTAATTATTTTACTTTGACCTTTATTTAGCACACTGCCTCAGGTAGACCTGGAACTTTCAACTCACGGATTACATTGTAAATCAGAAGTAAGTGGAATGATAAATATGGATGACCCAAAAGATGGTTTCTTCATCGATTCCGGGCTTGATCAAATCCCTTAAGGGGGTTCTTGTTGGCTAATAGCTAAAAGTCTGACGTGTGGTGCTGCTCCACGTATCCCTCTGATCTTAGAGGGCACTGTGGAGCTGCGAGTTGATATGGTCTTGCGATTTTTTTTTTTTGCCATTTGGGCCCAGATTTCACATTGGCCAAGTGATATTGTTTTGTTTCAATACAAACAGCACAGGCGCCATTAATTAAAAGAAGAAGTACCTGATTTTCACTTTATTTTCTCAAAATCCTATAATATTATTTTTTATACATTAAAATCAGTTTGCTTAAAAGCTAACAGTTTATATAACAAAAACTTTGACCTTTTTTTAATCATTGTTGTTGATAAACAAAATGTCGAGTTCTAAAACTATGCCCGAGGCATTAGTACGAAAACGGGATACGTTAGAAAAAACGAGGAGGAAAATCCTTTGACAAATCGAGCAACGGTTGCTGGCCAGAATCAGACGAAGGCCCGTGACCGAGGGGCATAAATCAAGTGGCTCGCTACATGGCACTTTCTAGCTAGGGGAAATGTCTATATGACTACATATAGAGGAGCACATCACAAACTACCTCCTTCGCACTTCTTGCCCTTAACAAGATATAGTGGCTCACGGAATCAGGGAATATGTTTTGCTTGAGTGCTATGAAAAAAAAACTAAATATATTCGATATTATGAAACGGGAGAAATACTTATTCTGGACCATTAGATAAATTACGCTTTTCTATTCAACTAAATATCTAAGTTTAGTAAATCTATGTTTGTTATACATATAGGTACAGTGACATGGAAATAAACAGAGTAGGTATACAATAGATATGCATATTATTTCTTTAACAAGATGGTTATTGGCAAGTCTCTTGGGAAATCCCGAGTATATTGATTGATTTTTCCAGCGAATAATAGCATTTAATTTTTTTTTTCAATGACTTGTATTACTTTTTCTTGTATTAGGGGCATGATGGGGAACCTTAACGTTTGAAGTCCAATAAAACGTTGTTATTCTTGTTATGTTATTCTTTTATAAGCTTTTGTATTTTAATAATTGTTTATGGTAAACAGTCTTTTATAATCAATACTTATTAGGAACTATTTCATCATAATTAAAATTAAAAACGAAAAATTATGCACAATTAATAATAATGTAGAGAATTTTGAATATGAAGAAAGCGAGAGAGTTGTTTCAGGATCGTGAAAAGCGCTGCTCCATTGTCTCTGCCTATACCTGTAGGTAGTGAGCCATCGCAATTTGATTGGTATTTTTGTTGAACATTAACTTCATTATTTTCAATTTTCAGTACTTTATTTTGTAATTATTTACCTGTCATAAATAAGGTAATAAAAGTAAATAGAACTTCAATAAAGCCTCTTCTTCCGCAAAATTCCTATTAAATAAATTACCTATTAATTACAAGAAGTATTCTAAAATATGACGTAAATATAAAATTAATACCTTTCAAGATGATTTTATAGGAAAATCATGAAAGAGCTCATTAAACTGCTTTGAAAGCTTATAACATGTACTTACTGCTTTGAAATCAAAAATTCTAATTAAGATTTATGATGACGGAGGGCACTCATAGTCAAACCAAACCAAAAAAGGTTTAAAACGTTGGTTCCTAGTTATAGGTATAGTGGCTACTATACCTAGGTATAGGTATAGTAGCCATGAAAAATAATATTACGAATATATATTACTAAGTACTAGAGGTATTAGTTTGATGTCTTTATTAACTATTAATAGGCTATTAACTAAAGAGTTAAGGGATAATTAATACTTTAATGTGAAGTAGGGACAAGTGGTAAGTTCATAAAGCACGGAAACAATGAATCCCTTCTGGGAATTCCCTCGTGATGTTTCCCTTTGCCGTAATAGTGATCATTTTCCTAAAAGCAAAGATTGAAATATACGTTCGGAAATATCTTTTTTTATATTTATATATTATAAAGTATATTTTTTGTTTAGTTAAATGATATTTTTGTTTGTTTGTATTTTAAAATCGGAGTCCATTTTGCAGTTTATTTACTTGATTATAATGCCTTTTCATTCTTTTTGTTAATAATGATTCCTTAAATAAAATAAATAATGTGAAATTATTTAAAACATAATATGTTTTGGATGTCCGTTAATGTTAATTATTCAAATAAATAGAAATCCATATATTTTAGATTAAATATTATATAAAGTTATTGATCCATAATATCAAGATAACAAAGGTTTGGTAACATTGTTATCAGAGAGAGATGAGAACTTGGAAACTATTTAAAGACATGTCATTCACACCTCTGGCACAAATTCGGTTTAATAAATTCCTAAAAGTAAAAAAACAAAAATATTATAATGGAATAAAAAAGAAATAACTAACACTAAAACATAAAGAAATAAATTAAATATATCTGGCCACAAATGCCTCATAGTAAGCAAGTCCAAGAGCGCCGACTGAAAAAAAAAACAATTTAATTAAGTTGCCTCAGTCGCCGTCACTATGCCGGCCAAAATATATTGTTATTTTAAATTTGCATGCCTGCCTACGCACGGGACATTGAGCATTGTAAAGCTTTGTCTACTGTTCTCTGTTTAAAAGCTCAAAAACAATAGATAAATCAAAACTAAGTATAGTAAAAATGACATCATTAGAAATGAGGTTATGGATACTTAACCTATTTTTTGTATGTGTTTTTCCTTATATTTTTTGAAAGGAAATACTCATCGTTAGATGTCGAATAATATTTATCATACACTGAACAACTATCTAAACACTTAAAGACATGTTTACAGGCTTTGGAACTATCTACTAAACATTTATGTACTAAATCTCGAACTTACTTTAAGTGGGAGTAAATATTTTTCATTTGTAAAATATTTGCTTTATTTCCTTTTACTTTATTTGTTTTGTTATCTAGCACAAACAACAAAACAATATAATTAGCTAATGTTATTTAAAATACTACGTTTTTCTGACATTTATAGAAACACGGATTGTTGAAATTAAACAAAAACCTACATCAGAGTAAATAAGTTATGAAAACTTTCTGGACCACAATTGAGAGAAACAATGAGCAGTCCACAGCAACCACGATCATAGTAAAGTTTTCTGAATGTCGAATTTAATTTATTAAAATTATACGCTTAATTTCTATTATTGAGTTATCTTGTAAATATAAATATGTGAGATAATACCGCCCCATCTATATAATGATTTTTTCATTCACTCGCGACATCTGACCTCGACCTGCCTGATGTTAAGCAATGGCACTGACGACTGTTAGGAAAACCGTTTCAGTTTACGGTTACCTCAGTCAAGTTAACTCAAATAGATAATTAGGTCTCTAATGAGTACTTTATTCAACAATTAACAAGAATGTACTCGTATATCATTGTTAAATTGAAACATTTGTTAAAACCTCTAATCAACGACATTTAACTCAACCAAAAGTACTGTTAAATAGACATTTTCATGCAAAGTCGTTGGAAAGAGCCTACCGTAAAGCCTCTCCTGGGGTTATTTTCAGAGAGCTTAGTTTTAACGATCAATCGTATATATAAACGGATTAGTCAAAAGGTGCTTTAACCTTTAGAGAGCTGCCGCGAATATAAGACCTCATAAAAACTTATTGCACCACTTCTTGGCAAAAGCCAGCACCAGGGAATTGAGAAGATAATAGATTACGAAACCATAGCCAAATTGTAGATTAGCCTTTGTGCTTCAACCAGCTGCACTCACTTCATATAAATTTATATAAAAATTTGAAATACTACAAAATAATTGACAGTTTAATATTTATATTACTAGACTAAACCTAGTGCGAGTATTTCACTAATACAATTTCATCACTTAGATATGCTATTTCAGCAAGTAAGCACAATGTTTAAGTTACAAAGTCCATAGTGTAGTGCTTTGAAATAATCTGATGAATAAGCGATGTGGTCTATTCATGACGGGTATCTGATGTGGGTACATAAAGGGATAGACTTACAAAACAATATTCCACATATAATACCTATGTTAGTAGTACCTCATTACCTATCGGAGGTCTTCGCTTATCACCGCTATTAAGCTGTCTGCGAAGTGATTCACAAACTATTAATATTAGCAAACATAAATAGAATTATTTCCCACGGGGATAGGCAGAGACAACGGAGCACCATTTGCCACGATCCTGACACAACTCTCTCGCTTCCTTCACATCCACAATTCTCCTCATACAAGGATGAGTGAAAGTAGATTGACAAAAGCAGTTTATAAATCTGATGTGGATGGATGCGTTAAACAAGGCAGGCCCAGGAGGGTTTTTCCGATCAAATCGAAGACATCCTAAAGAAATCTGGGTTGTCTAGTGCCCATAAATAGAATTATTTTATAAAACAATTGCAAGTATGTATTTGTAGGCATTCTTTGAGTTGGTAATAAATTGGCAGAAAGAGGCAACAAAGGCAACAGCACAAATATTAGTGGCGTGCTCTCTGCAATTCTATTTTCTGTTCTCGTTTATCTTTTCAACACGTTGGGTTGTAATATTAACACTGGATTTGTTATAAAAAGATTACGGACGTAAAACAAACAGCATTACGGCTGTCATGGCTGCGGAATGATTGATTACCCCTCAGTGGCGTGCGTTGACAAAAACATTTTCCTATCTGTGGCTTCACTGCCTATGTTTTTGCGAAAGCGGCTACTTAGCGCTTTTGTTACGGGTTACACCCAACAGTGTGCCATAGCGCCGTTTCAGAAAGGGACTGCGATAAACTCTCCAAAGAAAAATTGCCTGCCAAGCTTTCCAGCTTTTTGCCCATCATTCTACCTGATCTCTGTAATGGAGACACTAAATCAAAGTTTTTACATCTGTGTTCTATTTGACTCAGTCAACTTTGAACGTTTAATCTGTTAAATTAGAAAGATAACAATGAACAGCCCGTGATCACTATCTACACGACTGCCATTAAGATCTAAATAAAGGTTAGTAAATAGATTGTTTAATGATCGAAATCAAACCAAAAACCAATTTTATTCCGAAAAGTAAGTATAAAACAATAGATATTCTTATATATTAGTACTCTACCTTTTGCCCATTGAGCGTACAATATAAACAATAAAAATCAAAATTAAAATATAAAAAGTATTTAATATAAAAAGTCAAAAATTTAAGTAAGTACTTGTTTCATAATGACAACAATTATCAGTAAAGAAATTGGTTAGGTAAAATAAAATAAAAAAAGTGAATGAAATAATAACTATTAAAAACAGTTAAATATTATCAAATAAAAAGCAGGCCAAGGAGTTGTCCAGGCGGCTGACGGAGAAGTCTGGAGACAGGAAGGCTGGCAATTATTTCTGCCAACGTATTTGCCTTGCTATACAAAGGGGAAATTTTGCCAGTCTCCTAGGGACTATCTCTGATGCGACGTCATTGGATGATATTTTTTATTTATAGTTTAATTAAATAATTATATTTAATATACGTTTAATTTTATCATAATAATAAATAAAAAGCATTAACTATGTGGATTTAATTAACAGTGTCTGCTTACGACCATCTTTAATAAATTCATCAACGGTGTAATAACATTTGTCCAAAAAAACAATGATATTATAGATTGTCTCATTTTTCTAAAACTCTTCTGACCTCTTTGTGTATCCATTTTATAATTCTTTAAGAAAAATGTATGTTAACCTAATTTACATTAGTTATGTTTTTAATAAAACCAAGCAACGCTTTTTTCTCTTGTAATTCGTTAAAATTTTTGCAATATTGCTCCCAGTGGAGAGATAGCGAAGTCTCATTAGACCTTAACTGAACAACATGAAATTTGTGATTTTGCCTCAAGCATTTGATAAATTCTACCCTAAACAAGTAAATTGTACGTGTTTGATTAAAACCGTATTTTGAATGTCTAACATATAGTAAATAGGTACTGCTCGCAATAAATAAATATCCTTTTTTATTTAAAAAGCTCGTTTTTCTTGATGTTTTCATCAATTCTTCCCGTAAATTTACTCATACGCAAGCGAATAAAATTCAACTTTAATACTGAGGAAATATAGATGTTAAACGCTTACATTTTAATGTAAATACATAGATACATATAATTTCGCTCTGTAACTTGGTAATAACTACGGCGTGCTTGGAAATAAGATATTTCACACATTCCCCACGAAACCTGATCCGGGCGCGAAGATGTTTATCTTAAACGTTTATCAAAACACATCAAACATTTAGGTGAGTATGATGTATAGGGGCCCAGGGAGTCAAAGTATAATTATTTATAAGGGCTGCCTTCGTAGAAACAAGATAATGCGGTTACCTATACACAAATATGTCTTAGCCTAATTATATTTTGAAATGAAAATGTATTATTTAATTTTAATGCTCATTCTACATTAAAGGAAGGAGATTCAATTAGAGAAAAAACATAGAAAGTTTATGTTAAGAAATAAAAATTATAACCTCTTATCACGTTAAATGATATACTCGTATGTAGGTATTCAATCATTACATATGATTAAATACCTACAAGGAGTACAAGGAGTGTTTCATTTATGCGTTCTCATGCTTGATAAATATAATAATTAAAAATACTTACAAAAAAAATTAAAATTAGAAATTAGAAAGAAGAAAAAATTAAAACAAAACATAACCTGAAAATAAAATATGTAGTACAACAAAAAAAATATAGTAGTGTATGAATTACTAAACTAAAAAATGCATTGAAAACACCTTGGTCGTAATTGACCACACGCACGCTAATTCTTTACATCAATATTAATTAAATAAAAGAATATATCTAAAATAGTATCTGACATATCTCCCTAGCTTCCCTCGCATCCACAATCCTTTTCATACATGCTCTACGGTTATAGGCACTAGGCAACCCAGCTTTCATGAAGATGTCTCCGATTTGGTCGGAAGGGAGAGAGTCATATGAGGATCGTGGCAAGTGGCGCTCCATTGTATCTGCCTATCCCTATGGGGAAAAGGCGTGACAATTTAATTGATTGATTGATAGATAATGATGGTGTTCTAAAGGTGAGGCAGTGGACCCCTTCTGTCTGATGATATGATTTTAAAAATTGTATTTTTATTCCCTTTTAATATCTATTGACGTCTTAATGAAGTTTATTCAACTCACATGATTCCTTCTGTATTATTTACTGATACTGTTTTTTCTTCAATAAATAAATATTTGTTAGGTCATACAAGTACATGGGGTGACTTATTTGTCCGCAACTACGACATTGTGTTGTTTGTGGCTAATGACCTAACTTAATAAAAGCAGAGTCAAGTGAAAAATAGACCGAAATAGTTGATCATCAGACACACGCACACGCACCGTTCTGTATTTTTATTATTATTTTTCTGTTTGCTTTGTTATGGCTTTGATTGAATATTGAATTTCTTTTTGTGTCCATATAACACAGGGCCTTACAATCTTGTTTTTCGTTTGTGAAATGTTTCAGTTGGAATATAATAAAAATGCTTTTTTGACGATAATTATTATGAATTGTAGGCAGACAGTTAGTGGTCATTTGCCCAGTCTCTCGATCCAGGGTCCATCATCACTTATTATTTTTTATTGTGACTCCACAGCACCCCGCTTGATGTTAGGCTAGAGTGTAGTCCATGAATGGATGCCACTGCTACTACAATTCAATAACTAAGAGTAGCAATCACATCCATGCCGGCCTAGTTGGAACCGGCAACTTACAAGCTGATCCCGAAACGAGACCAAATCACTTCACGGTCCGTATACTTGTTAGTGGTGGTACTAACCCGGATCAGCAGATTGGGTACCACTGCCTACCACTCTTTAATAAACATACAGAAACCATATGTACAGAACGTGAAGTGGCAAAATGTGAAGGAACGTGATCATATCGAGATTAGCTTGAAAGTTGCCGGTTCCTACTAAGCCGATAGAGTTATTTATAGAGTTGTCGATAGAGTTGCAGTTATTTTTAGCAGTTTAACTGTCGCCTCTAATGATGAACCGCACTCCAGCTTAAAATCAAACTAAACAGTTAATTCGAGCCACAATAAAAATAAATTTGTAGCGTAGAACGTAGAATTCCGTTCCTCCATAACAGTCCGTTTTCTACACGTTGTTTTCGGTCTTACAAAGAAGGTCGTTGATTAGATGAAAAAGTACATTACAAAACATGTATAAATAATTTTGTAAATTTGACTACGGGCTTAAAAGTCTAAAATTCACCAATTCTATTCTCTTCGTTTGTAAGAACTTTATTTTAAATAAACGAAGGTATAAGTAAAGGACACCATTCATTATGTATGGGGACTTGGGCTAAATTGTATTAACAGTTGCATATGCAAAGTTTAATGTACAAAGATTGCAATGTAATTGAAATATATATAGCACACCAGTCCGCTACGCGTTGTTACCCGTAAAGCTCCGGGTTCGATTCTTGGTCGGAGCAATTTGTTTAATAGCATTAATTTGTAATATTTTTGAAATTAATGAGTAAGTTGCATAGAATTTGTTTAATTCATTAATCAATGTTCGCGCAAAATCTAAGAAAATAATTTGTAATATTCAATTAGATTATATATAACAAATATATGTTAATAAAAAAGGAGGTGGTCATTTGCCCAATCTGCAGATCCGGGGTAGTACCACCTCTTTCACGTGTACAGACCCTAATGTGTTTCGGGGACTAGCTTGAAAGAGTTGCTGGTTCGACATAGTGGATGCGACTGCTATTTGTTTTTTTGCTATTGTTATTTGCTGTAGTAGCACAGTCGCATTTATTCATGGAGCGCAATTCACTTTACCATCAGGCGAGAGAAGTCACGTCAAGTAAGTTATTTGTATATGCTAACTGAGTTGACGTATTTGGTAATTCCGCTCTTATTATCACATTATTTACATAACATTAAATTCCATACAAGTGTTTGTATTATATATTAAACCTGCGTACATTGTATATTAATTTTAAGTCTGTTTAATTTTATTTTTTGACAACAAATAGTTATAGAAAAAGAAATTAGGACTCACTTAATATTAACTAAAATTATATAATCTTATATAACCTAATAGTGCCGAAACTTTGACTAATTAAAGATAATATAAACATACCCACTTATTTATTTGGAACAAAAGAACAAAAACCAAAAGGGCGGTGAAAAATATTTAGATCGAATATTACAATTATATATCGAATATTATATTATTTGTTAATAAAAAAAACGGCGAATATTTCCTCCAAGTTTGGTTGTCAAAGAGTACCACTCCACTGCCGATCCGGGGTGGTAACCATGTAGTGACTTAGTCGCGTTTCGGTATCAGCTAGTAGGGTACCAGCTTAGTGGTTGCGACTACTACTTACAGTTAGATAACTGTAGTAGTAGTCGCCTACATTTATCTACAGTCAAATGTCGAGCCACAATAAAAATAATCATATAAAAAAACATAATATAATTTACCTATAACCTTAATAAGATGATATTTGCTAAGTTCGCCGACCTAGGGACAGTCCAACATTTTCAACACCGTGAAGTGGTCAGTCGTATTTTGAAATCAGCTTGAACGTTAATTTTTTATTTCATTCATTTCATTGTCATTAATGGCGCCTGCGTTGTTTGTATTAAAACAAAACAATATCATTTGGTCAATGTCAAGTATTGACCAAAAGGCCGAAAAAAAGGATGACCATATTAACTTGCTGCTCCACAGTACCCTCTGAGAGCAGAAGGGTACGTGGAGCAGCGCCACACGTCAGACTTGTAGCCAACAAAAACCCCCCCTAAGGGAAATTAAGGGGGGTAGTACCACCACTTACAAGTATACAGACCGTGAAGTGATTTGGTCACGTTTCGAGATCAGCTTGTAAGTTGCCCGTTCCATCTAGGCCGGCATAGTGGATGTGATTGCTACTCACAGTTATTGAATTGTAGTAGCAGTGATATTCATTCATGGACCACACTTCGGCTTGACATCAAGCGCGGTGCTGTCATATGTCGAGTCACAATAAATAAATATTATATATATATATATTCACTGATGCCCAGGATGCACCGGCCCATCTGCTTACCGTATTGCTGAAGCATGTATATATATGGCAAGCAGACCGACACACGAGAAGGTAGTCTGACATCGCACCCTATTGCCTGATGTTAAGCTGGAGTACCGTTCACGAGCTACTTACTTAATTTGCCTATTTGGAACCGGCTACTTTCAAACTGATCCTGTAAGCAAATAACCATCACTTTTTTGCCTTCTTTTAGAAAATCTTTAAATTTGCTGAAATTTAGGCATTGCTGTCATAGATCCGGTTGCCTTAGTCGCTGTCACTATGGCGATCACTATATCGTCTTCCACCAGGCGAACTTCAAAACTATATCTTTTGCTAATTATGTTGCACGCGCGTTTATTAAAAGTTATTACAAGTCAAACGCAGAGTTAAGAGTTATGTTCAATAACTGAACAATTTATCGGTATCAAGAGAGAACAAAGTTCTCCCGATGAATTTGTATGCCGCCACCGATCCTCACAAACTCGACGTGCCTCGACGATAAATGCGACCACTCAGTTAAATGGACCACCCTTGGGGGCTGACCTCTCTGATAAAAACTGGCTAATATAACTTTTTTATCAAAACGAACTTTTAACAATTTTCATTTATGGCCACTCGGATTGACTGTCTTAGTAACAGTCAGGGGATGAAAATCGCCAAAGTACTTACCCAAAAGTTATATTACCCAACTTTTCGTCGCTTAATATTGAAGATGTTGTTTGAATTATTTTTCAGTTCCGAGCCACTTTTGAAGAAAATTAATATTTACTGATTCGTTTAAAAAATTAACTCGCAATATATATTTATTTTATAAAGATAAAAGAGAAGAAAAACTCTTATATTTTAGAAAGACTACAAATTTTTATCGCAGCATTTTTCGCAAACTGGCAAACCGTCGCTATAGATAGGAAGTAACTGGGAGGACACCCGTCAATCTGAGCAATCAAATAAAATCCTGGCTTATGTAACCGCCGATAACGGCCACCCTCGACCCTACCACCCACCACTTTAGACTCAATTATGTTGGCGTAAAAAGTAGACGGTCAGCGAAAATGTTAGTGCTAAAACTACATTGTATCTACTTTTATATAGTGTAAATAAAATAAAAATTAAAGGCTAAGTTGCCTAGTGACCATAACCTTAGAGCTTGTATGGGAAGAATTGTATATGTGAAGAAAACGAGGCAGATGTGTCAGGATCGTGGCAAGTGCCGCTCCATTATCTCTGCCTGTCCCCGTGGAAAAAAGACGTGACAATTTTATTGATGATTGATTGATTGATTGAAATAAAATAAAGATAAGTATGCCTATTTGGCTTTTAATCTTGAATACAACTGAGTATGGACACTTTTCTTTTAGGAATGTCCACGATTTGATCAAGGAACATCTTCTGGGTCGTCTCAGTTTTATCCCTCTGATTTATAAATAGCCATAACCATAGAATCTGTATGAAGTGTGTAAGTGAAGAAGAGTTGTGTTAGATACGTGTGAAAAGGTGGCACGTGGTTTACGTGTGAGAATTGAGACATAACAATTGACGATGCACATAAAGCTCTTTATATTTTTATACTAACTTGATAAAAAACATGAGGTTTTTCTTTTATGCAATTAAAAATAAATTAATAAAAATTAAGAAGATTGACGAAAGAAATTTAGAGATCTGATGTAGCAGGAGAGTGTTTTCCGACAAAATGGGGTGTTTTCCGTGCTCTGCTTTGCTGGGTTGCCTAGTTCCATAATCGTAGAGTTTGTATAAAGAGAATTATGGATGTGAAGGAAGCGAGGGAGTTGAGTCAGGATCGTGGCAAGTGGTGCTCCATTGTCTCCATCATTAAGAGAGTAAGTACCTTAAGAGAATAAGTACCTATTATCTAATTTCCTTTGTTTTTTTGGCACAGGACTAATTATTATAACAAAGGCATGTATTTTTTGTCACTTTTAAAAAGATTTTTCTTTAACAAATTATAATTTCAAAAACCTTCTGAGTAACCTTGAGAATACTCAGATGTTTACATTAAAACAAATAATTTAATTATTTCAGAACATTGTTTATTAACAGTCCAATTTTCTACAAGTTCTGTTTTCGTGAAACATTAGTTTTAAAGTTGTTTTGCCAAAGTTTTAATAGTGAACTATTGTTTTGCGCACTAAATAATGAAGTAAAATAAATAACATCCAATTTTCCAATTTTCTACAAGTTCTGTTTTCGTGAAACATTAGTTTTAAAGTTGTTTTGCCAAAGTTTTAATAGTGAACTATTGTTTTGCGCACTAAATAATGAAGTAAAATAAATAACATTAAGAGAATATGAATCACTGAATCTAATTTATTTTAGGACTCTATAGCTAATTAAAATGATTAACAACCCAATCGAAGAATCAAAATGGATAATTTTTAAATCACATTACTCCTTGGAATTATGAGCATATGGAAGGTCCTAGAAAATGGATTATACAAAATTTTATGCGGCTAAACTATCGCGTTTATTTTGTAAAATAAATAATAAACGAAATAGTAAACCGCATAAAATTTTGTTTAATTCATTAATCAATGTTCGCGCAAAATCTAAGAAAATACTAGGTCCTAGAAAATGTTAAATAAGTCTTATTCATAATCCTTATTGCTATATTTCATACGAAACATTTGCTATATATATACACTGCAACATTGCATTTCAGATGCACAAAGCAAAAAAATTGTATTGAATTACTTGGAACGATTAGGGTAAGGTAGGTTAGTAAATTAAGCTTAATATTAAGATTTTTTGTAAGAAATATATTGTATTTGTTGAATTAAGTCTGTAAAGTGCAATTTTCTGTTAAATAAATGAATAAATATATTTATAATACTTACACGCACACACGCGGTCATACACACGACCACACAAACGCACACACACACGCGAACACACACGCACACAGACACACGCATGTACACATACACGCAGGTACACGCACGCACGCACACGCACGTACGTAGAGACACTCATTTAATGAAATTGTTAAAAACCTCACGTAAACAACCTTTACTCATCTATAGGTAATGTATAAACGATTCTCTTAATTGAGGCCTCGCCTGTCTGAAGATCAAAGAATTATCAGTTTTAGTTAATAAAGATTTATTTATTTATTTGGACCAGTGTTTAATTAAACGTTATTATTTATACATTTATTTACATCACTTTTGAAAGTAGACATCAGAAAATTAATTTTGAGTATGCATTGAATAACGACTCTGTCGAAACTGCAATGTGTTTCCCATTTACGCCAGGGACTCGTTCTAGTTTTGAGAAATAGTTTATAATAGCTCCCAACACATATCCTGCCTGTATTTTGGTCTGTCATAAATTACAGATTCTACAAGTTACAATGTCGAAAGCTATGAAGTTATGTGCTTATGTTGCATTCGTTACAAATTACACCCAAAATGATAATACCTAAGTAATATTAATGTAGTATGTTAACTATAAACTAGCAGTAATAGATTTAAACTTTCCCGTCCCACATGAGTACTTATCTATACTTATATATTTCACGCAAGTTTTCCGGAAACATTCTGAACGTCAACATAGAAACTGAGAGAAAATAAGCTGATAAAATATTATGTAGACAGTTTTGTCGAAAAGAGCGGGTCGTTGCGGCCGATTGAACATTGCCGACGAAAATGGTCGCTGTTATTGACGTGTTCTTTATGATTTTCCAAAGTTTCATATTATTTTCACTATTTAGATAGATGTTTCATGAACATGCTTTTCGGGTTCCGTTAAATGCCGCACAATAGATGGCATAAAATCTCAGTCGTTTCAGTGAAAATGCTTCAATGCTCTCGAATATTGCTTCTAACAATTGAATGCCACAAAACAATGTTGTTGGATATAATGCAGCTCCGGAAGGCTACTAACGTAATTAAAATGCTTTTATTTTTAGTTTGGTTTGGCATATAACAGCACTCCGCCTGATGTTAATCTGTAGTGCGGTCCATTAATAAAGGCTAGTTCTACTGAATAATTTCAAGTAGCAGTCGTATTGAAGCCGGCCTAAATTCCGAAACGCGACTAAGTCACTTCACGGTTTGTAGACTTTAAAATTGTGGGACAACCCCGGATCAATCTGCAAATTAACATCAACTGTCTTACAATAGAACTAAGTAGACACAAATAAATAAGGGAAGTTTGCTTGCTTGTGGAACGGTTCAAAAAGATCCTTTAAATTAAGGTGGAGCACGTGTCAAGGCCATGTCAGTGTCAGCATCGTAAAAATATTCAGTTCAACTAAGTAACTTTTGAGTTAGCTTTCTACGCGCACAAAATTCAAATAGGCAACGCTGTCTCTTTGAGGATTTTCGATTTAGAAAACTTGAGTACGATTCCCGGTGGGCTAGGAAAAATATCACTTCGCCTTTTTAGTAAGAAAATAAGACGACCTATGTAACTTTAATATAATACATATTTATGTTTTAAAATACAGAACGTGCAGGTAATTTCATTTTAAATAATATGCATAACTTTTGTCGCAGTTCTAATGCTACGCATTCAGGAGTTAAACCCTCAGGCGAATACCATATGCGAATGAAGCGACCGCTCCAGGCGCCAGAACGATGGGAACGTCACTCACAGTCATTTCGAAAATTAAAGTAAAAAATGCCGGTCTAGCCATCATGGTCGTTTTCAATTGGCAATTGAAATCGACTAGAATGTTATTGCTAGTTCTATGATTGGGTGCACAACTGATAGGCAAGCAAGAGGGACGCCATCTCTGTCTGCAGGGGTGTCATAATTGGATCTTGCTCTATACTGAATCTTGCCTCGAGCCAGCGCTGTACGCACAGCATATGATACATCATTATAATCATCTCTAGCCTCCATTTTCACAGGGATAGGCAGAGGCACATGACACGCTGCAAATTAGATTACAAATCGCTTGGGTGGTTTTTGAAATAAGACCTAATACGTAAACGCAAGTGTACCGTAATTTTGTTTTATTGTGACTCGACATCTGACCTCGATCCGCCTGATGGTAAGCATGATAGAGGTCCAAGAATTATAATAATGAAGTTAAAATAAATAATAAGTAAGGTAAAGTTTAATTTGATTTCACTTATACTGAAAATATATCGATATTACCCAATAAAGATTACACGGTCTAAAGTGCTTTTAACCGTGGGTTTTCTGTGGTCCTCCTCCCAAATGCTCTTAACAGGATTATTTAATAATCTGACCATAGAAGCCTTACTTGGATATAGAAAATGGGTTTAGTCGTAATCTTCTCAAAAGGATAATTTGGATTTGGTAAACTAACGTTCTTTTTATTGTGACTCGACATTTGACGTCACAAGTGCCAATTTAAAAAAACTCTTCACAATTATGGCCAAAGAACATTTTTATTTTAAATTATATTCACTAAGTTGTGTTGTGAAAGATGTTTTTTTTTATTTTGATTTGACATATGACAGCACCTTGTTTGATGTTAAGCTGGAGTGTGGTCTATGAATGGATGTCACAACTACAATTCAATAACTGTAAGTAGCAATAACATCCAATATGACGGCCTACTTGGAACCGGCAAATTACAAGCTGAACCCGAAACGCGACCAAATCACTTCACAGTCTGTATACTTGTAAGTGGTAGTACTACCCCGGATCGGCAGACTGGGTTCCACTGCCTCCCACTCTTTGAAAACCAGACCCGAAGCAAATATCCATTTCTTTTTTTTATTAAACAAATTTGCAATATTTAATATAATTATTACCAATAAAAGCTATGAAACAAATATTTGCTCTGACCGGGAATCGAACCCGGGACGCAACAAATCAACCGCTGACCGTTCGTCCACGTCTGTCATCAAAAACCTATGATATTTCACCACCACAACAGACCAATAGGGGGGCGTAAATATATATTTCATAAAATTTCCAATTCATATTTTCATCAGCCATAAGCATTCACGGCTGAACATCCCTCTTAGAACACCATTCCGAACGATAAGATGCCAGTTCTCCAGTTCCCAAAAAAAGGTTCTTGAGTGGAGAAGAAAGGTTCTTGAGTAGGTAGGTGGTGGTCGTCAATAGGTGGATTAACGACATAGTGAAAGTCACAAATAACCAATTCATATAAGTAAATAAAATTGTTATTTATTATGTAATGTATATTATTTTCAAAGGTGTATAAAATATACAAGTAGCTTATTGATAATTTTAGGAAAGGTATTAGGTATTTTAACATCAATATATCTGTAAATATAATAATAAAATAAAGCTCATATATGGGCCAAATTATTTTTTTATAAGATAGATAAAGTGAATCGAAAATGTTTTAATTACTTTTGAATTTAAAAAAGCCAGATGAGCTTTCGTAAATTTGTCGAGAATATTTCATTGCAGGTTGTATCCGAAATTCAATTAGTCGTAATTAAATTTCGATGCACTACGAGCAACCATTAGCGACGTAGCACACCGTAAAAGCTAACTTTAATTTTCGCAGCCCTTCGACGTTACACAGATTAAAATTTCACACATACCAACCACGGACCATATACGAGTTTTACTAAATGAGACTCATATTACTTACCATACTTTTTTTATTATTGTGACTCGACATATGACAGCACCCCCCTTGATGTTAAGCTGGAGTGTGGTCCATGAATGGATGTCACTGCTACTACAATTCAATAACTGTGAGTAGCAATCACATCCACTATGCCGGCCTAGATGGAACCGGCAACTTACAAGCTGATCCCGAAACGTGACCAAATCACTTTACGGTCTGTATACTTGTAAGTGGTGGTACTACCCCGGATCGGCAGAATGGGTACCACTGCCTACCACTCTTAGAAAATGCATATGCAATGATTTAAAGTAAAATCTGGTAGATACGTCGCCTACACGAGTTTTAGTGTTCGCAAAGGACACGAGATTCAACGATCAACCACAACTAGGCATACAAAGAAGCGTAAGTAGGACAGAATGATAGTTATTGAGAGCGAAAAAGAGACAAATATATGATGCTCTATATTGTGACACTGAGTTCAGGTTTGCTTATTAACATAGATTTAACGTGCCTTGTTTGGAGCGCGTATAATATTTACTTAAAATATCTTTGACTAAAAATATATAAATCAATATAATTGTTAGGCCTTAGTTCAATTCTCTATACTTATGGGCACGGCGAAACCTCTCATCAAGGAACAATATTCTGAGTCATTTCTATGCGTTAACTCACATGTGCTATATAAATCTCTTTCGTCAATTTCCTTTTATCCATCCATGTATCTAAACAAACTAAACTACGTTTATCGTACAATTAAAAACCATGTAAAAAAACTTCCAATTATACATATTTCGAATTATAAATATTAATTTCCAATAATAGTATGAACAGGGTAGAACAAAGCGTAAGTAATTGCTAAGCTGCGATTGGCTAATTTTAATAATATGTGTTATATGTTCACACTGCTTTTGAGAGCAGGGCTGTCCAATTTGTATGATGCAGCAAAATTTGTTAGAAATATGACATAATTTTTTTATTATTTTTTTATTTTTTATTGTGACTCGACATGTGACAGCACCTCGCTTGATGTTAAGCCAAAGTGTGGTCCATGAATGAATGTCACTGCTACTACAATTCAATAACTGTGAGCAGCAATCACATCCACTATGCCGGCCTAGATAGAACCGGAGACTTACAAGCTGATCCCGAAACGTGACCAAATCACTTCACGGTCTGTATACTTGTAAGTGGTGGTACTACCCCGGATCGGCAGACTGGGTACCACTGCCTACCACTCTTTGATAACCAGACCCGAAGCAAATATCCATCTCTTTTTTTTTTATTAACAAATATTTGCAATATTTAATACTATTAAATATTACAAATAAAAGCTATGAAACAAATATTTGCTCCGACCGGGGATCGAACCCGGGACTTTACGCGCAACAAACCAGTAAACAAATGTATAATGCCTAAAACTTGTTATACAATATAATTGAATAGTGTGATCCCCGCCTTATGTTCAGCTGGAGTGCGGTCCATAAATAAAGGCGACTGCTATAATAGTTAAATATCTGCAAATAGCAGTCTCACCCACTATGCCGCCCTAGTTGGAAACGGTACTTTATAAGCTAATCCTGAAACGCGACCAAGTCACTTCACGGTCTGCACACTTGTTAGTGGAGGTACTACCCCGGATCTGCAGACTACACCACTGCCTACTAACCACATAGACAATCAGACCCGGTGCAAATATCCGCCTTTTTTTATTAATCATTTGCTCCGACCGGGCATCGAACCCGGGACTTTACGCGTAACAGACTGGTGTGCTAACCATGGCGCATTGGTGCGCCTGCCGTCAGTCATTTAGTACCTAGTTGCATGCTTGTGCCAGTACGACTCATATACAATAAACAATGGATCGAACACGCCGCTATTAAGCGGTGAAAATACGTAAAACAATAGAATCGACTTGTATTGATTTGAAGGCTAAAATTATATGAATGATTTATTAGACATTATTAGCAAAGTTATATGTGACGTACTCACCTTGAGGTTGTAAGGTAGGATAAAGGTGACTCCATTTCTCAATGTAACGACAAAAATAGGATTGCCAAAATGCTTTAAACTGTCTTAAACTATATAAGAACGCCTTCTTAATTATTTTATTAGTAGAAGAGGATTGGTATGATAAAATGCCCCAGAAGATTGTTCTTGGATAAAATCGATGATATGATGAACATGAAGATTCATCAATGAAAAGATTCTTTAGGCTTTTTGGGAAATTGTATTAAGGTTATTTCAGATGTAAAGGAAACCAGGAGTTGCATCAGGATCATGAAAAGTGGAGCTGTATCTTTTTTTTATTGTGACTCGACATATGACAGCACCCCGCTTGATGATAAGCCGGAGTGTGGTCCATGAATGGTTGTCACTGCTATTACAATTCAAGTAGTAAGTATTCAAGTAGTCACATCCACTATGCCACCCTAGTTGGAACCGGCACCTTACAAGCTGATCCCGAAACGCGACTAAATCACTTCACGGTCTGTATACTTGTAAGTGGTGGTACTACCCTCGATCGGCAGACTGGGCACCACTGCCTACCACTCTTAAAAACCTGATTGAAGGAAACAAATACGGTTGAATTTAATAACGGTCAAGATAGTAATGAATTTTCCCATGATGTTAATTTGTGTCGTAAACAACTTTTCAATGAATGGATGTCCACCGTCATTGGAATACAGGATATATATTTATTCTCACGGATTCGCGGAACTTCTATTCTCTATGGAATACTAGTATTATTTATTAATGAAGGATGTTTTAGTATTATATAAACAAGGATATGAGTTAAATAAGATAATTTGATCTTATAAGATCAGACTTATTAGAAAAAGTATAGAATCAACGTAGGTAGTTGTAAAGGTTTTGAAGAGGTACACTATTAAATGTAGACTGAATCTTTTTTTTATTGAGACGCGACTTGTGACGTCATTTTGCTTGAGGATAATCAAGGCGAGATCCACCAGCGCCGACTGAAAAACTGTTTCGTTATACGGTTGCGTCAGTCATAATAAATATTTATGCCAAAAAAATATAAGTTTAAATAAATTAAAACAAAAAATGTAAATTTATATTTTCTCTAATTTGAAAAACCATTATGTAGATAGTTATATTTTCGGTGGCGTGCGTAGCTTGACGGAGGACTTTAGTTAAATAATAACTACATGAAGATAAGGTCGATACTGATTTAATTCTTAATGACAATGGTTTATATATTGGTGTCAAACAGTTACAAAAACATGGAAGATTCCTTCCCACGATTCTAGCGTTAATAGATTATTCTGAAATGGAATATTTTTAGTGATAATCATAATTTATTATTTCCAAAAGGGTCCGGAGACTGGGGCAAAGTTCACATCCTATTTGTAGCATTGATTGTAATGTTTACTTTCGTATGTCTGTTATGCTGACATAACTCCTCCCCCCTTAAGTGAGAGGTGTACCGTGGATTGCAACGACGGTGGTTGGAGAGGATCTTCAGCCCTACGTTGCTATCCTAAGGTAACCGCTCGTTTTGGGGCCCACCAGTATTTGTTTACTACAAAGCTGGAACCGGTTATGATGATAATGATCCACAACGTTATTGATGTCCAGCTCGGGCGTGTTCCTATTAAAGGTGTTTCTTCATTTCGGAGGATATCTTTGGTTCGTTGAACTGCGTTCACCAGACTGTCTAATTGTATGTTTTCTTATCTGCAAATTTTCAGTATTATTATTTTTTTCAGTTATAAGCTTGCGGCAGTTATTGTTTTCTAAATATTATTATATCTTTCATGTATTTCCAGGTTTTGTCCCAATAATTCTACGCTGCATCTGTTATCTATTGTTGCTAACAATTCACTTATATTTCGCTTGTACTACATACACTCCATCTCAGCATGTAGTTTTGGTTATTTTTTCCTTCATTATGGTTATCCAGCTATTCTCATAGATTTGCTCTATAATGTTGTTTGAGTACTCTGCTTTTGCGAAATTACAATCACATGGGTGATGGTGTTGTATTAATTGGGCGATACAATCTTCGGACTCTTGTAACGTAAAGCATTTACAGAGCATCTTCGGCGACTAGCTGACATGCTTCTTGGTGGTATGCAAATTCGTTACTTCCCAAGGCAAGGCAAGTTAAGGATTTAGTGGTATTGGGATTGTGTTGTTATAATTGGTACATACAAATATAGAAGGATAGAATAATTGGTCAGGTATTATAGGCATCTCTTATTGGAATCTTATTAGTATATACTGTAATCTTTTTAGTATCTAATATCTGTATATTTTTTTTAAAGTTAGTACATATTGTATTTACGTAGATCTGAATAATAACTATTACAGTAACGATATGTTGCGAGTCTACAATTCTGGGGTATATTTTATTTAATTGCGAGAATGTTATCGCGTTTTCTAAGAGTTGTCGTAAACATATTTATTTTGGGTTGCATGAAGTTAAGATATTCGGCGTGGTATTTTTTATGCCATGAAGCGCGGTTGTAAAGGCAAGTTAAGATTATTACTAAATTATTAGATAAATTATTATTGATATCCGTTTCGTCACATGAAGTTAACGACGTTAGGCGTGTTATCTTTTTTCAAGTCTAGCTGTCTTAAGGGTAAGTGATAATTTTTTTTAATCACTATCTTTTGTTGGCATTATTTTTTGTTTGTGTTTTTATATCGCCTCTAATCGATATTTGGGTGTTAATGACAGATTTGGGTTGTTTTATTGGAATGCGTTCGAATTTTGATTTAAAACATTTGTTGTATTTATTTATTATAATATATTCAGCCAGTGATATTTTAATGTAAATGTTTGTATTTTTCATATATGTCTCTATGTTTAGTTTGTGGTTTTTTTTATATTTAAATTTTATTTGTTTTGTCCTATGATTTACTAATGTTGCACTGTTCATACAACTTACTAATTTTGTTTCGCGATTATTAAATACTATTAATAATTATATGTGTTATATTGTATAATATCGGATAGTACTCTTCATGAATACAGAGACAATAGAAGGATTTATACGGGGTCCTATGTTCTTTAAACATTTTTATTTCTTTATTTGTGATTAGATGTCGTTAATTGTATTTTATAGTAATTGTTATATAAATGTATTTATAAAGATTAAGATACTGAGATTGT
The DNA here is from genome assembly GCA_905220615.1 of Tinea trinotella. NCBI lineage: Eukaryota > Metazoa > Arthropoda > Insecta > Lepidoptera > Tineidae > Tinea > Tinea trinotella. Next base: position 5,085,229 of record HG992311.1, read on the forward strand.
TTTTCATAAAACTTTCGTTATTATTTTCCATCGGTCTTTCTGATTAGAAATGTATTTCAGAGGATCCTTTGATCGTGAGTTGTTATTATACGATTCTTTTTTAATAATAACTATATTAGAATTGAATGGCTTGATTGTACGCGTTGGCATATTTGCCCTAGAAGGTTGCTTTTGCTCAAAGATTATTATTCTGTTTTTAAGCATTGCTTCCTTTTGTTTTGCCAGAATAATGGCACGATCCAGTGTCGGTTTTAGTATGTCGAGGAATACTTTGATTGCAATCGTTTTATAGTGTTGCGTTTTAGATGGATCTAATATTATACATTTTATTATTAAACTTTTTCGCAATTCGTTTTTTAATAAACAAGCGATGTACGGATAATACCGCTTTTTCGTTAATATAAGTGCATTTTCTACGATTTTAGTATAGAATGCAAATGTATTTTTATTACCATTATATATTGGTATTAATATTGACATTGTCCCGCAATCTATCGAGACTAAAATGCCTTTTGATTTTCCGTCTAAGCCTTTAATTGCCATTTTAAGGTTAGTTGGATTAAATAAAACTTTTCTAAATTCGATATTAGAATTTAAGGAAAAGGAATGCCTTGAGGAAAACAGATTTTATGCTTACCTCAAAAACATATCAATTGGAATAAATAAACTTTTCTAAATTCGATTTGAGAATTTAAGGAAAAGGAATGCCTTGAGGAAAACAGATTTTATGCTTACCTCAAAAACATATCAATTGGAATAAATAAACTTTTCTAAATTCGATTTGAGAATTTAAGGAAAAGGAATGCCTTGAGGAAAACAGATTTTATGCCTTCCTCAAAAACATGGAATAAATAAATAAATAAACTTTTCTAAATTCGATTTGAGAATTTAAGGAAAAGGAATGCCTTGAGGAAAACAGATTTTATGCTTACCCCAAAAACATATCAGGTGAGTATCGCCACTTCGGTTTGCCTCTTATCGTCGTCCGACCACCAGGTTCTTATTTAGAATCACGTCGCGGTGATGAGCTTCTGCCTATCCCGTTGATTTATCCGTGATCTTACCACCAGGTTCTTGTTTCAAATTACGTCGCGGTGATGAGCTTCTTCTGCCTATCCCGTTAAATAATCCGTAATCCGACTACCAGGTTCTTGGTTAGATTCACGTTGCGGTGACGAGCTTCTGCCTATCCCGTTAATTAATACGTGATCCTACCGACTGCGCCAGTTATATTTTCGGTGGCGTGCGTAGCTTGACGGAGGACTTTAGTTAAATAATAACTACATGAAGATAAGGTCGATACTGATTTAATTCTTAATGACAATGGTTTATATATTGGTGTCGAACAGTTACAAAAACATGGAAGATTCCTTCCCACGATTCTAGCGTTAATAGATTATTCTGAAATGGAATATTTTTAGTGATAATCATAATTTATTATTTCCAAAAGGGTCCGGAGACTGGGGCAAAGTTCACATCCTATTTGTAGCATTGATTGTAATGTTTACTTTCGTATGTCTGTTATGCTGACATAACTAGATTCATACTTTTTTAATGGCGTAAAAGTAAAAAAGGTTAAATAGTTCTTACTTTTTATTACATACATTTTTTTAAATTTTTATTGTGACACGACATCTGACCTCGACCCGCCTGATGATAAGCAAGAGGAGGTCCAAGAGTGACGACGACTGGGACAACCGAGTCAGTTCCCGGCTGTCCCAGCCGCCGCCACTATGCCGGCCTATCCTACATAACATGAGATCCTTCAAGCATAGCCAAGCACCTTTGATAGGCATAGTGACGGCGACGGAGATAATCGTAAGCAAAAACAGTTTGTTTAGTCATCGGAGCTTTTGGAACTCCTAGTTACCATCAGTTAAGTCGAGGTCAGATGTATATTCCCAATGAAAAATATATTAATTACTGGCATGTTTGAATGCCTAGTACGAAATTTTTGATATCCTTTCTTTACATTTCTATATCATGGAAACAGGACGACCAAAGTACTATTACGAATATAATACATAGATACATTGATATTTATAAATAGTAAATTTATTTAATCTATACCTAACAAGTAGAAATAGTAAATATGCTAAAATATTTATTAGCATGAATAGCGTAAAGTGAAACAAAGAAAGTAAATGCGCATTTATATTATAACGCCATTCATTCCCAACGAGTGAGCTTCAGTGACAGTAGCACGAAATGAGCTGTAAAAAATTACAGAAAGCCTTTTCATATATTTTTCATAAAAAACTCGTCAAAACATATAAGAAAGGAGGTTGTGTGTGGGTTTGCTTATTCAAAGCTTAATGCAGATTCCACGTCAAAATTTCGAGTCGGGCTTTCGGGATTCGCTCCAACACGCCTGCCTCGACCTGACTTAATGAGACTAAAGTCATTAAAACTGTCTGTGAGCACACGTACGAAGATACATGTTGTGGCCATCTGAGACACCTTTAGTGTTATAACATAAATTTTAATTGATCATCATCTTTCGGTCATTAATATATAAAATGTTTCGATAAAGATATATTTCATTTAATTTAAATTGTCACGCTTTTTCCCATGGGGATAGGCAGAGACAATGGAGCGCCACTTGCCACGATCCTGACTTAACTCCCTCGCTTCCTTCACATCCACAATTCTCTTCATACAAACTCTAAGGTTATGAGCATTAAGCTATATATAACTTATTACGTTATGTAGTATTAGGTTGAATTTTCTTAGAATTTATTTTATGCTGCTTTCTATCGCTTTCATTTTTGGGTAATGATTTTACAATGTTTTTATTATTCCGATGCTTCGAGAGCTTTGCAGCCATCGAGGTCACGGAGGAGCTGAGATGTTGGTCACTTCGAAACCGTGACCAACAACAAACGCGATAGTAAGCCGCATAAAATTTGTTTAATTCAATAGTATTAGATTATTATAGCAAAATTTATTATTGCTACTATATTTCTAAGAGTGGTCGGCAGACATTTGGTGGATGCCGATGCCGATTCCGAGTGGTACCAATTTCAACTACTGAACGTAATATGACACAGTCTCGTTTCGGAATCAGCTTAAAAGGTACAAACAGACCGGCATAGAGGATGCGATTGCTACTTACTTTAACTATAGTGGCATTCGCCTCCATTCATGGACCACACTCCAACTTAACATAAGGCGGGGTGCAATATAAATAAAAAAAGAGAAAAGAAAGTTATGAAATTGTTAGATTTTAGATCTCTTGAGCTAAATCATAAAAAGCATAAACTGTAACCATATAGTAAATATCTTTTATAGCATCGCGTGCGCCCGTACCAACAACTTTTCACCATTTTCACTGTTTCACGCTTTAAAATCTTGTTTCTGTATTTTATGTTCTATATTTTTAAGACTTTAAACTCATGTCAGGTTTGCTTAAGTGTGATATGAAACGGTTAATACCACCTCACAATTTTACGAGTTATGATATTGCAATTTCTAAATTAGAGCCATAAAACTAATCCTCGTTTGAAATTTAAGAGATTACGTCAAGGGTCAATAAACAAGGGCAGGCCACGACGCGCAAAAACCTTTATTCCCGTAATTCAAACGGTCGTGAAAGGGCCAGATAAATATCGGAAATAAAAGCCCCTCTGTCGGCCGTAGGACCTTCTTCAACGAGACCTACTGCACACATTCTACTAATTAGGTGTATTATCTTGAAATTGTATTGTGTGTTTACAAGCATAACAAAACCGCAGTACACCCTCCATCATTTAAATAATGGAAGGAATAAATGATCACAACATAGTCAACTTTCAAAGAAAACGAAACATACACGCTCGAACAAATTTGTTTTTTTTTTCATTATTAGGGTCGTCTTGTAACTCGTTACAAACATACATTTTACATGATGTTTATCCTTATAAACAATAACACAATAATATTGCTTCATAGGAATATCTTATTTATAAATCTAATGGATGGATGCGTTAAACGAGGCGGGCTGACCAAATCTTAGACATCTTTAAGAAAGCTGGGATGCCAAGTGCCCATAATCGTAGAGCTTGTATGTAGAGAATTGTGGATGCGAAGCGAGGTAACTGTGTCACGATCGTGGCAAGTGGTGCTCCATTGTCTTTGCCTATCCCTACGGGAAAAATGCGTGACAATTTGATTATTTCATTATTTTGATTCGACATCTGACCTCGACCCGCCTAATGATAAGCAAGAGGAGGTCCAAAAGTGACGACAACTGAAAAATCCGAGTCAGTCACGGCTGCCTCAGTCGCCGTCACTATACCGGCCAAAGGATAATTGATTGATTGCTAATATTTATTTCGATTTTGCGTGAACATTGATTAAAAATAAACGCGATAGTAAGCCGCATAAAATTTATTTAATTCATTGATTGATTGATATAATGTATTGATTATTTTTACAAATCTTAGTACTCGTTGCATCCAGTGCCATATCTGTTGGTTTTACCATCGTAAAGTTGGTGGAAGAGATCGTTTTTTAGTGATAAGTAATTGTACATCATGTTTTATTTTTATTGTCTTTGTATGCATTGTGTTTTGTTTTAATAATGGATTTTGTGTGTCTGTATGTTATGTAGTAATAACAATAATATTTGCATCGTTGCATCGATGACATGTGCAAAATAGCATTTGGTAAGATAGCATATAGAAATTTCATCAGGCGCTGTGTAATTTGGTAGTCAGTGATCACAAACAACTTGCCGGTCGCAGTTAACCGCTGTGCACGCGAGAATTTCTTTTAATATTAATCTATTTAATATTAATAATGAGTAACAATTTCACTCTTTTTTATTGTAAATAATAAACATATTTTATTATTTACAACGAAGTATATTTATTGTTTTTTGATGTAAATTTTGATGTATTTATCGAAGAAGAAATATTCGAACACAATAATAGTATTCGCAAGCATGTTTATTTTGGAACTCATATTGAATGTTATCTATACATTTAATATCTCTTGTATCGTGAACTATTTATTGATTTAATTCTACGTTTAATCTAACAACTGCAAGTATTAATTAATTTTTAATATTACAGTAAAAGATAAATTGGCTTTATAGTGATATTTATTTACTAACTTTAAACATAATAAACTGAATAAATTAAATAAATTGACCAACAATAAAACCGACTTAGTTTACGGCATCCACAGCCGCAAATTAAATAAGTATAATTTAAAATTACAATTGTGAAGAAATAGTAGTGCGAAGTTTCCTATTTAATTTATAAGAACTTATTTAAACCAACCTACATGTAGGTAGCTAGGTGGGATTCTAATTAATTACATCTGGACTTCTTCTAGAAGTTTCTAGTAACCAGTTAAAAGTAATTTTATTCAATGCAAAGCCTCACCAAGCCTAACTTATTGTACTGCACTTTCATTAGGTATTTCTTTAAGACCAAGTATTACAATAAATATTTATTTCATTACCAATAACCATAGAGCTGGTAGGAAGAGAATTGTGGATGTGAGGGAAACGGGGTAGTTATGTCTGGATTGTGGCAGTTGACGCTCCATTGTCCACGCTACCCATCCCTTTGGGAAAAAGGCGTGCCAATTTGATTGATTCATTCATTGGTAATTTGTAATGAAAATGGATACAAAAAAAGGCATCCTTTAATAGGATTATCTATGAACTTTGTTTTTTTAATAGCATTTATCACATTCGATCCACAATGTCTGCAGAATGCAGTTTCAACTTATTCTTCATTCATGTTCAATTTGTGGTGCACACGAAGTCACGTGTCGTTCCAGCCAACTCCACGAATAATTGAACTGAGACGTGTCATACAAGAATAAGAACTTTTACCGTGCATATAAACCCTAAATACTTATATATATTACAGAATTTATTTTAAATCTGACTCGACATTTGACCTCGACCTGCCTCATGGTAAGCAAAGTAAAAACCGAGTCAGTTAACGGCTGCCCCAGTCGCCCTCACTATGCTTGCCAAAGACATAAAACCTACCCCCGCAAACTTGGCATCCTGAACAAGTTGGTTGCGTCTTTTCTTTGTAGAACATTCGACAAGTGGAATGCTTTGCCAGCCCATGTGTTCTCTCCATCCAATGACTTTGGATCCTTCAAGCGATGCGTGAAGAAGCACCTCTGGCCGGCATAGTGACTGCGACTGAGGCAACCGTGGAGACTCAGTTTTGCAGTCACTCTTGGACCTCTTCTTGCTTGCCATTAGGCGGGTCGAGGTCAAATGTCGAGTCACAATATAAAAAAATAAAAAACGAGTCGGTTAAAGGCTGCTCCACTATGCCTGCCAAAGATATATAATAGGATTCCGATTATTGAACAATTCGGGATAAAATTCCGTTATACCTTTGGCTCACATTCATTTCATAACAGGTATTGAGCCTCACATGTTTGGAGAGCTTCTGTATAGATCAAATCAACAGATGCTAACTAACACAGCCTTCCTATTGACTTTATGTCCCATATTAATTCCCTTCTATATACATATACAAGTAGTGCACTATACATATTATTGATTGCTACATTGCGCACCTTATCTCCTCCATTGTCATTTTAGTCATCGTCATTTGTCATCTTTAACGCTCTTCCGACTCGAACGCCTCAATATTTTTGCTCTAAAAATCCCATCAATCATGTTGTTCTTTTCATTAATGCATTCGCGATATATATACGTTCAATGTACTTATTTGTGAAAAGTAGATAATGTGAAAAACATTTTCATTATAATAAAAAAAAACATAAATTTCACCCTAAGTTACGAAGTTTTACAACAACCTACCCCCTGATCTTTTTATCTAAGCAAAAAGAATGGCAGCCATCTTGTGTTTACCGAAAGTGGTTTGTTTGAAAAGAGTAATTCAAACGTACATCGATTTATCTCTAAAACACGTTAATGTCACATAAAATTAAATTATGACGAAAGTTGTTGTTGTCTTGTTAAGTAAAATACTGACCTGGGATGGCCGCGCCTACATTTCGCAAACTTTATACCCCTGTGGTGTAATATTGTGTTAATTTGCATCAATGTGAGAATGCTTTTTAAAACAATTCTACTACAAAAGCTTTCACAGATTTAACTTGCATTACGATTTATGCTAATTTTATCTTTGGTTCTACGCAATTTATCTCTAAAACACGTTAATGTCACATAAAATTAAATTATGACGAAAGTTGTTGTTGTCTTGTTAAGTAAAATACTGACCTGGGATGGCCGCGCCTACATTTCGCAAACTTTATACCCCTGTGGTGTAATATTGTGTTAATTTGCATCAATGTGAGAATGCTTTTTAAAACAATTCTACTACAAAAGCTTTCACAGATTTAACTTGCATTACGATTTATGCTAATTTTATCTTTGGTTCTACGCAATTAAGGGACATCATTCATTTTGGGCTTTTATGTACTACTTTTGTAATATACAATGATAAAAAAATATATATGGTAGTTTCGATACTTGTATTGTTAAAACTAATAACAGTTTTGCTTTTATTTGCTGTGCGTTAAGGTTATTTGAAAAATAAGATATGGATTTTGTATTATCTGTCAATTAACGCCATCTTTGTTTTGCTTTTAACTGTCATAATTATAGTTTGATTATTTTGCACGCCTAAACTATGCAAAATAAAGGATATATTCCAATTACATTGTAATCTTTGTACATCAAAATGCATATTAAACTGTTAATACAATTAAGCTCAAGTCCCCATACAAAATGAATGATGTCCTTTCTTCTGCCATTCAGCGTCCAACTAAGATAATAACGTTTTACAGACACATTATTCGTTACCACAGCGTGTTGTAGTAAAATTCAATATTACCTATTATTTGCGTTATTTTCATTGTGTGCCAAGCTATTACCAGCACCTTGTTCGCCTTTTTTGTTATTAAATTTCTACTAAGTATATTTTGTTTTGGCGACCGTGGTGCAGAGGTAGTGCAATGGTCTTACGTGTATAGCTTGTCTAACTATAAATCACGCGCCTCTCCACTTTATTAGTTTGATTAAATGTGTGAATGCAAATATTTCTAACTATACTATTATACTTTATCAGCGTGCAGCCTTTTGCGTCCAACCAGCAACTAAATGACCAACTACAATTGCATTGTCGGTGTGTTTCATTCATATTTTATGTTCTCTCGTGTGCGCAAATGCGGAGGAGGGGCGCGTCATTTCGACTTAGACCGACTATAATGTCATTCAACGATTTTCATCACACATTCAGGGCCTTAATTCTCTTTATGTCGTTGAAAAAGCAGCAACAATGTCACATATCAACGCAGTATCCATAAATATTATTCTTTAGATTACTATAAAAGTAACGTTGATAAATCTGTGCAAATTCGTTTAAAAGTCATATTATCGCTGTTATGTATTAATAGAATCGGGACTCTTTTAGAATCGTGCTCCTTCGATCTAGTTGTCGCGAACTTTTGTGATTTTCGATGACAATGGATAGGTAAGTAGTTCACACTTCCTTTGTCGATATTCAACGTCATCGTTAGCGTTACGCGTCTCACTATGCCTTTCTTTTGTTTAATGTCTTTTTTTTTTGTTTTCATACAGTTTTTTCTATGAACAAAAGAGTATTTGCAATTGTACCTATTCTTTGATATATTTTTATAATGAGTTCTTCGAAAGTAAGATTAAAATGGTACAGACAGTGAAGAGACTTAGTTGCGTTTCGGAATCTGGTCATCTAGAGTCAGCTGTACTAGTAGTCGCCTCCATTCATGACCGCACTCCATCTTAACATCAGGCGGGGTGCTTTCATATGTTAAGCAACAATAAAAAATATATACGTAATTATATAGACAGTATAGTTTTTAAAGTAATATCAAGTACTTTATGTTCATGATTTATTGTTTTTGAGCATTTGCCGGTACCATTTTATCTTTGATATATTTATGTGCTTAGATAGCTTCTATGATACACGCTCATTTAGTAGTTAATATAAAAATTGCTATAAAAGAAGCAATAAAATAAAACAGACCACTATTTCAACAATTTATATAAGTGGATACCAAATACAAAATCGTTATCCTCCATTCAATTTCTCTCAAAAAAATGGGTTTTTCCCACACACAACTTTCACACATGGAACCATTTATCATTCTTATACGAGGAACTGGATGTACGCGAAATTGATTAACAAAACGAATACTAACGTGTGGGAATAGATTCTAAATCAACTATAGCGTCCGCTTTATAATGGAATGTTTTAGAAGTTTTAGACTTTTACATGCCCTTTGTCCTGTTTGTTCCTGTTTCTATGATCAAGCAAAAAAAAATATAAATAAAAATACGAGTATGTATTGAAGTTTTAGACTTTTACATGCCTTTTGTGCAGGACTTTAAATTAATATTTTTATAGGATTTGTTTTGGGCACATGAAAAGAATATGAATAAGTAGATTGACGAAAGAAAATAATGATAGATGTGTTAAACGAAGCAACCCTCCCGGTTTTTTCCCGACCAAGTCGGAGATATCCTAAAGAAAGCTGGGTTGCCTAGTGCCCATAATAATACGAGTAGAGCTTGTATGAAGAGAATTGTGGATGTGAGGAAGACGAGGGAGTTGTGCCAGGATCGTAGCAAGTGGCGCTCCATTGTCTCTGTCTATCCCTGTGGGAGAAAGGCGTGACAATTTAATTGATTGATTGATTGATTATAAGATTTGATCCCACTTTCTTAAAATGTGTAAGTTATTTCATTGTGGTTAGAAATATGACAGCATCTCGCCTGATGTTTACACTGCCACTACGAGTACACCACGGTCGCCTCTGGTGTAGTGGAGCCTTTACGTACCTTGTAATTACACGGATTATTCATAAGAAACAAAACTCATTTTTATTAAATGTCATTTAAATCCCTAAGTGAGAGGTTATTCATGATAATATATTAGTCAGTGGTCTTTCCACAATGTAATTCTAATATTTTTCCTTTTAACGTTAGTGTATGTGGAGTGACGATAGCGGATAGAATAAGGAATAGCACAGTGCGCGATAGATGTGGTTTGAAAAAAGATGACAAGGATTAACAAAGGAATGCTTCGATGGTTTGGCCACAAGGATGAGTGAAAGTAGATTGACGAAAAGAATTTATAAAGCTGATGTGGATGGATGCGTTTAACGAGGCCGACCCAGGATGGTATTTTCCGATCAAATCGGAGACATCCTTAAGAAAGCTTAATAATAGTAGAGCCTAATACCCATAATAGTAGAGCTCGTATGGAAAGAATTGTGGATATGAGGGTGAGGGACGCGAGGAAGTTGTGTCAAGATCGTGGCAACTGGCGCTCAATTGTGTCTGCCTATTCCTGTGGGAAAAAGGCGTGACAATTTGATAAATTGATTGAACGTGAAATTATAAGGTTTTGTTAGTTTTTTGTAGTCAACTTTCATTAAAAAGGGGATGTTCCGTTTCAATCAATTCGTTTCCGTTTCAATTCCGTTACGCCTAAATCAACTTCATCGATTATAATTATTGTAATCTCTCTATTCTGTCAGAACCAGGCCTCGAAAACATCCCACGCCTGTCATCGCTATGTCTGCGCCAAATTCTAAAATATTTTGGACGTAATGCTATTTATCCTCTATAAATAGCAACAATACCTATGATACGAAATACTTATAAAGGCACTATTTTTCAACTATACCACATTCTTTATCAACTATACCCCAGAAAATATTCTTCATTAACCTTGTGCCTACCTCGTCAGTTAGGGGAAGCATTCGTATACGGTCGGCCGAATCGGCAGTCGTTTAGCGCGTTGTTTCTTTGTCGATAAATCTACAAGTGGAATGCTTTACCAGCCCATGTGTTCTCTTTATCTATAACCTTAGATCCCTTAAGCAATGCGTGAAGTGCAACCGTGCAACCGTGAACTGACTCGGTTGTTTTCAGTCGTCGGCACTCTTGGACCTTCTCTTTCTTTATCAGTCGCGTCGAAGTCAGATATCGATTCGCAATAAATGAATAAATGTGTATAAATAATAATAACAATTGACAATTAATTTATAGAGTATCCAATAATATATAGATGCGTAACAAATAATTACTTAAACTTTGTTCAATTAACCTTTTGAAAACAAGCATTAAGCCCTTACTAGAGCACCCGGTGTAATCCCTTACTAGAGCACCTTTACGTAAATCCGTAATCTAACTACCTGTTCGCAAAACATCATCTAATTCCGCAGAGTCGTTGAAACGTGATTGAGTAATAAACGAATGAAATCGGTTCTACTACTTTTGCCGACGTACCTCAGTTTTTTTTTATTGCAAGTTCTCTGTCTTCGTGAGTGAAGGGATTTCCTTTAAACGTTTTCCTTTAAAATACTATTTTTGTTATTATCGACAACAGGCGTGGAACATTGGTTAGCAAACCAGTTCGTTACGCGTCAATACCCGGGTTTGATTCTCGGTCGAAGCAAAGCAAAATAGAGGCGGTTATTTGCTCCAAGGTTGTCAAAGAGTCAGCCGATCCGGGGTAGTAATCGTGAAGTGACTTAGTTGCATTTCGGAATCAGCTTTTAAGTTGCCGGTTCTCACTAGACCGACATTATGAATGTGACTGCTACTTACAGTAGTACTATAGTAGCAGTATTCTCCTATTTATGGATCGCACTTTAGTTAGCATAAGATACATAATATAATATATAATATGTCAAGTCGAAAAAATATTTGTATGAGATATACATAAATATATGAAACAAATGTTTTTATTAACAAATTTTGCTACTGTCATTTGTTTTTATATTACTAAGTAACATGAGTACTAAATAGAAGTGAATTTGTTCAAAAAAATAGCAGAGACATGGATAGACAGAAACAACGGAGCACCACTTTCCACGATCTTGACACAATCTTTCTCGCTTCCTTCACATCCACACTTCTCTATGGTTATGCGCACTGCAAACACCTACTTTTTAAGGATGTCTTCCATCTTTTCTAAATCTTTTCCAAACTTCTAGGATTTTTTACTTTCTGGAGAAACAAATTTTTACTCCTACCTGAAAGCAAACCCGGAACTAACAGCGTAACGGACTGGCGTGTAAACTATTGCGACACATCCACACGTAGATCGTTAAAAATGTAAGTATGAATAAGATTTGGGTCTTTCCAATAGATTATTCACCCCTCAACTTTTGTTTTATTTGATAAAAGTTTACATATTTTTTGTAAGTAGGTAATTGAAAACAAAAGGTTACAATGAATTAATTTAAATTATTTCATTGTAGCAAAAACATGCCAAGTTAAAAGGTATTATTAAAACATGAACTTTTTTTCTTATTTTTTTATTGTGACTCGACATCCGACCTCGACCCGCCTAATGCTTACCAAGAGGAAATCCAAGAGTGCCAACGACTGAAATAACCGAGTCTTCACGGATGCCCCAGTCGCCGTCGCTATGCCAGCCAAAGGCTTCTTCACGCATCGCTTAAAAGATCCAAGGTTCCTTAGAAAATCTTAGAAAATCCTTAGATAATCTTTTCAGCCCCCTTAGCACGACAATCTAAGAAGCAAGATAAAGAACTGCAAGGAATACTATTGTAACTCATTTTAAATAACGTATTAGGCCGGCACATCAAAGTTTAAAAAATATTTATTAAAGTATTCAACGTTGTTTTGTGTAAAGTTTTACAGAACGTTTAAATATCTTTTTTGATACACTGTTTAAGTAAGTTTCGGATTCATTTGCCAGTCGGAGCATGTATTTGTTTCATAGCTTTAGATGAAATATTACATTTTGATAATAAAGAGGATATTTGCTCCGGTCTGTGTCAGTGGTACCCAGCCTATCCGGGGGTAGTACCACCACTTCGAGTATACAGACCGTGAAGTGACTTAGTCGCGTTTCGTGTTCAGCTCAATTAGTAGCAGTATTCTCCTATTTATGGATCGCACTTTAGTTAGCATAAGATACATAATATAATATATAATATGTCAAGTCGAAAAAATATTTGTATGAGATATACATAAATATATGAAACAAATGTTTTTATTAACAAATTTTGCTACTGTCATTTGTTTTTATATTACTAAGTAACATGAGTACTAAATAGAAGTGAATTTGTTCAAAAAAATAGCAGAGACATGGATAGACAGAAACAACGGAGCACCACTTTCCACGATCTTGACACAATCTTTCTCGCTTCCTTCACATCCACACTTCTCTATGGTTATGCGCACTGCAAACACCTACTTTTTAAGGATGTCTTCCATCTTTTCTAAATCTTTTCCAAACTTCTAGGATTTTTTACTTTCTGGAGAAACAAATTTTTACTCCTACCTGAAAGCAAACCCGGAACTAACAGCGTAACGGACTGGCGTGTAAACTATTGCGACACATCCACACGTAGATCGTTAAAAATGTAAGTATGAATAAGATTTGGGTCTTTCCAATAGATTATTCACCCCTCAACTTTTGTTTTATTTGATAAAAGTTTACATATTTTTTGTAAGTAGGTAATTGAAAACAAAAGGTTACAATGAATTAATTTAAATTATTTCATTGTAGCAAAAACATGCCAAGTTAAAAGGTATTATTAAAACATGAACTTTTTTTCTTATTTTTTTATTGTGACTCGACATCCGACCTCGACCCGCCTAATGCTTACCAAGAGGAAATCCAAGAGTGCCAACGACTGAAATAACCGAGTCTTCACGGATGCCCCAGTCGCCGTCGCTATGCCAGCCAAAGGCTTCTTCACGCATCGCTTAAAAGATCCAAGGTTCCTTAGAAAATCTTAGAAAATCCTTAGAAAATCTTTTCAGCCCCCTTAGCACGACAATCTAAGAAGCAAGATAAAGAACTGCAAGGAATACTATTGTAACTCATTTTAAATAACGTATTAGGCCGGCACATCAAAGTTTAAAAAATATTTATTAAAGTATTCAACGTTGTTTTGTGTAAAGTTTTACAGAACGTTTAAATATCTTTTTTGATACACTGTTTAAGTAAGTTTCGGATTCATTTGCCAGTCGGAGCATGTATTTGTTTCATAGCTTTAGATGAAATATTACATTTTGATAATAAAGAGGATATTTGCTCCGGTCTGTGTCAGTGGTACCCAGCCTATCCGGGGGTAGTACCACCACTTCGAGTATACAGACCGTGAAGTGACTTAGTCGCGTTTCGTGTTCAGCTCAATTAGTAGCAGTATTCTCCTATTTATGGATCGCACTTTAGTTAGCATAAGATACATAATATAATATATAATATGTCAAGTCGAAAAAATATTTGTATGAGATATACATAAATATATGAAACAAATGTTTTTATTAACAAATTTTGCTACTGTCATTTGTTTTTATATTACTAAGTAACATGAGTACTAAATAGAAGTGAATTTGTTCAAAAAAATAGCAGAGACATGGATAGACAGAAACAACGGAGCACCACTTTCCACGATCTTGACACAATCTTTCTCGCTTCCTTCACATCCACACTTCTCTATGGTTATGCGCACTGCAAACACCTACTTTTTAAGGATGTCTTCCATCTTTTCTAAATCTTTTCCAAACTTCTAGGATTTTTTACTTTCTGGAGAAACAAATTTTTACTCCTACCTGAAAGCAAACCCGGAACTAACAGCGTAACGGACTGGCGTGTAAACTATTGCGACACATCCACACGTAGATCGTTAAAAATGTAAGTATGAATAAGATTTGGGTCTTTCCAATAGATTATTCACCCCTCAACTTTTGTTTTATTTGATAAAAGTTTACATATTTTTTGTAAGTAGGTAATTGAAAACAAAAGGTTACAATGAATTAATTTAAATTATTTCATTGTAGCAAAAACATGCCAAGTTAAAAGGTATTATTAAAACATGAACTTTTTTTCTTATTTTTTTATTGTGACTCGACATCCGACCTCGACCCGCCTAATGCTTACCAAGAGGAAATCCAAGAGTGCCAACGACTGAAATAACCGAGTCTTCACGGATGCCCCAGTCGCCGTCGCTATGCCAGCCAAAGGCTTCTTCACGCATCGCTTAAAAGATCCAAGGTTCCTTAGAAAATCTTAGAAAATCCTTAGAAAATCTTTTCAGCCCCCTTAGCACGACAATCTAAGAAGCAAGATAAAGAACTGCAAGGAATACTATTGTAACTCATTTTAAATAACGTATTAGGCCGGCACATCAAAGTTTAAAAAATATTTATTAAAGTATTCAACGTTGTTTTGTGTAAAGTTTTACAGAACGTTTAAATATCTTTTTTGATACACTGTTTAAGTAAGTTTCGGATTCATTTGCCAGTCGGAGCATGTATTTGTTTCATAGCTTTAGATGAAATATTACATTTTGATAATAAAGAGGATATTTGCTCCGGTCTGTGTCAGTGGTACCCAGCCTATCCGGGGGTAGTACCACCACTTCGAGTATACAGACCGTGAAGTGACTTAGTCGCGTTTCGTGTTCAGCTCAATTAAGTTGTTTACTGCGAATGGAGCAAAATAAAAGAACGTTTGTTAAAGTACCTGGAGGCATTGAGATGTGATAGTTTTTAATACCTAGATATATATTATATTATTCCTTAATGTGATAATAGTCAACAGGGAAAGTTATGTGTAAATAAAATCTTTTTTCCCTATAAAAAGAAAATAGGTAAATGGAAAATTGAAAATTGAAAACAGAAAAAAGTGATTTCAAGGCGTATGGCGTCGTTCTAATTGGCAACAATCGTACAGCGAACGAGACAATTTGTTCATGATAAAAATTCTCGTGCATTCCTATATTTCTGACTTGCGCGATGCGCCCTTTATCGCCTATGCTACGGAGAAGTTTTTCACGAGAAGTTACTACGAAGGAGTTCTTGAACCTTATTCCTACCTCGTCTTTTTACACCCGTGGGGAAGCATCCGCATTCTGCCGACTGAAGTAGAACTAAAAGGTTCGGTCCGTCGTTTCTTTGTAGAACAATCGACATTTCGAATGCTTTGTTAGCCCATGTGTTCTTCCCATCCTATAAACTTGGATCCTTCAAGCGTAGCCGGCATAGTGGCGGTGACTGAGGCAGCCGTAAACTGAAGTTTTCTTTTCAGTCGACCTCTTGGACCAATGGACGGCGACTAAAGCAGCCGTGAACTAACTGTAACGGTTGTTAATATTTTCTTAGATTTTGCGCGAACATTGATTAATGAATTAAACAAATTTTATGCGGCTTACTATCGCGTTTATTTTGGTTTTGATTTTACAATTTTTTATTATTCCGACATATAGGCTGCAAAGCTCTCGAAACGTCGGAATAATAAAAAATTGTAACGGTTGTTACAGTCATCCTCACTCTTGGATCTCCTTTTGCTTATCACCAGGCGGGTCGAGGTCAAATGTCGTGTCACATTAAAAAAACTCGATCATGCGTACTAGAAGGCATGAAAGTCGAGTCATATATATTTTTAAATGCTTCGATTAGTACACTAGTGATATGTAATGTGTTTGTACGTGCGTCGAAAACGCATCGTACGACCTTGGCGCGTTATGCGAGATCAAATAATCAAATTGTCACGCCTTAATTTCCGTAGGGATAACCAGACAATGGAACACAACTTTACACGATCATGCCATAAACTCATGCTTTCATCAGTTGAGCGAAAGTTATTCTAAGACAAATTTACAACCCCTTTTATAAGGAAAATTAAATTAAAAATCCGTTTTATGATGAACTAATAATTATTATTTACTATTATTCATCGTATTTTTAAAAATATATATTGTTACAAATCAGATATGCAATGCTTAATTTGGATTTACCCGGCGGGAGTAATTTTTTTTTATCAGGGATAAATATAGATATCTTAGCTCTGGGTTCCAACACTGGGAAAACCACAAATCATGCGATCATACATTTACAGTTCACTTTTGAAGAAATTGTTGATCTGTCTGGCCATATCTGAACACACGTGCTTGCAGCGGAATTAAAATGAATTTTGTAAAGTGAGTACGCACAAAATAAATACAAATAAATGCTTGTTATATATATTATTTATTATTAGTAACATTTATTATATTTAAAATTATTTTATTTATGTTATATGCTTAAGAATTCCCTGACGTATAAGAGTTTGGCATTCGGAAGTTGGTAAAAAGTGTCTACTGTTTTTCTTCAATAATATTACATCGCCATCTTCTAATTCCAATTTGCCATAATCTACTAAACATAAAACTTCAATCAACAATGACTTGGGAGGTTTTAAATTTTCAGTTAAATCTATTCCGTTATAACCTATATCTTGGCCTAGGGATCTCATATAGGAGGCGAGATTTGTTGAATATTTGGAAAACCATTCGTACTCGTCGTCTGATATTAGTTCTCGAACATCTCCGGGCAGAACTGATCCGAATTCCCATCGCATAGTTTTGATCTTGTTCATCCTATCGTAAAGATAGGCGAGTACACATCTTTTGTTCCTCTCCAGCGCTGCATGCCTCACTTGAACTGTTGTCCATAACGATCTGTTCTCGGTCGTCGCGTTACTGAAATTTTGTTTACATTTGTCAATTATTTTTTATTTAAATTATACTAACGACACGCTATGATGGCCGTTTTGACGTTTAACCTGCTCGTGAAGTTAAACGTCAAAACGTCATGTTTAACTTCACGAGCAGGTTAAACGTCAAAACGGCCATCATAGCGTGCCGTTACTATAGTGTAATTATAATTTGAGGCGTGTTATACAGGTTGAATATGATAGGCTTTTCTTTGGCCGGCATAGTGACAACGAACCTGAACTGACTCAGTTATTTCAGTTGTCAGCAATCTTCGACCTCTTCTTGCTTACCATTAGGCATGTCGAGGCTAGCGCCTTGATTCTCTTAATACGTTATGGCGTCGAAGAGGCATCTTCGTAACCAATCAGCCAATAACAAACCAATAGGTAATCTACGTTGATAGGTCACTTGCGCCAGGGCGCAATTACACTAGTTTTTCTACGTTGTGATGTATTAAGAGAATCAATGCCTAGGACATCAAATCTCAATAATAAAAAAGGCTCATATGTAAATAATCTTGACAATAAATTATTTTAATTAATGTAATATGTAATGTATATAATATTGTAATGTAATGTAATATTGTACGCCTAGTACAAGGCGGAAAGTAGAGAACTAACGAATTAAAAAAAAAACTATTTCATAACATGCTTTCACAATAAAATGGATTTGATTTGATTCATTCTCATTATAACGTAATGAATGAACAATACAAATAACTTAGTTGTTTTGTGCTTAACAAAAATTAAATTTATAAATAAGAAGTGTGTGGAGGGAAAAAACGGGCACGACCCAGAAGATTGTTCCTTGAACAAATCTAACATATTTAAAAAAAATTCGCTGTCCATAACCATAGAGCTTGTATGAAGTGAAAAACATATACAAATTTAAACTCATACTCTCTAGCGTCATAGGGAAAACACATAACATCAGCGTTAAATTAACTACTTATAATAAAATGGGTAACAAACAACTCATAAAATTTAAGTACACAAAGTATAGAATTGCGACTAGTTTAATTGACAGTTACTTATCATGGGATTATTGTTTGTAGGATAAAGGGATTGTGTAAGAAATAATTTAAATATTTTCTTCACTATCAATCAAATCAATCAATCAAATTGTCACGCGTTTTTCCCACAGAGATAGGCAGAGACAATGGAGCGCCACTTGCCATAATCCTGACTCCCTCGCTTCCTTAACATTTACAATCCTTCACATTCCTTCTCTCTTTTACTATTATATAATAATTTATAAGGCCGGCATAGTGGATACTTGTTTGCTACTTGTTTAACAGTAGTTATAGGCATAACATCAACCAACTTGTCTGCTTACCACTCTCATTAGTGGTATTCACTATTCATAGGTCAATATGTAAATAAAAGTAAATAATAATGTATTTGTAAAGAAACTTACGCATCATTCATATTTAATTTGAACAGCATTTGCATTTCTTCAAATATCTGACGAAGTTTCTCATCCTGTAAAAATAAATATATATATTAGTTTTATGTAAATATCATAATTGTTTTGGAGGATTCCACTACGCCATAGATTCTAAACGTGGGCGATAATGCTCCTTTGTGGGCGTTTGAAACTCAGGAGGGTAGTGGAAGACTGGAATACCCAGAGGTAGATTATTTAAAATAGTCTAAAGAAGTAATTTAAAAAATTGGGGGCTCTAGAAAAAAACAAAGTGAGCTTAGTGAAAAGACCAAGTTGTGTGACTGACAGTGACAGTGACTTTGGTCAACTAGCGGACTAGTCAGATTCAAATAGGGCTTACTAGAATAGTTAACCATAATAAAATAAATAGGTTATGTACATTCTTTATTTAGTTATTAATCCACTAAATATGTGACAATCTGATTGAAAAATAACTAGACACTTTATACACAGTATAAACAACTATAGTATAAAGACATTTTATACAACTATGAATAAAGTATAAAGCCAGTAAGAGCCAAGCCACACCGTGTGTTGCGGCGCCGCATCGCAAACATTTTGCCGCATCACTAACATTTTGCCGTATCACTGAACACATGCGATATGCGGCGCCGCACCGTTGCGTTGCCGTAGTATGCGGAGCGAAGGACGTACGCCGAAGCAACACTTCCTCCCCCCTCGCGTCTCGCTCAATCAAAGTGCGGTGTGCCTGCGGTGCGGCGCCGGAACGCACCGTGTGACATATCATTGTTTTTATATGCAGGACGCCGCCGCGACCGCGCCGCACCGTGTGGCTTCACTCTTAGTCGGCATTCCCAACATCATCAATACATAAATAGAGTTCATTACCCAATAAAAAAAATCTTAATATATTATTTTATTTATAAGAAAATTACTAACTAAAATAGAAAAAAACTTATTGAGAATTCTATTATGATTGCATATTAAATATTCTGCACATTCTAACTGCAGGATTGTGATAAGATACAATTATCTTAGCATTCATGGATTCTCTGGGTCTATCGTATGGCAGGCAAGAAAGTTGAGAAAGCGTTCTTGACTTGCAACCGGAAACCCAACCCTACTAATATTGTAAGACCCTATCAATGCCGCCTACAATATTTAAAGAAGATTTATAAGACGATGCAAGGTTTTAGATGTTGTTACTTTTGCATTGACTTCTAGTATTGTATCTGTTTTTACATATGACAAATAGGTCTGTACAATAAACAGACAATCATTCACTTTGTATATAGTGTTCAACATTATCATAGAAAGAAGAGAAAGAAAATCTATACTTAGTGAATAATTATTTCGAGGCAGAATCAAATGTAAAACACCAGCTGGCTTTAAAAGACATGATAATAAATTGTTTCAATGTATCTTCAAAGATATGTATCATTCAATATCATCATCATCAGCCAGAATGCGTCCACTGCTGAACTTGAAACACCATTTCGAACGACAAGATGCCAGTTGCATCCACGGGTTATTCATGACTTTCACTATGTCGTCAGTCCACCTAGTGGGAGGCCTACCTACGCTGTGCCTCCACTCTAGAACCTTTCTTCCCTATCGGTTGTCGGTTCTTCGAGCGATGTGATCATTCAATATGGATCTACCATATTAATGACCTTATTTTCCAAAATACTCATATTATTTACACTAATAATGCTTATGCAAAATAGTAGGCAGTAAGAGTGGAAGGCAAGCAATTAGTGGTCATTTGCCCAATCAACTAGTCCGGTGTAATACCACCACGTGGTTGTGTTTCAGGATCATCTTGATAGTTGTAGATCCCAACTAGGCTGGTGTAGTAAAGGAGACTGTTACTTGCAGTTAACTGTAGTGTTTGTTTCTTCAGTTTAACATCAGCAGTGCATATATATTGAGCCAAAATTTGATATATTGTATTTAATGCAAATAGAAATTTAATCACCAAACCAATGTCCCTGGGAATTTCCTCTGATTATTTCCTGTAATTTATGGAATGTAACTTCCAAATAGCAAACCATAATTGATTTTTAAATATTATGAATAAACAACTGGCTGCCAGTTTATTTTATAATAATAAATTTTCCTGATAATTTGGAATTACTCATTTTAATATATATATTTTAAAGTATATATTTCATTTAGTTACAATTAAATAAATATACTTAAGGCAATGAAAGGGAGGTTTTTTTTTTGTATTTTTGCTTGAGACTTTAACTCATTAGCTACAGAGTTGTACTTTATAAACATTTAATTTTATTTTAGTGAACTGGCAGTATATATTTAGCAGTTATTCTAAAAATAAGTATTTATTTCAAAAAAAAAACATACCAAATTCTAATATAAGTAATACATGTCATAAGTTCTCAGGATGATCTTAGTTGAATTTTTACAATAGACCCACAGTATATAGGTTGTGTAATAGATTTATTTGTCCAAACACAGCAATATGCAGTGGATAGATTTGAATGTATTTTCCTTGTGCAGCAAGTATTTGTATATTGCCAGCAGTATATTGTGTTTTAATCATGTTATGTATGCCTATCATACACAAGATTTTTTTTACAAGAATTTTAGACTTTTGCACTTATAATGTATATTCTTCATAGAATAGATTCCAGACAGAAAATTAATGTTAATTTTTTTCTAATTTTACACAGATAGTTTACACTTAGTTTAGGTAATTAGGAAAGTATTCAGCTTAAATAAAATATAAAGTAATTCATTCAACAAATCATCAAATTGTCACGCCATTTTCCTACAGGGATAGGCAGAGACAATAGAGCGCTACTTGCCACGATCCTGACACAACTCCCTCGCTTCCTTCACACCCACAATTCTCTGCGTACAAGCCCTACGGTTTAATAAAACGATAAAAGTAAACCTTACATTAAATTGATCAATCGTGTCATGGTTGCGTTCCGCTTCCTTTAGTAATTCAATTACTTTTTCTGCAAACATTATTTTAACAAACAATACTTATATTTTGAATAATAAATTAGCATCAAACGAAAAATATCAAAACACAGTTAATTCAAAACACATTCAAAACTGTCCCCCCAAAAGTTCCAAAACAAACAAATGTCACAAATGTCAAGAAAATTGACAATTTTACTTCTTAAATTAAAGAAAAATGCATTGGGTTCAGAATTGTATGCAAATGTTGTTCTTTTATTATTTCTCTGGCATTTGATAATATATAATGAACTATTTATATTACATATACAATGAGCCAATTATTAAGCAAGAAGTAAAAGTACAGGTCATTTATTAGTCCACAGGCTGTCAAGCTTTAGCAACAATTGCTAGCATGGTTAAATTATGAAATAGTAGTATCGAAATTTGACAGTATACTAAATACTAAAAAAAATAGTGCTCTACAATGCTTACAGTTGCATTTAATATTAACTGAAAAACTATTTAGACAATAATACGACGAACGTTGGCAGAATTGGAGGTGCCCTGGGCCTGGGTTTTTCCACGTATAGATAATAACAAAACTCACTTTGCAAGTTTTGCAACTTCGAGGGAGCACGTCGTTTTTTAAACTATAAATAAAATTGGCCTCGCTGAGATCGGTCGTCAGCATAAGCTGGTTAAATGCCAATTCTGTTTTCATCTACAATTAATACAACGATGTATATTTGTTTTTCGTTTTGTTGATTGTGTTGTAATTCTGTGTAGTGTAAAGTTAATATAAACAAGTGAATTGTTAGTGAAGTTATGTTTCGTAATTGAATTATTCTATAGTGTCTTGAAGTGCTAACCTTGATTAACGAAGTACCCCAACGTAAACTTTAAATCAACAATGAGTGTAGAAAAAGATTCCGAAGTGTTACCGAAGGTGTCTGACGACGATGGATTCTACTCAGGGCCTCTCAGCGAAAGAGAATTGTTCTCTGAAGAAATAGTAGACGAGCCTAAAGATAACAATGATGGCACAAAAGTATGCCAAACAGATGCAACACAATTAGATAGTGGCCTGGATTTAACTCTTTCAGAAGAAATATCAAATATAAAATTAAGTGATAGTGGCACAGAAACACAAAGAACACAGCCATTAATAAATATAACAGAAGAGAAAAATCAAGATATACCACCTTTAGCATTATTGTTCCAACAAGACGATGATGGTGATACGTAAGTAAAATTAGAAATTTAAATATGAACTATCATCATCTATTGTCATGCAATCAATTCACACAGAGACAGGCTGAGAAAGAGGATATAATAATTCTCAATTATAATTTTACTACAGAATAAAGTAAAATTTAGATAAACTATGAGTTATCATTTATTGCTTAAATAATAAGTATAATTAACTTATGACCTATGTGGTAAATGTATATATATATATATATATATATATATATATATATATATATATATATATATATATATATATATATATTCATATTCTGTCTATCTATCATTTCTGATTTCCCTTATCCCTGTGCCATTAAAAATACCATGCATAAATGATATAATTTTTTCACTATTTATTTACTTTTGTCACACCAACTACACAGAAACAAAAATAAGACACTCCAAAATCCCATTAATTTATAAACTACTTCCTAGAAATTGTTAAGAGGAAGTTAAAGGTAATTGTTTAAAAATTGATGGTATATGTATACATTTTACATTGTTGACTGTACCATAAAAAATAAGGTAGAGACATCTATGTAAATATTTATTTCGTTAACTAGATTTGACATTTGAAAGTCATACCTTTACATTGCTCCTCAATGTCATTTGCAATTAGTATGGTGCATAAAAACTTTATTTGTTAATACAGGCAACTACACATTGCTGCAGTACATGGATGTGAAAAATCAGTGAGCACTTTAGTCCGAGTATGTCCTGGCAAAATATGGCTTGACGTACCAAATGATTATGGACATACAGCCTTACACCTTGCTGTATTAACGGGACATGCAGTACTAGCTAGAATGTTGGTTATAGCTGGAGCATCAATTAGTATCAGAGATTTAGCAGGAGAAAACCCACTTCATATAGCATCATCATCAGGAAATGTAGACTGTATAAATGCACTTTTGAAGCCAGTTCCAGAAAGACCACAAATTCGGTCGGCTGTACTTAATCAAAGAAATTATAATGGTAAGTTTATTTAATTATTGATAATAAAATATATAATAAATAACAAAGGATGGACATAAAGCTATGCGGTTTTCTCTACCAGTCAACCTTTGATTGGTGCAGTGTACAAATGTAGGTGGATGGAGAAATATGAAGATATCTATGATTTAAGAATATAAAATACTGGTACTAGTAAAGAAATATTATTGCTTATAATAAAAATAGAATTTGTTAAAAACCTGCATAATGAACAAACTAAAAGAACATCTAATGAGGAGAACTATAAATGATCCATATGCAATGCCTTTTAGATTTCGAGGGGCAGTAAATTTAGCTGCTCTAAATTTACTTAATGTCATTTTGTATTAACCCTTTCCGTACGGCGCACGCCAATTGGCGTAAATTTTTTCCTATTTACCGTACGGCGCACGCCAATTGGCGTGCGAACTAAAATGACGATATCTTCGCGAAACAAGTTTTGTTGATAATGTCCTTTCTATACAAGCTTATATACAATGTTCTTAATAATATACTAGCCTTCGTTTTGTAAATTACGATATTTAAAAATATGATCTTTTTTATCCACATACGGCAAACGTAAATCAGAAATTGACAACATTTTGTCTGAACATGATAATGAAATAATATAATTAAAATTTATGTTCCTCATAAATATCGGTTGCATTTATTGATGGATAAATATAATGGCAAATAAATCATAACATGTCCGAATTTGTTTGGAGATGATATATTTTTTTGCCAGGGATCTTATACAAAGTCGTTATTATTGAATAATAATGACTTTGTATTTATGCATTTTAATGTATATTAGTATACCGTCACGGTATTATATACTTTTTTTTTATTGTGACTCGACATATGACAGCACCCCGCTTGATGTTAAGACAAAGTGTGGTCCATGAATGAATGTCACTGCTACTACAATTCAATAACTGTGAGTAGCAATCACATCCACTATGCCGGCCTAGATGGAACCGGCAACTTACAAGCTGATCCCGAAACGTGACCAAATCACTTCACGGTCTGTATACTTGTAAGTGGTGGTACTACCCCGGATCGGCAGACTGGGTACCACTGCCTACCACTCTTTGATAACCAGACCCGAAGCAAATATCCATGTCTTTTTTTTTATTAACAAATATTAGCAATATTTAATACTATTAAATATTACAAATAAAAGCTATGAAACAAATATTTGCTCCGACCGGGGATCGAACCCGGGACTTTACGCGCAAAAAACCAGTCGCTAAACCGTTCGTCCACGCCTGTCGTCATTGGGGGATTCCTGTGGTAGTGACTTAAATCATCCCGACATCAAGTTCAATGCAACTACGATTTTCATGAAGTTACCTCGGGTGCCTCAAACATTTCACAATGGACTCACTAGGCGAGTTGGCGGCATTACATTTTGAATTCAAACGACTCGCCAGGGGATATATATGTAAAGATAAAATTGAAGTTTTTGCTATTTTCGTGGTCGGAATACTTTGCGCCCACATAAAATGAATTATTCCGTAATGACGTATTAAATTACACAAATTGTTTAAAAAAAAAACTAAAATATTATTAAATTAAAAATTAAACAACTTATATTTATAACCAAAATTATTTAAATATAATTTACCATAGATGGTAAATTGACAAAATGTTTACCATCTATGGCGTAAATAAAATCTTTACCTACGATCGGCGCACGCCAATACGCGTGCCAGCGATAATAGCGGGCCGTACGCGGGTATAATCTGCGTTGTTGAGCGTCGTGTTGAAAGGGTTAAACAGATTGTAATATAATTCATTTGATTACCGAATATATTCTGATATCATTAACGTTAATGATATCAGTAGATGTTGGGGAATACTAATTTATAGACTGCACTTGGAATTTACGGACACGCTAATGATGTTAGAAAATACGTTAAAAATGTACGCCAAACTTTCAATACCCTTTCGACCTAATTTACTCTCTCATTAGGTAATTTAAAGTTATGGTCACACCTTAATTCCTAAAGGTTTAGACAGAGATCTACACGAAAGAGTCGTGGAAAGTGGCGGTGCGGAAAAACGTAGTTAGAATGAGGATACAGAGTTTATATTGTTAGGTTCAAGCTATAAAGCTGAATGATGATTAATAATCAAAGTGGCGTGTGTATTTTTATATAAAAAACACGGAGATGTTGCAGGATGTGCTGACTGTATAATAACATGTTTTCCTTGCATTCCTGGCATAGGGAAATATTTTTTATTATTGTTTACTACTTACTCCATCTGCAAGGCCATTCATACTTACGTCATTTACGCTTACAATCAGACCACAACAATACAAACTTTGCATATCTTAGTAATAGAAACTTAATGCAAATAATTTCCATTATCTTTATAACGGTCGTTTACTTTTTTCATATATAATCATGGTAACATTTTTTAAAGTGTACCGCTAAATATTTATTACTTCATTTACCTATAATTTGCGGGTTGTTTTAATGTTGGTCCTTCGTGCCGGATATGTAATTGCATCCTATTATAGTGGTTTTCCAATGCGGCAAATTAATTTAACGCACGAGCTTACAAGTTTGAACTTACCGAATCTCTGTCAATTCGCTTGCGGTATTAACACATATGTCCCTACAAGATAATCCGTGAATTCATGCACAGCAGAAAGCTACCGTTGCACATAATTACGATATTTATATTTGTATCGAATCATCGATGTTATTTGTGTTTGTGATGTTAATACATAAATCAAATTAAGTATGTGATTGGCCTCCTATATAAATAGAATCACTATATTTAACAAAACCGGTATTTTAAAATATATTTCATTATTTAATAACTTTAATCGCAAAGAATATAAATCAGTAAATAATAACTTAGGTTTTAGAGGAAAATGGCAAATAATTTATCATTAGTAAATGTATGTATGCTCGAGGGAATTTGGGAAATTCTAATTGTGTTCTCATTAGGATCTGCCAATCATCGCGAAGTGCTTGGGTTTTTACCCAGACATCGAATATTTGTTCGAAACGTAGAAAATAAAATTCATTCTCACGCCATCTTCGTTATTTCACCTCGCAATTATGGATTTTCCGTAATTGTATTTTATTTGTTATTATAATTATATTATTAACTAAACACAAAACAGAGAAAATAGATATATAACGGATAGGTATTATGATGTGTAACTGATATGAACACTCTATATGTTATGTTCTCACAGAAGCTCTCATAATATCTTTCGTTGTAAAGTATAAAATTTGATAACGGAGTACCTCAGTGCCGCTTTAACCCGGCGCGGGGCCTATAGCAAATTCTGTCTAGGGGCCCTTGGATTCTTATAAACTTCTGGATTTAATATGGGCAAATTTAGAAATAACACTTTTAATATCGACCTAAATTTTCAAGTGGAAGTGAAGCATAGCCTAATCACTTCGCGTTTAAGGCATGCACGATATTTTACGCTCCTGTCTAAATTATTACGTTTTTATTAATATCAGAACGGCGTTGGAGCGCGGGGCCCCCAAATCCGCGGGGCCCGTAGCATTTGCTACTCTTGCTACGTGGCTAATCCGGCACTGGAGTACCTAGTAGTTAATTTCATAGAATTGGCTATTATACTTTTATATGTACTTTATTTTTTTATTGTACCCGCTTGATTTTAAGCTGTAGTGCAGTCTATAGATAGCCGCGACTTCTACTACAGTTACATAACTGCAAGTAGCAGCAACATCATTATCAAGCTGATATTTTAGTGATTTTAGTAGACACAAGATCTACTACACCTTTAACTTTTTAAATTTATATTGTATCATTGGCACAATCTGTATAAAGGCGTGGTGTAGGCAGTGCAATGGTTACGCAAACCGAGAGCACAGGTTGAAAACCACTTGCCGATACCAATGTACCTTTAATATATGTACTTTGGTACATATACCTGTTTCTATGATACAAGCACTTTAGTAGCTTAGTATAGAAATGTAAAGAAGAAAAAGTTTAACTTTGAATTGTAACCAATACAACGGGTAAATACGCAAATTATCACGCAGTTTATAACAAAATTGTTTATGAATGGGAATACATTGGTTGCGTCGCCGTCATGTCTTAAACACGTGATTCGTAATGAACAAGTTCTTATACTCCGACGTAGGCCGCTTATGTCACAATTCTTGTTGGTGCTCGGCTTGTTTCCGTTTACGTAGCTGTGGGAATACAATTGATGTTCACACGTAGAACACGAGGCTTCTAAGTCAGCGTCCACTAAGACACCCTAAAAGGTCTTAGCAACAAAAATAATCTCATTTACTATACAATTTATTATTAATATCAACCCATTTATTTGTCGCATTGATGGAGACATTTTTCGGCATCTCGCTACGAAATATCTCATCTCGCCATCTATCTGTTTGGGCCTACCGCGATGTTTTTTATCTGGAGTCTTTTTATGGTGGATTTTGCCCATAATGCATCAAATATACCTTTCATACAACTTATAGCAATAAAAAAGCTTTTATTAGTCTGTTAGGAGGTCCAACAATGCTGAAACACTTAAATTGTTATACAGTTGTTTAAGTATAAGTACACATTTTTAGTGATAATTGTATTACTGGTCCTAACAGTCAGATAGCGGTCGGCGTTTGGATCACCAACCGGTCCGGTCGTTGCGACCACTCGCCAAATTTTGGGCTTTCCAAATTACGTCGACGAACGAGCACAGGTGAAAGCCTATAATTACCTAAATACTTATGCGTTTACATTTGGAACTAATCGAGTTATACGGAAGTTCCGTACGTTAATTTACCAAGTCTTTTAAACCATATACAGTAATTTATTTTCAAATTAATCAGTATAATGTTCGATATTTTTTATCGAGATTTTTTTTATTGGGGCTCGACATATGAAAGCGCCCCGCGTGATGTTAAGCTGGAGTGCGGTCCATAAATGCGTCTGCTACTACAGTTAAGTAAATAATCCAATATGCCAGGGTAGTTGGAACCGGTAACTTGCAATCTGATCCTGAAACACGAATAAGTCACTAGTGTATGGCGATAATTGTAGATATAAATAAAGCGCGAGTGTTTGGTCAGAATCGTGGAAAGTGGCGTTTCGTTGTCTCCGTCTATCCCTGCGATAATTGAGATTGATTTTTTTTTTTATTGGGACACGACATCTGACCCCGACCCGCCTGATGATAAGCAAGAGGAGGTCCAACAGGATAGTACACGGCTCAGTCGCCATCACTATGCCGGCCAAAGTAATTGATGATGTTGCAATTATTCTAAAAATACTTTTCAAAGTTAGATAACAGTTGTTTTTTATCTTCTTTAAAAGAGTTAATGCCGTTACTGTCACTATCACTTTTATTGACGTGTTGATCTAAAATTAGACACAAAATGAGATCGTCTTTGTTTATTCACGAAAACAATTTTAACTCTGCATTATGGGGAAGTAATGAATGTTTTAGGAAAGTCCATGACCGCAGAACACCCTATTGTACGTTATAGCAACGGTTGGGTTATCCCCGCGTGAAAGTTTCCTCGCGAAACCATATTCAGACTCATTGGATAACGATGAGTATAATGATCACGGGATTTCCAACTCCGCACGGCACCACATACTGTATTCATTATGAATTAAACATTAAATATGTTATAAATTATGTTTTATCTAGTCTAAAAGCAATCCAGAGTTTGCTTTTAGACTAGAATTATCTATAGTTTTATTGTACATTAATATCAAAAATCAAAGTCAAATTGTCACGCCTTTTATCAACAAGGATAGACAAACTATGGAGCGCCACTCGCTCATAACTCTCTCGTTTCCCTCACATGCACAATCCTCTACATCAATGTTTCCCAATCTTTTTAGGCCATGCCTCACCTTAACGCTTCTAAAATTTTTAGGTCCCCATACATAATTTTTAACCTTTAAAAAATTTTTTTTTGCCTAAGAAATATAAATGATTACAGCATTTTTTAAAGAATTTGCCTTTTTCGTTAAATTTGTCACCGATATCTAGCATTGCATTTAAATAACCCAAAGCGAAAGAGTTTAAGTCGAGTCTAGTCCATTTTTAAATTGCCCCCCTTGACGTACGAATTGCCGTGAATTGGGCGTGGGCCTCACGTTGGTAAACACTGCTCTACATACAAGCTCTGCGGTTATGGGCACTAGGCCTAGGAAACCCAGCTTTTTTGAGGATATGCCTGATGTGGTCGAAAAATCCTCCAATAATATGTAGTGTTTTGTATTGTTAAATATGAGTTATGACAAATTATTTGCTTTTAATTTTATTGGGATTATTTTATATTTATACCACGTGGTCTTTGACCCCTGGGTTTTTTATATTCTTTTTTTTTTGCACACATCACTTCTACAAATATTTTCAAGTTATTTTATGGCAACTACTGACAACCGGATTTTCCCTTAAACGACTGGGTTTTTTCGACTTTTGAATACGAACTATCCAATACGAACATGCTATGATGATCTAGGTTGAAATGAATAATTAAAACTATATATAAAACTTATTCAATATTGAATAAAACTTAGTCATTCAGTTAATATCATGGACTATTAACTTCCCGCTATTATACTGTTTGTTCTCGGAATTTTCTGTATAAGTTAGATAAAAGTGGCTATCCTTATAAAAATGTAACTCAAATTGTGTTTATCGTATTTAAATAACTAGATATGGTATCTTTTTACGTACAAACAGTGAATACGTCTCGAGATATCCGTAACTATATTTGGTGAGGAGAGTTGAAGTTGGTATGCGTCGCATTGTTGGGAAAACCCCACTGAGCGCGTGCCCTCGCTGCCTCGGTCCAGCCAACACACACACCTCGATTCACTACGTCAGCTGTCCGTGTTACATTGCTCGCTATACTATCTTAGTACTTACTACCTACCTACACATGAATTTTACATTCATTTGCGTCAACATCACATAGTTTATTACAACTATGGTTTAATTATTATTATCTACGAATGGTAAATAGCATACAAAATACGTTTTTTTATATCTATCACGAAATATTTTGTTTTATATGGCAACACGATCTTATAATATTTGGAATTTATATACAAAGATTCATGGAATTAAATAATCTATATTTGATAATAACTGGATCATCACTGGTTTCTTCAAGGATGACGACAGATTTTCTGATAGTTTTTTTAATGTATCGTTTTTTTGCTTATGTTTTTGTCGTTAAGCTGATTGATTAAATTTTAATGCAATTATTATCGATTTACATGTTTTGTGTTAATTATTGTACGTCCTTGTAGAACTGGCATGATTTCAATATTCCTAATATTATTATGAACCTCATTCCTGCTCAAAATAACTCATAGCTGGCCATCTATTTGAGTCTTGATGAAAATAAACATTCGCCGCCGTCTTCCAAAACATATTTATTTTTATAACATTATTCGCTTTAAAATTCTTTACCTGACCTAAACAATGAGTCGAAAATTCTTCACAAATTCTATTAAAAACCTTAACCTATTAGTAACTAATTTTCTCGGAACTGTTTAACGGAATTTAATCCTCACCTTTGGGTCTTCCCGTTGTACCTCTATAGGAGAACCCAAAGTATTGAAATGTGACTCAATATTGTGGTTAATTTTCTGAGTGATTACTAATGCTAACAATCTTTCATAATATTGCACAGAGGAATATTTACTTGGAAAAGTTTTGTTTACATTTTTTCCTGGTATAAGGAAATAGTTTGTTATCTTAATAGTTATTTACTTTATAGTAAACAAATGTTGATTTTAGTTGCTTTTATCAAGATTTACAAATAATTGCTTTTCTTTTTCAAAAATAATGATTACAAATTTTATTTGTTTGTTTGCAGGTCAAACTAGTGCACATTTGGCGGCAATGGCGGGTCATGTGGAAGCGCTGAAGACCTTAGTTTTTTACGGCGCCGACATCAATGCGCGGGTAATTAAAATTTATTGTTCACAATTAAAAGTCAACTGAAACATTGCAACAATTGTTCATATGGTGGGAAAACCAGTTAGGCCAATTCATGCTAATCAGTCCTTGCTGATAACTCTATACTATCGTGCGGGTTTTTTCTATTTTCCGATAGGCAAATCTCTCATCTATTGCGTTAAATATTGAACTAAAGAGTACTTCATAATGATAACATTAACTATGTATATAGATTATGATATGAGACAACTGTGGTATGGATTATAAAATACAATGTCCCAAATATGTACTTTATATATAATAAGTACCCTGTCTGCAGTGGCGTGCGGTCTAAATAGTCATAAAGACTCTGCCTACTCGGATAAAACTGTATTATTTATTTATTTATTTTGTTACTAAATAATACATAATTAGTATAAATTCAATATATCATTCAATATTTAATTGCAAAAATAATAAGCGCCCGAATATAAAATCCATTACGACGCGCAAAGGTTCCCCTGATAACACACAATAATAAGGCGCTTATTAAATATTCAACGTCCAGTTTTTGTTAGACCGAATTAAAAAGGTCTCAAATCCACGCACACTAACGCAATTTCTTGTCTTAGTGTGACGTTGGTGTTGTCAATCGTATAGAACAGACCGACCATGTGTGCGTGAATTTGAGATTCGGTCTCCAGTATAACGATACCAAATTGAATGGCTTCTTATTTTATTTGTTCTTTTTTTGCTTGTTTTATATGCAATTGGTTGTGTTATACCGATTGGTGTTTTTATTATTTCGTTCTGCAATTTCTTTTTTTGTTTTGACAGAAGTTTGTGTATTTATTGTTTGCTTGAGTTTATTAGTTAAATAGTAGAGTGTAATATTGGAATTAATTAATTGTTTAGGATTTTATTTGGTAAAAAAAGAAATTTAAAAAATGTTTTTACCTGTGAATAAAAAATACGAAGGTTATGTTATAAATTAATTAGGTTATTATTTGTATTTTGTAATATCATTTATAATGAAGTCTTTATTGAGGGTTATCTTGTGCAGATGTTACTTGGTATGAATATATATTTAATATAGTTTTAATTATGTATAAAAGATTTTTCGAAAACGATTTGAGCATCCGCAAATGTATATTGTAAAATTCACAGAATACTATTATATTATACTATAATATAAGGTTTATATTTAGTATAGAACAAAATAGGATGTCTTTTTTGCCTACCCTGTCTCTAAAGCCACCGCACGCCACTGCCTGTCTGTGTTAGAAGCATGTTTTCAAATCTGTGATGTCGGGAGTTAAAATCAAGTATAAAATCTATTTAATACTTAATTTTTGCTATCAAATTTTTATATATTGTTTTATCAATATAGAATAATTAACTAACTACGAATAAAGGTTGGCGAAACGATGTCTAATATAATAACAACTCAAATTATTGTTGTTATTGTTTTTAACATATTAAAACATAATTAATTTTATATTGTTTCGTACATAAGCCCTTTAAGAATAAAACAAAACAAACAATGCTCTATTGATTCAACTAGGAAGGACTAGTAGGGTTTTCCGATAGAGAAAAATCCTTCATGTTTTGTCATTCTTGATAAGATTTTGTAGTTTCCCATGTTTATGACTAACTACATATATAGGGATTTTTTTATTGAAGTAGACGCTTTTTTGTCCATGAATTTATGTTTCTAAAAATTTATGAAATTTATGAACTTTTGCTGACATATAATATATATTTACCAATAAAAAAAGTTTTACTTATCCCAATGGCCGGCATAGTGACAGCGACTGAAGCAGCCGTGAATAAACTCGGTTTCTTCAGTTGACGTCACTTTTGGACCTCCTTTTGCTTATCACCAGGCGGGTCGAGGTCAGATGTCGTGTCACAATAAAAAAATGGGAATAAACATCGGAGCGGCACCTTTCACGATACTGACTGAACTCTCTCACTTTCTTATAGGCTCTAAGGTTTTTACACCTATATGGGCCGTTTTATCCGATCACCTTTTATTTTTAAATCTCTTTTGTTTCCATCCATTCTTTTCGTAGACCTATAAAAACATCTTAAGTTGATGCCGTGATGGTTAATAGATTTTTTTGAGTATTTTAGACGGAAAGTACTATACGGTTGAGGTAGTACTCAGTAAATAGTAGTCTAAGTTTAATCATTGAAACGGCCATAGAATAATGGATTAATGAATTAAGTAGTTAAATCGAGCGTTTATTCGCGGAAATTTATTCACAAAAAGGCTAAAAGTTAATTACATCGCAACATTGTATTTTAGAAATGGTTCGCTTCAACTTCCTTGACTTGACTTTGTTTATTGTCAACGTTTAGCGAAATATTTTATAGACTTTCAAAATTATGGGTTCAGCAATTATTCAATTGGTGGAAACACGTATTTAAAGCGAGCTATTAAAATGCCTATCATAATTAATAGTAAATAAAATAAATATGCAATTATATAATTGTCTGTATTAGTAACAATTATTTTAATGATCATCATTTAGTCTACTATTGGATAGAGTAAGATCGCGGGTCACTTAGCGATCTTTGGCCTGCTGAAGCCTACCTACATCCATCGGTTTCCTTGCTACCTTTAGCAGGTAATCAGACCTAAGCTGCGTTGTTATTATTATTATTTTAATAGTATTCAATAAATTGTAAATAATATTTTGTTCTTATCTACCCCGGCTGCGAGGGCAAGATATACTGCATGCCGTTTGTCGTCACGGCATACGTTCTTTTAGCCCAACTCTCTTCCGCGTGTTTGTGGCTCGTATAATATGTACATTCTTTTCCATTCTTCTCAAGTACAATTGTGTGTTTTTCAATAGCTATCAAT
The DNA here is from genome assembly GCA_905220615.1 of Tinea trinotella. NCBI lineage: Eukaryota > Metazoa > Arthropoda > Insecta > Lepidoptera > Tineidae > Tinea > Tinea trinotella. The sequence continues at coordinate 5,120,076 of HG992311.1, forward strand.
TTCTATATTTGACATCTACAGAGCCTACCGTGTCGACTTTTTTTCTACAATTATATAAGTATCGACTTATAGTTTAATAATACTAGTCGTATCTACCTGAATTTTATAACTACTTGATATTGATATTATTGTAGATTAAATGTAACAATTCTGGAAATTCCATATTGTTTGAATGACGCAAAAGTTACATGCATAAAATACTTGATTACCGTATCTTTTATGATACTTACGAAAAATACTGACTTAAGAAGTATTCAGTATTTAGGGAATAGGTTTTTTTATTCATGCAAAAAGTCGCATCCACTTCATGAACTCTAATTTCGAGTTGATTTCAAAACAGGCGGAAATAGCGCTCCATTGTCTGTGAAAAATAGGGGCATTTTACTTTGATTTTTTCGAGTGGGATAAATGTATTATTAGGCAGATTTAAAATTTAAATTATAACTTCTTTGATCTTAATTTTCAACATCACAATCTCATTTTATATACTTATATGTACATTTTTTTGTTTATTATCCAAAGTGCTATTATAGAAACAGGACGACTAAAGTACACATTATATCAAAGATACATTGTCACCGGGCAAGTGGTTTTGAACCTGTGCTCTCGGCTTGCGTGACTATTGCCCTACCACTACATTACGGTCGCCTTTCGGATATACATTTAAATTGCATGTTTATTTTTATTTTGTTTGTGTCATTGAGACGCGACATCTAACCTCGACTAAAGGTATGAAGGTCACTTCTGCCGAGGGTACTTAAATCCACACACTGTCTTTTCTATAATTTAAAACTTAATAATCTAATAAATTAAACAAAATTATACTTTCTTAGATTTTGCGCGAACATTGATTAATGAATTAAACAAATTTTATGCGGCTTACTATCGCGTTTATTTTGGTTTTGATTTTACAATTTTTTATTATTCCGACGTTTCGAGAGCTTTGCAGCCATCGTGGTCACTCAGCCATCAGTCTCTCCGTGACCACGATGGCTGAAAAGCTCTCGAAACGTCGGAATAATAAAAAATTGTAAAATCAAAACCAAAATAAACGCGATAGTAAGCCGCATAAAATTTGTTTAATTCAAAATTATACTATCGCGTTATTTTTGATTTTACAGTTTTTTTTATTCCGTGACCACGGAGGCTGCAAGGCTCTCATAATGACGAAAAATAAACGCGATAGTAATTAATGTTCGCGCAAAATCTAAGAAAATGCTCAATAACCTTTTTTTTTTCTTTTCATTTAACAGGAAGGCTTGTGCGGTAGGACCCCTCTACACGTGGCAGCCGTCCATGGGCACAACAACGCAACAGAATACCTTGTAAGAAGATGTACTGGTGTTTGGCTAGATGCTCACGACTATGCCGGCCGGACACCAAGACGAATTGCAGCAAAGCATGTAAAAGATATGTTCAATACAGCTGATGTAGACCTATATTCTAGCGACTCGGAAGAGAGCGATGATGATGTAAGTCCACTTATTATGTAACCTAAATTCACAAAGAACCATATGATGCCATTGGCCGGCATAGTGACGGTGATTGAGACAACCGTAAAATGAGACAGTTGTTTCAGTCGTTGGCACTCTTGGACCTTCTTCCCCCTGCTTAGCAACAGGCAAGTCGAAGACTGATGTCATTTATATATAAAAAATGCGATTCAGTTGTACCAATGTATATGATATATAATTAATATCTACGGTAGTCCTACACGCACTTTTATTAGCTTAGTATAGAAATTTAAAATTAAACCTATCAGTTATATTTTTATTATGGCTTGATATATGACAGCAACCCACCTGATACTGTCATACGACTGAAGCTAGAGTATAGTCCATGATTGGATGTATATGCTGCTGCAGTTACTGTAAGTAGCCATCACATCCACCATACCAAACTAGTTGCAACCGGCAACTTACGAGCTGATCCCGATACGCAACAAAGTCACTTCACGATCTGTATACTTGGAAGAACGCTCTTAGATCAGGACACGTTTGGCATTAATAATGGATTTAAGTCGTGTAAGTTTGAAAGAAGATGTAGTGGCAAGGATTGCCAAAGGGATGCTTCGATGGTTTGGGCACATGGAAAGGATAAATATGATGAGGATGGATGCGTTAAACAAAGCAGGCCCAGGAGGGTGTTTTCCGATCAAATCAGAGACATCCCCAAGAAAGCTAGGTTGCCTAGTGTCCATAACCGTAGAGCTAGTATGAGAAGAATTGTGAATGTGAAGGAAGCGAAGGAGTTGTGTCAGGATCGTGGCAAGTGGCGCTCCATTGTCTCTGCCTATCCCCGTGGGAAAAAGGCGTGACAATTTGATTAATTGATTAAAGTTTTAAATGTTTCGTGCACTAAATGCAATCTTACAAAATGGCAAGTTAGCAACCAACCAAATGACCTAATAGTCCTTTAATACGAGGCAGATAGTAGATAGTGAAAATGGAAAAAGAGCGCATGTCAAGTCGCATTATCTTTATATTCACTTGTTTATCGATGTTTTAAACTTGCACTTTGCCAACTGTACATACAAACAAAGTACATCATTCATTTTGGGCTTTTATGTACTTATTTTGTAATGTCAAATGATGAAAAATATATAAATGGTAGTTTCGATACTGGTATTGATAAAACTAATAACATTTTTTTTTTGTTAAATTAACTTTTAATTGCTGTGCAATTGAGTTATTCGGAAAATAAGAAATGGATATTATATCCTCTGTCAATCACAAACACGCGCCATATTAAAAGTTTTGATTTGAACTGTCATAATAATAGTTGATTTCGCACACCTAAACTTTGCAAAATAAAGAATATATTCCAATTACATTGTAATCTTCGTACATCAAAAACTATTTTAAAATGCATGTGCAACTGTTAATACAATTAAGCCCAAGTCCCCATACAAAATGAATGATGTCCTTTTAATATATTTGCTTGCTGGTTCACATTATTTGACCATTTATTGACATGCCTAAGAAAGCTAGGTTGCCTACTGCCCATTACCGTAAAGCTTGTATGAAGAGAATTGTGGATGTGAGGGAAGCGAGGGAGTTGTGTCAGGATCGTGGCAAATGGTGCTCCATTGTCTTTGCATATCCCTGTGGGAAAAATAAAAAAATAATTGATTATTCACATTTTCATACCCACAGTCTGCCAATCCCGTTACTTGTCGCATCCACACGCGATAAAATAAAACTAAAAATGACCTTGAAACCCCTGATTAGATCTTCATCAATTGTAGCTAAAAACCATCTCTATCATGTCATCTTTCAAACAAAAAAAACTGCATCGTAATCGGTCCATTAGTTTAGGAGCTACGATGCCACAGATACACAGACACTTTAAATAACACCCCTCTTTTTGAGTCGGGATTTTTAAAATGAGCAGAATGTAAATTAAAAACGAAAAAGATTTTCCTTTTTTCATTGTGGCTCCTGATTTATTTTAAACTGGGCTATTCAAGGACAGCGCCTCAAGCGAATGCACCTATTTTAAATTACTACAAATAACAGTCGCATCCACTTTGTCGGAACCGGACACTTTTGAGCTGGTCTCAAAACGTGACTGACACTTTACGGTCTCTACACTCGAAACACCACAAACTGCACGTCTACCAATCTTATTTTAAAAGTAGTAATACTTTGGAATATTCCAAAAAACTTAATAATAATGAATAAATTTTCTATCTTTACAGAGTGACAGTAATATTTATGAAGAACTTCTTGCAATGCAGAAGATGGCGTCCGTAGCATAAGAACAAAAATAGAAAATTAACATAAATATTGTAATCATTGTAACAGACTATACAAAACTATATTCTTCTTTGTATTAAAGACGGTAATACAATACTTATTAATATAGAACTTTATCAAAATAGACGGATAGTAGATAGAGATGCCGGCATAGTGGATACGACTCAAGGCGACTGTGGTGTAGTGGTATTGCAATGGTTAGGCAAACCGAAAGCACGTGTTCAAAACCACTCACCGGTACCAATGTATCTTTGATATATGTACTTTGGTCGTCCTGTTTCTGGGATACAAATAGTTTAGTATAGAAAAATCAATAAAAAAAAGACTGCTATTTGCAGTTAGTTAAAGTTACGTATTTTTTATATATGTTTATTACATTTCAATTCTACGCTACTAATAGCGCTTATTTCATATAAACAGGACGACCGAATTATATCAAAGATACATGGGTGGTTTTGAACCGGGGACTCTCGGTTTACGTGACCAAATAGTCGCTTATACTAAAATTTCGCCTAGTTTCAATGATACAACCATCTTTAGTAGCTTAGTACATGTAAGTTCGCTTGACTTACTACGTCGTATTTTTGATCAACAACTATAATTTATTCAATTCTTATTACAAATTATGATTTAAATTTATTCAACACTTGTACATAGTATGCATAGATTACTTTTAATTGTTTAATGCCATACTCAAAGACATAAATGACCCATTAAGTAATGGTTGGTTAGATATAATATCTTTCATGGTACCTTCTTTTGCTCTTTGGACAACTCAAAGGTTGACTGGAAGAGAAAGCCTCCCGAATCTAAGTCCGCCTCTTGTTTATTTTTTGAATAATGAAATAATTAAATTGAATTGAATTAATATAATAATGTTTGGATTACCGTCTCTTAGGCCCTAAAGCACTAAGATCTTAGTTAAATACTAAGGTCTAAAGCTAGCTGCCATATTTTACTCAAGTATTTTCTTGATTGTACAAATAAAAAAACAGACTTAGTGCCATTTTTACAAGAACAGAAGTGATCTTACACCGGAATCCAAATGCAGGATGGTCTATTTTAATAAAATGTCTTATGTAGCGCTAAAAACCTAAGTTTGATAACGGGGAGGCCGACCGCGCAACTTCCATTCTAAGGACAATGAAATTCATTCCCATTTGTCGCAATTTTAATTTTAAAGCTTATTAATGGTGTTCATCTGATAAAACTAAGCCCATTTTCTTTGAGTTACGCGGTGGGCCTGCAGCTTGAAAGGTAATGCAGAGTAGAAATGATCAAATAGAAATAATACTAAGTATTGTTGTTCATAGAAGATTTACATTTAAAATTAGAAACGCATTTTTTAAATAATTCTATTTTCTTTTGAATCTCCTCTTGCTTGCATCAGGCGAGTCAAGGTCACATGTCAGGTCACAATAAAAACCGTGTTTTTGTCTCGACATATGACAGCACACCGACGTTTCTTAATGGCTGGTTAACAAACTTTAGTTTTGTATGCGGTGTCGACCAGTTCTGTTTACAAATGGCCCTTCTTTTTTAATTACTGCAGTATTTATGTAAATAGGAAAACATGTCAATTAGGTTTTTCCACAAAAAATAACTACAACAAATATATTATTAATAACGATGTAGATTAAAATTTGTAAACAGGAAAAATGCGTATCAACTTTAAAATCACGGTTAATGTTCTTTTTATCAGCTAAACTAGAGCAAAATCAATCGTGTATGCTCTTACACGCTGGCTCAGTACTGAGGCAGACTAAGTCGCTACGGACTCAGTGAGACAAACCTCTGTCAGTACTAAGGCAGTCGTTATTACTGAATCAGTCAAGTCAGTTCTAACGTAGACTGATTGCACTGAGTTTGTCAGTACTGCGGAAATCTAAGACAATGTACAATGTACTACATATATCAAAGATACAATGTACTGAGTATGCGTACGTCAGTATGTATATACACAATATATTTCTCTAGGAGTAGATTTTAGTTGAGGTAGGTCAATTTCGGTTTCGTTTGAATGATCTCGACGAAATAAACTCATAGTAGGAAGAAGGCGTAAAAATTTGATTGATTGATTGATTGAATATAATATGTGTGAACCCAACTTAATATTATTGTGTAAGTTTTTTTTAATTCTCAGACCAATAAAAGGAAGACATAGCGCTGCATACGATGGTAATGAAGCCGCGATTTTTTAAAACTATGAGTGTTTTATTGTACTTTGTAAATTCTATTTCTTTATTGTATACGAATATTGAGTTTACATATAAAATAGTTTCCTAAGTGTAGTTTTCTGTTATAGGATATTGACACAATATTTCGTTTTACTTCTAACAGTGTAGGGTATTCACTGAATAGTAGAATAAGAATATTTATTTAAATTACTAATATTCAAAAATATATATTTTTATATATATAAAAAGTTTGTAAGAACCTTAAAATTTAACTACGTAATAAACGGTAGTATTTTCTTAGATTTTGCGCGATGACTAATGAATTAAAAAAATTATATGCGGCTTACTATCGCGTCTCGTCGGAATAATAAAAAAAATGTAATTTCAAAACCAAAATAAAGCGATAGTAAGCCGCATAAAATTTATTTAATTCATTAATACTAAGTATGTATATTTTGTTTTAGTTACTTTAGTCAAAATTCATTGTATCTTTAAAATTCATTGATTACTTGAGATAGATTAAAAATCAGGCTTTAGTTATGGCCAATGAATAAAATATGTTACAGTAAATGTAATTATCGGTTTTTATTAATCCTATGATCCGAGAGGCCCGCGATACTAGGCTGCCTAACAAAGAGTAGTTGTAGACTAAAACAAATTTATCAGGTCATGTTTCTTACATAAAACACCTGCGATCCAAGAAGCGAAATAAATAACTGCAAGGAATATTATTATAACTCATTTTAAATAACGTATTAGGCCGGCACGTCAAAATGTTTAAAAAAATATTTATTAAAGTTTTCAACGTTGTTTTGTGTAAAGTTTTACAGAAAGTTCAAATATCTTTTTTGGTAGTGTACTAGTAAGTTATTTAAATTGAGTTAGAATGATATTCTTTGCAAGTTTTTATCTTATTTCTTGGATTGCCGTGCTAGGGGGCTGATGTTTATGTAAGAATTATTAAAATTAATTACATTTACCGAGCTGTTGGGAATTTTAAAAATAACCGATTCATTACTCTAGCCGTAACATATACCTACCTATTTAAAATTATAAATAACGACGTGATATCTTACTCTCGCTTTGATGAAAAGTAGTAGTAAAGATACATTGATGTTATTTAATAAGTTCGCACTTCGCTGCTGCATCCGATATAATAAAACATCTAATAGATCCAACAAAACAATCACAATAGAACTTTCATGATCCAAGCAAGTATAATTACTTGCTTGGATCATGAACCATCATATTCATCATATAGGCATTAGAACATTACCTCCAAATGGTCTTAAAAGTGGCGCTCCATTGTCTCCGCCTATCTCTGTAGGAAAAAGGCGTGACAATTTGAATGATTGATTGTTCTAAAAAGAAATAGAACTAAACATACATTGATTGTTTTTATGTTCGTCAAATTTCTCACTATTGAAATAGTGCCTCTCAGCCATCCGTTTGAACTTTTTTATAGATTTTAAAAAGTTAAACCTCTAATCGGACAGTCCGTAATGCGTTAACGCTTTTTGAATTGTGTAATTTATCCTAATTTCATGCAGAACAGGGATGTGATGAAACAAATAACTTCACCTGAAAAATGTGGGTGGTTATTGTGTGTCCGTGGATTGTGAGCAGTATTGAAACGGTTTCATGTAAATAAATACAAATTGTTATTGTCATGTAAGGTTTATTTTGTCTATTGTACTCAAAAAATATTCTTTAAATTTGTGGATACTATAGTTATTATAAATGATTCTTAAAAATATAACATAATATTTAATAATTTGGTATTTTATTATTAAATACATCTTTAATCCCTTTACCTCTTTAAGTTATCATATAACTTTTTTTTATTGTGATTTGACATCTGACTTGCCTGATAGGAAGCAAGAGGAGGACGAAGACTGCCGAAATCATGCCGAAATGCAAAAAAGGGATCAACTGCGAAGTGGAATTTGCAAGTATTAAGTACCAGTCGCATCCACTATCTGGATGGCCTAGTTGAAACCGGCAACTTTACGCGGTACTACCCCTGATCGGCAGACTCACAAATTAGCGATCAACTGTCTGCCTACCACTCCTAAATAAACAAACAAAGAGCAAATAATGTCTCTTTTAAATAAAAAATGTTACTACTGTGAATCTTGATGTCAGCAATTCATCGTCCACTTCTGGACTTATCCGATCCAGTGTCCTGCCTTTAGCGGTTGATTGCTACCTTTACAGCAGTTTTTTAGAGAGAAGTCGCCTAATTTTAGGGGTTACTGACAACGCTGGAGAATGTGGGTCCTCATAAACTGCAACTGATAATTTTTGTTCGTTCGATAGTCAAATAAAACAACTGTTTCATCCAATTAAAATACCAAAAATACACCTCTGGCTCCAGATTGAAATTTGAAAATATAATAAAATGTTGCCAGATTAAATAAATGTTGAGTGCCAGTTTTAAATCAAACTATGATGTTGCTATATTTAAATTATTCAATAATAAACGTGCGCGGCCCAATGTTTTTATATTCTTGTCAAGGATACGCTTAACAGCGAGACTGACACATCAGCAGGTATGTTGCGTTCGTTTGGGCACGTTGATTCCTGTTAAAGATTGACGAGAGATTTCATAAATCAGAGGCATTATAGCTTGTAAGGAAAAAACGGAAATGTCCCTTTAACAAATCAGGACATTAAAAAAAGCAAGGCTCCGAAAAGTGTTACGAAAAAAAGCGCTCCACTGTCTCTGGTTATCTCTGTAGGAATTGAGTCGGAACAATTTTAATAGTAATAAAATGCATAAGTACGACTGAATCATACGGCATAGTAAAGTTCACATAGAGCAGGTTTATTAAGCTCTATGTTTCTATTGAGGGAGGTCTATGGTTGGAGGCGACTGCTACTACGGTTAAATAGCTGCAAGTAGATGTCGCATCCACTAAGCCGGCCTTATTGCAACCAGCAATTTCAAACTGATACCGAAACCCGGCTGAGTCACTTTCCCACGGCCACCAAACCCGGAGCAAACATTTGCATCCTTTTTTTTTATTAAGTACGGTGTTCTTGCCTCGAAATAATAATAATAAAATAAAACAAATATAATAATAACAAATTTATTATAAGGAATGCAATTATTATTTATTATTTTAAATAGACAAAAAAACATTGTGCCCTATTTTTGGTATTCTATCTAATACCTAATCCTTTGGCAATATTAAAAATTATCAATTTAGAGTTACTAATTATTATAATAAAAGAAGCGTGTGTTGCGTTAAATTACAATTTCGAATAACAAAAAATATTATAGTTATCTATCTCGATTCACTAAATTGTGATTTTTAATTTAACTAAAATAACAGATGTTTCATTTCTGTATCTCACTTTATTATTTAAGTCAAAATGAGATGAAAATTGAAAATATCTGTCACTTTTTATCTATTTAATTAAAACACTATAGTACGCGTATATATCGATAAAAAAACAACAGTGAGATATCTTTAAAAAAAGTGCGGCACTCAGGGACTGCCGCGGTAAAGCTATTGCATAGCAAGTTAGAAAAAAAAATAGTTTTTTTTTTCAATTTTTCTTTATTATTTTTCAAAGAAACTTAATAACACCAATTTGTTACAAAATCCACGTTAAAAAAACCGTTTAACGAACGCTCGGCCGAGCTACATGGTACGCGGAGGGGGTGTTAGGTTTTATTTTCTTGATTCGGTCGCCGCGCTCAAAGCCCGCGATAAAAGCTATGCAATAGCTTAAAAATAAAGGTTTGAATTATCTTACAAAAAGTGTTGGATATTTGACATTGTGACAGACAATAATATTATAAAAATGAAAAATGTTTAAAAGCTAATTATCTTAGTCATTTTTTAAATGTCTCATTGTTATCGATATATTCCCAATTTAATCCCAACTCTTCTACACCTATGCAACACTGTATACAGTATACTTTAAGCAGCGCTGATAGAACACTAGTGTAGAGAAGTCAACAAATAAAATCGGCAATAAATCGATACATTTTATCGATTTAATGAACCTACTTTCAAAATCAACTCGATACCGTTATATCCCTAAAGAGTTAACTGATCAAATTTCTAAATAAGTCCGCATAGTGACGGCGACTAATGCAACCGTAAACTGAATCTGTTTTTTTAGTCGTCAACGCAAGAATAAAACATAATATCTTTAATACTTTAATTACGACTAATAAATTGTAATTTTCACTGGATAAATTTTAAAGGAAATAATAATAATACAGATGATTATTCTACAAATAAACAAAACACCATTAGAAAATACTTTGAACAAAAAAAAATTTAAAAAAATGCTCTTAAAAACAATTAAAGAAAACCTTAAACTAATATAAATTAAGACATTATAACAAAATTTAATGTGAATTTACATTTTGTGTATGTGATGTGGCTACACAAACAAAACACTTTCAGACGGTTTAATAGCGTTATTGGAACCGGCAACTTACAAGCTGATCCTGATTTGCAACTAAGTACGGTCTGTGCACTTTGTAAGTGGCCATCAGATCCTGAGCCTCTATTTTTTTATTTACTGTTACTGAGTAATCACATTTTCACACACATTTTTTTTATTGTGACTCGACATTTGCTCTCGACCCGCCTGTTGGTAAGCAAGAAGAGATCCAAGAGTGCCGACAACTGCAAAAAAAATGTATACTGACATCTTTTGTTTTATTGTACCTTGGCATATGACAACACCCAACACATATGTTAAGCTGGAGTGCGGTCCATTAATGAAGACGACTGCTAACAGTTAAAAATTCTATATAGCAGTCGCATCCACTATGCCGGCCTATTAAGTATAAATAAAATTTTGTGTATACGCAATACAATTATCCTTAAAAAAATATTAATTAAAATAAAGTTAATCAAAATAATAAGAATAACATTATAGAATAAAATAAATTATTAAAAACAAGATCCTATACACAATTATATTGAACTAAAGCTGTTCTGTACACCCCAAAAAGGCTTTAATCCTACATTAAATAAAAGCTTATAAAATAATAGTCTATCTAAGCCGAAATGAAGCGCCCCATCTACTGCATATACGCACACGAGCAATTATAAAATATGAATACAACACACCGCAATTGTAATTATTCAGTTGCTGGTTAGACACAAAAGGAGGAGCACGCTGATGAAGTATAGTAATATAGTTTAGTAATAAACTAATGTGGAGGGGCGCGTCCTTTATAGTTAGACAAGCTATAAATAATTATTATTTTATTCAACTGTAAGATTTTATATAAGTTTTGATAAGATAATTTTGATTAATCCCATATGAAATTTTAAACGGGGAGTATTTATACAAACAAAACTACCTTTTGCTCCTTAAAGCAGTGGAGTTGCTTAAAAACCCTGAACTAGAAAAATAATTTGTTCACATTTTTAATTAAAACAAGTTAAAACCGGTCTTAAAGTATTTCATTTACCGTCTTTACAACTGGGATAAAATGCCTAGTATCTAGGTAAATAAAATATATTTAATAGCAAGTTAAGACTCGCTTTATCCTAATCAAAACATTAATTTAAAACGCGTATATTCATAACAATCTAAATGTGTTTACGATTAAATAACTAAAGGAATTCCAACCTTAAAACCTATGAAATAGTATTCAATTTCTAAACACACATGACATAATACATTATAATAAAACGTATTTTCCATTCAAACAAATTAACTATGCGTTACGGCATTCCTTTATAAACAATCAATTTAATTGCGAAAATTGACATTTGTTTTTTTTATTATTCAAGCACCAATAGTTATTACTCATTCTATGAATATTAAAATATTTACATTTAAAAGATATGTATGTGCTATGTTACATTGAAGTTATAAGGGTAAATTCACACGAATCGATTCAAGCAGCACGACTAAGCCGTTTGGACCATTTAAATAATAAATAGGCTGGAAACTAGGAAGACAAAAAAAAAGGTGTGGTTGACTAAAATCGACGACGGTGAAAATGCTTAATCACAAGCGTCGGTTCGCTGCTTATTATCGATAAAACAGTCAGTGGAAAAGTCAAAAGTGGAAAAATAGCTTTTTTGTACTGTTTGGCTCAGTAAAGTTATGTGTTATTTGACATTTAGTTAGGCTAATTAGTTCTCAATATAGGTGAAAAAAAATTAACCCTCTTTAAAATTTGTGCAAAGGTACAAATAAATCCAACTTTCTTCGTGCAAAGACTCAAACTAAGTTTAACGTTCTTAACAACAACAAAAACGCATGGTGAAAACCAAATCAATTGAAAAAAGTCAAAACAATAGACAGAAACGATACAACGCTCTCGCTTCCCTCACATGCACAAATATTTTTAGACACGCCCTATAAGTGTGGCCACTGCACACCTCTGATTTTTTAGGAATGATCAAGACCTAACATTCTGGCTCGTCTCAGTATTCTTTCCTATTACCTCTGATTTCTTGCGGGAAATTCAACCCGTGGGAAATACCCCAATAGTTTAAAAAAAAAGTTAATTATGTACATAACAATAAACAAATTAAAATGGTGCAAAAAAGTCCCGGGCTCGATTCCTGGACAGAACAAATATTTGTGTCATAGCTTTTATTTAAAATATTTATTAATTAGATTAAATATTAAAAATATTTCTTATTATTAAAAAAAGAGGCAAATATTCGGAAACCGATCATGTGCGGTTCAATAAAAATTACTTAAAATGAAATGATAAAATTAAATTTGTAATACAAAATGGTTTTCTTAAACAACTATACAAAAACAATAACAAAAATTATAAAGAATCGGTGATCTATTAAATGGACAAAATCTACCAAATAAATTATTACAAAATAAGTAAACTAGTAACTGCGCTTCAGAACAAGAGACCGACCGCCCAACTTTAATGGTATCAACATCATCAACATCAGCCAGAAGGCATCCACTGCTGAACATAGGCCTCCCCCTTAGAACGCCATTCCCAAAGACAGGATGCCAGTTGCATCCACGGGTTATTCGTGACTTTTACAATGTCGTCAGTTCACCTAGGGGGCGGCCTACAGACGCTGCGTCTTCCGGTTCGTGGCCCCCACTCTAGAACCTTTTCTCCCCATTGGTTGTCGGTTCTTCCAGCGATCATTACTTCAATAACAATGAAATTCATTCCCATTTGTCACCAAGTTACGCGGTCGCTGTTCGTGTCAAAAACAACTTTTATTCATTATGACTTCAATGAGCTTGAACTGTTAATGAAAATGAACATCGATACTTAGTGTGTTGCGCAGACGCAATTTAAATTTTGAAGCTCATTAATGTAGTTAATTAACGGTCAAATGTTGTCAAATGTGTCAAATGTCAAATGTTGTCATTGAGTAACGCAGTCGGCCCGCAGGGTCTGATGTTGCCAAAAGTCGACCGAAAAGACGTTTATAATCGATAGAACTTATTTAAATTAACATTATTTATATGTCAGTATTAAAGTTCGGCGTATTCTCGATAGGCTTTTAGCGTATTCACAATCTTTTGTGTGTCATTAATATTAGTTTAGTACTACGTCCCTGAGCATACCTCGCGAAGGCTCGCTTCGCTACTATAGTGCTATGGCCGCCAGCATAGCGACGGCGACTAAGTCAACAGTAAACTGAATCTTTATGTTCAGTCATCTGCGCTCTTGGACTTTCCCTTGCTTACAATCAGGCATACCAATACCCTTGCTTCATAAGTCGATTTTTATGAAAGAAAAGTGTATAAGTGATTGGTGAATAAGGAAAAAACAAACAATCAATCAACTGATTATTAAGTTTTAAGATTGTTATATTGATAACAATTATGACAGTAAGTCATTAAGTAAGTCACAAATGCATATTGACGACACGCGGCGTAGTGGTTCGATTCCCGGTCAGAGCAAAATTATTTGTTTCATAGCTTAAATTTGTAATATTTAAGAATTAGATTAAATTTACAAATGTTTTAAAAAAGGGCAATAATTTGCTCCGGGTATGGCTGTTAAAGAGTGGTAGTACCAACACTTACAAGTATACAGACCGTAAAGTGACTTAGTCGCGTTTCTGGATCAGTTTTTAAGTCACCGGTTCCAACTAGGTCGACATAGTGACTGCTACTTACAGTTATTTAACTTTAGGTAGCAGTTATCTCCATTAATGGACCGCATACCAACTTAACATCAAGCTGGGTGCTGTCATACATCGTCACAATAAAAAAATCCTTATTATTTGAATCCATCGTTTCGAAAGCTTGCAATTTTCGTCATTTTTGTATAAGTTTCCAATACTATTTTTTAAATAATTTTAAAGTCAAATAAAATAATATAAGTCAAATAATTTTGCAAAAGAATCTGTCTTCCTGTTTTAGAGTTTGGTGGATTTAGGACTTTTTCAATGATTTTTTATTGTAATTCGATATATGACAGCATCTCGCCTGATGTTAAGCTGGAGTGCACTTCATGGATGAGGGCGACTGCTACTACATTTCAATAACTGTAAGTATCAGTCACATCCACTATGCCGGCCTAGTTGGAACCGGAAACTTACAAGCTGACCCCGAACTGCCACTAAGCCACTTCACGGTCTGTATACTTGTAATTGGTGGTACTGAACAGATCGGCAGACTGCCTACTAATGTAATGATTTTAAATTAATTATGTTTTGTAACTTACTCATATAGACAACAACTACGTTTTATCATTCTTATTTTAAAGGTAATTTAAATCGATTAAATTGTGACGCCCTATTTCGCACAGGGATAGATAGAGACAATAGAGCGCTACTTGCCACGATCCTGGCACAACTTCCTCGCCTCCTTCACATCCACAATTCTCTTCATATAAGCTCTATGGTTATGGGCACTAAGCAACCTAGCTTTCTTAAGGATGTCTCCAATTTGGTCGGAAAACACTCTCCTGGGTCTGTCTCGTTTAATGCATCAGATTTATAAACCCCATCCGTCAATCTACTTTTATTTAACCCGTCCATGTGCCCAAACCAACAAAGCATTCCTTAGTTAATCCTTGTTACTACATCTTCTTTCAAACCACATCTATTGCGAATTGTGCTATTTCTGATTCTAATATAAATCATAATACGATTGTATTTTACTAACATACAAAACTAAATAACGCTTCTTTCTACTTGATTTTTCTCTAGTTACATATTCAAAGAGACTAAATAATACACTGGTAAAGATACAACTAAAAAAGTGACTAGTACCATCAAATTTCCGTATAATAAGTCGGCCTGTTAATCTTCAACAGATCAAAGACATTTGGTAAAATGTATGTCGTATTGAGGCCAATTAATGCGTAAGTAAAATACTTATAACTCAATTCAACAATAATTTTATTTTTATTGTCCAAGCTATTTTCGGAATTTCTTAATTTATTTTTGTCTTTGCCAAGTAAAGCGCATATAAAGGCGTAGGAAAAGGATTTGGCGAACGCCCTAGTGGCTAAGATACCGCAGAATCCTAATATAGTTCTTAAAATAGTACAACCTAACATCTCCTTTGATGGCCATATAATTTCGTACGGTGGGTCTTGATCGGCGGCAACTAAGTTTCCTAGTTGGTAGTTGATCCATGCTCCGGTGAGGATACCAGCGCAAACGCTCACTATGAGTGTCGTATCACCTCTGGAAATAACATTAAAGGTTTTTTTTACTGTAGGTTGAAATTTGACAGCACCTCGCCTGATGTTTAGCTGGAGTGTGGTCCATAAATGGAGGTGACTGATACTACAGTCAAATAACATTAAGTAGCAGTCACATCTGCTACTATGCCGCCCTAGTTAAAACCGGCAACTTACAAGCTGATCCCGAAACGCAACTAAATCACTTTACGGTCTGTATAATTGTATCGGCAGACTGGGTACCACTGCCTACTTTATGTGAAGCTGGAGTGTAGTCCATTAATGAAGGTGACTGCTACTTAAGTCACATCTAGTTGGAACCGGAAATTTAAAAGCTGATTCCAAAACGCGACTGAGTCACTTTGCACTTCGCACTTCACGCGTGTGCAGCAAAGCGGATGCAACAGATACTTGTTAAATGCTAATAGCATGGATACCTCCATTCATGGACGCACTCCAGCTTAATATCAAGCGGGTGCTGTCATATTATGTCGAGGCACAATTAAAAAAAATAGTTATTGAATAAAAAACAGAATATGGCTGCAGGGGTTTAAAAAAAAACTCAATATGGATTTAGCTATAGCCAAAAAACATAACCGTTTGTTTGTCAATTCACTTTGGCACTATAGCCTAACTTTCAAGTTTTTTTTTCCTCTTTTTTTTGGGCTTTAAGCATTTTCTGCTTATGTCAGCCCCATGATCACTTAAACCTTAATATGGAATCTACTCTAACTATATACAATTATAACTTTCAAGTTAAAACTATGACAGCTCCATATCCATATCTAAAAAGCACCCTGCTTGATGTTAAGCTGGAGTGTGGTCCAAGAATGGATGCCAATTCAATAACCGTGAGTAGCAAATCACACCCACTATGCAGGCCTAGTTGGAACCAGCAAACATACAAGCTGATTCCGAAACGCGACCAAATCACGGTCTGTATACTTTTAAGTGGTGGAACTACCCCGGATCAGCAGACTGGGTACCACTGCTTACCACCTCTCAGGGACATGCTTATTGGTTTGCCGTGCTAGAATCCAAATCCTTACCTAGTTGGAGTCCATTTATCGGCATGCGGATGATAGACAATAACTCCGATAGACGTAGCTATGAGGAACAGTGGCGAATAATTTGATGTTAACAAAACGCCGTCCAACCAATCAACCAATGGAATGAGTACACACATAAGTGCAGTAGCCAATAACAAACCAGCTGCTATGTCCTGCAAAAATTCAAAGATATTATCATTCTGTTTAGATGTATTAAGTTTAGGTAGAAATGCAGTCATTAAGGAGTTCATGTTGCAGATTGAGTGAAGTATACAGTTGTGCGTAATAAATGTGATTTGAAAGAAGATGTAGTGACAAAGATTAAGAAAGATATATTGCTATGATTAGAGCACATAGATAGTATAGATGTAGGAAGATTGACGAGAGATTTTTTAATCGGATGTGAGTGAAAAGAAAGAGGGAACAACTAAAAAGATTGTGCCTTGATCAAATCGGGGACATTCAAGGGTATCGCTGCGCTTATAAGTACGTGTAAGAAAAGAGTTGTGGATGAGAAGGAAGCAATACAGTGTCAGGATCGTGGAAAATAGGGCTTCGTTATCTCTGCCCATCGTTGTAGCAATCGAGGCGCGAAATTGTTTTTTTGATGATAATGTTAGTCTATCTAGACCAGTGTTTCCCAACGTGGGGCCCACGCCTTACAGGGGGTCAATTTGATAGTTAAGGGGGGGCAATTGGATGGAAGGGGAAAGATGGACTCGACACGATATCAGTGACAAATTTAACAAAAATGGCAACAGTCATTTATATTTCTTATTCATTTATATTCTTATTCTGGTCTCAGGCTGACAGAACTGAATAGCCATTATAGAGCTGTGGATGTTGCACTGTACAACAACTGATTCGTGACGCACCTTCAACTTATTTTAGTCCATCTGTGTGATGGATGACCCAATGACCCAAAGAGCTCCTGGCCAAAAGCTCCTTGTAAAAAACAGATATTTATTTGTAAACAACCTAATAAAATATTCAGAAGCTGCTTTTGTTGATTTTTGTATTCCTCGACTTAATTTCCGTTTATATTTTATACACAGATAGGTGTGGTCATTACGCTAACTTGTAGTAAAAATGACTGATACCTTCATTGTTATTGCATAGGTCAAGGACAAATTAATAAGATGAATTTAGAGTTCTATAGTATTATCGGAGATTTGGCGCACCAAGAAGAAATGGATTTTTTGCTGTTTTATTTTTATTTGAGATTTCTATACCAAACTAATACTAAAGTGCTTGTATCATAGAAACAGGACAACCAAAGTACATATATTGAAGATACATTGGTACCGACAAGTGGTTTTGAACCCATGCTTTCGGTTTGCATAACCATTGCACCGCCACTACACCATGGTCGCCTTACTTAAAGTGTAAAAAATGAGAACAAACTTACCAGAACGCTATGCATTCCCAAATAGATCCTGCTAACACAAATCAAAGTACACCACGCCAGCGCAATAATAACACCAAAGTAAATAGGATATTGATATCTATTCATAGTATATAGTAGTACTGAGAATGGTATGGACACACCCACCATCGCATGCGTGGATGGCATACCATATTCTATAGCCCATTTCTCTTGTAATTTCTTTACTGGGTAACCCGGACGAGGCCATCTTATCACATCTTTAAATCCTTGACCTGAAATAAAAGAAATTAAAGTATTGTCAATAACTCTAGCTTAAAAAAAGGTAAAGATGTTTGTTTTATATATTGTAACTCGAAATATGACAGCACCCCGCTTGATGTCAGGCTGAAGTTTGTTCCATGAATGTCACTGCTACTGCAATTCAATAACTGTAAGTAGCAATCACATCCACTATGGCAGCCTAGTTGGAACCGGTAACTTACAAGCTGATCCCGAAACGCGACCAAGTCACTTCACGGTCTGTATACTTGTAATTGGTTGTACTCCCTGGATCGGCTGACTTTTTTTATTTTATTGCGACACGACATCTGACTTCGTCCCGCCTGATGATAAGCAAGAGGATGTCCAAGAGTGACGACGACTGACAATACTGAGTTTGTTCTTAGCTGCCTCAGCCGCCGTCACTATGCCGGCCATAAAGACTGGGCACCACTGCCTACCACTCTTTAATAGCGTAACCCAAATATTTGTTATCTGCCATAATAATGTTGTACAAGCATTATATGAATCACAATAGTCAATTAACGTAGTTATGTGTGGTTACGTGTTCTACAAATACAACAATGACTATTCAATTGATACACTATTAGCACAATTATTAGGATACGAAATGTTACTCATGTCTTTATTCAGAAGTAGAGTATGTTGTTCATTGTGAATTAATTTAGAGTCACAAACTTTTAAGACTGGTCAATTGCACAGTCTATTTCTTCAAGTGTATCATACAATCAAATTGTTTTTTTTTTTTTTATTGTGACACGACATTTGACCTCGACCCGCCTGGTGATAAGCAAGAGGAGGTCCAAGAGTGATGAAGACTGAAACAACCAAGCTAGTTCGTGGTTGCCTCAGTCGCCGTCACTATGCCGGCCAAAAAAATCGGGGGGAAATGTGGGAAAAATCGCGCCTTTTCCCACAGGAATAGGCAGACAATGGAGCGCTACTTGCCACGATCCTGACACAACTCCCTCGCTTCCTCTACATTCACAATTCTCTTCATACAAAATCTATGGTTATAGAAACTAGGCAACCTAGCTTTCTTGAGGATGTCTCCGATGTATTAGTATCTTAGTCGCCAACTAGGCTGGCATAGTGAATACAAATGCTGCTTGCAATTATTTTACTGTCGCAGCTGTCGTCTTCAATTTTAGGCCATAGTACAGCTTAACATCAGACAGGGACTATACATTGAACCACAATAATGAAGAAGAAATTACAAAATCAATTATCTGGGCGTCTAAAGGTATCAAAAAATTAACTGAGAATAACATTGTTAATGTCTTTTTTGGATTTCGATTTTTTTTATTGTGACACATTTTACCTCGACCCGCCTGATGATAAGCAAGAGGAGGTTCAAGAGAGACGACGACTGAAAAAAAACGAGTTTGTTCACAGCTGCCTCAGTCGCCGTCACTATGCCAGCCAAAGTTTACAACAGGCCTCTTGGTCATTTTTAACCTAATTGAAATATAGATTGATAAATTTTCAATTTCAAATCACTTGATATTAATAACTATCAATAAATAGAAAGGTAACAGTGGCGTAGTGGTATGGCAATGAACTGAGAGCACGGCTTCAATACCACTTGCCGCACCTATGTATCTTTGATATAATATGTACTTTGGTTATTTCTATGTACATTTCTATATTAATCTCTTTGGTGGCATGATATAGAACAGTATTTTTTTAATAAAATAAAAACAGGCGCGCGCATTTGTCTAATATAAATACTCTTGTCGCTAAATATTCTAAGCTTGAAGTATCTTGTCTTTTATAATAAATTAGCATTATGATCAGCTCACTGACTTATGTTAGGCCAGAGTGTGATCCATAAGTGCAGGTAACTGCACAAATAATAACACCTGACAACAAATAATAATGTCAAAATAAATAAAGAAAAACCTTCTTTATTCTGTCTTAATAACTCAGTATAAGCATATTAAAATATATATATATATATATATATATATACATATATATATATATATATTAGGATTTCTAGCAAATTATTAATCTCTTAGTCATACTTGTTTAATATAAATGATTCACACAGATATGTTACAAGTTAATGCATAATCTTATTGCTTTAATCTCACTTATTATCATGTCTTATCAATGGCAAATACTCATATTGTAGTGAAATATAAACACCTGTTTTATGAGATACAATTATGAAATAATTATAATGTGATACATTTCTATTTTTTTTATATATCATGGCTCAGCATATGCTGAAACCCTTGCTGATGTTAGGGTGTTTTAAAAGTGGTACCCAGTCTGCCAATCCGGGGTAGTACCACCACTTACAAGTATACAGACTGTAAAGTGATTTGGTAGTGTTTCGGGATCAGCTTGTAAGTTGCCAGTTCCAACTAGGCCGGCATAGGGGATGTGATTGCTACTTACAGTCATTATATTGTAGTAGCAGTGACATTCATTCATGGACCACACTCCAGCTTAACATTAAGGTGCTGTCATATATGTCGAGTCACAATATATATTTTTTTTAAGTCCATGAATGCAGTTAAATAACTGGAAGTAGTAGTCGCATCCACTATGCTGGCCTAGATAGTATTGGTAACTTAAGAGCTGATACTAAAAGATACCCTAGAGCAGCAGTTTGGGCAAATAACAACCACTCTTAAAATCTGGATATGCAAAATCTAAATCTTAGCAGAATATCAAGGTCTCAGATTGTATACAAAATAGTATGTAAAATGGTACAAAAAATATATATTTTTTATTCAACAAGACAACTTCAATTTTATAAATGGAACGATAGTAAGAGTACATGTTAAAAAGGATTCTGTAATATTTTGCTACATCATTCAGGTTACAGGGGTCTGGATTTTAGGCATAAAACATCGTTTTTATTGCAATTTTATGACATTTTAAAATAAATACAGATATTATATCAATAAAAATTGAATTTATCACAAATAGATGAAATAACAACAATTTTATAAATTGCAAATATAAGATATTAGGAAAATAGTTATTTTATACACGCAGAAATAAGCATTACATAGAATTGTATTTTACGTAATATGTGTAAATTATAAAGTAAACATTACCTATATACATAACAATGGTCCATACCAAAACCACTCTCCTCCCAACAGCTCCATCAATGTTCCAGAACCAAAAAGGTATAAATGTAGCATAAAATATTTCATCTCCTAAAGCAGTTCCAATCACAAATAAATAATACCAGAACTTATTATTAATCGACACAATTTCTTCTGTTTGAGAGTCTGCTGAAGATGCATCATCTGACGAGGATTGTGAGCTATTCGATGTATTACTCGGATATCTCCTATGTACATTATTCTCTTGATTATGAGTCAATACATTTTCCTTGGAAATTACATTAGGATTATTAATGTCTGGCTCTTCGTCAATTAAAGTTTTGTCTTCTGCAACGACACTCTGCTTATAAATAACGCCAAAATAATTTTGAACTTTCACGACAAGTAATGGGTCTTTTAGATATTCAATATAATCCTCCCACATCCACATTTTTACAAGTAATATTTTATTTAAAACTAAAAACGAGGTGAAGCGATGGACGGACGAGCGAACCAAAGAATAAAGTAAATTGGTAAATATACAATATACTATCAAGTTTGAAGGTCTCGGCCTCTCAGCATTCCAAGTGAATAAAATAGCAACTAAAAGTACCTACATGTGCCTAGAGAGTTTTAGCGGGCAACTGCAACTGACAGAACGCGCAATTTTGAATTATTTGAAAAGCTTGTGTTTTTCATAAATATTAATGTGTAATAATGGTGAAATTGTTATCCAGTAATAGTTTTTAAGTTGATCAAGTATAAACAAGTAATTTAAAATTGTGAAACGTGTTTCTTCATGTTCCCTCCAAGACTTCTTCTAAAGTTTTAGTAAAGGCTTTCCGCCGCTTTACTAAAACGATCATCATCAACCTCATTCTCATCATCATCATTTGATGAATCACTCGCGTGGTTCATCTTCATCTTTACTTGACAATGTTTTAACATTGAACCATATATTTTTACTTTGACACTGGCAAGTTAAATACTAAAGCCATAAACAAGAATAAAGAAATACATGTGCCTATAGAGGGATTACAAACTATTTTTATTCTAGCAAACAAATTAATGTAAAAAATAGGCGTGCGTGTCTTATCTTCATATTAATTTTTATTTGGCAATGTTTTAACAATAAGCACGAATTGGTATTTTGTAGTGTCAAGTTACGAAACACATGAAATAAAAATTAAGCCATAAAATCAATTGGTGTAATCTTCCGCTAGGTGGTGTAATTTTGATATATTGTCACTTGTCATTTGTCACTCTGACAGTCT
Organism: Tinea trinotella; assembly: GCA_905220615.1. Classification (NCBI taxonomy): domain Eukaryota; kingdom Metazoa; phylum Arthropoda; class Insecta; order Lepidoptera; family Tineidae; genus Tinea; species Tinea trinotella. The sequence goes on from HG992311.1 coordinate 5,142,687, forward strand.
AAAATGTAGGTTTTTATTATATACGACGGCCTCAGATTTGATTCAGTGAACAATGTGTGACTTGTTATTAACACAAATTCATTATAATTGATGTAAAATGTGTTGCATTGCTTTCAAATACATTTTAAAAGTTGTGTTAAAGAGTCCACATACAATTTTTACACATATTATATTCTATATTAGTTTAAAAAAAATATAAAATATAAGTTACGGTCATTTTTCTACATTGGGATCCCGTTTAACTAATAACTCATGCCACTAGAACAAGTTTCATGATTTTTATTATGTAAAATAATTTAAAAAAAACAGGCAAATTCAATGACATACCATAGACAACCAAAACTGTTTATGAAAAATTATAATATTCTTATTTTGGTAGCACTGAAGCGTCTCGACAGAGATAACCAATCACAGCATAATTCGAATTTTGAATTTTGCTGTAGGTGGGGACATTCGCCTGCCGCCATATTGAGTTCGGCTGTGAGTGCTAGATGTGATTATTTTGCGTAAATTATTGTGAAAGGACTTTTGGACACTTTTTGGATTGAAAGAATTTAAGGTAAATATAAAATAAACATTAGTTTTTTTCATCATTGTGTTTGTTTTGGCTTAATTGCATTCTATTTTGTTTCCACGTCTACCGGCATGTCGGGTTTAAAATTCAATGTTAAATTCCAACGGAATTTATCTGAAAAGCTCTGGAAATAGAAAGTAAATTTAGAAAACAATTAAGTTGCCTTTGGCAATGGTATATGCGACTAATTGTTTACGGTAGGCACTATAAATATGATATTTTATGTTCCCCGAGAACAATGGCCCGTGAGCATCGCACCCAATGCAGGTAGAGATAGCTCACGTTTCCTGTTTCTAGATAATAAGAATTGACTACTATTGACTTTAATTTAATGCTTTGTTTAATATTATTTAACATTTATATTATTTGGAATGTAGTTTGTGTCATTATTCGTGGAGATAGATGAATCATCGATGTCGAGTAAGGGGAGACAATGATCGTGTACAATAAGGGTGTGGACAAATTAATGACAATGTGTACTTGGAAATGTTTTAATGAATCATTCAATTGATGCCTTTTATGAGTTTTTGTATATTTATACTACTTAAAATACAGAAAAATCATTTCGGTAGATCGATTTTATACAAATGAATATCACTGTTTATAGGATTATAATTCCAAGAGTTGAATATAAGCATTAATTAGCTTTAATATTGTTTACAATATTTGTTTTAATTCCAAGAATAACAGTTATTTAATTTGTTTGTTTTTTACTTCATCAACATAAAAGCAGTCAATAGATGCCCATCGTTCTATGGACATTAACTGCTAATTTAGCACATAATTATTCAAAAATACATAATTGTCTAAACAAGTAATTGAATGTGACACAGTTCTTGGAATTTTAGTATTTTTTTGGGTCATTATTTATAATTTCTTGTAATTATTTCATACTAGTATATTTGTAGTACCTTTCATACTCATTTCCCATGTGATAGTTGAGAACACACCCAGTTATAGCATGGTAATTAATTAAAGTCTTTATAAGCTATTCAAGTATACACTTTGGGAGCTATTAAAGTATACACTTAATTAAACACAGAATTGTGTGTAGAAGTGAAAAGATATGCCTATCCCTGTGGAGACAGAGGTGTGATAGTTTATTTCATTTTACCTAGAAATGATAATTGTCTTTCTACATGCTTCTTTCTAAAATAAACTAATATTAAAACTAAGTGCGAAATTTTATGAAGTAATTAAAAATTTAATTTTAATGTCACCATTGTGACATAGACAAAAATATGTTACTTTCCACAATCCTTACATGGACTAACAACTCCCTTCATACTATCTCTATGGTAATGGGCCCGTTCATCTTAGCTTTTTTGATAATATGTTCTAATTATTATATTTATGTAAATAACCATAAAACCATTACGAATTTATTTGTTTTTATGAACTTATTATCTCTTTTAATATATATATTTAATTCTAAGAAAATCTAACACTCTTTCATTAAAACATGTTTTTATATTAGCAGGAGTTAGATTATAAAAATATTATTACTCTTTGTCTAATAAAACAATGATTTATGTTCATTTTTGTTTCTAAAACATATTGTCTGCTAATTATCAACATTACTATTTTTAAAGGATGTCTACTTTTACCACAGCATTCTTAAAAAAAAGGATCTGCAGTGCCCATAACCATAGAGCTAGTATTAAAAGAATTATAGATTTAAAGTAAGCAGGGTACAATGGAAAGAGGTGCTTCTTTGTCTGCTTATTATCTCTTGGCGAATGAATTAATCAAAATTTATTTGTTCATTTATTAATACTTAGTTTGTGTAAAGATAAGCTTTTTAATTGATTTGATTTCATAAATATGCAAATATTGAATTTATTGAGATCTGTAATGAATTTTATTTTATTTAAACGCAATTTGCCTGATGGCAAGTAAGGGGATTTCAAAAAACATTTCAGGCCATGGTTGCCCAAGTCACCTTCACTAAGCCGGCCAGATCTAAGTTTGATCGAGAACACACAGAACTTAGGTTCTCTCTGATACCAACAAATATCAATGAACAACTTAATAAATTCTAATATTGTTTATTATGCCTATTACATATTTGAACGCTTGTTTACAAACATTCGAAATAAGTACAATTTTGCAAATTTCACACTAATATTTTATTATTATTGTTTTTAATAGACTGATTTTATTGTTATAAAAATATATAATCTACATACCTTAATCCAGAGTAGCATGACAAAGCTTTTGGGAAAATACATTTATATTTATAATTTATACAATGGACCAGGTATTCCCATAATGGTTCATATTATAATTATTGTAACGATAAAACATACAATAATGCTTTTGTTATAGTTTTTTTTGATGCTTTACTATATTTAGCTGGTTTTTTACCTGATGGAACTGAAGTGCAACCCATGAATGGAGGTGATTGCTACTATAGGTAAATAACTGCAAGTAGCAGTTTTATCGAAAACTACTACTGGAACCTTTCATGCTGTTCTCGAAACGCGACTAAGTCACTCCACTGCCTGTACACTTGAAAGTGGTAGACTGGGCAAATAATCACAAACTATCTGCCTACCACTCTTAAAATACCTACTTTAGATTTTTTCGATAAAAACCTACTTTAGTCAAAGTTATTTGTAATATTATATATCAATTTAGATATCACCATTTCTATTCTATTATTAGCTATATTTGATTTATTATCATAAAGTTCTTTCTTATCTGTCTACCCTTAGTAGGTAAATAATGAGATAACAACTTGGTCAAAATGTGTTTTAAATTCCACTCTAGCTTATGGAATAGGCACCTACTTCTGGGATTGTTTTTATTATTATTTTTATTTACATTTTATATCATATATTTAATGATGATATTGGGTATGGTAGATTTACTTTTTTATAATTCACATCCACTATGCCGGCCCAGTTGGAGCCGGCAACTTAGAAACTGATTCCGAAACGCGAGTAAGTCACTTCACGGTCTGTATACTTGTGAAGTAGTGGTATTACCCCCGATCGGCAGCAAATATTCGGCTCTTTTTTTATACATATTTAAATTATTTTTTAATTCTACAAATAAAAGTTTGAAACAAATATTTGCTCTGACCGGAAATCCAACTCAGGACTTTAAGCATAACAAACTAATGTGCTACAAGATGCGCCACGCATGTCGTCCAATTGTTGTATCAGTGCATTATGTTTGCAAATGCCATTCGAATATTATTACGGATTGATTGAAGCCCTTTAAATGTTGAAACTTGCGAAGCCATTGCAAGTTGGAATTGTGAATAAATAACAATAATGATTCAAGTTCAAGGTCTGTGAATGAAAGGCAGACCATTGGTCCAGCGCCCTTCCAATCTGCTGACTCTTATACTGCGCAACTCAAAAGTCAGCGCTCTTTATCATTCGAGATATATATCATCAACAGCCAGAAGGCGTCCACTGCTGAATATAGGCCTCCCCCTTAGAACGCCATTTCGAACGACAAGATGCCAGTTGTATCCACCGGTTGTTAGTGACTTTTACTTTGACGTCAGTCCACCTAGTGGGAGGCCTACCTACGCTGCGTTTGCCGGTGGGCTTGTTCGTGGTCTCCACTCTAGAACCTTTTGCCCCATCTGTTGTCGGTTTTTCGAACGATGGGATATATATACCCTTATGTGAATACCTACTTGGGTAAATTTCCACAGCTAAATATTATAACATATTAATTAAAGTCATGAACATGAGGTATCGATAGTAATTAATGTTATCTATGAATTTATTACATCCGACGATGCATATTACTGTTGTTTTCTATAAACAATTGATTGAAAACATTACTCAATAATTGCTGGTTAGATAGCCTTTTGTTATAGTGATATGAGAGTGTGCAGAAATAGGCATGCGAGTGTCATTGGTTCATTTGATAAGCGCATTCGTCACATGTTGGAAAATTGTTTATTATTTATTTATTTATTAAAAGGTGCACTTACAACATAACATATACATCAATGGTAACTTAATATTAATATCATTTAAAATGGGTACATATGTCTGCCAATTACAAGTATACATATAACTTTATAACTTTTTGTTTGATACATTTTTTACGCCTAAACTGCAGAAACAATTTTGATGAATTTTGGTATAGAGATGAATTGGACCTTAGAGAAGGCCATAGTCTACCTTTTGTCCCAAAAATAAGACTTGAAGGGGGTTGTAAGTTTGTATAGGAACATAGTAGTTGTATAGAACATCACAGGTACTAGACATAGGAAAAAAAAATTATAGATTACAGTTTAAAATGGTAAACCCGCGAGGTTTCACCCGCATTTAAAAAGAAGAAATAGCTTTTCTTCTATTCTATATACAACTATACACAACATTTGTACGAAAATTGTGATCAAGAAAACATAACTAAAACTAAACATGATTAACGAAAAATAGTAACGAGACTATTAAAAAAGTAACAAACTTAAAGTAGAAAAATAAAAAGGCAATACTTAAAATAACTTATAGTGTCTACAAAATATCATTGTTTCAGCAGCTTAACTTTGAAAATATCAGAGGAGTCATAAAATATATCTAAATAAATTCTAAATAATACGATTTTTCACTCTACTTAAAAATCTCTTTTGTCAGTTTTCTTTTATTCTAGATCAAGTTAGGGACATTCCATAAAAAAATAGGTGTCAACAGCCTGATTTATAGTCTGATAATGTTGTGTTTGTTCTCGAAGAAGTCTTCCCGAGACCATAGTGGTTGTAATTTGACATTGTAAAAGAGCCCAAGAAGAACTTGTTACGCGCCTTTTTTAAATTTACATTTCTATACTAAGCCGCTAAACGTACTTGTATCGTAGAATTAGGGTGATCAAAGTATATCAAAGATACATTGGTACCGGCAAGTTTCGAATCAAGTAGTCACAAGTTTCACTAAGATTAGACCACTAAGATTGCCTTTCAATAAATGTTTCAATTTTATTCCAAAGCCAAGGTAATATTATATTTATCACCTACTAGCTGATCCGACAAAAGGTTTTCCTGGCCAAAAGATAACAGGATAAAATTCATTAAGATCTCTCAAGTTGCTTGTAAGAAGTTCAGTCATATAAACAAGGAAGGAAGAATTCTTCTTTCAATAGAATAAAGCTATATAGAATAGAAGAAAAGCTATTTCTTCTTTTTAAATGCGGGTGAAACCTCGCGGGTTTACCATTTTAAACTGTAATCTATAATTTTTTTTCCTATGTCTAGTACCTGTGATGTTCTATACAACTACTATGTTCCTATACAAACTTACAACCAGCTTCAAGTCTTATTTTTGGGACAAAAGGTAGACTATGGCCTTCTCTAAGGTCCAATTCATCTCTATACCAAAATTCATCAAAATTGTTTCTGCAGTTTAGGCGTAAAAAATGTATCAAACAAAAAGATCTATTCTCACATAACAATGGTATAGATAAATTATCTTAAAATCTCCTAAACACTTATAAAGAGACGTAAATCTATCATCAAGTATAAAATGAAGAGTAATGTGAAGAGTGATATAGTTAACGCAATGAAAAGATTCCCAGCGGACTTAACAAAGGCGTAATCAATAATAATCGCCGCTCATTGAGTTATCAAAGGGAACTTAACAGCGACACAAAGCGGGCTAAATTGTCGTAAGTTCCGGGTGCAATCCACAGTTCATACTGGTGGCTCAAGTGTCACCCGCAGTGGTCAGTCAGTACTTGTGGTCGCGATCCGCAAATGTATGCGATCGATTTTCCGCTTCAAGCCGCAACTTCACTTGGATATAATCGTGCGCAACTTGACGATTATTAGGTAATTTCTCAATGCCGATCTGGGGTAGCACCACCACTTCAATGTGTACAGACAGTGAAGTGACTGACGCATTTCGGGATTACCTTGAAAGTTGTCGCTTCTAACGACTCTAACTGCAGTTATTTGACTGTAGTAGACAACCTTAAAGTTGGGCGGGGTGCAATTAAAACAACTACATTAGCGGCACGCTATAATGGCCGATTTGACGTTTAATCAATCCATGAAGTTTCGTATAAACAATTAATCATTCAAACTTAATTTATACGTAACTTCATGAACTGGTTAAACGTCAAAACGGCCATCATAGTGTGCCGCTGGTATAGTTATCACCTACCGGACGAACGTCTTATACACAATACATCGCTATCGGCATCCACAGTGTACTCGTGTCTTTCGATAACATTCTCGAAGTTCTCACAAATAACCCTCAAGTATTATAAATAGCATCGTTTTATTTACGTTTTTTGTTGAACTCAAATCGTATAATTGTAGTATACATTAAGTTCAATGTAACTAAGTTGTACTATCGAGTGCATGTAGCTCACCACATCCTGTGTTATAATTTGTAAATATTGTTATCTTACATTTAAATCTTCTATCTCTTTGTTCTGTTTAATAATACTTTTCAATTAATTTTGTTAAACTAGTTTATTTAATTTTTGTTTAAATGTATTTTTTATTATCTTTCTAATTAGTAACGAAATAACTGTAAAATAAATAAGAACCATATCGAAACGTTATAAATATCATCATAAACCAATGTTAAAAGGATACAAATTCGCTATCCATCAATCATTTTAAATAGTACCTACGTCCGTTCGTATTTTCGGCCTCTGGTTAATCGATCCATCCCGATAGTATGTGACCTTGAATGCGTATACGCAGTCAAGGCCGCGGATTCGGCTCGTATTTGATTTGACGACGTGGCACAACTCGTTAAGTGGTTTTTATTGTGCTTCCAACGACAATAAGTTCGGGCTCACTGCGCGAACCAAAAAAAAACTTACTAGGGAGCGTAGTGGGAGGATAAAAAAGGGTCAATCACCTCGATGCGTGAACCGATTTGGAATAACTCTACATTTACGCTCTGTGAGCAGCTCAAACAATGATGGAGATACGCGTGGTGATTATACACATCGTTAAATAACGCATTTGAACTTGATTAGTTCCCCTTTGCACCGGGCGCACGCATCCCCACTTGGAATATTCGGCTGGAATGTTCTGTCGCACCTACGTAGTATCTATCTATACGCAGTGCACGGTCAGTGCGGGGCGTCTGTTTTGTACTTAGGTATACATATAGGTACAGGAAAGTTGTCCCGCTAAGTCGGCCTAAGCTCGCCGTATAAAGGCACTTCGCCACGCTCATCGTGCGCACAAGGCTATCTTGATACTGTAGCCTTAATGCATCAATTTGTCAGATAATAGTGGCTGGAGTTTTTATTTGAGTCATTATTGCGAGATATATTATATTCGGAAGCAATGAACGTTTGTACGCAGATAAGGGCCGAGTAGTTATGCAGTGAGTAATATCTCTGCTATTTGTTGTGTCTATATCGAGTGCAAACGAGTTGGATAATGAGCGATAACAATGATGCTCCAGGAATTCGGTCCACTGCTAATGACCGATGTGGCGCCTACGAGTAAAATGGCTGGACGTTCGTTAGTCTTGATTTGAACTCTGTGAATTTAGTGTCTAGTGCGTGTGTACGTCTATACATATTGCTTGTAAGCGACCGTCGCGTGCGTCTGTCACTTGTTTGTCATATTGTAGTGCACTCCTGGCGAGAGCGTTATTTCGGTTGCATTATTTTAAGAGACGATAGGCAGCACCGTGACCCAGTGACTCGATCTGCATTCACGACGGTTTGTCTTGCACCTGGATTATTTTTAACCGTACTGTTTACTATACTATTTAGCAGTTGTTATGATAGTTAACATTAATTTTGAAATGTCTTGCGTACCACAGGCATATTATGAGATGTTGTGTAATAGTTTATGGTAACAATGTGTATTGACTTTTAGAAAGGAGCATGGGTGCAAAGCAGAGCAAGCGTTCGGTGGATATCAGTGGCAAGGAGTCCGAGGGTGTTGGAGATGTCGCGGCTGCAGGGGGCCCCGGGAAACTGGAGCCTTTGGCAGACGCTGACACGCTCAAACCTCATCTTAATGGGGATGCTCACATCCAGACCCCTGAGGAAGTCTCCGTAAGTACCATATTTACTGCTATAATTTTATTTTGTTATAAATCGCAATATTACAGCACCTCGCCTGATGTTAACTGTACTGTAAGTAGCAAACACATCCACTACGCCGGCCTAGTTGAAACCGGCAACTTACAAGTCACTTACAAATCATTTCACGGTCTGTATACTTGTAAGTGGTTAAGAATTCTCAAGATTCAATGGTAAAAGTACTTTAACTAAAGCAGTGTGAAATGATAAATGCAGTAATTTGTTGATCACTCACAGATATTTGAAGGCCCTGGATTTATTTATTAGTGAGAAATAAAGGCGCACTTCTAAAGCCCAAAGGCATTCTCTACCAGTTAAACCTTTACGACCTTGACAAGAGGTAGAGTTTAAACCTCTCCTGATATATTTTAAAGACTGGTTGGTTAAATGGCGCGAAAAAGTAAACAGCGGCCATGTTCATTTTTTTGGATGTAAACTCTTCGCTTAATTTTTGTTTTATATTTAAACAGGAAAAGGAGAAGCAACTAGAAAATGGTGCTACCGAAGGCGATAAGGATGCCACAACGGAGAAGGATGAGAAGGCTCATGGTGACGACAAGGAGAAGGAGGCTGTGACTAATGGGGAGCCTGAGCAAAAAGTTGAGGAGAACGGTGAATCCACTCCTGCCGCGACACCAGAACAAGACTCTGGCAAGAAACCCAAAAAGGAAAAGGTATTTTGAATAGATTTAGAGTCTAAAATATATAACATTCTAAGCATTTTCACAGACTGAAAATCAAGTTGAGTAACACGGTCGAGGTAAAAGGTTCGGCGCGTAGTTTCTTTGCAGGTTACAAGTGGAATGCTTTATCAGCCCCCGTGCGTTTTCCTTATCCTATAATCTTGAAAACTCACCTTTGATGTTAAGACCCTTGTTTAACATCAGGTATATCGAAGTCTTATGTCGCGATACAATTGATAAAGTCAATGGGTCGTAAATGCTTTATCACCCCCCATGCGTTCTTCTCATCTTATAATCTTGGAAAAAGCACTTTTGATGTTAATACCCTTGCTTAAAAAGATACCGAAGAGGACTTCAAGTGCGGAAACGAGCCCGCTAAAGACTACAAAGACTACTACTACCCTTGCTTAACATCAGGTATATAGAGGTCATATGTCGCTATACAATTTAAAAAATCAATGATTGCGATAAGCATTATCGTTAGAAATACAGTAAGGAGTAATGAAGTTATGGAAAAAAAGAGGCAGATAGAAAAGATAGATATATGCTCTGGTCTGGTAGTTTAAGAGTGGTAGACAGATAGTGGTCATTTCTTTAGTCTACTGACTAGGGGTACTATCATCACTATCAAATAAACAGATCAAGAAATGACTGTCTGATTAAACTTGCCTAAACCATTTAAAAAATAATAACATAAACTCATGATGATTAGCAAATGTAAATAAATATGTATAAGTAATGTTTATGTAGATAAAATTTCTGAGAATTACGCTCTAGGTAAATATTTAACTTATAAATTAGGTTAAAGCCATCGCGATAAAAGTATAGTTGAAGTTCGCGTATTGTTTTCCTTATAATTATTAGCCTATTAAGGAGCAATTGTCGTATTGTGATGGGCACAGGCCTCCCTTTTGACTCAACGATACTTTGCGGTTTCTCGCCACGAACTATAGAAGTTTTGGACCTACCGCGATGTCTTTTGCACTTAGTAGTGGACTTTGCCCATACTGCGTCAGATATGCGGCAGAGATCACATGTCCAGTTCTACTTGGGTATTTTATTTTATTTTCTAGGGACTACCTTATAATAAATAAATAAATCTTCCCAAATGCATAAAATATATACAAACTAGTTTACAAATGACGGGCGTATGACTTAAAGCATATTCTCAATTATTCAATCAAATTGTCGCGCATTTTTCCCATGGGGATAGGCAGAGACAATGGAGCGCCACTTGCCACGATCCTGACACAACTCCCTCGCTTCCTTCACATACACAATTCTCCTCATACAAGCTCTATGGTTATGGGCACTAGGCACCTAGCATTTTCTCCCAGTTAAGTTTTGGGTGGTGTGGCTAGAAAAGAAAATTAATTAATCATTATCATATTATTTTACTTATTTAGTGGTCAAAGCGACCGTGGTGTGCTGTAGTGGTACAAAACCACATTCCAGTACTAATGTATCTTACTGTCTCGTTTAACGCATCCATCCACATCATATTTATAATTATGTTTTGTTCGTAGTTGAAGAAGAAATGGTCGCTGAGATCAATCAGTTTCAGCCGCAAGGATAAGCCGAAGCAAGAAAAGAAACAAAAAGATGAGGAGACAAAAACTAACGGGGAGCCCGAGAAAGTGCCGGAAGAGGTAAGTGGAATATATATCCGGCATTAACGATCATAAGCGCGTCATATTATCAACGAGCACATTGAAAGGCTATTTACTCAGTTACTTTGTAATGTACGAAGACGGTTAGGCATAGTACTATACTTTAAACTGCCGAACACGTGTGGCGATAAAAAATATTACGTTTGTATTTAGCTGGTTTTGGGTCAGTTAAAAAATAAGTCAACGACCTCGGCACTCGTGCGAATTAGCCGAGAGTAGTTTAGATGTGAAATCTATGCACACACGCAAACGATGTACAAATATTACGCTTTAGGGAGGCGCGCGAAACAGTTATTTTCTTTTTATTGTGGCCCTGTCTGGTGTTAAGTTGGAGTTGCGTAGCTGCAAGTAGCAGTCGCATCCACTATGCCAGCTTAGTTGGACCTGGCAAATTTCAAGGTGATCCCGCCCCGCCGCTTTTAAGTCAATCCAGTTTATCAGTCAATAATTAGTTCATCAATTCGGGTCATCAGTCTGGATGAACTGTATTTGCCTAAGGGTTGTAGAACTGACTGGTTAGGGCGTGTGCTGCTTACACATCTAAGCAGTGCCAGCTTACTCCGGCTCCACACTATGTGGAAGCTTGGTCCAATATTCCACATGTAGTGAGATAGTTTGTGCGTGCGAAACGATGTTGGATAATGTTGGCGCGCGATCGCTCCGATGGTGGTAAATCTTCCCAAATTAAAGAAGTTCCTACTTACACGAGCAGACTCTATCATATCCATATATTCATATTGAATAAGGTTGAAACATCGCGTTTTTATGTATGTAGAGTCTGTCGATCGTGGATTGGGATAGACTGGAGCCAGTTTGCACTTTTGTACCGTGGAACAGTAGAGTGGAGCCTGGTTTAGAGCAATTAGACTGTACTTGGTTTGGCATTTGCTAAACGAGCGGCGAGAAACAACTGTTAAACTGATAATGCCTTAGAGGCTGCGCATATAAACATAGTCCATGCATTATAATTACATCACTCGTACAACTTTTTTTTCTATTCTATTATAGTCGCTTATACTGTAAATTTCTTGAATATATTTGCAATATTTCTTCTTTATCCGGAGCGCAAGGGTTCGATCCCGTTCGGAGAAAAAAGTTGTTAATGAAAAATGTGCTGATATTTGCTAAAGCTGTGAGTGTTTATAAGTAGTTTACCTGGTCTGCCGATTGGGGTAGGTATATCATTAGGTGAGCCAGTTATTTGTTAGTACCAACTTTGCCGGCGTTGTGGAGCTCCAGCTTAACATCAGGGTGATGTCATAATATGTCGAGCCCCAATAAACAGCAAATAAAAAACTTTCGTGTTTTAAGGCAATCAATGCTGAAAAGGCTTTGCAACGTTTGTTTACATACAATAACAAAATTACCTATTACTATGTAATTATAAGTTTTCGGTGGTAATTTAGTAATTGAGTAATCAATTTGTTAACGGAAGGCAACCAACCAAGTGCGAAGCAGATCGTCTGACCTTGCGGCCTCCGAGCACTCGATGGAAACGTCGATTTCTATGACAATAGGTGGTTGCGGACGAACGCGAGCGTTGCACCCAAACGACGACGTGCGCATTAGAATTTATAAAGATATGTTTTACTTGTGTGGGGCAGTGTGCGAACGTCACGGACTATCTCACTTGAATCGCACCACTCATTGTCATTATCCTTTGTTATTACCCTATGGCGGCACGCGAACATTATGTGGATGTATGCATTTTTATTTAAAGGACATCTCTCATTTTGTATGGGGACTTGGGCTTAATTGTATTAAAAGTTTAAAATGCATTTTAAAATAGTTTGATGTACGAAGATTACAATGTAATTGGAATATATCCTTTGTTTTGCACAGTTTAGGTGTGCAAAATGATCAAACTATAATTATGACAGTTCAAAGCAGAACAAATAGGGCGCTGGTTGACAGACGATACAAAATCCATATCTTATTTTCCAAATAACTCAATTGCACATTAGTTAAAAGCAAAATTGTTATTAGTTTTATCAATGCAAGTATCGAAACTACCATTTATATATTTTTTCATCATTGGACTTTACATTTCTTAGAAACTAAGATCCCCAAAATGAATGATGTCCTTTACATGTCTATACTAAGCTACTAGTGTTTGTATCATAGAAATAGGACAACCAAAGTACATATATCAATGATACATTGGTGGTGGTGGTTTTGAGCCCGTGCCCTTCGATTTGCATAACCATGCACTGCCACTACACCACGGTCGTCCTAATACAAATACTTATTTGTAGTCTATATTATTATTATTAGCCCATTTAATAAACAAAGGCATTCCTTTTTTGCATTATTAACGACACTACGGTCTCTTGCCACGAGCTATTGTAGAAGTCTATCTTATCTAGCCATCTTCCGTTTAGGCTAACTGCGATTTCTTGCAACTTGGACTCCATTCTTGTGTGACTTGTGTACTTTGCCCATAACGCATCAGGCATGCGGCAGAGATGACCTGCCCAGTTCTACTCTATATTAAATAAATCAACAGCAGAAAACGTTTTAATAAAAGTCATAAAATAATGTGTTTTAGCTTAATTAGCCCAATTACTCGAAGTACAGGCATCTCCATTCGTATGATGTCATCATAACGTAAAAATTCAAACAATTAAGTCTCGAGAATGACAATATTGTCTTTAGAGGATGTGAGTTTTATCTCGATTAATTTAATACCTAGAAGTGATATCGTTTTGTTTTGACTCTATAATGTCGTTAACATTCCGACATAGTCATGCGTTAGAGGATGCAAAAAGTATAATATGAAATCTGGAAGAACTTGTGTGTAGGTGTTCGGGTTTAAGTTGGCGAATGTGGTCGATGGCGTGGGTGATCCGGCACCCCTCAGGCGTCGCGTCCCTCTTCGGCGCCGCCGCCGGCTGCAACTGCGCCACTCTGATTCACTTTGTAATAATAAATAGAAGCCCCTATATTTATTTTAGTAGCAAATACTTATTATAATTTTGTACACATATTGGTCATTTTGTGCGAACTAAAGACAGCGTATTATTATCGGACATAATGGCGACAGGCGTGGCCGAATGGTTAGCGATTGGTTTGTTGCGCGTAAAGTCATGGGTTCGATTCCCGGTCGAAGCAAATATTTATTTCATAGCTTTTATTTGTAATATTTAATGATTATATTAAATATTGCTAATATTTGTTAATAAAAAAACGGATATTTGCTTGGTGTCTGATTATCAAAGAGTGGTAGGCAGTGATACCCAGTACCCACCCAGTCTGCCGATCCGGGGTAGTACCACAGGTAGCATACATACAGATAGTGAAGTGATTTTGTCGCGTAAGTTGCCGGTTCCAACTAGGCCGGCATAGTGGATGTGCTTGCAGTTATTGAAATGTAGTAGCAGTAACATTCATTCATGGACCACACTCCAGCTTAACATCAAGCGGGGTGCTGTCATATGTCGAGTCACAATATAAAAAATAATAATAATAACTAAATACCTCAAGCGGTCTAACTGTACTTTAATATGTGTTTGATATCTGTTATACATCGCAACGTGACCTTTTTTTTCTTTGGATCTCTCGAACACTTTCGTCTATCATCATCTCAAAGTACCTTTAACGGTTTACATCTATTATGATGTTGTGTTACGCCTTTGATTGGGCTACATTCATTTCTTGGTGTAAATGATATGTAACGGTACACAGAGAGTAATGTAGAATTTTGAAATAATAAAATAATCTGGGTATTAGAACCCTTTTTTAATAGTTGGTTTCTTTCTTTGTTGTCGTGTTCCAATGTGTTCTCCAAATCCTGTTGTAACCTTGGATCCTTTAATCGAAGCGTGAAAAACCCTTTATCCCGCATATTGACTAAAGCAATCAATACTGAGTATCTTAGATCTCCTAGCTTTACCCTTAGACAAATCGAGGTCAGATGTCATGATCTAAACAATTTTTATGCGCCTTACTAGTGCCTTTATTTTGGTTTTAATTTTACAATTTTGTCAGATATTATGTCATAAAAAAGCGTTTATGACATAATTTATGATAAAATTTAGGGTTACCTGGTCGCCCAGTAACTCTAAGCAAGGACCGATTCTTCTGCTTAGATTATCTTAATACAACAGCGAAACTACTTTTTTTATTGTGACACGACATTTGACCTAGACCTGCTTGAATATGAGCAAGAGGAGGTCCAAGAGTGATCACGAAACAGAGTGAGTTCACGGCTACCTCAGTCGCCGTCTCTATGCCGGCCAAAGGTGCTTTTTCACGCATCTGTAGGGGATTTTTGAAGATCCCAGGTCATAGGAGGGAGAGAACACATGGGCTGGCAAGGCATTCCACTTGTCGATTGTTCTAGAAAGAAAAAAATATTGTGTTAATAACGGTGATATTTTTAATCGCAAATTGTTTAGTGTTTGCATATTGTGTTACACGGCCTTATGAAACAATGCATGTTTGCAGTCGTATAGTTGTTTTTGAAGAGTGGAGTGGCCGACGCCGCGTAACCAGAAACATGGCCGCCGCTCCTATTTCATGTTTACAAATGAACCGTTATTATAAGTCTCGAGGCATACCTACTTGGAGATATATTTTGAAAACATTGCAGTATTACACATTGAATGGTCATATTACGGATTTCTAAAAATAAATACCTTTCGTGCCTTCGCCTTGTTACTCTGGCGAACGCCACTCTTCTGCATTTCGTTTTTTTTGTGTTGCAATATTGACCTTTTTGTTTTACGATGGATTTACATTTATTATAAATCCAGACTTTACATATAATTTCATTCAGAACATTCCAATAAAGGCGTTTATATTATATCCTAAAATAGATGTTTTTTTTATTACTACATAATTAATTGTGGATGTGAAGGAAGCGACGGAGTTGTGTCAGGATCGTAGCAAGTGGCTTTCCATTGTCTGCCTCTCCTCATGGGAAAAAGGCGTGACAATTTGATTGATTGATTGACTACATGACTGGCGCATTCTATTTGGGGCACCGATTTGTTTTATAGTATTTATTTCTTATATTTAATAATAAAGATGTACTTTTGTGAATAAAAAAACTATGCACTTTAGTCGTCCTGTTTCTAAGCGCGGCGGCCATTCACGCAAGCAACAAAGTTGCAGATTTCCAGTTATATTTCTATGTTGTTTTCTAATTAACAACATTGTTGTTATCAATGAGCCTTTTATCCCTCTTACCTTAGCGCTAAGCTATTGATTGTAAAACACAGGCCCGTATTTGTATTGGCGAACAAAGGATACATTCATGTTGATTTATTAAGCTAACACACATTGTAGCTTTATGGGAACAATAAAGTAACAATCGGCGTGTGTTGCTGTATATAGGGGCGCTCGGCAAACTGTTCCCCAATTCGTAATTGTTGACTAATCAAGCCAAATGAGATAATTTAAAATATATAGTTGGCGTGACTAATATATTTCTTTGTCCAACATCGACGAGTTTGTTACGCGTAAAGTCCCGGGTTTATTCCCTGTCGGAGGAAATATTTGTTTCATATTATTGTTAACGAAAATTAAAAAGAGGCGAATATTTGCTCCGAGTCTGGTTATTTATCAAAGAGTGGTAGGCAGTGGTGCCTAGTCTACCGATCCCCAGATAGTAACACTACTTACAAGTTTACAGATCATGAAGTGATAGGATCAGCTTGTAAGTTACCGTTTTCCAACTAGGCCGGTATAATCGAGTACAGTTGATAAACTATTAGCAATCACATCCATTTATGGACCGCACTCAAGCTTAACATCAGACGGGATGCTGTCATATAGCATTTTTTTTTATAGTTCTATACATAAGGTACTTAAAGTACATTATATATCAAAGATACTTTGATACCGGCAAAAGGTTTTAAACCATGGGCTCACGGTTTGCGTAACCAATTCACTACCACTACACCAAGGTCGCCAACCTTATGTCGAGCCACAATAAAAAAAATACAATCCGACCACAGAATCTCTATTATTAATGTTAAATGTTCACACATTGAGAGTTTACATCTTATCTGTGGAGGCTAAATATATCTCAAAATACACATGTATGTATATTAGAAACAAGGAGCCGGACCAGCTACTGGTTTAGTTCAGTGGCTCCTCGTGCATTCCATAAAGAATATTTATGCATAAACTTAGGCTATAAAAGTAATCGGTCGTTTTAAACGTGCTTATGAACATTAGCTCTCTAGATCTAGTCGGTCTAGGTCCTAGGTGGAACCGGCAACTTGATCTGCTGATCAAGCTGATCCCAAAACGCGACTAAGTCATTTCACGGTCTGTATGAATCCGCTATGAGACGACCGTGGTGTAGTGGCAGTGAAATTGTTACGCAAACCGAGAGAGCACAAGTTCAAGACCACCCACCGGTACCAATGTATCTTTTTTTATTGTGACACGACTTGACCTCGACCCGCCTGATGATAAGCAAGAGGAGGTCCAAGGGTGAAGACGACTGAAAAAAACGAGTTAGTTTCCGGCTACCCCAGTCGCCGTCATTATGCCGGCCTAAGGTGCTTCTTCACGCATCGCTTGAAGGATCTAAAGTCATAGGATGGAGAGAACACATCTTTGTCTCATATCTTTGATATATGTAATTTGGTTGTTCTGTTTCTATAATACAAGCACTTTCGTAGATTAGTATCGAAATGTAAAAAATAATTGTATTTATTTATACGGAGCTCGTAATCTTATGTTTAATTAATTATAATTAACTAATTTCGATGTACACATAGAATTGTTAACAAACTATGGTGCTTAATTCCTCTGACGGCAGGACGTTCAACTGTGTGATAGAGAAATAGGTGTGACGAGTAGTCACGACCGGAGTGCATCCTGAGGTGGCGAGATAGTATCGCGTCCGTTATTTATTGCCTGAGCAAATTATAATCTACGGAGACTCGACCGACCACAAATTGTTTACTATTTTTGTTCTCTACGCCTTTTAATTACATAATTGTCTGTTTTATTTTTTCATTGGAAAGCCCAGTCTACCGTATATACCCAGTCTGCCGATCCGGGGTAGTACCACCACTTACAAGTATACAGACCGTAAAGTGATTTGGTCGCGTTTCGGGTTCAGCGTTGTGGATGTGATTGCTACTTATAGTTATTGAATTGTAGTGGCAGTGGCATCAAGCACGGTGCAGTCATATGTCAAGTCACAATAAAAAAAAGCTATGCTATTAGAATAAGAATAGGACGGGCTGTTGACTAACTTCACTTGACTGATTTAAAGGCGTCTTTTTCTTGACGATGCGCAAATAAAAAGACACCATACTAAAGTGAAGTTGGTTGCAGAGTTAGATGTCACAAAATGGCGCCGATTCCGTCCTATTTTTATTTTAATCGCATTATAAATAAGGGGAAGTCCAAGAGCTCCGGCGCGCGTAAAATAACCGATTCATTTTACGGGTGCCTCAGTAGGCTTTACTATAGCAGTTAAAATGTGTCGGTTTATTACGTTTTAGGGCTGTATTATTATGTAGTTTAATTGCAAGAGAAAGCTGCGTTTGAATTTCTTTGTGTAAGGGAAAGTAGCTAATAAAAAATACATTAGCAATTTACTTGGTTCTGATATTACTGAGGCTAATTGGTATTGGGGCTAGTTTGTTATATGATCAGACCGCTCTATTAAAAAAAATTTTTAAATATTTTTTTATTGTGACTCGACAAATGACAGCTCCCCGCTTGATGTTAAGCCGAAGTGTGGTCCATGAATGAATGTCACTGCTACTACAATTCAATACCTGAAAGTAGTAGTCACATCCACTATGCCGGCCTAGTTGAAACCGGCAACACACAAGCTGATCCCGAAACGCGACCAACTTACACTATACTTGTAAGTGGTGGTACTACTCCGGATCGGCAGACTCTTTTCAAATTTCTAAGTACACAAATATATCAATGTTTGGTACCTGACATTGGTTTTGAGTTCTTAGTTGGACCAATTCTACAGCACGGTCGCCTGCCAATTTTTCCTTTACATCGGATTATACAAAGGCTAGTAAATATTTTGCACAGTTATCTCTAAATCGTGAAATAATGTATGAGTTATTATAATTCAAATGACAGTTAGAGGTTTTAGAGCGGAAAATCATTACCATAGTCGCAATGGTGTCTGGTGACTCATTGGCTTACCCGCGCGCGCGCGCCCGCTCCCCTCTATGGATAACATTACCCATATTGCCTGTACCTACATGTAATTTTTTGCCACCTACGCCTACCTATCTATTATAATAGTAACAAAGAAACTACTTTTAACGTTGCACAAAAAAAATCGACCAATCATTTTCAATAACGTGTTCCATAAAAATGTTGTTTAAAAATTCCTTCGTGATGTTTTTTTCGGTTTTGTTTATTATAATGATAGTTTATAAAATAAATCGTATGTTATATTCAGGTAGTTGTTATGCGTTGGACATGTTTATGTTCCTGTGCAGAATTTAGTAACAAAGCCATGTCACACGTTTCACCGCTAGTTTCCATTACCAAAAGTGAGGAGCACATTGTTCTTGTTCCGGGTCGCCAACGATCATTATGTCTCTCTTGACCTCCTGTCCCGCTCGCGCATACACTGCACGGGGAGGTCGATGAACCCGATAACTGGTTACCTTTATAATTGCTATGTATAATATTATTTTATTTACATAATATCGACTACAAACGCATCAGCTAGAATCGACCGTGTCGCATTGGCAGACAAACGGATTAAAATTGCGGAGCCAAATGTTGATAAAGTTGACAATGGTTAAGTATTTGTTCGATATATGAGGCGTATCTTTATACACGAGTAAACAATGCCGGCCTTGTACTCCCGTATCGTTTTATTGCTCGCCGCAAGCATTGCGGTTGTACTCTTGAAGTTTACCTATTTTTGTTTTGTGCATTCTAAAAGAAAGTGAACAAAATACCCAAATTATTATGATACATTTTTAACAATTAAATAAACATTTTTTTATACTGTATTATTTTCTGGGGTATGTCCCAATGTTTATAGAATAAGAGAATGTAGTACTCCCGCAACCACGATGGCTGCAAAGCTTTCAAAATGTTGAATAAAAAAAAACGCATTGTAAGCCGCAAGTCTTTTATCCCATTTCGTATATATTTCGATTATTATAAATCTGTATTTTAAATCAATTTACTATATTGTGATAAACAATTTCACTAAAAATGCTTACTATTTCGTAATATTTATGTGTATTAACAAATGTCCGTAAAAACAACATTATGCTATCGTATTGGCAACCCTATTAAGAAGCTACTGCAATATTATATGTCACTGTGCATGAGCGTAAGCAATGAAGGATAACGACATAATTTAAAAATGAACGTCAATCTTCCGTTACGAAAAATGGTACTATATATTAGATTGAGACTGACGGAACCCCTTCAGTCGTCATATAGATCTCTTATGAAAAACAATCAACTAAATAATCATTATGGACGAGAAGGTATAATATTGTGTAGTTATTAAAGGTTCAGTCAGTGTAATAATATTACTTTTATTGTTTTAGGCAACTGAACAAGCCACTGAAGTGACAGAAGCCAAGTCAGAAGTGGAAATCGCAGAGAACAAAGACGAGAAGACGCCAGAGACACCTGAAACTGAGCCACTCACTAATGGCAGCAGCGCTCCTGAAACTCCTAAAGAAACTACGCCAATCAAAGAAGAGGCGCCCGTTGTTTCTGTGAGTGAGCCCATTCCCGAGGAGCCCAAAGTGGAAGTACAACCAGAGCAACTACCACTTAACGGATTATCTCTAGAAGACAAAAAGGATCTCCCTGCCGAAGACGACAAGAAAGTCGAAATCCTGGAGAGCAAACCCGAGGAACCCACCCCCGCGGCCGAAACAGTACCGGCCCCTGAAATACCTGACAAATCAGAGGTTTGTGTCGAAAAGACTCCATTAATAGAATCCAATCCTCCACCGCTTCCCGCTAATCCACCTCCTTCTTCAGTGGCATCCTTTGCCGCCACAACAATGGCTCCGCATTTAACAGAAAACACGCTCATAGATAACACAACGAATTCGGAAGTGTCTGCACCATTCACTGCCCCACAGGAGAGCACTGATAATGCACCAATTGTTACGCAGGACGATTCGACAAAAAATGAAATGGTTACAAATACTGAGGGTAATGTTGAACCTCCAGTGTCCAACGACAACAACTCTGAAATGCATGAAAAAGAAGTAGAAAATGTGGAAGTCGAGGTCAGTCTCAGCGAGCCTTCCGATAACGGCGTAGAGTCGAGCATTGCCGACGCACCAATTGGACCAATTAAACGTGAACCAACCCCCGAAATCGAAGAAAAACAGCGCATAATAGAAGTCGAACAGGTCGTAGTAATTAAAGACGAGCAATCCACAATTGAAGACGAAAAGCCTGTGATTAAAGAAAACGGCAAAGTTGAGGAAGAAACTGTCGACAATGCCATTAAGACTAACGGATTCGGAGACTCTGACTCAAATAAAGATTTTCAAGGTAATGAGTGTGATAAGGAATTGACAGGGAATGATAACGATAACACTGATCTCGAGAACATTACAAAGAAAACCAAAGATTTGACACTCACGAACAGCGACAAAATCGAATACAATGGCAACATGGAAGTCACAGAGAATATGTCTCCGGACGCTGATGATTCCGAGCATAAGATGCCGATGAGCCCCGACCTATCATCATGCGAAGTGCCACCACCGGACGCGCCCCGCGACGAGAGCCTGGCGTCCGAGTCGTTCCCGCTTCCCCCCAGCGAGCTGTGCCGCTCCGAGTCCGACGCATCAGCCGCCAGCCCCGAGCCCGACGACGCCGCCCTTCCGGCTCAGGTGAATACAGCCAGCGATTTAGTTAGTAGTGGAGCTGACGTTAGTGTGTAACCTCAGGCATGCATGGATTGTCAATAACCGGAGGACTGCGAGACTTCGACTGCGCTCTACTCACTTCCGCTCCATCTCCCGTTCCCATGCTTGGTTTCTCTCATATCCGTATTCGACTATGTTCGCTCTCGAGCACACGTATTCGGTACATACTTGTGCTTAGTGGCTAACACAAATTGCTTACATCACTAACTTTTTTATTTCAATGCACAGTTTGAAGTTGGATTTATAATAAAACATTGTAATGTAATAATTTATTGAATGTTCATTACATTATAAAGTTTGACTTGTATTTTATGCGTGACATATATTTGCTCTCTCGTGTATCTCTATTCTCAATGCACAGGCACACAAAATACAACACTTCACAAAACATACTTATTTTTGCTGAATATGGCGTTGATATTAGTTATAGATTTAGAGTTCGTATATAATTAGTTATTGCGGTCTGTTTACTTCTTTGTAATTAACAAGTAATGTAGTTTGTTGGATTATACTTATTTGTTATTTTATTGTTTGTATCCTATCATCCATCTACTTATGCCCGGTTCCTATAATTAACTATTAGCCATCGGTAACAGTAATAACTATTCGTTTGAAAATAACATATAATTTTTTTTATTATTTTTCATATTTTATGCTGGTAGTTGTTGGTAACTTAACTTATGAGGCGTATTTTATAGGAACTGTTTTGACCTATTATTTAACTGTTCGTATCAAAAACAATTTGTTTGACAGATATAGGAACCTGGCGTTAGTTATGTAAAATAATAAATTATATTTCTATGTGGATATTATTCATGATTTATTTGTGTAGATAATTATAACTAATTCGACAGATTTATTTTAAAGGTGCTTGCATGAGGAGAGGTATCCTTTTGGAGCCAAAATACCTTCATGAAACTTGTAATGTATATATTTTATAACATTTCTGCCACAAAAAAATACTATTTAATAATTAGTTATAATAATTAGATTCATTAGAACTAAAGTTTAATTAATATATTTTTTATTTTAGTTAATTTTTTAAGGTTATATTAAGTGAAAACTAATATGTAATTTGTGAATTTCTAGGAGATTATCACTATAGCCGACAAGATGGATATTGTGGTGCCAGAAGTTGAGATTCCATCGAGCGACGTTATCACGGTATGTAGATATAATTCTTGTATAATATGCTGCATGGATGGAAGCGACTTCTACTACAATTTTATTTGCAATTTAATAATTATATTATTAAATTATAAAAGGTCTGTTTATCTAAGAGTGGTAGGCAGTGGTACCCAGTCTGCCGATCCAAGTAGTACTAACACGAGTATACAGACCGTGAAGTGATTTAGCCGCGTTTCGGGATCAGTTGCCAATTTCAATTAGGCCAGCACAATAAATGTGACTGCTACTTACAGTTATTGAATTGTAGTAGCAGTGACTTGCATTCATGGACCACAATGCAACCCAACATCAAGCGGGGTGCTGTCATATGTCGAGACACAATAAAAAAATGTTGGCTAATGTATTTTTTTTAAATTTTATGTCTGGGTTTTCAGGAGACGTCCACCGAGGTAGCGGCGAACTAGGCTGTCACCCCACTCTGGTCCGGCCTCGTGTTTATTGTCACTCTTCATATGGTGTGATATCGAACTAAGTTCGATTATTATTATCCATCTACTATTATTATGTGGATTTGAGTTTAAAAGCGATCCGTTTATTCAAATGATCTTATAGACTAAGTTTAGTGTGCTTCGCTTTATTTTTGTATAATTAAGATCTTTTATACGATTTATTCAATAGGGAGTTTGTTTTTATATATATATTTATAATTATATACAGAATGAAATATAATTTACGAGTAGGCAGTGGAACCGGTGCGTGTTAGTTGGTGCCATTTGTAACAGGGGTGGGTGCTTAGAACAAGTCAGTGATAGTGCAAACCTCTACATTATTTTAGTTTAGCGGCACATCTATTTTTATTTATTCAATTATTTCCAACTGTCAACGTAATTATGTAAAACATCACCGATAATCTCTTTTGTGAATTATCATTTTAATTTGTTGAAATTTTGACTTAATATATTTCGTGAGTAATGGTATATATATTTGGCAGCTGTATATGGAGTATAGTATATGATATTTAACACATAAACGAGGGTGGCCTATAGTGATTGACAGTGGACGTCGGCGCCGGCGGTTGAAGGCATTGCATAGCACAAAGCCTTTATTATTTGCATTATCTTTGATATTAAGATTTAAGGTATACCATTTGAAATATTAGGAGAATGATATAAACTTTAGTTTATGACTATACTTAATGTATATATGAGATAATACTAAAATTTGAAAGTTTTGAAAGCAACATCTGTTGATAATATTATTTACTCAATTAATTGTAAATTTATAAGTTCTCAATTTATGCCTTTGTCTTATTAAAATATGTTTTAATGAGATGTTTTGTGCACTGTCCGATTTGCCTCTCTTAATATTAATTTTGTAAATTAAGCTCTCTTCTATATAATATATATTTAATGCAGCTAGTCCTCTCGGGAGATCAATTTAACTTTGATATGAACTTCGGTGTGTATTAGTGACTGGACGTATTAGCTATTGCTCCTCTCGTCGTGTTCGCATACGAAGACTGAAACAAACTAACAAACACTCCGAGGAATTAACCATTTCATCGGAGTGACTCAACAATTATATTTAAAATTAACAATTTGCCAAATTTTTGATATCAGTAATTGGATGTGGCCAAGTTTATATCGATGCAGGACTTCTCTTAGATATTATGATAATTATACATTTTTTTATGCATATACAATATTATAATCCTTAGATGTGTAGTTTTGTGTACCATGTTAGTGAAGTTAGTTATTGTGCTGCGCCTCGAGTATATTTCCCACACATTGGGCTCAATGGCCGAGTATACATATATATACTCTGTTATGACGTTCAATGTGTTACCTATATATATAAAAGAATGTGGTAAAGTCTAGTTGTCTCATAAGATTTGATATTATTATACAAAGTTGTGACATTTATTTCTCTATAGAATGTCCAATGTAATGATTTGATAATCATTTATTTGTGATTTTATACAAACTCATGTAGCACTAACTAGGTGGGAGATTTGCTCCTAAATTTAGTTATAAATTGTGAGTGAGACATTCCATATCATAAGTTCAATATTCGAGGCGGGTTTCAGGAGAGTAATTTTAAAAACTTTTAATCTATTTGATATTATTGATGTGAAATTCGTACATTCATCAACATGCATCAGACATTAATACTCAACGGCGACTAGAGTTGCCGTCCATTTCTTATAAGTATGTTATCTCATGAATTGGTTTATTATTATTTGTAAATAAAATGCACAGTTATAAGAATTTATTATAATTTCAATTCCTTTAAAAATTAATCAATTTCACATTCTCATGTAATATTTAATCTCATTGGATTTATTATCAATTCTCGATATTATTTTGTGATGGTATTATTTATGTTGTCAATACATCATCCATTAATGTGTAATTTTCTATTTGTAATATTACGGAAATTTGATGTGTGAATGTCTCTTACCAATAAATACATTTTAAATCATATTGTGTTTTAATTTTTATTTTCCTTAACTCCTTTATCCTATTTATCAGTTTGTGATACTTGACGGGTAGACCTCCAACTCCGTTTGCTGCCACAGTGAATGAGTTTCATCTTCTCTGCTCTACATAATTTTTGCTCCGTAGGAGCAGGTGTACGGACAGCTGTTGTCGGCTCAGATGTCTGGCCATGGTAGCAGTCGTTTAATCGACCACATTCAAGCTGTCGTATCTACACCCGGCGCGGGGCTTTTGTGTCATACCTATGATACAAAAATTATTGGTGTTCAACGAGGCTTGAGTTATGTTATAATTAGGGAGAGTGGCGAAATGTTTGTTTATTATTATGAAGACATAAACAACACAGGAACCTAAAAATTGACCACGGCATCAGCCTTCTCAGTATTGTTGGCAAGTTGTATGCAAAAGAATTGATTGTAAGGGTGATGCATAAAACAGATGATAAAATTTAGGAAAGGGATGGGATGTATGAATAAAATATTTTCTCTAAGATGCGTCAGCGAAAAAATAAAGATGTTTTGTGCTTTTGTTAACCTTGTAAAGGCATATAATTGAGTGAATTATGGCAGCAGCTGTTCGAGCGTTTGGTCCGTGCACTGAAATCTCTATGAGGATTTCAGTCCAGTGCATATGTTCGAATTATTGGGGCGCTATCTGACTGGTTTGGCATTTCTAAGGGTGTCAGACAGGGATGTGTAACGTTACCATGGCTCTTCAATCTATTCATGGACAGTTGTCTGAAAGATTTGCGTGAAAGGAAGTATTGTTTGAGAATGACTGACTTGTTGATCAAATGTCTCTTGTAGGCCGACGATCAAGTTATCCTTGCATCTTCGGTGTATGAGTTACAGAAAATTATGAATTTATTGAATGCAGAATTAGAAAAGCAAGGTATGAAAGTGAATGTAAGTTAAACTAATGGTATTGGAGAGAGAGGATGAAATGACGGAATGTGAGATAATGGTAGATGGAAAGAAAGTGGAACAATTCAACCAATTTGTTTACTTGCAGAAGGGTAACATAGTGAACGGTGCCATTCAAAGTATAATATCCCAAATGTCACGGATGGCTGTTCATAATGCAGTGCTTGTTCCTACATTAAAGTATGAAAGTAAATGTTGGGTGTGGCAGAAAAAGCATGAGAGTGGAATTAATGCTGTAGAAATGCGGTCGTTAAGGAGTGTATGTGGAGTGCTGATAGCGGATAGAATAAGGAATAGCATAGTGCGCGATAGATGTGGTTTGAAAGAGGATGTAGTGACTAGGATTGGCAAAGGAATGCTTCGATGGTTTGGGCACATGGAAAGGATGAGTGAAACTAGATCAACAAAAAGAATTTATAAATCTCATGTGTATGGATGAATGCAAGAGATTATTAACATAATAGATATGAATATTACAAAATAAATGTTTAATGTTTATTTTTATAAGATACATATGACTAGAATAACTTAGATAACTAAAAAAAAATCATACAGATGACAAACTGGAATAATACATTAATAGTATGATGCAGTGAAATAAACAAATTTTATGCAGCTTTCTATCGCATTTATTTAGGTTTTGTTTTTACAATACTTTATTATTCCGATGTAATAGTAAGCCACATAAAAGTTGTTTAATTCATTAATCTGCAAAATCTAAGAAAATATTATGATGCAGCTTATTCGGAGCAATCTACACCCTCTAACAGGTGAATAAAATCCAACAAGACATCCTTCTTTAGCTCGTAGAAATTATCAGTGCACTTCTTGTTGGATGAGGAAGTTTTCAAAGCCATATGAAAAGCTGGATAATTCAATGTCTTCATGGAGCATGTCCCTATGATCAGTTTTAAGGACCAATCAAAGTCAACCACAACATTACCACATTCACTGTTGTAGTCTAAAATACTTTCAAAGATCATCTCTTCACATTTGTCCTTGATAATAGACATAAGATAGTCAACTTTGCTTTTATCTTCTGTCTTGGTTTCTAAGATTTCTTTAACCTTCTCCAAATCAAATTCATCTGCGAGCAAAATCTCTTTCAATTCAGACTTTGCTTGTTGCATGATGGGGTGTGGTACATCTATTCCGGGTGGATTCCGTTCAAAGTAAAGGTTTTCGATGAGTCCAGTAGCAATCTGTAAATTAAAAATACAAGTTTGATAAGTTAAAACATCAATAAATGTCCTTTACATGGTATTATACCTTTTGGAAGATGTCAGTTTCCTTAATTTCAAATATTCTCTCCATGGCTTACTTCAATATAACACTTTCCTTTCCTGCAACGCAAAGCCTAATGTGGAAGCTGCGCGACAAAGCTTCACCAAAATATTGATCTATCGGATGGGATTCGCCGGCTGATGGCCGAATGACATTTGACGTTTTGCGTATTGTTGTATTTTGGTAACGTATTCGAATACGCTATTCCGATACTTGAACACAACTCTTGATTACAATGTTCCTTGCTTGAACATTTAGAACTCGCGAATGAATGTATGTATGTATGCTGCGGTCCAAAATTAAAACTAGATAATTGAAAAGTAAATAAAGATGACAATTTTAGCAATATATGAAGAAAAAGAGTGGAAGTTAGGGTCACGCCATTTTTAGTAAAAGGCGTGACCAGGCGTGAAAAGCTCCTCCTGAGGCTCCCACCAGAGTTATTAGACATAATTCGCTCCAAGAACCTTGCACTGTGATTGATTCGGAACTGCTCATCCGATCAAATCTTATCGGATTGGCACGCAGCTCTTATCATTAGGAACATTATAACCAAATCTTCTAGCAGAATTATTTAGTGCATGCCTTGAGCATTCTCGCATTCCCAGGCTTTAAACAATGCCGTCGTAATCGGCATCCACAAACCCGGCAAACCCCTTAACAATCCAACTAGCTACAGACTTCAGACCCATAAGCCTCCTAAAGGTTTAGACAAACTCCACGAGAGGGTAGTAACTAAACGTTTGCGAGCCGTTTTGGAGCACTCATGTAACCACCAACTTCTCTGCATAACGGAACACATACGAGACAAGATGTTCCCAACCGACGGTTACATTGGGCCGACAGTGGCTGTCTTTTGCTGATATCTTGCTGTGGTCGCGCTGGTGTACCCCAAGGCTTAGTATTAGGTCCCATTCTATACACTGCCTACACCCACGACACTCCAACCCCAAAAAAGTCAAGCTAAGTCTATTCGCCCATGACACGGTCATATTTCACATATGTCCCAATATTAAATTCGCACTCCTACCGGTGCAGAGCGATTCACGCCCTGGGCCTCCGGTTCCGGAAATCACCGAATCCGCTTCAACTAAAAAACTCTTATATACCTCGGTCCAAAACTGTCAAGTACCTTGGCATACTCACGTCACGCCATTCGCCATCACTAAGGCTCGTTATGTATAGGTTGCGTTCGGGCGAACACTAGAAAATTAATTAAACTGTTAGTTAACTCATAAAAATTGCTAAGGATAGCGAAAAATTTAGCCTTTTTACGCTTTGTGTAAGTGCGACGTCACAAGTATATACGAGGGTTGTGGGCATGTCCATCGTGCCCACAACGGTGGATTAAAGAATGCAAATCTTTAACTTATATTGTAAAAGGTGATATAACAGAGGCGTCTCTAGCCCTTGTGGCGCCCGTGTGCAACCAGTACCCTGGCGCCCTCTAGTCTAGGAGCGGGGCAGTGGCGTAGCGTGGAAGTCGGCCGCCCAGGGCGGAAGTCAGCCGCCCGAGGCGGGAAAAAAATTTGCCGCCCCCTTATTTAGGAGTTTCAATCATAGGTACAACAAAAATATGAACTTCAGGTTCAAACTACGATTTATTTTAGTTTTTTTTTATTTTGCCGCCCTCTAAATGTGCCGCCGTGTTTCTTCATGTTCCCTCCAAGACTCCTTCTGAAGTTTTAGTAAAGGCTTTTCGCCGCTTTACTAAAACGATCATCATCAACCTCACTATCATCGTCATCATTTGATGAATCACTCGCGTGGTTCATCTTTACTTGACAATGTTTTAACATTGAACCATATATTTTTACTTTGACACTGGCAAGTTAAATACTAAAGCCATAAACAAGAAGAAAGAAACAGTTTTATTTTCAAACGGAAATTCGGACGCAAATGGTGCAATTTTAAATGATGGGAAGCAAAAAATTTTTTTTAGGAAGGAAGGGGTTAAAAGAATTAAAATATCACAACTTCGTAGTCCTTTTATAGTTGTAGCCGACAATCATTGTAGTTAGCAATGATTATCGGCGTGTTGTCAAACGAATCAAAAGTGATACTGCATTACGCCAATTTAATCTGGCTGGTTAAGGCTGATTTCACGTTGAAACAAATGTTATTGTGTAAATTTAAATAGAGTAGGAAACACGGGGCGGGTCGGGCGCAGGGTCTTTAAGAGCGACGGCGCCGCGTGCGACGCATCTTTGGAGGTGTAATGCGCCCCCTTAGACCCGGCGCGGCGCCTGTGTGCACCGCACACCCTGCACCATAAGTAAAGACGCCTCTGGGTGATAATAAAATAAAACAAGATAAATAATTAAAATTATTTAATTGAAATTGTGTAACTCCTTACAAAGTAATTATAATACTACATGTTGTACGCATACCCATTTGTTGTGAAACACAAGTTTATAGGCGAACAAAAACGAAATTAAAACATAACTGCTCTATTTTTTAAACAACGTATAAACACTATAATATTTAGATATGAAAATAACCTTAAATATAATAAACGGCAAGATAATTTAAAGTCGCTTATTATTGTCACGTTTTAAATGCTATTGTGATGTGCTTTAAATAGTCTAAAATCATATAATATGTCTACATTATAATACTAAATGAAATAAAAACATTCGAGACACCATTGCACATCTATGTATATTTGCAAACCTACAACATTAAATATTAAATGCAAAAATAATTTCAAATTTGTGATGTCAGTTTATTTTTTGTGAATATATATCAGGTATAGTAGTACGACTTTTATAAGTTTGTAGCGGCAAAATCTAATTTTTTGAATGGCGCGAACCATTTTGAGCCAATCATAGCGCGCGCTACATGTACGTCCGCTGTTATTTGTTGCGTAGGCGCTTTGGAGTCCGCGCCTCGCCAGTTGGTCGTTTTCATTCCATGCGGTTATAGTCGCATGGAATGAATAGGACGCTTTTCTGCGTAACAGAATATTAGCGATGCTATAAAAGTAGTACTTCTATATCAGGGTTGGACTGGTCTTACAAAAACTGGATCGAATTTTTGTTTGTTTGTAAATAATAGTACACAGAATCATCAATTGTAGTCAAAAACAAATCAGCCCAGTTTTTATGTAACCAATTACAGATGCATAACATTTTGCCTTTTTAACATTTATAATTATATTTTAGCACTTAACAACAGTCATGTATGAACTGATTGGCTAATTTATTTATTTAAATGTAAAAGCCTAAACGAACAATGCTGTCACCATTAAATAAAACTTCCTGGCAGTTCCCATGAAATTTAAAGAATTTCGAGAGACCTCGCTTTTGTCCTATGTTCGTTTAGTCTAGTCTTCTTAAGCTGATACAACAAGGTCATAGTTACTTTACTCAACTTTCTATCCAAAACTTTCCTGCCAAAATATATCACCTAATCAGCCAATGAGTAAGCCTTCTTTTTTCTTGCTGAACCCATTGTCTAATTTTTGCACGATATGATATTTAAGCGAGTACGATTTTTAGAACAGCCGCGGTTAGTTTTAGAAAGTGGGGCCAACTTTATTGAAAATTATATAACCAAGTAATATCAGACTTATGAATAAATTAAATACAGAGGTAACACGTTGAAACATACTTCTATGCAATTCAATTTGTTTGAATTTGTAACTTCAGCTTTAAAACAACTTATTTTTCACTCTCTAATTTATGTTACCCTCTATAAGGCAAAGGTTTTAAATCCAATTTAAAAAAAGAAAAACGTCCTAACTTCTTGGTCGTATTTACATTTAAAAAAACTCTACGTTCTAATAATTGTATAAAATACCATGAACACGTTATTTATTATAACAAATGAATAAACTAATTGGTATTCGATTACTATATACCTATAAACATTAATAAACATTAATTAACTAAAATTCGAGAATACGTACTGGTAATAAGAAAAAAAAAAACAAAACATATTTACACATAGCACCGCTGACAGTATAAACAAATACTTATTTACTAAATTATTTAGTGCACATAAGAATGGGATCATTATTAAGGTGAACCTCACTTTTTAAACTTATTCTGGAGATTTAGGGTTATTTTTTTAATTAATAATTTTACGTATCGTAATTATAAATTGAATGAACCTTAGACCTAATAATTTGTACTATAAAAGCCAAAAATGACCATTTTTATTAATTCATTTAATCGTTGGCTTTATCTAAAGTGGCACTGTAATATTATAAAAAGGTTTTGATATAATCCATAGTCTAATTATTACAGGTAATGACATGCAAAAGTTTGTCATAATATTACCTGCTATAGAACACTAAGAAACATAAGAGATAAATGAATAATTAAAAACGGACGGCTCAAAAGATTGTTGATTGGTAAATCAGGGTCATTCTTAAAAAAAAAAAAGTGTTGATAACCACAGTTTGTTTGAATTTTTTTTCGTACAAGAAAGCGAGTTTTATGTCATGTTTATCAAAGTCCTGTTCCTGTGGAAATTGAGGCGTACCAGTTGAGTTGATAGATATCTGTTATTAACTTTAAACTACCGTATTCATAAGATCATATTATACAGAAATAGTTGACGAGGCACACTTTTTAACTATTTACAAATTCTTGAACAAAAAATAGTATATATTTTTTGTACAAAATTAATTATTTTTTTAGTAAATATGTATTATTGTTTAGTTAAATATTATCAGTATTTTATCTTGAAATAATTGCATTTAGCGAAATTAAGTACTATTTTGTAAAGTATTTATTGCTTTTATACAACCCTTTTGATCCGATAATAAACATAAAATTTGACATAATAAAGTGACATAAATTTTTTTGTTACATTGGCAAACATAAGTAGCCCTATCCGTATATGAATCCATGAGATCCATGGGAGTTGCCGCTAATTTTAAACTTGATATTTTTTGACATAACACATATTAAATTCTTTAGACGACAAATCGCAGGGCCATGCCGCCCGACATTTTCTGCAACTTTGTAACGTCACCTTGTCTACATTAACCAGCTATATCGGGGGACAACGCAGACGACGTGGTGTTCCTGTCGGGCGACAGTCACATGACAGATGTCGCCTAGTGAAAATTGGGCACAGGTATATCTATATATAACTATTATTTATATTTTCAATAATGTATCAGATAAAATTGTTTCTACATAAAAACATTATATTTGTTAAATCATCTATTTAAACACATGTTTGTACTATTATTCTTATATATAAATAAATATATATTAAAGCATCCATCACAATGTTTGTTCATGTGCAATTCTCATTTCATTAAGTACCACTTTTCCCTAAATTATTATTTATGTAATTGTGCTGGTATTTGGAAGCTATTTCATTGGTCAATGTTAGTTGCACGTTTTCTATTGGTTAAAATTCAGAACCAAAACGACGTGCCTCTGCAAACTGTTTGGAAGCAATACTAAATTGAAGCACATTCTCATTATCCTCAGTTTCATTAACAACAAGCAAAATAACAATCAAATTAAAAAAGACCCGTGATTGGTGGAGAGTAATCAACTAAACAAGCAACTAATGGCAGTAGGTTGGAGCCAATCAACATGACGGTAGGTGACCGAATCAACGCATGAATGCCACCTCGCCCATTGTACATTTCTTAAACACTCCTAAGCTCATTAACAGACAGAGTCGTGAGTACGGACAAATCAACAAGTCTCCCGTTCGCATGACCTGCGTCCTTGAAACTTAAACATTCGGTTTTAGTTAGTTATTAGCGTAGACTCATAACTATTGGTTCCATAATTCTCATCAGGATACGTATATATAAACCTTCTATATCAACAAATGTAAATAAACTTTAATTAAAACAAGAAACAAAAATTGTAAATGACCACTTTCTACTTCGAGATCATTAAGTCACGAAACAAAATTGGTAACATATATTCTGTACATACTCGGAAATAAAATCTGCCCCCTTAGCTCGGCAATCCAAGAAGCATTTTAAATAACTTACAAGAACAGAATGTCTAAAAAATATATTTAAAGGTTCAATAAAATTTCACACAAAACAACGGAGAAAACATTGATCATTACCAGCCTATTAAGTTATTTAAAATGAGTTACAATAATATTCCTTGCAGGTCTTTATCTTGCTTCTTGGATTGCCGTGCTAGGGGGGGGGGGGGGGGCTGTCATTCAAATAAAATAAAAAACAGATTCGAAACCTTAAACCAAATCAAAATATAATTAACTACTACATTTGAATAAAAATAATGTGATGTTATAAAGCATTAAATAATATTCGGTTTATGAGCCCTCATGGTACATACAACAACGATAAACAGTCGTGCCATAACTAAAATGAATCAACTAACTTATTTTTGATGTTAATATCTTATTTCTTATATTTTATAATTATATGATTATGCTTGGTTTTATTGTATCATAAGACACGTAATATATGAAAAAAGGCAAAGGTTTTAACGACTGATAGATATTTTTATAAGTACAATAATAGTAAGTACGTTATGGTAAAAACAATATTAATTAAAAGTTATAAAAGTACTTAAGAATTATTATCTGAAATGGAATTCGAAATCAAAAATGTAAACAAAGGTGTTGCCAATGCAAAACAATAACTTCAATAGTATAGTTTGTTGAAAAGCTCCAAAATATTGTTTTAAATATATATTTTAATCATGTAAACAAACATGTAAAACAAAATATTATACAGTTTTTGGTCAAATATATAACTGTTTCAAATCAAAATCTATTTTTTTTATATATTTTCAATATTTGACTCTCCAAAACAATATGTACAATTATATAAATTGTTAACAAACAATTTCACAATATTATATGAAAATATTAAAATGATTGATAAAAAATAATACATAAGAATCGATTCAAGTTATCCATCCTGTTGCGTATCATTGGCCGCCAAATTATCTACCCCTGAAACGTCACTTTGACAGTGACATTTCTTTGTTTACATTTTTATTCTCTAATTCAATTACAATTTTTATAAGTACATATTTCTTCAACATGAACGCTCATAAAATATAAATAACAACTAATTATCTAAGTACTGAGGATAAAAAGCTGAACTCAATCGCGGAGATCACCAGCTGCCGATAGAGTTCAGAAATTTTAATCTAAAAATGAGCTTTATGTCACCCAATTTATAATTTAAAAAATATTTTTTCAAACAGGATTCATATTCATAACAAAAAACATTTTTCTGTGTTGCGATTATGTTACAAAATGTATGGGAACTGGTTTCAATAGCGATATCTCCAAACGGACACACGTTACAACAAAGCTATCGTACTAAAGGCTTTCCAGTGAGCGATTTTTTAAATTTGACTATTTACGGATAGAGGACACCCAATATATAAAGTAGGAATTACTGTCAATTATGTATGACTTCATATATAATTGACATATAACTAATTATTTTTTACGATCCAAATAATTTATGTATTCATTCACAAAAGTAAAATAAAATTGTACTTAAAAAGTGATAATTTAAATATAACTAAATTCGGTGGATTTACGACAGGCAATTATAAAAGAAACCTAATAAAGGAATTAATAACGTTGAAATTTATATTGTTTTGTGGAGATTTTTAAACCGCTGAAAAATTGCTCAAATCCAAAAACTTTGTGTGTAATCGCTATTGGCGGGTGATACCGATCTTTCTACAATAACAAACTGTTTTATGTTATAAATTTGTATCCTATTTAAGGCTCTGTACCTTCCTAATAACATTCCTTTATTCGTCTCAATTTTCTCTTTTTTTTTATTGCGGCTTACTATCGTGATTCTAAAAAACTTTGGAAAGTATGCCGTGACTATAGGCGGTTTATGTTATTTAGAAAGTAACAGAGCCTTAAGACAAACATCTGATATGTGATCGTTAGTTGACAAGTCCAGCATCCTTGGCCATGGCATAGAAAACTGAGTTCTTGTCCCTTAATAATTCTTCTGGTGATGAAAACTCGACAAGTTGCCCATGATCAAGCACCATGACGCGTGTTGAATCCATTATAGTGTTGAGACGATGCGCAATAGTTAGCACTGTACACGAAGAGAACTCCGAGCGGATTGTTTTCTAATAAAATAATTAAGTAATTATGAATTAAAATAATTTCTTCGTCGATCTAACGGGGATATTTAAAATACTGGCACCACGGGGATTCCCTAGTGCCAGTAATCATGGAGCTGTAATAATAAAGAGAGTTGCGCCAGTAATCATAAAGAGAATAATGATAATTGTATCAGAATCGTGGAAACGGGCTAGCGGGCGCGTCTACTACTTCCAGTCATTTAACTGTAGTAGCAGTCATTTTTAAGAACCGCACTTCAGCTTAACACCAGGCGGGGTTCTGCCAAATGGTAAACTACAAAAAATGTAAAAAAATATTTAAAGAGATAAAAGGACCACCTTCTAGGGTCCCGATTCTACAAAACCTATCCTACTCAAACTTACCAAACCCCTTCTTTAGTTTGGTGTATCCACAAAGGTAAAGCAAATTAAAACCGCAAGATGGCGTAGGAATAATTATGTCTACCTGTATAAGATCATCAGTTTCAAGATCTACAGCAGCGGTGGCTTCATCCAATATTAAAAGTGGTGTTTTCCTTAATAGTGCTCTCGCTAAACATACAAGTTGACGTTGGCCCACTGATAAGTTCTCACCACCTTCAGACACCTCATGCTTGAGACCAGCGCTCAGACCTGAAAATGATTAAACAAGATTTGTTAACTCTAAAATTTATAATATTTAGATTGAATATTATAAATATTTATTAATAATAAAAGGTATATATGCACCGGGTTAACATAACAATAAATTAAAAATATTTTTTGACATTATATGGCTTTTAAGGCTTTTTAAGTGTTTGTATTTAGAAATATGGTCTATATTAGTGTAAAATAGCAGAGGAAGCTATGTTTAGTGAGTGTTGATAGTGGCGTGTAAAATAATGTTATTTTATTATACATTTCTATACTAAGCTACTAAAGTGCTTGTACCATAGAAACAGGACAACCAAAGTACGTATATCAGAGATACATTGGTACCAGTGAGTGGTTTCGAACCCGTGCCACTCGGCTTACGTAGCCATTGCACTGCCACTACACCACCGTTGCCTTCCTAGCGCTATTAGCGGTTCGAAGGGAACGCGTAGACTTCGAAACGCGTTTTTCTAACGCGACAGTTCTCCAAGAATACGCCCTAGTTTTGATTGGACGATTTTCTCACAGATTATTATCTGTGAGATTATTCTTAAAACAGTGTTAATTTAGTTGCTTTGCACTTTAGGTTTGAAGAATAAAATAGAATGTTAAGTATAATTGCTACTTACAGTTATTGAATTGTAGTAGCAGTGGCATCCATTCATGGACCACACTCCAGCTTAACATCAAGCGGGTTCCTGTCATATGTCGAGTCACAATAATAAAAATTAAATAACTCATACCATTAACAAATTTCTTCAAATGCGCATGCTCCAGAGACTGCCATATTTCGGTATCTGTGTACGCCTCGAATGGATCCAGGTTGGTTCTAAGGGTTCCTGAGAACAGCACCGGATCCTGGGGTATAATAGTGATGCGCGAACGCAACTGATGTAGACCAATGGTCGAAATGTCGATGCCATCAATCATTATCTTGCCTTTCATTGCTTCTACGATTCTGAAATTATATTACAAATAAAAATATTATTAGTACCAAAGTATTATATAAAAGGACGATACGAATCAGACTTTGAGATGGTATCCGAGCACATGGACAGGCATACGGGCCGGTAGGCGTAAAGTCCCGCGTTCGATTCCCGATCGGAGCAAATATTTGTTTCATAGCTTTTATTTGTAATATTAATAATTTAATAAAATATTACAAACATTCCCACAGAGACAATGAAGCGCCACTTTCCACGATACTGACACGACTACCTCGCTTTACTTACATCCAAAATTCTCTTCATACAAGCTCTACGATTATGGGCACTAGGCAACGCAGCTTTCTTGAGCATGTCTTGGATTTGATCGATAAACATCCTTCTGGGACTGCCTCGTTTAACGCATCCACCCATATCTGATTTCTAAATTGCTCTCATTACTCTACTTTCACATAATATAAAAAAATACAATACCTAAACAATCCCAATGTGAGAGTTGACTTTCCAGCACCAGTACGTCCCACTATGCCAACTTTGTCTTGTGGGGCTATTGAACACGTGATCTCCTTCAGCGCAGGTTCAACGCCTTCCCTATAACCTAAAGTAAGGCTTTCCAACTGAACAGCACCAGTTTCAGGCCATGTAGAACCTGGGCCGTTATCCTTTACCCACGGAGCCTCCTAGAAGTACATATTAGTTATAGTTTATAGAATGTATATACAAGGCGACCGTGGTGTAGTGGTAGTGCAATTAACACGCAAACCTTTGGTTGTCCTGTTTCTACGATACAAGCACTTTAGTAGCTTTATAAAGAAATGTAAAAAAAGTTGCTCGACTTGCCATTGATTCATTGCATTTCGCATGTTAGTGCAGTTCGTGTTAGACGTTCACTAAACTAACCTAATTACAACAGGGATATAAAGAGACAACTTTCGCTTTCTCCAACCCCAATTCACTTTTTATTTATTCATTTACATTTCTATACCAAGCTACTAAAGTACTTGTATCATAGAAACCAAAGTACATACATCAGAGATACATTGGTACCGGTGGGTGGTCTCGAACTCGTGCTTTCCGGTTTGTGTAACCATTGCACTGCCACTACACCACGGTCGTCTTTCAAGCTCTAGGGTTATTTATTGACACAGCAAACCTCAGGTTTTTTAGTATGTTCCTGATGTGATCACTGAACAATATTTTAAATGGTGTAGATAATAATAAAAATCGATTGTCAAATCTGCATTCTCACAAAGATAGGCAGATATTGTTACTGTAGATATTGAGTAATATTATTGAAATAGCATTGCAATAAAGGGCCAATATTTATCTTACACTAAAATAAATAAAGGATATTTATTTTGGACTTCTTTGTACTACTTTTGTAATGTCTGATGACGAAAAAATATATAAATGGTAGTTTCGATACTTGTATTGATAAAACTAATAACAATTTTGCTTTTAATTGCTGTGCAATTGAGTTATTTGGAAAATAAGATATGGATTTTGTATCATCTGTCAATCAACGCCATATTTGTTCTGTTTTAAACTGTCATAATTACAGTTTGATCAATTCGCACACCTAAGCTATACAAAATAAAGGATATATTCCAATTACATGGTAATCTTCGTACATCAAACTATTTTAAAATGCATACGCAACTGTTAATACAATTAAGCCTAAGTCCCCAAACAAAATTAATGATGTTCTTTAAAGATAAAGTACTTATTAAAATTAATCGTTTTAAAATTAAAGATATAATAAATTATGTTAAATAATTACTGAAGTAGGAATACCTGTTCAGTTTCAGCATATTCCTTAATTCTTTCTACAGCTACAATATTTGTCTCCACTTCTGCTGTCATCCTCACCAGCCAGTTTAGGGTTTGAGTAATCTACAAAACAAGAATATAAATTTAAAAATGCAGTTTCGTCTTTAAGAGTATACTATAAACCAGTGGGACACGCCCCGTCGCGTCGCCTGGTAACGTTCACATATCACATGTTTTATTCTTAAATTTTATTGTGACTCGACATATGACAGCACCCCGCTTGATAACAAGCTAGAGTGTGGTCCATGAATGGATGTCACTGCTACTACAATTCAATACCTGTGAGTAGCAATTACATCCACTATGCCGTTTTGGAACCTGCAACTTACAAACTGATCCCGAAACGCGACCAAATCATTTCACGATCTGTATACTTAACTAGACCCAAAGCAATATATCCACCTTTTATTATATTTTATTAACAAACATTTGCAATATTTAAAATACTTAATATAAACAGATATTTTCTCCGACCGTGAATCGAAACCGGGACTTAACGCGCAACAAACCAATCGCTAACCGTTTGTCCACGCCTGTCGTCAGAATAACTTTTACAAATGTGTCGAGTTTTTTTATCGTGATAAATTAAATTAAATCGCAATTGCTCATTACGATCACATCGAACGACAGGCGAGGTTTTATTAACGACAGTGCTTCCTTCACATCCACAATTCCCTTCATACAAGTCCTATAGTTATGGGCACTAGACAACTTTCTTTCGGGTGTCTCTGATTTCATCGAAGAACAGGGTGTTCGGGTCTGCCGTCACATCAGATTTATAAAATTCCTTCGTCAATCTACTTTAAAAAAAAACATAGTCATAAAAACACATTACCTGCAACGCATAACTGACAGAAAGGCCAACAATTCCAGCATTAATGGTAGACCTATTTATAACAGCGAAAATGGCAGCAAAGAATATAATCAAGTTGCCAATCATTTCTAATCTCACTGCCAACCATCTATTGGCGATACAGCTGGGATAATAGCAGGACTGATTGTGATCAACACCTCGTTCTGACTCCGCAATGAATCTGCAAACGTAATGTTTGATTTGAAGAGAAATATTTAAATAGTACATTTTTCCTTACTTGACAAAATTAGTAAACAAAATTAGGAAAATGTTTTTTTGTAAAATGAAAATTATTATTGTCATTTGTGAATTTTCCGTTTCCATATAAAATTTTATAAAAATGATACATAATATACGAGTATGTGAGATTTTATTAACTTTTGTGCATTTTTTACATTTTGTGTATTCTATAGAATAAAACTATAGTAAACGGTTTCCTTAGATAAAGGGCATGGGAAATGGTGATTTTTATGTTTATTATTTGTGTTAATTAAGAAAAAACACATTATACAAGTGACTATGTTATGTCTTACTTTGTCACGTTGCTGACATATGACAGCACCCCGCCTGATGTTAGGCTGGAGCGCGGTCCATGAGAGGAGGGGGCTGCTACTACAGTTAAACAACTGTAAGTAGCAGTCGCATCCACTATGCAGCAGGCGTAGTTGGAACCGGCAACTTACAATCTGATCCCGAAACGCGACTGAGTCACTTCACGGTCTGTACACTTGTAAGTAGTGGCACAAAACAATTAATCAAATTGTCACGCCTTTTTCCAACTGGGATAGGCCACTTGGAGTGCCACTTGCCACGATCCTGACACAACTCCCTCGGTTTCCTCACATCCACAACTCTTTTTATACAAGCTTTACGATTATGGGCACTAAGCATCCCAGTTTTCTAGACAATGTCTCTGATTTGGTTGGAAACACCCTCCTGGGTCTGGCCCGTTTATCGCACCCATCCATCAGATTTACATATAATAAAACATACTAACCTATCTATAACGCCATAAGCTCTGATAGTTGGTGCACCAGTGAGACTCTCGCCAAAATGTGAGTAAATGGGCGATCTTGATATAGACTCCAATCTCTTCAATTGCCTCGACGTCCTCACATAAAACCTCTGCACTACATAGTAAAGTAGTCCAATAGGAATGATAACAGACATGAATATTGGCGTCGAAAAACTCACGACAAACAATGTACCTAATACCTAAATAATAAAATATATATAAATTAAATAATCATCAAATAAATATATAAAATTAATTATATTACTTAATATTGGGATCAGTTTAGTTTCAAATCGTTAAATTACAAAGTTAAATTAATATTACATATTTAGTTAACATGTTAAACACAATATTCTCTACTAATGACCAATGACTAAGGCAATGAATTCTCTCGCTGTTAATCTCTAAAAAATACTTATCATATATATTAAGATAGATGCTAAGTAAATGAAAAATAAGATGAAAATTTATACTCTAGTTATTGAGGATACTCTCGCGTGTGATTGATTGGCAATAAGTTGCATAGAAAACGTTTTATCATCAGATGAGGATGTTTTTAGCGTTTAAGTATAACAGCGGCACGCTATTATAGGACGTTTCGACGATTGATCTGTTAATGAAGTTTCGTATAAATTATTAAAAACGTTATAGTGACAATAAAGAACAGCAATTTGCTGCTTCAAACGTAATTATTAAATTATACGAAGCTTCATGAGCGGGTCAAACGTCAAAATAGTGCCGCTGGTATAGGTGGTGGGAGTTTCTTGGTAAAGAATTAATTGAATAACCTGTTTCACGGCTTTAATTCACTTATTCAATTATTTTAATGTTATTACTTCTCTGCTTATCCCCGTGGGAAAAAGGCGTGACAATTTGATTAATATTACTATGAATATTTAAGAAAAAAATACAAAATTATTAAAAAACCATAGCCTGTACAAATGCCTACGATTATGTAATTCTTGAGTAATGAATCATTTGTCAGGGTATCTTTATCTGAAATGAAAGTACAATTCTACATATAACAAAAGTAAATAATAAAAAACTAAACGCGTCTTATTTATTACGCGTTTGGTTTTTACTATTTTTCCGGATTTCAATACAGAGAAAACAGAGATCACTTAGCTATGATCAATAAATAGAGCATAAAATAGGTTTCCATGTAAAAGAGAATCAATTCATTGTCTACAGTCATTGGTCAATTTACGTACAAAAAGTTTAAAAGAAACAAAAGCAATGAAATGAACAATTAATGTAATCGCTGGAAAAAAGAGTAGAAATACACTTTCATTCTAAACAACCTTCTGATCGAGTAAAAAAATTCGTTTACATTATTTTTTACCGAATAAACTGCGGGGTTAAGTTAGGCAAGTTAAAACGATAATCGTCTCTCGTTGACGATTGGCAAAATAATAGAAGTTAGGTTAAATTCACCAAATTGTGACTATTGATGATAATGATCAAACGTGGCGCACAGGCGGTATTCGTCACAACGAATAATAGTCTCGTTTTATTGGATTTAGCTTTTATTATTTTGACAATCGCCGACGTGTGACGATAATTGTTTTAACTTGCCCAACCTAACCCCGCTGCCTCAAATATAGTGTTTATCTTCAAGAAAGTCCCAACGGTAACGCATATTGGTTGTAACTGGTTAGTATAACATTTTATACACAGTGACAATGATAGTGTATTTCATTAGTATAGTTGAGTTACCTCGAATGTGCAATAAATGACATCCGCCGCCTGGAACGGTAGCGAATTATCCAACACATCAATGTCTTTTGAAAATCTAGAAACAATTCTGCCAATTGGTGTTACTTCGAAGAAATGCATAGGAGCTTTAAAGACACCATTTAGCAAATGGACATGAAGGATTTTTGACGCCCTCCAGCATCCCAAATAAGGTGCAAGGTCGGAGACTAGCGAGGCGATTGCTGTAAAAACCCCAACAATACCATATCAAATTAATGGATGACATATTTCAATGCCAATTGAAATTTGATACAGTACAACTAAACATACAGAATCGGAATTATATTTTACCGTCTTGAATGAAAATAATAAATCGAGTTTTTGATAGATCTCAGAGGAGTTTTCGGACCCTTTATAATTTTCTCAAAAGGGTAATAAAATCCGACGTTCCCTAGAAACACTTCCAACAATATTAACAAATAATAAATAATGAATACAATATTCTAAATTTCAACAAGGATAGGACTCACTATGGATGGTGCATGAAAAGAATTATGGTGCAAAGGGAAAGCATTCTACTGTATAGATTCGTCTTCTACATGAAATAAAAATGTGCTTAAATTAATTAGCTTCAAATAATTATACTTAGCTTGAAAAGCCGTCAAAAATCAGCATCTATTTATTCTCTAATAATAAAAAAACAATACGATCACATAAAAAAACGCAACAACCCAATAAATTAGAATTAAAACACATTAACTATAATTTACACATATTAATATTAAATGTAAAACAACATTAAATAGACAAAACTGATCCCAATTAATAACTTAGTAATTATATAACAATAAATTAGATATTAAAATGTTAATAAAAAATGTTCATCAAAAAGTAATAATCTTTTTAAACAGAAAGAATCCAGTTATTTTACATATATTACAATTTAATAATTACTTTAAATGAAATTATAATTTAATAAATCCCTAAGAACCGTACCGCAAAGAAGCAAGAGCTCCATCCCCGCAACGTCATTGGCAGATCATTGTCGAGCACATCGACATCCTTACTGAACCTGTTGAGAATTCTGCCAACTGGTGTGCAGTCGAAGAAACCAATTGATGGCGCTCGCAACACACCGCCAAGCAGACCAGCATGGAGAATGCGTGCGGCGCTCAAACATCCAAGGTACAGCGCCAGGGACGATATCGACACAGAGATAACTAAACGGATATAACACAGTCAATTAAAGAATGGAATTCAAAACAGATTATTCAATCGTGTATATAGACAATTTGCGTTCGATAAATATACAAATACATATTTTACACGCCTAACATAAACTATTAAATATGTTTGTATAGTATAAAACTATTAAAAAATAAAACAGATATCTTTTGGTTTAGGGGATTTCATTACCACCAAGTCCACATTCGTTTTACAATAAAGTAATACAACAATAACGGATTAAATATAATTAAATATATTTATAAAGAAATACGAATATATAATTAAACAGTAATACGAAATTATGAAGTTAATTTTCAATCTCATTCTTAAATTGACTAGGTTATATCATATGAGACAATATGTCTTATAATAGGTTGAATATTAAAATTAACACCGTATGTGCATTCTAATAAAATAAACAATTCAAACATGCATATCCTTTTGTAAATATATTCTAATTAAATAATCAAGAAATATCAGACTTATTTTTATTAAAGCATAATTAATAAAGACTGCATTCCAAATACGCCGAGAAACTACGTGAAAGCAATTTTCATAGATCAGGTAATAATTCCCACCATCACCTCATTAATTTATTTACAATTATTGTTAGTAAAATTAAAATACCCAAATTATTTTATGGACAACTAGCTTTTGTGCCCGCCAATTTGAAAATGGGAAGGAGAAATTTAAATTAAATTTTGGTATAAGTATAAAAAAATTAAATTAGGCTAATTTCTTCTATTAGGCAAAGGTTCTTTTAGTTCTTGTTCATTGTCAGACTCCACCATGATTATGAGTTTAAATAGTTAAAAAGAATATCAAACTACATTAACAGAGGAGCTAATAACAGGTAAAATAATATAAATTGGCTTTATTTTAAGAGTTGAACGCCACTGAAGATGTTCGGTTCAGGTTCATAATTGGTTAGGTAAAGATCTTTCTTAACTGGTTTAGAAATGTATTTATGAAAGGAAAAAATCTTTTGGTAATAACTCATTAAGCCAACTCATGAAGCTGGACCAAACCACTAAAGAACATCATTGGTTGAGTGTAATGCGATGCGAT
This sequence comes from Tinea trinotella, assembly GCA_905220615.1. Lineage (NCBI taxonomy): Eukaryota > Metazoa > Arthropoda > Insecta > Lepidoptera > Tineidae > Tinea > Tinea trinotella. Next base: position 5,187,677 of record HG992311.1, read on the forward strand.
TCTAACCATTCGTATGCATCAATTCATTCATTATGATTGCCATTGAAATTATGAGATAGTGATTTTTCATAAGTGTATGTTACTCTCAAGGGTATAAATAAAGCGGTTATTTAGTGCATTCAGTCGGGATATTAGGAACTTACAACTGTACACAAAAACAACCCTTATTTCAATGTTCTAAGAGTATTATTCCATTATCTCTGCCTATCATCATGGGCATGACAATTTTATTAATTCAAGTTTAACTAAATTAGAATTGTAGCTCTAATGGAATTAAAGTCGCTGTAAAAAAATATCCCGGACAGACATATAGATAGACAATAGACAAAGTTTGATATTTCCAAATCATAGACAATCACTTCAGTTTTATATAGACCATAACATTAATCCACGGTTAAAACATAGATTTTGATTCATTCAATAAATAAATCCCCACAATAATAAAACCATAAATATTCAAAATAATATTTATCTAGAGAATCTCATGCAATACCTCAAAATATATATAAAGCTAATAAATTCAAACTTAATGGCAACTTGACGCAAGCCAATGCGCAATACATAAAATACGATATAGCAGGCTTAAAATTGGCGCTCGCAGTTAACTTCTGAGACAGCACGAAGTTTGGAACGAGCTGTAAATTGGTATTTGTAGTGTATGAAGGTACACACACATACATGTGCAATTACTGGTTGTACAGACACAATCTCGCGCGTATCGGGCAGTACGCTACTACTATTCGGCGAAACGCGTGGCGTAATACATTAGCGGGTCTGTGATTACAGTAATCCTTAGTTATCTGTGTTACAACTGCATGAAGTACACTATACAAACACTACAGTGCTAATTTTTTTAACTTATTGGCTGGTATTCATGACCAATACAAAACAGAAATATTTATTCTGCTTTCAAAAGAGCGTTTTCTACTTAGATATGAAAAGAAATCTTTCGTAACTGTATAACCAGCTTTGAATCTGGACAAATACCAAATTTTAGCGAAAAAACTCAAATCTGACATTTGAAACACGGGGTAAATTATAGATTGTGATGCATAATATATTAGCTTTATATATAATTGTGAATTATATAAGAGAAGTAGGCATGCAGGATTAGAATCATTCAAAACACGATGTATTCATTATTTATAAGTATTTTAGTTTCAATAAATTATTCACAACTCATTTACTATACATAGATTTTGTTTTATACAAAATATAATAAGTTATATAGATAATTTTTGGCAGAATTTATTAAGGGGAAGGTGTTTAATTTGAATAGATATACTCGTATATTTCATTTGTAATATTTATAATTGTTTCGGTATCGGCTTGAACCTCGCGAAAGTGGTTCTGACCTCTGTTATCTCGCAACAAATTGACCAGCATAGTGACGGCAACTGTAAACTGAGCCAATTTTTTCAGTCGTCGGCCTTCTGTGTCCTCCCTTAACATCAGGCAAGTCGAGGTCACATGTCGCCTTCAGATTTGTAAATTTTGCTACAGTACAATTTGCTACAATTTGGTAGCGTACACCACGCACGTCTGGGGGGAAGCGTTGGATGGTAATGGAGAGGCCCTTGCCATCGGCTTGGACATCTCCAAAGCGTTTGACAGGGTCTGGCACAAGGCCCTTCTTTCCAAGCTCGAGGCATACGGTTTACCTGACCGTCTGCGTGGCTGGATAGCCGACTTCCTGCGTGGCCGCTCCATACGCGTTGTTGTGGATGGCAGCGCGTCACGTAGGGTGTCGGTGAATGCTGGCGTCCCTCAGGGCTCTGTGCTGTCGCCGACCTTGTTCCTACTGCATATCAATGACATGCTGGACCTTGGATCCAGCATTCATTGCTATGCAGACGACAGCACGGTGCATGGACGCTACACTGCCCGCCCCGCAGCCGGAAAACAGGAGATAGCCGATATGAGAGAGTCTGTTGTAGCGGAGCTGAACCGGGTTCTTGATTGTATTACTCATTGGGGCGACGAGAACCTGGTTCAGTTCAATGCAGACAAGACTCAGGTATGCGCGTTCTCGACGAAAAAATCCCCGTTTATCCCCCTTCCTTCTCTTTGTAACATTCCCCTTGGTACTTCGGACAGACTGGATATCTTAGGGATGTCCCTTCGCAGCGACCTGAATCACAGGGATCACGTTGAGCGGGCTATTAAGACCACCTCCCGCAAACTTGGCATCCTGAACAGGGTGCGGCGGTTCTTCGCGCCAGAGCTTCGCCTGCTTTTATACAAGGCTCAAATTCGCTCTTGCGCGGAGTACTGTTCGCATCTTTGGGACGGCTCTGCCAAGTATCTTCTCAATGCCCTGGATTCATTGCAGCGCCGAGCTGTCCGAATCATAGGAGATGTAGAGGTTACGCGAACTCTGGAGCCTCTGCAATTACGCAGAGACATGGCGGCTCTGTGCGTCCTCTATCGCCTATACCACGGGGAATGTTCCGAGGAGCTCTTTAACCTTGTTCCTATCTCGTCTTTTCACACCCGTAACACCCGCACTGGTCGGGGGAAGCATTCACATTTTGTCGACAGAATCGGTAGTCGAACTAAAAAGTTCGGTGCATCTTTTCTTTGTAGAACAATCGACAAGTGGAATGCTTTGCCAGCCCATGTGTTCTCTCCCTCCTATAACCTTGGATCCTTCAAGCGATGCGTGAAGAAGCACCTTTGGCCGGCATAGTGACGGCGGCTGAGACAGCCGTGAACAAACTCGGTTGTCTCAATCGTCTGCACTTTTGGATCTCCTCTTGCTTATTATCAGGCAGGTCGATGTCAAATGTCGAGTCACAATAAAAAAAAAAAAAAAAAAAAAAAAAAAAGATTGTGACTCGACATATTACAGCACCCCGTCAGGAGTCCAGGAATGAAAGTGACTGCTACTAAGGCTAAATAACAGTAAGAAGCAGTCACATCCACTATGCCGGCCTAAATAGGCAACGTGCAGTTTGGGTCATAAATTATAATGAATAATATTAACCGCTTATGGATGCATTTAATACACTACACTAGCTCAATTTGACAACACGCATAGCGCATTGGTTAGCACAGTCCGTTACGCGTAGTCTCTGGTTCGATTCCCGGTCGGACAAAGATATGTTTCATAGCTTTTATTTAGTCGCGTTTCGGAACTAGGCCGGCATTTCCAACTAGTGTATGCGAATGCTACTAACGTTATTTAACTGTAGTAGCAGTCACCTCCATTCGGGGACCGCACTCCAGCTTAACATCAGGCTGGAAGATGTTCAAAGTCGTACCATAATATAAAAAAGCCGTGGCATGCGAGCGAGAAGTCCTATATAAAAATGATTTATGGCCCAAACTACATGTAGCTATTATCCCCGCCAGTTGCTAATGCGCTAGAACTCTGTCATTGTAACAATACGTGACGTATTGCTTCGACGGAGATATACTGTTTTGCCGATCGTATTAGCCAATGCCAGTATTACGTCATCCCGTCGTGTGATAGTACGGATTGTAATATCCGTACTATTAGATCCAAAACTGACTTATGTATAGTAGACGAGTTAAATTAAAATATATTGACGCCGGAAACGTAAATGAGAATAAGAGGAAATATTTATAAAGAAAAGGCAAAGTTGAAGGTCCAAAAGGAGATGGCAAACCTTGGATTTCCCAACATTCAACGGATCGTGAGCAAAGGAAGGGGAAGAATCCTTTGCCAGAAGTATTTATTGTATTGCGCGTCGACATCAGACCTCGGCATGCTTGATGTAAGCAAGAAGAGTGTCGTCGACGGATAAAACCGAATGTAAGGTTGCCTCAGTCATCGTCACTATGCCAGCCAGATTTCGGCTGTGCGACGACTAATAGGGTCACATAATTGTTATTGTAACATCAGTTTAAATCACTAATCAATTTAACTTTCGCGAATGTTGCTTATTCCCTTTTACCTTCCGAGCATCGATACATAAAATACAATATCATACCATAAATGTGTACATATAATACATTGACAATTCATATATTTATATCCCATTTATTATTTTCAAACCAACATTCATATTAAATAAAGATTCTCATTTAAATAAAATAACAAAAACTTAGCTCAAATACGAAATTGCGACCAGCAGTTGTACTACCTGGTCACATTATCTGTGCAACTCAAAACTTCACTCTAAACCATTGATTCAAAACCCCAGGGGTCCACAGGAGATCTACGTTAGCACTCAGGGGTCTATGTTAGCGTGACAAAAAATGGGGGTTCACAATTTGTAAGCGAGGGTCCACGATAATTTATCTGGTTTCGATAGTGAATAACTAAAATGTTTTAGGAAGCTCAGCGACAGTTACTTGTGAAAACTTGCATATTCCATGTTTAGTACAATGTGTCGAGCTTGCAAAGGCGGTTTTTGTAGAGTTTTAGGAATATGGTAGAAAAGAGGTTATGCGGATCATTATTACACATGTTAGAAAAGTATAGGAGATCTCCCGCTATACGCGTGTTGCGTATAGGGCCACTACTAGCCGGGTGACGTCTCGTCGTTGAAGCGTATATATATACCAACGCTTTGTCGATAAACCATTAACGAGATATTGTACGCGCAATCTCATTGGTTCAAGTTGCTATCTGCGAACATTATGGTACGGCGGACACATGCAGCGCCATCTATCCATCGGCGCAGATACTATATTTGGGCCTCTATAGGCCTGTCGCTACAGAGGTTTATGAGAACAAAAAGTTTGGGTACCTCTGCTCTAAACCTAAACAAACGGCGCGCCCCTTCGTTCGTATAAGTACGGCTAGTATTCTTGTTGCCGATACGCATCTTGTTTTAGATGTTACTTATGTATCGTAACTTTTTATTATTATTGAGACACGGCATTTTACTTCTACTTGCCCCATGGTAAGCAAAGGGTCACTATGCCCAACAAAACATACTTTTCATATAAAACATTTAAATCGATCGATTTATATTATCCTTTAATAAATCATGTGACAAAATTATTTAAATGATTATTTTACACACCGTACCAGAGCGGCAACATGGCGTCGCTTTTTTCGACAGATAATGTGAACAGGTAGAAAACTGTCAAATTCAGAGTATATGGTACACATAAGCTTTATTTTAATATTAATATCACGAGAATCATTATTTATATCGATTCAAAGTAATGAATCAAACAATAAATTTAAATATGGTGCAAAGAAATCGGTCCATTTGAACCCTTGTTAAAACTTACCCTGTCCAAAACCGAGAGCACCATACACGCCCAAATAAAGATCTCTTAATCCAGTATTAACTGTGCCATTTTGCAACTGCAGACATAAAAACATAACCAGAGTAAGAAACATAGAGGTAAAAGAAATAGAAAGAAAGGCAGGCCATGCCTAACTCAGAACTGTCATGTGAGTCGCGGTGCGAGAGAGAGCGCTGCCAGCAGGCCCCCTCTGTTTGTCTTAGGATTTATGGAGGCTGATATGTCGAACTTGATTTTTAGGCATTATAAAACGAGTTACTTCGAAATTAATTATCACATTTTCAACAAAACAAAAAATACTAAAATATGTTCTTTTCTGTTACGTGTGTAACTCGTGTGTGCATCTACTTAGTGTGTACTAACAAACTACTACGCCGCAACGCCGCCGCGCCAGTAGTCTGTTACGAGAGCGACACAAACATAGGGCCTTCTTGCAGCGTTCTCCCTCGCACCGCGACACACTCGATAGCCTCTCTCTGCTACTCTATTTGTGAAGTGACTCAGTCGCGTTTCGGTAAATTCAAAGACGTAATAAGATCAAAAATATATATAATATTAATTTATAATTATAAAAATTGGAGACATTCACTATGCCGACTTAGTTGGAACCGACAACTTACAAGCTGATCCCGAAACGCGATCAAGTCTATTACAGACAACAAAATTATTTTATTTTAATAAAAAAATATTTGTATTATTCAACCTATTCATCAAAAATAAATGCTATGGAATAGATTTTGCTCCGACCGAAAATCGAACCCGGGACTTTGCGCGTAACGAACTGGTATGCGAACCAATGCGCCAAGCCTGTCGCCAAAGTATCAGCATAGATAAGGCAAAATATAATAATAATACATAAACATATTTAAGGCGACCGTAGTGTAGTGGCACTGCAATGGTCACGCAAAGAGCACGGGTTCAAAAAAACACCTACCAGTACCAATGTATCTTTGATATATGTACTTTGGTTGTCGTGATTCTATGATCCAAGCACTTTAGAAGTTTAATGTAGAAATGTTAATAAAAAATAAATATTTACCATATTTTCATCATTGGACCACATCGCGAGCCAATAGTTTGAACCAATCTGGAACACTTGTAGAACCAAATTCATAAGCACTGTAACCGCAGATGCCAACAGACCAACACTCATCAAATAATGCTTGTATACGGTCCATTTCACCTAGAAAATATATTTTTTAAATATGTTAATAACTAGCGGACTCTACATCGTATCCCCACTTTCGTGACTTAATCGCGTTTCGGGATCAGTTTGTAAGTTCCCATAGTGGATATGACTTCTACTATTATTTAACAGTAGTTTGATGTTAAGCTGGTAGCACACCAGCTTAACATCAGGCGGGGTGCTGTTATATGTTGTGTAACAATTAAATAAAAAAAGGTTACAGCGCCTATTGTAAACTTAAATAGACACAAAATATATTAATAAAATTTGCCCAGCCGTTTAGAATATCACACGTATACCGAGGGCCAACCAAACGAGATGAATAGGTAAACAAACTTTTTTTCTTTTCACTTCCCATATAGATTTTGATAAATTCATATGTTTACATTGTTTTATCCCTCAGCTGTAATTAGGTAGGAACGTATTTCACTGCAAGATAATGATATATAAGTGTTAATTACGTTGCGAAAACTGATGTGGCACACATTTTATTTATAACTGTTTTTTTCTAATTCTGTTTGTCTATGAATTTGTAGTAATCGGCACTAAGGAAATGATATCGTAAGTTATAAGTTACCAATATTTTTAAAAACGTAGTCAGTTTAGGTGACTTTTAACGAAGTTGCATAAAAGTTGCTTTAATATTTTATTACTAATGGCACTGCTTTGTAATTTTATTAATGTGACTGCGTGAATCGGAACGGATATTTTCCATAGACAAAAATTTGTTTACCTTTTTATCACATTTGGTTGGCCATAGGTATACAATACATACTCATTGCAAAAGGAATATAATATATAATAATAAAAGTTCTTTATTGCACTAAAATTCACAGGCGACAGTACATTAGCGAGTTGAATGCCATCAGGCATTCTCTGCCGGCTAACCATAGATGTGAGCGAACATTGGGGTGCACAAACAGTGAAAAATAGATTAATTTAATTAAATTACATAAATAAACTAGGATTATTTTTTGGCAAAGAATACGGTCACGGCTCAAGCTGGATATTCAAGCTGTTCTTTTTTTAAAGCAACCGTTTTTCAACATTATATAAGTTATATTATATTTATATAATAGGACTATTATATAAATATAAATTTGAAACTTTGAGAGTTTAAAATCAAAGCAAAAAGTCTTTTGATTCTTTACATTTCTATACCAAGCTACTAAAAGTGCTTGCATCATAGGTACAGGAGGACTAAAGTACATTCACAACAAAGATACATTGGCACCAACTAATGGTTTAGAAGAGGGAACTCTCGGTTTGAGTGAATAATACTCTATACCACTATACCCCTGTCGCCACAATCGCTTGCATTTTGGTATGTTTTAAAGAAGAGTAAATTACAAATGTGCACTTACACTGCCAGTTTCAACCTTCTCCGCTTCTATTAATTTATTATTTTCTTTAAGGTCAATTTCGGATGGTTCGCTTGTATTGCGTCTTTTAACACTATTACGACGATCACCTGCAATTTTAAATAACTGTGAAATGGGCAAATAATAATATTTTAAAAATATAATGCATTAAAAAAATAGGTAAATAATATTATAGGTTAAGTCATGGCACTCATTTGTCTAACTCAAAATTTAATTGTCACGCCTTTTCCCCACAGGGATTGGCAAAAACAAGGAGCTCCACTTGCCACGATTCTGACACAACTCCCTCACTTCCCAAACATCCACAATCCTCTTCATAAAACTCTCCGATTTGGAAAAAAAAGAACCTGCTGAGTCTGCCTCGTTTAACCATTTAAAAACTATATTTCCAATAATAATAAAATAACTTGATAACCACTAAACAACCTTCCTAAACAAGTCAATCAAATCAAATTATCACGTCTTTTTTCCATGTGGATAGGCAGAGACAATATAGCACCACAAGCCACGACCCTTTTTTTTTTGTTATCGCAGGAGAATCCCTTCGGATACCCCGCCACCAAAAGGGGAGTGACGGGGTTAAGTGGTGCGCACTAAACTCCTGCGGCGACCATCTCGGCGCTTATACGAAGGGGGGCCCGGGAGTACCTGTAAGGCTTTCTACGGATCACCCCCTCCACGCCAGCTATTAAGCTCCGCCTACTTAAGAGAAGGAAAACCGCCTGTTTTCCTTCTCTTTTACGGCAGCGCTATGATCGCACTGCGCTGCCGTCCTCTCGGGCCCGTGTGTCCGGGTGTGCAGCGCCCCTACACGTACACACCCACGACCCCAAGGCACTCTAGCTACTCCACACAGTGCCCTCTGCTCTCAGAGGGACACGTGGAGCAGCGCCACACGTCAGACTTTTAGCCATCAGCCAACAAGAACCCCCTTAAGGGAAGTTATTGACTGATGCCCAGGATGCACCGGCCCATCTGCTTTCCGCATCACCGAAGCGATACGGTAAACAGACAGACACACGAGGAGGTAGTCTGAGGTAGCCACGACCCTGACCCAACTCCTTCGCTTCCTTGATATGCACAATTCTCTTCATACAAGCTCTTATGGGCGCACTAGGCAACCTAGCTTTCTTGAGGATGTCCTAAACAAGTCTTTTCTCCAAACAAGGATCCAAGCTTATAACACACATAGGTACAATCTAAATAAAAGTTACGTGCGAATAATATAATCATAAAAATAATTTACATACCGCCAGCTTGTTCAGATTCCGACGTACTTTCAGAGAGTGAGCGTGCACGCTGTAACTTATTTTGGAATTCGGGACCAAATCTTGTTTCTAATTCTTGTTTAATTTCATCAAGTTCTAAAATAATAATATATAAAAAATGAAAAACAGAAGTGAAACTTCATAGAAAATATTTTCTTAATGCATTATAAAACCGAAATAGAGAAAATGTCATATTACGAGGAAGTCGTAATAAACCTTTAAAATCCTTTAAATCTTTTCAAAATATTTAATTTGATACTTTACTAGAGAAAAAAAAAATTGCCTTAAAATGCAATAACAAAACCATGAACAAAACTATTAATTGACAGTTATCGTTTTTTTTTAATTAATGGCTAAGGTATCGTTTATACTGCCTAGACTTCAGTTAATATTTAATTAAATTATAATATTCATCTTTTTAATACATAAATGATAAAGATGAAACTAGCTTACACACTCACGAGGGTAAAGATGATAATGATGGTTTAATTTACCCCTAGAATACCTTCTATTGGGAAAAAAAGGTTCTAGAGCTACCACGAACCGGAAGACGCAGCGAAGGTAGGCCTCCCACTAGGTGGACTGACGACATAGTGAAAGTCACGGGCAACCGGTAGATGAGATTGGCATCTTATCGTTCGGAATGGCGTTCTAAGGAGGTGGCCTATGTTCAGCAGTGGACGTTTTCTGGCTGATGATGATAATGAATTCATTCCAGCATTGATTTACTATAGAGCATAAAAACATACCTTCTGCAGAGTTAAGTTCAGCCTCATTAAGATGATGTAACAGAAATTCTGAGAATGCTCCTTTTTTATTTAACAATTGTTGATATGTGCCAGCCTCAGAGATTTCCCCATCCTTTATAACTAATACCATGTCAGTTTGTGATAAATACGAAACGTTGTGCGTCACCCAGATTCTTGTTTTGTTCTTTAGTAAACCATTTGGACCTATGACCTGAAAGAAACCAAGTAGTTAATAAAAACATACAACACGGCAAACCGATTCAGTTTACGGTTTGCCTCAGTCGCCGCCAATATGCCGGTCAAAGGTGCTTTTTCACGCTTTGCTTGATCACGCTTTTCAAGATTATAGCATATTAAAAAACATATTAAAGCATTCTACTTGTCGATTGTCCTACAAAGAACTGACGCGCAGAACCTTTTGGTCAATCGACAGAATGCGGATACTAACCCGACCAGCCCCCCTGGCACGGCAATTCAAGAAGCAAGACCTGCTAGGAATATAATTGCAACTCCCGTTAAATAACTTACCAGAACAGTGCGTCAAAATGCCCAAAAAAGATATTTAAACATTCTGTAAAACGTTGAAAACTTTAATAATTTTTTTAAACATTTCGAATTGTCGACCTATTAAATTATTTAAAATAAGTTACATTAATATTCCTTGCAGTTCTTTATTATTCTTGCATCGCCGTGCTAGGGGGGCTGTGTCGTTATCACGAAAGTGAAAGACGACGTAGGAACAAGGTTATATTAAATCATATAATCAAGAAATATTAATACCTTGTCAAATATATGTTTTCCGACGTGCGAATCTACAGCACTTAATGGATCATCGAGGTAATAGTTATCAGCGTCGAAGTAAACTGCACGAGCGAGCGAAACTCTTTGTTTTTGACCACCAGATAGATTAATACCTAAAAAGAATTTGTTATAAAATAAATATATATGAAGGAAGCGAGGGAGTTGTGTCAGGATCGTGGCAAATGGCGCTCCATTGTCTCTGCCTATCCCCATGGGAAAAAGGCGCGACAATTTGATTGATTGATTGATAAATGTGAATGAAAACAAGATTTTAAAAGCGGAAGTCCACAGTGTCTATAACCATGGAAAATGTATGAAGATAGTTCTGACAGGATCGTGGAAAGTGGCGCTCCGTTGTCTCTGCCTATTCCTAAGAGAATTGCCCCATAGTGCATATAACCGTAGAGCTTGAATGAAGATAATTGTAGATGTAAGGGAAGCGAGGGAGTCAGAATCGTGGCAAGTGGCGCTGTATTTTCTCTATCTCTTTTGAAAAAGGCGTGACAATTAGATTGATTAAAAATATAACGCCCAGAAAAAGACGCCCGTGGTTTGTGATATGGATTCACAAATTGAAAGACTATTCAGAACTACTTATCGGTACCGATGTATCTATGATATATGCACCTTGGTGGCATTGTTTCTATTGTATAAAGTTCTGAGTAAACAAACCTTTCTCTCCAATCTCAGTCTGATCACCACCAGGCAACACTTCAAAGTCTGGTCTTAAGGCACATACGTTTATAACATTCTGATATTTAACTTTATTTAAATCCCTTCCGAATAGTATATTATCTTGTAACGTTGCGTTCTGAATCCACGCTTGTTGTGGTACGTACGCAACGCTGCCTATAGTGTTAACTCTACCAGATACTTTGTTCATTTCACCTAAAAAATATTTAAAGATATAATAAATTATTTAATTATACAGTTGACCCGCGGTAGTCCAACAAACGTTTTGCAAGACGGTGTCGGAAGATCGAATTTGTCAGTCTGCATAGAGTACTGCCATGAACCCCTTATAGTCCGGAACTCTTTTACTCTAGACAGGGGCCGGATTACCGCGGGCAAATGTATTGTTTCATAATCTAAACCTAAAATTAAGTATTTAATTTAAAACTTGGCGTATTGTTTTGCTTGCATAATGTGTGTTAACCGTGGCGACCTAACACACCAGTCTGTAATGTTTAAACCCCGGGTTCGATCCTTGGTATATTACAAGTTGATGATTGAATATTACAATTTTTAACAAAAAAAAAAGATGCAGATATTTGCAATTGGTCTAGTGGTTTAATAGTGGCAGGGAGATAGTTGATGATTATTTGTCCAGTCTAAAGATCTGGGGTAGTACCTTCACTTTTAGGAGTAAGCTAATCCCGAAACCATGAAGTGTGTTTCGGGATCAGCTCGAAAGTTTTCAGTTCCAACTAGGACTGGCATAGTGGATGTGACTGCTAGTAGCAGTTATTTACTTATATTAGCAGTCGCCTTCATTCATGGAATGCATTCCAGCTTAACACCAAGCAGGAAGCTGTCATATCTCGAGTGCTTTTAATTTAAATACCTACTGCTTCAAAAATGGTGCTCAGTTGTTTGTGCCTATTGTATGAACTGAGGCGTGCCAATTTGATTGATTAATTGATAACCTGTAGAGACATTGATAAAATAACATTTTTTACCTAAAAATGCAGACAACAAAGAGCTCTTTCCTGAACCAACAGCACCAACCACAGCGACTAAAGAGCCTTTAGGCGCATTAATATTAATATTCTTTAGAACCAATTCTGCATCATCATCGCCCCATGAGAAGTTACCATTCTCTATCACAAGTGGGTTCGCTGTAATTACAAAAAAAAGGAATCGTAGGACGTCAAACTTCTAAATTTGTCAAGTTCGTAATTCGTCATGCCAATTAGTCAAACTTCTCGATTTCAAAGTTTGTAATTCGTGAAGCTCGTAATTGATCTTAATTTTTAATTTGTAAACTTCTTAATTCATGAATCTCAGAATTGCTCAAACTTCTTTATTTGTAAAGTTCTGAATTGGTCAAACTTCTTCATTTGTAAAATTTGTAATTTATAAAGCTCGTAATTGGTCAAGCTTCTAAATTTTTCAAATTTTGTTGCAGGCATCCAGTAACAAAGTACGAACTTGACTGTTAAAATTAAAAAACGTGACCAATTTGAATATTTTTTAATTATGATCCGACTCCGATTTGTCTGATTTATATCAGTACGGAGATTATAACCACTCGTTTTAAAATTCCTATAATCTTACAACCCTTTATAATACAAAGAGAAATTATATATTTTTTATCATAAGTCGTTAATTATAAAATATACTTACGATCTTTACTATCATGTTCAATTGCATTCTCGTCTAATTCTTCGCAATTCATAAACTTATTTAACCTTTTAATACCAACTGCAGTCTAAAAATACATCAATTGGAAAAAGTTCAATATTTTTATAATAAATATATTTAAAAAAAGCAATTCTTTTTGCACGAGCGGCTTTTAACAGCTGATTTTTTAAGCACGATTCAATGCCATTCCAATTAAATCCAAGTGATGTTAAAAATGGAGTGCGATCCATTAGTGGAAGCAACTACTGTCTGCAAGTACCAGCAAAATCAGTTTAGCTGCAACACCGGCAGCTTTGACAAGATTTGACATCAGTAAGGAATAGAAGAAAGACCACAATTGACAGGCGTGGACGAACGGTTAGTTACGCGTAAAGTCCAAGGTTCGATTCCTGGTCAGGGCAAATATTTGTTTCATAGTTAATAATTATATTAAATATTGCAAATATCTGTAAATTAAAACCAAAAAGGGGTGATCGCGTTTCGGGGTCAGCTTGTAAGTTGCCGGTTCCAACTGGCCGGCATAGTGGATGTGACTGCTACTTACAGTTATTGAATTGTGGTAGCAGTGGCATCCATTCATGGACCACACTCCAGCTTAACATTAAATCAAGCGGAGTGCTGTCATATGACAAGTCACGATTTAAAAAATCTATTCAAAATATCAAAATCACAGCTCGAAAAACTCACTTGTTCGAAAAGATTTCTTTATTTATAAAAAAAAGCAAAACAGATGCTATTTTGTTAATTTAGATTTTAAAATGAACTATTTATGGCATTCATACCATCACCATTATTTGTAATAAATAAAGAGATGTGAAAAATAGATTTTTAGTCACATGCTGCTAAGAAATTTAATAGTTTTTCTGCATGATAAATGTATATAAATATTCCTATTTCGTCAATGCTTATATTGTCTGGAGAATGTATATAAGACATTGTGAATTAAAAAGTAATGGATTTTAAGTTCTTAATGAGTTCAGGGAACAAGACTTGTGTCAGGATAGAGAGGAGAGGAAGAGTTGTGGAAAGTGACATTTTGATTTATAGAATATTTGAATTCTAACAACATTATTATTTTATTAGCTTTAGTATGTTTTTTATGGCGAATATCTTTTATGTATACTCTAATCCCCAAAAATTATAGAACCCAAATGAAATTCCATAATACAATATGTTTTTTTACCATTAAATACTTATTATTATTATTAAAAACAATTAATCAATCAAATTGTCACGCCATTTCCCCACAGGGATAGGCAGAGACAATGGAGCGCCACTTGCCACGATCCTGACACAACTCCCCCGCTTCCTATAAAATTAAATTAAATTAAAAACACCTTTCTCCAAACAACATAAGAAGCATTTAAACACAAAAAGGAGGAACAACACAAAACGTATACACACATAAATAAGATATAAATCGACTTACTTGTACAATATTTGAGATAACGTTAGGCAGCATGGATAGCGGAAAACGTAGTATGTTGAAAAGTGATAAGGAAACGAAAGTTTTTTGACTGTTTAACACCTCAGTTTGATTTGTCAATACATAACAGCCAAATGATACCAGGGAAATCTACGACACCATACCAATTAATAAAACAATAAGTACCCATGCATTTTTGAATATCGTTCAAATGAAATTATTAATGTTACAACAGATTTTTATTCACTCAATTTTGTTTTAAAGGATTTTTGATGAGTTTTTAATAAGTACGACGCTGGTGCGACTTAAGGAATAGACACGATTCCCGGTTGCAATTGACCGATGAATTTAATCGATTTTTCTATTAAATTTTCATTACTAATTCTACTTTAAATAATAAATAAATAAGATTTAAGATCACTAAGATGTGATAAAAATGTTATTACTTTTTAACTTATAATACAAAAAATAATACTATTAATTATAATATAAATAATAAAATAAAAAATATTAGTATTACAAAAATAATAACCATTTATTATCTAATCGTATCTTATGATTAAAAAATGTCAAAATAATAACAAAAATCCACTCATCATTACCTAGTAAATAAAATGTGAGAATAAAAATCTGATGTATAAAAGTTTAAAAATAAAGCATTAAGTATAATCAGTAATTTTTGATTTGTAAAGTGTACTAATGAACTAATACAATTTGTATACAAAATAAATAGAGCTTTATAAAGCTATTTTATACCTATCGCAATGTAATACAAATTAGGAAATGCGATAGGAAAACAGTTATTTTTTTATAGATACTCGACTTGCCTGATGGCAAGCAATGGAAGTCCAAGAGCAACGGCGACTGATTAAATTGATTCAGCTTACGGTTGCCTCAGTCGCCGTCACTATGCTATATTCAAATAATTGTCAATGCCTAGATTTGGAGGACGTAATAAGATCTTTAAATGGATATAGTAAAGGAAGCAAAGATTGAGGTTTTGTTAAAATCTTTTCACTTTACAAAACACAAATCTAATACGTTAGAGTATGTATGTTAGTATAGTCTGTCTAAGCCGAAATGACGCGCCCCTCCATCGCATTTGCGCACACGAGAAAACATAAAATATGAATGCAACACAGCGAAAATGCAATTGTAATTGGCCATTCAGTTGCTGGTTGGACACAGGGGAGCACGCTAATATAGTATAGTTAGAAATATTTGCATTCACATTTAAATAAACTAATAAAGTGGAGGGGCGCGTCATTTACAGTTAGACAAGCTATATCATAAAATGATTGTAGACCAGAACCAATAGCATCATAGAGCTAATAGCGGGTAGGTATAGTGTGTTCTACCTCAATGGTCGCCACGACAACCAACGGCAATAGCCCAAGTGGCAAATGCATGGTCATAAACAGAGAAATTGGTACGAAAATTTTCTCAGCAGTTAATGGTTCGGTGTTTGTTACCGCATACGTCAAAAATGTAAGGAAGGTCACCTTGAAAACAAAAAGTGTTTGTAGTCTCCAATATACTTAGTAAAAGCGATCCTTTTTACTACACACTAAGCCAATTAATGCTTAGCTAAAGTACGTACAATACATTATGTACTGGAATTATCTACCCGTCGAAATCCGAAAGGTGTTTCTCGGTGTATGGATCCTTTAAAATTCTCCCCAGATATTTTAGTTGCAAGTTGTGAATGTATTTATTTATGGTTTTATTGTATTATTCTTAGTATTAATATATATTTATATTAATACAATGTATTTTTCATGTCCTGTATTTGTTCATTATATTTTACAAATAAGGAATAAATAAAAGGCTTGATTGTCTGGGCGCCAGTGTATTTAACAAAAGCGCCCTCCATGCACTACTATTTCTACTTAAGTAACACCAAACACAGTCAAACAAATCTTGTGACCGTCGATTTGTGTTGAATTGGTCGCACAGACTACTTTTTTTTAAATTTTAACAGTAGCATTGCGTACTGTACTTCCAGTGTTGATCGTTTCATTGGTTCGTGTTTCCGAAATGAACACATTTGATTGGTAGAATTTGTACGCGATACCAATGAGATTTTCCGATCTTCTGTCTATATTCAATGTCACTCAAGTTAATTGATTGTCCCGCACGTTTAAGAATCATACAATATAACAAGGACCTGATGTCAAAAAATCTGTGCATATTGCCTTCTTTAAATTGCACGTTCTTGCTATATGTTTAAGCTGATCCAAGAAGGCCCAAGCTGATCTTACCCAAGTTATCAACAGTTTTCTCACCATTTTGCCATTTATTGGTGACAGTTTACTAAAGTCGGCCATTAATAAGATCAAGAAGCAGTTATCACGCCTCATTTCTCACAGGTATAGGCAGGGACTCTCTCGCTTCCTCCATATCCACGATTCTCTTCATACAGACTATGGTTATGGGCACTGCGGTATCCCGATTTTGAAAGGACATACCCTTTTTTTTGATAAACTTTTAAATAATCTATATCAATATAAATCTAATCTTGTAAACATTGATTTTAATTTGTAAATCAATGTAATTACATAAATAAATCAATTATTTCATAAGATAACATACTAAATGACATTGAATTGCTATCTTTATAATCGCTTTAAACATATGTTTGATAAAAATAATCGTAGTAAATGCTTTATTACTACGATTATTTTTTTTAATTACCATTTTTATACTAAGCTACTAAAGTGAAACAGGGCAAGCAAAGTACATATATCAAAGACACATTGGTACAGGTGGGTGGTCTCGAACTCGTGCTCTCGGTTTGTGTAACCATTGCACTGTCACTATACCACGGTCGCCTTAATGATGACAGTAACTATGATCCCTATGATAAAGGTCCTCCAGATACATTTGGGATTCAATATTCCCAATAACACGTCTATTTTTTAAAATAGCTTTTTAATTAATTTAACTTAATTTTAATACAAAATTGTCAATACTTAGTACATATTAAATAAATATGAACTAATTTTTTTTTATATAAATGTACCTTTAATTTCAAGCATTCAACGCGTCGTCGCCTCTCACAAACTCCCTCCCCAGATAGGGCGCGTTATATCTAATAGGCCCAATTATGATTTAATCCAAATTAATTTATGATTTGCGCCGTTAATAAGATGTTCTGAATAAAACGAGACGTGGAACACGCCAGTTGGTAGCTAATTTATTTACTATTCATTTTTTTTCTCCGATCATCCTGGTGGGAATCGATGCGTAACAATTTGATTATTTGAATAATATAAATTTATTATATTTATAGAGTTTATACCAATAATATTTTAGAAAAATTAACTAACAATGCAGTATCATTTTATAGTGATAAAATGCAGTTAGTGAGTAGTCAGATTAAATTATTTAAAATGGACGCGATGAAATCCTACTTCTGCACGTGTAGAGGTGATGCCAACGCCATAAAAGAGATTAAATTCGCTTGAAATAAGAGTATTGTAGGTACATTACCAGCAATTTGCTCGTCAAATTGATTTTGGGCATCAATTAGACAATAGGTCATTATACTATAAGGCTGCTTTCTCACGAGCGTCTGCGGTCCGTTTGCGTTTAGTAAATACAGTGTTTTCACGAGACAAATTTAGTTGTTCAATTTTTATTTTTCAACATAAAATTGAAAGCGAATATTGACAGTAGCGTTCATTATTAATCGACTCAATATTACACGTGTCATTACACTATCTGTCCATTTTAGCATTTTTCTCGTGGATTCGGGCGCCATAATATGCACATTTTTTACAAAGAAACAAAAAACTGGTGACAGAGGAATACAATAAATACATACTTAATCGCGCTGATTGATTGACTGATTGGACAGACGAGTCGATTCGCTTTTTACAATTATTTGAATCAATACAAGTTGAAAAGTCTTTTGTTGAACCGATTTTATTGCTTAAACTTGAATGAAAAATTGTTCAGATGGTTCAATTCCCGAACGATTTTGCAGTTTATCCATTGAATTCGCCTCGTGTAATCGCTGTTTTACACATAATCCACGTAGATGTAACGTACACGTTGCGTTTCTAATAAGAATCAATAAACACAAAAAATACGTTGCGTCACGCAACCCTACGCTCATTTGTGTGTGATCAATGTGTAACTGTTCGTAGTCAACTAAAATGTTTTCTCTAAAGTGGATCTTTCCAAAAATCCGGTATTTACGCTGTTATTTTCGCTTATTTCGTCTTAACAAGAGAATCAAAAGCAATGCTTCTTCGTCTGAACTCTGCATTTCACGTCTATCTTGTACCATGAAAAGTTACAGACTATTTTCTTCGATTTTCTCCGAACATTGAATAATGAAAATTAAACAAATTTTATGCGTTCACTATCGCGTTTATCTCTCCGTGACCAAGATGGCTGCAAAGCTTTCGACACGTCGAATTAATAATAAAAATGTAAAATAAAAACCAAAATAAACGCGATAGTAACAAAAGACAGCCACTTGCCACGATCCTGACACAACTCCCTCACTTCCTTCACATCTACAATTCCTTCACATACAAGCTCTATGATTATGGTCACTAGGCAACCTAGCTGTTCTTCTTTTCCTATTGTCACTAAATCACATTTATCATGGACAACTGTATTCACTCTATCTGCACTCGTCACCCAACATGCATCTGAGCTTGACTTCCCTTATGGTAAGCGAGGTGAGGTCCAAGAGCGCCAACGTCAAATAAAACTATCTCAGTTCTCAGTTGTCCCAGTCGCCGCCACTCGTAGACATTCCTACAGCACTGATCTTACTTTTATGCTTCTTCTAACATTCACTTACAAATCAACACATTGTAAATAATGTGGCTGCTCATTAAATAATATAAACAAAAATCAACCTTATTTCATATACATTAATATCTTCTTTTGAGTGTCAACGTGGATTACAGAAGTAGGATTTCTACTTCAATTCCTTAAAAAAGCTCAATCTTAGTACTCACCAGGAAAGGAGCACATGACCAAATAAATGAAGTCGCCGAATTTAAATAAGCAGTTTGTTTAAGTACTTCCATTTCCTTGTTCCTAATTTTAAGGATTTGCTCCTCAAAACTTGGTTCCCACGCGTACATTTTTAGGACCTGGAAATTTTATAGGTAACTTATTTAATTTAGAGTTCTAAGACTGGTAGGCAGTAGTGCTAAGTCTTGACTTGTAGTACCACCACTTATAGTGTAGAGACCACAAAGTGACTTAGCCGCGTTTCGGGATCAGCTTGTAAGTTATCGGTTCCAACTAGTTGCATGGTGTATGCAACTGCTACTTGCAGTTATTTAACGCATCCAGGCCCCTTAGCACAGCAAACCAAGAAGCAAGATAAAGAATTGCAAGAAATAAAATTGTATAATAACTTATTTTAAATAACTTAATAGACCGGATCATCAAAATGTAAAAAATATATATTTATTAAAGTTTTCAACGTTGTTTTGTGTGAAGTTTTACAGTATATTTTGGGAATTTTTATGTACTATTCTATATAGTAAGTTACTTATAACAAGTTGCAATGATATTCTTTGCGGGTCTTTATCTTGTTTCTTGGATGGCCGTGCTAGGGGGGCAGGTAGTATATTCAAAACGGATATTCTCAACAAAAAAAAACACGCAACACACCACCACTTAAGCGTTAAACGAAAACGCCGGGTTAACGCGTTTCATCGCCGTTTTTTATGAGTGCTAACATCCAACTTCGACTTGCCTGATAATAAGTAAGCAAGCCAAAAGCGCCGACGATTGAAAAATACTTCAACCGTAGGTCTCTGTAAAACAACAAAACCGTTCAACTGTAAAAAAATCACGGTACCTCAGTCGCCGTCACTATGCCGGCCAAAGTAGATTAAAAAAATATGCAAAAAATATAACAAATAAATTACCTTAATACCATTAAGAACTTCATTCATAAGTTTAACTCTCTCGTCTTTATACTTCATCTGTCGTATTTGTAATGTTTTCGTACGATTGGCTATCAAACTGTTAACAGGTATAAGTATAATCATGACAACTAGACCAGCAAGGACGGACGGACCAAGTATTTCCCATAGGAAATACAAACTTAATGCTATTTGTAAAGGCGCTGACCATACCATGTTCAAATATGCTGTCAATTCAAGGAATCTGAAATATAATACGAAAGAGATTGGTCAGCAAATCAGTTTACGATTGTCTCAGTTGTAGTAACTATGCAGGTTAAAGTAAAAGTAGTTTCGTGCGTCCTCTATCGCCTATACCACGGAGAATGTTCAGATGAGCTCTTCAACCTTGTTCCTGCCTCGTCTTTTCACACCCGTAATACCCAGGTCGGGGGAATCCTGTCGACCGAATTGGCAATCAAACTAAAAGGTTGGGTGCGTCGTTTCTTTGTGGAACAATCGACAAGTGGAATGCTTCACTAGCCCATGTTGTGTTCTGTCCATCCTATAATCTTGGATTATTCAAGCAATGGAAGAAGAAGCACCATTGACCCATAGTGCTGGCGACTGAGGCAGCCGTGAACTGACTCGGTTTTTCTTAGTATTTTTCTTGGTCTCCTCTTGCTTAACATCGGGTGGATCGAGGTCAGATGACAAGTCGCAATAAAATCAATCAATCAATCAAATTGTCACGCCTTTTTCCCACAGAAATACGCAGAGACAATAGAGTGCCCCTTGCCACGATCCTGACACAACTTCTTCGCTTCCTTCACATTCACAATTTTCTTCATACAAGCTCTGTGGTAATGGGCACTAGGCAACCTAGCTTTCTTGAGGATGTCTCCGATTTGGTCGGCGAACACCCACCTGGGCCTGCCTTGTTTAACGCATCCATTCACAATTAAAAAAAGTTGTTAAGAAAAATGTCATAAAAGTATTTAAGTTAACCTTGTTTTGCTTAATTAATAAGCAGAGTCATGTTCCAATCTAAATGATTACAATAGATACCGTGCCCACCGATACATTTTTGTTCAGATTGAATTTGACAACACGCAATTCCTCCATTCAAATTTTAAGCTTTCCGTGTTATGTTGTTTAGATGGGTGCTTGGGCTTACAAGGCGACCGTGGTGTAGTGGTAGTGCTATGGTCACGCAAACCGTTACCAATGTAATTTTAAATAAAAGTACTTTAGTCGTCTTGTTTCTATGACACAAGTCGGTCGGTAACAAAAAAAGGACTCCCGTGATACAACAAATTACATAAGAAATCCCCAATCTAAATCACTGTCTATTACAATGATCTTTTGATACAACATACGTTGATAAAATAAATATTGACTACTGATTGATATGAGAAAGATAATGTAAGCTTGTTATCAATACAACTTATACGAGTATAGAGGCTTATTATTACTTTTTATATTCACTAAATAGCTGTTTACGAGTAAAACACAGACAGATAAAGGATTTTTTTCTAAATCTGGTAAAACAGAAAGTAAATATTTACACTCTTACTAAATGCGTTGCAGTAAATGTTTGAATTATTTTTGTTTTTATTGTGACGCGATATCTGACCTCGACTTGCCTGATTTTAGGTAAGGAGAGGTTAAAAACCCGTGGTTCTATCGCCTCGTGACTGTGGGGACAATATTGGAGTACTTGCAACGGGCGCGTCCCCTAGGTTACGGAAGAGGGACCTTTACTTGTCATAGTGAAGGTCCCTTACTATGACAAGCAAAGGTCTCTGATACTTGTTAGCATCTGGCTATCAAAGGCGTTTGTTAAGGGGAAACGAGATCAAGAAACTGAATTAAACAAATTTTATGCGGTTTACTCTCGCGTTTATTTTTAGTTATTGATTTAACTTTTTTTTATAATTTCGACGTTTCGAGAACTTTGCAGCCATCGTGGTCACGGATGAAAAATTAGAAAATCAATAATTAAAAATAAACGCAATAGTAAGCCGCATAAAATTTGTTTAATTCAATAATCAATGTTCGCGCAAAATCTAAGAGATCAAGAAACTTTCAACGGCGTAAATTTATTAAACTGCGTCTGGTGCGGCGAGGGTGATGTCAGATGTCGAGCTACAATATTGAAAATAAAATAAAAAGTTAGTCTAACAATTAAGTCAAAAGTATAATATAGTTCCCAAATCAATCTTGACCTTATTTTTGGTGTAATTTTATCATTATTTAACATTTATGTTTACCTTTTCGCTATCATCGGAAGGCCTTCACAATGAGATAAGTCGAATCGATGTAACAACGATGTGTAACAAATTTATTTAGTTTATTGTAAAAATATTATAACGAATATTTCTCGTTTATTATAGACATTTGTCTTTTTAAAACAGCGGTAACATTCTTTAGGTGACAATAAATGTGCATTGATTTGGGCGTATTAAAAGGATGGACGAAAGGCAGAAGCGTAGCGTACCTTGGCGGGGCCCCGTATAAAAAATTGTTTTAGGCTTCTCACAAAAGAAAAAAAATGTTTGCATATAATTAAAAGAAATATTTATTTATCATAATTATCTTTTTTTTTCACTTTCACTTATTCCAAATTTTTTACAATATTAAATATACAGAGTGTATGTTTAATTTTGTTTTTTTTTTTCGGCAACTGATTTATTAAATCATTTATAGCTGATGATGACTTTAGTTTTTCTAAAGTTTCTTTTCGGAAAGTTTTTATTAATTTTTGCTCACGCAAGTCGGGGGCCCAGTATAATTGATACGGCAGACACGGCGGTAGGTACGTCCCTGACGAAAGGAGAAGAGTAAAACGAGAACGAGCCAGAAGACGACCCGACCAACGCATTTCTTAACACACCAGCCCCCCTAGCACGGCAATCCAAGAAGCAAGATAAAGACTTGTAAAGAATATCATTCCAACTCATTTTAAATAACTAACTAGAACAGTGTAACAAAAAACTTCTTTTGATGTGGCGGCCTATTAAGTTATTTAAAATGAGTTACAATAATATTCCTTGCAGTTCTTTATCTTGCTTCTTGGATTGCCGTGCTAGGGGGCTGTTGCTACTCATAATCCCGAGCGAAGCAAAAATTGGTTTCACAGCATTAATGAGTAATATTTAAATACTAGCTGCGTAACCCGGCGTTGCCTGGGTCAAAAGACATAGCACGCTTAATGGTTAAATAATCAGTTTTTCTCTTATGTATGTATACATAATCTTTGTACCTAACATTAATCGAATGTTGTTGTATATAGTGTACATATAAAATTGATTTGTTATATTTAAAAAATAAGTTTTATTGCTTATTTACAGTTTTATAAACAATTATTTTGTTCTATCGTAAATACCTTTCGCAACGTACGCGACGTAAGGAATTTTATGAGTAATTTTTTTATACCTTGGGTTACATTATTCGAGATTTCGTACGGAATCCAAAACTTTTTGAAAATCCAATATACGAGTATGTCTATGTTACTCACGAAGAATGTAGCTTTCTAATGGTGAAAGAATTGGCCCAGTAGTTTCTGAGCCTGTTCATTACAAACAAACTTACAAATATTTCCTCTTTATAATATTATTAGGTTGCCTAGTGCCCATAACCACAGAGCCTGTATGAAGAGAATTGTGGATGTGAAGGAAGCAAGGGAGCTGTGTAAGGATCGTGGTAAGTGGCGCTCCATTGTCTCTGCCTATCCCTGTGGGAAAAAGGCGTGACAATTTGATTGATTGATAATATTATTATTATAATTGTTTTGTTATGTTGGGCTGATGTTAGGCTGAAGTGCGGTCTACTGCTACTACTGAGTAAGGCGACAACTACTGCAGATAAATAACTATTGTCGCATGCACTATAACGGCCTACTTGGAACTGGCAACTTTTAATCACCGATCTCCGTGAAGGTCTGTACACTTGAAAGTGGTGGTACTCTACTCCAGATCGGCAGACTGGGTAAATGCCTGCATACCACTGTTAAGGAATCGCACTCAAGCTTACATCTGGCCGTGTGCAATCATATGTAGAGCGAATATAAAATGACCTTGATAATAAACAATTATAACAGCCGGTTGTACCAAAAATTATAATTTACGAATTTGTAAAAGTATCGTATAAGTAAAATAAAAAAGAAAAATGGGTTGTACAACTCTTTAACTCATTTTACATTTACGTTTAACGGATATTTTATACAGAGCTAAAGGACATCATTAATCTTGGGTTTCTATGTACTACGTATGTTATTTCTAATGATAAAAACATATATACCAAATAGATAAATGGTAGTTTCGATATAAAGTTATTAACAACCCAATTCACGATTTCGTAATAGTAAACATAATAGAATAAGTATAAAGTAAAAATAAATTCGTAAATTGAACTTTTTTGGTACAACCAGCTGTTAACCTACATATAACAAAGCGGATTAATGTGATAAAATGTTTCTGTATCGATAAATATCTAGGGGTCAACAACCTTTCCTAATTATAACGACCATCTTCCCTTTGTCAGAGTAATTGTCAACGTAAATGAAATAGGTAAATATGTCACAAAGAATACTCTTAAGTACTATAGGGGACATTGACGATTAACCTTTAGATGCATGTTTACAGGCACAGCACCTAAATGAGTAGGTTACCGAGCCGTTCCGATACGAGTACCATAGAAACCGCTAGAAGATAGTAAATGCATAAAAATAAGCATCCTCGCTTTACCTATATTTTTTATTATACTGTTTTTTTAATATTGTCTTTTGATGTGAAGCACCTATATTTACGGCCATATATTTTTAATTAATAGCGCTGATAAAGATTTGGTTTTCACCACATTTACATATTTCTCTTTTAATCTCTTGTGTGTAAAAACAGTGTTCTTTAGGAAATCAGTTCTACTGTATTTGAGAGATTAAAAAAATCTTTTATTATGCACAAATAAGCAACTACAGATAACAAAGAGCAAATAAGGAGGCTTATTTTATCCCCGCGCTATAAAATGTGGTGATCAAATGTAACCAGCCTGTCTAATTTTATTCAATAAACTTTCAATTGATGTACAACTTGTTATGTCACATCATTAGACCAAGAATTATGTTAATACTGATCTGATAAAGGAAATATAACAAAAATAGTAAGTAGCTTCTTACTGTGGATAAGTAAGTGTGAAGGCGACAAAGTCCTTAATAGTACGTCTGAATGTTTATATATATATGTATTACGTTAAAGTTATTTATATAATTCTGCCATAATCTTGTATGTTTTCTTAAAATGATCATGGACACGCCTTTGTTTGTTAGAAATGTATTAAAATTTGTTATATTGCTTCGGCGTATTAAATACAGAATATCAATCAATGTATTTACTGTTATAATGTCGATATCAATGTTGATATGATGTAAATTTGGTTACTCAATGATTCTGATTCAGTCCAGATTTTTTCATAGCGACGCGTCATTAGACCTCCACTTTTTTATATTTCTATATTAAGCTACTAAAGTGCTTGTATCATAGAAACAGGACGACCAAAGTACTTATATCAAAAATAAACTGGTACCAGAATGTGATTTACCGGTACCAATTACACCGGCAACTACTACTGCTCTTGGTTTGCGTGACCATTGCACTACCACTACGCCACGGATTGACTGATGATAAGCAAGAGGAGATCTACAAGTGCTGACGACTAAAAAAACCGTTTCATTTTAACGTTGCATCAGTCGTCGTCACTATTATTTTATGATCTATGATTGAATGATCATCAATGAATCAATCGAACTCCCTCGTTTCCTTCACACCCACAATTCATTAAATAGTAAATTAAAAAAAAAACAGAATCACAAACTCACCTATGAGCATCCACGGACATAAGATTAACAATTTCACCAACAGTCGATTCTTTTCTTGCACCATTTGACATTCTAAGTGATTTTCTATAAATCGCGCTCGTCAGCGCCGACCTTATCCGCATACCGACTAAGTACATCCTAGTGAAGTAGTGAGCTAGTAGCAGCGTTTGTACTATGGCCGTAGCCAACAGGAGACCAGCATATAAATAACCACGCCATGAAGGCTCATTACCTTGCACGAATTCAATGAGCATTCTGTAAAAAAAGAGGACAAAAATTATATTATTATTATCATCAATCAATCAAATTGTCATGCCTTTTCCCACAGCGCCACAATTTCGTCGCTCCCTTCACATTCACAATTCTCTTCATACAAGCTCTAAGGTTATGGGCACCAGGCAACCTAGCTTTCTTGAGGATGTCTGCGATTTGGTCGGAAAACACCCTCCTGGGCCTGCCTTGTTTAACGTATCCATTCACGTATTCATTATTATTATTTTTCAATATTTTCTATACTAAGCTGACTATTTGTAAATTTTAATCATTTTTTTTTTAAATTTACGTTTCTATACTAAGCTACTAAAAACATACTATACTATCATAAAAACAGGACAACCAAAGTACATATACTTATCAAAGAGACATTGGTACCGGTAAGTGGTTTCGAACCCGTGCTCGCGGTTTGCGTAACCGTTGCACTAGCACTACACCACGGTTGCCTTAAAATTTATAAATATTACAAATAAAAGCTATGAAACAAGACATTGTATTCTTTATTAGGATAAATTTTAATTTGAAGCAGAAAAAATGCGAGTTGCAACAAAGTTCTTAACTAGTCGACCTTTTGCGTCTGACCTCGACCGTTGCACGGAGTTGTAAACAAATTGCATGAACTAAGCATACGTTATTAGGAATCAGGTTTTTATATTAGATTTTATTTTATTTTATTGTGTCACGACATCTGATCTCTACCCGCCCGATGGCAAACAAGAGTGCTGACGGCTGTAGAAACCGAGTCTTTATGATTGCCCCAGTCGCCGTCACTATGCCGGCCAAAAGGTGCCTTTTCACGCATCGTTTGAAGGATCCTAGGTTACAGGATGAAAAGAAACTATGGGTTAGTAAAGCATTCCACTTGTCGATTATTTCGCAAAGAAACGACGCTTTGAACCTTTTAGTTCAACTGCCGATTCGGTCGACAAAATGCGGCTACTTCCCCCGACCTGTGCGGGTACTACTGGGGTGTGAAAAGATGAGGTAAAATCAAGGTTAAAGAACTCCTCGGAACATTCCCCGTGGTATAGGCGATAGAGAACGCACAGAGGCGCCATGTCTGCGTAGTTGCAGTGGCTCCAGAGTTTGCGTGACCTCTGCATCACCAATTATATAATTCGGACAGCCCGGCGCTGCAATGTTATTTTATACCAAGTAAAACCATTGTGTCAAGATCGTAGAAGGCGCTGTATTGTCCCTGCATATACCTGAGAATTGAAGGTGGGCTTTTGGGCGATGAGCTTGCGACTTTTTTCTAAGGATCCAACAAGCACGGGAAGAACTCGGATACAGAAAATGTCAAGCCATTCTAAGTATTATAGATCGGCTACTCCGGGGAACAATTGAGTTTCATTGTTTAATTTATTAGTAAAATTTTTATTTTGAAAGATTGTTTAAGAGTAATATATAAATATTCCTTATTAAAGTAAGATTTAAAAGCAAATGTTATGTCATAAACTCAAGTAAAACCTTGTAACAATACTCAAGATTGTCAGTTAGATATCATATTTCTTGAAGAGCGCAAAATAAGACTATATTTGAGAAAAATGTTCGTTTAAAAAAAGTTTTTTTTTATTCTGACTCGACATCTGAACTCGACCTGCTTGATGGTAAACAAGACGAGGTCCAAGAGTGCTGACGACTGTAAAAACCGAGTCTTCACGGCTGTCCCAGTCGCCGTCACTATCTCGGTCAAAGGTGCTTCTTCACGCAATCCTTCAAGGATCCAAGGTTATGAGATGGAGATGAAAAATTTGGCTGGCCAAGTGTCGGCGACTGAGGCAAGTCGAGGTCAGATGTCGCGTTATATTAAAAACAGAACGTAAAATTAGTCTAATTTTAAATTAGGAATCCTTTTTTCTATATAGGGATATAGAATTATATATAGGGATACTACAACCCTGGATCCTTAAAGAGGCATCTAACAATGGCTGCACATAGCAATAGTCGTCTTTATTGAAACGCATTCAAGCTTAACATCAGGCAAGATGTATTTATAATACAAAAACAATAATACAATAAAAGGTAACTTACCGTAAAATTTGTGGCGATAAGAACATTAATATATCGTTAACTAGTTTCAATATGGATCCAAAGAGGAATTGAGCACCAAATGCCATACAAAGTGCTGGTAATATTGACGCTTTCTTCTTCTCTGCTTGCGGTTTAAAATTGACACTAGCTGACGATTTACTAAATGATGCTTTCTGATGGTTAGATCTGAAATAAATAACAATTATTAGTTTTATAATATATTAACACGATGGTATGTTTTTTTATTGTATTGTTTTTATTGTTTACCGCATATGATTCATAAAAGTAGACGCCGAAAGTCTGCAAGCAGCAATCATATGTTTATTACTCGTTCATACAGTAATGATGAACAGATATCCCGGCAGATCAAGATCCACACATCGCTCGAAGAACCGCTAACCGATGGGGAAGAAAGGTTCTAAAGTGGAGACCTCGAATCGGAAGACGCAGCGTAGGTAGGCCTCCCACTAGGTAGACTGACGACATAGTGAAAGTCACAGGTAACCAGTGGATGCAACTGGCATCTTGTCGTTCGGAATGGCGTTGATGTCAAAAGAGCGCTGGCCTTCAAGTTACTTGCTTTGTTACCAATTTACTTTTCGCTTTACGTATGAGCATTAAATTTTAATATATTTTATCAATTATAGAGGTGCACTCTATACAGATGCCCAAGACTTGCTCCCACGGCAGTCGACCAGCGCTCTTCTAATCTGCTGATTCTTATACTGCTTAGCTTAAAAGTCAGCGCTCTTTCGTATTGAAATATACCAAAAACGAATTAAAAATAATGCACATAATGGAGGCATGTTGATTTGCAACGATCTCAAGTGCAAGCTTGCATATATCGCATGTCTGGAATAAGCACCTTTGCCGGCATAGTGACGGCGACTGGGACAGCCGTGAACTTACTCGGTTTTTTCAGTCGTCGTCACTCTTGAACCGCCTCTTGCTTATCATCAGGCGGGTCGTGGTCAAATGTCGTGTCCAATAAAAAAAAAAAAACGGCAGTATGTCCACCATACGAAATAAGATAGATAAATTACAAAGCGAGCTTATAAGCGCTGGGGCTTGTTAAGAAACAGAAGCTCGGTTCGTTTTCTGGTCGCAGATAAATTTCCAATTTCCACTATTCACTTATTGTAGCTAGATAGCTTATCTGACGTGGATAGATGGGTTAAACGAGGCAGGCAAACAGGAGGTTGTTTTCCGACCAAATCGAAGACAGCCTCAAGAAAGCTAGGTTGCCTAGAGCCCATAACGGTAGAGCTTGTATTAAGAGGATTGTGAATGTGAAGGAAGCGAGGGAGTTGTGTCAGGATCGTGGCAAGTGGCACTCCATTGTCTCTGCCTATCCCTGTGCGAAAAAGGCTACATACTACAACTCCACATTATACAATACATACATTTCTCTTTTCTTAAGCGACCTCTGCCAATATTTATCAAACTTATGCACTACTTCTTGTGATGCATCTTGTGGATTTAATGCCCATAAATCACTCTCAGTTAAACTTCTTTTAAATCCAATCAAAACGAATGGATCGAACCAACTGAATGTCAAACGACTGGGGAACCCTGACGAACTTTCTGGACATGGATCCTGTACAAAAAATATATAAATTATTAAAATGCAAAATATTATTTGGCCGGCATAGTGACGGCGACTGTGGCAGCCATGAACTGACACGGTTTTTACAGTCGTTGGTACTTTTGGCATTCTATCGTGCTTACCATCAGGGAGGTGGAGGTCAGATGGTAAGTCACAATAAAAAAATATATATATGTTTCAATACGAGTTTAGTCCAACTTCGTTCGTTTAGTTTCATTGAGTTTTAGCAACATAATTACACTTTGTTCGATTTTTAAACTTCTTTATAACAAATAAATTAATGTAATTACATCTTCACCCACATTAGACATAATTACTTATTGCCACGTATTAGCACGTCATAAGACCATGCACCATGCGAAGCGACTCAGTCGCGTTTCGGGATCAGCTTGAAAGTTGACGGAATTCATATACAGAAGTAGACATTTGCCTATTCAGTGGTCGCCTCCAATAATTGGTTGCACTTCAGTTTAACATCAGGCGGTATAAATAAATTAAAAAAATAATTGAAATCAGTGGAAAGTGGCGCTCTGTTGTCCCCGCCTATCCCTGTTGGAATAAGGCGTAACCAATTAAATTTATTTATTTACACTTTTACTTTCAATATCCATCTGTTTTGACTGTATTAAAATATGTATAAAGGACATCATTTATTTCGGGCTTTATTGTTCTAATTTTGTAATGTCCAATGATAAAGAAATATATAAATGGTAGTTTTGATACTTGTATTGATGAAACTAATAACAATTTTGCTTTTAATTGCTGTGCAATTTAGTTATTTAGAAAATAAGATATGAATTTTGTATCATCTGTCAATCAACGCCATATTTGTTCTGCTTTGAACTGTCATAATTATAGTTTAATCATTTTGCACACCTAAACTATGCAAAATAAAGGATATATTTCAATTACATTGTAATCTTCGTACATCAAACTATTTTAAGATGCATATTAAACTGTTAATACAATTAATCCCAAGTCCCCATACAAAATGAATGATGTCCTCTTTTTATTGTCGACAAATGATGGCACCTTTATGTCACAACAGGCTGATGTTAAAGCTGGAGGCGACTGCTAATAATACAGTTAAATGTCTGCAAGTAGCAGTCGCTAGGCAACTTTCAAGCTTATCTCGAAATAATAGCAAAATTTGACGTTTGCTATAATTTTAACAAAGCAGTAATATACATAAAAAATCAAACCTACCTTAACATATTTATATGGCGAATCTCTGGGAGGCAAGTCGGCAAAACAGTTCAATATAAACATAATCACAACCAGAGTATAATATATCACATAACTTATGAAATAATATTGAACATTCTCGTCTTCCTGCTTCTTATTGTGAATTATAATTTCGTCCCTCAACTGCGGTATGCCCGCTATTAGTAACAATAACCAGAAGAAGAATAGAACACCCGACGATCGGATGCCATACTTTCTATTGTAAAACATCAATGTACCAGCCAAACACTGAAACAAACAAACATGTTATTAGAGAAGCTACACAATTAGGGCAATGCTAACAGTAATAACCTTAATTTTGACAGTTCAATCACCATTAAAGAGCCTCATTGGCTAGCTGTATTTGAAAGGCATAGTTTGTATAGTCCCGGCAAACAAAAACATCACTGACGTTTGTGACTGCTGCGCAGCATAAAGCTCGGCTGATAAGAAGACCGCTGGACGACTGCGGTAGGAGCAGGTCTGCATCTTTTTTGTCGTGCTCATAAAGCTACATCGGTACTACTGCCTGCCTTATTAGTCTTTGATAAGCAGAACCGAAACAAATATCCGCCTCTTTTTTTTAACAAATTAAAAATAATATAAATAAATATAACAAAAATAACAAATATTATAAATATTGATTCATAATCAAATATTTGCTCCGACCGGGAATCGAACCCGGGACTTTACGCGCAACAAACCAATCGCTGACCGTTTGGCTACGACTGTCGTACGCCTTTGCGAAGCCATGGTAGAATCGGACGATGAGAAAGTGCAGGCTAATCCCATGCTCATTATGATGCATTTTTTATTTCATTTCATTACTTTAGTTAATAAAGACTTTAACATTGTTTAAAGCTCAAATCGCTGAATATATAATATTCGTTATCTTGTAGTAATGTGGGTGCTAGGACTTTTTTCGTTGGGAACCGTTTTTTTTAATAATAATAAAATATTGAATAAATTACAGCTCTGGCTCTGGTCTCATGACATTCATAATTATTTTCTCCTTACTTTATAACGCATTAAACTGTAATACAAAAATAGATTTGCATGTTCATGTTGTCATTTACATTTAGGCATTGAAACATAAAGAGATTTCAACACAATAAAATTAGTCTGCGCGCTTGAATTAATTTAACCCAATTTATATAAATTTAAACATTATACTATGGGGACATCGCTTGAAAAATTGATAACCGATGGGAAAGAAAGGTTCTAGAGTGAAGACAACGAACCGGCAAACGCAGCGGCGCAGGTAGGCCTCCCTCCCACTAGGTGGACTGAGGGCACTATGGGAACTGAGGCAGAAGAATTTATTTATTTTTATTATGACGCCTCAACTTCGCAGCTGCCTAAGTCGCCATCACAATGCCAAGGTGCTTTTTTACGCTTCGCTTCAAGGATCCAAGATTATAGAATGGGGAGAACACATGGGCTGGTAAAGTATTCCAATTGACGATTGTTTTACAAAGAAACGACGCGCTGAACCTTTGAGTTCGACTGTCAACTATAGGTCCCGGAAAATAAAAAGAGCGTTACCTATTTACTGTTCGTTTTACTTTCGTTTTTATTTAAAATATTATTAATTTTATGTGCACGAGTGTATAGATAGGCGGACTTGTTCCCATCGCAGTCGTCCAGTCCTTCCAATTTGGCGATTCTTATACTACACAGGTCAAAAGTCAGCGGTCTTTTTATCTGCTGGGAATTATATTACGGGAATAAAAATACGAGGTAGGAACAAGGTTAAAGGTTATCTAAGTTGCCTAGTACCCAAAATCATAGAGCTTGCTTGTATGAAGAGAATTGTGAATGTGAAGGAAGCGAGGGAGTTGTGTCAGGATCGTGGCAAGTGGCACTCCATTGACTCTGCCTATCCCTGTGGGAAAAAGGCGTGACAATTTGATTGATTGATTGATTGATAAACAAACAAATACACTTATCTCATATTTTCGTTGTTGCTAAATCGAAAATATGAAAGTGTGTGGGCCAGCGCATAAACTCCAGCCAAAACAGTTGTCTATTGTAAAGAGATACAGCCGTTGTCGCGGCAATTGGGGTCAACGCTTCAATCCCGGTACATGCGTTGCGGTTCAGTGAATTCTTTAGAAATGGTTGTTTATCCGCATAGGAAGAGATTGGATAGAAATCAGTATAGTATCTGTGTTTATATTAAACATTTGTAACGTGCCCACTAAGAAAAGCTAGTCAGTAAGTACATCAAACGACTTCTACTGCGTTGTATGTAACAACCACGAGTTCGTAAAACCAACCTAATCCAATTAAATTAATATACGGCTAATACGAAACTAAGAAGCAATTTAAATTAGTCGGATTATAAAGAGCCATATAAAGAGCTCTCGTTTACTCTTTTGTGGCACGTCCGACTTCTCGGATGTAAACATTTGGTTCGTTATTTTGTAGTAGATGCATTTATTCGAGTTTCGAATGCGCTTGATCCAAATGTTGCGAATTCCTTAATATTAGTTTACACAATTTCTAACTTTAAGCTAACTGGTTTGAGACACTAACGGTCACTCCTGGTTTAACAACACCCACATTGATATAGTTTTATTAAATAAATATGATAGCCGCGTATACAAAACCCGTTTATTTTAATTATACTTAATAGATCAGGATTTATAGATCCTATACTAAGCTAAAGTGCTTGTATCATAGAAACAGGATAACCAAAGTACCATTGAGTATCAAAGATAAATTGGTACCGGTGGGTGGTCTCGAACACGTGCTCTCGGTTTGCGTAATTGTTACACTACCACTACACCACGGTAGCATTAGTTAAACTGGGCGCCTTAATTTAAAATGGGCAGTAGGCATATTAGACATACATCTGACTCTCATTTGCCCATATCATCATCCAGTGTAGAAGTATCACTACTTATAAATGTACAAAACATCTAAGTTGGTAACTACTGCTACAAAACGACGACTGCTACTTGCAGTTATTTAGCTGAAGAGTAGTAGTCGCCTCCGCTCAAGGACAGCCTTTTTCTTCTTTTAATCAATAGCGCACGTGTTGTACTGCCCATGTCAAAGGCCACAAAGATTAATATGACACTTTTGTTTTTAAGTAAATGTACTTTCATGGGAGGCAGGTCGACGATCGCGTCAGGGCTCTCGCTCCCTAAAAACAACCGCCGCCCGCCACCCTACCTTCGGGCAAAAGTCCCGGACCGCATTCCAGCTTACCATGTGGCGGGATGCTGTCATACATTAGTCGTCCTGTTTGGATGACACAAGCAAGCACTTTAGTGGCTTCAATTAGAAATGTAAAGTCAAAAATAAAAACTAATCGAACCAAAATAAATATCCTAAATGTTATTGTTAGAAGGTTATAGATTATTTTTTAATTGGCAATCTTAATCTATATATAATTTAATCTGGCAACTAAATTCATTTTTGTTTTTATTCCTGCAGCCCTACCTACGAAGTGCATTTCTGTAAGATCACTTCAATTTTAGAGTTCCCGGCAGAAAAAGGAGCGCTGACTTGAGTTGCGCAGCATAAAGGTCGGCTGATAAGAAGAGCCCTGGACGACTGCGGTAGAAGCAATACCGCGCATCTACTCTGTTGTGCTCATAATTGATAAAATTCTAAAGGACATCATTCATTTTGGGCTGAAAAAATATATAAATGGTAGTCTCTATACTTGTATTGATAAAACTAATAACAATTTTGCTTTTAATTGCTGTGCGATTGAGAATTGGGAATTGAGATTTGGAAAATAAGATATGGATTTTGTATTATCTGTCAATTAACGGCTAATTTGTTCTGCTTTGAACTGTCATAATACAGTTTGATCATTTTGCACACTATGCAAAATAAAGGATATATTCCAATTACATTGTAATCTTCGTACATCATACTATTTTAAAATGCATATTAAACTGGTAATACAATAAGCCCAAGTCCCCATACAAAATGAATGATGTCCTTTATACACATTCGAGAAACGAAAGTAAATAGGTAATAAAACAAGTTACTGCTCAGCTTGATTGCCAGCGCTCTTTTTGTCTGCCGGCATATATAAACTACATTACTTTTAACTGTATACGTGTTAACTGTATCGCCTATATTCTATGACCTAAGAAGTGATTTATTATCTAACTAAACTAACTACCATCACCTTCGATCATATATCATATAGATTACACAATTGTCGCTCAAATAGCAACAAAATAAATGCAAGTCCGATTGATGTTGGACTTGTATATGTTCTTAGTCCGAAATGATGTATGTGACATTACATTTGTGACAAGTTTGTACTTTAAAACAATGTGGTAAGGTTTAGTTTACAATTTACAATCAATTCACTTACACAGTTTATATCAGTAAGTGAATTCTGACGCGCGGACACTTTTATGACATTATTTGTATGGGACATAGATACACATCTATTAAAAATATATTATCGATGTGCTGTGCTGTTGACTAACTTCACTTGACTGATTTAAAGGTACTTTGAAGATGACGATGAGTATTCAATACAGTACAGATGAGTCTGTTTGGTATTATGCGATTAAAATAAGAATAGGACGGAATCGGCCAACTTCACTTTAGTATGATGTCATTTTCTTTGCGGACCGTCAAGAAATTGAATGAGTCAAGTGAAGTTCTTCAACAGCCCGTCCTATTCTTATTCTAATAGAATTATATAGATCCTGTATCTGTACTAAACAGTGATAATAAGCATGTTTTTATTTGTAAAAAAACTATACCCGTACTTATTTATTAAGTTGTGTTTGACACAGTATCCGTAATTAATGTATAAAAAGTATTATTTCATGAGACTAATCGATGTTTATGTTTATCTCATACTTGCGAGTACGTAAGGTACAATTAAGTTATATTGTAAATTATTTTACCTCTCTTTGGACTAACTGATAACGATTCAATGTTTTTGGTCATTATCCGAACAGATTTTTCTTTTCTCAAGTCAAACTGTCACGCCTTTTTCCCACAGGGATAGACAGAGAAAATGGAGCGCCACTTGCCACGATACTGACACACTTTTCTCGCTTCCTTTACATTCACAATTCTCTTCATACAAGCTCTATGGTTATAGGCACTAGGCAAACTAGCTTTCTTGAGGATGGTCTCCGATTTGGTCAAAAAACACCCTTCTGGGCTGCCTTGTTTAACGCAATCCATCCACATGAGATTTATAAATTCCTTTTGTCAATCTTCTTTTCTTGCGTTTCATAAATGGAGACGACTGCCGGTACAGTTAAATTATTGGTAGTAGCAACGGCATTCAATAAGCCGGCCTATTTGGAACAGGCAACTTTTAAGCTAATCCTAAAACGCGACTCAGTCAATTCGTGGTTTATATGTGTTGATGGTAGACTGAGCAAATAACCACCAAACTGTCTGTCTACTACCTACCACTATACTGTATGGTCGGTCTGTAATATTGAGAGAAAACAAATAGACAGTAACTAAACCGAGATGATGACGTAATGTAGATTTATGACAAGATGCAATCTGTTATCAATCTACTTATACAGTCGTCAAAAAATACCTAACCTCGCTTCATTTTTTTTTAAATTGTGACTTTACATATAACAGCTCCCTGCCTGGTGTTAAACTGGAGTGCGGTCCATGAATGAAGGAGATAATTACAGTCAAACAACTGATACTAGCAGTTAAATCCACTATACCGGCCTAGTTAGTTAAAACAGGAAACTTTCAATCGATCCCGAAACGCGACTAAATCACTTCACGGTCTGTAATCTATATACTTGTGTTTTTATTAAAATTATTTAACCTAATAATAATAATTGGACATTACAAATAAAAGCTATGAAACAAAACATTTACTCCGATCGGGATTCGAACCCAGGACTTTACGCGTAACGAACTGATTTGCTAACCAACCAACACGCCATGACTGTCGCCCTTAGTCTGTTACTAAGGGGCTGCCATAAAGTTGTTGATTTCGATTAAGACAATGAATTAGATCTGCGGGCCTCACCACGAACTCACTCTAATTAATTGAAAACGGTATGTTTGTCCTAATAATTTACTTCGATCAATAACATAAGGCAGAAAAGTATTTCACAACATTGTTTAATACTGAGTAATATCTAAAACATTTGGAAAGAACCGCGTGGCGCATTAGTTAACCAAGCGTAAGCCTCGGGTTTGATTCCCGGTCGGAACAGAGATTTGTTTGACAACATTTATATAGACATATTGGTATTTGTTAATGAAAAATAATGAGCAAATATTTATTTTATTAATCAATCAATCAAATGACACGCCTTTTTTCCACGGGGATAGGCAGAGGTAGGTAGTAGTAGTAGGTCAATTGCCCAGTCTGCCGTTCCGGGTTAGAATTACCATGTGCAGACTGCGAAGTGAAATGGATGCAACTCCAGCTTAACATCAAGCGAGATGATTTTTTTTTATTAACATTTCCATACTAAGGTACTAAAGTGCTTGTACCATAGAAACAGGACAACCAAAGTACATAAGTCAAAGATTCATTGGTACCGGCAAGTGGTTTTCCACCGGTTAGCGTAACCATTGCACCACCACTACACCACAGTCGTCTTTATATAGTAGAATTAGAATAGGTCGTGCTGTTGACTAACTTCACTTGACTTATTTAAAGGTGTATTTTCCTTGACGGTCCGCAAAGAAAAAAACACCATACTAAAGTGAAGTTAGTTGCAGAGTTAAACGTCACAAAATGGCGCCGATTCGTTCCTATTCTTATTTTAATTGCATTATATATGTCGAGTCGCAATGAAAAAAGCAGTAACAGAAGTTGACAATTTATTTGAATCATAAAACAATAATTTCAATCTTAGTTTAAATACTACCAATTCAGAGTTATTTGTTAGCATGTGACGTATAGATTATAATTCAACGGTGTTTGTTATCAGCGCGCTATCTCTAATAGACTGAAGGGATGTGTGCCCAATATTGACATAGATGACTTGCATATATTCGTGCAGTGAGATTTACTGATGGACAGATAAAAATATTTATTGCACAAAACAGAATAGATAGACAATAAAAATAAAGCATGATATTCCTTAAAAGCGGGATAGTTACGGCAACTGAGGCAGACGTATTATAAGACGATTTTTTCAGTCGTCGGCGCTCTTGAACCTCCCCTTGTTTTCCATCAGGCAAAGGAAAACAGACGTCGCATCTCAATAAAAAATATATTTTAAAAATGATGTACGGTACACTAAAAAAAAGCGATCTTTACCAGGCAACAGTATCGTGAACATATGGTGGAAAACAGTACAAAGATTTGTACACCATACCAGCGGCAATCTATGATGGCCATTTTAGGGTTTGACCGTTCATGAAGTTTTGTATAAATTAAAGGAGAAATTGTTGTTCTTTATAGGGACAATTCTTCTTCAGTTCAATTCTCCCATTCTGGGAAGGCAAAGGAAATTTTGTCCATACAGCCATACAGTCTTTCATAATATAGTTATAATGTCTTCAGTGAATGAAGATAAAACACTTCTGTTTTATCCATTACATGAGGGTGATGATAATTTTAGTAAAGCGGTGGAAAAACTTTACTAAAACTCTTCGGTCTGACGGAGTCTTGAAGGGGAGCACGAAGCGACATGTTGCACAGCTTCAAATCACTTGTCTATACTTGATGAACTTATAAATGTTTAGTGGATAACTATTCCACCATTAATACATATTAATATTCAAGAAACACAAGCTTTACAAATAATTAAAAACTGCACGACCTGTCACTTGCAGTTTCCCGCCAAAACTCTCTTTAAAGGGACAATAAAGAACAATTGCAATTGCTTCTTTAAACGTAATTATTAATTTATACAAAACTTCATGAACGGTCAAACGTCAAAACGGACATCATAAGGTGCCGCTGGTATATAAAACTATAAGATATTCTTATGATATACATAAAAAATATATACATAGTATACATAAGAATACAATACATATTGTAAATATACTGTATACATACAAAATATAATACAATCTAGTTTATTTTATTATTTGTTTAGAAAGATAAATAGTGTTCATGCAGTAATTATTTGAAGTTGTCAAAGATGAGGCATTACGATAATAGGTACCTACACCATTAACGACCCTTTTGACGACACGAGTAACGCATTGATTTACACCGGGAAAAAGAGTCGAGCCCCTCTAGTGTTTAAAAAAAAATGCGAACCGAGATATTTTGACGGATTTAGGTTCGTCTCCGGACGTATTAATAATGAGCCTAAAATCCAACAGCTGAACTATTGCAGTTTTTTTTATTCGCCGGTAAAGTTGCGAAAACGTAGTTTTTCGCAATTATATTTTTTTCTTGACTATTTAGATAAAAATGTTGCGAGAAGGACTTGTAGATATTAAAAATATCTACAAAATGAGACCAGTTGAGTTCAAATTGTTTTTTTTGTTTTTTTACAAAATGCGGAAAACCGCTAAAAATCGATGATTTTTAAATAACGTTTTAAACAAACAATTTTATACCTAGACGTCTCCAATTTTAATAGACTGTAAACTTTGACGTGTATTATTAGTGGTATATTTTTCTTTTTTTTTTTCTTTTATATTTTTGGTAAAATTGCATTTTATAATTAAAATAGCACTTTTTTGCAACTTAATTATTACCTCTTCGGTAGGTCCTAGAGTGTTTTATTTGGGCTCATTCTCTTCCTTAAGAGTTGTACTTTCAGTCTTTTTTTAAAGCTAATCAATTTTAGCAACTAGGGTCTTGCAAATCGAAGTGCAAATATACACCGGGAAAAGGGGAGTTTGCTAAAAAAAAGTGCGAACCGAGATATTTTGACGGATTTAGGTTCGTCTCCGGACGTATTAATAATGAACCTAAAATCCAACAGCTGAACTATTGCAGATTTTTTTTTATTCGCTGCTAAAGTTGGGAAAAAATAGTTTTTCGCAATTATAATTTTTTCTCGACTATTTAGATAAAAATATTTCGAAAAGACTCTAGGTATAAAATTGTTTGTTTAAAACATTATTTAAAAAACATCGATTTTTAGGGGTTTTCTGCATTTTGTAAAAAAACAAAAAAACTAATTTGAACCTAACAAGTCTCATTTTGTAGATATTTTTATTATCTACAAGTTCCTTTCGAAATATTTTTATCTAAATAGTCAAGAAAAAATTATAATTGCGAAAAACTATGTTTTCCCGACTATAGCAGCGAATAAAAAAAAATCTGCAATAGTTCAGCTGTTGGATTTTAGGTTCATTATTAATACGTCCGGAGACGAACCTAAATCCGTCAAAATATCTCGGTTCGCATTTTTTTTTTGAGCAAACTCTCTTTTTCCCGGTGTAATTAGTAAACCAGCCCTTTTACTAACGCGTAAGTAAACGCATAGTGGGTTCGATTCCCGGTCGGAGCAAAGATTTGTTTCGTTGTAATAATTATAATTTACATTTTATATTATTAATATTTGCCATTAAAAAAGGCAGATATTTGCTTTGAGTCTTGCTTGGTTTTCAGTAGACGGATGGTTGGTAAATAGTCTGGCGATCCGACATGGTATCACCACTTCACTTACTTATGTACAGGTCGTGATGAAACTAAAACGCGTTTCGGGATCAGCTAGGCCAGCATAGTGGATGCACCTGCTTCTTGCAATTATTTAACTAAAGTAGCAGTCGCCTCCATACATGGACCGCGGTCCATTTTAACATCAGGCGGGATGCTGTCATATGTGGAGCCCCAATAATTAAAAAAAACCTACAGCATAGCTACGGCAATAATTACATAGCCTTGTGGTTTTATACTTAATTCTCTATAAAGTGACCTTGTTGCCAACATCGTTCACTTTCAATGATGTAATCATTATAATTTTTTTACTCCCATCAACTTGACTTGTTTTGGGAATCACCTCACAAATGGACGCTACATCATTTACTGCAAACAGTTTTTCCGGTTCAGCGCGCTTGAGCTGAGTTTAAACTAATAATTCGTTAACTAGTGATAAAATAATAGCACGAATTTTTTGACGTGGAATCGTAAATAATAATTCTGAGAAATTATTTACAAATCAAAGCCTAGCGCTTCAACTTAACATCAAAATAATTATAAAAGGAGGCGGATATTTGCTTCGAGTCTTGTTATCAAAGAGTAGTAGGCAGTGGTACCCAGTCTGCCGAAACGGGGTAGTACCATCACTTACAAGTATACAAACCGTGAAATGACTTATTCGCGTTTATGGATCAGCTTGTGAGTTGCCGGTTCCAACTAAGCCGGCATAGTGGATGTGACTGCTACTTACACTTATTGAATTGTAGTAGAAGTGACATTCATTCATGGACCGCTCTCTAGCTTAACATCAAGCAGGGTGCTGTCGTATGTCGAGTCACAATTATTATATAAAAATAATAATAATTAAATATTACAAATAAATGCTATGAAACAAATCTTTGCTCCGACTTAGAATCAAACTTGGCACAGCGAACCAATATGCTACGCGGGTCGTCATTTGAACATAAAGTTAGGGACATAAAACATTTTAATTAAATGTAGTCTTGAGTCTGATTGTAAACACGGTGAATCCGTGAGCGCTCATGACAACGCGATGAGCCTTTATTATTATCTTATTACATTGAAGTTATTAAAAGTCAAGAGTCATTAATGCCACGAGTTGTTTAAATGTTGAGTTTATAATATTCAAACCATAATTACAGTTTCATAATGACTATGCAAAAACTCTATTCTTAGCCAGGGGCTAATGGTGTTAATTAATATTATAAATATTTGGAGAAAAAGTTTATTCTTAAAATCATAACTAATTAATTTTTCACATCCACAGTGAAGAGTACATTAAACGGTCTAAATTCACAACAATGAACGATTGGTCCTAGTTTTTTAATTTCCAAAATGAAACGCATAAAGGACAAACAGTCATTATTTAAAATATGTCCATTATATATTATGCAATACTCGTTATATATAATAATGTATGTTACACCATTTCAAAGTACAAAGACACAATATATATTTGTACTAATATTATAAATGTGAAAGTTTGGATAAATGGTTGGATGTTTGTAACTCAATCACGCCACAGCGGCTAAACGGATCTGGATGAAATTTGCTATAGAGATAGATTATAGTCTGGTATTGAGCATAACGTACTCTAATTGAAAACCTGGGGGTGGGGGCGTTTGATAATTATTGTAAAATTTTCTAACAATAATAAATTAACAGGTACTTACAAAAGTTAAGATTTTGATAATAGGTGTATAATAATCCACTTCGAACACATCATCGCCGTTCGAGGAGCCATGCACGTTGATGCCCAAATCAGCAAATGTAATTACAATCAGTAAACTTGTGACAATAGATTTGCTTAAGTTTAAAACGTTCCATGGTATATTTCTTTCTTTGCTTTTTAACATATAATAACCTTCGAACAAAGACATCAACCATAGGAAAAGACAGGGGACCCATACCAATACTGTCTTTTCGAAACATTGTGTTAATCCTGGTTGCTC
Organism: Tinea trinotella; assembly: GCA_905220615.1. Taxonomy (NCBI): domain Eukaryota; kingdom Metazoa; phylum Arthropoda; class Insecta; order Lepidoptera; family Tineidae; genus Tinea; species Tinea trinotella. The sequence continues at coordinate 5,230,490 of HG992311.1, forward strand.
GCTGTACCATGTTAAATTGGTATCCTGAAACAACAACAAATAATTAGAATGCAATAAATAATAAAATGTTACAAATACACAAACACATAAGTGTTTTTTTAGTCGTCGGCGCTCTTGGATCTACCCTTGCTTATCATCTGCGCTTAGGTTGGGCAAGTTAAAACAATTATTGTCTCTCGTCGACGATTGGCAAAATAATAAAAGTTAGGCTAAATCCACCAAATTGAGACCATTGATGATAATGATCAAACGTGTCGTCGCACAGACGATATTCGTCACAACGATTAATAGTCTCGTTTTATTGGATTTAGCCTAGCTTTTATTATTTTGACAATCGCCGACGAGAGACGATAATCGTTTTAACTTGCCAACCTAACCCCGCTGGGAAGTCGACGCAGGATGTCGAGATTTGATACAACAAAAAAGTAACAGCTATTTAATATGCCTGATGGTAAGCTAATGGAGGTCTAAGAGTGCTGACGACTAAAAAACAACTCAGGCTACGGTTGCCTTAATCATCGATACTTTGCCGGAATATAAAGAAAGACATTCAGAGAACGTCGGATGTAATTAGTAGCGATTACCCCAACAGCGATAAGAACTTTAGGGGTTTGAAGTAATCCTCTGAAGACGCAAATCATGATTTTGGGTTCGAGTTAGAAATCGTCTAGATCCAATCTTTATGATTTTTTAAATGTCTGTACTGATATAAGCGAGAAACGGCGTGCAAACTTGCTACAGTTGTATTGTTTCATCAAAATGAACGCCCAAGTCCATATTCTCCAAAACTTGCTCCTAGTGACTTTTATCTAATTCCGCGATTGAAAGAATATCTTAGAGGCAAAAAGTTTTACGATGATGACGCAGTAATCGCCGCAGAACAAGGTTTTTTAGGGGGTCAAGACAAGACAGACAAGATAAACAGTTTTTTTAAAAGGAATTTTAGATTTAAAAAAAGGATCTACGTATACATAACTAAAAGGTGACTACTATGTTAAAAATAGAAAAAAAAAAACATTTATCAAAAGTTAACTGCGCCATATTCATTTCATTCTCACTAATTATTTAACGCCCCTCGTAATAAATATCAATCAATCAATTTGCCACGCCTTTTTTCACAGGGATAGGCAGAGACAATGGAGCGCCCATGCCACGATCCTGACACAACTTCCTCGCTTCCATCCATCATTCCATCCGCTCATTCCATCCACAATTCTGCAACCCAGCTTTCTTGAGGATGTCTCCTTTTTGGTTGGAAAACACCCTTCCTAGGTCGGTCTCGATTAACACATTCACATTAACCATTCACATCAGATTTATAAATTCCTTTCGTCAATCTACTTTTACTCTACCTTTACATGTTACCGAACTATATAAAATATAAAGTATTTTTGTAATAATTATTTTTGTTTTTGCCTTTCTTATGTCACAATCCCAAAGATTATATAGCAGAAAATGCCTAGGGTAAGGCTTTGTACAAGAAATGATTGTAAAATAAAGAACTTCAAATTGAATAATCAATCAATCAAATTGTCACGCCTCTTTCCCACTTGCCACGATCCTTACACAACTCCTTCGCTTCCTTCACATCCACAATTCTCCTCATACAAGCTTTACGGTCATGGGCACTAGGCAGGATGACTCCGATTCGATCGGAAAACACCCTCCTGGGCCTGCCTTGTTTAACGTATCCAAATTGAATAATAAATAAAGTAAAAATGTTGTACCCTCTGCATTTATTTACGTCCATAATTCTATTGTCTGATTCAATTCAATGTTCTCATAACAAACTGTATGATACTAAAGTGGCCTCAATTAATGTTTATTTACATTCAAACATGTTCTACCTAAGTTCATAAGAAGTTTTAAACCCTTTAGTAAATTAAGTAAATTAAAATGTACATATGTTTAAATCTATTCAACTCAAATCAAGGTTGACATGACAAAATAAAGAGTTCCTTAATTTTTTCTAAACGATTTGTTATCTGGTGGCGATAGTCGTATGAACTTTTGTAATTCTCTTCGGAACGACGCGGACAGGATAGTTCGTAATTTCGTATGTCTACGTTAACTATCCTGGGCGCTGATGCGACCTAGTGAACAGTTTTTTCTATTCATTTACATTTCTATACTAAGCTTGTATCATAGAAACAGGACAACCAAAGTACATATATGAAAGATACATTGGTACCGGTGGGTGGTTTCGAACTCGTGCTCTTCCGTTTGCGTAACCATTGCACTGCCAATACACCACGGTCACCAAAGACAGTTTAGTAAACTCAAGTATTTTTATCTGTCCTTTAGCAATATTCTGGGTGTATTGTCTGAACGGTGGGACTCGCTGAACGCGATGGCAAAGATGTGGATGTAATTATATTTTGTGAGAGTATTGGTGTATTTCATGCGGCCATATTAGCGTGGGTTTGAGGTGGTCCGTGAGGCAGGTGATCCATCAGAAAATCACGAGAGAAGCCCGACTTTTTGAGAGAGAAAACATTTTTTTTTTGCGTGTAAATTATTATTTTTAACTTTTTTTTAGTTTCTAGCGATTTCTACTCCAGAGAGGCCTTGATTTAGACTTTAGACAATGAATTTGAGTAGTGGACACCTTTACAAAATGACATTATTCTAATTGTATTTTACTAAAATACATATTCTAAAGCTAGGTTACCTAGTGGCCATAACCATAGAGCTTGTGTTAAGATAATTGTAAATGTGAAGGAAGCGAAATAGTTGTGTCAGGATCGTGGCAAGTGGCGCTCCATTGTCTCTGCCTATCCCCATGGACAAAAACGTGACAATTTAATTGATTGATATTCTGTTACAGACAATTTTAACGATTTTTATTTTTTCTACTACTATGATCAAAAAAGTAGTAAAACTTTATAATTTAAAATTCCTGGGCTTATCAAAATGCATAAACTTGTTTCCTTATGTTGGCACAAACTTAACTGACGTCTCTAATTTACGTGTCATCCGGACATGACTCTGCTAAAACTCAAGCCTTTTTAAATGTGTTTTGAAGTGGACCATGGCCGGTTGGTATGCGCGTTTAAGATCCCACACCCCGATGCTGATACCAATGTACAAATTGTATGCACTTTCTTAAGGAAAACGGTCGCTCGAATCGTGTTGTGAAACATGGAAACACCTCATCTGTAATGTATCTTTGATATATTGTACTTTAATTATCCCGTTATAAACGATACAAACTCGTTTAGTAGCTTAGTATAAAGATATAAAATAAAATAAGAATAAAAAAATACCCAGGGATTAATGTGTGTGTACCTATGGTACCTACTTCACATTCTAGATTTGTTATCTCTTATCTCGCTAAATATGACTACTCGGAATAGTAACAATCGAAAGTATTTTTAATATTTATAAATTAAATTTACTATTTATAGTATATCCTTGCTTACCAACAGGCAAACGAGGTGAGATGTCGCGTTGCGTCGTAAGATTTTCTTTACATTTCTTTACTATACTACTAAAATATGCTAGTATCATAGAAACTGGGCGACCAAAGTACATAGATATCAACGATATTTGCTGGTACCGGTATTGATACCGGCCAGTGGTTTTGAACCGGGAGTACTTACGCATAACTATTTTACTAACCATGGTCTCGTCTAATGTCTCAAAATAAGACATGAATATAAATTCTTAATTTTCATTCTTTTTGACGTAGTCTTTAAAGACATTGGTTATGAAACCATTTGTTAATGGCTAAGTTTATTATTTTTATTATTGTAGAGGTCATTAGCCTCTTAACCCTGATCATAACAACCTAGTTACTTTTCAATGACTTATTTATTAGTTTTATCACATTTTAGCTACGTGATTAATAACTAAGCAAATCTACCTTATCAGTAAAACAAGTGGGTACAGATTGTAATAATAAAAATATTATATTTTATTACAAAATATAATATTAAGCTGCGTTGCCTGGTGCCCATAACCACAGAGCCTGTATGAAGAGAATTGTGGATGTGAAGGAAGCAAGAGAGTTGCGTAAGGATCGTGGCAAGTGGCGCTCCATTGTCTCTGCCTATCCCTGTGGGAAAAGGCGTGATAATTTGATTGATTGATTGACAAAATATAACATGTCATATCATAAGTGTATTTCCACTGTTTTTGCATCTAGACTTTGTGTAAATTAGCCTGTGGTAAGTAAGAGGAGGTCTAAAAGCGCCGTCTACTGAAAACATCGTTTAAGTTTACGGTTGCCTCAGTTACCTCTAATAGGCTGGCCAAAAAAATCTGGCTGTAAGAACAGAGGAAATTACTTTTTTCGTAAGTTAGTTATATAATATTGTCATAAGATATTGTTTTTTATTTTTAACGTAAATATAATTTATTTATGATTTAAATTTGTTTGTTTTTATTATCCCTATACTTCAAATTAAACAATAAATGAATAAATTGGCAACGCTTAACCCATGTAATATACGAATTTGAAATGGCTCTCACGATACAGACTGGACCTAATGACAAGTAACTTGAAGATACAGGAAATAAACAGCAACGTAATTATGTAATATTATAATGCAATTATACCAATATGTAATCTGTATTAGGCTGTCTTATCAAAAATAAATAACAATATAAAAGATTTTTGTGGATTAATATCGCGTTTATTTTGATCATTTTAAACCGACACGTTTTCCATAGCTCCTTAGCCATCGAGCAAGACTTTCGGATTAAAATTATTAAAATGGCGCAAAAATATTTTACTTCATTAACAATATTCGCGCAAAACCTCAGAAAATACTAAATTACAAAATCTAGATGATAGAGTTAGCTTTCTTAAAGCATTTTAGTTTTGTATACTTTTTAACATCGCTCGAAGAACCGACAACCGATAGCAAAGAAAGGTTCTAGAGTGGAGACCACGAACGTAGTGGGAGGCCTCCCACTAGGTGGACTGACGACATAGTGAAAGCCACAAATAACCGGTGGATACAACTGGCATCTTGTCGTTCGGAATGGCGTTCTAAGGGGGAGGCCTATGTTTAGCAGCGGACGCCTTCTGGCTGATGATGATGATAATACTTTATAACGTGGTGTTTTTTTTTGTGAAGACGAAGCCCTGCAGGAATTGTGTCGTGACAATTTCTTTTCTACTTCTATACTAAGCTACTAACTAAACAATTAAACGTGCGTAAAAGATATCAGCAAGTGGTTTTGAACCGGGGGTTTCTAGTTTGCGTGACCATTTCACTACCACTAGACCACAGACACCTTTAATTTGATTGATTTATTATTCTCAGTAGTTCTTTACATAGATAATTATCCTTTTTTTTTATTGTGACACATTTGACCTCGACCCGCCTGGTGATAAGCAAGAGGAGATCCAAGAGTGATTAAGACTGAAACGACCAAGCCAGTTCATGGCTGCCTCAGTTGCCGTCTCTATGCCGGCCAAAGATGCTTTTTCACGCATTAAATCTTCGCCTTAAGGATCACCTTGGAACATATCGTACGTCAGTGATAAGGCAGCTAATTGTGCATCATTTTTATTGTCTTTCCATGTATTCTGTGCAATAAATAAATATTCTGTAATTCTGTTGTATTAAAATTAGTTACCCAATAGATCCTTAATGAACACAAAGAAAACATATCAATAGGATGTACCCTAATATAAATATATAATAACATGTTACTAAAAAACCAGTTCCACTCGTGGTTACCAGTCTATTAGTATAAATGCCTAAGGTCAAGGGCAGGATGGTCAAGAATGTTTGTGTGTTCAACAAATTATGTATTTTTATGTGATTCATATACAGTTTGAATAAGAGAAACAATATTATTTTACTCTCATAGTAGGTTTAGATCTAATAACGTGAAAAAGGCGACTGAAAATCTATTGACGACATGCGTGGCACGGTAACCAATCCGTCGTGATGCATAAAGTCCGGATTCGATTCCCGGCCGAAGCAAAAATTTGTTTCATCTTATTAAATTTAATATTACAAGATTTGTTAATAAATAGCGATTAGGTGCTACGGGTCTAGTTGTCTAAGAGCGGTAAGAAGTGGTGCCCAGTCTGCCGATCCGAAGTAGTACCACCAATTACAAGTGTACAGGCTGTAAAGTGACTTGCAGTAACTATTACGAAATCGTGAATTGGGTTGTTAATAATATTATATCGAAACTCCATTTATATATGTTTTTATCATTAGAAATAACAAGAGTAATACATAGAAACCCAAAATGAATGATGTCCTTTAGCTCTGTATAAAATATCCGTTAAACTTAAATGTAAAATGTGAAGTTAAAGAGTGGTGCAACCCATTTTTCTTTTTTTCTTTTACTTATACGTAAATTATAATTTTTGATACAACCGGCTGTTAGTGTATTCAGATTATTGTACTACCCCTACTACTGTATTGCAGACTGGGCAAATGTATAAATACATTAAATAGTATGAATACAGTAGATATGTGCTCGATTTCGATCTCCGATTACATAAAAATTACATAATCGCGAGTTTAGTGAATGACTACTACAAAATGTCGCTCGTAAGAACGAGTCTTCAATGGTTTATAATGGCTGTTTATCGCCCGTTGTTATGATATAGACACAATTCATTGTGTAACTCTTAAATGGATATTTACAAGTACTAACAACATCATCAATTTCACGCCTTAACTCCCACAGGTATAGGCAGGGACAACCACTTTCTATGATCTTGATTTTTGACACAACTCTCTATTATCTTTATCTCTTTATACACGTTCTATACATCTTTATGGGAACAATTAATCGAGGAACAATCTTCGTTCTCGTATTCGATTTGTTAATCTCTCGTCAATCAACTTTCATACATTATTTTAATATACCCAAACCATGGCAATACACCTTTCTCAATTCGCAAAAATAGCATTTAATATTAATTGAGTTTCTATTAATTTTGAAGATATAACAATATAAATTTTGATTTTAGGTTGAGCATAAACCAAAAACAAAATGATAAAATTAACGCCTCAATTACCACAGGGATAAGCAGAGATAATGTAGTGTCATTTTCTTTGATCCTGACACATCACCCTCGCTTCCTTAACAGCAATTCTCTTCACACAAGATTCGACATTATGCGAGATTCGACATATCTGACGAGGTCTAAGACTGCCGACGACTCTAAAAACCGACTCAGTTTACAGTTTGCAGAAGTGATATTTCACCTCGCTTGAAGAATCCAAGGTGGGAAGGGAACGGCATTTAGTATTTACGTTCGGGCACATTAAAAGGATGGATGGATGGATGAAAGAAGATTGATATAACAGATTTTAAAAACAAATATTCAGGAGTGGTAGGCAGTGGTACACAGTCTGCCGATCCAGGGTAGTACCTCCACTTACAAGTATACAGACTGTGAAGTGATATGACTGCTGGATGTGGATGTGACTGCTACTTACAGTTATAGTTATTGAACTGTAGTAGCAATAAGATCTACTCATGAACCACACTCCAGCTTAACATCAACAGGGTGCTGTCAAATGTCGAGTCACAATAAAAAAATTGACAAAACTGAAAAAGGCAGTATGCGGTGTTTTGGACGCATTGATAAATGGATGAAAAGAAATTTAACAGAAGAGATTATTTATAAATTAGAGGCAAGTGAAAAGATAAAACGGAGACGACGCAGAAGGTCGTTCCTTGATCAAATCGGGGTCATTCTCCAAAAATGAGAAGTCTGAAGTGCTCATAACGAAAGAACGTGTATGTACCTATGAAAATAATTTTCATGTAGCAATGCCTATCCCTATAGGAATTAAGACGTGAAGATGATAATCATATTTATATTAGTGTACCATAGTAGTAGGTAAACATTTAACAACATAATAACGTGTTTGAAAAAAATGCTGAGTAATCATTATCAATGTATTCATATTTAATGATTATTAAGTTTAATAGGAATGTGTAATTTACAATCAATCAAGTCTTATTTACCACAGGGATAGGCAGCAACAATAAAGCGCCACGATTGTGCCAGAATAAATGTAAAGGGACTCTCTTGCTTCCTTTACGTCCACAATTATCCCTTCTTACAGGATCTATAATTACCGGCACTGCAGAACCCTGCTTTATTAAGAATGCACGTGATTAGATTGAGGAAAATGTTTTTTTTATTAGAACTCGACAATGACCTCGACCGCCTGATGGTAAGCACCGAACCTTTTAGTTCGGCTACCGAATGCGGAAGCTTCCCCTGACCTGTGCGGGTGTGAAAAGACAAGAGAGCAACAAGGTTTAAGAGCTTATCGGAACATTCTTCGTGGTATAGGCGATAGAAGACGCACAAAGTCTCTGCAAAGTTGTAGGGGCACCAGAGTTCGCGTGAACTCTGCATCACTTATAATTTGGACAGCTCAGCGCTGCAATGAATCAAAGGCATTGAGAAGATAGTTGGCAGAATCGTCCCAGAGGTGCGAACAGTATTCCGTGCAAGTATAGTAGCATGCGCAGCTCTGGCGCGAAGAACTGCCGCACCTTGTTCAGGATGCCGAGGTGGTCTTAATAGCCCGCTCGATGTGGTCCCTGTAATTTAATAGACATTCCTGAAATGTCCGAAGTACCAAGGGTGATGTTATAAAGAGAAGGGCTTTAGAAGGGGTAAACGGGGATTTTTTCGTCGAGAATGCGCACTTCTTTGTGTATTCCGGTCCTTTGTGTAATTGTGTTGCCTGTAAATTATCAATGCTTGAAATATTTACATAGTCACCTAAACTGTTTTCAGTGTCAATATAATTTAGCTTGTAATATTTACATATAAGTACATTTTCTTTGTCACAAATTTTGATTACTTTGTTCACATCATTGTGACTTTGGCAATTGTGAAATAAATAATATTTAATACAAATACTCGCTTTCTATAATGTGAATTCGGTAAATTGCGTCATATCTTCTCGTCAAACATCCCCAGTGCCTGATGTGATGACATATGGCACTGTGCCTGTTGTAAAAGCTTCGGGTCGCTCAGCGAGCAATGGAGAAAGCTATGCTTGGTGTATCTTTGCGCGACAGATTCCGGAATGTGGATATTCGTCGAAGAACCAGAGTTACCGACATAGCTCGTAGGATTTGCAAGCTGACAATGGGCTGGCCACATCGCTCGATGAACCGACAACCGATGGGGAAAAAAGGTACTAAAGCGGAAACCACGAACCAGAAGGCGCTGCGTAGGTAGGCCTCGTACTAGGTGGACTGACGACATAGTTAAAGTCACAAATAACTGGTGGATGCAACTGGCATCCCATGCCGAAGCCTATTTTCTATGTTTAGCAGTCAGCAGTGAACGCTTTCTGGCTGATGATGATGATAATGTAAATTAGTATTATACCATTGATAGTTAAAGGTATCCCTTTCTTTTACTAAATTTTAAACAATATAAGTACACATTTAATTTTTTTTGTTTGGTCTGTAACTACATTTTCATGTTGGTAAGCTTTTTTTTTATAATTTTTTATAATTTATATAATTTGCCTATAAAACCCCTTGGGTCAGGCAATGCCTAGTGTGGAGCCACCAGTACTTATTGTTATTGAAAAACATTCATTAATAAGTTAATTTGTGTTTATAATTTACTTTTTATTCTTTTTACAAATTATCAATTACTTAATTCATAGTTAGATACAATAACTAGATAAGTAAATACTAGAAAATAAAAAGTGTAATATCATTCTAGTAAATAATGTTTGTTTATCTTTGATATTTTAGAATTAACTTATCTGAAATTTAACTGAATATTGCTCATTGCACAATATTACAACTGATTATGTTAGAATCTACAACAATCTTGTAGAATTTATTTAGCTACTTTGTAAATAAAACTTTTATGATTAAAACTGAATATTCACTCATTGCACAACATTACTAATTAAGTATTTAAACATGTATAAAAAATTTATTTGTTGAACTTAAAAATAAAACTTTTTGAGGACTACAAATAAAGTGAAAAAATAGTAAGACAATGATGACTTATGTTTTTCTTCAGAGATCACCATAGATAGCTACAGTAATATTCTAATTTAAAAAAATAAATATACTATTCTATATCCTGAAACTTTTCGTTTATAATATACAAAAAATATATATTATAAAAATATCATGGCTCAAGATTTTGATAGATTCTCATCTGGTTTACATTCTAGATAGTTCTTTAACTAATCAATCATCAATTGTAACCTAATTTCACAGACACACACAACAGACAGACAGACACAACAAATTGCCTTTTTTCTCATGCTTCCTTCACATAATATGACAATTTTCTCGATTAGGACTATGGTTATGGGTATTGCAATACCCTGAATAGTACCCAATCCCCAAAATAATATTATTTAGATACTGCATGTAGGATATCTTTGATTATATTATTTTTTTATTGTATATAGGGTTAATTTTATGATCTTATGGTGTCATGCACTTCAGATTTAATGTATTCAAAATTATAAATATGTAATCAATCAAATAGTCACAGGGATAGGCACAGACAATAGAGTGACACTTGCCACAATCCTGACACAACTCCCTTGCTTCTCACATATCCACAATTCTGTTTATACAAGCTCATACAAATATGTAACATTTGCTGATATATTTTAAGTATTAATCCTAGAAACACCAAGATTGTGTACATTAGATTTATAATAGGGATAAACAGAGATAAACCATTTATCATGATCCTACTCTCGCTGCCTTTACCCTTACACCTCTCTAATAAACTCTTTTTGGTTATTGGCGCAGCTGCCACTGCTTTTCAAGACTGTACACGTCTTGATCTAGGAAAAATCTGGGTCAAGGAAGAAACAATTTTATTTAGTCTAATTTGTATGGTATGAAATATAAGATTTTATACTACACAAAAAAATATTTTTTTACACTTTTATGCATTCTACCTCCATACAGAAAAGTTTATACAAAAAAATACTTTTATATGAGAATTCAAAATATTTTTCAAAAAAATATCACATTTACAAGCAACTTATTTAAAGGCCACTTACCCAGAATTGGGACCCGCAGAAGCTGTCCATTGATGAATTTAACGTCATTATCAATGAAAATTTGAACCAGCCACAAACTGTATTATTATTAAGTCTCCATGAATTTCGTACACATTCACTTAAATTAGAAAAGAAAGTATGTCGTACGTTTTGTAAACTAGACGCATATAAAAGTTTTAAAATTAAGTACTTTTGTAACGTAATTAAATATTTTAACAAAACTCAGGCAGTGACAGATCACTGACTGCCATTTACACTCGCTGGCTAAAAATTCAACCACACGCACACGCTCGCCCCTCGCTCGTTCGTTCCACACTCTCATTCGTTCACGTTCGCCAGATGAACGGAAGCACCACTCACTTTTATAGTTGACGTCTCATTTCATTGTTGCTAGATAAAAAAACATGTGTATAAATAAACGAAATAACAACAGAAATTTATAAATTCTTTAATTTAGATATTATTTGTATCTCCCTAATAACTGTACATAGGTTTAAAGTACAAAAATATATACATTGAATAGAAGCATCAATCTAAAATTTACAACACTAGTTGAATGAAGAATCCTGAAACCTGAAAATAATAGTGTGCTCGATACTGTAAATTGTTTAATAATCATATCACATTTATTGTGTTCTGTATATATCCAAGAAGCATATATAAGCAAGTCGAGTTGTTAGAATAGTTATTATGGCAGAATACTTAGCCGCTATCTTCGGTACAGAGAAAGACAAGTATTAGAGATATTTTCTTTTTAAGTTATGTTAAGTCTTCGACAAATATTTATAACATAATATCCTTTATTTATAAGAACTCTTTTGAAATGAAAAAAGTAGATCAATTGTGTTAAAATATGAAAGTTATTTAATTATTTTATCAACCTATAATAAAAAATTACATTTCAGAGTAAATTGTTCATTCTACTTTAAAATAGGAGCATGTCGGCATGGAGATCGTTGTTCAAGAATTCACAATAAACCTACATTCTCACAAACTTTGTTATTACAAAATCTGTATGTCAATCCTCAGAACTCTACTAAATCAGCTGATGGTAGCCACTGTAAGTAATATAAAATCTAATGAGGATACACGACTGTAATACTGAAAATAACATAGGCTTACACAATATTAAGACACCTAATTGTATGTATCATAAGCATATTAGACTATAGGGCGTTGTACGCTGAAAGTAAAACGTTGTAGCTTGCTAATGGAACAAGGCATTATTCTTTCATTTTAATATTCCGATTTTTATTAGAAATTGGCCTACTAGACTTAGCCCTAAAATCATTTGACAATATAAAAGAGACTCTCGCTGTGGGCACGAAACTAGGGATCCGTAGCGCAAGTGATGAGCGACACGTCTAAGAAGTTTTAGTTCACGAGCTGTTTATGGGTAAGTATTTGAGGAACCACGAAAACTTCCATTATGATCCCTAAGCATCGATGTACCTAAGTACATATACGTATGCCTGGCTAATAGAGTAATAGCATTAAATCGACCCTTATAATTTTGACTATTTGTTTTAACAAATATTCTTGAGGCATTTTGAGCGGTCTAGAAATTGTATAGTGCCTCCAACACCTATCTAAAAATGTCTAGCAGCTCTCCGATTATTTTTCTCACCACCAATTCACCGCTCGTGTATTGCTCGTCATCCGAGCCGCTCACGCTTGTTTCGTGCCCCCTTTAAAGCATCACCATATATTTATTTATTTGTGTTTTTTGTTATTTGATGTTTTTTTTTTAATTGTTTCATGTTTTTTTAGAAATATGTATATAATGTATAATAATTAGAAATATTTGTATAATGTTTGACGTGCAATGTTGACGTGACCACTGGTTTTCGTATCATACTAATAGTTTTACTACATATTAGTCCCCGCCGCGTCTGTCTGTTCGCGATAAACTCAAAAATCAATCAATTAAATTGTCCCGCCTTTTCCCCACAGGGATAAGCAGATAAAGTGTAGCGCTACCTGCCGCGATCCTGACACAACTCCCTCGCTTCCTTCACATTCACAATTCTCTTCATACAAGCTCTATGGTTATGGAAACTAGGCAACCTAGCTTTCTTGAGGATGTCTCCGATTTGGTCGGAGAACACCCTTCTGGGTCTGCCTCGATTATCGCATCCATGCACATCAGATTTATAATTTTTTTCGTCAATCTACTTTCACTTAAACTACTATTATTATTTTTTATGAATCTAAAGAGACCCTTTTTTACTGCACGGCCAGTGTACATGCGCAAACGTTCCACCACTACGTTAAAATCTTGCCAACTTACGTGATGCGGACTATACCTTACGTTTCAAAAGGATTTCGTATAAAGTTTATAGGAGCGTATAAAATTTGCAGTAGCATACATCTTAATCATTATGGTTAACATAGTTAATTAGGATGTTATAAATTTCAAGTATAATAAGTGAAGTGATAAATATTCCAGTGGTAGAAGCTAATGTATCAGATGAAGAAATGCAAGAGCATTATGACAATTTCTTTGAAGATGTGTTTGTGGAGTGTGAAGACAAATATGGTGAAATAGAAGAAATGAACGTGTGTGATAATCTTGGAGATCATCTTGTGGGAAATGTGTATATAAAGGTTGGAATGTTCAGCTTTCTTATGGCATATTTTTATATTTATCAGTAGAACCCGTGTTTAACTCTACGTCGGGTGCTCCATAACAAGTCTTTAGACGAGTTTTAGCTGTTTTAAGATTTAAATAAAAAAAACTATCCTATTAAAATGTTTAAAAGGAAATTATTACACAAAAGTACTGGATTAAAGAAAAAAAACAAAATTAAACTTTAAAAGATTTTAAAATAAATATTATTATTGCCAATGAGGTCATTACTACCCTCGACGGAGGGTACACGGTAATCTGGCACTTTGAAAATATTTATATATTTATAACAGTTTCGACGTGAAGAAGATGCACAAACTGCAGTTACTGAATTGAACAATCGTTGGTTTGGTGGAAGGCCAGTCTATGCTGAACTTTCTCCTGTTACTGATTTCCGTGAAGCATGTTGCAGACAATATGAGATGGGGGAGTGCACACGCAGTGGATTTTGCAACTTCATGCACCTTAAACCTATCTCTGGGGAACTCAAAAGGTAATCGAGAAAAGTTCGACTACCTGAAAGATTAAATATCAAACGCTACTGCTCGTACCTTATTACATATTCTATCAAATTGTTACGCCTATTCCCCACAGGGATAGTCAGAGACAATGGTGCGTCACTCGCCATGATCCTTACAAAACACCTTTCTCACTTCCACAATCCTCTTCATACAAGCCCTACGGTTTTGAGAAACACTCTTCTGGGTCTGTCGCGTTAAGCGCATCCATCCACATCGTTTTTTTTAAATTATTTTCGTTTAGTCGTGTATAGGGAGTAAGCGGGAGTAAGCAAATTCAACCGGGCCGGCATAGTGGACGTGTCTGATGCTTACAGGTAATAAACTGCAGTAGAAGTCACCTCCATTCATAAACCGTACTATAGCTAGACATCAGGTGGGGTCCTCTATGACATATTATTATGTTGAGTCTCAACAATAAACAAGGTACACCTCAGTGACCATGATGGCTGCGAAGCTCTCGAAATGTCGGAATAATAAAAAATTGTAAAATGAATAATCGCGATAGTAAGCCGCATATTCGTTTGATGCATTAATTAATGTTCGCGCAAAATCTAAGAAAAAACTAAGGTACACCTCTTAACTCTGCCTTTAATATTATATTATCTTTGTTTTCAGATATTTATATTCGCGGCATAAATCTCGTAAGTCTTCTTTGCGTGATCGACGTAGACGTTCACGTTCGCGCGATCGCAGAAGAGACTCTCGAACTTCACGATCCGTTCGTTATTGAAGATGTATAAACTGTTGCGATTTTTTTGAAGGATTTATACATTTTGCGCAGTTGATTTGGCGCAATAAATTTCGAGTTGGTACTTATTATGAATATAATAAAAGTGTACATCCGTCGCTGAACCTGGCCAAAATTCCTATTATATCCTATGTAGTTTGGGTAGTTGCTGGTTGGGGTTTTTATTTTATGAACATTGTAATTGGTGTGTAATATTTATTAAAAAACATTAATATATGGTTGAATAATAATTCTTATTTCACTTGCCATAACAATTATTATAAAAGGTGAGTAAAGTTTGGGAAATAGTAAAGTTTGGGTATATAATGGATGACTCATGACTCACAGACGAAAAGCGCTATCTTCCTCAATTCTGGCACAGCTCTCTCGCTTCCTTTACATCCACAACTCTCTTCATACCCGTTCTAAGGTAATGGGCGGACCCTGTTTTTTTAGGAATGTCCCCATTTGATCATGAAACAATCTTCTAATCTAAGTAGACTCAATTAAATCGTATACACCACAAAAAAATCGGTTATTGATTTGTGTGTGTGACAGTACATGTTCAGCAGAAGCCGGGGCGAGTCGTTAGTTGTACATAGATAAAGACTAGCATGAAATACTGTCATCTTTATTATTTTTCAAAGAAGATTTTTCAAGGTAATTAGTAATTATTAACCGATCACTTATAAATTGTATGAACTATGATTCCTTTGCATTGAATTGTAAAAAAAATACTGACTGACAGCTGTCAATAGATTACTGATTGACTGAATGTGACGCGTTTCTGGAAATGAAATGAGATCTCGGCATTTTACCATTTCAGTTTAGGCGACAAATAAATAAGTATTCAAGAAATCTAATTAGTGAGTAGTTTTTATTTGCTTTTGATTTGATTTAAATAAGGTATACTTTCAATTAAATTTATTCCGTGTTAACTTTATACAGGATTTTAAGTAGAGTTTGGGCGCAACGGCAGGCGTCCGTCCAGAATGGCCGAATATTTGGCGGCTATTTTCGGTACAGAAAAGGATAAGTAAGTTTTACAAATGTTTTACCGTATTCTTTAAAAATATTAGGATCTTAAATGGACGCTGGCGTGTAATAATTATTTTTTTGGAATTTGTATAGGTTATGTTTTGTAAATTACTTTCTCTGGTCTTTTTAAAGCCTATAATGGACTAAAATGATCAGACTTCCATGTGGGTACTTTATTAAATTATTACGTTAAATAAGTTCCAGCTATTGCATTTATGAAATGTACATGAAATACACATAATAATTTTTATTCGATTTGAGTTCGATAAATATAAAACATTATGCTATATCGATATTATATTCTATAAAATAGCTTTGTCTAAGGTTGTATCAAAGCTTTGTAACTTTGTTGGAATTTAATAGAAATGCTACTGTTGCTTTCCATTCCCATGATGTTGGGAGTGTCACAAATTGATGTTAACCTACTGGAATAACATGCTATTCATGCTACCAAATTTAATGTCTGTCATCACATCAGCTGATGAAGTGGCACAAGTTTAATTTTTCACTGGTGTTTCCAATCAATGTGCCAAAATTATTAAAATTTAATATTTGATAGTTCTTTTTTGATAGTTCCGAACCAAAGCAACATACCTTTCTCAATATTTTTCATTACACCACATTCTTTGAATTAATGCCAAATGTTTTATCCTGAAATTCCAGTACCATTGCATTTGGAACACAGCATTGCACCCAAATTATGCAACTAACTTATATTTAAATTATATTAAAATTAAATTATATTTAACAAGGCATTAAGCTAAGTTGCCTAGTGCCCAAAACCATAGAGCTTGTATGAAGAGAATTGTGAATGTTAGGAAGCGAGGGAGTTGTGTCAGGATCGTGGCAAGTGGTGCTCCATTGTCTCCGCCTATCCCTGTGGAAGAAAGGAGTGACAATTTGGTTGATTTGACTCAATATTAAATATAAATATATTTATATTAAACACAAAATTATATTTAAATTTCAGAGTAAACTGTTCATTTTACTTCAAAATAGGAGCATGTCGGCATGGAGACCGCTGTTCAAGAATTCACAATAAACCAACTTTCTCACAAACTGTATTATTACAGAATCTTTATGTAAATCCACAAAACTCTGCCAAATCTGCTGATGGAAGCCACTGTAAGTCATATAATTGTTTTTTTTTTACATTATTTACTACGACCCTAACCATGCAACATAACTAAATCATAGCAACATAAAAACTGGGTGTTCCACATAACAGACTATATTGTTGGTTTTAAACTGGGAATTCTTGGTTTACATGACCATTTTTTAGTTTAAATATACCACGGTCATATATCTAAACTAGCCCACTCTTTTATTTGATATGCATTATATATGGCCGTTGACACAGATACATATTGCAAGCAGGAATAACATCTTGTATACTTGTTCCACCGATAGAATGGAGACATTAGTTGGGTTTAGGGAATAAAAAATATTGGAATTACAAGTCATTTAAAAAGAAACTGTCACATAGCTTGTATGAGGAGAGTTGTGGATGATCCAAGATAGTTTTGGCATATTATTGTTTGCCTATCTTTGTTGTAATGGAATGGTTGCAATGATTATTTTATTAGATATTTTTTACTGCTTTTCTAATATTAGAAAAGCAGAAAAATATATTAATTTAAACATCTATTATTATTACAATTTTATTATAGGTTTAAACTAGATTTAGAATAGGTAAAACCTAGTAAAAAAATTCACTGATCATGGCTATTGCGACAGTGCTAAGGCATAGAGGTAAATGCCTAATTTTTTTTTAGTAAACCATCTGCAGTCAGGCAGTCTATGATCAGATTTGTTGTATGATTGTAGGCATGTTTAGTGTTGCCTCCATTGAGGACTTAGCTCAATTTTGTGCAGCTTTGCTATCCGCCATTTTGCTATCTAAGTCTCTGGCTATATTTTTTGTCATTGAGCTGCCTGGCCAGCTCATTTGGATAGCGGTCCAATCCTAAAGTGCAGCTTTACTATCTGCTGTCCAGCTCAAGTCCCAGAGCTTAAGTCTTCCACTATATTTAAAGGCGACGGGTGCAGTGGCAGTGCAATGGTTACACAAACCGAGAACACGAGTTTGAGACCAGTGACCACCCACTGGTTCCAATGCATATATGTTGATATATGTACTTTGGTTGTCCTGTTTCTATGATACAAGCACTTTAGTAGCTTAGTATAGAAATGGAAATAATAATAATAATATTTTTTGTCATCAAGCTGCCTGGCCAGCTCATTTGGATGGTGATCCAATGCTAATGTGGCATATACCTAATAACACTAATATTATTTTTAACAAGATTTATAATTATGTTTTTTTTATTTCAGTGGTGGTAGCTAATGTATCGGATGAAGAAATGCAAGAGCATTATGACAATTTCTTTGAAGATGTCTTTGTGGAGTGTGAAGACAAATATGGTGAAATAGAAGAAATGAATGTGTGTGATAATCTTGGAGATCATCTTGTGGGAAATGTTTATATAAAGGTATTTATATTTTTATATATTGGCCTAATACATGTTACATGATTGCTGCCAAATATATTCTGCGAGTAGTAGTCGAAAGGCAACTGTGGTTCGAAACCACTCACCGGTACCAATGAATCATTGATATATGTACTTTGGTTGTCCTGTTTCTATGATACAAACACTATAGTAGCTTAGTATAGAAATGTATAATGACAATAAAAAATAATAATACACTATTCTAGACTAGCTGCATTCTTGCTTTCATAATGCTGGTCCCAACATTTACCATATCAATCAAATAATTCCCACAGGAATAGGCAGATGCAATGGAAAGAGGTCTGAAATTTTTGTTATAAAAGCGATTGTACCTTTGATTATGCAATTTTAATAGTGATTGTAATGGGTTTTAATTTAAACAGATTACCATCAATCCTTTCAGGACCAAAAGATTTTTTTATTGAGATCTAACCTCAATTTCTCGATGGTAAGCTAGGCTTAAAAGCGTCGGCGACTGAGTTTCATTCTACGACTACCGCACCCGCGCTCACTATGAGCTGACCAAAATGTTTTTTTTTCTTGTGGCTCGGCATATGACAGCACTCTGTCTGATGTTAAGCTGGATTCCTGCTTAGCACTCTTAAATTTTTTGATCTATAGGCTATATCGCTTTAAATGTTATTTAACAGTTTCGTCGCGAAGAGGATGCAGAGAAAGCTGTGAATGAGCTAAACAATCGTTGGTTTGGTGGAAGGCCAGTTTATGCTGAACTTTCTCCTGTTACTGATTTCCGTGAAGCATGTTGCAGACAATATGAGATGGGGGAGTGCACTCGCAGTGGATTTTGCAACTTCATGCACCTTAAACCTATCTCTAGAGATCTTAGAAGGTAAATAATTGCTGCCGTACAAAGGTTTCTTGTGGATCCTATATGGTCCTGCTGAAAGAACGACAGACGACTGTGGTCTACTGTTACTGTTATGTGCGGGCTCGTTTTTTCAATTAAGCCCTCTACGGCTTCTTTGTGCATTCTTCAACAGTTTTCCCTCACCTGATCTCCTTCAGGAAGGCAAGGAGACCCTTGTTCCTGCAGACCTCCAGAAGCATCCTCGCATTACCAAGGAACTTCTGTTTCGCTTCGGCTTTGCTACTGCAACTCAACAGCATATCTTATACAAACTGTTAAAAGATGTCTCCTCCTCATTCAGGCAGCCCTTACCAAGGGGGTCATCCGAAATGTTGAGTTGTAAAGGTGTTGGTCCGTTATGGCACCTACTTATGCGGAGCTTAGCTCTGCCAAGATTTAGCAATCATCCGGTCAAGCGTCTATCCATATGAGGAAGAGCTTCCTGGGACTGTCTGTTGTCTGTGACGACCGTGGTCTAGTGGAGTAAAACGGTTACGCAAATCAAGATCAAGTGATTCAAAACACACTTGCCAGTACCAATGTATCTTTGATATATGTACTTTGATCGTCCAGTTTCTTTTATACAAGCACATTTGGTTATAATGTTTTTATATAGATATTTCTTTACAGATATCTGTACTCACGTCGCTCGGGTAAAGGAGGCGGCGGTGGCGGCGGCGGCGGCGGAGGAGGAGGTGGCGGTGGCGGCGGCGGTGGTGGTGGTGGCGGACGTCGCTCAAGGTCTAAGTCACGTGAGAGGAGACGACGCTCCAGGTCACGTGAGAGGCGCAGGGACTCTCGCAACCCGCGTCCGGGACGTTATTAATACTATTAGTGAAATTTTAAATTGTTTTACTGAGTTAAATCGTAAGGAAATGCCTGCAAGAACTAAGATCCAATTCACTTTTTTTTTATAAATAGGATCTACGTTTTTCCTATCAGCCAGCCATTCCTAAAGTTTCTTATATTGATTTAACTTGGTTCAAAAGTTTTAAAATTTGACAAATTAATGTTAGGTTAGTGGTAAGCATTGAGAATGATGCATAGTATGTTTATTAGCATGCAGACTATTCTGTTATTACAAATATGAGCGTTATTTATTTATCAATAAAGTTTTAAATTAAATCTCAGTTAAAAACCATTTGGATGTTTTGGTTTTAAGAGTATATATAGTTCATGTTTGCCTAAAATGAGAATTTAGGGAAGTACGCGCGGCGGCTGCGCGAAAGCATCTGTTGATTTCCCATTAAATTAAAGTAATTGTATACTACCTTCGAATTTGTTACTTCGAATCATAGACTAAATTGAGATTTGCTGAGCGTTCGAGCATGGCAATTTAGTGTGAACCGTTTGTCGACGAAAATTAGAGATATTCCGACAGTTCAGGAAGTAAATGTCAAAGTAATTGCTTCTTGCATTCGGCAATTTTGGGGAAAAAATAATGTTATTAGTAAGAAAATATATTTTTTTAACATTTGACAGCAACCCGCCTGTTATTAAGCTAAAGTGCGGTCTACGAATGGAGGCGACTGCTACTACAGGTAAATAACTGCGAGTGGCAGTCGAGTCTACTATGGCAACCTAGTTGGAACTGGCAACTAGGCCGGAATAGTGGATGTGACTGCTACTTAGTTATTTAACTTTACTAGCAGTCGCATCTATTCATGGACCGCTCTCCAGCTTAACATCAGACGGGGTGCTGTCATATGTCAAGTCACAAAAATAAATCGTCATCAGCCAGAAGGCGTCCACTGCTGAACATAGGCCTCCCCCTTAGAACGCCTTTCCGAACGACAAGATGCCAGTTGCATCCACCGGTGTTTCGTGACGTTCACTAAGTCGTAAGTCTACATAGTGGGAGGCCTACCTACTCCACTCTACAACCTTTCTTCCCCATTGGTTGTCAGTTCTTCGAAAATAAATAAATAAAGCTATTTTCATAGCACGATGGGTCTCGCTTTATGTGCTGGTTCGTTTGCTCTTCAAGTGTCATTATGCTTATAATTTTACATATATAACATACTATGTTTCAATCTCGATATTATAAGAAAAGCATTTTACTTATAAGAAAATCATTTCATTATTTACGTATCAGTCGGGTTAATTTCCGTTGGCATTTATATTTATACTAACTGTACATACACATACTATAGACCAGTGTTTCCCAACGTAGGGCCCACGCTCTACAGGGGGGCAATTATCAAATGGACTCGACCAGACTTTAACCCTTTCGATTATTGAAATGCAATGCTAGATATCGGTGATAAATTTAACAAAAAAGGCAAATTCTTACAAAAATGCTGTAATCATTTATATTTCTTAAGGGAACAAAACCATTTTAAAGGTTGAAAATTATGTATAGGGGCATTAAAATTTTAGAAATGTTAAGGAGGGGCATGGTCTAAATAAGGTTGGGAAACACTGCTATAGACAAATGCGTCGACAAATCAATATTTATATTTTAGAGTATAACAGAGTACGATAAGATGCAATCACGTGACTATTAGTTCTCCTGCCCTAACACGGCAATCCAAGAAGCAAGACCTGCAAGGAATATTATTAAAACTCATATTAAAAAACTTATTAGGCAGGCATAACGTACAAAAAAATATTTAATAAAGTTTTCAACGTTGTTCTTTTCTAAGAAAGTGTATAGGATAAGTTAACATTACAAACATTAAAAGTATTATTCTAATGGCGACCGCAGACTGCACTACTGGTTTGTATGAATCTGTATGCCGTGGCCGCAGACTGCAGTGTCGCCTTGCACGGAATCAATTTCATACAGATTTTTACAAACCATCGGGCCGACCGCGTAACTTCGTTTTGACAGTTAAACTCTATTAATGAGCTTTAATATTAAAATTGCGACCGCGTAACACTAAGAATCAATGTTTATTTTCATTAACAGTTCAAACTCATTGTCCGAATGAATAAAAGTTGTTTTTAACACTAATAACGACCGCGTAACTTTCTGACAAATGGGAATTTAATTGACATTACAATTGAAATTGCGCCGTCCCCCCCTGTGGTGCGGTCTGCAGTCGTTATCGGAATCACACCTTGACAAATCACTCATAAAATGCCTTATTTTGAAAATAACCAGGAATGTATATTTTTACAGAATACCTAATGTAATGCCAACTTCGAATGATTTAATAAAAAATATTCCAATTTATTTTGTTGTTTAATTTATATATTTTAGTCTACCTGGCCCTAATTATGTGTTTAAGATCTTTAAAGTGACTCAGTCGCGTTTAAACATCAGTCGCCTTGACAAAATTCGACTGAGAATGCAAACGTTAAAGCAACCGTTTGCAGACTTTTTTGAGTCGCGACATGTGAGCTTGAGTTGCTTGCACTGAGTGCAAGCCAATTGCCGACGACTGAAAATATCGATTTGGTTTACGGATGTCTCAGTCGCCTTCACTGTTTTTTTATTGTGCCTTGACATCTGACTTTGACTTGCCGATGGAAGTGGGCCCACCATTGGTGCTTTCTTACGCTTTGCATGTAGGATTTATCCTTAAATCCTACATGCAAAATTGTATCCGATTATTCTACCAATTAACGATACGCCGAACCAGTTAGTTTGACAGGTCGATATGGTCGAACGGGTTAGCCTGACGAAATAAAACAAACTTTATTCATTATTCGAAATAATTTATTCTACTTCTTATTCGATTTTTCCATAAATACCTAAACTAATGCAAAAAGAACACGGTTATTCATTTAGTCCCAAAAACTCAATTTTTATAACATTTTTTCTTATTATTTTAAATCAATAAATCATATTGTCACGCTTTTTTTCCACAGGGATGGCCAGAGACTATGGAGAGCCACTTGCCACGATCCTGACACAACTTTCAGAATTCTCATCATGCAAACTCTACGATTATGGGCACTAGGCAATCCATCAATCTTTACTATTATAATTTAGTATTAATACAACAGTTTCATTCTGCCAATTTTGTCTTTTATTGACAAAAAGGCTTATAATATCAATAGGACAGTAAATACTAATGGACTTTCATCCAAGGTAGAGCGACGACGATCCGGATAAGCGGACTGAGCAAATGACTACCAATTATCTGCCATCCCTGTTAAAATCCAGGCTTGCAAATTAGTGGCGTGGCGGGGGCGGAGATGGCGTCAAAATTAAAAATAAATCGTTAAAATTTAAACCTGAAATACATATTTTTGTTGTATCTATGATAGATATTCCTTAATAAGGGGGCGGAATTTTTTTTCCGCCCCGGGCGGCTGACTCTCACGCTACGCCACTGTTGCAAATGTCAGATTATGTTATATGTAATATTGGGTTGCTATCCATTAGGTCAGTGTTTTTTAATATTTCTTAATACACGACCCCTTTCCGGGCTAAAAATTCTAGTGATTCCCTTGGGACATTGACAAAAAATACTAATACATATATTCAAAATAAACAAGGCCATCCTTTTCACTAAATTTGTGTTTTACTGTAGTGAACCATGTAGAACCTTGACTTCTTTTGGCCGGCGACCCCCCGAGTAAGAAAGACTACGCGACCCTTTTAGTGGTCGAGACCCACAAATTAAAAAACACTGCACTAATGCAATCTAAATAATGAGAGACATAAAAATTTCGATACTATGGTAAGTTTTCTTGTCAAACTTACTACTTTTATACATGACAAAAAAATTATAAAATAAATTTGCGCATTGGGCAACTGCGACTGGGAATCGAACTCGGTGTCTCGCCTAACGCGCGTGACACTGAGTTCGAATGCTCTGACCACTAAGCTACATAGCGCCTATGCTATTCTATCTTTTATTGTGCAGTTCTATCAATACGTCGCGTCGCAAATTGTAGGGATAATTTTACTTGCAGTTCGATGCTCGGTTGCAGTCGACCCAATGTGCATGCCTGAATTGCTGTATCCAATTTTCAGTGCTAACTCAGTAATACTAGATCGGAGATCATAACTAGTAAACTATAACATAAACTAAAATTGACTACAGAAAAATAAATTATGTTTTTGTATGTAGGTATATATTAAATCAATCAATCAAATTGTCATCCCTTTTTCCCACATGGATAGGCAGAGACAAAGTGCGCTAGTTGCCACGATCCTGACACAACTCCCTCGCTTTCCTTACAATTTCTTTATATTCAAGAATCAATGTTTTATTACAAAATCGTATTAGCAAAAATATTACTAACTACATATCTACATTTAACTTAATTCTCTGAGAAATAAAGAACACGTAGATAATGTTAGTATGACATATTCCTCTAGAATTATTGTAATTCTTTGTAAATATCGTCCCAGAATTTCATTCTCTCTGCGCAAACATTTTTTATGCACGTGAATGTTTGTCCGATTATATAACAATTCTGTTCATCTTCATAAAATTGCTTCCATTCATCAAGTTCTTCGGAATAATTGGGATTACTGTAATAAATAAAATATGGATTTAATGCCCTGGAACTGAGGCCTTTCAGACACGGAGCAAGCCAAACTAAATTAAAAGAACTATTTGCCGATACGCTATGACAACTGCAGTATGACCAATGTACTCATAAGGCCCGACGCTAGTCTCCTATGTCTATTACATAAATATCTGTGCCGGGCCGGTATTACAAGACTTCAGTGGCGTAGCGTAGAAGTCAGCCGCCCGGGGCGGAAAAAAAAATTGCCGCCCCCTTATTTAGGAGTTTCAATCATAGGTACAACAAAAATGTGAATTTCAGGTACAAATTTTAACAATTTATTATAGTTTTTTTAAATTTTGCCGCCCCCTAAATGTGCAACCCGGGGCGGGCTGCCCCCCCCGAGACTCTATTAATTCTTTAATTTACAAAAACATATTCTCTACAGGAAATTGTGCAAAATATTACATAGTTACAAAGTCTTACTGCAGTTGCCAACGCGTATCGCCAGTTTTAATTTAGCTTTGGTAAGAAAGGCATATTAATCCCAATGCAAGAAGGGCTTGATGTGCTCAAAGTCGACCATATGTGCTTTTATAAAAAAAAACAATTTGAAATCTCTCCATATTTGAAGACTTCATTAAAAATTATTTTGGTCTACTAATGACGTGACAAAACAAGTTGTAAATTATTTGGCCGGCAATTGAGGCGACCCAAAAATGTTTTTTTTTCAGTCGTCAACGCTTTTGAACCTCTGGCTTACCATCAGGCAGGTCGAGGTCTTGTCTCATTATATAAGTCATATTAAGCTGGATTGCGGCCCACGAATAGATGCAACTGCTACTACAGTTGAATAACTGCAAGTAGAAGTCGCATCCACTATGCCGGCCTGGTTGGACCGGAAACTTTAAGCTGATCCCAAAACGCGACTAAATGGGCACCATTGTCTACCACTCTTTCAAAAGAACACGCTGAACTCGAGTTACTTTCCGTACAAACAATCGAAATATCAGCGTATCACAATCGAATTTGCTACGTGGTTATGTGGCTACGTGCTAAAGTAAGTCGTGGAGGAAAAAATTGAGCCATTTGAATTTTCCAATTTTAATTTTGATAGCAATATATATAAAATACATTATGTAAAATGTGTTATAAAAATGATACTCTTACCCAGTACGAGCGAAGTTGGTCCATAACGATACAACTTTTTCAATTAAATATTTAGAGTCTGGACTCAGAGGTACGTCCAGGCAAGTAACATTAAAAAGATAAAACAGATCGTCTGAATGACAAACACCCTCTACAGACTCCATTTTATATTGTTTCTTAGTAATGTTCCTTTCAGTTTCTATACCAAATTGGTATAAAAACGCTGGCGCGTATTTCGATGCATGCCTTACAAATCTTCTAATGTTATAAGCAAAACCTGTGTCAGTACTTAATGTCACTACATTTTGTAAATTATTTGGAGTTAATTTGACATCGTCTAAATAATATTTCAAAACCTTCTCACCAATATCAGATACTTCCTTTGGTGTTAAGATAAATTTTAATTCTCGGGTTACATTAAATTCTATGTAGTCAAGTCTTCGTTTGAGACTCTCTGGGTAATCTCTAGTGGTTTCTATGCCTTCACTTGTAGTAAAACCAGCCATGATAGGAACGTGGGCAAATTCACCCTTTAGAACGAGACTCGGTGGAGATTCTTCTAAAAATTTTTCAATTTGTAAATTAGATTTTTCTATCACAGGTCCAAAAATAAGACTATCACATAAATCTTTTATTTCAGTATCTAGTGGTGGTAAAGTAATATTTACTAACGTTGCCACAGGAGCTTGTTTAAGGAATTTTAATAATTCATCCATGTCATCTGTTTCTTTTCCTAATAGTACTCCGAGTTGTTTAGCTCTTTGTTTTGGATAGAGGCCGTAGCTCCATTCATTGAGACAGACGCCGCTTTGACATATCGCTTTATGGAATAATCCTTTACTCATTTTTGATACCATGTGTAAAGAGACCGAGGCTGATCCAGCGCTACAACCAAATAAGGTTACGTTGTTCGGATCTCCACCAAATACAGAAATATTGTCTTTGACCCATCTCAGAGCTGCAACTTGGTCTTTAAGACCAGCATTGCCTGGCACTTCTTCATTTTCTAAGCAAAGAAAACCAAGGACTTCTAATCTGTAATTAAAAGTGACTAATACTACGTCGTTAGAAAGGATGAATTCGGGTCCATAAAAGTCTGAATTTCCAGAACCGGTGTAAAAAGCTCCTCCATGGATCCAAACCATTACAGGTCTAAGGTCTTTTGGGTTGAGATCTTTAGTGTAGACATTAAGATATAAACAGTCTTCGCTACCTTTTTCAAGACGGTTAAGTCGACTGTTATATTGTGGGCAGACTGGTCCGTGTTCAGTTGCATCGCGAATTCCTTCCCAATTATCTGGTGGTTCTGGTGCCTAAAAAATACGTTACGATATTATGGCGTACCTATGGTATACGAGTGAAGGCGATGTACGATTTGCAAAAGGCAATGTACGATTGCTTGCCCTTTAGAACGCCATTATGAGCGACAAGATGCCAGTTGCATTAACATCTAACATTAACTGCTTGAAATATAATATTTTTAACTACAATCCAAAAATGACATTGTAAAAGACGCATCTACAGATAGAACCGCGCTAGTTATAATTAAATAGAATACAGCACAAGGCCACTCGTATCGTGTAGTCTACTAAAACGTTCATCATTACGCTCGTATATTAAAATCACTTGCAAATTACATTATGAATTTACTACAACACTAGCAATCCCGACCTTGCTGGTTTATATCAATTAAACCAATTCTAACTACAATTGATATAATTCATTACCAATCTAATAAGGAAAACCCCGTCTTTTTAGTGTTGGTTTAAAACTTTTTAAACCAGGGTGGGTTACTAAAACGAGCATGATATTGGGTAATTGGTGGCTGAATATGAGCGTCGACCAGTTAAGTTTGTTTAGAGAAACAAATAAATAGCCTTCAATCTACTCGAATGCAATTCGCATGCAAATGCCTTTAGAGTTTAGACCTTAGAGTCGTTCGTTACCTTAAATCGAAGATCTCCTATTGGTGGCCTAGCGTAGGGTATGCCTTTAAACGATATATAGTTTAAACCGTTGTAAATTTGAAGGGCACCTTCTAGTTCACCTTGGACTACTTTGACACGAGTCATCGTCTCTCGATGTTGCACTACACTGGCCTGCGGAAGTTCACGATGCCCATTAAAGACTAAACGTGAAAAAATACAAGTACAAAGGTTAATATTATGTACCTAAACAAAAAATATTAACCGTCCAATTTAAAAAGCATACAACCGTAAAATAAAAAAATGTTATCTGTCTATGTCTACTTGAAATGTTATTTTTTAATTTTTGATCGTTATGGGACTTTTATTTTTCTATGAACACTTTTTAAATAATATAATAAATTATGATACTTCATTAACAAGCTCTAAACTTGTGAAAACTATTACTATGAAACAATTGGGATGTTATTTATATTATTTTAAGTTAACCCATTAAATTGTTTTACTTACAAAGACATGTTAATTTTTCTATACTATATTTTACAAGCAATTAAAATTCATTCTCTATCTTTAAAATATAGCTCAAGGCAAACGAAAAAGGCTAATTGGATATTAGTTCAATCAATTAATCATTTTTTTACGCATTTTTCCCAAAGGGATAGGCAGAAACAATGGAGCGCCATTTGCCACGAACCTGACCCAACTCCCTCGCTTCCTTCACATCCACAATTCTCTTAATTTGTTATTAGTTAACAATAAAAATTGTTGTTTTAAAGTTACGCTGTTTAAACTTATTACTGGAATAAGTTAAAGAGGGTCATGATTAAGTCATCTCGAGACCGACCACGGCCTAGCAGAGTCTAATGACATGACAAAGTTGATTAAGAATACGCTGACAGTTCAATCGAGCTAATGTCAAGTTGACATTATTTGTAAAGAAAATGACTCGAGTTCGGGCGTTCTCAATGGATTTACAGATTGTTACATCGAATTACATAATAAAGTAATTCGATGTAATAGGAATAAGGAGTTGTTGGCAGTGGTGCCGAACCAGGGTAGTACCACCAATAATAAGTATACATCCCGTAAAGTGACTTAGACGTGTTTCGGCATCAGTTTGCAAGTTGCCGGTTTCAAATAGACCGGCATAGTGGATGCAACTGCTACTCAAAGTTATAAAACTGTAGTAGCAGTTGTCTCTGTTCATAAACCGCCCTCCAGCTTAACATGAGGCTGCTGATCACAAGAAAAAAAAACTAATGTTCGATTTTAATGTCGAGATTAATATGTTTGAAAACCCGTTTTAATTAATTTAAACCTTATTCTCTTAGCTATATACTATACTCGTAAAACATAATATTGCAAACAAAAGAGAATAACAGAATAAAACTATAGTTAAAAATAAAACTAAAAAATCACGCTTATATGACAAAAGTGAATCATTAAAAGAATGCCGACGACTGAAAAAAAACGAGTCAGATCACGGCTGCCTCAGTCGCGGTCACTATGTCGACCCATAAAAATATTTTTTTGGATAATTGTATTGCCATTGGTTTTTAATACGTGTACAAATTTTCCAATTATTCAGACCTGTAGAAGCGAATAAAAATTATTTTGAAAGATTCTGTTACATACAAGTCAAGCTAATAAAAGCGTGACCACGAATGGCTGCTAAGCTCTCGAAACGTCGAAATAATAAAAATTGTAAAATCTAAACCAAAATAAACGCGATAGTAAGCCGCATAAAATTTGTTTAATTCATTTATAAAAGCGTGTTAAAAAAGAAATGTTACACTCAGTTTAAATTAAGCATACCTGCTATATACGAGTCGACACGCTGACCAAACGTATAATTATAACTATTTGTCTCTAAAGGGTAATTTATTCAATCCATACTTATCCAGCTGCTAAAGTATATTTGCTGTTTCGTTCTTGTTGTTCAATTAAAGGCAAAGGAATCTTAGCTCATAAGCACAAACTACTTTATAGATACGAGTACTAAGTATATGATTCATCATGATAAAATGGGACGAATTAGATTCTGAGATGATAACATAAACATACGGTTTAGTCATTCATCTATTGCTTTCGCGCTTGATACGACTATTGACCTCGACCCGCCTGATGATAAGAAAGAGGAGATCTAAAAGTGCCGACAATTAAAACAACTGAGTTAGTTCACGGTTGCCTCAGTCGCCGTCACTATGCCGGACAAAGGTGCTTCTGCAGGCATCGCTTGAAGGATCCAAAGGTTTTAGGATGGAGAGAACACATGGGCTGGCAAAGCATTCCACTTGTCGATTGTTCTACAAAGAAAAGACGCACCGAACTTTTTAGTTTGACTACCGATTCGGTTGACAAAATTCCCCAAACCAGTATTATTATATTATAATTTAATATTATTATTAATATAAATTAATATTATACTATTATACCCGAGCGGGTATTACAAATAATGTTTAATTTTTTGTATGGAAAATCAGCGCTTTGATCTGCTTCCTAGCAAATTGAAGCCTAATGCTGAGTTGAGCCCCTTTTGTCATACCTATTTCCATCAAATGTCATTTAATAATTATTGTAACTTTAATATTGTACAAATATGTGATGTGATAAATAAACTATTTTCTTTTTTTCCTATCAACTAAGTAAGCGTTGAAATACTGACTACTATAATTGAATAGATTTCGCAATACAATAATAACGTTACTCATTACGTGGAATTAAGTTCTATTAACATATTAATTTCAATTTTAATACTAAATATATATTATATCTACGAGTAAATATGGTGATTTATTGTATTACGGCACAAACACTAATTGAAGTAGCTTTTCAACATGTACAAATAAATCGGTCGATAATTTAATTGTGAAATATGTATTAACCGTAACATGAGTTATTACGCTTGACTATAAAATGAGCACTTATCTCTGTGTACATACAATAAAAAGATGTTAGTTATTAAAAAAAATTATAGTTAAGTACACTATTACTCGAAAAGCTAAATATAAATATAAATATTATAAAATCAGGCCAGGATCGTGGCAAGTGGCGCTCCATTGCCTATGCCCGTAGGAAAAAGGTGTGACAATTTGATTGATTGATAAAATTAAACTA
This sequence comes from Tinea trinotella, assembly GCA_905220615.1. Taxonomy (NCBI): domain Eukaryota; kingdom Metazoa; phylum Arthropoda; class Insecta; order Lepidoptera; family Tineidae; genus Tinea; species Tinea trinotella. The sequence continues at coordinate 5,261,395 of HG992311.1, forward strand.
TTTTGCGGCTTACTGTCGAGTTTATTTTATCTGGCATTTCGAAAGCCTTGCAGCCTTAGAGTACCTATACATTCCTTAGGACATGTATACTCTAAAATTGCAGCCATAGTTTTCCCGCGACCATGATGCTTTTGAAACGTGAAATTTTCATTATTATTTTCCATTTTTTTTTGTATCTTATCTTTAATAATTAGTATTTTTTAATTGCAAAAAAATGATATAGCTGTTTGCTCTATGTTTGCTTGCTGTTATGTTTTATTTAGTCTTTACATTATATTTAATTTAAGTAATATTAAATTAAATTAACCATAATTGACTATAAAAAAATACCCGCCAGGTCAGGGGAAGCATGTGCATTATGTCGACCGAATCGGCAGCCGAACTAAAAGGTTCGGTGCATTGTTTCTTTGTAGAACAATCGACAAGTGGAACGCTTTACCAGCCTACCAGCCTTTGTTCTCTCCATCCTATAATCTTGAATCTTTCAAGTGATGCCTGCAGTCAGTGCAGCACCTTTGTCCAGCATAGTGACGGCGACTGAGGCAGCCGTGAAGTAACTCGGTTGTTTCAGTTGTCGGCACTTTTAGATCTCCTCTTGCTTATCATCAGGCGGGTGGAGGTCAATAGTCGTATCAAGCGCGAAAGCAATAGATGAATGACTAAGCACCTTTTGCCGGCATAGTGACGGCGACTGGGGCAACCGTAAAGACTCAGGTTTTCACAGTCGTCGGCACTCTTAGACTGTCAGATGTCGAGTCACAATAAAAAAAGGAATTGTGGCATAAAATAACGCCAGTCTTACCCCTAAAGAGCCCTAACAGATGTTTTACATCAAAAATAATAATTGGTTATTCTTACCTTATTTTAATAGATAAAGAAATACGCGTCGATTAGTTTTAGTACATTTACACTAACTAGTATTATTTTGCACAAGATACTATGACGATATAGTATCGTAAAATCAAACCATATCTAGGGTTGTCAATTCTTTGTTAAAATATTAAGCCTATATCAAACCATATTTTTTAAATTGTAATTGGTCGCCTTTAAGGTAGAAATATTGTCGTCATTGTCTATCCCTGTAGGAATTACGGCTGGAATTAGATGAGGACTATGATGAGATTCCTAGTTCTAAAAAATCCTCAATCCTATTGTGAGAGACCGGTTGAACATATGAACACATACCGTCCGATGTTAGGCTGTAGTGTGAATTATAAATTAAGGCGAGTGGTACCTCAGACAAATTACTGTAACCAGCAAAAATTACTAGGCAGGCATAGTGGGTACGATTGCTTCTTGCAGTTATACTTATACTCGCAGTTATTATTAACAACTAGCTGTGCCCGCGGTTTCACCCGCGTAAAATTTGGTTTATAACACAGTCATAAAAAAGGAGGAGGTTCTCAATTCGACTTTTTTGTATTTATAACTCGATAACTCATATAAAAATGACAGACGGAAATAAAAATAAATATATATTCCAAGCAGTTAAACCTATAGTCAATTGGAAACTATAGTCAAAAATTAATTTTTTTAATTAAAATAACCCATGTTACTCCTAGAACCTCCAAAAATAAAAACCGTAACGAACAAACTCACATTCACATTTATAACAATAGTAGGATAGGCATTAGTAACAGAAGGAAATAACAATAACGAAAAATGTCAAACAGCTGAAAGTATAGTCTATGGAAAGTATAGTGTATAGTCTCCATAGTACAGTTGATTGGATTAGATGTTGACGTGACTGACGGTAATACAGTGCGATGGTATTATAGTACTCAGGGTTTGAACCAACTCCTTGTACCTATTTTTATAAAAGGAAAAATAAAATTTTGCCAAACAACTTTTTTATTTTTCGTAATTTTTTTATTATTTTTTATTAAAAAGTATTTTATGTTACTTCTGATACCTCCAAGAATATGTGTACAAAATTTCATGATGATCGGTTGAGCAGTTTTTGCGTGCAAGCGTAACAAACAAACGGACATTCACATTTATAATAATAGTAAGATAATAATAATAATTTGTTTTCAATTCTCAACAGCTTGATATATTTTCTTTAGTTTACCCAAAATAAATTTCTAAACGCACGCAATTTTGTATGGGAAAATGGTTTTATTTTATTTATTATAAAGGATTTTTCAAAAGAAAAAAGTAGCCTAAGTTACTCCTTATTACATTAGCTATCTGCCAATAAAAGTCCCGTCAAAATCGGTCCAGCCATTCCAGAGATTAGCCGGAACAAACAGACAGACAGACAGACAAAAATTGCAAAAAATGTTATTTTGGTGTATGTACCGTATATATATTCATATACATGTATTAAAAACGGTTATTTCAATATTACAAACAGACACTCCAATTTTATTATATGTATAGATATAGATGAACCCCTTAAATAATCTTTATTTTATTGTGAAGTGACATTTGACCACCACTTGCATGACGAAGCAAGTAAATGTGACCTATTTAGTATTTAATATATTATATTTAGTATTTACATACAATAATGTCTCGAATTAATGTCGTAGGTCATAATATTATTGAAAATTGCCTCATTAAGTATAATTTCGAATATTACAAACAATTTATGCTTTATATTGTAAAATAACTCTACTTTATATGAATAAAATATTAGATGAGTTCGTTTGTTATTTGTTTATTTATTTGTCGAGTTTTTGGCCGGCATGGTGACGGCGACTGAGGCAGCTGTGAACAAACTCGGTTTTCTCAGTTATCGTCACTCTTGGACCTCCTCTTGCTTATCATCAGGCGGAACGAGGTCAGATGTCGTGTCACAATAAAAAAAACTATGGCAGCACTTCTCACACCAGCCTAACATGAAATCGGTCTATTTTTTATAGTGACTCCGACCTGCCTGATCTGAAGGAGGTCTAAGAGTGGCAAGAGTGTTGACTGTTGGGACAGTTCGCTTGTTGTTGAGGTGTGAATGGGTCGTCCTGTTGGCTGCATATATGCGTGTCATAGCTCGTACGAGATGTGCAGATGGAGCCGTGCGTGCGTTTGTAATCCATACGAACAATTATAATTTAATAATAAAAGACGTAGATATGTCAGACGCGCTCCGAAAGAGGCATGTTAAAACTATACTAATAAGCAAACCTGAACTTAGTGTCGCGATGTACTGAAAAAACATAGAGCAATATAACTATCATTTCGTTCTACTTTCCTTTACTTTGCGATAACGTATCTACCTTATTTTACCTAATATCATTGCATACCTAATATATGCATTTAATAATTCAACCGCACGTCGATTGCGCTTCTCCGCTGTACACTCAGACTAATTAACGATCGAACAATCGAACGATGCGTTTTCATCGCAATACGAGTGCCATGTTATTACTCGTATTTTCCTTAGTGTGTCAGTGTGTCCTAATTGAAGTTCCGATTCATCGCGCGAGGAATTGTAAACTGAATCGGTTTTGACAGTCGTGGGCGTTCTGGGACTTCCCCTTGGTTATCATTAGGCTTATCGAGGTCAGATGTCTCGTCTCAATAAAAAATAATGGTAATAAAAATTTAAATTTTCCATTTAAAAACAAGTGTGCCAACCTTAATGATAACATTATCGTCTAAACAGAGTCTTATCACGATAATTTCTTGTCATACGATTATTAATTGTTATTTTTTTGCAAGTCATTGTATTTTTTAAGTCAAATGTAGTTTAAAACACCAATTAAAATTACAGTTTTAATTATTTATTTAAACTCATTTAATCCAATGATAAAACATTGTTTATTTAACCTGCCAACATTAATATTACTGTATATAATTAGTAATTACGTAACTAGGTAACCCATATTTTTTTGTTAATAGTATTCTTCATCGATGGTATATATTTATTTATTTATTTCCATATAGCCAATCCAAACAATACAATCTATGATATATATTTACAATAATAAATAACACTACTATTGATAGGATTGATCAATAATTTAACTGTGTGCTAACCAGCGTGGCGCATTGGTTGTTACGCGTAAAGTCCCGGGTTCGATTCCCGGTCGGAGCTTTTATTTGTAATATTTAATTAAATATTACAATTATTTGTTAATAAAAAAACTCACAAGGAAAAAACACAGCCCGTGAAGTGACTAAGTCGCGTTTCGGGATCAGCTTGTAAGTTGCCGGTTCCGACTAAACCGCACTAAAGCATAGTGGATGCGACTACTTCTTAGAGTTATTTAAACTGAAGTAGCAGTCGCCTCTATTCATGGACCGCATTTCACTCACTATCAGGTTGCTGTCCATATGTCGAGCCACAATAATAAAAAAGGATTTGCGGCTTGTGCCCAAATGTGTCTGATGTTTACAGGGCCGTCTTTACCCGGGGGTTCAAGGGGTGCGGTGCACCCGGGCGCAGAGTCCTAGGGGGCGCATTTCGACCGCCATAAACTTCGATAGGTACCTACTTCACTGAGACCACGCGAGCGGAGCCTTGACTTTCGCACCACAAATATTCGCAACAGTTGCGGTCATATGTCGTGCAATAATTTAATAAAATGGAATATAGTCTAAACCTTATAAATTATAAAAAAGAAGCTGCGTCAGTTCTTTGCGACCAAACATAATCTGCAGATATTCTACAGTACGCAAAAGAACCGCCGCACCTTATTTAGGCTGCCAAATTTGCGGAGGCGGACTTATTGGCCTGCTCAAAGTGGTATCTGTGTCTCAAGCCTCTATGAAGGGACATCCCTTAAAGGACTAGTCTGTCCGAGGTACCAACAGAGGTGTTACAAAGAGTAGGAAGGGGCTAAACGGGGATATTTTCATAGAACCCGCACACCTGAGCCTTGTCTACGTTGAGCTGCACTAATCCAATTAGTGGGTAATGCAATCAAGAACCCGGTTAAGTTCCGCTACACTGTAGTGTAGCGTTAATGCACCGTGCTGTCGTCTACTATTGATATGGCCGTGCAACAGGGATAGATCGTGAATTAGCGGTAAAGAGCTCGGCCTTCGCCTTTTGCCGTAAGCTCCAGTAAGTTATCGGGCTGCCTCAGCCGTGGCAATGAGGAACGACAGAAGTTAGATTTTACAGTTTTGTCGAGACTCCAAAAGCTGCGACTACCCGTTGGGTGCGCTAATAGACTCTCGCGTTGTGCCTCCGCTTTTCAAAATATCTTTCTGCAGGACTTAAAGCTTTAACTATATATTGCTTCCATTGCATTAATGTTCTATTTCTTTAGCTTTTATTTATGATAACTGTAGATTATCCATATAATAAATAATGCACAGATATTGTTTATAATCTAGCATTTTAAAAAATAAATTCAAAACCAGATTGACTCGTCAAGGTGCCATTAAATGTACGCAATACCTAAAACAAATCACAATTTCACGAACATCCTCATTATGTATTGTCTTTCACATACTACGTATGTAGGAATATCCCTTGTATTAGAATAAAAGGAAAGGAAATACCCCGAGGCCAATATCGAGGGGAAAATCCTCTCGATTTACACAGATCTTAGTCATGTAATATACAAGGACATGGTTACTTGCATTCACAACGAATTTCATTACAAATAATATAGTGGTATTTGTACCGTAAATCTATTGTGCTACAATTGAATACAAATTGAATATCTTGCCCTTTGACACAGGCTACACGTTACCCTATTCAAACAGGAATAATTTACTACCTATTACTCTATGTTTGCTATTTGCTAAATTAATGATAAATGTACGTGTACGATACATTATATCATAATTAAGATTTAAATTTCAATAAGCAATTTTTCTGATAAAATCGCCTGGCTTCTCTGATTCTGATGGGTCTCCCAAAAAGTCGCTTAACTAAGTAACTTATGAACATTCGATATGAAATTTACATTTTTCAAAATTCAACATAAATTTAAATATTCCTCCTTAGACTATACTAATATAAGAGACGTATAAAATTTATATCCATCTCAGACTTCTGTCTGTGGCAGGTCATCTTCACTCAGTCACTTTCTATGACGACCTAAAATAAAATATAAAATTATCTTTTGTTTATTATTCATTCTTTTATTTTAAACAATAAAGGAATATTCATATTTAATATAAACATACTGGGTATGTTAAACAAACCAATGAACTTTATAATTATAATAATATTTTTTTTTCGGTTTTGCGCGAACTTGTTTCCAACGAGACACAGCAACCAAGAATGGCAGCCAAGCGAAGCGACAGTTGGGGATCGTTTGCCCAGTCTACCGACATAGGGTAGTACCTGCCATCATTTCTAGTGTAAAGACCGTGAACCGTCAATAAGGTTTTGGGATTAAAGTCGCCAAAAATTTAGCTAGGCCGACGCGACTTAAGCTTATTAACGTCAGGTGGTGTGTCGCGATGCCTGAAGAAGCACCTTTGGCTGGCATAATGACGGCGACTGAGGCAGCCGTGAACTAACTTGGTTGTTTCAGTCGTCGGCACTTTTGGATCTCCTCTTGCTTATTATCAGGCGGGTCGAGGTCAAATGTCGCGTTACTATAAAAAAACATGTTTATTTTATGGAACTAATAAACATAAACTAACTACAAGAAAGAGCTGTTTATTTCAATCTTCTATATTGTCTTAGGCTTATGTACATTATGATTTTTGTAAATAATATGTATAGTTATGATTTTACCGTTGGTATTTGATTTGTAGCCCGCGGCAGTTGAGGGCACCCGGTCGTGGGGCCTCACCCCTTAGTTCTCCACTCAAGCGATCAGCCCTCTTTCTTTTTATGATTACGATGTTATCTTTTCACTACGTGTTTAAATTCAAATGAGAATTTAGATCTAATAAGCTAAGACTGTCTCCTCTTCAAATACAAATATGTTTTTTTTTTATTGTGACTCGACATATGACAGCACCCCGCTTCATGTTAGGCCGAAGTGAGGTCCATGAATGAATGTCACTGCTACTACAATTCAATAACTACGAGTAGCAATTACATCCACTATGATGGAACCGTCAACTTACAAGCTGATCCCGAAACGTGACTAAATCACTCTACGGTCTGTATACTTGTAAGTGGTGGTACTACCCCGGATCGGCAGACTGGGTACCACTGCCTACCACTCTTTGATAACCAGACCCGAAGCAAATATCAATCTCTTCTTTTATTAACAAATATTTGCAATATTTAATATAATTATGAAATATTACAAATAAAAGCTATGAAACAAATATTTGCTCCGACCGGGAATTGAACCCGGGACTTTACGCGCAACAAACCAATCGCTAAATCGTTCGTCCACGCCTGTCGTCAAATTTTGTTAATGTTGTTATGTTTCTGTATAATATAACCTCAGTAAGGACTAAAAGAAATCATAAGTAGCAATATATTAAAAGAATTGCGTTGCCAACGACGTTTATGTCTTTTACAATAATGATATTGCGATAATATAAGAATATTTTATTTTACAAAACTTTTTTTTGTCATAGGTGTCATAACCAAAGATTCAATACGTGGTTATAACTGGAGGTAGTGAAAATCTTCTGTTACGATGACGTCTGATGTTAAGCTAAGGTACGATACATAAATGGAGGCCACTGCTATAATGCGATTAAAATAAGAATAGGACAGAATTGGCGCCATTTTGTGACGTCTAACTCTCCAACCAACTTCACTTTAGTATGGTGTCTTTTTCCTTGCGGATCTTCAAGAAAAAGACACCTTTGAATCAGTCAAGTGAAGTTAGTCAACAGCCCGTCCTATTCTTATTCTAATAGCATAGAACTAAATAACTTTACCTTAATAACTTTAGATATCAGTCGCATTCACTGTGCTGTTTCAAGCTGTTGACTACTCCAGATTGGTAGACAGGAGAAATGACCGCTAACTGCCTGCCTACTGCTTTTAATACTGCGTAACCACGAAAAGGCTTTAATGAAACTCACCGCACGTCGAAATGTCCAAACGAGTCGTAATTTGTGAATTTATTTAAACTATTGCGGTTCAATTGTCACGATTATTTTTGTATATTTACAAAAGGCAAAGCAACCGAGTAACAAAAACGATGTACAAATTATTTTTAAATAACAAAGAAAGTGTTGTAAAATAGTCATCAGACTTTTAGAGGTTTTAGACATTAATCAATCAAATTGTCACGCCTTTTTGCCAGATCCTGAAACAACTCCCTCGCTTCCTTCACATTCACAATTCTTTTCATACAAGCTCTATGGTTATGGGCACTAGGCAACCTAGCTTTCTTGAAGATGTCTCCGATTTGGTCGGTGGGTCTGCCTCGTTTAACTCATCCATTCACATCATCTATGATAATAATTGATAAAGAGTGCCGATTATTTTATACTTTATAGTTTTAAGCTGGCGGCCGCCGTATACTCATCCTGACACAGGTTTTAGTCCAGACCACTGGTCCACACGAATATAGATTATGTCCGCGCTATGACTTGCGAATACGCGTGGCGACATATAGTTTATTAAGGAAAAAGGCAGAGAAGTTTAGCTTTCAGCCTGTATTAAATGAAAACCGACCACTATGGGTTTGGTAGAAAGACATGTGTGGATGTGAGGGAAATAAGAGAATTGTGTCAGGATCTTCAAGTGGCTCTCCGTTGTATCTGCTTATTCCTGTGGAGAGTGAAGCTTAACAGTTTGATTGATTGGATAATAGATAATAGATGCACAATCAAACATCAAAGAACCATTGTGGTATTACAAACGAGATTAGAATGGAAATTTTTAATCAATGTAGTTTCTAAATTGTTGCAAATTGCCCAATGCCTTGGGGATGGTTGTTGCAAGGGGAGAGATCATTTCGTATTTATTGGCTTTAACTACAAAGGACCCTTTCATAGAATAACGCCCGCCCCCTTATGCTTGTACCTGTGTGTATGCCGATAGTGATATACGAGCATGTTGCAGACAAGTCGAAAAATAGGATTAAATCGAAAAAAATCTGTAAATTTTATATTTAATCTTTTTAAAACTAGCCGCACCATGGTAACCGCTCTGACCACTAAGTAAAATTATATAGCAATATAGAATAGTCAAAATTCCTTTATCCCAATATTCATTGTGCAGTTCTTCTAACTGCCAGGTCAAGGTTGAATATAGCTGGGTTAATACCATGCAACATGCAAGCTCCACATTGCAGTTAAGTTCGTTGCATATTAACATACCTCATAAAATAATATATTATTTTTTATTATTGTGACTCTACATCTGACCTTGACTTGCCTGATGCTAAGCAAGGTCCAACAGTGCTTTCAGTCGCCGTTACAATGCCGGCCATAACATGTATTAATGGAAATAAATTATAATTAAAAATGGGTGTGTCTGTCGCTGCACTAACTGCAATAGAATCCTGCAGTTCTCTGCAAGATAGTTTTGTTAAAAGTTATGAATCGATTTTTAAGAATCTTCTCACATAATTGCATAAAATAAATAAATAAATTTTATGCAAAGAACATCATTCATTTTGGGCTTTTATGTACTACTTTTGTAATGTCTAATGATGAAAAAATATATAAATTGTATAGTTTTGATACTTGTATTGATAAAACTAATAACAATTTCGCTTTTAATTGCTGTGCAATTTAGTTATTTAGAAAATAAGATATGAATTTTGTATCATCTGTCAATCAACGCCGTATTTGTTCTGCTTTAAACTGTCATAATTATAGTTTGATCATTTCGCACACTCAAACTATGGAAAATAAGGGATATATTCCAATTACATTGTTAGCTTCGTGCATCAAACTATTTTAAGATGCATATTAAACTGTTAATATAATTAAGCCCAAGTCCCCATACAAAATGAATGATGTCCTTTATGCAAAACTTTCTGCTATAGTCTTCCTGTAACCACGGCTGTCATTACAAACTGACATACCGACTTTATTATAATACGATGTCAGCGTCACATGTACACTGACACTGTACATGTACACTGACATATTTTTAATGTTAGATATCAATCAATTAATCAAATTGTCACGACTTTTTCCCACAGGGATAGGCAGAGATAATAGAGCGCCACTTGCCACTATCCTGACACAACTCCCTCGTTTCCTTCACATTCACAATTCTCGTCATACATGCTCTATGAATAGAGCTTGTACTGTAAGATATAAGTAACTTTATTGAGTACTTATGAGAGCTACAAAAAACATAACTTTAGTCTTATTAGGAAAAAGCCACATTTCGTTATTCACACAACAGGGAATGTTCATACAGTTTTTTCTTGTAGATAAAATTGTGTTGGGGATAGCATTTCAATTACAATACATTTATTTCATTCCATGGAGAGTTTCTAAATAGTGTTTTTTTACTGATAACACTTGCATTCAGGATATTCGGCCAAGTAAAGAGTTAGTTTTATTGAATAATTCTTGGCATATTGCAGTGCTAGCTTGTACTATTATCTAGACTATTTTATAGTATAAATGATAAATAAGGCGACCATGGTGTAGTGGCAATGCAATGGTTACACAAACCGAAGAGCACGAGTTCGAGACCACCCACCGGTACCAATGTCTCTTTGATATATGTACTTTGGTTGTCCTGTTTCTATGATACAAGCACTTTAGTAGCTTAATATAGAAATGTTAATAATAAAATAAAATAAATATATGTTTGGCACCCTGGCTGATGTTAAGCTGGAGCGCGGTCCATAAATAATAATATTATTTTTTATTGTGACACGACATCTGACCTCGTCCCGCCTGATGATAAGCAAGAGGAGGTCCAAGAGTGACGACGACTGAGAAAACCGAGTTTGTTTACGGCTGCCTTAGTCGCCGCCACTATGCCGGCCAAAGGTGCTTAAAGGATGGAGAGAACACATGAGCAGGCAAAGCATTCCACTCGTCGATTGTTCTACATAGAAAAGACGCACCGAACTTTTTAGTTCGACTGCCGATTCGGTCGATAGAATGCGGATTTATTTACTTCACTCAAACAAAGCATAATATAAAATTAATCTAACTTACAATTTGATCAAGTGTGACCGGTGCCCCAAACTAGGTGAAAACCTGTATTTCAGGACTTCAGGAGTTCACTCGCAGAAATCCAATTACATCAAGATGTGTTATTTGGATAAAATAAAGTATCATGAGTATATAAAAATGTGTGAACTTATTTCTTTATTTTATAGTTAGTACAATTTGAGAGGAGTTGAGCAATAAATTTTCTCTATATAAGTTTAATAAGCCAGTTTTTTACAATCGTTCTGCACAGCGGATAGACATCTATAGCTTGTCTAACTATAAATGACGCGTCCCCCCCCTCCACTTTATTAGTTTATTTAAATGTGTGAATACAAATATTACTAACTATACTATTATACTTCATCAGCGTGCTCCTCCTTTTGTGTCTAACCAGCAACTGAATAACCAATTACAATTGCATTTTCGGTGTGTTTTATCCATATTTTATATTTGCTCGTGTGCGTAAATGCAGTGGAGGCAGACTATAACAGTTTATTAACTTTATCATAAATAGGTCCGACCGGGAGACGAACCCGAGACTTAACGCTTAATAAACTGGTGTGCTAATCAATGTCTGTCGTCAAAAGTTGATAATTTGTAAAAGTAATGCAATTGTCTTGGTTGAATGTTATTGCATAGTTAGACGTGGCGCACGAACTCCAATAACGATCAGTGCTTTCATTGTTCCGTTACCGCAACCGCTCGCAACATTATCTCCACTTTATTGAAATCTGCTCTTTAGAGCTCTTTTACTTTTTTAATACATATTTATAGTTCGGTTTAATCCAAGTATAATAAACGGTGTATAAAGACCGTAAAGTGACTTCGTCGCGTTTCAGGATAAGCTTGTAAGTTGCCGGTTCCAACTAGGAGTCACGTATCACGTCACTAAGTAGCAGTCACGTCTACTAGTGACCGCTACTTACTGTTATTTAACTTTAGTAGCACCTATCTCCATTCATGGACCGCACTCTAACTTAACATCAGTCAGGGTGCTGTCACCCGTAAAAAAAACAATTAAATTTCTATTACAATTTTAATCAATTTTTATCTTATTCAAGTTAATAAATATATTCTCTGCCTATTCTTTAGGCATCTTGGCAACAACTTGATTAATATTTTTTGTTATTATTGTGGTTTAACTAACATATGCCATGTAAAGCTGGAGTGCGGTCCATAAATGGAGGCGACTGAACCTGAAACTCTTCAGGGGCTTTACAATTTAAGATAGTGGATCGCACGGACGGAGAGGGCGTATAAGCAGCAACAGTCTGTCTACCACTCTAAATAAACCTTTTATACGAACTTCTTGGCGGACTTCTAAACCTAAAGTGGAAATGAGGTGCTGATAGCTATTAATTTATATTATTTATATTTATATGTTTGTTATATAAATATAATTCGTAGAGCTTATATGAAGAGAATGTTATGAGAGGGAAGCGAGCGAGTTATATCAGGATCGTGGCAAGTGGCGCTCCATTGTTTCTGCCTATCCCTGTGGGAAAAGGACGTGACAATTTGATTTTGCCATATCAAGTATCTATTTCAGGGATTAAAGAGCTGTGAGATTAAGATTATTATAAATAACTCTAATAAGATTAAAGCGTGATCTAGTTAGAGTTATTCATGTAGAATGCTTTACCAGCCCATTAGAATAAAAATTTCTGACCGGCATAATTACGACGGCTGAGTCGATTTTTCATTTCAGTCGTTCTTGGACCTCTTTTTGCTTACGAAGATTACAAGGTAATGTTTTATTTAATGTAAAAATTAAAATTACACCTCTATTCTGCTAATACCAAAAAACCTTAAAAAATATAAAAAAATAAGTAAAATACATTAATAAAAGGAGTCCCTTTAGGCAAGGTTCCGAAGATACTGGCAGCGTTCCCCCTTTGAATAGATAGACTAATTCTTTGTCCGAGGTAGCTGCCAACTCTTCGGTCTTCTGTGATGTCGACTAACCTTTATGATATTTCCTTAAAAAGTCTTATAGCGCTAGGACCCCACGAACTAAGGGTCTAGACACCGAATAGGACAAAATCATATTCGGAGCCTAGACCCCTGTATTTGCACGCTTTAACTTTTTCAGCCGCTTACTATGAGGCAACTATTGAGGTCAGATGTCGTGTTATTATTAAACTAAATTAATAAAAGAAAACGTTTGCAATAAAATAACTCAAAAACCTTAATAATAGGAAAGGATCTCCGTCAGCAACATTCGCCTCGTGCCCTAATATAATAATCGTCAGCGCCCAAACGTGTCTCCGAGCCCTTTTCCGTCCATAACAAACGTAATTATCTTATATCTACGTTTATAAAAAAGTTTGAATATATGCAAATCTCGGCGGTCATGGAGGAGGGCTTGTCTAAGAAATATTTAGGTGGGAAGGACGATTCATTTTGAATGAACTTCTGTGACAGCTGCCACCAGTTTCGACATGGGTTGCCCTGTCGGCAAATCGACATTCGAATACGTTCGATATCAAAATTATTAGAAAGTTTATTATAAACAAGTGGCAACTCATTTATTTTTCGTTTTTTTGTGGTTGGTAGGCAGTGGTGCCCAGTCTGCCGATCCGGGGTATTACCACCACTTACAAGTATGCAGACAGTGAAGTGATTTAGTAACGTTTAGAGATCAGCTTGTAACTTGTGACCGGCATATGACTGCTACTTACTGTTATTAGTTCATAGACGGCACTCCAGATTAATATCAGGCAGGGTGCTGTCATATGTCAAGCAACAATAAAATAAATACAATTTTATGAATTTGGGCCTTTTATTCTTTTTTATTATTGTGTACATTTGTCCTCGACCCGCCTGATGATAAGCAAGAGAAGGTCCAAGAGTAACGACGACCGAGACAACCGAGTTTGTTCACGGCTGCATCAGTCGCCGTCAATATGCCGGCTAAAGGTGCTTCTTCACGCATCGCTTGAAGGATCCAAGGTCATAGGATGGAGAGAACACATTGGCTGGCAAAGCATTCCACTTGTCGATTGTTCTACAAAGAAAAGACGCACTGAACTTTTTATTGCGACTGCCGATTCGGTCGATAGAATGCGGACGCCCCGAACTGTGCGAAAGGTAGGAACAAGGTTAAAGAGCTCCTCTTTTCATTCATCTTGGCAATATATTAAGTGTTAAGAGTGATAGGCAGATGAAGTTGTTGGTTATTTGCCCAGTCTGCTGATCCAAGGTTACTATTAACACCACTTTTAAGTGTACAGATACTGAAGTGACTCCACGTTTCAGACTTAACTTCAGGCGGGGTGCTGTCATATGCAAAGGAATTTCTACGTGAGCATGTTGGCCTTGTCTAGCATAGTGGTCAAGGCCCGTTCGGAGTTGATTTGTATCTAAGTTTCTTTCTATCTAAGCTCTAAGCTCTATCTTCAGTTTACATTACACTACACGATACACAATATAGCAATCGACAGAAAACATCTATTCACATACCAGCAATAAATCAAATAACATATAATTCAGAATTTATCTAACGTGTATATCTTACAAGTGTAATGATCAGGTAATCCCTCTAACAACAGAATCCCCGCTATATTCTATCACCTTTGGATTTAACGTATATTGCAGTATTCATGCAATAGTGTAGGAAAAGGATTTCCCAACGGGCACCATGGAAATAGGATGTAGAACAAAGCACATCAAGTGTAAGACACGTTGTTTGTGGTTACTTTGAGAATCCTGCTTCGCACTTTTTCTCAATTGCAAACACACGAGGAAAATATTGAAAGGATAAACTCACGCATTAGATATTTATATGAAAGAACGTATTCTACTAAAATGTAATAAAATATGTGTACAAAAGGTAGTAATAAATCTTAAGGAACTTTATATAGCTTTCAGAAAGATCTTTTCTCGTTGATAGAGTACACCAAATAATATGTCTGTAAGGGAAAGTGAGCTCCGAATTACAAGGTATTAAAACAACAAAGGCAGTTTAGTTCGGTCTTCAGCGACACAAAGGGTTTGATCACGAAAAGTTCCAACAAATTCGAAGCTCAGATTCAATAGACGGAGATTTAGTAACATCAATCAACCTTAACTTCAGATCTTTTCTACATAAATGGCTTCAAAGTATTTTACAAAATTGTGCATAAACACCAAATTAGAAGGCGATTCTCTTAAATGGCAAAAACTTGTAGATGAACTTTAAACAAGCTTCTATTGAGGTACCTACTAATTAATATTACAAATAGGCGCTGAATACAAATTAATAGTGCGTAATTTACTTTATAACTTGGGAACTATGTTACTTTGAAAAGCGGTGTGTCGAAATTCGCGTACATAATGACGGCCGCGTTTCTTATCATTAATGTATAGCAACATAAATATGGAGTTGATAATGTCGTATTTTCACTGCTCACTGCGGAGCTATAATTAAGTGAAAGGAACAATGGGCTCGTGACAATGTTCCAACAGATCTGCAATATTGTTGTTTTGTATCTGTACCTCTCTCTAGTGCAGTTACGATGTTGATAATATCGCTTTTATTACTTTAATTATATTCAAGTCTCTGCACGGAAAACATTTTATGATGCTAATGAATTCAGTAAATAAGAAGTTTTTATTAAATTTGAATAACAGTCGTTAGCAAGAGCAGCTTACTCGAGAATTTTGAAAGTTGAATCGAGTTCTTTAGTTTTATTAGTGTCATAGATAAGTTTTACATTAAAGGCGAACGTTGGCCAACCTCCAGCGAGGAACTGGAGTTTTTATTATATCTGCACTCACAGTTTCCGGATGATGCATAGCAAACGCGTTGCAGCGCCATTTATCAAGTAGGTAGCACTCCTATGTATTGTGCGCGGACGTGCAGTTATATATTAAAATATGCAGTTTTCAAAATGTAAATTCCTTGTTTATATTGTAAATTAAAGTACTAAATGTAAACGACTTTCCACACGACCCGCCGCGCCATTTCAATTTCATTAAATATTTAAAGTAGCCATCACTAAAGTCCACACACTGAAAGTTTCTAGTTTAGTAGTTTTTTTCTATTTTTCTTATTAATATGCTAAAATTGAAAAAGGTTTTATGTCTTTTAGGTCAATCTTACATCTCAATCAGTCAGTCAAATTGTCACGCCTTTTTTCCACAATGATAGGCAGAGACATTGGAGCGCCTCTTTCCACGATCCTAACACAACTACCATGCCTCACTCACAGCCACAATTCTTTTCATACAAGCTCTACGGTTATGGGCAGTACCCAATCTTACATCTATTTAATTAATTATAATTTTGTTCGTATAACAGTATATTACTTAAGATTCAGAATACGTACAAAGTATAAGATTACAATATTATTAAGCCTTAATATAATTGAATTACCTATTATTTATTTATTCAATTGAATAACTTACTTAATTGAATAAATAGTGAAAGAAATGTATTTAGAGTTTGCAGAATTAGAAATGTATTGTGAATGTGAGGGAAGTGAGAGAAGTTATGTCAGGATTGTGACAAGTGGCGCTCTATTGTCTCTGCCTATACCCGCGGGAAAAAGGCGTAACGTAGAAATAAAGCCACATTCATTGATAGAAATATTTTCAATTATGTCTATTATATATTTTTTTTATTGTGACTCGACATATGAATTGATGTTAAGCCAGAATGTGGTAAATGAATGAATGTCACTGCTACTACAATTCAATAACTGTGAGTAGCAATCACATCCACTATGCCGGCCTAGTTGGAACCGGCAACTTACAAGCTGATCCCGAAACGTGACCTCATAACCCCGGATCGGCAGACTGGGTACCACTGCCTACCACTCTAATTTTAACCCAAAGGTTGCCTGTATTAGATTGCTGTTTAGTATTTAGCCTAGACCTGGGGCGGTACCCCAAGTGCATCAAAGCCTCATTATTGAAATATATTTATATTGTGTCGACTAACTATTCCTTCCATATATTATTTTACGTTTCTCTATTAAGTTACTAAAGTGCCTGTATCATAGAAACACGACGACCAAAGTACTAAGACACTGCCACTAAACCCTAAAATACAATATTTTATACAAAATAATACAAATAGAGTGATGAAAATAAACATTTTAACTGCTGGTCTGTGTCCTTTCGTGGGATATAGGTAAGACAGCTGCTCTGCATATCTGACTACGCTGATGTCCTTCTACGGGACAGGTGTGATATTTTAGAAGCCTTACAAATATAGAATAACTGAATTAACTTTGACTAAAGCAAAACTTCATAATGGAAACTTACTGTTAGCTACTGTTAAAGTTGTTATTTATTCTGCAAATATTTATAGCTTCTTTATTTATTGACTTAATCAACATTATTATTTTTAGAATATTTTTAACTTTATGACCTAGGATCCTACAAAAGTTGTTGGCCAGTATTTATGTTGACTGGAAAACCTTATTTTTATTTATTTATTGTGGCTCAACATATGCGAGACAGTTATTTTCTTTATGTTTACATTTGTTAATGTTACATTTTTACTAAAGTGCTTGTATCATAGAAACAGGACAACCAAAGTACATATATCAAAGATACATTGGTACCGGTGGGTGGTCTCGAACACGTGCTCTCTGTTTGTGTACCATTGCACACGGTCGCCTTGGTTCTAATTGTACTCGTAGCAAGCCAGAGAGCGGTAACATAGTACATGAACCGCACTCTAGCTTAACATCAGGAGAGGTACTGTTATATGTCGAGCCCCAATAAAAAAACTATAACTATAACTATAAACTATAAAAAAACTATTATTATTTTAATTTAAATCAGTATTTTTTTTTAAATTTTGTTTGTAATTCAATAGTTTTTAAGGTAATTTAATTTGATTGTGTTCTTATTTTGTATAATGAATGTTGGATACACCTGTAAAGGTACATCATACGGAACATAAATATCGAAATTATTGTAATATTATGTAAGTTTTTGTGATGTGCTAATGGTGTAGCAATTAAATAAATAAATAAAATAAATAATCGTACATTTAGATATAGATAGTAATATGTTGCCTTTCATGCTTCTATAAAAGTCTGTAGTAGGAGTCGTATTTGCATCTGCTATGCCTCGCAAACGTGTCTGTTGGTGGTTTGGTGGTTCCGAAAGCAATGTAATACCATTTATGAATGATAACACATGTTATATTTAATAAATAAAATAAACGATAAAAGCATGTAGCTACCTATACATGAAGCTTAATGTGTTGTAAAAATATAACAGGTGATATTTTCTCACGATTCCATTGAATTGGGACTCCCTTTGAAAGTGGACTTCTTACGAGCCGTAATTGAGATATATTTGTGTTGTAAATAAAATATTTTGTGTAAAGTATTATTTATGTTATATTGGGTGGTTATTTTCTATAGGGGTTCGACATAAAACTCAAACCTCAGGCAAGCCATGCCTGATGTTAAGTCGGAGTGCAATCCATTAGGCCAATGATAGTACAGTTAAATACCTGCAAGTACCAGCACATTGGAATAGTTGGAACTGGCAACTTTGAAGTTGATCCCGAAACGCGATCGAGTCACAGTTACAATTCAGTACACCCCGGATCGGTAAACTTAGCAAATAACCAACCTATAAGTCATAAAAATTGCTGAAATTCTTAAGGTCGTAGCTTTGTTAAGATAGATAAGTACAATATAACACAGGTAACATTATTTACATACATTTCAGCGTTTTTTGAGGTTTTCAGCGAACATTGTTTAGGAAATAAATGATTTTTGCGAATAACTATCGCCTTTATTTTTATAAACCATATAAGAGGTAATGTCAAATACATTTATTTACCAAATTTAACAAAAAGTATGTATTAAAAGATTTTAACGTCTTCATATCGCGTTTATTTAATTAATCCATATAACATAACATAATGTCAAATAGAACTTTTTTTAACAAAAAGTATAGATTAATTCAATTTTTGCCGTTTACTTGGTCTTGTTTTGGTGTTTTCGCATAGCTTTATATGATGATGACAATCGTCCACGAGACTATATCGTTCTTATTTGTCCAAGGTAACCCTGTAGGTCTTTTATGGATTTATATACATACATATAATAAAGGAGACTTGGTGAGTCCGAAGTGCTCATAATCGTAAAGCGTGCACGTGCAAAATTATGAATGCAAGACAAGCAAGAAAGGTGTGGCACATGATTCTGCTTATATAATACATATGTCATAAGAACACGTGAATATACTATGATTTTTCATAGATTTTGCCCGAACATTGTTTTATGAATTAAACAAGTTCTGTGTGCGGCTTACTATAAACCAATAGGACGACCAACTCAGTCTCTTCGTGACCACGATGGCTGCAAAGCTCTCAAACCGTCGCGTCGGAATAATAAAATAAAATAAAATTGTAATATCAAAACCAAAATAAACGCGATGGTAAGCCGCATAAAATTTGTTTAATTCATTATACTATGACTATTAATAAAAGTACATATTTATACAACTTACTACATATGAGAAAATTGAATTGAGTATAACCCATAACCGTAGAGCTTATATAAGGAGAATAGTGGATGTGAAGGAAGCGAGGGAGTTGTGTCAGGATCGTGGCAAGTGGCGCTCCATTGTCTCTGCCTATCCCCATGGGGAAAAGGCCTGACAATTTGATTTGATTTGTTTGGATTTCTTATTTTTATTTATTTCTATATTAAGCTACTAGAACTCTTGTATTATAAAAACAGGGTGACCAAACTGATTTATTGGTACTGGTGGTTTTAACCGGGATGTCACAGTTTGCGTGAACCATTTGACGTTTGGCAGACTGGATAACAATGCCAATTGAATTGAATTGTGGCTTGACATGTTACAGCACTCCGCCGGATGTTAGGCTTGAGTGCAGTCCATGAATGACTGACTTCATGTAATCTTAAAACGCGACTAAGTTTCTTCATCGCCTTTACACTTAAAAGTGGTGATGGCAAACTAGAGAAATTACTACCAACAGTCAACTTAAGTCTTAAAAAATTGATTTAAGTAATGTTTCTGCTATTCACTTTTAAATCCTAAATATACTAAAAACTGTATGTTTGTAGTTAAATTATTAATTGTTATACCGCTAGTTAGTTTAAAACGAGTATTTAATATTTAAGAGTAGATGCCCAAAAAAATTTAGATAGAAGCATGTTTGAATATTAGATGCCTACGGACGTGTTATGCAGTGGAATTCGTCGCTCCTGATAGCCTTAGGGGAGTTGTATATGCCACCCCGCACATGACACGAACAACTTTAATCTAATTAATTTTTCATCTTCCTCATGAGATGGGGTACCGTGTCAACGCCTGCGAACGCAGCAAATAGTGGGACAGTCTTAAAACGTTTTATGACTATAAAATGTTTTAGATGAAATCCAGGAACGTTTAAAACACCAGGTCCATAAGTAAAAATAAATCTTTATCCTAAATATTTTTAGTTTAACTTTGAAAAATATATAAATATTATTATTATTACAAACAAAAGCTTCAAAAAAATATTCACTCCGACCGGGAATTGAAACCTGTATTACATGTAGCAGTCTTGGTGTGGGGTGAGATCTCTCAGTCGTCTCGTCATTGCTTTGTTTAAAGAACTGTGTGAAATCTACTATTACGAGTGTAGCCAACTTCATACTTAAAATATTTGTAAAATGATTTCCTAAACTAATTAAAATATTTTGATAATGAATCCACTTAATGTAAACACTTTGATACATTTTAAACGTCAATTCCTTATTCAATTATATACTTGAGATTGATAAGTATTATTTATGGAAAATATTTTGAATAGTTAATAACTATGTTCATCATAATCAACAATTTTACCCCTTAGTTCCCACAGGGATAGTCAGAGATGACATTTTAGTTTAGCGAAATACGCAGGTCATATGCGGTATTAAACAGAAGACGAATATCGTACAGTATACGATAAAATCGAATACGGTTTATTAAAACATTTATTGTAAGTTGGCCATGTTGTAAATAATTGTTTGAATTAAAAATACATAATAGGTACGTATAAAAAAACAGTAATATACCAATAATACTCGTATATTTTAGAAATGGTAGGCAAACAGTGAAAAATGGTTGGCAAATTGGGTGAATAGGCTGGCAACTCCATCTGCTGGCCACACTATCATTGAAGCTGTAAGTCCTATCTTGCCGCAGTGGTTAGATAGGAAATGGGGAGTGCTAACCTTTCACCTGACACAGGTCCTCTCGGGACATGGTTGTTTTGGGAGGTACTTGTGGCACATAGCCAGGAGGGAAGTAACTGCAGCCTGTCATCACTGTGACAGTAGTGAGGACACTGCCCAATGATGACGGAGGCTACCGTGAGGTTTTAGCCGGTACGAGTCCGGCATAATCCTGGTTACTACCCCGAGAAACCAGGAGTATCCATTAGGATTTCCCCACGAAAAAAAAGCAAACAGTGCGTGATCATTTGCACAGTCTACCGATCCAGGCTAGTACCATCACTTTTCAAGTGGTCGTTAATCTATCATGTCAATATATATTAGGAAATAAACTGCTTTATCACTAAGGAATTTTTATTTAGAAAAATTTTATTTTTTACAGCTTGTTGGTTGCATTGTTATTTAGGAGATTCAAAATTTTATATTTTAAAATTTTTTCAAAATTTTTCTCGACGCCTTTTTCATCGTTTAATCGATAATATTAAATATCAAATACGCGATGAGGTCGCGTCAGTCGATGTGGGGAAATAGGCTACTTTCTGTCCTATTAATGCCATAAAAAGTTAAATTCATTTATTTATTTTATTAGTTTTCCGAACCACTTTTAGTTTTTCTTCAAATCGTTGTTTTATGAAAGCTACTTCCTACATACATATGCAGTAAAGATATAACCCTACTTTTAGCAGTCAGGAAATACATCATAGCACTCAGTACTAACCGAACCACAGTCATAATTTCATCACAAGTAAAAATGTTTACAAAGTGGTCACGGGTCAGCTAGTATTATATATAGATAGATATATAATATATTCCATTTCAATTTTGCTGTAATGGTAGGACAGTAAATACAGGACGTGTAAATATGAGTATATAAAATGGAATTAGTGAGTGTGTGTGTTTTATAATTTGTAATTTGCTTTTAGATATTTAATATTAAAAGCGGCGCAAAATTTATGGTCAGCTTAGCAAAATATTTATATAAAAAGTCGAGTAATTGCATTTTCTAAAAAAAGTTACTATTAGGAGAAGTCGAGGATAACGCCCTAAAATTATTTGAAATAATAAATACACAAAGATGTAATATCGAAAGAAGCTTTTTCTTGTATCAAGTCTCACTGAAGATCCCATACTAATTTTTATTATGTAACTTTTAAAACAATCGCGTTGCCTTACGTACTCTGTATTTATTTCAAGAACTTTTCTTAGGATAATATTTTCATTAACGAACCGTTTTTGAGTTATTTTAAATATGAAGATTTATTCATTGTTTATTTCGTTATAAACTTCCAAATCAACAAATATTGCAGAATAAAGGTTAGAATAGATAGATATATATATAAATTCTTTATTACACAGTAAATAAAATACACATTTAACATGTAGAGATGGGGAACGAGTTAAATAGATTCGAGGGCTGAGGTGCGGTGGGGCGTCAAAAAACCCCCACCCGTATCATAGTGGCCGCTATTAGTGACGCTCATACCTCGGCGATATCATTTAATATCGATAAAAAACATGTCCATATTTTCTTTGTTTGATTATTGAAACATTAGTGAGTTAATTGATTAAAAGAGAGTCGCTATCCGTAATCAGGCTAGAATCATTATTAGAAACGTGATTATAATGTGTGAAAAAGAAAAAAAACATGCAGTCACTATTCTCAAAATTAAATTAATATATGATTCATTAAAATTTTTGCTGTCTAGTGTTTATACTTCAATTTATTATAATACACAATTATAATGTTTAATAACCAAATCTATTTGCGTTTTAAGGAAAGTGTGTTTATCGTTATCGACATTTTGCATTTTACGTCACTATTACTATTTATAATAAACACGTGACCATGACGTCACAACTGCATTCCTAGCGCGTTTATTTAGCTCGTTCCCTTACTATACACAGACGAGCCTAATGTCTAGAGACATTTTCTACCAGCTTTGACCTTTGATAGTGAGCAGGGATTGTGGGTGCTTTTACTTGTAAGGTTGTCAAAGTTTTTTTTGTAAACTATACTACGGTATTTAATGAATTACAGTATAGATTAGTGCATAATACGTCACTACTCGCTTAGGTAGTAGGTGTATTTTAATCACATGAATAAATGACTTAAAAACTCTGTGAGTCGATTTCTTTGTATATTATTTCATTTATACAAGCACGGTTAGCAGATTTGCAATGGGAAACGACAGATTTGGGGCGTTTTTTCTTTATAGAGCAATCGACAAGTGGAATACTTTCCCAACCCATGTGTTCTCCTTATCCTACAACCAAGGATATATTAAAAAAAAGCTTATAAAAATAGATAAAAAAACGTATACATAAATTTATTTTCAAAATGAAGGGAAAACGTGTACCATACGAATTTAGACAAGTAAATACAAAGGCAAATGTAGGTATAAAAGAGGTAAAATAGCAATTCCCATTGTCTTTCGAACTGCGGCTGACCCTTCATACAAAAAACAATGTTTGTCGGCGGGATTTTTCTATGGCAATCCCGGAATCTGCCTCGACAATCTCTTTGACGGCCAGTGAAGCAATCATCACTAACCGCCTCACTAGTCTCTGATTAGCAATAGAAAACACACAATTACATATAAATAAACAAAAATGAATTTTAGACAATTAAATCAATCAATCAATCAAATTGTCACGCCTTTTTCCCACAGGGATAGGCAGAGACAATGGAGCGCCACTTACCACGATCCTTACACAGCTCCCTTGCTTCCTTCACATCCACAATTCTCTTCATACAGGCTCTGTGGTTATGGGCACTAGGCAACCTAGCTTTTTTAAGGATGTCTCCGATTTGGTCGGAAAACACTCTCCTGGGCCTGCCTTGTTTAACGCATCCATCCACATCAGATTTATAAATTCCTTTCGTCAATCTCCTTTCACTCATCCTTTCCATGTGCCCAAACCATCGAAGCATTCCTTTGTCAATCCTTGTCACTACATCTTCTTTCAAACCACATCTATCACGCAGTGTGCTATTCCTTATTCTATCCGCTATCGTCACTCCACATACACTCCTTAACACATACACCGCATTTCTACAGCGTTAATTCTACTCTCATGCTTCTTCTGCCATACCCAACCTTCACTCCCATACATTAATGTAGGAACAAGCACCGCATTATGAACAGCCATCCGTGACTTTTGGGACATTATTTGGCTGTTCATTATACTATGGATGGCACCGTTCACTACGTTACCCTTTTGCACTCTTCTCTCAATATCTTCATCACACTTTCCATCCCTAGTAAACATACTTCCCAAGTAAACAAATTGTTTGACTTGTTCCACTTTCTTTCCGTCTATCGTTATCTCACATTCTGTCATTTCACCCTCTCTCTCCAAAACCATTACTTTTGTTTTACTTACATTCACTTTCATACCTTTCTTTTCTAATTCCGCATTCATTATAGTAACCATGTCCTGTAACTCATACGCCGAAGATGCAAGGATAACTTGATCGTCGGCGTACAAGAGACATTTGATCACCAAGTCATTCATTCTTAAACCATACTTCCTTTCACGCAACTCTTTCAGACAACTGTCCATGAATAGATTGAAGAGCCATGGTGACGCTACACATCCCTGTCTGACACCTTTAGAGATGCCAAACCAGTCAGATAGCGCCCCGTTAATTCGAACACATGCACTGGAATCCTCATAGAGAGATTTCAGTGCACGGACCAAACGCTCCCCCAACCCAAACCCAGACAGCTGCTGCCACAATTCACTCCTGTTCACTCGATCATAGGCCTTCTCAAGGTCAACAAAAGCACAAAACACCTTCTGGTGTTTTGCCAACACTTTTTCGCTGACGCATCTCAGAGAGAAGATTTGATCCATACATCCCATCCCTTTCCTAAATCCCGCTTGCGCATCCCAAATTTTATCATCTGTTTCATGCATCACCCTTTCAATCAATACTTTCGCATACAACTTGCCAACAATACTGAGAAGGCTGATGCCGCGGTAATTTTTGGGTTCCTGTTGCGATCCCTTCCCCTTGTATAGTGGTACTATGACAGCCTTGCGCCAGTCACCTGGTACAAGACCGTTCACCCAGCACTTACGGAAAAGGAGACACAACCAGAAAGCCACCAGCTGACCACCGCCCTTCAGCATTTCGACAGTTATTCTGTCACACCCAGCCGCTTTTCCAACTTTCATTCTTTTCAATGCATTCAAAATCTCTTTCACATCTATATCACATTCAGATTCGCTTTCATTCAGCGTGGAGGAAACATCAACACACTCTGGTGCTGTATTATCATCCCCCACAAATAAACTTTCAAAATAATCCTTCCATCGTCCTAACACTTTCTTCTCTTCAGTCACTAAATCACCATTCGAATCCCAATTAAATAAAAAATAATATTAATCACTTTTTATTATGAGTCAACATCTATGACAATTCCCTTGTAAAAGAGTTCCCTGTAAAGAGTTTGACAAAAGGAGGCGACTGTAGCAGTTCTGTGTGTTGTTAATGTGTGTTGCTAGTGAGATATATGCTACTGAGACGTTGCCCTTAAATGTTGTCCTGTTGGAAACTCAACGGGCAATGGAGAGAGCTATGCTTGGAGTGTCGCAAAGATAGCTCGAACAAAAAACCAGAGTTACCGACATAGCTCGTAGGATTTGCAAGCTGAAGTGGCACATAGCTCGAAAAACCGACAAGCGATAGGGAAGAATGGTTCTAGAGTGAAGACCACGAACCGGCAGATGCAGCGTAGGTAGGCCTCCCACTAAGTGGACCGACGGCATAGTGAAAGTCACAAACAAACTGTGGATGCAACTGGCACCTTGTCGTTCGAAATGGCGTTTCATAAAGTAAATAGAAAAAAATGTGTATTGGTAAATATTATTATTATAAATGCTATAAAAAACAGGAATCGAACCGTAATTAATAATAATAGTTTCCAAAGCTTAGTGAGCTTTGGAAAACCAGCCCTTAGTCTAGTTTTTTTCGAGTGGAGCAATGTCATGTGAAAGTACAGTTGTATGATAAGTACAACAGTCTGTTAATCCGCACTCTATCCTACGTTTACTCATATTTTTTCACTACGTTCGCTCTCACATAAATCTTAAAACATATGTTCTTATTCCTATTGTAATAAAGCTGTGTTTTAAACTCAATATTGTTGATTATTTAAAATACAACTAGGTATCTATTCACACGCCTGATGACGCGTTTGGGGATCAGCTTGTAAGTTGCCGTTTCCAACTTGGCCGGTATAGTGGATGTGACAGCTACTTGCAGTTATTTAACTGTAGTAACAATCACCTCCATTCATGGACCGCACTCTGTTTTAATATCAGGAGAGTTTATTTATTTATTATGAAGCCATTTGTCGAGCCACAATAAATAAAATGATTTCCTTATCCCCATGCTTGCCATATTTTGCACTCGGAGATTTTCTTTTAAAATAGTACTTGTATCTATACCACAAGACTACAGTCGCCTTATAGTTAAACTTTTTTCTATATTTATTCACATTTAACCAAAATGTAGTATAAACTTTTCTAAAATTTATCGCGAACATTGATTATTGAATTAAACGTTTTATACGGCTTACTATCGCGTTTATTTTACTTAAAAATTGTTCAATTAATAACTAACAATAAACGCGATAGTAAGCTGTATAAAATTTATTTAATTCAAAATATAATATTGTTGAAACGCGCCTTGAATGTGTGGACCAAAATGAAAAAAATATGTCACACAAATACACAGTATTTTGTTGTTTTTAATTGGACTTTCAACAAAACCTGTAAAATTATGAAGCGGTATTGTTTCGGAGGCTTCAACTGGCGCATACTAAGTGTCATGAAAATTACGCACGTAGCCCAACGAGATTATCATGAAAATGTCCTGTTTGTATGCTACTGGGTACACTTTTGAAAACATTTTTTGTTGGAAATTAATTCTGGCGATGCTGGCTGCAATGTAAAACGATTATACTTTGTTGTGGTTTTTATGTAGTAAGGCTATATTACATCATATCAAATTATCACGCCTTTTTTTCATTGGGACAAGCAGAGACAATGGCCAGCAACACAACTCCATCGCTTCCTTCACATCCACAAATCTCTTCATACAAGCCCTACGGTTATGGGCACCCAGTTTTCAGTTTCTTGAAAATGTCTTCGATTTTTTTTATTGTGACACGACATCTGACCTCGACCCGGTCCAAGAGTGACGACGACTGAAAAAGCCGAGTTAGTTCACGGCTGCAAAGTGATCGGAAAACACAGAGTCTAACTTGTTTAACGCATACATCCACATCACATTTATAAATTTCTTTCGTCAATCTACTTTGCTACCATACTTATCAACTAATAACCGTGTGTTTAAAATTAACAAATTACCTAATTTTGATCCCGCCATGGAGTAATACGAAGAGCTGGAATCAATCTCCTCAGAACATCTCCGTTGCATAGACGATAAAAGCAGCAGTTGATGGATTCCCCGCACAAAAGAGAAAAAGATAAATAAATCAAATAAAACAAACTCTAAGATATTATTGTGACTCGACTATGTCAGCACCCCGCCTGATGTAAAGCTGGAGTGTGGTCCATGAATGAAGGTTACTGCTAATACAATCAATAACTGTAAGTAGCAGTCATATCCATTATGCCGGCCTATTTGGAACTGGCAATTTACAAGCTGATTTCGAAACGCGACTAAATCACTTCACGGTCTGTATACATGTAAGTGGAGGTACTACCCCGTATCTGCTGACTAGGTACCACTGTCTACCGCTCTTGGTTAATAAAACGTAATTAAATTTGGTAATAATAATTTAGCTGGCAAAGTTCATTTGGGTGTAAAATAGCACGGATGAACTTTTCGATATAGCAATAAAAAGACAATGACTGCGAGAGTATGATACCCCGAGGATATAATAATGTGTTTGTAAGTGAATTGATGAGGCTTGCTAAGCGTCCCACAGAACAGTGAGGGGAGTCCCCTAGCTACCCCTGTGAGAGCACTTTACTGATAGGTATATCGTGTATACTATTTGGCATTCCTTTGGGATTAAGAGGGGAGTTAAATGGAAACTGGTCATGTGAAAATTGCTTGCGCAGCTTTTTACGCGTCGCCAGAGGCAATTTAGACAGTGCTGCCTTTGTTTTCACAAGGTTTTTTGTTTTGAGGTTTGAGAGAGTGTTTGTGAGACAACGAAACAGAGAAAGGAAAATTGAAGAAAATTTTAATCAAAATCAACACCAACAATTTTGCCAATTTGGATACGTGAGGTTAAGATATTGTATATTGGATAAAGGGTACCTTAAGAAAGTTAACTGTCCTGTGGCTTTCATAATACTTTTATTATTATTACCGGATATCATGTAAGTATAGGCATCCTGTGTTAGCACAGAACGATATCTCATGAGAATCCAAGGTACAGTCTAATTGCTACTTGAGGTGACACAGTGCGAGGTGCGATAGAGAGAGACAATTTATCATATTTAGGTTAAGTTCCACTAAATCAAGTTTCGTTACATCCATAGTTCACGAATGCTGTGGTTAACTATAATTGAAATAACACTCAGACAGTATACATTGTAATGTTACTTATTTTAGGATTAGTGCTTATTTTGTTGTTAACCCAAATAAATAAAATAAATTAATAAATTAAACAGGCGGCGTGATACGGGACGATGTCTACAGGCCGATACAAACAAATTATTATCACGTACGATAATTGCTGTGATAATAGCTGTTTGATATTTTTTTAGTTTTATTGATTTTATATTTTTTTATAATTCCGACGTTTCGAGAGCTTTGTAGCCGGGAGAGCCTACGAGGATCTTCGGTTCATCAAAACGGTGACCATGATTTGTTTAATTCAATAGCTGGTTATTTTAAATATTAAAAAAATATTTATTGCATTGTAATAACACAATACAATGGCGAAATTAATGCTTAAAAACATTCTCTACTACCTAACCTTTGGGACAACAAAGGTTAAGAGTGCATTAATAATATTTTAAAGAGTGGTAGGCAGTGGTACTCAGTACAGACCGTAAAATGACAATTACGTTTCGGGATCAGCTTGTAAGAAGCCGGTTCTAACTAGGTCGACAAATTGGATTCATCAGCTACTTCAATTATTGAACTGTAGTAGCAGTCGCCTTCATTCATGGACCACACTCCAGCTTAACATCAGACGGGGTGCTGTCATATGTCGAGCCATAACAAAAAAACTTACTAAAATAACAAAACCTTTTGTGCTAAACTAACACAGTGTACTAATAGGCTTATAAAGTATTCGTGGTTACATATACATATTAATTTGTGAAAAGTAACCCTGTTAATTAGGGCTGTAGACAAATATTCGAATATGGAAGGGGTGTAGCATCTTTGCATTTGAACATGGCGAACGTTTTCAACTTTCCGTATGCCTTTAAGCGATAGGAGAATTGAATCGACAAACATACCTATCTGTATAATACGACCTTCTAGTAAAGAACATTCGCTTAGCGAGATTAATTCTCGAAATGTAAATTTGATCTTTTCTGCTCTGCATTGAAATTAAGTTTGATGTGAGTCTTACGTGCATGTTAAATGCATTCCTTTCTAAATATACTTAATTTTCTATTTTATTTCAGATTTTAAGGCGACCGTGGTTATGCAAACTAAGAGACCTCAGTTCAAAACCATTTGCTGGTACCAATGTATCTTTGGTATATGTTTTTTTTTTATTGTGACACGTCATCTGACCTCAACCCGTCTGATGATAAGCAAGAGGAGGTCCAAAAATGACGACAACTGAAAAAAAAAACGAGTTAGTTCACGGCTGCCTCAGGCGCCGTCACTATGCCGGCCAAAGGTGCTTCTTCTCGCATCGCTTGAAGGATCCAAGGTCATAGGATGGAGAGAATACAGGCACGCTTAGTAGCTTAGTTGAGAAATTTAAAAAAGTTATAATGACTTATTCCCATTTCCTCCAAAATACTGTCATTTCCCATTTCCTCAAAAGGTATTTGAAATTTAATCAAAATGAAGTTGTCAATTAAAAATAAATTTCATATAGCAAAAAAAATTAGTTTTGCAATTTCGAATGACTTAGGCAATTTGTATTACAGCTCTCTGGTATTTGTTCATAGCATTTCCTATCCAATTTTTGTTACTAATTAACGCTGTATAAAGTAAGTATGAAATTTTGCTGAGTTAACCTTTGACATTTAAGTTATATTTTATTTTATGCTCCCTAATATGAATTTCGATTATGAATTACGTGAGTTGTGAGAGAATACACAAATAGGAAATTCCCTTGAGAATTGAACACACGACCTCTGGCAAAGCTTGTTGCTTTACCACTGTCATAATATCTACTCCACATATATTAGCATAATTACTTTACAATAAAATCATAGAATATTTTGACTACTTGCATTTGAATGTGAACAAACGTTATTCGAATACAAAATAAGTTATCCTATATTTAACCAAGATAAATATTAAGAGACGCAAAAGGCTTTCTTTATGTTATGATCGAAATTAGAAACAAAGCAATCAAAGTTTTAATTCTATTACTTTTTACTTAAAGAATAAACGACCTTGATACAGTGGTAGTAATAAGTCACGAAAAAAGTCCTCGGTTCAAAATCACTCGCTAATACCGATGTATCCTTGATATAGATTGGTAGTCCAGTTTTTATGATGCAAACACTTTTAGTGGCTTCTTAGTACAGAAATGTAAAAAAAGAGTATTCGCATGTTTTTTATTATATTATTTTGTAAATTAAGGGATTTTATATTAAAGTCGCGGCTCAGTCGATGAGTTTTAAAGATTTCGGAATTCAGTTTCAGTAAAGAATCATTTAATTTCTAATACCTAAATTTATATCAATGCAATACTTTTCGTTAAATAATTACCAACTTCGTACTAAAAATTTAATATGTAATATCTGTACTAAAAATTATTAAAAGAATAACAAATAAATAGGATTTTATTATAATTTATATTGAATTATAGTCTTCTATGTATACAATTACAAAAAATTACTTAATTTTCTTAAACGACATTTAATTCGATTCCAATCGTACTAAGTCCTCATTAATATATTAATGACTCGTCATCTAATTACACGAATTAATTTTGGAAATTGAAAATCGTTTAGGTTTGACTCAATTAAACCCTGTGAATGTATTTCGTATATAAAACGATTTACTTCTTGTTTCTGTATTTGGAATTAAATTATATGCGTTGATGAATTCTTTTTTGTGTGACTTCTGCGCGCAGACTGCTACTACAATGCCGCCCTGAGTATTCGCATGTTTTTTATTATATTATTTTGTAAATTAAGGGATTTTATATTAAAGTCGCGGCTCAGTCGATGAGTTTTAAAGATTTCGGAATTCAGTTTCAGTAAAGAATCATTTAATTTCTAATACCTAAATTTATATCAATGCAATACTTTTCGTTAAATAATTACCAACTTCGTACTAAAAATTTAATATGTAATATCTGTACTAAAAATTATTAAAAGAATAACAAATAAATAGGATTTTATTATAATTTATATTGAATTATAGTCTTCTATGTATACAATTACAAAAAATTACTTAATTTTCTTAAACGACATTTAATTCGATTCCAATCGTACTAAGTCCTCATTAATATATTAATGACTCGTCATCTAATTACACGAATTAATTTTGGAAATTGAAAATCGTTTAGGTTTGACTCAATTAAACCCTGTGAATGTATTTCGTATATAAAACGATTTACTTCTTGTTTCTGTATTTGGAATTAAATTATATGCGTTGATGAATTCTTTTTTGTGTGACTTCTGCGCGCAGACTGCTACTACAATGCCGCCCTTATTGAAACCGGCATGTTTCAAGCTGATTCACTTCTTGCTACCTCCTTTGATACTTCTTTGGTTCACTGAGTAAAAGTCGCTCTGCTACTACAGATAATTATTTGGAAGTTGCCTGTTCAAAACCGGCAACTTACATACAGATTCCAAAAAATTAAAATCGGCAGACTGGGTAAATGACCATTTCCATTCGTAGCATCCTCTATTGCGGCCTAGTCGGAACCGGCAACTTACAAGTTGATTCTAAAACGGGACTAAGTTACTTCACGGTCTATATACTGTATAGTAAGCACCACTGCCTACCACTCTTTGACAACCAGACCCGAAGCTAATATTCTTCTCTTATTTATAAACAAATATTTGTAATATTTCAGCTAATTAATAAAAGCTATGAAAAAATTCATTGCTCTGACCGGGAATCGAACCCTTACGCAAAACGAACTGCCGTCTGTATGTCTGTCTACGACTACAACTATTTACATACTAATTATATAAGAGAACACATAAATCGATTTATAATCATGCGTGTTTTAATAATTTACAACTGATATGAACTAATGATAGCTGGAAGAGCACCCCTCTTGCTATTAGAAACATTTTTAATATTTAATATATTTACATATACATACATACGAGTATTATATATGTATGTAGAGCTACTAATGGCGCCATTGCATTTTGGTTGTAAATTATTACTTGTTATGTTATTATGTATCAATTTAATGTTTTGATTTTACCTCTACTATGAAAAGTATGTTCATACTTCAAGTATGTTCATCCCGTTGGTTTCAGTGCCGGATAGAGCTAGTACGGGTCCCGTAGCAAACAGGAGCTCTTGAATATTGTAGTTTTAGTAAATAATTACGTAATAAAAAAAATGGAGTCGACTCAGACAAACAGCTCGAATCAAAATTCCATAGGGGCTCTCCCCAACCTTCAAGTAATGTCTGAGAAAGCACCTTTGGACGGTATAGTGACGGCGACTGAGACGGCTTTTCTCAGTCGTCGGCACTCTTGGAGCTCTATCATGCTTACCAACAAACAGGGACCACATCGAGCAGGCCATTAAGACCACCTACCGCAAACTTGGCATACTGAACAAGGTGCGGCGGTTCTTCGCGCCAGAGCTTCGCCTGCTATTATACAAGGCTCAGATGCGCGGAGTACTGTTTGCATCTCTGGGGCGGCTCTGCCAAGTATCTTCTCAATGCCCTGAATTCATTGCAGCGCTGAGCCGTCTGAATTATAGGTGATGCAGAGGTCACGCGAACTCTGGAGCCCCTGCAACTACGCAGAGACATGGCGGATCTGTGCGTCCTCTATCGCCTATACCACGGAGAAAGAGCTAACCTTGTTCCTACCTCGTCCTTTCACACCCGTAATACCCGTCAGGGAAAGCACCCGCATTCTATCGACCGAATCGGCAGTCGAACTGAAAAGTTCGGTGCGTCTTTTATTTGTAGAACGATTGACAAGTGAAATGCTTTGCCAGCCCATGTGTTCTCTCCATCCTATGACCTTGGATCCTTCAAGCGATGCGTAAAGAAGCACCTTAGGCCGGCATAATGACGGCGACTGAGGTAGCCGGGAACTAACTTGGTTTTTTCAGTCGTCGTCACTCTTGGGACTCGGTCAAGGTCAGATGTCGTGTCATTATAAAAAAAGGTAAAAATATAAATAAAACCTATAAAATATAAATAAACGGACTCATAATAGAGTTTGTCTCATACATATTAATTACCTTTTGTCAATGGCGATGTTTACCATTTCAATCAGTTGTAATAATAACAAATTCATATTTTAATTGACTCCCAAAATGGGATCCACTTCGTGAAACTCGCTCATGCCTCGAGGGAATACCCTACTCACCGTTACTGTAGATCTCTGGATGTCTACACTTAAAATTTAAAGGTACAATAAAACCAGTAATCATCCAATCTATTATTCAATTAATATTGACGACAGGCGTGGCGTATTGGCGTAAAGTCCCGAGTTTGAATCCCGTTCGAGCAAATATTTGTTTCGTAGCATTTATTTGTAATATATTAATTTTATTAAATATACAAATTATGTTAATAAACTACGGAACCCTAAAAAGGCGGATATCTGGTTGATAAAAGTGGCAGGCAGTGGTGCCCAGTCTGCCAATACGGGGTAGTACCACCACTTACAAGTGTACAGGCCGTAAAGTGACCTAATTGCGTTTCGGAATTACCTTGAAAGTGGATAGTGGATGCGACTGCTACTCGCAGTTATTTAGTCGCCTTAATTCGGGCATAGGCCTACCCGATTCTTGCGAATTGTTAGACTCTGGCATGATTTAGAAAAGGCGAATATGACTAAGGCGACCGTGGTGTAGTGGCTGTGCAATGGTTACGCAAGCCGAGAGCACGAGTAATAAACCACTTGCCGGTACCAATGTATCTTTAATATATGTACTTTACGTTGTCCTCTTTCTATGATACAAGCACGTTTATTAGCTTATTATAAATATTAAAATAAATAATAATAAAAAATATGACATCACAAATCACAAGATCATTAAAGCGATCGTGGTGTAGTGGCTACGTGAGCCGAATGGCACGGTACCAATGTATTTTGACAACCACTCTCCGGTACCAATGTATTTTTGATATATGTACTTTGATTGTCCTGTTTCTATGATACAAGCACTTTAGTAGCTCAATATAGAAATGTTTAATAATTAAAAATAAATTATAGCCTATGACTATGGTATGGACAGCACTACAGCCTAACATCAGGCGGGGTGCTATCAATGTGAATCGAACCCGGGACTTTACGTTTAACAAACTGGAGTGGTGCTAACCGATGCGCCACGCTTGTCGTCTGCTCTATAGAATTTCTTTACATTTAATAATTAATTGTATTTTATTTGTGAAAGTGAAACTTGGCGAGTTATTATGGTGGCATGTGAAATTCAATTTGGTGAAAGCAGGTGATTTACTAACGATAACTGGAAGCAATATTTTGTTTGCATTAAACTCATATTTTTTTTGTATAATGTTTTGTAATTGGTGAGGACTGTAATTACATATTGCAAACTGGTAGTAAATTAATTTTAAAACATTCTTTTATTGTTTCTCAAGTACCTCAGAGGAAGGAGGAAGAAGAGTGCCGGCGACTGCAAAAACGGAACCGAGTCTTTACGGTTGCCCGATTCGCCGCCACTAAAGAAATCGCAGTAGGTCTAAACGGATATAAGATAGACTTCTACAAAAAGATAGGAAAGCCTTTGCCTAGCAGTGGGGCAATACAATAACAATAAAAATGATCTATTTCCATATCCTTCTTGTTTAAGATCAATTAGAATGTAACACTTTATACATGTAATAATAAATATCCACATAATTACATTTTAAACATCATCTCAATATATCTGTTGTATTGAAAAAAACTGAAGTTGAATGAGAGAAACGTGTCCAAATAAAAAGAATAATGCCAATAAGTGTCAATCAATCAATCAAATTGTCTCGCCCTTTTCCCACAGGAATAGGCAGAGACAATGGAACGCCACTTGCCACGATCCTGACAGAACTCTCTCGCTTCCTTCACATTCACAATTCTCTTCATACAAGCTTTATGGTTATGGGCACTAGGCAACCTAGCTTTATTGAGGATAACTTCAATTTGGTCGGCGAACACCCTCCTGGGCCTGCCTTGTTTAACGTATCTGTTCACATGAGATTTATAAATTCTTTTCGTCAATTTGCTTTCATAAGGGTGCATTATCTCATTAAATGATTTTGGTGTCAAAAAGTTAAGTTACGGCATGTTGGTAGCTGATCGATGGAAACTTATAATTGCCCAAAACGGTTTATAATTAATCTCGTCGCCCTCCATGTATCGGAGTGCGCCGCGCCGGTAGACCTATTATTATATAGACCCTGCTTCATTATGAAAATCGTTTATACAACATTTATTGGTCAACTTTGTCAATTTTGACTCAACATATGACATCAACTCGCCTGATGTAATGCTGAACTGCGATCCATGTATGAAAGCGGCTGATACAGTAACGTAGCGGAAAAAAAAAATTGCCGCCCCCTTATTTAAGAGTTTCAATTATAGGTACAACAAAAATATGTATTTCAGGTTCAAATTTTAACGATTTATTGCCGCCCCTCCGCCCCCGCCACGCTACGCCACTGGGCTGATAGTACAGTTAAATGTAAGAAGATTAGGCCGGCCTATATTGTATGTATTTATTATTGTAATCATTATTTATATAAATTAT
Source organism: Tinea trinotella (assembly GCA_905220615.1). Lineage (NCBI taxonomy): Eukaryota > Metazoa > Arthropoda > Insecta > Lepidoptera > Tineidae > Tinea > Tinea trinotella. The sequence continues at coordinate 5,297,638 of HG992311.1, forward strand.
ATGTATAAATAATAATTTGCACTGGTATTACAGAAATAGGACGTTCAAAGTACAATAATTGTAGATGTAAGGGAAGCGAGGGAGTTATTTCAGGATCGTAATCAAGTGGCGCTCCATTGTCTAAATCCCTGTGGGAAAATTTGATTTTTTATTGCTATTGGAAAATATCTCGCGACAGTTTATATCAGATCATAATTACTTTTCAATTATATTAGTATAATATTAATTGTAAGATTTAAAATTAAAATGTACTAATTACAACTCTATTCTGCTAATACTAAAAACTAATATATATATATATAAGGAGTCCCTTTAGGCAAGGTTCCGAAGATACTGGCAGCGTTCCCCCTTAGAATAGCTAGACTAATTCTTTGTCCGAGGTAGCTCCCAACTCTTCGGTCTCCTGTGATGACGACTAACCTTTTTGCTATTTTCTTAAAAAGCCTTATAGCGCTAGGACCCCACCGACCAAGGGTATAGATAGATGTGGTGTCTAGTGATATGTGATTCGGAGACGGTAGTAATCGTTAGATGACGTTGCCTTTTAATATAACCCTCCATGATTTGGAAAAACAGGTTATGGGATAGCTGACTGCAATTTGGATTAGTCGCAGCAGGAATCAAAATCATAGGGTGTTTAAAGTAGATAAAAATAACTAAATATATATATTAGTTTTAAAGAAAGTCAAGAATTAACATATCCTACCTATACTAGTATTAGGATTGAGCTTGCTATGTATTTTACTATTCTTGCTATAATGATAAATAAAGGGTGTCTCAGCGCCGAATTCAAACTTTAAACATTAATAAAAAAACATTTCTTATATTATTAAATTTTAATTAAATCAAAATGAAGTAGTGCGGATTTCACGTACGGAATATTACAAGATGTCTCCCATCACGGCTAACGAACTCCTCAAAGCAAACGCGCGAATTTGCGATGACACGCCGCAGAATGTTGACGGAGGATATTACGCACCATACCGTAACTTTAAGGCTACGTGATGCTTTCTGATGCTTCTGTTTTAGATTGCTGAATGACCAGTAACAATAATTCTGTCTATTGGCGTACCCTTTGAGGTAAAAGTGTGATTCATCACTAAAATAAACGTGGTCCATCTCATTTTTCTCTGAAAAGATCTCTAACATATTCTGACAGAAATTTTTTCACTTGGTTCATTATTAAAACGCTGGATTTTAAGGCGATTACAAGATTTGTATCGTGCTTCACTAAGAAAAAAATCGTTACAGAAATACGCCTTCATCGCGTAAGTGCGGTGCATGCCAGACCACTTAGACATGGTGACTAAAAAATCCGAATAAATAATCTACCAAACGATGCCACTTCCCTCCCGCTAGTTCAAGTGGTTGCTGACATATTCGAGTTCAAATTTTGAATTCGGCGCTGAGATAAATATTTTAATCAGCGTTGTATTGTATAGGTAATGATAATAATAGAATTATTTATTGCATATAACTAACTAAACTAAAGTTGGCCTCTTGTAAACTAAAAGTTTACAAGAGGCCAACTTAATGCCTTACATAGAGATTATTAAATATATCTCTATGATGCCTTAAGACATTTCCTACCAGTAAACCTTTGTGATATGTATCAGATGATTTCTTCAGTGCAGGAAGAAAAAGAAAACTTAAATATGTAATTTTGAATATTAAAAATAACTATAATAAAAAAAATTATAATCACACCACACTATATATTAATATTTAAGACGACCATGGTGTAGTGCAGTGGTCAAGCAAACCGAGAGCACAACCACTTGCCGGTACCAATGTATCTTTCATATATGTACTTTGGTTGTCCTGTTTCTATAATAATTTAGAAGCTTAAAAGAGAAATGTAAATAATAAAAGATTTACATACATCGTGATTCCGTGAAGTATTGTATAAATTTTATTGAGAAGATGTAAAGACCTTCGATTGCGTATGAGTATGTTGAGCCACTCAAGCTCTTCTCTTTACAATAGTGAATTGTGTGGTCATACCTAAATAGTATTTTCTTAGATTTTGTGCGAACATTGATTAATGTATTAAACAAACTCATGACTTTTCACTAATATTTTATCATTGATTTTTATATTTTCTTTTTACTTTATGTCATGTCTTAGCGTTGTGATATTGTTGTTCATTGACACTCGACATCTGACCTTGATATGAGGAAGAACGCCTATAACTCTTCGTGGCCACAATGACTGCAAAGCTCTTGAAACGTCGGAATAATAAAATAATGTAAAATCAAAACCAAAATAAACGCGATAGTAATCCGCATAAAATTTGTTTAATTCATTCTTAAATACTTACACAAAACGAAAATATAACGGATGCAAATATTCAATAGACGTTCAAGCTTGTTGAAAAGCTTCTCAGTATTGTCAGGATAACATACATCAGCATATCCTATTAAGGGAAGTAGAAAGGAGTTTACAAACGTAGCCTTTGCAGAAACTGGTATGAAGTTCAGATTACGCTTCAAAGAATTCATAACGCCGTAATCGGTTTATCTTTGTTGTTTATTAATTTTTTTTTTGTGACTCGATGTATGACAGCACCCCGCTTGATGTTAAGCCGAAGTGTGGTCCATGAATGAATGTCACTGCTACTACAATTCAATAACTGTGAGTAGCAATCACAACCACTATGCCGGCCTAGTTGGAACCGGCAACTTACAAGCTGATCCCGAAACGCAACCAAAACACTACACGATTTATAAAAAAGGAGGTAGTAAAATACTCCAGGTGTGGGTATAAGAAGTGCAATCATTCCCAGTCTACCTACCCGTGATAGTATCACCCTTTCAAGTATACACACATAGAACGTGAAGCAACTTAAACGCGTTTCGGAATCGGCGTGAAATTTGCCTATTGCAACAAGACCGCATAGTGGGCGCAACTGCTACTTAAAGTTATTTAACTGTAAGTCTCCATTCATGAAAGACACTCTAGCTTATCATTATCATCAGGCGAGGTGCTGTGGGGACACAATAAAAAAAATACTTTTCTAAGCGATCATCACTTGAAAAAGTCTGAACGGCACCCAACACCCTATGAACATAGCTTAGTACATGGTTTCTACACTACCCCTCTTTATATAATAACTCTATTTTAAAATCGTTTTTCCTATGCTTTTCCTCAAGAAAGCTAGCTTGCCTAGTGCCCACAATCGTAAAACTTGTATTGTATGGTAGATGTGAGGGAAGCGAGGGAGGGACTTGTGTCAGGATCGTGGCAAGTGGCGCTCCATTGTCTCTGCCTATTCCTATGGAAAAGAGGCATGAGAATTTGATTGATTGATTCTCTAATAAGATCCACAGCTTATTACAATTTTAATATACCAAAACAAACTCGAACCTACACTTACGCCTCGTGTTTAGGCCACGTGGCACAAACAATAGCAGAAAATTATAATAAGCGAAATTTTTAATTTTGTTATAATCATAAATCTCTTAGAACGGTGGGTGGCATCAAAATCTATTACTAAATGTCCCCTTGCAAAAGAAATAAAGAGTAAAATATAAACAAAGAATAAGTACACCCTCAAGACATCGTTATTTTAGTAAAAAAAAAGTTTAGGGTGAATCTGAGGCTAAATAAAGGGAACGCATATTTGTTCATGGGGTGGCGCGATTCTAATATCCGCATGGATATATTTATGGCTTTTTTCTGTATAAATTTTGTCTAAGTTAAGCTGAAAATAAGTAGATATTTGTACGTTGTTTAGATTGGCTTTTTAAGTTGAATGGACCGATTGCTTTCACTTGAGATATATTAGGTATTTTTACCGAAAAATAATGAGTCACATTAATCATTTAAAAAACAGCGCCTCAATTCCTACAGGGGTTGGCAGAGACAAGCGTGGTGCATTTGTTAGCACATCAGTTCGTTACAGTTCGTTATGCGTAAAGTCCCGGGTTTATTTTCCGGTAGGAGCAAATATTTGTTTTATATTTGCAAAATTTAATAATTAGATTAAATACTGCAAATATTTATTAAAATATATTTTATTAAAAAAAAACAGAAAAGAATCTGTAAAAAGTATCACTTTTCATTGATTTTTACACTATACAGACCGTGAAGTGACTTAGTCGCGTTTCGGGATCAGCTTGTAAGTGGGCATACAGGTAATGGGTGTGGTTGCTGCATTACAGTTATTTGACTGTAGAAGCAGTCACTTGCATTCGTGGGTGGCACTCCAGCCACGAATGCAAGATAGAACCTAGATAGAACCTATGAATAAAGACAAAGGAGATCAATCCATAGATCATTTACTAATAAATCTACTAAAACACTAGATTTATTAGTCACGTGACAGTGTAGTGACGGCGAGTAAGGCGACCGTAAGTTAGATCGTTTATTTCAGTTATCAGCGCTCTTGGACTTCCTCTTTTCATGGTCAGATGTCGAGTCTCAATGAACAATAATATCACGACGGTAAGACATGACATAAAGTAAAAAGAAGATATGAAAAGCAATGATAAAATAAAGTTTTTTTTTTCAATAACGTTAAGACGTCCTTCTTCTTTTAGGAAATGTTTTGATAAGGGTTGGCTTTCAGTTTCTTTTACCTTTAATCGAGCCTTCTAGGAATAGCAGCTCAACAGAGATAACGCCAGTCTACTTGCAGATGTTTCTTAGCCGATGATTTCTTTTTGCGTCCAGCGCGCCGTTTGCCTTCCACCCATAATAATATTATGTTGTAGCGTGTCTAAGCACGTGTCCGAGGTAATTAAAATGAACCTATTTATTATGGTAAATTATTTCAACAGCTCGAGGTTCTCCACCTTGTGCTATTTTATAATGAGCATCAGTTTACGTTACATACAAGGAAATTGAGATGTCCTAGGCGCTAACAACCTAATTTTTAAGCTGTTTAGGACTAACCAATTTCAGTGGTCCGATTCCCTTAGTTAATTTTCGGCGTAACTTTCACGTAATTGTCACGGCGCCTTAATCGCATTGTAATTGCAATGATAATTGACATTATCGTAGGTAACGTTAATTGGTTTAACAATTGTCATATGTTTTGAAATATGCAGTGGCTTGTCATTAGAAGACATTTCGTTAGTTGCGTTGATTGGTTACCTCTGCGAGAATGTCAAATTCATTGTATGATTACAGTGCGTTTTTTGACGCAGTCAATGTTACGTGAAAGTCACGTCGAAAGTTCGTGGAAATTCAAAATCCATTTTGTCATGTAATTAGTAGAATCAGGCCTCAGATAGTATAATAATATGATTATAAATAGAAATTATAAATGTGTAGGAGTTGAGAAAAAAATAATGTCATTTGATTCCTTTCAGAAACATTATTAATAATAAATTTATAAATGTAGAGTTTTTAAAGATGGCTGGCTATATTGGAAAGCAAAAAAGTTTCAAGTTTGTTAATAAATTTCTATACGAAGTAGGCTTCGTCGTTTTAATCATAATTTATGAATGTTAATTTTATTAAGGAATTTTAAATAATAAAAATTGCGGTAAAGTGTAAAATTGTTGAAGTATCACTTAATATACAAAACAGCTCCATCAAAAGAATTAATCGACTAAGTAATTACCCAGTAAAAGTTTCCCTTAATTAATAAAATAGCTTTTCTATTTATAATAGTAGATTCAAATACCACACCAGTTATTATATTTGAGATCGATAAGGAAATAAAACTGGCTATTTGTGAATTAATTCGAAAACAATTAAGTGCATTTAATAGTAGCAATTAAATACAAGAGCCCGTGACCGCCCCTCATTATTAAACAGTGCCGTAATGTAGACACTGAGGGAAATTGCTCGTGTTAATATTGTAACGATTGAAAACCATAGCTTTCCCCGAATGAGCAATTTAACTTCAGTCACGAAATGTGCAATAAAGGAGCTCGAAAATTCATTATTTTTAATTTGGATTTTGCCATTGCCCACTATATCAATTTTAATTTAATAAACCGAGGCGGCAGGCGTCGGTTGCTCATTAAATTTGTGAAGATGCACCACCCTACAATTATGATCTTTCGTTCCACTTCTAATCCATTATCCGAATGCAAATGACACAGACCCTCCTATCAAACAAGATGACATTATTGCGATATTTGAAGCGGGGTATGGTTGTTGCATAAATTTAGTCAATTTGCGTCCGTGTGCGTGGGGGGGGGGGATAGTCGTCGTCGTCAGTGGCTCGCGGCACCCTAGCTCGATCATTGTGTATTTATTAGGGGACCGGCAAACGAGCCGCTCACCACTGCAGCCGCTATGGGTACGCACGGCCACGCAGACGAACCCTAGCAATAAATTCGCAATCCCGCGCTCTCCTTCAGCCTCTTTATGCCGCAATGAAAGCTTAACAAAAGCCTCATTCCAACAAATTTCCATGTTTTATCTTGTGTGTACGAATACGTAAATCGTTGATCCTTCAGGATAGGGCATGAACCCGCGTTTCTCCATGTAATAGCTGTTCGCTACAATGTTGTAACATAGTTCTGTTTACATAACAATGTCTTATTTATTTACGTTTCTATACTAAGCTACTAAAGTGCTTGTATCATAGAAACAGGACAACCAAAGTACATATATCAAAGATACATTGGTACCAGTGGGTGGTCTCGAACTCGTGCTCTCCGGTTTGTGTAACCATTGCACTGTCACTACACCACGGTCGCCTTATTAGTTAATAGGTTACCAATCAAGTAATTGCCTTCTAATTTCTAATCATTTATTAATATACGGTACCTGAGTAATATATATAATTAAATAATATCAAGCACCTATATAGTAATTAATCGATTTAACACGATAATCGTATTGGGTTTTTACTCGATTTCGATTCCCAGGTGCCCTTCGGTGTTCGGGCAAGCGTTAATGAAAAATTACCTATCCCCGGATTCGTGAAATCTCCATTAATAATTTAGTATTGTTTCATATTTTTATTTTCTACCACTCAGAATTGTATAGACGCGAAATTTTAGAGAATTATTTTTATAACTTCAGAGAAATAAACAGATAATTATATATTTTATAGGTAGAATATAAAGTATGTAGTAATATAGATATATTCAAGTGTAATTCACGACCTTAATCTTTTACTTGTGAGGAATAGAAAGCATACCATTGTCTCAAGAATTCCAAAGCGCGTGCGATATCTTCACATGAGAGAGGAAAATATCATAAATCAACGAATTTCCTTACACTCCATTAAAGTAGGCCATAAATCTTTAATGTTTCAAAAAAAGCAATATTTCATTGCATATTTGATGATGAAGAAGTAGTCAAGACAAGAGTACATATAACAAACAAAATCTTATACTTTATAAAAAAGTGAAGTGAAGGCGACTGAGGCAGCCGTGAACTACTCGGTTTTTTTCAGTCGTCGTCACTCTTGGACCTCCTCTTGCTTATCATCAGACGGGTCAAGATCAGATGTCGTGTCACAGTAAAAAAAATATATATGTACATAACATAACATTGCTATAAAATTACATTTTATGTAGGTATACAAAGAATGTTTAATGTAAATTAGAACATTAATGAAGAAAAGGTTTGAGTAACATTTTAAAAGGAAACTAAATTCGCAAATAACATTGAAAAAGATCGAGTGGAGATAACAAATCAAAGCGTTGCAAATTAGCTTTCTAAGCTTCCAATTTTGCGTTATTGCTCTCCGAGTAATAATGGACCATGGTAAGAGGCTGTAGCCAAACAAATCTACAAAATCTAGTGACTATGGAGGTAAAAGTCGGATCTACGCGGAAGGAATACAAAAAGAAAATCTGTTTCGACAATTTCAGATAGTTAACCTAAAGTGTTTTTTTTGTAAATATTTAAATTGATTTAATTTAAGTGTCCGTGGTTCGGATGGTAATGAATGTAAAAGTGCAAATCGAAAATCTCTGATATCTCGCTGCTAATTACAAATCGGTTTAACTTTACGAGTAATTTGTTTATATGCACGTTTACTTTTTAAGAGCGCCAACTACTGAAAAACCGACTCAGTTGCCTCAGTCGTTGTCAATATGTCGGGCAAATATCATATTGTTTCCATATACACTTTGTTGCTTCCTTCTTCTGAATATAAGATAATAATGTTTTTTTATTAAGACTAGAAAGTTTTGACAGACTTGCATGATGGTAAGCGAAAAAGGATGTCCAAGAGCACCTATGACTGAACAAACTGATTAATAAGCTTTTAGACTCTTTACATTATAAGGGTGGACAGATGGATAGGGTAGATCAATCTAAGTGAATGTAAATAAATATCATTCACGCCTTTATCGTAATGATGGGGTGACATAACGTCTTTTAATAGATTACTGTTACTCTATTATTAGCGAATTAAAGAGCTATATAGGATCATTGTAGTTTTAGGAAATTATTAAAACAAGTTGTAAGCAAAAGGACATCATTCATTTTGTATGGGGACTTGGGCTTAATTGTAACAGTTGCATATAAATTTTAAATTTGTTTAATGTACGAAGATTACAATATATTCTTTATTTTGCATTTAAACACCCAAATGGGTAGTTATGGAGAAACAATAACATAGATAATAAGACTAAATGTACACTAACCCATAACAGTAAATAAATGATTTGATTTTGATTTTAATTTTGCATAGTTAAGGTTTGCAAAATCATCAAACTATAATTATGACAGATGATACAAAATCCATAATATATTATTTTCCAAATAACTCAATTGCACAGCATTTAAAAGCAAAATTATTATTAGTTTTATCAACACAAGTATCGGAACTACCATTTATTCATTTTTTCATCATTGGACATTACAAAAGTAATACATAGAAGCCCAAAATGAATTATGTCCTTTAAAACGTACTATGTATTATTTAATTTTCAAAATGTAAATTGGATAGAAATAAATTCCTGCAAATCGGCTACAACTAGGTTTTATTTCCTAACCTGAATATCTTTGACGTTTTAGTAAAGTCTGAAGTGTTAGTAATAAATTCAACATTTAATAGAGATTAAACAATTTTTTTTTCAGAATAGATATATACAAAGGTTTGAAAACGTAAAAGTTATTATAAATTAAAAAAAAGAATCTTTAGTGGACATATAAATTACGAGTATACAATATGTATCTTAATACGTATTTGTCAACGTAATTATGTATTTTTGGGAAGTTTTTTTAAATTAGGTCTGTACAGATTAGAGCATCCCGCCTGATGTTAAGCTGATGGAGTTTATGAAGGCGACTGCGACTATAGTAAAACAACATCAAGTAGCAATCGCATCAACTATGCCAGCCTAATTGAAAGCGGGAACTTATAATCTGATCCCGAAACGCGACCAAATCATTTCACGGTCTGTATACTTGTAAGTGGTGGTACTACGCCGGGTCGGCAGACTGGGTACCACTGCCTACCACTCTTTGATAACCACTTGATAACAACTTTGAGTAACGTTATTATATTAGCGTATATTGATTTGATTAATCAAAGTGTTTCTATTAACATTGAAATACGTAAATGTATCCTCTTACCTCAACATCTAATGACTGATAAATTATTAAATTAGTCCCATTGAGTGCTCACATACTGTCGCCTGTAGCTCTTTACTAAATCAATAGGCTTATTAATATTAGTATGTCTTGAGTTTGTCGTTTAATTTATACAAATAAGTTTATACTACAGCCGCTATACAACTGTCACAAATTATTTGGAGACTGGCGTATAAGACTATAATAACAACTAAGGAAGAAATGTTTTTGGTTTTTTTGGATCAATTAAAGGCAAGGAAATATTGGTCCATACCACGGAACATATGAATAAAACTTCTGCAGCCAAATAACTATCATGTCTTCGGTACTACAGTTTCCATTAGCAACACCTACTTACTACTCAAGTTGACAATAAAAAGCCTAAAGGACATCATTCATTTTGTATGGCGACTTGGGTTGAATTAACAGTTGCATATACATTTTAAAATAGTTTGAGATTACAATGTATTATAATTGGAATATATCCTTTATTTTGCATAGTTTAGGTGTGCAAAATAATTTAACTATAATTATGACAGTTCAAAGCAGAACTGTTAATATTGTCTTTGTGATTGGCAGACGACACAAAATCCATATCTCATTTTCCAAATAACTCAATTGCACAGCAATTAAAAGCAAAATTGTTACTAGTTTTATCAATACAAGTATCGAAACTACCATTTATGTATTTTATCATCATTGGACATTACAAAAGTAGAACATAAAAGCTCAAAATTTATTGATGTCCTTTTAAAAAAATACGCGATATATATAAGTATAATTATTTTAATATTACTAATAATACTTTGGGAATAAACATTTAAAATATGCGTTTATACAAAAGTAATTTGGTAAGATTTGTAAAAAATAAAATACGTTTCGTATTTGACCATTTTTACGTGAGGAGTGCTTTGATAGGCTTCCCCGCCTTTCGTATTAGGTCGTAAACTGCATTCATTCATAATGGATGGAAACAATTTGCACGTTCGCTTCTAAGATTCGCGATTCTAGTATGATTAAATTATGGAATGTTTTCCCTTTGTTCTTAAGTACCGGAATTTTTACTTATATTTTTATTATTTATTTATTTATTAAAATGTATACCAGCTCAACATATACATCAATGGTAACTTAATATTAATATCATTTAAAATAGGTACATACCTGTATGTCTGCCAATTACAAGTATACACAACATTGTATATTGTATCTTTTGTGAATAAAATTGTAAAGGACATCATTCATTTTGTATGGGGACTTGGGCTTAATTGTACTAAAAGTGGGAAATGTACAATAAAATAGTTCGATACAACAATATTTTAATGTGCTTGGTAAATATCCTATATTTTGCATAGTTTAGATGTACGAAATGATCAAACTATAATCATGACAGTTCAATTCAGAAACCATTAAGTTCACTGCCAGCCCAAAAAAAAGTCGTCAATCACTTTTTAATTAAAAAAAAAAAACATCAGGCAGTCGATCCATCGGGTCTCAACTCTCATTCAAGGTTATGGCGTGATAGCGTTTCTTTCGGTTTGATCTTCCCACCAAATGTTTAGGCATCGTAAACATCATCAATATAATACTGTCGTTAAACATTTTGAAACTAGTAAAAAATAGAGTAAAAGTATAAATTATTTTTTAAAAAATTATCTCCTGTTGTGTTAGTAATTAGCATACATATTTTTAGTGATACTATTTTGTCTTGAAAAGTAAGTTGGAATTAAATAAAAAAGATAATGTTTTATAAAAAGTCGTTTTATTCATCTAATTAGATTATTTCCTGCTACGTAAGGTTCACTTTCACCAACATCCCAACATTTTAGTTCGCGTGATATTCCGTCGTGGCGTCTCTAATTGCCACTTGTTGTCTATGGCAGTCGAGCTTCTTCTCTTGAGTACAATGTTCCTTGGTCAACGGTGTGTGACATTTATTTTTTAATATGTCTTTTCCGCGTGGTTTAGAAACTAAAAATAATCATTTTTATTTTCCAAATAACTCAATCGTACAGCAATTAACAGCAAAATTGCTATTAGTTTTATCAATACGAGTATCGAACCTACCATTTATATATATTTTTATCATCGGCCGTGACAAAAGTGTTACAATAAAAGTCCAAAATGAATGATGTCCTTTAAGAATTTATATATTATTAGGAAAACCTACAGCTGCTTAACCCAATGGGTTTGTATAATTAGTAATAACAAAGCTCTATTAAGTTTACGCGGTTAGATTTAAGGGAAATAATTTAATTTCACATAATACAAGCTTAAATGGTTTTATTTGTAACATAAACTGGCTAAAGATGTACGAGTATTACAACCTGATGAGTATTAATGCTAGTGGTGTTGTAAAGTAATTTGTGATAAGGTCAAAACCCATAGGTACAGTATCTGTTAAAAATTTTGAGGACGGGCGTGGACGAACAGTTTAGCGATTGGTTTGTTGCGCGTAAAGTCCCGAGTTCGATTCCCGGTCGAAGCAAATATTTGTTTCACAGCTTTTATTTGTAATATTTATTATTTAATAATTATTATAAATATTTATTAATAAAAAAAAGGGGTAGATATTTGCTTCGGGTCTGGTTATCAAAGAGTGGTAGTGGTCACGATCTAAAAGATTAAATTGGTGTACGCAGTGCCCTTAACGAGGAATGTGGCACATTGTCTCTGCATATCCCTGGGAGAATCAAAACGTGACAATTGATGATTAATATAATACATATTTTAAAACAAATTATTTATTAAAAAAAAAACAATATATAAGTAATAGTAATTAAGTTCTTCTTTTGAGTAATTGAATATAATTTAAAAGAAACTATATTAGGAGAACCTAGTATCTTATTATAGGTTTATTTTATAATAGTTTTTAACAACAGTGTTTTACTTTATCCCTGTAGGAACGGAGGTAAGAAAGTTTAAATTAATTTAAGTTCATCAGTGTAGTACGAGTATAAAGTAACGTAGAAACCTTTTGTAAACCATATAATAAACCATAAAAAGGTAGGTAGGTGTACCTAAGATGATTTTTATTCTTAAAACGGAAAAATATCTTATCAAATTACATTTGTACATGTAAACTCGTGAGTTCAAGACACATATTCCCATTAGGATATACAAAAACAACATGCGAAAATGATAAAATAAAATGATAAAAATAAACTGTAACAATTTCTCAAAAAGTTAATAATGCAAGGTGATGAAAAGTTGAAAATCGATTACAAATTAATGTAAATGAGAAGTAAGTAAAAAAGGCTTTTAAAGTGAGTCTGGTAGGCTCTGAAACCGCGTATCGATGTCAATAAATCTCATAGATCTGAGAGGGGATGTAGACTACAGGCGTGTTTTAGGGTGAGACGGAAGTGGCAGTGCTGATTCAAATTACACGGAGCTCGTTTCAATAACGTTAATGTTCGGCATCGGCGAGGTCAACGTCGACACAAAAATTTTTTATTCAACAAAATGGCTGCTATTACCGCGGTCGGGAAGAAAGCAATATTGGGGAGGAAACGGTTATTATCTCCGCCGACCAGAGGGTCTTGGCACCCGCTCATTATGCACATAATTACAAACATTTATTACTAGTATTGCATTAAGATTATTAAAGGATAAATTTATTGATACGACTTTGGTTATTTGTTTGTAGGCTGTTTTTGATATAGATAAGTTGGTAGGTAGGTTTAATACACACATCAGTTTTCTAAATAAAAAAGAATTCCAAATGTCTTTTTTTTTATTGTGACTCGACATATGACAGCACCCCGCTTGATATTAAGCCGAAGTGTGGGACATAAATGAATGTCACTGCTAATACAATTCAATAACTGTGAGTAGCAATCACATCCACTATGCCGGCCCAGATGGAACCAGCAACTTACAAGCTGATCCCGAAACGTGACCAAATCACTTTACGGTCTGTATACTTGTAAGTGGTGGTACTACCCCGGATCGGCAGACTCGGTACCACTGCCTACCACTCTTTGATAACCACACCCGAAGCAAATATCCATCTCTTTTTCTTATTAACAAATATTTGCAATATTTAATATTATTAAATATTGCAAATAAAAGCTATGAAACAAATATTTGCTCCGACCGGGGATAGAAACCCGGGACTTTACGCGCAACAAACCATTCGCTAAACCGTTCGTCCACGCCTGTCGTCAGTCTATGTCTTGGGTAAACCTAATTTACTGAGTATAGCCTTTTTGTAGTAGTTACTATAAAGTTATAATTCACTAACATTTCTAGATTTACAAGAATACTTTACTGTTTCTTTTTTTTGCAGACTTTTATTCATATTAATTTCCGTAAAAGTTTCAAGGTAAGAAGCATTTAATAATAAAAAAGCCCTGGATTCTAGATTATTAAATTTCTTAGAGTTCAGATTTCATATTTATATTTTAAGTATTTCATTTTATGTTTTATTAATGCTCATTTTTTATTTTCTACTAAGATAATCTGATACCCGACTCAGTAAGTAGCTATGAAGATATAAAAGATTGAGTAAATAGTTAAATCAGTAATATTTACAAACGTAGCTATAAAGTATTCGAATAAATATTATGGAATAATAGCTGTGATTTAAATTATAAATTCACAAAGTGGAGACTCAGATCTCCTCGCTTATCATTTATGTTTATGCTCTTTTTGATTATTTAAAAATAATGTATTGTATAAATTCATATAACCGTAGAGCGTGTATGAAAAGTATTGTTGATGTGAGGGAATCAAGGAGTTATATCAGGACCGGGGTAAGTGGCGATATCTCTGCCTATTCCTGTGCGAAAAAGTGACAATTTGATTAATTGATAATTTTGCAATGAAAATTGTATAAAATTATATAGATTATATCTATACAATTTTACCTACTTATTTATACAATACACAGAACAGAAAAAAACTATCTGTGCTGTTATTTCTATATTTTTCTGTAATGTGGTACTAGAATTGGAATAGGCCAAAATTATTAAATTAAACATTACTCAAATAATCAAAAACAAAAAATACAAAAAATAATCAAAATGTATTATTTATGTATTGATCGATATTGTATCGAAATGTATTTACTATTTGTGTTAGGAACTTGTTAGTGAAATGTGATACATTCAGATAACTCCATGTGGCGAAATACCGGCGCGTATGTGAAAGTTTTGGCCAAAGTTCGCGGATAACCGACCAATTGGTTCGGGTGTTCTTGTTCAAATTGGAATACTTAGATAACTTTTCTGTTACGTCAATGATACGTAATATGATTATGTACAAAAAATAATCAAACTTTGTTTGTTTTTACACTCATTGTAACAAGTATTCTTTAAGTAGGATTATTGTGTTTTGTTTGTCAGTAGTGACTTGTTTTTCCTGATTAATTCTTTTTATAAAGCATTCTATTGTAACCCGAACTCTGACATCTAGTTGGCCAAAAGGCACAAGAGCGAGAAAGACTGAAAAAAACAACTGTTACTGTTACCTCAGTCGTCGTTCAGAGGTGTATTTCACGCTTCTCTTCTTGGAAGGTCATAGGGTGAAGAGGCTCAGGGTAAATAAAGAATTCATCTTGTTGATAAAATGCCCGCTTTAAACCGTTTAGTTCTTCACTTTTTTTATGTTGTAGGCCTATTTTAAAATAGTTCGGCAGTGGCTTTGATATATCGTCAGCCCTTCTAGCAGGAATTATACCTGCACTTCTTCTTCCTTTTCGCGGTCCTTTTACTATTATAGATATTGGATTTTGCGTCTCTAAATCTGTAAAAACGTTATATAAATCATGTTAAAGAAACATTAAGTTTAATGGATTAAACAAATTTTATGCGGCTCACTATCGCGTTTATTTTGGTTTAGATTTTACAATAAACGCGATAGTAAGTCGCATAAAAATTGTTTAATTTATTAATCAATGTTCGCGCAAAATCTAAGAAAATACCATTTAGTTTAAGATTGGTTAAGATGGTTAAGTTTAACATGGGCAGACAGATGATGGTCGATAGCCCAGTCTGCCGATCCGGATTAGTACCACCCCTTTCAAGTGGGCAGACGGTGAAATATAGTAGTATAGTTAAAGACCTACAGATATTTTACGGTCGCCTCCATTCATGATCTGCACTAAAGGTAAACTTTAGACTTTAGACGGAGTGCTGATGCCCCAATAAAAAAAAACATTCACAACAAGACTAATTTTCTATTGATTGAATAAAATATAGGTCGAAGTGTTGGTAATTTATCGTTGACATCTACATGTAGGCCATTTGGATAAATTGTCATAGAATTGAGTAGGGTTTGTTGCTCTAAAGAGTGGACATCATATATTATGTATTTATTTGTATGTTTACAGGAAACGTGACATAAAACCATAAGTACAATTACCATAGATAGGTTTATCTATGAATAATCTATTCTGTGATTTTTGATGTCTAATGAGTAAAAAACAATTTAACATTAGCTTCATCGCCATTATGGTGATAAGACCGCCGTTTGTGTGTTGTACATACTTATGTATAGTTTTTATGCTACCATGAATATATATCTATAAAAGTATAATGCCTGAAACCTTTCTTTAAATAAAGAACTAGACGAATTCTAATTAGGTATATAAATGCATAGTTTAATAGTTTTTTATTTACATTTCTATACTAAGGTATTAAAATGCTTGTATCATAGAAACTGGACAACCAAAGTACATATATCAATGATACATTGTTACCGGTAGGTGGTCTCAAGCTCATGCTCTCAGGTTTGTGTAACCATTGCACTGCCACTACACCACGGTCGCCTTACTGTGGTTTACTAAGGTGTTAGCATTCCATCTTACTCGTATACGAATGAAGACATAACCCATACATTTACAATAAAAGTATAATGCCTGAGACTGAGACCATTCTTTAAATAAAGAACTAGACAAATGTAAATTCTATTTAGGTTGATACTATATAAATCTACAGTTATATTCGATTATATGTACATGTACATAGTTTTATTATTATGACGTTAGCATTTCATCGTATTTAAATTAAGTCCTAAAGCCTAATTCATGAGCGAGCATTCACTTAACTTTTGAACTTTCATAAATCAAAGTTTATTTTTGCGTTCGTTGTTCATAATAATATGCAGTGCAGTCACATAAAGTTGTGAAGTTTAAAGAGCAAAGGCGGGGGCGGCCTTTTGTTATTTTGCATTTCCGCATACGTCCGTGGATTGTACTTTGCAGTTGATCTCATATTCATATTTTCGGCATAAAACTCGATTGGATGTATACACGTCTAGGTGAAGTTGTGAAATTCAGTCGTTTGCATTCAAAGTAGCTAATATACTATCCCTTTTTTCACCGAAGGCAATATCGAAGAATGAGCATTATTTGCATTGTGATATATTCATAAAAGTTTATGACCCTACTAAAATCTCCTCAAGTATATATGAATCTTTATTTAGGAATAATAAGGAGGTTTTAACAAATTATGTACTTTGCTTGGGTAAATTTGGACTTCCACTCTTCTACACGTAAACAATGCCTTCTACAGTTTAATTTATTTTCTTAGCGAGTGGCGGATCTGCAGTTTTGTAGTACCAGCTGCATTTAAGGTCTGTAGGCCTCTAGGCTAGTTCTGTGGTGAGGGCCTCATTTTATGATGATGTATGATTTGAACCTTGTAGATCAATGCGGCCCCACAACGAGGCCTGTTTTTTCTTATTAGTTATATTTTTCTTTTGTACTTTTCTGGCCTAGTTGGAACCGGCAACTAATAAGCTGATCCCGAAACACACCTATGTCTCTTCACAGTCTGTACAATTGTAAGTCCACGGATCGGCAAATGACCACGAAGCTACCAAGTGTCTGCCTACCACTCTTAAAAGGTTCAACTTAATAATATAAACAGGCCTCCTTCAAACTGTCATTTAGTGAAAAAGCGTATCCTCGTATTATAAACACTGGAGGCAAATTTCGTCGCGAAACTTTTGTATTAACGTTCCGACGGCGTTTTTAGATACGATATCTATCTTGTCGTTGCTAGAGGGAACTTTGTTAAAAGTTTTAATCGTGCCACGCGTCTAGGGAATCTATGGCACGTGAATTAATGTTTACACAACTTGGCTTGTTTCTGTAATCTCTCAATAAATGTTTACAATTTGTTTATTTATTATGGTTAAGATCGAGTGCGGTCCATGAATTGAGGCGACCTGCTAGTACAGTTAAATAACAGCAAATGTCAGTCGTATCCACTATGCCGTTCTAGGGAAAACCGCCACCTTTCAAGCTGATTCCGAAAGTCACTTCACGGTTTTTACACTTGTAAGTAGTGGTACTTCCCCCGACAGGCAGACTGGGCATACGACTACCAACTGTTTGCCTACAACTTTTAATTATAAGTTTGTACTTTTAGAACATGATCAGCTGATCTGTAGTCCTAATGAAGTAAACAATCAATGTCACGGCTCAATTCTTATGCCACACCATGTAGGCAGAGACAATGGAGCGACAATCCTCCACAACTCTCTAACTTCCTTCAGATACACAAATAAGACTTCGGACATTGGAAGTGTGTATAAATAAAGTATGTTTTCAAAAATACATGACACAGTAACATCTCAGTCAGCGTTGCCAGACGTTCCAATTTTCGACGGACGTCCCGATTTATTAGCCCAAAGTTATATGCCCCGCGAGGGACAGGCCCTTAAATCTAGAGCTATCCTGTGCAGTTCTTCATCTATGTTAATATAAAAAAGAAAACTTTAAAAGATTTTCATAGAATATCAATGAGTAATTCTTACATATATGATATGATTTATATTATTTATATTTTTGGCTATTAAAATTATTTATTTATTTAAAAACTATATGCACTAGGTACAAAGGCGGACTTAATGCTGCTAGGCATTCTTACTAGCCTACCTTAGAAACAATTTAACGAACTTTTTGGTATGAGGTAGGTGCAAAATAAAATAGAAGCATTTAGTCTGAAGCATACCACTAATTCTATTATACTTTATAATAGTTAATCAGTATACACTAAATACAATAAACATACTAAAAATATAATACTAATACATAATAATAATATAACAATACTTACTAATACATATAAATTATAATACATACTAATACATGTAATACAATATATATATACATAAATATACATAATACTTACAGTTGTTAGGAGCTATTTAGGAATTTCATAGTTTTCACTAATGCTAAAAAATAAGTATCCACATATTTAAAAATTGTTGATCATATATGTTTTTTATATATAATAGTGTGTTCTGATATTGATGAAAGAACTTCGCTTATTACCCGAAAGGTTTTAAATCCCGCTTTACCCGAAAAAATATCTGGTAACGCTGATGTCAGTAAACAGTGCGGTACCAAAGTGGTTTAGGTCCCAGTACTACTCCGAAAAGAGGTTTTAAAGTCGTGAGCAGCAAGTGTAAGCATGCGGAAATACTTGCAGAAATATACAAATATTATGCATCAAATAATATTAAACATTTATCTTGTAGCAATTTTGCCAGGTGTCTTAACATCTGGACCCATACTATGCTAATTATCTCGATTTACATTTTTTTTAAATAGCCTTTGTCGAATTGATTATCAACTCGAATGTTTTATGCGGGTTTTATATTTTCATAGCGTGTGTAATTCTTATCGCCTTTTTGCGATTATTATAATATTATTGATTTTTTATTATTAGGATGTTTAAATAAAATTATTTTATAAATAAGACTACTATAATCTTATTTTATAAGTTGTGTTTGTATGTTATTAAAAAGTTTCGTTAAAATCCATTCAGTAGTTTTTGTGTGAAAGAGTAACAAACATCTACACATACATCCATAAAAACCAGTGGAATTTTTAACTCATTTTTTGTACGAGATAGATTTTATTATATAAGATACTTATTTGATTACAAAATCCGGCATTGTTTTCTGCACTTAAGGATTTTACTGTTCACACCTCCCTAAAGTTAATTGGCAGAAAATGCCCAAAGGCATATTAAGTTCGCATTTTGACAGTTATATTGTACATTAAAAAATATTCATTAATATTATTATAACAAAGTTACCTTTAATCCAGTTACCAATAAATATTAATTGTACTTATTTGTCCATTGAAAAATTTGTGTTTTAATTTTAATTACAGTAATTTGAACGCATGAAAGGCTTATTTATTAATCTTCTTTCTTATTTATTATAATTACAATTATTATTATTTATTACTATTATACAAACATTAACTAAAATTAAATATAACCGGACTTATAATCGGAGAAATCCTTAAGAAAGCTGAGTTGCCTAGTACCCATTAGCGATGGGCGACTCGAGTTAAATAACTCGGTTAACCTGGGTTACTTCTCCAACCCGTCGACTCAAGTTTATTTCCTTCTAACTCGGTTGGTAAACAAAATAGCGCACGTACGTTGTCGTAGTACGCACGGGTCACGGGCTAACGGGCAAGCTGGCTGACGGGCAAGCGGGCCACGACCCATAACCATAGCTTGTATGAAGAGAATTGTGGATCTGAGGAAATCGAGGGGGTTGTGTCAGGGCCGTGGCAAGTGGCGCTCCATTGTCTCTACCTATCCCTGTTTGAAAGAGGCATGACAATTTGATTGATTGATTGACTAATAATAATTTACACATAATTTATAAATATTTAAATGAATCGCGTATATGTATATTATTTGTTTTGTTACTAACGCAAGATGGTTTTGAATTTATCAGCCACAAGCTTTTGCTTTGCGAGACCAATTCATTCCTGGATCACGGTCGAATTAATACTTAAAACTTGTTTTATCTCAGCGAAGGTTGCGTGGGTAATTGGTTTAAAACTTCTTGCAATAAAAAATATGCTCGAAAGAGCAGTCTAGCATTGAAAGTGCTTGATTGGTCCTATATTGAAAAATATGTACATTTGTATCTTTGTTTTATTTATAAATATACATTATGTATTTATTATCTAAGATTAAAACAAAAGGAATAACACAAATTAACTAAGATTAAAATAAAACCCATTTTATTAAATCATTTTTTATTGAATTAAACAAATTTATGCGGCTTACTATCGCGTTTATTTTGGTTTGATTTTACAATTTTATATTATTTTATTATTCCGTCGTTCCGAGAGCTTTGCAGCCATCGTAGTCACGGAGAGACTGAGGTGTTGGTCGTCCTATTGGTTGATGCTGTTGTTGTTCCATTTCCATGTTTTTGTTTTGTTTGCTGTTTTGCTGGTTTAGAAAAAAACAATGTTTATTGTTATTTTGACTGGCATTAGAATTTCCATTGATGCTTATCATTAATGGAATTTTCTTTAAAACTTTTTTCTGGCCAACCTAGTGACGACGACTAAGGCAACCATAAACTGAGTTGGTTTCAGTTGTTCACATATCAGACAAGTCGAGGTCAGATCTGCCGTTGCATCGTCACAATTAATAAATAAAATCGGGAATAAAGGCGTAAATTATTTTAACTACTCCGCAACCCTCAACAACAGCAAAGGGAAAAAGCGACAGAGTGTTTCCCCATGTGTCCTTCAGCCTGTAAGCCTCACCATCTAGTTTAAAGATACCAAATATACCAAAATTAAGTGCCGAATTTGTGATAATTAGTGGCAAAAAATTAAAATTTGTGCCACTGTATCTTCGGAGATATACATAGGTGTTGG
Organism: Tinea trinotella; assembly: GCA_905220615.1. Lineage (NCBI taxonomy): Eukaryota > Metazoa > Arthropoda > Insecta > Lepidoptera > Tineidae > Tinea > Tinea trinotella. The sequence continues at coordinate 5,318,789 of HG992311.1, forward strand.
TGAGGCTTCTGGAATGAACCTCACCCTGTAAGTCTCACCATCAGATCTCATCAACGGTATGAACTATCGACACAATTCTAATTCATTTATCTTGTTCTAAATTATTGCCACCCGCCACACCAATTTTGAAGAATATTGCGTTTAAGATTCCCAAGATACAGGGGTTCCTTAGTGAGGCTTGTGGAATGAACCTCACCCTGTAAGCCTCACCATCATATCTCATCTACGGTATGAACTATCGACACAATTCTAATTCATATATCTTGTGCTAAATTTTTGCCACCCGCCACACCAAATTTCAAGAACATTGATACCGTATTTTCGGAGATATTAAACGTTAAACTCCTACATACATTTAGCGTTTGTACTAAATGCATGGATGTTAATAGATAGGCCCTGCTTTGGTAAAAAAAAGTAATCTAAAACGTAAAAAACAATTAGTTTTATCGACAGTCGTTCGTGAGTCAAGGTCGCTCGTCTTGTCACTAATAAAAATGCCTTCCCGTGTTATAAAATCATGTAAAAATTATCCTATAAAACACCAAAAAAGAAGTAAAATTACATTATATGTATAAGTATCACTATTTTCAATAATATATCCGTTTTTAGAAATAATACGATTTATTTAATGACCTTGAATAGGCTCACTCACTGTTCATATGGAGTTGAGATGAAAAAAGTTATGGAGTGGCTTTTAATTTTTTTTATAAATATAATATAATTTCTTGATTATATCATACTTATGTTTTAATTATAGCTCGTTTTTAGGGTCCCGTAGTAAAAAACTGAACCCTTATAGATTTGTCATGTCTGTCCCTATGTCACAGCCACTTTTTTCTGAAACTATAAGAACTATATTGTTGAAACTTGGTAAATAGATGTATTCTGTGAACCGTATTAAGATTTTCATACAAAAATAGAAAAAAAACAATACATTTTGGGGGTTCCCCATACTTTAAACTGAAACTCGAATTTTTTTTTCAACAAACCCATACGTGCATTGTTTTCAAAAATGATATTATGGTTTCTTATATTATTTTTTGATAAACTGAATTATTTGCGCGAAAGACACTTTCAAAGTGGTTAACTGTGAGTCCCCCCTGTAACTTCTAAAATAAGAGTAAACCGCAATTTACCTTTCATTCAAACAATTTTTTATTAAAGACTCGTAAAGCCGACTTCGTGTTATATCACTCTTTCATCAAAATCATTGGGGCAGATAGATAGACAAACATTCTAAAATGTTGTTTTATGCTTTAATATTACTAAATGAAAAATTCTACTTAAATACCGGTATTAATTATAAAATCTTACATTTTTTTAGTTTAAATTTGTTTAAATAGTCTTTAGTGTAGGTTTCCTCGAGAAGAAATTAGAAAAATGAAGATTTCTCTCGATTCCCTCATCAGATCCTGACTTGGGGACTTTGTACACTTTGAGAGTATACCTTTGCAAACAAATAAAGAATTTTCGAAATCAATCCATAATTGACGGCGAAATCAGGACGGCGAACATAGGAAATTAAAGGTTTTCCTTGATTTTTATGGGATCCTTTCATCAGATTCAGATTTGGTCACAATGGAATCGCCCCGAAGGTATACCATTGCAAAAAAAAGTTTAAATCGATTCATAATTGACGGAGATCGGGAAATATATATTAAAAATTGGTAATGCAGTCCTCAATTAAATACGCATTATTAGGGATAACTCAAAAAGCACAAGCTTCCAAATAAAAAAAAACATCTAAATTGGTCACTCAGAAAAAAGTTATAAGGTAACACACTTTTTGTGAAGTCGGTTAAAAGAGAAACCATCGATTAAAGTATACACCTAAAATAGCCAAAATAAATATGATTTTATTTGCTTAACAAATTTGTAATTAACTTAAAGTAATGTAAATATTACAAAAAAAACTTTTAATTTTAAATATTGTTTAAAAAATATCCCCTGACGACTCCATTCCCTTTTCTTGTTCTAATTACTATTGTGACTATTTTTGAATTTTTATGCTCCAATCAGGAGCGGCGTGTGTGTTGATTGGTGCATTATGCGCCTCAATGACCTTGATTTGATACACGTGTCGTAGAAATCGCAGTGGTGCGCCAGGAACATTTTTATAGAGCGCATTGTATGAAATGGGCCTATCTATAATCATCGATGTACAGAGAACTGTTTAGCGATAGGTTTGTTGCGCGTAAAGTCCCGGGTTCAATTTCCGGTCGGAGCAAATATTTGTTTCATAGCTTTTATTTGTAATGTTTAATAATTATAGTAAATATTACAAATATTTGTTAATAAAAAAAGAGATGGATATTTTCTTCGGGTCTGGTTATCTAAGAGTGGTAGGTACCCAGTACCCAGTGGTGCCGATCCGGGGTAGTACCACCACTTACAAGTATACAAACCGTGAAGTGATTCGGTCACGTTTCGGGATCAGCTTGTAAGTTGCCAGTTCCAACTAGGCCGGCATAGTGGATGTGATTGATACTCACAGTTATTGAATTGTAGTAGCAGTGACATTCATTCATGAACCACACTTCGGCTTAACATCAAGCGAGGTGCTGTCTTATGTCGAGTCACAATAAAAAAAATAAAAAAACAGGATTTTACTACTTTTGACATTTTTTTGACAGACATATGACCTATTTATTTTTTTATTATAATATAAATTTACACAGTCTAGAACCCGAGAATTACCTAGGACCAAAATAACATAAAATAACTAATTTACGTTGATCCGAAACGCATGCATGTGTCACCAAGGTCAAACTGCATACATGCCACGAAACAAAACACCTTTAATAATAATACATTTCTTTCACTCATCAGAACTTTAAACATAAAAAAATCCAAGTACTATCAAGTAGTTGCAATCATGTACGCAAATATGGTCTCTAATTACATAGGCATAAGAGTAAAGTAAGGATAAAATGCGTTGCACAGAATTCAAAAGAACTTATAGCATAGCATATGTAATCTAAAATAGATCTTATTACTTAGCGAGTAACTCTATGTTTCTATGTGCGAACGGCAGGACAACCAAAATACAACGGCAAGTCCCTGTATCAGAATTCTGTTCATACAGGGACGGATTATATTATTTTTATTTAATTAGGTTTAATAACTAACATTAAAAATGAAAACATTATTTAAATACTTTTTTTATTGTGAGATACACTGACCTCGACCCGCCTGATGATAAGCAAGAGGAGGTCCAATAGTGACGACGAATGAAAAAAAAAACGAATTAGTTCCCGGCCGCCCCAGCCGCCTTTACTATGCCGGCCTAAGGTGCTTCTTCACGCATCGCTTGAAGGATCCAAGGTCATAGGATGGAGAGAACACACGGGCTGGCAAAGCATTCCACTTGTCAATTGTTCTACAAAGAAAAGACGCACCGAACTTTTTAGTTCGACTGCCGATTCGGTCGACAAAATGCGGATGCTTTCCCCGACCTGTGCGGGTATTATGGGTGTAGAAGGACGAGGTAGGAACAAGGTTAAAGAGCTCTTCGGAACATTCTCTGCGTAGTTGCAGGGGCTCCAGAGTTTGCGTGACCTCTGCATCACCTATAATTCGAACAGCTTGGCGCCGGAATAAATCCAGGGCATTGAAAAGATACTTGTCAGAGCCGTCCCAGAGGTGCGAACTGTACTCCGCGCAAGAGCGAATCTGAGCCTTGTATAATATGAGGCGAAGTTCTAGCGCGAAGAACCGCCGCACCTTGTTCAGGATGCCAAGTTCACGGGTGGTCTTAATGGCCCGCTCGATGTGGTCCCTGTGATTCAAGTCGCAGCGAAGAGACATTCCAAGAATGTCTAGTCTGTTTATTGCACAGTATAATAAAACACATGTACATAGGTACATGTTGCAAAGAGAAGGAAGGGGAGTAAACGGGGATTTTTTCGTCGAGAACGCGCATACTCGAGAACGCATACTTGTCTACGTTGAACTGAACCAGGTTCTTGTCGCCCCAGTGGGTAATACGATCAAGAACCCCGTTCAGTCCCGGTACAACAGACTCTCTAATATCGGCTTTCTCCTGTTTGCCGGCTACGGGGAGGCAGTGTAGCGTCCATGCACCATGCTGTCGTCTGCATAGCAATGAATGCCGGATCCAAGGTCCAGCATGTCATTGATATGCAGAAGGAACAAAGTCGGCAAAAGCACGAAGCCCTGGGGGACGCCGGCATTCACCGACATTCTGCGCAATGCGCTTCCATCCACAACGACGCGAATGGAGCGGTCACGCAGGAAGTCGGCTATCCAACCCCGCAGACGGTCAGGTAAACCGTATGCCTCGAGCTTGGATAAAGGGCCGTTGTGCCAGACTCTTTGGAGATGTCGAAACTAATAGCAAGGGCTTCTCCATTACCATCAAACGTATCTGGGGTGAAGACGTGCGTGGTGTACGCCAGAAGGTCACTAGTTGACCGTTTCAGCCTGAAGCCATATTGACGGTCATTGATTAGCTGGCGACACATTGGCCGGTTGCACATTGGCCCCCCTCCAAGCCCGAGGCACACAGTCCGACGAGTACGAGAGCCGGTATAGCCTCGTCAAGGCGGGAGTCAATTCCGCTGCACACGTTTTAAGGACAAGCGCTGGGATACCACTGGACCACTGGACTTCCGGATATCAAGCGATCGTAGCTCGATGCGGACATCGCGTTGTCTGATACGAATCTCAGGCATCGTCAATACGCGAATCTTTGGAAAAGACTTCGGCCCGTGGAACAGCCTTTGCCGTATGCGCCAGTGAGCCATCAGGCTGTCTCAGCGGTGGCAGCACTGAACGACATTCTTAGATTCTACAGTCTTGGCAAGACTCCAAAAGCTGCGACTACCCGTTGGAAACGCGCTGTGCCTCCGCTCTTTTAAACACCTTTCTGCAAGGTGGCACGATAATAGGCTGCTTTCAACTCGTCCACGCGAGGGTCTTGATTTTTAGGACATGAAAATGAGGTTAAGTAAGCTAGGTTGCCTAGTGTCCATAACCATAGAGCTTGTATGACGAGAATTGTGGATGTGAAGGAAGCGAGGAAGTTGTGTTAAAATCGTGGTAAGTGGCGCCTATCCCTGTGGAAAAAAGGCGTGACAACTTGATTGATTTATTTTTATTAATCAATCAAGCGACTGCGACTCTACATATGCCATCACCCTAATGTTAAGCTGGAGCATGGTCCAGGAATTGAGGTGACTGCTACTACACTTAAATAACTGTAAGTAGCAGTCACATCCACTATGCCAGCCTAGTTGAAACGGGCAAATTACAAGCTGATCCCGAAACGTGACTAAGTCACTTTACTGTCTGCATACTTGTAGTTACAAGTACCACTCAAGATGATCAGACTGGGCACCACTGCTTACCACTCTCTGACAACCAGACCCGCAGCAAACATCCGCGCCCTTTTTATTAACAAATATTTGTTATATTTAATTTAATTATTAAATATTACAAATAAAAGCTATGAAACAAATATTTGCTACAAATATCTGCTAGAGAATCGAACCCGGGACTTTCCGGGTAACGGTCAGCCTAATACTAACCAATCTTAGATAATTTAACAGTTAAATTATCTAAGTAACTAATAACCCTCGGCAGTGGACAAATTGTATTACGTAATTTTATTTTTGATGGAATTTCTACCTGCGCTCCGACCCTTTTAGGCTATCTCTTTCTATGCCATTGTTTCCGTATTGCTGTCGCATACATACTCGTTACGACGCGGTAATAAAAATTATTATTAAAATCTCGTTATGAAAATTAACACATTTTACTAGTGAAGTGTATCAATAAGCTGATATGTAAACTATTCAGCTTTTTGTGTAAAATTAAAGATGATTTCTAGAAACTACAAGACATTGATTATTTTTATCCACTATTTAAAACACATTTTTTTTATTGTGACTCGACTTATGGTATCACCCCGCTTGATGTTAAGCCGAAGTGTGGTCCATGAATGAATGGACTGCTACTACAATTCAATATTCAATGCCGGCCTAGATGGAACCGGCAACTTACAAGCTGATCCTGAAACGTGACCAAATCACTTCACGGTCTGTATACTTGTAAGTGGTGGTACTACCCCGGATCGGCACTGCCTACCACTCTTTGATAACCAGACCCGAAGCAAATTTCAATCTCTTTTTTTTTTATTAACAAATATTTGCAATATTGAATATTATTAAATATTACTAATAAAAGCTATGAAACAAATATTTGCTCCGACCGTGGATCGAACCTGGGACTTTACGCGCAACAAACCAATCGCTAAACCGTTCGTCCACGCCTGTCTTCACATGAGGCATAGTATGTATTATTCAGCTAATTCGGCCAGTAATAACTATTTTAATACTATTATTTAACATGATACCACTACCTTTTATTTATAAACTAGTTGTGTCCGCGGTTTCACATGCGTAAAGTTTGGTTTATAACACAGTCATAAAAAAAGAGGAGGTTTTCAACTAGACTTTTTTGTATTTATAACTCGATAACTCATATAAAAATGACAGACGGAAATAAAAATAAATATATATTCCAAACAGTTAAAACTATAGTCAATTGGAAACTATAGTAAAAGATATTTTATTTTAATTAAAAGTAACCGATATTACTTCTTGTACCTCCAAAAATAAAAAACGTAATAAACAAACTAACATTCACATTTATAACAATAGTAGCATATGCATATAGTAACAGAAGGAAATAATAATAAAGAAAAAATTCAAACAGCTGAATGTATAGTCTATGGAAAGTATAGTGTATAGTCTCCATAGTACAGTAGATTGGATTAGATGTTGACGTAACAGTCGGTAATACAGTGCGATGGTATTATAGTACTCAGGGTTTGAACCAACGCCTTGCATCTATTTTTATAATAGGAAAAAAAATTGACAAAACTTTTTTATTTTCGTAAAAAAAATGTATACTATGTTACTTCTGATTCCTTTAAGAATATGTGTACAAAGTTGCATGATGATCGGTTGAGCAGTTTTTGCGTGAAAGCGTACCAAACAAACGGTCATTCACATTTATAATAATAGTAGGATAATAATAATAATATTATAATATAATAATTTGTTTTCAATTCTTAACAGCTTGAACCCAAATAAATTTCTGAACGCACGCAATTTTGTATGTGAAAATGATTTTCTTTTATTTTATTTATTATAAAAGTATTTTTCTAAAATAAAAGTAGCCTAAGTTACTCCTTATTACATCAGCTACCTGTCAATAAAAGTCCCGTCAAAATCGGTCCGGCCATTCCAGAGATTAGCCGGAACAAACAGACAGACAGACAGACAAAAATTGTAAAAAATGTCATTTTGGTGTATGTACCGTATATATATTCATATACATGTATTAAAAAACGGTTATTTCAATATTACAAACAGACACTCCAATTTTATTATATGTATAGATGTATAATTCCAAACAATCTATAAGAAAGTAGAACCTTAGGAGTATAGTAACCTCACTATGTCGCCCATGAGGCCGATACCAGGACCAGGACCAGGACCACACAGATAAGTGGCATAAATCGTAAAGTTTTGCAAGTTTGCACTCGCTAAATGCATTGAAAAACTTTTTACCATTGAGTGCAAAAATCACACTAGCCCATAGTTTGCTTCTCCCCTTGATTGACTACGGTGACATTTGTTGCGTGAACGTGACAGAAGCTCAGCTGGATAAGTTGGATCGTATCCTTAATTCCTGTATTAGGTTCATTTTTTCTCTTCGAAAGTACGACCACATTTCTGAACATCGCAAGAAACTAAAATGGCTTGACATTCGCTCCCGACGGAACCTCAGAACAGTGTGTCTTCTTTTTACTGTTCTTAATGAACCTAATACCCCTTCATATCTGAAAGAACAATTTTCCTTCCTTTCCTCATTCCATGACAGAACCCTAAGGTCATCGGAAAACTCCCTTCTCTCCACTCCTGTTCATCGCACTAACTTTGTATCAAAATCCTTTTCAGTTGTTGCAACCTCTCTTTGGAACAATCTACCTGTCTCAATTAGGCAAGCACCGAATAGATATGTTTTTAAAAAACTGGTTTATGCACACCTTTATAAAACGTAACGGTTGTATTTTACTTTATTGTAATATTATGTTATATTATATTGTATTATATTATATTGTATTGTATTATATTGTATTATATTATATTATATTTTATTATATTATATTGTATTGTATTGTATTGTGTTATATTGTGTTATATTGTACTATATTGTGTTATATTAAGTTATCAGTTTTATATCTAATACTCCCATTTAACTTTTCGACTGTCCCGAAGGTTAACTGGTAGATAATGTCTAGCGGCATTAAGTTCGCCTTTACACAAATTGTAATAAAGTTTTTAAATAAATAAAATAAATAAAAAATATAAGTGTAAGGGAGAAAGCAATATGTGCTTCACAGTATACCGTTAAAGGTGTGATTTCGCTGGCAACTGCAGACGTTTTGTGTGAGATTGATTCCGTGCAAGGCGACACTAGTCTGCAGCCGCCGCGTCAATATTGTTTCCAAACATCATATTTATAATCTATGACTTAGCAAATGCTGATTGTCGCAATAGTGTCGCCTTGCACGGAATCAATCTCATACAAACAAGTAGTGCAGTCTGCGGTCTGCAGTCGCCAGCGGAATCACACCTTAATGCTATATATCAGAAGCATTAAGGTACTTACGGATAGGCATTTTGTAAGTAAATATAAATACATAATTATTATTTGTTTTACAGTTTTTTTTGTTGTTACAATTAATAAAGGATAATGTTTAAAACGTACATTTTTTTAATTTGTGTTTGTAATTTATTATTAAAATAATAAGTACGAGTATGTACTACCTACCTATTTTTCTCTTTTCCATTCAAACGTAGACCTTAAAATTGACAAAATGCACATTTATTCGCAAATCAATTTACATAAAATAAAAACGGTAATATGAAATTTATCGCTCGACTTGCGTACATATTCGTATCTACTCTGAAATACATCATTTGATACGCCTCTATAAAATAATTTCTTCATTTAATAAAATTAATAAAAATTCATTCAACTTTCATAAATAGTAATTTTACTTTTTAAATTTTTATTGTGACTTGACATAATCAGCACCTTACTTGATGTTAAGCTGGAGTGCGGTCCATGAATGTATGTCACTGCTACTACAATTCAATAACTGTGAGTAGTAGTAATATCCAGTATGCCAGCCTAGATGGAACCGGCAACTTAAAACAATCAATTTTTTACTATTTTTACTAACGTTTCTCTGTAAAGTCGACAAAACGCTCGCTGCACCACCTTAAGGGATACAATGGTATAAACTACTCTCGCGCACGTAATACGCCCATTCTTGGCTGCTTCGACGTTAGCCTATTGAAGACGAGTATTTTTCTATAATCCATTTTATTGTTTTATGATCTGCAGGTAACAAACCTTTTCTATTGGCATTAGCAAAAATATTGGCATTAGAAGCAAGTTATTTTTTGTTTTGTCTATTATAGACGGAGAGCCAGCGCCCAAAAAACTGTTTGAATTTACTAAAGCTATTTTTTTTATAGTTCATTAGAATGGTTGCGTACACAAACATACTGCGGTCAGTCAAGCGAACCTTCTCAGTTTCATTAAGGTGACTCAGATGCGCTATCAAAGGTGTCGTACCTGCGGGGTAATAAAATGAATTTACTAAGGCTGAAAATTGTTATACCACTTTTATATTGCATATAAATAAAAGTTGTAATGGTCAGTCAGCAGAATATGGGGACAGAGCTGGTCAGTCAGCCGCAATGTATGTGCAAAAAATAAATAATGTGCAATTCATTTACTACACTTCAAATTTTTTTTAGGAGTATTAAATATTATTTTAAACATAAAAAAAATAGTCAGTCATCTATTTAACGGGACAAGGTCCGCCAGTCAGCAAAAATAGAAATAAAAATTTCGCGCGCGCGCTCGGCGTTGGAAGCGATTTGAACAGGTAAGAGCGCAGGTATATTCGCACGCAAGAGGTCGAATGTATACACAATAGATCGGGGTCATTGTAACTCTAGTATAAGGATAGATAGACCTTTGTCTTATATAACGTAAAAATATAACGGCTTTTCTGCTTAATAGCATCAGTAATAGTTCAACTGTAGTAAGTGAATCATCTGTTTCTCAAAATGAACAAAGTTTGTGTACTCTGCCTCAAGAAGCATTAGCCATTAATACTGTTCAATAAGCCATTATTATTGATCAAGTATACCGCCAAGTCAATCAGAATTGTTGCAACAATTTCTAAGAGCTGCTTACATAGCAAATATTTGGGGCAATGCACATGCAAAAGTTATCACGGAACTGTCTCCAATCGATCACGGGTGGAAAATTGTCGAGGGAAAATATGAATTCGATTGGTATCAAGGCGATCAATTGCCACAGTTGGTCAACGATGTCGTCCTTCAACCTTCAAAGGAAAATTCAGGTATGCAAATAATAGTTAGCAAAGTAAAAAAAATTGGTTGCCTGTAAAGTCGATATACGGGCGAAAGTTTTACGTGACAACGACTTTGAGTGGTAAAATAATTTTAATGTGAATATTCATTCGTATAGTAGGAAGAAGGATGAAATAATAGTAACAAATTAAAACATTTATTTATACAAAGAATTATATTTAAAACATTAATTTATACAAAGAATCTCGCACTGAATTTCATATTAACAAAATTTTATTTTTACCTTTACACATACATACGTATTTATATACAAATATACATGCAAGTTATTGTACTATTATTTCATCATCATGGCGTTATGGGGTGTGTGTGGCACAGCGAAAGGTATGGCAGACGTTGGTGGCACGATATCATCAGTCTCCATCGGTGTACTGGACGTTGAAGGAATTTGTACATCTGGCTCCATTGTACTAAAATTGAACAAATTAGAAATTATTGTTTCTCATATTTTTAAATGTTTTCAAATACAGTGTAAACTCTTTAATTATTATTATTATTTTTGACGTGATTTATACTACTTTTTTGATTGAAAACTACCACAACATTGTGATTACTACAACATAACCTATTCACTTATGTCTTAGTCATTTATTTCATCATGTTATATTATCAGTCTGAAATTATTTACCTTTGCTGTTTGAATTGTTGCGATGGACGAAACTACCTTCACATTATCACTACACAATTAACTGGCAACGTGTAAACTTGTATACAGGCGCCTAAGCGAAATAGAAGCGCAAGACATGAACCGGTGTGTATGCCTATCTCTCTCACTCTCTCTCTCTCGCTCTGTCTCTCTCGCTCTTAGGCGGGCTAACTGTGCTCGAGTGAAAGGGACGCGTGCCTTTCACTTTTTATGTCTGTCTCTCTCGCTCTTAGGCGGGCTAACCATGCCCGAGTGGAAGGGACGCGTGCCTCTCACTCGCTCTCATTGTGAGCGCATAACGTGAGCGGAGCGTAACGCAGTTTCTTGAAGTGTCACCCGGCACGTCAAAAAAAAATATTATATACTAGCTGTGGCCGCGGTTTCACCCGCATAAAATTAGGTTTATAACACAGTCATAACAAAGGAGGAGGTTCTCAATTCGACTGTATATGCCATTTTGTATCTATAACTCGATAACTCATATAAAAATGACAGAAGCAAATAAAAATAAATACAGAAGAATTCCAAACAGCTAAAACTATAGTCAATTGGAAACTATGTGTACTTCCAAAAATATGTGTACAATACATGAAATGATCGGTTAAGTAGTTGTTGTGTGAAAACGTAACAAACAAACTCACATTCACATTTATAATAATAGTAGGATACGCATATAGTGACGGAAAGAAATAACAATAAAGAAAAATTCCAAACAGCTGAAAGTATAGTCTATGGAAGGTATAGTGTATAGTCTTCATAGTATAGTTAATTGGATTAGATGTTGACGTGACTGTCGGTAATATAGTGCGATGGTATTATAGTATAGCTTGTCTAACTTTAAATGACGCGCCCCTCCACTTTATTAGTTTATTTAAATGTGTGGATACACATATTACTAACTATATTACTATACTTTATCATCGTGATCCTCCTTTTGTTTCTAACCAGCAACTGAATGACCAATTACGATTGCATTTTCGGTGTGATGCATTTATATTTTATAGTCGCAGGTGTGCTTAAATGCAGTGGAGGAGCGCGTCATTTCGGGGTGGACAGACTCTACTCTATAATACTATCGCACCTATTAAAAATGAATAAACTAAAATAAAAATGAAGTATCTTTTTGTACGTGTAACTCCTAACCAAAAAAAACACCTGCCAATATCTAACCTCGGGCCTATATTACTTTAAGTACAATGCGTTTTTAACAAATCGCTTGAAAACTCGCAAAAGGGACACAACCGTCAATTACTTTTGCCCTCACGCGACTGCCCGCGGGTTGCGCACTCAATGATGACCGACTTCTTCCCTCACCTCACCCGCCGTAGGATTTACGCGACACTATTTTGGCTATAATGGCTTACACGTAAGATATAGATATATACTGTTGCGGGCTTTTTTATTGGTCTATTTAAGATGCACATATTCATCATACATTACATATGTGTAACTCCAGCGTTTTTGGCAGCGCACGCCAGAATAGCTCGCAGATGGTAGATTTTTATTCTACTTACTTGACACTTATCGTCATATTTTGGACAATTCACACAATATCTTCATTAATTGTAGCCTATGTGTTATTCTGATGTATTAGCTATATTATTGTAAAGTTTCATTAAAATCCATTCAGTAGTTTTGGCGTGAAAGAGTAACAAACATCCATCCATCCATCCATTCATCCATTTATCCATCCATACTCACAAACTTTTGCGTTTATAATATAAGTAAGGATAATTGCATCAGTTATTTTAATTTTTCAGATTCTCGATCAGAAACTCAATCGGAAACAACCGACATTGACGTTTCCGATAACGATGAAATCAATGAATTTGACGAGTCGGAGGAAGAATTCGATAATTAATGTTTCATTACTAATAATAATAATATTATTGAATTATAATTAATATTTTTTTTGTTCAATCTAGTCTGTTAAAGGCAATAAATAACGATTATAATAAAAAAAGAAGCAAGCCGTTATCTGCGATGCCGAGCGCGCGCACGAAATTATTTATTTCTATTTTTGCTGACTGGCGGGCCTTGTCCGGTTAAAAAGATGACTGACTATATTTTTCATGTTTAAAATAATATTTAATACTCCTAAAAAAAAATTGAAGTGTAGTAAATGAATTGCATATTATTTATTTTTTGCACATACATTGCGGCTGACTGACCAGCTCTGTCCCCATATTCTGCTGACTGACCATTACAACTTTTATTTATATGCAATATAAAAGTTGTATAACAATTTTCAGCCTTAGTAAATTCATTTTATTACCCCGCAGGTACGACACCTTTGATAGCGCACCTGAGTCACCTGTTCTCAGGTTCGCTTGACTGACCGCAGTATGTTTGTGTACGCAAGCATTCTAATGAACTATAAAAAAATTAGCCTTAGTAAATTCAAACAGTTTTTAGGGCGCTGGCTCTTGGACCAGTTTAGTTGAAGGTAAAGGAGGCGTGGCTTATGCTCCTGTCAGGCGCAAAGGAATATTTTGCTAAATGATGTTGCACAGATTTGGTCTATGGTACATGACTGTACAAACTCTAAATGTATGTAGAAGTTTAACATTTAATATCTCCAAAAATACAGTGTCAATGTTCTTGAAATTTGGTGTGGCGGGTGGCAATAATTTAGCACAAGATATATGAATTAGAATTGTGTCGATAGTTCATACCGTTGATGAGATCTGATGGTGAGGCTTACAGGCTGAAGTTCATTCCACATGCCTCACTAAGGTACCCCTGTATCTTGGAGATCTTAAACTCAATGTTCTTGAAATTTGGTGTGACGGGTGGCAAAAATTTAGCACAAGATATATGAATTAGAATTAAGTCGATAGTTCATACCGTTGATGAGATCTGATGGTGAGACTTCTGGGGTGAGCTTCATTCTGCAAGCCTCACCAACACCTATGTATATCTCCGAAGATACAGTGGCACAAATTTTATCTTTTTGGCACTAATTATCACCAATTCGGCACTTAATTTTGGTATATTTGGTATCTTTAAATTAGATGGTGAGGCTTACAGGCTGAAGGACACTTTCCCCATGGCGTATATTATTCTTTACCCACACCCATTCATTAAAAATAACCATAAAACATCGACAGCTCAAACATCTGGACTATTCGCTCGAATCAAATAGAAGTACGTCATTTAAATAGATACAAATAATTCTTTCATTTGGCTCAGGTGAGCAGGTAGCGTCTATTGTCAATATATTTGGCAATTCAAGTGTATTTGGGTAAAATATATTGATCTTTATTCGCTCTTGAATATTCTCGCAAGTTTTGGTCAGTGTAACCATCTTGTCGGTTAAGAGGTAAACTTTATCACCGTTTAATTTTGTAATATTTATTACCTATATGAAATGTTTTATACTTCTTAATCTTAAATAATTTTATGCGGCATACTATCGCGTTTATTTTGCAGCCATCGTGGTCACAAAGAGACCACCAAATAACCAAATATACAAAATAAACGCGATAGTAAGCTGCATACAATTTGTTTAATTCATTAATCAATGTTCGCGCAAAATCTAAGAAAATACTGTGTAGCAAGTTACGGCGTGGAAATTGCTATTCGAATCTTATTTTTCGTCAATCTATTAAATTCATATTGACATCCAATATTTATATAAGTATAGTTTTTCTCTAAGCATCAGGTATTTTGAGCCTCTTTGGGGAGTTCCAGTACGTAAGCATTACAGATAATAAAAACCAAGACAACTCATATTTTTAAAAATATTAATAGAAATGCTTATAGGTGAAAAGAAACATTTGGCCGGCATAGTAACGGCGACTGAGACAAACGCATCAAGTTTTTTTTTAGTCTTCGGCACTCTTAGACCGTGATTGTTTACCATAAGACAAGTTGAGGTCAGATGTCGCATCATCATCAGCCAGAAGGCGTCCACTGCTGAACATAGGCCTCCCCCTTAGAACGCCATTCCGAACGACAAGATGCCAGTTGCATCCACCGCTTTCCCGCGACTTTCACTATGTCGTCAGTCTACCCAGTGGGAGGCCTACCTACACTGCGTCTTCCGGTTCGTGGTCTCCACTCTAGAACCTTTCTTCCCCATCGGTTATCTGTTCTTCGAGCGATGTGGCCAGCCCATTGCCACTTCAGCTTGAGAATTCTACGAGCTATGTCGGTAACTTTGGTTCTTTGGCGAATATCCTCGTTCCGGATTCTATCGCGCAAAGAAACACCGAGCATACCTCTCTCCATTGCCCGCTGAGCGACTCTGAGCCTTTCTAATAGGCCAACATGTCGCATATCTATATGAAAAAAGCTAAATCATAGAGTGAATTGGTGAATTCGTGACCCTTGTCTAACTATTTTTATATTAGTCCACTTGTTTGGGCGTATAATAAATGGCGCGTGTCATGATGAATGTTGGGTGAATTGTTGATTTTTGGTTGCTAGGGGGTATCATATATTCACAGTCACACAATGCAATGTTTCATCCGTGAATGCAATAAAATGCTTGCGTGGAAATATTCTGCGTGTCTGAACTTCTTAAGGGCAAATGAAATTACTACTTAACTCTCAAATCTTTATACATTTTTACATTTCTGTACTATATTTATGTTTTGCAAACACTAGCTATTGAAAGTGTCGCATCTTTGAACTCTCCTTTTCATGATTTCTGCTGGTTTTATAGCTCCCGTGGTGATAATATATGATAATACGCTGCGAAATTGACAAGGAACGATGCAATATTGAGGGCTCAAACATCGCATTTGTATAGCAAGTAAACATACTCCTACAACTGAAGTTTCCAGAATTGTAAAGCTCACATGATGACGTATAATTTATACAAAGGAGTAGTTTTGCATAGATAAGTTACTTAATGATGTCTACAATTATTAAGCTACTTTCTTATAATGTTAGTAGACATGCCAGTTATGTTGAAGGGTTACAATAAATAAGACCTAAACTAGCGTCTAAGCAACCCTCAGTAACCCATTTCCTTGAAGATGTATGTATGGTAGTTATTTGAAGACCTTTCCCATTGTTGTTATTCTTTAGTACATAATACGTAAATATTATACTTGAATTTGTTGAAAAAGTTATACTTTTCCGCTATTAAGTTATACTTTAAGATTACTAGCAATTGCCTCCTTTCCACAGACCGCACTCCAGCCTAACATCAGGCGCAGTGCATATGGCATATGTGGGCTATAATTAAAAAGAATTATAAATAGGGATTGTCAAACCCCTCGAAAAACATAGTCGTGATTTGACTAATTTCTAAAAGTTTTTATTCAAGTTATGGGATAAAACATGCCTAGTCCGTTCTTTTGCGGATTAGATAATTGTATTGGTACTTTTTTTATTATTGACATTAAACTATTTTGAGGAGGGTGAAAATAGCTGACGCGCATGGTCTACAAACTCAACCAAATGAATAACAGATACTTTACGACTTTGTTTGTATATGTGTGATTTTGTTACCAAGTTAGCGGAGTGTAAAATTTTCTTCGGAACTCCTGTATTTTAGAAGTACTTTAAAAGTATTTTATTAGAATCAAATTGAGAATAATACTCCCCGATTCCAGGTCGATATTAAAGCCCTTTGACTTCTTCCAGAAATCTGCTCCATTTTTAAGAGAGGTCGTTTTATCCCTCCATAAAAATTAAATATGTAGCAATTCTCCGAGTGTCACGTCTCAGGACTATTTAAACTGCGCTCCGAACAATTGCAGGAAAGAACGACAAATGTTTAATAGTTTCTTTACAGATTCAAAAGTTCGTTTCTATCGAAGTTTAAATCGTTTCAAATTTTAAGTCGATTTAAGTTGGAGTTTATAGTTGCTTTTCAATTCTTCAATAACCAATGCAATTTTTGTTCTCTATAGATCCAATGATTGTATCTAACCAGTATTTATTTCCTCTATGTCTAGTAATCAATCTATAGAAAATGTCTTTTTCATATGACGAATATCCAGAGAAAAAATAAATTATCATCAGATATAAACAATCAAAATCGTGTCTAAAAAGTAAAAAACAATATGGATCTATATGGTCTTCGGATCTATAGAGAATAATCCAAACTTTTAAATAATGTGTAGTGAGTCCACGGAACACACAAATAAGACACAACAACAACAACAATAGGTACAAAACACTTTCTTAAAGCTCGACTTTCGCTACCAGTTAATCGTTGGGTAAGGCTTAGAGCGAATGTAGGTAGATGGAAAAAACGCATGGTATTAGGAATGAATAAATAAAGAATATATAATTCTAGTACTAATATTTATAATACGATACAACCATGATTGACCTAAAGAGAATTTTAAAGGATCAACGCCGAGGCGTTTCGAATTTCGACGGGTAGGTCATTCCAGAGCTGCTGTTTTATTTATTTATTTCATTGTAGCTCGATGCACCACCCAGGCCTAAAGTTAAGCTGGAGTGAAGTATATGAATTGATGCTACTGCTACTACAGTTGAATACCTGCAAGTAGCAGTCGCATCTACTATGTCGACCTAGTTGGACACTATGCTAGGGATCTTTTACTAGAGGCAGGAGAATGGTGAAACGTAATTTATAATCATGGTTATGTTAATTTATCAAACAATTGTCATTCGTTAATTATTTCTGAATTTAATTCTTTATTTTGCAATGTAATTAGGTAAATGAATCCTAACAATATATACCTAAGTGAAGACGTGACCCAAATTAAAAAAAGTAAAATAAAGCAAGGTTTAATATTTTATAATTCTACAGAAAATAGTATTTTAATTCATATTTAATTGTCTTTTTAATGGACTCGAAATATATCGATTTGTATATAAAATTATTTTCCAATATATTTTCCTAATAGGTAAATTACAAAGTTCCAATGTAATGAATAATTTAATAACCAAAATGTTAATCCGCTGTTTCGACAGCGTCGTTTCACTCTTGTCAAAAGTCGGCAAGTTCCGCTCAGGTCGGGAATCCATCCGCATTTTGTCGACCGAATCAACAATAGACCAAAAGTTTCTGCATGTTGCGCCGTTTCTTTCTAGAACAATCGACAAGTGGAATGCTTTACCAATCCATGTGTTTTCCTCTTCCTATAATCTTGGATAGTCCAGGCATGAGCACCTTTGGCAGCTGTAAAATTAACGTTTTTCAGTCATCGGCGCTGTTGTACCTCCCCTTCTTTACCACCAGGAAATTCGGGGTCAGATGTCGCGTCCCAAAAATATAAATAAAAAGAAAACTTGAAATAAACAAGGCAGTGCAATGGTTACGCAAATCGAGAGCTACGGATTCGAAACCACTCACCGGTAACAATGTCAATCAATCAATCAAAATGTCACGCCTTTTTCCCACAGGGATAGGCAGAGACAATGGAGCGCCACTTACCACGATCCTCGAACTCCCTTGCTTCTTTCACATCCACAATTCTCTTCATACAGGCTCTGTGGTTATGGGCACTAGGCAACCTATAGGTACCAATGTATCTTAGATATATTTAGATACTTTGCTTGTCCTGTTTCTATGCTACAATCACTTTAGTAGCTTAGTATAGAAATTAATAAATTTAAAAAATAATGTAATACAATTGGAAACAAAATTACTCCTTATGTATTATTAATACGTAATAACAATCATACAAAGTTTGTACAATATAAAATATAATAATGATAATAATGACACTTAAGTGCCACTTTAGTAATAAAGAAGTGAACAACGCTCCAACAGTAAAAACCATTCAAATTTTTTCCCTACTACGGGGATGATTCATTATTTTCCACATCATGTATTTTTCTATTCTTTAAGAAAATGTATGGGTTTATGCTGATGACAGTTGCGTACTTACACTATAATATTAAATATATAGTCTAGACCGGCATAGTGAATGGCGTAATATTAATTACGAGCACGACTATTTAGATATTGTATAGGATTTGCTCCCACCGCAGTCGTCCAGTCGGTTGGGCAAGTTAAAACGATAATCGTCTCTCTTCGACGATTGGCAAAATAATAAAAGCTAGGCTAAATCCACCAAAATGAGACTATTGATGACAATGATGAAACGTGTCA
The DNA here is from genome assembly GCA_905220615.1 of Tinea trinotella. Classification (NCBI taxonomy): domain Eukaryota; kingdom Metazoa; phylum Arthropoda; class Insecta; order Lepidoptera; family Tineidae; genus Tinea; species Tinea trinotella. The sequence continues at coordinate 5,337,990 of HG992311.1, forward strand.
CAACGATTAATAGTCTCGTTTTAGTGGATTTAGCCTCGCGATTGTCAAAATAATGAATATTATGACAATCGCCGACGAGAGACGATAATCGATTTAACTTGCCCAACCTAACCCCGCAGCGCTCTCCCAATCTGCCGGTATCTATAGCTATTTTTTTTCGTGACGACTGCTACTATAGATAGCAAATAAACGGAGATAAAATAATAAAAATAAACATAATATATTTTTATTCTATTTAATATTCTCATTCAAATAAATAATAACATATTTTCCTAGTATTATTATAAATATTATAATTCTAATGCTGCATTTATACATAAGTGAAGTATGTAGTTTTCCTTGACATTGTTGATAACTTTATTACGACGCCGATTACATACAAGTCAATAATAGCGTAAACGTCTAAAGTAAAAACACAATACCTGAGAAATAAAGGAAACCATAAAATCAATTTTTTAAAATTAACATATGACAGCTCCCCGCTTGAAGTTAAGCTGGACCATGAAAGTGTGGTCCATGAATGGATGCCACTGCTACTACAATTCAATAACTGTGAGTAGCAATCACATACACTACGCCGGCCTAGTCCCGAAACGCGACCAAACCACTTCACGGTCTGTATATTTGTAAGTGGTGGTACTACCCCGGATCGCCAAACTGGGTACCACTGCCTACCACTATTTGAAGATAAACAGTATTCTTCAACTCCTCAAATTATAGCTATTGATTATAAATATGATATTTGTTGATAATAGTGGATATTTTCTACATTATACAATTCCAATTTTTTGTTCCTAACCATTCTCTGGACCATTAAAAACGATTTTTCTCGTTAGGTTTCTTTAATAGCTTGTATGTAAAAGGCTAGTTTGTTACAAACTAAAGTAGTGCGAGATTCTAATTGGCTAAGGGTCGTGAATGCTCATTAGGATTTCAATACTACTGTAGCTTTATTTCTGGCTTGTTATTTCTGTGTTTTGATTTAGGACACCTATACAACCTATAATAGCTATTGACCAGTAAAACTTACACAAAAGTGTTCAGAATTTAATCGACCATGAAAGAATTATTATGGCAGTTTCTTCCCCTGAAAAAATGAGTTCAGCTGAAACATTTATTTGTATACAGATACAAAGATATTTTCCTTTTTTTTCTAGGAAATGCGTTACACAAACTTAATGTTACTTTGAAACACGTGTAACTTTATCGTCGTAACTCAAAGTTTTATGTAAATGGCAACATTTATTTTCTTTGTGTTGGCTGAAATGTAGGCCTATTAAGTTTAATTAGGGCTCCTATTTCTGACATGATTTAAATATATATTTAACTAAATATAAAGGAATGCTTCGATGGTTTGAGCACATGGAAAAGATGAGTGAAAGTAGATTGAGGAAGGGAATTCATTAATTTGATGTGGATGGATGCCTTCAACGAGGCAGATCCAGGAGAGTGTTTTTCATCCAAATCGGAGACATCCTCAAGAAAGTTGGGTTCTAGTGCCTACGATGTAGTGTGATTGTACTATTGTACTATAGTATGTGCCTATGTATAACCGTAAAGCTTGTATGAAGAGAATTTGGATGTAAAAGAAGCAAGGGAGTTGTGTCAGGATCGTGGCATGTGGCGCTCCATTGTCTGATGGCGTGACAATTTGATTGGTTGATATATTGTACATAACTATATGGGAGCCTCACGGTTTTTTAAACTCTTATATAACTCTGTCTTGTAAGTACATGACAGTATCCCTTGCATCCTCATGGTCCATCACCAGATACTCCAGATCTTTAATTCTAAACAAGCTCATGGCAAGAAACTAGTTTAGTTAAAACTTCATAGTTCTATTATATCTCTTACATTCTATTATATTCTATAATCCAGGTCTTCAATGTGATACCAGCCTAGCTAAAAGCTCGTAGTAAGAAACAATTTAAGTTAAAACACCATAGGTTCAGGTCTTCAATTTATTAACAGACTAAAAGCTCATAGTAAGGAATAATTTTAGTTTAAAAAAATCATTTTATCAAAAAAAAACAAGATAAAAGCTACTTAAGGATCAACGAAAGAACTTAAACACCTTAAATTAAAAACGAAATTAAAATAATCAACCCACTTTACTTACTTTTGATCGCTTTTTGAGTTCGGCGCTCTTGGACTTTCTCTTGCTTCCCATCAGGTCAAATGTCGAGACACAATATAAAAAGACGCAAACAATATGTTACAAAGTAATATGTGCTGTTAAAAGAAATAAAATTGTACCAAAACCAATAGGGTTTAAGAATTAGATATGAATATAACCATAAAATGATAATACCTATTATACGTTAATAGGACACCTAAAGTTACCTTTGTTTAGACTGAAAATTTAATTATGGTTTAATGTATCTTCGTAGAAAGCAGTATATTGTGTCTCTGGTATGCAGTTGACATCTCATAACCCTGACATAATGGTTGAATTTGGGTAAACTACGCCAGTAATTGTCTTACAAAGTCCCTCTAACATTCGGGATAAATTTAACTTTTTTCATAATTTGTTTACAAAATGGCATATTGAATTTTATTTGTGCATTCGGCCCCATAAAGGCAGGAATGATATTGTAGGCATTATCAATACATAAACTTTTTTTCTTTTCAAATCTATTTCGCACATTAGCACTGTGCGCTATAGACGTAGATTGAAAGAATATATTAGTGACGAGGATTGACAAAGGAATGCTTGACAAGTGGTGGTTTGCAATGCTGGACAAAGGAATGGTTTCGGCACATGGAAAGAATGAATAAAAGTATCTACTCTTGACAAGTCAATCTTGCCGAGAGGAATTTATAAATTTGATGTGGATAAATGCATTAAACGGGGGTCTGACTGGTAGGGGGTTTTCCGACCAAATTGGAGACATCCTTAAAGGGTTGCCTAGTGCCCATAACCGTAAAGCTTGTAAAAAGCACGGATGTGAAGAAAGCGAGGGAGTTATGTCAGGATCGTGGCAAGTGGCGTTCCATTCTCTTTGACTATGAAGAATACGCACAACCGTATTCTTCACTCTATCTGCATTCGTTGCCGCAAAGTTAACGACTTTTTTGTCTATTGGTGGCAAAGACTAGGTGATATTAGAGTACGTCTAATTCGAGGTCAGATGTCGAGTCACAATATTTTTTTTTATCAGAAAGTGGTCTTCTTTGCATTACGTATAAGTTATTGAATAGGTATATTTATTTTTTCAATAATAATAACAAACAATAGAATCCAAAGGGGTCCATCGTTGTTCTGAGACTGTAAAGATTTAATTTAATAGATAAATATAAGGTTGTCAAAACAAACGATAACAAATTATTGCTAACCCTACTGTATAAGAGAGATTACTATGACTGACGTTGATTGTTAAATCTCAATCTGCATTCATGTGTCACTAAATTCAATTGACTAAACATGGTTATCTGCCCAGTCTGCCGATCCGGGTTAGTACCACCACTTTCAAGTGAACAGACCTGGATGCTGCGTTTCGGAACAACCAGAAAGTTGCCGGATCCAACTAGACCGGCATAGAGTATGCGACTTCTTCTACAGTCATTTAACTGTACGTACACTCCCATCCATGGGCCACACGTACTCCAGCGTAACCTCAAGCGGGTTGCTGTCATATGTCGAGCTGATCCCGGAACATCACTGACGTCTGTATTCTAAGTTGTATTCTCAACTCTACTTTTTACTCAAGGAATGTCTGTATCTTTACAAAAAATAAAATCATAGAATGAGATAAAAGTTACTTGAGTGAAAAACGAACTTAAGGATTTGATTTAAAATACGGGTGTGTCACTTTATCGTCTGTACACTTAAAATAACGTCTTCTATACCATTTTTAAACTTATTTAAAAATAATTTAACACCTTAATGACACAAAAAAAATATATAGGTTAATTTCTATTGAAAAATATGTAGCCGAATACCTAATTTAAAATTGTTAACTGATAAATGGCCCTATAATAATACTTTTTTATTGTGACTCGACATATGACAGCACCCGCCTGATGTTAAGCTGAAGTGTGGTCCATGAATCAAGGAATCCATGAATCTACTACAGTTCAATAATTGTAAGATCCAATTTTAATTGTACATCCACTATGTCGGCCTATATGAAACCAGCAACTTACATCTGATCCCGATACGCGACTAAGTCACTTTACGGTCTGTATACTTGTACTACCCTAGATCGGCAAACTAGGCACCGCTGCCCTCTTCGACAAACAGACCCCTAGCAAATATCTGCCTCTTTTTTATCAACAAATGTTTGTAAATTTGTAAAAATGTTTGTAATATTACTATTAAATATTACAAATAAAATCTATGAAACTAATATTTGCTCCGACCAGGAATCGAACCCGGGACACCCGCGTAACAGACTGGTAGCACACCACTACGCCACGCCTGTCGTCAAAGGTTTTTTATGCTATTAGCTGTAAGTTAACCATAAATAAATAAAAGCTGACTAACTGCGACATTGTAAAGTAGACAAAAGTTTTAAGCACTTACTTAGTATAGTAAGAAGGGGTGAGAAGGACTTTTTGTAACTCTAAATTGGAAATAGATTAGTGTTTGCAAATACGGGGATTAAAATATTAGATCGTAAAAGCTGAGGGAGATTAAACAAATAATTAATGTATGACCATAGGGCTTCAATCGAGACCATGGGATTATTTTCTCCGTTTAGATAATATCAATTAATCAAATTGTCATACAGGAATACTTCGACAATGAAGAGCCATTTGCCACGATTCAGTCAAAACTCCTAACTCTACAGTACCTAACCCAGCTTTCTTGAGGATGTCTACGATTTGGTCGGAAAACAGATTTTATATGTTTTTTTAAATTAATATTGTGACTCGACATCTGATTTTGACCCGCCTTATGTAAGAAGAGAAGTTTAATAATGCTGACGACTCAGTTTTTGGCTGCCACAGTCGCCGGCACTATGTCAACCAAATGTGCTTCTTCACGCATCGCTTAAAGGATCCAAAGTGGGGATATAGGATGTGGAGAACATATTAGACTGGTAAATCATTCCATTTGCTAATTGTTCTACAAAGAAACGCTTTTCACACCTTCAACTAGGCATCTAAAGTTATAAGGATGAAAAAACACATGGCCTGTCAATCTTCATATCAAAGTGACCACAAAGATTCTTTACAGAAACAGGCAAGTTCGATTCGAAGTATAGAAGTTAAAAAAATTGTTGCTAACTAATTTCTTGCATGGAAGTAGCACTTTATGTCTCATTCTTTATAAAAAGTTATTTATTTATTATCATTTTTGAAACACGCAAACCGCATTAATTTAAATTCAACGTTTTACCTAACCAACGCTGATGCCATCTATCGGAGAGACGGTTAAAATAAAAATACCGGTTTTTGTAGCGCCATTGTACGTACGCGAGCGACGCGCGAAGATATTTTGTTTCCATCCTTGTCGCGCTCACGGCAACCACCGCTCGCCCGTTGTTGCCCAGCTTTGTTCTCTTCTCTAGCCTCGGTGCTGGTGCCGCCGTGACGTGACGTGTGTTTGGCGCTCGCTGCAGCTGCAATTTCGCGCGAAAAGTTTATCGAAACATTTGTGTAAATAAAGTGTTTATGTAAAATATTTTCAAGTGCAAATATAATTACATTTTTTGTGTGTTGTTTGGATGTGATAGAAATGGATAAATGAAGTGAACTGCAAGTTTGTTTTTTTTTATAGACAAAGTTGTGTTTCGAGGTGTTTAAAATTATGGGTGCATAAGGATTGTTGCTGTTGGTATATCATCTTTGCAGAGTGTCAAGATGGGATTCATGTGGCTTTCACTGGTTAAAGTGCTGTTTGCTTGTGCTGGTAAGTTATTTTTTTACTTAGATGTAGAATATTTCATATACAAACTTTTGAGGCTTTATACTTATTACAGTACACACCTACTACGTAACATAGGTAGGTAGGTAGGTACAAGTCTTTACAATCAGTACTGAGAAAGACTTTTTAAATTTAACACAATAAGACCATAAAAAATATAAAAACAGGTTATTCTGCAGCTCGGCCCATAGAAAAAAATTACTAAATGCTTTAGTTATAAATATCTATAGGTGCTATATCTAGGTAAGTATATAGGATAGGTACTCGTTTGAAGGTACGCAGTTGTGAAACTGCAACCTAGGTAGTCATTATAAAATATCTAGACAAGTATTTTAATTATTAAAACGTGCATAATAATAGACGAGTTAAAAATAATTGTAGATTATAAATATTTGATTTATACATGTTTTTAAAGTACTAAACGTCCTTGTAAAGGATTTAATAGTGTCCAAATAACTTGCGTCAAAAATAAAAGTACACGGAAAGAAGGCGACCATGGCACAGTGGTAGTAAAATGGTCACATAAACCAGGAGCCCCCGGTTTAAAACCAGTCACCGGTACCAATGTATTTTGGTGGCTTTTACAGTCAAGTCGCCATCAGGCAAGTTGAGGTCAGATGCCAAGTCACAATTAAAAAAAAATTAAAAAAGGTTTACAAACCATTCATTCGCCCTATTTCAAAGGTGACAAACCTTTTTAGCTCTTGTCACCCTCAGACGACACGCCGGTGCCTTCCACTTCACATAACTTCCTTGTCTGTGTTTAACCGTTTATTTTTAGTAACATCTACCTACCACCTATAGGCTTCTATGGTCTATGATACCTAGTGGTATCATAGTAAGCAGACCACGTGCCCACCATACTAGACCATCAACTGTTTGCCGATGCAGTAACACCACTTTCAAGTGTGCAGACTTGGTACGCGGTAATAACTTGGTCGCGTTTCGGGATCAACTTGTAAGTTGCCGGTTTCATCTAGGCCGGCATAGTGGGTGTGATTGCTACTCACAGTTATTGAATTGTATTAGCAGTGACATTCATTCATGGACCACACTTTGGCTTAACATCAAGCGGGGTGCTGTCATATGTCGAGTCACAATAAAAAAAAGACAATCGGAATTCTTGGAAGACATTGGCTGGCATAGTGGATGCGACTGCTGCTTGTAATTTACTCTATTTTGGACGAATCTTGAATGAAACACCCTAGTGAGGAGCCTTTCGTGTACCTATCCATTAAAAGAGTAGGTCTACTTATAGACCAAAAAATATTATCGACCCGAAAAAAATAGTGTGGACGAAATCACGATTAAAGATTAAACGATCCGGCCTATGACAGTACCATCCCCGTCTTAAGCTGGAGTGCGGTCCATGTATGAAGGCGACTGCTAATAGAGTAAAAAAAAACCATTGCGGCCTAGTTAAGCATCTATTTTCACAATGTCAAATAAAACTACCAACACTTTTGTCTCCATACGACCACAACAGCCTTCGAAACATCGTATTGAAATAATCATAACAAACACAGAAGTAAGCCTTTTACTTTTATGATGCCTTGATATTTTTAAAATACCTATTAAAGTACCTTTAGCTATTTTCAGATACAAACGAAATAGGTTTTTTTTATTGTGACACGAGATCTGACCCCGTCCCACTTGATGATAAGCAAAAGGAGGTCCAAGAGTGACGACGACTGAGAAAACCAAGTTTGTTTACGGCTGCCTCAGTCGCCGTCACTATGCCGGCCAAAGTAAAATAATTTCAATCAATCAAATTGTCTCAACTCATTTCTTATACGTTAAAGGTGTGATTCTGATGGCGACCGTAGGTAGACTGCATTTATTACATCCAATGCTTAGTTTTATTTGAAAAATACTCTAAAATGAATTATCAAATTACTTTTCCAATACTAGCCAGCACACCTGTGAATTATAAACAAGACTAGTTACCTTCCTTAATATAATAAGTTAATAAACCTTAGTTGCCTCTTACTACACCCGCGGGCAGAATCGTATTCAAAACTCCGGCACCCAACCGGCAATTCAGGTAAGAGAATAAAGTTACGGGGATATGCGGATGGTAGGCGGGTTTCAAAAAAAACTGTACACAAAAGAATTATTTCCACGTGTAAAATAACGTTTGAGTTACTACAATAATTAGAAATGCATCAAACTGAAAACTTAGGGTAAAAAGAAACTTAAGGCACAGACCGTGAAGTGACTTAGTCGCGTTGCGGTATTAGCTTGTTATTTGCAGGTTACTAAGAGACCAGCATAGTAAATGCGACTAACGCCACTATTCATGATGAAGCAGCGCACTTTAGCTTAACATCAGGAGGGGTGCTTTTATTTATATCGAGCCACAATAAGAAAAAAATATAATCTCAATTCTTTAATCACATCAGCCATAGGTCGTCCACACCTGATATTTTGGACCATCTTGTAGGTAAATGTTCTACACTGCCTTTTCCCATATCTGGTCTCCATATGAGAATTTTTCAATTTACAAATTACAATGTCTAAATGGCTGTGGCAACAGTTTTTAATTTAAAAAATTCTACCGACAGCTCTCTTAGTTTCAAACAATTAATAAATAAATAGCTACGCACATGCTTTCTCCCCTTCTTTAAGGAGATCTTTAAAGCGGATGCGAAGAGTGAAAGAGTAACTTCTTAACTAGAGATGCCAAATGGGGGAAACGCATCAAGGAGTAACTTCGGTTCAATAAAAGGTTCGAATTTGTGAAAACTGTCGGTCTCTTGAAGACTACAATTTTTCCAAAATCTGTGAATACAGAATTAAAACGCTTTAAAAGTTCGAGTCGGATTTCTAAATAGGTTTTCTTATAGCTATGTTCTGGTAGTTACTATACGTGCCCCAACGCAATGTTCCACCCAATATAATTATGTGGGTGTACTCCAATTACAGCAAAAATATATTTGTATTTACATTTTGTTCTTTTCTACATTTATTCGGCTTTCAGGTGCAATGCAGTTTAATTGGTTGGAGTTTTCATGTTAAATGTACTGCGGTTTCCCTGGCCGACCCGAGAGAATTTATTTATATGATTTCCTTTTTAGTTCACATTATTTACGTATTTTCGCGTCAAAACTCGCGGTTATGATTTATAAAGATTTTTCACGGTTTCACGCTCTGCAAATTGTGTGAATATTCGTTCTAAAATGAATTTTGTATAATGAATTAAATTATTTGTATTGAATTAATTTATATACATTTAATATTAAAGTCATAAGACTTCTTATAAATCCAATTATAACAAAATGTATTGCTCAATTAATTAAAGTAACTGAATAGGATTAATTTGGGCCGAAGTAATTATTAGGAAAAGTAATTTTATTTTTTATCTTTTATTATTTTTAAAGAGAAAAGATATAATCCGGCATAGTGACGACGACTGAGACAACCCTAACCAATCCCTTTTTAGGATCTACCCTTGCTTATCATCGGGCAAGGCGAGGTCATATAGTATAGTCTTAGAGCGATGTAGTGACGGTGACTGAAACAACAGTAAACTGAATCGAGTTTTGTTTTGTCGTCGGCGCTCCTGGATCTTCCCTTGCTTACTATCAGGCAAGTCGAGGTTACATGTCGCGTCACAATAGAAAACATAATTCATGTCGTATTTTTTCATTCCATGCAATGAACGATTCCTGGATTGGGATAGTGACGCCTATGGCGACCACTGACCGTAAACTGTAGTCCTACAGTCATTTTCAATTTATTTTATTATTTACTTTTCTATACTAAGCTACTAAAGTGCTTCTGACATAGAAACAGGACAATCAAAGTACAATTATATATAATCAAATATACATTGGTACCGGCAAGTGATATTGAACTCGTGCTCTCGGTTTGCGTAACCATTGCACTGCCACTACACCACGGTCGCCTTGTATTAATATTGTACATTATTTACTCGTATTAAAGCTATTTTATAGTTATGTATAAATTGCATACGTTTCTATATGCCCATTGACGCGTAATGCTATTTTAAGATAACATGCCGTTTAAAGGTTTAATGCCCTAATACTTACATGGATAAATAACTATTATTTTATTTTATTGCGCCTGATGGTTAATCTGGAGTGCGGTCCATAAGTGGAGGTGACTACTACCACAGTTAAATAACGGCAGGTAGCAGTCACATCCACTATGCCGGCTCAGTTGAAACCGGCAACTTCACTTTGCACCACAGCCTATATTAAACATTAGAATATAAAATACCGTATTTTCATTAATAGTTTAAATTAAAAGTGGTAGGCACAGTTCGTGGCTATTTACCCAGTCTGCCGATCCAGGGTAGTACCACCCCTTACAAGTGCACCACCGTGAAGTGACTTAGATCAGGCCGGCACAGTGGACGCGACTGCTACTCACAGTTATTTGCCTATAGCAGCAAGTCGCCTTGACTCCAGCTTAAGAGCTATTGAATATCTGAAAAACTAGTATATAATATAAAATTTAATAAGAATTCCTAACAATTCAACTTAGCAGTCCATCGTTCCGTAGAACTGAATAGAATAGGAGAATGAAGACGTTTTATTTCACTTACAAACTCGTAATCTGTGCTTTACTACTGCGGTTAACATAAATTGGACGTTCCTGACATCTGCCTCATTTTAAAAAAGCTTGAAAAACCATTTTACCGTACACCCCGCTCTCTCTCTGGCGTATTTCTCTCAGAGCACACTGCCCGTAGAATTTAATTGTAAATATTATGTTTAATAAAGTATTAACACAACACGTGTTACAGTTATGCTGCGAAATATACGAATATAATATTTGGATACCAATCCTTTACGTCCTTTTTTATATTTTAAAGAGCGCCAGGTGGTGACGAACATGCTCGCCATACAAAAAGTAGCGGTATTCTACCAACGTAACTCGACCGAGGACTCAAATCTGCGATGAAAATGAATGTATACGAGGCATGTATATTGTGAATATCATTCAATTACGTGTTAATTATTTATTTTGTGAATTTTCTTCTACGTACGAGTAGTTCTAAATATAGATTACTTCGTCAATTTGTACAATATGATACTCGTATTTTATTATAAAACTTGATGCACTATAGACAAAGAGGCTAATTTAATGCTGCTAGACATATGAAATTATTAATTATGGGCCATTCAATTATGCTTGAGGACACTCCTTATTATACCTACCAATTTTTGAGCATTTGTAACTTAGAGTTAGTGTTATTGTTTTTATATTCAAATATTTTTAGTTTTAGTTTAGTTTTGTCTAACTTGCGGGACTTCCCCTACTTTTATTACTTAAGGGTTGCCACACATGTTTAAATTATAATGGTTTAGCAATAATTTATTAGAATGTAAATAAATAAATATTGCTGGCGTAAAAACAACCCTATTAATTAAAAATATTAATAAAAAGCGAGTTATTTGCTGTACAGTTTTACAAAATAGGCTTGTCAGTACGTAAATATTAATATGTTTTTTTGTACTGTGGTCGAATACAGTTTGTAAAGTATGAAATGAAAAAAGTAAAAATAAGTAAATAAATATTATAATTTTCTTTTTAATTCCCCGCAACTAAATCTTTTGATGTTACTATTTAAATTAATCTTAAGGCAAACTCATATTTAAATTGTGAATTCAGTGAAGAAATAAATAATTTCAGGACCAGAAATGTTTTTCATGTAAAAATATAGGTAGAATTGTTTATTCGAAATTCCGTACACGAGGTTATTAATTATATTATAATTATTATATTTTGTTATAATTTATTCTATTATAAATTTTAATGAATTAATTGTTTTTTTGGTAAATATCAAGAAGTCACTTCTTTACACTGGTGTTACTACCGCGGATCGACATGTTGGACAAGGGACGCCCAACTCTCAATCAATCAAATTGTCACGTCGATTCCTACAGGGATAGGCAGAGACAATGGAGCATCACTTGTCATGATCCTTTTTTTTTTTTTTTTTATTAACGTGGGAGGAAAGCTCTACCAGCCGAAGTGCCGGGCTCTCACCGGCTAAAACCTCCCACGCCGTTTCCACAAACCGTCATCGGCGGAGTACTGGTATCGCGTTAGCAAACCCGCGTAACTCCGCCGACGTTGGCCCTTTCGGGCCCCAACTAACAATGTGGCCCGCTCAATCGCGACATTACTGACTCGACGAGCGGGCCCCTCTTTCTGGGAGAGACGTGCGGAGACGGCTGCACGCCTCTCCCTTACTGCCACTGCCCGGCATGGGCAGCGGCATCCTCCATTCGCTCTACCCCGGGCTATGCTGAAAAGCACTGCCCGAGGGAGCACCTTGTTTTGGCGCTGCCGAGCAACCGCTCAAGGCAGCGCCACCTCTTAGTAGTGCGCCGCTCAGGCAATGTTCGGTCATTGCCCGGGCGACGCACTCGCTTCTCCGTCCCAGCCAGGCGCCAAGACACCCAGCTGGGACAATCCTCTCGTGTCCTCTTCCCGATGCGCCTCTGGTAGCCAGAGGCTAACAGGAAGAGGACGGGGTGAGGGCGGTGTCAAGTACACCGCCCTCGGGTTGCGCCACGCTGGCCGTTAGGCCGGGGCGCCCACACGCTGTTTTTGGTCCGCGTCGGAACCCGGGTGCACTACGCCCGGGTCCCGATACCGCGACGGAGTACACCGTCGCGGCTCCCTATCCGCCACCCGGGAACGCGCCCGATGGGAGAACAGCAAAACTCCAGCAATCACCTGCGCGTGATTGCTGTCGCCACAAACATAGTCTGTGACGACCACGGGACTTGTCATGATCCTGACACAACTCCATCGCTTCCCTTACATCCACAATTCTCTTCATATAAGCTCTACAGATACAGGCACTAGGCAACCTAGCCTACCCCAACTGTGCGCCAACCAATCCTAAAATTCCGAATTATTTTTTATGTTGGTTTAAAAGGGTGGGCTTATTAACAAAAATAATAATTCTCCTACATTCTTGTTTTCATAACGACGTAAGTAACTATTAATAATTATTATCATAAGTCTGTATAATAATAAGGATAAAGCTTTCTGTCAATATTAACATTGTCTTTGTTGTCCACGTGGCCTCAAGCGCTCCAACTTGAAAGTTAATAAAATATTCAACCAGTTTCCATCTACTTCTTTGGGCTTAAGTGTAGCGTGTGCTTATTCCCCAGCACTCCTTTAGTTAATTATTACTATGAATTTGTAATTATTTTGTAATTAATTCATATTTTCGAACTAACTCTAACTAACCCCCTTTATTAGTATTAATATAGGACTATTATCATTTTAAATGCTTCAATAAATTGAACCGCCAAAAGCAATAATAGTATGTCTGCTATTTAAACTTTATGTTCTCGGAATAAATTTTACGTACCGGCTCTAAACATAAAGTTAGTTTCCAAATGAACAAATTCGTTATGCCCAATTGAGACAAGTTCCGCCCTCGGGCTAGCAGAAAGAACTCTTCATTTCCAGCGGGAGGCCAAAAGAAAGTTTAGTAAAGTACTTTTCACCTGCGTGCTTCGATGCGTGTCCGAATTAAGGGCTAAATAGGTGCCTCCTCCTGACTGGAAGGGGTTTGTTTTATTGCCGCCGGTCTGTAGCTTTACGAGGCCGCCGAGTCCCTCAACAAGGCAATTGTGGCGAAAGCGAAATAATGAAATCCCTTCCTTTTTTTATGTACTTACCCACCTCCGTATTCATTTATTCGAACCTGAAATGAAATGGAACCTGTCATTCTCTTTGGATAAAACATATAGAGAACTGTTTCTGTTTATGAAATGTTCCCCCCTGTCTCCTTCGGGATATTTCCATCAGGTAAGCTGTAAAGTAAATTAAACCTTTGTTACGCTCTCGAATAGTTTCACTACGTTCACGGTTTTCTTATTTCTTATCGATTGCGGGGCTTAACAAAAATAAATGCTTTTACCTCGCTACGTTATCAATCAACGATATCAACACAAAACAAGAAAAAACGCTTTATCATCCAAGGCATATAATATCGACCGACCGTTAAATGTAAATGTTTTGCTAATGTTTCGTAAATGTTCAGTTTGTGAGCGCCCAACTTTAACTAGATGTTTTTTGTTCTAACGCCACGACCCGAAGGATCAATTACTTGATTATAAATTGGTGTAAAAGTTTCCTCTGTAACCCTGGGGGTTTAACAAATTTTAAATACAAACTTGTTTCTGATAAATAAATAAGACTAAAAATAGACATTAATATTTACGAGATTGGCTTGTATACGACTAGGTATTTTTTCGCTTGACATTAATTATACTATTAAAGTGGCTCTCTAGAAAGAAATTAATGCACTAACGAGAAGTGAGTGAAATCAAGTTTAACGAAACCGGTCCCACCGCATACAGGTGTGCTGTGCCTGGCATATACTTGATGGGCTTAACGTCTTTGTGTATAGTTACGATAGAGCGCGCACATTTCACTAGAAAAGTATTTAAAATCTTTCATCTTTAAAGTGAGATTTAAAATTAGATAGATAAGGCGTTAAAAACCACTTGCCGGTACCTGTGTGTCGTTGATATATGTTCTTTGGTTGTCCTGTTTCGATGATACAAGCACTTAAGTAGCTTAGTATAGAAATATGTATATTAAAAAAGAAATCAAAGATCTTAATCATAATTCAGAATTTGCAATCTAAGTAAATTAATTGCCAAAAACATGGAGAACCTATTCTTACTACTTATAACAAAATATCATATTGGACATTGTTAGTGTGGTATTTTCTGTGAAAACTTTTAGTCACTTCATTAGTTTGATCTTACTTGTGCTTACAGTTCATACGTCACGCACGTTCCACTTATTTTTACTCTTCTTACGTTCTTTCATTAGCTTTAAGCTAATGAAAGAACGAGACAGACAGTTCTGCGGTTAGAGATTAACCAGATAGAAGGTTGTATTTTTAGATTTTACAGACGTTACTCTAAGGGCTTATTTTTTATTTTGTATCTGTTTCGTGACCAATACTGACTGATGTTAATGTTGAGCTGGACTGTGTTCCATGAGCAGATTTTAAAAAGCAGTTGCAGCACAGTGTCTAATCTAATTATTTGTTTTAGAAATAAAAACAATTGTCATATTTTTAAATTACATCAATTAATCAAATATTTCTTCTTTCTGCCTCTTCCCACGGGTATAAGCAGAGACAACGGCGCGCCACTTGCCACGATCCTGACACAACTCCCTCGCTTTCTTCACATCCACAATTCTCTTTATACAAGCTCTACGGTTATGGGCACTAGGCAACCCATCTAAGTACTGCTTTATTATTGTTTTTTTTTCTTTGTTTGGTTGACAATTATTATTATAATGGGGTGACAATTAAAGTGAGTGTTGTGTTTTTTCGGTCGGGGCTTCATCGGTTTTATTAGTTGTCGCCGCTCTTGGACTTCTTGCTTGGGCAAGCTGAGGTCAAATGTATTTTTTGTATAAAAAACTACAAATTCATGGAAACAAAGGATACAATACAAAGGAGCGTCAAATCTTTTGTTTTAAAATCACTACTTAAAAAGGTCATTTGAGACTAGGTCTTCTTTCTTATAAACGGTTATAAAATATTTAATTTAGAATTGTAATATTATTTTATATACAGACAGTTATATTAAATACGCAGACATTGGTGATCATTTGCCCTGTCTGCTGATCCGGTGTAGTCTGCTGATTCAAGTGTACAGACTGTCGCTTTTGGAATCATCTTGAAAGTCCAACTAGGTCGGTATAGTGGATTGCAGTTATTTTACAGTAGTAGCAGTCGCCTCCATTCCTAAACCACACTCTAGTTTAATATCACTACAGTAAAAAAGTTATCACCATCAACAACATAATGATTCAAAGTAGTTCCTATGACAACATTGTTGGCTTGGTATGCCGTTTACTGTGATAATAAAGGCAATTTTAATCGTTAACTGGCTTGGGTAACTGGATTGGTCTACAGACCAGCGTTTTATATTGACTCTATATATTGGTATTTATAGGACACAGATCTTAGTCACAATTCACTGCTTGCTTACTAGTTGATCTTAGTCTAATCAGGCTAGTGGGGGTCAGATAACGCATCATAACACAAAAAGAAAAACGTGTTGATATTTATTCGTTTATAAAATAATCAATCAATCAAAATGTCGCACCTGTCGCGTTACTTTCCACGATCCTGAGACAACTTAAAATTCGGAACTTTCCGCCCTGATATGCGGATTGTTTTTACGGCTATAGCTGGCTTCCAGACAGTTTTAAAATTGATGTAATATTACAAAACCTCGTAAACCTAAAGTGCTATTTAAATAATACAATTTACCATAGCACAGCTCAGTTTGGAAATATGTCGTTTAAAAAAGCACGCGTACAGTTATTATTTCGCTTTACAAAATATAATAGGTTACACTTCATGTCAATCGCATATTTTTGGACCATGAAAAAATGCAAAATATTCGCATCGTTCGAACAAAAATTATTCACAATAAAATACCCGCAAATGTACAATTTACGTAGGGAGTTCACATGATAAAAACCTATTTCGTTTTAAAAGTTTTTATTGATAATAAAAAAGTTACGTTTTACGGCATTTTAATAGTCCCTAAAGCAGGACAAACAGTTTATAATTTATGGCCTAGATTATGTAGATAGATGTTTAGATAATATTTAATAAGCCCGTGGTTGCGACGAGCGTTTGGAAAAGCAAGCGTTTGCTTTTGCATTGTTGACACGAACATCGATTTGATAATTTTATGCGGTCGGGGAGTTTACTAAGCTTTTGAGCGTTGAAACTTTAAGCTTTATTGTTGAATATTTAAGTCTAAATTGTAGTGTAAACATAGTACATTCACAAAAACTATATACATGGAAGCCAACACGCTTGCTACAAATTCGGGCATAGAAATTTAAATTACTATAGAAATGGAAATTCAATCGGAAACGTCATTAGTAGGTACCTTTTAGTCATTTGTAAAGTTCTTACTCGAACGTTACGGAAGCAGCTTTGAAAAGATAAGCTTTGCGATTTCCGTAGGTTCTCCGTTGAACATTAGAAACGATAATATTTCGTTCAATATTCAACTACGTCACAGCTTCGAAAAGATAATTCGTAACTAGTAATGACTTAGCTCCTACTTAATACACAGAAAGTGAACTGATATATTCAACTGAAATCAAGGTTTTTCAATCGTTAGCGCTCTTTGATCTCCCTTTGCTTAACATCAGGCAGGTAAAGAACATATGTCACAATGAAAAAGCAACAATTTTTTTGAGTTATTCACGTATTAACGTTTCTTCACTCACCTTTCGTCAATCATCTTTCATCTATCCAATATATTTTATTTTTTACTTATTTTTTATAAACGTACTTGTAATATAAAAACTAATTGGTTTCATTGATTAATTTAATCGTTAACTTATCATAAAATAAATAATAGTATTTTCTTAGATTTTGCGCGAACATAGATTAATGAATTAAACAAATTTTATGCGGCTCTCGAAACGTTGGAATAATAAAAAAAATAAAATTCAAAACCAATATAAACGCGATAGTAAGCTGCATAAAATTTGTTTAATTCATTAAAATAAATGATGTTTAATTATTGAATTGTTAGTTCAGTTAGAACGTGATTATGTAACATACTCTAGTACATAGTTAAATAATTTTCTTATTAATCACGAATTTATACCAGCCATTGGATTTTCAATGCACGTTCGTGAATTCAGATAGAAGTCATTATCTTTTCTAAGAACGTTTTCCTTGTGGGATTTCACACGTATTCCTTTGCAAATAGACTACGTTTTAAGCCGACAATATGCGACGTGGACCGAGCAGTTAGAAGAACTGCTCGATCAAGAGACACGAAGAATGGACAAGTGAATCCTTCAAGCGATGCGTGAAGAGCACCTTTGGCCGGCATAGTGACGGCGACTGAGGCAGCCGTGAAAAGACTAGGTTTTCTCAGTCGTCGCCACTCTTGCACTTCTTCTTGCTTATCATAAGGCGGGACGAGGCCAGATGTCGTGTCACTATAAAAAATATATAAAAATATTGACGCAAAGGAAAAGACCGGCACAGTGACTGCGACTGAGGCGATCGTTTTTTAGTAGTCGGTGCACTTTGATTTTCCTTTGCTTACTATCAGGCAAATTGAGAGTAAATATCGAATCTTAATAAGGCGACCGTGGTGTAGTGGCAGTGCAATGGTTACACAAACCGAGAGCACGAGTTCGAGACCACCCACGGTACCAAAGTATCTTTGACATATGTACTTTGGTTGTCCTATTTCTGTGATACAAGCACTTTAGTAGCTTAGTATAGAAACGTAAAAAAAATATAATAAACGCGTAAAATTTTCGCGTTAAAAACATCTAATTCTTTTTTATTTATTTATGTATAATAGTGCCTAAGGATTTCTCTACTAGTCAAAGCTACACGATGTTGATCCGACGGTGTAAATTAGAGTATAAATAAAGAATTTATATTTGTTTTTAATTTTATGTTTTAACAAAGGTGCATTTTGTTCACGGTAACGGTTCGTAGTTCGGAGGTTTAAACGCATTAGGTTAACGAGAACATATTCATTAACACTTGAGGGAATTCTTTAAAGGACCCTAAAACATGTCCTTGTCAATCAATCAATCAATCGAATTGTCACGCCTTTTTCCCACAGGAATTGGCAGAGACAATGGAGCGCCACTTACCACTTACCCTTGCTTCCTTCACATCCACAATTCTCTTCATACAGGCTCTGTGGTTATGGGCACTAGGCAACCTAGCTTTCTTGAGAATGTCTCCGATTTGGTCGGAAAAAACTCTCCTGGGCCTGCCTTGTTTAACGCATCCATCCACATCAGATTTATAAATTCCTTTCGTCAATCTACTTTCACTCATCCTTTCCGTGTGCCCAAACCATGTCCTTGTAATTCTTGTAATTGTTATTTGGAAATATTACCACAATACTGACCTGCTTTACTTAGAGATGTCACTTTCCTAATAAAACTGATGATTAATTACGGTGGAATAAGTAAAAAAACTAATTTTAAAAGACCTCGTATTTCGGATAAGTGAATTATTATGTCTAGAACCTTTGTTATAATGATTGATGGTTGAGTATTTAGTCAAAATTATTTAGAACTTATCGTTTAAATAATGAATACATATTCTATTTTTTCTATAGAAAATACATTTTTTATTTACACGAAGGATAAAGAGTTTTCGACATCTGACCTCGAACTGCCTAATGGTAAGCAAGAGGTAGACCAAGGGCGCCGGCGACTGAGAAAAACCTACAACTTACAGTTGCCTCAGCCGCCACCACTTTGCCAACCAAAGAGCGTCACTGGTTAAAGGATCCAAGGGTATAGAATGGGGAGAACATATAAGCTAGTAAAGCAATTCCTCTCGTCGATTGTTCTACAAAGAAACGAGACGCACCGATTTTTCTTGGTTCGACTGTCAAACGTATTAATTTGCTTTCAACCTATTAATATTAAATTTCATTAAATTATAAGTACAAATTTTGTTGGTACGTGGGCGTAAAAGCAAATGACAGTTTCGATCGTGTCTCACGCTCTGTCGAAAATTGCGATGACTAGGGACCAGAAAGGTTCGTAAAAAATGGTTGTCAGACCCTTTAGAGACGCTATATTACTTTTTATTTCCTACTAATGAATTCTAATTGCTTTCACGGCGCAAATTTAATTTAGTGTAGGCAATTCAATCAACGTGATATAAATACGAAGAGGATCAAATTTCTGGAATTAAGTTTAGATTAACAAATTGTTCTGTCTAGTTTAAAACCTAGTTTAAAGCAATGGTATAATAAAGATTAAAAAAGAATAAATTATATTTCAGCGTGTATAATTGTATATAATATAATTAGTTTTAAATAAAAATATATTACTTATTTTACATAAATATATATATATATATATATATAATACTAATATATACTAAGCTACTAAATTGTGTGTATCATAGAGTCAGGACAACCAAAGTATGTACAAGTACATATTAAATATACATTGGTACCGGCAAGTGGTTTAGAACCCGTGCTCTCGGTTTTCGTAACCATTACACTATCACGGTCACCTTGATTTGTGTTATGGACATCTTAATACATATCCCGAACGAGTAGACTAAAACGAAGATGGCGAGAAGAGATAGACTTTTACAATAGTTCGCAGTGAGAGACTGCAAAGTGAGTCATGGAAAAAAAAGAGTCTCTGAGGAGAAAGAGGGAGGTCTTTGCGGAGTAGTGGGACAATTAAATAGGCTAATAATATAATATATAATTCAATATGATATATCTTACAATCTCTTGCGTATAATAGAGTCACGAATTTACACAATTTGATTCGTTAGTCACGTTCTAATTGTAAAAACAAAGTTATTCGCAAATTGATCACATTTTCTTGTTACGTGTACACTCATTAATAATTCTGGTTTAGCCACTTAATGTGATATGGCCAGGTTAGCTAATTTACTAACCATAATTTTATGATAATTATAATTTAATATAGGTGATGTTCTCTCTAATGATGTTCACAATATTAGTCATATGCAGCGGAGTTTTCATTTGCTGGTTACATAATTTTAATTGAGATATCATATTGGTTTAGTTAGCTCTAATTTGACTTAGTGGTTAATTAGTGGTTAATCCCAGATTTGACTCTATTGAAATATTATAACGATAGCAGTTAAAGTGAAAGATACAGTTGTACGTGATAAATGTGATTTAAAGGAAGAAGTAGTTGCAAAGGTATGTTGCGATGGGTTAGGTACATTGAAAGAATGGATAAAAAGAGATTGACGAAAGAGATTTATACATTGGAGGCGAGTTGAAGAATAAAACATATACGCCCCAGAATATTATTTGTTAATGAAATCGGGAACTTCTGAAAAAACCTAAAAGCCTGTATGAAGAGAATTGTGCGATGTAAAAAAAGTAAGAGACAATTTGACTGTGTAAATTAAGATAGTCCTTATTTTAATCGGGCAAATAAGATTTACTAACTATAAGGCGACCGTGGTTTAGTGGTTGTGTAATGGCTTTGCAAATAAAGAGACCCCACTTAAAAACCAGTTGCCGTTACCCCAATGTAGGTCTTTGATATAATAATTATATAAAATAGAACTTTTTATTGCACATAATTCACTACAAAAGTTTACAAGAGGTAAACTTGCCTTAAGGCTTAAACTTTGGAAGATGTATCTGGTGATTTCTTCAGTCCAGAAAAAAAAGGAAAAGATAATCAATTTGGAATATAAAAAAATAAAATAGATATAATTATTACATACATAATTTAAATAAATATAAAGCATTGTCAAACATGTAAATTATTCTTTTTCTTCAGTATGAGATTGTGAAGTCTTAGTTATATATGTACATTAGCTGTCTTGTTTCTATGATACAAGCACGTTTAGTATAGAAATATAAAACAGAAACAATAGTTTAGGTAACATTAATTAATTCATCCTCGCAACTGTTCTTGTTATTGGTAATATTAAATCCTTTATAAGTGATATCAACCCAAGTGTATCAGTGCACAATGGATATGATTAATCCATTGATCAGGTCACAATGGCCGGGCTCGACGGCATTGACGGCATTGGTGGAACCAAGCGATGCTACTCGGACAAGTGTTTCAAATTTTCATTTCCTCACTTAAATTTGATTTCCAACGACCCGTATCGTTTTGGTTGAGCTCACAGGCCAAGCTCGTTTTCTTTTATGAGTCCGTCCGCGACAGTATACTTCCACTTGCGTGAATAAAGTCTTTAATATACCTACGCGATCCTTTTGTTGCGACACCTGTGAAAGTAGAGTAAGTTTGACGATACGCATGGCCCATTGGTTATATACGCATAATGTCCCAGGTTAGATTCCCGGTCGAAGAAAGAAATTTGTTACATAGCTTTTATTTTCAATATTTAATGAAGACGGCCGGGTTTCAAGAGCACGGGTTTTCATATACGGACTTTGGTGGTCCTGTTTCTTTGATAGAAAAACTTTAGTAGCTTAGTATAGATATGAAAAAAAAAATACAATAGTTACGCGTATTGAACTATTAACGTTTGCTCAGCGGGCATTAAAATCCCCACCACTAATGAGCTTGGAGTGGATTTCACGAATATTCGTGGAATCCACGCCAATCTCAGTGCCGTCCACCACCACCTTGAGACGGCACGGCCTGCACTGCTGTTTCTGACGGAGACACAGATAAAGGACCCGGTGGACACTTCATATCTACAATACCCCGGCTACACGCTTGAGGAAAGGTTCCTAGCGAAAGCCGGGGTATGCGTGTTCATCCGGTCCGATATCTGTTGTCGCCGTCTGCTTTACTTGGAGGATCCTTCCCTGTCCCTCCTAACACGTGGACCTGGGTTCTCAAGCCAAGGTCTACGGGTGCCTTTACCGTTCCCACCAAGGGGATTCGGAGACAACCCGGCTCTTCGAATTTTTAAGCCGGGCGACAGACGAAGCGCTGGAGCGGTTCCCGACCGCTGAGGTTGTAGTCTTGGGGGACTTCAACGCACACAACGAGGTGTGGTTGGGGTCCCAAAGGACTGACCACGCAGGAAGGGCCGCTCATGCTTTCGCTCTTCTGCATGACCTGACACAGCTGGTGACCCAGCCCACCCGGGTACCAGATATTGTCGGTCATGCCCCCTCTCTTCTAGACCTTCTGCTGACCAATCGTCCGACCGGGTATAAAATTTCGGTCAAGGCCCCCCTAGGAAATTCTGACCACTGCCTGGTCGAGACGACAGTGCCGCGCGCCGTGCCTCCTCCTGCCAGGAAGGAGGTGCGACGTTTGTGGCACTACCGGTCAGCGGATTGGGAGGGAATGCGAAATTACTTCGCTTCGCTCCCTTGGTGGCAGCGCTGCTTCAGCTCTGGGGACCTTTCTACGTGTGCCTCGGCCGTTGTTGATGAGATTGCACTGGGGATGGAATATTACATTCCATCCAACTGTGCATCTCGCAACGACCGGAGCAGGCCTTGGTACAATGGTGAGTGCGCGGTTGCTGTATCAGCAAAAAACGCGGCTCACATTGCCTGGGTCAAGGGTCGAAGAAATCATGACCCTCGCGTGGATGAGTTGAAAGCAGCTTTTAATCGTGCCACCAAGTCTTGTAAGAAAGTCTTTAGAAGAGCGGAGGCACAGCGCGTTTCCAGGATTGGCGAGAGTCTATTAGCGCACCCAACGGGTAGTCGCAGCTTTTGGAGTCTCGCCAAAACTGTGGAATCTAACTTCTGTCGTTCCTTACTGCCACCGCTGAGACAGCCTGATGGCTCACTGGCGCATACGGCAAAAGCGAAGGCCGATTTCTTGGCTGAGCTCTTTGCCGTTAATTCACGGATCGACGATCGTGGTGCAAGGCCACCCACCTTGCGTCCATGCGGGCATACGATGCCTGATATCCGTATCAGACAACGCGATGTCCGCATGGAGCTACGATTGCTCGATATCCGGAAGTCCAGTGGGCCTGATGGTATCCCAGCGCTTGTGCTTAAAATGTGTGCAGCGGAATTGACTCCCGTCTTGACGAGGCTGTACCGACTCTCATACTCGTCGGGCTGTGTGCCTCGGGCTTGGAACGGGGCCAATGTGCAACCGGTCCCGAAGAAAGGTGACCGTTCGGACCCTGCAAACTACCGTCCGATAGCTGTAACCTCAGTGTTGTGCAAGGTCATGGAGCGGATAATTAATAGCCGCCTCATGGCCTACCTGGAGGGTCATCAGCTGATCAATGACCGTCAATATGGCTTTAGGCCGAAACGGTCAACTGGTGACCTTCTGGCGTATACCACGCACGTCTGGGGTGAAGCGTTGGACGGTAACGGAGAGGCCCTTGCCATCGGCTTGGACATCTCCAAAGCGTTTGACAGGGTCTGGCACACGGCCCTTCTTTCCAAGCTCGAGGCATACGGTTTACCTGACCGTCTGCGTGGCTGGATAGCCGACTTCCTGCGTGGCCGCTCCATACGCGTTGTTGTGGATGGCAGCGCGTCACGTAGGGTGTCGGTGAATGCTGGCGTTCCTCAGGGCTCTGTGCTGTCGCCGACCTTGTTCCTACTGCATATCAATGACATGTTGGACCTTGGATCCAACATTCATTGCTATGCAGACGACAGCACGGTGCATGGACGCTACACTGCCCGCCCCGCAGCCGGAAAAAGAGAGTCTGTTGTAGCGGGGCTGAATCGGGTTCTTGATTGTATTACCCATTGGGGCGACGAGAACCTGGTTCAGTTCAACGCAGACAAGACTCAGGTATGCGCGTTCTCGACGAAAAAATCCCCGTTTATCCCCCTTCCTTCTTTTCGCAACATTTCCCTTGGTACTTCGGACAGACTGGATATCTTAGGGATGTCCCTTCGCAGCGACCTGAATCACAGGGATCACATTGAGCGGGCTATTAAGACCACCTCCCGCAAACTTGGCATCCTGAACAAGGTGCGGCGGTTCTTCGCGCCAGAGCTTCGCCTGCTTTTATACAAGGCTCAAATTCGCTCTTGCGCGGAGTACTGTTCGCATCTTTGGGACGGCTCTGCCAAGTATCTTCTCAATGCCCTGGATTCATTGCAGCGCCGAGCTGTCCGGATCATAGGAGATGTAGAGGTTACGCGAACTCTGGAGCCTCTGCAATTACGCAGAGACATGGCGGCTCTTTGCGTCCTCTATCGCCTATACCACGGGGAATGTTCCGAGGAGCTCTTTAACCTTGTTCCTATCTCTTCTTTTCACACCCGTAACACCCGCACTGGTCGGGGGAAGCATTCACATTTTGTCGACAGAATCGGTAGTCGAACTAAAAAGTTTGGTGCATCTTTTCTTTGTAGAACAATCGACAAGTGGAATGCTTTGCCAGCCCATGTGTTCTCTCCCTCCTATAACCTTGGATCCTTCAAGCGATGCGTGAAGAAGCACCTTTGGCCGGCATAGTGACGGCGGGTGAGACAGCCGCGTACTAACTCGGTTGTTTCAGTCGTCGGCACTTTTGGATCTCCTCTTGCTTATCATCAGGCAAGTCGATGTCAAATGTCGTGTCACAATAAAAAAAAAAAAAAATGGTGTGCTAACCAATGTGCCACGCGGGTCGTTAAGTCTACGAAATAGATGAAAAATATTAAAATATAGTTTAATGTCGATCGCGAATCTGTCGTAAACATAAAATACTTTAGCAGGAAATTAAGTAAGGTACTCACAAAAAGCTCCTATCTATTGTAAATGCCATTTCCCCCAAATCAGAGATGTCGCACGAACATCATTTATAACCGTCCACACATCGACACTGGCTTGTATCTTCCCAAGAGCCAATATACCTTATTGCTATCTCCCCGATACAAACATATACGCAGTTTATAGTAACAACATACAGGGAATGTAATTCCGACGGAGTATTTCCCCATTCAAAGGATTTCTTTGAAGTTAAAGAATATAATTTAATTCCTTATTTTTATCTATAGCTTTGGATATTATTATGTTTTTATGTATGGAGCAAATTAATGCAGATATAGTGGAGATATTGTGAGCAAATTAAACATACCTGGTACAATTACGATCAAGCAATCAATCAAATTGTCACCCACAAGGACAGGCAGAGACAATGAATTGCCGCTTGCCACGATTCTGACTTTCTCGCTTCCCTGACATCCACAATTATGAATACCCCAACAATTAGTTTGAAATAGGAATAAATTAGTAATGCATTGCGGCCGGCATAGTAACTGAGACAGCCGCAAACTGAGTCGGATTTTATTGATTGATTGATTGACGCTGTTAGACCTCCTCTTGCTTACCATCAGGCAAGTCGAGGTTAGATGTCGTGTCACAATAAATTAGAGGAGAATCACTGTGTTACAAATATTTTTATTTTTTTATATTTTTTATTATTATACATATTATATTATATTATTATACTAAGCTACTAAAGTACTTGTATCATAGAAACAGGACAATCAATACATTGGTACCGGTCAGTGGTTTTGAACCCGTGCCCCTCGGCTTATATAGCCATTGCACTGCCACTACACCACGGTCGCCTTATGACTTATATTACTGTAACAGGAAGTTCAAAAAGCAGTTAGAGTTACCAGTTATTATTCTAAGGTTCTCAGAATTCTGTGTAGCTATGAGTAATTTGTTTATAGAACATTGCAAAAACGTTATAACACAATTAATATAAACAACTACTGTTTGAAGACGGTTTGTAAAATAATCCACGCCTTGCTTAAATGATCTAATGTTATTATATTATATAGTATAGTATTATATTATATAGTAAGGCATTCCACTCGGCGATTGTCATTCCGACTACACGGGTGTAAAAAGACGAGGGTAGGAACAAGTTTAAAGAGTTCATCGGAGCATTCCCCGTGGTATACTCGATTTAGTCATTACTATACCGCCCTTTATTCCTTTTTAGTAATATCTAAAAAACTTGATATTACTTAGGAATACAAAAATCGATTCATTGTCGAAGAATCGACAAGCGAAGCGAAGAAGTACTTTCTGGCCGAGGAAGCCGCTGAAAACCGGGACCGCCTTAGTTTGACATAAGCAAGGTCAGATATCGCGTCTAAATATTCTGCTGATACGGTACTCGTATGATACTCAGCCTTTACGGTCTGTTACGGAGATCAGTCTGTAAGTTGCCCTTTCCAACTAGGCCAGCATAGTGGATGTTACTACTACTTAAATTATTAAACTGTAATGGCAGTCACCTCCATTCCTCGATCCAGTTAACATCTGGTAAGATGCTCTTATATGTCGAGAAAAAAAGAAATAAACTCTTTTTTAAAATAAGGTATTAAAAATAGCATATTAACATAGATCATATATTATTTAATAGATACACAGTCCCATACAAAATATTGTCCTAAAAGTGTCCGCTCGTCAGAGTTCACATACACTGATATAAACTGTGTAAGTGAATTTAATGTGAATTGTAAACTGAACCTTACCACATTGTTTTAAAGCATACACTTGTCACAAATGTAATGTCTCATACATAATTTTAGACTGAGAATAAACGCAAGTCCAACATTAATTTGGACTTGCATTTATGTCGCCACTTTTAGAGCGTATGTATATGACCAAAGCATATTAAATGAAAAAGGCAAGCGTGTGACGTCATAAGCCATGATAGATCACCATTACGTCTTATCATATTAACGAATTTGTTATAACATAGGTTTCATGCATTCTTATGAGGTCGACATAAAAGGGGATGTTCAAGATATTCTATTTTATTATTATATTTTTGAATACCTTCTATTTTCCTTTTCCTTTATCCTTGTTAAAGAGAAAGTAATTTCCGGTTTGTTGAGTTTTGGTAAATATCTTCCAAAGGCTCCTTTCAATTTAAAATATCCATGAACTTCGCTGTAACTGTAAATAATTTCAGTCGTATCTAATTGTATTATAAGGTATGCGGAGCACAATTAAAACCTTTAAACAATCAAAGTTTTAACGACACGCGTAGATCATTGGACACGTATGGATTCGATTCCCGGTCGGAGCAAAGATTTTGACGACAGGCGTGGCGTATTAATTAGCACACTCGTCCGTTAGGCGGAAAGTCCCGGGTTCAATTCCTGGTCGATGCAAATATTTTTTATAGCTTTCATTTGTAATATTTGAAAATTTAATTAAATATTACAAGTATTTGTTAATAAAAAGAGGCGGATATTTGCTCCGGGTGTGGTTGTTAAAGAGTGGTACAGACCGTGAAGTGACTTAGTCACGTTTCGAAATTAGGGTAAAAGTTACCGATTACAACTAGGTCGGCATAGTGGATGCGACTTCTACCATTCCTGGCCCGCAATCTAGTTTGATAACAGGCCGTTGAGCCACGATAAACAATTTTTTTTTGTTATATTTTAAGAGATATTATGGAACTCTCATTAAATTCTATATTTATCTTAATAATTTTTATAAACCTTTTGTGTCATAGTAAAACAATAATCAATATGTATCAATAATGATTGGAATGATCGGCCTACGAATAAAATTTAATTTACAAAGCGGACGACATACCAATAATATTTACAAATATTTATTCGGTAAATGAAGTGGTGTTGATCGATGAAACCGAATGTCAAACCAGATAGCTTTAACACACACAAAAGGTATTTTAAATTAAACAATTTTGTAGCTTCAAATAATTATCAATAAAATTCGGTTAATTTCAAAAAATGTTTGTGATATGACATCTGACCCCGACCTGCCTGGTGGCAAGCAGTTCACGGCTGCCTTAGTCGCCGTCACTATGCCAGCCAAAGGTTTATTTGAATTTTCTATCTTTCTATTTAAAATCGGTCCCATTTGACCGATGTGTACGCCTCTACTTTCAATCTTTTTGTTTAGTGTCTAAAGTTAACTGGTAGAGAATGTCTAACGGCATTAAATTCGCCTTTCTAATGAATGGAGGCGACTGCTACTACAGTAAAATAACTGTCGCAATCTCTAGGGCGGCCTTGTTGAAACCGACAGCTTTTAAGCTGATCCCGAAACGCGACTGAGTCACTTCTTGGTCTGTAGAATTTGAACTTTTGAAGTGAAGGTGAAGTGGTACTATTCCGGATCAGCAGACTGGGAAAATGGCCACTGTCTGCCTACCACCCCACAAAGAGAGCATATAAATACAGTTTTCTGAATTGTAGTAGCAGTGACATCCATTCATGGACCACACTCCGGCTTAACATCAAGCAGGGTGCGGTCTTATGTCGAGTCACAATAAAAAAAACTATATATATATATATTTTATTGTGACTCGACATTTGACATCGACCTGCCTGATGATAAGCAAGAGGAGATCCAAAAGTGCAGACGATTGAGACAACCGAGTTAGTACACGGTTGTCTCAGCCGCCGTCACTATGCCGGCCAAAGGTGCTCACGCATCGCTTGAAGGATCCAAGGTTATAGGAGGGAGAGAACACATGGGCTGGCAAAGCATTCCACTTGTCGATTGTTCTACAAAGAAAAGATGCACCGAACTTTTTAGTTCGACTACCGATTCTGTCGACAAAATGTGAATGCTTCCCCCGACCAGTGCGGGTGTTACGGGTGTGAAAAGACGAGATAGGAACAAGGTTAAAGAGCTCCTTGGAACATTGTCCGTGGTATAGGCGATAGAGGACGCACAGAGCCGCCATGTCTCTGCGTAATTGCAGAGGCTCCAGAGTTCGCTTAGAGTCTATACAAGTTGAAAAAAAAAAACTATTTAGATAATATTGTATCTAAATCGAGATAATTATTCATTACATATTACCATAGTAGAGTAGCTTTGCTGCCGAAATAATTGAGTGTTGGTTTATATTTTTGGTAAGTTCGTGATTTCCATCTATTAACTCAGAATTATGCCTTAATTGCATGACGAAGGATAATTTATTTGAAACAGTTTTCAGTCATGAAATATAAACGAAATATCGATTATTTTGCCCGTCGTTTTCTCATAACAATATGACAAGTACGCCCACCTATTGCGCCTAGTGTCTTGTCTATATTTGTTTTATAAATCCTTTAGTAGTGAAATTTCTTTGACATTTCCTTAGACTTGTAATTTATTCGTCATCGATGGCTCCTTCTATGGAATAAATTCCAGTGATTCCAGTTTCAAGTGATATTAATTATTATATTTAATCCTAAGTGCAATTTAAATTTCATTAAATTTAATTGTCTAAAAAATATTTTATATTTATATTTCTATGCTAAGCTACTAAAGTGCTTGTATCATAGAAACAAGACAACTAAAGTACATAAACTCAAAGATACATTGGTACCAGCAAGAGGTTTTCAACCGGTGCTCTCGGTTTGCGTAACCATTACCACTACTTTACCATTGCCTTAATTAACAATCAATCTTCTATCATCCTTTTGATGTATCTAAACAAAGGGGGGTTAAATATTAAATCTTAAATATTGTCACTGCGTCTTCAATAATACATTATTCGGTGAAATAAAACTTTTCTTTTATTGTAGAATATATATAGGTTGACTTATATATTTCATGGGTAATTAAACTCGTCACATAGTATGACGTTTATACATACGTCGTTATTACATAATTCATTTGTCACTAAGCAACAAATGTGACGGTGCCGTTGACAATTGTTATACTCCGTTGGTCGTATTCACATTCATGCTTCAATTACGTGAAATAATGAAAAACATTGTAGATGAGTTGTAGGCACGCTAACATATTTCATAGGATAACGTTACAATGGCCCGCGGCATCGTCATTTAGAAGATTACACCAATTTTATTACATCACACATTCCCACCTATTTATTTAAGAAAATACTGAGAAAGAGATTACGAGCACACCCGTTACGCGTAAAGTCCCAGGTTCGGTTGCCGGTCGGAGCAAATAATTGTTTCATAGGTTTTATTCGTAATATTTAACAATTAGATTGAATATTACATTTTTTTATTATACATTTCTATACTAAGCTACTAAAGTGCTTGTATCATAGAAACTTAACAACCAAAGTACATATATCAAAGATACATTGGTACCGGTGAGTGGTTTCGAACC
Organism: Tinea trinotella; assembly: GCA_905220615.1. NCBI lineage: Eukaryota > Metazoa > Arthropoda > Insecta > Lepidoptera > Tineidae > Tinea > Tinea trinotella. The sequence goes on from HG992311.1 coordinate 5,368,399, forward strand.
CGTGCCACTCGGCTTACGTAGCCATTGCACTGCCACTACACCACGGTCGCCTTAATTATTTGTTAATAAAAAAGAGTCAAATATTCGGCCTGGGTTGTCTAACACTACTTACAAGTGTACAGACCGTAAAGTGACTCAGTCGGGTCTTCTGAAAAGCTTTAAAGCGGTTCCGGCTAGGCTGGCATAGTACATGCGGTTGTTACTTGCAGTTATTTCACTGTACCAGGTACTTCAATTTAAAAACCGCACTTCAGCTCAACAGCAGACGAAGTGCTGTGTCGTTTATCGAACCAGGTAAAACTAGTGTGATTGTTGTAAATAACAATACAGAACCAGATCTAATTAATTTTCCAAGTTTATGAATGAGCCATTTACGTCTGAGAATAGAGATTAAATGCATGAAAGCGGTTGTTGTTTTTATTAATTAAAACGTGGACTATAAACTCACAAGAAGAGGGAAGTGTTCTACTGTTAAATACGTACTTGAGACAATGATGTTGTATCCAAAGTGTGCTGGTACGTACCCGTGGTATCAGGTTCCATAATATTTCTTGCTGCACCAACTAACAATAGCCACATTGTTACTTAGACATGAAAAAATATATGAAAATATAATGCACTTTAATTCAAGCGTCACAAGATTCATTCTTGCGCTATTAAATTCATGTAATGCGTTAGTCAATCGATACAAAGGGTGATAGTCTGCTTGATGTTCCCACGAAGTTCTTTGGTCCGCCTGAGGCCTTATTTTTCGCACAGGTTTCAACTGACGACTTATTCTATTGCAAAAAAACATTTATCTAAAAATCTTCATAGTGAATACGTACCTTAGACGTGTTAGAGGGCATAGTCATCATTCATCTTTAATGCTCACTCTCATACGTGGATGATTGATACAAGATAAATATCTACGATGACACTGTAGATCTAAAATAAACTCATTAGAATAGGGCTGCGTTGGCAGAAAAGTGAACCGACCACACCGGAAGTATAAATAGGAATATTTCTTTGAAATTGCCAGGTATTTTTCTTTTATCTCTTTTTCAAATTGGTACAAGCTAATTAATATTAAAATTATATTATTGTAGTACAGTCAATAAAGGGCGTCAAAATCGTAATTCTTTTGAAGCTATTTTTCTTTTTGTTATTTTAATTGGCTAGTGGCGCTCTATTGTCTGCCTATCCCTGTGGGAAAAATGCGTGACAATTTGATTGATTATTTCAATTGAGACCAGACCTCTACTTGTTTGATGCTAAACTCTCCCGTCTAAGCTTGCCACCGGCGCCGACTGAAACATTTCAATTTACGGTTATCTTAGTCGTGGTCACAATGCCGGCCACTATGTTATTAGTTCATAATTAAAATTTTCCTAAATTTCTTTTCCTTACGAAGTGTTTAAGTTAATCGCTAAGACTTGGGTTATAATTGAATTGGAAGTTTGAACGTTAAAACAATGTTTTACAGTTTAAAATAGGTTGTTGAAATCACAAAGCTTGCAACCCTCAGGCGTTCAGGGTGAAGACTACTTGAAGAGAAAATTACTTTGTACTATTTCCTGACTTTCGCGCTACTTTATTTCTATTACCACTCCATTTCGCTTCACTCGCATTTTAATCTCCATACCTATTTATAAAATAATTTGTACTTCCTAGAATTATAAAAAAAAACACCTGAATAAGCAAAACATTTTGGTTTCCAGTAATTTATGCCTTTGTTTTCATTTCCGTTAATGTTTTTTAAAATGACTTCTATGAAATGTATTTTTCTTACATTTCTATACTAAGCTAGTATCATATGATATGCTAGTATAATAGTATCATAGAAACAGGACAGCCAAAGAACTATATCAAAAATTCATTGGTATTGCATTTAAAGTGGGAGCTCTTGGTTTGAGAGGTCATTCCACAACCCCTAACTACACCGCGGTCGGCTCGAAATTAGTTTAAACATCTTCATTATTTAATGATTTGTCTACGTGCTCGAATAACGTACGAACGAGAACAGACGATAATGAGGTTTTCAGTTGGCTCACGTCCTGAACCATTCAATTTCCAAAAACGAGTTTATTTTTATGCGGAATACGAAAATATTAATTCCATGAAAGAGAGCCATTAAGAATATTTGATAAGAAAATTGTTCGTCGGTTGATATTTTTTTTCTTTCCTATCGCTGTTAAAAATGTCACAGAACAATGTCTTGAATAAACTTATTATTACGATCCGTCGCGATACAATTAGGAAATTTATAAATGGATTTATGGACATAGATTTATAAATGGAACAAGTATTTTTTTATTGTGGCTAATATGATAGGACCCTACTCGTACCTGATGTTAGTAGGGTCCACAAGAATGTAGGCTACTGTTACTACAGTTAAATTGGACCTCCTCGGTCGAGGTCAAATGTCGTGTCACAATAAAAAAAATTAGCAATTTTCTTTGTAAAACAATCGACAAGTGGAATGCTTTGCCAGCCCATGTGTTCTCTCCATCCTATAACATTGGATCCTTCAAGCGATGCGTAAAGAAGCACCTTTGGCCGGCATAGTGACGGCGACTGGGGCAGCCGTGAACTGACTCGGTTTTTTCAGTCGTCGTCACTCTTGGATTTCCTCTTGCTTATCGTGCGGGGCGAAGTCAAATGTCGTGTCACAATAAAAAAATATATAAAAAAGTAGTATTCACTATGCTGACTCTGTTAGAACCGGCAATTTTAAAGTAAATGACCACCAACTGTCTTATTAATATATCTATCCACCCTTATTTACAAAATCTCAGTTTGTGACTTGGTTCTTGAATCGCCGCCGAGTTTTAAGTGTAGTGACATTTCCAAAACAAAACCAAACAAGGAACTTAAAGGTGAATAGTTTATTAATATAAATCCTACTTAAATATTCACACGTACTGCATTACGAGGTCGAAAATATTTACAATCTAATCTGATATAGGGTTCAGTTTGAGGCTTTGCTTCGGCCAGCTTATTTGTGGGCCATGAATAATGACGATAATCAAATATTAATATATTCAAAAAGCTTTTCTCATTGTTTATTAATTTCGAAATTAATGGAACTATGTAAATTTCTTTTATTACTGTTTTGAATTTCCCTTATTCAGCTTTTTTACGTAAAATATTTTGTGAAAGATTGAATAATTAAGGTTTTTCGTGCGGCTGGCATGTGGGGCTAAAAACCCGCTTTAATCATGTCATTATACTAACCTTATTATTTTGTATTTAAATTACTAGTTTATATTTGAGAATAGATGAGCGATCAACGAATTTATTCGAACATGTTTCGTTTAGTAAGAGCAGAAGCGGCGTGAGACACGTACTTCGACCAATAAACTTTTTTCTTGTAATACTACGTGATGGCACGTAAGATACCCATTTCTACGCTGAAGTGCTGTCCAGCAATCTAACGTACAACAATTACCACAATCACCATACAAATAAAATAGCCTAAATTATTTAACTATTATATTTAGTTACTTGTCTTACTAAATAGTTAAATTGCAACAACCCTCGTCTAAAAGAAATCTCGTGTATTTATAATTCTTTTTAAAACTACAAAGCATAGCGTATAAATTATGTAAATGAAGAATTCCCGCAGAAAATAACAATAAAGTCGCCAAGACATTATGTACTTAGACCTCTTATTTTAATCTCGAACAATGTCACCCATACAAATTAAAATTTGCATTTATATCGTTCTTGAATACAACGTCTATTTATCTATAGCTGGATATATCACAAACTTGGACACTTTCATTAGTATTTTCATAGTGGATGTGACTGCTACTTACAGTTAAAACTGTAGTACAGTCACCTCTATTCATTCCATTACCACAACACCACGGTTGTATATAATTTACTTCACTATATCGGCAAAAACCTTGCACTATCATTTAAAGGATTTTGGCCTCCCAAGGTAGTTTTTAGACTTAATGTCGAAGGCTCCATTTGTGGGGTCATACGCCTGCCACGCGACGGACCCGGCAGCTGCACGGAGAATCCAAGAAAACGGAGAAAATTGTCTCTCTAGGTTACAGATATTTTTTTTATTCGCGGTTTTGTAATACGAGTTGGTCAAATGCACGGGCACATAAATGATTCAACGTTGTTGCATTGCTATAACTATGTATGTAGTATGTAGGTATACGTCTAGTACTCTTACATTCCGAACATTCAAGGCTAAACAGAACTTGAAGCAACAAAATGTCGAGTGTTGGCAATATAATCATTTAAGATACGGTACATAATAATCATTCATCATTATGAATAATGTTTACGACAAAATAACTGTGTATTCTTTATTTTATTGGAATTCAACATCTGACCTCGACTTACCATTGTAAGTAACAAGTGGAAGTCGAAGACTTAAAAACTATTAATTTTACGGTTGCTTTATTTATTGTCTTTATGCTGGCCCAAAAAAATCATTTTTTTAAATATTATGAATTCATTTATTTGTTGAGATTCTACATCTGACATCGACTTGCTTGGTAAGTAAGGGAGACCAAGGGGACCAAGAGTGCCGACGACTAAAAATACGTTAACGGTTGCCTCAGTCGACGTCACTGTCGGGCAAAAATGTATATATTGTATAAATTTAAATGAATTTAAAAATATGATGACAAAACATAAATTTTACTTAATAATTTTATTTCTATTGTTTGCGAGCATACAAAGAAGGGAAACTCGTATTACTAAATTGTCATTGTGTTGTTTGAAATATAAGTTTATTTGTATAAATATGCGCACGGATATTAAACATCCGACGTACTGATATTATCTATAATACAATATAATGTATTATGTATTTTATATAATAAGACATTGTTATTGTATTGAATTACATACAAATGCGTAATGGTCAATGTGATCCACTAATTATGTTCTTTCATTAGTGTAACAACGAACGAACGTCTCATAGTTTCTTCCAGTTAATCTGCTCACGACTTTCGTAAATAAATACTGGTGCCTACGTCTGGTTCGTTACCAAGAACAACCACTTGTCGTTTTTTGGCCAAGTGTCCACGTAAACACAATGATATTTTTTTGTATTCGTCATTTGTATTCGATGGCTCGTATTAACTTAATAAGATCCAGAATTGTACGAACTTTTTGATAATCAAGTATTTCTCTGCGCTGCGGGTTGATTCTCAGTCTGAACTCGTACTGGCTACAAAGTTGCCAATGCCTATACTGCTAAGCGAGCGTTTTTAGTACTGTTTAGTTTTCCTATCTTCCTTTTTTCTTTGGCATGTGCACTTAAGAAATAAATACAGTCTACTTTTATTTTTCATTAATTTAACGTTAAAAATAAATTTTAGCAATGATGCCTTCATCGCTTCTGCCTATTCTTGTGAAAAATGTATCTTGACAATTTGATTTGAATATTTGCAATAAAACAGAGCAGTGGTGATTAGTCTGTAATCAGAAAATATCATTCAGTTCCTTTTAAAATAATAATTCTTACTGTATTGAAAATTTGATATTTTACATATGTTTGTTCAAAGGGCTATACATATATTCGTTTTATTATATTATCATACTATTTCATAGAAACTGGGCGAACAAAGTACATATATCTAGGTACGGCAAGTGGTTTTAAACCAGGAGTTCTTGGTATGACTATTTTACTACCACTATACCACAGTCGCCTTATAAATGTTTTGTAAGTGATGAATGATTTTAATACATTTTTAGACAAAAATTATACTATATACACATGTATGTATGTATGTACGATAATAGTGTATAGTTATTAAAGTTTAGTAGCATAAAACAAGGGCGTAGTGTTGCTAAGACATTTTGTAAACTGATCAGCCATTCCACTCCACTTGGCACACTGCTTATGAACGCAAGACAGGTCTTACATACTGACGCTTGCAAGCATTCCTTTCAAAAATATCCGTCTTGAATTAATAATTAAGCGTCAAAGGCCTCTGCTAAGAATACGTTTTGCAGTCCTTTTTACTTTGCTCGTGTGCTTTGTAAATATTTACTCATTGTCTGATTGTGTTCTGTCAACTCGTTACCAACTTTAGGGTTTAGTTATAAATAGACGCGAGTCACTGAATTTTACATTCACGTTTGCTTTGTGAATTAAATTATTATTACTTTGTGTTCAGATCGTTTTTGAATGCCTACTTTTATTAATATTAAACACATGACATTTTAATTAATAATTAAAATAAACTAAAGCTGGTTTTAACCATAGAGTTAAATAGAATAGGGTCTTTAACTTAACGTGTTTTTACTTACCTTTTTATTACGTAAATAAATATTTGGCCCGAATCCGTCTACTTTCGTCTCTGTTGCAAGAGCCGTGGTCATAGGAATTCGGCTAACACGCGTTTTTACAACTACACACGTATATTATTTGGTCTTCCTTGGCTTGAAGTCGAGACACAATAAAAAAATATACCACACTGACAGCGTTTGAAGTTTTCTTAGACGTAATTATTAGAGATAACGACTCGACTTTTCAACCCGAGTTAAACCGAGTTGAGACCTAAACCGAGTTGGATCGGTTACCATCTACAATAAACCGGTGAACTATATATATTTCTCTCAGAAATTTATTTAATCATAATTGACATCCGAAATTCTATAGCAAACCATACTGTGTATTAGGTAATTTAGATTGTCGGACCGAATTGTCAACTCGGTTTGTTAACCGGTTCGAATAGAATTCAACAATGCGGTTTGCAAATCAAGATATCTATATTTTTGAATCGACCTAACTCGGTTCAAAAAAATCGACATCGTTCCATCTTAATAATACGGATTAATTAATAAACGGATTCATGTACCTTAAACAGTGTAACATAATATTGTACTTTTAAAATATGAAGTTTGTCTTAATTTCATTCTCTTTACAATGTTTTAACCGTAGCATTTTTTCCTTGTGGTAATGAGAAAACTTTTCACTTATAAGAAACGACCTTCTTGCGTCGAGAAAGTAAACAAGTATTAAGCGTAAAACCACTCTCTTAAAAAAATTGTTATGCAGGCAGGTGTTCGTCGGCCGAGTCTTGGTTTTTTTCGTGCCTCAAGAGAAGTATGGCTAAGTCGAAAACGTTGTAAGAAGTCATTCGACAATGAATTTGTTTTAAAGCTTTAATTAAACAGTAAGTACTGTTAATTTTTATTACGGTCCCATCTCCTGTATGAATAAATGATAGACAATTAATGAAGTTCTTTTATTACGTTCAGCAATTCAAGCAAATTGAACCTTATTGCTAATGAAATAAGATTGTAGACAGCAATAAAAAGTTATTTTAACCGTTATTCACAGTGAATAATATGTAAAAATACACACACCTATTGTGAGGCATGCTAAAAGTGAAAGGTATAGCTAATTTTGTTAGTATAACTTGTGTATTTGACCAACTTCGCTTCGTGATTTGATCGAGACACAGTCTGCGCCCGCGCCTACTTTTAAACCTTGTTCGCTGGTTACCTGTTCAGCCGGTAGTACGCCCTCTTCGCCCGCATTCGCTCTTTCTCTTTCTAACATTAGTTTTAGGCTATTTCATGTTTCTGGTTTCACTGTGCAACGCTGCAACGTCGCATTTATCTACTTGAAACACAATGTGGTCGTTTTTGTACCTGAGCTGAGACACCAAACGACTTATAACATAATTCTGAGTTAACTGTTACGTACAACACCGTTTCTGAAATGACAAAGGTGATGTAGGTATGAAAGATGTATTTTAGTATAGGCACTATGCATTTCAATAGAAATAAAAATTCAAAGTAAACTTTTAATAACATGTTTTTATGTTAAGAACTTCACAGAAAACTTTAACTTCATTTAAAATATAAATACTTTGCTCCAACTGGTATCGACTTTATGAACTTTGACAATTTCCTTAAAGATTTCAAAAAGGAAATAAAATACAGACAGCGCTCCTGGCTTTGGTAATAAAATTCCACTGTCACCTATCGATTTCTAATTCAAAGCGATACTTTAGTGAATTTATCAAATATTGCGCTATAAAACATACTTGTTTTTTAAAATGTATTTATTAAAAAACTTAATGCACAAGTACAAAGGCCGACTTAATCCCAAATGCATTTCCTACCAGACTTTACATTTACCTCTAGGATATTGATGCGACGATGCAGATGAGGAAGTTAGATGGTTCTTTTACACAATAAATTGCCTCTACGAAAGAACCAAAAACTGGTAAATATAAAGAATTTGATTGAATCGTTAGTGAACACGCTACGACGACCCAACAGGCATCCTCAGCGGCGGATGTGTGGAGAGATGCGCGGGAGCAGGGTACGCTGCACATGTTATAAGTTTTTTCACAAGCTGCATGTAGGTACCCATGCTGACGTCCGCGACGCCACATGTGTGCACATTAGTTAAGTTCACACTTCAAATGCATGCACCTATACCAAATATGAGTTGATTTCTTCCGTTTCACGTCTATTTTAGGTACAAGCGATGTATCCTGGTGTTAAAAAATAGATCATTAAAAATATCTATTTACACTTCGCTGTATTATCTTCCGTTATACGATCTAACAAGATAATTAGGTTTTTGGCAGATAATTGGTTTGGGCACATTAAAAGGATAGATAAAAGGAGACTGACAAAAGACATTTGTAAATCAGCCCTTAGTGGAAGGCTAAAACAGGGATGACCTAGATGATAGTCCCTCGATCATATCAGGAACATTGTTAAAAAGACAGGAATCGCAGTCCCCGTAACGAGAAGACAGCTCCCATCGTAAAGATCGCGGGAAGTGGTGATGTTTTGACTTTTTTATCCCTATATGAATAGAGGCGTGACAGTCTGATTTCATTTTTAAATTAATAGAAAAAAGAAATATGGTAATATTACATAGGTAGATAAAAGCAAATAATATTTTGCGTTTCGTTGATCAAAATGCAAAAAATAGAACCCTTGTCATTGAGAGCAAACGCTTGTCTGTTCCAACCGCCGCAGTCCTTTATCTCTGAGAATATAATAGCGGAGAAATTTAGATAAAATCTGCCGCAAAAGTAGTTAAATCAATTTGCCTCTGATATTGAGGAGAAATTCAAAATCAGATATTCCTTTATACCTAAATGGGGCCGATTTCAAACGCTTGTATACGATACTCTACATTTCAATTTAAAACCTATTGTTTTTTTTATTTAAATATAAATTACAAATATGAATTTGTATCAAATTCTAACGCTGTTAAAACTTGTCCCGTTTTTTTCGTATACATATACTCATGTAATAATTGAGCATCAAAAATTTTTGCTTACTTCCCAGGTAAGCATTCTCCATACATAGACACGTTTATAAAAAGAAAGTTTTTTAAAATAAACCTACAACACGCTTAGCAAAATTTGAGTGAGCAAAAAGGGTCCCTCAGGGCAGGTACAAATTTTGTTTTTGATGGCATCCATCTTCTGCAGATATTAGTTTCTCTTTAATGTTTTTTCGAAGCCACTCTATTCGAACCTAAACTCACGGAACCATCTTAACCTATATGAAAAAGAAAACAGATTTATTTACTTTGCCCAGTTTAAGTACATTTGTAGGTATATTTATTATACACAAATTCTGTTAAAATAAATAAAGAAACTACACTTCATAAACGTTGTTCGCAGTTTTACTAAACCATTTTAAAGTTTAATTGGGTTCGTTGCTTACTAACTGGGATTAACGGCCCTTTACGGAAATAACATTTGCATTAGTGTTATGGACTAAAACAGTTTTTCGACCTCAAAAACAACAGAATTTCTGACTTTTAAAAGTAATGTTCAAAAGTAGGGTACCAGGTATACTCTTGTGATTGTTACAAATCCCATCTTTTATAATTACCTAAATGTAGCGAAGAGATATAAAAGGAAGTGTTCAAGTGAAATCAGCGGATATTTAATTGCCGTTCTGGTTTTCATTAGATTAATTCCGGTCTGTTAGCACAGCATGTTCTCAGTTTAATTTTTTTAGCACCATTTGTTTATTGAAAGAATCATTTATAGATGGACTCAATACACACAGACAGTTAATAGGCTTATGTAGAACGAAGACAAAATATGCCTTCTCCTAGAGCAGTCATTAAGTAAAGATTTGAATTAGGCCCTACAAAACTTATCGTATATTTCAAGCATAAGTCTACATTTCTGTCAAAAGTCGTTTACTAAACTGCTAATTTATGACCAGGCATCTGAAATCTGTATAATATTCCCAAGATGGAATTTAATTATTATATATTTGTAAAGGGCGTTCCTTAAAACAAAGGTAACGAACTGAAAATTGTATTCTTATCCTCAATTACCTTGACTTCGTCTGTTCTGCCACTTATGAGCTTAACTTTAACTTTCTTACACTCGTACACCTTAACCATATGGAACATTTTCTATGCAAAATTTTATTATTAAAAGGTAGAGAACGTCATTCAGGGAATGTCTTTTGTCTACATTTTATCTTGTAAACTTTTTACGTTGTTCACTGCAAATGTGTTCTTACTCTTATGTCTTTACTTTTTCATGTTCTAAACTAGCAGAGACGTGGGCTACTGCTTGTTAAATGTCTCGGAGAAGTTTACGATATTAGCGGTTTAAAATCTACTATATGACATCACAACTTAGTAATTTTAGTACAAAACCATGTGATGGAGTGTTGCAAGCATATTGGTAGACATAATGCAAATGCACCAGCCATAAATACAGTTACTGCATCGTATTTAGGTTTATTATGGTAAAACAAAATATAAACATAATTGAATGTTGGTGTGATATCCTGCATAGTGTCATCCCGTGAAGAGCTATTTGGAACACCGCCGCCGTAATAGAGCGATAAAGAGTGCACTATATTCCGCTTTGCATCAGATGGATGCTGTCACATGCCGCGCTCTAATAAAAATGGATCTAGCAAGTCACTTAACATTTTTATCTCAAAACGAAATCATTTGTTTTGTGAACCTTAGTATTTGACTCTAAAATGCCAGAATTAACTCAAATAGCCGGTTGTACCAAAAAATAATAATTTACGAATTTGTAAAAAGTAACGTATAAGTAAAAGAAAAAAGGAACCACTCTTTAACTTTACAATTTACATTAACGTTTTACGAATATTTTATAAAAGTATTTTTTTGTCATTCATTATATGCGCGATGCCTTCAAGTTCCGATATTGGAATAATTGAATACCCCATTTAATTGAATACCACAACAACCCAATTCACGATTTCGTAATAGTAAACGTAATAGAAGAAGTATATAGTAAAACTAAATTGGTAAATTGAAACTTTTTTGGTACAACCGGCTGAAAGTCTTCCCTTAGAAATTCAACGAGGAAAGTTTTCAACTTATTGGGAAGTGAATATTAATAAAGAAAGAGGATGTGTGGTAATAATAATAAATAAGTATCGTTCGATAGTAGACAATAGACGTGTCAGTCTCTTAATATTAATACGATTGACAGCGATGACTTTCGGAAGTACCAATTTGACAATTATCGGGTATATGCTGGATGAAAATCGGGTCAAGAGTGTAACTGATATTTTACTCTGTGATCGTTTGGGGCCTAATTTTTTATTGTAACTCGACATATGACCCCCTTGATGTTAAGCTGGGGTGTGGTCCATTAATTGATGTCACTGCTACCACAATTCAATGACTGTAAGCAGCATGCACATTCACTATGCTGGCCTAGTTGGAACCGGTAACCTACAAGCTCCCGAAACGCTACTAAATCACTTCACGGTCTGTATACTACCCCGGATTGGCAGACTGGGTGGGTACCACTGCTTACCACTCTTTAAAACAGAGGGATATAACACTACATTAATTAATTATTAAGCATGTATCAAGCGTAAGGTGTGTATTATTTGGTAATCAGCACGTGCCCGTACACCTCACGCTAACACTCGATTAGTACAATATAAAGTGAAGCCGGGACATTGGTGCTCGTGTGCCGATTTATTACATTTATGAACCCTTTAATTATAATTATTTATGACGCGATAATAGCCGCGCCTGTTACAAAGAAAACAAAATATTACCTAAACGACATACGAAGGACACGGAAGCGTTTGGTGTTGACTTACTTTTTTAGCCTACGTGTTGTTTATGAAGGTAAGCTTTTTTTTAAAACAGTATCTCGTCAAAATCTGACAGTTTCTCGCCTAATGTTTGGCTGGAGTTCGGTACAAATAATTACAAGTACACTTAAAATTGGTGATACGCATTGACAAACTGAGCAAACGACCGCCAACTGTCTGCCTACCTCTCTTAAAATGTAAATGTACCTATTATTTTAATGTTAAGTTAATATTTATTTATTTTAATCGCGACCCTGGTGTAGTGGCAGCGCAATGGTTACGCAAACCGAGAGCACGGGTTTAAAACCATGCCAGTACCAGTTTGATATAAATATATACTTTGGTTGTCCTGTTTCTATGATTCAGGCACTTTAGTAGCTTAGTATAGAATTGTAAATAAATAAATTTGTTTACTAATCGAATATGAACAATATCTGAAAGTATTAAAATTAAATTTCACTTATAAATAAACATACAATTTGCCACATGAAAGTGTCATTATAGACGTAAGTAAGGCTTTAATTCCATTAACTAAAACAATTATAGCCACAATTATTTTCAACTCGACGACAATCCACATAATTTTAGAAATGTGAACCAATTCTACACGTTGTTTTACTCGCTTTTCCCTTTTAAATGTATTATTCCGTTCTGTGCAATAAGTTCTTATCTAATTGCTTACCACCGCGTTTAGTGCTTCTAACAGATAATGTGCTGAGATTTACTGATAGAAGATTGAGAATGTGGGAATGATTTGGGCACATTGAGGGAATGGATTAAAGAAGATTAGCGAAAGAGATTTATAAAACGGAGGAGTGTGGAAGAAGAAAACGGGGACGATCCAGAATCAGCAGTGCCCATAACCATAGAGTAGGTATAGTATGAATAGAACTGTGGATGTGAAGGAAATGAGAGAGATCAACCCGTGATAATTGATGATGATTTATTCATAGCTTTTTTTGTAATATTTCATAATTAGATTGAATAGGTATTTCAAATATTTGTTATTAAAAAGAGGCGGATATTTGCTCCGGGTTTGGTTGTCAAAGAGGCAGAGTAGTGCCCAGTCTGCCGAATCGGTCTGTATGGTTAGTGCCACCATTTACATGTATACAGACCATAAAGTAATTTAGTTGCGTTTCGGAATCAGCTTGTAAGTTGCAGGTTTCAGCTAGACCGTTATTTGCAGTTATTTACCTGTAGTAGCAGTCGCCTCCATTCATTGGCTACTTTCCAGCTTAACATCAGGCGGTTATTTTTAGCTTATTTTTATATTCCTACGGTCAACTTTAATTAAATAAATACATTTCTATACTAAGATACTAAAGTGCTTGTATCGTAGAAACAGGACAACCAAAGTACATAATATATCAAAGATACATTGGTACCGGTGGGTGGTTTCGAACTCGTGCTCTCGGTTTGTGCCACTACACCACGGTAGCCCTAACTTATATATAAATAATGGGCGTTAAATATTAAAAATATTTAATTTTGTTCGTCGAGTATAATCTTCGTGCCAGCCTTGTCATGGTTGAAATATCCAAGTAACCTGTCGCTAAAATTTGGTGTGAAAATTTCTACTTCAGTGAACGAACAGAAATTACGTTGCTTTGTTTTCCTTTAGTGCCAAGTTGTCATGTAAAATAAAATAAAACAAAATAACTGGAATTGGAAAGAACTGGAAAAAGTAAAAGGTGCCAGCGAAAGTTACTTAGTATCACTACATCCGATCTCGGTTCTAAGAGATGGTCAACGAAACTAATTCATTAATAGATTTCATGGAGTAACCTTATAGTCGTAGGTTACTCCGTCGTCCATCGCGATTGACGACAGGCGTGACTCATTGATCATATTTGTTATGCCTCCAGGGTTCGATTCTCGGTCGGACCAATTATCAAAGAGTGGTAAGGTCTGCCAATCTGTGAAATTACTTAGTCGCGTTTCAGGATTGGTAAGTTGTCGGTTCTAACTAGGCTGGCATAGTGGATGTGAATGCTAATTAGTTATTTAACTATAGTATTAGTCGCCTCCATTCATGGACCGAACTCCAGCTTAATATCAGGCGGGGTGCTGTTATATGTCGAGTCACAACACAAAAATGATAGATTGATAAAACATATAGGTTAGTTGTAAGAAAATGCCTAACAGGCATTAAACTCGCCTATGTACCTATTTTTAAGATATTCGTGCATAAAAGATTTTTATAATAATAAATAATGGATTATATCAATCAATCAAATTGTCACGCTTTTTCCCCACAGGGATAGGCTCTGTGGTTTCATGGGCACTAGGCAACCTAGCTTTCTTGAGGATGTCTCCAATTTGGTTGGAAAACGATCTCGTATGTATAAGGAAAATTATACACGCATTAGTAAATTATTCTGGGCGGTCTTCTGTGAATTGCGGACATTCGTGTTTGGTTTTAGATAATAGATACTTCGTTAGCAACCGTGGTCCCAAATCAACAATAAATAAAACTAGATCGTAAATCGCCAACAATTAGCATAATCCGATTAGAAATTTGCTTTGTTCAACATATTTTAATATTGTTTGTTTTTCATGGTTTTATGCTAAATCCCCGACCCTTTACCTTTTAATATGTATACATGCAAATTATATAAAATGGACGCAAGATAATAACTTAGCGATAACTCATGTACAGGTACAAACTACAAAGAGTTCGTAAGTTCATATGCATAGCCGCTTAACGTATATCATTAGTACTTTGAGGTCAAATAAACAAGGTACCTATATGTAGACATGTTAGTTAGCAAGTCGTATTGAGTCTCAGACTTGGCGACTGGCACTCAAGTGTGTCGAGTTGACTCGAGGGAACGGTCACGACCGTTATCGACACGGAACCGGTATGGATTGTGGATACCTTTGCACACATGCCCACCTAATTGGCTATATACATTCGTAATATACTAACATTCTCAATATGAACCTTATCATTTTATAAATAAGTGTTACAATAGCATTTACTGAATAAATTTGCGACCAGAGCTGCTTTTGTCACCTCGATCGCTTCTCGCTGTGGTCGTCGCATCACAGAACGCGGCGCTGGCAAATCTGTGAGCCTTTTTAAAAGTATTTTGAACGTGAAAGCAAATGAACCCGAACCGGATTGAATTCTTGCTGAGTGTTTCATTTAAATTGTTGCCTGAAAGCACTTCGCTGTTTCCAAAAATATATTTCGCTTTTAATTCTCATTGAATTAGATAGATAGGAGTTCCGAAATGTGCCTAAAGCATTCCTTGATTTATTCGTATAGTGCCCAGTCTGCCGATCAGGGGGAGGATCACCACTTACAAGATCTTGAAGTGACTTAGTCGCGTTTTGGGATCAATTTATAAGTTACCGATTCGGAGTAGGTCGGCATAGTGGATAGTGGAGGTCGTCAATAATACTGTTATTTGTTTGTAGTGGTTAACCTCCAATTATGCACCGCACTCTAGCTTAGCATCAGTTGGGGTGTTGTCATATTTCGAGACACAATATTTTTTTATTGTTTCTTATTGAATCACATTATTAGCCACATTATTTTTGTATTTTCTTATTGAATTAGAAAGGAATTGGGAAATGTTTATAAAGAATCTCTCGATGTATTTGATATATCAGATGTATACCGTATGTGATTATTTTAGGTACCGTCTATACGCATGGGTCATTGGTTCTTGAAATTTTCGACACGGAAGCCAGATGCTACAACGCCCAGTCAACGTGGCTTATCTCTAAAACTGGCTGAAAGTTTACAGTTTACGTGCCTTCTGTATCTATTATCGGACGTTTGGTGAATTATGTTATCCATATTTCAATTTGTATTATCGTGAAAGAAATTTATTCTGTCATATTGCCTTCATTCGTCAAATGTGTGGGCAACGTTGGGCACGTGACTTACATATTCTACGTGTCCTCTATCAGTCAGATTACATCATATTTTACTATTGGGGGAGATGTGATTTGTTCAAAAATTTGGGTTAATACTTTCCATAGAAGAGACAAAGGTTTACTGATTACATACAATAGGACTTTTATTTTATTATATTCAACTGTTTTAGGACCCGCGTGATCCCGGGTTAGATTCCCGGTCGAACCAAAGTTTGTTTCAAAGCATTTAATAGTAAAATTAGATTGGATGAACAAATATGTTTTTAAACAAGCCGATTGTTGGTGGTATGACGATCCGGGATAAAACCACCACTTTTAAGAATTTCAAGTGTCTGAGTCGCGTTTTGGTATCAACTTACAATCCCAATATATTAGATGAATCTGCTACTTGCATTTATTTAAATGTAGCTGCAGCCACCTACGTTCATAGAAGCGCCGATGTTTACATTTAGTTTGAATATATCGAAGGACATTTAACAACAAAACAATACCGAAGTCACAATTTGCACATTATTGATATAAAATATATACTTACAACTGAAAAATATATACTTTGAGGCTGTGCGATTGTTTGAAATATTGTTCTTGGTAACAGCGAAAATTACTAATACCCCAGATAGTTAAAAGTTTTTGAGATTAAGTGGATCATTATACAGTTTCTGGCATTAAAGAGAAGGGTTTCTGAATATCGATATATGCTAATAATTAATATATGTCTATCACTGTTAGAAATAGAAAGGTTCATTTATATGCACGAGGTAGTGGCTATGCGACGGCGTGCTGACGACTTAGAACTACTCACAAGTGTTGTTGACATTCGCTATAAACTTAGTTAAGACAAGTTCAGCTGCAAAAAGCATAAGAAAGAGTTTATATTATTATATTATTAAGAGTCGGCATCAGTCCTCGACTTAAACACCCTTACCAAGTCAAAAAGCGCTTCGCTTAAATAATCCAAAGTTATTAGTTGAGAAAATCTTTCTACTTGTCGATTGCTCTACAAAGAAACGACGCGTCGATTTAAGTTCGACCGCCAGCCTATTTGAACATAAACAAATGAATTTGATATTTAGGTCGACATAAAAAGCGTTGTGGGACGACAGATTTATGAAAAGCTTGCTCCCTTGGCCGCAGTCGTCGCATTGAAGCCGTTTTTTACCGCTTCACCCGGGTAATTGCTCCTCCGACTGTTGACAGAGGAGATATCTTGAAAGGCCGGCGACGATTTGTAATATAATTTGTTCCCAAGACTATTTAGGCTGAATACTAAAAGTCTTTGTGAAAATATTCTACCTTCACGACTACAGGCTTAATTCTTTACAAAATTAGATTTCACGTGCACAATTTTAGTCGTTAAAGTTCAGAAACTTAACCTTTTGAAAGTCCTTTTTACATTCATTCTTTGAAGTATAAAGAGGGAATACCTACCTTCTTAATTTCATTGTCATTAAGGCTTAGTATTAAGCTTCTGTTAAATATTTACAGAAAAAGGGCTTCAATTTTAATAAATTGTTTGAATTATTCAAATTTGTTTAACGGTTATTTGTGTGACGTCTTTAGCAATAAATATTTTAATATACAATGTTTAAAGCTTTTAGGGGGCGGCAAAGAAATTGAATCCACCTTAAAATTACTCAAACAAAATACGCTTTTCGCCAACAATCCATTAAAAACTGTCTGTATCGTGTTTCCTATCTACCCTTTAAAAATTACAACAGCGAAAAAAAGTATTGAAGGTGTACACAGATTAACATTAAAAGTGCTGTATTATCAATCTTATTACATTGTGATATGGTTTATAATTGAATCTTATGACATTTAGAATCGTCGCCCCTCCTTGTAGATCGTCGATCCCTGACATTATATGTTCAGCTGTCGATTTATATGAAACAATAACCAAAGCTATTGTTGATTGCAGTATTTACCAATGCGGACGTTCAACTCGTCAAATATTCAACTATGATAACAACATAACATCCTACAATTCCTAGTAATACATACACACAAGCAATGTCTGACATTTCATTTCAACTAAACCGTTGCAACATGTTCGCTAACAATAACAAAATGATCGTTACATTTTTATTTATTATTGTGGCTCGACATATGACAGCCCCGCCTGATGTTAGCTGAAGTGACGGCCAGGAATGAAGGCGGCTAATAACTGCAAGGAGTCGCATCAAATATGCCGACCTAGTTAAAAAAGGCAACTTTCTAGCTTTTCCGAAACGCTATTCAGTTACTTTAACGGTGACGGTGTTACTAAATATTGCCTCTAAAATACTATCTTGTATTGAAAATGTTCACATTTTACATAGTCCAACTTCTATAAAAATAATTTTGAAAAAGAGACATAAAGTAACACGATATCAACTTTGGCTAGTGGTGGCAGTTCAGGGAGAGTCGGTTCATGAGCGTCGCTTAAAAATGGTTCAATTTACAGCTGCCTCGGTCGCCTTAAATTAACATTAATATATATATTATACTATATGTACGACTAAAACATATTTTTACGAGTATATAAAAATATGTAAAAGTTGTTGTTTGTTTTTCGTATTAATAGGAATACAAATGTAGAAGTTTGTTGTTTCCTGGATACGGAAATGGTTTGCTTTCAAATGCAACTTTTGTTGTAAATTGGGACTAGGAATATTTGATTTGGGACTAGAAACTTTATGGAAATTAATATCTGTATTTTTTAATAAACATTACATAAATATTTTTACATAATAGTAACTTTTGGTATTTGCAATGCTAGTATGAATTGAATAGAACAACACGCGTGCACATACAGATCAACTGCGACCCGGGGTCGAACCCGATTTGACGCTTAAAGTACATACATACTATTACGTACTTTTATAAAATTTGAACGAGCGAAACATCTCTAGTAGCCTATTGAATATTTGCATCCGTTTGAGGTCGTGCAACCAGCTGAGGACAATTAAAACCAGTAGACATGTTCCCTTCTATTCTTTTAGATACGAGTACCTATTTACTTTCAATTTTATTGCAAAGTAGAAATGTCGGGTTACTGCAACTGTGACCTAAATGACAGTAGCCCCTTGTTGCTGCATACAATATAATCCAATTTAAATTGTATACCTACCCGTAGTAACTATTACATTACCTAACCAATGACTTCCTGTACTCACGTAAAACATTTTACCTTTAAAAGTATAAAGATTTCTAAAAGTTCTTTTTTTCATTACGCAACTGTTTTCTTTTCGTGCCACCGATACACAGCAGCCGTCTCAAAAATGATTGAAAGATTTAATCTTTGCCTACCTATTCAAACTTACTTTAAATATAACATCTAAAATATAAAAGTATATTCATTCTACTGTTTATTGTAATCTTTTAACACCTTTTTTGTGTAGAGCCTTAATCCCGAGGTTCATAATTTTTTTAAAACCTTTTTCCTTATCGTAAAGAATGCTTTTGGGTTTACGAGTCGAGTCGAAACTGACGGTCAGTAGAAGGTTGTCAAACCGGTTCTTCAGCGCACGTGTGCTGTACGAAATCTATGCCGTCGGGGGCCACCATTATAGCTATCTACCTATCTATGGACTTTCTACACATTCCATTTATATATGTATATTCTTATCAAATAATAGATTTCATTAATTTAAATAAAGGCGTACTGAAGTGATGTTTGAGGGTTCTTTCTAAAGCATACGTGATTATTTCGATATATTCAACACGTCTGTGTACAATATCTGTATTAACGATATCTATCTAATTATTAATCTAAAGTCCTTTTTCTTGTTTTACAGTAATAAAGTAATATGACATAGGTATATTTGAAAAAAAAAAAAAAACAATAATGTATTAAGTGAAAAAATCTTATTAGATTTGCCATTTTAGTTTATAATAGCTTCTAGTTAATGTTATAATATTCTCTAGAATCTTCCAAACTTCCACGTCATGACGATCTTAAAGCGTTCGCCGAAGTGGTAGGGTTGGCTTAAGCAATGACTAAGGTCTGCTTTTAAAAGAGGCTTAAAAATAAAATTCAATCTTTTATGACATGAGCAACGTTGTTAATAAATTTTACTTATATCCGTGTAGTTTATGAGTAACAAGATTTTGGGTTTTTCATGTAATATTCAACAACAATATGAATCAGTAAAGTTTTAAAATTTTTAAAGCTTTCACCAAATTAAGTGCCAATAACCTGCGTATGGAAATAAGCTTGGGTTTTATTCTATATAAGATCAATGAAATAATTAATTACATTAAATATCCAATTTAATAATGTATACGAGTACCTATCTATATATACGTACGAATATATACGAAACGTGCAAACCACCTCTGGCTGTCATATTAACGAGGACCGAAGCACTGTAAATTCAACTAATTTTTTTCAGTCTTGAGTGCTTTTGACCTTCCCTTGCTTACCACTAGGCAAGTCGAAGTGAGATGTTGCGTCTCAATAAAAAATACAGTTATATAAATAGAAGAAACAACTGAACTGATAATAAGGCGTTTCAATTCAAACAACTGAATTAAAACGCCTTATTATAATATAACACAAATTAAATATAAAGTACTATAAAAAATAGTTTTGTTCTGGCATGCGATACTAACATATTTGTCCGCTTTTCATATTATGTGCATATAATTATTTATTTTACTAATGTGAATATTATTAAAGGTTTTTAAGCATTATTTACAGTTTTTTTTAAGTTGTTTGTTTATAAAATACAAAGTTTACAGCTTAGCTATTTTAACGGCTTATCAGTGCATTTATTTTATTTTAATTCTGCAGCCATCGTTAACTCGCGACCACGATTTCTTAAAAAAAAACCTAATAATTAAATAGTGAAATAAACGCGATAGTAAGCACTAATTATCTCTTTTATATGCATTTAGTTTAAATAATACCTATTACACATCTAAAAACTTTATTCATTAACTTATTCATTAACTCGCTGAATGAAATATTTATTTTTTAAAAATTATGAACAAAGGCGAACTTAATGCCAAAGGTATTCTCTACCAGTCAAACCTTTAAGTTGTTGATCTGACGATTTAGATGAGAGGTAGGTACGAAAGAAAATAAACACGATATAAACATATACATTATACATACATATCATATATAGACAGTAATAAGATCACATAAAAAAATACTACATTTTATACACAAAATTATAATTAAATGAAAGTTTTGATTAGTTTATTACTGACCTTATATTTATTATTTTTAGTGATATTCGTATATTCAACTAAGATGTATTTAGTTGCAGCTACTAAATGCTTTGGACGGACGTAGTAACATGGTCCTTATTCACGGCTGGCTGATGTATAACTCAATTTTGAATGGTGCGGGTAGTTTGATAATTTGCATATCTCTCCCAACATACATGTACGAGTACCTGATTGGTCATACACTCAAATGAACGCTATTTGTTGTGAACACACACTTGAGTCCTGAATAAACGCAGTTTCAACATAATAAACTAAACTGAATACTCAAGAAAAAAACCTTATTTTAAAATGATTGATGTATTCAAAAAAGAACATTTAAAGCGCAGCATTAGATATAAAAAGATTTCAGTAGAATAGCAGATTCAGAGCTTTGTGCTAATGATAGCCAACTTGCCTCTTGAGCCCTGCTTTCGTACCTTTTTTAGTAGCTTTAAAAGCTAAAAGTGCTAGCTAGCAAAGCACGTTATATAAATAAAACATACCTAATTACTTACCAACACGACGTTGCTATTTTTCTCGTAATCATGAGTAAGAGGGTAAGTTTTTAATTTCCCTTAAGAAACTATAGGTATAATACACATCTTGCCATGAGTATTCGT
Source organism: Tinea trinotella (assembly GCA_905220615.1). Lineage (NCBI taxonomy): Eukaryota > Metazoa > Arthropoda > Insecta > Lepidoptera > Tineidae > Tinea > Tinea trinotella. The sequence goes on from HG992311.1 coordinate 5,390,163, forward strand.
TTTCAAGTATATCGTATCTCGCAAGAAAAGATTAACTTTGTTTATTTTGCTCCACCATACTTACGGGAGAGTAAGTTAAGTAAGTGTCTTTTAATTCTATCGCTACGTGTATAATAAAGAGGCTTAACTATGGCTTCAGATAGCAACTTTGTTATTGAAATAAATAATTTAAAGTCACTCTAAACCTTTTAAAAGTATTTAACCGGCAAGATAATTATTTTTTGTAATTAATTAGAACATGGGCGTTTATTGAATGGTGCGGAGGATGTGGCGCGAGTGCGGAATTCTCTTCTTTGTCTATTGTTCGAGCTCCCAGCTACTGACAATCGAAAGTAACGCGCCCTGATTTCCGGCAACACTCACACAGCCTACTTTCTGATTGCGTCGCCTCTGCTACTCACGTCAATACGGCACTCCTTCTTATTCATATCTCAAGTGCATGCATAACAATTTGAGCTCAAAACACATTGACGTAAGATACAAAATTTAACCAGCTTCCAATTGAAAAGTACAATTGTCTACATAAATATTGACGTATCTTTTACTCAGAACAAACCCATTCCCACAATTAATTGTGAAACTTTAGCACGTAATGCGATAGTTAGTAGGTAAAACTTTGTAGTCTCGTTTGACCCAGAGTGTCGTGTCTAAAAAGTTCCGCATAGGTGTTAACAGTAAGTATGCATTGTGTTTTGCGCTAATTAGTACGCGTACTAAGTAGGATGCAGTTTGAGGGAAGCGTTGGTAAAAGGAATCCTTTATTATATATAAAGGTCTCTTATAACAGTCGACGCTTGTTATCGTTGTGATTAGGATTGTAAATAATGATATAAAGGCTCGAGTGTGTTTGTTGGTTGGGGTTCAGTTTGTGGCGCACGCGACTAGTGTCGTTGACCGTATACTCAACCTTCGACAGCGCCACTCGTTCACTTCTTAGAATAAGAGAGAGACAGCACTATGGTGTCTAGTTTTGAAAGCAAAGCCACATAGAATAGCCGTTATAGTTTAGACGCTTCATGGATATAAATATATTTGAATATGTTTATATATATATGTATACATATGTATTAGGATAACATTATTTTTACAAAGATTAGATTTTCATAGAGTGGTAGGCAGTGGTACACAGATCTCAGGTAGTACCACCACTTACAAGTATACAGACCATGAAGTGACTTAGTCGCGTTTCGGAATCAGCTTGCAACTTAAAGTTATTGAATTTTAGTAGTAGTCACGTCTATTCATGGACCGCACTCTAGCTTAACAACAGGCGGAGTGCTGTCATATATCGAGTCAAATAAATCTTTTTTTTTTTAATTATTAATAAGTCTCGACTCAGTTTTCTGTTGCCTTAGTCCCCTCCCCGTCACTATGCCGACTATTTGACTGTTATACTTATTTTCAAATTATTTAGAATTATTGAAATGAATATTCCTTCCGCCTTGTTTCTGGATGGAGTGGTAGTACTCAAAATATCCAAATACAAAATGACAACTCCGAGTAGTCACGTTTAGCTAGATAGGAATATTAATACTGGAATTTAGAATACAGTAGTTGTTTGTATTCTCATTATTGTGATTACTTTGAAAAATATATTTGGGTTACAAATAAAATCATTTGGTGGTCCCCTTTTGGCCACTTGACCCAGTGTGCTGATCCTTCGGGTAGTACCACCACCACTTGTAATGTAAAGTTTAAAGATGCGAATACCATCCAACAAGACCAGCATAGTGGATGCGACTGCAACTTGCGGTTATTTAACTGTAGTGGCAGAAGCTTCTATTCACCGACTGCACCGAGGCGGTTTTTTTTTATTGTGACACGACATTTGACCTCGACCCGCCTGGTGATAAGCAAGAGGAGGTCCAAGAGTGATGAAGACTGAAACAACCAAGCCAGTTCATGGCTGCCTCAGTCGCCGTCACTATGCCGGCCAAAGGTGCTTCTTCACGCATCTTCACGCATCATCATATGTCAAGCCACAATAAATAAAAAGATATTGTTATCAAAACAGTTTTTTTATAAAACATGGTAATAACAGCATTTCCTCAATTACAACAAATGAATAAAGTTTCCCATGCCTTGTGAGAAATTCAGACATTGTTCCCTCTTACATCTAATATATGTATATCGTTCTCGTGCGTACGTAAGACGAACACTGAGGTATATAAGTGTGTTATAGACAATATTGAAAGGCTCGACAAATGTCATCACCCGCCTGATGTTAAGTTGGAGTGCGGTCCATCAATGGATGCGACTGCTGCTACAGTTAAATAATTGCAAGTATCAGTATAGCAAGTATTTAAATAATAATACGAAAAATATAAACTATAGGTACTCGTAAATGGCTCAAATTCGCTATTATGTGGAGTAGTGTTCGCACCGTTGGAATAGCTCAGCCCGATGACTAGATGTCCTGGTATCATTGCAGCGCTGAGCCATCCAAGTTATAGGTGATGCTGAATTCCCAAGATTCTTAGAGCCGTTGCAATTTTACAGAGATGTGGTAATGCTGTCCAAAGGACGCGTAGTTACGCGTCCTTTGGACTGTTCGAAGGAGCTCTTCAATCTTGTTTTAACCTCGTCTTTTTACCCCCATCGGCGCTCCCCTTTCTTAAGATCAGGCAAGTTGAGTTAGTGACACAATAAAATAAATAGAAAATTACTTTTGTGATTATTTGGCAGTATCTTGTTAGCCCAGTATCCATATTACAAGCAGGGTAAAAAAAAGCAACCTTAGTAATAAAATGAAGGTTAAATATAAATAAAAAATATACATTATCAAATGTTTTTATCCTAAATAGGTGATTTACATTCCTACCTGGCACTTAGCTTTTGGCTAAGAACTATTAATCACGCACGTAATGTCAAACAGAAAGCGACCAAACCACCAATTCATGAAACCAATTCATGGGTTTCATTATAATGTGTTCAGATAGAAGGTATTCATGTATTAATTAATATTAACATTATTCTTCTAGACTTTTACCTATTTTATATATTTCGAAATTTTATTTATAAGCTAAACGTGCTTGTATCAAAAAAAGTTTATTATCAAATGTACATTGGTACCGGAGAATGGTTTTAAATCGGAGGTTCTCGGTTTGCGCGCCCATTGCACACTAGGCCACGGTCGACTTAAAATAGGGTATTTAAAATAAATAAATATTTATTTATTTCATTTTTATTGTGACACGACATCTGACATCGACCCGCCTGATAATAAGCAAGAGGAAGTCCAAGAGTGACGACGGCTGAAATAACCGAGTTAGTTCACGGTTGCCTCAGTCGCCGCACTATGCCAGCCAAAGTTATTTTTTGATGTTAGAACAAAGACTGGAACCGCGGTAGTAATAAATATGAGAAATCCTTATGCGTGATTCGTCTTACCGATTCTTGATTCTTTCTTTTACTATCGTTTAGAAGACTAAACGATAGCAAAAGAAAGTTTTACTTCATAAGACGACCTTTCCGTCTGTAGTAAAATGGTCATGTAGACGAAAACCTCCCGGCTGCAAACCACTTGCCTGTACCAATATATCTTTGATATATTATGTACTTTGGCCGCTTAGCTTCCACGATGCATTCACGTTCATTAGCTTAGTATGGTAATGTAAAAATATCTTTAGAACATTATCGGTCAGTATCGTTTGAATCATTTGAACTACCATCGCCACCGTCTCAATTTCAACGCCTTTGAGCTTATCTCATCGACACCTTTTATGTCTCTCCGCCTCTATTATTTTTTTTATTATTTTAATTTTTAAAAAACTTATAAACACGAAATGTTCATTTTTTATTTTATTTTTTATTGTGACTCGACTTTTGACCGCACCCCGCTTGATGTTAAGCTGGAGTGTGGTCCATCAATGGATGTCGTTGCTACTACAATTCAATAACTGTAAGTAGCAGTCAAATCCACTATGCCGGCCTAGTTGGAACCGGCAACTAACAAGCTGATACCGAAACGCGACCAAATCACTTTACGGTCTGTATACGTACATATATAGCATTCCAAACTTTGAATTCACATAACTTATACGATGTCATCATACATTCATAACTTTGAAGTTCATAACTACTTTTATCGTTTTTCTGTGCAAATATTTCTAATCATCCATCAGCTATATACATATTCAGCTTATCATGTCACATAGTCTATAACTTACAAAATACACTATTCTTTACTTCGACTCCATACATCATACATATTATATGGAGGATTATCTATGGAACGAGGGTGTCTTCGTGATAACACCTAAGTCTCTGTCATCGTGACTTGAATGCTGTAATTTTCTTTACGATATCGATCAATGAGGCCGGTTTAGATAAGTACTTGAAATAAAAATGAATAGAATAGAAAATAAAAGGTGCGTCGTTTCTTTGTAGAACAATCGACAAGTGGAATGTTTTACCAGTCCATGTGTTCTCTCCATTCTTAACCTTGGATCCTTCAAGCGATGCGTGAAGAAGCACCTTTGGCCGGCATAGTGGCGGCGACTGGGGTAACCTAAAAAACTTGTTTTTTACAGCCGTCGGCACTCTCGGATCTCCTCTTGCTTAACATCAGGCAAAGCGAGGTCAGATGTCCCAATTGAAATAAATCAATAAATTGAATAAGTAAAATACCTTTAGCAATTAATCAATCATATCAAAATATCACGCCTTTTTCCCACAGGGATAGGCAGAGACAATGGAGCGCCACTTGCAACGATCTTGACACAACTCCCTCGCTTCCTTCACAATTTTCTTCATACAAGCTCTATGGTTTCATAACCCATGTGCCCATGCACTAGACAAAGGCACTGGGCACTAGGGCGCTAGGTACCTTAACCCTAACTAAATGATTTTACCAATAGAATACATGTTAATAAAATTAATTTTTTTGTTTCAGTGCTTATCATCGTATCATCGGAGGAACAGCATGATGCACGGGAAGGTGATAATGTCACGCTCGAATGTCGCTTCACACCTTCACCCAACGATGAGTCACCCACGTACTATTGGGTACGAACGAACCCCGTACACGACAACGTCGCCATTGGGAACATACCACTTCAAACCAATTACCAGTAAGTACTAATTGCATTTAAGTATCGGCGTACTTAAGTCATTAGTGACAGTTAATTATCTTGGCCACTGTGCTGAGGACTTAACGGTAAACACATTTTATGTTACTTGCAGAATGTTAAATTCCTTTTCGTGTTATAGAACAAGGATTTACACAAGATTCTGGGGCTGGGGCTGTAAACAGACGATTTTTTCAGTCCTCGGCACTCTTAGACCTCCTTTATGTTTACCATCAGGCAGGTTGAGGTCAGATGCCGAGTCACAATAAAAAAAACTCTTAACCGTCAAATAACTGCTTAATGAACTCAAATGAATAGAATTGAAATTATTTTAGTTAAAATTACAAGTTACCTAATTTTGTATTTTTTCCTAATAAATAACTACACGCGTGGCGCATTATTTATAAATAAATAAACAGCACACCAGACCGCTATACGTAAGTCCCAGGTTCGATTACCAGTTGGAGTAAATATTTAAATAAATATAATATAAAATAGCACACTGCGTGATAGATGTGGTTTGAAAGAAGATGTAGTGACAAGGATTGACAAAGGAATGCTTCGATGGTTTGGGCACATGGAAAGGATGAGTGAAAGTAGATTGACGAAAGGAATTTATAAATCTGATGTGGTGCGTTAAACAAGGCAGGCCCAGGACTGTCCTTCCGACCAAATCGGAGACATCCTCAAGAAAGCTGGGTTGCCTAGTGCCCATAACCACAGAGCCTGTATGAAGAGAATTGTGGATGTGAAGGAAGCAAGGGAGTTGAGTAAGGATCGTGGTAAGTGGCGCTCCATTGTCTCTGCCTATCCCTGTGGGAAAAAGGCGTGACAATTTGATTGATAGTAAATATTTGTTTCATACGAGTAGCAGCGTTTACTTCATCATTACAAATTATTCCTTAGGATAAAATTAATTTGAATATTATACCACATCTTAGAAAATACTCGAATGAGTTTACTCAGAGATATAACCTATAACTTGTGTTGTACGTTGATTTCAGTTTACATAAAGTTTTGATTAAATCAAATCTTCATTTGTGAATAAGCCTTTGCTGCGTACCCCAAATGCCGTTTGGGCAATTAACCCACAGAGTTGTAATAAATTTAATTTGACGAATTACTGTCCTTAATGTTGACTCGGCAACTTTTATCGCTAACATGGGTTTTGATGCAAACAATAATATTTACTATAAATTGTTTACGTTAACTGTTTTAGTGGTAATTTGATTACATATTTATGCAAATGGAAACAACAAATGAACGAATATTCTGATTAATTTGCGTGTTTCAAAATTTATTTGTTTACTATTTCAATATTTTATAACAATGGACATAAATCATCGCGTCATTTCTTTGTGGAAAAATCGATAAGTGGAATGCTTTAATTGCCCATGTGTTCTTCCCGTCCTACTAGTGTAACATTGGGTTTTCCTAGTGAAGCGTCAAAAAGTGAAAAGCGTCTCTAGCTGGTCGTCGGACCGAGGCGGATTTGAACAAAAAGTCGTTATTTCGTCAATTTGGAAGCGACTGGTGACTCTTGTTCTGTACACTTAAAAGTTGTATACTACCCCTGATCAGGAGATTAAACACTATCCACTTTTAAACACCTGGAGCATGTGTCAATATTATTCAACAATGACATTGCGACGGCGCGGCGACTGAGGAAGAATAAAAAAAGGTTTCATAGTCATTAGCACTCTTGGACCTACCTTTGCTTAACACCAGGGAAGTCAAGGTTAGATGTCTCGTCTCAAATAAAAAATAAATACGACCGTTTCTGAGTTATTTTTCAATACTTCGAAATTTATTCAGCCATTATTGTAAATGTATAGCCAAAAAGCTGACCTATATGTCATGAAGCTATATGTGATTTATAGCTCGACATATGACAGCACCCTGCCTAATGTTAAGCTGGAGTGCGGTCCATGAATGAGAGTGACTTCTACTACAGTTGGATAACTTTAAGTAGCAGTCAAATTCACTATGCCGACCTATTATTTATTTTATTTTTTATTATACATTTCTATACTAAGTGCTTGTATCATAGAAACAGGACAACCAAAGTACATATATCAAAGATACATTGGTACCGGTGAGTGGTCTCGAACTCGTGTCACTCGCCTTACGTAGCCATTTCACTGCCACTACACCACGGTCGCCTTAAGTATCTGCCTTAATTTGTAATTTATTTGTTATCACAAATTCGGGTCGTAATAGTTCTGGTTAATAGTATGACAAATTTAAACAAAGACAACACAAGTCTTGTTTCTTTAAAAGCGGAAATGATCCCCATTTCCACGTAAAGGAAATGGCTATAACCGTTGCATGTGTGTTAATGTTTGTTTGCAAATCTAGATCGTATTCCTTATGACGATGTTACTTTGTATAAATACGCGGAAGGAAAATGTCTGAGCAGTTAGCATTCAAATAATATTTTCTTTTACCCTCGACGTCCGTAAGGGTCCCCAAAAACCTTTTAACTCCTTCAAGTCTTAGCCACTTCAGCTTTCTTGAAACTATTTTGGTTTCAAGCAATGAAACGACTAGACTTTAAAAATATTTAAAAGTTAAAAGAGAGTTTTTAAAAGTTTTATTTCATTTTAATTGGCAAAAGGGGTTTATTCTAATTACCGAATATCTAATGAGATGTGCAAACTCGTCGAGATACGAGTAACTACTCCAAAGCGTTGCTTTAAATTAAGCTATGTTTTTGGCCAGATATTTTAATCGCGTCTTAACCTAGTTTAACCTTTGATAATTTTAACAGCTATGAACAAAATTTTTAATATTTAGACAATAATTTAAATGATAAAAACTCGTACAATGAAATATTATAATATAAATTTAAGAGTGGTAGACAGTGGAGCCTAGCCTATTGATCGAGTGTACAGACCGTAAAGTGACTTAGTTGCGTTCAGGATCAGCTTAAAAATTGCCGGATCTAACTAGACCGACATAATGTTTGCGACTGCTACTTAATTAAACTGTTGTAATAGTCGTCTCTATTCATGAGGCGACCGTGGTGTAGTGGCGGTGCAATAGTTACGCAAGCCGAGAGCACGAGTTCTAAACCACTCGCCGGTACCAATGTGTCTTTTATATATGTATTTTAGTTGTCCTGTTTTTATGATAGAAGCACTTTAGTAGCTTAGTATAGAAATGTGCAATAAAAAAAATCTAGCTTAACATAAGGCGGGGTGCTGACATATGTTAAGATGACAATTTTTTTTTATTGTGACACGACAATTGACCTCGACCCGCCTGATCGCGGTCGCCTAAGCAAGAGGAGATCCAAGAGTGACGACGACTGAAATAACAGATTTATTTCACGGTTGCCTCAGTCGCGTCACTATACCGGCGAATAATGTTAGTGGCTTGTAATATTGTATAGGTGTTAAACTTTGTACAAACGATATTGTGAAACTTGTCACGGAATCCGTAATAACTCGTTATTGAAATACCGCACTTCAGTCCTGAATTGGTAACTGAAATGTGTTCGAGTGAGTTTCATTATTTATTAGCGGTTGCAAGCGGCTCTACGCCTTTAACCGTTGTTGGTTTATGTTTCAGGAAGTGCAGACGTAAATAACATTTTTTTAATGTACGCTTTTAACATAATCTGTTTTATAACGCCTGATGTTAAGTTGGAGTGCAGTCCAAGCATAGACGTAACTGCCTACAGTTAAATAACTGTAAATAGCAGTCACATCCACTATGCCTGGCTGATAGGAACCGGCAATGTACAAGCTGATCCCGAAAAGCGACCAAGTCACTTCACGGTCTGTATACTTGTAAGTGGTTGTTAGTATCGGCAGACTAAGCACCACTGCCTACCACTCTCAAATTATTACTAGCTGACGGCCTGGGCACGGCCACTTCGTTAGACGGTAAAGATTTTTACTTGTGATGAAGTTATGACTTTGCTAGACTTCCTATCACGTATTTCTAACCATAGACATACTTGTATTCTGTCTATAGTTAGCCAGTCGCTCAAACCTTTCGGTGCAAGACTTTTTAGCACGCGCTTGCGATTTGTATTCTCTTTCACTGTGCATGCTCAGAGGAAGTCTCTCCTATTCGGCATACTATAGCATCTTGTCTGGGATGTATGAAGATAGTTCTGATTTTCTTTTTGACGTGATAGATTGACCTAACCTAAAGTTAGACACATGCTGTCATTTGTTGAACCTTAATAAAAATAGTATATGTTCATGAAATTGGTGTTCCTATGGAAAATGGTACGACACGATGCAACAAGCGGCATTTGGATATTCCGAAAGTTTTACGTTGCGGTAGGAAATATAATAATATGCTTTTGCACATTTTTTGTATTGCGCATTTTACATGCAAAAAGTTGTAGTATTTATTCTTCTTCTTTTTACATTTTTATACTAAGCTACTACGAGTGCTTGTATTATAGAAATAGGACGACCAAAGTACACATAGTATTGCCCTAGATGCGCGAATATGGATTAGTGAATTAAACAAATTTTATGCGGCTTACTATCGCGTTTATTGTTGGGTATTAATTTTAAATTGTTTTTTATTCCAACGTTTTAAAAGCTTGGCAGCTATTGTGGTCACGTAGTACAATAAACACGATAGTAAACCGAATAAAATTTGTTTCTTTCTCAAAGTACACATATTAAAGATACATTGATACCGGCAAGTGGTTTTGAACCGGAATCTCTCGGTTTGCGTGCACTACCACTACACCACGGTTTTAGAGTGTACATGTAAGGCGACCGTGGTGTACAGGCAGTGCAATGGATACACAAACCGAGAGCACGAATTTGAAACCACCAACCGGTACGAATGTAACTCTGGTATATTATGTACTTTGGTTGTCCTGTTTCTATAATACAAGCATTTTAGTAGCTTAGTATAGAAATGTAAATAAAAGAATATAGGATAATATATACTCTAAGATCACGGTCGTCTTAATCTATGCATATATATAATATAGATGTATTATACATTTAACGGTCAATTGAAGATATCAATAGAGCATTATGCCTTTAGTTATTGTTGTGATTAGGACAATGTGTGGGAACACCGGCCTCTATTTATGTTTTGCCAAGCTTCACCAACCTTCTTCCAAGCGTAACTGCGTGAGCGGCCTGACATTTGATTGTTGAAATGGCGGACTGTAATAATAGCTAATGGCGGCTATAGCCATTATTAAGTTGGAGTAAACATGTGAATATGGAATTGCGGAGAAGTTAATGCTTAAGAAAATGGAATTTATTATCTAAGGAACTGCTCACTCAAGTGGAATTGAGACAAATGTTTGCAAATGAAGGAATAAGCGAACGATCGCGTATTTCATTTAACCAAATAATGTAGAGTAGAAATACAAACGTGAGTAGGATGCGAGGAAAATAAACAATGATATATTTGCACATCCTATATTTTATAATAGAATCATATTTTTGTGGCTCTACATATGACAGCAACCGTCTGATGTTAAGCTAGAGTGCGGTCCATGAATGGAGTCGTATCTATCGGCGTAGTTGGAACCGGCAACTTACAAGCTGATTCCTAAACCCGATTAAGCCACTTTAGGGTCTGTATACTTGTAACCAGTATTACCCGGGATCAGCAGACTGGTCACCACTCTTTAATAACCAGACCTGGAAAAAATATCCACCTCTTTTTTCTTTCTAACAATTATTTGCTCAAATCGGTATTCGAACCTGGGACTTTGCCCGTAACGAACTTGTAATGCGCCACTTCTGTCGTCTAAAACATTATATTCACATTCTAATTAATTAAAAATCAAATTGTAACACCTTTTTCCCACGAAAATGTAGTTAGAACTCAATACAGACCTAGGAGAAAAAGTTCATTTGATAAATTGTTGAAGCGATTCCTACACACGGTGCTCGGCGTTGTTGGACATTCACAATTGAGTTCACTCGACGAATTGGAACAAAGTATGCCAATGTAAGGAACAAAGGACAGAATCTGCTTTATTTCCTAGTTCACACATCCATCAATAGTCAATAGAATGCTGTCGAAAAATGTAATATCTCACCAATACTACATGTACTCGTGTGCATGGAACTACCTGGCAAATCGTTTTTTTTTGTGAATTCTCTATTCATTGTGTTAGTAGTTTGCTCTCTTGGAAATTTTACTTTAATAACAAAAAAATCGGATCCGTTTTTTATTATATTTGGATTTCACAGGACGATATTCTTTTTATCTGTTACCCTCGTGAATCTGACGTTGAATAGCATGGTGGTAAGGAAATCCATCCGCCCATAAGATGGACTGTCCAAGGTAGCAGGTGTGGATGACTTATGGTTGACATGATTAAAGAATCCTTTCCTTATTGTGACTTATTGTGGCTCGACATATGAAAGCACCCTGATGTTAAGTAGAAGTGGAGGCTGATGTAAAGTTAAGGTCCAAAAGCGCCTACGAGTGTACAGTTTTATCTTACGGTAGTCTCCTTCATACATTATATTTAGCTACTGTGCCAGCTAAATATAATGTAAAATTGATTTTAAAATTACCAGAGTTAACCATATTTATAGAGCGAAATGTAATACACTCGACTGCAAGAAGAGTAGCAAGTTTATTATCGAAACATGAACTATCAGTTTGTCTTGCTTTTGACACTTTCTCGCTTTTAGACACGGTACTTCGATAAAATAATAAAAAAAGAGTACTTGTGCCGTTGTTGGTTGTAGTTTACTGAGGGAAAAATTTAAATGCAACCAAGTTTTTCATTAGGATGCGGAAAGTGGTGAATGCAGAGAGTTTAAAACTTTTAAAATTTATGTTAAATAGCACGTTACGTGGGCTATGACTACGAAATAGGTTTTACTGGCCATTGTTTTTATGTTTTATAAACGTAAAAATATAAATATTAACAAGTACGTGGTAAAAAATAGTGAAAAGATAGTGAACCAAGAGGGCCCGGTTCAAAACCACGCGCCGGTACCAATTTATCTTTTATATATGTACTTTAGTCGTCCTCTGTTTATGACACAAGTACGTTTACTAGTAGTAATTAAAAGTGTAAAATAAAGTCGCAAATCACTTTCCGGTACCAATGTATCTTTAAAAGTATTTTGGTCGTCCAAGTGATACAAGCACTTAGTATAGAAATGTAAAAAATGTAGTTTCAGGACGAGATAGGCCTTTATTTATGTATTTCCGTCTCAGCGCGTTGCACTTGTGTTCCACAATAATCTGCAATAATGCCGACTTATACGCGGATAAAACAATACGAGTAGCTACCTAGCTACTGTCGCAATTTGCACAGTGTTACATTTCGGTCGTTTATTGCCGTAAGCATTTTGGATCGTGATTTCCGGACAGCATACATGACCAATACTAAATTGGACATTCTAAAATGTAAAGCAATCTATTCTGAGTAGTCATACTACTCTATATTATTGTTAACTTTTTATAAATAACTTTAATACAAATCGTTTTATTTTTTATTAATACGCGATATCTAACGTTGACTTGCCTGATTGTAAGCCAGTCTTGGCTGGCATCATTGAAGAATCCAAGAGAACATGTCGGCTGGCTTTTCAGTTGTCGACGAAGAAACGACTCACCTAACCGTTAAGTTCGACTGTCTTCGTGACTTATTTATTTCCATGAGAACTGAATTTCTTTCTGTTAAAAAAAGTCAGTTTAATAAAACTATTCCCAATGATTTAACGTGTTTAACAGACTTATATCTATTCATAGCATACTCGTATATTTCCTTAAAACCTCTTTATGCTGCTGAAGAAATATGTCCTTTTAAAAACACACTCAATTGTTTAATGCAGTGTTTCCTAACGTGGGGCCCACGGCCCACAGGGGGGCAATTTGATAAGACTTTTAACCCTTTCGATTTGGGTTATTAAAATGCAATGCTAGATATCGGTGACAAATTTAACAAAAAAGGCAAATTCCTAAAAAATGATGAAATCATTTATATTTCTTAAGGGAACAAAACAATTTTTAAAAGTTAAAAATTATTTATGGGGGCATACTAATTTTAGAAATGTTAAGGTGGGGCATGGCCTAAAAAATGTTGGGAAACACTGTTTTAATGTGTTGCTTAAATATTCTTAAAGGAAATATTTAATTGAATATGCTTAGTTTATCTAACATGCAAACAAATGGAGGCGCACTGCGACACATTTCAATATGTATGTCGCAACATTACCACTGCAGCAACAGTTTGGGCTTACACATTTTTCCAAGCTCCTTTATTTCTACTTGTTATTACTTTAAAATGTTAATTATACCCTACGCCAAAATTACTACTTGCACACGTAAAACACATAAAGCTTTGCGAGTGTTTCGAATAATACTAACAAGTTATACGTACAATTTTAAATACGAAATCTTTTGAGTATATTTTTAACTGTACACAGACCGTGAAATGACTTAGTCGCGTTTTGTGATAAGCTTAAAAGTTGCGGGTTTCTAGGCCATAGTGGATGCGACTGCCACTTACAGTTATTACTGACTGATTGATTAGTATATTGAATCATTAGTTAGTTTGGGAACATTGAAAGGAGATTGTCAAAAGAGATTTATTAAAAGTGTTAAAAGTGAGATTTATTAAAATTAGACGATAAAAGTATCTCTGTCTATCCCTTTAAAAAAAAAAGGCCATACAATTTGATTGACTGATAAAAGTGAAAAATTGTTAGATCAAATCGAGAACATATTTTTTTACGAGTCCACAGTGCCAGTAACTATAGAGCAGAAATGTGTATTTGAAGAAAGCATTGAAGAAAGAGTTGTGTCAGGATCGTGCAAAGTAACAATCGTGGAATAATAATAATAATAATCAAAAGTTTATGACCTACAAAACACTTAATGATGCTACAGATTGCTAAGATCTACAAGTATTTTGTTATATTAGACATTAAACAAAGTTGAGAGATATCGAAGTGAAGGCGAAATACTCGCAGCTTCACTTTGTACTAACTTGGAAAGCAGCTGAAACTTTTCCGCGAAGCTGCTTTGAAATCTATTACTGCAAGCAGTGCAAAGCCTCGTAATATCTCTTTGCTACGGCTTCATTGAACGTTCGACTTTACTTTAAAATTATGGCGCCCAATAATTTTAAAGTCAGCTTCTTTAATGTAATTTAATTTACAATCTTTTATTGAGACACGTACCCCGCCTGTACTTAAGCTAGAGTGTAATGGCGGCGACTGTTACTACAGTTAAAAACGGCAGTCGCATACACTTTTCCGTCTTAATTCGAACCGGCAACTTTTAAGCTTAGCACAAAGTAGGACCTAGTAAGTTCACGGTCTGCCGGTTGTACCAAAAATTATAATTTACGAAAAAATATATATTTTAAAAGTATCGCATAAGTAAAAGAAAAAAAAGAAAAATGGGTTGCACCACTCTTTAACTTCACATTTTACATTTAACGGATATTTTATACAGAGATAAAAGACATCATTCATTTTGAGTTTATATGTACTACTTTTGTTATTTCTAATGATAAAAACATATATTAGAAATAACCAATTCACGATTTCGTAATAGTAAACGTAATAGAATAAGTATATAGTAAAACTAAATTCGTAAATTGACACTTTTTTGGTACAACCGGCTGTTATACTTTAAGTAGTACTTATTACACCAGATCGGCAGATGACCACCAACTGCCTACCACTCTTAAACAACCAGATCTGTAGCCTCATCTTTTTAAATGTGATACTAATCTACTATACGTGTTGTATTAAAGATCAAACATATTATATCAACAATATAATATTATGTTTTATCGTTGATATACCTGTATTATGTTACGGTACCGGCAAGTGGTTTTGAAACGGAGCTCCTGGGTTGCGAGGCAATTCCACAACCACTAACTACACGGTCGCCTTTAAATAAGATGACTCCCATTTTCCACTATTCATTTGCGGTATTTCATATTTATTTTACGTATATATTCCTATACTAATAATCCAATAGAAAAAATAGCGTAAATTATATTTGTCCTAATAAGAAATTAGTTGAAAGAAGGAAAACGTCAAATAATTCTTATTTAATAATAGCAGGCCTAATTAATTACATTTGATTTGCTTTTAATTAATTATTTTCATCTTATAATACAATTCGTTATTTGCCCTTGAGTTTACTTTAATAATTTAGTCGATAAGTTTGACTTGTCTTTTAATATTCTGACTATAAGACAATTAAGAGTGGTAGCTGCCTCCCCCTGCAGGTAGCGAGGGAGTTGTGTGTCAGGCCCGTGGCAAGTGGGGCTCCATTTTCTCTGCCTATCCCAGGGATATGCAGACAATGGAGCGCCAATTGCCACAATCCTGACACAACTACCTCACTTCCTTCACATTTACAATTCTCATACAAGCTCAATGGTTATGGGCACTAGCCAACCTACTAGCTTTGTTTTGCCTTGTTTAACAAATCCATTCAAATGAGTTTGTAAATTCTTTTCGTCAATCTACTTTTACTCATCTTTTCCATGTGCCCAAATCATCAAAGCATTCCTTTGTTAATCCTTGTCACTACATCCTTTTTCTTAAAATATCATTAAATGACGCAATATTTTTTGTTCACAGGCTATCGTATCACCCACAGGAGGGCCGCTACGACTTGTTAATATCGAATGCCTCCTACGAGAGGGACAATGGCAAGTTTGAATGCAGAGTGAAGGCTGGCGGGTCTGGCCGGACGCTGCATGCACAGGCGCATACATTGGTTGTATTGACACCGCCGAGGCCACCAGTCCTTACACCTGGGCCACACGCCCATGCGCAAGAAGGACGGGAATTACAACTGTCGTGTTCCAGCTCTGGTGGCTCACCCGAACCTTCTATCAAGTAAGTTCACTCTGATTTCATATATATTTTCTATATTATACATTTCTATACTAAGCTACTAAAGTGCTTGCTATCATAGAAAACGGACAACCAAAGTACATATATCAAAGATACATTGGTACCGGTGAGTGGTTTCGAACCCGTGCCACTCGGCTTACGTAGATATTGCACTGCCTCTACACCACGGTTGCCTTGCTATGGTTACGTCCAATGATATTAAGTAAAATGAGGTGTTTGCAAATGGCACAAGTTTGACGGTTTACCCCGAGGAAGTGGAAGTAGGACGGAATGATAGTTATTGAGAGCGAAAAAGAGACAAATATATATTAATCTGCATCGTGAGTTCGGGACACTGAGTTCAGGTTTCCTTATTAGCATAGTTCTAACGTGCCTTTTTCGGAGCGCGTATAACATATCTACTTCTTTTCTTATATAAAAAAATATTATGTCTGTTCGACATAGTATGGACGACTGAGTATTCTGTCTTAAATCTTCCTTTGCTAGCCATCAGGCGAGTCAAGCCAGATGACAAGATTTTTGGATTAGTCAAATGTTTTGGATTGTGATTCTCTTTTTTATCATAAACCACAATTTTTTATTTAATTTATAAGAATCTACTGTTTTTAATTCACATATTTATACTAAGCTACTAAAGCTTGTATCATAGAAACAGGACGACTCCAAGTACATAATATATCAAAGATACATTGATACCGACAAATGGAGTTGAACCAGGTGTCCATTGCACCACCTATACCACGGTCGCCTTGTATACCAGTTATGTTGATTAATAATACTAAAAAGAAAATCTATATAATAATAAAAAATACATCTTAGAAAATGAGCATCATATAAAATCAACTACAAATAACGTGTTGAAACCTACAGAGATTTGGATCAGAAGATTATTAACAACCGCAGAGAGTTGTGGCCTCTGCCTATCGCTGCGGGAATTAAGGCGTGACATTTAATTAGTTGATTTATAATAAGAATTTAATTCTATAAATTACTAACAAAGAAGTATACGCCCTAATTTATTTTAAATAATGTCCCTGCTACAAAGTACCGTGCAATTAATTCGTTTACATGGGATAATGAAAAAGAGATCGTAACCTTATTTTGGGTACAATTCATTTAATTATTAATTCGGCAACTGGACTTAAGACCGATATCACCAAAAGAATGTTATTTGATGTAGTTGGGGGTTGCAAATAAATAAATGAATTTTAAATTTGAGTCATGTAGCAACACCAAGTTGGTATTTTCTTAGATTTTGCGCGAACATTGATTAATAAACAAATTTTATAAGGTTATTTTGGTTTAGATTTTACATTTTTTTTATTATTCCGACGTTTCGAGATTTGCGGCCATCGTGGGCAATTTGAAGAACACCAATTTGTCAAACTTACTCGCCCTTCTGCAATATGGCTATTCTCATATTAATGTGGAAATAATTGAAAATGTATTATTTTTCGAATAATCGCCTGTTGATTGCTAAACGAAGCTGGGTTGCCTAGTGCCCATTACCATCGAGCTTGTATGAAGAGAATTGTGGATGTGAGAGAAGCGAGGTAGTTGTGTCAGGATTGTGGCAAATGGCGCTCCATTGTCACTGCCTATCCCTGTGGGGATAAGGTGTTATAATTGCTTTGATTAATTGCTTAACCATAAATAGATTAAACGTTTAAGTAAATACTAAGGTTCTTATTTTAACTTAATTTTGGTGAAATCGGGCGTCGGTTTTGTGACTAAATAAAACTTTTATTAGATACCCAATGACCTTTAGTTTAAAGGTTATTCACGTGGTAAATAATCAGTCACTGACTCTGCCTGTACTTGTAAGAAAAGAATATTGTGTTTTTTCTACTGATAAAAAAATCGGGCCGAGTTTATTATTTGTGTATCTATAGGATGTGACTGGATACAGTCACGCCTGTATCAACAGGAATTGGTAGAGACAACGGAGTCCCACTTTTCATGAACATGATAAATACAACTCTCGCTTCCTTTATATTCCGTAATAATCTTTTCATGCAAGCAAGCTCTATGATTAAAGGCGCTGCATATAATTTACAAAAAAGAATTATCTCAAGTAATAAACGCAGCACCATAACTATTCGTCAACTACTCCCATAAAAGTTGATCAACGTTTTATTTATATGAGAGAATACAAATAAAATAAATACAAAATAGAAACGGGGAAAATATTTAGAAAAACAAAATAGATACAAAAATGAAATAGAAATTATTTCATGAAAACTCGGTTCAAGGTACACATATTATTAATAAAATAATAAATATTTAATAAAAGCATGTAAAAAGATTAAATAAAATAACAATTTATTATCGCAAATAATTTGCAATTTCATTATATTTTGGAAATTGAATGTGAATTTTATCAACATATTTCTTACAAACATTTAAAATATTATTAATATATTCCACAAAGAAAATTATTCAATTAAGTACTTAATTAAGCTTTGAATATTAACTACTTATGTATTTTATAGGCATAGTAATTATAATAATTATATTCATTAGAGGCATCCTCAAGAAAGCTGGGTTGCCCAGTGCTCATAACCGAGCGTGCATGAAGAGAGAATTGTGGATGTGAGAGAAGCAAGGGAGTTGTGCCAGGATTGTTTCAAGTGGCGCTCCATTGTCTGCCTATACCCCTTGGGAAAAAGCGTGATAATTTGATTTGATTTTTTAACTTAGATGTCTCTGCGAATTCAATTAAAAACATTGTCACGTAACTTGATGGTAAATACGTTTAAGCACTAGGTCTAGGTCTTTAATTTAAAAACAGCCCAAGTAAATGACAATTTTAGAGGGTACATAATATATTTATTCTATCCAGAGATATTTTATACAGCCAATATAACCTTTTCCAGGATGTAAATTATCTCCTCGCCAATTCACATCAAAATTTGTTCAGCTGTTTAGGCGTGAAAGGGTAACAAACAAATACATTTTCTTAAAAAAAAAGTGAAATGATTGTGTCTTTAGCTGTTATTAAATACGGTCCATGTTTCTTTTTTACATTTCAGAACACATCCTGCCATCTTACTGCAGTACAAATAATACATTTTTCGAATATTTTATAAAATTTGTTTTCTAATATCGATACATTTTATATTATAGATTTATAAGCTTTTTTATATTATTCCTTCTTTTTTAACATTACGCGATAATAGGAAAATATTATTAATATAAAAAAATAATGAAAGAAACCATTACATCTTTCACCGACCAAATAATTTACACGAAATGGTCCATTGTCCATGTATGTAATTGAAAGGGTCAGGTTATCTATATGATATAGCTGATATTCAATTAGCAGCGCAGAAAAGGTCAGTTCCGATTTCGACCGTAAGATATTAAGGAAAGTATTCGCGACTGAGGCTTTTCTGGGCTATAATAACTGAGCCGGGACGAAGGTAAACGTCCATAGCGTTAACACTACCAAAAACTTTGCTCAGCGCTCGTCGCTCGACCAAAAACCCCTAACATAAATTTCATGAACCGCAATTACAGTTGCTTCAGTACAGCTCCGTTGTAAATGGTTACAAAAGTGAAGGCCTCAACTACCTTTGAAATTTCCTGTACTCGTAATTCTCGTTAACCTTTATAAATATACTATGCTTTTATCTTTATATATTTGGCAGGGTTCTGGTTAACTTTCATGATCTCGCTTCTGTAGTTTTATCCCTGTATGATTTTTGGACGTGTTTAATGCACCGTCACATTCAAATTGACACGCTGACAGGCATGCTTGATTAAAAAGCCAGATATAAAAACATCCTTCGTTCATTTTAACACTGTCGGTTTAATCTGAATTCAATTAGTCAACTCACCATTTTGTCATACAATTAACAGTAGTTTATTAATAATGTGTGGTTTATTAAATTATTTATACCGTTAACGTTGTCTCTAAATATGGGCCAAGGGGCATAAATATGAAAAAGCGCAGCTCTCTGGAGGGCTATTTTAGGAATTTCAACGTGATCGAGTCAGTTATAAAGAAATTCGTAAATTGGGACTGTAAACTTTTTGGAATGTTGACTTCGTATGGTCAAACGTACCCTAGGCGTACACCTGTAAGATATCCAACAATGATGATGATAATGATGGATAAAGTATTCAATTTAAGTGCTGAACAGCTAATAACCATTAAGAAATTGCTGAATAGCAATTTATCTCCAAGGCATGTGTATAACATGAACTTGCTTTAGTTAAATCGATCCCTATTCATTAGAAAGCGAACTTGTTTCTCTTAACATACACCTAAATTGTTATCTAACATGATTTGTTTGATGCAGGTGGTATCGGGAGGGCTCGTC
This sequence comes from Tinea trinotella, assembly GCA_905220615.1. Classification (NCBI taxonomy): domain Eukaryota; kingdom Metazoa; phylum Arthropoda; class Insecta; order Lepidoptera; family Tineidae; genus Tinea; species Tinea trinotella. The sequence continues at coordinate 5,410,407 of HG992311.1, forward strand.
GTATCCCGTGGAGGCGTCATTGAAGAATGCTAAATCGAGATCAGAGGCTACTGTTGCTACTCTGACGATTGTGCCTACGAGAGATGACGATGGTGCCGTGTACAGATGTGTGGTGTGGAATAGAGCTATGCCGCAGGGTGAGCAACTGGAAGCCTCAGTAAAATTAGATGTCAACTGTAAGTATAAATTATAGTACAAACATTTGTTTTTGACGTAATTATCGACAAGTCCACTTCTACTGCTTTTACGAGTTCACTATATTTAAAAGCTTTTAACAGGATGGGGGAAAACTAAACATTAGGTATATGTGGATAATTAGTAGATACTGGCAATGGAAGAATGTTATTAGTGTGATGTGTAAATTACATAGAAAAATATGATTTTTATTACCATGATTTGAAAACCCTGAAGCAAAGTACAATTGAGCCTCTTTTTCTAGTAATAATGCTGGAGACTAAACGAACATTTTAAACTTTTACTCAACCCAGAAAATACAAACAAAACATCAGTTTATTTCACCAATATAAAATTTTCAATTTGTTAAAAGGCTACAGAATCAAACACGTTAAAATTTTGTTGCTAAAGATAGTTTCTGACATGCAGGTATGCAAATAGACCGCAAGCATGAAACGTCGTACAAAAGCTATGTATATTATCAACAAACGTTCGATCAATGTGATATAAATTTAAAGTTAGGTAAATGTCAAGTGAATAATGAAATTAATTATTAATAAGACAATTAAGAAAATAACACTATATTTTTTATTATGGTTTGACAAATGACGGCACTTCGCTCGTTGTTAAGCTGGAGTGCAGTACACGAAGGCGACTGCTTTACAGTTAAATAACAAAACCAGTAGCAGTAGCGTCCACTATGCCAGCTTAGTTAGAATCCACAACTTTCGAGCTGTTTCCAAAACGCGACTAAGTCGCTTCTCAGAATCGACTCAGTTTGCGTCACTACCACGAATCGACGCACTGGACAAATTACCATTAAATGTCTGTTTACCACTCTTATTATGTATTTATCTAAATATAAAATTGTTAGGTAACAAAAGAAACAAGAACGTAATAGAAGAAAACATCGAATAGGTATTTCAGTCTCAAAGTCTCTCTAAAATATAAAGAAGCAGAAGTAAACAAAAATAAGCGTGGTGTGGATTGAGAATGGCACGTAGAAGTAAGATAACGCTTAGAAAGTACTAAGTAGAGAAGAAAGACGAAAAACACAAACTCTCGTCTAAGTTATTAACATTAAGTAATCCAGATATTCAGGGAAACACCACGCCCTCCTTATTTCTGCCAAGCGAAATGACTGAAATTGTTAAACTTTGTTGAAATCGTACATAGACTTGCGCCCTTTTCACATCATTTGACTTGAAGGGAATTCGGCTTATTTTTGCGCAACACTCACGAATTGGGGAAACATTTATTAATTTATGATAATGAAGGGTATAATATCAACAAATACTGTATATTTTTACTGGCATTTATTAAAAATAATTTGTATTTAATTATAATGAACTGGGGCAAACAAATACAATTTTGTTTTGTCACGATAATTGGCCATAGATTATATCTGACCTGATCGACTAAATAAAAGTTTTAAGGCAACCCTCAAGGCTATTAAATAAGAATGGTAAAAAACCTTTATTCGTTAGGGAACTTTGCAAAATCTTTCGGTTTCAATGTTCTGTTATATCAATGTAGATTTCCCGTGAGATTTTAAGGTTACAAAGATAATGTTGTTTCCCTCCGCGTATGCAAGCAAGGCTTTTGTATCACTTACAAGTAAGATATTTTTTTATTCATTATGGATGGAAAATGTAATCATTTATTATAAAATTTACAATTGGCATTCTGATTGTCTGTATAAATTATAATGATTGTTTTGTTTTGCGTCGCAAAATGAGCTATTGTGTCGTTATAGTAAATGATATAAGCTCAAATATTCATTTAAAAAAATTAACTCGTCATTTCTATAGTGCATTTCATTATAGAAATGACGCATTTATTATTGCAATTGTTCAAGTTTAAATTGCCTAAATGAAAGGTTCATAAATTATTAAGTTTCAAAAGTAATTCATATTTGGGTAATTAGAAATATTATTATTTTATCTTCAAGAACTTTTCATATATAAATTTGTTTAATTTTGCATTGCAATGAATATCTAATGAAGTATAATTGAAAAAGTTACTAGGACACGTAGGAAACTTCTCCTTTCATTCAAATAGGAGGCTACCGAGATTGCTTCTTTTAGGAGTCATTCCTGTTGAATGGTTGCTAGACACGCCATATTTCCTGAGCAAAGCCGCCGGGCTTCTCACTCGAATCTTGACCTAGGCCTTTGTTAGTATCCCCTTAGGAAACTAAAGTTTGTTTGTACTCCTGGTGTAGCACAAAGCAAATATTATGACTCTTTGAAATTCTTTATCGTAAAAGGCGACGGAATGTTAAGTAGAAACCATTATGTTTTCGTCAACACAAGTGTTTTGTAGCATTTTGTGTGAAGTAGCTACGGCCTCTTATAAATATGATTACATTTTTTTATTTTACACATTCTGCTTGTGGCAGCCCATTTTATTTGTATAACTATTACCTACTTTCTTATGTACTTAGATGTTTTAGTTTATTTTAAATGACATTTCTTTTGTTGGTGTAGAAAAAAATATGTATTTGTTTTGGTTTCTCATATGTATAGAAAAACATGCAAAAGAAAAAAAGGCTTACTATTAAACGGTTTAACTAAGTCGATTGACATTTTATAGAACAAGTTTTAGTAAACTAAAATTGTCTTTTTTTTGTAAACATAACAGGCAACCTATTTCTTGATTACATACTAGTTCTGTTCATGCAAGTAATTATAATTGTAGACGAGTTGCCACAACAAACAATAAGGATCAAGTTTTGTTATATAAAAAACCGCAGAATATAATTAACTGTTGGGTGAAATACTTGATGTTTGACGACAGGCGTGGACGATCGGTTTAGCGACTGGTTTGTTGCGCGTAAAGTCCCGGGTTCGATCCCCGGTCGGAGCAAATATTTGTTTCATAGCTTTTATTTGTAATATTTAATTGTATTATATATTGCAAATATTTGTTAATAAAAAAAAAGAGATGGATATTTGCTTCGGGTCTGGTTATCAAAGAGTGGTAGGCAGTGGTACCCAGTCTGCCGATCCGGGGTAGTACCACCACTTACAAGTATACAGACCGTGAAGTGATTTGGTCACGTTTCGGGATCAGCTTGTAAGTTGCCGGTTCCATCTAGGCCGGCATAGTGGATGAGATTGCTACTCACAGTTATTGAATTGTAGTAGCAGTCCATTCATTCATGGACCACACTCTGGCTTAACATCAAGCAGGGTGCTGTCATATGTCGAGTCACAATAAAAAAAAAAAAAAAAAATGTTGACATTCAACATTTGACTCTTTAAGTTTAACGTAAAGTTTCCAATACAACATTATCTAATATAATTATCGTTTAGTTATCTGAAGATGCGTGAGAACGACTATTCATTAGAACGTCTCTTGACTAAACGATCTGAATGATGTTCTTTCTCTATTCCACATGTGTTTAATCAGATGCCCATTAAAATATATTCTCACCACTCAGAGTGCACGTTTAAGACTTTTCTAAATATAGCACTTTTAATTACTATCTATCCTAATATCTTTACGGCTTTTAAGTTATTAAGTGATATTTATTTACTTTTCACATCCTAGTTTAGAGCTCCATGAATATTTAGTTCCGCACACTCAACACGTCCATTGTTAGCAAATGTAACGACTAATATTACATATCAGATTGGAGACTATCAAATAACGATAATGATGATTAATAGGCTTGAGTTAATCTCTAATTTTCATTCAGAAGTCAGATTTACAATTTTGTTTGAATGAAATAAGTTAAAAGCAGGGTTTTGATTTTTTGTGCCCCCAAAACAAGTTAAAACAACAAAAGAATTTTCTGGCCATAAACATTAATCTATTTGAGTTATAAAAAGATGATCTATTTCTTGTTGACAATTAAAGCGGTTTCTTATTTGTTTACTGACGGCTAGCCGACTATGATTAATGTATAAACGGGCAACATCAAAAATGAGGCCTAGCTAGCCTAAACGGCATCCGGAAGTTTGTACCGCCGGATTTTCCTGTTTATTTTACTTCGCAATCGTTGGGTCTGCTTTCAGTTATTCATCAGCTACCTACAGCATCGTACTCAAACGATTGACCTAAATGAAAAGATATTTGCGCCATGTTTTATACGAGTACACGCCGATGCAGGCCTGTTTCCTTTCATCTCTTTAATGGAATATCACTTCCTCGTCAGATTACCAACGTTATATTTAATTCTGTTTATATTGAATTCAATATACATAGCATAAATATAAGAACTTTGTAAATTATACTTTATTTATAAACAACGGATCGAAATTCACTTCTAACTTGGTCATGCTAAATATCATCAAAACTTTGAAGAATATAAACGTACTAAAGTTAGTTATTCTGAGTTGGTAGCTTAGTTAGAAATATTATTTAAATCCTGATTACATAAACTTTTATTTGTTTGCATTAAGTATTGACATTTTTCTCTGAGGAATATATTTGGTACATTTTTAATTTATTACAGGAGCAAAAAAGCCTATCCGGTTTCCACATGATTCGTTGCATAAGCCTGGTTTTATTATAAACCTAAATTACTTATGACTTTTACTGCTAAATTTTATATGTATCGGTGTAATGAACATGATTTTATAGGAAACATGTGCATTAAAGTTATTGATCATAAAATTCAAAGTATAAACATTGCAGACATTTTGTAAATATAGTGATGTTCTCCTCTGTCTGTTAAATTCATGCATTCTTTGAAGTTTGTAAACTGGCATCGGTGTGGCAAACGCAGCTGCAGTTCTCTGCATGTAATTTAACTATAGTTAGTTATGTAAACTGTAACAAGCGTTAAGCCTGTCTGTGTAATTTTTCTTATCTATTTAGGCAACATTTCATTGTTACCAATTTTAACTGTTAAAATAAAAATGTAAATATAAGTGAAACAGTATTTTATTCAAATAAATTTGCTGTTTTTCCATGAGTTTTTATTTAAAGTTAGGTTTGTTTACACAACATGTAACAATATATGTTTGTTTCAGATTTTCCCCGTGTCGAAGTTGGTCCCGAAAACCCTCTGAGGGTCGAAATAGACGATACAGCGACAATGGATTGTAAAGTTGACGCTAAACCTAAAGTGAACAGTGTCAGATGGACTCGTGATGGGAAATTCGTATCAAATTCATTCGCATATACGGTACAAAGTGTCACAGTACAGGATGCCGGCAAGTATACTTGTTCCGCAGACAACGGACTCGGACGTCCTGGTGAGAGGGAAATCTACCTCGATGTATTGTACCCTCCCAGCGTGACAGTGCAATCAAAAACCCACACCGCCGAAGAAAACGGAACAGTTGAAATCCGTTGCGAAGTTTCTGCCAATCCCAAACCTATTTCCATAGAATGGACTATGGATGGAAAGCCTGACTTCCGTCAGAATGGCGAGATATTGAGGATGACTAAAGTTCATGCAGATTCATCTGGAACGTATGTTTGTCGCGCAACTAATGTTATTTCACCAACTGTATCTGGAAAACGTATAGAGCGAACAGGAACCGCCTCAGTTGCTGTATTGGTGCGACACAAACCTGGACGTGCACATATCAGCCCAGACAGACCCATTGCTCAGGAGGGTGCTGGCGTCACACTCACGTGCTCTGCTAAACCACCAGGCTGGCCTGCTCCTCAATATCGCTGGTTTAGAGATATCGAATCTAGTGATGCTAAACCTGCTGTGCTTGCAACTGGAAACAAATTTACTATACCTAGTGCCCATCTTGGCAGCGAAGGCGTATATCACTGCCAAGCTACAAATGAACTTGGTCATGGTGATATGTCCTCAGTTGTTTTAGAAGTTCATCAGCCACCTAGGTTCCAAGCCAAACTTCAACCACATGTAACAAAGCGCGCAGGTGAAAACGATTATGCCGTAACCTGTAGTGCATTAGGAAAACCAAAACCAACAATCAAATGGCTAAAAGACAATACAGAAATTAAACCTGACCTGAATCTGTACGAAGTGAAGACTGACATTACAGAGGGCCGTAATGCTGTCTACAATGTTCAGAGTACATTGAGATTCAGTGGTCGAGCTAGACAAAATATTAACCATCTGTTACCAGAAGATCGGGGAGTTTATTCTTGCGTATTTGAGAACGAAGTGAAGAAAGTGGAATCTACAATGCATTTGAGAATAGAACGTAAGTTACCCTTATAATATATTAATTTTATGTTTATGTAATGTAATGTTTGCAGCGTAAATATAATTTTATTCATTTATTTTCAGACCAACCAATTATAATTAAGCAACAACATAAAGTAGCTTACGATTTAATGGATGTAGCTGAGATAGCTTGTCGCGTACAGGCGTATCCTAAGCCAGAATTCCAATGGTACTTCGGTTCGAATAGCGCCGCCTTGCAAATGTCTTCAGACGGCCATTACGAAATAAACACAACGACCGACAGCAACGACTCATATCTTAGTTTACTCAAAATCAGAAACATGAGACAACAAGATTACGGTGAATATTTTTGCCGAGTGAAAAACTCCTTGGGTCATATAAAGCCCGGGTTTAAATTACAGCCTAAAGGAGCACCAGAATCGCCTACTGCATTGAGTAGTTTTAAAGTGGGCCCCACATTTGTAACTTTAACATGGGAAGCTGGCTTTGATGGTGGGATTACAAATACAAAATATTTCGTACGTTATCGAAGGGTTGAGGGAGCTTTAAAGGGTATTGAAGCAGAAGGTTTAGGAGAGGAATGTATGGCTGAAAGAGCTCGTACGGCTGATTGGTTGGAATACGACTGTGGCAGATTCAATCCGTGCAATGTTACACATCTTGATCAACACAACTCGTACCTTTTCAAGGTAATTATTTATAATATTACTTTTATAACTATTTCTTTTAATTAAGAATAACATAATAATAATAACTGGTCCTATTATGTTTGGAACAGCGTGATATCATTTATAATCATTGATTACGTCATATGAATATTTTATATGTAATTTGAATTCATAGTTTCTATAATAACAAATATAAGCGTATATTCCACGTAATGTTTTCTTTTTAATTTTAGTATTTATTCAGATATCATTTCGAATTACTAACATCTTTATTTTATTTTTCTTTCATTGCAAACGATAGCATCTGAGTTATAATTTCCAGGTAAAAGAGCGAGTTTGAATTTTTAAAGCTTGTTTTTTTGAAATCGTGTTTTGAGTGTGTTTTTGTTTTAGTTTATCCCACGCCTTGACTATCGCACATTTGTTTTTTAATCAACTTATTTGCTTTTAAAGTTACATTTGCTAAGTAATGTTTTGATTTTGCAGGTTAAAGCTGTGAATACAAAAGGCCATAGCAATTATTCAAACGAAATCACTGTTACTACCAAAGTTGATAAAATCCCTGCACCCGAGCAAGTCACTTACGATCCCAGCACTAGGACTGTTGCTTTTAATGTTGGAGCGTCTTGCTTATCCCTAATGGGAGTTGCAGAGTCCCTTGTAGAAGGTCGGGGTTCATCACCTTCGTGGCAAGTGATAGATACGATACCATTGAGACTATCAGGTTCTAAGGTCACATTCCAAGAGGCAGTTATAGAACAACCGCCTGTAGCGAAGTCAGCTCGCTCGAATGGAAGGTCATTATCAGATCAATACATGGATGAGTTGAACCCGAGGCTGCGACTTAAGTTGTGTCTGCGTATTACAAAAGATCATTGCAGCGAATATACTGAAGCCGAGAGTGAGTATTTATTCTTAATAATTATAATTTTTAAATAAGCGTAATATTGGAAGCCGGCATAGTGACTGAGATTGCTGTTTATTTTATTTATTGTGTCTTGATATATAAAAATACCCCGTTTGAAGTTAGGCTAAAATGTGGTCTATGAATGAAGGTGTCTGCTACTACAGTTAAATAACTGCGAGTAGCAGTCACATCCCCTGTGAAACAAAACTTTGGTCTGATTCTAGAAAGTGAACGAACAAAATGCATACTTAATATATCAAAGATACATTAATACATTGATACAAATTTACACTTAACCTATTAAGAAACAGGCGTAAAATATGTATTAGTCCACCTAAATAACGCTTAACAACGTTGATTGCTTCAGAGAAATGTCTAACACTGAAATCAAGATGGTTGCCAGCACAATCCATAAATCATAAAATTCCATATCTCATAAAAACGATCATAACCATTTATAGAACTTTATTTAAGACTATTATAGCTTTACATTCCAGATCATTATATACGTATTTCTTTAATCAATGAATTTTTTTTTTTTAAATTATTTAATTGTCGTTTAGCCGGTTTACCGAACTCATGCCTATTCTTAAACCAGGAATTCTTGATTAAATTCCAGCCCCTATAACCTATATCTCTATAACTATGTTGTTATATATAACCTGTGTTAAGGTGATTTGCCGGTCTAATGTATCTTTTATATATTTTTATTGTGACTCGACATATTACAGCACCCCGCTTGATGTTAAGCTGGAGTGTGGTCCATGAATGGATGTCACTGCTACTATATGTACTTTCGTCGTCCTGTTTCTATGATCAAGCACTTGAGTAGTAAATTGATTAAAAATAAAAATAGCATACATTTCAATGCGCTCAGTGTGGCTCGAAATATAAATGGAAGCTAAATGGAGGCGACTGCTACTACAGTTAAATAATTGCGAGTAGCAAAAGAAGACTATCTACTATGGCGGCCTAGTTAGAATGACAATTTTCAAACTGATCCCGAAACACGTCTTACGGTCTGAGACGGTGGCATACACCCCCCTCCTCCCATTACGAACGGTGAATGCAACTGGCATCTCGTCATTCGGAATGGCGTATGTTCAGCAGTGAACGTCTTCCGGCTGATGATGATGACAGCTAAATGCACAAGGAAACTCCAGAATTTAATTTAAAACTTTTCTTTCAGTCGGCACATCGTACATCAAAGAAGCATCTTTGACAACTGCAACTTTAATTGCTATTGTTGTCTCTGGAATAGTATTCTTCTTGTTTTCTGTTCTTCTATTCATATTCTGCCGATGCAAGAAGAATGAGAACAAGAAACACAACTCAAAGGACTATGAAATGGATTCTGTTAGACCGCCTATAGTCACACCACAAAGTCAGGCACCACCTCCATACTATCCTAGTTCTGGAATGGAAAATCATGCTCTAGAACATTCTATGGATCTGGCTTTGACATTAGAAGATAGTAAGACAGCAGTCTATGCGTCTCAAGGCGGATACTCACATCTTCATCCTCAAGCCTGTGGACAAAACCTAACAAATGCTGACTGTAAGTTAATTTCGTATTATTTTTAATTATTAATTTATGTTCGGGTTCAATAAAGTGACAAAATATGCCCCAGAATCAGCTGGGTTTTGGTTAAATAAAAGCATCAAATAAAGACATTATTTGTGTAGGAAAGTGATTAAGTTACTGGCACTTTATAATGCGCCTGGATAGTGAGGGTGACTTTAGTTTTTTATTGTTACTCGTCATTTGACAGCACCCCCCCCCCCCCCCCTGATGTTAAGCTGGAGTGCAGTCCATAAATAGAGGCGACTGCTACCACAGTAAATAACTAAGTAACAGTCACAGCTACTATGCCGGCTGATCCCGAAACGCGACTAAGTCACTTTACAGCCTGTATAGTTTTAAGTGGTGGTACTACTTCGGATCGTCAGTGCATTATTAACTATTATATTATAAAAAAAATTAACACCATTAGATTCCCAGGGTACCATGGTTTCCCATTATCAATAAGTATTTTGCAGTATTAACTATACTACTCTTTTTTTTTGAACGTCCGAAAGATTTAATACTCAACTTTGGAATTGAGAATTTTAAGTTGAATATTTTTATGTAATAGGGATCACAGTTATCTCGTAAAAATACTGCTAAATACTTTATATATATTTTTTAAATAATTCTACACAAAAAAATACAAAAACAAATAAAAGTCTACAAAAGTTATTTAGGTTACTAAAATTATCTGAGAATAAGTATTTTAATTAACGAATTATTTCTTTTAACATCGGCATTGTATGTAACAAAAATTTTAATAAACAACTTTAAGATCAAAAGTTTGTAAATGCCTGTCTACGCCCGAATGCACAAACTTTAGAACACGCCTAAATAAAAGTAATTCTGTTGATATTAAATTTATATATTAATACTTATCATGTTGATTACTTCAAAAGTTTTATTATATTAAACAACATTTTCGTCTTCAAATAATATGCCAGTATCGTCTAATATGTTCGGAATGTTTTAATTAAAGTTTCATTACTTTGAAATTATTGGTACGATACATTAAGATGATTTGAAACAGTTGATGTGAATGCAATTTATTTGAAAGGAATCTCTCGCTTTGAACTCATGCCTATTCTTAAATATTAAGTTCCTCACCCATACATACAATCGCACATGCATGATTTACTTTTATTCCCATTATAAAAGTATTTTAATTTTCATTGTTATATTTTTGTGCTAACGAAAGGACTAGCTGTTTATATAGAAGGTAAAATAAATACTAGAATTGCATGCCCGCCTAATAAAACTGCCTTGTAGTTGAATTGTTTGCGAGTATATTGCTATCGAGTTAATTTACTCTGTATTTTAACACGTGTGTTTCATATTCCACAGGGGTTAACATGGGTGGATATATGGAGAACAGTTACACGAACTCTAACAATGGTGGGAGTGTGAACTCGCAAGACTCGTTGTGGCAAATTAAGATGGCCGCCAGCAATGGCGTCAACATGCCTCAGTGTCAACAGATGTTGGATAGACAGAGTAATTATGGTTACGATCCTATTGCCCACGGTGGCTATGGGGCGATAGACGATTACGCTGCGTATCCACCCCATATGACGCACGCCAGCCAAGTTAATGTGGCCGACACCTATGCAATGCGTAGCCAAAACCCGTCGCGTCAAGAATACTGCTCGGACCCATATGCATCAGTACACAAGCCGAAGAAACGTATGGATCAACACATTGGTAAGTGCATAATTTGCATCAAGTTTTGTAACTTCAGTCAGCGGGTTTACTTTGAAGTTCATACTCGGCATATTCAAGTAGCTTCTCTTTGTCTTGGATTCATTACAAGTGGAATGTTTCACCCGCCTATGTTGTCTTCCTATTGAAACTTGTAAGCGATCCGTGAAATAACACCTCGGCCGATATCTTCGAAGCTTTTGGACCTTATCAAAGAAGGTCGAGGTCAGATTTCGAGTCACAATAAAAAAATTGTATGCTATAAGAAACCTAAAAAAACATGCCGGAATCTTTGACATAAGTACTTGGGTCACCCAGTTTTTATGATACAAGCTTTAGTAGTTTAGTATAAATGTGTTAAAAAATAAACACGAATATGTAAAATATCATAGATTTGTACGATCGGTTGTTTATAGATAAAAAAGAAACAATGACGTCGTGTTGCGATAAATACGTGCATCTATCACGTTGAGCTCAAATGCAGACGTGGCTTCGCATAGTAAGTAATATGAATGTAGAATGTTAGAGAATCGCGGAAAATCTTTCTTTAAAACGATATCGGTGAAATTCACAATGGATTTAAGGTTGGATAAATTTACTGCTTTGCTACGTTCTTTTATGAACGATAATCTTTTTATTGAACCGAAAAAATCGACGCTCTTTATTCATAATACTTGTTTTTATAAGATAAAATATTTGTGTTGAAAAATTTTTACCTTATATTTTTTGATTTAGCTGAGGTGTGCAAAATATATAATTTTCTAAAAATATATGTGTGAATAAGTGTCACAAGTCAAGCTTCCACTTTTACGCTAAACAAAGTACATGTTTGTTTCATTGTTTCATTTATTCCTAGATATTTATTTATATGATAATAAGTGTACGTACATGGGCTTTTTAGAGTTTTTTTGTGATTCGACCCCGGCAGCCATCAAGCTGAATTTAGGTGCATGAATAAAGGCAACTGCTACTACAGTTTAAATAACTGCAAGTAGCAGTGACATCCACTATAGAGGCCTAGTTGGAACCGGTTACTACTTCAGATCGGCAGACTGGAAAACGACCACAAACTGTTTACCATTTTTATCAAATTGTCACGCCTTTTTCCCACAGGGACAGGCAGAGACAATGAAGTGCCACTGGCCTCGATCCTGATACAACTTCACCGCTTTCCTTACATCTGCAATTATCTATATACAAGCTCTACGGTTATGAGCACTAAGCAACCTAGCTTTCTTAAATGTATAATTTTTTTTTATTGTGTATAGAATCTCCATACCATGAAGTAAGCGGTCTTCCCGAGACGTACCGAGGTGCTGATAATGGTCCAGTGCAGGCTGACGACAAACCTCCCCATCTGAGTCTAAGCTACGACGAGAGCTTAGAGTCCGGATACTCAACGCCAAATTCGAGAGCAAGACGAGTTATTAGAGAAATCATCGTATGATACCCAACCCTTCGTGACTTCACTAACAAAGGACATTGAAATGCCTAAGTGTGAGTGTGTACTTTGAAACTTTTACAGTGTACGTATTTTTCAAAGAATTTGGAAAGAATAGAATCTGTGCTAAAATAAGAACTAATTCACTGTTATTTGTCTCATTTATATTATGTTTATACCACGTGTGACTGAAAGAGACAACTACTTGTACTTCAATTCCTTTATTTCAAAGGTTGGCACTACTTTTTTGCAAATACAACCACTTGTAATTGTGGTTGACTTTTAATACAGCTAAATTAAAAGTCACGTGGTAGTAAGAGTAGCGGCATAATTGTTCCGTCATCCTATTTTGAAGTATTTTAATGTCATTTGTTATTCTGTCAAATTAGGTTGTCAATTGATCATCAAAACTTGTGACAACCTTCTGAATTACGAATGTAAAAATGTATATTCATCCCCTTCTGACTTCATTTTAATGCCATAAGTGAAAATAGTATAAACGGTTGTATTATGTCGCTATTTTATGGCTCCTTCTGTTTCTTAAGTACAAATTCTTTGGTATTTTTAGATTATAAAAATTGGCCTAAATACTCGAAAATTAAGTAACTTTGTCATGTTCAAGTAAATACTATTTGGGTCCTAATTCTTTCTCAATATGATATCAATTTAGTGTTTAATTAGATTTGCAATCGTAACAAGAATTAGGACTTAATCTGTGATTTTATATGCATTTCAACAGCACGTAAAGTACAAATATTGACTTGCACGATGAATTAAAAGGGTCTGATGTTATTTTTATTGTATGTTGAATATAATTTAGTTTAATTAGATTGAATTTGTCTAACATTTATTGTCATTATCTCTTCTGACGATAATCCCAACGGAAACTTATATTTAATTTAGGAGATATTATGAATTCCTTGGTGCGCGAACAAGGTCTTATATGCTACGCAAATGAGTTCGATTAATTTCATAAGGAATTCTTGTAGTTGTAGAATGTCATAAACTACAGGCCTAGCGTCTAACTGAATAAGTTCATGAGTTAGTGCAGTGCAGCGGGAGGGGTGACATTTGCATGTAACCTCACCCCTCCCTTACTGCCCCATTACCGCAGGAACCCACTCAGTTAAGCGCTAGTGTAGGCAGATCGAACAATTTCTCGTGTTATCTTTTATAATTGTAAAATATTTTATAAATTATAAAATTATTTCTGTTCAGAATATTTCGTCAATTTTTTTATGTGAATACACATAGGTCCGGCGTAGTGACGGCAACTGAGGCAGCCATAGTGTGAAAATGTTTTTCAGTCGTCGGTGCTCTTACCATTAGTAAAGTTTAGATCAGATGTCGCGTCTCAATAAAAAAAGATAGTCAAATATAGTACCTTCTATATAAACAAATAAAAATCATAAAGTGCTCCCGTCACAGCTAACAGATGTGCATTTGGCCGGCATAGTGACGGCGACTGGGGCAGCTGTAAACTGGCTCGATTTTTTTCAGTCGTCGGCACTCTTGGTCCTCCACTTGCTTACCATCAGGCAAGTCGAGGTCCAAAGTCGAGTCACTATAAAAAAAATCGAATACCCTTTTTAATAATATTTAAAAAAACGATTTACGCATATATACTACACACGGACACTTTTTTCTTTAGGATACTTAAAATAGGATGAATATTTTTTGAATAAGGAAATATATCTTCTAGCATTTTGCAGCTTACTTTAAACTTAAAAATAACATAAAGTGATTGCAGATGTCAATTGTGATAGTAGAGTTGTTTTAAAGTACTTTTTGAGACTTAAAGGAGATACATTGCTAGTCCACATTGTATTCTTATAACAAATGTTGGATTTTTTCACATTGGTTACTGAATTTTAGTCTCCGAGTTATTTTTGATCGTTATGCAGTCCACTTAAGGTCTTAAATACCTTCAAATTTAACGCGGGAAGAAACATCGGTGTCAAAAGAAGACCATGAGTTGTTTTTGACATTGTCAATCACAATTAGATAGATTATTATCTAATAAATTATATTACATTCGTACACGAGGCTAACATCTGTTTTTGTACCGCCTCGTGTACGAATGACCTTAGTCATAAGCCATCACAAAGTAAAATAGTCCTAAGTAAATTAAAATAAAATGAATTGTTACGCTGTATTTCCACTGCTACGCACGTCAAACTCACGGTGAAAGAAACAAATGAATTCAAAATATATCTATTTTAAACAAAATCTGCCTAGTGACAGACAAGAGTGCGTAATTTGCCTCAGACTGTAAAGTGAGTTAGTCGCGATGCGGAATCAGCTTGCCAAGTTGCCGGCCCTAACCAGGCCGACTGCTACTGGCAGTTATTTTCCTGTACTAACAGTTGTTTCCTTTATGGACTACATTCCACCAACATCATTTGACGAGCCACAATAAAAATAAAACATATATCGAAAGCACTTTAAACCTGTGCAGTGCAGTAGTGAACCAGCTTTATTTTTTGCCTAACAAATCTATTTTAATTTAGTTTTTTTTTGTTTCTCGATATTATTTTGTACATCGTGCTTCATAGCAGAGATATTTTTATTCGTCTTCGGGGAATATTAAGAACAGCCTCTTTTGTAATATATAAAAATACAGATATAATGTAGGGTTGCTCTTAGAAATCTAATAAATATCAGTGAATTTTTCAACTGGATACGCATTTTTCAGTAGAAATTATTTTAATATTTATAATTTACATTTATTTTGTTGTGTTTTTTTACGTAGGTAGTCCTTTGCGAACAGGTGCTATTTTTCACATATTATTTATTGTATTTAGAAATTTATAATATCGCGAAACAAAAAGAATTCATCTATGCCGTTATTATTTAGTAATTTAAGATGTATAGTTTTTTTTTCATAGAAGGTACCTTTATACGTACAAAGTATACTAGTTGTAAAGTCTTATTCTTTTAATATACATCTTTTATGTGTATTAAATTGATGACGCTTTGCAATCTGTGAATTTCTGACCCTAAGCACTATAGAAATATCGGGCAGCAATTTCATCATTGGTCGTATTCCATCTATCAACCTAATGATCAATCAATCTAATGCGATTGATCAATCAATCGCATTAGATTGATTAAAGAAAACGACTGCTACATCAAATTAAAATATATTGCTATATAAAGCAAGAGTCGTATCCATCAAAATATATGATATAAACTCAATTATTTTTCTAAAAGTGACTATTATTAGTATAAACTATCCCCGGCAGTAACTAATACGCTTGAATCGTGACGTCACACGACGGGATGTCTTCATATTGACGTAGCACTGTTCTGTGATTGGCCAATACCATCAGCAAAACAATTCACGTCACGTCTTGTTACTTTGACAGGGCGCATTTGCAACTGCCGGGAATAATAATCTATTTTAGTCTCTCTGCGGTAAATACTTTCCTGCGGAAATTCATTATTTGCATACTGCATTTGGACTAAAATAACTGTTTACTTTATACACTAACCCTCGAATGAATGTTATTACTAAAATGGTTTTATGAGGGATATTGTGTTCGTGCCACTAAACAGAGTCTAGTCTAGGACTGGACCCACAAAACTAAGGCTACTTTTTTATTATTATTGTGACTCGACATATGACAGCACCCCGCTTGATGTTACACTCCAGGTGTTGTCCAGAAATGGATGCTACTACAATTCAAAAACTGTAAGTAGCAATCACATTCAATACGCCCCGGCCTAGTTGGAACCGGCAACTACCTGATCCCGAAACTCGACCAAATCACTTCACGGTCTGTATATTTGTAAGTGGTGGTACTACCCCGGATCGACAGACTGGGTACCACTGCCTAGCACTCTTTAATAACCTAACCCGAAACAAATATCGACCTCTTTTTTTATTAACAAATATTTGTACTATTTAAATTATATTAAATATTAAGCTATAAAAGAAATATTTACTTCGACCGGGACTTTACACGCAACAAACCAATCGCTAACCGTTAGTCCACGCCTGTCGTCAAATTACTTGCATTTAATTTTGTAATTAAATGAAGACTTAAGAGGAGCTTGGGTGTGTAAAATCACCAGTGGCCGTTGATGACGATTGTAGCAATTTCAGTCGTCAGCCCTCTTGGACCTCCTCTTGCTAGTCAAGGTCAGATGTCTTGTCATAATAGAAAATGTAGGTCTAGTTGTTTTGGGACCAGTTCTAGACCAACCACAACTAAAATGATATAGAATGTAAATATTAAAAACAATTTTATAGCAGTAATAAAAACTCGAATCAAAATACTAAACTTCACAAATAATATGTTTTTTATGAAAAACATTTGCAAAACATTGTCTGAGAAAACATAGACATTTTTGTTTTCGCAGTGTTTTTCGCGTATTTTGAAGACGAAATTTGTTTTCTTTAAGCTGTCAAAACTATTTTTGTTATGTCTTCCAATCCCACTTTGGAAATTATGACACAAAACTGTGAATATTTTTCAAGTTTATTATTCGATAATTATTTTATTGTGTAGTACATATTATTTCTCTACCTACCTCAAATGCTTAAAATTGCTTAAGGTCAAGGCCCTACTGTAAGCACGAAATAGCTTTAATGATTATAAAAAGCTAATAAATGAATACTTCTTTATTTAGACCAATCAATGAATCATATTTTCTCAAGAGAAATTAATTAAAAAGCTAGGAGAAATCCCTGAAAAAAATTACGAGATAAAATAGTAGAAATTACACGTTACACAAACTAATATATTTACTATACTGATGTGAAATACATTTATAGGCGATATATAAGTTTTTTTATGCCAATTATTAAATTTCAGTGTCATATAAATGTTGGTAGGCAGACAGTTAGTGGTCGATAGCCCAGTCTGCAAGTCAGGGTAACTCTTAAAGCGACTCGGTCGCGTTTTAGAATCATTTTGAGAAGTAGGCCGGCATTATGGATGCAACTGCTAACCTGTAGTTATTTAATTGTATTAGCATAAGCCTCTATTGATAGGATCTGTTGATATTAAGGAAGTTAAGGTAAAAGAAAACATATTTTAATAAAAATGAAAGTTTAGTATATTGAAGCAATGTTTTTATTATTTTTCAATTATATTTATATTGATTTAGGTTTTTAATTATTTTATTGGCGAGCCTAATTTATCTTAAGAGCATTCAAGAGTTGCATTAGGTGAACACTGCCATATATTTAAACATTAAATAGAACGAACAATTTATAACACGTTATGGCGCACTGAAGGGTAGTTCGGGGCACTTTGGCCACATCCCAGAATACTAAATTAATAACGTCATTTACTATTTTTTTATAATCCGTTGTTTCTTCTTCAACGAAAATATTGATTATTTCGATTCAATGTTACTTTATTTTATATAGTAAAATTACCGGTTTCAAGTAGGATGCGATAATGGATGCGAGTGCTGATTGCAGTTCCCTCCATTCATGAAATTGGGCGGGGTACTGTCGAGGCACGATAATAATAAAAAATGAAAATTTGTAATATTGTAAAAACTGTAGTGATTTATGTCTCGTCAATAATATGTGCTTTTACTTTGTATTTTTGTTTAAACCCTTAATTTTGTTTTTAAACAAAACGCCATGAACTACCCACACATATCAAACTTTGTTATTACACAAGGATACTTGAAGCATTGAAAATCATGTTACCCCAAATTGGGTTACTATGAGAGGGTATATGTACATTATCTTAAGATATGCGAGAAAAGCAAGACTTTTGTTTAAATTTAATTATTATTAACAAAGCTCTCACTCATGTCGCGCATGTTTGTCTCTCTCTATCTTCAACCTTAAATGTGTAAAAGAGATGGTGATATTTCATAACGTTAAACTATACTGCCACTAATATTTTAATATAATATATCTTTAATTTAGTGAATATTAAAATATTTTGTTAATAAGTTCTACTTCTTTTGTTATTTTTCTATATCAAAGTATTCTAAACGCTATAGTAGAAATATTAGTTAAATAATTAATTTAATTCATGAAATAACTATGGATTTTTTTAAACTTAAATCTAATCTTTGCGATAGAATGAAAAGCACTGGGCAAATCAAACAATTGATTGAAATTGAAATGACATGAAAATATATAGCACTATCATAAATTTTAAATATTCTCGATTAATTGAATAATCGTTTACACAACTGTTAGACACATCGCATTGTCAGTGTTTGTTTATCAAATCGAATTTTACGTTTTGTTTGAAATTCGAGGTGTTCAAAATTTGGTTCTATTTGTATTTACCTTTTCTATATGTACAAATAACCTTTGCGTAGAGGTGGAAAATAAGGGTAAAAAAATATTATTTTCAAATGTTATGCAAACAAACTTAGGAATGGCAACTGTATGTTAAGAAAATAGGAGAGTTTGAAAAAAAATCTGTGACTTGAGGCAAATTCTATATACTTGTGAGCGCGAACTTTAACGTCTGATATCAACTTTACCCCGGGGACAGTTATTTCCCCTACTTTTCCTATTATTATTTTATGATATATCTAAAAAAAACGTTGATTAAAAGTAAATATCTTATTAACAATACATTTATTTATTAAAGCGTACAAACCCGTCTTTAAATGTTTAAATCAATTAACAATATGGCGAATATATTAGTTACAATAGAATTTCTATCTAGTTACGGTAAATTAATTTAGCTAAAACCAAGGTTGTGACAACGCCCTCTTATAATAAAATTACGGAAACCTATTGATAAAATTAGACACTTCTCAAAGGTTATTGTTAAACTATAATACATATAAAATTATATTAAATGAGCTTCCGATCTAAATAACAGCTAAGCTGAGCTTTGACGAATGTTGTATACCCAGATTATCTTCTACATTATAGGAGAACGAGTTGGAAAATTAAATCATTAAGTAAAATTATAGTAAAAATGCCATTGTTACCAAATGTTAAATGTTTTGTTTGATTTGTTTAGACACAACTTCAACACAATCTAAATTATATAATTTGAATAAATGACGTTCTTCCAATAGGGATCTACCTGAGCGTCTGTTCTAATTCAGTTGTATTTATGTGAGATGCTGCGGGCTCTGTCACCTGTTGTGGTAACCAATCTGTCTATGGCTCGCCTGATTAACTCACAAAGGGAAGTGGTTTACGTATACACAATTACATAGACGCCTTTAATTTTGGGTTACTGATCGCTGATTTGCTTGTGAGTCTGATATAGCGAAGATAAAATAACTTTTTAATTACCCATCAATTGGCTAAAATCATTGGTTGGTGAAGCTTTCTTAATGATTATGTTACTATTCATTTTTAAGCCATAACACTACTTTCCATAGGTAGTTCTTATTTTATTAATAATTAACTATTTTAGCTTTATCTGCAAATAAAAACACAAACTATATTGGTGATATTCTTTTATGCATGTTTTAGTTCCCCCGACGATTAATGATTTAATTAATTCGCTTAAGTAACTATAACTGTATAGTTAATACTAACAATATTTGTTATAGAATTCCTAAGTATCTCTCTTAATAATATTACAATAATACGAGTATAACATCTCAATTATTATCCTATTTTTATCTTTTATTACAATTTATTTGCAAAAAGGGTCCCGAACCCTTAAAATAATAGGGAAGAATGCTTCATTGAATGAAGTGGTAAGTTGACCTTGTCTGGAAGGGATGCTTTATATTGAGAAAAATGTAGTGGAATAAGTAGAAATGGGGTACCGCTATAACCATGATAAAAATAGACAGAATAGAAATTCCTAACTGCGAACTTATTTTGGAAAAACATATTTCTTTTATATTTTGTCTATTTAACGTAAGTTTTTTCAACAAATCCCATTATATATTTAACTATGAGATGGGATCAATTTGTAAATATTATATACTTTAAGATAAAATATTTCTTCATAAAGTATCTGTTATTATGAATTTTTATTAAGTTTAATTTCATATTTGTATTAGTTTATAAATTAGTAATGATAATTTACGCCCTTTGGACGCTTGCGACCGGGAATCAAAATCATTACTTATTTATAAATCTGTAGTTGTTTTTATAAAATACGATATTTTGGTCAAATTAATATGTTATCATGTTTTGTTTTGTCTTTGTGTCTAGTAAGTAATTCAATATACATTGTACTAACGGTAATTAACTCGTCGCATAAACAAGGATGAAATAAGATCTCATTATTATTTATCCATTCTATATACAAAATAGTTTTGTTTAAATATAATTTCGTCTGTCAGGTGTAGCACTCTCGATGTATGAAAACTTTTTGAAAGTGCCAAAAGCGGACCACTACTAAATATTTTAAATTAATCAACAACGTTTCCAGGGTGACCACATAGTTTGTAGGTAAAAATTTCTCGTTATTATTATCATATTTTAGATATTAGTTTGCTCGTTAAACTGTAAATAATTGGGCACCCCACCTTTTAAGAATTTATATACCTACGTTCATTTATTAACGTTGATTTTACGTTATTGTCTGTCTAAGCCGAAATGACGCGCTCCTCCACCGCATTTGCGCACACGAGAAAACATAAAATATGAATGCAACACACTGAAAATGCAATTGTAATTGGTCATTCACTTGCTGGTTGGACACAAAAGGAGAAGCACGTTGATAAAGTATAATAGTATAGTTAGAAATATTTGCATTCACACATTTAAATAAACTAATAAAGTAGAGGGGCGCGTCATTTATAGTTAGCTATACCGATTTTTTGTCACAACGTTATTAATTTTCGTCCTATAAATATTTAACACGGGGACAAAAAATCGGTAACCAAGATGGATGGACTGTAAATAAAGTATTAGATACTTCATTAATGAATAAAATAAATATAAATGAAGTTTAATTATTATTTAACGTTTTTGTATCTTATTGATAAGAATTTAATTATTATTAGTTTATTTTATATTTTTCTACAAATCGAGCTTTATTTTATATTTGACTCGATTTGTGGGAACGTATAGTTATAGTTATAAAGAACTGATTCATATAACGACAGCCATATTTTAATTTTAAGTAAGAGTCAGTCGGCAACTGATCCTACAAAAACATGGCCCACTTTTGTATGTCGATGATTACTATAACCTTGGATCCAATATTGCCGGCATAGTCACAGCGACTGAGACTGAAAAAAGATTCAGTTTAGAAATTTTTTTCGGTCGGCGCTCTTGGTCCTACCCTTGTTTATCAGGAAAGTCATGGTTGGATGCAAATAAAATGTATGCCCAGTGTTTTGTGGGACCAGCTGCAGAGTGGGCCTATGTAATCGCGCATGCCTATTTGAGATTATTGTGCCGGGGCTAACGAATACAATGTAAATATTGTAATAAGTTTAAGTAAAACTGTATTTAAGTAAAATTTGTAAATAATTCTAATTCTAAATATATAAGAATTTTTAATTAAGAAATTGTTTTACTTTTCCCCTTTTCTGTATTAATAAAGTATTTAAAATAAATTGCAAACTATCAATCAATTGTCACGCCTTTCTCCCACAGGGATAGGCAGAGACAATGGAGCGCCACTTACCACGATCCTAACACAACTCCCTTGCTTCCTTCACATCCACAATTTTCTTCATACAGGCTCTGTGGATATTGCAAACTAAACATTGATATTTCTGTAAGAACTGAACAACGACGTCGAGTGCCTGAAATTAAAGAGTGGTAAGCACAGGTGGCCAGACTGTCGATCCGGAGTGGTACCACTTACAAGATCGTGAAGTGACTCTGTCACATTTCGGGATCAGCTTGTAACTGGCATAGTGGATGCGTCTGCTATATGCAGATAATTGATTAAAGTAGCAGTCGCCTCTATTTAAGGACCACCCTCCACCATGATTTAAAAATTCCTTACAGTATTATATAATTCTACATACTGTATCAAAAAAATTTAAATGGGTAATGAAAAATTGAACGGGGTTATGAACAATTTAAATGGGTAATGAAAAATTTAAATGGATAATTAAATGCCTCTATTCCCCAAGGATAAACAGAGAAAATAGAGACAGTCACATTCCACAATTCTCTCGCTTCCCTTACATCTATGGTTATGAGCGCTGCGGATGCCTGCTTTATAAGAACCAACGTTCTGACTCGACATCAGACCTTGTGGTAATGAGCAAGGGTAAGTCCAAGGGCGCCGACTAAAAAAAATACAGTTTACAGTACACTATGCAAGGTTCATTCATGTCAGCGGAGATCCGAAAGCCCTGACGACTATTGAAACGTAGTTTTCGGTTCTCCAGTCACCATAAGTTGGCCTTGAGATGAAGGATTCCATTTTGAGGCTGAAGAGAGGTAAATAAAGCATTTTAAATATAACCTGAGTACAATACATCTGATCTTGAACCGCCTGATAATAAGCAAGAAACAGTACCGAACGCCTTAAAAACAAAATAAGTTAGTTACCACAGTCGTTATCACTATGCCAACCAAAGGTGAAGGCATCAAAAGAAGGATCTATGGTTATAGGATAGGGAAAACACATGATCTGGTAAAAGCATTTGTCGATTGTTTTACAAAGAAACGATGCATCAAACCTTTTAGTTTGACTGACGATTCGTTCGACACAATGCGGATGCTTTCCCCGACCTGTTTCACAGCTGTGATAAGACGTGGTAGAAACAATGTAGAGATGACCACAATAAAATCATACGTCCTTATCGCTCTTTTGCCGTTGTTTACTATCAGGCAAGTCAAGGTAGATGTAGCTATGACTAAAAACCTCCTTATTTTTATTTGCTCATTAAAGATTTCATTTACATACGAGAAGTCTCTGCTTATCCCTGTGGGAAAAAGGCGTGATAATTTGATTGATTGATTTAGCAACCTTATTTTTTTATTGTGACACTTTTTTTTATTGTGATATTTTTATTGTACAAGAGTGACGATGACTGAAAAAAACGAGTTAGTTCACGGCTGCCCCAGTCGCCGCCACTATGCCGGCCAAAATAACCTAAGCCCAGTTTCTCTAATTTTGCCGGCGTTATAAGAAAACAAAACTTTTCGAGTTTACGGTTCGAGTTAGACAAGTGGGTTTTGTGCTTAATAAACTATGGAAGGAGAAACTCTGTAAATACTATTTAATTATGTTAAAATTAATTAAATGTCTCTATCAAAGTTACTTTTAGAATACAAGAGACTAAACTAAAATAGGACTTTTGAAATGGCTTCGGAATATAGACATTATATAATCTATGCATTATTTAGCAATTATTTCCCTTAAAAAAACATTTGAAAGCACCTTATATAATACCTGTCCTTATATTAAGTTGGTTGCCTCGAATAGATGGTGAATTATTTTTATTATCGCGAATAGTTTCTATTTTTAATGAAGCGAGAGAGTTGTGTCAGGATCGTGGTAAGTGGCGCTTCATTGTCTCTGCCCATCCCTCTGGAAAAGGTGTGTGACAGTTTGATTGTTCCTTCTATAATTGTTTGTCTATATTTGTAGCAAAGTTTAAAAATAATATATAAAATGAAATTATATTTTGGTTTTGTTAATCGTGATATTAACAGCAAATTAAACCATACATAATTAATTTTATTATTTAGTAAAATTCTGTGGTTGAAAATCATTTAAATTTCACATGTTGAACTCAGTGAAT
This sequence comes from Tinea trinotella, assembly GCA_905220615.1. Taxonomy (NCBI): domain Eukaryota; kingdom Metazoa; phylum Arthropoda; class Insecta; order Lepidoptera; family Tineidae; genus Tinea; species Tinea trinotella. The sequence goes on from HG992311.1 coordinate 5,434,611, forward strand.
TTAAAATACTTGCTATTAAATAAATTAAGGAGTTTAATATATAATATTTTACCGTAGAATAAAAAAGTTAATATTATGGTACCTAGTTGTATTAAATAATTATACATATTTAGTTAACTACTAAAAAAATACACACCCATGTACAAAACAAATTTAAAAAACTCACAAGTATAACTTTGATTGAAATCTGCAAGGAAATGGAAGTTCTATTAAAGCTAAAGGTTTCTGTAAACAAACCACATTAAAGTCGGGTCAAGTACTTATAAGGTTTAAATAGCAATTTCTCCCTCGGCCTACAAGATCGTATATCGTGGGTGTCCATGTCAATAGCGGTCTAGAACACACCGTCTGTAGAGCCCATTTAAACTAAGCCTGAATTCCAGATACATTTCACAGCTTTAAAGCTATTTCTTCCATTAAACTAAAGCATTTACACCAATTTTGACGACCGCATTTTACACTAGCATGCTCACCAGCTCATTACATGTCCCGGGTTCGATCTTTCGCCGGCATAGTGATGGCGACTAAAGCAACCGTTAAAGTCGGTTTTATCAGTCGTCGGCGCTCGTAGACTACCTTGCTTACCATTAGGCAAGTCTGGGCCATACGTCGAGTTTCAAAGTAAAAAATCCCGATCGAGGCAAAGATTTGATTTTACAAATATTTTTTAGGATTTTAAGAGTGGTGGGCAGACAGTTGGTGATAATTGGCCCAGTATACCGACCAGGAGTAATAACGGTTATTTAACTGCAGTAGTAGTTAAATAAATGTATTTATTATAGTATTTTCTCAGAATTTACGCGAACATTGATTAATGAATTATACAAAATTTTATTTTTATTATTCCGACGTTTCGAGAGCTTTGGAGATATCGTGGTCACGGAGAGACAAAAATTACAAAAAAATGTTATTAAATAAAAGAGGCGAATCCGGGTCTGGTTATAAAAAATTGGTAGGCAGTGTTTCTCAGTTTGACGATCCGGGGTAACACTACCACTTACAAGAGTACAGACCGTCAAGTTGCGTTTCGGGATCAGGTTGTAAGTCGCCGGTTCCAACTACTTCAATCAATCAATCAAATTGTCACGCCTTTTTCCCACAGGGATAGGCAGAGACAATGGAGCGCCACTTACCACGATCCTTACACAACTACTTACAGTTATATAATTGTAGTAGCAGTCGCCTCCATTCATGGACCACACTCCAGCTTACTCGTAACATCGGGCGGGTGCAAAATGTCGAGCCGCAATAAAAACATAAAAAAATACCACAGTAAAAAATATAATTTATTCTCGAATTTTTGTATGTTCAATTGCTGCGGGGATTTATAGAATAGATTTCTAAAAGTTATTTAATTAAGTTGTCGGATTCCAATCAAAAATATCAACAAAGCATTTCTGAATCGGCAGACACATACCATTGAATATCCACACATCAATTTTCATTTACCTGAAAGACCGTTCAATTCAATTTGCCTAAATTGAAGCCTGAGTAAAGGCTTTGGAAATTTTAGACAGTATTAAATAAAGCTATCTATCTATATCTTTAAAGACTTCCTTAAACCGTTTGTAAATATACTGGTAACATCATTTTTAACTTGTAAGTTGATGTCAGGATGGCTCCTACTCACACACATGCAACTTTTTCATTATTTCCACCTATGTTGGAGTTTCCTAACGATGTTTTCCTTTCTTCGTATAACAAATTAGTTCTCAGAAACTCATTTGATTGACAACAAAACAAAAAATACGATGAAATACAATACAAATACTTTTTTTTATTGTGGCACGACATCTGACCTCGACCTGCCTGATGATAAGCAAGACGAGGTCCAAGAATGACGACGAATGAAAAAACCGAGTTAGTTCACGGCTGCCTCAGTCGCCGTCACTATGCCGGCCAAATTCTGTACCTTTGGAAAGACTTATATATATATTTTGATTTAAGGATATAAACAAATCCAGTTGAAATTCTTATAATTTAACTTTCCGATCAATGTTTCTAAATAGTAAAATCATTCCGGGTCTATGCCGGGTCTGGACACTGATTCGTATACATATGCTAAATTATATGATTATATTGCATAACTTATAAATATAATGGGTTGAAGCAGTTAGGTTAAGATGCTTGTGAAAAATGTTGATATCCGGCTATAAAAGTCAGATAAGCAGAGCGCATCTACAGAGAGGTCGCGCTACGGTACTGTGCAAAGGTATAAAATGAGGAAAAAAGGCATTATTAACAAGGTTTTGGATTAGAAAGCATCCTCATTTAATAATGGTGTAAAAGTAAATGAGTTGATTACATTAGGCACCCGCTCTCTGCGTGGATCCCGACCACAAACCCGCGGGCAAGGCGGCTCCCTACCCGACCTACTATTGACAAAGCTTTCATTAAAAACATATTTTATTTAGCTACCTCTAATTTACTTACCGTCATTACCTTTAGATATTTTATATCATACAGCGACCGTGGTCTGAACGTAGTAGGAAATGATCCTCGGTTGAAAAATACATGCTACCCGGCACCATGCTCATTTAAGCTCTTTAAACTTCTTCTTTCCTCGTTGTTTCTTTGTAGAGTAATATGTTTTACAGCCCATGTGTTCCTTTCATCTTATGACTTTTAAATCAGCCACGGCGTAGCGTGTAAAAAGGTTTTTTTGGTTGGCATAGTGACGTCGACTGAAGCAACCGTAAACCGAATCGTTGTTTTTCCGTCGTCGGCGCTTTTCAATTTTCACTTCCTAATCATCAGGCCAGTCCAGGGTAAATGGCGCATTTCAATAAACACATCTAGGATTATACAATTTAGTAATAGTAAAATACCGTTTAGTAAGCTAAGTATGGGAATGATAAAAATAGAAACCTTAAGATAAAAAGAATAACAGCCTCTTAAAAACTTTATAATATTAAAAGATTTTTTATATAAATTAGTTCAAATTTAGGAAACTTTTTATTGTATATTTATGCCCGGATGAAAATGATATAAATTTTTGTGAAAATATTTTTTGATTATTAAACTTTTGCTATGTAAACAAGAATTTGGTTGTTGGGTGTTTGGAAGGGACGGGGGCTCTAATAAGGTAACCATGTACCTAAAATGTGGCCCTAAACGTAAAGAGGACATCAGCGTACTTCGTATAAATGTTTAGTATAGCCATTATAAAGTTTTGCAGTAGTTTTAATTTATAAAAAATACCTATTAACGCAAGTATATAAATATAATAAAGAAAAACTTTTATTAAAATGTTTCTTACATTATTATCGTGACCATAATGCCTTAAGGGGATGTAAATATAAGCGAGAAAAAAAAATTTCGTCAAAGTTGAATATTCATCTCTATTTTGTATTTCCCCAAGGTATTAACTATTTACAACAAAAATATATTTTATTTCTGATTAACAATTTTTTTATATTAATTTCATAAATTAATTAGGTTTGTAAATCTGTTGAATAAAAAGAATGAATGATTGTTATCTATATAATTGTTAAAATGTTCTATATTATAATTGCCTCATTAAGCAACATCTCTATGAATGTTACGAACTACAATGGACAATTAAATTTTAAGCAATTTCAACTACGGTCCCGACCGTGGAACTTTAGGGTTTTTATCAATTTAAACGGTCCCGTTAATTTGGGGACAAGCGACCCTCCGTCGAGTAGCGTCCCTTAAATGTAAAGTCATTATAATATTAAGGTCGATGGAATCGCCGCTGAAACAAAAGGTACTCCTTATAATTACGCAGAACCGAAATTAGCTTAAGTACATTTAAATAGCAAGTCTTTTATGCGTTATACTCTATAGCTAAAAATTTTGATATAAATAGTTCCCATTCACGTTTTTTTGTCGATGTTTAAGTTTATTTCACTCACTACTTCTACGTGTGTTGGCAATGACCTTCACAGTTTCAACTATGCCGGTTTAGTGGAGGTAACTGCTACTTGTAGTTATTTAACCGCCTCCACTTATCCAGCTTAACATTAAGCGGCATGTGGAGCCTTAATAAAAAAATATTATACGTATATTTTTCTTATCATACAAGTACCTATATGTATACATCGCTATATTTAAAATAAATACATAAATATCTCTAAAAAATGTTGCATGTAGGTGATCCCGCTCTTCTTTGGATATGAAGCCAAAGCAAAGCAACTAGAAAAAAATAAATTATTAAAATATAGAACAGTGTACGAGTATGAAGAGAATTATGGATGTAAGGAAAGGGAGGGAGTTGTGTCAGGATCGTGGTAAGTGGAGCTCCGTTGTCTCTGCCTATCCCTGTGGGGATTGAGGCGTGACAATTTTAATGATTTATTGTACTAGTATGTATGCGCGTTTAATTGCTTTAAGAACTTGCTTAGTACCCTTGGTATTTTAAATAGCCTTGAAAACTATTTTCAACATAAAAATATAACATTGGATATATTTATATACTCCATGTTACAATAAATAAATTGGATATTTCAAATTCCATTTATTGTACAGGAATTTAGATTGAGTAGCAAATCGTCTGACTGTGAAAACTGTTAAGGTACTATTCTAGCTGAAAACAATATCCCATCGCCGACGAGAGATCTTAATTGTAGAGAAAGTTAAACCTTCGTGTAAACTTTGTATATGTACAGAAATACGACTATGTAAATATTTACGTATGTATTTATCTATACATATATATATTATTTAAACTTGCTCGCTAGCATTAAGTTCGCCTGCGTGAACCACTTATTACTTCAAGTTTTAAAATAAAAAATATCAGAATCAAAAAATGTTGGAAATTGGAAGAAGGTTTAATTTATTCACTTTTGTATTGCAAGTGGGGGCGATTGCTACTACATTTAAATAACTGCAAGCAGCAGTCGCGTCCACTATGCCAGAAACTTACAAGCTGATCCTGAAACGCGACTAAGTCACCTTGCGGTCTGTACACTTGTAAATGATCACCAACTGTCTGCCTACCTCTACTAGCGCATTTTTTTTAATTAATTAAGAATTTTATGAAAATCTTTACAGGTTCAAATATTAATTTATTTTCAGTTTTATAATCACCTGCAAGTATATTGAATAAATCTCTTATAACTAAATTTTACAGGTTTCCTTTACAAATAGCCAAAGAACATCAAAGACATTCGAAAATAAATAAAAATTGACGGCCATTTTGGGTAATCATAGCTCTACTATGATGGGCACTAGGCAACAAACCTTTCTTAAGGATGGCTCCGATTTGGTGGGAAAACACCCTCCTGGGTCTGCCTCAATTAACGCATCCACTAGATTAAAGAATTGTGTATGTGAGGAAAGCGAGGGAGTTTTGTCGGGATCGTGGCGAGCGCTCCATCGCTCTGTCTATTCTTGTGGGAAAAAGGTGTGACAAATTGATTGATTGATTATTATGACTTATCGAATATCATAGACGACGAAATGTTAAAGAATTAACATAATTTTTGTAATAGTGATAGCCAAGTTTTAGTTGTAAAAACCGTCAAATGGCTCTGTTGCGTTTCAGAATCAGCTTCAATGTTGCTAGAAAAAACTATACCGTCATAGTGGACGCGACTGATACTTGCAGAAATCGTACTGAGCAGCAGAACACGCCATTGTTGGGTTACACTCGAGCTTAACATCTCTATGTTGGTACCACTCTTAGTGTGCTCCATATCAAGCCCTATATTAATAAAATAAAGGCAATAAAAATTATAAAACCTTTTAATTCAGATAATATTCCATATTTATCAGTAATAATTTTCTAATACTGTATGTTAGGGATCTACTGATACTAATTTGCATCATGTTCCAGCACTTAATAAAGCGACTGTCCAATGTGCCTGCAAGCACGGCCAAGATGCTGTTGGTACTGTCCCATAGTTTTATTAAGGCAACCGTACACTAAATCAATTGATTTGATGAAAAAGTGTACGGTTGCCTTAATAAAACTATGGGACAGTACCAACAGCATCTTGGCCGTGCTTGCAGGCACATTGGACAGTTGCTTTCAGTCTGCGGCGCTCTTTAACTTCCAGGCAAGTCGAGGACATATGTCTAAATAAAAAACAGTTTTTTTAAATACAGAGTTTTTATTAGGACAACATTACTAACAGTATATCGCGATGATACATCATATAGTTGATTGATTGATTAACACGAATAGATCTTGACAAATTGTAAAAGTTTTTCTATAGTGAAAATATACGAGTCATCATTGAGGTCTATTAGCGGGCAAAACGTCACGTTCTAATTACTCAATGAAATACTGCTTAGGGCTAAAGTATACCATAGTCTGATGTCATCACAATTATCGTTGGCTCTTTGGCGAACACAGAGATGGCGTCAGAGGCATTCGAATACTGGTTTTTACAATTGTCGGCGCTCTTAGACTTCCTCTTGCTTAAGTCGCGATCAGATTTTGAGTCTCAATGAAAACAAAATAATGAAAATCTTATAGTTTCTCGTAATTCCGAAATCATGGTAGATGCGCAACAGCCGGAAAGGATTATGCATAATAAAGATTTGATTGAAAAACCTATATTTCCCCTACGTCCTGATAAACATATTCGTCCCTATTTTAAAAGGCTTAGAACTTGCTGTCGGCCCTTCTAGTACTTTTTAGCTGGGTTAAGGTTGTATTACGCTCACATCCACCGCCCCCACTTTCTTCTTATATTTTTTATACCCAACTATTGACCTTTGGTTTATAAAGTTAAGTAAAACCGTAAGTATACTATTTAATTTGTCTACAAATGAATTTAAATATTATTTCTATAAATGTGATTTTTTTTGTTTTATTGTAACTATGACCCGTCCTTTTGTAACGAACTCCTCTTTATGGTTAGAAAGAGGAGGTCCAAGAGTACCGATGACTGAAGAAACCTTTTCAGTCATGAAATTGTTTTGTACGCGCTCTGTCCGCACTTGAGTTATTCGCGGCTCCCTTGTGCGTTCTTTACAATAGTATACAGACCGTAAAGTGATTTGGTCACGTTTCGGGATCAGCTTGTAAGTTGCCGGTTCCATCTAGGCCGGCATAGTGGATGTGATTGCTACTCACAGTTATTGAATTATATTAGCAGTGGCATTCATTCATGGACCACACTTTGGCTTAACATCAAGCGGGGTGCTGTCATATGTCGAGTCACAATAAAAAAAAAAGTTAAAACGATTAACGTCTATCGTCGACGATTGGCAAAATAATAAAAGTTAGGCTAAATCCACCAAAATGAGGCTATTGATGATAATGATAAAACGTGTCGTCGCACAGACGATATTCGTCACAACTATTAATTGTCTCGTTTTATTGGATTTTGACAACCGCCGACGAGAGACGATAATCGTTTTAACTTGCCAACCTAACCCGCAGAAGACTCTTCTTATTTCTGTAAATCTCCGGAAGCGTCCTCATAAACTATTACAACTATTTTTTTGAACTACCCATAATTTCCTTAAATCGTTTAATATAGTTCAATGTCTTTAAGGCGATCAAAGCCCTTGAAGACATCGCCATATAGTGATAAGGCTACCATTTGTGTTTGTAACATATAACATGTAACATTTAAGCTACAACTTGCACTATAAATGGTGTATATTTTTCATAAGATAAATCTTTTACACAATCCGTGGTGTACACCAGCCCTAAGAGTATACAGTGTATCGTATCGGCATTACCGCAACGTGCCGCATTTTGTGTGTATCCCACTCAACAGCAGTGATCAATTTACATCATCGTGTTATACAGTTAGCACCTAAACTACGTGTGAATTCAAATATTAATCTAATATTCATTGGTGTATTTAATATAAAAGAAATATCACAAGTGAAAAAATGAAACGTGGACGTCCTAGAAAACTGTTTCTTGATCTCTCTAAGGAACTCCATGTCGGGAAATCGCATGGTTCGGCACGTCCTTTTTCTTGTGGAACAATCGACAATGTGTTGCGTGAATAGGTCGGCATAGTGACGGCGCCGACTGTCCACCACCGTTGGGGAGTACACATCATCATCATCAGCCAGAAGGCGTCCACTGCTGAACTCCTTAGAACACCATTTCGAATGACAAGATGCCAGTTGCATCCACCAGTTATTCGTGATTTTCAATATATCGTCAGTCCACCTAGTGGGAAGCCTACCTACGCTGCGTCTTCCGGTTTGTGGTTTCCACTCTAAAACCTCTCTTCCCCGTGGGTTGTTGGTTCTTCGAGCGATGTTTTACACACTGGCTTATAAATCACTGGTCGATTGTTAGACAAAGAAAAGTATTATGTAAATAAATAAATAGAGTTATTTTTAGATTTTCCCTCTTATTGATTTAGTTTAACATAAAATATAAAGTAACGTTTTTCCATTCTGACGGGTATTACAATTGAAAAGCTTATCGAATAAAATGAAGTCATCCTTTCGTTTACTTTTCCAATCGGTGACCCAGGCCTTTGCTCAAATCTCATTTAACCTTATAGTGGGGTCCAAAGTCCCTTAAACCAATAAACATAATTCTATTCTGTTTTAAATGGAGGGAATCATTGGGAGAAATATACATGCGTATATCCCAATATATTTTTTATCAACCGATTTCCGTAGAACCGCTACTCGGTCAGTTTCAAGTTCAATTTCCAGTCTGGGCAAAAATTGTATCATAGCATTTACTTGACTATAGCATAGCATAGTTGAAAGCTTTCGGAATTTGGTTAGGCTAGCATTGTGGATGGGTTTAGGAGGTTTATAGAAACTTTATTTACTCAAAACAACATAATACAATATTCGCTTGAATGAGTATTGTTTCAGCTTCGTGTGTTAATATTTTACAGTAACAATAATTGTTAGGTAAATATGTCTTACTTACTTAGCTTACCATTAAGAATATAACTGCTTACTATAAATTGATATAAATATATTTAACGTGTTCTGGTAAACTATTAAATATTTGTGCCTCTTAAATGGCTATTTCTTTTCTTCATGATTTTGTTTTAGGTATATACAAATTTTTAGCACACTTTTAACAAACAAAAGATAACTTGCTTGTGCTCAATCCTTTGCAACTTATCTTTGTTACTACAACTTCTTGTAGCATTATTTATATTATTACGATGGCGATAATAAGTTTATTCAATAAAAAAAAAAAACCTTTGAATATTAAATTCAGTAACCTACATTAAATAATTGAATAAAATTCAAGTCTTTTTAAAACAAAATATCAAAAGAAAAATTCTATATTCATTATACAGTATAATAAAATGTTCTGAATAAATGAGAAAAATTTTCTTGTTTTGTTTATAAAAAAGTAATCAATAAGATTTACGATTTTTGAGACATTTTTCAAGTAAGTTGGCACAGTTAATTCTCATTATATACGCTCAGATGGAGATTTGGGATCCCGTTAGGAGACATTTAAACAAAGTAACAATCTTTTTAGAAGTTTTCATACAAAAATTACGTAATATAAATTTATTTCATTGCAAATTTTCCTGTAAAATTTTCTCGCGAGGCCAATCTAAAAGTGGCTTTTACGGCAGCTTCCGTTATGAACGAATCGTTCAGCTACCAAGGTTTCTTATACTCGTAAGTCCTTTTCTTGTGACTGAATCTTATTTAGAATTTAAAATTATAATCAACAGTCAATTGTATAAATTGTTTATTTAACTTATTTTATTTTTTATTATACATTTTTATACTAAGCTACTAAAGTGCTTGATTCACAGAAACAGGACAGCTAAAGTACATAATATCAAAGATACATTGGTACCGGTGAGTGGTTTCAAACCCGTCCCACTCGGCTTACGTAGCCATTGCACCGCCACTACACCACGGTCGCCTTTATAAGTAACAAAGTAATTGGTTATAATATATGTATGTATTCCTGGAGGTAAAAAAGTGGAACCAAAAAAAGACTACATATATTTGTATATTATAAATAAATATATTATATATTTGAAATATATTGTATGTACCGCTGCCATAAACTACGCTGAACATGAACTAAGCTTTCAGTCGTGTCAACTATGGTGCCGGCCTGGTGAGGTATGTAAACGGTAAGAGCTAATCAAAATGGATTTGTGATTTGTGACACCGTTCAATTGATATTTGTGGTTTAATAGCGCGGAGATGTAACTGCGACTGCGTCACTTCACGGTCTGTACACTGGTAAGTGGTGGTACTAGCCGGATTGCCAAACTGAACACCACTACCTACTACTCTTATGTTTAGCGTGTCGTATCTTCTGAAAATAAATAATCTATTAAAGTTAAATATGGTAATTATTAAAGCAAATGAATTTGTCTAATCCACTAAAACGCGTGTTAGAACCTCGTAAAATAATATGATCTAACCGTTGATGTCGTAAAGCCGACTTTATTTTGTATCATTGACTTAAAAATAGTCTAATCCTAAACTTTAGTAGCAACGAAAGACCTAGTTAATTATAGTGCTTATTTATGTAGGTAGTATAATTAAAAAATAAAGCCTCAGACGTTGTTCACAATTAACGATCACGCAAGCCGAGAGCACGGTTTCAAATCCACTTGCCGGTACCAATCTATCTTTGTTATATATTTATTTATGTGTGAGTATATTTTGGTCGTACTGTTTCTATGATACAAGGACTTTAGTAACCTAATATAGCTTAAATCAAAATATTTAATTAGTCATCTAAGTTTTAAAATATTTTCATAGACATATGACAGGTCGCCGCCTTAAGTTAAGCTGGAGTGCGGTCCATGAAAACGACTGCTACTACTGTTAAATAACTGCTAGTAGCAGTCGGAACTCTGCTACTAGCTACTTTCTGCTGGAACAGAAAAGCTGATCTTTAAACGCGGTGCTTGGTATTACTTACCACCTAAACAAGAAATGTAGAGTGGTACCCAGTCTGCCGATCCGGGGTAGTACCACTTTCCACTTTCAAGTAAACAGACCGTGAAGTGATTTGGTAGCGTTTCGGAATCAGCTTGTAAGTTGCCGGTCCCAACTAGGCATAGTGGATGTGATTGCTACTCACACTTAATGAATTGTAGTAGCAGTGGCGGTCATTTATGGACCACACTCCAGCTTAACATCAAGCGGGGTGCTGTCACATGTCGAGTCACAATAAAAAAAAATACTAAACTTAGATGCGTATGTATGTGTAATATATATAGTATACTATCCGCATTAATAAAGAGTGTACAATTGTTCACGTGTCAATATTACATCATCGTCGTTTATAACAGTCGTTTTAGCGTAATTCGTGTTTGTTTCTTAAACTCCAGTTATTCGTTTCTTTATCCCGTAACAAACGAGGAGCAATTCGCAAGCTCTCTGTTTAATGTAACCCTCTGCTCAATGTTGCCGGATGCGTCGTAAAAGGAAAATATGAAGCAATTTAAAATTCAATTGCTGGGGAGCGTACGCGGGAGATGGAGGTCGCTCTGTGCCGGGAAAACAAGACTCCCTATGCAGTTTTAACACTAGTCACTGTGTACAAGCATAGTACATAGTGCATAACTGTGTTCATTAGGGAAGTGATTAGTTTGTGGGTGAAATTATGCAGTCAATTTTAGCACAGTGGTTTATCTAGGCTGTGTTTTTGAAATAATTACATTTGAATTAATAACATTTCTCGCCTTTATCGCCTATGCCACGGAGAATGTTTTGGAGAAACTCTTTATCTTTGTTATTCCCTCGTCTTTTTTCTCCAGTGATATCCGCATCTTCCGCATTCTATTGATCGAATTGACAGTTGAACTGAATGGTTCGACGTGTCGTTTTTTTGTCGATAACTTTGTCGATAAAATTGGAATGCTTTGTCAGCTTACGGGGAGAATTACATCCCCGGATCCTTCTAGCGAGGCGTGAAGAAACACTTCTCGACGACATACGCAGTTACAATTTACTCATTCTTCTATGTTGTTTTTTTAATTATTTTTTTATTGTGACTCGACATTATGGCAGCACCCCGCTTGATGTTAAGCTGGGTTGCGGTCCATGAATAGATGTCACTGCTATTACAATTCAATAACTGTGAGTAGCAATTACATACATTATGCCGGCCTAGCTTGGAACCGGTAACTTACAAGCTGATCCCGAAACGTGACTAAGTCACTTCACGGTCTGTATATAGCCTGTATTGTTGATTTAATTGTGAAAATCTTCTTATTATAAGCTGTTTGTGCATCTAAGAATAAATACTCGTAAATAATTTTCCTACGCCTGCTCGGTATCCAATTGCGCCATAGGGCGTCCACTGACTGTCGCGGTAACCGTACGTAACTGTGGAGAATTCTTTTTTTTGTGGCTCGACATTGACATCACCCTGCCTGATGTTAAACTTAAGTATGGTCTAAGAATGGAGGTAACTGCTACTTACAGTTAAACAACTATGATTAGCAATTACATCCACTATGCCGGCCTTGTTAGAACCGGCATCTTACAAGCTGATCCCAAAAACACGACTTCAGAAAACGAAAGAATTTGATTGAATTGTGATAAAAAATTTAATGTTTAAGGAAAACAATACCTCAAAGTTCATAAGGTTTAATATTGAGTTGAAGTATTTTATAATCAATATTTATTTATCAATCAATTATTTTTTAATTTTTTTTGGCAACTGGCACATAAACAAGTAACTTAAAAATGTATTGTTATTAATAAAAGGGGATCCGTAGATAGATATTAACGAAAGGGTTACCTATACAATTACCTATACCTATACAATTTTTTGCAAGTTAATTATGATCCTAAAAATAAATTAACAGTATTTATTTGAAAAACAGTATTTTAAAAATAAAGTTATCATACAACAATTTCCAATAATATTTCGTGTAATAAACCCAACTTTATGTAAGTTATTGTAAGTATGTAAATTAATAAAAGTTATTGAAAAGTTCATGATCCTTGAAAGTTTGTACAAAATGACATCATTTGTCAATTCAATCAATCAATCCAATAGTCACGCATAATTCCCCCAGGAAAAGGCAGAGACAATGAAGCGATACATCTCAACTCCCTCGCTTCTCACATCCACTGTTCTCTTGATACATCGTAGAATTATGGGCACTATGCAACCCAGCTTTCTTGAGGATGTCTCCGATTTAGTCGAAAAACTGGGCCTGTATCGTTTAACGCATCCATCCACATCAGATTTATAAATTCACTCAGGATGCATTTGTCAATTTACTACTTAAATAAAGTTATTTACAAATCCTAGTGGCGCATTGGTTTACACACCAATCCATTACGCGTAAATCCCGGGTTCGATTCCCGGTCTGAACAAACATCTACTTCATAGTATTTTTTGTAATATTCAATAATTATATTGGATTTGACAAATATTTGTCATTAAAAAAATGAAGCAGATATTAGCTCCATGTCTAGGTGTTTAAGGGTTGTCAATAGCCTGTTAAGGTGGTACAGTTGGGGTCATTTGGAATAGTAACACTTTTAAATGTAAAGACCGTGAAGTGACTCATACGCGTTTTGGGATCACTTTGAAACTTCTAAGTCCCAAGTTTCGTTAAAGATGCATAATGATAAGGTAGTTTTTGGTTTGCGATACCCTGCCAGCTTGTATGAAGAGAGTTATAGATGTGAAGGAAGCAGTTATCTCAGTATAATAGAAGGTTACGTTCCATCTTCTGTTTTTCCCTAGCGCGTGACTGTATTTCAATGATTTAAATTTGATGTATTTCTTTGCCTTTTTTTTTAAATAAAACAGTAGTAAACAGTTTCCTTAGATAAAGGTCATAAGAAATGGTGATTTTCATGTTTGTTTACTACTTCTCCCAAGTAAGAAAAATTACAGTAACAGTCAACTACCTCAATGAACTCCGCATTCAAGACCGTCGACTTGGATGCGCCATCTGCCCCCCTAGCACGGGGTCGAACAAGATTCAAGAATCAAGTTCCGCGATAGACCTATCTTACCATGTAACTTATCACATAAGCGAGCATGGCCATTCCTTGTTTAAGATAAAAATCAACGCGATAAAATATTAAGATATTTTATCGCATTACTACAGGCTTTTTCGGAAACAACAAACCTCTATATTGACTTTCGTCATATAATCATTCATTGAAATGTCAAATAACAACAAACTTTTTAATTTGACCGTATACTTTTATTACATCTTACGGCAAATTTGAGGCGTATCCACTGTCAAACGTTTATAAACTTAATATATAAAAAATCAAATGAAAAATTTAAAATAATATGTTACAAAATCTCAAATAAATACATCAATTATTAAATATAATAATTAAATAAATATATAAAAAAACTTGCTTTGAGGTAATGTGCATTTATGCAAGGTGAAGTCCAAGAGCGCCGGTGACTGAAAAAACCGACTTAGTTTACGTTTGCCTCAGTCATTCGTCAGTATGCTGGCCAAATGTGTAGTTTCAAACTTCGCTTAAAAGTATTTAGGCGCATGAAATAAAAGTACAGTCTGTCTAAGCCGAAATGACGCGCCCCTTCACCACATTTGCGCACACGAGAAAACATAAAATATGAATGCAACACACCGAAAATGCAATTGTAATTGGTCATTCAGTTGCTGGTTAAACACAAAAGGAGGAGCACGCTGATAAAGTATAGTAGTATAGTTAGAAATGTTTGCATTCACACATTTAAATAAACTAATAAAGTGGAGAGGCGCGTCATTATAGACAAGCTATAACAATTTTTGTAAGTAAAATTAAAGGTAGTCTTGAGTAATATTAATCGAGTTTAGGACATAGAAAACATAATAACCTTTTAAGAACCTTACAAAAAATATAATAATTTATAATTATTTAGTTAAAAAAAGCCAAAATATATTTATCACCACCCCGTTCATAATGTGATAAAAATGTGTATATATATCGTCAAAATCTTACTTCTTGGATCAGCCGTGCTCGCAAGTTATGATAACTTCAAACAAAATGGCGGCTATCACACATATTGCGTATCTTGCTTGCCGCCGTGCTCGCAACTTACAGTTCATGGGGAAAAGTCATATTTTGACAAACAATCATGATATTTATCGTGCTTCTTGGATTGCCGTGCTAGGGGGGCTGTAGTAACTACAGATGTCGCATTACTATATAAAATACTGTTTCTCTAGTTTTAGAATCACATATTAACTACTAACCTAAATAATTTAAAATAAGACAATAATTAAAACCTGATCGCTTGTGTAACGACTTTTAAATAACCTACACAATAAATTATTATTTTGATACTGATGAAATAATTCCAAAAATGTGTGTGTTTAATAAAATTGTTTTTCACATTTCAATTGAAGAGACATCATAAAGTTTGATTGATGAGTTGATTGGATAAACTACATACATAAATAGATATAAATAGCTACTCGGAATTGGACAACTTTTATCAATATACTCATCCACTTTGAAATTATATTATTCCGTCGAGTAGGTATGATATTATTCTGTCATTAATGATTTATATGATTTGCTTTATGAATAATTTGTTCGCTTTTTAATTATGATCCTTTTTTGTGTCAGGATCGTGGAAAGTGACGCTTCAATTTTTTTGTTTAAATTTTTATTTTATTATTTACATTTCTATAGAAGCTACCAAAGTGCTTGTATCATACGAGTAGAAACAGGACGACCAAAGTACGTATATCAAAAATAGATTGATGTCGGCAAGTGTTTTTGAAACCGTGCTCTTTGTTAACAGAACCATTGCTCTACCACTACACCACGGTCGCCTTAACTTTTTGCTTTTATAATTGATAATTTATGAATTTGTAATATTCTTAGTATTAATTTGTAGATCATGAGTTATTGTTATTATATATATTATATTATTCAATCAATCAATCAAAATGTCACACCTTTTTCCCACAGGGATAGGTAGAGACAATGGAGCGCCACTTACCACGATCCTTACACAACTCCCTTGCTATTATTAAATTTGTAAAACTCGTATATTATCGTAGATATTATAGCTTACTTTGTATTTTATTCTATGTGCTCTGTCTGTATGACGAATTTTGGTCCTCTACAACACCATACGGCATATTTATATAAAAATTAATTTTGATATAAATTACTGTTGTGCCGACCTTTTCGCACTAAAATTTATAACAATTCATTTTCATAAAAACAGCATTGCCATTTCAACACATTTATTCTTTTGTTTTTTATTGTATTTATGTCAAATAAAACAGTCTTCTTTACGATTTCAACTTGAGCGTTTCATTTATCACGTCCTTGACCACGTAATGTCAAACATTTAACCTTCGGATTAACCTTTTAATAATCTAGTCATCAATAATAAAGTTAATAATAATAGTAATCAGGACATGAACTATACTTAAAGAATAGATTAGTCTAGAAAAAGAGGTAAAAAGATAAAACTGGGACGATTAGGAAACACGATAAAAGTCAGTGTTTTCAGGGTCTGCAAGATTCCATAAACATAGAGCTGATAAAACTCCTTTGGCCGGCATAATAACAGCCGTTTGAGGCAACCATAATCTGAATCGGTATATTCAGTCATCGGCGCTGTTGGACTTTCCCTTGGTTTACGAATAAGCAAGTTAATGTCAGATGTCTAAAGAGAAATGTCGATGTGAAGATAAGAGTTGTTTCATTGTTTCTATCTATACCTGGGGGAATTGAGGCGTGAACGTTAATGGCGATGATAAATCTTGTTTTTCTATATCTTAAGTAAAGGATTGTGATACGTCACAATGTCGATGACGTCATCAAATTTGTTAAATAACATATTTATTATTATACACAAAATTATGCCCGTGGGTGTTGACGATTAAGCGGTTAAACTTTTAGGGTTTGTGTGAATAATTTGTTCTTATTACAAATTTAATTGTAAGTAGCAACTTACCTAAACGTGTTTTTAATCGTACGTACAACCATTAACAAATCGTCACGCCTTTTCATCAAGTTTTTCAATATGCGTTTCTTTGTAGAACAATCAACAAGTGGAATGCTTTGCAACTTTGACAGCCCATGTGTTCTCTCCATGCTGTATCCTTGGATCCTTCAAACGATGCGTGAAGAAGCACCTTTGGCCGGGATAGTGACGGCGACTGCGGCAGCCGTGAAGACTCGGTTTTTGCGGTGCAGGCGAGTCGAGGTCAGATGTTACAATAAAATAAAAATGCTCAAACACACCAAACATAGTAATAAATGTCTGCCACAGTCTAATGTCATAAAATAATATCTGCCACAGATAAACATCACAAGAAAATATCTGCAACAGATAAATATTAGGGGAAGTGGGGGCATAACCACATACCGTTTTCTACTATTACTACCTTTATTTTTTAAACAGCGACATTTTTTTCAACATGGGCACACATTTTTGCTGGCCGCTCTCTTATCATGTTGTTGTCAGTGTCGCTGGTTGTACGGAGAAAAAGTTATTTGCATTTTTGTTTAATTCGGTAAGTAGTTTTATAATTACGTTACAATTTTATAGATGCGATAGGTACACCGATTACTGGTTTTATGATTAAGTGCTTTGCTAAGCTTGAAAGCGCTTTGTCTTCATCGTTTGTTAGTAACCTAACCTCAAAAAACCCGACACAGCGAACTTCAAATTGCAAAACTAGCTCTTGGGGCAAAATCATATAGGGGAACAACTACATAGGGTGCGGTTATGCCCCCAAAATATTATAATGAATGCATAATTTTCTCAGAGATATACTCTAGATCTAAGTCAACAGATAGTTGGATTAAATGTACAAAATGTTCTGGTTGGGCTCATGATGCCTGTGCAGGCATAGATGAAGAAGACGATTTCGAGTATGTCTGTGATTTTTGCCAATAACGGCAAAAATCGGTTCTGCCCCCAATTAAAATTTGAAAACGGTTGTGCCCCATTGTAGGGGCCGTTTTTTTATATTAATGCAATTTTGAGGCTATATCCACTTTTTATGATATTTTTATGCATAAAAAGTAATTCAAATGTGTGAACAAATAGTACTGTTACTCAATAAAGCCGTGAAAATTGCTAATTTGCTTTAATTTCTCTATATTTTAATCGACTGATTGTTATTGGAGCGGTTATGCCCCCACTTCCCATATATAAAAAATTCTGCCACATATAAAGGCGACCGTGGTGTAGTGACAATGGTTACGTAAGCCGAAAGTACGGGTTCGAAACCACCTACCGGTACCAATGTATATTTGATATATATACTGGGGTTGCCCTGTTTCTTTGATAGCTTAGTATAGAAATGTATACAAAAATGTTACAGGAAAAGTCTGCCATAGATAAATGTTATAAAAATGTCTGCCACTCATGCAAGCAGCAGCAGCATTTACTAAGTCGTTCTAGGCAAACTGAACTAAAATAATGTGTAAAATATAAAACGTATAATTTCTTAAACATTTTAATATAAATATTTGTACATTCAATCCTAGAATATTTATAATTCAGTGCGTTTAAAAGTAAGAATTATTAATTTCCCTAACGGGCGGCGAGTCGTTTAAACATTCATCTCTTAAGATGGAAATGTTTCAATTTCAACCAACTTACAATTGGCTGCATTTTGTGGATTGCTTTTGTTCTGTTGATTTATTTCACCAACTTTCGTTTTATATCATCCATTTGTAATGATATAAAGCCGAGCTGCGTCGGAGCATTGTCTGACATGGTTGATGCTGTTTAATTTGTTTAATTTATATAAATTTTAGCTTGTGTTCTTAATTTTTATCATTACTTTTATTTTTTAATGTTTTATTTAATTATCAGTTACATCCACTATTCCGGTTATCTCTCATTCTCATGCGAATAACTTAACCACCACCTAAAATTAGTGGTGCTACTCTAGGGCGGGAGAATAGAGAGCCAAATGTCTACTTACCACTTTGCTTCAATTGCAGAGGTATCGCACCGGACAGTATGCTTAAATGGAAACAATAATGGAGCTTTGGATTTTGTAGATTTTTGATAAAAGTGGATTTTGTCTGAAAAAGAAGCTCGTTTAGTATACCTACTATTAGCGTTTAACTGAGGAGGATTTTGCGGGAGAGATGTATTTTTGTTAAAACATCGCGCCTCCCGCACCGCTTCACTACCGAAGTACAATATGTCTCTATTTTAGTATAGAAATGTTATAAACCTTCACATACAAAATCACCCTTATCTCAAACGGCTGTTTTTTTAGCTTAAATGTCAGCTTCATACCTTGCGATATAATGGAATAGCGGCTTTAGGAACAATATTATCATTATGTCATCTTGTCAGCAATTTGTCGTTCTCTGCTGGACATAAGCCTCCCTCTCCACAGTGGCTTGCATCCAGCCGGTTTCGTCTTACCTTTAGCAGGTCGTCAATCTATCTCGTAGGTAAACGTCCTATGCTGCGCTACGTTTATCAACATTTAGGTTTAGATAAAAATAATTTATAATTGTATAATTTCGATATACGATATTATAATGAAATATAGTAAATGAAATCGTTTTTTTTAACCACAGGCTTTTTTTCCCCAAAAAAATATTAATATATCATTGATTTTGTGTATAATTATATGTTGTACATATATATGTACAACATATAATTACATATACTGACAAGGCACGCATCTGACGATTACTATTACTACTATAATTATTATTATTTATTTAATTGAAAAACTGACAGTATTATACTACTAGCGCTTCACTATGTGTGTTCCTGTAGTAGTTGAGCAATGCGGGAGAGGTCTGTTTTCGTTCACATGTCACCCCTACCACACAGCTCGCCTACCGTAAGCACCTACCAACCAGTTAAGCGCTATGCCTGTATTTTAATAAATATGTTGTACATCTGACCACGACTTGTCTGATGGTACGCCTTAGTTTACGATTGCCTCACTCGTCATCACAATGCTGGCCAGAGGTGCCTTTTCACGTAGGTATATTGGAAGAACTAAGGTCATAGGATAGGGATGGATAGAACATATTATGGGCTGGTAAAACATTCCCCCTATCGATTGTTCGACAAAGATATAATATGCCAAACTGTTTATTTCAACTGTCGATTAGGGGACATAATGCTACAGCATTTTATTTTTTTGATGAATAAAATAATTTGGAAATCTTATTACGAATCTACTCTAATATAAGTAATTGTATAAATCAAATATTCTTTTAGCGACATCAAAATAAATGTCATTAATATTAATGAATCAAAGAGAGGCTAAGTTTATGATACTGCCTAAGAAGATATTAAAACACTTGAAAGGATTTCGTCAGATCCGTACCTTGTCAGACGAAGTAGTCAATTACTTATATTAGTTTATTTTAAAATAGGTAAATGACGATTTTCTCTCTCGTTTATTTGACGTTCTTTTAACATTATATTTCTTTATTATTTAACTTTAAACAACGTCTTTATTAACTTTATAAGTTACTTATTGTGAAAAAAAAGCATTCACGTCCGTATATCATTTTCTTGTACGAATTCCACGATTAGTAGGCAGTAGTGACTCGGTTGAGTTTTGGAATTAGTTTATAAGTTGCCGGTTTCAACTAGGCCGGCATAGTGGCCGCGACTGCTACTTGCAGTTGTTTAACTGTGGTACTAGTCGCCTCCGCTTAACATCATGTTAATCCACAGTAAAAAATATTTTAATATTTATATTTAGACTTGCTTTTCTCAAGTAGTGACATTATTGGCGAATTCAGCAAAGGATTAACGAACATACGCTTCATCCCCAGATGACACTTGAAGATGAGAAAGCCCTAGATGAAAGACAGGTCTCAGTAATGTCCAATTAGAATTTGGTGGAGGTGAATCTTAAAAGATTCACATCGCTCGAAGAACCGACAACCGATGGGAAAGAAAGGTTTTTGAGCGGAGACCACGAACCGGAAGACGCAGCGTAGGTAGGCCTCCCACTAGGTAGACTGACGACATAGTGAAAGTCACAAATAACCGGTGGATGCAACTGGTATCTTGTCGTTCGGAATGGCGTTTTAAAGCAAAGGCTTACGTTCAGCAGTATTCGTACTCTGGTCGATGATAATGATGATGAATTTTAAATAAATTATAAGTGATGAAATATAGTATGCCCTGAAATTCGTAGCATCGCGCTGAAGCACTATACTGAATTGCCATCGAGAACGAGACGAACTATTCCTTTAAACTCACTCACGTCTATCTCCCGTTGGGGTATGTAGACTTCTTCTGGCTTCTATTCATTGCACTTCCTAAGTTACTTTTACAATTAGGTGAAAGCTTCAATTCAGTTCTCGTATATTGAAAGATTTAGCTATTCAAATATGTTTAATTTACCCTGTTTTTACATAAATTTACCTTTTCCTATCCTGACCTTTATTCGTTAAACATTTGAAAAGTGAAATGCTCTCCCTATCCTATCACAAAGTTAAAATATCCATACTATTATATAACCATGGATTAAAATTTATGTAACTTTTAAGGGTTCTTTTGGCTCGACATTTATGAGAGCACCCGGCCTGATGGTAAACTGAAGAATGTTTCGAGAAGCTTTTTAACCTTTTTCCTACCTCGTCTTTATACTTTCGTGATACTCGCACAAGCCGGCTGAAGCATCCGCATTCTGTTGACCGAGTCGATAGCCAAGCTAGACGTGGCCTGAGATTGTACTTTAGTTGTCGGCGCTGTTGGAAATTCCCTTGTTTATCATCGGGCTTTTAAATCTCGCAGCGCAATAATTAAAAAAAAGTAAAATACTGTAAATACTTTACTGTATTTTTTTAAGGATATTAGGAGCAAATAAAATCAAGTATTTTCTTTCTGTATTTTATTTTCGTTCTTTCTATTAAATCTTTTCTTCATGCAAAATCATTTTTACGTCTTTAGTAATTAAGTACTTAAGTCATTCATATAGTTTATTGTTAGGTACTTACATAATGAAGTGTGAGATTTCATCGAACAATATTTGTTTGCGTTTACACAATAGCGAGTGACGTGGACACTGATCGATGGACACACGTGGAAGCTTCTGGAACCTTCAGCCAACTGACAATCACGACGTTGAAGTGTTTATTGTATGGTACTATACGAGTATAGTATACAATCGTATAATCTGATTGCATACAAATTAATATTTAATTAATACTTCAGTAGTTCTTGTACAGAGTTTAAAAATAATTCCGTTCCTCTCAGACTCTAACACTACAAAAGGCGACCGTGGTGTAGTGGCAGTGCAATGGTTACACAAACCAAAAGCACGAGTTCGAAACTACATCTATCTATCCTTTGGGCAGGAAAATAAGGCCTGCAAACCATGGAGACTGTTCTTTGATATATGTACTTTGGTCCATCCTGTTTCGGTTTATATGTACTTAGTATAGTTTTTTTTTTTAAATAGGTTAGATAAATTAGATTTTTTTATTGTTGCACCCTGCCTGATATACAGCTGGAGTTCGGTCCTTGAATGGAGCGACTATTACTACAGTTATTACTATTACTACTTCAAGAAGCAGTTGCATTTACTATTGGAGTCGACGAAACGCGAAACGTTCACGGTCTGCACACTTGGCCGTGGTCAGACAGGTCGGAAGAATGGACAAATTAATAGTTTTTTTTTGCTTTGATCGGTAATTGAACCTAAGTCTTACACAGTCATATCTATTATCAAATCGGATTATATTTTAGTTATATTTTTTGTTTGCTTTGATCGGGAATTGAACCTAAGCCTTACACAGTCATATCTATTATCAAATCGGATTATATTTTAGTTATAATATATCGATGTTTAGTTTTCTAGGAGCAGAGTACACAGAGCAAGGAAAACCTATATTTTACAACACGTGCAAGATGTCAACACAATATATGGCACATAAGCCATAAATGATCTTTTTACATTGTAAACTGATGTAAAAATTTTTGTAATACATTCTTGTTACATTCTTAAAAAATATTAGTCGCTAAGAACAAGGACTAAAGAAACCAATTGTTTGCCTACTGCTCTTAAATATTTTTATAGAAACCATTTTTGTTTAAGTAAGTATTTATCATCATCATCATGAGCCAGAATACATCCACTGCTGAATGGATTTTTTATTACTTTTAATATAAGTAATATTAATGAATTAAACAAATTTAATGCGGCTTACTATTACTACGAATAAAATTTGTTTATTTCATTAATCAATGTTCGCGCAAAATCTATTAGTGATATTATTATTTTAATATTATAATACTAATTTATTAGTTTCGTATATTAGTAATATTAGAAAATCTTTTAATATTAGCTAAAACAAAGGGATTGAATGTTTCCTTCATTGTTTACTTAGTTCCTAATTTTAGACTACAGTGTAGAACCCTCAAGTTTCCCCTTACTAAAACTAAGATTTAAGGATTTAAATATTGATCTTCATAGAGGAGTAGTTTTAATCTCTGCTAACATAGTAAAGTATTTTTAAGTAGCCTAGAATATATTGGTAGTTTATCACTTCAAAAAGTAAAGGTTCCAGAGAACCCTCGCCCGGTTCAAAACCACTTGCAGGTACCAATGTATCGTTAATATATTAAGTACTCGTACTATGGTCGTTCTGTTCCTATTATATAAGCACGTTTAGTATTTTAGCTTTAGTGGATATGTTAAAAAGAAAAAAATACAAAATTACCATATAGTCGAAAAAAAAATGATTTTTTTATTGTGACACGACCGCCTGATGATAAGCAAGAGAAGGTTTAAGAGTGACGACAACTGAGAAAACCGAGTTTGTTCACGGATGCCTCAGTCGCCGTCACGATGCCGGCCAAAGTTTACACTTGTCACAGGTAATACCGTGAATAGAAGAGTTAAAAACAATAAGACCAATTCCGGTACGGTTGCCTCAGTCGTCTTCACTTTTGCACTTTCTTCTTATACTTATCAATCAAGCTTCAGTGTCTTACTTCGACTTATATAGGGATACCAAACACAACAGATAGCGACTGTCACATTTTTTCCTTCCTTCACATACACAATTATCTTCATACGAGCTCTGTAAGCATGCAGGGCTTTAGCTTTTTAAGTCTCTCCCTGATTTTTGACCTCTGATCGAAATAATACTTGCAAATAATACAAGTTATATAAAGTAACTATTAACGCCTCATCAAGGAATAAAAATTTAAAATATTGAATTAAACAAATTTTATGCGGCTTACTATCGCGTTTATTTTGGTTTTGATTTTACATTTTTTTATTATTCCGACGTTTCGAGAGCTTTGCAGCCGTTGTGGCCACGGAGAGACTGAGGTGTTGGTAATATGCGATAGTAAGCCGCATAAAATTTGTTTAATTCAACAATAAATGTTTGCGCAAAATCTAAGGTTAAAATATATATTTGTTTTTAACAGAACACTTTCGCATCGTTAAATATCTTGTAAATTCATGTTTCTTTTAAATACTTGGTATTAACCTATAAGTGAAAGTGACTTTCAAAAGTTTATGATCGTTCGGGCTTCACTTTGTCTCTGCTCGTGTCTCTACGCGACTTTTAAATACTTTGACCTTGTACTGAAATTTAATTCTGTGCCCCTCAACTGAGTTGAAATAATATTTATGAATACTTCTAAGGGTTTATTAAGAAGAAAATAACTCTACACTCACGTAAAGTTAATCAAAACAACCATCGAAAATAACTTAATAATAATAAAATGAGGCAGTCGGATCGGCCCAGTCCATCGATCTGAGTTAATACCGAGTTATACACCAAAACGTGGGGTTCAATCTCAGCGCGTTTTGGGATCAGCAGGGTGGCTGATGTTAAAATTGTACTAGTAGTATGTAGCATACGAGTAGTATTTCTTTGGCCGGCATAGTGACGGCGACTGGGGCAGCCGTGAACAAACCCGGTTTTCTCAGTCGTCGTCACTCTTGGACATCCTCTTGCTTATCATCAGGCGGGACGAGGTCAGATGTCGTGTCACAATAAAAAATAAAAAATAAAAAAAAGTATAGTCTCATTCACCATGCCGGTCCAGTTGAAACCGGAAACTTTCAAGCTGATCCTAAAACGCGCTAAGTTCGAACCATAAATATGTCGAGCCACAATAATAAAAAAACGTGATTAATGAAAAGTAGGGTATTAAGTATATTAAACAATCACATGCCTGCTGAAATTGCGTCTCTGCCTATCTCTCAGAAGAAGGCGTGATAATTTGATTGATTGATTGACGCCTAATTTTATATAGTTTAATACATAGTCTATACCCGCGACTTCATACAGGGATAGAGCGGGCTATTAAGACCACCTCTCGCAAACTTGGCATCCTGAACAAGGTGCGGTGGTTTTCGCGCCAGAGTTTCACCTGCTTTATCATCATCAGCCAGAATGCGTCCACTGCTGAACATAGGCCTAGCCCTTAGAACGCCATTCCGAACGACAAGATGCCAGTTGTATCTACCGGTTACCTGTGACTTTTACTATGTCGTCAGTCCACCTAGTGGGAGGCCTACCTACGCTGCGTCCTCCGGTTCGTGGTCTCCACTCTAGAATCTTTCTTCCCCATCGGTTGTCAAAAGATGTGGCCAGCCCATTGCCACTTAAGTAAATGCACTTAATCTTCAAATATTGTATGTGGTTGTTTTATAATTAAATCTTTATGCTTATATTTGTGTTTGTTGATTTTCTACAATTCTGGTCCCTTTTCTAATTTCGACAAGTTAACTCCTAACTTTTAATAAGATCGTTCAAGAAAGTTCCTATTAAGGAAATCGTGCTTGCCGTAACTTATGTTATACTTAAGATGTAAGCGTTCTTCTCAGAAATTAAATTGGAAATATTCTTAATTATATTATTCCATTTAACTTTTTTTATTCAATTAACACTTTCATTTCTGTATTTAAAAAAAAGGAGATAAATAATAACATTTTCTAAGAATTTAGAAATAGGCTAAGGATTTAGGTTAGTTTACATTTATTTAATTAAATCCTCCAACGGGAGCTCCTTAAAAGCTCTTTAGACCTGCGGGTGTATCTGACAGCCTCAATTTTAAAATTAGTAAATAATGTTATCTTAGGTAAATTTAAGCAGGAGTGCAGTCTATAAGTGAAGGTCATAGCTTTAGTTAAATAATTTCGAGTAGACCATCATTTCAAGACCATCATGTCGGCATAGATAGAACCGGCAACTTATAAGCTGATCCCGAAAAGTGGTGAAAAACAGAAAATTTGATTATACAATTTTTCTTCAGGCGATTAAATCTCCGTGACCACGGTGGCTGCAAAGCTCTCTTAACGTCGGAATAATAAAAAAAATGTAAAATTAAAACCAAAATAACGCGATAGTAAGCCGCATAACATTTGTTACATTTAATAATCAAATCTAATAAAATCAAAGGAATTCAAATATACCAAAATATATATATTATAACGAAAAAATTGCCGTGCAGGTAAATAGGTAGGAACAAGGTTAAAAATATTGACGATTTTAATTAAGCTGTGAACAATGAAAAGCTCGGAATAGTCGTCATTTGCTGTCACAATGCCCGGAAATGTCATTGCTTCATTTTAGCTGTCAATTTAATTAGATATAGTGAATGAACACGGATGGAATACCTATGTCAGTCATATTAAACATTTAATAAAGTTTGACTCTGATGGAATTTCTTTGATAGGATAACATTCCACTGTTCTGTTTATTGAATTAAGTACGAAAATAGGTAATTTATTTATAGTTAATACTTGTACAATTTAATTATAAATTTTACTTTGATTTTTATTCATCGTTGAAAGGTAATGAAATGGGAAGCGTAATAAATAGATATAATAAATTGTTCGTTATATTAATTATCTAAACGCTATGTTTAAAATATAGCATTTTTTATTTAGGCATTTCTTTATTCTAATCGCATGTTTTCCTATCAAAGAAATTCCATCAGAGTCAAACTTTATTAAATGTTTAATATGACTGACATAGGTATTCCATCCGTGTTCATTCACTATATCTAATTAAATTGACAGCTAAAATGAAGCAATGACATTTCCGGACATTGTGACAGCAAATGACGACTATTCCCAGCTTTTCATTGTTCACAGCTTAATTAAAATCGTCAATACTTTTAATCTTGTTCCTACCTATTTTCTCCCGTGATACCCGCCACAGGTTTAGGAAGCATCCGCATTCTGTCAATCACATCGTTCAGTCAAACTGAAAGGTTCGGCGCATCGTTTTTTGTAGTACAATCGACAAGTGAAATGTCAGCTTATGTGTACATATATGTATACATTTGAGTATACATTTAAAAAAAATGTGACTCGACATATGACAGCACCCAGCTAAGTGAGTGTTAAGCTGGAGTGTGGTCCATAAATTGATGTTACTCCTACTACAATTCAATATCTGTATGAAGCACGGTATACGGAGTATACGGAGGAGTATAATCGGCCACTGTGTCTGGCGTTTGTGGACTATGAAAAAGCCTTCGATTCAATCGAGACCTGGGCAGTATTGCAGTCCCTTCAGCGATGTCATATTGACTATAGGTATATCAAAGTGTTGAAGTGTTTGTATAAAAACGCCACTATGTCGATCCGGTTACAGGATGAGAGCACAAGACCAATCCAGTTGCAGAAAGGCGTGAGACAGGGAGATGTCATCTCTCCGAAACTGTTCACGAATGCACTGGAGGACGTTTTCAAGCTCTTGGACTGGAACGGATACGGCATCAACATCAATGGCGAATACATCACTCAACTTCGTTTTGCCGATGATATAGTCATTATGGCCGAGTCGCTGGAGAACCTCAATGCTATGCTCAGCGACCTGGGTAACGTTTCCCAACAGGTGGGTCTTAAAATGAACATGGACAAGACGAAAATCATGTCCAATGTCCATGTCGTGCCCATACCAGTAGACCATAGAAGTTGTTGACCACTATAATTACCTTGGCCACATTGTCCAGTTAGGTAGGTCCAACTTCGGCAAAGAGGTCGCTCGAAGAATCCAACTAGGATGGGCGGCGTTCGGGAAATTGCGTCATATCTTCTCGTCAAACATTCCGCTGTGCCTGAAGATAAGGGTCTTCGACCAATGTGTGTTGCCAGTGATGACATATGGCACTGAGACGTGGCCCTTAAATGTTGGCCTATTGGAAAGACTCAGAGTCGCTCAGCGGGCAATGGAGAGAGCTATGCTCGGTGTTTCTTTGCGCGATAGAATCCGGAACGAGGATATTCGCCAAAAAACCAAAGTTACCGACATAGCTCGTAGGATTCTCAAGCTGAAGTGGCAATGGGCTGGCCACATCGCTCGAAGAACAGATAACCGATGGGGAAGAAAGGTTCTAGAGTGGAGACCACGAACCGGAAGACGCAGTGTAGGTAGGCCTCCCACTAGGTGGACTGACGACATAGCGAAAGTCGCGGGAAACCGGTGGATGCAACTGGCATCTTGTCGTTCGGAATGGCGTTCTAAGGGGGAGGCCTATGTTCAGCAGTGGACGCCTTCTGGCTGATGATGATGATGATGATGATGATGATGATGATGATGAAGCAGTAACATCCACTATGCCGGCCTAGTTGGAACCGGCAACTTACAAGCTAATTCCCAAACGTGACTAAATCACTTCACGGTCTGTATACTTGTCTTATTTGAATAAATTAAAACAAACATAGGTAAAAATTAACTAGGCACAATTCATTAGGAATGAATTTAAATATCAGGTAATAATGTAGGAAGCGAATTTAATTCCGAAAATTTAATTACATTTAGTTCTTTCAGTTATGTGATGCGTGATTTTGGCCAGAACCGCAGTTGAATGGTAATGATGGAAAGTTCAAGTATAGTAATTTAATTAGGTCGGACTATAAAGCCAGCTCGTTAATTCGCGTTTTTAAGCGCCTTACTTTACCTTCATGTGAGACCTTTCTCTGAAAATTTAGTTAAAACAACGTGACCTAACACGTATTTTTATGAGTTCGCGTCCTACATAGGTATTTCATTTACAATTTAACATAGGTAGCGTTATTTTAAAAAAGCTGAACCAAATGAAAAGCCGTATCGTAACCTACTCACGGAGACCTTTGTTTTGAGAGTTGGTTCGCTTAGATAACGAATAAAAATACTTCATCTACGTTTTTTTTAAATCCAGCGTGTGGATGAATGCGGACTGAACTTTTTTGTGCGCTCATGTTAATGGTGGGTATCAACTGCAGCAAATTTTGTAATTCTTTTTCTTTTTCATGTCGGTCTTGCACATTCACAAAGTGCGAGTTTTAGAGACCACTGAGCGTGTTTCAAAGCATAATGTATACTAATGTACCTTACATGCTGTATTTACTAATTAAATTGAAAAACTATTAAAATGCTGTAGAAAGAGGAGTTGTACTCCTCTTCACGAGTATATTTACTGCAATTATACCGAAGTGAAATACCGAAATATGAAATCCATACCGATCTGAACTGTTTTTTTATAGTGACTCGACATCTGAACTCGACCCGCCTGACGGTAAGCAAGAGGAGGTCCAAGAGTGCCGACGACTGAAAAAGAACAAGTAACCTTTGCACTACCACTACACTACGCACTATGCCGGCCAATAATGGTTTACTTTATAACTATTAGTTAATTTATAATTTATCTTCATAAAGTCCGGTTATACAAGTTGGAACTGGCAATCCGATCTAGAGACGCGACGTAGTCACTTTAAGGTGCGGACACCTGAAAGTAGTAATACTGCACTGCCCCTGGTTGGCAGAATAGGCGGACTATGACCACAACTCTTGCATGACAGCTCATGTCTTCGCCCCATCCTATAACCTTGGTTCCTTTTAGCGATGCATGAAAAAGCACATTAGGACGGCACAGTGACGGCGACTGTGGCATCCGTAAACTAAATCGGTTTTTTCAGTCGTCGGCACCGCCATCATGCTTGCCATCAGGCAGGTCAAGGTTAAATATCGAATCATAATTTAAAAAAAAAACACAAACCCAGAGTAAATATCTGCCTCATTATTTTTATCAATAAACAAAATCTTTTAAATACTGATAATTCTATTTTATTATTGAATTCACTTTACAAATAAATTTTTGAATATACATATTTTAATGAGGTATTGACCGGCATAGTGACGGCGACTGAGGCAATCTGAGTTTACCATCATGTAAACAAAGAAAGCTGGGTTACCTAGTGCCCATAACCGTAGAACTTGTTTGAAAATGAAGGTGAGGAAAGCGAGGGAGTTGTGTCAGGATCGTGGCAAATGGCGCTCCATTGTCTCTGCCTATCCCTGTGAGAAAAAGGGATGACAATTTGATTGATTGATAAGTTGATGTAGCTGACTGGTTTGTTAACCAATATATATAAAACAATATATAACGAAATTGATAATGGGTTAACTAAAGTGAATGTTGAAGCAAAAATATATTATTAATATTTGATATCTCGAAATTTTTAAAGCGTTCGACTTCAGTGCCTCTTTCACGGACAAATTCGCGTACGTGATAGAAATGGCAAGTAGTCAAATTGAATTGAACTTGGTGCTTTTTCCGCCCTATCATATACGTGATCCGGGGAGCTAGATCAGGGCCGCGCACCATTGATTCACACATTCGCTACCCATTAGGATAACATCTACTTGATGCTATGTGCTAAAATGAAAAAGGAGGACTTCCGATTCCAATCGATACGCACGCCTGAATAAGTTTATTACTTTCTGGTGATAATGTCTTATTATTCACCTAAAATTCTATTAAACTTGAGGATTGTTATTATTTGTAATTATTGTAATTATATATTTGTATTACGTCAAGGAATATTTTCCGGGTAGTGTCACCACTTTCACACTCAGAGACCGTAAAGTGACCCGCCATTAAAATAATTACTAAAAATAATGTTATTTAAAAAAAGTCTTAGTAAAGGTTGTTATCGGCAACTGACTTAAATAGGTACTACAATAAAAATAAAATTATATTTTTAATATCGTATTTTTGACGGGATCCATGAACCTGTTGCCTACCATTAAGATATTGTTACGTAAGATTTTTGCTGGCTTCAAAATTTTGTTCTTACTGATGTTAAGTTGGAGTGTAGTGTAGAGGAAACAGAGGAGACTAGTGCTACGGATAGAGCATCAGTCCAACCGCTATGCCGGCCTGCATCTGACGAATTCACGATTATACGAGTAGAGACATGCATAAATTCTAAATAGAACAACAAAACATAAATAAAATATTATTCTCATGGTCGTAGTGCAGTGAGAGAGAACATTATTTACGAGGTGAAATTCAGTAAAACGTAGATTTCATTTGTGAACCTAGATTTTACTGGTTTAAAAAAAAAAGCTTTGGCATAGGCAATTTTAATTGAATCGAGAATTTTTAATGATACACTCAGAAATTGTAAGAGCCTCGCTTCTAGCGACTAATTTGATTTTAACGCTACATATTTTAGCTCAAAGGAATATTCCGACATTATAATATAAAACTTTATTATTATAAATATAGGCGGGTAATGATAATTATTCCAAAATTAACTAACATATATTTTTTTTTTATTAACAAATTCATATTTATTTTATTGCTAACAGTTTGACGAAAGGCGTGGACGAACGGTTTAGCGATTTAGCGCAACAAGCGCGTAAAGTCCCGGGTTCGATTCCCGGTCGGAGCAAATATAATATTTGTTTTATAGCTTTAATAATTAAATTAAATATTACAAATATTTGTTAATAAAAAAAAAGATGGATATTTGCTTCGGGTCTGATTATCAAAGAGTGGCAGGCAGTGGTACCCAGTCTGCCGATCCGGGGTAGTACCACCACTTACAAGTATACAGACCGTGAAGTGATTTGGTCACGTTTCAGGATCAGCTTGTAAGTTGCCGGTTCCATCTTAGCCGGCATAGTGGATGTGATTGCTACTCACAGTTATTGAATTGTAGTAGCAGTGACATTCATTCATGGACCACACTTCGGCTTAACATCAAGAGCTAACATCATATGTCGAATCACAATAAAAAAAAATGCATTGTAAATGTTCACAGTTATTTTGAAAAGAGTGAAAAACGTGTACCAATTTTATCAAAATGAAAAGCCAAGGCTTTTTCCAGCTCACACAACTTTATAAAAACTAAATCCTAATTTAATTAACACGAATCTCAGCTAAGTATTAAATTTGAATATAAGACCATGTCGTGCAAAATAGGAAAGAAATGTAGGTACTTAATTAAAACTAATAAACATAAAAACGAGTAGGTAATAAAAGCTTTTCTTAGTGGAACAAATAAAGTGAGCTTCAGCTTCAAAACTGTCTCTATTGTTTTGAACATTAAGCTCTAGGTTGAATATTATAGTATTGCTTTGTTTTTGATGTTAAATTGTATTATAAGATGCATTCAGTAATATAAAACTGAGAACTGGCCTGTGAATTTTAATCAAAATATAAAATTAAATTTTCACGATTTTTTTCACAGGGGTAGCTAGAGACAATGGAGCGCCACATGCCAATAAATTTAAGCTCTTAAAAACTAGTAAACAACAAGTAAGTTTATTTTTATTATTTTTTATTTATTTACATTTTTATATTAAGCTACTAAACAGGACAACCAAAGTACATATATCAAAGATACATTGGTACCGGTGGATGGTCTCGAACTCGTGCTCTTCGGTTGGCGTAACCATTGCACTACCACTACACCACGATCGACTTACAAATTATACATATGTTATTTTAGAAAAATATATGTGATCTTGCAGTAATAATAAACAACGCTTAACATTAAATGCTTATGCGGCTTGCGCGCTACTGATATCGTTGTGGTGATCCCACAGCGAATTTATCCATGTAATTTATTATTTAAACTTGGTCACTATATTTTTTTATTTACACGATTCCTATTTTCATATTTTATTTAGTCGGAAGTTTTATTTGTAAATATACGCTACACACGTACCATACTTTACACGTATCGTAAATATGGAATATAGTATAGTATACCAACGTATCTTTGATGCATGTACTTTGGTCGTAAATCTTTTTTTTATTGTGACACGACATCTGACCTCGACCCGCCTGATGATAAGCAAGAGGAGGTCCAAGACGACGACTGAAAAAACCGAGATAGTTCCCGGCTGCCCCAGCCGTCGTTACTATGTCGGCCTAAGGTGCTTCTTCACGCATCGCTTGAAGGATCCAAGGTCATAGGATGGAGAGAACACATGGTCTGGCATAGCATTCCACTTGTCAATTGTTCTACAAAGAAAAGACGCACCGAACTTTTTTGTTCGACTGCCGATTCGGTCGATAGATTGCGGATGCTTTCCCCGACCTGTGCGTGTATTACGGGTGTGGAAGGACGAGGTAGGAACAAGGTTAAAGAGCTCTTCGGAACATTTTCCGTGGTATAGGCGATAGAGGACGCACAAAGCCGTCATGTCTCTGCGTAGTTGCATCACTTATAATTCGGACAGCTCGGCGCTGCAATGAATCCAGGGCTTTGTCAAGATACTTGGCTTGTATCATAGAAACAGGACGACCAAGTAGATTTGGTACCGGCAAGTAGGTTTGAACCGGGGGCTTTCGGTATGCGTGACCATTGCACTGCCACTACACCACGGTCTCCTAATTAATACACACAAGAATGGGAGGGAGGTTGTTGTTGGACATTTGCCCAGTTTGCAATCTCAGGTGGAAATGGTCCAGTCACGGATTGAAATGAGCGTTTGGAAAAAAAAAGAGATGGATATTTGCTTCGGGTCTGGTTATCAAAGAGTGGTAGGCAGTGGTACCCAGTCTGCCGATCCGGGGTAGTACCACCACTTACAGACTTGTAAGTTGCCAGTTCCATCTAGGCCGGCATGTGATTGCTACTCACAGTTATTAAATTGTAGTAGCAGTGACATTCATTCATGGACAACACTTTGGCTTAACATCAAGCGAGGTGCTGTCATATGTCGAGTCACAATAAAAAATAAAAAAGTTGACAAAGTCCTTTCATAATGTTTATTATCAAAAAGTATTAATATTAAAGAGGCACTTCAACCTGTGGACGTTGGGCGTAGCACGACGTCGATCCAACTGATTTAAACGATAAAAGGATAGAATAGAAGAAGCGCATACGCCATGTTTAGTTTAGTGGAAAAAGCGTTCAATTAAGCAGACACCGGGGTTGGTCACCGTTAATCGATACACACGCGTAAAAATATGCTATCCATTTTTTTTCTAATTCATATCAAGATTTTTAAAATTGTGCCTCGACATTACAGCACCCTACTTAAGCTGGAGTGCGGTCCTATTCATATGTCACTTCACCACTTCTTGTACAATTCAATAGCCTGCCTAGTTCGAACTGGAAACTTACAAGCTGATCCCAAAACGCGAATAAATCACTTCACTACTTGTAAATGGTGGTACTACCCCGGATCGG
The DNA here is from genome assembly GCA_905220615.1 of Tinea trinotella. Taxonomy (NCBI): domain Eukaryota; kingdom Metazoa; phylum Arthropoda; class Insecta; order Lepidoptera; family Tineidae; genus Tinea; species Tinea trinotella. Next base: position 5,468,876 of record HG992311.1, read on the forward strand.
TAGACTGGGTACCACTGCCTACCACTCTTTAATACTAGATATGTTGATTATTATTTATGCTAGCTATTTATGAGTATGATATGAAGAGAGATAAATGTGTGAAATATACCCCTATACGTTTCATTTAAATTTGTTGCGGTTATATTTTGTAAAGCTATGAGGGAGAAGTTTTTTTGGAGGGTTTAAGAATTAGGAATTTATGGAAAGTAACTCTCCGTAGTCTATAACAGTTTAGGCGAAGGATAGCCCCGAGGGTGTTGGCTAGCCGTTCTCTTTACGGGGAAAGGCCTCGTGGGCTCGATGTTTGGGACATGTTTATTTGTGTTTTATTCACAGTCTATATATTTTTGGATACAGCTTCCTTTTATAAATATTGTGTTGTGAAAATAATCATGAATGTGTGTTATATAATTATGCGCTTTAAGCGACAAAAATGCAAAAACAATGCGTCTGGATTTTTAAAATTAAAATCATTATAAAAAAAACATTTTTTATTATTATTCTTGTAAGTTTTAAAATAAGATTTTTATTTTCTACTTTTAGTCAAGTAATCGTAAATGGATGTAAGTGCGTAATAATAAACGCACTAGCATCCATTTACACTGCGATTTTAATAAAGTATTTAAAAAGTATTTTATTTCAGTTGACGTTAGTATGGTAAATGCCGGAGAACACCATGATTACAAATCACTCGTTTACATTGTACGTGAACACGAATTTAATCACCGATATTTGATTTTTTATTTTACCATATTCATAGATAAGTGGCAATTTGAGTAAAAAAAATTGAGCCACAATTTGACAGCTAATAGGCCAATAAGCAAGGTGCCCTCTTTTTTCTTGCTTAATCATTGGCTGTTAATTACTTTGATATTTATTCCAACTTATATTGCAATGCTATCATCTTGTGTTTTTAACTGTCTAAAACTCGTTCAATGCTACATGAATACGAGCACCCAGTCATTCCTGTTTTTATCTTAGACGACATGTCTGCTAGGAGCTCTTTCTCCTATGTGACGTCTATTGATATTTGGTATACACATAGTTCGAACCGTCCGATGTCTTAGTCCCGTCCTTAAGTTTTCGCATTTTCCCATTGGGGCATTATTGAAAAACATAGCTTAGGATAATCCTCATGAAAATAGATTTTCAAAGTAAAAACATTTCAATATTATTTCAACGCAACAAGTTTTAAAAATGTTTAATAGTAATCTTTGGCAGTTTTATATTGATAGGTACATACGAGGTCTGGAAGGCCCATAACCATAGCGTCTGTATGAAGAGAATTGTAAATGTGAAGAAGCGAGAAAGTTGTGTCACGATCGTAAAAAGTGACGCTCCGTAGAGTCTGCTGATTCTTGTGGGAATTAAAGCGTAAAATTGATAACAATTAATGATATATTTTATCGTTATTTATTATTAATTTTATGTAATATCAAAATAATATGTATAATAAATAATATAAAATGGTTTTAAAGAGTGGTAGGCAGTGGTTCGAATAGGCAGTCTGCCGATTCAGGGTAGTACCACCACTTACAAGTGTACAGACCGTGAATTGATTTGGTCACGTTTCGGGATCAGCTTATAAGTTGCCGGTTTCATCTAGGTCGGCATAGTGGATGTAATTGCTACTCACAGTTATTGAAATGTAGTAGCAGTGACATTCATTCATGGACCACACTTCGGTTTAACATCAAGCGGGGTGCTGTCATATGTGGAGTCAAAATAAAAAAATAATAATAAAAAATGTTCAATACGTGTGATACAAATTGATTTAGTTTTGTTACACAAAGCTTACTACGATTACTACTCGTAAAAGATCTTAAGAACAAACACAGACAACGGACGCCACTCTCAAAGATGCTAACACCTGACTTTTTAATTTAAAAAAATAATGCATAGTTTATAATTCGTGTCATTACATTTACAGGAAGTTACAGAAGAGACTGTCAAAATTTTAATGAGTTTTATAATATTTTAAAGTTAATTTCATATGGCGAATTCCCGTTGCACAAAATATCATTAGAGCCCAATGATATAGTTAATTGATTTAAAAAGAATATTGTAGGTTCTAGTAAAAAGTAGGTTGTACCATTTGTCGAAATAAATATTTCGGTAGATTTAATGGACGTTAAAATTTTATAGGATTTTCAAGATTCCTGCAACTGACTGTCACTTTATTAGGCATTATAACGTTGTTATTATTCTGAAGGTATATTTTAATTCAAGTTTCATTTGTATAACATTCATATAAGAGGTTATAATGCGGCTTACGTTATTGAATGGCGGCTGATTGTGAGCGGATGACGACAAAGCGAATAATGTGAAAATGATGGTATTATTGTGACATTCCCCGTATCAATATTACAAACGCCCGATGACACGTGATAAATTAACGAGCCTAAAGAAATGGCGCGTTTCGGTTGTCATCATCCACGCTCCAACACCCGAGGGAAAACTCATCTATATCTTGCTGAGAAAAAAATTCAAAAGCTATTATTTATTATAATTATAACAACCGTAAATCTTTCATTGACAGCTTTCGTGATGCCTTAAAATAGCAATTTATAACTTTTAGCTATTTTCCTGGACGATATTTAAAATGAGAATTAGTTTGCAAAAATAGAACTTATATAACAATTATTAAAACAATTATAAAAACAAGAAAATATTCCGGTATTGTGGACTAATTCCTGCTGTTATTTAACCGTAGCAATTGCCTCGATTAATGGACCGCACTTCAGCTTAACATCAAGTAGACCATACTGTTATACATCTTATATGTCAAACCCACAATAAATAAAATTATTATAAAAAAATATATTCCTTGTATCTTAATATTTTTTATTAGAAAAACCCTGGAGTTTTTTAATTTAATAAACGACTAAATAAGGATAAGATCGGCCCGTATCATTAAATAATTATAATTTGTACGTTCATAAAGTCACATTTTCCGGCTCTATTTTAACATTTAGGCCTTTCGTTCACAGTATGATCATAATTGTGACGCGACATCTGAGCTCAACATACTTGATAGTAAACGAGAAGAGGTCCAAATCGATCACGACCGAAAAAATTCGAGTCAGTTCACATTTGCCTCAATCTCCGTTACTGTGCCAGCTAAAGGTGCCATTTTACACTTCACTTAAAGGAGGATCCAAGGTGACACATGGACACGTAAAGCTTTCTGCTTGTCGATTGAAACTACGCGCCGAACCTATTAGTTTAGTCAACAGAATGCGGATGCCTGCCTCGACCTGTGCGGAAGCGAAAAGACGAGCTCCTACCTGCCACAATAAGGTTATCATTTGCAACCTAAATATTTCGATTACTGACTGATTTTAACAATAGGCTAACTAAAGAAGTACACAATAAGCTAACGAATTACTAATAAACGCCCAAAAATTCGCCGACGTTTTGATGCCTAATGTACGATAGGGGTCTAAAAATGTTTACCAGTTCTCGAATTCGGTCACCTTGCACATATAAACGCACATACTATTGAAAATTAAAAAAAAGTTGCTATGCATTTTTGCAAGTTTCAATTAGTTTGACTAATAAAGGTTTCTTAATTTACAATTATTTTTTAGCTATATCAAAATATAAAATTGGCTATATCAAAATACCCAAAGTATCTCATTATTTATAAATAGGCCATATGCTCAAGATATGCCATACGCTAACCTATGATCACGAAACCTATGCCGATTGCCACGTCACGTCGAAAGTGCAAACAATTAGAGTCCTTAGGGTGGTAAACGTGTCTAGACCGCGATAGTACGCCATAGGCTTGGTAGGAATATTTTTCCTGAAGGTGAAATTTAAAATAATAGTCAGCACTTCTAATTCAAGAATCAGCGGTTACAGCGGTTGGCATTTAAACGAAGTCTGTGTAGCTTTAATTTAGAACCCTAAGTGGTCTGTGCGAACTGATAAATTTTAGTTTATTTCGTTTTAACTGTATTTTTTATTTTAGGTTAATTATAGCACAACAGAAGATTTTCTTGGGCTGGGTGGTTTCTTGATGTATATCTTCTGAATATATATACAATAGGCTCAAACAAAAATGTATGTTTTAAATGGCCGGTGGGAAAAATAAGGTTGAAAATTTAACAGGTCCCTTAGTCGCCGTCACTATGCCGGCCAAAAGTGGTTTTTTATGATTTTTTTTAACACTCCTATAATTCCTGACCTAAAAGTTTTTATATCAATACAGAATTATTAATTCAGTTTTCCTAAAGAAAAATAATATTGTATTAACGCGAATTCGGATGAAAAATAACCCAAGAATATACTCATACGAGTATAAGGTATTATAATAATGTAATTTATACTATCTACTTTATTTTTACGCGTTCCTTTACTACTCCAGTAGCGTAATGGTTTGCACGTTAGTTTGTCTCTTGGTAAGTCCCGGGTTTGAATACCGGTCATATTAATACTTTAATGTATAGCATTTATTCGTGATATTCATTTTAATAAGTATATCAGTTTTGGTACCTTAAGTTTGGTTCCCTGAAAGAGATATAGAAAAGGAATAGAATGACATGCTGATGATGGTGGTCACTAAGAAGCGATGTAATCAAACTTGAGGTAATGATATATAAATTTACCTATATAACAGACAGGAAATTCAATATAATCTAGTGATGTATGTATATATAATGATTAGACACATACATTAGATTTTAGACAATTGACATTATTCTGATTTAGAGCCGTAGAACTACCACTACTTTTAACTGTAAATCTTGGAACACACTCTACACAAACATGGAGTGCGATCCCTAGATAAGTCACTCCATATTTACAGTTAAATTTAACATTTTGCGCACAATTGAAGTTAGGAAATCGTCTGCATTCTGATTTTAAAAAAATATTTCATTCGGAATGTTTTAATGGAGTAATGAATTCAAAGTTACAATACCTTTTTTTTGTGACTCGACACTGAACTCGGCCTGCCTGATGGTAAGCATGGTGCCGATGATATAACAGTCACAGTTCGCAGTTACCTCAGTCGCCGTCACTATGCTGCTTGCTTCTTCACACATCGCTTAAACCTTTTAGTTCGACTGCCGATTCATTCGACAGAATGTGGGTGCTTCCCCCGACCTGTGTGGTATTACGGGTGTAAAAAGACGAGGTGGCAACAAGGTTAAGGAGATCCTCGGAACATTCTCCGTAGTATAGGCGATAGAGGACACACAAATCCTACATATAATACGCTGATAAACGTAGTTGTATCACAAACACTGGCTGCTTAAAATATGTATATGGTATATCAAAGGATTTGCAAGCTGAAGTGGTAATGGGCTGGCCAATTCGCTCGAAAAGCCGACAACTGATGAGAAAGAAAGGTCCACGAAGCGGCAAACGGAGCGTAGGTAGGCCACCCACTAGGTGCACTGACGACGTAGTGAAAGTCACGAATAACCAGTGGATGCAACTAGCATCGTGTCGCTCGAAATGGCGTTCTAAGAGGGAGGCCTATGTTCGGCAGTGGACGCCTTCTGGCTGATGATGATGATGATGATATCAGGGAGGCCTACCGACGCTGCGTCTTTCGGTTCGTGGTCTCCACTTTAGAACCTTTCTTCCCCATCGGTTGTCGGTTCTTCGAGCGATGTGGCCAGCCCATTGCCACTTCAGTTTGAGAATCCTACGGGCTATGTCGGTCACTTTGGTTCTTTGGCGAATATTCTCGTTTCGGATTCTATCGCGCAAAGAAACACCAAGCATAGCTCTCTCCATTGCCCGCTGAGCGACTCTGAGCTTTTCCAACAGGCCAACATTTAAGGGCCACGTCTCAGTGCCATATGTCATCACTGGCAACACACATTGTTCGAAGACCCTTGTCTTCAGACACTGCGGGATGTTAGACGAGAAGATATGACGCAATTTCCCGAACGATGATGATGATGATATATTAAAGACATATTTATTACCGCTTGTTATTTTACCATGTTTGAAAACCTGTAGTCACTACAACTCAAATTAGAGTTGCCTTTTTATCATTCAGTAAGAAGACTTGCCTACTATATAATTAGATACGTTATGGTAAATTATATTTTATACACAACGCATAAGGTATAAAATTGCATTTGTATTACTTTTAAACCGCACCCGTAATAGGAGTTATAACACAGAAAACTAGACTTTAATAAAAATTCTCTGTTCTTACGTAAATTGTGTTCACAATATGAAAATATAAGCCACAGTTTACGCAAGCCGTGCTTAACTTAATTGGTTATATTTATTTAATTCTTTTTTTTATTATAGCACGCTTGATGTTGAGCTGCCACTACAGACAGTTTAATACACAGTTTTCCTTTGGCCGGCATAGTGACGGCGACTGGGGCAGCCGTGAATTAACTCGTTTTTTTTTCAGTCGTCGTCACAACCTCCTTATGCTTATAATCAGGCGGGTCGAGGTCAGATGTTGTGGCACAATAAAAAAAAACTGTAAGCCACATTCACTATGCATGCAGCCACGACTTGCCTGATTGTAAACAAGAGAAAGTCCGAGAGCGCCGAGGACTGTGTAAACTGTCTCATTTTACCGTTGCCTCAGACGCCGTTACTATGTCGACCAAGTGTGCTGTTTCACGCTTGTTTTAAGGACCCAGGGTTATATATAGTATGAGGTGAACACAATCAATCAAATTGTCACGCCTTTTTCCCATGGGCCATAGACAATGGAGCTCCATTGCCACGATCCTGACACAACTCCCTCGCTTCACATCCACAATTCTCTTCATACAAGCTCTTAGGTTATGGGCACTAGGCACTTTTTTGCGAATGTCTCCGATTTGATCGGAAAACACCCTCCTGGGCCTGCTCTGTTTAACGTATCCATCCACATCAGATTTATAAATTGCTTTTCTCAATCTACTTTCACTCATTCTTTCCATGTGTCCACATCATCGTAGCATTCCTTTGTCAATCCGTGTCACTACATCTTCGTTCAAACCACATTCATCACGCAGTGTGCTATTCCTTATTCTATCCGCTATCGTCACTCCACATACACTCCTTAATGACCGCATTTCTACAGCGTTAATTCTACTCTGAAGTTCAGTGTTCAGACTGAGCTATGAGCTTTGGTATGATTTTTCAAAAAGGTATGATTTTTGAAGGTACTTGCAAGTGAATTTTTTTGTGTGGTGAAAAAATATTATTTAAAATAATTAAAACTGAATTTAAGGGTGTTCTAATTTATTATTACGCTAAAGTAAAGTGTTATACACCTGAAAAAACGTTTGTACGCCGAAATTCATAGTGAGTGTAGTGATATTAACAAAAAAGTGTACGAACTATTTATTTACAAACATTTGAACTTTAATGTATATGGTTTAACTAATGTTGCTCTAATTAAACTTTGAAGTAACAAAACTCGACTTTTACAGTCGGTAATATTTAAATAAATAAAAAAAAAAACGATTCATTCATCTACAAACCAAATTATAAATATAAAACAAAAAGTTGATCAAGAAGATTTTTCATAGGGCAACACTTAGGTGTGAACTCGTTATTATACATCAGTAGCGACATCACCCGCCATCTTTAATCACAGTATATAAATAAAAAGTAATCGAACCGAACAGAAGAAAGAAATCTTTGTGCAGTTTTTAAGGTTGAAAGTAATTTTATTAAAGTTGATAAAAATAAAGACGACCACATACTATCGTCTCAGTCTGTGAAGCATAAACTTTCCACAGGTCAACCACAGGTATTCAAAAAATTCAGGTGCTTTTATGTGATTACGTTAATGCTCCCTTTACATTCACATTTCGTGAAATTTCACAAAGAGTGATGCCTCTAAAACGCACTCCGCCTAATACGCCTACCCTCAAAGTACCGTCACCAAAAACCAGACACTCGTCGGACCCACTTCAAAGCGACGCTCCAGATATGTCAGCCGAACGCACAGCTGCCACTAATGTCACTCATAGAACCAGAAGGAAGCGCGATGACAACAGTCGGGACGAAGTAGTCACCAATATTGCAGAAATAAGAAAAATTCTAAACGAATATAATAACGAACATGACAAAAGGTTTGGCCTTTTACAAAAAACATTGGATGAGATAAAACAACAAAACACCGATTTGAAAAAAACTGTGGAATTTATTTCACAACAATACGACGATCTGTTGGTAGACGTAGAAAATTTGGAAACAGAGCGTAAAAACAATCTTGCGCTAATACAAACTCTAGAAAATAAAGTTGATCATCTTGAAAAAAGCGTGAAATCTTGTAGCATAGAAATACGTAACATACCATCGACGAACGCAGAATCCAAAGAGACCTTAACTAATATTTTAACTTCAACTACTGCCGCAATAGACGTGCAAATGCAACCCACAGATATTAAAAATATATATAGAATAAACACTAAATCGTCAAAACCAGAGGGCAAGCCAATAATCGTTGACTTCAATAACATTTTTATCAAGGAAAAAATACTGTCGAGCCTTAAGAAATATAATAGGAACAATAAGGATCGCCTTAACACTTCGAACATTAAAGCACCAGGCCCAATCAAACAGATTTTCATATCGGAGTGCCTTACACCAAAAATGAAAAGGCTCTTTTATCAAGCACGAGAATTTGCGAAAGGAAATAATTATAGTTTTTGCTGGACAAGTCGTGGAAGAATATTTCTCAGAAAAAAAGAAGGCCTACCAATGTATACTATAAACTCAGAAAATGACCTCACAAATCTACAACAAAAATGACTATTTAGTGTTTGCAATTACTTTCAATGTTATCCAATAAAACTAGCACACATACATTATACACACATACTTATACTACCAAACACACACCTCACACATAATACACCCAATACTTATACTCTGAACCACATTACAACAATACCCACACTTAACAAGCAACTTGGTTTACTTCCCAATTATATAAATATCAATGTTAGAAACGTCAATGTTGATCCATTAGTTATTTTGTTCACCTTTAAATATTATAAAAGAAAAAAGAAAGTTAATAATGGATATTAATGAGGAACTCGAAAACACTACTAATTCTGAAAATTATCTCTGCTCACCAGAAGATTGCTATAACATAGTTGCAAGACCAAATAAAAATATTAAAATCCTACAAATCAATATTAGAAGTATTAATCGAAACTTTGACGAATTACAAATTTTATTATCGAGGATTAAATTTACCTGCGACGTGATAGTGCTCAGCGAATGTTGGTTAAGTAAAGCACCAATACTACCCAATATAACCGGATATGACTCATTTAAATCTAATCATACGAACCAAAATGACGGTGTTGTCATTTACGCTTTATCCGAACTAGACTGTCGAGTTTCAGAATATGACCTACTTGATGCTAATTGTATGGTTATTGAATGCAACAATTCATTAGCTCTCATCGGAATATATCGCTCACCATCATGTGTCAAAATAGAAAATTTCCTAATAAGTCTTAACAAATTGTTAACAAAATTTGTGGCATTTGAGACCCTGGCAATTATTGGAGATATTAACATCAATATAATACCGAATTACTCGCAAACGCATACAGACGAATACCTTAATCTCACAGCTTCTCATGGGCTTCTTCCAACACATATAATACCGACACGCGAATCGTCATGTCTAGACCACGTCATGGTCAGAAGCAACAGAAAATCAATTACTATGGTCCTAAACGCTCCCATCACTGACCACACCCCGGTGATTTTTTGCATCGCACAACAACGCACAAGAAACAAAACACATAAAATAATTAGAAAAATAAATTTTACTACAGTAGACGAGGAATTAAATAAAATAGATTTCTGTGAATTATATAAAATAAATGAAGCTAATGCAGCAGCTGAATACTTAATAAAAACAATTTCTGAAACCATACAAAATAATACTGTAGTCTCCAAAATTAGCCATAAAAATATATTGATAAAACCCTGGATCACGCCCGGATTACTAAGATGCATTAGACAAAGAGACCGGTTACACAAACTATCAAAAAATGACCCAACAAATATAATAATTAGGATTACATATTTGCGATATCGCAACCATTGTAATAATATACTAAAGAAAGTTAAACAACAATATAACCAAGAGGAATTAAGGAAAGCTAAGAATAACCCGAAATCAACATGGAAAGTAATAAAAGATATAGCCGGATTGGATAGACATATAAAAACATCTCATGAATTGTTAAATGTTAGAAAGGATCCCATCACATCAATTAACTATGTAAACAATTACTTTGTTAACGTTGGAAAAAACCTAGCAGAAGATATACTAAAAGCACATACTACAAATCCTATTAAAGATAATGTTAGCACCGTATCTGATAATATAAACTGCCAAAAGACAATGGCCCTCATGCCCGTTGACGAAACAGAACTTAACACAATAATATCTAGCCTACGAAGTGACTCTGCAACTGGCTGGGATAACATCCCTACTAAAGTCTTAAAAACGTCTCGCAACTCTCTCATGCAACCTTTAAAATATATTATAAACTTATCTATCTCATCAGGAGTTTTCCCTAGAGCCTTTAAAAAAGCCATAGTACACCCTATTTATAAGCAGGGAGATCGAGACAGTGTCAGCAATTACAGGCCAATTTCGGTTCTTTCATGTCTATCAAAGATATTAGAAAAAGCCCTAAACTTTAGACTAGTAAAATTCTTAGAGTCACAAAATATATTATCAGACAACCAGTATGGTTTTCGAAATGGTAAGTCTACGGATGACGCCGTCCTAGAACTGACTAACACTGTTGCTAAAGCTTTGGATGAGGGTAGGAAAGTACTTGGTGTTTTCTTAGATCTATCTAAGGCATTTGACACTGTCTCAATTCCCTTGCTTTTACGCAAGCTGGAGAGGAGCGGAGTAAGAGGCATGGCATTGGATATTCTCACGAGTTTCCTATCTGAACGTACTCAATGTGTAAAAATTGATGAAAATTTCAGCGAGGACGAAACCATTCAATATGGTGTCCCTCAAGGAAGTGCACTTAGTGGATCACTATTTTTATTATACATCAATAGTTTATGTAAATTAAAACCTCACAATTGCAGAATTTTTACATATGCAGACGACACTGCACTCATTGTACACGGAAAGGACTGGAAGAGCGTC